>CM057466.1:103223181-108023181 GCA_030035585.1 Dugong dugon | reverse complement strand
GTGGGTGATAAGACACTCCCCCATTTCTGGACCACTGACAGGGTATGCAGGAGAAAGAGTCCATGCTTGACTGTGTTGGCTGCCCCTCAGAAGAAGCACAGCATGGCCATAAATAGCATTCCAGCCAGCTTCTCTGCCATAAAGTTTGCCTATTCTTGATCTAGAACAGAGAATAATCCCAATGTACAAAAAAAAGTTTTTATATAAGTAATATTGAATATTTTGGTAGAACAACAATAAGACATCACTAAATAAGAGAATTATAAGTGAGAGATCTTCATTCTTGTTCTCCCTACCACTCTTTAGCTATAAGACCTAGGACTTGTGACTTAAACATAGAAGCTAAGAGTAAGCCATGGAGTCAGCCACACTTGCTTCACACGCTTCACCATCAATTATCTTGATGACCTTGGTCCTTTACTTAAACTTTGTGAACCTGTGGTTTATTTTCTCAAACAAAGGTAAGAATACATACTTCATGTATTTGTTGTGAAGTTTACATGTAATGTATGCATACTAAGCAAGGTGCTCTTTTCTCAGTAAATGGAGGCTATTATTACTAACAACCACTCTTCTATCAGTTTGTTGTACTGTGGTGGCTTGCATGTTGCTGTGATGCTGAAAGCTATGCCACCAGTATTTCAAATACCAGCAGGGTCACCCACGGTGGACAGGTTTCAGCAGAGCTTCCAGAGTAAGACAGACTAGGAAGAAAGTCCTGGCAATACTTCTGAAAAGTAGCCAATGAAAACCCTATGGATCACAGAATATTGTCTGATACTTGGACTTGCT
This sequence comes from Dugong dugon, assembly GCA_030035585.1. Taxonomy (NCBI): domain Eukaryota; kingdom Metazoa; phylum Chordata; class Mammalia; order Sirenia; family Dugongidae; genus Dugong; species Dugong dugon. The sequence continues at coordinate 108,022,389 of CM057466.1, read as the reverse complement.
TACTTTGGATGCGTCATCAGAAGGGACCAATCGCTGGAGAAGAATATTATGGTTAGCAAAGTGGAGGGCCAGTGAAGGCAACGAAAACCTCAGTGAGATGGATTGACAGGATAGCCACAATAGATTCAAACATACCAAGGATCATGAAGATGGTTCAAGACCAGGCAAAATTTCCTTCTGTTATACATAAAGTCACCATGAGTTGGGGATGACCCAACAACTCAACAGCTACTAACAACAACAATTATTACTAAGATAGCTAGAACAACCTGTGATTCTGCAATTTCTATACTTAATACAAATTATACAAATTTCCATGGCCTGGAAAAATTCCACAGATGTAAATGAAGGTGTTGAAAGCATGCATCGGTTATGTGTCCGAGAGAAGCAGAGAGTCACTTCTCCAAGTCTGTGACCTACCATCCCATCTGCATCCTGATGACTTCAGTGATGCCCTGGTTTACTTCATGAGTATAAACACAGCCCTAAACAACCTAACTCTTCATTCTAAATCCTCATTCTAAAGTAAGGACGCATTTTAAAAGATTTCAAAAAGCACTGCAGCTCATTTGAAACTGAATCATTTTCTCCATTTGGTTAATAAAACGTACTGTCTTTTTAAATAAATCCTTTGTTCTAAGACAGTTTTAAAATTTGAGGGGGGAAAAAAACTCCAAGATAAATATTACAGTACTGTATATATGCTGTATATCAAGAAAGATTATCTCCATCTGTGACTGTGGAGATGAATGTTATTATATTCCTTTTAGGCACTCTTTTTTTGTATTTATTAATGCTTAATAAAATATTAATCACAAGAAAAATAGAGGTTTGGGTCAGAAGAAGTGGGGTTTTTTTGTTTTTTTTTTTTTTGTTGTTGTTGTTTTTGGTGCACCATACTGAGCAGTCTGGGCTGATAATGCACACAATGTGACATCGCATTAATGAAGGCACTATGGTTGTTAGTTGAATTCCTGTTTTACTCAACTAAGTGAGGGTTTAGCTGCAAAGAAATGTTGACTCTGACAAGCCTAAACAAGCCCAGAGAAATCTGCTTCTGTTAAAGTTAACAATATGTTTCAGAGGACACACAATTGCCAGTTATATTTTGCCTTCATTTTAAGGCTAGACTTTTAGAGTTCAATAATATTTCTTCTTAATCATTAACCTACTTCAGATAATTGACACAAGGGAATGCTTTTGGATATAATAGTTAGACTTTGCAAAGTGTAGATAATTGAAAGAGTGCATTTAGTATATTCATTTGTATTTTCAATTTAGCACAGCAGTTAAGAGTGCAGACACTACAATCAGCTGCTTTAATTCAAAGCCTGTCCTCCAACTTATTCAACATGTGACCTAGGACAAGTTGTTTAACATCTGTCTATATGTATTGGTTTGCTTATCTATGACATAAAGAGCAACAATAGATTATCATATAATTCTATTTCAGGCCTAAAAAATATGTGTTTAGTACACAGAATAGAACCTTATACATAATAACTACTATGTAAATATTGTTTATCATCAATATTAATATCCATAAATACATATTGAGGTCTACCGTGTGCCAGAAATTTTTCTAGGTTGCATAAAGCATTCAACAAAATGTACACAAATTTCTGTCATCGTGGGGCTTATATCCTAATAGGTCAGATGGACAGTAAATACTGAAAATAAGAAAAATATATAGTACTTAAACGAGAAGCACTGAAGAAAAAATAAATTAGGACAGAAAATAGGAAATGTTGGACGGTACTGACATTCTAGATGACATGATTATGCTGGGTATTTTATCGTTGTCTCTCTGTTTCAAACCCACCCTCTGTATGGCACTTGGTGATACTGAGGCTGGAAGTTTGCAAACCACATTTAAGGCAGCTGGGTAATGCAAATGGTTAAGCATTCAACTACTATCCAGAAGGCTGGCAGTTTGAACCCACCTAGAGGTGCCTCAGAAGATGGGCCTGGCAATCTGCTTCTGAAAGGCCACAGCCTTGAAAACCCTATGGAGCAGTTCTACTCTGCATACATGGGGTCATCATGAGTCAGAATTGGCTCCATGGTAACTAACAACAACCGGCTCTTTGCAAGGTCCTGCCAATAGGGGTAGCTAGAGGGAGATCATAAGATAGAGGAAGGAGGAAAACTTTCTACTTCCTGTTCACCTCCTGTTTGCTTCCTGTTTCTGTCAGTGCCACTCCAGCTTCACTTTGGCCAGTTTTTATTTTTTCTAACACTTGCACCAGTCCTGACGTATCCCCAGAGAAGCAGTTGCACCAACTGGCTGGTGGCTCCTCCTCAGAAATGCCCTATCCCTAGCCCCATGGGTCCCTTCCTCCAAGATCAGACACCAACACCAGCTAAGCAGCACCCTCCCTCAGTGACTGGGATCAGGATTTGCAAGATTCTTCCACAGAGTTTCTAAATTTTAACAATGCCAGTCTCTTCCCTTTGCTCTCTGGTCCTAGGAATGACAATTGTTTCTTGCAGTGACTACCTCTGTCATAAATTAGTGTTCTCTTCGTTCCTTTTTCAGTTACCTAGTTAACAAATTTTCATACCTAGTTAATATTTTTTTAAAATTATTTTAAATGCTCTCTTTAAAACCCGGTGTGAGTTTCTCTCCTGAATAGAACCTGTTACAATTGTTACCGGGTAGAAACCCCAGGTCCTTGCTCAGCATGACTTGTATTGGCCAATAAATGAAAGACGGAGGTGGAGAACAAGAAAGACACCTTTATTTCTTTGTGCAAAGGAAAAAGAGTCAGTCAGAGTTGCTGCCTCCAAGCCTTCTCCCCGAGGGCAAGGAGAAAAGTTACTTTTAGGGATTTACAAGTAGGGAGTTCATACAAGTTACGTTAGCAACATTCTTAATCATACTACACAGGCGCAGTGGGGTTTACATATAACTTCCAAGCCAAAGCAGGATTTAAATGTAAAGCTGGCGAGGAGGAAGCCCAACAAGGAAACAGGATTTTTAATGCAACGCTATATGGAGGCTCTGTCTCATTATGGACAACAAAGACATGAAAGAAATGAGGGAATAAGCCATACAGAGACAGCGGTAAGCTTTCTGGGCAGAGTAAACCACAAATGCAAAGGCCCTGAGGCGGGCCTGCTCCTGGTATACACGAGGAATCACAAGAAAGCCTGTGTTTCTGAAGAAGAAAAAGCAAGGGTGGAGTAATGGGAGCTGAAATCTGAAAGGCTACAGGGGCCAGACTATGAAGTGCTTCATAAATCGCGGGAACATCACTTGTTTGAACCGGACACTTTAGAGGACACAAAGGGTACTATTAACAAATATGCTGGAGTAACAGGTGTTAACTGCAAGTGTTCTAGGTAAGCTGGTTTGAATGACCTCCCTATGCATAAGTTATTTTGAGGACTCTGATTTTTGCTCCAAGAGAGGTCTGAAGCTAAGGGAGGGTGTTATGTGGAGAGATGACTTGTTCTACCTTACATTTTAACTGGCTTCCATGAGGAGAATAGTACGTATTTTCTATAAAATACAATGTTTCTTAAATCAATATGAATTATTTAACTACAGTCTATAATAAATGTTGTGGTAAAAGATATATGAGCTTTAGAGTAAATTTAATAGAAATGCAAACACACAGGTATGCCAGCGTATTTACCAAGAAATCCAGCTGTTATCAATCATCGTTTAAATAAATTTTGACTTGATGGCAACAGGTTTGGTTTTTAGCTTTCTTTACTACCTGAAGGAAAATCCTCAAGATGTTTGAAACTTTGAAGTTTATTAGGTTAAAAATCCTTAGATCTTCGTCCAAGGAAAAAGGAAAACCCAGATTTTTCCTTAGGCTTTTGAAATATTGTAAAGTATAAATTAGCCTACCTTGATCTTCAGCTAAAATTCATCACAGAAAAAAGAAATAGGAGGAAATTGATATTTGGTAAGCAATCACTACCAAATACCTATTATGTACTATTCTTAGTAAGTGCCTTTTACATCAGGATATTGATAATCTTGAAGAAACCTGCCCAGTGAAACATAGGTAGGATTTAACAGGACTAGGATTTGAGCAACTTTCTGTCTTCAAAGATGGCACTCAGTTTATCACACAACCTAGAAGCATGCAACAGTCTTTCTGTCAGATTTTATGACCTTTTAATTTTATTTTAGACATTAAATGTGCAAAATGTAAAAGTAAATGCTGTATTAATTTTTGTTCTTTGGAAATTGGATTTTTTTTAATAAGGAAAAGAATTCCTTTGAAATTGAAATTTCTATCATCTTAATTCTTTTCCTCTGCCAGAGATTGGCTATTTGTGCTTAGTATCATTTCCATCCTCTAATGGTCCCATGTATGGCAAGAATTGAAGGACTAGAATCTACATTTACCAGAAAACTCCATTGTCAGCAGAGCTCCAGTTTAGATTCTACCAATAAGAAGCACTTACACAAATGGTTACTTTCATATGAATTCCAAATTCTATGCAATATAAGGAAAAAATATGTATCCACTGTCTGGGTCATTCTGTGTCCTACTCAGGTTAGAAAGAATCTCAAGTCTGTAATGGTCTCTATGCCATGTGTATTGGGTAAAATAGAGTTTAAAACTATCCAGAGTGATAAAAAAGAGATAGTTCAACTCTCACCTTGTTTTTTCTTGGTGATGGTAAGAAATCAATCTCTAGAAAAGGGAAAATGCACATCGTATTTTAGTCTATTGTACACATGGCCTAGAGTATCTACCTAGAAACAGAACTGGTGGCAACAATAAAAGACTACTGAATTAATCAAGATAATGGAGACTGAAAATAAGGATCATCAGCTAGAATTTTGCTCCTCTGATAACGTATTTTGACAAGAGACATTTTGTGAATTAAATGTCATTTCTGTTTTCCAGATTATATACTCTTTATTTTTTAAAAAGCTGTATATTTTATTATATAAAACATGTTTGCTAACTGAAAGAGCAAGTAATTGAATAATTGAATTCTTGGGAAGGGCTACTTTCTTATTTTGAAGCAAGTTTTTAATAGTAAAGTCAATTTTTCCTAAAATCTGTATGGAATTTAATGAAAACCATCTCTATGGGAGATTTGAGGGGTTGATATTTTTATTTATAGTCAGTCCAATTAACACACCAGTATCAGATTCATCTTCCTAAAATATAGGTCTAATGATCCACCTCAGTGTTGAAAATGTTTAATGACTCCCCACTGTTTACTACACCAAGTTCTAACATCTGATCAAAACATGAATTATCTTCTACCCTACAAGCCAACCTTTTAATCATCTCTCATTACTCTTCTCTATGAGTATTCTTCTTCAACCAAAATGGATTTCTTGCTATTGTCAGAGGGGTCCTCACATTTTCTACACACTTTTTATCAGGCTGATTTCTTCACCCAGAAAATGCTTCCTTTCAAACTCTCACCATCTTCATGGGCTATCTTTAATCGTTGTTGTTAGGTGCCCTTGAGTCATTTTTGACTCATAGCAACTGCATGTGACAAAGTAGAACTTCCCAGTAGGGTTTCCTATGCTGTAATAATTATGGGAGCAGATCGCCAGCTCTTTTTCCTGCAGAGCCTCTCGGTGGGTTCAAACTGCCAATCTTTCAGTTAGCAGCCAAGTGCTTAACTTTTGCACCAACAGGGCTCCTTCAAACCTTAATACCATGTCTCTTATATTGAGAATGCCTACATATACTAGATGTAATCTTTAATACTAGCTTTTACATGTAGTCATTCTCAATTCCTTTACTGCATCCCCTCCCCACAAGAGAATATGACTCCTTCCTCCTCATGACCCCAAATTTGAATTCCTCTGCATCTAAATATGACTGGAGAGGGAGTCCGGCAAGATGGCGCTCTAGGCAGAAGCACCACGCCATCCCTCCACAGCAAAGATCTGAAAAACTAAGCCAAACAGAGAATCAACAATCCTGAAACCCTAGAACATCAAATGAAGAGATAAAGAACTCAGCCAAACACCAAACGGAGTGAGAATACTGAAAGAGAACGGAGAGTGAGGAGAGCTTCATGCAGAGGTCCCCTACCAGCTAACGCAGTGAGGATCCACCATCTTGGACTCCTATCAGAGACCAGCAAACGGGAAAACGGGAGAGCAGCCTCGCGGAGCATCCAGTGGGAGACAAAACAGCCGGTAATTTGTGGTGTGCGCTTTCCCACCCCCCCACCTTTGCCACGTCTGGGGCTCCCCTGCTTCCCGTGGCCAAGGTCCCTGGGCTGGGAGGCACCGGTTGCTTGGATTCCGCATGCCCAGGCGGGCGGCTCTCTGGGTGCCATTTGTTGGCTGCTGGTGTTGCTTTTTCTGCTTCTTTTGGTTTCTCCCTTGCCTCTCGCTGCCTCCCCCTCCTTTTGCTTGGGTGCCTGGTTCCAAGCACCGTCTTTGCCCTTTCCTGCGGGACTGTGGGGCTACGTTCGGGTGTGTGGCTGCTTCCAGGTCTGGGCTGCCACGCTAGTGAGATCCTGGGGCTTTTGTTCCTTTTCTCCTCTGCTTCCCGTGGCTGCAGTCTCTTCACCGGGGTCCGCCGACTGCTTGGATTCCGCGCACCCAGGAGGGTGGCTCTCTGGGTGCTGTTTGTTGGCTGCTGGTGCTGCTTTTTTTTTTTCTTTCCTCCTACTTCTTTTGGTTTCTCGCTTGCCTCTCGCCGCCTCCCCCTCCTTTCACTCGGGTGCCAGGCTTCTTGCACCCTCTTTGCTCCTTTCTGAGGGTCCCCAGAGCGCAGGCAATTTGTGATATACGCTTTCCCACTCTCCACCCTTCTTCACTCACACTCGGCCTCCTCTGTTTCCCATGGACACAATCTCTTGTCCAGAAACACCAGCCCGCACTGGCTGGTTCTCTGAGTGCCATTCGTTGACTGCTGGTGTTACTTTTTTTTTTTATTTTTATTTTTTATTTTTTGATTAGTTTTGTTTTCTTTTCCCTCTTTTTCCCTTTTGTCTTTCTTCATTGCTCAATTTCTCGTCTCTCTATCTCTTCCTTCTCTTTCTGATCCCTGAATACCAGGCTTTGTATGCCTCTGCGCCTTCTGGCCAGGCTGTGCTGTGAAACCTGAAACCGACTTCCCCAGACCTCATAGCTGCATCGGTGGGATCCCTGGGAACTTTGCAGTTCTTTAAATTTTCTGATTTTTATTTGTTCATTCTCTCCTTTTCTTTCTCTTCCCCCTTCTGGTTTTCTCCATCCCATAGTCTCTCATCTGTCCATTCCAACGGCAAGCTCCCCTAGCATTCTTTTATGTTTGTATGTTTTTTCGCTCCTGCTCTTCTCTCCTCTCTCCCATATCCAGCTTAGCTTCACACATAACCATCACCCCGCTACATCCTGCCTACCTACACCGTGCACTTGACATCACACCACCAGGCTGTGCAGGCACGCCCTATTGGAACCTGCCCAGCACTGACTATGGACCGTCCTGGTGGCTGTGATGAGTGCCATAAACAACCCATCCCAGTGGCTCGCCTTCAGCTAGACCTGCCCAGCTGTACCACAAGTATGAAACAAAAAAAATCTACAATCAATAAATGAGAGAAATATCTACTGAATACCCTGAAAACAGCAAACAATATCAAAACATTTACAAAAACAAGACAGGATGGCTCCAATAAACGTCCAAATTAAAATACCAGATAACTCTCCTGTGGAAGAAAATGCACTAGAAGTACCTGATAGGGAACTCAAATCACTAATACTCGGAATTTTCCAAGAACTGAGGCAAAAAGCTGACAAACATGAGGAAAAAATAGACAAATTTATGGAAAATACAGACAAAAAATTGGAAGAATTCAGGAAGATGATGCAGGAACAAAATGCCAAAATAAATTCACAACTAGAAATTATACAAAAACAACAATTAGAAATCCAAAAGATGAACAACAAGATTTCAGAAATGGATGATGTCATAGAAGGGCTGAGAAGTAGATTTGAAACCGTGGAAGACAGGATCAGTGGAACTGAAGACAAACACTTGGATACAATTCTGTTTCAGGAAAACTCAGAAAAAAGAACAAAGGAAAATGAAGAGATCCTGAGAGTTATGTGGGACACAATTAAAAGCAAAAACTTACGAGTGATTGGCATCCCAGAAAAGGGGGAGAAAACAGAAAACACAGAGAGGATCATTGAGGAAATGCTGACAGAAAACTCCCAATATCATGAAAGATGAAAAGCTGGCCATCCAAGAAGCTCAACGAACCCTATATAGAAGAGACCCCAAAACAAAATCACCAAGACATATCATATTCACACTTGCCAAAACTAAAGACAAACAAAGAATCCTGAGAGCAGCTCGTGAAAAACAAGAAGTCACATACAGAGGAGAAACAATAAGACTAAGCTCATATTATTCAGCAGAAACCATGCAGGCAAGAAGGCAGTGGGATGACATATATAAAATCTTGAAAGAAAAAAATTGTCAGCCAAAAATAATATATCCGGCAAAACTCTCGTTCAAATTTGATGGTGAAATTAGGCCATTTCCAGATAAACAGAAACTAAGGGAATATGCAAAAGTCAAACAAAACTTACAAGAATTATTAAACGGAGTTCTTTGATCTGAGGACAAACAGCTTCAGCCCTCAGGCAGGACCTAGGACGCAGGTTCATACAAACCAGATACCATTTTAGGAAATGAACTCTCGAGGACTATCCAAAACCAAAAGAAATACAACAGGGAATCAGAGCAATCAATCAAAGGATGACAACAACATCAAAACAATCAAAGAGGGAATAAACGGCATAGGTATAGAACCTTCTAATGGAGAGCAAGGCAAGGCGATACCAAGTAAGGGTAGACTGCTTCAAACTTATAAAGATAAGGGTAAAATTCATGGTAACCACAAAGAAAGTTAACAAATCAACTCATAAAAATAGAGACGAAAAACTTAAGGTCTCAGCAAAAACAAAACCTAGAAAAACAAAAGAAATGAACACAAAATCCACAAACAAAAGTAACTCAGCACAAGAGAGTAAGAAGAACAAAGAAAACTTCAGCACCACAAAAAAAAGCACTACAAAATGACAGCAACAAACTCACATCGATCAATAATTACACTGAATATAAATGGACTCAATACACCCATAAAGAAACCGAGAGTCACAGAATGGATAAGAAAACAGGATCCATCAATATGCTGTCTACAAGAGACACACCTTAGAAACAAAGATGTGAATTTATTAAAAGTCAAAGGTTGGAAAAAAATATATCAAGCTAACAACTACCAAAAAAGAGCAGGAGTGGCAATTCTAATCTCAGATAAAATAGACTTTAAAACAAAATCTACCATAAAAGACAAAGAAGGACACTATATAATGATTAAGGGAACGATCCATCATGAAGACATAACCATAATAAACATCTACGCACCCAATGACAGGGCTCCAAAATACATAAAAAAAAACCTCTAACAGCACTGAAAAGAGAAATTGACAGTTCCACAATAATAGTAGGAGACTTCAACACACCACTCTCAGTAAAGGACAGAACAACTAAGAAGAAACTCAGCAAAGATACAGAAGACCTAAAGGACACAATCAGCCAACTGGACCTCATAGACATATATACAACATTCCATCCAACCACTGCAAAGTACACATTCTTTTCCAATGCACAGGGAATGTTCTCCAGAATAGACCACATCTTAGGCCACAGAGCAATCCTCAACAAGATCCATAACATTGAGATAATTCACAGTATCTTCTCTGACCACAATGCCATCAAGGTAGAAATTAACACTAGAAAGAACAAGGTAAAAAAATCAACGACATGGAAACTGAATAATACTCTGCTTACACATCACTGGGTAATAGAAGAAATCAGAGATGGAATTAAAAAATTCCTAGGATCAAATGAAAATGAAAACACATCATACCAAAACCTTTGGGACACAGCAAAGGCAGTCCTCAGAGGACAATTTATAGCAATAGATGCACATATCAAAAAAGAAGAAAGGGACAAAATCAAAACATTAACTACAGAACTCAAACAAATAGAAAGAGAACAGCAAAAAAAGCCTACAACCACCGGAAGAAAGGAGATAGTAAAGATCAGAGCAGAAATCAATGAAACAGAGAACAGAAAAACAATAGAAAGAATCAACAAAACCAAAAGTTGGTTGTTTGAAAGAATCAACAAAATCGACAAACCACTGGCCAGACTGACAAAAGAAAAACAGGAGAGGACACAAATAACCCAAATAAGAAATGAAATGGGGAACATTACAACAGACCCAACCGAAATAAAAAGGATTATAACAGAATATTATGAAAAACTATATTCCAACAAATTTGAAAACCTAGAGGAAATGGATAAATTTCTAGAAACACACGGCCTACCCAAACTACAACAAAGTGATATTGAAAATCTGAACAGACCCATAACAGGAGAAGAGATTGAAAAGGTAATAAAAAAACGCCACGCCCAACCAAAAAAAGCCCTGGCCCAGATGGCTTCACTGGAGAATTCTACAAAACATTTAAAGAAGAGCTTGTACCAGTTCTACTCAAGATATTTCAGAGCATAGAAGAGGGAGCAACATTTCCAAATTCATTCTATGAAGCCACCATAATGCTGATACCAAAACCAGGCAAAGACGTCACAAAAAAAGAAAATTACAGACCAATATCTGTCATGAATATAGATGCAAAAATTATCAACAAAATTCTAGCCAATAGAATTCAGTATCATATCAAAAAAATAATACACCACGACCAAGTAGGATTCATACCAGGTTTGCAAGGATGGTTTAACAGTAGAAAATCCATCAACGTAATTCACCACATAAATAAAAGGAAAGAAAAAAATCACATGATCATCTCAATTGACGCAGAAAAGGCATTTGACAAAGTCCAACACCCATTCCTGATAAAAGCTCTCAATAAAATAAGTATAGAAGGGAAATTTCTCAACATAATAAAGGGCATCTATGCAAAACCAACGGCCAACATCATTCTTAATGGAGAGAGGCTGAAAACATTCCCCTTAAAAACAGGAACAAGACAAGGATGCCCTTTATCACCACTCCTATTTAACACTGTGCTGGAAGTTCTAGCTAGAGCAATAAGGCAAGAGAAAGAAATAAAGGGCATCCAAATTGGTAATGAAGAAGTTAAACTCTCCCTGTTTGCAGATGATATGATACTATACATAGAAAACCCTAAAGACTCTACGAGAAATCTACTGGAAGTAATAGAAAGATTCAGCAGAGTAGCAGGATACAAGATAAACATTCAAAAATCAGTTGGATTCCTATACACCAGTAAAGAGAACGATGAAAAGAAGATCAGGAAATCAATACCATTTTCAATAGCCCCTAAAAAGATAAAATACTTAGGAATAATCTGACCAGGAATGTAAAAGACATATACAAAGAAAACTACAAAACACTGCTGCATGAAACCCAAAGGGATCTACATAAATGGAAAAACATACCATGCTCATGGATAGGCAGACTCAACATTGTGAAAATGGCAATTCTACCCAAAGCAATTTACAAATACAATGCAATCCTGATCCAAATATCAGCAACATTCTTCAAAGAGATGGAAAAACTAATTATTAACTTTATATGGAAAGAGAAGAAGCCCCAAATAAGTAAAGCACTACTGAAGAAGAAGAATAAAGTTGGAGGACTCACACTACCTGACTTGAGAACCTCCTATACAGTTATAGTAGTCAAAACAGCCTGGTACTGGTACAACAACAGATACATTGACCAATGGAATAGAATTGAGAACTCAGATGTAAATCCATCCACCTACGGTCACCTGATTTTCGACAAGGGCCCAAAGTCCATCAAATGGGGAAAAGACAGTCTTTTTAACAAATGGTGCTGGCAAAACTGGATATCCATTTGCAGAAAACTGAAACAGGACCCATACTTCACACCGTATACAAAAACTACTTCAAAATGGATCAAAGACCTGAATATAAAGCCTAAAACTATAAAGTTCATAGAAGAAAAAATAGGACCAACACTTCAGGCCTTAATACATGGCATTAACAGGATACAAACTATAACCTTCAACACACAAAACCCAACAGATAAACTAAATAACTGGGATCTTCTAAAAATCAAACACCTATGCTCTTCAAAAGACTTCACCAAAAGAGTCAAAAGAGAACCTACAGACGGGGAAAAAATTTTTGGACAGTACAAGTCAGACAAAGGTCCAATCTCCATAATCTGCAAGAAAATCCAACACCTCTACAACAAAAAGACAAACAATCCTATCAAAAAATGGGCAAAGGAAATGAACGGACACTTCACCAAAGAAGACATTCAAATGGCCAACAGACACATGAGGAAATGCTCGCGTTCACTAGCCATTAGAGAAATGCAAATTAAAACCACAATGAGATACCATCTCACCCCGGCATTACTGGCACGAATCAAAAATACTGGAAATAACAAATGTTGGAGGGGCTGCGGGGAGATGGGAACTCTTATACACTGCTGGTGGGAATGCAAAATGATACAACCATTTTGGAAAATGATATGGTGCTTCCTCAGAAAGCTAGAAATAGTCATACCATTCGATCCAGCAATCCCACTCCTAGGAATATATCCTAGAGAAATAAGAGTCATCACTCGAATATACATATGCACACCTATGTTCATGGCAGCATTGTTCACAATAGCAAAACGATGGAAACAACCTAGATGCCCATCAACAGATGAATGGATAAACAAACTATGGTACATACACACAATGGAGTACTATGCAACGAGAAAGAACAACAATGAATCTGTGAAGCATCTCATAACATGGAGGAAACTGGAGGACATTATGCTGAGTGAAATAAGTCAATCACAAAAGGACAAATATTGTATGAGACCTCTATTGTAAAAACCCATGAAAAAATTCACATGCAAAATGTAACAATCCTTGTTGGTTACCAGGGATGGGAGGGAAGGGGGGGAAATACTAAATAGGCAATAGATAAGTGGTATCTTGGGTGAAAGATGAAACAGTACACAATACAAGGGAAACTAACACAACCTGCACAAGGAAAGGTCATGGAGGCCCCATGGACACATCCAAACTCCCTGAGGGACTGAGTTGCTGGACAGAGGGCTCTGGGGACCATGGTCTTGGGGAACATCTAGCTCAATTGGCATGACACTACTTATAAAGATAATGCTCTACATTCTACCTTGGTGAGTAGTGTCTGGGGTCTTAAAAGCCTGTGAGCGGCCATCTAAGATACTCCACTGGTCTCATCCCTTCGGGAGCAAGGGAGAATGAAGAGAACAGGATACAATGAAAAGATCAGTCCAAAGGACTAATTGTCCACAGCTACCAAGACCTCCACCAGACTGAGTCCAGTACAGCTAGATGGTGCCTGGCTACCACCGCTGACTGCTCTGACCAGGATCACAACAGAGGGTTCTGGACAGAGCTGGAGAAGGATGTAGAGCATAATTCTAACTCAGAAAAAAAAAGACCAGATTTACTGGCCTAAAGGAGACTGGAGAAACCTCAAGAGTATGGCCCCAGACACCCTTTCAGCTCAGTAGTGAAATTACCTTCGAGGTTCACTGTTCAGCCTGGGAGTGGACGGCCCAGTAAAACCAAATGAGACTAACGAGGTACAGGAGTCCAGTGACAAGGGCCAGAAGGCAGAAGGGGAGTAGGAAGCTGATGATAGGGAACACAAGGTTGAGTAAGGATACTGTTGATGTGTTGTGAGATTGTTAACCATTGTTATAGGGCAACATTTGTAGTAACTGTTAAATGGGAGGCTATTTTGTCCTGTAAGTCTTCATCTTAAGTGAGAATAACAGCACAATTAGAAGAGCGTAATCGATGTCACTTAAATGTGTACGTAAAACGTTTTGAAATGGTGTATCTTTGGCTATGTGTATTTTCACCAAAAAAAAAAAAAAAAAAAGCTGAGAATTCAGAGGGTTAAAATGTTGTGGGGTTGTTAACCAAAGTCATAAAACAGCATGTGTACTACTGTTACATGAGAAACTGTTCTGTAAGCCTTCACCTGAAGTACAATAAAATATTAAAATAGATAAATAAATACGACTGGATATATAATACAAAGTTATCACAGTACTTGTGATAAAAATTACAGTATAATTATGCTAATAATTGAATTTATGCTACTCTGGGTAACACTAATTAGGAAAGAAATTGAAAAATAATAGTGAGATGATGGAAGGTAGAGTAAAGAAAGAGAGTGTGTTTGCAAGAAATTGAAAAAAAAAAAAAAAAAACTTGGGAGAAGAAAAACTTAACTAGACTTATGTTCCAGCCAAGATGGAGTAGCCCTATTCCTCCCAGGGCCTCCTTCTTACAGCTAAAAAACCTTGGAAATAACACAAAAAAACAGTCATAGGAAGACTCTGAAAGATGGAAATAAGGTGAGCTACCTAAGGACTTTGGAACTTGAATGACACAGTGGTGAGTTCCCTGGGTTTTCTTTTTGTTCTGCCACATGTCCCAGATGGAAATAAGTGGTGCCAGGTGGTGTGAGTCGGGCCTCTGCTTCCTCTCCACCTCACGTCAAGACGGTCCAGCGGAGATCTGAGCTTATACCATACCTCTGCAATGAGGTAGTCCAGGTCAGCACTTTACTTTCTCCAGAGGGTGAAATGTGTCCCAACAGGGAGCTAAACATCCACCCTCTTGGACCTGTGTACTACACCCAGACACAAGGACTGCTTGCTAAAAGAGAAGGTTAAATAAGACCAAGAGCCTCACAATGTTATACTCAAATTATCCAAGATACAGTAAGAAAATTACTCCTCATACAGAAGCCAAGAGAATCACAAATTGAGTGAGAAAAGGCAATCGACAGATGCCAACGCAGAGATGGCTCGGGTAGTGGGATCGTCTGACAAGAATTTTCAAGAAGCGATCATAGCAATGCATCAATATGCAATTATGAACACTCTTAAAACAAATAAAAAATAGAAAGCCTCAGCAAAGAAATAGAAGATATAAAAAATAACCGAAGGGAAAGTACAATAACCAAAATTAAAACCTCACTGGACAGGTTCAATAGTAGATTGGAGATTATGAAGGAAAATGTGAACTAAAATATCAGTAGAAATGATTCAATCTGAACAACAGTGAGAAAATAAAACAAAATATTTAGAATAGTCATTGTGTTGTGTGTGTCTCTTTTTCAGTAAGCAATGGTTTCTAAGATCCATACATAATTTCTAATCCTAACTGCTGCATCATACCCAGTACGGAGATTCACAAATTTCACTCATCCACTTGCTCAGTGGGAGACTATGTTGGCCTGCCAGTTCTACCACCACAAATAACACTGTAACAAATTTTCTCATAAATGTAACTACAGACATTTGAGAACACTTCCCAGAAACAAAGTTGGTGGAACATAGGGGTGTCATGTATACTTAATTATACAAAGTAGTGTCAAAGAGTTCCCCAGGATGGTTGTACCAGTGAACATAGCCATTAGATTATATGAGAGTTCTTATAATTCTATATGATTGCCAATACTTGGCACTGTCTAATCTCTAATGTTTTCGAATCTAATAAATGTAAAATGATGTCTCATTCTTCTTGTTTCCATTTGTATTTCTTTAATAACTAACAAGTTTGATCATATCTTCCTGTGTTTAATAACTTGGGATTTTGGTTTCATGTCGCTCAGAAATATTTTATCTTTTACCATCTAAACACAGTGTAAGATTTCACTCCTGCTCTCTATTATGTTGTCTTGTCACTGTGTGGTTTACTTCGACCAATAAAATATGAGCAGAAATAATAATGTGTGTCACTTGCAGGTAGGAATTTTAAGAGATGGTGTACATTTTGCCACAGGCTCTTTTTTTCCCTCTATTATAGTGACTGTGTTCTAGAGAGTTGTTGGTATGTCACCCTGTCTCCTGAACAATGTGGGAGCAGAGACGTCAGTTAATCTCTGAATCACATATAATGTGAGCCAGAAATAAATCTTTCTTATTTTAAACCAGAAACAAGAGTTGCTTGTTACTGCTCCATAACCTGGATTATCTCGACTGAAATAATATTGTTCGTCCATTTTCTTAATAGGATTACTCCCTTTTTCTAATTTGTTTGTAATGATTTCTTGCATATTCTTCACATTATTTATTTGTCAGTTTAGACATTGTAAATATTTTCTTTCCTGTCATCTATTAACTTAGTCCACATGTTGTCTGTTGAACAGAAATTCTCACTACTTACATAATCTAATTTTTCTTCATTTTTCTCTTCAGATTTGTGGTTTTGAAGTTTTATTTAATGTCTTTCTCAATCCTTAAGGAGAGATTTAGAGAATGGGTATTTAAAACAACTGCCCTGTAATCCATTCACTTCTTTTAAACGGGGAAGAGCTCCTGGAAGAAATAGAAGAAAGCAAGAGACCCTATCTAATCTCCTTCTAAGGTGGACATCTAGGTAAATTGACTAACGATATTTGTTCAAAGGAAGATAATTTATCTTTTGAATCTTCTCAGTAGGATAGCCCTAGCTAAAGATTGTTTATAGTAAACAAAGCCAGAATCTATGGATTTTTGAGGCATGGCTCCCTGGAAAATGTCGTAGGAGCTATACAAGTCTCTGGGGTATAAAATAGAAATAACTTAAATACTGCCAGCTGCGTGAGGTAATAGCCCATGAAGCCCCACTTGAAGAACTCATCTGTTATTCTGAACCAGAAACTGTCTTATATGGAAATGAAGGACCTAGGGAGCTACATGGGATGTTCCAGAGCTCTCTACTCTCATCAGTGCCTCTTGATTGCCATTATCCTTGAAATTATTAGTGAAGTTTGAATTGTTTCATGTGAATCTGATTTAACAATCTAATATTCTATGTTAGCATATAAAGTTTTTTCTACATTTTCTTAATTTTACACAATGACATGTCATCTTTATGTCTTTAATCCATCTAGAAGGAGACTTGGTTGCACAATGGTTAAGCACTTGGCTGATAAGTGAAAGGTTGGGGGTTAGAATCCACCCAGTGGCTCCGCAGGAGAAAGACCCGGTGATTGTTCTCTATAAAGATTATAGCCTAGTAAACCCCATGGGGCAGTACCACTCTGTTACTTGGTGTCCCTGTGAGTCAAAAATGACTCAACAGCACCTAATAACAAAAATCCACCTAGAGTTTAAATTTCTTTGGAGGTTTTAGATAGTTTTAGTTTTCTCCATATGGTGAGCCATTTTTCACAGCACCATGTACTAACCTACCTATGTTTGCTCCACTGATGTGTAGTGCAATTTTTTGCCATACCTGGAAATTAAGATTAAGCTAGCTTCAAAAAAAATGAGCTAGTATTAACTCTTTGTCTATTTTCCAGAACAACTTGTTAAATATAAGAATTAACTGTTGCTTGAGTGTCTGTGAGGGACACTTTCACTGGAATTTTAATCTCTGTGGTACTTATTGATCTATCTAAAACCTCTACGTCTTCTTATACCATTTTGAATATTTCTAAAATTTATTCATTTCAATTAAATTTATTAGCACTTTGTTGTTTATATTATTTTTCTTTTTAAATCTGCAGTTACTTATCTATTTTCAGCTCTGTATTTTGCTTATTTTAAATTTCTATCTTTTCTTCTTAATATGCCTTGCCAAAAGTCAATTTCTGTCAATCTTTTGGTTTGTTAAAATCTTCTAAATTTTGTAATTATTTTACTGATTTTTCTCTAACCATAATTATCATATTTCATTAAATTAAAAAGTGATATTTGTTATAAATAGCCAAGTCTCAGGATACAAGGTAAATATGCAAAAATCAGTTTTACTTCTATGTGCAAGCAAAATTGGGAAATAAAGTTTTAAAATACCTTATAGAAGAGCATCAAAATATATACTTTTAGTGATAAATGTAATGAAAATTATTCAAGACTTCATCAATGGAAACTAGAGAATTGCTCAGAGAAATTAAATAAATTAAAAGAAATAAATACAAATGTACTGTGAATTAGGATACTCAGTATTATAAAGACGTATGTTAACCCTACTCAAATTTTTCTATAGGCTAAATGTTATTTCAATTCCATCTCTGCTCATTTTTTCTAGATATTAACAAGCTGTTTCTAAAATTTATTTCAAAATGCAAAAGAGCCGTAAAGACAAAAACACCCTTAAAAGAAGAAAGTTGGGGGATTTGCACCACTTGATTTTAAGGCTTACTCTAAAGCTTCTAAAGTACTTAATTACGACTGGGTAGTATTACAATGTGGATTGACAAATCATCAATAAAACTAGTTTCAGAAACATATCAACACACGCATGGTTCGTTGATTTTCAAAATAATCAACAATGTAATTTAATTACATTGGGGAAAGGAAAAGTTTTGGAAACCGTGCAGAAACAAATAGATATTCATATGTGAAAAAATAAAAATTGGTCCTGTTTTACACCACAAAAATCACTCAGCATTAAAGAAAACATGGATAAGTTGAACTTTATCAAAATTAAAAGCTTCTGCTCCTCCAAAAACTCTGTTGAGAAAATGAAAAGGCAAGCCCTCAGACTGGCAGAAAATATTTGCAAGACGTATGTTTGACAAAGGACTTTTATGCAGAAAAATAGTTTTAAAACTTTCTTCAAATCCAAAATAAAAAAGACAAGCAACAAAATTTTTTAAGTGAATGAAAGATGTTAACAATCAATTCAGAAGAAGTTATACTAATTACCAATAAGCACATGAAATAGGACTCAGAATATTTAGTTATCGGAGAAATAAAAATCAAAAATCACAAGATATTCTCTCACTCCCAGTCTAATGGCTGAATAAAAAAATATTTTAAATACCTCATTTGGGAAAGAATGTGGAATAATGAAACTCTCATACATTGCTGGTGAGAGTTTACAAAGGTACAACTACTTTGAAAAGCCCTCTGGAAGTTTCTTATGAAATTAAACATACTATGACTCATTTTAGGACTATTTTAACTCCTGGACATTTTTCTTTGAGAAGTAAAAGCCCATATTCACAAAAAGCATCACAAGAAGGTTCATGGATATTTCATCAATAATAGCCGTAACCAGATACAACTCAAATGTTGATCACCAGGAGAATGCAGAAAAAAATATTGTGATCTATTTCTGTTATGGAATACTTGTTAGTTGCCCTCGAATTGGTTGCAACTGATAGTCATCCCATGTACAAGAGAAGGAAATACTACTTGGTCCTGCACCATCCTCACAATCCTTGCTATGTTTGAGCCCATTGTTGCAGCCCACTGTGTCAATCCATCTTCTTGAGGGTCTTCCTCTTTTTCCCTCACCCTCTGCTTTACCAAGCATGATGTTCTTCTCCAGGGACTGGTTCCTCCTGATAACGTGTCCAAAGAATGTGAGACAAAGTCTCGCCACCCTCACTTCAAAGGAGCATACTGGATGTACTACTTTCAAGACAGATTTGTGCATTCTTCTGGCAGTCTGTGGTATACTCAATATTCTTAACCAACACCATAATTCAAAGGCATCAATTCTTCTGTCATCCTTATTCATTGTCCAGCTTTTGCATGCATATGAGGCAATTGAAAATACCATGGCTTGGCTCAGGTGCGCCTTAGCCCTTAAAGTGACGTCTTCGCTTTTTAACATTTTAAAGAGGTCTTTTGCAGCAAATTTGCCCAGTGCAATACATCATCTTGATTTCTTGGCTGCTGCTTCCATGAGCATTGATTGTGGATCCAAGTAAAATGAAATGCTTGACAACTTCAATCTTTTCTCCATTTATCATGATGTTGCTTATTGGTCCAGTTGTGAGGATTTTTGTTTTCTTTATGTTGAGGTGTAATCCATACTGAAGGCTGTAGCCTTTGATCTTCATGAGTGGTTCAAGTCCTCTTCACTTTCAGCAAGCAAAATTGTCATCTGCATATCACAGGTTGTTAATGAGCCCTGCTCCAGTCCTGATGCCTTGCTCTTCTTTTTTATGTAGTCCAGCTTCTTGGATTATTTGCTCAGCATACAGATTGAATAAGTATGGTGAAGGGATAAAACCCTGATGTGCACCTTTCTGGATTTTAAATCATGAAGTATCCTCTTCATCTGTTTGAATGACTGCCTCTTGGTCTAAGGATAGGTTACTCATGAGCACAATTAAGTGTTCTGAAATTCCCATTCTTCACAATGTTATCTGTAATTTGTTATGATTTACACAGTCGAATGCCTTTGCATATTCAATAAAACCCAGGTAAACATCTTTCTGGAATTCTCTGCTTTTAGACAAGATCCACCTGACATCAGCTATGATATACTTCGTTCCATGCTCTCTTCTGAATCTGCCTTGAATTTCTGGCTGTTCCTCATTCATATGCTGCTGCAACCAATTTTTAATGATCTTTACCATAATTTTACATGTGTATGATATTGATGATATTGTTTGATAATTTCTGCATCCCATTGGATCACATTTCTTATTAATGGGCACAAATATGGATCTCTTCCTGTCAGCTGGCCAGCTTTCTTGACATAAACAAGTGAGCACTTCCAGCATTGCATCCTTTTGTTGAAACATCTCAATTAGTATTCCGTAAATTCCTGGAGCCTTGTTTTTCACCAATGCTTTCAATTCAGCTGGACTTCTTCCTTCAATATCATCGATTCTTGATCATATGCGACCTCCTGAAGTGGTTGAACATCGACCAATTCTTCTTGGTACAGTAACTCTGTGTATTCCTTCCGTCTTCTTTTGATGTTTCTTGCATCATTTAATTTTTTCCCATAGAGTCCGTCAATATTGCAATTCAAGGCTTGAAGTTTTTCCTCAGTCCTTTCAGCTTGAGAAATGCCACATGTGTTCTTCCCTTTTGATTTTCTAACTCCAGGTCTTTGCATATTTCATTATAATGCTTTACTTTTTCTTCTCAAGCTGCCCTTTGAAATTTTCTGTTCAGCTTTTTTATTTCATCATTTCTTCCTTTCACTTTAGCTAATATACATTCAAGAACAAGTTTCAGAGCCTTTTCTGGCATCCATTTTGTTCTCTTTTTTCTGTGTCTTAATTACCTTTTGCTTTCTTAATGTCATCCCTTAACTCATCTACTTCAATGTGTCAAATCTATCCTTGAGATGGTCTCTAAATACAGGTGGGACATACTCAGGGTTGTATTTTGGCTCTCGTGGACTTGTTTTAATTTTTTTCAGCTTCAACTTGAACTTACACATGAGTAATTGATGGTCTGATCCACAGCTGGCCCTGTGCTTGTTCTGACTGATGATATTGAGCTTCTCCATGGTCTCTTTCTATAGATGTAGTTGATTTGATTCCTGTGTATTCCATTCAGCAAGGTCCATATATATAGTAGCCATTTATGTTGTTGAAAAAAAAGTATTTCCAATGAATAAGTCGTTGGTCTTGCAAAATTCCGTCTTGTGACCTCTCCATCGTTTCTATCACCAAGGCCGTATTTTCCAACTAGTGATCCTTCTTCTTTGTTTCCAACTTTTGCATTTCAATCACCAGTAATTATCAATGCATCCTGATTGCATGTTTGATCAATTTCAGACTGCAGAAGTTGGTAAAATCTTCAATTTCTTCATCTTTAGCATTACTGATTTGTGAGCAAACTTGACTAATAGTCATATTAACTGGTCTTGTAGGTGTATGAATATTATCCTATCACTGACAGCATTGTACTTCAGGATAGATTTTGAAATGTTCTTTTTGAGACTGAATGTGATGCCATTCCTCTTCAATTTGTCATTCCCGGCACAGTAGACCATACGACTGTCTGATTCAAACTGGCCAATACCAGTCCCTTTCAGCTCATTAATGTATAGGATATTTATCTTCAATTGTTCCATTTCGTTTTTGACAACTTCCAATTTTCCTTGATTCATACTGCATACATTCCACATTCTGATATTAATGGATGTTTGTAGTTGTTGCTTTTTACTTTGAGAATACTACTCAGCAGTAAAAAGGAATAAACTCCAATGTATGTGATAATATGGATGAATCTTTCAGACATTATGCTGAGTGACAGAAATTGGACATAGAAAAGCATGTACTTTGTAATTCTATGTATATTAAGTTCAAGGATAGGCCATAGTCATCAGATCACTGGTTCCCTCAGTGGGGCGGAGGATTGATTAGAATGAGGCATGAGAAAAATTTCTCAGGTGATGAAAATGTTCTATATCTTAAGTGGGGTGACGGTTATATGAATGTATATTGT
Organism: Dugong dugon; assembly: GCA_030035585.1. Classification (NCBI taxonomy): domain Eukaryota; kingdom Metazoa; phylum Chordata; class Mammalia; order Sirenia; family Dugongidae; genus Dugong; species Dugong dugon. Next base: position 108,000,225 of record CM057466.1, on the reverse strand, counting down.
CATGGACTGAAATGTGCCCCCAAAAAATATGTGTATCCTAACCCCTATGCTTGTGGTTGTAATCACATTTGGGAATAGGGTTTTCTTTGTTATATTAATGACATAGTATCAATGGATGGTGTGTCCTAATCCTAATCACGTCTGAGTTGTAACAATAGCAGATTAGACACAGAAGCAAGCACAAACAGGGGAAGATTGTTGCCACATGAGGATTTTATAGAACCAGCAACACCGGGGCTACAGAAGCTAAAAGAAACAAGTATTGTCCCCCAGAGCTGACAGAAAGAGAGCCTTCCCCTAGAGCTAGTGCCCTGAATTCAGACTGGTAGCCTCCTAAAGTGTGAGAAACTAAATTTCTGTTCTTTAAAGCCATGAATACCAGTAATATTTCTGTTATAGCACCACTAGGAAACGATGACATAAGTATTGATCTAAATCTGTCAAAATGTGCATATATCTGTGCATTTAATGGTATATAAAGTATACCTCAAGTCTATTTTTTAAAAAAAGGTATCTAACCTATCCTTTTCCTATAATCATCAGGTGCCTTTCTCTGACCAGCTGCAACTTTCCACTGCCCTGACACCTTCATATGCCAATTCAAGACGGCCTTTAATCTCCAAAGGAATTTCCCATATTATTTTTTATAATAGTGTATTTTCTTTGCTGTTGTTGTTCAGAACATGCACAGCAAAACGTATACAACATGTAGTCAACAATGACTACATTTACAATTTAGTGACATAAATTACAACTTTCAAGTTGTGCAAACATTCTCACCCACTTTTTCCAAATTGTTCCTCCCCTATTAACGTAAACTCACTCCCCACAAGTTTCCTATCTATTCTTTCTAGTTGCTGTTCTCAATTTGATCCTGTATAGTTATCTAAAAGAGTAGAAGGCAGACATCCTTTTTTTTTTGTTTATTGTTGTAGTTAAAGTGAAAGTTTACATTTCAAGTTAGTCTCTTATACAAAAACTTATACATACATTGTTATGTGACCGTAATTGCTCTCCCTATACTGTGACAGCACTCTCCTCCTTTCCACCCCTGATTTCCCACGTCCATCCAACCAGCTCCTAAATCTCTCTGCCTTCTCATCTCACCTCCATACAGAAGCTGACCATTTAGCCTCATGTATCTACTTAAGCTAAGAGGCACACTCTTCACGAGTATCATTTTATGTCCCATAGTCCAGTCTAATCTTTGTCTGAAGATTTGGCCTTGGGGATGGTTTTAGTGCTGGGTTGACAGGGAGTCTGGGGGCCATGTTTTCGTGGTTCCTCCAGTCTCAGTCAGACCATTAAGTCTGGTCTTTTTACCAGAATTTGAGTTCTGCACCCCACCTTTCCCCCGCTCCATCAGGGACTCTCTGCTGTGTTTCCTGTCAGGGCAGTCATTGGTGGTAGAGGGGCACCATCTAGTTCTTCTGGTCTCAGGCTGATGAAGTCTCTGATTTATGTGGCCTTTTCTGTCTCTTGGGCTAATACTTTCCTTGTGTCTTTAGTGTTCTTCATTCTCCTTTACTCCAGGTGGTTGGGACCAATTGATGCATCTTAGATGGCCACTTGCAAACTTTTAAGACCCTAGATGCCAGTCACCAAAGTAGGATGCAGAACACTTTCTTAATAAACTTTGTTATGCCAATTGACCTAGATGTCCCCTGAAAACATGGTACCCAGACCCCCACCCCTGCTACTCTGTCCCTTGAAGTGTTTGATTGTATTCATGAAACTTCTTAGCTTTTGGTTTAGTCCAGTTGTGCTGACTTCCCCTGTAGTATGTGTTGTCCTTCCCTTCACCTAAGATAATTCTTGTCTACTATCTAGTTAGTGAATAACCCTCACCCTCCCTCTCCACCCTAGTAACCATCAAAGAAAGTTTTATTCTGTGTTTAAACCTTTTCTTGAGTTCTTATAATAGTGGTCTTATACAATATTTGTTCTTCTGTGACTGACTAAATTCACCAAGGCAGACATTCTTCACTAGTTAAACTAAATGATTGTTTGGTTTAAAGAAGATTTCAGGGGATGTTTTTGGCTTAAAGTTTAAAGATTATCTCAGGGCAATAGTCTCAGACGTTCATCCAGCTTCCATGCCTCCAGAAAGTCTGGATTCCATGAAAATTTGAAATTCTATTCCACATTTCCCCGTTTTTGAAGAATCTCATATTATTCTAATTGTTTCCTAGAGTCAGAATTTCACTCCCACTTTTATAGTTTCTGTGCATTTAATATAATGTAAATTATACCTCAGAGAGAATTAAAGCAAATCTTGAGTGTTGATTTTGAGTGGTCATGCTATCATAAGAAGAACCACACTTTCTGGGTATTATTTTGCACAATGCATACACACTGAAAAAGCTGTATTTCTAAGTTTTGACTTATCCAAGGGTGCATAGTTAGTAAACATTTTAAGCCAGAACTGTCACTAGAGAATCTGGGCATCTCTAATTTCATATAATTGAAGACGAAGTCAGTGGTAGGTAACTTAAAGCCATTTTTTTATGGCAATTATTCATTAATCAATTATACATCTCAATGCAGAGATAGATATTAATTATAATCATATTCAGAAACTAACTTCTGCCTTCCATAATGATACAAGAGCATGAACAAAACAATACTAAGTACATTACTATGTTTTTCTTCTGACAAGCATGGCTATCATTTAAAAAAAAAAAACAAAACCCATTGCTGTTGAGTCTGTTCTGACTCAGAGCAAACCTGTAGGACAGGGTAGAACCTCCCCATAGGGTTTCCAAGGCTATAATCTTTACAGAAGCAGACTGTCACATCTTTCTCCTGCGGAGCAGCTGGTGAGTTCAAACTGCCAACCTGTCAGTGAGCAGCCAAGCGCTAAACCAAGTGCAGCTGAAGCCCAGGGCCGAAAGGGGTCCCCACCTAGAATCCAGAGGGCGTGGCTAACACCCAGAGTCTGGAGGTCAGGGCTATTGCCCAAATGGTCTCAGAGAACAGAGGATTATCTTCAAGCCTTGAGAGCTAAGGTAATTTGTCCTGCTCGGATTTGGACTTGCTCTAGTGCCTATTATCCTTTCTTTCCCTCTAATATCTCCTATATGAATGAAATGTCTACCTCTGCCTGTTCTGTCATTGTACCTTGGATAGAGATAATTTGTAGTCTAGATTTCACAGTTTCACAGATTAAGAGGAATTTTGCCCCAGGATGGAATATGCCTGAAGTCTCACCCGTATTTGATTTAGATGATTCTGAAGATGAGATTTTGGACTTGGAGTTGATTTAAGACTTTTGGGATGATGTGATGGTGTGAATGTGTCTTGCATGTGGCAAGGTCATGAATTTTGGGGGAACCAAAGGGTGGAAAGTTTCAGATTGAAATTGTATTCCCCCAAAATATGTGTTGCAAATCCTAACCTCTATGCTTGTGGTGGGGCCCTGGTAGCACAGTGGTTAAGCATTTGGCTGCTAACCAAAAGGTTGGCAATTCAAATCCACCAGCTACTTGTTGTAAACCCTATGAGGCAGTTCTACTCTGTCCTATAGGGTCGCTATGAGTCAGAATGGACTCGATGGCAATGGGTATGCTTGTGTTTATGATCCCATTTTGGGAATGGGTTGTCTTTGTTATGTAAATGAGACAGTATTAGTGTAGGGTGTGTCTTGAGTCAATCTTTTACAAAGTCTAAAAATAGCAGATTAGACAAGCAGATATGGGAGAAGAGAGATGCCAAGCTCCATAAAGATCTCCCAGGAGCAGAAGCTCAAAGAAACAAGGACCTTCCTCCAGAGCCAACAGAAAGAGAAAGCCTTCCCCTAGAGCCAGCGCCCTGAATTCTGACTTCTAGCCTCCTAAACTGTGAGAAAATAAATTTCTGATTGTTAAAGCCATCCACCTGTGGTATTTCTGATATAGCAGCACTAGATAATGAAGAGAGCACCACCAGGGCACTACCAGGGCTCCTATATGGCTATCGTTATACATGTGTAAAAGTAATGATAGGAGAGATTTTCTAATTTTTTTTTTAGCAAGAGAATGTTTTCTTCATAAGAAAGAGAATGGATATGAAGATGGAAACTAGAGGGAAAAATTCAGAGGATAAAGAAATGGAGGAAGAGAGAATTAAAGCACATCTTTCAAGATGGAATTAGATATGGTTGTAAAGACAGGAGCAAGTTCACATCAGCAGGGTGGCTATTTGCTCCTCATAGTCTTGGGAGTGTAGTTATGATTCAACAATTGCTCTCCAGCAATTTCTTAGCAGAAAATATTTAATGAAAATCTTATCAGTAGTTGGATGATGTGAGAATCCTTGAGAGATCACAAGATCATATCTATTTCACAATATCTAACCCAATGTTTGCCATGCTGTCTCAAATCTTCTTCTGTAAAGTCATTATCTTAAAGCTAAACTTCCAAAAAGAGGTTTTAGAACTTATATATTCTCTACTTCTTGGCATATTTTTACTCTTAGATTTTGTTATTTAGAGTTTATTTAGAGCTTTGGTATATGGAATACACACTGAATCATTAAAGGTTGACACTTACAGAAAGAACTAAGGCCTGGCCAAAGTAGACAATTGCTTAAACAAGTAGTCATCTCTGGAAAGTCAGTAGCTACTTGAAAACAATGAGAAAGTCACTACTAAATGGAAAACGAGGAAATGAGAAATTATAAGTAGGGCTGCCTTCTGTGCAACAAACTTAAAGCATTAAAAGATATGGTTCCTGACTCTCACTCAACATGTTCTGTAAATAACACATAAAAAAAAACGAAAAGAGTTGCCACTGAGTCGACCGCAACTCATGGTGACCTCATGTATATCAGAGTAGAACTGTGCTCCATAAAGTTATCAATAGTTAGTTTTTTAGAAGTAGATTGTCAGGCCTTTCTTCCAAGGCACTTCTGGGTGAACTTGAACCCTCAACCTTTCAGTTAGCAGTCAAGCATGTTAACTATCTGTACCACCCAGGGACTCCAAACAACACACAGAGCTCTTCAATTTATAAGCAGGAAAAAAAGCATTACACGAGAATCACTAGCAATACCTCTTGGGGCAGGGCAGAATTAACATGCTTTTTATTTGGTTTATAGCATGGCTTGTATCTACAAAAGTTCTTATCTGGAAACTCCACAAAGAGAACTCTCTACGTGCCAGATGAGTAAGGTCACATCTGTCCCACAGCCACCATTTTACCACACTCATTCCACCTTAGGTCTACAACTTAGCCTGAACTCTACACCTGATTCCAAGGGCAGTTTTAAAGCTGCAGTTTGGTGAGTTCCTCAAGAACCACGGTGCATCTGACGTTTGTGCTTCCAAACAGTGTTGTCAGCAAGAAGTAGTGAAAAGAGAACTGGACTGGAAAACCATTAAGCTATGGTTCCATGTATGTGTTCTGCCTCTCTGTGTTGTTGTTGTTAGGTGCTGTCCAGTTGGTTCTGACTCATAGTGCCCCTATGTACAACAGAATGAAACACTGCCCTGTCCTGCGTCATCCTCACAATCATGCTTGAGCCCATTGTTGCAGCCACTGTGTCCATCCATTTCATTGAGGGTCTTCCTCTTTTTCACTGACCCTCTACTTTATCAAGCATGATGTCCTTCTCCAGGGACTGGTCCTTCCTAATAACATGTCGAAAGTACATGAGACGTAGTCTCGCCATCCTAGTTTCTAAGGAGCATTCTGGCTGTACTTCTTCAAAGACAGATTTGTTCATTCTTCTGGAAGTCCATGGTATATTCAATATTCTTCACCAACACCATAATTCAAAGTAAGTTATAAACCAACATGTTCAACTACCTGTGTGTGCTAGGTGATCTTTGGCTGGGGGACACGGACAGGTCATAGATGATGGAGGATTTGGTTAAGGAGAATTTCCAGAACATTAAATTACATTTTTTGGACACTTTACTATGTGCTAGGCATTGCTGTAAGTAATTTATACATCAACTCTTTTAGTCCTCACTAAAACTCTATGAGATAATCTTTAAACCTTAAACCAAAAATATCCCCTGAATTCTTCTTAAACAATAATTTAGCCTAACTAGTAAAGACTGTCTGTCATGAGCACTGTGCTCTTTCAAGATCTATTTATATGGGATCAAACTGACAACAGTAACTCAAAAGATGAGATAGAAAAGTTAGGAGGCAGTGAGTTTATGTTAATAGGGGAGGAGCAACTCATAAAAAAGGAGTGAGAATAGTTGCACAACTGGAAGAATGTAATCAATGTCCTTGAATTGTACATATAGAAACTGTTGAACTGGTGTATGTTTTGCTGTGTATACTCTCAATGACAACAACATAAATAAATAAAATTTTAAAAATCCACGAAATAGGTACTATATGACAAATAAGGAAATAGATACTAAGGAAGCTTTGGTTGATTTATCCGAGCTACAGAATCCAGGTTTCCCAGCTCCAGAATCTGTCCTGAGTCGCATAATACAATCAGAAGGAACTGAAGCAGGTTTACTTAGTTCTTCTTTGCTGTGTTTTGACAACCAGAAAGAAAGCTGTAGAGAAACACTGAGTGCCAGGGACAATGAGCATTTTGCTTTGTTTTGTTCTCATTTCACTGAATTGACAGACAGCATAAAAACATAAGTTTAAGGATAATATGCTGAATAACTATACTGTATTCAGAGTCCATTTTTATTCTTACCTAAGAAATATGAAGCCTCTATAACTAGGTTGTTTTGCTGCACTATTTGATGTAAATGTTATCTGTTAGGAAAACACCTAATATTAAATGTGAGACAACTGGGAAAAAATTTTTGGAAATATGAATTATGGACTGACAAATTTAAATCAATGCTGTTCTTGATCAAACAGCACTTGGCTAACCTGATGAAAATTTTAAAAAGACGAAGAAGTACAAAAAAGAAGATTCCCAAAGGGCTTTCTCAATACATGAACTATACTTATTCTGTCTTCAAAAGAATATATATTTTCACTCAATAAGGTTTGTTCTCATACATTTTATCATTCAGACTCAGTTCAAGTCTCTGAGGAGATGGAATATGAATATATATATGTATGTATATATATATATATATATATATATATAAAATCTCCTTTTATTTTAGATTGTTATTCTTTCCTTTCTCAATACTACTTCTACATTAAAATGTATTCACTTTAATCATTGTTTGTATCTTATTGTATTGGAATATTTATTTGTTTACTACCCTTACTAGACTATGAGATGTTTAAGAGTCTGGGACATTATCTTACTCATTTTTATATGCTTGGCAACTAATTTTGGGCACAAAGTATAGTAGGCCTTGTGACAGTGTTCCCTGAAACTACTCTAGCTGTCTCTGTTGCTCTAGACCTCTTGTAAAACTTGAGGTCATTTCTTAATCCAATAAAAGTGTCACAGCAGAATTCTTAAGTGTGGTACATGCTGTCTCCACAATCCAAAGACCACCAGTCGAGTACTTACCTCTGTCTTGATGGCAAGAGTTGCAACGTGTAGCAATTTTCCCTTTATCGTAGAGGGGATGTTCCCATATGACCGCGACCACCAGATCCCTACATATTTCACTATGTCATTCCCCTGAATGTTAAAGTATTTTATCTTCCACTTTCTGGTAGACTATTGCTCAAAGAATTAGTCATCTCTGGAAAGTCAATAGCTACTTCAAAACAATAATGGGAAAGTCACTACCAATGAGGAAATGAGGAAATGAGAAATTATGAGTAGGGCTGACCCTGAAGCAACAGACTCAAGAGGTTAGAAAATACGGTTCCTGACTCTCACTCAATATGTCCTGTAAATAACATATAAAAAAAAACAAAAAAAGTTGCCATCAAGTTGATTCTGACTGAATTTGGAAGCATAAACTTCAATCTGTTCTGTTAAAAATATTATATCTGACACATTATATGTGATTCAGGCTACCATTATTTAAGAGGCAGTCTGCCATTGAACCTGAGTCTCCCTGTATGTTCCTTCTCGGTATGCCAAGAATCCATGGCCGTGGGTGCTCTTTACTTTGGCCCATTTCTCAGGTTAGGTTTACAGTGAGAAACCTTGAGGGGTGAGGTAGTGTTTCCCTCTGTACATTGTATTCTCCAAGCTCTGTGCTCCTCAGCTGTGAGCAAGCTCACTGCAGCATAGCATCTGCCTAGGTCACTATGCATTGCCCCTATAGGACTTGGGGGCAAGAGGAACCAGTAGAATATGATGTCCATGCTGCTTTCTGTGTCAATAATAAAAATATCTCAGGCCCACGAGTCTCAGGTTTCCTGTCAGCATCCATTAAATATTAACAGGCTAATGTACTGGCTTGTAAGCAGGATAAAATCCCAGACCCTAACACAGTGTTTAAATCTATGGTTGTTGTGTTGTTGATAGGTGCAGTCGGGTCAGTTCTGACTCATAGAAACCCTATGTACAACAGAACGAAACATTGCCCAGTCCTGTGCCATTCTCACAATCATTGCTATGCTTGAGGCCATCATTGCAGCCACGGTGTCAGTCCATGACATTGAGGGTCTTCTTTTCACTGACCCTCTACTTTACCAACCATGATGTCCTTCTCCAGGGACTGGTCCCTCCTGATAATATGTCCAAAGTATGTGAGACAAAGTCTCACCATCCTTGCTTCTAATGATCATTCTGGTTGTACTTCGTCCAAGACAGATTTGTTCATTCTCCTAGCAGTCTATGGTATATTCAGTATTCTTCATCAATGCCATAATTCAAAGGCATCAACTCTCCTTCAGTCTTCCTTATTCATCGTCCAGCTTTGATATGCATACTAGTCAGGCACACCTTAGACCTAAAAGTGTCATATTTTTAACACTTTAAGAGGTATTTTGCAGATTTTCCCAGTGCAATACGTCACTTGATTTCTTGACTGCTGCTTCCAGGGGCATTGATTGTGGATCCAAGTAAAATGAAATCCTTGACAACTTCAATCTTTTCTCCCTTTATCATGATGTTTCTTATTTGTCCAGTTATGAGGATTTTTGTTTTCTTTATTTTGAGGTTTAATTCATACTGAAGGCTGTAGTCTTTGAAATTCATCAGTAAGTGCTTCAAGTCCCCTTCATTTTCAGCAAGCAAGCTTGTGTCATCTGCATATTGCAGATTGTTAATGAGTCTTGCTCCAGTCCTGATGCCTTGTTCTTCTTCATATAGTCCAGCTTCTTGGATTATTTGCTCAGCATACAGACTGAATAAGTATGGTGAAAGGATACAAACCTGAGATGCACACCTTTCCTGATTTTAAACCATGCAATATCCCCTTGTTCTGTTTGAACGACTGCCTCTTAGTCTACGTACAGATTCCTCATGAGCACAATTAAGTGTTCTGGAATTCCCGTTCTTTGCAATGTTATCCATGATTTATGATCCACACAGTCGAATGCCTGTGTCTATAGTAGGGCATTGTCAGCTTCCATAAATCATCTGTTTTTGACAAGGCCAGGTGAATAGACTACTTTCTCTGCATCTTTGATGGTGGTTTCCATCTCCTTAATTCCTCCAAGAGTGAAGGATTACTTATGGTATATAAGCTTGATGCTGGAAATTGGGGACATATTTAAAGCTTCCACCTGACTTTTCTTACAATAATAATATTCACTACATAGGTCAGGGAAGCAATGTTGAATGTTCTGTCAACTGTTAAAAGTGTCCAGCCTCATAAGACATCCAGGAACCATGCAAGTAATTTCAGAGTGGATCCATGAGTCCACTTGACTGACTGTGATAATGACTCAGGCCAAAACTCTATTTATTACTTGACCTGGTGGTGCAATGTTTAAGAGCTCAGTTGCTAACCAAACGTTTGGCAGTTTTAATCCACCTGCCACTCCTTGGAAACTCTGTAGGGCAGTTCTACTCTGTCCTATAGGATCATTATGAGTTGGAATCGACTCAGTGGCAAGGGGTAATGTTTGGTAATGCAGAGGGTCAGTGAAAATGAGGGAAACCTTCAATGAGATGGATTGACATAGTATTTACTACAATGGACTCAAGCAGACCAGTGATCATGAAGATGGCACAGGACCAGGCAACATTTCATTATATTGAACACGGAGTTGGCATGAGTCGGAGCCAACCTGACAGCAAATAACAACTACAACAACAATGCCTACTCTAACTTAAAACCACAATGTCATTTTTTGTCCCCTACTATCGGTGGTTAAGGATTCATCTACTAACCAAAAAGTCAGCTGTTTGAATCCACCAGGCTCTCTTTGGACACCCTATGGGGCACTTCTACTCTGTCCTGTAGGGTTGCTATGAGTTGGAAGTGACTCCACTGCAATGGGTTTGGTTGTTTTTGGTTTATGAGTGTCATAGCCAACCTTGCATCTAAAAGTCCTTAAATATTCTGGGTAGTCTACTTTCTCCACTATATTTTTAACCTGAGGTTAGCTGCCAAACTCAGAGAAGTGTTGATATTGTTGTTAGGTGCTGTCAAGTTGATTTTGACTCATAGCAACCCCAGGACACAAAGTAGAAGTGCCCCATAGGGTTGTTTTTTTTTTTTTGTTTGTTTGTTTTTTTTTTTTTTGCTGTAATATTTATGGAAGTAAATTGCTAGGTCTTCCTCCCACAGAGTCGCTGGGTGAGTTGGAGCTGCTGGGTGGGTTCGGACTGCCAACTGGTTGATTAGCAGCCAAGCACTAACCCATTTGCCCGACCAGAGCTCCTTATTGGAGAGGTAGTAGATCAATATTCACTGTATGTCATTGTGGATACTTTGCAAGGACCCTCCTCAAGGAGGCTAGACTCTTCTTCAATCAGTAGTCTCTGGATCTGAGAACTGGCACAGATCTGGGACCTAGGTGGGGGAACTCAATTTTCCATTCTGGAATCTGATGTCAGTTTTCTGCTGCTCAGCTCTTAATTTTCACCTAATTATATAAATTGAGCAATACCTTAATCAGCTGTCTAGGTATTATCTCACTCCTAGGATCACTGTGACCTATTAGCTATCCTACAGGTCAAAGTACATTGATTGTCACTCCATCCTTTATTTCTATTGTGGTAATAATAACCACTTACCTCTGATGTTTAAATGCTGTTACTTGGTCTCGGCCATTTTGAAATCTAATTTTCCCCATAGATATTTGAAAACCCAGTTGCACAGCAGCATCTTCCTTTGGCAATACACAGTATAGCCACTACTGAGATTCTCAAAAATGCAGATGACTACATCAACAGCAGCTTTCTTCCCTCATTGGTGAGGACAGTGTTCTCTGGCCCTCCTGTAGAACATAGTCAAGTGCTGCTTTCTTTGACTGCTATTAATATATCCTTTGTAATATATACACCTTGAGTCCCCTGTCACTTCTTTAATACTGACAAGGAAGTTCTGGCATTTCTATATTCTTTAGTATAGGCATGGTTCTGTCTAGATTTCAAGGGCTATCCCAGAACACTACCAGGATGAGTTCCAAGTGTCCTTGCAAAAACTCTGAATCTAAAGGCATGGATGAGTGTCCCCACTTTGACAATTCTCCTCTATTGTGGTAGACAGAATAATGGCTCCCCAAAGATGTCCATATCCTAATACCTGAAACTTGTAATATGTTACCTAACATGGCAAAAGGGACTTTGCAGATATGATTAAGGCAAGGAACTTGAAATGGGGAGGTTATCCTGGATTATCTAAGTAGGCCCAACATAACCACCAAAAAAAGGAAAACCAAACCCACTGCTATCAAGTTAATTCTTACTCATGGCAACCTCACGTGTTACAGAGTAGAACTGCTCCATAGAGTTTTCTTGCCTATAATCTTTACAGAAGCAGATCACCAGGCCATTCTTCTGCAGTGCTGCTGAATGGGTTCAAACTGCCAACTTTAGGTTAGCAGTTGAGTGCAAGCTGTTAGCACTACGCAAAAACATTCAACATAATCACAAGGTCCTTAAAAGACAGAGGCAAGAGAATCAAAGTAAGAGGAGAAGATGTGATGATGGAAACAGAGGTTGGAAAGGGTTTCAAACCAATGAATGCCAGCGGCCTTTAGAAGCTGAAAAAGGCCAAGAAGCAGATTCTTCCCTAGAGCCTCCAGAAGGAACATAGCCCTGCCAACACGTTTTAGACTTCTAACCTACAGAATTGTAAGATAAATTTATTATTTTACATGACTACATTTGTGGTCATTTTTTACAGCAGCAAGAGGTAATTCATACACCTATTTAGTCTTATATTGCCCCTTCTGCAGCCCTCAGTTTAACCTTGCAATATCCATTTCTCCATGTATTTCCTAATTCCTGCCAGTAAATATTAGCCAGGTCTGAAACCCTCCTGGCATGGGGGGCTTTAACATTTCTGCTTGAGCTATTCTGAGACCTGGAGGCAATGAGGGGAGGCGAGAATAGATCTCAAGGAAAACAATATCATCTTGCTAGACACGGCTTCATACGAGACTGTTACACGGTCTCCAGTCAAGGGTCAGGAGCTACTCTGCCATCCAAGAGGCCACAAAGGAATTTTAGGGTCAATATTTTTTGGGCTTATTTACCCAAATAGCCCAGTCCCAAGTCTCATAGTCCCATTTTTCCTATGAGAGCCCTGAGTTTGACAAAGAAAACATGGCAAGCTTCAAATGGAGCCTCTCTTGTAGCTGAACCACTATTGTAATATGATCTTAGCTGATTTTTTAGCACAGTCCTCCTTGCAACTGCAAGAGATAAGAGTACCTTTTAAAGGTACCCTGTAGGCTCTCTGGCTTTGAAATATACCTTATGTTGACAGTTACCTTCTCTGAACCTATATATATGAGGTATTTTCATGATATAATTCTTATTCCAATGCCTTGTCTGTATGTGATAGTCCCTACCACCTCTGATTACACAAAAGTTATGGTACTACCAAACAAAATGATAAAATATTACAAGTGAAGGAAAGATATAAGCTGAGAATTAAGCACACTATCGGTCACCTCACCCACACCTCTCCCAGCGCTGAATGGCTAATATCTATCGTGTATCTGACTGCCAGAGTGCAGCCAAGAAAGGAAAACCAAAGGCTGGTAAGGGAATTTTTGCTCTATTGCTCCTTCCCCAGGCACTCCACTGAATCATTTGGTTTAGGTCAGTCAATGTTACAGCTTTTGCAAAAATAGAAGCCTGTCATTCAAAATGGTCATGAGATGCTAATTTTTCAAGCCAAGTACATGCTGTAATTTTTCATCCAATGATTAGTGAGTAAGAAGATTATAGTGGTGTAAGCTTTGGGTCTTGACAATGTATGCATTTTTTCTAGGATCTTTTTTGTCATCAGTCCACCGAGTGTTAGACAGTATTTTTCAGGATTACCATAGGAACAGTGGCTTTTGGAAAATGTCATGGATTGAATTGTGTCCCCCAAAAGTATATGTCAGCTTGGTTAGGCCATGATTCCCAGTGCTGTGTGGTTGTCCTCCATTTTGTGATTATAACTTTATGTTAAAGAGGATTAGGGTGGGATTATAACACCCTTACTAAGGTCACATCCCTGATTCAATGTAAAGGGACTTTCCCTGGAGTGTGGCCTGCACCACATTTTAGGTTACAAGAGACATAAGGAAAAGGAAACTAGTAGAGAGTGGGGACCTCATACTACCAAGAAAGCAGCCCAGGAGCAGAGCATGTCTTTTGGACTCACGGTTGCTGTGTGGAGAAGCTCCTAGTCCAGAGGAAGACTAATGACAAGAACCTTCCTCCTGAGCTGACACAGAAAGCCTTCCCCTGGAGCTAACACTCTGAATTTGGACATCTAGCCTACCAGACTATGAGAGAATAAATGTTTGTTTGTTAAAGTCATTCACTTGTGGTATTTCTGTTACAGCAGCACTAGATAACTAAGGCAGATAGGAATTTGATTTCTAGCTACGCCATGAAGTCAGAATGCTTTCTTGGGAAAGGAAGTTCGATGTCTGGGGCAGAGAGGAGACTATCTCCCTATCATGGGTCACTGAGTCATCTGGAAGTTGTCAGAATTGTCTATTGTTCATATGCACATTTGTGAAAATTACTAAAATTATCCCTACCTCAAGGTACTTTACTTCCATCTGTAGGAAAATGTTCACAATGCACTGATTTTGTTAAAATGACACTTTACTACCATTAGCCAGGAAAAATTGCCATAATGAATATACATTGATGATGTGTACAGTGAGAGTGATATCACACTTAGATGTGGTGCCTTGTGCTGTACACAACTGCAGGATGCTGCCTGAATGTCTTGGATTTCACTTCCTCAGAGGTGAGTAATTCTCAGCAGTATGCAGTCCCCTGTAAAAGCCTGACCCTATAGTGGTCGTAGTGGCTATGGCTTCAATGGTAGGACCAAGTTGATTAATGGTAAGAGTTAGTCTGAACGTGCACATAGTTTTCAGCTTTTGAAATGTCACAGGAAAACCCAAGAATCACTAAAACACCGTTTTTTCATACAAAGTCAATTTCTGATATATTTACAGTGGAAAAGTATTTGATCAATCACTAATAGGAACTCGAGAATCTTAATGAAGAACTACTGAGATTGGCCCACATATTCCATTTCTAAGCATGCAAAAGTTCCAGGGATTAGCCTGGAATAAGAGCTATCAAAGTAGATTCAGGTGTCCTAGACCACAGGCTCATGAAATTCCAATCAAAGGGAGGTGTATGAGGATTTCATGTAAATCTATGACCGTGTTTGTGGTGTGATAGATCTCTTTTGTGTGGCCTTTCTTGCCATGGTCTTCTAACTCCCACCCAAATGAATGCGTGGGACTGTGCAGATAGGGTAATTGTGTCCCACATACAGGATTGGTTGGTTTTGACATCCCACTGGGCTTTAAATGAGCCACCCCAGAGGTGTTGTCATGGATTAAATTGTGTCCCCCAAAAATATGTGTCAACTTGGTTAGGCCATGATTCCCAGTATTGTGTGGTTATCCTCCATTTTGTGATTTTCTTATGTGCTATAAATCATAATCTCTGCCTGTGGTTAAAGAAGATTAGGGTGGGATGTAACACCCTTGCTCAGGTCACATCCCTGATCCAATGTAAAGGGAGTTTCCCTGGAGTGTGGCCTGCACTACCTTTTATCTTACAAGAGATAAAAGGAAAGAGAAGCAAACAGAGAGTTGGGGACCTCATACCAAGAAAGCAGTGCCAGGAGCAAGCGTGTCCTTTGGACCCAGGGTTCCTGCACAGAGAAGCTCCTAGTCCAGGGGAATGAATATTGATGGCAAGGACCTTCCTCCAGAGCCGACAGAGAGAGAAAGGCTTCCACTGGAGATGATGCCCTGAATATGGACTTCTAGCCTACTAGACTATGAGTAAGAAGATTTCTCTTTGTTAAAGCCATCCACTTGTGGTATTTCTGTTATAGCAGCACTAGATGACTAAGAGAGGCAGGAAGGACACAATCCCACCACTACCAAGGAAGAATAGCCAGGAGTGGAGAGCACATCCTTTGGACACAGGATCCCTGCTCTGAGGAGCTCCTGGACCCAGGAGACAGAGAAAGAGCTATAACCCTGAAGACAGCAAGAAGCAGCGGCAGAGAAGCAGTGGCAGGAGAGACCAGCAGGAGGGACTGTACAGAGAGCTTCCTGGCCCATAGACAGAGAAAGCTGAGTGACTTTGGGCAGAGGCAGACGGCCAGGGAGAGGCATGCCTGCAAGCATGGCTAGGAAGAGTATCTCCTGATGGAAGAACTGTGTCCTGAGCATTCCTGAACCTGAATTGTAACTGTTTCTTCCCCAGTAAACCCCATAATCATCAATATGGTCTGTGAGTTCTGTGTGGCTATTGCAATGAATTATTGAACCCAGCAGAGAAGTAGAGAGTGCTGTGGGAGGGACAGTAGGTGTCAGAATTGGTAAAGATGGTGGAGAGAGCAAGGCATGTCTGACTTCTGCCTCCTAGGACTCCACCTTGGACTGTTAATCTTGATTCTCCTTCCCCTTTGTGAAGTTAGAGGAGGTCAGGCACCACCTCAAACCATTTTTACAGTGTTTTAATCCAAGAAGGTTCTTATTTATCAGTACTAAAAGAAAATATATTTATTCTTCATTACTCCAATATCTTTCTCAATGCTTTTAAGTTTCAGTCTCTTTTCATCCCCACAAAAACAATGTCAAACTTCTTTTATCTTCTTTTAATGGACTCTTGGCATCTTATACTTCACCTGGCAGTAATCATTAAAAACATCCCCTCAATTATCTGAACACCACTTTCACTTGATTTCTAGACAACCATTCAGATTTTCAGCCTTCAATGTCTACCGAGCAGATTAAAAACACCAAAGCTGAATAAATCCAACATAGCAATTATGGAAAGTATATAGCAGTATCTAACAAAACACCAAAGGAGGCAGTAAAATACCCTAAGCCCAAAGGGTGTATCTACAGATGCGGAAATGCTGGGTGTTAGCGAGCAATCATGACATCTGTTTCATATAATGTAGGAGTCATATTTTATACCTCATCACATTTTCATGCTCAACAACATTCAGAACTATTGGTTCTTATATTTCTCCTCAACAATAATCAGTAATAACAGGTTCTGGCCAGGATGCAGAACAACTGGAATTCTCATACATTGCTGGTAGGAATGAAAAATAGTACAGCCACTTTGGAAGACAATTTGGTAGTTTCTTATCAAGTTCATCATCTACTTTCCATGAGACCCAGAAATCCCACTCCTAGCTATCTACTCAAGTCAACTGAAAACTTATGTTCATACAAAGACCTGTACATAAATGTTTACAGTATCTTTATTTATAATTGTCCAAACCTGGTGTGATGGTTGGAATTATGTGTTAACTTGGCTGAGCCATGATTCTCAGTGTTTTGGCAGTTGTATTGTCTTGTGATCACTCCCTTGTTGATATTTGATGTGTGATCACTCCCATGATGGAATTTGCTGAGTAGTGTCAGTGGCACGGGGCCTGTGGCAGCTCACCGCCCCCTCAGCCTTCATCTCTCCACTCTCTGCCACATGCTTCCTTCCTGCTCAACTTGCCAGGGTTTTTGGCTTGTTCTGGATCCTGCAGGTGTCTCTTGTTCATCTGACCTCCAATTCTTGGGACTTGAGCTAACAGCTTACCTGCTGATCCTGAGATCCATAAATCTTCACAGCCTGTGAGCAAGAGTCCTGTCTCTGACCTGCCAATCTTGGGTTCTCCAGCCCCTGCAGCTGCATGAATCAGAAAGAACCTCTATCCTGATCCACGGACTTGGGACATTCCAGCCCCTACAATCATGTGAGCTGTTTCCTTGATATAAATCTCTCTCTCTCCCTAAATAAATAAATAAATATATATATATATTTATATATATATATATATATATAAAACATATATATATATGTTTTACTGGTTTTGCTTCTCTAGAGAACCCAGCTAAGACACCTGGAAGGAACCCAAATACCTATTAACTAGTGAATAGATAAACATACTATGACACACCATTACACTGGAATATTAGTCAGTAATAGAAAGTAATAAACTAGTGATTTATATAACATGAACAAATCGCAACTGCTTTATGCTAATTGAAATCAATTACACTCAAAAGGCTATACACTATATAATTCTATTTATAAGACACTTGAGAAAAGATAAAACTATAGGTACAGGAAAGAGAACTTTTGCTATTAGGAGCTGGGGGAGATGGGTACAGGGAATGACTAAAAAGAGACAAGGGAATTTTGTAGTGTGATGGAACTGCTCTACATTTTGATTGTGGTAGTGTTTATAGGCCTTTATGAATTTGTCAAAATTCATAGAATAGTACATCAAAAAGCGTGAATTTTACTTTATGTTAATTATACCTCACTATTAAATAGGACCAAAAAGAGAATGGCTAACAGGCAACACGAATTAAGATGATAGGTGTAAGTTCCAGTATATCACTTATCCCAATAAATATACATTTGACCTAACTTTCTAAAAGATAGAGATCCTCAGAATAGATAAAATTACAAATTCAGCTATGTACTCTTAACCAGAAATACATCTAAAAGATAATGGCACCAAAAAACTGTGAGATAAGAATGGAAATAATGTAGCATACATATACTAACCAAGAGATAACAAACCACTGCCATCGAGTCAATTCTGACTCACAGTGAACCGAGATAATTGGTTTAATATTAATAAGTTCAAAGTAAATAAATTTTAATGCAAATATTGAAAACAAAATGGAAAATACATCATTCACCTTCAGAGGGGAATCTGAATGTATATAAAATATAAGTCTGATGAAAATACAATAAAACATTTACAGTTGTTACATCTGATTACATTGGTACATGGTAATTTTCTGTATGTTTCAATTATTGTAAATTTTAAAAAAAACATAAAAAGAAAATAATTGCAGGCTATAATAAGGTTCTAGAAATTTTTAATCTGGAGAAATTTTCCAGTTTATCTCTACCCTTTAATTTCTGTGTCCACCATAGGTTAACACAATTTCATTTGCATATCCCTGTACATACTCTGTACACACACACAAATACATGCACCAAGTACCTTAAATTAACATTTGCAATGACCTAGGTTTTATTTAGAAAACTACAAATAAAGAGTGGCAATACTGAGGAAAATACCTTTCCTCTAGCAACTACAATCACTCGTCTCCTGGAGTTAATTAATACCAGCAAGGGATGAGTGTGGAATTCTAAAAAGTAATATAAAAGTTGTCTCAGAATTATGAGTGATCATCAGGTACCTGGGGCCTTAAGAAGCACAGAAATAGAACCAGTAAACAAAGAATGTCAACAGGAGATTCAGACAGTGATTTGAATTAGAATAACTAACATAGGGTGTCCTTTGTAAAAGCATGCGGTGCGGTTATTCAAATCTCAGGGCTTAAGACTGTTGTTATGCCAGATTTGCATATAGGGACAAAGCTTTGATTAGACAGCAAGGAGTCAGGGATTAGACGGAATGTATTTTACCTCTGGATATCTGGGAGCAACAATTTACCTAACTGAAGTTTAACCCCCCCAACCACCACCAAGCAAGTCAGGAAGACTAGTATCGTACAAGAAAATCGGTCAGGTGACCATCAATTTATCCCATTTAATGAGAAAGCACAAAATAATTTAAGACAAGGAGTTAGTGTGAAAATGTCCAAAACAAATACCGTGAGAGGGACAAGAGAGTAGGGTGCTAAGGAAGATTCCTTGAAAGGAGACTTGGAAGCGGACACTTTGTCAGTATTGCTTTCTGCTGGACCACCAGTATCTAGCGCAGTGGCTAGACATGTGCAGTTGAGTCAATTCTGACTCATAGCAACACCATGTGACAGAGTAGAACTGCACCGTACGGTTTCCTAGGCTGTAATCTTTAACGGAACAAATCATCAGGTCTTTTCTCCCTCAGAGCAACTGGTGGGTTCTAACCTCTGACCTTTTGGTTAGCAGCTGAGTGTTTAACCATTATGTCACCAGGGCTCCTTGCGACTAGATATACTAGATCCTTAAACAACATTTATTCAAGGAATGAATGAAAGATAGGAATCCCCGTGCAGTAGAAAGGCAGATATTACCAATATTTTTGGAACAGTGTTGAAACTGTTGAGCAAAGCAGCTCAGCCCAAGTTTCCTTCTCTGGCCCCTGCCCCACCAATTCCATCTGCTGAAAGGATATACCTGTGCCATCAAATGTGTATCATGGGACCCTGGATGAAACTGATTAGCTAAGGTTTGGACTCCTGAAGAGAAAGAAGCCAATACGTTCTCTAACAGTGATTTACCAGACTGTGTTTCTAGATAGACTTGACTAAAAGACCAAGGAGTCTTGCAGTGAGATGGTGGGGGTGGTCCTTCATCTAGAAGGTCATTTAAATTCAAGGCTGAAGCTTCTACGAGAACCCAAAGATTCAGCATAGAAAGTGGGTGTGCAGGCACAAACAGGAGCTCATGGTCTACAGCAGAGTGGCAGGATTGAGATACCAAGTGGCCTGGAAGACAAAGTGATAGCAAACATACTTTTCTCATAACTTTCCAATTCCAATGCAATCCAGCTGAACTTCCTGTGCTTTGCTATTATGATAGCACTTTTTATGCTCTCAATTCATTTATCCATTTTGCAAATAAATATTGAGTTCCTATTTTTTGCCATGCGGGAAACAGAGCAATGAACAAAATAAAATCTGTGTTCTCAGCGCTTATATTCTAGTGGGGGAGAGAGGGGAGGCAGATAGTAAACAGATGAACAAACAAATATGTGTGTGTGAACACGCACTAAATGGTGATAAGTGGGGAAAGGAGAGTAGGGAGAGCAGGGTTTGATTGCATTTGATTGCAATTTTATATAGAGTGATCAGAGGAAGACTCACCAATAAGGTAAGGAATAAATGGGATACAGATCAGGGGCAATTGTTGACTGACTTATACTCTGAGATAGGAAACCACTGGAGGATTTTTACCCCTGGGCTTTCAGTGCAAGCAACCGAAACAATGGAGGAGAACCTGAGGTAAGAAAGGCCGCAGAGGAGCAGGTTTGGTGGGGAGATCAGAGGCTCTGATTTGGATTTGTGAGATGTGAGATGGCTAACAGATACCACGCGGAGAAGTGGGGGAAGCAGTGGATGTATGAATTTGGATTTCAGGGGAGGAGATCTCAAATTAGAGTCAAAGTAAGAAGTCACCAGCAGAAGTATCAAAATTCATGAGACTGGGTGAGACAACCTAGGGAGTGTGTATACACAAAGAAAAAGGAAAGAAGTTCTCCTTTTTCACTAATTTCAACAGATTTCTGCTCCTTGAAACCAACCAAGTTTGTACTAAAAGAGAAATTGTTACTGAAAGTAGTGGAAAATCTCTGATACCTTCTATGATACCAGTTCTGGATCTTAAAAGTCCAGCTATGTTTTGCTTCTCCCGTTTGCACTACCTCTCCATTATTTGAGTTACTTTGATGAGCTTCTTTCAACCAAACAGCTTTAATGAAAGAATCTTAATAATAAACTTGGCTGCAAACACAATACTGTATTTTTTTTGGTCCCCTCAAAAACTCTTTGCATCCCTCGGGAACAATTGGAATGCAAATGTTGCCAATTGGTTAGGCTCCTAAAACTAGATCTGGAATAATTTAGCTTTAATCATCTTTAAAAATGATTAAGGCAGCGATGACAATAAATCACTCATTACAAGTAAATTATTTCCTTAAGTAGTGAAATATATAATAATGTCTGCTTTCAGTTTGTATAAAAATAAATATAAAGCAAGAAGGATGGCTGCCACATTTTTAGCAATTTTCTATACTGGCTGACTGAAGAAGGATGTCTCTTGAGACAGACGGTTAAACAGACGAAAGAAATGGCACTTAGAAATTGTTGCTTGCTGTAGCTGAAAATTTCCCATATATTCTTCTAGTACTTTGTAGAATCAGAAAACTTTCTATGTCAGTCCATATGCTTTTGTCCTTCATTAAAAAATATATATATATATAGTTCTGCTTTGTTTATTCTTAAAAAAAAAGACAGGCCATTACTTTACTAAAATTGTTAATGATTCTTTCCCTCAACAGCTTAAAAATAGATGACCAAGATGTTGATGTTATTAACTACCATCGAGTCAGCCGCTGACTCATAGTAACCCCATGTGTGTTAGACTAGAACAGTGCTCCATAGGGTTTGCAATAGCTGATTTTTCAGAAGTAGATTGCCAGGCCTTTCTTCCAAGGAGCCTCTGGGTGGATTAGACCCTCCAACCTTTCAGTAAGAACCAAGTGCATTAACCAATTGTCTCACCCTGGGACTCCATGGCCAGGATAATGAGCCAAATAAAAACCAACCTGACTACACTCTCTTTGAGTTTTTCTCACCTATTAGACACTTCTTCCTTTTGTTCAACATGAAAATTTTGACTGGTATCTTGACTCAGTAAAAATCTGCTGAATTCCAGGTTAAAAATCAATCCACAAAGTCTATTGAATGACAACTTTAAATAGAGCAATGTGCTAGAGTGTTATAAAAACTCCAAAGGGGGAAAACAACAAAGCAATATATGGTAGAGATGATGCCCTAGATAAGCTTAAAATTTAATACTTATATAACCATTAGAAACATTAAGAACAGAGTTGTGTAATACTGACAAACAATCAGAGTGTAGGAAAGGATGAGATCCATTTGGACTAGACAATTCACGTAAAGCTTGTCAGAGGAGAAAGTACTTGATCTGGGTCTCTGTAGAGATTAAATCTATAACATTGCTCTGATTACCTTTAAAGTTCCATTTA
Source organism: Dugong dugon (assembly GCA_030035585.1). NCBI lineage: Eukaryota > Metazoa > Chordata > Mammalia > Sirenia > Dugongidae > Dugong > Dugong dugon. The sequence continues at coordinate 107,978,045 of CM057466.1, read as the reverse complement.
GCAAACATTTGTTAACTATCTACCATGCAGAAAGCATTTTACAAAGTCATGGGAGGGTGGAAGTTTCATAAACCTGAATAAGACATTTTCTCTGAACTCAGAGGGTTGCAAAAATTCCTGGGAATAGGAAAAATTGCATATACAAATAATAAGAACAAATTAATGAAGGATAAGGAAGACTATGATGCTTAATATGAGTAGTCTCAAATTTCCTAATTAACACATTTTTATTATGATACTGATCCTTTTAAAGTTTGGTTCAGTGACGCTATTGATGATAGAATCACATGGAATTTGTTAAGAAGGCCTAAGTGAAGGACTAGTTTCTAAGCTTAATTTTTTGTCTGAATTAAAAAATATCTAAGTGAACAGAAATACAGAAAACATTAAGTAAATTATGAAGAATACATCGAAGGGAATATTGTGCTTTCATTTATTATTGCACTATAACCATCATATAGTGACATAAAAATGTATCTAAACAGACACCAGTATTGACAGGTGTTATGAGTTGATTTGTGTACCCACAAACCCTCAGTGAGATAGATTTACACAGTGGCTGCAAAAATGGGCTCAAGCATAAAAAAGATTGTGAGGACAGCACGGGACCTGGTGATGTCTCATTCTGTTGTACATAGGGTTGCTCTAAGTCATAACTGACTTGATGGCACTAACAACAACAACAACAAAAAATGTTGAAGTCCTCATCCCTGGTACCTGTGAATGTGACATTATTTGGAAAGACTTTGCAAAAGTAATTAGTTAACGTGAGGTCATACTGGAATAGAATGGGTCCTACTCCAATATGACTAGCGTCTTTATAAGAAGAGAAGAGACACAGAGAGACATACACACAAAGGGAAGGCAACCATGTGAAGACAGTCAGAAATTGGAGTGGTACTGCCATAAGCCAGTCAAAAAATGCCTGGGGCTACCAGAATTTGAAAGACAAGGAAGGATCTTTCCCTAGAGCTTTCAGAGAGCATGGCTCTACTGACACCCTGAATTTGTATTTCTAGCCTCTAGAAATGTGAGAGAATAAATTTCTGTTGTTTTAAGCCTCCCCGTTTGTGGTACTTTGTTATGGCAGCCCAGGAAACTAGTACAATATGTACCAATAGGGACAGAAAGACCATGCACAAACAACACTTGTGTCAACTAAACAAAGTTTACTATCTAAATGATATAGAAAGAGGCTGGCCCTGTCAAAATACGCAGCAGGGACAGCAGTGATATTCTCTTAGGGAGATGCAAACTCCTGGCCTCCACAGCTCACCAGTGGGCTCACAGGTATGGATGATTATATCTAGACTGAGAATGTCACAGAAGACCTTCTGGAAGCCTTGCCTCTCACCTCTAGACCTTATATTCACAAGAACAGAGCAGTCCAATATGAGCCCAAACATGGATATTTATTGAAACTCTTTTACTGGGGTTGGATAAACCATGAATACCTCAGAGTTACACAATGCACACAGTGATCTCTGGCTCATGATGCAAACCTCTCACTCAACACTCCTGTCTCTCCAAGCTGACACAGCTTTGTCCAAGCATATTCCTGACTCATAACTGCAGAATAAGAGTAAGAGTCACTTAATCATTAGCTCAACATTAGGGCCAATCTTTGATTTAAAAAGTCAGATGCAAAACTATATGTACCCTATGGTTGTAAATATGTAAAAATGTATAGGCAACAAGGGTGTAGGTTAACAATTCTGATACTACTCTATATATACTAGAGTTGAATAATTAAGTAAATGGATGGTAGACAGTAGGAGCCAGATTTGTCACTGTTGGAGTGGGAGGTTACAGATAAACAAGGGGTAGAGGCTAGAATTCCTCATGTGGTAATGGGTTAGAGTTTGAGATATCAGTATGAACTCATGCTTAGCTTAACATAGACAAGATGGTTACATATAGAACTATTTATAGACATGTATACATACATGAGTTAGCATACAACTTGCTCTGTCATCTGAGAAAGCCTAGAAGCAATGACAACCCATTACCAATGAGCACACCTAGTGTCTAGATCTTGGTTTCTAATACCATCCTCCAATAAAAGAAACCAGAGATACTTGAAGAAATGGTAGGTTTGATGACAGGGGTAGGAAATATACAAGATGAGCCTGAAGCATCTTGTAGTGACAGAAAGTAAGGACATGCTCATAAGAAAAAAGAAAAAAAAAATGAAGAGGGTATGTCAAAGGGCCACAGGAGCCAACTAAAAAAGCCCCCAATGGTCCAAGCTAGAACAATTTGAAAGACAACATAGAGTGGTACTGGATTATAATCCCAAATATAGATATCCACGAGTCCACACTGATATAAATAAATGCTTGAATAAATAAATGAGGTAGAAGAGACAAATCTCTCATGCAGAAGAATTCCAAGTTATTTATGTACATACTCCACCCTCACGGAGGAGAAGCACAATCCCTACTCCATGGATTTGGGCTGCACACAGCAACAAAGAGCACAGTATGGAAATGAGGGAGTGGAGACTAACTTTATAGCGAAGAAGGCTGACAAACACTACCTCAGCCAGGTGATCAAGGTCAATATCAACAGTCATAAATCATGTTGACAGAGAATACCCTTGATATGCTTTGATGAAAATGGCACTTTATCTGTGGTCTTCCTTCCACCAACTCATAGTGCTAGTCTTATCATGAGAAAAACATCAGATAAATTCCAGTAGAGTGAGAACCTTAAAAAATACTTGGCCAGTACTCCTCAAAATTGTCAAGGTCATCAAAAACAAGGAAACGTCAGAGACATTGTCACAGCCAAGAGAAGCCAAAGGAGACATAACAACAAAACATAATGTGGTATACTGGATAGGATGCTGGAACAGAAAAAGGGCATTAGGTAAGAACTAAGGAAATCCAAATAAAGTATGAAGTTTAGTTAATAATAACACATTAATATTAATTCATTAATTATAATAAATGTACCATACTAACGTAAGATGTTAAGAATAGAGGAAACTGAGTACGGGATATGTAGGAATTCTCTGAACTATCTTCTCAATTTTTCTGTAAAATCTAAAACTGTCCTAAAAAATAAAGACTATTAAAATATATAAGCATATGAATAAAAATGAAACAAATATATAGTGAAAAAAGGAGATACATTGTAGTGGTGAAATTATAGGACGCAAACAAAAAAGAGGAAAATAGCTCCCAAAGAGATATCTTAATGCTAAAGAGAGCTGAGCTGTGTATATATTTTTTTAAGTCTTTGTCATAATTTCTTGATTCTAATTTTTACAATTTCCCTAGATTTATTCTTCTGAGAAATTAAGGAAACAAAAGAATTGAGAGGATTCTGCCAACTTCCCATTTAATTTTAGAGAAATGTGATCACTTAAATGAAACTCATCTACTTCTAATCTGATAAATCTGCCTTTAAGGGCAGGAATGACATCCTTGCAAAGACAAGTACATAATTAAGGTGGTTTTGGTAACCGAATAATACTAAAAAGCATTTTGGCTTGTCATAAATATATGACTAATTTAAAGTATATGAGATAAAAATAAAAATATAGCATCAAATTTTCAGCATCAGTTTCACATTTAAATAAAAGAAGAAATTTATCTGCTCTCTGGCTTATATTGACATATATTTCTAAGGGACATACAAAACATTTAGAATTGCTTGGTATATTTCTTGAAATCTTTTATTTGCTATTCTACTAACAACAAGTATTTGTAAAAGGTGTCAGGTTCATATAATCTAGACTTTAGCTTTTTGTTTACTGCATTTCCTGAGACTTTAAGTCTGATCCATAGTTTAAGTATATTTAGCTCCCAAAGTAAAAGGAAACTTTCCAATTTGAAAGTATTTGCAATACTTATTTCAAAGCTGGAACTCAAAAAGAAATATATAATCCTGTATTTTCAGATTGATTAGTTGCCTATTGGAGCATCTAACAAAAGATGGTTAATCATGGAAGATTGAGATAGAAAGGGTGCTATTTACATATAAATAATGTTTCCAAAACTGGGAATCAAGGAAAAATTCATGGCCTAGGAAAGAGGATAGTGTAGGCATTGATAAAATCCTGCCCCCTTCATGGAAAAGTAATACATTACGATAAAAAAAAAAAAAAATCTCTTGGCATTCCTAGCTAGAAAAGATGCTTGGACACAGATACTACACAGGTTCACAAGTGAATTTAGGAGAACATTTGACAATTGATTTAGAGCTGAAAAGCTTTCCTGTATTTGATGGTGGGAGGTAGAGACTTGAACTCTGTTTATAATCAAAACTCAATTACAAACATCCTTACTTGGTGTACTGGGTTAAATTCTGTCCCTCAAAAAGATATGTTCAAGTCTTAACCCCCATTAGCTCTCTAATCCCTTTAACCTCCTAACATGTGCATGTGACCTTATTTGGAAATATGGTCTTTGTAGATGTAATCAAGTTAAGGTGAAGTCATATTGGATAGTCCAAAACCAAACCAAACTCGTTGCTGTTAAGTCAATTCCGACTCACAGGACCCTACAGGACAGAGTAGAGCTGCCTTATTGGGTTTCCGAGGAGCGGCTGGTAGATTGGGACTGCCAACCTTAACTCTTAACCACTTTGCCACCAGGGATCTTAAATCCAATGACCAGTGCTAATAAGAGAAACCAGAAGGAGATCTGGACACAGAGAAACAAAGGAAACACAAAGAGAAGCCCATGTGAAGACACACACAAGGAAGAAGGAAGATGGAAGCAGAAACTGAAACTATGCCGCCACAAACCAAGGATTGCTGAAGCCACCAGCAGCTGGAAGAGGCAAGAAAGCATCTCCCCTTGAGCCTCCAGAGGGAGCATGGCCCTGCTGACACCTTGATTCCAGACTTGTGGTCTCCAGAACAGTGAGACAACAAATTTCTTGTTTTAAGCCACCGAGCTTGTTAAGGCAGCTCTAGAAAATGAATTCACTTGTGGAAAGGTAAACAGAATTCAGATTTCAGGGCCATACTGGGGAACCCTGAGAGAAAATTCAAGGTTAAGGGAAGGAGTCTGGCACAAAAACGGACATCCAGTCTGGTTCTGGGCCAGACTCTGTAGTTGAAGAGAAACTAAATTTTTAATTGATTTAGCATAAATTTAAATAGCCACGTATGGCTATTGGCTACTGCATTAGATAACACAAGTCCATAAGATGATAGGAAAAATGATAATTTTTAAAATATGTAAAATCTCATTTTTATGAGTATCTTGAAACTTCTTCCCTGTTATTTTTGCACAAATCAGTGTCACCAGTCTACCAGTGAATTGTTATCTTACATTTACAGCAAAGTTTACTAAGTGCTATTCTACAAAAGATTCTCTGTTAGTTGGTGGAATCTGCAGTCTTTACATCTCTCCTTCCCACAGAGAAACTGGTAGAAATGAAAAAAGAATGAACCAAAATGCAGTAAGAAGAGGAACAAACATATAGTAGCAGTAATGGTAATTATACCTGGAAAACCATTTGTCTCTGAACAGTTGTAAATTGGCTAAATCACAACCTTTGTTGTTGTTGATGTTAGTTACCATCAAGTCAATTCTGACTCATGACGACCCCATGTGTGTCAGAATAGAACAAATGTGCCAATTAAACAAGGTTAATTTAGGCATTTCAAAACAATTTATTAAATACCCACTGGGGGAAATGTTTTTATTAGGTACTGAAAAGGGTGGGGAGTTGGATAACAAAAGTTTTTTGTATTGTTCTTTCCCCATCCTTTAATTTTATTTCAGATAACTTCTTAGCTATAGCTAGTTGAATTGTTTTTTCTTTTCCAAATAAATGCTGAAGGAGACAGGTATGTGGATAATATTTATATTCTACCATTTTAATAAGCAGTTTTCTTCTCCATGACTGCTGATGTTGACTATTTTAGAATTATGACTCTACATTTTAAATTTATGTGTACACTGTTCTTTGCAGTATTCCAGATGTGAGATTCTCTGCTTTTAGCTCTTGGGGCCCCTTTGGATGGACATAAATGGTGGCTAACAGGATGTGACTCAGAAGGAAAGATGGGCAGTCCACGTCAGTCTCCTGATTTACCGTACATTTCCCTCTCCTGAGTCAACATGGAAAAAAGAAACACTTAAGATATTAGCAATGATAACTTGCCATTTTCTATCTGGGTAAAAATAAAATAATATTAGGATAGTTTCCTGTCTGAGTCATAGTTTGATTACCACATATTCCCAACCTCCTATTGGTAGACACAGGTAAGAATCTGCAATACATGGCAAGGATTTGTTAAACCTTAGTTGATGAACAGATTGGAGAGCTTCAAAAAACACAAGCTTCAAAAAATACAGCTATGCCTCATCTAGACTTCATCCTAAGTCACTCAGAGTGGAAACAGTGATCTCAAATGTGTCACCTAGAATGCACAAGGTTTATTGGCACTCCCGCACATAAGATGCCAAAGAGCTTTCCCCCTCTGTATGTAGTAAAACTTTTATTGGTTAAAAATCTAGAAGAAAACACATTTACTTGCCTTTTACCTCCTGCACTTCTCATATTTGTAATGGTTAGCAGTAACATTATGAAAACTTAATGAAAAGACCATGGATGATGTCGAAGTGGAATCACCCGTGAAATCAATCTTTATATACCCCATTCATCCTATTTAGTGACACCTGACCCTACATCTTATGCATACTTAAAAAACTATGTAGTTTTAAAGGAAAAAGGGTACTGTTCTCTTTTCTGCTGATATAAAATAAGAGTACATTTTCTAAGGGCTCATGTTTTTCAACATGTACCAGTCACAACGTTTTGTTCTGTTGTACGTAGGGTTGCTATGAGTCAGAAACAACTCGACAGACCTAACAACAACAACAACTAGTTGCAGTAAAGTTGTGTCTGAATACAACTGTGCTCCACAGGATTTTCGATGACTGGTGTTTCAGAAGATTAAGTCTTTCTTCCGAAGCACCTCTGGGTGGACTTGATGCTTCATCCTTTCAGACAGCAGCCAAGCACATTAACTATTTGCACCACCGAGGGACTCCTTTCAATATATACATACTTAGAAATGACATTGATAATCACTAAAATGTATGTTTTTTTATCATACTTGTTATAATAACCAAAACACCCAACCCATTGCCATTGAGCCAATTCTGACTCGTAGCGACCCTATAGGATAGAACAGAACTGCTCCATAGAGTTTCCAAGGAGCAGCTGGTGGATTCGAACTGCAACATTTTGGGTAGCAGCCAAGCTCTCATTCAATGGTAATTTAAGTCTATGACAACTGGTGCTTTAATAAACATCCTCATCTTTCTCTAAACTCTAACATTACTGGATGAAACATTGGCAAATAACTCTCTCATCCTCTCATATGTAGCAGTAACACCACCGATGATGGGTTTTTGGAAAGTTGTCTAGGATCTTCCATTGAGACCTGGCCTGCCTCATCAAATACTGCTTTGTAGTGAGATATTTTCTTTGATCTCAAGACAGATTCTTAAATTAGTTGATGCCTATAGGCTTTAAACCTAAAGCTGGCTACACAACTTGGTTTAAAAAAAAAAAAAATCCAAACCCACTGCCATCAAATCGATTTCAACTCATAGGGACCCCATTGGGTTTCCAAGGCTGTAAACCTCTATAGAAGGAGATTGCCTCATTTTTCTTCCACAGAGCAGCTGGTGGTTTCAAACCACCGACCTTTTGGTTAGCAGTTGATTTTTTTAACCACTGCACCACAAGCGCTCCTTCACAACTTTATTACAATACAGCAATTTGAAATAGTGTGCCACTTCTCCATTTAAAATATAAAGTTAGATTCTAGCAATATATGTTTAAACAACAAGTGTGTCACTGTATCAAGCAAGTCCAGCTCCTGAAAGCCTGGTTGCTCTTGCTAAGTTAGGACAATGTCTCCCTGGTTCTAATGAGAGGGCCTGTTGGCTGTCTTTCCTTGGGAGCCTGATGAAATCAGACAGGCTCCAGGATATGCTGTCCCTGCTGCCTGCTGAGACCAGCTGGGCAGGAGGGCTCTCCCTCCCATGTCTGGTCAAGACAAGGCCAGTGGGTCCACTCACCTTTCCTGTGCACAGTCATCTTGTAAACACCCAGCGTAAGGAGAAACAGTAACCCTCCCCTGCCTTTGTCAGCAAGTCATTGTCCTCTTTCTTCCCCACTGGAGCTAAGAGAGACAGAAAGCTGTAATAAAGTTTTTTTTTATTTTATCTGTCCTTTGTGAGTCTGTATAAGACCCACTCAAAGAAAACAGAAAAATAAAAAGCCTGATCTTAATATTGTTCCCATGGTTTGAAAAGCAATCTCTAATCAGTTTGATAAAGGCTATTATTATACATTGACCTTTGCTAGGTTACTGATTCATTTTATGATCACAACTACCACCTCCTCTACCACTACACCACCATCACCATCATCATCATCATCATCACCACCACCACTGCCACCACCACCATCACCATCACCACCGCTACCAACACCACCAACACCACTATCACCGCCATCACAACAAATACCACCACCTTCGTCCCACGACCCAGTTCTGTTTGGCACACAAACACATGAGAGCCTGATTGTGAGGTGCTGCTCCTCTAAACAGGGAGAGGGACAACTTCCTGTCTAGTCCCATGAGAAAATGGCAGCAACACTAGGTTGGAACTCTGAGACCCTGGGGGTATTCTTCCAGGCTATCTCAGGGACAATTTATAGTTAAGGCTGTATGTCCAATAACGCACAGTGTCAGAAGACAAAGGCAGAAGTTCAGATAGACTGCCTAATACTAGGGAACAATGTATCACATTTTCAAAATTATTTATTCATCTCAGTTTGTTAACATTCTAATCATATTTCTGTCAGTGGGATCCAGGATACTTTGTTCAAGCATGAAATGAGTCTTCTCCGCACAGAGGTGGTTGGCAGCCCTTTGTCACTCCGCAGGCCCTGAAGCACCTCTAACATCTGCAGCCCTGAGTTAAATGGGCTTCTTCACTGCCTTAACTCATCAAGGGAGTATGACTTATAAGAGAAATTACGTTTTAAAAAATCAGTATGCACAATAACAATTAGTTATAACAGTAATCAACAAAAGAGTGTAACAACTAGACACTCAGTAAGTAAAAATCAGATGCACCATATTGTTATTATATGCGAAGGTAGAGATTGTATATCTGTCTATAACATTTGTATATCTAGACATCTAGAAAAACTCAACCCTCACCCATCTATCAGTTTGTTGTACTGTGGTGTCATGTGTGTTTCTATGATGCTGTAAGCTATACCATCAGTATTTCAGATACCAGCAGGGTCACCCATCGTGGACAAGTTTCAGTGGAGCTTCCAGACTGAGACAGACCAGGAAGAAAGGTCTGGTGATCTAGTTCTGAAAATTAGCCATTGAAAACCCTATGGATCACAAGAGAATATTGTCTGATACACTGCTAGAAGATGAGCAGCCTAGGTTGAAAGGCACTCAAAATACACAGTGGCTGCAACCATGAACTCAAGCATATCAAAAATCATGAAGATGGTACGGGACCAGGCAATGTTTCAGTCTGTTATATGTGGGATCACCATGAGCCGGAGCCACCTTGATGGCAACTAGCAACCACAACAGAAAACTCAAAACTTTAATCTGACAAGAATATAACCTAAATGTTTTATTTTACTTAAAAATTTTAACACTATCACTTACTTGGAAGATCAGTGTAAACAAATGATGTTTCCCTCTATATTCAAGAACTTATAAAATCCTGAACAGTAAATCTTAATCAATTCATTTTTAAATTAAAGAAAATCCCTTCACTTGCATCCATGTAGCATTATTTCTTAGTACAGTTAATATTGTAAATCATATCATCAATCCCTGTGCCAAACAGGTAACACAATTAAAGGCATAGAAACAATCTGTCTTGTGACCTAAGGGAGCTTGTGTTCTAGATTTAGAGTCATCACTAACACGCAGTTCAGTCAGAGTCTGCTGTTCGTCACTGTCGTGTAGGATTTTATCTTAGAAAATTAATAGAGAGATACTCAGATTTGTCATGCATCAACTTATTTAGTTTATTGAGACATAGTCATGGTAAAGTATGCAAGTAAGACATCACAACATTCATTTAGAACCAGAGAATCAGGATTAACAATTAATTACAATGTTAGTGCTATGGTTGGAGTCTCAATCTTTAGACCTCAGGCTTTTTACCTTTAAGAGAGGTCTCAAGATGGAGACTTAACCGCAGCTTGAACTCAGCAGAGGTCCCTTGTAGCTAGGGTCCAAGGTCGGTGGTGGCAAACAGTCTTATTTCCATCTCTGCATTCTTTCAGTGAGTGAGCAGAAATTTAGGGCTTATATGTGAATTTGCTACCTTGGTTCCACATGACGAGGGCCACTGTGATGTCAAAGACTAGTGCGTTATGTCTTTTCTCCAGGGTTAGAGAGTAGCTGAATGACACATCTTCTCTTCAAGGTCAGAGATTAGGGAGGTTGCTTAGACTTATGTCTCAGTGCTAGTTTACAAAAACTACGTTATATCTTCTTTATTACAGCATGTCAGGTTAAAGTCAACTTAAAAGTTGTTTACTTTCTTTACACATTTCACATGCTTCTATGTCTAAGTTCAGAAATTTTCTAAAGAACTTTCTAGTGACTTACAGGTTTCTAATGATTTATAGTTAATGTAACATTACAAAAGTAGCCATGTTTCTATTTTTAAGTTCATCTTATGAGTGCTTACACATATATATTTTGAAAGCATAATAGTGTCTTAAACTTTACGGGATTTGAGATCATTATAGAAACATACAGAACACTCACTGGGCATGGTATATGGCTGGTCATGTGGCTCGTCTCCCCTGTCTCTTTTCACTCCCACCTGCTTAACCATTATTATGACTTAGAGACTCCCATATTAGCATTGTCGAGTCTCCTCTATCTCTTAGAATCCAAATGGCTAGTTCTTACAAAACCATACCAAACCCATTGCCACTGAGTTGATTCTGACTCATAGCGACCCTATAGGACAGAGTAGAACTGCCCCACAGAGCTTTCAAGGCTGCAAATCTTTACTGAAGCAGACTGCCACATCTTTCTCCCGCAGATCAGCTGGTAGGTTCCAGCTGCTGATCTTTCCATTAGCAGCCAAGCACATAACCACTGCACCATCAGGATTTTGCTTGGATAGTTTTTATACCTACCAAAAGGCAGTATTTTACAGAAAAATCAATTTAGAATTGTCCCACATCAAATTCATTAAGTCCTTATATGCTCAAAATAATATTCTGTTAGTTCCAATATAAAATACCCAAGGGCCAAACCAGATAGATGAATTTGTCACCATCATCTTGAGTCCCTTGCTCTTTATTCATCCACATTGAAATTCTCAAAATTATTCCTATTTCAATTCCTTTTTCTATCCTCAGAGACTCATGAACAATTTTAAACTTTTATCTTCTCATCAGCAAGTCTTCCTACATGTAACCAATTGCCTTTTGTTGAATAGTTGAGTATTGTGATTGTTAAGGTTGTGTGTCAACTTGGCTGGGCCATGATTCTCAATAGTTTGGCAGTTATGATGTAGTATGGCAGTCTTATAATGATGTGATCACCTCCTTGATGAGATTTGATATAATGTGATCACCTCCATGATGGGATCTGCTATGAGTAGCCAGTCAATTGAAATGGAGTTTCCTTGGGGGTGTGGCCTGCATCCAATATAAGTAGTCTTTCTGGCAAGGCTAGTGGGCTTTTGCTCACTCTTGATCCTGCAGCTGGCTTCTGTTCATCTGACCTCTGGTTCTTGGGACTTGAGTTAGAAGCTTACCTGCTGACTTGCTTGCTGATCCTGGGATTCGTCAGTCTTCACAGCCTGTGTTCTCCAGCTCCTGCAGCTACATGAATCAGGAGAAGCCTCCAGCCTGACCCACAGACTTGGGACATTCCAGCTTCTACAACCTCATGAGCCATTTCCTTAATATAAAGCTCTCTCTATATATATATTTATATGCTTTACATTTGCATTGGGCAAATCTGCTGCAAAAGATCTCTTTTAAGTGTTAAAAAGTAAAGATGTCACTTTGAGGACTAAGGTGCACCTGACCCAAGCCATGGTGTTTTCAATCACCTCATATGCATACAAAAGTGGAGCAATGAATAAGGAAGAACGAAGAAGAATTGATGCCTTTGAATTACAGCGTTGGTGAAGAATATTGAATATACCATGAACCATCAAAAGAACAAACAAATCTGTTTTGGAAGAAGTACAGTTGGAACGCTCCTTGGAAGCAAGGATGGCGAGACTTCATCTCACATACTTTGGAGATGTTATCAGGAGGGATCAGTCCCTGGAGAAGGACATCATACTTGGTAGAGTAACGGGTCAGCAAAAAAGAGGATGACCCTTAACAAGACGGATCGACACAGTGGCTGCAACAATGGGTTCAAGCATAACAATGACTTTGAGGATGGCACAGGACCAAGCAGTGTTTCTTCGTGTTGTACACAGGGTTGCTGTGAGTCAGAACCAACTCAAAGGCACCTAACAACAACAACTGGTTTTGCTTTTTAGAAAACCCAGCCTAAGACAAGTATCTTCAAAGTTTTTTGCGGTATTATCTTTTCACTACCAAATGCTCAGTGCCAAAAGCTATTTTTTTTTTTACACAAAGAATTTAACAAATTCTACATGAAGCATTTACTCAACACTTCTAATCTCAACTCCTGCTCCTTACTGCATTCCTTCTCCTCATCCCCAATAAGCCAGGCACGTGTTCATTCCAAACGTGCACTTGTTTTTACATTGCTCTTTCTCTTAGGATTGCCTGTCATCTTCTTTGAAGAGCCTTTTCTCTAGTCTACAATGCTTATCAGCACAAAGGAGGTGAAGGCCACTTTGGTCTGGCTTAGATTACAGGAGCTGGTATGTATAGCTGGTTCTCTAACTGGGTTGGGATCTTAAGAATATTATCTAATTTCTTTCCCCAATCCTTGTTGTATAACTTCATGCAAGGTAGATGCTTCATGAAGCATTTGTTAAAATGAGTTAAATTTAATTAAATATCAAGAAATTTGAGTTCTGAATTAGAAGGACTACAAACGTGTTTTCAACCTCTCCCTAACTTCTGGAATTCCGTATAAATATCTTTGGCTTTATTTTTACATCTCATTGCACTGGCCTAATTGTTAAGTCTTTTAAGTCAAATATTCAGAGAGGGTGGCCATGGATATGGGTTGCTATGGCAACATGATCCTGCCAATATCTAGCGCTCTTAAAACTTTATGAGTTTTCTGAATCTAAGAACCCTGGAATAAGCATAACCTTTACAGTTTAGATGTAACTATATAATATTGAAAGCTATATTTAAAAGGAAAAAAAAGACAACTTCACATATCTTATAAGTGTGTGCATTTTTATAATACTTGTATTTCACTATAAATAGCTTAGGGCACATAATCTGAAAATATATTTTATTGTGTGTTTTTTATCGGTACCAGGGGAATAGGTTCTGACCTTACTGACTGTATGTGCATACTCTGAAAATACATCAATAAGTTTGACTGAAAATTTCTCATTGGAAAGAGGCTATGCCATGTAAAATCATTATCACTAATAAAATGAGGTTTTCTAAGATTTATATACCTACTGTGTTACACTGCAGGAATGTTACATACTATCAAAAACTCATCTTCCATTTTATACCATCTCTAACCCCAGAACTGTGCTTACCGTAATTTCTGAGGTTTATCATACATAAAACCTCATCTGAGGTAACCAATTACTAAATAAAGTATAAAGACATCTCTAATGAGTAATCTAATATTTTAAATGTCAAGAAGTTTTAATTAATATATTTAGACTGATTATTTATATTTAAACTAAAGTTCTTTATTTTCAAAAATAACTCATTTTTCCTCATAGTTTTATGAACTCACTTATGGAGCTCCAGCTGACTTACGGAGCCTTATGTTCAAATGAATACGTAGGAAAAAGTGAATAATTTTAACAACTTCAACTTCAAAAGAGATCTGATGAATCATAAAATATTTGTATATTTCATATATTTCTATACCTTTATTTTTGATGAGTTAGTGTGATTTACCTAAAATATAAGTTGCAAGATATTATTTCTATAATTTCTCTGGTATATACATTTGGCAGTGCTATGTAATACCAATGCCTCTAGATAGCAAGATAAAGAATCAGCAAGCTATTTAAATATTGTGCTTATAAGAAGATAAAGGATGTGGATATTCATAAATATGCTAAAATCTGGAAAATGTTCTTAAATATTAAAGTTTTGCTTAGATATCTTGGCATCATGTTAACAGTAAAAGAAGTTAATATATCTTGAGAAATAAAACAGATTTCTCCCTTAGACATGATGGCTTTATATATGTAGTTATTAAGGAATTAAATAATATAAATCCAAAGCATAAAAAATTTTCTTTGTATTTATCCATTCCAAATAGAAAGGAGTCATGAATTTCTTTCCCTACCCTATCTTCACTATCTATGCCTTTGGTCATCAGGCTCATTTTTAAATGCAGAAGTAGCAATTGACTACCTAAGTAGCAATAGATCCAATCTATATTTGATTGGATCATTGGTAGCTGTTTATAGGGGAGAAAAATATATATATATATATATATATATATAAAGCCACAAAAAAACAAACCCGTTGCCGTCAAGTTGATTCCAACACATAGCGACCCTATTGGACAGAGCAGAACTGCCCCATAGAGTTTCCAAGGAGTGTCTGGTGGATTTGAACTACTGACCTTTTGGCTCTTAACCAGTACGCCGCCAGTGTTTCTGATATATATATATACATATTATGAAGAAAGTCAAGAAATTGTATAACCTGGGGGAAAAAGTTTCTCAGTCATCTGTGATGTCCGGTTTGTGATGGTCACACAGATGACAATCGAAGAGTAAAGGAAAATTAACTGTTCCTCCTACATTAAAAAGTTACTCAGCTTCTCCCTCAGGACAAATCACTCCTTATCTCTTTGGTGATCCAATTATTTTCGCCTTTGAATTTTTTGTTGATACCATGTGTTTTCATTAATGGAAGGCATGCTGATTAAAGACAATTCAGAATTTTTCTTATGAGTTACGAATTCTGATACCCATCATCTGGGATTCCATATGTCTCAATGAATCCCAAACGTAGTAAATCTTACTGATATGAGTCAATGATAATTTTTTTTTTAATTTCTTGATAATTTGCAAAACATGAGGTAAAACATGAAGGCATCTGACAATGACTGCACACATATTTTATTCTAGTGTCCTTAGTCTTTTTATTATGTATCATGAAACTTTTCAAAACTTGGTACCATGCATTCTTCCTTACTGCAAAAGCAGTACTTATAGTCCAGATAAATAAAGCCAAGTGATTTTTTATCTCAATAAAATTATCACTACAATGCATTCTTCATTACTGCAAAAGCAGTACTGACAGGCTGTCATGGATTGAATTGTATCCCCCAAAATATCTGTCAACTTGGCTGGGTCATGAATCCCAGTGTTGTATGATTGTGTACTATTTTGTAATCTGATGTGACTTCCTTATGTGTTGTAAACTCTATCACTATGATCTAATTAGATGGATTAGCGGCAGTTTGTACTGATGAGGTCTACAAGATTAGGTAGTATCTTAAGCCAATGTCTTTTGAGATATAAAAGAGAGAAGCAAGCAGAGACACATGGGAATGTCACAACACCAAAAAAGCAGTGCTGGGAGCAGAGCACATCCTTTGGATCTAAGGTTCCTGCGCTGAGATGCTCCCAGACCAACGGAAGATTGATGCATCACTAGAACCTTCCTCCAGAGCCGAAAGAGAGAGAAAACCTTCTCCTCGAGCTGATGCCCTGAATTTGGACTTGTAGCCTACTGGACTGTGAGAGAATAAAGTTCTCTGTGTTAAAGCCATCCACTTGTGGTATTACTGTTATAGCAGCACTAGATGACTAAGACACAGACCAGATAAATAAAACCTGAAGAATTTGAACCTCAGGAAAATTACCACTACTATGTATTGTTCACTACAGCAAAATCAGTACTAACAGCTAAGAAGCAGAAATAGCTGCCCTGGAATACTGCAGATCTGCTCACAGCAGTGCATTACACCTGCTACTCATGGAAGCAATGATTGGGCCCTAAGATTGAACACAGGGTAAGAATAATGGATAGGTGTTTGAGTCTCTTGAAAAGTACCACTGCAATGTATGATTACTTATTGCAAAGGCATTATTTACTGTTCAGGAGCTAGAAAAGCAGGGAGCCTGTAACAAATGGAAACAATGAATGGCATCAAGGAGAAAATGGCCACTCTGACTGAATGAAGACTGGGAATGGCTTATTATTGGGATAAGTACATCCCCACAAGAACATAGTTAACTGGGAAACATAGTGAGGAGGCTTGCCTCACAGAAATAAAGGCAAACTTGCCAAAAGTTTAGAAAATTCACACATCCAGGAGGCATCACCTAAGACAATGCTCAATCTACACAAAAATGAGGCTCCAACTCAGGGTTCTTGAGTTTCACGCATTTCAAAAGTCTCCCACCTTGAGGCGGAACATGTTAAAATCAGCCTACCTCCTTCCCAAAGAACTCCAAAGACATAAAAATTGGGTTAAGAAAGTAACAGTATCTGCCTCCAAGCTTTTTTTTAAATTATACTGATAATGCAAATAAAGTTTTTCATAGTTCTTGATTAAAAAAGGGCAAAGAAAACACCCTTTATAATGACAGATGAATCAGATCTTCTGAATAATATCTTCATTGAATACCAAAGCCTTGAGATTTACTCTTGTAATACTGCATTTAGATAAATATCTCTCCCTGAATCTGTTTTTTCCCATATAAAGATCATGAACATAATGTCTGACCATATCTACTATATTTCTATTTCTATCTATCTATCTGTCTGTCTGTCGGTCTGACTATCTATCTATCTGTCTACACAAACTAGGAAGAAAGGCCTGATGATCTACTTCTGAAAATCAACCAGTGGACCACAAGGATCAGATTTGAAACTGGTCATGGAGATGGCACAGTACCAGGCAGTATTTCATTCCATTGTGCATGAGGTCACCATAAGTGCATGGGGCTGACTTGATGGCAGCTAACAGCAACAATAACATCTACATACATACATTTGTATTCATTTTTAAAATACACATACGTGGTTTGAAATATATATATATTTATACATTCATACACAAGGAGTCCTGGTGGTACAACAGTTAAGCACTCGGCTGCTAACCAACAGGTTGGTGGTTTGAACCTACCCAGCTGCTTCATGGGAGAAAGGCCTGGTGATCTGCTCCCATAAACATTAAAGCCTATAAAGCTTTAACTGGATAGCACCCAGCTACAATTACTAAACTTTTTGATCAAAGATTCTATAGAAGAATTCTGATCAAAAGTGGGAAAATATAGTACAGAATTTAATTCTCATGGACTCCAGACTTCCTGGATTCATGGGGGCTGGATAAACCCCTGAAACTATTGCCCTGAGATAATCATTAATATTTAAACCAAAAATATCCCCTGAAGTCTCCTTAAAAACCAAACAATAGTTTAACTATTAAAAATACCTGCCTTGAGCATTGTGCTCTTTTAAAAACTATCTATGTGGGATCAAAGTGACAACAGGAACTTGAAAGATTGGATAGGAACCTTAGGAGGCAGTGAGTTTATGTTAATGGGGAAGAAATAATTCAGAAAAGGAGTGTCAGAATGGTTGCACAACTCAAAGAATGTAATCAATATCACTGAATTATACATGTAGAAACAATTTAATTGGTGTTTATTTTGCTATGTATATTCTCAACAGCAACAACAAAATAAAATCTAAAAAAGAAAACCTATGGCGCAGTTCTTCTCTATCACACACGATCGCTATGAGTTGGAATCCACTCAACAGCACCCAACAACAACAATAATACATATACATCTTCGAAAACACATTTTATAAACCTTGTCAAAAACATCACATGGGACATCTTTTATGAAATGTCAAGTCATTTTTATAAAGGTTTTTAAAATGATAAAATCAAAATTTTTATATTTCAGAAGATAAAAATAAAAGCTTTTTAAACGTACATGCATATTTAACAATATGTCAAATGAACAATCCATACAACTAGAAATTATAATCTCTCAATGAAGCCAAGTTGGATAATATTCATAAAGATAAAAGTCTTTAATTAATAGCTGTTGTTGTAGCTGAACAGCAAAACTAAAAAGGACTATAAGCCAGGTCTGGCATTACCAAAATTAAAACAGAGCAATCAGAGGCAGCTACCCTGCAATCCCACTCAAACCAGTTAACCATGTTTAGAGATTCAGTCTGTTAATAATTAATTAGCAGTTGACTTACTCCTCTGACCCCGTCCTCTTATCTTGTTCACTGCCCTCCACACTGAAGATAAATCTCCACTCTCCGATATCGCCTAGATTTAGTCTGGTCTTCTGACTTAGGCATTTTTGCATTTTTTTTTCCAGTTGTTTTCTAAAGAATGCTTCTCCCATCAAGGCCAGGAAAAAATGTAGCAAATTAATTTTCTGTAGCAGCAACTAAGCAGATTCTAAATCAAAACACTTTTGCATTTATTACTAATTATTTATTATTAACTAACATCAAAACTTAAAGCTATTTCACAGAAACATATGGAAACAATCTCTAGCTCTCTATTCTCCTTGCTTTCACTTTTGACTTTTCAAAGCAGGAAATCAAACGTTAAAGATCACTTGTAGTTGTGTATTATTCCTCCACCCATGAAATTACACTCAGCTCTAAAATTTGATGACAAGAATATGTTTGGGCTTCATATAGATTTATTCATTGATCTTTGTTTGCAAAGACCCATCCATACAAAAGAATGGTATGCTTGGTTGATATGTGTAGGAATCCACGTTATCAGCAAGTTATTGTTCTAATAAGGAATCTATAAAGAAAACACAGTTAGAAGCTATATCATCAGCGAAATCACTGTTTGGTTTTGACAAAACAATCTGCTTAAATTTTTCCACATCTAATTAATGCCCTTGATCAATGGCATTTAATACATTAATGCATCATTCTGTGAATGCTAATGGTATATTAAATATGTTTGATCAATATTAAAATATTGGAATTGTAATCTATTTTCGCTAATAGTAATGGGTATTATTTTAAACTCTTAACTGCTCTGTATCTACCGCTTTGTGGATTGTAACGTGTGACTTGTTAAATTCCACCAAAACTGTATCGAAGAGTCTTACTTAACAGAGAATAAAATCGCACTATATAATAAAAAATATATAGTTTAAAAATGCCAATAATTCATCCCTTAAAAATCAATATTACGAAGAGAGATAATACAGAGTATCTGGATAAATGTGACCCATGACTTAAGAATACCTTGTCTGTTTTAAGGGAGAAGATATTGGTATGTAATGAAGATCACTGAGTTGTGTGGGCAGGCACTTTTGAATAAGGAACCCCAGGTCTGAAGAGAAGGGAAGTTCTGAAACCCTTATTTCTGTAATATAAAGTCAGTGAAACCTTTCAAGATGGACCTGTTAGCACTAATCAAGGACCAAGGGCTGAGAAGAAATGTATCAGCATGATATATCACCCTAAGAAGGGAAGGAATGGGTCTGAAGAGCCTGAGTGCTATGAAGAGAATGAGAGTGGATAAAGGAGAACAACGATGGGGATATCTGAAGTAGCAAACACAGAAACCAGTTTGGCTCCATCAACATGATGGCCAGCTAGCTCCACTCCCCTTTGCTGGACATAAGACTGGAGCCTGGGCTGTTGGGAGAATCTGTGGCGTGATCATCCTCCCTTGCCTTTGAAAACCAGTGCAGCTTTGGGAGGGCCCATATTAGTAGGAGATTAACAATACCTTTCTGTCATTTTGTCATACTGTGATGACTTGTCTGTTGCTATGAAGCTGAAAGCTGTGCAACCAATATTTCAAATACTTATGGTGGACAGGTTTCAGCAGAGCTTCCAGACAAAGAAAGGCTAAGAAGAGAGGCCTGGTGACCTACTTCCAAAAATTAGCCAGTGGAAACCTAGAAGAATCGGTGCATTCAAACTGTGGTGTTGGCAAAGCATATAGAATATACCATGGACTGCCAGATGAATAAACAAATCAGTTTTAGAAGAAATGCAACCAGAATGCTCCTTAGAAACAAGGATGGCAAGACTTTGGCTCACTTATTTTGGACATGTCATCAGGAAAGACTAATTGCTAGAAAAGGACATCATGTCTGGTAAAGTAGAGGGTCAGCAAGAACCAGGGAAACCTTCAGCAAGATAGATTGACACAATAACCAAAACAATGAATTCAAGCACACCAATGATATTTAAGATGGTGCAGGACGAGGCAATGTTTTGTTCTGTTCTACGTACGGCTGCCGTGAGTTGGAGTTGACTTGACGGCACCTGACAAAAACACTTTGCTAGAAGAGGTTATGAGAAAACAATCTTTTCAGAATTTCTGGGTTCCAGTGAAACCTCAGGAGAGTGGCAGTTAATTCTGAAGTAACGTGTTTTGTTCACTGACAGATTTTTCAACTTCAAGAGAGCTTATCAGAGATCTGACTTCAGTGGCTTTAAGGGAGCACATAGGATTGTCCATAAAGAAGACTAAGAACTGCAGTGCATTACCAGGGGATACAGGGAGTGCCTGAATTACTCTTTGAACTACTCTTAACTGATCATTTTTTTCAAATTTAAATTATAAAGCAATATGCTCCAGTTAAATGTATAAATCTGTTGCCTGACCTGACCCTTGACTAAAGGAGTATTAAGAAGTGTCATAGTGAATCCTGTTGGGGACCAACAAGTAGTCCTCTTCTCCCTCCTGTATACCAGCACCCCAATCTCCCCCTGGTAGTTACCATCAGTCATGCAAGGCAGCAGCGTGACCTCTTTCCCTGCCTAGTTGGTCAGCCACATGAGGAGACCCAAATGACCAGCAAACACTTTCAACTTTCAATTCAGCAGAACTGTGAAAAGGTTCTCTGGTTTAAAAAAAAAAAAAAAAGAAAGAAAAGAAAATACCTGCCTTTGAGCAATAGGACCTCCAAGCTAATGAGCCCAGCGTTGCTACGACAAAGAGCAAAATTTCTATCTGAGTTAATAGTGAGAGGGTCCACTTCTACTTCCACTATTTTCCCCCAGATCTGTGCACATTAACTATGGGGAAGAAAGCACCAAATATCTACAGTGACTTTCAAATACATAAGGTACTCAATGGAGCCACTGCCCCCTCATCACAGTTTTGTCTTCATGCCAGAGCTATAACTGAGCCAGCATTCTCTCAAGCCAGCTGCTTCTGGGTAAATGGGAACATAGTAAGTCCAATGAATTTAGTGGATATAAGCTCATTATATGTCAGAAGCCAAGTTTGAGATCAATGGATAAGATGCCAAGCATGGGGATAGATAAGGCATAGTGTTCACATATACCAATGTAACAAACCTGCAAAGACAAAAAAGGCAAATCCCCATCCAGATTGAATGTTTGTCCTAGGATGACAAAGGACACCTCTGCCCCCATAGAGGAGGAGGTATTAGTTATCTATTCCTACATAAAATATTAGCCCAGTATTTTAGCAGCTTACACAACAAACACTCATTGTTTCAAAGTTGTTGAGGGTCAGACATCTGTGTGTGGCTGAGTGCCTCTGACTCAAGGTCTCTCACAGACTGTCATCAAGGTATCGGCCACAGCACTGGTTAAGGCTCAGCTAGGGGAGCATCCATTTCCAAGACCCCAACATCACTGTGAGTAGGCGAAGTTCCACTAGCAAGCTGAGAACAGCAAAGACTTTCTCTAATATGCTCCTCAAAATCCTCCAGCCTCTGCCCACTGCCCAGTTCCAAAGCCACTCCCATATATTGATGCATTTATTATGGCAGCGCCCTATTCTGCTACCAAATTACATCAATACTTAGCAGCTTAAATGCTACACATCTGTTATATCACAGTGTCTGTGGGTCAGTCGGGAGTAGTTAGCTGAGTTCCTCTGATGCAGGTCATTCACAGGCTGCAATCAAAAGGCCAGTTGGATATGAAGTCATCTCCAGACTCAACTGAGAGGACCCATTTCCAAACTTATGCACATTGGCTCTTGGCAGGACTCAGGTTCTTGCTGGTTGTTGGTCAAAGACACCATTTCCTCGTCACGTGCTCTCTCCGTATGGCTACTTACAACATGGCAGATTACTTCCCCCAGAAGGAAGATTTTAGAAGGTGGGGAGAGTGATCAAGACACAAGCTAGGAATTTTTTGCATAACCTAATCCCATCACTTTTGCCATGCACATTTATGATAAAAATCCATTAGTTAGAAGCAATTGAAGAGGGGATTACACAAGGCATAAATTCCAAGAAGCAAGGATCACCAGGAGCCATTTTAGAGGCTCCCTACCACAGGGGGGATCTAAGTAATGGACCTGTCCACTATATGACTGGTCCCCTCACACAGAAACTCAGTGTCAGCTTTGTCTTTGACAGGTATTGAGCTCAGCAGTAGCAGTTGCCATATCTGTTTTCCTTCGGTAAAGGGAAAATTGACATTGTAGAGCCCATACAAAACACCATCCCTGACAAATGACCACTTTGTACAAGGGATTGAGAAGAATTGGGATTGCCAGTGAAAGGAGTTGACTGGCATGCACTGATATCTTGTCCACATGAAAAATTGAGAGCATTTTTCACTGTCAATATCCTCTAGCAGGCATTTTTGTGAGATGCAAATATGTTTACACTCTTTTCCCATTTCAAGATGTATACCCTTCTCTTCAACCTCCTTGTCACTAACTTTTTAGTCTTATTCTTTTCCAAGTCTTTGCTCAACCAGCCAACCAATTAACCATTGCTCATGAATGAATATAAATATATGCCTCAGGCCATTTCTCTCTCCATCAAATATGGACAACCAAATGTTCTACCCAAAGTTCTGTCCACAGGAATTCTCTTCATCCATGTCTTACAGGGCCGATCTAAGTGAGGTTGTAATTCTACATCTGTCTAATACCAACTGGTACACTTGCCATGCAAATCCTTTCATTGGCTATTATCAGGTTATGGGAACCTCCTCAAGGGTACATCTGACTGGAGTGAGGGAGATGTAGAGAAACAGGATGAGCAAGTTCCATGATCATCTGAGCCACCTGCTCTTAAAGTTTCCTTATGTCTCCAGACTCATAGGAGCCAGTCTCATAGACACCATTTACAGTGTGTAATGAAATGTGCATGTTTTAATAGAACAGGTAACTCCAGTTTATGAAAAGAAGTCTGGGTGGTGTGGCAGCCATGGAGGTATGACCTTCTGATGTCCCTTCTACAAAAAGGTTAACATGAGAATGCAATGAGCTGACAGCATTTCACTGCCCCACGTTTGGGATCTTCTACAGTGTCCACACCAAGGCCACGCTCCCAGTCTATGACTGAGCACAGCAGGGGTCCTAGAGTCAAACATTTCTGCCCAGTGCTGGGTTCCTCTACTGTTCAAGCTTTGCCCTGGACCTCCCTATCAGCCTGGACACAACTTTCTCAGAGCTGCACTGCCATCTGAGACTCTTCCTGCCCGATCCTCCTGCCGCTCCTTCCAGAGTTATCCCATCTTTAATGTGGTCTGTAAGCTCTTCCTGGTTCCTCCTGCTCCCCTCCCCTCTATTCTTTGTAAGTGTTTTCCCCAATAAATCCATTGCATTTCTGATTTTCTCTTAGCATCTGCTTCTTAGGGTACCTGAACTGGCATTAGGGACACAGTTATTTGGTATCCTACAGTCAGCTGTTCAAGCTCTACTGGTGCTCAGTAGCAAGCCAAGAGACACTTTTCAAATAGAGAGGAGGCATAAATACCCTAGGGGTCTGTATGGAGTCCCTGGATGGTACACACAGTTGATTCACTCAGCCGCTAACCAAAAGGTTGAAGGTTCAAGTCCACTCAGAAGAAAGGCCTGGTGATCGACTTCTGAAAAATCAGCCACTGGAAACCTATAGAGCTCAGTTCTGCTCTGACACACTTGGGGTTGCCATGAGTTGGAATCGACTCAACAGCAGCTAGTGTTGGTGAGTGGTCTGCACTTGTTGCCCTTCTATTAGGAGAATTGGGCATTACCAGATGTTTCATATTGCATCTCTGTCATCGTCACTTCCAATATCATAGGGTATGTGGTCCAAGTGTCAGCACAGCTTACGCTTTAGCAGGTTTGTACTCATCCTGCTGGGTTACCTGGTTGGTAAATGGGTCATGCTGGGTGTGGACACGCAGCAATTTGTCTCTTGTCTTAGAGAGATATGCTGACGTGTCCAAAATGAGTGGACTCCTATTAAGAACCTTTACACTGTAGCAAGCCCCTGAAACTTCTCAGCTTCATCGTCCATGTTGTAGCATGCGTCTTTCTAAGGCACTTGCTACTTGCTGCTCAATGGGTCAATTAGCTTAATGTTATCACAATAAAAACAAGTGTAATGTTTACTGGAATTTCAAATAATCAAGGTATCACTGGCCTTATAATATTATGACTGGGAGAAGAGGGGTTGACACAGCTCTGAGTCTGTTCAGTTAATACAGACTCCTCTCTTTCAGAAGCAAACTGCTTCTCTTCTCTTCACAGAAAACAATGGAGGAAAAAGTTTTTGCTAGATCAAGAGCTGAATGCCAAGTGCCAGAAGCTGTGTTGCTTTGCTAGAATACAGAGAGCACATCCAGAAGGCCAGAAACAATTGATATCACCATCTGATTAAGTTTGAGATAATTTCCGGTCATTCTCACTGATCCATCTGGCTTTTGCTGTGACAAAACAAGCACTTTAAAATTAGGATGTGGTAGGAGTAACAACTCCTGAATCTTTGAAGCCTTTGAAAACGGTACTAATCTCTTCCTTTTGCTCAGGGACATGGTATTGCTTTTGGCTTACTTTGCTGATGGAGCATGGAAACATGTCCAAGGACTTCATCTTGTTCTTTCTATTATAATAGCCTTTACTCCAGAGGTCAGGGAACCAATGTGGGGATTCTGTTCATTACTAAGTATCTTTATTCTAGACATTGCAGAGCCATCATGGCCACACAGATAGGTAATATCCTCTCTTGTTGTACAAGTGTCCTCTACTGGTATTAACCTGTCCATGATTCATTCGTTGGGATATAATTCTAGTAATGGAGACTCTGAAAGGTAGTGGAATAGGTAGTAAAAGTAATTGGTGTCTACTGCTGAGGAATCTGCTCCAGGTACAGGCACTGAGTGGACTTTATATAGGGAAAGCTGGTTCCTGCAGACAGGGTGAGGAGGGTGTGTCCCTGCCATCAAGGCAGGTTCAGAGGGTTTGGGGTCCAGAGGCCTTGACCTCTAGCTGTCTGTGTTCTTGGCATATCAGCATCCCATTCTCCCTGCTAGAGTGGAACTTAATCATGCAATTAACACCACAACTCTGCCCCCCTTACAGTCAGGCCCTTGGATTGTAATTATTAAACCAACTATATCGATAATCATTTTCAATAAGAATGGTCCAAATATACCATTTAAAATATAGAGATTCTCAAAAACATGTTGCCGTCGAGTTGACTGCAACTCATGGCAACGCTGTAGGGCAGAGTAGACCTGCCCCATAGGGTTTCCAAGGAGCAGCTGGTAGATTTAAACTGCCAACCTTTTGATTAGCAGCCTTAGCTCTTAACCACTGTAGCACCAGGGCTCCAGAGATTGTCAAAGTGGCTGAAAATAATAAGACCCAACTTCCTGTTGTCTACAAGAAACCCACTTAAAGTATAAAGACTCAAGATAAAAGTAAAGGAATAGAGAAAGATATACCATGCTAACACTAATCAAAAGAAAACTATAGTATCTATATTAATTTTAGACAAAACAGACTTCGGAGCAAGGAAGATGATCAGGAATAAAAGGGACATTACATAATGATAAAGGAGTCAATTCCTCCAAGAAAGCATAACAATCTTAAACATGCACGTACCTAAGACTAGAGCATTGAGATACTTGAGGCAAAAAAATGAGTATCTGAATGGATAGGTTTGATTCTTCGTAAATCACAGTAAAGGCTTTCTGATTTCCGTAATAATCAAAGCCATAACTTTGGGCCCGTATACTGGGGAATGTTGGCATAACACATTAACACTTAAAAGTATACCACATTTCTTATGTTAGTAATAGAAATCATTTTGGTATGCATTTACTCTTTGGAAACTAATCAAAGGAGGGTACTCTCTCAACTTTTCTAATTAACCCCATCCCTACCAAAACAATACCTCCAAATCTGAACAGTCTGTTTCTGTTACATTATGTACAATAACATTTTCCCCTATTTCATATTCTCCTTAGTAAAGCCAGAATGCGCCTTAGAAACGAGGATGGCAAGACTTCATCTCACATACTTTGGACATGTTATCAGGAGGGACCAGTCCCTGGAGAAAGGCATCATGCCTGGTAAAGTAGAGGGTCAGCAAAAAAGAGGAAGACCTTTAACAAGATGGATTGACACAGTGGCTGCAACAATGGGCTCAAGCATAGCAACAATTGTGAGGATGGTGTGGGATCAGGCAGTGTTTCGTTCTGTTCTACATGGGGTCACTATGAGTTGGAACAAACTTGACAGCACCTAACTACAACAACATACTCTCTATCCCGTTAACTTGTTTTATTCTCCTTTATAGACTTATGCCTGCCTGAACTATAGCTATTTTATATATTTCTACTCCTTCCTCTAGAATTTAAGCTCCATGAGAACATGGACTTTATCTATTTTATTTATTACTCGAGGCTAAAATAATGCCTGGAATATAATAAGTACGCAAAATTTTATTGAATAAATATGTGAATGAATGATAAATTCTCTACCCCATTTAGAGTTTTTTTTTGTGTAATACTGTTTTTCTTTTTATGTCATGTGAACTCAAAGAGACCTTTCTACCTTTAATTCTTTTATGCTACAAAAAAGAAAAAACCCTTGCCATCAAGTTGATTTGACTCATGGCCACCTCATGCGTTACAGAATAAAACTGCCCCATAGGGTTTTCATGGCTGTATACTTTACAGAAGCAGATCACCAGGACTTTCTTCTGCAGCACTGCTGGGTGGGTCTAAACCACCAAGCTTTAGGTTAGTAGTCGTGCACAAATTGTTTGCCCCACCCAGGAACCTATACCCACCCACCTATTGGTGGGTGATCCCAACTCATGGCGACCCTATAGGACAGAGTAGAACTGCCCCATAGGGTTTCGAAGGAGTGCCTGGAGGATTCGAACTGCCGACCTTTTGGTTAGCAGCCATAGCTCTTAACCACTACACCACCAGTGTTTCCTGTAGGGAATTTAAATGACTAGACTCAGGTTTGGACACCTAGGAAATCTGTGACCCGGACTAGAGAGAATATAGAACCTACCTGTCATGGATTGAATTATGTCCCCCCAAAATATGTGTCAACTTGGTTAGGCCATGATTCCTAGTATTGTGTGGTTGTCCTCCATTTCGTGATTAGAATTTTATGTGAAAGAGGATTAGGGTGGGATTGTAACACCCTTCCTAAGGTCACATTCCTGATCCAAAGGGAGTTTCCCTGGGGTGTGGCCTGAACCACCTTTTATCTTACAAGAGATAAAAGGAAAGGGAAGCAAACAGAGAGTGGGGAACCTCATACCATCAAGAAAGTGCTGGCAGCAGAGCATGTCCTTTGGACCTGGAGTCCCTGCGCGGAGAAGCTCCTAGTCCAACGGAAGATCGACGAGAAGGCCGACAGAGAGAGAAAGCCTTCTCCTGGAGGTGACATCTTGAATTTGGACTTTTAGCCTACTTTACTGTGAGGAAATAAACTTCTCTTTGTTAAAGTCATTGACTCATGGTATTTCTGTTACAGCAGCACTAGATAGCTAATACACTACCCAAATGCCCACAAAATCATGTCCTTGTATGAGCTTGAAGCTTCTTAAATAGGGAAGGAAATCTTTTTATAACATGTGAGAATGTGTACATAGAAAATTCACATGGATTAGACAGCGCATCATCAAATCCGCACAGATGATTTTTATGCCTTTTTGAGAGTAGATTTTGCCACTGAATTTGCTGGAGTAGAATGAATGTGGAAAGCGGGAGCCACAGTCTCAAAGATGAGGACTTTGAACTGGCTATTAGCATAACTAAAAAGAGAATTGGCCCCACACATGATACAGAATTGCAACCTCTAAATTTGCTCCTTAGTCCTAACTTTCTGCTGCAATTAAAATATGTAGGTTTTAAGTTTTGTCTAGTCACTTCAGTAAAAACAAAATGTGTTCAATGTCATTCAATGATTCATCTTAATACGAACGCAGACCACATGAAGCACACTACCATCTAGCAGACATTAAACATGTACTGCTCCCAGCACTGTAGAGACTTTGGAGTACAGAAACGGAATGACAATACCCTTGACCTCAAGGACTTTAAAGTCTACTGGAAATAGGCATGGATGAAATTGCAATATAATGTGATCATATAATTGAAGAAAAAAATGCATATAAGAGATAATATAATGGTGTTATATAGGAGATTAAATGGGAATATAAAAGAACAAACATTTATTTTTCCACTTTACAGTCCCTGCAGATTGTCCATATCATGTGAGCCGGGGCTGTAGCTGCTCCTTCCATGTGGTATCTCCGGTGCCTTTCAGTGCCCAGCATATGAGAGGCCCTCCATACTTGCTGAGTAAATGACTAGATTTTGCTGAAAATTTGTAAAATAATTTATGATATCTTGTTATGTAAATAAATTAGGTACAGAAGGATATACGTGATATGATACAACATTTGTAGAATAAAATCAGAAATTAGAAAGCACCCTGTATTCATATTTGTTTAATAAGTTTACGTAGGGAAAGTAAGGAAATACTAAAGGATAGGTTGTTGTTAGTCGTCTATGGTTAATGCCAGAAAGTGAATGGAGAAGGCAGTGCGGAGACCATTAATTATACTTCAGACTCTTCTGAATATACGAATCATTGTAACAGGAAGATATTACTTTTATAATTTAAGTGGCTGGAAAAAAAAGTCAAGGAGTAGCACTAACAAATACAGTGCTTGAAATAACATAAATGCTTATTTTTATCTCATTTCTTTCCATAAAGGGTTTAAAACCAAAGACGCAAATCACAAACCTAAAAGTTTCCAAATTTCCTGGTGTCTTCATTCACTCAAAGAATTTGACAAGTATTTACTGAGAACCTATAATTTCCGAGGAGTCCGTGAGTGGTGCAAAGAGTAAACATGCTAAGCTGCTAACCAAAAGGTTGGCAGTTCAAATCCACCCAGAAGCACTTTGGAAGAGAGGCCTGGTGATCTATTTCTAAAAATTCAGCATTGCAGACCCTCTGAAGCACAGTTCTACACGGACATATACAGGGTCGCCGTGAGTCAGAATCGGCTCTACCGCAACTGGTTTGGTTTTACTCTTCACGAAGAATAAAATGCTCCCTGCTCTTGTGGAAGGGTCTGAACAAATTAAATATACATAGCCTATCAGGTGACAACGAATGCACTAGTGAAAATAAAGCAGGTGAGGAGGTAGGAAGTGCCAGGTTGGAGACGAGGAAGCATTACTATTTCACAGGTGACGGTCAGATAAGTCCTCACTCACTGGCGGGTAGAGGGGTAGTATTTAAGCAGTAAAGTGAAGACAGTAAAGGAACAAGTAATGAAGATGTTTGGGAAAAGTTATTTCAAGGCAGAGGAATGGTGAGTGAAAAAGACTAGAGGCTCGAGGTGCCGGGCACGTTAGGAATAAAAAAGAGGCATCATAATTGGAACGGCAGCGGACTAGAAGATGACGCACACCGTGCGTCACGGGGTGACAGGCCCCTATTGGAGGGCTCAGAGCAAAGAGCTACTCTGGAGCATCGAGGTTGGAGGGCAAGTGTGGAATCCGGAAGAACAGTTAGAAGCCTAATAAAATAGTGCAGACCATGGTTGATGCTGGCTGGACCAGCGTGGTAACTGAAGGTGGCAGGTGAAGACTCTTGGTAGTTATGCTAAAGACAGATGCTAAATTTCTAAAAGCATTTATTTGTGTGAAGTAGTGGCCTGGTAAGACTTTCATAAAAAACTCTCGTTGCGAGGGAGCAAGAGTGAATATAAGGAGTCTAGTTAGGAAGCAATTGCATAACTTTGGACGTACTGTGTGTTTGCCTTAAGGATCCCTGATAGCGCAGTGATTAAGTGCTCGCCTGCTAACCAAAAGGTTGGTGGTTAGAACTCACCCAGTGACTCCACGGGAGAAAAGACCTGACGATGTGCTCCCATAAAGACTTAAGGCTTGGAAACCCTTTGAGACAGTTCTACTCTATCACAAGGGGTCGTTATGAGTCGGAATCGGCTCAGCACACAACAACAACATGTTTTCCTTATTAAACAACCTTCTAAAGTACGGTGAGACTTAATTCGTATTCATGATAGAGACTAAGCAGATGAATACCTTGGGAAGGAAGAGAGGAACAGAAATGGGAAAAGTTCGAACATGAATCCTGCCAGGTACTTTGAAGAACTGATAAAGAGAGGTAACCTTTTAGAGTCAATGGGATTTTATATCATAAAAATTATTCTATGATCCCATATTAAAATGCATATAAAAATCAACAATAAATAATACAACATACTTTTAAAATCAAACATTTTAATACAAAAAAAGTATGAATTAAAAAAGTCAATAATTCAGATTTATAATTCCTGTATAATGGAAGAATTTCAAGTGTGTAAAATTACTTGCTAAATTACAGTTATGCTTTTTCACCATCATGATTATGAAGCTCTATTCATTATATTATTATATATAATTGCTGTCTTCATTATTTTAATGACTGGACATTGTTAATTAGCCCTTTCTGAATACTCTGATGCTCTCTTCTTCTGCTCCTTCTTCACCCCAGGCACAGTGTGGTCTTGCTTTTATTTATACTGACCTTTGATGTTTCAATTTTCTGTTTGCTTTTTAAATCCTAGCTAATTAGAGGATTTCAAATTCTTCACGATAAAGAAGTTCTTGTTCAGAGAATGTAATTAGATTCTCTGATGACAAGAAGCAGGATTTGAACAACCCCCGGTTGAGAGGTCACACCCCAGGCAGCATTTTCCCGAAGGATGTGTTGCCTTCCAGCAATTAACCTCATGTTAGGGAGATGGCCCACTATCCATCTCCTAACACCGCTTTGTTGGAATTATTTCAAAGTTTGCCCTTTTATTGCCTTTTATCAGATGTGGCGTACCCTCAGGTCAAAGAAAAAAGGCCCAGAAAGAAAGCCTCATCATCTTGTAGAAATGATCACAGTACCTTTTATTAGAAATGTATCATTGGAAGCTTCCAAACTGCCTTTTGTCCCTGCGTAAAACTGCTGCACATTTGTTTCATTATCATGTTATAGTTATTTCCTCAGTGAAATGTAGTACTTGGCTGCAGGTATCCAGGCACACACACACACACACACACACACACACACACACACACACACACGCACACACACACGCTTCTTACAGGGGTCACATAAATTGTTTGAATGAAGATTAAGATCTGAGTAGGTCAGAAAACGATCTAAGAACTCTTTATTGTCACAAAGTTGTGACAGGTTCTTTTCATTCCTCCTCCATGCCTGTATTCTATATCTACTTAACAAGTCCACTACTTATGTATCGATTTGTTGTACTACAGTGGCTTGCGTATTGCTATGATGCTGAAAGTTATGCCACCAGTGTTTCAAATATCAGCAAGTTTCCCTACGCAGGATAGGTTTCAGAAGAGCTTCCAGACTAAGAGAGACTAGGAAGAAAGGCCCGGTGATCTACTTCCAAAAAAGTAGCCAGTGAAAACCCTGTGATTCAGAGCAGATTATTGTTTGATATAGTGCTGGAATATAAACCTTGTGTTGGAAGGTACTCAAAATATACAGTGGCCACAACAATAAACTTGAGCATATTGATGATCATGAACATGGTACAGGACAAGGAAGCATTTGGTTCTGTTGTATACGGGGTCACCATAAGCTGGAGCCAACTCAATGGCAACTAATAACAACACATTTAACAAGTAGCTACTCTTCTGAGAGGCACTGTGATTTGTGTTGTCTCTGCCTTCAAGAAATACAGAGAACAGATGAGAATCAGATACAGAGTGGTAGTGCATAAACACTTAGTGGTAACAGAAGGAGCATCAGCATCTGCTTAAGCACCCAGGGAAGACCACAGAAAGGAGGAAGCATTTGTCTTGAGATGTGAAGGGTAAGTAGAAGATTAGTGGACAGACAAGTGTGTATGATTAGGTGTGTGTGTGGTGGGGTGGTGGTGGTTGTGGAAAGGGGATTTCATGGGCAAATGCAGAGGCAGGAGAGCATATTCAGCACTACACTCAGTTCTGTATGATCAGACTGAAGAGGAAGAAGAGCAGCAAGAGAAGATAGGCTTGGGCACCTCCGTAGTCACTGAAATCAAAAATACAAGGCTCCACCCGCAAAACATTGATGAGTTTTCAAAAGGCTTGGCACAAGTGCCAAAAAAGAAAATTCAAATTGTACCCTATAGGTGATGGAGACTCATGGGAAACATGCGTGATTTGATGTGTGTTAGTAAAATTACTTTGCTGGTAATAGGAAGGCTAAAAGAAGCTCAGGTTGCATAATGGTTATGCATTTGACTGCTAATCAAAAGGAGAAAGATCTGGTAATCTGCTCCCATAAAGATTACAGCCAAGACACAAAATAAAGAATATCACTCATGAGTACTGTGCTCCTTTAAAAAATTATCTATATGAGACTAGTCAACAATTACTTTAAAACAAAGATGAGAAAGGAGCAGGGAAACTAGGTTAAGAAATGGAACAACCAGAATGGAAACACTGGGAATGTTCATGCATTGTGAAGAATGTAACCAAAATCACTGAACAATTTGT
Organism: Dugong dugon; assembly: GCA_030035585.1. Taxonomy (NCBI): domain Eukaryota; kingdom Metazoa; phylum Chordata; class Mammalia; order Sirenia; family Dugongidae; genus Dugong; species Dugong dugon. The sequence goes on along the minus strand of CM057466.1, from coordinate 107,945,117 downwards.
GCAGAAATTGTTGACTGGAAACCTAAAACTGCTGTGTAAACCTTCACTGAAAACACAATAAAATAGTATTTATAAAAATAATAAGATGGATTGATGGATGGATGGATTGATAGATGATAAAATATAATAAAATGTTAATTGTATAAGCTAAAAAGAAAAAGATTACAGCCAAGAGAACTATTGAAAGAGTCGAAAAATAGGAGATGAGAACTTGAAATTGGATGATGAAAGCAGAGAGGTGGGGGTGGCAAAAAATACAAGAGGTACTTAGGAAGTGGATTATAAGAGCACTTGGTGATTGAATGTAACAGATTTAGGAAGGGAGGAGTTGGGGATGACTCCCAGTTTTCTGGCTTGGGAGAGCACACAAATGAGGGAACTCAACCCCACAGAGACTCAAAAGGCCTCTCCTCCACTGGACAGTGGTGCCACTTTGGACAGGTCATATAATTCTTTGAAAGTCAGGTCTAAATGGAGATTACAGTAGCACCTGCCTCATAGGGACCTTGTGACTATTAAGGCAGGCAAATGACTTAAGCTGCATGGGCACAGAATAAGCATTAAATTAATAATAGCCAGTATTATTTTACAAGGAGCCCTCGTGATGCAGTGGTTAAGAGTTCCTCTGTCAATCAAGAGGTTGGCAGTTCAAATCCACCAGCCGTTCCTTGGAAACCCTATGGGGCAGTTCTACTCTGTCCTATAGGGTAGCTATGATTTGGAATCAACTCCATGGCAACAGGTTTCATTTTTGGTTTTTAGACATCTTGAATTTATGACTTTGAGACAACCAAATTGAAATATCTACTATTAGATAAATTTATCATTTTCAGCATAAAACCAATAGATTAAGCCCACAGACAAATCTAGAAATTTCTGGAGTAAAAACAAAACAATTTTGGGGAGTATCAATATTTAAGGGAAAAACAGATAAAGTGGAGCCCACAGAAAGTCTGAGGGTGACAGGGAGTCTGGAAGACCAAGTGCAAAAATAAGGCAAGGTAACATAGACTTGGTAGACTGGAACTAGGGGCAGTTACCCATCTTCTAGGAGTCCCTGGGTGGCACAGACCATCAAGCAACTGACTACTAACCAAAAGGTTGACAGTTCAAACCAACTCTTAGACACCTCAGAAGAAAAGCCTGGTGATCTACTTTATTATCAATTTAATCCATAAAATTTTTTGTATTAAAAAAGTTGTATTTTTAGGAGGTGGGGCCAAGATAGCAAAATAGTCAGATGCTTCCAGTGGTCCCTCTTACAACAAAGACCAAAAAAAAAAAAAAAACCAAGTGAATCAATTTTATATGACAATCTAGGAGCCCTGAACATCAAAGACAAAATTGAGGAATCAGACTGAGTGGCAGATGGAGGAAGAGATGGTTCAGAAGCAGCGAGGAGTTGCCAGACCTGACTCAGCAGGAGTTGGCACCCTGTGGGCCGGATCAGCTGGCATGTGCAGTGAGGCAAGCAGTGACATTTGGGAGGTATTTTCCACATCAAGAGAGACCTAGCGACAGACAGTCTGCTCAGGCCCCCAGAGCCAGTGAAAAGCAGTGCTCAGTTGGCAAAAGATAAGTACATACATTTAACCTACTGTGCAGATCAAAAAAGACCCCATTTGGGAAGAACCTCTCTCCCATTTATCTGCTCCCTCCCCGCTGTGCACCAGGTCCAGGACAGCTTCAGCGATTGCCTTTTCCCCTGGGCAGGAAGTAGGACCCATCACATGCGCTGAGCTATTCTCCTGGCCTTGGAGAAGGAACAAATTAATCAACAGGAAAAAATAATCTGACAGCTCCCCTAAACCAGGAGCTCAGGGCAGGCACAGCTTCTTTGTCTAGGCACAGGCATAAGGGGTCCACAGACTTTGAATGCCTTTCACTTCTGCATAGATGTGTGTGGATCCATTTCAAAAGCATATGCCCTCATCAGCAGAGTACAACAGGGTATATACCTGAAGCCTAATTTCACTGTATCAGCTATACGGTGGAGTAGCAGGTTCATGACATTTGATACCATTCTGCCCATTAAGCAGGGGCCTCACATACCCACATCAGGGGCCTGAGGACTGGTGCTTCCACCCACAACACCTAGCCACCTGCAAAAGGGGTCCAAGAATAAGTAGTGTCTCCCAGTAGTTACAGCCAACAGCATTGGGTGCCCATCGTCCAGCTGCAAAACCCACACACCTACCCTCTCTGGGGAACAGGGACATGCTTTCCTCCCAGATACTCAGGGGCAGCCGTCAGCCCCCTGCCTTGCTCAGCATGTGACCCACTACCGCAGCCAGATACCTGTGCCTACTCCAATCTCCCCTGCTTGTCAAAGACTGTAGGTGAGAGCCTGCACCACACACTTGGTGACTGACTATCTGGACACCGAAGCTGAATCCATACAAGAAAAGTAAATGGACTCCCAGTCTCACATACCTAGCAACAGATCTAACCACCTAGTGACAGGACATGAGCGCTTCAAAGGTCCCAGTAATCAAACTAGCTCACACAACCAGCCTATTTGGGCATATCAAAACAAAACAAAACAAATCAAGAAGCTAGGACACAATAAGCAAACATAAAATAAATAAATATAGTAACTTATTGATGGCTCAGAGACAACAGTCAATATCAAATCACATAAACAGGCAAAACATGATGGCTTCAGAAAGCCCCCAGAACAAAGAATCAAGAAATCTTCCAGAGGAAGAGAGCTTCTTGGAACTACTGGAGGTGGAATACAGAAGATTAATATAGAGAACTCTTCAGGAGATCATGCAAAATGCAGAACAAGCCAAGAAACACACAGATAAAGCAATAGAGGAAGTTAAGAAGATTAGAAAACAGCACAATGACAAATTTCACAGGCTGCAAGAATCCATAGAGAGACAGCAAACAGAAATCCAGAATATTAACAATAAAACTTCAGAATTAGACAACTCAATGGAAAGTCGTAGGAGCAGAATTGAGGCAACGGAAGTCAGAATTAGTGAGACTGAAGATAAAGCACCTCACATCAACTTATTTGAGGAAAGATCAGATAAAAGAATTTAACAAAATGAAGAAACCCTAAGAATTATGTGGGACTTTATCAAGAGGAATAACCTATGAGTGATTGGAGTACAAGAATGGGGTGGGGAGATAACAGAAAATACAGAGAGAATTGTTGAAGATTTGTTGGCAGAAAACTCCCCTGATATCGTGAAAGATGAGAAGATATCTATTGAAGATGCTCATCAAACCCTACACAAGGTAGATCCCAAAAGAATGTCACCAAGACATATTATAATCAAACTTGCCAAAACCAAAGGTAAAGAGAGAATTTTAACAGCAGCTAAGGATAAATGAAAAGTCATTTACAAAGGAGCGTCAATAAGAATAAGCTCAGACTACCCAACAGAAACTATGCAGGCAAAAAGGCAATGGAATGACATATATAAATCCTTGAAGGAAAAAAATTGCCAGCCAAGAATTATATATCCAGCAAAACGGTCTTTCAAATATGCTGGCTAAATTAGGGCATTTCCAGGTGAACAGAAGTTTAGGGAATTTGTAAAAACCAAACCAAAATTACAAGAAATACTAAAGGAAGTTCTCCAGTTAGAAAATAAATAACATCAGATAACAACCAAAGACTAGAACACAGGACAGAGTAACCAGATATAAACCCAGATAAGGAAGTCACAAAAATAAATCAAAGCTAAAACACTGAAAATAGGGAGAGACATCGATATGTAAAAGATGACAACATTAAAACAAAAAAGAGGCACTAAAAAACGTAGTCATAGACCTTTCATATGGAGAAAAAGTCAAGTCAATATAAAGAAATAAAAGGCTGGTTTACACATAGAAAAATAGGGGTAAACATTAAGGTAACTAAAAGGAAACTAACAATCCCACACATCAAAATAAAAAACAAAAAAAAATAAAATGCAGCAAATACAAAACCAACAACAATGAAAAAGATGAAAAGAAAATACATAAAGAAAAACTACTCAGCACAGAATATTAAGTGGAAGAAAGAAACTGTCAACATTACACAAAAAAAAAGGCAACAAAATGACAGCACTAAACACATACCTATCAATAATTAGGCTGAATGTAAATAGACTAAATGCACCAATAAAGAGACAGAGAGTGGCAGAATGGATAAAACAACACGATCTGTCTATATGCTGCCTACAAGAGACACACTTTAGACTTAAAGACACAAACAAACTAAAACTCAAGGAAGGAAAAAATATATCAAGCAAAAAGGATCATAACAGAGTATTATGAAAAACTATACTCCAACAAATTTGAAAACCTAGGGGAAATGGATAAATTTCTAGAAACACACTACCTACCCAAACTAATACAAAGTGATGTTGAAAATCTGAACAGACCCTTAACAAGAAGAGATTGAAAAGGTAATAAAAAAAAAAACTCCCAGCAAAAAAAAGTCCTGGCCCAGATGGCTTCACTGGAGAATTCTACCAAACATTCAGAGAAGAGCTTATACCAGTACTACTCAAACTATTTCAAAACATAGAAAAGGAAGTGACACTTCTGAATTCATTCTATGAAACCAGCATAGCCCTGATACCAAAACTAGGCAAAGACACCAAAAAAAAAAAAAAAAGAAAATTACAGACCAATATCTCTCATAAATATAGATGCAAAAATACTCAACAAAATTCTAGCCAATAGAATTCAGCATCATATCAAAAAAATTAATACACCACAACGAAGTAGGATTCACACCAGGTATGCAAGGATGGTTCAACATTAGAAAATCAATCAATGTAATCCACCACATAAATAAAAGGAAAGAAAAGAATCACATGATCAACTCAATTGATGCAGAAAATAATAAAGAGATGAAAAAACAAATTATTAACTTTACATGGAAAGGGAAGAAGCTCCAGATAAGTAAAGCACTATTGAAGAAGAATAATAAAGTAGGAGGACTTGCACTACCTGACCCCTGAACCTACTATACAGCTATGGTAGTCAAAACAGCCTGGTACTGGTACAACAACAGATACATTAACCAATGGAACAGAATTGAGAACCCAGAGGTAAATCCTGATCTTCGACAAAGGCCCAAAGTCCATCAAATGGAACAGACAGTCTTTTTAACAAATGGTGCTGGCAAAATTGGATGTCCATATGCAAAAAAATGAAACAGGACCCATACCTCACACCATATACAAAAATTTATTAAAAATCAATCAAAGACCTAAATATAAAGCCAAAAACTATAAAGTTCATAGAAGAAAAAATATGATCAATGCTAGAGGCCCTAATACATGGCATTATCAGGATACAAACCATAATCAACAACACACAAACTCCAGAAGATAAGCTACAAAACTGGGATCTTCTAAAAATTAAACACTGCATAATCTTTTTTAATGTTTTGATTTTGTCCCTTTCTTCTTTTTTGATGTGTACATCTATTGCTATAAATTGTCCTCTGAGGACTGCCTGTGCTGTGTCCCGAAGGTTTTTGTATGATGTGTTTTCATTCTCATTTGATTCTAGGAAGCTCCATAGACACATTCAAAGTCCCTGAGGGACCGAATTGCTGGGCGGAGGGTTGTGGGGACCATGGTCTCAGGGAACATCTAGCTCAACTGGCATAACATAGATTATAAAGAAAATGTTCTACAGTCTACCTTGATGAGTAGTGTCTGGGGTCTTAAAAGCCTGTGAGCAGCCATCTAAGATACTCCACTGGTCTCAACCCTTCAGGAGCAAGGGAGAATGAAGAAAACAAGATACATGGGAAAGACTAGTCCAAAGGACTAATGAACCACAACAACCATGGCCTCCACCAGACTGAGTCCAGTACAACTAGATGGTACACAGCTACCACCACTGACTGCTTTGACAGGAATCACAACAGAGGGTCCCGGACAGAGCTGGAGAAGAATGTAGAACAAAATTCTAACTCACAAAAAAAGACAAGACTTACTGGCCTGACAGAGACTGGAGAAACCCCAAGAGTATGTTCCCCGGACACCCTTTTAGCTCAGTAATGAAGTCACTACTGAGGTTCACCATTCAGCCAAAGATTAGACAGACCCATAAGACAAAACAAAACTAATGGGGCACAACAGTCTGGGGACAAGGACTAGAAGGCAGGAGGGGACAGAAAAGCTGGTGATAGGGAACCCAAGGTCAAGAAGGGAGAGTGTTGACATGTAGTGGGGTTGTTAACCAATGTCATAAAACAATATGTGTACTGTTTAATGAGAAACTATTTATTCTGTAAACCTTCATCTAAAGTACAATAGAAAAATTAAAAATAAAAAACTACTTAATACTAAGTGCTATGCATCCTACTAACAGCAGGGACTCAAAATGGACCATGTAGACAAGCCCATAAAGACGGGGCAAATAAAAGGAAAAAAAAAAAATCAAAACAGAATACTATGAAAAATTGTACTCTAACAAATTTGAAAACCTAAAGGAAATGGACAAGTTTCTAGAAACACACTACCTACCTAAACTAACACAGAGGTAGAACAACTAAATAAACCTGTAACAAAAGAACGGATTGAAAAGGTAATTAAAAACTGCCAATAATAAAAAAAGCCCTGGCCTGGACAGTTTCACTGGAGAATTCTACCAAACTTTCAGAGAAGAGTTAACATCACTACTCCTAAAGGTATTTCAGAGCATAGAAAAGGATGGAATACTCCCAAACTCATTCTATGAAGCCAGCATACCCTGATACCAAAACCAGGTAAAGACACCACAAAAAAAAGAAAATTACAGACCAATATCCCTCATGAACATTGACACAAAAATCCTCAACAAAATTCTAGCCAATAGAATTCAACAACATATCAAAAAAAAAAAAAAAAAAAAAAAAAAAACACCATGACCAAGTGGGATTCATACCAAGTATGCAGGGATGGTTCAACATTAGAAAAAAAATCAGTGTAATCCATCACATAAGTAAAAGACAAGACAAGAACCATGTGATCTTATCAATCGATCCAGAAAAGCCATTTGAGAAAGTCCAACACCATTCATGATAAAACTCTCAGCAAAATAGGAATAGGAGGGAAATTCCTCAACATAATTAAGGGCATCTATACAAAGCCAACAGCCAACACCATCCTAAATGGAGAGAGTCTGAAAGCAGTCCCCTTGAGAATGGGAACCAGACAAGGATACCCTTTATCACCACTCTTATTCAACATCGTGCTGGAAGTCCTAGCCAGAGCAATTAGGCTAGAAAAAGAAATAAAGGTCATCCAAACTGGTAAGGAAGAAGTAAAAGTATCTCTATTTGCAAATGATATGACCTTATACATAGAGAACCCCAAAGAATCCACAAGAAAACTACTGGAACTAATAAAAGATTTCAGCAAAGTAACAGGATACAAGATAAACATACAAAAATCAGTTGGATTCCTCTACACCAACAAAGAGAACTTCGAAGAGGAAATCAACAAATCAATACCATTTACAATACACCCAAGGGATAAAATACTTAGGAATAAATCTAACCAGAGACATAAAGACCTATACAAAGAAAACTACAAGACACTACTGTAAGAAACCAAAAGAGACCTGCATAGATGGAAAAACATACCTTGCTCATGGATAGGAACACTCAACATTGTGAAAATGTCTATTCTACCCAAAGCAATCTACAGATAAAATGCAATCCTGATCCAAATTCCAATGGCATATTTTAATGAGATGGAGAAACAAATTACCAACTTCATATGGAAAGGGAAGAGGCCCCAGATAAGTAAAGCATTACTGAAGAAAAAGAACAAAGTAAGAAGCCTCATACTACCTGATTTTAGAACCTATTATACGACCATGGTAATCAAAACAGCTGCATACTGGTACAACAACAGGTACATAGACCAATGGAACAGAATTGAGAATCCAGACATAAATTCATCCACCTATGAGCAGCTAACATTTCACAAAGGCCCAGAGTCCATTAACTGGGGAAAAGACAGTCTCTTTGACAAATGGTGCTGGCATAACTGGATATCCATCTGCAAAAAAAATGAAACAAGACCCATACCTCACACCATGCACAAAAACTAACTCAAAATGGATCAGAGACCTAAATATAAAATCTAAAATGATAAAGATCACAGAAGAAAAAGTAGGGACAACACTAGGAGCCCTAATACATGGCATAAACAGAATACAAAACATTACTAACAATGCACAAACACCAGAAGAGAAACTAGATAGCCAGGAGCTCCTGAAAACAAACACTTATGCTCATCAAAAGACTTCACCAAAAGAGTAAGAAGACAACCTACAGACTGGGAAAAAAATTTTGGCTACAGCAAATCTGATCAGCATCTAATCTCTAAAATCTACAAGATACTGCAAAACTTCAATAACAAAAAGACAAATAACCCAATTAAAAAATGGGCAAAGGATATGAACTGGCACTTCACCAAAGAAGACATTCAGGCAGCTAACAGACACATGAGGAAATGCTCAAAATCACTACCCATTAGAGAAATGCAAATCAAAACTACCATGAGATACCATCTCACCCCAACAAGGCTAGCATTAATCCAAAAAACACAAAATAATAAATGTTGGAGAGGTTGTGGAGAGACTGGAACACTTATACACTGTGGGTGGGAATGTAAAATGGTACAACTACTTCGGAAATTGATTTGATGCTTCCTTAAAACGCTAGAAATAGAAGTACCATACGATCCAGCAATCCCACTCCTTGGAATATATCCTACAGAAATAAGAGCCGTCACACCAATAGATATATGCACACCCATGTTCATTGCAGCACTGTTCACAGTAGCAAAAAGCTGGAAATAACCTGGGTGCCCATCAACAGACAAATGGATAAACAAATTATGGTATATTCACACAATGGAATACGACACAATGATAAATAAGAAGAATGAATCCGTGAAACTTCTCATAACATGAATGAATCTGGAAGGCATTATCCTAAGTGAAATTGGTCTGTCACAGAAGGACAAATATTGTATAAGACCACTATTATAGGAACTCAAGAGGTGGTTTAAACACAGAGGAAAATGTTCTTTGATGGGTACAAGGGTGGGGAGGGAGGGAGACGGGTATTCACTGACTAGATAGTGGATAGGGGTTGTCCTGGCAAAGTAGAGGATCAGTGAAAAAGAGGAAGACCTTCAACGAGATTGATTGACACTGTGGCTGCAACGAGGCATTCAAGGATGGCAATAATCCTAAGCATGGTGCAGGACTGGGCAGTGTTTTGTTCTATTGTACATAGGGTTGCTGAGTCAGAACCAGCTCAATGGTACCTAGCAACAACAACAAGATATTAATTCCATGTGTTTGACTCACAAATCTGCCTTCGATTAAAAACAATGATCAACTGGCCTGACAGACTGGAGAAACCTGTAGAGTATGGCCCCCGGACACCCTGTTAGCTCAGTGGTGAAGCCCCTCCCGAGGTTCACTGTTCAGCTGGGGACTGGACAGCCTCATAAAACAAAATGGGAGTAATGAGGCACAGCAGTCCCAGCACAAGGACTAGAAGCCAGGAGGGGACAGGAAAGCTGGTGATAGGGAACCCAAGGTTGAGAAGGGACAGTGTTGACATGTCATGGGGTTGTTAACCAATGTCATAGGGCAATATGTGTACTAACTGTTTAATGAGCAACTATTTGTTCTACAAACCTACATCTAAGGTACAAAAAAAAAAAAAAGAATTATCTATGTGAGATCAAATTGACAACAGCAACTCAAAAGGTTTGATGGGAAGCCTAGAGGGCAGTGAGTTGAAGATAATGGTGATGGAATAATTTGGAAAATGATAGTGAGAATAGCAGCACAACTGGAAGAATGTAACTGATGTCACTGAATTGTGCATGGAGAAACTTTTGAAATGGTGTAACTTTGGCTACGTATATTTTCACCAAAAAAAGGTCCTCCAAGGTCAAGAAGGAACAGTGTTGAAATGTAGTGGGGTTGTTAACCAATGTCATAAAACGATATGCGTACTGACTGTTTAGTGAGAAACTATTTGTTCTGTAAACCTTCATCTAAAGTACAATTAAAAAATTTTTTAAAAAATGATCATTATCTGTTATCTATTAGTCATAAAAAATCATCCCAAAACTTAGTGACTGGAAACAAAAACATTTTATTTGCTTGTAATGAACATGGGTCATGATTTGGACTGGGCTCAGCCGAGCAACTCTTCTCCTGGAATCACTCTTGCAGCTTTGGTCCTCTTATGGCTCAAAGGGACTGCAAAGACTAAGAGGGCTTCACTTACACTCCTGGCAGGTGAAGCTGGTTGGGGTCTGGGCACGTGCCTCCATGTGCCTACTGCCAGCTTCCTCACATGGCAGTGTCTGATTCCAGAGAGTGAGGGTGGAAGCTACAGATCTCTTTAGACCCAGGCTCAGAACTCCCTTGTCCATTCTGCTGCATTCTGTTGGTCAAAGGAAGTCACAAGGCTGGACCAGACTCAAAGGGCAGGGGAACCGACTTTACCACTCAACGGAAAAAGCTGTAGAGACATCTTGGCCATTTTTAATCTACCACATCTCCTTAGGTCAGGAGCCACGTGTTTTTCCTTTTGTACTTCCAAATCCTGATAGCTGTGCTCTTTTCAAACCTATATTGAATGAGGGCATGGTTTTGTAGCTTATAGCTCTTTTACAAACATCTGCAGTTCAGAGTTAAAAAAAAAAAAGAAAAAGAAGACTTCTGTAATAAAATAGAACTAGATTTACTAAGATTGGCAATGAAAAGTGTATCTCCATGGGAGGAGTGGCGTCATACCTCAAAACCATGACTTTTCTCTAGAATTTTACCTTCCCCTCGAGAGCTTGCTTTTTACTGCTGCCAACACCATGTATTCTCGCCTTTTAAAACTATGACCTGGGAGCCACACCTTGATTCTCCATATCATCTTAGATGAAACAAATTTGAAACATTAAACGAGACTTTACTATGGAAATAAAGGTCAAGAGAAACATAAAACTAAATATGGCTGACTCTCAAAGGCCTTAGACTCCACTCCTTTATCATATTAATCCTCCAGACTTCTACCTTGACTCCATAAGGCTAGAACCATCCTCCCATACCTTGACAGCAACCTTGCTCAGTGTCTAAGCCCAGGAAAGACAGTCTTGGTGACTGGTAGGATTCCCTTATCCCATCTGCTTCAGAATTCTGCTTCCCTACCTGAGGATCTGAGGGCAGTGGTGGTGCAATGATACCATTCTCACCTTCCATGTGGGAGGCCTGGGTCTGATTCTTGGCCAGTGTACCTCATGTGTAGCCACTACCCATCTGTCAGTGAAGGCTTGCCTGTTGCTATGATGCTGAATAGGTTTCAGCAAAGCTGACAGACCAAGACAAAATAGGAAGAAAGGCCCAGTGATTTACTTCCAAAAATCAGCTTCAGTGTACCAAGTTCACAAGTTCTTAGTGAGAAGGGACTGTTTGGAGCAGAGCACAGACCAGACACTGTTTTAATGGCATGGTCAACAGGCATTTATTATTCACAGAATGAACAGGACAGGGATGAGGAGAACAGCAAACATCATCATCAGCCAAGTTTCCCCAAAATTAGGTACCCCTCCCAGGGTGGGAATGTTACAATCACATCCAGCTGTGCTCCACATCACACCATGGATGAGGAACCCAAAGTCCCTCTCTCCTGGGGTTAATGTACTAGCAAGCTACAATGATTACCTGCCAAATAGCATGTAAAGAAAGACAGTAGGGGGAAGGAGTAATAAAAGAGAAAAGGGACAATCAAAAGGGGGAAAGGTGATAAAAGGGGAAGGCTTCCTGTGCACAATGGACACTACTCATTGTCTGTTGTTTAGGGTGTATGACCATCTGCTAATCGCTATTCTGGCCTTACTGGCATCAGTGAACAGTCCTTCCTCCTTTATGCCACTAAGATTGTATTGGGTCTCCAGAGGGCAATCATCTCCCCCTAAGGCACATACTTTGTGTCTATCAGTAGTTATTACGTTCATTAGTAGCTATGGAGATGGTGAGAGCAATTAAGTACAGTATACCTGTAGCATCAGCCAGTGAAAACCCTATGGATTATGGCAGTCCAACCTGTACCCAGTCATAGGGATGGCACAGGACCTCAGCGTTTTGTTCCATTGTGCATGGGGTAGCCATGAGACGGAGGCCAACTCGACAGCAGCTAACACCACTGCCATTGGGGGAGCTAGCTCTTTTTCAAATACTAACTCCAGGGTTATCATCCGGGAGACTCCACTTCAGACTCACAGGGATGTGACCTTAACCTACAGTCTTTGCTAGAACCATAATTGCATCATCTGTAGATGTAATATTGGGGGTGCACTGATGAAAGTGAAGGTGCTTTATCACACAATACTTAAAAATAAGAAATGTAAAAGGTAAAAGTAAGCCATTGCTTTTTTTTTTTTTTTTTTTTTTTTTTCATTCATGCAAAGAGAGTTGTCCTGATGTATCAAGACAGGAAACGAAGATAGGAAAGGTAGGAAGAAATGTCCAGTCTAGTGTAAAATCTATAAAAATGTAATAGTGTTATTCTTTAAGTTATTTTTAAAATGTTCAATGAAGCTAGCTGGTACTAAATATCTATGCAGTAGATAAGTTTCTGGATGCCAGATAACATTAGTTGATTTTGCAATCATTTCCCTTTTTCATAGCACTAGTATTACTCCTAATTTTCTTGAATAAATATGAAGAAAGATTCAAAGTATCAAATGATCACTTGTTTTCAAAATATCCATAAGGCCATTTAACTAACAAAGACTAGCTATTCTAAGTAAACCTGGTTATAACATACAGTAAGTACTTCTAAAACGAATCCAAATTTTTTTCCTCCTTCATTTGTCAGTCCTAAGCATAGGCTCACATTTGTTTGCGTTATAAAATATTTCATTGCCTTCTCAAAGCTAGGGAGCACTTGTATAATTTAAAAGAAAATGATGCATATAGGATGTAGAACTGCAAGTAGGAAAAGATTCCTTTCATCTCAGACAATGCCACATCGGAGCCAAGGTTATAGGGATGCAGAACCAAGGACCTTCAAACAGAAGAGATCCAATTTAATGGAATTCTATTTTTTAATCAGAAAACTCCCAAAGGAAAAAAAGTAATAGATTTACATTTTAAATTATTTTAAATAAGCAAATAACAAGAAAATATTAGAAATTTACTTTCATATTTGTAATGGAAATAAATGAAAACTTGCATACAGAAAGCAATAAGGCATATTTGTGGTAATGATGGTAATATTTACTTAAATAATTTAAATTGTTGATGTTTTATTAAAAAAAACTAAACTAATGTTTCTACTGAATTTTCAAATTTTGCAGATTGAACATTTGCATCAGTCAACCTTAGGATTTGCAAGTTGACCATGAAAGCAATTGTCTCAGTTTCCTAGAGCTGCTATAACAGAAATACACAAGCAGGTGGCTTTAATGAACAGAAATTTATTTTCTCACAGTTCAGGAGGCTAAAAGTCCAAATTCAGGGTACCAACTCTAGGGGAAGGCTCTCTCTATGTCGGCTCTGGGAGAAGGTCCTTGTCTCTTTTCAGCTTCTGATCCTTGGTTCCTTGTCAATCTTCATGTGGCATGGTATCTATCTTTCCCTATCTGTGCTTGCTTGCTTGCTGGCTTAATCAGCTCTTTTATATCTCGAAAGAGATTGACTTAAAACATACCCTATACTAGTGCTGCCTGATTAATATAACAAAGAAAACCCATTCCTAACTGGGATTATAACCAGAGGTATAAACAAAAAAAAAAAAAAAATCAAACCTGTTGCCGTTGAATCGATTCCAACTCATATTCAGACTCAATAGTGACCGACAGGACCAAGTAGAACTGTCCTGTAGAGTTTCCAAGGAGTGACTGGTGCCGACCTTTTGGTTAGCAGCCAAGCTCTTAACCACTATGGCACAAGGGCTCCAACCACAGGTATAGGGGTTAGAATTTACAACACATATCTTTGGGGGACACAATTCAATCCATAACAGCAATAATGTGGTTTCTCATAGGCAGCAGCACTGTCTCTTTCTCATCACAGTACAGTTAAATGGGCTAATTTTGTTAGACCCAATACCCAGATTAAGGCAGAAGGGCTGGCTCCAAGGTCTGATGGTAAATCAGTGTCTAAGTCTTTCACAGTAGACAGTAGGCTCCATAAATCTTTGAGAGCTACCACTTCACAGCAAATAGTTCTTACATAAATTGAATATAAATGAATCCCACTCTCCCACTGCTCTTGAGTTGATTCAGACTCATAGTGACTCCATAGGGTTTCCAAGGCTGTAAATCTCTACGGAAGCAGACTAACATATCCTTCTCCCTCGGTGGTTTTGAACAGCCGACCTTTTGGTTAGCAGTCGATCACTTTAACGACTGCGCCACCAGGGCTCCTATAAAAGACTAGGTTATCCTTTAACTGAAATTGTATATAGCACAGTGTACCAGCAGGAATAACCAGTTATTGTGGAGTTGACTCCAATTCATGGCGACCTCATCTGTGTCAGAGTAGAACTGTACTCCACAGGATTTTTAGTGGCTGATTTTTCATAAGTAGGTCGCCAAGCCTTTCCTCTGAGGCATCTCTATGTGGACTCCAACCTCCAAGCTTTTGGTTAGCAGCTGAGAATGTTCCCTGTTTGCACCACCCAGGGACTCTACCAGCAGGAAAAATAGATACAAAAGCAACCCAAACCTATAGACGCAAAGATGCACATGTTTGAAATGTCAGGGAAGCATAAGCATAAGGACCCTTCTGAATCCCAAAGATCCGCTGTTAATATGTCTTACTTCGAGCCTCCAATCCAAAATGCTGGGGCTGCTGCTGCAGTCACTCTTCAGTGTTCGTTATGAATAAATCTGTGCAAAATAATGAAGCAGGGTTCTTGTTTCACACTTACTTGCTCCAACACCTCTTGCCTCTGGTCTACGCTTCAATGTCCTAAGCGGCATTCTGCTTTCCAAGGTGACACCCTCCATGGGCCAAATCTTCCCACCTTACCATAATCTGGACATTTGATCATCTCTTCCATCATCAAAATTTATCTTTCACCCGCAGACACTACTAGTTCATGTGATTAATTGATTTTGCCAAAGCACTCATGGTTTATCTAGGCTTAATTTGTGAGCACCACCAGTTATCATGTTTTTGTTCACTGGGGATTTATTGGCTGAGCAGTGTGAGACTCACAGACTGCAGGAGGAGAACCAGGGGGAGAAAGAGGGAGCAGGTGGGACTTTTGCTTCTGCTAAACCGTCTCTGAATTAGGGCTGCCTGCTCTGGGTGGGTTTATGAAGAACCCTGATCAGTAATGTCCTGCTGAGCGAGATGGAATTCTCAAACTGACAGCACTTGATTGCTTGGCCTGTGTCTTCAACTTGAAATTCAGCCGAGAACAATACATAAGCCCATAGATTTTTTAATACCTTGTTAGGAATCACCAACGGGTGGTAGGCTTTCTCGTGCAGGCAAAGGGCCCAGGGAAGGTGATTGAAATAAAAATGGTAATAAAGAGAAAGGGCTTATTTTAAATTTCATAACAATCCCACGTACGGTTATGAATTTTCAAGCAAAAGCAGAAGCTTTCTATTACCTGCTGCTCCTGGATGGTGGACCAAACATAGCTGATTGCTTTATTATCATCCTCCTGGGAATGCACCAGATGTTAAAGACAATGCAACAGAGAAGTGCCAGCTTGGATTGTTGCCACTGAATTAATAGGAAGTGCCGAGTGGATGGATTAACAAGAAATTACTTCAGCATTTCTCAGGAAAGTCTAAGCTGAGTTCTCCTTTACCTGCTGGCCTCCCTTCCCTTTGGAAGCCTTCCAGGTCAAGATAATGCTTTATATTTTTTAAGATCCAAATAATGAAGGAGCGCTTTTCCCTGGTCTGATAATCTTGTTAAATATCAACGAATGAGATCTTTATCAGCCATTTATATTTTTGCTACACTGAAATAATATTCTGTATCTGTAAAGAGTCAGATAGTAAATATTTTACGTCTTGGAGGCCATACAGCCTTTGTCACAACTCCTCACCTCCGTCATTGTAACGCTAAAGCAGCCAGAGATGATACATACAGGAATGAGTGTGGCTGTTTCCAGAAACGTAATTTACAAAACCAGGCAGCAGGCTGGATTTGGCCAGTGAACCAATGTTTTCAGACCTCCCTTCTACAGAGTATTTCTGTGTATGTTTCTACTCTATGTGTGCTATGTTTCTCTGCATGTGGGTGGTACTCAATATTTGTTACAGATTGAATAAGCAAATAAATAATTTTTAAAATATAATTTTTTAAATTTAAAGTTGATGATAAGTGTTAATAAATTTCTGCAAAGTCTTATTAGAAAATAAATAGCTTCATAATCACTTTCTCTTTTCCCTAATAAAATAAGCAAATATCAAAATATGCCTCCTGAGAAAACCTCTTAAAAATTACTTTGCATTTTTAAGGTGAAAAGCACGTAGAACAGTACAAACTTTCGTTCAAGAAGTACTTCAGAGTTCATTTATACCACTAGACTCTTAGGAATTAATCCTTCTTTAAATATTTTTCTGGGCTCTTTTTCATAGAAAATTAGATGCCTGAGCAGTACAGAGAGGGAGATTTTTAAAATATAAGATTATGGGGGGAAATTCTTCTGATTTAAAGATAAAATACTCATTACTGATACTGAATTACAAATAAATAAATTTGGTTCAACACTAAATGTAAAATACTTTTAAATAAAGTTATAATTTAGTTATTTTTATTCTTTTAGCCTAAGTGAAGATTTTTTTAAAATTCACGTTGGTGTGATAATTTCACTTAATTATATGGTCACAGATACTACTGGGGGTAACTAGAGGTTAATTATTCTTAGAACTCGGGGAGACTAAATAAACAGAATAAATAATAAAGGAAAATCTCTGAGCTATCCCCATCTGGGGAGAGGGTACTGAAGTGTTTCTACAACAATTCCCTTTAATCATTGAGAGCTGCTCCTGGGATGGGATAATATCCCAGGTGTTTGTCATCTATTGTGTTCAGAGAGAAAATGAGTTCAGAGTCTCATAGAAAGCCCACCTAAACAAAAACAAACAAACAAAAAATCAGTTGCTGTGGAGTCGATTCTAACTCATGGCGCCCCCATGTGTTTTAGAGTAGAACTGTGCTCCATAGGGTTTTCAATGGCTGATTTGTTTCAGAGGTAGACTGCCAGGCTTTTCTTCTGAGGCACCTCTGCAACCTCTAACCTTTTGATTAACAATTAAGTGAAATAGAGACATTTTGTACTAACACGCTAGGACCCATATTGATATGGGTAAGGCATGGTCAGTATCTGCTACAAGAGCAGAAATCAAGTTGCTTTTTGTTTTTTTAACCATTAGCAAAACTGAGTATATTGTATATAATTAAAACCCACTGCCATCGAGTCAATTTCTACTCCTAGCGACCCTGTAGGACAGAGTAGAATTGTGCATAGAGTTTTCAAGGCTGCAAATCTTTATGGAAGCAGATGGCCACCTCTTTCTCCTGCAGAGCGGCTGATGGGTTCGAACCGCTGATCTTTCAGTTAGTAGCCAAGTGGTTTTAACCACGGTGCCACCAGAGCTCCTACTGCATATAATTAGCACTCAATTTTTTATTGTTGCTGACTGGAAGAAAAATAATTTGAAATAGATCTTTGAAAACAGTTAGTATGTGAATAAGCATAAAAGGAGGAGAACATAAAGATTTGATGTCTTTGAAAAAACCAACTTTGATACATCATATCTAACACTGTATGGAATTAGACACAACTTAAATATTTAATACAACTAATTTACTTCTGGGCCACAGAAAAAAATTGTCCGCACCATTCATGAAGGCATAGGTTCATTTTGACAAACACTAATGAAAATTGACTCTTCTCTTAAAATGCACTCAATTTTATCATATACATGAAGACATGCTCTTAATGAGGCATAGAAGAAGAAAAAATGCTAAAAATAAGACTTATTCATTTGTGAACAGCCATACTTAATATGAAAGCTTTTTGCCTCTTGTTACCTAGACTCTGTAACTTACACAGTCTGAAATAAAATTTTATTGCAGAAACAAAATTTTAAATAAAATTATACACCCCAAATAAAATAATTATATTCTAAATGTGTACCTTTCTGTAGATCGGGCTGTAAGAGAGCATAAAATCCATAGTTCTTGCTAGTTTATGGTTCAGTTTATAGTAAGCTCTACTCAAAAGCTCATGCCAGAACTTCAATTCCAACTTCAACAGAGATAGGCTGGAGATTGAAACTATCTCTAGTCATGAAGATATAAATTTGTTTAAAGATGCCCTTATTCTTCCTGGCATATAAGAATCTGTTTCTGGGCAGATTTTGCCAAATAGGCGTGCAGCTTCATGTATTAGAGTGTCTACAGTTTAGACATTGATCAAACTATTGGCTGCACGAAGGCCTCTCTTCGATTCTTTCTTCAGGTGCTGTAGAAGTTTTCTCAAATCCTGATTCTTGCCCGTTAACCATACTTCAACCTGCCTCGTCAAACCGACAGTAGGATGAGACCTGCACACCTATGATGGCACATCATTGCCCAAGTTTACTTTTTTCTATTATTATTACCATTAACGAACTACTTGATTTTGCTCCTTGGCCATCTAACCTCACCTAAGACAACAGAGAGATGCTCTAAAGAAGGCTAATTATGATTATACCTACTCCTCACTTATCAACTATCTCGTTATCCAAAATTTCACATTTATTATAATAATAAAAAAAATCTACTATCCTACTATTTTGCATATTAATGACGTACATCTGGCAAATGATGCCGAGGTGCTAGGCAAGAGTAACACTGGCTGCAGTTGTTAAGATTATGTGTCAACATGGCTGGGCCATGATTCTCAGTGGTTTGGCAGTTATGTAATGATGTAATTTGACAGTTATGTAATGATGTGGTCATCCTCTATTTTTGTATGACACCGATTTTCGTATAACACCTGGTCTTTGGAATCTAACCATGTCAATAAGTGAGAAGTGGGTGTAGTTAAGCTAGAATCTAATGGTTAGATGGGATACCACAGGTCATCTAATGTTATTTCCCAAGCAACTATCTTCTCTACAATATTCCTAGTCAAACATCATTCAGCTTCTATTCTAATGCTTACTACCTCATGAGGCAGTCTTTGAGTAAATAGAACTTTCTTATTGTGTGCTAAAGTTTATCTTTCTTTAACCTTTCCCATCATTAGTCCTTAAGTTTAACCTGAATCAGCAAAGAATAATTGGAAACGCTTTATATACTGGAAGACCAAGCCTTTCACTCTTCTTCCCTTCTTTAGTTCCTTAAATCACCTGTCATATGGCATTTGTCACTAGAAAAAAATCTTCCAGATTCATCATCAATCTCTTCAGACTCCACTGAAAGTGCTTTATATTTTCAAATACCCCTATTAATATAAGTACTCAGATTTTTTGTTTGGTATTCAAGATGTGGTATTATGGTTTGCCTCACCAAATATGTTTAAGATACAAAACAAATTCAACTTATATACTGCAGACATATCCATTTCTAGTTAAAAATTGAGATTTAATTAATGGGAAAAATCTATATTCAATTACTTAAAAAATTTCAAATATCAGAGTTAGGGCATGTTTATACATACATCAACTAAACTATTGAATATTATCACTACTCTTTTCACATAAACAATACAATTATATTAACTATCAATAAACTATAGAAGTAGCCAGAATTTCTTGACAAGTATTAAGCACTCATGATATTAAATCTATAAATATTTTAAATCAATAAAACTTTTCTTTTCAATTTTAAAATTTGTAATAAAATTACTTTAGAGATGTAAGTCTCTAAAATTATCAAAAATATTTTTAATGTATTTGTTTTCAGGGAAGGATAAATAAAAAGCAGCATGTGCTGAAAAGTATTTTTGTGAGCTTCCTTCTGTAGGTTCAGCAAATCTAAGAACTTCAGAGATTAATATACTATACATAGAATCCAGATAAGGAGCCCTGGTGGCACAATGGTTAAGCACTCAGCTGCTAACTGAAAGGTCTGCAGTTGGAACTCACTAGCTGCTCCACAGGACAAAATATCTGGCAATCTGCCCCTATAAAGATTGCAGCTTAGGAAACCCTGTGGGGAATTTCTACTTTGTCATATAGGGTTGCTATGAGTCAAATTGACTCAACAGCACTAAACAACAACAACAGAGTCCAGATAATAAATACATCAGACACCGGATTAAAAGGCAGTGCTTAATATACTCAAGAAATTAAGAGACAAAAGAAAGAAGGTAGCATTTTCTAGAATCTCACCTCATGTTATCTCTATACTTGTTTACATAAAAATAAATAAATAAATAACTCATTGCCCTCGAGTCAATTCTCACTCATAGCGACCCTACAGGACAAAGTAGAACTGCCCCACAGGGTTTCCAAGGAGCGGCTGGTGGTTTTGAACTGCTGACCTTTTGGTTAGCAGCCAAGATCTTAACCACTTTGCCACCAGGATTCCTTGTTTATATATATATATATATATGTATGTGTGCGTGCGTGTGTGCGTGCGTGCGTGTGTGTGTGTGTGTAAATGGCTGCATCAAAAATGTAAGTTTCCACCAACAGAATGTGGTCAGAAATCATTTACTTGATTTGTTCACCCTGCCATCCAGTTCCTTTGGGCAGAATCCATATATGATGGCAACACAGTTTGAACTCTGCACCCAAGGGATGGCAAAGCAGCAAGATGGTCAGCCTCTGGTTCACTGGATGACTCCAGGAAGCCAGAATCCCCATTCCTGTCCTGGCCACCCACCTTCAGGTTGTTAGCTCAAGTAAGACCTCGTGTGCTTCTGCCATGTTATAGGAGCAGAGACTTCACCTCTCTCATTCACCAAGTACCCAGAGCCCTGAAGTCTCATCACTTATCTTTCCTATGGCGATTGTTGTTCAATCTTCTATTACTCCTGTTGTAGTTAGAGGTGAAGATTTTAAATTCAATTTCACTGCCTTTGGTCCAATAGATTTCCTAGGTACTGCTGTCTGTATATTCTTGGAAATTCAGAAATGCAAGAACATTTTAAGAAGACAGATTCTTTCTTTTTACATTTCACAAAAGAACACACCACACTCTATGATATATGTTCTTGGAGTATAAATTTATGGCACATTTTTCAAGGCATTCACTGTCAATTCAGCTACATGGTTATTTTGGACTGTTTTACAATGTCCGTTTTTCTCATTCTGACACTTCGGTGGGTCCTACTACACACACATTCAGTGGGGAAGTCAAAGCAGGAAAGAAATACAGGGTTATCAATCAAGCAGCAAATACTTACTGAGTGCCTACTAGGGGTAAGCTATGGTACTAGGTGAGAATCATATAGGAGGAATGAAACATGGTCCCAGACATTAAGGAGCTTGTAATCTTGTTAGAGAGCCAGAGCACACACACGCTATGAACCAGCAGCTCTAACAGTACACAGTAAATGCCACTAAGTGCAGATGAAGAGTTGGATGGGATATTTTAAGATGAAATTGATGCCACGGTTTAAAGCTGCCTTCATATACATTCCACCAGCTTGAAACACCCTTTGGTCACCCTCTTTACTTTGTTTGTGACCCTGATCCAGATGCCTACTTCCTTAAATGTACCCTCAGTTATTCTAGTCCCCAGGTTTTGGATTGTTGTCCAGAAGAGTCAAAAACAGCAAAGAATTTTGCTTTGAACTTTTCATCTTCTCCTTCCCTAATTTTTTTTTTTTTTTTTTTTTTTTTTTTTTTGCTTCATATAGATTTGAACTAAAATAAAATTGTGATCTAGACAAATTTGCAAGTGCTATCATAGCTCCGGGCAAAGGTGTCCTGGAAATGCATAGAGTGTGAGAGAGTGAAGGCGTAGTGGGGCTGGCTTGCCTCTTGACAGCTCAGCATCACTCCCAGGCCCTTCTCAGGTCTTTTCTCACCACAAAGACTTGCAAATACATTTCTCCAGAAGTCATTTACTTAATGTGGGTCTTGGGTAGAGTTTGCCAGTGAGAAGCAATTGCAGGAGATTTGGAATGAAGAATAGGAGGAGGAATCATTATTCTCTAGAGCAGCTGCAGCAAGAAGTGTGGGCAGACATGATGGCCAGTGTGTTCCTGGAGAGCTCTTGATAAGCATGTGCCTTGCTGTTGCAGACCACAAGAGTTGGTGACTCATCTCAGAGAGTCTTTAGAGTTGCCACAGTTCCCAGCAAGCATTGAGAACCGCCTGCTTCAGAGCTTCTGGCTGAGGTCCCTGCCACAGCTTCCCTGACCTTCAGTGGAAGCTTCCTTAACCTTTGTTCTCCTGGTTCTTCCTACATTTGTATAAGTCCCTGTTTCTATGTTAAGCCCCTCATTAGACCAGGTACCATGTGGTTCTCCAGTTAGTCACATTCACTGGTGGCTCTTTCTTCTGCGAGGCTTCCTTGTTGTAATGCCTTTTATATACACTATGCACAGAATGTCCAAGAATACGCATGGGGTACAGACAGCTTCCATTGTACCCCTCCATTTGTTGTTTCTACCCTTTGTGTGTTACCCTGTACTTTAGTGCATTTGTGAAACTTCAACCAATTTCACTTAAACTCTGAAACTACAAAAACAACACTACTTTATATTTTATACATCACACAAAAGCGCCAGAGACGATCATCAGTTCTAATGCTTCACACACATTTGCTGAGACACTACATTATGCTTGGTGTATTAAGATAAATACAGTGCTTACCTTCAGGGCCTCACTGTCGGGAAAATGAACAGATACTGATAACACCATAAATGCAAAACAAATTAAAACAATGCAAGGTGAAAAGTTCAATGATACAAGTACATAGGCAACATGGATAGAAGGTAATTAATTGTCAGAGCACACAATGGCAGCTTCAGAGAGGACTTAAGGCCAATAGAATTTACCAGGCAGATGGGGGAGAAGGAGGAGGAATAAAAGGATTCTTAGCAGAGGGAATGGCATCAGTAGATGAATAAAACATACAGTGTTCAAGGAAGTCCAAGTCTTTCAGTACTGCTGGAACTTACAACGCAAGAGGGAGAAAGAAAAAAAGAGAGAGAGAGAAATTTGCAGCAAAAGGCTGGGACCAGGTAATGGGGGGCCTTGTAACTCATACTAAGAAGCTTGAACTTCATCTTGTTAGAAACAGGAATTCTTTCTGAGTTTTCAGTGGGGTAGAGAGCTATAAGCTCAATATGGGGTAGAGAGTATAAGATCAAAGTTTATTTTAGAAAAATCACACTAACAACAGTGTGCATTACAGTTTTGAGAAAGTAAGACTATGAAAGGGAAGGGTATCAGTTATAAAACTCTTGACACATTCCAGGTTACAGGTGTTGAAATACTGAATTAAAGCAGAGAGGCGTGTAGCCCAGGGAAAATTTACAGCAATATTTATAGAGCAAATTTTACAGGATGTGATATTTTGTTGGGTATACTAGGTGGAAAAAAAAAAAAGAGAGAAATCTAAGATGCCTCTTTGGTTCCTAATTTTAGTATGTTCTATACAAAAGTAATATGGGAAACAAGAAATTTGAGAACAGGAAAGAAGGAAATATTGGCGGTTGGGAACCACCTGCTCCTTGGAAACCCTATGAGGCAGTTCTACTCTATTCTATAGGGTTGCTATGATTTGGAATTGACTCAGTGGCAATGTTTTTGTTTTTGTTTTTTTATATTGAGTTTGAGTATCTTGAATAGAAATTTCTGTAGAACAAGCAAAGATATTCATAAAGCAGTTGAATATACGGGTCTAGACTGAAAAGCAAAATTGAGGCTGAAATACAAATTTGAGCTTCATACTCATAAGCCATAATAATAGATGAAATTTCCTAGCTAATAGAGCTAGAACAAGATGAAAAAAGCAGTGAATTATATACTCTATGAATGCCATCATTTAAGGGTGTCAAAGAAAGTGAACCACCTAGCAAAGAAGACTATAATAATATATAAGCAAAATACTGTTAATTTCCCCATATTATAAAAAATTATCTCAGTCAATGAAGTCATAATTAATTTTGTAGCACTAACCTTCACCTCTTCTTATAGTTTACTTCCTCATTCAAAACATACAAATAGATATAAAGTAATGTGCTAAATGATGTTGACATCATCATAATATCTCCAAACCAGCAGGTCACATCACTTTGATTAACTTCAACATAATCATGCTTGTCTCCCAAATTTATGTCTATCTACACCTGAACAGTCTTTCCATTTATCATTGTCATGGATTGAATTGTCCCCTCAAAAAAATCTGTCAACTTGGCTAGGTCATGATTCCCAGTATTGTATGATTGTCTACCATTTTGTCGTCTGATGTGATTTCCCTATGTGTTGTAAATCCTATCACTATTATGTAATGAGATGGATTAATAGCAGTTATGTTGATGAGATCTACAAGATTAGATAGTGTCTTAAGCCAATCTCTTTTGAGATATAAAAGAGAAAAGTGAGCAGAGAGACATGGGGACCTCATACCACCAAGAAAGCAGTGCTGGGAGCAGAGTGCATCCTTTGGACCTGAGGTTCCTGCACTGAGATGCTCCTAGACTAAGGGAAGACTGACAACATGGACTTTCCTCCAGAGCTGACAGAGACAGCCCTTAATTCTGGACTGTGAGAGAATAAACTTCTCTTTGTTAAAGACATCTACTTGTGGTATTTCTGTTACAGCAGCATTAGATGACAAAGACAATCATCATCTTCCCCTTCCTGCCCTTGGGTCATATTTTCTCCATCTACCAATATCACCACAACTATGCTTCTTCCACATGGCCCTTCCAATTGATTTGCTAGTACTTGATAAACTGAAGTTAATACATCCTTAGATGATAATGGTTTAAATCCATACACGTTCCATTATTTTTTTGTTTGTTTTTTTTTTCAGGAGCTTTTAATCTCTTGACTTAAAGAAATGACTGATGTTGTATGAGAAATTATCAGCATGCTACATTATCCTGTACATACTCTACCTGGAAAATTATTCCGGAGATCACAGAACAGAAGGGCTCATGTATATTTGCATTCCTTGTATATTATTATATGATATGTCATGTATATTTGTATATCTTGAATATTAGCTGCCTCAGGGTTCTTCCATTTCCTTCTATCTATATTTAGCATATATATACTTTTACGTCTAAGTTGTGTTACAGTTAATTATCTACTTAACATATGTTACAAATTCTGTTTATATATAAGCTTCTAACACATTTATTATCTATACCTAACACAGTTTCCAAAGTATATTCAATATTTTGTTGTGATCCATAGGATTTACTTTTAATTGACTAAACTATGGACTACCAAAAGAATGAATAAATCAGTTATTGAAGAAATACAATTGGAATGTTCCTTAGAAACGAGGATAGCGAGACTTCCTCTTGCTTACTTTGAACACATCATCAGGAAAGGACACTTGCTAGAAAAGAACATAATGTTTGATAAAGTAGAGGGTCAGCAGAAACAAAGGAAAACCTGAATGAGATGGATTGACACGATAGTTCCAACAATGCACTCAAACATACCAACAATCATGAGGATGGTGCAGAACCGAGCAAAGTTTTGTTCTGTTATCCATAAGGTCACCTTGCATCGGCACTGACTGGACAAGTAACAAGTAACAACAACACAGATTATTAGTTTCATCTATGTTTACAATTTATTCATCATCTGTGCTTAACATAAACAGTTTCTTAGTAGTTTCATCCATCCCGTGTATTTTCTCTCCATTTATAGCATAATTTAAGATTCTTAAATAAGGCAAGCCAAAGCACATTACAACTGAACGCTAGTGAAATTTTCAGGCATGATATAGTCCATGGTCATTGGAAGAGATATTTTGATTAAAATTAAAAAAAACTTTGGATTCCCATGAAATTGTATTTCTTAAATAATTGCTTACTGCTACAACATCCTGATACGATGTATCTCAAAGTTATTCCTAGTTTACTCAATGAGAACGTCTAAATAATGTTATCAGATAGTCACTTCATAATATTTATAAAGAATATAAACAATGAGAAGAAATGAAGGAGAATAATGATGTTCTTCTTTATTTAGCAAGATGATAATCACACTAACCTGTTCTATTACTATGAGAATAGTTTTCTAAATAATAAGTCAGAAAAACTGAAATTACTAAGATGCTTCTAGAAATTCCCATTCAAAAGAATAATACTAATCAGTACATGCAGTTGTGTGTAAAAGTCTTCCTGGTTACATTTGTTGAGTGTGCAAATTTTCCTTAAAAAATAAGAACACATTCCTTCAAAGTCTTACAGTTTCAAGCATTTATTAATTTGTTCCTTTGGTATAAAATGGGCCCAAATAGCAATAGTCTAAATTTTTTTCATTTATATTTGTTTTTTTAATTGTGGTAAATATATATGTAACAAAACATTTGTCATTTCAACATTTTTTGCATGTACAATTCAGTGACATGAATCACATTTCTGTTGTTGTTCAACCATCATCACCTTCTGCTTCCAAATTTTTTCATCATCCTTAACAGAAGCTCAGTGTCCCCTAAGCAACTTTTTTAATAGTCAAAGGAAATCACCTAATTGGAGGAAGAAATGCAATTTAAAAAAAAGTCCATGGCAATCACATAAATGCCATGAACCGTGCCAGGTTTTGTGCAAATTAATAAAAATTCCAAGCTACCAAAGGAAAAACGGCATAATGTATGTACAATATACTTATTTAATGGAATTGCTAAGTAGTTGTTTTTTAATATTACTTTATTGATTTCAAAATAATGTAGGGATTTTTGCCTAAGTTTTTCAACCAGTATTGTATCAAGTTGAAAAGAAATTGAAGATCCCGCAGTTAACATTATGTGTGACCTCCGGAAGGCTTCATTCTAAAAACTTTTTTAAAAATCACATTTATCAAAAATATATACCAAATCTTGTAGTAATAATAAAAAAGAGCTTTTGCTTTAAGTAATTTTGCCCCTGCCAAAAATAAACACATTGATAATGTGAATGGTTTGCTTGGGGTTCAGAGATGATCTATAGTATGAAGAGTGCCGAAAGCAAGCTCAGGGAGAAAACCCAGAAGGCACCCAAATTAATGAGGCATAGCCAGTATCGATTATGGATATGTCATCATAAAGTCTAAATGGCGAGGGGATACGAACAATAAATGTAGACAGCCATACTGTCACAGAGCCACACAGGTGTCACATACTGATAGGACTAAGGTGAATGCTCAAAAGTCATTCACCTTCATCAACCTGACGTTACGGTCTCTCACCCTAGGTCCAAGAACATCTGCAGAAGTTCAGATTTAGGTAAGAAAAACAAAGTGTGGGAAGCAATCCACCCAAGGTCACATATACCACATCCAAAAGCAAAGGAACTCTTTATCACCCATTCTTTTGTGATCTAGAGTTGATTTTTAGTACTTTATATCTTACAAATATTATCCTAGGTATGAAGAAAATCAACTTTATTCTAACTTCACTATGTAACTTCGAAGTGTAAAATGAAGCATTGAACATATAATTTTCCAGCCCACATTTAAAAATATGCATCTCAAAATAATCAGTAAGGTATGATTTCATCATATAACCTGTAAGTTTTGAAGATGGAAAAAAATATATAGCACTCGTACAGACACACAGCTATTTCAATTTACTTAAAGAACATATTAATTGTGCATCTATCTACTACCAAAGGAGTGATCTAGGCGCTGATGGAATGCAAAGGTGAGCAAAGCCCTCAGAGTTTCTTACTATCCAGTAGACAAGTGGAAATGTCCGTGAACAACCCGAGAAAATGAGAGAACAGATTGCCTGGATGTAGCTTAAATATGAAAGCTCTCATTTCCAAAACTAAGCACTGGCATGTCATATAGTCTAATTTAAAGGTCCACCCCAAAAGTCAGGTCCGCTAAGAATCCCTCTAGGTAGTGAGCAAAAAAGATGCCCAAGATTGCGGGCTAAGAAAAAACTCATTTTAACAAAATGCTTGACTATAGAAATGTATTTGACCAGAGACATGGGGCAAGATGGCGGCGTAGATAGTGCATATTTAGTTACCTAAAAAGGCATGTAATGCCTTGAATATAAATTGCACTAAAAGGTAAAAACCAACAAAACAATTTTTAAAAACTTTTTAATGTACTAAAGACTCATTACCAAATATCTGAGCAATCGTGGAGGTGGTAGGCGCTATCATGATGACAAAACAAAAGAAAAGCAAAACATGAGCATAATCCTAAATTTGTTGTACAGACTACAAACTACTAAGAGCAATCAAGAGTTAGAAAGGAATGGCAGGAATGAGGTGGCTTCCTTAAAACACAGTGCAATCCCATATAATCTGAATCAATTAATAGCTAAAGTGGAAATGGGAGGCTTTGGGGCAGAGGGAAAATGCTTATCGATCCAACCAATGTTTCTCATCCAGATGAGATTAATGCATTGATACTCCGTGGAGAGGAGGATATTGTGTATCCCCTTTGATGTGACCAAAATGTAAAAGCTTGTGGGCAGTAGTGATTAACTGCCTGCCCTCTGTTTTAGCCTTGTCTCTTTCACCAATTCAAGTTTAAAAAAAAGAAATGAGTTTTGAACAGTAAAACACATACAATTAATCTCACACCACATACACAAGAAGTAGACCTCTCCCTTTGACGTATTGCTATTTTGAGGTTTAATTTCTTCAAGATCAAGGTTATGAATACAGAGATTTATCACCAAATTACAGGTGTCTATGTCTGTTTCAGTAAACTGCTTTCATTTCTTTAGCAAAATTCAAAGCAAGACAGAAACTAGATAAACAGTCTTGAAAGCTGTTTCTAAGTCAGGCAAGAACAAAATGCCTTCTTTTTCACTACTTCACTTAAACTGAATTTCTCCTGAAGTAATGATGGAGTCGTTAGAGTTAATTCTTTCATGCTGCTGAATACCAAATCTCCCATCTCCCAGCCATCAGAACTTACATCCTATTTAATACTAACTGTATTATTAAGTCTAGAGGTTCACAGGTTTCCTAGTCAAATGTTATCAAAATCTAATATAAGAAACAGTTTTCTAGAATGTAAGTCAAGTAGCAGCCATATGAGAATTGATTTCTATTTACCACAAGGCAATGTCAATACAACAGAGGAGATGCTAATTCTAACTAGCTGTGCACAGAAACCTAACATGATTTTAGTGAATGAGAATGAAAAGCTATGTATCAAATGTTATTTTTAACTAATTACATCCTGTAATTTTTCCCCCTTTTATCTGGTGTAGAGACTTAGCAAAGATTTATTTTACCTATATTTGAGTTTTTCTATTGTTGTTTATTTAAAATGTATTTTAGTAACCGTAAACAGACATTAAGTTCAAGGCACCAAGCTAAAAAATATAGTCCTCCATTAACAGGAGAAAAAACCAGGGGGCATGTCCCCATGTAACCTTTTAGTTCAGAAAAAAATCAAGTGTTTGATATGCATTTGTCTTTTATGGCATGTAAGCCATAATAATTCTGATTTGGGAAATACACAGCTCGCAGCACATTCTTTCTTAAAGTAACTGTATCTTTTTTTGATGAAAATTTCCTGATATTTTATGAGCCACTAGGATGATTAACACAATCCTTGATGGGAAGGTAGCTGTTTAAATCCCTGGGTGGTACAAACGGTTAACAAACTGGACTTGGAGGTCTGAGTCCACCCAGAGGAGCCTTGGAAGAAAGTCCTGGTGATCTACTTCCAAAAAAGTAGCCATTGAAAACCCTATGGAGCACAGTTCTACTCTGACACACATAGGGTAGCCATGAATCAGACTCTCCTCAGTGGCAACTGGTTGTATCAAGTATTACCCTATTTTTACTATCTGTCTTCTAATCGATTCCAACTCATGGAGACCCCATGTGTGTCAGAGTAGAACTGAGCTCAATGGCTGCTTTTTCAGAAATAGATCACCAGGCCTTTCTTCTGAGGCCCTCTTGGTGGACTCAAACTTCTAATTTTCATGTTAGCATACTAACCTTTGAACCAACTAGGATTCCACCCCTGCTTTACTAGGGGATATATTTAAGCTGTTAATTACCTTACCTAGGGGTTAAAAACTGTAAGCCTCAGAACCTTATGGGAACTCATGGTTGGCATGGACTTTTGATTTCAGTCAGTCCCCAATGTCTTATAACCCTATCTGGGAGGAGATTAAGCAGAAAGGAATTTATTTTTCCTCTTTCCCAGATAATTTGCCAAGAATGAAGCTCTGAGGAGACTCAAGAGCCCTGAAGCCTCCTTTGTTTTCAGACTGAACATTGGTAAAGATAAAGTCGGGTGACAAATCTGAAGTCAGGGAACTGAATCTTCTCCACAGACAAGGGACAAATACCAGAGTGAGGCTCGGTCCTTTAATGATCCGAACTGTTTATGGGAATAGAACAGCCCTGAGATTAAAACTGTTTCCAATAGGAAAAACATTTCACACTAAGAAATGTCACTATACGAACAATAGTCATTTGATTGTATTTGAAATTTAAGATTCCTTGGCACAACACTTAGAGATCATTAGTGGAATCCAGAGTTTATTCAAATCTTTTTTGCGTATTATTTAAGCACAAAGCCTTGCATAAGAACTCCGTCCACTGGGAGTGGCGAGATATCATTAGTAAAAGACGTGTAAGTTTTATTAAGGTTCTCTCAGGGAAGGTGTTGCATAACATTAACTCACAATGTTGGAGTTATTAGAGCTTAGCAAATAGCATAATTAACCATCTATGTTTAAACAGGAGACAAGTGAGAATTTATAAACTAAGATAAAACACGCTTATATGCAATTAAGGTATACAGCATTCTTTTCTGTAAATAAAAGCAGACACAGTTTGTTTTTTTTTTTTTTTTTTTTCCACAGCCATAATGTCATTTTTAACCATGTTTCTGGGGGCCATCAATAAACGCACTGCATCAATCTTTGTCAATTGCATAAAGGAGTCATTAGTGAAATGTCACCTTCTGAGTTTTTCACACCTTGAGTGAGGAAAGGTTTAACTTTCAAACTAGCAACAACAATAAAAACAACACCTCACGATAACATTGTGCATTTTAAAAATCTCACATGGTAACAGGATCGATACTAGTATTATTATTACAAATTATTATTCACCTCAGATATCTCCCCATTAAAAAATATTGCTGAAATATTTATACTGTAACAAATGCACACTAAAAGGCATGTGATATTTGAATGAGGTAATACCACATTACTTTTTAAACTTTCCCTACCTAGGAATTACTTCATCGTTGTTAATGTAAAATCTGGGATTTCAGAAACAGAAAAGATATTATAAATCAAATCATTAGCCATAATTCTGTAGAAGTGGGATTAGATGATGAATTACTTTGAGACAGTCCTAGCAAAGTCCTGATATCTGAATTTTAAACAATTTTGGTGGCTGAATTACATTACCTGCCAGAGCTGATGTTAAAGAGATTATTACATGTACTGGGGAGCTGTGCTTCTAATATTACTTCTAATGTCACTTGCAAATACAAGATTCCAAGATTACAAAATTAAATGCAAAACACAAAATAATAAATGTTGGAGAGGTTTTAGAGAGATTGGAACACTTATACACTGTTGGTGGGAATGTAAAATGGTATAACCTCTTTGGAAAACGATTTGGCACTTCCTTAAAAAGCTATAAATAGAAGTACGATATGATCCAGCAATTTCTGTCCTTGGAATATATCCTAGAGAAAGAAGAGCTCTCACACAAATAGATATATGTACACCCAGGTTCATTACAGTACTGTTCACAATATCAAAAAGATGGAAACAGCCTAGGTGCCCATCAACAGACAAATGGATAAACAAATTATGGTATGTTCACACAATGGAATACGAAGCAACGATAAAGAACAATGATGAATCTGTGAAACGTCTCATAACATGATGAATCTGGAAGGCATTATGCTGAGTTAAATTAGTCAGTTGCAAAAGGACAAATATTGTATAAGACCACTATTATAAGAACTCAAGAAAAGGCTTAAACACAGCAGGATGGTTATGAGGGTGGGGATGGAAGGAGAGGGGTATTCACTAACTAGATAGCAGACAAGAATTATCTCAGGTGAAGGGAAGGGCAACATATACTACAGGGGAAGTCAGCACAACTGGACTAAACCAAAAGCTAAGAAGTTTCCTGAATACAACCAAACACTTCGAGGGACAGAGTAGCAGGGTCAGGGGTCTGGGGACCATGCTTTCAGGAGACATCTAGGTCAATCAGCATAACAAACTTCAGTAAGGAAAAGCTCTGCATCCTACTTTGGTGAGTAGCATCTGGGGTCTTAAAAGCCAGTGACCAGTCATCTAAGATGAATTAATTGGTACCAACTCACCTGGAGCAAAGGAGAATGAAGATCCCCAAAGACACAAGGAACGTATTAGCCCAAGAGACAGAAAGGGCCACATAAACCAGAGACTTCATCAGCCTGAGACCAGAAGAAATAGATGGTGCCCAGCTACCACCAATGACCGCCCTGACAGGGAACACAACAGAAAGTCCCTGACAGAGCAGGAGAAAAATGGGGTGTAGAGCTCAAACTCTAGTAAAAAAAAAAAACAGACTTAATGGTCTGACTGAAGACTGGTGGGACCCCGGAAGACATGGCCCCCAGATTCTCTGTTAGCCCAAAACTAAAACCATTCCTGAAGCCAACTTTTCAAAGACTAGACTGGACTATAAAACATAAAATGATACTTGCGAAGAATGTGCTTCTTAGCTCAAATAGATACACGAGTCTAAATGGGCAGCTCCTATCCAGAGGCAAGATGAGAAGGCAGAGAGGGTCAGGAGCTAGTTGAATGGACACAGGAAATCCAAGGTTCAAAGGAGGAGTGTGCTGTCACAGTATAGGAAGAACAACTAGGGTCACATAACAATGTGTGTATAAATTTTTGTATGAGAAACTAACTGAACTGTAAACTTTCACTTAAAATACAATAAAAAAAGAAAAAAAATTATATGGAATAATCAAATTTAGTTCTCAGATGAAAATCTGCACTTCCAAAATATTTTCAATAGTTTTGCTGAATTCCAAATCTTGGTTTAAAAAAAAAAAGCATAAAACACAGAAAAACTAAACTATAAATCTGCTCATATTCCTACTGAATATTTATTTATTTTTATTGACTATATTTTCTCTCAGTTTCCTGGAAAATACCAAGTTGGGGAACAGCTAATCAGAAGACCTATTCCATATATGTTGCTTGCATGTCTCTAAGAAATTCAACACAAGGAGCAGCAACCCACTTACTCAACTCTTTTAAGGAGTCAGTTATTAGTTCATAAAATATATCTTGAGCCCTGCGAGGTGACAGGGGTATTGGATACAAAGAAAAATAAGACAGAGTCGCTGGCCTTCAGACTATTATGATCTCATCAGAGAAGAGAGACATGAAAAGAAAATGTGATAAAACAGTCTGCTATTGATGCTATAACAAATTATCACAAATTTAGTGCCTTAAAACAACACGAATTTATTATCTTATAGTCTGGAAGTCAGCAGTCCAGAATCAGTTTCATGGGGCTAAAATCAAGGTGCTGGTAGGGCTGGTTCCTTTTGGAGGATCTAGGAGAGAATCTATTTCCTTGCCTTTTCCAGCTTCTAAAGGCCACCTATATTCCTTGGCTCATGGCCCCCATCCTCCATCTTCACAGTCAGCTGAGTAGCATCTTCCCTTCTCTCCGGCTTGTCCTTTTATCCTTACATCTTCTCTCTCCAACTGTGATTCTCCTGCCTCCCTCTCATATAGACCCTTGCGATTTCACTGGGGCCACCAAGATAATCCAGAATCATCTCCCCATCTCAAGATCTTTAATTTAATCACATCTGCGTAGTCTTTTCTACCTTGTAAAGAAACACCTTTCCAGAATTAAGAAGAGGACATCTTTGGGAGAACAATTACTCAGTCTGCCACAAATAATATGACAAATCTCTGCATCTATCAAAACTTATGCAGAATTTCAACAACCTTTTGGAATTTTACCAGTTCATCCTTTTCATATGCCAGTCCTGAGCATTTTGTGTAAGCTGGAGAATTATGCTAATTTGATATAGATGCAAATTTTCTGCAAAATGAAACTAAAAATAACCTGTACAATAGAAAGTATTCTTAAACATTTTATCGTAAGCAAAATAAAGAAAAAAATTATCTAGGTAACACAGAAATGTACTGTACGATTGAGAAAAATAAAAGAGTTTGGACTAAAATGGTCCATACAAGCTCTTTAAATTATACTAACATTTTAGCTGAGTCTCATGTTTTCATACTCGTTTTGACTTTGAACTGCAATTGCAGATTATTTGAACTCCAAATTCCAATTTTAAAAAATTATATATATATCCCATCAAAGACATTTAGTATAATAAATATATCAGAAATTACATATAGATATAAAATTGTGCTTGGGTTGAAATATTTAGTGCTTAAGTAGCTTGCAGAGATTCATAATTACTGATGAGACTCAGGGTTATGAGTTTACTATTGCTTGCAGTTTCTATAATTCCTTTATTATTGAGATTCAGTAATGTAATTCTCTTGATAGTGTAAATTAATGAAATACTGTAGACCTGTAATTGATGGCTTCCTCAGATTTCTTCATAAACCATTATTACTGTCTGTCTGCAGAGGCTTATACACTTTGGGAGCATCATGGCATCTTCACATCTTGAGACAGATGCTCTGAAATAATTTTCAATTACGTGTCAATGTTTTGCAATTCTATGGGAGTTTGAGAAGAGAGAAGGAAGACAAATTCCAATCTGATGCCTCAACTTTAGAGACATCTCAGTTTGAAACAAGGATCCTTGAAGGGTTTCTTTTTGATCCCCTCCACTGCATGCCAGCTTGTATCATATCAGCATCTTCATAATCAGAAGGGAAAACAGATAAAAGAACAAGTCAACATGCACAGCATAACTACCCGTACTATTGCAAGGCACTGAGCTCGGCATTTCACAGGTTCATTTGTTCATTCAACAAGTATTTGTTGACTTCTTATGTGAACGATTGTATGCAAGTTACTAAGGATACAGAGTAAAATAAAGCACTCTACCTTTCCTTGGTGAAATTCTGGTCTAGTGAGAGAGAAAGACCAACCACTGTGACGGCGGTATAACATAAATAATGTTGCGATAGAGATAATCTTCAAACAGGGTATGTTACAGGCACACAGGAAAAATGTAGCTAAACTCGACTTTTAATAAGGGAGTTTCTTCTGGGAAAATTAAGTTTTAAAGGACAAGCAGGAGTTAGCTAAACACGGAAACAGGAAAAGAGGCATCCTGGGAGGAGAGAACAGCACTGATAGATCATTGCTGGCAAGAAAGCATGGCATAACATGGCGCAATCCAGAATCAAAGGTAATTCCATACAGCTGGAGGGAAGGGAACTCAAGGGAGGATAGACAATCAATGGTCTTGTTCCAAATGAAGAATTATGAGTTTCATCCTGGGATCTACTGGAAAATTGAAAGCAGGTGCTGGAATAATTCAATGTATACATTAGAGAGTAGACTCTGGCACCAGTGAGGAGGATGTGTTGTTTGTACCATCAGATCCACTGCCCACTTTCCCCAGCCTGTTCTGTGTCATGAAGGATGATCTGTATGGACTGGGTCAAAGAGATCCCTGGGAATCTAGGGGTTTCAGCAATGGGGAGGAAATCAAGGTCAGTATATTTATTCCTCTGGAGTCCCTAGGAGGTGCAAACAGGTAACCTGCTCAGCTGATAACTGAAAGGTTGGAGGTTCAAGTGCACCCAGAGGAATCATGGAACAAAGGCCTGGCCATCTACTTCTGGTCACAGCCATTGAAATTCCATGGAGCACAGTTCTACTCTGACATACATGGGGCCGCCATGAGTTAGAATGAACTCGACGGCAACTGGTTTTTATGTTTTATATTAAAATAGATTATTATATTTTTGGCATATTCTATGGATATTTC
The DNA here is from genome assembly GCA_030035585.1 of Dugong dugon. NCBI lineage: Eukaryota > Metazoa > Chordata > Mammalia > Sirenia > Dugongidae > Dugong > Dugong dugon. The sequence continues at coordinate 107,909,100 of CM057466.1, read as the reverse complement.
TTCTTTAAATATTATTCCTCCAAAGGAGTTATAAAGTCCATTGAGGGAAAAGTCTGTAACTTTTTCTTTTGATTTTATGTGATTTCCATTTGTAGCCAATGTTTCATTAGTACAACAATGAGCTCAGATGATTGTGAAGATAGCGAGACTTCATCTTAAGTGTTTTGGAAATGTTATCAGGAGGGACCAGTCCCTGAACAAGGACATCATACTTGGTAAAGTAGAGGGTCAGCGAAAGAGAGGAAGTCCCCAACGAGATGGATTGACACAGTGGTTGCAGCAACAATTGTGAGGATGGTGCAGAACCCAGTAGTGTTTCATTCTGTTGCCCATAGGGTCCCTATGAGTCAGAACTGACTGGACGGCATCTAACAACAACACCTCGTGTTAACCTGTTGCCACTGAGTTGATTCCAACTCACAGGACAGAGTAGAACTGCTTCATAGGGTTTCCAAAGCTGTAATCTTTATGGAAGCCAACTGCCACATCTTTCTCCTGCAGAGCAGCTGGTGGGTTCAAACAGCCAGCCTTTCAGTGAGCAGACAAGAGTTTAACCACTGTGCCACCAACGTACTTCTCTTCTAATAGGAAAGAGTGAACACTGCTAAAATTTAAACGATATCAATGACACTGTAAAAGATCTTTATTTTTCAAGCAACATTCATATCGTGAAGTTTTTTAATACTTTCAACCAAGCATTTTAAAACAATGTAACTATATACTGATTTTTTTCATATTATTCCACAATACGGCATAAGGCATTGATATCTTACTAAAGAAGATGAAAATTGCCAAAACCTTTACTGTCTTCTTTATACTAACAGTAGTGTATTATTTTTTTCAGAATTTAATTTGCTCTTTCTCATTATATCACTGTTCCTTCCTCCCTTAAAGTGGTCTTCCCATCTGAACTTCTGATGTGGAGTCTTCAGAAATATGAACTTTCAGTTACTGACACACCGAAAACATTCAAAGCAGAGACGATGACACCTAGTGGTCCCAAGAAGATGTATTTGCTTGAAGCTAAGTAGATTCAATGAATGTGCATAGAAAATAACTGAGAAAATTGAAGGATTTCAAGTTTAGAAATTGAAGCTCATTCCCCCAACTGTCTAAGTGCATCTAGCCTTCACTTATTGGACTTTACATTCCATGGGGGACAGGCTGAATTAATTCCAAAGTGATCCGTCTTCTTACAAAATCTTTTGTATGCTGACAGAATACATTTGAACTTTTGATATGAAAAAGTAGATCAGGCATTCTACAAAAAGATTCATCTAATTTGAATTAATTGATGAAATATTGCTTAATAGGCCATTTGGTGTTGATGGTTAACCCCAGAATGTTTTCAAAGAGGCTCTTCACATTTCTGCATTTTTTTAAAATTCATAGCAAATACAGAACTAAATGAAATGTACAACCTTTCACTGTAATGCTTACAAATAAATACCCACCTTTCACAATTCCTTGGAGAATTTAAAATCACAATGGATTTGAAATGTCAAAGTCTTCAGGGTAATAATTGAGGTGGTATCTGTTATTGAAATTATCAGAGTAAAAAGAACTTTGTATTTAATTCCTACCTGCCATATTAAAATGTCAAAATATAACAGCTAGTAAGGATGACCCCAAAATTTAATTCTGCCTTCTAGACAGAAAGGAGGTTATTTCAAGGTACATGCAGTATTCACTTTTTTGTATATTGTAACTCTAGGAGCGAAGGTAAACATAATATCAGCTTCTCAATCTTATCACATAGTCATTGTATCAAATGAAGAAGACTGGCCTTTTGCTATACTGAAAATAAAAAAATCAAACACTATTTTAACTTGAAATAAAATTTTATAATGTAAGTGCACAAACTCTGGGGTGAAGAATGGAGAACTGAGTGTCATGGGTTCTGCTTCTCTATCTGTATGAACTATGATAGCTGCCTGAGCTTTCTGAGGTTCAGATTCCTCACCAGTGATACTAAAGAGTATTTTGAGATGATATTTAGAGTTTCTCCCACCGCTGTGATGAAACACTTCCTTTTATTGTGGGTGGAGATATATATATATATATATATATATATATATATATATATATATATATATATATATGTATGTATGTATATATATGTGTATATATATGTGTATATACACGTATACACATATATTTCACAAAGCATTTGCCACTTCAACTTCAACCATTTTTATCTGTACAATTTAGTGACATTAATTACGTTTCCCACGTTGTACAACCATCACCACTATCCATTTTCAATTTTTTCATCACCCTTAACAGAAACTCAGAACCCCTTAAGCAATAACTCCCCCTTACCCCCGCCCCCAGCCACTCCTGGTAACCACTAATAAACTTTGGTTTCTATGTACTTGCCTATTCTAGGTATCTCAGGTAAGTGAGATCATGCAACATTTGTCCATTTTTATCTGACTTGTTTCACTCAGCAAATAGATACTTGGGCACCAGTGTTCATTGCAGCATTATTCACAATGGCCAAAATGTGGAAATAACCTAAGTGGCCATCAGCAGACAAATGGATAAATGAAATATGGTACGTACATACAATGGATTATTATCAGCCAGAAAGAGAAGTGAAGTTCAGATACATGTTATGACGTGCAATGACGCACTTTTAAAGCTATCAGATTTAGAACTAACAAAAGATTATCTACCTGATTTGTCCCATAACTACCAAGATTCAGAAAGTCATTTTCTTGTGGTGGTTAGTCACTTTTTCTCCTCCAGATATATAAATTCACCCAGAATAAAAATCCTGGCTAGGATTTCCAAGAAAAGAAAAAAGAATTATTAAATTTAAATACACAAATTTAAGGCACTAAGACTGATTTTTGTTAAGATCTTCCATAGAGAAAAATGGTTTCATCCTCTTCTAAATTATTTTCGTGAATGACATCACATTACAGTTAATTACACAGCATGGAGTTTTATTGCATACGCTGTCATATTTAGGGGGAGGAGGAGAAGGTACAAATAAACCTCCACTAGATTTTAATTCATTTAGCAGTGAACTATGGATTCCACTGCAGCATTACATAGTCTGATTAATAATATACCTCTATTAAGTTTCTGGCTTCTGGTGGGAATTATAATATACATTAAACATAACCTAAATTCTTGTTTCTACGTTATTATTAATTAAGATCTTATTGGAAAAAAGAAAAAACGAAGAAGCTGTTTTTGCTTTCTAACACAAGCCCCATAGGAATAAGGCGTAAACACATTCTTTAGTAAGGCAGTCAATTCTCTAATCATCTAATAAAGGTAGAAGTTCCTGCTCAAGTTCATTTCCTTCCAGCCTTCGATCAACAGTAATATCACAGAGCCTGGAACAAAATATGTGCCACTCTCATTTTAAAGCAAAAAGACCTTGAGGAAATTATGAAAATCCACATACATAGTCATAATATGGTACCCTCAGATCAAGAGTGTGCATTTTATTTTTATAAGCTCATAAGCTCTCAATAAAATCAATACAAGCGACCTTCCATATTTCACTATAATTCAAATATAAATATTTAGAAGAATGAAATTTGATTGTTTTCTCAAATATTACATCATATTTCAAAGAATAAATCAGTATAGTCTATGCATATTCATGGATTTCAAACAATGCATCCTTCAGCTTCAATTTAATATACATTAATATCTGCTTAAATGTATGATCATAAAACATACAAATATGTATGAATTTCAATACATGCTGCTAAAAGACTCTATTTTATTGAGTTGTTAATGACCATATAAATAAAACAAAAAAGGCTAGAGTACATTATACTTTCATTAAAATGTCAAAACGCAAATATATTTTCTAATAAGTCAAAATGGGAATCAGTTTATTATTTGTGATAAAGTTGCTGACAAACCTACTAACCCTAAATTAAGGTTAATGAACGATATTTGGTGTTACATATCATTCAATTCAAGACTGCTTTTTTCTAACTTTTTACACGTACTTTTGAATTTTTCTTGGATACAGGTATCTGGCCATAGTATTGCTATATCCATTTTACAGATGGATAAACTAGCATTACAGTATCTTAATCAGAAAATATATAGCTCTTTTTGAGAACAATCACTTGGTCATATTTTGTTTACCTAAAAAGAAATACAGTAACATTTATTCAACATATTTGATGTTACATTGAGGACTAAAGCACACCTGGCCCAAAAGCCATGGTATTTTCAGTCGCCTCATATGCAAGAGAAAGCTGAACAATGAATAAGGAATACCGAAGAATTAATGCCTTTAAATTGTAGTGTTGGAAAAGAATGTTGAATATACCATGAACTGCCAGAAGAACGAACATATCTGTCTTGGAAGATGTACAGCCAGAATGGTCCTTAGAAGCGAGGATGGCGAGACCTTGTCTCACGTAATTTTGACATGTTATCAGGAGGGACCAGTCCCTGAAGGAGGATATTATGCTTAGTAAAGTAGAGGGTCAGTGAAAGAGAGGAAGACCATTGATGAGATGGACTGACACATCTCAATCCATCTGCAACAGTGGGCTCAAACTTAGCAACGACTGTTAGGATGGTGCAGGATCAGGCAGTGTTTCATTCTGTTGTATATAGGGTCGCTAAGAGTCAGAACTTACTTGACGGCACCTAACAACAACAACATTTGATCCATTTAGATTCAACATGAACCTCTTTGTCTGCGTGTACACAGAAAGTTCTTTGTCTACGAGAACAGAAAGTTTTTGTTGGAAAATATCATTGATAATTCCAGTTCATTGAATAAGCTATACAAACTATACTATATTGACACAATTATAGAAAAAGTGGAAAATATTAAAATAGAAATAAAGAAAAAACTATAGAATAAAAAGAAATCATTATTTAGAACTGTATTTTTGACCCCAAAACAATTTGAGAATTTTAAAATTTTGTAAAGGATCAGTTTCCTTTACAAAAGTCTAGTAAATTATGTGACGTTTACACAAAGCAAAAAAAAAAAAAACTCATTGCCATCAAGTCAACTCTGACTCATAGCGACCCTATAGGACAGAGTCAGAACTTGCCCATACGGTTTACAAGCAGCAGCTGTGGATTTGAACTGTCGACTTTTAGGTTAGCAGCCTGAGCTCTTAACCACTATGCCACCAGGGATGTTTACACAGCTATGGTACAATCAATGAGAGACTTGCTATCAAAACAAACAGGTAGATACAGATGCCATCTCTTCAGATTTCACGGATGACTTTTAAAATCCCTCAAACCGTAAATTAATCTCAATGATAAAGTATTAAATTTATCTATGTCCTTGCAGTGATTCCTGGTTTGAAAGGTTCTGCCCCAGGAACTGCTCCAAGAACCCTGCTGTGGTATCCCACTGGGCCATTCTTGGGCTGACATAGGATTCTTCCTCTTTCTGGGACTGTTTTATCTGGAGAATGAAAATAATATCACACAGAAATATTTAGAAAAATTAGTGCCGATGAATTTGTGAGCATAAAGTACTTTTCAGCTACCCTACTTTCTTCCCAGGGAATGAATCCAGGGGCAATTTTACCTTTTCAGATCGTCTTATGTAAGCCTAAAGAAGTCTGAACACAGTATTTTTCTGTTTTATTCTTTCCAACCATCTGTAATGACTGGTTATTTCACATTTCTAAAACACAAAATATTACCTCAACAAAAACTTTCTCCTGGCTTCAGAAGGGCAGAAGGTTTCCAGAAATTGAGGTTGTTAAAATCAGGGGAGATAATTTTCAGTTAAATATTAAGAGCTACCTTTGTTGAGACTAAAATAACACTGTCCTATGCAGGTTTGCCTCTCAGCTACATACTTCCTTATTATAATTATAACTTATGCTTTGCTGAAAAAGTTGGAAGAGTGAAATTCTAGGGTAGAAGCCAAGTTGAAATATATGATCTATGACTTGTATTACTTGGATCTCAAATATTCTGAAGTAGTAACATTTAAGTAACAAAATCACCTTTGCATTTACTTATTCTTCATTAGCAGTATTCCTATTATGCCTTTGTAGAGTCAGAGAACTTTATCTCTCAGCTGGACTCTCAGAACTCTTTGAAAAATTTATGGGACGTTCTATTCCTTTTCTTAGTATTGCTCTTTGTGCTTAAGTAACCATCCTCTGTTTTCGTAGGCTCTACTGGTGGACCAGTGGTTAAGCGTTCAGCTGCTAACCAAAAGGTCAGTGGTTCAAACCCACCAGCTGCTCCACAGGAGAAAGATGTGCCAATCTGTTTCCTTAAGGATTACAACCTTGGAAGCCCTATGGGGCAGTTCTGCTCTGTCCTACATGGTCACTCTGCATCAGAATTGACTTGAAGGTAACAAGTTAATGTAGCAGGGTACATTGTAGGAATAAGAATAAGCAGAGACGAAGATAATATCAAAAAGAAGGTATTGTAACTTGATTAAGTGTTAATACCACAAATTGTGAAGAGAGTTGAGGCACAGAAATTTACCTAGGCAAAGAAGAGAATTTTGCAGGAAGTAAGAAACAAGATTTGCTCGTTTACAGCTGAAAGCTGAGAAACCAACCCCAGCACTTATAATTAGAAAATACTTAAGGGAGTAATTCATGAGTGAAACACAAACCTAATATAACCTTTTTGTTGTTGTTATGTGCCATCTAGTCGGTTCCAACTCATAGCAACCCCATTTACAATAGAAAGAAACAATGTCTGGTCCTGCCTCATCCTCACAATTGTTGCTATGTTTGAGCCCATTGCTGCAGCCACTGTATAGATCTATCTCATCGAAGGTCTTCCTCTTTTTTTGTTGACCCTCTACTTTACCAAGCATGATGTCCTTCTCCAGGGACTGGTCCCTCCTGATAACATGTCCAAAGTATGTGAGAGGAAGTCTTGCCATCCTCGCTTCCAAGGAGCACTCTGACTGTACTTTTCCAAAACAGATTTGTTCATTCTTCTGGCAGTCCGTAATATATTCAACATTATTCACCAACACCATAATTCAAAGGCTTCAATTCTTCTTTGGTCTTCCCTATTCATTGTCCAGCTTTCACAGGCATATGAGACAACTGAAAATATCATGGCTTGAATCAGGTGCACCTTAGCCCTCAAAGTGACATCTTTGCTTTTCAACACTTGAAAGAGGTCTTTTGCAGCAGATTTGCCCAATGCAATGTGTCTTTTGATTTCTTGACTGCTGTTCCATGGGTGTTGATTGTGGATCCAACTAAAATGAAATCCTTGACAACTTCAGTCTTTCCTCCATTTATCACGATGCTGCTTATTGGTCCAGTTGTGAGGATTTTTGTTTTCTTTATGTTGAGGTATAATTCATACTGAAGGCTGTATGTAGTCTTTGATCTTCATCAGTATGTGCTTCAAGTCCTCTTTACTTTCAGCAAGCAAGGTTGTGTCATCTGCATATTGCAGGTTGTTAATGAGGGCTCTCATTACCACCAAGAAAGACGTGCCAAGAGTGGAGCATGTCCTTTGGACACGAGGTCCCTGCTCCAAGAACCTCCTAGATCCAGAGGAAGATTGATGCCAAGATACATGGAAATCTCCAAGGAATGCCAGGCCCACAGATGTTGAATTTAACCTTAGTATTAAGCAGATCAGTGGTTAAGAGCTTGGCTGCTAACCACAAGGTCAGCAGTTTGAAGCCACCAGCTGCTCCTTGGAAACCCTATGGAGTGGTTCTATTCTGTCATATAGCATCACTATGAGTCGGAATGAACTCGACGGTAATGGGTTTGTTTTTTTTGTTTGTTTGTTTGGTTGGTTTATTAGGTAAATAGGGGCCATTGGTGGTTCAGTAGGAGAATTCTCACTTTCCGGGCAAGAGATCTGGATTCAATTCATAGCCAAGGCATCTCATGTGCAGCCACCACCTGTTTGTCAGTGGAGGCTTTCATGTTGCTATAATCCTGAACAGGTTTCAGTGGAGCTTCCAGACTAAGATGGACTAGAAAGAAAGGCCTGGTGATCTACATCCAAAAATCAACCAATTAAAAACCTTATGGAACACAACTTCTGATCCAAAACCAATCATGGGAATGGTGAAGGGATGGGCAGCATTTTGTTCCATTGTCACCATGAGTAGGGTCACCATGAGTAGGGGGCTGAGTTATAGGAGCTAACAACAACAGCAATTGAGTAAATAGATATCTGTCTGTACCTTTCCACAGTATTCTACCATATCTGGTAGATTTCCTACTAGAATTAGTGAGTGAGTTTAGCAAGATTGCAGGATGTAAGATTAATATTCAAAAATCAATTGTATTTCTATATACTGTCAATGAATAACTGGTAACTGAAAGTAAAAGAAATACTATTTACAACAAAAATGTGAAATACTTTAGGTATAAATCTGAAAAAAAAGTGTAAGACCTGTATGTTGTAAAATAAAAAAAAGAAATCTGAGAGAAAAATTTTAAAAGAGCTAAATAAATGGAGAGATTTGCTTATTCATAGGCCAGCAGATTCAATATTGTTAAGATGTTAATTCTCCCCAGATTGATCTAAAGATTCAATGCAATCCTAATCAAAATCTCACCAGGCTTTTTTGAAGAATTTACTAGCTTATTCTAAAACTTATATGGAAATGCTAAAGACCTAGAATAGCCAAAATGAGGTTGAAAAGGTAGTACAAAGTCAGAAAACTAACACTTTCTGATTTCAAGACTTATTATAAAGCTACAATCATGCAGGCAATGTGGTGTTCATATAAAGATAACTAAATAGATCAATATAACAGAGTAGAGAGTCCAAAAATAAGTCCTAAGGTATATGGACAGCTGATTTTTATCAATGTGCAAATGTAGTTCACTAAAGAATAGCTTTTTCAACAAATGATGCTAGAACAACTGGATATCCATATATGAAAACAGAAAGAACTTCAACCATATCTCACATCATATACAAACTTAACTCCAAATGTATCACAGATCTAAATGTCAGACCTAAAACTGTAAAACTTCTAGAAAACGCCTCAGTGGTGAATCTTTGTAAACTTTGTTTAGGAAAGGAAATATTAGATATGACACCAAAAGTATGAGTTCTAAAAAACATGATAAACTAGATGTCATAAAAAATAAAAACTTCTAGTTTCTCAAAGATACTGGTAAAAGAATGAAAAAAACATACTGTGATGGAAAAATTTGGGAATGGATAGTGGTACTGGTTGCACAACATGATGAATGTAATTAATGTCACTGAATTGTACATGTGTAAGTGTTGAAATGGCAAATGTTTTGTTTTATCTATCTATATCTCAAAACCAAACCCATTGCCATAGAGTTGATTCTACCTCTTTGAATGGGAAGTCTATTGTAGCTATCTATGCACTTCCTTCTGTTGTATGTTAGGTATTTGTGGGGTGAAAAACTTATCTTTTCAGTTTACAGGTATTAAGATTAAGAGAAACTGAGTAGATTCTACCTTGGTGAGTAGTGTCTGGGGTCTTAAAAGCCTGTGAGTGGCCATCTAAGATACTCCACTGGTCTCATCCCTTCGGGAGCAAGGGAGAATGAAGAGAACAGGATACAAGGAAAAGATTAGTCCAAAGGACTAACTGTCCACAGCTACCAAGGCCTCCACCGGACTGAGTCCAGTACAGCTAGATGGTGACCGGCTACCACCACTGACTGCTCTGACCAGGATCACAACAGAGGGTTCTGGACAGAGCTGGAGAAGGATGTAGAGCATAACTCTAACTCACAAAAAAAAAAGACCAGACTTACTGGCCTAAAGGAGACTGGAGAAACCTCGAGAGGATGGCCCCCAGACACCCTTTTAGCTCAGTGGTGAAGTTACCTCCGAGGTTCACTGTTCAGTCTGGGAGTGGACAGCCCCGTAAAACCATATGAGACTAACGAGGTACAGGACTCCAGTGACAAGGGCCAGAAGGTAGAAGGGGACAAGGAAGCTGGTGATAGGGAACCCAAGGTTGAGTAAGGATATTGTTGATGTGTTGTGAGATTGTTAACCATTGGCATAGGGCAACATTTGTAGTAACTGTTAAATGAGAAACTATTTTGTTCTGTAAGCCTTCATCTTAAGAGAGAATAACAGCACAATTGGAAGAGCGTAGTCAATGTCACTGAACTGTGTATGTAGAAATTTTTGAAACGGTGTATCTTTGGCTATGTGTATTTTCACCAAAAATAAAGGTTGAGAATTTAGAGGGTTAATATGTTGTGGGGTTGTTAACCAATGTCATAAAACAACATGTGTACTACTGTTTCATGAGAAACTATTTGTTCTGTAAGCCTTCACCTGAAGTACAATAAAATATAAAAAATAAAAGAGAAACTGAGTAGAGAAACAAGGGATCAAAGTAAACATTTGAGAAGCCTCATTGGTACTTGGTCCTGATTTAGATGACCAGATTCTGAACTTTGTGCTGAGGTGATAATGGGATGAGAGTTTGAGGATCATGGCAGGGGTCAAGTGTATTTTATATGTGGAAAGTGTATTTTATTTGTGGCCAGAGGGTGGATTGTGGTGAACTAAATTCCTTTTAACTTCTTCCCATTGAGGGGTGGAGTCTTTGGTTCCCCTCCTTGACTCTGAGCATGTGTTGTGATTGCTATGACCAGTAACTTATGGCAGAAATTAAGCTTTACCAATTTCTGAGTGCGTGCCTTATAAGACTGCCAATTTCCAGTACCAATCTCTTGCAACAATTGCTTTTAGTATCCAGAAGCACATGTGGAAAGCAACTGAGGCTCCTGGTAGACATTTCTTAGCTAAGCTTGCAGTCAGTATCCAACTAAAACTTGCCAGCCATATTAGGAAGCCATCTTGGAAATGGTTCCTCCAGTCCCAATCAAACCACTCCAGTTGATGTAGTGTAGAGCACAATTGGATGATAATTCATAAACTGTGAAGAGTCTGAGTTTGTGTTCAAATAGCTTAAGCCCAAAAGGCTTCCATCCTTCACCACTGGATCTGTGTGTAGGTGGGAAGCACATTCAAAGTTCAGCCAGTATTCTTATCTGCCTTAGCTTTTACTTTGCTCTCATCACTCTCAGATCTCCCTTGCACACATACAGAGTTTCAAAGTCAGTTGTGGTCTATGGTGAGTTTATAGCTATCCCTTCTATGGCTCTCTTTGTCCCCAGATCTCTTGCTCAGTTTCTGGGTAGTCCACCAGTTGCCCCTACCAAGACTGCATCTTCATACTAACAGAGGTGTGGGCTTTCTTCACTCCATTGCCTACTGCTTTTGATGCTTTTACTGGCAATGCCATTGTGGGTTTTCAGCCTCTGCACCAAATTAAGTTCCCTGAATTCTCATCAGACTTGTGATTTTCATAGTCAACTTGCCATGGTAAAACTACTATGCTGACCAAGCTCTGGTGGAGGAGCACAGCAACTTCAGGCAAGAAGGTCACAAACTGTTTCAATATTCCATGAATGAATACTTCTCAACTTGCTGTTTGCCATTGGTTGATTTTAAAAGCACTGACGTGGTTGTTTTTGACAATTTTGTTCACTTTTAACATTTGTTTTGGGAGAGTGAGCATTCACTGACTTCTTTACACCACCATAACCAGAAATCTAGCCCTTTTCTCTTCGTTATTTAATTTTCCTTGCCAGTCAGTAATCAAAATTTGTTAAGAAACTTCTTTTTAGAAATCTGGGTACCGAAAAAGTTTTCATTTAATTTTCATAATTTATCAAGCATATTTACCTGATCAAAATAATACTTTACAAACATTGTAAGCATAATAAACTGTTGATTTAATGGCAGTGCAAAAGCATAATCAGTGGCTTATTTACACAATAAGATTATTCACGTAGTGTATTTCTACCGGGCATTTGCACGTGTTTGATGAACATGAGTCCATAAGGCCAAAGTCTAAAATTTCTCTCAGTTGTCTATATCAGTTGTTTACAAACTTTTTTGCTTACACATCATCAGAAACAATTTTATGCTGCAACGCTCCCCTTTACACATTTTGGAATCTAACAATTTTCTTTCTTTTTTTTTTCTTTAACTGTGCTTTGGGTGAAAGTTTACGGCTCAAGTTAACTTCTCATTCAAAAATTCACACATATATTGTTTTGTGACATTGGTTGCAATCCCCACAATGTGACAGCACACTCCCCCTTTCCACTGTGGGGTCCCTGTGTCCATTCGACCAGTTCCTATCTCTTCCTGCCTTCTCATCCTGCTTTTGAACAGGAGCTGCCCATTTGGTCTCGTATATCTGATTGAACTAAGAAACAGGTTCCTCACTTGTATTATTTTTTGTTTTATACGCCTGTCTAGTCTTTGTCTGAAAAGCAGGCTTTGGGAATGGTTTTAGTTCTGGGTTAACAGAGCATCTGGGGGCTATAGTTTTGAGGGTTCCTTCTGATTTTTATTCTAAGTTTAAGTACTTGCAATAAATAAAATTTTGATTTTATTTCAATTATTAAACTTTTTAAATAAAAATAACACATCTTTTTGCTACATGTATTCAACGGGGATCAAAATACCATTGTCCATATACAAATATAAATAATCATGTAAACAAATCCTTCTTCAAGGTTTTGAAATTTTACATCATTTCTTTTTCTCCTTGAACTCCTATTTCTGTAATATTAACTTCTGAGAATTTCATCCTAATCTAATATATATTTTATGCTTATTTTTAGCACATAATATCTGCAAAAAAATTATAGAAACAACTTTAATTTTTACATAAAATTATTATTGATTATATCATAATTATAATTTATATATAATTTATTGAAATAAGTTCAATAGAATTAAAAATAACTAGAAACAAAAATTAAAAACTTAATAGAATGATCTCCCTTAATAGACGCCCAAATATTTTTAAAATTTGCCTTATTTTTTTCCTGCAATTTAAGACTCCATTACTGAACATAATGTATAGCTAAAATCAGACACATTTAAGCATCAGTTCTACTCTTATTTATGTTTATAGATTTAATCATTAAGAAGTCTTGTTCATAGCCATGAAAAATCTTTGAATTTCTTCTGTGTTAAATGTCAAGAATCACAGTGTGACTTATCATCAAAAAAATTTTTTTTAATTATCATCTAGTACCTCACAGGTCTATTAGGTACTTGTAAAATTTTGTTAAAAGCAAAAATATATTAGCAGTGGTCTGTGCAAGTATTTATTAGCCGGTCATTAAACTCATTCTCCTCCATATCATGAATAGTAGGTTCAATTGTTCTTTCTTTGGTGCTGTTAGGGTGATGCACCATAGTGAGAGTCAGGATATGCTAGAAGCATACCTTTCTTTTGCACACTGGGAGAAGAGAAATTGTGAAATGCAAAGTGGAAAATTGCAACCAGCATGAGACCCTGACTAAGGACTCAGTTTCAGAAAGAAAACATCAGAGATTGAATACATATGGAATTTTAGGCTCTTGAACTTTTTTCCTTGTAACTAGCAATGCCTGGGTAACTTTGCTTCATATATACTCAGTGATAAGTATAACCCAGTTTGAAGACCATTGATCTATATCAAGTCTAGTTGTACAAAACTAACCTACATTAAATCAATTAAACATGTTTAATCTGAATCTAAGGTACCTGGGAGGTGCAACTGGTTTGCGCTCAGCTACTAATCAGAAGGTCGTTGGTTTGAATCCACCCAGCAGTGCCAGGGAAGAAAGATCTGGCAATTTTCTTTTGTAAGATTACAGCCATTGAAAACCTTATGGAGTGTAATTCTACTCTGAAACACATGGGGTCGCCATGAGTTGGAATCAACTCGATGACAATGGGTTTTTTATTTAATCTGAAACTACATGTGAAGGATGGATGTGAATATATCACTCACTTTGTGGTCTACTTAAAAATTATAAGTTTAACTCAATAGCATAAAGTAAATTTAAACATGTTTTCATGCAAAAATCAAATGATTTGCAAATCCCAATACCCAATTTCAATTCATGCTAAATCATTGTGACTAAAATAATCCATTGAGACACTTTTAGGTTTTCCTTCCTCTCAGTTCCTAAAGAATGTATTTTCTTATAAATCATTTCTTCTTCAAGATTAAAATGAACAAAATTGAGAGCAGAGATCCCTTCCTGCATCTATATTAAACAATACAGAACAAGTAGAAATAACTAAGTGATTTGTTCCAGGAAATAACTGCTCCTGGAGGGAAAACAATGTAAGCCAACTAAAATAGCTAATTTATCAAGACTAACAACAGGGCCACCAGTACTTGCGTCAAAACCTCTGGTTTACTGTGCACACTAATCGCGAGCCTTGGTGAAATGGACCTAATCAATAGGAGCTGTTAACAACTAGCATAACAGTAATTTCTTAGATTCTTAGACACACATTACTCAATGAAAGAAACATGAGGCATCCATGGATCAGTGGAAAGCTATCCAAACTGGAGACCAGAAGATGAGGATTTTTATTAATCTTCCAGAAGCGGACAATCTTGGAGAAGGTAACAGCTTCCAACCAAGACCTGAGGATCAAGATGATGACTGCATGAGGTAGACTGCTTCTCTCTCAGTCACACAGAGCAAGATTCAGATAACTGGAACCTCTGATTGTCATGTTATAATCTTAGAGTATTTATTTTTATCTACCCAACTATTTTCATTCATTTTTGCTGGTTTAGGATTCTGTATTGTCTCAGATACTTGAAACTATGATAACTATAAAATTACTGTCGAATAGTATTGCTTTTTGCTTCTTCAGTGTCTCCTTGGTATGAGCTTATATATTTTGCTAGTGAGTAGACAGCTAAAATATAAAATTATACCTACTATTGGGCTTGCGTCATTTTCCTTTGAGTTCATCCTGCTTTCTTTGATACCAGTTTCTTATAATTTTGGTTTCCTGCATAAATGGACTTAGCCACTGAGCAACTTTTTCAGATGCCAAACAATAAAGCAGAATGGTCAGCCAGTAAGCAAAAACAATCTATCACGCTGTTCCTGGAAAGAGAATTTACTGTTTTCCCATAAATAATACTTGGAGATCTTTTGTAGGAACTAGACTGTGTACAAAAACTCACAAAGAAATAGAGCTTAAAAAGAAAAAAAGATGGAGAAAAAAAGTTTACTGTGTATTTGTACTACGGACTCTTATTTGTAGATTTTAAAATAAAGGAACATTATGAAGGCTCATAAATTTTATCTACCGATGCAGGATTACTCTTGATGAGTGGTACCAAAATATCGCCAAACTATTCAAAAGAACATACAGGGTAGTTCGGCGAAAAAAAAAAAATCAATCACTGGATCACTGTGGAAAATTGATAATGGATTTGCGGTACAGAAGCCTTTTGGTTACTATCTTCAAACTAAACAGGAATATTTTAATCTTGGAAAAATAGTACATGCCTTCAGTATGTGCCTGACATACTCAAGGTCCATTTCGGCCTATCAATTTCTCCTCTCATAAAAAGCTATCATTAGGTAACTTAACCCAAGAAGGGGAATACTGGGCCTTGATTTAATAGGAAGTGTAATTTAAGCATTCCAGGGGAATTTTTTACTACTTTCTTCTGGTATCCACTCTCCTTCATTTCCTGTTTTATAAGAAGCTTGAAAAATGGGATATCTTACATTCTATAGTTCAGATATTGACGGGGGAGGCATACAATGTCCTTAAGACTATAGAAATCCCAGCCTTAGAAGTATCTGAAGTTGGACAGATGGTATTTCAAAAGAGTGGCTTTTAGATATAACACTGGCTTCTTTAGATGGAACTAACTTTTCTTAAAGGACCATTGTCTTCTCATCCCTACAGAAACTTGTGGTAATCTTTAATTTTTCTAAAAATACCAGGGAAACAAACAAAGCAATCATTGCATTAGGTTTATTTGGCTAATAACTCCATAACCAGTTCTGTGTGATCTGTGGGTTGTTATGGGATCTGTTCCCTTGGCTTAATGTGGCTATTCTTGGCTCCTAGCTTAGAAGTGGACATAAAATTGTGATCAGTTCCTTCCGTTACTATTTATGTTGCAGTGTTGAGGTGTATGATCACTGGAGTCTTAAATACTGCTGTGCAGCCACTGTACCATCGAATGATCCAACAAATGCGATTCCATTTAAAAGGAAAAATAAAGAAAATCTAACACTTGTAAAGACTGAAATAATTGCCATCAAAAATTCTGTATGCAACCATGACACTCTGAACAGTAATGCAGGTCTGGATTGATAGTATCTCCTCACAGTAATAGTCTATTATCCAATTAGGCTGAAGAATGTAAACGTAGAAGATTGAAATCTGAAACCAACAAAGTTTCCTGGGCCTTTGTTAAATAATACTAAAAGCATGTGGACTTTTCATCTTTAAATAAAATAGTACTTAGAAAGAGCACATGCATTTCAGCTGTTTGCTCCAGGAAATACTTGCTCCCTGAAGATAAAATTCTTAGCCACATGAAATTAACATTAACAACTCACTCATCTATACTTAATTCAAAACCATGCCTCTGTGCACACCAGTCCAAAACTATTCTATGTTAAATTCTGCCTGATTCCAACCTCCCACTGTCTTGAAAGACTTGCTTTAAAACTGCACCCAATCAGGTCTGAAAAACACGCACCTTTGCCTGGCCTTCAGTTTTTCTGAT
The DNA here is from genome assembly GCA_030035585.1 of Dugong dugon. Taxonomy (NCBI): domain Eukaryota; kingdom Metazoa; phylum Chordata; class Mammalia; order Sirenia; family Dugongidae; genus Dugong; species Dugong dugon. The sequence continues at coordinate 107,892,544 of CM057466.1, read as the reverse complement.
GATCTTTGGAAAGTCCACAGATGACAATATGCAACATCTTTTGTAGTTATGTATAGAAGTGTAATTTACCCTTTGACATTGTTATTTAACTATTCACATGTTTTGCTGTTTTCCTAATCAGATTATAAATACTTATGGGCAGGAACTATATCCTATTTGGCTGTTTATCCAACCAAACCCCTCCACTATAGCATAGGCATCTAATATTCTGGTCAAATATTTATTCAATAAATGGGTAGATAAATAGGACTAAGTTTTTTATAAATAGTATATACACATTTGTTAAACTCCTACTGTGTTCAATACACTTATGCATCTAAATGTATATACAGTCACATAATTATGTATGTGCATGTATACATACACATACACATATAGTTTTTAAAAGATATACATTCTATGTATTAATTACAAAATACATAAATGGTCCATAACACATAACATTAAGACATATTTTATATATTTTTAGCATGTGTATGCACATACATACATCTCTCTCTATATATATACACAAATATGTAATTTTGATACTATGTATGTATCATTTGTGAAAAATTATCTATTTTCCGATTTTCACTTTTTTATATTCTTCCCATTGTATCTATAACATAAGAAAGGCTGTTCATTTAAAAAAGCATATAAAACAATCCAAGAACTCTTCACATTCTCAAAGCCATCATTTTAAAACCAAAACAATATAAAAGTAAACTCATCATGCCTAAAACGAGATGGCAAAGTCATGAGATTTTACTCAAAAGCATGAGTATGTGCTATTACCATCAATGAAAATAGTGTCTGATTGCCCAAGACAACACCTAAGATTGCATACGTGTAATGATTTTTCAAATATAAACATGTTTCCTTTTCCACATTTACCTCATACTCAAAGTTATATCATAATTTCCTTTGCAGCAACGTATGATGCTGTGTACTATGAGGCCGGCCTAGCAAAACACTGGCTAGACATTCAAACTCCCACATTTAAACTGGGATTTTGTATATTGTTGTACACCTGTGAGTTTCCAGCCGGTTAATTTTGGCCCTGAAGAAATAAAATATTCAATTTAACTTACTTATGAAAAAAATGATCAGTGGAAGACACAAAGAATTCCTATGAGAGTTCTAAATATTCCTGGAACATACTTCATAGTCCCTAAGCTATGAGCACGTATTAAGATATAGCAGCTTGGTAGAGGCAAGATGCAACACTCATTCACATCTGTCAGCTAATGGAAGACTAAAATGCTACAGCTGCCAGGGTAAGTATTAATCACTTGAAAAAGGAAAATTGTATTAATCTCTTGTGCATGCTATGTTTATATATGAGTGCTATTTATGCACCGTATGTCATGCTTTTGCTAAAATAACACTGCCCTTGAAAAGCCATAGGGAAGCCTTGTGATTGGAAACAAGTCATACATTTATGTGAGTTAAAGCATCACCATACTTCAGGGGTAAAGAAAGGCCAGCTTTACTATTAAACGCAGAGAATCACAAATGTAATTGAAAACCAAGGCTCTGGTCTTCTTCAAGCAGGATGGCCCAAAATCAAAAAATCGAAACCCATTGCCATCGAGTTGATTCAAACTCACAGCAACCTTAAAGGAAGAGAAAAAGTGCCCTATAAGATTTCCAAGGCTGTAATCTTTATGGAAGCTGAGTGCCACATCTTTCTCCAGCAAAGCCTCGGGTGAGTTCGAACTGCCAACCTTTCCTTTAGTAGCCAACACTTAAACACTGCGCCACCAGGGCTCCTTAGCGGGATGGTTGTTGTTCTTAGGTGCTATCCAGTCAGTTCCAATTCATAGCGACCCTAGGTACAATAGAACAAAACACTGCCTAGTCCTGTGTCATCCTCACGATCATGGCTATGCTTGAACCCATCTTTGCAGCCACTGTGTTAATCCACCTCATTCACAGTCTTCCTCTCTTTCACTCAACCTTTACTTATCCAAGCATGATGTCCTTCTCCAAGCATGATGTCCTTCTCCAGATACTGGTCCCTACTGATAACATGTCCAAGAAATGAGACAAAGTCTCCCCATCCTCACTTCTAAGGATCATTCTGGCTGTACTTCCTCCAAGACAGACCAGTTTGTTCTCCTGGCAGTCCATGGGATATTCAGTATTTTTCGCCAACACTGTAATTCAAAGGCGTCAATTTTTCTCCTATCTTCCTTATTCATTCTCCAGCTTTCACGTGCATATGAGGCAAGAGAAAATATCATGGCTTGGGTCAGGTGCACCTTCATCCTCAGTGTGACATCTTTGCTTTTTAACACTTTAAAGAGGACTTTTGCAGCAGATTGCTGCAAAATCATTTGATTTCTTTACTGCTGCCTCCGTGGGTGTTCACTGTGGATCCAGGTAAAATGAAATCCTTGACAACTTCAACATTTTCTCTGTTTATCATGATGTTGCTTATTAGTACAGTAGTGAGAATTTGTGTTTTCTTTATGCTGAGGTGTAATGCATACTGAAGACTTTAGTCTTTGATCTTCATCAGTAAGTGCTTCAAGTCCTCTTCACTTTCAGCAAGGAAGATTGTGTCATCTGCATATGGCAGGTTGTTAATGAGTCTTCTTCCAATCCTGATACCCTGTTCTTCATATAGTCTGCCTTCTCTGATTATTTGTTCAGCATACAGATTGAATAAGTATGGTGAAAAGATACGACCCTGACACACACCTTTCCTGACTTTAAACTATGCAGTATACCTTTGTTGTGTTCAAATGACTCTCTCTTGCTCTATGTACAGGTTCCTCATGAGTACAATTAAGTGTTCTGGAATTCCCATTCTTTGCAATGTTACCCATAATTTGTTATGATCCACAGAGTCAAATGCCTTTGCGTAGTCAATAAAGCACAGGCAAACATCTTTCTGGTATTCTCTGCTTTCAGTCAAGATCCATCCGACATCAGCAGTGATATCACTTGTTCCACATCCTCTTCTGAACCTGGCTTGAATTTCTGGCAGTTCCCTGTCAATGTACTCCTGGAACAGCTTTTGAAATATCTTCAGTAAAATTTTACTTGCATATGATATTGTTCGATAATTTCCGCATTCTGTTGGATCAACTTTCTTTGAAATGGGCACAAATATGTATCTCTTCCAGTCACTTGGCCAGGTAGCTGCCATCCATATTTCTTGGCATAGACGAATGAGCACTTCTAGCAATGCATCAATTTGTTGAAACATCTCAAATGATATTCTGTCAATTCCTGGATCCTTGTTTTTCGCCAGTGCCTTCAATGCAGCTTAGACTTCTTCCTTCAGTACTATCAGTTCTTGATTATATGCTGTCTCCGGAAATGGTTGAACACTGACCAATTCTTTTTGGTACCATGACTCTGTATTCCTTCCATCTTCTTTTGATGCTTCCTGTCTCATTCAATAATTTTCCCATAGAATCCTTCAATATTGCGAATCAAGACTTAAATTTTCTCTTCCGTTCTTTCAGCTTGTTCTTCCCTTTTGGTTTTCTAACTAGGTTTTTGCACATTTCATTATAATACATTACTTTGTCTTCTCAAGCTGCCCTTTGAAATCTCCTGTTGAATCCTTTTACTTCATCATTTCTTCCTTTTGCTTTAGCTGCTCTACGTTCAAGAGCAAGTTTCAGGGTCTCTTCTGACATCTATTTTGTTTTTTTCTTTTTCTTGTCTTTTTAATGACTTTTTACTTTCTTCTGCTATGATGTCCTCAATATCATTCCACAACTCTTCTGGTCTTTGGTCACTAGCGTTCAATGTGTCAAATCTATTCCTGAGATGGTCTCTAAATTATGGTGGGATATACTCAATTTTCTTCATACTTAATTTTATACTTAATTTTTCATACTTAATTAAATACTTAATTTTCTTCAGCTTCAACTTGAACTTGCATATGAGCCATTGATGGTCTGTTCCATAGTTGGCCCCTGGACTTGTTCTGACTGATGATATTGAGCTTCTCCATCGTCTCCTTTCATAGATGTAGTCAATTTGACTCCTGTGTATTCCATCTGGCAAAGTCCACATGTATAGTTAGCATTTATGTTGTTGAAAAAAAAGGTATTTCTAATGAATAATTTGTTGGTCTTGCTAAATTCTATCACGTGATCTCTGGCATTATTTCTATCAGCAATGCCATGTTTTCCAACCATCAATCCTTCTTCTTTGTTTCCAACTTTTGCATTCCAATCACCAATAATCGTCAATTCATCTAGATTGCATGTTTGATCAATTTCAGACTGCAGAAGTTAGTAAAAATCTTCAATTTCTTCACCTTTGGCATTAGTGTTTGGTGCATTGATTTGAATAATAGTCGCATTAACTGATCTTCTTTGTAGGCATATATTATTCTATCACTGACAACATTGTACTTCAGAATAGATCTTGAAATGTTCATTTTGACAATGAATGTGATGCCATTCCTCTTCAATTTGTCATTCCCTGCATAGTAGACCATATGATTGTCCAATTCAAAATGGCCAATACCAGTCAATTTCAGCTCACTAATGCCTAAGATATCGATCTTTATGCATTCCATTTCATTTTTAACTATTTCCAATTTTTCTAGATTCATACTTCCTACGTTCCACATTTTGATTATTAATGGATGTTTGCAGCTGTTTCTTTTTATTTTGAGTCATGCCACTTCAGCAAATGAAGGTCCCAAAAGCTTTACTCCATCCCCGTCATTAAGGTGAGCTCTACTTTGAGGAGGCACCTCTTCCCCAGTCGTATTTTGAGTGACTTCCAACCTGAGGGGTTCACCTTCCAGCACTATATCAGACAGTGTCCCACCGCTATTCATAAGATTTACACTGGCCATTTTTTTCAGAAGTAGACTGCCAGGTCCTTCTTCCCAGTCTGTCTTACTCTGGAAGCTCTGTTAAAACCTGTCCACCATGGATGACCCTGCTGGTATTTGAAATACTAGTGGCATAGCTTCCAGCATCACGATAACACAAAAGCCACCACAGTATGACAAATTGACAGACGAGTGGTGGAGCAGGATGGCAGAAAGGTAGAAATTTGATACCCAGTTTTATCAAATATCATAAAAGTTTATTTTTCACCGTAAACAATATAAAGTTAATTATTTGGTATTGCTCTGAATGTCTTTTAAAAAAATCATAATTGGTGGTAAGGATGATTAGCTTAAATTTCAGCGTGAAATCCTACTTAGAACACGCTTGGGCATTGTTTTCAAATCACAGTAAAGTAAGTCTGACTTCTTATCCATAGCACCACCACTGCTTCTTGCTGTGAAACAGCTTGCAGCCGTTCCTCATAGAAAACAGTCAGAGGATGCCAGTCTACCATGGAGCCCCAGTGCTGTAGTCTGAGATCATTACCATCTCCGTCCAGGGTGACCTTGTTCTGCAGTCCTATACACAACCCTCCCCTAAGGGTTCAGTGAATTCACAAGAGCAATGTTAGAACTGATATTGGAATCTGGTCCTCAGCATTTAGAACCACTGTCGATTTTTCTTCTTACAGGTCTGCTGTCAGAACAATTCTTCCCAGGTGCCCTTTTTTGCTACATCCTCCTTTTAATTCAACTGTATGCTAAAATATCTTCTCCTCAAGGATGTTGGCAGTGGCCAAACGAGTAAAATTCCAAGCAGTGCCACACACTTCCGATCCCCTAATGTGCTCTGATTTTTCTTTCTCCTACCAAGAAACCCATTGCTGTCAAGTTGATTCTGACTCATAGAGTCCCTTTAGGACAGAGTACAACTGCCCCATAGGCTTTGCAAGTCTGTAATGTTTATAGACAGACTGCCACATCTTTCTCCCATGGAGCGGCTGATGAGTTCCAACTACTACTATACCACCAGTGCTCCTTTCTTTTTCCTCCAGCACTCATTAACTTTAACATAATATTTACTATTTTATTAAGTGCACTTCCCACCTCCCACCAAAATGTATATTTTGAGAGTCAAAATTCAAAGTTGGATTTAAATAATGAAAGAACCCACGTTTATGTAGTTTTCCCGAGACATATCTAAAACACAGGGACACGAGAAACCAAAAGAATCATATGAGTTTACCTTCCTCATTATTTCCTACACCTTTATTTGTTATCAAGTGATCATAAACAACTGAAAAGCCCATCATTAGGGGACTAGTTAAGTAAATTATGGCTCTTCCATATAATAGGAAATTATATCTTCATTAAAAATGATGAGGTAGCTCTAATTATGTGTATGGAGCATCACCGGGATAGATTGGTAGCCAAAAATAAATAAATAACAAGCACTGTGCAGAGCAATATATGTAGTGTGCTACAATTCATGCATATAAAAATAACACACATGATCTATTTCTGGAAGGAATCACAGGTACTTTGTAACAGTGGGAACTTCAGGGTGGGCAAAGTCTGTGGCTTGGAGACAGGTAAGGCACAGAACTCCCTTCTATGTTGTACTTTTATAATTTTGTGCCACATGAATGTAATTATTATAAAACAATTAATTAATTAGAAAATAGCAACAGAGGCATATTCATTAGAACTACTACTAGAATATACAACTAAACTGGGAAAGTTATAAGAGAAGGCAAATTGTCTGATTATGCTCTTTCCTGGAAAAAATAGAGCCTCTAATACTCGTCAGAACAATGGCCACCCTGATTGCCCCTAACAACAACAACAACCCTTTGTTTTCAAGTCGATTCTGAATCATAGCAATCATACCTTAAATCTACCCCCAACCTCACCCCCATCCTGCCTAAGGAGGGACCAGGTTTTAAAGTTTAAGCATGTTTTCCCTTCTAAAGATAACCTGATGACTTTCTAGCACCTCTGTATATGCTCCTGAGAAATAAACACAAACACACACACACACACACACACACTAGCGCACACGCGCATTCTTAACCATAGTCAAGACTTCCCAGTTGTACTGCATATTTTTCTAAATTGCATGCTTCTTGTTTCATGGGCACGTTTTCAATCAAATATGCCATTAGCTTTGATATGTGTTTTTCTCTTGCTCAATCTGGTATACACCTATCATCATCCTAAACTATCTTGATAAGCTACCATCCTTATGCAAAGTACCATGCAAAATGAGTTTACAGTCTTTGTCCTTGTGTGACGCATTGGAAATGTATCACAGAAGACTAACAGCGTAAAGCAGAGAGAAAGAGCATATCAACAATGAAATACTGTGCTTGCATTCAAGTCAAATAACGCGTCTGCTCTGAATATTAAGGACCAAGTTTATTGTGTCAATTGCAAGCACACAGTAAACATGCAAGATTTTTGCTCCTTTTAGATCACAGCCATTGGAAACCGTATGGAGTGCAGTAACACTCTGACACACATGGGGGCGCCATGAGTCAGAGTCAACTCAACAGCAATTGGTTTGTTTTTGGTTTTCCATACAAATAAATCACATTTTTCACCTATTCAACTGAATCTCTTATAAAGGATTAAAATAGCTAGCTATTTTTTAATGCTATATATACAAATGGAGCCCTGGTGGTACAGTGGTTAAGGGCTGGGCTGCTCACCAAAGAGTTAGCAGTTTGATTCCACCAGGCGCCCCTTAGAAACCCTATGGGGCAGTTCTACTCTGTCCCTTAGGGTCTCTATGAGTCACAATAGACTACAGCAACAGGTTTTTTTTTTTTTTTTTGCATATATATACAAATAAAAAGATCAGATTGTCCCGTTAAAAGGCAATATTTAATTCCAGTAGGTGTCTTCTCAGACCTAATCACAATCTTCAAGTTAGTTTTTTTTTTAACTTTGGAAAACCCAAAACCTGTTGCTGGTAAGTTGATTCTGACTCACAGCAACCCTGCAGTACAGACTAGGACTGCCTCATAGGGTTCGCAAGGCTGTAAATCTTTACAGAAACAGACTGCCATATCTTTCTCCCATGGTGCAGCTGGTGGGTTTGAACCACTGATTTTTTGGTTAGCAGCTGCATACTTTAACCACTGTGCCACCAGGGTTCCTTAATTTTAGAAAAGAACCCCTTAATTTTGAAAAAGACTGGTTGATTAAATTGTGAAGAATGTTTTGCAGCTCCTTACCCCCACAAGGGCCAGACTTCCTGGGAGACATTCCTAAATTCCAGGCTCCTTATGCTTGTATCTTTGTTAAGGCCCTATTCTCTGATGTTGAGGGGCAAAGGGCAGGGCAGGACTTTTATTCACTCTTCAATGTGAATGGGAGATGAAAGAACATCAGGTAAGCCATCAGGAAGCCAGAGTCCTTAATAAGACCACCCTGATAGTAAATTGCCGTATATTTTGGGAAAGTCTTTAAGAATGTTCGATCTCTTAGTTGAAAGTGAGGTGGTCAGCTCGATCATTTCAAAGATTCTTTAAGTTCTAAAATTCTGTGAATATCTATGTGGATGTCTGTACATGTGGGATGACTAAGTGTCTTCATGTTTCATGGGCACATTTTATAATGCACACATCCTTCTGTGACCTTTTCAACCAGACACTCAGCAGGTACCACAGTTTACCCGTCTAATAGTCTGAGAAACTGAAATATAGACAATTAGGACTTAGAAACCTGAAATTCCACAGTCACAAGGAGCATCTCAAAGGACATTTTCTGTCACTTCTCTGCATTTGATAAGAAAATATGTGTCTCTCGAAAAAGACTGCTCCTTCAGAAAAAATATACTGAAATTTAAACATAAAACTAAAGAGGATCCCATATCAGATATTACCGCAGGAAATTCAAATTCTGCCTCACAAATATCTGAGGAAACAACTGACTTTCTTTAACAAAATTACAAATCTTGTAAAGTTTAGATGATAAAATTGCAAAGAATGTTTTGCAGCTCCTGATAAGGTAATGTGCTGCTACGGGAAGGAATACACCAGGGAAATTTAGACTTACATAAACACATTTTCACTTATCCCTTCAAAGTAGTATTACAGTAATCTTAATTCTAATACTTATTAATATCTGTTAAATAAATTCATTCACTTGTTTTGAGTAGTAGATAGAATGTCTGATTGATTTGCGCTCAGAGGTGCCCTCATCAATCCAGTAATCAAAATTTGTAAATATAACAACACCAACAACACAAATATGCATATAGGCATATATAGATGGGTATGAATATGTGGGCACATGTCTGTGTACAGATAGATGTATCTATAGACATATGTACATACAGCAGGGACGGATTACCTAGTAAGCAAGGTATGCACAGGTTTAATTGCATTTACTTGATGTGGTAAAACCCAGGTGAAATTGTGCTCTACAGATTAGTAAGTAAACACAATTAAACCTATGCATACCTTGCTTACCGGAAGCGATGCATATTGTGCATACTGGTTAATCAGCCCCTGACATACAGGTATGTGTGTGCATGCATGTATATTTATATATATAATAAATCACATAGGAGACACAGTCATGGATACTTCTTAGACATAACCAAACACCCTGCGAGACTGGTTTTCTGAGTTTGAAAGCTCAGGGCCGTAGTCTTGTGGGACAACTCAGTTAATTGGTATAATATAGTTCATAACACATATGGGCTATATCCCAATGTGGTGAGTAGTGTCTGGGCTCTTAGAAACTTGTGAATGGTCATCTAAAATAAAACTGTTGGTCTCTACTCACCCAGGAAAAAAGAGAAAAAAGGAAACCCAGGACTCAAAGAAGAAAGTAGTCCACAGGACTAACAGTCTACACAAACCATGGCCTCATCTATCCTGAGACCAGAAGAACAAGATGGTGCCCGGCTACCAGTACTAGCCATTCAGATCAGGGCCACAATAGATGGAACAGAACTGAAATTCTTAAAAAGTCCAGACTTACTGGACCAGTTAAGACTAGAGGACTCCCTGAGACTATCACCCTGAGATACTCTTTAAACCTTAGACCAAAACTATGCCTTGAGGTCACCTTTTAGCTAAATAGCAGATTGGCTCATAAGCAATATCACCTGTGAGTAATGAGTTCTTTAAAAAATCATCTATAGGAGATCAAATGGTCAAAAATTACTCTAAACCAAAGATGAGAAGATAAAGGGGCAGGGAAATTAGAGTACTGGAAATGGTACAACCACATGGAATGAATAAGAATGACAACATGTAAAAAACTGTAACCAATATCACTGAATAATTTGTGTAGAAATTGTTAAATGGGAACCTAATTTGCTGTGTAAACTTTCGCGTTAAATACAATAAAATATTAATTTAAAAAAATTTTTTTTTTCTAAATGTTTTGCTGATGGTCTTTGTGTTTCTTCCAAAGAGATCTCTGTGAATACAAGAAGCCAGGCCTGGAGCAGCAGGTACAAATGGAACATTTGCACCTTTAGTTAAACGACTACATAAACAAAGCATTTTTAGCATCTTGCAGCACGCTATGAGTATTTAGCACTTTACTAGGCAGGGCAGTAGATTTCCTAGGGCACAGAATGAGAAGCAGTTACCTGTACAGGACCATCTTCTTACCAGGCGTATTCTAAACGAGTCCATAAAAAGTAGTTTATCACCTAAAGGGCAAAACGAAAGCCAAATGATCCACTGGTTTAGAATTGTTTGAAAATAAAGGATGTCCAGCTAAAGAGAACGGATTGATTAAAATACAGATTAAAACTGAGAAGTCCTGAAAGAAAGTGAACTGTTTATTTAAGCCAAAGTACTCCTATCTATTTGCCCATGAACCAATTTTTTCTGGGAAAACCTACCAACACTTAAGAGCAGCTAATCTTTTATAGAACACATTTCAGGAACATTATTTTACAGCCTATGCTCTTTAGAAGCAAGGATGGCAAGACTACGTCTTACATACTTTGGACATGTTATCAGGAGGGACCAGACCCTGGAGAAGGACATCAGGCTTGGTAAATCAGAGGGTCAGAGAAAATGAGGAAGACCCTCAACAAGATGGACTGACACAGTGGCTGCAACAATGGGCTCAAGCATAACGATTGTGAGGATGGTGCAGGACGGGACAGTGTTTCATTCTGTTGTACGTAGGGTTGCTATGAGTCAGAACCGACTTGACGGCACCTAACAACAACAACAAATTTTACACCCTAAGGAGCCCTGGTGACACAATGGTTAAGCACTCAGCTGCTAACCAAAAGGTCAGTGGTTCAAACCCACCACCCACTCTGAAGGAGAAAGATGTGGCAGTCTGCTTCTGTAAAGATTTACAGCCTTGAAACCCTATGCGGCAGTTCTACTCTGTCCTATATGGTTGCTATGAGTGGGAATCAACTCGGTGGCAATGGGTTTGGGTTTTTCGTTTGTTTGTTTTTGGTATTTTACATCCTTGGCTTTTGTTAATACCTCTACAAGCCATCATCTACAAAGCAGCCAGAGTAATCTGCCTACATTGCTAATATGGCCAGGTCATGGCCCTGCTGGGGTTCTTCCAGTGACTTCCATTCTCTACAAGACAAAGTATAACCTCTGAAATACCACATATAAGGCCTTGAGTGATCTGACCCCAGCTGCTCTCTTCAGTCTCACCTCTCATTACAGACTGTGGCTTTTCCTTTTAAGGCAAAGAAAGAATTGAGCGTGGTTACAGCATGAGAAGAAGCAGCGTAGAGAGGGAGAAATTAAATATAGATGAAGGAAGGGATGAATAACAGAACAATATTCTGGATAAAGTTGGAGGTGGGCTCAGGGTTTTAAAGAGGAAGAGGCATAGCTCACACTCTGATCTTGGCATAATAACGGTAAGATGTGGGCCGACAGAAATAAAATTAAATGTAAAAGGAGGAAAAGAACCAAGATCATGATCGAACACCCCCAGTATCCTCAGTGTGGTAGGAAGACGATCATCTGCTGGGCTGAAGAGAGCAGGGATTGAGTGGGGCTTTGAAGAGTGAGGAGAAAATTTGGATGATTGTCAGGCAAATAGAAGGTGGAAATGATCAAGGCCCCACTAAGGTCCAGTCTGAGGCAAGATGCTAATCTTCTGGGCTCAGCTACCCACGGGCTGAACTAATTGGAGCAGAGAAGGTGAATCACTCCATTGCTCTAAGTTATGTTCTAACTGGACCAGTTAGCAAAAAGTGGTTTCCAAGAGAACTGAAGAAAATAGACAGTAAAACCTGTGAAAGCCGGAACCTGTATAAGGCAGAAACCTGTCAGGGAAGGAAAACTCAAATATTTTCCACTAATAGAGAACAGAAAAGTGGTGAGACGGCACCCTGTCAAAGGCGGAAAGCTTGCGAGACCTGGAAAATCAAGGCAGTCCTGTCAAGTTCCAGCTCTCACAGGTTTCACTGTAGTTCATACTGTTGAAGAAACAGGATCATAGAGGTTCATGCATGAACCAAAGCAAACGGAAGGGTATGGGTTGAAGATAATGTAAATCCCTAGGGTGACAGAACTGGTTGAAGTCAAATATCAACTGGAGGCCTGGAATGTTGGGGAGGTTGTGCTAATTAATGAACTTTTAATGATTACTATTTCTGAGGTTGAGAAATTCTTAGGAATAACAAGTTCCTGCCAATATTGCCTACAATTTTCTATAATTACTACAATAGAAGAGATTGTGAATCTGTCCCCAAATCTTGAGTGAACAAGGAAAATGTATGACTTAGGATATTTTGGTTTTAAGTAATAGGAAAAAATCGGTGGGAGCTGGAGAATGTATCGTCTCACAGATCTGAGGAATTTTGTAACAGTGCTGGCTTCATAGTTTGCAGGGCTCATATGAAAAACAAGAAGGCATAGAGACCAGCAAAGCCAGAGAGTACACAGAATGGGTACAGCCATAAGAGAATAACAGATGATCACTTCATTCATTTTCACTCAGAGTTTCAGTGAGAAACCTGAAGAATGCAAAGAGAATCTAGGGAAGTGGATGGCAAAAAAAAAAAATAGCAATTACTATAAGAGACTCCAAACGGCAGTGGTGTCCAGGGGGTTCAGCTAGAAAAGGGGCATGGAGAGAGATTCTTTAAAAGAATGAGAATGGCCAACCTCAGGTAATGGGCTGTCTGAGCTTTGGTTTTGTGGAGGCCTTGACCAGCTCCAGGAATGTTGATGAGAGAAGCTATACAAGGAGCAGACGCCTGGCGAGCCATGAAAAGCTGAATGGAAAACCAGAGAGACCACCTTACTTAGGTTCAGCCTGAAGGGACCAGACAAGAGGGGGGATCCAGACAAAGGCAGCTATGTCAAACCTTGGAAGGCAGAGCCTGGAGAACGTAGCAGAGAGAGAATATCACAGTCTGACAAAAACAAACATGTTTAAGTTTGCCCAGTTTTAAGGGCTGCAAGTTGTTGTTGTTGTTGTTAGCTGCTGTCGAGTTGATTTTCAACTCACAGCAACTCCATGTGACAATGTAGAACTGCCCCATAGGGTTTTCTAGGCTGTAATCTTTATGGGAGTGGATCGCTATGTGTTTCTCCCACAGAGCCACTGGGTGGGTTCAATTCACTGAGCTTTAGCAGCCAAGAGCTTAACTGTTGTCCTACCAGGGTGCCTTGCTGGGCTGCATAGGTCTCCTCATTCTGTTTATAAAATTGACTCTGCACTTTTCTCCCTAATATAACAACATCGTCTCCTGGATACAGCAACAACTTCATCACCATAATACCACTATCATCATGATTTTAGAAGCTATTAAACATATATTATTTTCTGTTTTCATCTATAAGTCATTTAGTACACACTGAGTCCCTAGGTGGTACAAATGGTTAACAAGCTGAGCTCCTAACTGAAAGGTTGGAGGTTCAAGTCCACCCAGAGGCACCTCGGAAGAAAGGCCTGGTGATTTACTTCTAAAAAATCAGCCATTGAAAACCCTACAAAGCACAGCTCCACCCTGGCACACACAGGGTCACCATAGTTGGAGTTCACTTGATGACAACTAGTTTTATGCCTTGTTAATTATTACTAATATTCCTAAAAAATGAAAAGGAGAAAAATTGCAAGCCATCATTCAATCAACAAATATCTTGACATATATCATGCAATTGCTCCTGTGGTAGGGGCTGTGGTACATGCAAAAGAACTATAAGATATGGTTCCTGATTTCTCCAAGCCTATACGCTCCAGAATTTCATCACTGGTTAAGGGAACTTTCTCTGATGATAGAAAAGTTCTATAATTCATGTTGTCCAACATGGTAGCCAAATGTTGCTATTGAGCACTTTAAATGTGGCTACTGTGATTAAGAAACTGAGTTTTGAATTGCATTGTAGTATTATAAATAATAGATTTAAGTTTAAATATAAATAGCCAAATGAGACATGTGGCCACAGTATGAGACAGCACAGCTGTAGACGGTAGTCTTATATAAAACGTTGAAGATAAAACAAAATTAAGTTACACAGTATAAAAACTTCCACATTTTATAAAGGATATTTAAACCAGGCTTTGGATTTATACTTGTATTAATAAGAATTCAAAAATTATTATTAAATTCACCAAATCCCCACAGGTTGCTTGATAAAGAGGTGAACTTAAGGCATGTCTCTTTTGTCATGTTATTCCACCTTAGAATGCACTAGCCCAGCAGTGACATGGAGAATTTTGAGTAGAGAATTCAAAGTCCAGGTAATTAAGGAGGAAATCGCCTGAATATGGGACATTCACAACAGGTGGCCTGCATCTAAACGTGAAGCTATTCCATAGAGACCACAGAGCAACTCCTCTACTAGTACATGTCTGGCCACCATCATATTTTCTCTCCAAGTATCTTGTGAAACTTATTTCTCTAATATGAAAGTAAATGAGGATTTCTTACACTGTTTTTATTCCCCCTACCTGTCAGATACAATTCCCATGGATTTAGTTATTCACAAGTACAGCAATCAGATGAATTTGGAATTACACTCCTACCGACCTAGATTATTTGAATAAAATTGCTTCATAAGTGATTTTTTTTTCTATTCTAAAACCAGTTCTGAAAAGGGGACCAGATGAAAAATAGAGCAAATGTACCAAGGCTATAAAGAAAGGATTTCTTCTTCATATTTCATTTTTCCTTTTAACTGTATGCAAGCAAGACCCAGTCATTTTTTTCAATTACCTGAACTAAAGGGAGAAGAGTACATTAATATAATATTAGCTGATATTTACTGAGACACTTCTGTATGGACCATCCTTTCTTCTAAATATGTACCTATGAACTTTTTTAATCATCAAGGCCACAGTATGAGGGAGGCACCATTATCATGCCCATTTTGAGAGGAGTAACTAGTGCACAGAGTGGCTAAGTCACATGACCAAGGTCAAGAACTTCATGTGTGGAATCATGATTCAAAACCAGGCAGTTTAGTACTAGAGCCCTTGCTTTGGACTTCACACCACACTGTTTCTCTCAACTCATTCATACACATACACACAGGGACAGATTACCCAATAAGCAAGGTAGACACAGGCTTACTTATTAATCTATAGTGCACAATTTCACCACAGAAAACAGGTGGAATTTTGCACTACAGGTTAGCAAATAAACACAATTAAGCCTGTGATACCTTGCTTACTGTAAGCCCATGCATACCTTGCTTACTGGTTAATCCACCCCTGCATACATGTGTGTGCATGCACACACACAAGCAACAATGGACTGAGCATCTAAAACTGGTTTTGCACGATCGAGGAGACACCCCTATCATTCTCTTTATTTTTTTATATTCTCCTCATGCAAGCTCCCTTCTCTGCTCAATACCTCTTTCCTGTCTTCCCAACTAGCACCTAATAGGAATCACATGGAGAGCCTGGAAGGTAATAGTCATAAATTTACTATACGGTTCACAGAGAAAGAAGAATTATTTACGTAGGTAAAAATTGTTCTGCTGCCTATAACATATACTCTGGGGGGGAAATTCAAGGGGTAATTTCTAAGGAAGTTCTACAAAAAATAGTCTAGAAAAATAGGAAAATACAGAATGACACCTCAACCATACAGACTGCAGCCATGGCAAAGCCATTACAGACTGCATTTAACATCAGCTAAAACAGAGAGTTATCCTTAAAACATGCCATTGGTGAAGGAGTTCTGGCAAAATGGCACTCTGGGCAGAAGCACCACGCTGTCCCTCCACAGCAAAGATCTGAAAAACTAAGTCGAACAGAGAATACAACAATCCTGAAACCCTAAAACATCAAATGAAGAGATAAAGAACTCAGCTAAGCACCAAATGGAGTGAGAAAACTAACAGAGAACAGAGGCGAGGAGAGATTCATGCAGACGTTCCCCACCAGCTAACACAGTGCAGCTCCACCATCTTGGGCTCCACCATCTTGGACTCCTATCGGAGACCAGCAAATGCTCATGGAGCGTCCAGTGGGAGAAAAAACAACCGGTAATTTGCGGTGTGCGCTTTCCCACCCCCCACCCCTCTTCACCCCAGCTTGGCCTCCTCCGCTTCCCGCGGCCACAGTCTCTTGACTGGGAAGCGCCGGCTGCTTGGATTCCACACACCCAAGCGGGCAGCTCTCTGGGTGCCATTTCTTGGCTGCTAGTGTTGCTTTTTTTTTTCTGCTTCTTTTGATTTCTCAATTGCCTCTCGCCACCTCCCCCTCCTTTCGGTCGAGTGCCTGGCTCCGTGTGCCACCTTTGCTTCTTCCTGAGGGGCTGCAGAGCGCTGGTAATTTCTGATATACGCTTTCCCACTCTCTACCCTTCTTCACCCACACTCGGCCTCCTCTCTTTCCTGCGGACACAGTCTCTTGTCCAGAAACACCAGCCTGCACTAGCTGGCTCTCTCAGTACCATTTGTTGGCTGCTGGTGTTGCTTTTTTTTTTTTCTCCCCCCTGCCTTTTTTGATTTCTTGCTTGCCTCTCGCCACCTCCCCCTCCTTTTGTTCGAGTGCCTGGCTCCGTGCGCCATCTTTGCTTCTTTCTTAGGGGCTTCACAGCTCCATTCGAGTGTGGAGCTGCATCCCGGTCTGGGCTACCGCACTGGTGGGATCCTGGGGCTTTTGTTGTTTTGTTCATTTTGAATTGTTTGTTTGTTTTCTTTTCCTTTTCTTGAATTGTGAGCCCTTCCTGGCCAAGTGGAGCTGCATGGCAAGGAACTCCCCTTCAGCTTCCACAGACATGCAGAGGGATCCCTGAGAGCATTTCTTTTTTCGTTGTTTTTTTTTTTTTTTTCTGTTTTGTTGGGGGGCCTTTCTTGTTCTTTTTTTTTTTTTTTTTTTTGGTTTTGTTTTCTTTTCTTTTCCCCTTTTTGTCTTTCTTCATTGCTCAGTCTCTCATCTCTCTATATCTTCCTTCTCTTTCTGATCCCTGAATGCCAGGCATTGTATACCTCTACACCTTCTAGCCAGGCTGTACTGCAACACCTGAGAGCGACCTCCCCAGACCTCATACCTGCATCGGTGGGATCCCTGGGAACTTCGCAGTTCTTTAACCTTTCTGATTTTTATTTATTCATTCTTTTCTCTTCTTCCTCTTCCCCTTTCTGTTTCTCTCCATTTCATAATCTCTCATCTCTCCATCCCAAAGGCAAGCTCCCCTAGCATTCTTTTTTGTTTGTTTGTATGTTTTTGGCTCCTGTTCCTCTCTCCTCTCTCCTATATCCATCTTAGCTCCACACATAAAAATCTCCCCGCTGCATCCTGCCTACCTGCACCATGCACTTGACATTACACCACCAGGCAGCACAGGCACGGCCTACTGGAACCTGCCCTGCACTGATTACCAACCCGCCCTGGTGGCTGTAGTAAGTGCCACAAACAACCTGTCCCAGTAACTCCTCTTCAGCTAGACCTGCCCTGCTATACCATATCTAAGTGACTGACCCTGCCATTTGGAGAAGGAGGTGAAAAGTATTGTGCCCACAAATAAGCAAACAACAAAGAACACACAGTCCGCCTGCTCAGACATAGTTAAAAATTTTTTTATAAAAAGGGACGAAACAAACAAATCTACAATCAATAAATGAGAAAAATAACTACTGAATGCCCCAAAAACAGCAGACAATATCAAAACATTTAAAAAACAGGACAGGATGGTTCCAGTAGGCATCCAAATGAAAACACCAGATGACTCTCTTGTGCAAGAAAACGCACTAGAACTACCTGATAGTGAATTCAAATCTCTAATACTCGGAATTCTCCAAGAACTGCAGCAAAAAGCTGACAAACATGAGGAAAAAATAGACAAATTCATGGAAAATACAGACAAAAAATTCAAAGAATTCAGGAAGATGGTGCAGGAACAAAATGCCAAAATGAATTCACAACTAGAAATTATACAAAAACAACAATTAGAACTCCAAAAGATAAACAACAAGATTTCAGAAATGGATGATGTCATAGAAGGGCTGAGAAGCAGATTAGAAACGGTGGAATTCAGTGGAATTGAAGACAAACACTTGGATACAACTCTGTTTCAGGAAAACTCAGAAAAAAGAACAAAGAAAAATGAAGAGACCCTGAGAGTTATGTCGGACACAATTAAAAGCAAAAATTTACGAGCGATTGCAATTCCAGAACAGGGGGAGAAAACAGAAAGCACAGAGAGGATCATTGAGGAACTGCTGACAGAAAACTTCCCCAATATCATGGAAGATGGAAAGCTGGCCATCCAAGAAGCTCAACAAACCCCATATAGAGGAGACCCCAAAAGAAAATCACCAAGGCATATCATATTCACACTCGCCAAAACCAAAGGCAAACAAAGAATCCTGAGAGCAGCTCGTGAAAAACAAGACGTCACATACAGAGGCGAAACATTAAGACTAAGCTCAGATTATTCGGCAGAAACCATGCAGGCAAGAAGGCAATGGGATGACATATATAAAATCTTGAAAGAAAAAAATTGCCAGCCAAGAATAGTATATCCTGCAAAACTCTCGTTCAAATTTGATGGTGAAATTATGTCATTTCCAGATAAACAGAAGTTAACGGAATATGTAAAACTCAAACCAAACTTACAAGAATTATTACAGGGAGTTCTTTGATCTGAGGACAAACAGCTTCAGCTCACAGGCAGAACCTAGGACACAGGATCGTACGAGCCAGATACCAATCTAGGAAATGAACTCCCAGGGACTATCAAAAACCAAAAGAAATACAACAGGGAATCAGAACAATTAATCAATAAATGACAACAACATCAAAACAATAAAAGAGGGAATAAACAGCATAGGTATAGAACATTCTAATGGATAGGAAGGCAAGGTGATACGAAGCAATGGTAGATTGCTTCAAACCTAGAAAGATAAGGGTAAAATTCATGGTAACCACAAAGAGAGTTAACAAACATACTCATAAAAATAAAGACAAAAAACATAAAGTCTCGGCAAAAACAAAACGTACAAAAAAAAAAAGAAATTAAAAAAAAAAAAACTACAAACAAAAGTAACTCAGCACAAGAGGGTAAGAAGAACAAAGAAAACTTCAGCACCACAAAAAAAAGCACTACAAAATGACAGCAACAAACTCACATCTATCAATAATTACACTGAATGTATATGGACTCAATGCACACATAAAGAGACGGAGAGTGACAGAATGGATAAGAAAACAGGATCCATCAATTTGCTGTCTACAAGAGACACACCTTAGAAACAAAGATGTGAATTTATTAAGAGTCAAAGGGTGGAAAAAAATATATCAAGCTAACAACTACCAAAAAAGAGCAGGAGTGGCAATTCTAAACTCAGATAAAATAGACTTTAAAGCAAAATCTACCACGAAAGACAAAGAAAGACACTATATAATGATTAAGGGGAGGATCCATCATGAAGACATAACCATAATAAACATCTACACACCCAATGACAGGGCTCCAAAATACATAAAACAAACTCTAACAACACTGAAAAGAAAAATGGACAGTTCCACAAGAATAGTAGGATACTTCAACACACCACTCTCAGTAAAGGAGAGAACAACTAAGAAGAAACTCAGCAAAGATACAGAAGACCTAAAGGGCACAATCAACCAACTTGACCTCATAGACATATATAGAACAGTCCAACCACTGCAAAGTACACATTCTTTTCCAACGCACATGTAATATTCTCCAGAATAGACCACATCTTAGGCCGCAGAGCAATCCTCAACAAGATCCAGAACGTTGACATAATTCAAAGTATCTTGTCTGACCACAATGCCATCAAGGTAGAAATTAACACTAGAAAGAGCAAGGAAAAAAAATCAACTACATGGAAACTGAATAATACCCTGCTTACACATCACTGGGTAATAGAAGAAATCAGAGATGGAATCAAAAAATTCCTAGAATCAAAAAGAGAATGAAACCTCATCATACCAAAACCTTGGGACACAGCAAAGGCAGTCCTCAGAGGACAATTTATAGCAATAGATACACATATCAAAAAAGAATAAAGGGTCAAAATCAAAACATTAACTACAGAACTCAAACAAATAGAAAGAGAACAGCAAAAAAAAGCCCACAACCACTGGAAGAAAGGAAATAGTAAAGAGCAGAGCAGAAATCAATGAAATAGAGAACAGAAAAACAATAGAATCAACAAAACCAAAAGTTGGTTCTTTGAAAGAATCAACGAAATTGACAAGCCACTGGCCAGACTGACAAAAGAAAAACAGGAGAGGACACAAATAACCCAAATAAGAAATGAAATGGGGGACATTACAACAGCCCCAACTGAAATAAAAAGGATTATTACAGAATACTATGAAAAACTATACTCCAACAAATTTGAAAACCTAGAGGAAATGGATAAATTTCTAGAATCACGCGGCCTACCCAAACTACAACAAAGTGATGTTGAAAATCTGAACAGATCCGTGACAAGAGAAGAGATTTAAAAGGTAATAAAAAAACTCCCAACCAAAGAAAGCCCTGGCCCAGATGGCTTCACTGGAGAATTCTACAAAACATTTACAGAAGAGCTTCTACCAGTACTACTCAAGCTATTTCAGAGCATAGAAGAGGAAGCAACGTTTCCAAATTCATTCACTGAAGCCAGCATAATGCTGATACCAAAACCAGGCAAAGACGTCACAAAAAAACAAAATTACAGACCAATATCTCCCGTGAATATAGATGCAAAAATTCTCAACAAAATTCTAGCCAAGAGAATTCAGCATCATATCAAAAAAATAATACACCACGAACAAGTAGGATTCATACCAGGTATGCAAGGATGGTTCAACATTAGAAAATCAATCAACGTAATCCACCACATAAATAAAAGGAAAGAAAAGAATCACATGATCATCTCAATTGATGCAGAAAAGGCATTTGACAAAGTCCAACACCCATTCCTGATAAAAACTCTCAATAAAATAGGTATGGAAGGGAAATTTCTCAACATAATAAAGGGCATCTATACAAAACCAACGGCCAACATCATTCTTAATGCAGAGAGGCTGAAAACATACCCCTTGAAAACAGGAACAAGACAAGGATTCCCTTTATCACCACTCCTATTTAACACTGTGCTGGAAGTTCTAGCTAGAGCAATAAGGCAAGAAAAAGAAATAAAGGGCATCCAAATTGGTAATGAAGAAGTTAAACTCTCCCTGTTTGCAGATGATATGGTACTATACATAGAAAACCCTAAAGACTCCACAAGAAATCTACTGGAACTAATAGAAAGATTCAGCAGAGTAGCAGGATACAAGATAAACATTCAAAAATCAGTTGGATTCCTAAACACCAGTAAGGAGAATGATGAAAAGGAAATCAGGAAAACAATACCATTTATAATAGCCCCTAAAAAGATAAAATACTAAGGAATAAATCTGACCAGGGATGTAAAAGACCTATACAAAGAAAACTACAAAACACTACTGCATGAAACCCAAAGAGATCTACATAAATGGAAAAACATACCATGCTCATGGATAGGCAGACTCAACACTGTGAAAATGTCAATTCTACCCAAAGCAATTTACAAATACAACGCAATCCTGATCCAAATACCAACAACATTCTTCAAAGAGATGGAAAAACTAATCATTAACTTTATGTGGAAAGGAGAGAAGCCCTGAATAAGTAAAGCACTACTGAAGAAGAAGAAGAAAGTTGGAGGACTCACACTTTCTGACTTCAGAACCTACTATACAGCTACAGTAGTCAGAACAGCCTGGTACTGGTACAACGACAGACACATTGACCAATGAAACAGAATTGAGAACCCAGATGTAAATCCATCCACTTACGGTCACCTGATCTTCGACAAGGGGCCAAAGTCCATCAGATGGGGAAAAGACAGTCTTTTTAAAAAATGGTGCTGGCAAAACTGGATATCCATTTGCAAAAAAATGGAAACAGGACCCATACCTCACACTGTATACAAAAACTACTTCAAAATGGATCAAAGACCTGAATATAAAGCCTAAAACCATAAAGTTCATAGAAGTAAAAATAGGACCAACACTTCAGGCCTTAATACATGGCATTAACAGGATACAAACCATAACCATCAACACACAAACCTCAAGAGATAAGCTAGATAACTGGGATCTTCTAAAAATCAAACATCTATGCTCTTCAAAAGACTTCACCAAAAGAGTAAAAAGAGAACCTACAGACTGGGAAAAAATTTTTGGACAGTACATGTCAGACAAAGGTCTAATCTCCATAATCTACAAGAAAATCCAACACCTCTACAACAAAAAGACAAATAATCCTATTAAAAAATGGGCAAAGGAAATGATCAGACACTTCACCAAAGAAGACATTCAAATGGCCAACAGACACATGAGGAAATGCTCGCAATCACTAGCCATTAGAGAAAAGCAAATTAAAACCACAATGAGATACCATCTCACCCCAGCATTACTGGCACGAATCAAAAATACTGGAAATAACAAATGCTGGAGGGGCTGCTGGGAGATCGGAACTCTTATACACTGCTGGTGGGAATGCAAAATGATACAACCATTTTGGAAAATGATATGGCGCTTCCTCAGAAAGCTAGAAATAGACATACCATTTGATCCAGCAATCCCACTCCTAGGAATATATCCTAGGGAAATAAGAGTTGTCACTCGAATAGACATATGCACACCTATGTTCATGGCAGCATTGTTCACAATAGCAAAACAATGGAAACAACCTAGATGCCCATCAGCAGATGAATGGATAAACAAACTACAGTACGTACACACAATGGAGTACTACGCTACGAGAAAGAACAACAATGAATCTGTGAACCATCTCATAACATGGATGAAACTAGAGGACATTATGCTGAGTGAAATAAGTCAATCACAAAAGGACAAATATTGTATGAGACCTCTATTGTAAAAACCCATGAAAAAGTTCACACACAAAATGTAAAAATCTTTGTTGGTTACCAGGGATGGGAGGGGTGGGGGGGAAGTACTAAATAGGCAATCGATAAGTGGTATCTTGGGTGAAGCGTGAGACAGTACACAATACAGGGGAAACTAGCACAACCTGTACGAGGAAAGGTCATGGAAGTCCCATAGACACATCCAAACTCCCTCAGAGACTGAATTGCTGGGTGGAGGGCTGTGGGGACCATGGTCTCGGGGAACATCTAGCTCAATTGGCATGACACAGCTTATAAAGACAATGCTCTACATTCTACCTTGGTGAGTAGTGTCTGGGGTCTTAAAAGCCTGTGAGCAGCCATCTAAGATACTCCACTGGTCTCATCCCTTCGGGAGCAAGGGAGAATGAAGAGAACAGGATACAAGGAAAAGATTAGTCCGAAGGACTAGTTGTCCACAGCTACCAAGGCCTCCACCGGACTGAGTCCAGGACAGCTAGATGGTGCCCGGCTACAACCACAGACTCCTCTGACCAGGATCACAACAGAGGGTTCTGGACAGAGCTGGAGAAGGATGTAGAGCATAATTCTAACTCACAAAAAAAAGACCAGATTTACTGGCCTAAAGGAGACTGGAGAAACCTCGAGAGTATGGCCTCCAGACACCCTTTTAAGTCAGTGGTGAAGTTACCTCCGAGGTTCACTGTTCAGCCTGGGAGTGGACATCCCAGTAAAACCAAATAAGACTAACGAGGTACAGGAGTCCAGTGACAAGGGCCAGAAGGCAGAAGGGGATAAGGAAGCTGGTGATAGGGAACCCAAGGTTGAGTAAGGATATTGTTGATGTGTTGTGAGATTGTTAACCATTGGCATAGGGCAACATTTGTAGTAACTGTTAATTGAGAAACTATTTTGTTCTGTAAGCCTTCATCTTAAGTGAGAATAACAGCACAATTGGAAGAGCATAGTCAATATCACTGAACTGTGTATGTAGAAATTTTTGAAACGGTGTATCTTTGGCTATGTGTATTTTCACCAATAAAAAAAAAAAGGTTGAGAAGTTAGAGGGTTATTATGTTGTGGGGTTGTTAACCAATGTCATAAAACAACATGTGTACTACCGTTTCGTTAGAAACTATTTGTTCTGTAAGCCTTCACCTGAAGTACAATAAAATATTAAGAAAAAAAAAAAAGCATGCCATTGGCATTGTCAATGAAAGATCACATTAAATGTCCTCTTTGTCAATTACAATGTTAAGTCTGAGCTAAGAAACAGCCTTGGAAACAAGAGTGGGTATTTCACCAGGGCATCTACCTTTAGTGGGATTTTATGAAATAAAGAGTGAACGACCTAGAAAAGCTTCATTTTTCTGGCTGCCTCTTTTAAGTCCAAGGCTGTTCAGTTTTATGATGTTGATGCCAGACTAGGTCATGGAACAGTGTGTGCATGAAAAAGCCACTTTGAATTAGGCACATAATTTTTGTTGCAGAATAACCGAATTCATTTTGAAGACAATGTAGCTGGTGGTATCTCTAACATGCACGGCAGCAAACTCTACTGTGTGTTGCCAGGTACACCCAAGTTGTTTCCACTGATTGTCACAACTGTCATCAGAAAGGGATGCCGCTATTTGTTGATTGGTACACTGTCCAACCATAGTAAAGATATTGTGATATTAATGCAAAGATTCTGGCATTTCTGCTTACGTGGGTCACTTGCTTTCACAAAGTTAGGTCTGCTTGTCATATATTTCCATATACCTGTTTGTTGCAGTCATTAACACGTTTCATTCTTTTCTCTTGTTTCGCTTTTTTTTCCTACTCCAAATTTAAATTCTGCAAATGCAGCAACCACAACTGTCGTATTATCACTGTACCCCATGCTTTGAAGAGTGTCTAGAATAATAGATGCTTAATGATGTGTTGATTGAATGGACAAATTACTTGGCTAGATGGATATTCATTCTTTCTTAAATTCCTCTAAGCTGTACACATTGTTGAAGTGGAGGAACAACACATTCATACGCTGAGTTGAAAAATATTTTTGAATAATTTACTGTGCCTTAGGTAGCATGTAAACATAATGATTAAATAAGACATGATAAAGAATGTCTGCCTCGAGTATTGTCCTCTTTTAAGATCTATCTACATGGGATCAAATTGACAACAGCAACTCAAAAGATTAGATTAAAAACTTAGGGGGTAATTGGTTTATGTTAATGGGGGAGAAACAACTCAGAGAAGGAGGGTGAGAATGGTTGCACAATTCAAAGAATGTAATCAATGTCACTGAATTATACATGTAGAAACTGTTGAATTGGTGTATGTTCAGTTGTGCGTAGTCTCAACAACAACAAAAATCATAAAAAAAAGAGTCTTGATGGGGAAACAAACATGTAAACAATTATAATATGGTTTATAGTCTATAATCATGACTTACAATGTAAGAATGGTGGCATCATAAAAAGGCCTTGATCAATCTTACCTGGGAAGGTAGTGACTGATAATTCAGAGGAGAATTATTGAAAAGTGAGTGCTTAAACATGGCCTGCAGAAGATATAAAGATCTAAATGAAAGAATTGCCATGAAAATATGAGTAGGGATATGGAACAGCACTATATATCTGGATAAGGATAAACAGTTCAAAACAGTTGAAGTACGGATGGTGAAGGTGAAAGTGGTAGGAGAAAAGATTAAAGATAAAGGCAAGGGTTAAATCCTAGAGCATTTATAAGCTATGCTAAAAAGTTTAAACTTTAGACCAGTATTTTCCAAAATGTATTCTTTAAAATATAGTCCCGATAGAGGCTTAAAGATTCAAGAATCAAATAAATTTTAGAAGTGCAACGTGGTGTGTCTGCTTGGATAGTCACAATGTACACGGTCCCAGTAAAGGTACTGAGAAGTCCTGTAGTCAAAAAGTTTACCTTTGTATAACTCAGAATTTCACAAATTTATTTGATCACAAAATGTCTGTGTTCATATGCATGCACATAAAATGTCTGTGAATAGTTCCATGTGATATACTTTGAGAACCACTACAATAGGCACTGGAGGATTTTAAGCCAGGGATCACCATTGTCGTTTTGTATTTCAGAAAGATTACTCTGACCAAAGAGGCAAAGAAGAGGTGAAAATAAATGAGTTTGAAGGTGGCAAAAACAGAATACTAACGTAGGAATAAGAAAATGCAACCTATGGCAATAAAAGTGTGAGTGTGGAAATGGAAACAAATTTGGGACACACTTAAGGGGGAAAGTTGGCAGGACTTTATGCCTAACTTGATATGGGGAGTTAGAGGGATAAAAGAGTAACTGCTTTCTAGGTTTCCACTTATTGTGAGTATATAGTGGTAGCATTAACAGGAAGAAAAATGGGCTTTGTTCAAAATCAGACAAATACACCTGTATGTATATTAAGCTTAAAGTTACTACGGTGAAGTTAGTTGGGGCTATGCAATAGGCAGTTGACATGTTTGTTTCATTCATACCACTTCTAGAATGTGTAATTTTGTGAGTATTGGCTTGTTCTTTTGTTTAATGCTCACTTTTATAGTAGATGCAAGGTCCTTAAGGTGAACGTATAATATATACTTAATAAATTTTTCCAGACTATGAAGTTATAGAGATTTTTTTTTCATTTTGGGTTTGAAAATATTATTTATGGATAAAATCCAGCAGTCTAGCAGCTACAATGCTCACTTTGGAAGGGGGTGAGTTGTCGGCCACGTTTCCTTTCTCCTTTTTCCAGCTTCACTGACTGGACTAGCCCAGGAAGCCATCACAAACATGACATGTAGAGCTATACACTTCTTACAGACATAAAGCTGGGAAGCTGGAGGTCAAACTATTGTTCACAGGACAGAAAATATCATAAAAGTCTCTTTCCCTATCATTTCTTTATATCTTCCAGAATTCTTCTTCCATTCTGGACCTAGGGGTTCCTTCTAGAAGGCATGAAGCAGGAGGCTAATAGGATAGAGTCCAAAAGAAAGTCATTTGTATAATGGCTGGCTTTTGTCTGGACTTTAAGAGACAAAATAAATCTGGGCCTTCCGTTTTCTACATTGTTCAAGTGGACCTCACCAAGGCAGGAAAGGAGACAGAATTGGGGAGAGGAGACATGGTTGGTTATAAAGAGTGTGCATTTGGCAGGAGGGCCTTCAGCCTTTTTTTCAGGACACTAGGTATAGCAGTGGGTGGTTTAAAAGTGCAAAGGTGTAGACAAATGGTAAATGCCAATCAATTCTACAAAGCTGATAGGGATAATAGATACTATCTCTAGCTGCAAGAGTCAGATATGGGCAGATTCCTTGATGCTTTGAATTCCTCTTCAAACATCAAACTTTTTCAACAGCAAAAATAATATGCAACTTCTATATTTGTCTATTGTCTATATTTCCCTTGCCTGCATAATTAAGACAATGAAAAGTCTACCAGAATATTAGCAGATTATCTATTTAAATAGACATGAATACTAAATGGGTCTCTGGTACCTAATTAACACAGGTTACACTTTAAAGATATCTTAAGAAGGCTATTATCACATTATTTAATAAGAGAATGCTTTAATTAGAGTCTACCACAAAACACCCAGAATTTCCAAACACCTGTCTACTGACTCAATATGCCCACACTATTTTTTCACTTCTCAGAGGGACTACTTTAAATAACTAGTAAATTAGTCATAAAATTCTATAATATTTCTGTTAGTTGTTAATGAAGTGGATATCTACATTAGTTCTCCATGAAATACACACATTCTTAGATTTGTGTTCTTATGTGTATGTGTGTGTGTTTGCGTATTCCCTTACGTGGGGATAGAAAACTACCTACAGCAAACTTCCATACAATATCCCCTGAAGAATTTTATATAAATGTTTTATATTTTTGTTTTTGTTTTCAATATCTGTCCAGTGTATGGTGTATATTTATGATCTCCACACATCCCAGTTTGCATCTCAAAAAGTCCCAGTTGATGCCTATTGTATCACTAGAATTATTAATAACATTCCCTTTTATTCTCAAAGGTATTCTGGCCTGGATGATAAATGATCACTAACAGTAAAGTAGAAACTCAATGAATATTTATTTCCCTGAAGTGAATTTAAATCTCATACATGACTCATTATATCTTACTTTATTTATCTATTTAACAAATATTTATTATTTTTGGATTTATGCCAGGTACAGTTCTAGTGATTAAAGAGGAAAACACATTTGAGATAGATAATGTCTCAACTGAAAGCTACATGGGATGGAAAGAGAGAGAAAATTAGAAAATAAATTAATACATAAGAAAATACATGACAATAATAAATGCTATTAAAATTGAAATTGTGAAAAGTAGTAGAGATTTCCTGGGCTTCTGCTTGAGTTTGGGTGCTGTGCAGACATTTAACCATTGTCTTTCTGCTTTAAATTCATACTGCTGTCATATAACCTCTGGTTTCAGGGTGTGTGATAGGATACTATACTTCCAAAGGCCACGTGGCAATGCTTAACTGGCAGAGAAAAAATGGGCAGAGACCACAATATGAATCTTAGGCAGTGATTAATCACAATGTAATAGAAATTGACCCACATGATAGAAAAAATTATAAGTTTGCTGGAGAGTTACCACAGTGAATGATCATAGCCTCCTAGCTTCTCTTTGAGTTCACAGACCTGGAGCCTCTTGATTTAAGGGGAGGCCTCATTCCTGTGGAAATATACTGCAATGCTGCCACACTATACCCTAAATCTTCCCCCAAGCTTTCCCCAAAGAGATCTGCAGTCACCTGCTACGGCAACTGACGGACTGGGGAAAGAAAAGTTGTGCAACTGTTTGAGACTTACCAGCCATTGGTTGTAGGTGAATGTTAACCTCTCATCCACTATGGTCGAGTCACAACAGAGGTTTGTGGATACCAGGTAACAAATGGAGTTTGGGCCCTGGTCCTTCTCATGCTGGATACAGCAGGGATGCAAACTACCCTTGTGGTTATATAATTAACTAATTATTCTTAGACTCAAGGGGTGGGCCCCTTGGAACATCTGAAAGAAGATATAATGGAACATCTGAAAGAAGAGAGTATGATTGCTAATTTGTCTATATTCAGACAGCCCCTCTGAGAATGAATACTCATCAAACTGCCCAGTGTGCCCATCTAGAATGAGGTCCTGTGTGTGCTGGACCAGGGTCGTGGCTACTGGATGGAGCAGGAAGCATGAGATAAAAGTGCTCTTTGTATGTTGCTCTGTACTTGTCTTATTCCATCTATTAGACAGTAAAGTATTGGGGAAATGAAAGCCTCCCGGGCATATTTCGGCAATTTGTAGCACAGAGTCTTACCCAAGGTAGACGATCAATAAAAGTTTGTTGAAATAAATCATACTGAATTTTTATCCTTTAAGATGTTTACTTAATCCACTTGTTACAGACAAGCTCTAATTGATACTCCAAAAATAATTTCTGTTTGGCAGAATTCTTCTTCAATAATCTCTCATCAAGAAATGGATGAATATGAAGGACATTATGCTGAGTGAAATAAGTCAATCACAAAAGGACAAGTACTGTATGATCCCACTTCTATAAAAAAGACAAGAATAGACACACAGAGACCAGCACTCATTGGTTGTTACCAGGGATGGGTAGGGAGTGGGGAGGGGGAATCACACTCTAGTAAACACTTACTATTTCTGGTGATGGGAAAGGTAACACTGAATGTGGGTAAAGTGAACACAGCTTGACCAAAGTAAATGATGTCACTAAGCTGTATACAAGAAAAAAGGACATTTTGATCAATGCTATGACATACATAATTTTAGAACAACAGCAATAATAGTCAATAAATACATGTGTGGTTATATGCCGTATTTTCATGCAATTAATGCACACCTTCTATGTTTATTTGCCAACTGCTCCCTCCCACAACAAGGTATTTCTGTAACCACCGCTATGCCAGTTTTTTTAACATATTACTGTAAAAAAAATTAGCATAGCATACTTATGAAAATACCTCGTGGGGATTGGGAGCAGTTGGCAAACAAACATAGAAGGCGTGCGTTATTTGGGTAAAAATACTATAATACGGTATGGATGTACATATGCAAATTTACATACGTACATGTATATGTGTGCAAGCAAACATATTCATATATATATAATAAAGCACATAGGGGGCACAGTAAAGGATACCTCTTAGATATAACCATATACCTCATGGGATTGGCTTTCTGGGTTTAAAGGCTTAGGACTATAGTCTCATGGGACAACTCAGGTAATCGGCATAATATAGTTCATAAAGTGTATGTTCTACATCCCAGTTTGCTGAGTAGTGTCTGGGATTTTAAAAGCTTGTGAGCAGCCATCTAAGATACAACTATTGGTCTCTACTCATCAGGAGCAAAAGAGAACGAAGGAAACCCAGGACTCAGAGAAGAAACTAGTCTACATGACTAAGTGTCTACACAAACCATGGCCTATCTCTCTTGAGACCAGAAGAACCACTACCCAGCCAATGCTACTGATCGTTCAGATCAGAGCCACCACAATAGATGGATCCTGATAGAATGGGAAAATAATAGGGAACAGAACTCAAATTCTTAAAAAGCCCAGACTTACTGCCCCAGTTGAGGCTAGTGGACTCCCAGAGACTATTGCCCTGGGATACTCTTTAAACCTGGAATTGAAACTAACCCCTAAAGTCATCTTTTAGCTAAATTAACAGACTGACTCATAAAATAAAGAATACCACCCATAAATACTGCATTCCTTTAAAAAATCATCTGTATGAGACCTGATGGTCAATAGTTACTTTAAAACAAAGATGAAAAGGTAAGGGGGCAGGGAAACTAGTTTACCGGAAATGGAACAAACAGAATGGAAATAATGAGAATGTTGACACATTGTGAAGACTGTAACCAATGTCAATGGACAATTTGTGTAGAAAATTGTTGAATGGGAACCTAAACTGCTGTGTAAGCCTTCACCAAAAACAAAATATCATTTATATTAAAAAGAAAAAGTAGTTTCTAAGCATATACAATCTCGTGAATCCAAAATATTTTTTAATTTGTTTATCACTACAGTCACAGTACAATGGGGGGGGGAGGGGCTTCAGTGTGGTTAGCCTACTGGAATCTCTCTTCAAAATATGTGATATGTTTTACAGAATAGATCTCCCCCCACATTTTACGTATTTCTCTAGGGTGGCTAGGAATGATGAAAGAGAAAGTCCAGTGAGAACACTTAGTAATCTGCCAGGACATCATCTCCCAGAAATAGTCTGAACGTGATGTGACTGACTAAATGAATTGTGAGACAAGCCACTTTTAAATAAAAAGTAAGAACAGATATTTTGAATATCAGGTTACACGGTAGCCAGGTGCCCTACAGGATATCGTGGCTAAGGAAATTGTAATTATTATACAGACCATATTACTCTGGATAAAAAAGATATATCAGGAATCTCTTAATATTGGATGCTTTTCCCTCCTCCCTTTATCAAACAGCAGTCACATTCTATCGTAGGATTTGTGTTTCAGTTTCTGTTTTTGTCTTTACTTTTCCTTTGCCTTTCCATCTTATGTTGATAGTATGTTGTTTTTAGTGTCCTTATTGCAGGCTTCAAGGAGCCCTGATGGTGCAGTGATCAAGCACTCAGCTGCTAACTGAAAGGTCAACAGTTCCAACCCACCAAATGCTGTGGGAGAAAGATGTGGCAGTCTGCTTCTGTAAAGATGACACCTTGGAAACCCTATGGGGCAGTCCTACTTTGTCCTATAGGGTCACTATGAGTTGGAATCGACTCTTTGGCAACGGGTTTGGGTTCATTTGTTTGTTTGTTTACTCCAGGTTTCACCTCCTCAGGTACTGCACTGTGGTGTCCACTAGGGCATTCAATGGGATAGGCAAGATCGTCTGGAGCGACACGACAACCAGAACTTCTACTATGTCGTCTTAAAATCTCATCCTTAAAAATTTCCCTCTTTTGCAACAGTTTCCACAATTCATATATTAATACAGTAGAACAGGTTCATATTATATAAAGACATAAATATATACAGATAGAGGTCAAACCAAACAAACCCACTGCCATCAAGTCCATGCTGACTTATAGCAACTCTCTAGGACAAAGTAGAACTGCCCCGTAGGGTTTCCAAGGCTGTAAATCTTTACAGACGCAGACTGCCACATCTGTCTCCCACAGAGCGGCTGGTGGGTTTGAACTGCTGACTATTCGGTTAGCAGCCGAGTGCTTTATACGTGCGAATTTTATTGATGGAGTGTTAACCAAATACACTTGAACACTACTTTTGTCATAAGCCAGGTATCTGTAGGCCTTGATAGAGCAGAAAAGGGAAAACCAAGAGTGGCCTTCAATGCTATCAGAAGGACTTTCTGAAAATAGTTAAACAGTGCATGCTATTTTAAAGACTGATAGGACATAAGATATTAGGAACGTACTTTAAGACCTTTCCTCACCAATACTGAGTCACTATTCAACAACTATCAGCCATGCTGTGTACATTATCACAGTCATCCACAGCAAGTTAAGAGCCATGGTACCTTCCAAAAATGATAGCTCTGCTTAAATAATATGAGAGCAACTGGAACCTCATTGTTAGTTTCTCTTCCTCTGTTCCAGCAACATCAAATAGACTAAGATACTCCCATCTTCAGTGTCTACCAGTTTCTAATCAATTCTTGGCCAGGGCAGATGCTACTAGAGATGAGTAAGTGGAGTCGGCTGTAAATTGTCCAACTCAAAGACCAATCTCTGGTGGTCCCAGGGTAAGTCCTGAGCACATAAATGCTTGCCACTACAGTCTTCCCCAAAATCCTATCCATTGACCATTCCTTTGAACTGGACCTTCTCCTCAACTTCAGTTTTCTAACTACCAGGGCCAATCACCTACAGGCCCTGAGGCACTGCCCCAACCTGCATAGCACTGACCACCCACCTAGCCTTTGCTAGAATCCTCCTTCGGGGGCATAAAGCATGTTACCCTTGATCTTGTTATTGCCTGAGAACATATTCTAAATGAGCTCTGCCTCCACCTAAGCTATGAATATAGCAACTGCCTGGAAATTCCTACCACTATATTTTACCTACTGTATACAATTATTCATTCAAAACTATGTACTGAGCATCCAACAGGTTCTAGGCACTTTACTAGGTAATTATACTACAGCCGTGTATAACCAGGTCTCTTCTGGAGATCATGGAACTTACAATTTAGCAGAATAATACCCCTCTTAAATTCTAATTCTAGCTCATTTTGTGTTTAATATAACCCATTTGACCTTAAGTATTCTTTTATTAAGTAAAAAGTGTATATGGTGAAAAATTTAATGGACCAAATGTGTATAAACCAAAAACTCAGTGCTGTTGACTCAATTCCAACTCATAGAGACCCGGTAGGACAGAGTAGAACTTCCCCATAGGCTTTCCAAGGAGCAGTTGGTGGATTCGAACCACCAGCCTTTTGGTTAGCAGATGATTTCTTAACCACTGCACTACCAGGGCTCCAATGGAAACTTCTTCCTTTTCCACACCTAGCTGTCAAGTCAACTTCCCAGAGATAATAATTTTTAAACTCCTAGAAATTTCCCATTTATATAAATATGTGTTAATATATTTATATGAAAGTACATATGTGTAATACAAGTAGAGTATACTAAACATATAGCCTTAGAAAGCAGAAATTAGAATATTTTGTACACATTAAGCTGTAATCAGTTTTGTGAAAAACTATCAACACATACAAATTTTCTTTATTCTTTCTTAAGAGTTGCGTAACATTCCATATAGGGCTAACACTGGCTATTTCAATTAGGAATCTATTACACAGCCAACTTATTTCTGTATGTCCTAAATTCTTCCTCCTCTTTCCCACAAGTTCACCAAAGGTCTCAGTAAGCTTCAAAATCATGGCCACAGAAAACTGCCAAGCACATACACACAAACACTTATACACAAAACTAAGAGTACTTTTTGAATGAGTGAGAGTGGAATAAAATTGATATCTAGGAAAAAAGAACACTTTCAAAAATCAAATATTTCTAAACCTAACCAGAGATGTAAAAGACCTATACAAAGAAAACTACAAAACACTACTGCAAGAAACCAAAAGAGACCTACATAAGTGCAAAAACATACCATGCTCATGGATAGAAAGACTCAACATTGTGAAAATGTCAATTCTACCCAAAACGAGATACAATGCAAACCCGATCCAAATTCCAATGGCATTTTTTAACTAGATGAAGAAACAAATCACCAACTTCATATGGAAAGGAAAGAGTCCTTGGATAAGTAAAGCATTAGTGAAGAAGAACAAAATGGGAGGCTTCACACTACCTGATTTTAGAAACTATTATACCACCGCGGTAGTCAAAACAGCCTGGTACTGGTACAACAACAGATACATAGCCCATTGGAACAGAATTGAGAACCCAGACGTAAATTCATCCACCTATGAGCAGCTAATGTTTGACAAAGGCCCAAAGTTGGTTAAATGGGGAAAAGACAGTCTCTTTAACAAATGGTGTTGGCATAACTAGATACTCATCTGCAAAAAACTGAAATAAGACCCATCCCTCACACCATGTACAAAAACTAACTCAAAATGGATCAAAGGCCTAAATATAAAATCTAAAAATATAAAGATCATGGAAGAAAAAATAGGGACAATGCTAGGAGCCCTGACACATGGCATCGACAGAATACAAACCATAACTAACAAGGTACAAACACCAGAAGAGAAACTAGATAACTGGGAGCTCCTAAAAATCAAACACTTATGCTCATCAAAAGAGTCAAAAGACAACCTACAGACTGGAAAACAAATTTTGACTACAACATATTCAATCAGGGTCTAATCTCTAAAATCTACAAGGTAGGGCAACATTTCAACAACAAAAAGACAAATAACTCAATTAAAAAATGGCCAAAGAATATGAACAGACACTTCATCAAAGAATATATTCAGGCACATTCAGGCAGCTAACAGATACATCAGTAAACACTCATGATCATTAGCCATTAGAGAAATGCAATTCAAAACTACAGTGAGATATCTCACCCCAACAAGGCTGGCACTAATCCAAAAAACACAAAATAATAAATGTTGGAGAGGTTGTTTAGAGACTGGAACGCTTATACACTGCTGGTGGGAATGTAAAATGGTACAACCACTTTGGAAATCAATTTGGCGCTTTCTTAAAAAGCTAGAAATAGAAGTACCATACCATCTAGCATTCCCACTCCTTGGAATATATCCTAGAGAAATAAGAGCAGTCACACGAATAGATATATGCACACCCATGTTCATTGCAGCACTGTTCACAGTAGCAAAAAGATGGAAACAACCTAGGTGCCCATTAACAGATGAATGTCTAAACAAATTATGCTACATACACACAATGGAATACTACACAACGATAAAGGACAATGATGAATCTGCGAAACATCTCACAACATGGATGAAACTGGAGGGCATTACGCTGAGTGAAATTAGTCGCAAAAGGACAAATATTGTATGAGACCACTACTATAAGAACTCAAGAAAAGCTTTAAACACAGAAGAAAACATTCTTTGATGGTTACGAGGGTGGGGAGGGAAGGACAGGGGAATTAACTAACCAGACAGTAGACAAGAATCATCTTAGGTGAAGAGAAGGACAACACACAATACAGGGGAAATCAGCACAACTGGACAAAAGCAAAAGCTAAGAAGTTTCTTGAACACAACCAAACACTTTGAGGGGTGCGGTATCTGGGGCTGGGGACTGGGTACCATGGTTTTGGAAGACATATAGGTCAACTGGCATCACAAAGTTTATTAAGAAAATGTTATGCATCCCACTTTGGTGAGTGGCGTCTGGGGTCTTAAATGTTTGCAAGCAGCCATCTAAGATGCATCAATTAGTCCCAACTCACTTGGAGCAAAGGAGAATGAAGAACAGCAAAAGACACAAGAGACAAAAGGTCCACATAAACCAAAGACTCCATCAGCCTGAGACCAGAAGAACAAGATGGCGCCTGGCTACCATCAATGACCGCCCTGACAGGGAACACAACAGAGTCTTTGATGGAGCAGGAGAAAAGTGTGGAGCAGAACTCAAATTCACGTAAAAAGACCAGACTTAATGGTCTGACTGAGACTGGAGGAACCCCCAAAGCCATAGCCCCTGGACGCTCTGTTAACTGAGAACTAAAACCATTCCCAAAGCCCACTCTTCAGACAAAAATTAGACTGGACTATAAACCATAAAATAATACTCGTGAACAATGTGCTTCTTAGTTCAATCAGTTACACGAGACCAAATTGGCAGCTTCTGTCCAGTGGCAGGATGAGAAGGCAGGAAGGGACAGAAAGTGGTTGAACAGACACAAGAAACGGGAGGTGGAAAGGGGGAGCGTGCTGTCACATCATGAGGATTGCAACTAATGTCACATAACAATATGTGCATATGTTTTTGTATGAGAAATTAACCTCAGCTGTAAACTTTCACCTAAAGCACAATAAAAAAGAAAAAAAAACCCTATGGAACACAGTTCTTCTCTGACACACATGGGGTTGCCAAGAGTTGGAGGCAAGTCACAGCAAAAAAAAAAAAAAAAAATCAAATATTTCTTACTAGTGTCACGTCACGAATTCTAGGATAATTTTACCAGTGTGATTTATTGAAATCAAATCACTTAATCACCACATGAATGTCATTTTCATTTGTAGTGCACTTTTATATTTTAAAAGAAAAGTTAAATAGATCAAAGGTAGATTTCAAAATTACACTGTGCTTGGTCAGTTTATAAAACTTCCAGGTGAAGACAGCATCCTTCAATATGATGCTTTGAAATTGCTAGTGGCTTTCTCCTGTCTAAATGAAGCATTTAGCAATGCAACTTGGGGTGGAACAATTTGTTATTTTATGAGAAGACTGATTTCTGTGGGTAGCACACTTTAAAATAACACATGGTGCAGCTAAGCACCATGAATTCAGGGAATGTAACCTGGTAATTTATCAGATGCCTATGGATGGAAGCAACAAATTCTAATTTTAGTAGGCAACTGGTCTATGGCCTTTCCCTGCCCAGAGCAGCACTCTCTTTATCAAAGGCCACATGTTAAAATTACTTTCAAAACAGCATTCTTTAAAGAAATGCAGTATTATTTCTTCTGTATCATAAAATATATTCTAATTATGGTATGAAATCAACATTTTCCACCAGAAAAGGACCTGGATTTGGACTCAGACGTCATCCTGATGATTTTGGCTAGGTCCCTGTACCAACAGGTACATCTCTAAAATGGGAAGAGTAAATGTGGTATACTCTTAAATTTGTTCATAGTAGACGTAAAAGTGCCTTGTGCTATATAAAGCATAGAAAATAACTAAAACCTCCAAAAAATGAGGAAGTAAGGGCCAAAACAAGACTGGATAATGTGTACAGAGCATGAATGAGCATTCCCTTATGTATTCTTGCAATGGAAAGTTGAATGAAATTGTTGGCAATTTCCACCATAGACAGGAAATTAGCATTGACTCTGACTGCGTTTACCGATTAGGTGAGCTTATAGAGTTCTTGACATAATGATGAAAGACATAGCAGTTGAAATCTTTCTCTTAGCTTTATCCCAAAGAAATGGGTATTGGTGATTCTCTTGGTAATTTCCTCAAAATCTCACATGGGCATTTTATATATGAAGAATGAGCACTATTATACAGGGCATTTTGCTTCACTTTTGCTTAAGATCTGAGAATGAATCACAGGTTTTACATAAATGAAGCATCGGAATAGTGAGGAATCAAATATAAAATTTTTGATAATAGTAAACTAGATTTTATCAAAATAATGATTTTTCTGATAGGCAAATTGATTGTGACTAAAATATCTTCACATACACATGTTAGCATTTGCATAAATATTTTTTATTTCCATTCAATTACATATTCATTTATACTTGTGTCCATAAGCTCATTCTTATTCACCAATACTATATAGGGCATGTAGGATTGCTCAGCCTCGAATGTAAGTACAGGTAGGATTCCAAGACTGAGAAAGGGACTTGTAACTCACCTTCTATACAGAAATATATTATGAAATTTGTAGGTGTGATGAATATTGTAAGTTTCATGGCATCATCGTCTACCTGTTGAGATTCTTCCTGATTTCATAAGAAATGTCTATAATGATTTGTTTTATGTAATATGGTTGATGGAGCTTTTACCCATTATATGTGTTTTCTATTGCTGCATAGCAAATTAATACATACTTAGCAATTTAAAACAACACTCATGTTTTAGTGCACAGCTGTGTAGGTCAGAAGTCCAGCACAGTGTGGTTAGGTTTCCTGCTCAGGGTTTCACACGGCTGAAATAAAGCACTGGGTGGGCTGAGTTCTCATCTAGAGACTTTGGGGGAAAATCTGTTCCAAGTTTATTCTTGTTGGGCAAGTATTCAGTTTCTGTGGTTGTAGGACTTAGGTCCCTGGTTCCTTACCTGCTGTCAGTGGAGGCTGCTCTCAGCTCCTCAGGGCTGCCCACATACCCTGCCACACAGCCCCCTCCATCTACAAGCCAGGATTGGCATGTTGAATCTTTCAAGTGCCTCATACTTCTGACTCTCCCTTCTGTGACCAGCCAGAGAACATTCTCTGCTTTTAAAGGGCACATGTGATTAGTTCAGACCCAACTGGGTAATGTTTTTATCTTAAGGTCAACTGATTTGGTGCTTAAATTACATCAGCTGTGTTCCATGTACTCGGCAGGTTGCATCCAAAGAGATCGCCCTTTTCACCTATGATCATGTTAACAAAGAAGCCCTCTGAAAGATCATAGGATTTAAATACACTCTAATGATGAAAAGGGCCAAGTTCTGTAGTTGAGCCTCTCTGGTTCAGCCTAAAAATCAGCATAAGTTGTTACCAAAGTCCAACATCTGGCTTATTTTAAGTTCTCAACAAACATGGCTCCCTAAGCGCTTGGTGACATATTTGAGTCTTCTCTATTCCAAGGTAGAAATACTCTGGCTTAGCATATAGAGAAACCTAAACTGGTAGTTTTCAGAATTTTGATGTAATTTCATTGGCTAGTGTTTATAAACATCTGTCCTTAGAACTAGTGTGTAATATTTTATAATACAGATAGATTAATAACAACTAATTCCCCTTCAACTCATGGTCCTCTCTAGTTTAGGCCAAAAGTATTCATAAGAAGCAGACATAAAGCATACTTTGAACATTCACATGTGAAATTCGAGGACCTGATGTTTGATATTTACATGTATTAACATTTAGTAATATCCTACTGCTTTCTAATTAGAGTCAGCTCCCAAGAGGTAGATCATAATTGCTCATTTTGTAGATGTGGCACTTCTGCATTAAGAAGTGATTAAAATATTTATAGTGCACAGCTTGTTCAATTCACTTATATTATCAGATTAATTTACTTTGATTTGCCCAGCATCAATATTTTTACTTTTTTT
Organism: Dugong dugon; assembly: GCA_030035585.1. Taxonomy (NCBI): domain Eukaryota; kingdom Metazoa; phylum Chordata; class Mammalia; order Sirenia; family Dugongidae; genus Dugong; species Dugong dugon. The sequence continues at coordinate 107,852,927 of CM057466.1, read as the reverse complement.
TCCTCTAAAATGGCACTTGAAAGAAAATAACTTTTCTCCGTAGTAGTCTTAACACCTGGTTGTGCATTTGAAATAAATAAAATGATGATAAATTAATATAAAGCCTTTTCTATATTAACATAGTATAAATATATTTCCTATGTACAAGATATATAAAGGGGACTAATAGTAAAAATCATTCTGAATAGGACTCTCCTAAGGGATAAAATTTGAATTTGTAATTTGTTAGTGATACATAATTTTAAATTTTTTGTCTGTGTTAATTTTTATTTTCCGTGCAAAAAATATTTCTAATTACGATTAATAAAATTTATGAACTATATGATAGAGTTATTATCTTACCTTCTAATTATTTTATAAATATTATTCCTTTTTCTTTCAGGTATACCTAAATATATTTACCTTGGGGAATTTAATAATTCAAAGTGGAATCTATATGAATATTTTTATAGTTTTACTAAATACGTTTCTATATTGTACCCTGGAGTTATGAGTGCTAGATGCCATTGTTTAGGGAAATATTTTAATTATCAGATCTCTGAACAGTTTAATGAAAGTGGTCCCCAAAACCACACATGGGAAAGATCTATATTTGGAAATTGGCTTTCAAAAGGCTGCATTTCAGATTATCCGCGTTACGTAGTCAAAGGTCAGTAAGAGAAATAATTGTTACAGGATTGAGAATGCCCAACCAAGGCATCATCTATGGCTGAGTAAATTGGCTTTGAGCACCTCTGACTTAAGCCAAAATAAAGATGAAATGAGCATGAGAGTTACAATTAAGTGGCCAACAAACGAATCCTCTTAGTAATTATTATGAAATTATACCCCTGAAAATCAAATCTGTCCACAATCAATGCTAATATCATCTTTGAAGTGTGTTAAGGAAATACAGACTTCAGTCTTAGGGCCATTAGAGGCAAGAGTTTGTATCTTCAAGCCTTTCTGCCCTATGGATAGGTGCAAAGATGGAAGAACTGTCAGAACTTGGTATTTCTATTACTGTTAAAGGTTTGCTGCCTGCAGTGTCTGACAACTTGAGAGAAAAGAAAACAGAAGCTTGACCAGTTAGACCCTAATATCTTCTAGACGACATTGTTGTAGTCCCTGAAGCAAAACAGAAAACAAGAATTAAGTTAGGAAAAGAGACATGCCAAAATATGAATGCACAAAATCTCTGTAGCCAGCAAAAGACCTCTGTGATCAACTTTATTGATTTCACCTAGAGGCCAAATGTGCCTTGCTGTAACAAACTAACCAAAAGAATAATTTCCAAACAGAGAGGCAAAAAAAGGCCTGAAAAAGATTGGGATGGGAACATCAGTACAGAAGCAGGTACATGGAGAGGGAAATCAGTAAAGACTTTCATCAACAACACATGCTTGAGTGCTGTGATGTAAGCTGAATGTGTTCACTTGTAATGTGCAATGTCTCTTTGTGAAGATAATTAAATTAAATTAGAAAACAAAACCCATTACACTCTTTGGGTAGAAAACTCTTGAGGCATTTTACCTGATAGAATTAGGCCCACTCATTATCAAGGATAATCTTCCTTACTTAAAATCAACTGATTAGGGACTTAAACCACATCTACAAAATACCTTCACAGCAGCACCTAGCAGTGTCTTGATTGAATAACTGGAGACTATAGCCTAGCGAAAGGATCCCTTGTGGTGCAGTGGTTAAGTACCTGGCTACCAGTCAAAAAGTTCAAACCCACCAGCTACTCCACAGGAGAAAGATGTGGCAGTCTGCTTCCGTGAAGATTACAGCCTTGGAAACCCTATGGGGCAGTTCTACTCTGTCCTACAGGGTCACTATGAGTCGAAATCGACTCAACAGCAACCAGTTTAGTTTTGGTTTGGTATAGCCTAGCCAAGAGTCCCTGGGTGGTACAAACAGTTAATGTGCTCAGCTGCTAACCAAAAGGTGGAGGTTCAACTCCACCCAGAAGTGCCGTGGAAGAAAAGCCTGACAATCTACTTCCAAAAAATCAGTAACTGTAAACCCTAAGAAGCACAGTTCTCCTGCACACATTGGGTCACCATGAGTCAGAGTCAATAGCAATCGATGGTATAGCCTGGTCAAGCTGACACATAAAACTGGCTATCACAGCATAGTAAGAAAGAGCTGGGTAAACGGAAAGAATATAGACAGGATGCTCCAGAAAATAAATGTGACCCAAAAAACTGGTTAAATATCTCCTAATTCATGATATTGCAGAGGCACAGATGTGGCCCTGTTGGTCTAAAATAATAAATGCAATTATTTGAGTACTTAATTTTGATATTATGAAGTAATGTGGGGCATAATATTCTATAAATTCTAATAAACCTTGGTAAAATAACCTTTTTAAGAAACTGGGCCTGGAAACATCTCTGGTCTCCTAAAGAATAAATTTGTTATTTATAAATTAACATATGATATCAACTATCTCTCACCATCGATAATAACATAGAATATACTTTATTGAAAGAAGACACTGGTGTCTGCTAAACTCCAAGGGATTATTCGTGATATCCATGTGGAACCAAAGACCAAAGGAAAATTTTGAACTTCTAAAGGCAAGCATCACACAACAAGAAAACAAAATCTTTTTGGTAAGTTAAAATGATAAAGGTTTCCACTTGTAATGAGATGCTAGTAGAAACAACTCTTTAGATTTCTCCTGGGTCTTTAGTTGCCAAAGACAGACATAATATTTTCTCATTATTAGCTCCTCAGCAGAAAGGAGACCGGGTATCATGTTCTGTTCCATCTCGCAGAGCGGGGGCATGTTCTGAACCAGTAATTTACAGCACTAAAATGAAGGAAAGATGGCCTCAGAACCTACAGTGATGCATAATTATTTCCCTGGAAGAGACGGGCTGTGAATACTTGTGTTGATGCGGCTTCAAGAGGCACTCTCTTGAGGAAACTGATTTAGGAAGAGGGAAATAACCAGAACAACTCTCTTGTCAAGCAGAGACGCCTCATTTCTCTACTGTGTCTTTTTGTGCTTCGAGAGCAGATTTTCATGCCCACCAAAAGGAGATACCACACAGCCCAGGACATGTTTCGACTTTCATCATCTCATTACATTTATATTTTATTTTCATATCAAAATCTACATAGTTCGAATCACATCAGTTTTTGTAAATATAAAACTTTGACCTCTAGGTACATTCCACATGTATCCCAAGACATAATTTAAGTGCCGACCCATGTGCTGAGCTCTTTAAGAAAATTGGTATTCTCAATGCGGTTGCATTATAGAATCTGCTGAGCACTTTGTAAGTAGGAAAACCTGGGTTGTATCACACGCCATGGATTCCTTGGGTGTGGGGCCAGGGATGCGGTAATTGAGAAACTCTCCAGGTGTCTGCAGTGTGTAGTCAGTGTGGAGAAATCACTAGGCAGGAATAAGCAGACAACAGCCTGAGAAATATGAATGTTCCTCTTTTAACTTTTGTTGTTGTTTTCAAAGGGATTAAGAGGAATTCTGATTACCTGTTGTTGATGCCAGTAGGCCCTGACTCAGGGCAACTCCATACACAACATGCCTCGTCCATGCACAAATGAACGAAATGCAGACCATTGTGATCCATAAGGTTTTCACTGGCTAATTTTCAGAAGTAGATCTCCAGGCCTTTCTTCCTAGTCTGTCTTAGTCTGGACTGCTGTGAGTACAGACTCTGGCTTAGGCCGACCTGCATCCTCTTGTTCCTGTGCTTGCTAGTTAGCCCCATTCTCTCTGACCTAACAGGTTCACGCTCTCTGGATCCCACTCCGTTCTATTCTCTACTCAGCAGCCAGAGGGCTCTTTTAGAAATGTGAACTTGATCACAAATCACATCCTTCCAACTTCAAATTCTGCCATATTTCTTTATTGCTCCTGGGTCAATGACCAACATTTGTAACATGACCAACCACATATTCCTGATAGTTTGCAGACTGTCTAGCCTCACCTTTCCTCCTCACTGTGTAGTCCAGCCACATGGACCTTCTTTCCAGCTCTCAACTGAGCCATACTCCTTCCTGTCCCAGGGCCTTCAATATGCTATCTTCCCACTCATAGTCCTTCTAGCTGTGTACAAACATTCTTCAGTTCTTTGATCATGTTCCTTCCTGAGGGAGCTCTTCCCTCACCCCCTATATTCTCATGATACGTTTCATAATTTATAGCTGCTTATTTATTTTGGTGACTAATAAAAGTACATTTCTCCTACCAGGTTTTAAGCCTCATGAGGACAGCAGAATGCTCCTTTTGATCTGTCTTACCCTCCGCACCTAGCACTCAGGTCATAGATATGTTGAATGAATGAATATTATTCCTCATTAGGATTACATGAGATAACGTATAGAAAGTGCATAGCAGCTCTGGAAACTCAAGAGCTACATCTAACACCGTTTCTTAAGCACAATGTGGTGTATTCTATATATGCCTGTGAACAATTCTTAACAAATATGAAATGCTATAGAGAATGAATTGGTACAGCAATTAACAAAATATTCACGTTCTGAGCTACTGTAAAAAAAATTGCAGAGCTATTAGAAGCCTTTCTTTGTAATGATACTTGTTAAAGGTTGTTGGAAAATCCTATAGAGATAAGCATAAAGTAAGTCACAGGTTAAAGTGTTGTTGGGAGGCAGGTACTATATTGTCAAGAATTACAAGAGGACACAAGATGTACCACATTGAGTTTAAGCAATTGTGTTATCTGAACTGAGTTTCATATACAGTAAAACCTGAGAAAGCAGGAACCTTCGTAAGGCGGAAACCTGTCACGGAAGGAAAGTCAAATATTTTCTACTAAAACAAGCAATATAAAAGCAGTAAGACTGCACTCTGTCAAAGGCAGAAAACTTGCAAGACATAAATAAACATGGCAGTCCCATCAAGTTCAGGCTTTCACAGGTCGCCGTACTGACGGCTCGGGGGCATAGAGTTTCGATGTAGATATCTGTTTCCACTTCGGTTGGGTTGAAACTGGCAGGTTCTTTGCACAATTTAAGACTTAAACCAACCACCTTAAACAGTCAAACAATGTAAATGTTAATATTAGGGTTTTTTTTTTTTTTTAAGCCTATCCTATACTGACAGTGTATTGGATAAAATGGAGAGTCATAACATCCACTTGGCCCCTTCTTCATTCTCCAAGGCCAGATAATTTCATGGTCCAAATATGTTTCCCTACATGGCCTTCACAGGTGATGGATGGGTTTGATGCAGATGACCCTACTGATCTATGGCCTGTCTTAGTCTTTGCTCATGTCCCATCTGAACTATTCGTTTAAAGAAGGCAAAGGATCAAGCATCATTCAAGCAGTCAAGACATGTACCATAGCAGTGCCTGAATTTTCTTATGATTTTTTTTTTTTTTCTCTCTTGATTCTGTCATTTGAAACTGGGGTTTTATTCTCATCGACCTTTATCTTCCAAGTTTGCAGTTTTATTTTATTTTCCAAAGCGTCATTGTAATTGGGTAGTAATGACAGCTCTGACCACATTAGAAAGTTCAAAAAGTAAATTAGCATAGAGTTTTATGCTTGTAGGTATTTTGATACATGTAAGCAGGCTTATGAAAAATGTTTTTGTTGTTAGAAATAACTACAGGGATATTTTTATTTAGGAGTAACGATTTATGCTTCACTCCTTCCTAAGGTTGCCATCTCAGAAGTAGTGCTTATTTTTTATTTCCTCTATGGCTTTTTCCTTGGATCTTTGTATTGTTTACAGATTGGATATAAAAGCCTTGTGCTTTCCAGCAAAGACAAAATAATCCACACAACTAAAAGAAATCCTCTTGTATGAGAGATACTTAGGTTGTTTTGTGCTGTGATGTGCTATGCCTGATATAATTTGTGAAGTCAACAACAGAAGACAGAACTGATTTTTGGTATGTCTATGAACCTCTAAAGGGATTGGCTAAAGATTGAAAAACAAACAAACAACAATAAAACTGTTGCCATCCAGTCAATTCCGACTCATGGCGACCCCACGTGTCTGAGTAGAGCTGTACTACAAAAGGTTTTCAAAGCTGTGACCTTTCAGAAATAGGTCTGAGTTCATAACTGTTTGTGCCACCCAGGAACTCCAGCTACAGTTTAGAAGGATGGATTATATAAATGGAAAATTCTAAAGTTGAAATGGAGTCCAATTTTTGCTGCAAAGATGATGGCTATGCCCGCCATGTGTGCGACAAGACACTGAACAGTACTATAGGTAACACGCCTGCATTCATACCTTATATATATGACTTTGGTGTATCCTCTTTTTTCTATATTCCTCCTAGTAACTAAAGCCCCTGGGTAATTGCTAAAGTTGCCTCCTGTGTATCATTTGGAGGCAGCAAGCAAGACCTTTTCCATCAGTGCCTAGCCAGAGACCTGAGAAAACCTAATGAAAATGTGAGCTGTTCTAGCATCACCTTCCAGGTCAGCCTAGCCCCTGTGTTCTCAGTCATGATTGGTTGAATGAATGAATCAACTGATCTATCAGCTTTTGTTTAGGCAAAATTAATTGGTGAAGAATATAGGGTTTTTTTTTTTTTTTTTTTTTAGTTTCTAGAGGGAGATATTACATTGTAGAGACTTTTATTAAAGAAATTTTTATAAATCAATACTCAGTGAATCTCAAATACCTTATTCAATGTCAAGGTCTTTTCAAATAACAGTAATAAATGTATACATGCACACCCACACAAAATCATATACACATAAAATTTGAATTGTATGAAAGGTTAATTCTTTTGTTTACATTTCCTTTTATATTGGAACGTACTGTCTAATTGATTGTTGATATGTTTCAAAACAAAGCAACATTAAGGGCAAAAAAGACTACTTAAAAGGGTGCTAAGTGGCCAATTCTGGGCCAATTTGAGTAACAGTGATAGTAATGGATTATACTCAATAGATTAGAACAAGAATCTATGAGCTCATACTAATATAAATAAATTACTTAATAAAAAAATTAATGAGGGAGAAAAGAAAGCTCTTTCTTGTAGGAGAATTTCAACTAATAAATGTACAAGAAATAATAAAAATAGAAAAATCAACATTTGGCAACCTCCACAGTAATAATTGATTTAGACAAGAATCACCCATCGTCAGTTCCTGCAAAATGGCGCTCTAGGTAGAAGCACCACGCCCTCCCTCCACAGCAAACATCCGAAAAACTAAGCCGAACAGAGAATACAACAATCCTGAAACCCTAAAACATCAAATTAAGAGATAAAGAACTCAGCCAAGCACCAAATGGAGTGAGAAAACTGTCAGAGAACGGAGAGCAAGGAGAGATTCATGCAGAGGTCCCCTACCAGCTAATGCAGCGTGGATCCACTATCTTGGACTCCTATCGGAGACCAGCAAACGGGGGTACGAGAAAGCAGCCTCATGGAGCATCCAGCGGGAGACAAAACAACCAGTAATTTGCGGTGTGCGCTTTCCCACTCCCCACCCCTCTTCGCCCCAGCTCGGCCTCCTCTGCCTCCCTCGGCCATGGTCTCTTGACCGGGAAGCGCAGGCTGCTTGGATTCCATACACCCAAGCAGGCGGCTAGCTGGGTGCCATTTGTTGGCTGCTGGTGTTGCTTTTTTCCACTTCTTTTGATTTCTTCCTTGCCTCTCGCCATCTCCCCCTCCTTTCGCTTGAGTGCCTCGCTCCGTGCAGCATCTTTGCTTCTTCCTGAGGGGATGCAGACCGCTGGCAATTTGTGATATACGCTTTCCCACTCTCTACACGTCTTCACCCTCCACTTCCCGCAGACACAGTCTCTTGTCTAGAAACACCAGCCCGCAATAGCTGGCTCTCTGAGTGCCATTTGTTGGCTGCTAGTGTTGCATTGTTTTTTTCTGCCTGTTTTGATTTTTTGCTTGCCCCTCGCCGCCTCCCCTCATTTCGCTCGAGTGCCTAGCTCCATGCACCATCTTTGCTTCTTCCTGAGGGGCTGCAGAGCTCCATTCGAGTGTGGAGCTGCTTCCCGGTCTGGGCTACCACTGATGGGATCCTGGGGCTTTTGTTCGTTTTGAATTGTTTGTTTGTTTTCTTTTCCTTTTTTTGAGTTGGTAGCCCTTTCTGGCCAGGCGGAGCTGTGTGGCAAGGAACTCCCCTTCAGCTTCCACAGACGGGCAGAGAGATACCTGAGAGCATTTATTTTTTTGTTGTTTTTTTCTTTTTTTCTGTTTTTTTGGGGGGCCTTTCTTGTTCTTTTTTTTTTTTTTAAATTTGTTTTGTTTTCTTCTCCCTCTTTTTCCCTTTTTGTCTTTCTTCATTGCTAAGTTTCTCGTCCCTCTATATCTTCCTTCTCTTTCTGATCCCTGAATACCAGGCATTGTATACCTCTACACCTTCTAGCCAGGCTGTAATTGCAACCCCTCAGAGCAACTTCCCCAGACCTCATAGCTGCATTGGTGGGATCCCTGGGAAATTTGGGGTTCTTTAACCTTTCTGATTTTTATTTATTCATTCGTTTCTTTTCTTCCACTTCCCCTTTCTGTTTCTCTCCATTTCATAGTCTCTCATCTCTCCATTCCAACAGGAAGCTCCCCTAGCATTCTTTTTTGTTTGTTTGTATGTTTTTGGCTCCTGTTCCTCTCTCCTCTCTGCCATATCCATCTTAGCTTCACACATAACAATCTCCCCGCTGCATCCTGCCTACCTGCACCGTGTGCTTGACATCACACCACCAAGCAGCACAGGCACGGCCTACTGGAACCTGCCCTGCAATGATTACCAACATGCTCTGGTGGCTGTAGTAAGTGCCACAAACAACCCACCCCAGTAACTCCTCTTCAGCTAGACCTGCCCTGCTGTACCATATCTGAGTGACTGACCCTGCCAGTTAGGAGAAGGAGGCAAAAAGTATTGAGCGTACAGACGAGCAAATAACAAGGAACACACAGTCTGCCTGCTCAGACATAGTCAAATATTTTTTTTAAAAAAGGGATGAAACAAACAAATCTACAGTCAATAAAAGAGAAAAATAACTACTGAATGCCCCAAAAACAGCAGACAATAATAAAACATTTACAATAACTGGACAGGATGGTTCCAGTAGGCATCCACAATAAAACACCAGATGACTCTCTTGTGCAAGAAAATGCACTAGAACTACCTGATAGGGAATTCAAATCTCTAATACTCAGAATTCTCCAAGAACTGAGGCAAAAACCTGACAAACATGAGGAAAAAATAGACAAATTCATAGAAAATACAGACAAAAAATTCAAAGAATTCAGGAAGATGGTGCAGGAACAAAATGCCAAAATGAATTCACAACTAGAAATTATACAAAAACAACAATTAGAAATCCAAAAGATAAACAACAAGATTTCAGAAATGGACGATGTCATAGAAGGGCTGAGAAGCAGATTAGAAACGGTGGAATTCAGTGGAATTGAAGACAAACACTTGGATACAACTCTGTTTCAGGAAAACTCAGAAAAAAGAACAAAGAAAAAATGAAGAGACCCTGAGAGTTATGTGGGACACAATTAAAAGCAAAACTTTACGAGCGATTGGAATTCCAGAGCAGGGGGAGAAAACAGAAAGCACAGAGAGGATCATTGAGGAACTGCTGAAAGAAAACTTCCCCAATATCATGGAAGATGAAAAGCTGGCCATCCAAGAAGCTCAACGAAGCCCATATAGAAGAGACCCCAAAAGAAAATCACCAACGCATATCATATTCACACTCACCAAAACCAAAGACAAACAAAGAATCCTGAGAGCAGCTCATGAAAAACAAGAAGTCACATACAGAGGAGAAACGATAAGACTAAGCTCAGATTATTCGGCAGAAACCATGCAGGCAAGAAGGCAATGGGATGACATATATAAAATCTTGAAAGAAAAAAATTGTCCGCCAAGAATAATATATCCTGCAAAACTCTCTTTCAAATTTGATGGAGAAATTAGGTCATTTCCAGATAAACAGAAATTAAGGGAATACGTAACAGTCAAACCAAACTTACAAGAATTATTCAAGGGAGTTCTTCGATCTGAGGACAAACAGCTTCAGCTCACAGGCAGAACCTAGGACGCAGGATCATACGAGCCAGATACCAGTCTAGGAAATGAACTCTCGAGGACTAACCAAAACCAAAAGAAATACAACAGGGAATCAGAGCAGTTAATCAATCGATGACAACAACATCAAAACAATGAAAGGAATAAACGGCATAGGTATAGAACCTTCTAATGGAGAGGAAGGCAAGGCAGTACCAAGTTATGGTAGACTGCTTCAAACTTAGAAAGATACGGGTAAAATTCCTGGTAACCACAAAGAAAGTTAACAAACCAACTCATAACAATAAAGACGAGAAACATAAAGTCTCGGCAAAACCAAAACCTACAAAAACAAAAGAAATGTAAAAAAAAAAAAAATCCACAAACAAAAGTAATTCAGCACAAGAGAGTAGGAAGAACAAAGAAGACTTCAGCACCAGAAAAAAAAAAAAACACTACAAAATGACAGCAACAAACTCACATCAATCAATAATTACACTGAATATAAATGGACTCAATGCACCCATAAAGAGATGGAGAGTCACAGAATGGATAAGAAAACAGGATCCATCAATATGCTGTCTACAAGAGACACACCTTAGAAACAACGATGTGAATTTATTAAAAGTCAAAGGGTGGAAAAAAATATATCAAGCTAACAATTTCCAAAAAAAGAGCAGGAGTGGCAATTCTAATCTCAGATAAAATAGACATTAAAACAAAATCTACCATAAAAGACAAGGAATGATTAAGGGGAGGATCCATCATGAAGACATAACCATAATAAATATCTACGCACCCAATGACAGGGCTCCAAAATACATAAAACAAACTCTAACAACACTGAAAAGAGAAATTGACAGTTCCACAATAATAGTAGGAGGCTTCAACACACCACTCTCAGTAAAGGACAGAACAACTAAGAAGAAACTCAGCAAAGATACAGAAGACCTAAAGGGCACAGTCAGCCAGCTGGACCTCATAGATATATATAGAACACTCCATCCAATCGCTGCAAAGTACACATTCTTTTCCAATTCACATGGAACATTCTCCAGAATAGACCACATCTTAGGCCAAAGAGCAATCCTCAACAAGATCCAAAATGCTGAGATAATTCAAAGTATCTTCTCTGACCACAATGCCATCAAGGTAGAAATTAACAATAAAAAGAGCAAGGAAAAAAAATCAACTACATGAAAACTGAATAATACCCTGCTTACACATCACTGGGTAATAGAAGAAATCAGAGATGGAATCCAAAACTTCCTAGAATCAAATGAGAATGAAAACACATCATACCAAAACCTTTGGGACACAGCAAAGGCAGTCCTCAGAGGACAATTTATAGCAATAGATGCACAGATCAAAAAAGAAGAAAGGGACAAAATCAAAACATTAACTACAGAACTCAAACAAATAGAAAGAGAACACCAAAAAAAGCCCACAACCACCAGAAGAAGGGAAATAGTAAAGATCACAGCAGAAATAAATGAAATAGAGAACAGAAAAACAATAGAAAGAATCAACAAAACCAAAAGTTGGTTCTTGGAAAGAATCAACAAAATCGACAAACCACTGGCCAGACTGACAAAAGAAAAACAGGAGAGGACACAAATAACCCAAATAAGAAATGAAATGGGGGACATTACAACAGACCCAACTGAAATAAAAAGGATTATAACAGAATATTATGAAAAACTATACTCCAACAAATTTGAAAACCTAGAGGAAATGGATAAATTTCTAGATACACACGGCCTACCCAAACTACAACAAAGTGATGTTGAAAATCTGAACAGACCCATAACAGGAAAAGAGATTGAAAAGGTAATAAAAAAACTCCCAACCAAAGAAAGCCCTGGCCCAGATGGCTTCACTGGAGAATTCTACAAAACATTTACAGAAGAGCTCGTACCAGTACTACTCAAGCTATTTCAGAGCATAGAAGAGGGAGCAACATTTCCAAATTCATTCTATGAAGCCAGCATAACGCTGATACCAAAACCAGGCAAAGACGTCACAAAAAAAGAAAATTACAGACCAATATCTGTCATGAATATAGATGCAAAAATTCTCAACAAAATTCTAGCCAATAGAATTCAGCATCATATCAAAAAAATAATACACCACGACCAAGTAGGATTCATACCAGGTATGCAAGGATGGTTCAACATTAGAAAATCAGTCAACGTAATCCACCACATAAATAAAAGGAAAGAATCACATGATCTTCTCAATTGATGCAGAAAAGGCATTTGACAAAGTCCAACACCCATTCCTGATAAAAACTCTCAATAAAATAGGTATGGAAGGGAAATTTCTCAACATAATAAAGGGCATCTATGCAAAACCAACAGCCAACATCATTCTTAATGGAGAGAGGCTGAAAACATTCCCCTTGAAAACAGGAACAAGACAAGGATGCCCTTTATCACCACTCCTATTTAACACTGTGCTGGAAGTTCTAGCTAGAGCAATAAGGCAAGAAAAAGAAATAAAGGGCATCCAAATTGATAATGAAGAAGTTAAACTGTCCCTGTTTGCAGATGATATGATACTATACATAGAAAACCCTAAAGACTCCACGAGAAATCTACTGGAACTAATAGAAAGATTCAGCAGAGTAGCAGGATACAAGATAAACATTCAAAAATCAGTTGGATTCCTAAACACCAGTAAGGAGAATGATGAAAAGGAAATCAGGAAAACAATACCATTTATAATAGCCCCTAAAAAGATAAAATACTAAGGAATAAATCTGACCAGGGATGTAAAAGACCTATACAAAGAAAACTACAAAACACTACTGCATGAAACCCAAAGAGATCTACATAAATGGAAAAACATACCATGCTCATGGATAGGCAGACTCAACATTGTGAAAATGTCAATTCTACCCAAAGCAATTTACAAATACAACACAATCCCGATCCAAATACCAACAACATTCTTCAAAGAGATGGAAAAACTAATCATTAGCTTTATACGGAAAGGTTAGAAGCTCCAAATAAGTAAAGCACTACTGAAGAAGAAGAAGAAAGTTGGAGGACTCACACTTTCTGACTTCAGAACCTACTATACAGCTACAGTAGTCAAAATAGCCTGGTACTGGTACAACGACAGAGACATTGACAAATGGAACAGAATTGAGAACCCAGATGTAAATCCATCCACCTACGGTCACCTGATCTTCGACAAGGGCCCAAAGTCCATCAGATGGGGAAAAGACAGTCTTTTTAACAAATGGTGCTGGCAAAACTGGGTATCCATTTGCAGAAGAATGAAAACAGGACCCATACCTCACAACGTATACAAAAACTACTTCAAAATGGATCAAAGACCTGAATATAAAGCCTAAAACTATAAAATTCATAGAAGAAAAAATAGGACCAACACTTCAGGCCTTAATACATGGCATTAACAGGATACAAACTATAACCATCAACACACAAAACCCAACAGATAAGCTAGATAACTGGGATCTTCTAAAAATCAAACACCTATGCTCTTCAAAAGACTTCACCAAAAGAGTAAAAAGAAGAACCTACAGAACAGGAAAAAATTTTTGGACAGTACAAGTCAAACAAAGGTCTAATCTCCATAATCTACAAGAAAATCCAACACCTCTACAACAAAAAGACAAATAATCTTATTAAAAAATGGGCAAAGGAAATGAACAGACACTTCACCAAAGAAGACATTCAAATGGCCAGCAGACACATGAGGAAATGCTCGCGTTCACTAGCCATTAGAGAAATGCAAATTAAAATCACAATGAGATACCATCTCACCCCGGCATTACTGGCATGAATCAAAAACACTGGAAATAACAAATGTTGGAGGGGCTGCTGGGAGATCGGAAGTCTTATACACTGCTGGTGGGAATGCAAAACGATACAAGCATTTTGGAAAATGATATGGCGCTTGCTCAGAAAGCTAGAAATAGACATACCATTTGATCCAGCAATCCCACTCCTAGGAATAGATCCTAGAGAAATAAGAGTCGTCACTCCAATAGACATATGCACACCTATGTTCATGGCAGCATTGTTCACAGTAGCAAAAACATGGAAACAACCTAGATGCCCATCAACAGATGAATGGATAAACAAACTATGGTACATACACACAATGGAATACCATGCAACAAGAAAGAACAACAATGAATCTGTGAACCATCTCATTACATGGATGAAACTGGAGGACATTATGCTGAGTGAAATAAGTCAATCACAAAAGGACAAATATTGTATGAGACCTCTATTGTAAAAACCCATGAAAAAGTTCACACACAAAATGTAAAAATCTTTGTTGGTTACCAGGGATGGGAGGGGTGGGGGGAAAATACTAAATAGGCAATAGATAAGTGGTATCTTGGGTGAAGTGTGAGACAATACACAATACAGCGGAAAGTAGCACAACTTCTACAAGGAAAGGTCATGGAAGCCCCATAGACACATCCAAACTCCCTGAGGGACTGAATTGCTGGGTGGAGGGCTGTGGGGACCATGGTCTTGGGGAACATCTAGCTCAATTGGCATGACACTACCTATAAAGACAATGCTCTACATTCTACCTTGGTGAGTAGTGTCTGGGGTCTTAAAAGCCTGTGAGCGGCCATCTAAGATACTCCACTGGTCTCATCCCTTCAGGAGCAAGGGAGAATGAAGAAAACAGGATACAAGGAAAAGATTAGTCCAAAGGACTAATGGACCACCTCTACCAAGCCCTCCACTGGACTGAGTCCAGTAAAGCTAGAAGGTGCCCGGCTACCACCACTGACTGCTCTGACCAGGATCACAACCGAGGGTTCTGGACAGAGCTGGAGAAGGATGTAGAACATAATTCTAACTCACAAAAAAAAGACCAGATTTACTGGCCTAAAGGAGACCGGAGAAACCTCGAGAGTATGGCCCCCAGACACCCTTTTAGCTCAGTGGTGAAGTTACCTCCAAGGTTCACTGTTCAGCCTGGGAGTGGACAGCCCCATAAAACCAAATGAGACTAATGAGGTACAGGAGTCCAGTGACAAGGGCCAGAAGGCAGAAGGGGACAAGAAAGCTGGTGATAGGGAACCCAAGGTTGAGTAAGGATAGTGTTGATGTGTTGTGAGATTGTTAACCATTGTCATAGGACAACATTTGTAGTAACTGTTAAATGGGAGGCTATTTTGTCCTGTAAGCCTTCATCTTAAGTGAGAATTACAGCACAATTGGAACAGCATAGTCAATGTCACTGAACTGTGCATGTAGAAATTTTTGAAACGGTTTATCTTTGGCTATGTGTATTTTCACCAAAAAAAAAGGTTGAGAAGTTAGAGGGTTAATATGTTGTGGGGTTGTTAACCAATGTCATAAAACAACATGTGTACTACCGTTTCATGAGAAACTATTTGTTCTGTAAGCCTTCACCTGAAGTACAATAAAATATTAAAAAAAAAAGAATCACCCATCGGTCGATACTACAATGAGTAGGATACAGTATGATGAGAAACAGGTTATCTACATGTTCCCAAAGTATCTCCCCACAAGATGGTTATTAATTATAAAGCAAAAAATAAGTTTACAATAGAGAAACCTGGCAAAGAACACCAAAGTTAACATTATACTTATTAGACAGCATCATGTGCCTCCCAGCATGATAGACTGAGAGAGACACATTATGACTTCTGTGGTATTCTTGCCAAAAATGTATAACATGAATTTAAACATAAGGAAACTTCAAACCAAACATCAAACAACAAACCAAACACAGAATATTTCTACCAAATAACTGGCCAGTAATCTTCAAGACACTCAAGGACTTAAAAAATACAGATTGAGAAATTGTTCCGGATTGAAGGACTGAAGAAGACATGAAAACTAAATGTCACATGTGATCCTAGTTTTGATCCTGGGCCAGAAAAAGAATATTAGTAATAATTGGCAAAATTTGATTAAGTTCTACAGATTAGTCATTTGCATTGTACCACATTATGGTTTTATGTTAATATTTGGTCTATACCAATGAACTTTATATGGTAATTCTTTGCAATATTTCTGCAATTTTGTGTAAGTGTGAAATAATTTCAAAATATTGAATTAACTCCTAAAAACAATGAGAAAGAAATGACCTATTAAAATTTAAGAAAAAAATTCCGGTTAAGGTTAAGGTATGGAAGATAAGACGGGTGGTGGGACTCTACTGGAAGAAAAGACGGCAACGGACACAGGCACTGGATTGATAAGTATACGTGCCAAGCACTACCCTGTACATTTCTGCTAAATCTATACGTTGTAGAAGTGGTGTGAAGACAGAGGTTTGGGTTGGCATTTTCAAAAATGTCAAAAGGGGCTCTTCAGAGTTAGGATGCTTGCTGTAAGCAAAAGGGCAATACAATAGGGGTGAGGTACCAAGTATTGATGGTAATGATGTACAAGGTGTTACCTTAACCGTGTCATATGGCTTAAGGTTTTTGTGCTCTTTACTGATCATGATATCCAGGGAACTCAGTCAATAGTTGGAAAAGTTTTACCTAACAGTACATGAAGATGAAACAAATGGTAACGGAAATCAACCTATTAAACTAAATAACTAACCAAAACCTTTCTTAAGTATAAGAATAACCAAATCAAGCAAAAAAAAAAAAAAACAGTTGGTTGTCTTTATTTAAAGGAATGAGCAGACCAAGAATTGAAAATAATTTATATAACCAGCTATTAAGATTAACTAAAATAATCTAGACTCTATGCCCACCAAATTCTTAGTTTTTCTGCTGCAACAGACATAGCTTTTAATTCTAGGTTCATTGCATATTAGCCATGTAACCACAGAAATGTTTTAAATTCTCAAAGTGCCATATTTCCACCTTTGCTTAATAGGGATAATAATAGTTGCTACTTTATAGATTTAAGTTTAATTGAGACAATTCATACAATTCACTTAGCAAAGAGTCTGACCTTGGTAACTACACAATAAAGGTAATCAATTTCTTGTTTATTAATTGATTAAGTGATTACTTATACTTTTAAATCCCTAAATCATGATATTGAGTTAATAAGAATTATAGAGCTGGCAAAAGCATAATAAGGTATCTATTAAAACTCTGCATTATCTTCAGTCAAGAAAGTTAACGTTTTAATATATTCCTAAAACAATCTCCAGATAAACTTATGTAATGTAAGTCAATACTGCATGATAATATTTTCTCACACACAAAGTAGACATCTAAAGGACTAACACAGTGCCTGACACATAATAGTTTATCAATAAATGGTAGCTTGACGATGAGGATGATAATGATGGCAATGATGAGAAATGGACATTAACAGAAACAGGACGTATTTCCTCAATAATACTTACACATTAGTCTCATAGGTTAAGAAGGAAGTGTGAGAGTTATAGTCATTGTAGATGGGCAATACAGCACAAACTGGTGAAAAAGAATTCAGCTTTAGGAGACAATTTTCACTGTGAAATATTTTCTTAGTAAAAGTCTTTAAAAAGGAATTATATTTTCAATTATTAATTGAAGTTTTAATGCAATTCTTTCTAGTGTCAGAGAATCCTCTCAATGTTTCCTCTAGCCTGACAGTTGGGACACATATTCTTGATTCCCTACTGGGAACATTAGCTAGGAGCAATCTTTGCTCTAGAAGAAGTATTAACTAATTAGGAAGTCTCACATAAATATAGCACTAACATTAAAGAAATAGTCATCCTTTCTCCAGGAAAAACAAATGTGCCCCCCGATGCTTGGCCAGGAATCAGAATGCCCACCCTGTGGCGCAGACTTCTATTATTCTACCAACTCACACCACCTTAAATGGAGAGCAAGGCGCTAAGCATTAAATTTCCAAAAGAGCATGTGTTTCAAAGTATAATATTGATTTCTATTTTGAAAATGTAAAAATTTAAAGTTGAGTTCAGTAGAACCATGCATCCTGTGTTGTTTGGTCTAAAGGAGGCTTCAATTTTCCTTCCATGTCACTCGATTCTAAAAACTGCAAATATAATGCATTATACCACATTGCCCATATAAGAAGATGTTGTTAAAATGGCAATTCTACCCAAAGCAATTTACAAATACAATGCAATCCCCATCCAAATACCGGCAACATTCTTCAAAGAGATGGAAAAACTAATTATTAACTTTATATGGAAAGGGAAGAAGCCCCGAATAAGTAAAGCACTACTGAAGAAGAAGAATAAAGTTGGAGGACTCACACTACCTGACTTCAGAACCTACTATACAGCTACAGTAGTCAAAACAGCCTGGTACTGGTACAACAACAGAGACATTGACCAATGGAACAGAATTGAGAACCCAGATATAAATCCATCCACCTACGGTCACCTGATTTTCGACAAGGGCCCAAAATACATCAAATGGAGAAAAGACAGTCTTTTTAACAAATGGTGCTGGCAAAACTGGATATCCATTTGTAGAAAAATGAAACAGGACCCATACCTCACACCATATACAAAAACTACTTCAAAATGGATCAAAGACCTGAATATAAAGCCTCAAACTATAAAATTCATAGAAGAAAAAATAGGACCAACACTTCAGGCCTTAATACATGGCATTAACAGGATAAAAACCATAAACATCAACACAAAAAACCCAACAGATAAACTAGATAATTGGGATCTTCTAAAAATCAAACATCTATGCTCTTCAAAAGACTTCACCAAAAGAGTTAAAAGAGAACCTACAGACTGGGAAAAAATTTTTGGACAGTACAAGTCAGACAAAGGTCTAATCTCCATAATCTACAAGAAAATCCAACACCTCTACAACAAAAAGACAACCAATCCTATCAAAAAATGGCAAAGGAAATGAACAGACACTTCACCAAGAAAGACATTCAAATAGCCAACAGACACATGAGGAAATGTTCGCGATCACTAGCCATTAGAGAAATGCAAATTAAAACCACAATGAGATACCATCTCACCCCGGCATTACTGGCACGAATCAAAAATACTGGAAATAACAAATGTTGGAGGGGCTGCGGGGAGACGGGAACTCTTATACACTGCTGGTGGGAATGCAAAATGATACAACCATTTTGGAAAATGATATGGCGTTTCCTCAGAAAGCTAGAAATAGACATACCATTCGATCCAGCAATCCCACTCCTAGGAATAGATCCTAGAGAAATAAGAGTTGTCACTTGAATAGACATATGCACACCTATGTTCATGGCAGCATTGTTCACAGTAGCAAAAACATGGAAACAACCTAGATGCCCATCAACAGATGAATGGATAAACAAACTATGGTACATACACACAATGGAGTACTATGTTACAAGAAAGAACAACAATGAATCTGTGAAGCATCTCATAACATGGATGAAACTGGAGGACATTATGCTGAGTGAAATAAGTCAATCACAAAAGGACAAATATTGTATGAGACCTGTATTGTAAAAACCCATGAAAAAGTTCACATGCAAAATGTAACAATCCTTGTTGGTTACCAGGGATGGGAGGGGAGTGGGGGGAAATACTAAATAGGCAATAGATAAGTAGTATCTTGGGTGAAAGGTGAGACAGTACACAATACAAGGGAAACTAACACAACCTGCACAAGGAAAGGTCATGGACACACTCAAACTCCCCGAGGGACTGAGTTGCTGGACGGAGGGCTCTGGGGACCATGGTCTCGGGGAACATCTAGCTCAATTGGCATGACACTACTTATAAAGATAATGCTCTACATTCTACCTTGGTGAGTAGTGTCTGGGGTCTTAAAAGCCTATGAGCAGCCATCTAAGATACTACACTGGTCTCATCCCTTCCGGAGCAAGAGAGAATGAAGAGAACAGGATACAATGAAAAGATTAGTCCAAAGGACTAATTGTCCACAGCTACCAAGACCTCCACTGGACTGAGTCCAGGACAGCTAGATGGTGCCCGGCTACCGCCGCTGACTGCTCTGACCAGGATCACAACAGAGGGTTCTGGACAGAGCTGGAGAATGATGTACAGCATAATTCTAACTCACAAAAAAAAAAAAAAGACCAGATTTACTGGCCTAAAGAAAACGGGAGAAACCTCAAGAGTATGGCCCCCAGACACCGTTTTAGCTCAGTGGTGAAGTTACCTCCAAGGTTCACTGTTCAGCCTGGGAGTGGACAGCCCCATAAAACCAAATGAGACTAATGAGGTACAGGAGTCCAGTGACAAGGGCCAGAAGGCAGAAGGGGACAAGAAAGCTGGTGATAGGGAACACAAGGTTGAGTAAGGATACTGTTGATGTGTTGTGAGATTGTTAACCATTGTTATAGGACAACATTTGTAGTAACTGTTAAATGGGAGGCTATTTTGTCCTGTAAGCCTTCATCTTAAGTGAGAATAACAGCACAATTAGAAGAGCGTAGTCAATGTCACTTAAATGTGTACGTAAAAAGTTTTGAATTGGGGTATCTTTGGCTATGTGTATTTTCACCAAAAAAAAAAAAAAGCTGAGAATTTAGAGGGTTAAAATGTTGTGGGGTTGTTAACCAAAGTCATAAAACAGCATGTGTACTACTGTTACATGAGAAACTGTTCGTTCTGTAAGCCTTCACCTGAAGTACAACAAAATATTAAAAAAAAAAAAAAGATGTTGTTGTGTTATTAGGCGTCATCGAGTCAGTTCCAACTCATAGCAACCCTATATACAACAGAACGAAACACTGCCCAGTCCTGCACCATCCTCACAATTGTTGTTATGCTTGTGCCCATTGTTGCAGCCATTGTGTCAATCCATCTTGTGGCGGGTCTTCCTCTTTTTCACTGACACTCTACTTTACCAACCATGATGTCCTTCTCCAGAGACTGATCCCTCCTGATAACATGTCCAAAGTATCTGAGACATAGTCTCGCCATCCTGGCTTCTAGGAAGCATTCTGGCTGTACTTCTTCCAAGACAGATTTGTTTGTTCTTTTGCAGTCCATGGTATATTTAATATTCTTCGCCAACACCATAACTCAAAGGCGTCAGTTCTTCTTCGGTCTTCCTTACTCATTGTCCAGCTTTGGCATGCATATCAGGCAATTGAAAACACCATGGTTTGGGTCAGGCACACCTATAGCGTCACTATGAGTTGGAATCAACTCCACAGCAATGGGTATGGTTTTATATAAGAAGACAATCAGTTTAAATTAAGTGTGTTGACATTGTTTAGCTTTTTCAAAAGTATAAGGACTTAAATTAGATACTCCTAAAAGCTGGAAAAGATAAAACTGGAGTCTCTCAAATGGAAACCAAAGAAATCCATTTTCCTTATATCCAGTTCAACGTACACATCCATTTTACATACTTCTTATAAATAAAGAAGATAGAAGGGAAATAAATGCTGGGTCGTGTTGGTCACAAAATATAAGCAACACATAATAGTCTCTAACTATATTTCTACACCTTCGATTCCCAACGCCTTAAGCCGCCACTAAGAATCATACTGCTCAGTACACATACCAGAATTTTTATCTGGACAATCTTTAACCCTGAAATAAGAGTTTAAAAGGTTAATTGAATGCTGAAAACATATGATTTTGAAGAGTTCGTCTACTTCCAATTACTTTAGAATTAAATTGTAAGAAACTAAAATATGATAAAAATCAGTTATTTTGCTTTCAATTCGCATTGTAGATAATGCAAATAACCAATTTTTTGTACATAGTTTTCACACACCATGTTCTGGTTTTTCATACTATTGTATTTTCTGTCATTTTAAAATGATAGCAATTAGTATGTTTGAAAGGAAATCCAAATACACTGAAAATTCTTAGATCTATAGTGTTGTCGTTTCTGAACAACAAATGTCAAAAAAAATTCATAGGGCTATGGCAACAGTGGTGCTGTGGTTAAGTGCTCTGCTGTTAACTGAAAGGTTGGCAGTTCAAATCCATCAGCTGCTCCACAGAAGAAAGATGTGGCAATCTTCTTCAGTAAAGATTACAGCCTTGGAACCCGATGGGGCTGTTCTACTCTGTCATATAAGGTCGCTATGAGTCAGAATCAATTGAATAGCAACAAGTATGGCAATAATTAAGGAGTCCTAGTGGCAAAGTGGTTAAGCGCTCAGCTGTTAACTGAAAGGTCAGCAGTTCAAACCCACCACCTGCCCCACTGGAGAAAGAAGTGGCAGTCTGTTTCCATAAAGATTACAGCCTTGGAAACTCTATAGAGCAGTTCTACTCTATCCTATAGGGTCACTATGAATCAGAATCTACTCAATGGCAAAGAGGTTTTGGTGGTGCAATGGTTAAGCATTCAGCTGATAACCAAAACATCGGTGGTTTGAACCCACCAGCAGCTCCGAGGGAGGAAAGACCTGGCAATCTGCCCCTGTAAAGATTCAAAACCAAAATCCATTGCTGTCGAGTCAATTCTGACTCATAGCGACACTATAGGACAGAGTAGAACTTCCCCATAGGGTTTCCAGTGAACAGCTGATGGATTCAAACTGACGACCTTTTGGTTAGCAGCTGAGCTCCTAACCACTGCGCCACCAGGACAGCCTAGGAAACCCTATGGCACAGTTCTACTCTGTCCTATAGGGTCACTATGAATCAAAATTGACTCAAGAGCATCTAGCAATAACTAATTTATTACTCTACTACCAGATTCAGGGTTGTAGATAGTAGTTTGGAGAAACAATATAGCAGCAGAGTGTCTTACCACATTCACCCAGCAGAAGAAGATGAACAAGTCCTAGAGTTTCCTAACTCCCAACCTAGCAACAGAAGGTAGCCCAGTTATGCTTGTTCTTCAGCGGATTGAACAAGAGTTCCTGCCAACACTACCAGGAGAGCCCAAGACCACCAGCAAGAAGGATTGATAAGCAGTCAAGGGAAGTGCTTTCCTTCCCCACTGGTCTAAGACTCCCTTACCATGCCAAAAGACACCTGGAGGCCAAGAGGAACCAGCAAGGGGCATCCTGTCACAACAAGGGCTTGGTCAGGGAAGCCACTTTGTTCTTGTGGACGTGAGACTCCCTTTCCCCACCTTGAGACACAGCTTGGCCAGGGGCACAGGCAAGGGGGATCCTGCCACAACAAGTGCCTGGTCTGGGAAGCCCTCTCCATACCCTGCAAGCAAGGGAGATTGTACAACAAAAAGCAGCTGCCTGAGGAAGTATTCTTTGTCCCTGCGGACCAGAGACTCCCTTCTCCCACCTAGAGATAACAAGAAGCCCACTCTGGATAAGCTCCTTTGGTCCCCACCTTATGCAGCACCAGCAGTGCCCAGTGGGATTCCCATTGCTACAAAATATGCCAAGCAGACCAAAACAGCACTGCAAAGACTCTGAGAATTAGATTGCCATTAGAACCACACCTGATAAAGGTAGGCCAAGACCTATGGTAAAAACCTCAAGAGGGTGAATGCCAGGTAAAATTTAAAAATTCAATAGGATTCAGAGTAACCTGATATAATAGCCAAAATGTCCAGCATATAGTTGAAAATCACACATTATACTAAGAACTTGTAAAATCACAAATTGAATGAGAAAAGATAACAAACTGAAGTGAACATGAAGATGAATCAAATGTTGGAATTATCTGATAAGTATTATAAAGCAACCATCCTAAAAATAATTTAGCAAGTAATGACAAATTCTTTTGAAAAAATAGAAAATCTCAAAAAAAAAAAAAAACAAAGTTATAAAAAAAAAAATGGGAAAGAATTGTCAACTGTGAATTCTGTATCTAAGGAAACGACCCCTCAAGAATGAAGGAGCAATAACAACATTGACAGATGGAGGGAAACTAAAAGAATTTGTCACTAGTAGACCTGCTTTAAAGAACAGCTAAAGGAAGCTCTTCAAACAGAAAGTAAATGATAAAAGAAAAACTTGGCGTTTTGGAAAGGAAGAAAGAAAGACGGAAAAAGCAGAAAGATTGGTAAATACAATAAACTATCCATCTCATGAGTTTTCTAAATAAGTTGTGATCATTAAAATAAAAATTATAACAACATCTGATGTGAAGACTTAAAGTGGGAAAGATAAATGGACCTAAATGGAAATAAAGTTTCCACATTTCACTCAAAGTGGTAAAACGATAATAACCAGTTACATACATATTGAAATACACGTATATATTGTAATACTCAGAGCAACCACTAAAACATATCACTTACAGGATATGCACAATTAGTCAAGTCTTAAGTTTTCAAAATCTCCATAAAATTGTAAGGCCTTAATTCTCTTCTTCATCTGCCTCAAATGTGTAGTTTCTTTATGGTCCAAATAAAACTTCCTTCCTTTCTCAAATCTTCTCTGGTTACCCCAGTGTTTGAAGATAAATGAAATTCTATAGCATAAATTCTAAGCTGTCCCACTCAATTCAAAGATACAATACGATATTGTGAATTGATATCGATTCTTTTATATATGTTTTGTCTTCTCAACTAGTTTTGAAACCTATTAAAATTGTCAAAGTTCATTGTCATCTTTGTAAGTCTTCTGCCCTTAATCACGGTGCCAGACACAAACATAATCTATGTTCAATAAATGTTTGATAGCCAGTGAGTGAATGGATGCTAGCAGATGAAATAAACTTAAACATCATCTAATGAAAACACTTCACATACCAGACATGAGGAAATTGAAGCCGTAGAATCATTTATAAGACTTATAGAATTTAAAAGTATCAAAGTAAATAGTGCACACTGTATAAAAGCTTAATAGTGAGATGGGATCTTGGCAGGATACAGAATGATCATCTAGTTACCCTTAACGTGGCCTTGCTATAAATCATGCCATCCTGAGGCTTAGAGAAGGCAGAAAAACTTGAATCATTAGATAAGCATTACACATCAAAACTGAAAAGGAGAGACAAGTACAAAGTATATAGCAGTCATCTCTTCTATAACCGAGGCTAACACAAACCCCATTACTTTTAAAATGCTTTATATCTAAAGAATGTTACAAAAACAAGAACACATTTCACATTTGAAAAGTACAGTGAGTTCTCCAATTTATTTATAAATAAAATTAGAATTGTTTTGTCTGTTTTAATTCTAATTATTAAATAATACATTGCATTATTCTTCAAAAAGTACAGTATTAATATTATAGATGACTGTTATCAAAAGAAAGGTTTTTCCTCCACCACGTAAACTGTGTGTATGAAGGATGAGATGTAAGAAATATAGGTGGAAACTTGATTTTAACCAAGTACCTATCACATTAAATTACTCAAGAAAGAGGCAATAAAAAGAAGGCTGAGGACATGGAAATACTCAATAACTTAAAAAAAAAGTGACCACCTGTGTAAGTACCACCAAAATATTTGCTGAAAGCAAAAGAAATCAGTGGCGCTCATGTCCAGTTCTGAAGTTGGAGGGATGTGGATTTCCACTTTACCTCTATTGAAGGACTGACCTTACCAATAAACGATGCAGCTCACACTGCTCGTGTTTCCCATTTCAGGATGTGTTAAAGAGGGACACAAATCAAAGTGAAACAAGAAAACCTCAGCGTGGAAACATCTACCATTCGGCCTTTGGAAAAATAGATACATGGTAATCATGAGTTATATTTTGCATCACGTCTTCAATTGAAATTAAGGGCAAAAATCATAATGCTCTCTGAAAAATGATAAATGGAAAATTGGGCCTGAGACGTGTGATTTTTAATATCATTAACCAAAGGCACTCTTTCTACATTTTTCATGTGCTTTGATCTCCAAGTTATGCACAAGAATCAATGTGTTAAAATATAACCAGTGGAGGTAAAGAAAGACAACTCAAAGACTTCCTCCTTCACCTAACTACAGATATTTAAATAAAAGCCACCTGAAAGAGTCTTTGTAGAAGGCCGAATTTTATTATTGGAAATTACAGAGGGAATGACTAGCCTGAGAATTTGAGATATCACTAGTTTGTTACAATCTGACTTAAGCTAGCAATTTGCCATGTTTGTTGTTGGCACCTGCTGAAGGAGTCTGAGGTGGATGAATACCAGTTACTTCTCCATCTAGCAGGTTATGGGGAATGCCGCCCTCAGAAAAAACAGACATTTACTAAATAAATATTTATTAGCAATCGGGCACAAAAAATGGTCATACAGACTCTTCTGTTGTTGCTGTTGTTGGCTGCCATAGAGTCTATTCCAATTGATAGCAACATTATGGGACAGAGCGGAACTGCCCAATAGAGTTTCCTAGGCTGTAATCTTTACATGAGCAGATTGCCAGGTCTTTTCTCCCACAGAGTGGCTGGGTGGGTTTGAACCGCTGACTTTTCAGTTAACAACCCAGTGCTTAAACACTGCTCCATCAGTGCTCTTTAGACTGTTATGTAAACTGGATAAAGCACCAGGTTTTAACTGCTCTGTTCTTCAACCAATTGCTGACCAGTCAATTTCGACTCATAACGACCCTATAGGACAGAGTGGAACTGCCCCATAGGGTTTCCAAGGCTAAAAATCTTTATGGAAGTCGACTGCCACATCTTGCCCATGGAGCAGCTGGTGGGTTCAAACCGCTGACCCTTCAGTTAGCAGCCACATGCTTAGCCACTGTGCCACCAGGGCTTCTTGTTCTGTTCAACAGCTTGCATTGATCATTCATTTAATGCCTTCAGAAAAATCCAGAGACAGGATTCTCTCATCCTAAGGGCTGGGATCAGGCAATCAGAATACTCTGGATTAATTAGCTGGATACTGGACCGTTTAGGTACTTAGCTCCGGCATCCTTGCTACAGGTTGAAGGAGCAAGCCTCATTACCATGAAAGATGATAATGCCTCTGAAGCATTTTTAGCCAACCCATTTAGAATTTTCTTATTGTCATCAATAAGAATCTATCTCTGAAATTCACTGGACTAAATAATAGGTCATCGTTTTGAACAATAAAAGCCCATTTCTGATATTCAATATACTAATAACCAGTGGGGTCTCGTTGATGGAAATACACCGAATAGAAGTGCTCAGAGTGGCCACCTCTGCACTATGTGCTTCCTGATTAGAACCATTCCTAAACCCCGATTTCCTGATTAGCACCTAGGTAGCAAACACAAAACTTCACACTGCAGATGCTGAAGCATTTTAAAGTAAACTACAACCATCATAAAAGTATTTTTCTTATTCTTAAAGTAACTTATAAATGTTATATAAAAATTTAAAAATAAAAACGTAAAAAATTAAATATTGCAAAATTATAACTCTATCCTCTGTTACAACATGTGATGCCTTAAAGTATATCAACCCCGGTATTACATGTAATATCTAATGTACATACTACTAACATTTTGGCATTTTGGTCTTCAAAACACACACAGACACACACACACACACACACACACACACACACACATATTTTGGTGTATATAGAACATTCAAACACATACAAGAAATATAAAAATTAACACTGAGTTACTATAGTCTTCACTATCCTAAGTGTATACAGAGGGAATCCTATCCATGTGCAAGGCTAAATTTCACTATCTTATGAACCTGTCCCTGTGGGACTTCCAACCTCTTTTGGGGATTGTCCTCTGACTCCATGAGTTCTGAATCCCTACAAGTCTAACACATGACATGCATTTTCATTACTCTGCTCTTGTTGTTTTCTTATCATTTGACTTAGACTAATAACCTTATTTTTACCTATGTTCAAATCCCAGAATGCGTTTCTCACCATAGGGCCATTGTGGCCAATGCCATGATCTCAGAGAATATGGATTAATGTACTCATTTATTCACTCATTCATTCATTAATTCAATAAATATTTATTCTACTTCTACTATGTTACAGACACCTTTCAACTACCTGAGTTCACAGCAGAGAAGAAAACAGAGAAATACCTTTTATTTCATGGAGTATGCATTCTACAGGTAGTCCCCAACTTATGATGTATTCGAGTTATGACAAACCTCACTTATGACCACCTAATTTTTTTTTTTTGGTACGTCTTACCCTTAGTAATATGTACTACATATAGTGTTGCAGCGCATAATTTGCTGATGTTACCATTCTCATGCCAACCCCCAAAGACAGATAAAGATCAGATTTATAAAGATACTCATAATAAAAGGCAATAATAATGAAAACTAAAAAAAAAGAGGTATTTGACATATCAGAACTGACTTACGACGGAGTCATTATAATGGAACCCCATTGTAAGTTGGGGACTACCCATATTGAGATTGGTTTTGGGAGGGGTTGACAATAAGGTAATTGAATGAAATGCATATTATCTATTGGCCAGTCATCTTTAAGCCATATCATAAGCATCCTCACAGGAACAAGCCAAAGTTTGCAGCTATAAATTCATACTTAGGAAAAATGCTTTTCTCCACTGGAAACCTGGTCTACAGAGGTAGAGCTGTGTATCTTTCAGATGATCACTGGTTCGGGAGGCCATTAGTAAAATTCCCTGTTAAACCTTAAGCCTTCTTCATATTCACAATATGCTTAATGTTTTATTTTCCCTCTTTCATCAAAAAAAAAAAAAAATTCAGCTTCTTTTTCCCCCCTTGGTACTGTTGACAAATTAGAATTGTCAACTCTTATTCTTGGTAACTGTAACAACAAGATTTTTGTGCACCTTTTGAAAGAAGAAAAAAGAATTCCTTACTGCAATAAATGAGTATATAATGCTTAGAAAGTTGAAGTGAGAAATCTCTTTTCAAACCTTATGCTTGCTGTTTAATATTGGTTCTAAAGAGCATCCATTCATCCATTAATTTATTCCAGGCATTCTTCCTGTTGCTAGAGATAATGCAGCTAACAGAAGAGACAACATCCTTTCCTAGTGGAGAGAAGAAAATGCTGTGGACTGTCTCCATGAGCATCTCACTAGGTCTCACAACAGACACCGATTTATGCCTAAAAATAGATGCAGAAAGACATCTAATCGTGTGTTTTATTCCTGGCTCTCACAGAGTTAAGGTGAACTGCCCTGTTGGACAAGGAGCCCTGGTGGCACAGTGGTTAAGTGCTCGGCTGCTAACCGAAAGGTCAGCGGTTTGAACCCACCAGCCGCTCCATGGGCAAGATGTGGCAGTCTGCTTCCATAAAGATTACAGCATCGGAAACGCAATGAGGCAGTTCTACTCTGTCCTATAGGGTCGCTATGAGTCGGAATCACTGGACGGCAAAGGTTTGTTGCAGGCTTTGGCCCTTTTGGACTGTGACCAAGCTCCCTTTAAGGCTGGAGTATTGATAGCCTCCTGGTGCCCACTGGTCTGGAATAATAAACGAGAGGACATAAAAGGAATCAAACAGTACAATAACAAACCTGAATTAGAAGATATGTAGACAATTAGGAGCCCTGGTGGTTAAAAGCTTGGCTGCTAATCAAAAGGTCATCGGTTCGAATTCACCAGTCACTTCTTGGAAACCCTACGGGGCGGTTCTGCTCTGTCCTATAGGGTTGCCATTAATCGGAATCACCTCAATGGCAACAAATTTGGTTTGGTTTTTTGGTAGACTCTTATAGTGTGTGAGAAGGAGCCCTGGTGGCACAGTGGTTAAGCACTCAGCTGCTAACTGAAAGGTTGGAGGTTTAAGTCCACCAGTCGCTCTGAGCTATGAGTCAGAATCAACTAGACTGCAATGGGTTTTTTGATTTATAACATGTGAATGAGAATACTCCTCCTTTTATGAGTCTATGAAGTGCTTAAAAAGTTAATCATATACTTTGCTACAAAGTACAACTTAACAAAGTAGTTATTTTCCAATCCATTTTCTCTGATGGAATAAAAAAAATTAGAAATATATAATATAAAGTTGATCAAGTACATTAACTATTTTGATATTTAGAAGCTTGACTCCTAAATTACTCAGGATCAAAGAGGAAATAAAGATTGATATGGTGAGAGCTTGCTCAGAAGGAAATACACGGCTGCAAATGACTCCAATAGCAGCTAACAACAACAGAATTTGTTTCAATTACTTCCTTTTCCTTTTCTTAAATTCTTTTTATGTTATTTTCCCATTCTGCCAGGTTATTTTTTGTAGTCCTTTGTTGCTTATTATTTTATTCCACCTTTTATTTCTCTAAAGATTTCATATATGGATGATGTTCTTTCTCCCTTTAATATCTGCAGTCCTTGGGAGCTTAAACTGCGAGGTTTAAAGTTTATTGTTTTTGTTGACCCTCACCTGGGGTACCTTGATTCCTTGTGCTTTAGGTGATTTGTGGCTGTTAACTTATGTTTGGTTGAATTGGTCCTTAGAAATCTGTGGAACAAAATTGGAGCTGTTTTCCTCCAGGGAAAAAAAGTGTGTTTGCTTCTGCTTGGTTCCAGGGTATCTATTGATCTGACATTATATTAACAGCCTTTTGAATACTGGGTGAATACTGGGGTCACAGAGAAACTAACCCTACTTCGCACTGAGCCTCAAGTTTAATATTTTAACTGCAGTGCTGAAACTGACATACGCCTCAAAGACAATCTTGACTTTCCTAAAACACCAAATCGGTTACCATTGCGTCAATTCTGACTTATAGTGACCCCATAGGGCAGATTAGAACTACCCTATAGAGTTTCCAAAGCTGTAATCTTTACGGAAGCAGACTTCCATGTCTTTCTTCTGCAGAGCGGCTGGTGGGTTCAAACCACTGACCTTTCAGTTAGCACCCGAGTGCTTAACCACTGTGCCACCTTGACTTTAGCATTTATTACCATCTCTTCATCCTCTTATAGTTCACTTTTGTTGTTGTTGTTTCTTTTATTTATTACTAATTTTTTTTTTTTTTGCCCTGGGACATTTTCTTATTTTTGAGCCTGGATATGCTATAAAGAGTATGTTTTTGCTGTTTGTCAGAGACTTAATTATATTGTAGTAGGAGTGTCCTTCAGAATATCTAGTGGGTTATACTGCTGGAGCAGAAGAGTTACAGTTTCTTGAAAGCTTAGATGATGTACATGCAGTGTAACTTCAACCAACACTGTCTGATGTGGGGTGCTGTTCACAGCACAGTCCCAGGTCCGCTCATTTATTCCAGAAGCATTGTAGTGGTTCTTAAATCTTTTTTGGTCATAGGTCATTGAGAGAATCTCATAACAGTTAGTGATTTATCTCCAGAAACATGTGCATATGCATAATATGATCAATATTTTGCATAAAATTTCACAGAGGTTGCAGACTACCAGAAGCCCACCCATGTACCCTTTATGAATCTAGGTTAAGACACTCTAGGTGGAACAACTAATAAAGTTTATAAAATCATCATAAATGATGAACTTATGAGAAAATGTGGAGTCAGTGCACAGGAGGAAATAATAAATCTGTTAACCCCAGCTTCATCAATGCCTCTTCAGAATTCAGGGTGCAACAGAGTTCAGCAACAATTTTGATTCTACACATATTAAATAATATCATTAAATTGACTTTTCTATTTATGATAATGAATTCAAGAAACAGCAGTTTTACCCCTTGTGTGTTAGACAACTAAGAGTTAAAATCATTTGTGTGTCAGGACAGATCTTAATACTGGCATTCAAAGCTGTAATCTTGGCCCTTAAGAGATGGACTTGAGGAGTAAATCAGGGAGTAAAAAAAAAAGCTACGATACTTTGCTTGATTTCCTAATGGGATAGACTTCCATTTGGCCAAAACTATAGTGCTACCATCAGGAGGATAACAAATATTTCCTCCCTGTCATGGATTGAATTGTGTCCCCAAAAAAATATGTCAACTTGGTTAGGCCATGATTTCCAGTATTGTGTGGTTGTCCTCCATTTTGTGAGTGATGTAATTTCCTATGCATTGTAAATCCTAATCTCTGTCTGCAGTTAATGAGGCAAGATTAGATTATGTTAAAAAGGATTAGGGTGGGATGTAACACTTACTCAGGTCACATCCCTGATCCAATGTAAAGGGAGTTTCCCTCAGAGGTGGCCTGCATTACTTGTTATCTTCAAGAGATAAAAGGAAAAGGAAGTGAGCAGAGAGTTGGTGTCATTAATTGAATTATGTTCCCCAGAAAATGTGTGTATCAATTTCTCTGGGCCATGATTCAGAGTACTGTATGATTGTCTACCATTTTATCATCTGATGTGATTTCCCTATGTGTTGTCAAACCTATCACTATAATGTAATAAGATGGATAAGCGGCAGTTATATTGATGAGGTCTACAAGATTAGATAGTGTCTTAAGCCAATCTCTTTTGAGATATAAAAGAGAGAAGCCAACAGAGAGACATGGGAACCTCATACTACCAAGAAAGCAGTGCCAGGAGCAGAGCGTGTCCTTTGGACCCAGGGCCCCTGAGTGGAGAAGCTCCTAGTCTGGGGGAACATAGATTAGAAGGCCAACAGAGAAAGAAAGACTTTCCCTGGAGCTGATGCCCTGAATTTGGATTTTAGCCTACTTTACTGTGAGGAAATAAACTTCTTTTTGTTAAAGCCATTCACTTGTGGTATTTCTATTATAGCAGCACTAGAAGACTAAGACAGTTGGGGACCTCATACCAGCAAGAAAGCAGCGCTGGAAGCACAGTGAGTCCTTTGGATCTGGGGTCCCTGCACCTGAGAAGCTCCTAGACCAAGGGAAGATTGATAACAAGGACCTTCCTCCAGAGCTGGCAGAGAGCCCTCCTCTGGAGCTGACGCCCTGAACTTGGACTTCAAGCCTACAAGACTGTGAGAAAATAAACTTCTGTTTGTTGAACCCATCCACTTGTGGTATTTCTGTTATAGCAGCACTAGATAACTAAGACATTCTTCAAAGGCTTCTGTAATGGAGACAGCAGGAAATAGATCGATGTATGACAGAATTGTTGTTGTTGTTTTGTGCCTTGGAGTCAAGTATGACAGAATAGGTAGCAGAAATACTGAGGCAGCCCTCAGTTATGTGTGGCCGGGAGGCCCAGGTATGAGAGTAGTTAAATGAGGAGAGGAAAGGTAGGTGGATGCCAGGATACCTGTGAGAGCATCGAAAGGGCTCCCATAGGATACGAGCACCATCATCAGCTCAGACATGGAAACTACTGGCACAAAAGAATATCAGTTTCAAGTACAGTCAGAGGGCTGTTGTAAGGAATCTGTAATTACTAATAAAGCACTGTAGCTTGTGAGTGATTTCTTGTTTATAAAAATTAGAGTGAATTCAAGATGGTCTCTAAAATAGCATTACCCCTTGTTATAGATTGAATTGTGTCCCCCAAAAAATATGTTGTAAATCCTAATCTCTATGCCTGTGGTTAGCGAGCCCTGGTGGCGCAATGGTTAAGAGATAGGGCTGCTAACCAAAAGATAACCAAAAGCTGCCCCTTGGAAATACCATGGGTCACTATGAGTCAGAATCGACTTGATGGCAAGGAAGAGTATGCCTGTGGTTATAATCCCATTTGTTATGTTAATGAGACAGGGATAATGTAGGGTATATCTTGAGTCAATCTCTTTTGAGATATAAAAGAGATTAAAGCAAACTAACAAAGAGAGACGGGGGAAGAGAGATGCCAAGCACATGAAGATTGCCCAGGAGCAGAAGCTCAAAAGAGACAAAGACTTTCCTCCAGAGGCCACAGAGAGAGAAAGTCTTCTCCTAGAGCCAGCACCCTGAATTCAGACTTCTAGCCTCCTAAACTGTGAGTAAATAAATTTCTTTTTGTTAAAGCCATCCACTTGTGGTATTTCTGTTACAGCAGCACTAGATGACTAAGATACCCTGTACTCACTTGTTTTCCAATATTCCTTTCTTAAATAGGCAAGTATTTCAAAACAAAACCTAAAACATATTTAATAATGCTAAAGGTCCTCTCGCCAAATTGTTAAGTACATGAGCCTCTGGAGTTGGAATCGTCATTGTTGTGTGCCATCAAATCGATTCCAACTCATAGCAACCCGATATGACAGAGTAGAACTGCCCCATAGGGTTTCTAGGTTATAATGTATACTGGTGCAGATCACCAGGTCTTTTCTCCCAAGGAGCTGCTGGGTAGATTTGAACCACCAGCCTTTCAGTTAGCAGTCCAACACTTGACCACTGTGCCACCAATGCTCCTTGGAGTTGGAATACTGGAGTTCAAACCCTGGCCCCTGTTGGGGAAATATAAGTAAAAACAAAATCTACTCCCAACCTAGAAACCCTCTGCACAAAAAATAAAAGAGAAAGAAAAGCTTTATTATTGAATAAGCATTAAACCTATTAACCTGACTGCACTAGGCCCAAGACGGCGTCACTTATGCTAAGCTCCACATCAGCAAACCAAAACCTAGCTAGTTTCTATTTCTCTAAGTGCCTAATCTTCCCAGGAACTGAAACCTAAGGCAATCAATTGACTCTCCCAGAAATGGAAAACTAAGATAGTCAATCAGGGCTTGCCTACTCAGTTTAACCTACTTCAAATTTCCCCTTGATCCCAAATAAGGAAAGAAAATGTGCTCCAGGCAATCCAAAATTTGCCCAGTATAGCTTCCCTGCTCCTGTGTGTCTGTGCCCATAAAACTCTTCCACTTCATACTGTTCTTCACAGCTCTTGTCTGACTTCCAAACCAGGCATGCCCCGCCAAGTTATGAATTACAAATAAAGTGTATGAGTTCATATACAAATTTAATCTTGTGGAAATCTTATTTTTAACAAACCAGAATATGATGCACCACATTCTGGTTTGTTAAAAATAATCTACTAAATAAATTACAAAGACAGAGAGGAACCTGACCCTTCATATAGCTGAGTGGGTACAACCCATTACACTCATGTTTTCAAGATAAAATTGCTAATTTTCTAGTATCTTTATGACTGTAGACAGATTTGCAATTTGGGTTCCTGGCCACCTGAAGTTACACTAATCTCCTTCTAGGAAATGGGGAGGCAGGGGAGAATGACCTGAAGTTACACTTTAAAGAGGTGGCTGCTTGGTCCTTTAGTTAACCCCTTAGACTTGCACCATTTTCAAAGAGACAGAGCAAGAATTTACAATTACAAGTTACCTAAAGGAGCAGAGGGGAGCCTCTTCCCTCGTTTTAAACAAGGTGAATTAAAATCTCTTACTTCCAGTTTGCATTTGTCCTGACATCCACCCCCTACTTAGTAGCCGCTTTACTCTAACAGATCATGATTAATTTCTCAGTGCTTCCGTCTGCTTATCAAGAGAATAGTGATAATGATGGGACTTAGCTAAAGGTTTCTGTGAAAATTGAGAATAATAAGTATGTGTAGCACTTAAAGTATCTGGCTTGTAGAAGGCATTCAATTAATGTATCCTATTATTGTTTTTATTATTATCATTGTCAGTATTGATTTTGCCCAGGAAAGTTGAGTAACTCTTACAGATGTACTGTAAATGTTTATAGTAGTGAGGAATGGAATTTTTAATTCTTCTGGAATCCAGATTTCTGGATCCCCTGGAAGGTGACCATCCAAGCTATCGCTGAGATGACTTTGAACCTTGAGCCTTGAGAAAATTGGTCTGCTAAAAGTCAAACAATAGCCCAGCTTAACTAGTAAAGAATATTTGACCCCAGACATTATGCTCTTTTAAGGAATTATCTATGTGCCGTTTTGACAACAAATACTTCAAAGTTCAGACTAGAACTATGTTTCAGGATAAATCAGTAATTCTTTTAATTGTTCTTCAAGACAATGCTGTATGGAATCCTGCATGACCACAAATTTTCTTAGCAGTTCTATTCCAGCCCTTTTTCCATGGCAATGTATAATTACTAGCAAAAAGATGGAATATAAAAATCTGTGAAAGATCATTCTTCTTCGGAATATTTTTGACTCTCTAGTCAGAAATGCTGCTCCAATTTGCAAATTGTATATTAAATAAACTTCGATCAATTTCTATTATTGGCTTTATGTTATTTTTGTTTCAACAACAGTTATGAATCATTTCAGGGGTCTACCCAGCCTCCGTGGTGGGGGCTTCATCAGAATCTGGGTGTATCACAGGTATGTCATCATCTACATGAGTGACATGGCAGGAAAGAAAAAAGGAGATGATCTCTCTCCTAGATGATTAGGAGGATTGAAACCTGCAGGTGCTCAAATGCATCTGTGGGTAATGTAGAACCCAGCTGAGGCAGGGGCACGGAGGGAAACTGAGTTCAGCTTAGGGCTGTGAATGGCACAAATGTGGTCAGAGCTTAAAGAAGGTGGTAAAACTGCAGCAGAATCTGTGGGTAGCAGACGTCATGTGAGCCACCTTCTTTTTAAATTTTTTTTTATTCTAATAATCAATCAGTGGTCATTGAGGGTAATTATATAAAAACTACAGTTATGAATGTAATCATGAGAAATTACTAGAAATTTTTATGTAACACTCATAGTTCATTCAACTTACACTGAATTTTCATGCAATGTATAGCCTCCATCATATTTTCTTAACATTATTCCAAAACTAAAACCAAACCCCTTGCCATAGAGTCAACTTCAACTCATAGTGACCCTATAGGACAGGGTACAACTGCCCATAGGATTTCCAAGGAGTGACTGGTGGATTTGAACTGCCAACCTTTTGGTTAACAGCCAAGCTCTTAAGCACTGTGCCACCAGGGCTCCCTTAACATTATAGGTGACCAAAAAAGAAAGAAAGAAAAGCAGGGTTGGGTGTTGCCAGTGTTGATAACCCTCTCAACACACCTGACTTAAAGGGCTACCTATACTCTACTATAATAAATAGTTGTGTGAAAATACCTTCTGTGTTTTCTTTAACCCTTTCAGGACCAGCGGTATATACAGCTACCACTTAATTTTTGTATCTCTGGGGTTCCTTGGGAAGCTCCTGTCCCACTGACAGTACATGCTGCCAGCAGGCAGGGCCCTGTATAACAATTTGAAATGGAAAAAATAGGCACGTGCTGCAAATTACTGTTTTTGCAGGGTTTTGTATCAGGTAGTGCTGAATCATTGTATTTTTGGTAGGAAAAACATGAATTCTGAAATTTTTTATTTGGTATACATATGTAACTCTGGACTCTGGGGGTTGAATTTGTATTCACAAGAGGTATACATATTACCTCTGGACTCTGAGAGTACAATTTGCGGAATGAGGCATAAAACAAAAATCATATAACCTACCAAAAATTCAGACACACTCAATGATTCAGCATGACCTCCATTACTGAAAACATAAATTATCAATAAAAAATAAAAAGCAAAAAATAATTGGGTCATGATCAGCTATAAAACTGATAGGTGAGCAATACTTTCACTGCAGAAAACAAACAAAACCCTTTAGTTAATACTGTAGCCAGTTGAAACATTCCTCTCTTATATATAGCTAAAAACAGGTAGCCATATAAAAGCCTCAAGAGCATGGGATGTGGACTTGTGGAAAAACTATTTTGAGAAGATCCAGACTCACATTTGAGTGATCCAAGTTATTTTTAAAGAAAGTTTGGCAACTTGTCTGCCTTATGAAAATAGGAGAGCAAGTAACATTCTCTGCACAGTGGGAAGTTCCTCTGCCTTTCATATTTCTAATTCCAGGCAGCATGTTGTCTGCTCCAAAGAGCAAGAAAACAAATGCCAAGCTTTAATCAGAGTGGTATTGGGTGTGTGGGGACTTTCAGATCATTTGCCCATTCCTAACAATGTCATGCAGATTTCCATCAGAATATCAATGTCTGTACCTTTGCCCTTGCTGGGAAGAGGAGGTTGCGAACACTGAGATGAGCAGCAATTCTGGGTTAGGCTAAAGTTCTTCTCCCATGTTGGGGAAAAAAAGAGAGGTAATAATTTCAATCTCATTTAATTCTATAATGAAACTATGAATTAGAATCCCTGTAGTGTAGCGCTAACCCTTCTCAAGAGTCAAGCCCCCACCCCCACTTTTAACTGTATCTTAGTAACATCGACGGCCCCAGGCTGAGGAATTGCAAAAACTCTATTAACAAGAGAAATAGTTTACACCGTTTTGAACCATAAGAAGCTGCCTTTTAACAAGGATCTTTTTTTTTGAAGATGCTCGAGCACTAATTATCTTTAACCACAAGACATTTGATCATTTTACTCTATTCTTCTTTGTGAATTGGAAAGAGTTATTCTCACTGGTTTATATTAAAGCTTGAAATCTCTGGTTCTCTACAGCGTTTAAGTTTGAATTCTAATACCAAGGATTTTTTTTTTAAGCTATTAAGTCTCCTAAGACTTTATATTTCTTGTCTCCCAGTACAATAATTAGCATCCCCAGTGGAATGGAATTTAAACATTTTTTTTAACTGTTGTCACTATAAGAGAAATATATAGATATATATAGATACATATACATATATATTTCAGGTCAATATACCCATTTCTATGTACTAGAACTTCCTTCAGACCAAGTGATGAGTCACCATGCATCAGAGTCGACTGGAGGGCAGATTCTACCCCAGAGCTTCCAGAAATGAATTTAGCCTTGCCAACACCTTGATTTCAGTCTTGTGAGATCAGGACCACAGGTACCAGCTGAACCATACAGACTTCTGACTCACAGAAACAAAGATATAATAAATGAGCGATTTCAAGCCACTAAGTTTTTAGCAACTTTTTGTGGCAGCAACAGAAAACGAATATAGTGTTTTTCCGTATCTTCTTCTATCACATTTTATGAATATAGTCACATTATCCAAAATGAACTGTGTTTTCAAACATATTTTACATGACAGAAACATTTCTCAAAGTTTCTACAGTTTTCTCTCATTTCTATTGACCTGTAAAATAATTGCACGGATTTGCCTAAGGATAAAATGGTATTCAAAGTTACTTAAAATCAAACATGTACGTTTACTTTTAACATCTTCTTTTCTCTTGGTTCTTGAGTGCTACATGATTTTATCCTTTTGTATTATACAAAACTTAAAATTTTAAATAAAGAAACTGGTAAAATGTTGAATTCTTTTTATACTTCCTGTTATAATGCAAAGATATTCATCTTTATTCTTTCAGAGAAAATGCAGCAAAGAAAAAAGGACAGCAGGCCCCAGGAGCAATGTAATAGTGCATAAGGAAGCTATAAAGTCACATATTCACAAGCAAGTGAGCACCCCCACCCACACCACGTACCAGGGTAGGGGCCCAAGCCAGTCCATTTAGACTTGAAGGAAGAAAAGGACTCAAAAATACTGGTTTGGAAGACTTTGGACATCTTAAGTTGTTGGAGGTTGGATTTACACTGATATTTTATTTAGCACTTTATGAGAACAAGTTTATCTTACGAGCCATTACCTTATAAATAAAAATTACATAACATAAGAGTTACAAAATAGCTATAGTCCAATGTGGTTGTCAATTTTTTTCATTTTAAAATGCAACAATATACCACTTAGAATCATCATCATCGTCATCATCATCATCATCACAAAACTCTAATTTCTACCTCACACAAAATCCTAGTGATTAAGCCTCACTAATACATCATCAAATTTAAAATTTATAAAGAAATAGTTAAGACCTTTATACCTGGCTACAGTATAATTACGTGAACACATTTCTCTCAAAAAACTGGGAAGCATATTATATATTTTGCTACTTCACTTTTGAGCATTCTTTTACTCCCCTGACTCCCCTTCCACTTTCTGAAACCAAGTCTGTCCTTCAGGGCCCAGGTACTCCTCACAGCCTCCTTGAAGTCTCTCCTAATTTAATGACTGATCTATCCCTCCCCACCAATTTATGCCCATACTCCACCCTAAAGGAGGGGAAATATAACTCTCCACTCCTGAAGTGTGGGCTACACATACTGCTTTCTAAAAAGTACAATACGGAGAGTGGGTGGAAATAGCAACTTTACAGTGGCAAAACCTGACAAATGCTACCTCAGCCAAATGACCAAGATAAACATCAACAGTGATAAACCACGTTGATAGTGTGCACACTTGATATGATGTGATAAAATGTCACTTCACCTCTGTGGTCTTCCTGCCCAAAATCCATAACCCCAGTCCGTGGTTGTTGTTGTTAGCTGCCGTTGAATCGACCCCCAATTCAGGGCAACCCTGTGTGTGTCAGAGTAGAACTGCGCTCCACAGAGTTTTCAATTGCTAATTTTACAGAAATAGATTGCCAGGCTTTCTTCTGAGTAATCTCAGTTTAATTAAGGGGAAACCATCGTATAAATTCCAATAAAGGGGAATCCTATAGAATACCTGACCAGTACTCCTCAAAACTGTCAAGATCATCAAAAACAAGGAAATTCTGTAAAACTGTCACAGCCTCGAGGAACCCAAGCAGTCTGGAACAGAAAAATAGGTAAAGCTAAGGAAATCTGAATAAAAATATAGACTTTAATTAATAATAACACATCAAAATTGGCTCATTAATTGTAACAAATTTACCATACTAATATGTTTGCAATAGGGAAATTGGGTGTAGGGTATATGGGGACTCCCTGTACAATCTTCTCAATTTTCCTGTAAATCTAAAACTGTCCTAAAAAATAAACTCTATGAAAAATAAATAAGTACAGTAGTCAATTCTAAGTTAAAAAAAAAAAAAACTAAAAGGGCAAAGCTCTGCCGGTCCATGGTGCCTTTCTTGTGTCTGGGTGCCTTATACTGACAATGGACTGTTTAGCATCTCAGTATGTGTCACATTGTTTGCCAGTGGTGTTGGGCCATGGACTCAGCTACCTCGGGAATTTAATTAACAGGTGTTTGCTCTGGAGTTCTAGCTTTTGGCTAGGGTGAAAAATGATTCATTCCCAAGTGGGAACACAGAAATTTTCTTATCTGAACTTTTAAGGATGAACTAACATTTTATCTCAGTAGAAAGTTGTGCCATTTTTTAAATAAAACTTATGGTTTAAATATATGAAGGTTAGTATTTATTATCCATATTCATTTTAATTTGAGAAAATATTCGTGTGAAAGTTTTTATCATCGATATATTGCATAGATGAATAAAAAGTTTTCCCGAAGGAAGGAAATTCTTAACTCTTCTTCAGCGTTATCAAAAGACGTTTGCCACTCATAATTAACATAGACATCTTTGGATTCTGCACAAGAGCTATTGAGTAAGTATGGTTCCAAATTTCTACTCATTTGCAATTAATTTTTCTCAATTCTCTCATTTAAGTAGCCATGCTTGTGTTAAAATGTGTAAATGCAGATTTTTCAATATAGAAAAGGGAAATGTCTGCTGATTAAAAACCATCAAGTGGTAAACCCATCTTTCAGGAAAAAATGTAATTATATTGCTTAGGTAGAAAACATTCCCTATTTATTATTTTCCTTTGCTTAAAAATATCTTCATATACTAAAGTACTCATTTTTTATTCAGCAATTTCAATTTTCTTTCTTGATGACATCATTAAATTTATTCTATTTAACTTTATATCCTAGTTGTCTCAAACTAATAATCAGAATACATAAAACAGAAAATGAAAATAGGTATGGCGTGTGTGTGCATAATTTTTTAATTCAAGATTTCCTGTGTGCAGTCTTACAATATATTTAAAGTGAGAGGAATGCTGTCAAGAGGCCTCAGAAATAAATGCGCTGCTATCTGTTAAGTACACCAGATAATTAAGAAATGTGATTTCAAAATAACCTCCTCCGTTTTTCACTTTCTGACAGGCAGCCAATCATGTATAAATTACAGTGATTTAGTCGTCATAACCTCAAGGCACCCCTGAAAAACAAATATCTAACAATATTAAAAAGAAAAAACAATTTCAAGAAAATGTATGTATAAACACCTTATAATAAAAAAAAATTAGAGAAGAAATAAATGGGCTGAAAATTGGAAGCGATACAAGCAAAGTGTTGTTAACTTGGTCCTGATCTGTGCTCTTAAATTTCTCCTTCCAGTGAAATCTACCCTGAGGAGGTGTTTGCATATTGCAGAGCCAGGGCAGGAGGCCAAGCAATGGGGACAGTAAAGGGTGGAGGGAGGTGCTGAAGGGGGAGTACCCCAGTGAGAGGTGGTGGAGGCAGAGGTGATGACTGAGAGGAAGCTGTCAACACCTTTGGATTTAGAACAAGTCCCTTATTCAGTAAGATAACAGTCAGCCCTCAAAACTCAATTTGAAGCAAAACTGTGATTCAACCCACATACACCTTTATGAGCTAAAAAAACACATGGATCCGGGAAGTCAAGGTGAAACCACATCAGGCATGCATGGGAAATAGAAAAGACTCAGACACTGGGAAACAAGGAAAAATAAATCAGGACATTCACAGGACCTGATGGCACAGCGATACAGAGGAAGAATTGACACAGGAATCCACGTGTGTTCCAGATAGAAAGCTACTCCAGGTTTCCTGCCCAAGTTGGTGTCCTCTGATCATCCTTGAGCAGTTGGGTCTTAGAGGGTGTTATGGATAGAATGATGTTTCCGCAAAAGATATGGTGAAGTCC
Source organism: Dugong dugon (assembly GCA_030035585.1). Taxonomy (NCBI): domain Eukaryota; kingdom Metazoa; phylum Chordata; class Mammalia; order Sirenia; family Dugongidae; genus Dugong; species Dugong dugon. The sequence goes on along the minus strand of CM057466.1, from coordinate 107,810,716 downwards.
TAATCCCCGGTATCTGTGAACATGACCTTGTTTGGAAATAGGGTTTTTGAAGCTGTTATTAATTAGGTTAATATAGGCCATAAGGAGTAGGGTGGGCTCCTAATCCCATCTGAGTGCTGTTCTTTTAAAAAAGGGGAAGAGACACAGAGGGAAAACAGTCACGTGACCATGGAGCCATGCTGTAGCTGCAAGACAAGGAACCTCCAGGGCTACCAGGAACAGGCTACCAGACAAGAAAAGATCTTCCCCTGGAGACTGCAGTGAGAACAGAGCCCTGCTGGCACCCTGAATTTGGACTGCTAGCCTCCAGAATTGTGAGACAATAACTTTCCATCCCTTTATAAATGTTTTTCATTGTACTTTAGATGAAGGTTTACAGAAAAAAAATAGTTTCTCATTAAACAGTTAGTACACATTGTTTTATGACATTGGTTACCAACGCCACAACAGTCAACACTCTCCCTTCTTGAACTTGGGTTCCCTATTACCAGCTTTCCTGTCCCCTCTTGCCTTCTAGTCCTTGTCCCTGGGCTGTTACACCTCGTTAGTCCTGTTTTGTTTTATGAGGCTGTCCAGTCCCCAGCTGAATGGTGAACTTCAGGAATGACTTCACCACTGAGCTCAAAGGGCGCCCAGGTGCCATACTCTTGGGGTTTCTCCAGTCTGTCAGGCCAGTAAGTCTGGTCTTTTTTTGTGAGTTAGAATTTTGTTCTATGTGTTTCTCCAGCTCTGTCCATGACACTTTATTGTGATCCCTATCAGAGCAGTCGGTGGTGGTAGCCGGGCACAATCTCTTTCTGGTGGAGGCTGTGGTAGTTGTGGTCCATTAGTCCTTTGGACTAATCTTTCCCTTGTATCTTGTTTTCTTCACTCTCCCTTGCTCCCAAAGGGGTGAGACCAGTAGAGCACCTTAGATGGCTGCTCACAGGCTTTTAAGACCCCAGACACTACTCACCAAGGTAGAATATAGAACATTTTCTTTATAAACTATGTTATGCCAGTTGAGCTAGATGTTCCCTGAGACCATGGTCCCCACAGCCCTCTGTCCAGCAATTCGGTCCCTCAGGGAGTTTGGATGTGTCTATGGAGCTTCAGTAAATTTCCATTCTTATAAGCTCCCCAGTTTGCAGTACTTTGTTCTGGCAGCCCTAGGAAACTAAGACAGAGGTGAAGCAGGTAAGTCCACAGCCAACCAAAACCAAGGATGAGCAGAAATGGAAGTGAGGACTGGAGCATTTCCCAGATTTCCATTCTCATCACCTTACATGGCTAATTACAAAAAAAATGGGCTCAACCAGACTGCTCAGATTAACCCACCTCAAAAGGAAATCTATATCTCAGTTCCCTTCTTCTGACAGAAGTAAAACCTTATTAAATTAAGTTCCTGGAGGATAAAAAGCGATATGTTTTTTCTGGTCATATTGCATGCTTGTTTTTTTTTTTTTTTTTTTTTTTTTTTTTGGCTGGTTCTATAAACAAAATTAATTGAAGAATAATTTTTTATAAGAATGGCTTATACTACAAGATGAAAACATTCAAATTATCTAGAATGTCACTAAAAATATCAAATCATAGGGCATTCTCTGTGCTGGGGCAAAATTTTTTTAGTTTTCTTCAGATAAAACACTTTTCAATTTCTAATTTACTTTCTGAGATGGAACACAGATGTTTTAGTTATCTAGTGCTGCCGCAACACAAATACCACAATTAGGTGGCTTTAACAACCAGAAATTTACTTGCTCTTAATTTAGGGGCTAGAAGTGTGGATTCAGGGAGTGGTACTAATGGGAAGTCCTTCCTTGTCTCTTTCAACTTCTAGTAGCTGCAGCAATCCTTGGTGTTCCTAGGCTTGTAGATGTACCTGTCTCCATCGTATGTCATCCTCTTCTGTGTGTGTGTGTGTGTGTGATGTGTGTCCATTCTGCTCTTTTATAACTCAGAAGTGATTAGATTTAGAACCCAACATACTCAGGTTAATCTAATTATCATAACAAAGAAAATGCTATTTCCAAACAGGATCACTATCACATGTATAGGGGTTAGGATTCCAACACACATTTTCTGGGGACACAATTCATTCCATAACAATAGGCAAGGCTCACCCTTCATAAAGATGTATTTTCTTTGCTTTTTACAATATTGATGTATATCATTGTTATGGATTGAATTGTGTTCCCCAAAAATACACATTGTAAATCCTAACCTCTATGCCTGTAGTTATAATCCCGTTTGGAAATGGATTGTCTTTGTTATGTTAATGAGGCAGGATTAGTGTAGGTGTATCTTGAGTCAATCTCTTTTAAGATATAAAAGAGATTAAAGAAGCCAGCAGAGGAAACATGGGGAAGAGAGACCCCAAACCATATGAAGACTGCCCAGGAGCAGAAGCTCAGAAAAGACAAGGGCCTTTCTCCAGAGCAGACAGAGAAACCTTCCCCTAGAGCTGATACCCTGAATTCAGACTTCTAGCTTCCTAAACTGTGAGAAAATAAATTTCTGTTTGTTAAAGTCACCCATCTGTGGTATTTCTGTTATAGCAGCACTAGATAGCTAAGACAATCATGTAACCGGACTGTTCCAGGTCTGCTCAGTGCGGCCATAGAGACACAAAACAGGTGAAAGCGAAAGAAGAAGCTGTATTTGGTTGGCCAAGTGAAGGAGCACCCTGGGACTTATGTCGCCACGACAGCTCTCAGAACAATAGCCCAAGGGGTTTATATGGGTGAAGTAAACCGAGTCTGGGGTCTTTAGGAACACCTTGAGGTAGGGACAGCTCGCCTATTGGTATGGCCCGAAAAGGCATTCCCAGGGCAGTCTGGCCTTTCTGCATTGCTCAGTCTAAAAAGGGGGAGTCTCTCAAACCAGATCTTAGGCTTAGAGCCCTCACTTCTGAAAGCTTTCCCCTAATCTTGGACCATTGAAGTTTGGTTCTGTCTGGTGGGAGAAGAGTTCCGGGGTCACCCAGAGGACGGAGTCGATGGTACTGCTCATGCCAGGCAGGCCAGATCTAGTTCTTGCCAATTTCAGCTGGTCCTGGACCCTAGTCTCTTGTCTTCCTCAACTTGGCCAGAAACAGGAAGTATACCTAAATAAGGAGATAGCTTAAAGACAGGGAGTTAGTTCCTATATCACAGAATATGGCAGGCACAACCGTTTACTTATTCAAGATGGCGGGCAAGCTGCCAGTCTCAGTTGTGAAATAGAAACAGAGTGCTTATATGGGTCTTTCATGTGAGAAGGCCCATGTTTAGGTCTCCTGAGGACAAGCCTGAGAAGAAGGGCAGGATGCAACAGGTGGGCGGCCTTCTCAGCCCGCCTTGATACTCAATGCCAATGCCTCAGGGCGTATCACTCATCTGCTCCCTGTTTCCACTTTTCAAAAATAGTGTAAAGTCATCTGCTTTCCATTCCAAAGATGTAGATGTCTGGTTTCCCATCTCATTGATAACGAAGCTTACAAAGCAAAGCTTTCCATGACCCTCCTCCCAACTACCCTGGGCTCCCCAGGGAGTCTAGGAGGCTCTAGAGCTTTGCTCTACTTTCTCATACTCGGTTTTGAGGTAATTGATTATTCCATAAATATTCATAGGCTGTCTGCTATGCATGGCATTATCCTGGTGAATGTTTTCCAGAGCTGTTTAGAGTTTTGGGGAGAAAATATAAGTAAATAGACAATGGCAATACAATGTGAAAAATATTAAATGAATGTCATAAGAGTAGGGACTATGGGAGCTCATAGACTTTTTGAGGATGCCTAGAAATCTTTCTGGAGGAAATGATATCTAAGCCAATGTTCAAACCTAAGAAGGCATTAGCTACACAGAGTCAGGTGATGATAAAGGCATTCCAAGTTAGCTGAAACAACTGAGCTCATGGGGTACTTTCTTTCTTTTTTTTTTCTCACAAAACTGAAACTTTATTAACAAGATATCACCATGCTTCAATTCTTTTGCAATTATTAGCATTTTTCAAAGCTTAACCACAAAGCTGGACAACTTTCCACTCACTCTCTACAAGATCTTTGACAAGTAATTTACTATTTTATTTCCTAGTCATTCATTCAACAAATATTTATTGAATACCTAATAGTGCCAGGGACTATACAGCTATTGAGTTTTCAGAAGGAAAAGCTAATTTTAAAAAATGAAATTTTTACACATTACAATTTTATTCTTAGCACATAGGTTACAGAAGGAAAAACCTTTACCCATAATAGGCAATTCATTCTATTGCTACTTAGCATTTCATGGAAATGACACTCATGAATTCCCATGAATGAAAATGTAAACAAGGATCAGAAGTAAACCCAGTAGGGTGGTGGTACACGGAAGTCAAGCAAAGCATGTTTTAAGAATGCGAGGAAATGATCATCAGCAGGTATGACCAATTTTTTTGAAGGAGCCTTACTGAGAAGGGAAGCAAAAGAGCAGAGAATCTGCCAGTATGGTGGCAGCAAGCTGAAGGGTTCCTGTCCAATGGCTTCTAACTTCTCTGTCAACTGAAGAGGGAGATGATTTTTTTAGTCAGATAGAGAAGTAAGAGGTATGAAGAGGGTAAGGAAGTTTAAAATTATGTCACTGGCTCACTACTTCTGCTATGATATAAATGCGGGGCTGTCTCAAGTCTCCGCCAAGATGCCTTTCACGGTTCAGTCTCGACTCCTTCCTTAAAACAGCACAGCACAGTGGTTAACAGCATGGACTTTATAGTCAGCCAGCCTGCGTTCATAATCCTAGCTCTGCCACTTGGTAGCTACATGCCTTTAATAAAGTCATTGAGCTTCTCTGTGCTCAATTTTCTCAACTGCAAAATGGAGATAATATTAGCACTAACTCTTTGGGTTATTCTGAAGATTAACTGCTATTTGTAAAAGCTTGTAGAATAGTGTCTTGGATATACAGGTATCCTGTTTTTCAAAAGTTCGTTTTATGCCACTTCGCTTTTACGAAGACCTGCATTAGTACCTGTTTTCTCTAACCAAAAGAAATCCAAAGAGGATTTTTGTTTTGCAGCGAGCCACTAAAGAGGCAGCTTGTCCCCTGAGCCGTGAGAGTTGTGTCGCCAAGCTCCTTCCCCAGGAACTACACTCAGCATCTCATTATTTCTACTTTATATATGCTGTGTATTTATCATATCATTCCCGCTTTTACTATGTTAGAGTTATTTTAGGTTTTATGTGTTATTTGGTATGATTTGGTAGGATATTTTGGGAGCCTGGGAATGCTCAAAAATTTTCCTGTATAAATTAATGGTAATTGCTTCTTCACTTTACACCATTTCTGCTTATGAAAGTCTTCACAGGAATGCTCTACTTTCAGATAGCAGGGGAAACCTGTATTACTTTTTATGCAAGTATATGTTTAATAAACAAAAATATTCCCATGAATTTAGCTGATTGCTAAACTTACATCTCCAACCCAGGTAGACTTTCTAAGTCCAAATCAGTACACCCAACTGCCTGCTTGACCAAAAAAACCGTTGCTGACAAGTAGATTCTGACTCATAGAGACCCTATAGGACAGAGCAGAACTGCCCCATAGTTTCCAAGGCCATGAGCTTTAATGGAGGCAAACTGCCACTTCTTTCTCCCACAGAGCAGCTGGTGGGTTGGAACTACCGACTTTTCAGTTACAGCCGAGCAATTAACAACTGGCCACCAAAGCCCCTTCTACTTCCAGAAGGCCTCATTAATTCCACCTAAACCCATCTAATCTACACTATACATACAAACACAGACAAGGCAACAGGCCCCTACTTGTGCTTCCTCTCCTAGTAAACGGCACCGCCAAGGCCCCATGTCACTCACACAGGCACCTATCTGTCACCTTTGTGGCTCACCTTCACACTCAGGCACTTACCCAAGTGCTGTCAACTTGACGTTCTCAATTTTTCTCTAATCTTTCCACTTCTTGCGTAGTCAAAGCCACCACCATGACCCAAGTCACCACACCTCTCACCAATATGCTGCAATTGCCTACATTTGAGGCTCCTGCATACCCATTTCCCCCCTTTCCAATTTCCTCCTCTACCTGTCATTTTAAAATGCAAACCTAAGCATGCTCCTTCTCTGCTTAACACCTTTAAGAGCTTCCTGTTTCTGTTAGCATAAGGTATCATAAAAAACAAACAAACAAACAATTGCTATCCAGCAGATTCTGACTTATAGTGACCACATGTATGAGAGAGTAGAACTGTGCTCCATAGGGTTTTCAATGGCTAGTTTTTTGGAAGTAGGTCACCATGCGTTTCTTCCAAGGTGCCTCTCTCTGGATGGACTTGAACCTCCAACTTTTGGTTAGCAGCCAAGTGCATTAACTGTTTGCACCATGTAAGGACTCCGTAATATCCTTAAAGCAAAAAAAATCAAAACAAAAAAACCACACTCATTGCTGTGGAGTCAATTCTGACTCACAGCAACCCTATAGGACAAGTGGAACTATCCCACAGGGTTTCCAAGACTGTAATCTTTAAGGAAGCTGACTGTCATATCTTTCTCCTGAGGAGCGGCTGGCGGTTCAAACTGCCAGCCTTTCAGTTAGAAGCCAAGCGTATTAACCATTCACACCACCCAGAGACTCCATATTATCCTTAGCTTGTCCTAAATAACACCCTCTATCTGCTGGCCCCTTATTTCCTCACTAGCCTCTAGATGTACCACTGTCCCCTCTGACCAGATTGCAGGCTTCTGGTCTTTAAATTTCTGCCTCAAGGCCTTTGCATAAGTGGTTCTTTCTTCCTGAACTGATCTCCACTGCTTTGCCTAACTAACTCGATCTAACATTTCAGTGTCCACTGAAATGCCACGTGCAGCAAAAAGACTTCCCCTTAATTTGTTTTCACTTCACAGGACTTATAATAACTGCGGTTAAACGATGTATTGCTCACTTCTTCTTTGATGCTTGTCTCCTCTACTAGACTATCTGCCCCAGAGAGCAGCACCTAGCTGGGCCAGGTGTTTGCTAACAGCTTGGGTTTTTTTTAAATAAATATAAGAAGCTTGTGGAAAAGAAAGGGAGCCCTTGAAATAAGTTCCAAACTTATTTCAAGTTAAACCAGAGCAGAGATAATTGAAGGCAAGGAGGTACTTTTTCTGTTTTGAGATTATATTTTGAGCATCTATTGATTCTTAATTCATGGCATCAATGAGTACAATAAAGTCAACACGAAAATAAAAAATTACTTGCAAAGGAAAGAAATAATGATAATTAGATTACCTATTTACATACATAAAAGTCCAAGTTGATTAATATAAACTCATTATTAAAGTTGTATGTACAGATAACCATTAATCTTTTTTTTTTTTTTTCCTACCAGGTAGTATTTTAAAAAGAAATGAGGATCAATAGTGATTTCACTTTAAGATTGTCATTTCCAAAAAGAGATGTATATAAACAACTTATTCAAAAGACCATTCTGGTTGATGTTACAGTAAAATTATATTAATTGCCCTTACCAAGTATACCGTGTTATTTAAAAGGATTTTCTGAATATTTTATATTAAGAAAATGCTGAACTGATTATCAAATTATTCTGGGCATTGAGGGTTAGGAAACTAATTTTACTGAAACACTGATAGTTTGCATTCCTTTAAGGAAGCCACAGAACAACTAAATAGTCTACCAGATGTTTTGTGTCAAAGCAACTGAGTTTTGTTTTTGCTGAGCCCAGCAACTCTCACTGCGCATCCCAGGGGATGACATCTCATGCAGAGCAATATACGAAATCAGGTGTTGAGCACACAGGAAGTACAATTTACTGAAAACAGTTTTAACAGCCTCAGCAAAAAGTTTGTTTCACGATGAAGATTAAAAAAAAAAGAAATAGTTTAACGCACCTCTCCTTGCAATGGAGGGTGTTAATAATTTCACAAGATAAATGCTCACCTTTCTCTAGACATGATGCCATTTTTTGTGCAGGCTTTGCAGGATTTATAAATGAGATTGTAAAACAATTATCTGCATCTTTGACATAATAATTCTTAAGCCCCTTCCAAAGAATGCATAGTTCTGTGGTGGGGGCGGGGAGTGGTAGTAAACATGGCCAATCTTAAGGATTATTTTTTGATTGTCAAACAGTGGTGTGAATATTCTAGGAAATGATTTTGTAGACTTCCCTCTCCCAGACCATTCTTTTTATGGCACTCTTTTCCTACTATTCCTTACTTTCATGTTAGAAAAACCCCAGAAAACTGGCATCTATCTAGAATTTGCCAGCTTAGCTAGCAGTCAAGTTATCAAGCTGTTTACTTGGTGACCATAGCTGTCCAGATACCTTAGGAAAGCAATCATAAGTCATCATGTCATGCTGTAATTCTATTTTTTGTGAGGGCATATAGGCAGGCATTAGGCAATCTGGTAAGAAAACCACAAAAGATAATAATGCATTTCTGTTACTCAGTCTGGCTCAAAATCCTATTACTCAGCTCGCTGCTAGTAATACCCATAGCTCATTTGTGTACGCTTTTCTGGAACTCTCAAAATGCCTGTCTATACCAGAAGTGAAATAAAAAAAACCAACCAACACATTAATTGCCTAAATATTTTGGAAGGTTGGAAGTACACTGTCAAATAGGCAAGGATGTTTAAAAAATTGTGTATTTGGAGTTAGTGACAATAATAGTATCTGTGTATCAATGCACTCTTTCTCCAAATAATCACTCTCCATACTCTAAATGAGAAGGGAATTTTAAATTAATTCTGAATCAATGTGGACATCGTTACATGTTTAAATTTATACTTTATTCTGAATATTACTTTCATTTTTGAAATTTACACAAAATTATAAGGAAAGAAAGAGTAGTCTAGTCTGCATACAGAAGGCAACAAATTGTGGGTGAGATTTGAGCATAGGAGATTAATTGGGGAGTGTACTCAGAAGCAACACCTGTGAGGAAGTTAGGGTCACAGGATTGGACAGAGAGAGACAAAACTGGGATGCAGTTACAACAGAGAATTCAGCTGACCTTGGAAGGAGCTCTGGAGTTGCAATGGTCCTTTAAAGTTGTCCCCAAACCTTTGTAATCCTGCACAGACCAGTCATAAAATGTGGGCCACCCCAGGATGTAATCATGAGTGGAGCAGCTCCTTTCATGCAAGGGCAATGCTCAGAGAGGGACTCAGCTGTGGGCCTTGAACAGCCCAAACTGGCTGCAGCTTGGAAGAATGAGTGCCTCCATTGGAAAGGAGCATCTGAGCGGAAACCACGTTTACTACATCCTTGTGCACCTTTTTCATTGCGCACATGTGTATTTCTGTAGGATAGATTCCAAACAAATAGTAACTTGTTTGACCAAAAAGTATGAGTGTTAATAAGTTTGATAGGTACTGCCAAATTGCCCTTGCTGAAGCTAATCAATTTATACTCCTATCACCAGTCTGTGAGAATGCCCACATTTTCTCATCCATCCATCTTACCGCGTGGCCAACCAGATGGATGAAACAGTGTATCTCATTTTAATTGGTATGCCAAATTACTAATACAGTTGAATATCTTTACAGTGTAATTATTGACCACTTTTTGTTTCTTCTGTGAAGTTATTTTGAATATTTTTGCACATTTGCTTACTGAGTTGTTTTTCTTTTTTGTAATAGATATTAAATATATATATATATATGCTTTGCAGCAGTATAAATCAAAATGCATTTATCCCAGTTTTCTGAGTGGTTTTTATCTTTGTTAAATAATATACTTAAAGTGCTGAAATTTTCAGTATTTCTATTTTCTATATCTTTTAATATTTAATTTTGTCTTCTGTGTTTATTGTCTCTTATTATAACATATTTCTCTACAATATCTTATAGTACTATCTATACATCATTAAATACATCCTTTAATTCATCTAGAATTTTTTATTATTCTGAATGGTATCAGGTATGGATTCTTTTTTCTAAATTGATGGTCAATTGTTTACACAATGCTCTTTCCCCTCGGAAACAGTTATTGCTATACATTTGCATAAACTCTATTCTTTCATGCAACTCTGGGTTCCTTCATGCATCAATAATATACTGTTTTATTACTATAGATTTAGAGTGTAATTTGATATCTAAAAGACAGTTTCCTTCATTCCTTAAACACTTCCTTAGTTTCATATGCCATAAAGACTTGCAGAGAAACTGTGTCTGTATCTATTTTTTCAATAATTTCATTGTTTTCTATGCTAATAGTTATTAATTTCTTCCTTTTGCTCACTTTGGGTTTAATTTGCTCTTTCTCTGTTTTTTTTAGGTGGAAGTTTAGGACACTGATTTTAGAATTGCCATCTTTTCTACTATCAGCATTTGATTCTGTACATTTTTCTATACATTTCCTTGGCAAATATTTTAAAGGAGTTTATTTCTGCGACACAATCATAATACACAAAAAATGACACCAAACATTTTAGGCACATCGTGGTTTCCCTTTAAAGACCTCATAGACAGGCACATGGAGAGCAGAAAGATAACCATGACCAATTCTTTTAAAATTAGGATGTGTGTTTACAGAAGAAACAATGTATGAATAATTCTGAGATGAACAGTTACGGTAAACGTGACTACAATTCATCCCCATAAGTTTAAAAACTGCATTTATTCCTATTACATTTTTAAATCAATGATACACAGTTCTTTCCATCTGACAAACATTGATGGACACTAGCCAAACATGAGTTCCTTTCAAATGTAACTTGCTACTTACATTAAAAAAATCTAATCTTCATTTAGAAAACATACAAGTGACTATTAGATGTCTTAAAAATTCACTTCTTTCTCCGTGAATAACCAAATAAACAGTAAAAGGAAAAAAATTCCCAACAGTAATTATGTTTTCAAAATGAAGTGATAATGAAAGATCTTAAGGTATTAAAACTGAGAGTCCAAGAATACAAGCAGCCGCATGGAATTCTCAAGCGCTTGATCAGAATCTCTGTAGGCTACTGATCAGTAATCACTCTATATAAAACAGCAAGCAAAACCGTCCCCCATATTTCCCATTTTCATTACCATGTTTTATTCTTTTCTCCATCATACTTTGCCGTGGGGATCAGCATAATGCAAATTACATACAATGTGCTCAGTATTTCACTTGATACAGTTTTGTAATCCTTGGCCCTTTCTTCCACTTCTCTGCATTGCCTTAATTCTCACCCTGCTTCCCTCAGTCCCCTCTGTTATACTCCTGACTATGCACTATGATCTTATCTTTCTGTAGTGTTAGGTTATCTTCCAATTTGTAAGCAATGCATTCTACCACTGGATATTCCAACACTAAGAGTCCTTCAAAATCTACTGATAACTTCAGAATTTTATTTCTACCAGCATTTTTTTTCTTTTGTCCTCCTGAGTCAGCTATTTTATTTTATAAGTTTCAGTAATTCCCTCAATAGTTCAGATCCCCCCAGCTTAGGCAATATTATCAGACACAGTATAGACTTTCTTAATAATATATTGACTGCAAAGTTTGTTTTTTTTAAAATAATTTTTCTTATGGAATTGAGAGCATATATAACAATAATATTAATAATAAAATAGCCAAATTAATATTTTTAACATGGTTGCTATGTGCCAGAAACTGTTGTAACTCTTTTATATGTATAATCTTATTTACTCCTCATAATAACTATGAGGATATTATTATCTCAAAATTAAAGATTAGCAAACTCAAACACAGAGAGGTTAAATAAACTTTCCCAAATTCACACACAGAGTAACAGACAAATCATTTCGTAAAATCTTTGTAACTCCAGAACCAAAATATATATTGATATGTGTATTATGTGTACATCGAATAAAAGATAATCATCTTGAAATTCGTGCAAATACTATATCACACGAGCATAACTTGTATGGCACCAATGAAATTTCTGTTCATCTGAAAAAACTGAAATTTTGTTGTCATTAGAAAAACAGCTGGCTTTTCTAAAAACCAGAAGAACGTATTTCACATTTCGAGATAAAGTAAATTGGATCACAGTCCTTGGTTCTATCATTAAAATGTAGTCATTTTAGAGGGTGAAATCTGAACAATAATAAAAATTTTATCTCGTTATAAAATATGTCTCTCAAATTTCTTACCAAATTCTCTGAAATCCCCAAGGTCAGAATACACTTGTATTAGTAAGGTCAAAATTTACACCTAACAAACAGTTTTCGAGTGTGGCAGGCAGGTACTTAGAGGGAGGGTGAAAAGAATCAGTAGTTGGTAGAAAACCTGGTAAGAAAAATAACAAAGGAGAATAAAATTGCTCTCTGGAAAACAAAGCGAAAGACATGGAAATCCTCTGAGGAAACTGGAGGGAAGAGCACGATGTTTTCTCACAGATTTCAAAGAAGGCAGGAAGCACAAACACATACCTGCTGGAACTGTTATCCACAGATGCCTCTAAGAAGGACAGCTGGGCCTCATTACAGTGACACAGATGCCCTTTGATGAGACTAGCCTTAATGTCATGCCTCTCCCTCAACAACCTAGGACTGCTGCACAAACTTGCAGAAGCAAATGAAAATGTCTGTGATTAATTAGCCACACGAAGGAGGTGACAACTAGAAAGATGGTCCCAGAAAGAATCCTTTGGTTAAACGTTTAGAGATGTGATCCATTCAGTTATTCTATTGACAACTTGGAGACGTGCAACGCGCTCAGGGGCTAACCGAAAGGTTGGAGATTTGAGCCCACCCAGAAGTGCCTTGGAAGAAAGGCCTGGCAATCTATTTCCAGCCATTGAAACCCTTTGGAGCACTGGAGTCACCATGAGTCAGGGTCTCTTTGACAGCAAACGGTATTGACAACTTATAAAATGGGTAGGAGAGCACATTAAAAACTAGTCCCTAACACGTCGTGGTTAGCTATTGTTTTAGCAAAAACACTTTCCTCCATGTTGCTGAGGCTATGGAAGTTTTGGAGGAGAAAATAAAGAAGGCTTTGGTTTGGAGAACTAGCAATGTTATTTGTGGTGCAAATGTAGCACAAATATGGTACACATGCGCTGCAAATGGTGTAGCAATGCTACACCAGACTTCCATTAGCCAAGTACTGCCATACAGGTTAACAGAAGGTAAAAGCATCTGCCTTTACAGAAGGGCAAATATGTTGCTATAAGCAAAAAGATTAAAGTTGGTACAAGTTTCTAAATCAAAATTTAGCTAAAAAGAAAAATGTCTAGTACAGGAAATAACCTTTGAGCTAGGTCCATCCACAATGGGCCATTCCTTTCTGTCCACTATGAGAGCAGAAAACAATCATTGCAACGACATGCCCAAGGTAAGGATAGATGAGAGGGCACAGCTCCCCGTGCCCCTCCTTACTCAGAGAGAAGGGTGAAATGCCATCACCTGTGTGAAGAACCAGGTGAAAGGAAGTCAGTGCTGGGCTCCCTGCGTTTCACACCATCAGCCATGTGAGGATCACAGCATCACCCAAGCGTCCTTTCTCGTGTTTGCTCTACCAGGTTGCATTATTTCCACATCCACCTTTTTTCTGCAACAAGGGTCTTAGAGACGCTCTCATCATACCCTGTAATGAATTACCTTGATCCATACAACACTGCTGCCCACCAACAATGTGTGTTCTGTCTTCTATAGTGCAGAGCTGCACTGAGAAATGACTTTGCAGCCAGAGACTACATTTGCCATTAGGTATGACCATGTCACTGAGTTCCAGCCATTGGAGTGTGAGCAGAAGTGATGAGAGCCACTTTCTGTTCTGGCTCATAAACACGCCCCACAAAGTACTGTTTTGTGCTTTTTTCTCTCTGGCTAGAATAGACATCCCTCCCCCAAACAGTGCCCTCAGAGGCCACTTGTTGAAGATGGGAGAGCCTCTCTCACCACTTCTAGAATGTCTGTGTGAAGGGGCTGCCCCACTGACCGAGTTAACCCTCCCAGTATTTTACGTGAACAAGAAATAAATCTCTATATATGTTTGAGCCAGGACGCTGGGTGGCGCAAATGGTTTATGCTCAACTACTAACCTAAAGGTTGGCGGTTTGAACCCACCCAGCAACGTCACCAAAGAAAGGCCTGGTGATCTGCTTCTGTGGACATTACAGCCACCTGTATCGACAGAGCAGTTCTACTCTGTAACACGTGGGATTGCCATGAGTAGGAGCCTACTGGGCAGTAACTTCTTTTTTTTTTTTTTTTTTTGGTGTTTGAGCCATTAATCACTTGCAAGTCACTTTCATACTGGATTCAGGCTCCCACTTGATGGAAGCATCTAGAATGGCATAGCATTCTAATGCCTGTGACTGTCCCTGTGCTTTGAGTGTTAAGTGGGAAGACTGTGGACCCCATTATGGCTTTGCTTCCTTTGTGATGAGGCCTCCCCTCCCCCCCTTGCTCACTAGCACAGGTAGTTAGAGGTGAAAATGCATTGAAGACTTTCTGGGAGGCTCAGGGGGGTCGTTTCAGGAAGATTAAAATGGCCTGACGATGAGCAGGTATTCTGTTCCTCCGCTACCAGAGAGGACAGTTATTAAAACCAGCGATTATCTCCAGGACAATTCTCCAACCCCAGGGAGTTGGTAAAAATCGTTGGGCTTCACTTATATCTATTTGGCTTCCTGCTCCCCAGTGACTTTCCAGAAAGACCAATTAGCTCTGTGGGAAATGTAGCTGGAGATAAAGATATGAGCGTAACAGAAAATTTTGAGAGATACCTTTCATTTTCTTAAAGTTAAATGTCTCTTTTTGTTCCCAGCAATATCATGACAGCCGTTCAGTCTCAAAGGGAATGGGGTGATCTCATTGGCCCCTAAAAAACGCTCTTAGCCACAAGTACGGAGACGTATAATCACTACACCGTCTGACAATGCCTTTTTCTCTGTCATTCCCATGGCGATTCCTTGTGCTTCTCTTCACCCCATTCAGTTTTTAATTTGCTTGTCAAACAATTCCTCTAACCTCACCTACAAATGAAAAAAAAAAAAAAGCCCTCTGTCTGAACACCAGCACTCTTATAAGAGGGATGTTTCGCTCCATTCCCCAAATCCCTGCTGCTAAGGATGCTGCTAATCACAAATCCTCTAATTCAGTCAAAGAAATACTTGACTTTCCATAAGCACCGGGCCTCAGTCATCAAAATGCAAGATTCCCTTTAGAAATTTTTAGCACTCCTTCCCCCAATGAACTTGACCTTAGGTCACCCTGTCACAACTCCTGGCAGCATCAGAGACTGACGACTTGCTCAAGAGGGTTTTCTGTTTGATGAAATAATGTCTGCCTCAGAGTGTTGGCTATGTGGGCTCTCTTTCCCTTGCTGCTCTGTGATGATAGAGTAGAGGCAAAATTAATTTTAGAATCATGTTTTTGGAGCTTACAGGAGTCTTATAAATCATATAGTACAACTCCCTCTGAGGTCTAGAGGTTAAATGACTTGCTGGAGGTCTCCAGGTTAGGTAGTGGCAAATTAGAAACAGTAACCCAAGGCTCTTGCTTCCTTGTCCATGCTCTTTCCCCTAGGTTGTGCCGTGAAGGTTGGTTACATGAAACCCCACACAGTCTAAAAGAGATGAGGTCAGAGATCAGGTCTTTACGATGCATCCCAGGTCCCATGATTAATTAGGGTGTTCTGCATGTAGCTCTATGTCAGAGAGGCTGCATAGTTCATTCCATGCAGTGAGAGTGGCAGGTTTTGTTTGAATTTAACTTCCAGCTGGAAACCTATGGAAGTCTCCACACTGGACATTCCAGTGTACGAACATCAATTCATCATCTCACAAGGACATGGCCAGTAGCATGTCAGGATGAAATTTTATGGGTACGAGATTTTTTTCAATGTAAACATTGCATATTCAGCAAGAGAACCATTGCCATGTTGATATCACTCTTGTTGACATATTAATCTTTCAACTGCAAATTTTCTCATAGTTCAAGCCAAGTTACAGGCCATTCCCACATCTCCTGAACCACATATAATTCATTCATTCAACAGGTATTATTTGATCCTTGCCTTCACAGATATAACATGCTAGTGATGACTCACACATTTATGTATTGCTGACTTATTTGCTTACACTGTTCTAAACTCTTTATATGTGTTAATTCCTTTAACGTTCACAACAAATCTACAAGGAATGCATTATTAGTACCATCCTTACATACATGTGGGAACTGAGGCCCAGAGAGACTAAGTAACTTGCCCATAGTTACACAGTATATTCAAAACCGGGTGCAAACCGAGACCATCTGGTTCCAAAGTACTTCCTCGTGACCACTGCCTCTTAACAGAAAGAACTAAGGTAAAATTTAAGAATTTGCAAAAAATTATAGTGGCAGGCACTAAGGAAACAAAAATGAACAGAATAAAAGTAGGACCCTCAAGGCACTATCAACTAACAAAAAAATCTTAAAACCTCTGGGAAACAGCAAGAGGGAGACCGGAAGAAGATCTTGGGAGGTTTCAAAAGACTTCACAGAGAAGCCTTCAACTAAATTGACCCCTAAAGGCAAGAGGTAGAGCAGAGAGGCACGAAAGAGAATTCATATTTAAGGAATTGTAAATAGTTTGATAAATACATTTGAGTGTGAGGAGGTGATCTAAGATTAGGCTAGCCGTGCTCAGATCATGGAAAACATTCTAAGCCAATGGTTCTCTAGCATGTTCCCTGGACCAGTAGCATCAGTATCACCTGGGAACTTTTTAGATATGCAAATTCTCAGACCCCACGCAAAAACTTCTGAGTCAGAAACTCTGAGGATGGGATCCAATAACCTGTATTTTAAAAGCCCTCCAGATGATCCTGACACAGGCTAAATTTTGAGAACCACTGGTCTAAACCATTCTCAAGTGTTCAAACATCATTTGTTAGGAACGGGAAGCATCCGAAGGATTTTATGAAGTTGAGAGGCATAATATGTATAGCAATTAAGTCCTTACTCAGGTAGTCAAATGGAGTCACAAGGTTGTTCTAAGATGCTTTGAAAATATAAAAGACTACAAGTTCCACTGATCATTTGCATCTCTAATTTCCAAAAAGCTGTCTCTCGTGCTATCAGTCACCAAAATAAAGGAAGAGACTTTTGGCCGTAGCTAATGTCTAACAGTGTCTCCATCTCAGACACACATAAAGGGACATAAATTTGTTTCACAAGAAATTCTCTAATATGAAACTGGAGAACATATTTGGGCTACAAAATCAGGAAATAAAGCTTCTGGGAGTCAAGAAAGAGGCAATATCTTTATTCTCTTTCATTTCATTTTTTTTCTTTGTCTTTTTTAAGCCCCTGTTTTAAAATTGGCTGGCTACTGGCTACATCCATTTTAGAGTGAACGCATTCCCTAGAAGGGAAAAAAAAAATCCCACAGAACCTGAATGATCTGTAAGGCCAGGTTTGGAAGGGAGGATAGGAGGATGATGGAAGAATGAGTATCATTCAACATATTTTCTCTGCTCCTGAGAGAAGGGCTCTTGATTGACTCCAGCTAGTTAAATATTTGGGAAATTAAGGATTCCGGCAATTAATTTGCAACAAAAGAAGCAGCAAACAAAATAAAGCAAAGCATGAGAAAAATCATTTTTAAATTGGTTCATGAAAGAATAAGACAGAGAAACGGAAATACTAAAATTATGATCATACTAAGGATGAAGTTGACAACCATAAAATATTACCATCTCATTGCTGACAACTCTAAGGCATGTGGCAGAGAATTAGACATTGCCACTAGAAAAAATGACATGTGAGCAAAGTTATGAAGAAACAATTATCATCACCATTAAAAATATGATCCCATTTACTCTATTCTTGTTTAGCCAACTTCTTAAGAATCTGCTGGAGACCTCCAGTATGAGATGACTATATAATTAAGTAGGCTGCTTCCTTATATGGTCTTTTCCATTTGATTATGACTTTTCAATTTATATGCTGAAAGGATTATAGGAGAACTGAAGCATTTTTTTTAATATAAAGTAGCCCATAATGAAAATAAATCCATCAGTTTTTTTATATGATTTCTAGGGCCACTAGAACTGAATTTGCTTTCTTACAGATAAGTACCATGTACTTTCACCTAAGCCTACACAACTGCATCTGTCTAGCACAAAACATACTGTAAGTCTCTGAGAGTCATTTTTCAAAGTCAGTTTTCCAAAGCGCAATAAACTTTAGAACACATATTAATAATATTTGGTCCCCTTGCCTCTGGCCTACCTACTAAAGAAACATCAAACCTACTTTCTCCTTCCCTATCCAAGGTTTTAAAAAACTATATTCAAACTCTAGTTGTTTTCTACTGTAATAATTCATTTCCCATGTGAATAGCAAATAAAATAATCTAACATCAAAATAAATGATGTGAGTGATCCATAAGATTAACTATCATTTTTTAATCAACCACAAAATAGACTTGATATATAATGACAAAGCAAATACATGATTTTGTCTGGGAAAAAATACAGATTTTAGAACATTGTCTTGAAATCTTTAGGGAATAAAAAGTGCATTACTAGGACATCTCAAAAAAAAGCCAAATGTGGCAATAATTTTAAACCAAATTATGTTTATTGAGAGATAATTAACCAATTATCTGGAAATATCTATCTTTAGGACAAGTCAAAAACTCAAGAAATACAATAAATCTCTTTCAAGAATACCATTTTGTTTTCTGTCTTGGTAGTTATAGAAAAGCCAAAACTAAAGACAGTATCTCTTAGACTGCTTTGTTTTTAATAACAACACAAAAGTTTGCAAGTCCTTCATTTTTACAGATTCAGAGACAAATATATAAATGCAATTGATTAATTACATTATTGAAATTAAATTTTCCAGGACAATAGTGCTGCTTGTATCACTTTTATTGAGTTAGTTCTCATATGTGTTGCTTATAGACATGGGATTTGGATCAGGAATAACTTTTGAGTTAGACTGGATATACTCTTATGAAAATTTATAACATCAGAGAGCTGCATGATTATAAAAATTATTGTTTACCAATATTTACCAGTCTATATTTGGTCAGACTTATTGGAAAGTTCTTCCTTACTCTGAGTTCAAATCATTTAAATTTCAGCCTGTGTTGTTTCTAGCTTACTTGAGATATTATCGAAACAGCATATCTTTTATTTTTTGGTATATCATGCTGTCTTATTTTCTACTCTTCCAACTCTGTCATGGGCACAGAAAGGCTTAAACTTTGTCATATGAAGGATGTTTAAGACTTCCTGTGCCCGTGACACTCACCTATAAAGGAATCATATGTTTTAAAATGGTGCCATTGAGAACTGGAAGCAATGCTTGATTTCTTCTTTATATGATGAATACCTATAATAAGTCAGGAGCTCTGGTGGCATAGTGGTTAAGAGCTGGGCTGCTAACCAAAAGGTCGGCAGTTTGACTCTACCAGTTGCTCCTTGGAAACTCTATGGAGCAGTTCTAGTCTGTCCTATAGGGTCACTTATAAGTTGGAACTGACTCGATGGCAATGGGTTTGGTTTTATTTTTATAATAACAGGGGCCCTGGTGGCACAGTGGTTAAAAGCTCAGGGTGTTAACCAAAGGTCAGCAGTTCAAATCCACGAGGTGCTCCTTAGAAACCCTATAGGGCGTTTCTACTCTGTCCTATAGGGTTGCTATGAATCAGAATCAACTGGACAACGACAGGTTTAGTTTTGGTTTACAGTAAGTCAGGCACTGATTTTGATGCTTTGAGAATAACAAATTAAGGACTCAACGACCAGAATTAAATCCTTTTTTGTTAAAATACTAAGATCGTATCATCTTTCTGGTAGCTTTTATGTACTCTTCCTCACATTATGCTTACAATAAACAATACATTTTTTCTTTTTTAATGTCAATAGTTGCTAAGCCTCATCTCCCACATTCTGTCCTTTAAGAAGGACTGATGATAGTAGTAAAAGCTCATTTAAAATGTTTTCTAAAGGTAAATAATGATGGGAAGGCTACAAACAAATAGGGTTTGCTACGAGGGTGAGGTGAGTTGGACAAAACATTTAAAAATCAAGTTGATTCAGACTTATAGTGACCCTACAGGACAGAGTAGAACTGCCTCAGAGGGTTTCCAAGGAGCAGGTGGTAGATTTGAACCGCTGACCTTTTGGTTAGCAGCTGTAGCTCTTAACCACTCTGCCACCAGGGCTCCCAATATGTAATAGGAACCATAAAAGTGTTTATACTTAACTAATTAAAATTTCCATTTTGAGTAATTGTCCTGAGAAAATATTCCAAATATTGAAAGCAAATACTTAAAGGTGATTGTAACGGCAATGGTGAAAACAAAACCTAAATAAGCAAAAAGATATGGGTTCCCTGCTATAATTAGAACTATGAAAAAAGATATAAACAAAATTCTGGATGAAAAAACAAAGACAACAAATGCATATTTTAGTTACCTTAGTTTGGATTTTTGGTGCATTTTTTAAAAATTATTTTTAATTCATCAAATATTTTGTAATGTGTTTACTACATTTGTTATTACAAATCACTCCTTTTGTAGTCATGAGATTTGGGTCAAATCCCAGTTCTTCAATTCATTAGTTGAGGCCAAGTAACCAAACTGTTTTAAGCGTTAGTTTCTTCATCTATAAAGTTGAGACAATAGCACCTACTTCACAATGTTGCACTAGTTGAATATTTTTATTTCTCTAAACTCTAAAATGCTATGACAGCATTTCCCAAAATAATGTATCAGTATGACTAATGAGATTTTTGTCTTATTTTGTTTCTGTTTTTTTCCCTAAAGAAGCTACTATATAAATATTGGGAACTAAAGAAGAAGACTGGTAGCTTATTTACCTTTCATCTCTCTCAAGGTCCCATTAAAAGAATAAAGTTAAAATATAAATAAAGTAGAAAATCCTAATAACACTAAAAAACATGAAATGGAAAAAAAAAAAAAAACAGTAGAGCAGAACAACAGAATATAGACTGATGGAAAAAAAAAAAAAAAAAAAAAACAGGAAAACACTCACCCAAGACAGCAGAGGAAAGAATGATTTTTCCTGAAAGAACTCTGGACAAACTTCAGGCATAAAATCAATAAACATAAAGAGTTAAGTGTGGACCACAGATCCACCAACAGGGTAATTGCTAAAGACCTGCATTCCGAGCACCTGGCCTGGTGGATATTGCCTCTCCTCATTCCCAGTTTATGTGGAGAACAGAGACAAGCATTAACTTCTTGAATAAAACCTGACAACCACTCTCAGAAGAAAGTGGTTTGTCTGGGTAGCAACCTGGACTAAAGCTTGAGGAAACTCTAGACTCTCTAGCAGATGTTAAAAAAAAATTACATACATAACAAAAATGTAGAAGGCAACTTTGGAGCCCCTGGGTGATCCAAAGGTTAATCATCTCGCCTGCTAAGGAGGTTTGAGTCCATCCAGAGGGACCTTGCAAGAAAGGCCTGGTGATCTACTTTGGAAAAATCAGTTATTAAAAACCCTACGGAGCATAGTTCTACTCTGACACACATAGGTCACCGTGAGTCGGAGGCAAGTCAACAGCAATGGCTACTGGTTTGTTTTTAGAAGGCAGCTTTAACAAGGATTAAAATGCAAACAAGTGTTTTCTATGCAGGTTAGAATTGCCTTTATTTTGGTAGTTGTGATGATCCACAGCCTGATTCTCTCTCACCTCCAAGCCTGGACCCAAGCCCACTTTAAAAAGCAAAGAGTTTAATAGCCAAAGGATGGAAGCAACCTAAGTGCCCAAGCTGTGAAACATCATATAACTTGGTAGAAGCTAGAACTTATTATGCTGAGTGAATTTAGTCAGTCACAGAAGGACAAATACTGTATAAGACCACTATTATAAGAACTCAAGAAAAGGTTTAAACACAGAAGAAAACATTCTTTGATGGTTATGGGAGTGGGGAGGGAGGGTGAGGGTTAGTAGATAAGAATGATCTTAGGTGAAGGGAAGGACAGAACACACTATAGGGGAAGCCAGCACAACTGGACTAAACCAAAGCTAAGAAGTTTCCTGAATACAATCAAATACTTTGAGGGACAGAGTAGCAGGGATGTGGGATCTGGCGACCATGCTTTCAGGGGACATCTATGTCAACTGGCATAACAAACCTTATTAAGAAAATGTTCGGCATCCTACTTTGATGAGTGGCGTCTGGGGTCTTAAAAGCTTGCAAGCAGCCATCTAAGATGCATCAATTGGTCCCAACCACTTGGAGTAAAGGAGAATGAAGAACACCAAAGACACAAGGAAAGTATTGGCCCAAGAGACAGAATGGGCCACATAAACCAGAGACTTCATCAGCCTGAGACCAGAAGAACTAGATGGTGCCCAGCTACCACCAATGAACGTCCTGACAGGGAACACAACAGAGGGTCCCTGATGCAGCAGTGGAATGATGGGATGCAGAACTCAAATACTATTAAGAAGACCAGATTTAATGGTCTAAGACTGGAGGTGCCCTGGAAAGCATGGCCCCTGGTCTCTCCATCACCCCAGAACTAAAATAATTTCCGAGGCCATCTCTTCAGACAGGGATTGGACTGGACTGTGGGACATAAAGTGATACTTGTAAATAATGTGCCTCTTAGACAAGTAGATATAAGAGACCAAAGGGCGGCTTCTGTCCAGAGGTTAGAGGGGAAGGCAGAGAGAGTTAGGAGCTGGTTGAATGTTCATGGGGAATCAGGGGCGGAGAGGAGGAGTGTGCTGTCGCAGAATGGGGTGAGCGGTTGGGGTCTCATAACAATGTATGTTAAAAAATAAAATAAAATTCTGCATGGGAGACTAACTTGAAATGTAAACTTCATTTAATTACATCAATAAAAAAAAAGTTAAAAAAAAAAGCAGTGAGTTTATGTCAATGGGGGAGGAACAATTTGGAAAAGGAGAGTTAAGAATGGTTACACAACTTAAAGAATGTAATCATGGTCACTGAATTGTACACGTAGAAATTGTTGAATTGGTATATGTTCTGCTGTGTATATTTTCAACAAAAATAAAATTATCAATATGAAAGATTAGGGTGGTGGTTTTCTTTTGCAGCTGTGTATATCTGTTTCTCTAACAGTCCATTCCTTTTAATGTACATAAGCAATCTCAGCAGTTTCCCCTTCTTCTTCTTGTAAAAATATATATTACACAACATATGCCAATTCAACTTTTTACAGGTGTACAACTTAGTAACACCAATTACACCATTTGGCTCTGCAACCATTACCCTTAATCGATTCCAATTTTCCATCACCATAAACATATTAATAAATATTAAGGGGTCATCATCAGGTTTTTGAGGGAAATTAATAGCATGAAAGGGAATCATCATTCAGTCAGTTCCTAATCCAAAAATCATAGCTATAGCTGTTTAATTTTGAACACAAAGAAACAGGATATATGTTTCACCAAATGTCTTGCAATAATTCATATGCCTCTTTCCAACAAGATTCCCAGGTCTACACACCTAGGAACTTTGTCAACAAAAGAAAGCCAATTAACCTGATGTGACTTGCCATAGACAACTTCTATCTAGACCTAAAAAAATTAAATAAAAAAAAAATTCTGGACCTAGTGAGCCTCAATTTGAACTTTGCATATATGCAAACATTTCATTCTTTAAATGATATACATAAAAATCTTGTCAAATATCAATGTTAAGAAAATTACCTGTAGTTTTCTGAATCTGTCTTGGTTCCCAACTTTAAAATCAGAATGGCATTGTTCTGACACCTCTCCTATTCCACACATATTCTCAGAAATTTCCCAGGTGGTTCACCAACTTTATTTGCAAGTGCCTTTGGTTAGGGTAAGAAAGGAATTTTTTTTTCCCATACAAAATTTATACCTACATTGTTAAGTGACTCTAATTGCTCTCCCCATACTGTGACAGCACACTCCTCCTTTCCACCCCTGATTCCCCATGTCCATTGAACCAGCTCCTAACCCTCTCGGCCTTCCCGCCTCAACTCGGGACAGAAGCTGCCGGTTTAGTCTCTTGTACCTACTTGAGCTAAGAGGCATACTCCTCACGAGTATCACTTTACGTCCCACAGTCCAGTCCAATCCCTGTCTGAAGAGTCGGCCTCAGAAATTGTTTTAGTTCTGGGCTGATAGAGAATCTGGGGGCCGTGCTTTCTGGAGTTCCTCCAGTCTCAGTCAGACCATTAAGTCTGGTCTTCTTACTAGAATTTGAGGTCTTCACCCCACCTTTCTCCTGCTCTATCCGGGACTCTCTGTTGTGTTCCATCTCAGGGCAGTCATTGGTGGTAGCCAGGCACCATCTAGCTCTTCTGGTCTCAGGCTGATGAAGTCTCTGGTTTATGTGGACCTTTCTGTCTCTTGGGCTACTACTTTCCTTGTGTCTTTGGTGTTCTTCATTCTCTTTTACTCCAGGTGGTTGAGACAAATTGATGCATCTTAGATGGTCACTTGCAAGCTTTTAAGACCCCATATGCCACTCACCAAAGTAGGATGCAGAACATTTTCTTAATAAGCTTTGTTATGCCAATTGACCTAGATGTCCCCTGAAAGCATGGTCCCCAGATCCCTAACCCTGCTACTCTGTCCCTCAAAGTGTTTGATTGTATTCAGGAAACTTCTTAGCTTTGGTTTAATCCAGTTGTGCTGACTTCTCCTGTAGTGTGTGCTGTCCTTCCCTTCACCCAAGATAATTCTTATCTACTATCTAGTCAATAAATAACCCTCACCCTCCCTCCCCACCCTCGTAACCATCAAAGAATGTTTTCTTCTGTGTTTAAACCTTTTCTTGAGGTCTTTTAATAGTGGTCTTATACAATATATTTCCTTCTGTGACTGACTAAAATCACTAAGCATAATAACCTCCAGCTTCCTCCATGTTATAAGATGCTCCACGACTTCATTGTTGTTCTTTATCATTGCACAGTATTCCATTGTGTGGATACACCATAATTTATCAGTTCGTCTGTTGATGGGCACCTGGGTTGTTTCCATCTTTTTGCTATTGTGAACAGTGCTGCAATGAACACAGGTGTGCATATATCTATTTGTGTGACGGCTCTTATTTCTCTAGGATATATTCCAAGGAGCGGGATAGCTGGATTCTATGGTACTTCTATTTCTAGCCTTTTAAGGAAGCACCAAATCAATTTCCAAAGTGATTGTACCATTTTACATTCCCACCAACAGTGTGTAAGTGTTCCAGTCTCTCCACAACCTCTCCAGCATTTATTATTTGTGTTTTTTGGATTAATACTAGCCTTGTTGGGGTGAGATGATACCTCATTGTAGTTTTGATCTCCATTTCTCCAATGGCTAATGATCGCAAGCATTTCTTCATGTGTCTGTTAGCTGCCTGAATATCTTCTTTGGCGAAGTGCCTGTTCATATCCTTTGCCCATTTTTTAATTGGGTTCTTTGTCTTTTTGTTCTTGAGGTTTTGCAGTATCTTGTAGATTTTAGAGATTAGATGCTGATTGGATACATCATAGCCAAAAAAAATTTTCCCAGTCTGTAGGATGTCTTTTGACTCTTTTGGTGAAGTCTTTTGATGAGCATAAGTGTTTCATTTTTAGGAGCTCCCAGTTACCTAGTCTCTCTTCTGGTGCTTGTACATTGTTACTTATGGTTCATATTGTGTTTATGCCATGTATTAGGGCTCCTAGTGCTGTCCCTATTTTTTCTTCCACAATCTTCATTGTTTTCAGTTTTATATTTAAGTCTTCGATGCATTTTGAGTTAGTATTTGTTTATAGTGCCAGGTATGGCTCTTGTTTCAGTTTTTTGCTGGTGGAGATCCAGTTATGCCAGCACCATTTGTTAAAGAGACTGTCTTTTCCCCATTTAACGGACTTTGGGCCTTTGTCAAATATCAGCTGCTCATAGGTGGATGAATTTATCTCTGGATTCTCAATTGTGTTCCATTTGTCTATGTATCTGTTGTTGTACCAGTACAAGGCTGTTTTGACTACCATGGCAGTATAATAGTTTCTAAAATCAGGTAGCGTGAGGCCTCTCACTTTGTTCTTCTTTTTGAGTAATGCTTTACTAATTCGGGGACTCCTCCCTTTCTATATGAAGTTGGTGATTTGTTTCTCCATCTCATTAAAAAATGCTGGTGGAATTTGGATCAGGATTGGGTTGTATCTGTAGATTGCTTGGGGTAGAATTGACATTTTCACAATGTTGAGTCTACCTATCTGTGAGCAAGGTATGTTTTTCCAGTTATGCAGGTCTCTTCTGGTTTCTTGCAGTACTGTCTTGCAGTTTTCATAGTATAGATCTTTTACATCTCTGGTTAGATTTATTCCTAAGTAATTTATCTTCTTGGGAGTTATTGTAAATGGTACTGATTTGGTGATTTCCTCTTCGAAGTTCTCTTTGTTGGTGTAAAGGAATCCAACTGATTTTTGTATGTTTATCTTGCATCCTGTTACTTTGCTCAAATCTTCAATTAGTTCCAGTAGTTTTCCTCTGGATTCTTTGGGGTTCTCTGTGTATAAGATCATATCATCTGCAAATAGAGATACTTTGACTTCTTCCCTACAAATTTGGATGCTCTTTATTTCTTTTTTTAGCCTAATTGCTCTGGCTAGGACCTCCAGCACAATGTTAAATAAGAGTGGTGATAAAGGGCATCCTTGTCGGGTTCCCATTCTCAAAGGGAATGTTTTCAAAGTCTCTCCGTTTAGGATGATGTTAGCTCTTGGCTTTGTATAAGTGCCTTAATTATACTAAGGAATTTCCCTTCTATTCCTGTTTTGTTGAGAGTTTTTATCATGAATGGTGTTGGAACCATCTCTGCATATCTGGTATAAATCCCACTTGATCATGGTGAATTATTTTTTGATATGTTGCTGAATTCTATGGGCTAGAATTTTGTTGAGGATTTTTGCATCAGTGTTCATAAGGGATATTGGTCTGTAATTTTCTTTTTTTGTGGTGTCTTTACCTGGTTTTGGTATCAGGGTTATGCTGGCTTCATAGAATGAATGAGTTTGGGAGCATTCCACCATTTTCTATGCTCTGAAATACGTGTAGTAGTAGTGGTGTTAACTCATCTCTGAAAGTTTGGCAGAATTCTCCAGTGAAGCCATCCAGGCTAGGGCTTTTTTGTTGTGGTGGTGGTGGTGAGTTTTTTAATTCCCTTTTCAATCTTTATTTTGTTATGGGTTTATTTGTGCTACCTCTGTTTGTGTTAGTTTAGGTAGGTAGTGAGTTTCTAGAAATTTGTCCATTTCCTCTAGGTTTTAAAATTTGTTAGAGTACAGTTTTTCATAGTATTCTGCTATGATTTTTTTAATTTCTGTTGGGTCTGTTGTGATATCCCCAATCTCATTTCTTATATGGGTTATCTGCTTCCTCTCCTGTTTTTCTTTTATCAGTTTGTCCAATGGTTTATCAATTTTATTGATCTTTTCAAAGAACCAGCTTTTTGTCTTGTTAACTCTTTCAAATGTTTTTCTATTCTCTATTTCATTTAATTCTGCTCTGATTCTTATTATTTCCTTTCTTCTGGCTTCTTTTGCTGCTCTCTTTCTGCTTGTTCCAGTTGTAGGGTTAATGTTTTGATTATGGCCCTTTCTTCATTTTGGATGTGTGCATTAATGCTATAAGCTGACCTCTGAGCACTGCTTTTGCTGTGTCCCAAAGGTTCTGGTAGGATGTGTTTTCGTTCTCGTTTGATTCTATGAGTTTCTTTATTCCATCCTTAATTTATTCTATAACCCAGTAGTTTTTGAGCAATGTGTTGTTCAGTTTCCATGTGTTTGATATTTTCCTTGTTTATTCTGTTGTTAATTTCTACTTTTATGGCTTTATGGTCAGAAAAGATGCTCTGTAATATTTTGATATTTTGGATTTTGTTAAGGCTTGCTTTATGGTCAAATATGTGGTCTATTCTGGAGAATGTTCCATGTGCGTTGGAAAAGAAAGTATACTTCGCTGCTGTTGCATGGAGTATTTGGTATATGTCTATGAGATCAAGTTGATTGTAGCATTTAGCTATTCCATATTTTTGCTGAGCTTCTTTCTGGATGTTCTGTCCTGTGTTGAAGTCTCTTACTACTATTGTGGAGCTTTCTATCTCTCTTTTCAGTGCTGTTACAGTTTGTTTTATCTATTTT
Source organism: Dugong dugon (assembly GCA_030035585.1). NCBI lineage: Eukaryota > Metazoa > Chordata > Mammalia > Sirenia > Dugongidae > Dugong > Dugong dugon. The sequence continues at coordinate 107,782,716 of CM057466.1, read as the reverse complement.
GGAGCCCTGTTGTTGGGTGCGTAAATATTTACTAGAGTTATGTCCTCCAAGTGTATTGACCCTTTAATCATTATATATGTCCCTTCTTATGCTATGTGGTGGATTTTACTTTAAAGTCTATTTTGTCAGAGATTAATATTGCCACTCCTGCTCTTTTTTGAGTTTTGTTTGCTTGATACATTTTTTTTCCATCCTTGAGTTTTAGTTTGTTTGTGACTTTAAGTCTAAGGTATGTCTCTTGTAGGCAGCATATAGACGGATCGTGTTTTTTTATCCAATCTGCCACTCTCTGTCTCTTTATCGGTGCACTTAGTCCATTTACATTCAGTGCAATTATTGTTAGGTATGAGTTTAGTGCTGTCATTTTGATGTCTTTTTTTGTGTGTTGTTCACAGTTTCTTTGTTCCTCTTAATTTTCTGTGCTGAATCGTTATTCTTTATGTATTTTCTTTTCATCTTTTTTATTGTTGATTTTGTGTTTGCTGAGTCTTTACATTTTTATAGTTTTTTATTTTGACTTGTAGGATTGTTAGCTTCCTTTGCGGTTACCTTAATATTTACCCTTATTTTTCTAAGTTTATACGAGTCGTTTATTTCTTAATATAGCTTTGACTTCCTCTCCATATGAAAAATCTATGTCTACATTTTTTAAGTCCCTCTTTTTTGTTTTAATGTTGTCATCTTTTACATATTGACATCTGTTTCCCTATTTTCAGTGTTTTAGCTTTGATTACTTTTGTGACTTACCTATCTGTATTGATATCTGGTTGCTCTGTCCTGTGTTCTAGTCTTGGGTTGTTATTGGATGTTACTGATTTTCTAACTGGAGGACTCCCTTTAGTATTTCTTGTAATTTTGGTTTGGTTTTTGCCAATTCCCTAAACTTCTGTTTATCTGGAAATGTTCTAATTTCGCCATCATATTTGAGAGACACTTTTGCTGGATATATAGTTCTCAGCTGGCAGTTTATTTCCTTCAAGGCTTTATATATGTCATCCCATTGCCTTCTTGCTTGCATGGTTTCTTCTGGGTAGTCCGAGCTTATTCTTACTGACTCTTCTTTGTAGATGACTTTTCGTTTATCCCTAGCTGCTCTTAAAATTTTCTCTTTTTCTTTGGTTTTGGCAAGTTTGATTATAATATGTCTTGGTGACTTTCTTTTGCCATCTACCTTATGTGGGGTTCGATGAGCACCTTGGATAGATATTTTCTCATCTTTCACGATATCAGGGAAGTTTTCTGCCAAAAATCTTCAACAATTCTCTCTGTATTTTCTGTTATCCCTCCCTGTTCTGCTACTCCAGTCACTCGTAGGTTATTCCTCTTGATAGAGTCCCACATAATTCTTAAGGCTTCTTCAATTTTTTAATCCTTTTATCTGATTGTTCCTTAAATAATTTGGTGTCAAGTGCTTTATCTTCAATATCACTAATTCTGACTTCCATTGCCTCAATTCTGCTCCTGTAACTTTCTACTGAGTTATCGTATTCTGAAATATCATTGTTGATTTTCTGGAATTCTGATTGCTGTCTCTCTGTGAATTCTTGCAGCCAGTTAAATTTGTCATTATGCTCTTTTGTAGCCTTTTTAATTTCCTCTATTGCGTGTCCTGCATTTTGATTAATTTCCTTCCTAATTTCTTGAAGAGTTCTCTATATTAATCTTTTGCATTCTGCCTCAGTAATTCCAAGAAATTTTCCTCCTCTGTTAATTTCTAGGTTCTTTATTTTGGGAGCTTGCTGAAGCCATCATGGATTGCCTCTTTATGTGATTTGATATTGACTGTTGTCTCCGAGCCATCAATAAGTTATTATATTTATTTATTTTATGTTTGCTTACTGTGTCCTAGCTTCTAGTTTTGTTTTGATATGCCCAAATAGGCTGCTCGTATGAACTGGTTTGATTATTGGCACCTTTAAAGCTCTAATGTCCTGTCACCAGGTGATTAGATCTGTTACGAGGTATGTGAGCTCAGGAGTCCGCCCACTCCTCCTGCATTTCTTCAGCTCAGGTGCCCAGATAGATAGCCACCAAGAGTGTGATGTAGGCTTTCGCTTACAGTCCTAGACAGGTATGGGTGATTGGTGTAGGCACAGGCATCTGGCTGTAGCAGGGGGACACACGCTGAGCAAGGCAGGGGGCTGATGGCCGCCCCCGAGTGTCCAGGAGGAAGGCATGTCCCTGTTCTCTAGAGTACATAGGTGGGTGGGTTTTGCAGCTAGACTATGAGCAGCTAATGCTGATGGCCATAAGGACTGGGGGCCACCTCTTACTCATGTGCCCCTATCACAGGTAGCTAGGTATTGTGGGTGGAGCCACCAATCTTCAGGCCCCTGATGTGGGTAGGTGAAGACCCTGCTTGATGGGCAGAGCAGTGTCAAATGTCACAAACCTGCCACTTCACAGCTGAAACAGTTGAAGTTAGAGTTCCAGTATATACCCTGTTGTACTGCAGTAATGAGGGCCTACACTGTTGAGATGGGCCCACACAAGTCTATGCAGGGGGAAAGGCACTCAAAGTCCGTGGATCCCATATGCTTGTGCCCAAGTAAAGGAGCTCTGCCTACCCTGGGTTCCTGGCTTAGGGAAGCTGGCAGTTTATTTTTTCCCCTCTTTGTTAATTTGTTCACTCTCCAAGTCAGGGAGAATGGCTCTGGGCGTGTGATGTATCCTACTTCCGATCCAGGGGACTCGGCAATTGCTGAAGCCCATCTGGGACCCAGTGCAGAGCAGGGAGCGGGGAGGTAAATGGGAGAGAGGTTTTTCCCTAAGGGAGGTGTTTTTGATCCGCACGGTAAGCCATATGCAAGTACTTTCTTTCATCGGGGGCTGCTTCTCACTTGTTCTGCATGGCAGAGTAGACTCTCAGCAGCTGGGTCTCTCCCAGTGTGGAATACACCTCCTGAGTATGGCTGCTTGCCTGCCTCACTACTCACACCTGAGATGCTCAGGCCTGAAGGGCTCAGGCGCTCACCAGGCCAGGTCTGGCAATTCCTCGCTGCTTACAAACCATCTCTCCCTCCCCCTGCCACTCAGTCCAGTTCCTCAACTCTGCCTTTGATGTTCAGGGCTCCCAGATTGCCGTATATAATCAAATCACTTGTTTTTTTGGGTCTTTGTTGTAAAAGGGTCCACAGGAAGCATCTGACTACTCTGCCATATTGGTCCCACCTCCCGGGTAAGAAAGAAATTTGACTGAGACAGAAACTTAACTTTAAAAAGAAATTAAAAATTTTTTTGTGTGTATCTGTACTAGAGTTTTACAATTATTATTATTTATCATCCACAACAAATCTATGAGACAGGTATTTTTTCCCCATTTATAAAACAAGAATAATGATGTCCAGAGGAGGAACTTCCCAAAGTCACAGAACTAGCTTGTGAAAATACCAAATTCCAACCCATTTCTCTTTTAGGGAATAAACAGTCATCCTTCCATGGTACTTTGGTTTTTAACTGCATCACTTTTTTGTGTGTGAAAATAATTCAGAACATAAAAATAAAATAACAGTTAGACAAGTCAACATTTATCATTTCAACACGAGCCCTAATAGCAAGACCTTTCTTTTCTTGACCTTTGTCAAATGAAGAAAATAAAAAGATAAATAAGTAAATAAATAAACCTGCATCATCCTTAGTATTTTGGCAAGCCTCAACTCATTTCAGGGCACAGTCTTCCTGATTCTGAGCCAGGATCTTCTATTCACTCTGAATAGAGGGCCCCATAATGTCTTCTGAGTGACATCTTCTCAGGAATTTGAGCTAAGAGTGCCTGCTGCACAAGCAACCACCCTGGCATCTTCAGATACCACACCCACCCTCATCACAGAGAAAATAAATGATTGCACCCTTGATTGTATTTCAAGAGAAGCTCAATCCCCTCAAGCTACTTATTTTCCAGAGCCTTGTGCTTTGAAATGGAGCTGAAATTTTACTTAAACTTTTTCGAAATCTGCTATCCTAAAGCAGAGCAAAGCAGTCTAGTTATGCTCAATCCTTACCTCCTTAACTGTAATGCACATTTAGATAAAATGGTCACATTTCCTAAAGTCCCTTCATCAACTTCTGTTAGATGACATTTAGAGAAGCAGTTCAGTCAACTATTTTCTATACCTTAGTGGTTCTCAAACATTAGTGTGTGTGAGTATCACCCAGTGTTACTTAAGGCATCTGGTTTAAAAAATCAGAAACTTCAGTGCCACATGCCGGATTTACTCAATCTGTGGCATGCCAAAGTATCTGAATTACAAAATACACTATAGGATTTTGGTGTGGGTGTTACCTTGTAGGAAATAAATTTTTAAACCAGATCCATTAGGATTTTTCCTGATATTCTAAATTTAGCCAAAGAACTGATCCAGCTAACGCCTAGAGGAGACACTCAGTGAGCTCGCCATGGACCTCGTCAGCACCTCTATCATTAACGTTATCAGTTCTTCCATCTGGCCACACACTTCAAATTATTCTCCATTGATAATACTTATTTTAATGTCTCTATTTAGCTTCCTGAAGTGTTTACTGATATCTGTAATTTTCTGTGGAGTGTAGATATTTTTGATATATGAGATCACTCTGCCTTTTTCTTAACAGTTCTTTGTACAGCATATACACTTTCATCATGGTTGAATCTCAAGGGCTTAGGACAGACCCTGTCACATTGTAGTTCAATAAATTGAATGACTAAATTACTGTATTGAATCCTGAATTCCATTCTATAGAATTTCATGATGCCAGTGAGATCATATCTGCTACCTTGGGTAATAATCTTAAGGTATTTTTCAACTCACATTTTATGTGCTATACATTGTCCAGCTCACTTGCTTTGGACATGTCATCAGAAGGGTCAATCACTAGAGGAGGACATCATGTTTGATGAAGTAAAGGGCCGACGTGAGTGTAGGGGACTCTTGGTGAGATGGATTGTCATGATAGCCAAAACAATGGACTTGAGTATGCTGGCAATTGCGAGGATGATGCAGACCTGGCAACATTTTCGTTCTTTTGTACAAGAAAAGGTCACCCTGAGTCAGATTCAACTCAGTAGCAGCTAACAACAATTGTTATCACTATGAATAAACCTATAACCAGAACTAGCAGAAGCATTCACGAGTGACTGTTTTCACAGTAACATGTCCCAAAACAGCTACTAATTCGCAGTTTTTCTTCCATGAACTCCATTCCATATATGTTAGAAAATCACCATAATTTTGTGTCAATAACCGCACAATGTATAAAAGGAGAGAAATTCTGAGACTATGATAGCTACTAGTTATGTCCAAAATTGTTTCAGATGGATATAATATTCTCCTTTCTACAGAAAAAAATAGAACAAATTAAAGAATGCTACTGCATAAAGTCAGACATACAGGAGTTACAAAGTTCAATGAAAACATACCAAAGCCATATATTTCTACACAGTGATTTCATTGAACCTTCCCTTACTGCCAGAGAAATGTTCTATTTTCACTGATCCCCTTATTCAAGAATCAAAATGAGTAAAGTTACAGTGGCAAGTATGCCAGTGTTTGGGTTTCTGGATCCTAGCTTGTCCTGACTGAGCTACTCGGCTACAGCCCCTTCCATGAGAATTGAAGGAAAAAGCAGTGCACAGGGAGGCCAGGCAAAGTATATTCTGTTTATTATATTATGTTTATGATGAAGCTCTTGCCTCAAGTCACTCATACGAGCTTCTCAGCAGCCTTCTTGGTCCCTTCTAGGCCTATACTCTTATCCTCACGAGTCCTCAAGCCTAGAAGATATTCCCCAACATGGCATGTTAGAACTTCTGGTTATGGTTATTTTTTATCTAAAAAGGATGGGGGATGGAGATAAATTCTACTAACATTTACTGTAAGGATCCAAACGGAGCCTCTTCCCTGCACCTGCCATTTGTATGTCATGTAGAGAATGTACAGAATAATCAGAAAAGAATGTTCACTCTACAACATAGCAGTTATCTCTTATTTATCTACTTTCAGCACATTGCAATATCTGACAGTTGCTATGGGCCCAATTTTGTGGAATTATAGATTATATTTCCTAGTTTTAAATTAACCCATAAAATGGGCAGTTGGTTTCAACCATGTCTGCAAAGTAATCAAATTAAAAGCATTATTAATAATGCAAGCACAATTTAAAGACAAAAAATATTAGAAAAGATAATTATACTATTGGATAATTATACTGTTGTACAAGTTGGAAACCCAGGTGGTGTAGTGGTTAAGAGCTACGACTGCTAATCAGAAGGTCAGCAGTTTGATCCACCAGGCACTCCTTAGAAACCATACGGGGCAGTTCTACTCTGTCCTATAGGGTCGCTATGAGTCGGAATCAACTCGCCAGCTGCGGGTTTCTTTTTTATTTTGGTCGTACAAGTTCTTTGTTTTTCATGTGTTTAAGGACAATGGTGAAATAATTAAACCTAATAAAAATTAGACAAAAAAAACTTATCAAGAACACCATTTGTTATTTGTGATATGTTTCTGTCTAAATGTATATTATGAATTGAGGTCTTAACTAATAATTAGTAATTCATTTTAATACTAAATATAAAGAACATGGGGCCCCTGGTGACACAGTGGTAAAGAGCTCAGCTACTAATCAAAAGGTTGGCAGTTCGAATCCACCAGCTGCTCCTTAGAAACCCTATGGGGCGCTACGAGTTGGAATCAACTTGACGGCAATGGGTTTGGTTTTGGCTTATCAATAACATGAAAACAACTCTTCTAAATTTCTCTGTACGTGGTAATACAGTACCTTACAAAATTGAACTGAGCTCAGTGGTAAATGTTTAGAAGCCTCTTTTGAGGTTTCTTACTTAGAAATAAAAGACAAAACCCACAAGTTTAGGAAACACTTGTTCTTTCAGCTGCAGTAAAAACAACTGAAATAAAACATGGAAGACAGTATAATGACAAAATAAAATGCATTCCTTTGTCAGCAAATACTGTTAAAAGACATGGAAAACATTACTGAAAATTTGAAAAATAAATATTAGAAAAAATAGGCAATGTAGGAAAGCTACTGAATGAAAATACAGACGTCGCTAATGTGTATGGTATTTTTGGTATAGTACAAATTCTCTTTCAATAATGAAACACATTGAAAAGCTACTTTTTGTGAACCAATAGAAAGAAGTACCAGAAAAGATATAGTTTCAATTCTAAAGTATTTCTTGGCTAAAAACCAATGTTTTATGGAAAAATTGTGTAAACATAATCGTTGACAGAACAGCTGCTTGGGCTGGAATAGAGGATTCTAGAGTAAGTTTATGAGATAGCACCGCAAGTGGATTTTCATCACTGCATTATTCATATACAAGCAAGTGCAGTAAAATGTACAGTGTATTATAGGATGTCATGGGTGTGGTTAGTTTTATAAAAATGGCACACTTAAAGTATATTAGAATTATTATAACATTTGTAGTTACATGGGAAATGATTATGAAATTCTTTTGTACCACCAGAGGTTCGCTAGTTACCTTGGGATAAATTACTTAACTGGTTGTCAAATTTCAAAGCTCCAAATTTACTAATCTTTTTATTTTTTTGTTTTGAAGAGAAGTGGCTATATGAATATTCATACCAGCAAAAATTTAAACACACATGCGCAAACATATATTCTTTTCCTTCAATGTAAAAACAATATTTTAATGAGTGAAAAAACTAACCACTTGTCCAAAAAATGTATTCTATGGAAGTGATATTCTGAAAACAGTTGTTTGGAAACTACCTGGGTTCCACTCATGGCTTTACCATTTACTAGCTGTATGCATTTTGGTAAATTATGTAGTCTCTTTGTCTCAGGTTCTTTATCTTTGATGGAGATAATAGAACCTACTTCACAGGACTGTAGTCAGGATCAGATGAAATAATCATATAATCATATATATATGTGTGTGTATATATATATATCAAATAGCCATATATATCCAGAATATATAATAAACTCTTACAACATAACAACAAAAAGACAAACAACTCAATCAAAAACTGGGCAAAGGACTTGAACAGACATTGCACCAAAGAAACAATACACGTGGCCAACAAACATATGAATAGATGCTCAACTGCATTAGTCATTAGGGAAATGAATATCAAAACCACAAAGAGATATTATTTCACACCTGCTAGGATGACTCTGATTAAAAAAATGGGAAACCACAAGTGTTGGTGAGGATGCGGAGAAATATGAACCCTCATCCATTGCTGGTGAGAAGGTAAAATGGTACAGCCACTGTAGAAAACAATTTGGCATTTGCTCAAAAAGTTAAACGTAGAATTACCATATGACACAGTACTTTCACTCCTAGGTATATATCCAAAAGAACTGAAAGTACAAATGCAAACAGACACATGTACACCAGTGTTCACTGCAGCACTATTCACAATAGCCAAAAGGTAGAAACAGCTTAAATGTCCATCAACAGATAAATGGATAAACAAAATGAGGTACCTACATACAATGGAATAATAGTCACCCATAAAAAGAAATAAAGTTCTGACATATGCTACAACATGGATGAACTTTGGAAGCATTATGCTGAATGAAATGTTAATCACAAAAAGACAAATACTGTATGATCCGATCTGAAATATTCAGAATAGGCAAATGTATACAGACCTAAGTTTATTTGTGGTTACTGGGGTAGGAGGGGTGGTGGTGAGAGAAAGACACAATGCTTTAAGACCACTGTGCTTCTTCTGTTAAGGGTGATTGAAAAATTTGGGAATGGATAAGGGTGATGGTAGAATAACATAATGAACATAATTATTGTTACTGAACTGTACGTGTGAAGAATGTTGAAATGGAGAATGTTTTGTTACATATATATTTACCACAATAAAAAAAAAGTTTAAAAATAAAAGCTTAGCCCAGTGTGTTAGCTGCTGTCAATATCATTATTACCACCACACCATCATTATATATTTTACAAGCTGTGACAAGTTGTGATGTCCTTGTAATGTGTCAACTTGGCTAGTTGGAACTACGTTTTTCCAGAATTTCCTTTCTTGTATGTTTCTGGTTAAGGTAGGCCACAGGATAGATTCTGAGAGATTTTGGAGGGTGGAAGGGTGCAGCAGTCATTTGTAGCATATACACCTGTTGCTGACCTGCTGACTCACCTCACTGGTAAAAAAGCAGCAGCTAGGCCAGATTTTTATGCCCATCTTCATGAGGAAGGGCCTCAGTTCTGCAGCATTCCCTTGTCACCAAAGTCAAAGGTAATGAGAATGGACATGCTTTTCAGCCTGTTCTTTCTTGTGGGGTTTCAGCTCATGCTCATGGGATTCCAGCCTCCTCATGGTCTTCTCTTCCTGTCTTCCTGCCCTGTGGACTTCAGGCACCAGTATCAGACGTGGAGACAGACTCCCAAGAAGGACTCCTTAACTGACCCCATGATTGTGTAAGCCAATTCCCTGTGATATTTAGATATGCACACACCCTGTTGGTTCTGGCTCTCTAGTTGAACCTTAACTAATACACCGGTCAAATGACAAACAAAAGAATTGAAAAGGATTTTTGCTCCAATACTTTGAACTAAACTTGTGAACAAAACAATCACAGGTTTTCCTGAAGTAGAGACCTCTCTAGGTGTGAGGCAACCCAAGTGTCTTAGAACACAAAATGGAAGGAGTCAAGGTCAGTAGTTAGATGCTAGCGGTTGGGCTGGATGTTCCCTGCATTAACCTCCTTTCTCTCTTAAATCAGTTCCCCTTGTCTCCCAGTATGCCTCATAGTTAGCACTAGGCATATTCTTGGTTGCTAATAGAAATTTATAGGTTTCCTTCCACCCTGCAGCCTATATTTCCTATAGAAAATAGTATATTTGATAGGTAGGTGGATGGACGGATGGATGGATGGATGGGTGGAGAGATGGATGGAGGGATGGATGGATGGATGGATGGATGGATGGATGGATGGATAGATGGATAGGCAGGTAGAGAGGGAGAGGTAGGTAGATAGATAGACAGATAGGCAGATAGATAGACTCTTGAGATAAACTTACCTGAAGTGGAAGCCTTCTGCGGACCACAAGGAAAGGATAAAAGAAGAGAAGAATAGGCATGTCATCGAAGAAATATGCTACAAACTATTAGCCAGATGGAGGAAACAAACGTTGGGTTCTATACAGAGATCACAAAATTGTCATGATATGAAGATTTAGTGATTTGCTGGTTGCTTTTAACTAGATTAATTTAAAATAAGAAACAACTCTGTTTCATTATAGTTAAGAATATGAAAGATTTGGTCAGTAACACTGCAGGCTCTCCCTCCATCTCCCACTCTTAGGGCCCTCCTATTGCCTATAATTCACATTCAAAGACTTTGATGGCATTCACATAATGGTGTCCTGAACAACACTGCCATTAGAGTTTATTCAAAAAGTCAAATTGGCAGAAACTCCCCAAGAATGGGAAAATCCTCTCAAGCGTCATAGGCACTACTACTGGAAAAGATCTGCAATGTCTAGAAAACAATTAAAGCCCCTAAAACAGACTGTGCAGCTATTCATTCTCTTTAAGAGACGGGAAAACACTGGTTGAATTACCTTATGGAAAATTAGACGGGAAAGTGGAGAATATAATCATATAATAAAAGGCCTCATTAACTCATCCCATTTTTCAGAGTATACTACCAATTGTCATTTTAGCTTCCAGAATACACTAGCACTCAACAGCCAAGCAAAAGATGACTGCAGAATTAGAAGCAGCTTTTTCTCTTTAAATCAACATATATGCTTCAATCCACCACCCATTTGTCGGTTTGTAGTATTGAGGTGGTTTGCATATTGCTATGATGCTGAAAACTATGCCATCAGTATTTCAAATACCAACAGGGCCATCCACGGTGGGCAGGTTTCAGTGTAGCTTCCAGACTAAGACAGACTAGGAAGAAAGATCTAGTGATCTACTTCTTACGAAAATTAGCTAATGAAAACCCTATGGATCACAACAGAATGTTATCCAGTATAGAGCTGGAAGATCTGTCCCCTGATTAGAAGGCACTCAAAATACAGAATGGCCACAACAATGGACTGAAACATACCAAACATCATGAAGATGGTGCAGGACTGGGCAACATGTAGTTCTACTGTACATGGGGTGGCCATGAGTAAGAGCTGACTTGACAGCAACTAACAACAGCATATGCTTCGATAAAATGCCCAGCTTAGAACACCCAAGAATAAGGTGCAAGCAGTGGCTATCCCCCAACCCCACCCCCTGCATGTATTTTACAAGGTGTCTCTTCACATCAAGGAAGGAGCCCTGGTGGTGCAGTGGTTAAGTGTTCAGCTGCTAACCGAAAGGTCAGTGGTTCGAACCCACCAGTCACTCCATGGGAGAAAAATGGGGAAGCCTGCTTCCGTGCAGATTTCAGCCTTGGAAACCCTATGGGGCAGTTCTACTCTGTCCTTTAGGGTCACTATGAGTCGGCATCGTCTCAACGGCAATCGGTTTGTTTTTTGTTTTTGTTTTTGTTTTTTCCACATCAAGGCAGGCTTTTCCTACACTGGGCAAATTTAACATCTAGACGTTCTGTGCTCAGTATATGAATATGAGTTGAAGAGAAAACAATATTTTCTATTAAACTGCTTGAAAAACTTAACTGTCATACATCAGCTTCATTGTTGATTAAAAGACATCACAACAAAGTACAATGGAATTTATCAGTCTTTAAAGGTCGATAATGTATTTTGCATAGCCCTTTGCCTGTGGAATGTGGTTTATTTGTATAATCCAATGTTAAGGTCACTGTCTACTCTTGAGAACTAACTACCTTTTAAAACCTTCTTGGTCAAATCTTAGGGATGATATTGGTATTGATATTTTATATACTCCTATTTCAAAATGTGGAGCCCTGGTGGTGTAGTGGTTAAGAGCTCAGCTGCTAACCAAAAGGTTGGCAGTTCAAATCCACCAGCCACTTCTTGGAAATCCTGTGGGACAGTTCTACTCTGTACTATAGGGTTGTTATGAGTCAGAAACGACTCGATGACACCTAACAACAACAACATTTCAAAATGGAGCCCTGCTGGCACAGTGGTTAAGAGCTTGGCTGCTAACCAAAAGGTCAGCAGTTTGAATCCACCAGCTGCTCCTTGGAAACCCTATGGGGGGGCAGTTCTGCTCTGTCCTACAGAGTCACTATGAGTCAGAATCAACTCGATAGCAGTGGGTTTTATGTTCAAAAGCATATATGAGAGATGTACTTTAGGAAAGCCGTCTGCAGGGTAGTTTACTAATTTAGAGGTGATTTCATTGTCAACAGTGTGTTTATTTCTCAGTCAGCTCAGGTTTTAGCCCCTCAAGTCGTCATTGGTGCATTTATAATGCAGACGCTAGAGCTCAGTTCCATTCAGGATTTATGTAGCAAGCAATAAAGCAAACAGCACATTCCCAGCAGGGTTTACTGACTCCCCAGAAAAGAGTGGACGGGAATGTGTGTCAGCTGAGAACACTCAGCTCTTCAAATGTCGCTCTTAGGAGAAATGTTTTCAGTTCATGTCCTTTTCTTAAAATCTATAAGTTGTAAAGGATGGATAAAAAATAACCCAATCCAGGGAAAGTCGATGAATATTTATCATTAAAAATAGAAACAGAAACAATGAATTACAAATAGGGTCAATTAATACTTAGGGTGAGAAAAGAAGCTAAAAGGGATCTTTTAGATTTTTTTTTTAATATATACACATTTTTTACTTTTATGAAATGGCGCCAAGAACAGTATACATTGCAAAGCTTGTATTATTTGGCCAATCTGGATGGAATAAAATATAAAATGGGGATTTATTGTTTCATTTTCATCTGGGACCCAAAGGCTTATCTCAAAACAACAAATGATAATACTTTCGTATTCCAAAATGAGGTGCTAGACATTGAATCAAGATGTGTATGTACGGGGATAAAAACCAGTTATGCAATACTTAAATAATCATCTGCCCCCAGGCTATAAAGGAAGTTAGAATTTAGAGAAAGACTGCATTAAGAGTTTCCAGCATGCCGTTGGTCCCATCTCACACACCAATAGACCTTCAATGGGGCCAAGGTCCACGACTCAAGGTATGGCGGACATGTGGGCATCAGGGGGCTCAAGGTGGTATTTCTCAGGAAAGTGTGGATTTGTGATTTAGAGTGAAATGTCCTTAAGTTGCTGAGGAACCGTAAATAAAATTTCATTTAAGCAGCATCCATTTGTTCTATGACAAAGAAAATTATATTAAAATGTCTAAAGAATTTTCATACAGTAATAATTCCCATTTATTTAGCTCCTACTGCAAAGACAAAACTAACCTCATTTGGGTGTAAATGATACTACACGCCCAGTGATTTGCCCACATTAACCCATTTATGTCTCCCACGGGCTATGTAAGAAAAGTTTTATGGGCCCTATCTTACAGATGAGGAAGATAATGTTCAAGGATGGTATGTCACTTTTCCAAGGTTACTTAACAGGTATGAGATTCCATAGGAATTCAGATTAAGGACTTATCCCCAAGTCTGTACTCTTTTCAATACATTCTAATAGAAAGAAAGAAAAAGAGGGAGAGAGAGAGGGAGGGAGCAAGCATGGAAGGATGGCAGGAAGGAAGGAAGGAAAGAAGGAGAGATATGGTAAAGAAGAAATCTAAAACTAACAGTCATGAATTGCTGGAAGACAATACAGCAAGATAGCTACGAAACACTTTCTCTTCCAGGAGCAGTCATAATTATTTTCTAGTATAGATGGTGTGTAAATCTTGACATGAAAAAAAAAAAAAAAAAGCTCATGTCCTTAAACTCAGAGAAAGATAAATGTATATAAACGTCTTAGTTATCTAGTGCTTCTATAGTAGAAATACCACAGTGGATGGCTTTAACAAACAGAAATTTATTTTCTCACAGTTTAGGAAGCCAGAAGTCTTAATTCAGGGTGCCAGCTCTAGGGGAAGGCTTTCTCTCTCTGTCAGCTCTGGAGGAAGGTCCTTGTTTTTTCAGCTTCTCCTAGTTCCTTGGAGAGTTCCACGTGTCTTGGCATCTATCTTACCCCATCTCTTCTCTCAATTGCTTGTTCAATCTCTTTTATATCTCAAAAGAGATTGGCTCAAGATACACTACACTAACCCTTTCTCGTTAACATAACGAAGACAACCCATTCCCAAATGGGATTATAACCACAGGCTTAGAGGCTAGGATTTACAACACATATACTTGGGGGACATAGTTCAATCTATAACCATAAGATATGAGATTTTAGGGATAACCAGGGTACATTTGCATCACTCTGCTTTCAAAAGGAATTGCCTAACAAAGGGGAGTCTTAATTGTGCATATTGTGAGTGTATCACATGGTATAACTAACAAAATTACTGGACACCTCCCTTTTTCATGAGCAACATCTTCATTATCTTCAGAGTCCGCCAGAAAGCAGACATCAGGGAAAATCAAGCCCCCAAACTTTAAGTTGTTGCCATGGAAACAAAGAAACAGTCTTGCTTGGGGTCTACTTCCGAGTCTATCAGAGCCAGGCACAAATATTTCCTTAATTTGTCAAACACTGGTAGACAGCAGCATTATATGACTTAGTGCAGGAAGTGATGTGCCATTAATAGGCATTTTGAGCAGTATGACTACTTAATGTTTTATATAACACACAAAGTTGAAAATATCCAGGAAATTTAGGATATGGGGAATGATCTCATTAATCAGAGATCTTGAGATCCCCAGCTCCAAACTTCCAGAACTGAGCTCTTGATTACGCACCCTACACTGCCACCTAAAGTCAAAAGTCCTGAGCAACAGGCAAAGCCACGCTGAGGGTGGAGAAGCTGGTCTAAATTGAGAAACCAAAACCAGCCCCGTTGCCGTGGAGCCGATTCTGACTCATAGCAACATTATACAAGCACAATCTCATTTGCCCATAGGAAGGCAAACCACAGAGTTAAATTTTGATAAGTTGTAACCAAATGGGTAAATGCTATAGTTAATAACCATAACTATGGATCTATAGGGAGCAATGGCAGTCCAGTGGTAGAATTCTCACCTTCCATCCAGGAGACCCGGGTTTCATCTCCAGTCAATGCACTTCATGTGCAGCCGCTACCCATCTGTCAGTGGAGGCTTGTGTCTTAGTCATCTAGTGCTGCCATAACAGAAATACCACAAGTGGACGGTTTTAACGAAGAGAACTTTATTTCCTCACAATCAAAGTAGGCTAAAAGTCCAAATTCAGGGTGTCAGCTCCAGGGGAAGACTTTTTCTCTCTGTCAGCCTTCTTCTCTTCAGTGTTCCCCCAGAATAGGAGCTTCTCAGCACAAGGACCCCAGTCCAAAGGACGCGCTCTGCTCCTGGCACTGCTTTCTTGATGGTATGAGGTCCCCAACTCTCTGCTTGCTTCCCTTTACATTCGATCAGGGATGTGACCTGGATAAAGGTGGTGTTACAATCCCACCCTAATCCTCTTTAACATAAAATTACAATCACAAAATGGAGGCCAACCACACAATTCTGGGAATCATGGCCCAGCCAAATTGATACACACATTTTTGGGGGGACATAATTCAAACCATGACATTCCACCCTTTGGCCCCCAAAAAATCACATCCTTGCAACATGGAAAACATATTCACCCCATCATATCATAGCAAAAGTCTTAACTCCAAGTCCAAAATCCATGACAACTCCACCCTTAGAAACACCAGAGGCCATGGCTCCACCTTTTGAAACCCCTGAGGTCATGGCCATACCTTTTGAGGCTGAAGCAGCTCAGCTTCTCGTGTCCCTTGTCTCTTCAGCTTCTGCCTCCTATGGCCTCTCGGCCCTCGGGCCTCACACCTGCTTCTGCCCTGCTGGGGCAAGTGTTCCAAAGCTCTGTAGCTCCACTGGCATAAGTGCCCGGAGGCACCCCACTCCGCCAGAAAGCCTCCCGTGCACAGGCACTCAGCTCTCTCGCTCCGTGGGTCGGCTCCAGTGCCGTCTCGCACTGGTCTCCTGGTTCTGCTGCTGTTGGTTCTCTGCTGCTGCCGCTCATCTATCCATTCACAGTTTTAAAACAGCTTCCACATTTTAGGTATCTGTTAGAGCAGCCCCCAACTCCCGGTACCAAATTCTTAGTCATCTAGTGCTGCCTTAACCAAAATACATTTTTGGGGGGACATAATTCAAACCATGACAGCTTGTGTTTTGCTATGATGCTGAACAGGTTTCAGTGGAGCTCCCAGACTAAGATGGACTAGGAAGAAAGGCCTGGTGATCTACTTCCAGAAAATCAACCAATGAAAACCCTGTGAATCACAATAGTCCAATTCGCAACCAATCATGGGGATGGCACAAGACAGGCAGCGTTTTGATCAGTTGTGCTGTACGGCAGCTAACAATAACATTGATTACAGACAAATGAATATTAATACAGTATTCCCTTTTTACAGACAAATGAATATTAATACAATATTCCCTTTTTAGCATGTTTGCTGTCCAGCAGAGGCAATTTCCTGCTATTTGAAAGTTCCCCCAAAGTACTGTGACAAGCTCTGTTCATACTTGCTCCATAACTTGGAAACAAGGCCATGGTATCTTAGGAATGCAGAGAGCTAAAAGCACCCTACAGCACCGTCCAACTCAAGCACTGTGTCATAGCAGTACATTGGTGTCTAGACAATTCCAGAGACATACAGTAGATTTAAAACAAAAACAAAATAAAGAGCAAAACTTGGGCATTCTTTATTCTTCTTTTTCTTCAAACCAGGTCCACCAAACTGCATTCTTCTAATAGATGGTGATTGCAGTGTTGATAGAGTCACTAACAAGATGCACTTTGACTTCACTACAATAAAACAGTTTGCCTAATCTTCATTCCTGAAGCAATTAATCCTGAAATTACCCTATGATAGGCTGAAAAGATGTTTAGCCTAGCAGGAGAAATATATTATTAACATAAGGTCAAGATTGCTATTGAAAAGTGCATCCCATCTGTACTTCTGAGAGTTGGAATTTTTAAGGTTTAATTACATAAGGGATTTGATTTTAATCTGTGTAGAAAAGATGTCTTTTATTATAAATATGATGATAGCTAATAAAAACTAACACAGGGTTGCTTGATAACGATACCAGAGGTGGTCTCATTATAGAAAAAGCAAAGTACCACTTTGACAACTTGGTATCTTCTAATTTGTGTTATTTAACTGGGATAAATCCATGGAATTTTCATAATTATTTATGTCATTTTCTTATTCACAGAAAACTTAAGCAAATACTACTTTTCACTAAGTGTCAAATAATGAGCAAAGCATTTGCCCAGATAAGTAATGTACAAATAGTAATGTGTTATAGGTTTTGCTTCAAAATAAAAATATACCTAAATTGTTACTTATTATCTTTTATGATTACACAGTTTATTTTTAAAAACTACAGAAATAGTACAAAAAAATAAACCATCTGTATACCGCCCATCTAGAGATACCTTACACACATACACATACACCCCGCTCAGTGTTGAATGTTATTGCACGTTCTCTATTACAACTTATTTTGTTCTTCTAAAACCCTATTTTTTAATTTAGGACTATCCTAAAATAAAAACAGTAATTAGGAAAATAATTAGAAAATAATAATGCATCTTCCTACATCCAAGTAATTTAAAGTAAAGGAAGGTGATAAAATTAGAAAATGCTGATAGCTTTATTCATCATTCCATTCAGTCTTGTAGTTATATTTATGAATCTCATTCAGCTAGCCAAATAAAGCATAAATAAGGCATGAGTGGGAGTATAGAAGTTTATTTAAAAGATAGGTAGGACTGATAAGTGACTGACTGGGTGTGGCAGTAAGGGACAGGTCTTCTCTTGTTTCTATACTGAATTGAGTTTTATTCTCCCCTAAACATGAGCTCTTCTTCGTAAGTCTGATTGCACGTTAGAATCTAAACCAATTAGAACAGAATGTTGGGGGTCCCTGGCAGTCTTCTCAAAAGCTCCCTGGGCTAACATGCCGTAGGCATTAACACGAAATAATTTACATGCAGTGAGAATTGATAACCACGGCTCTAAACAATACCGAAACAATGAGATGAAATGAGAATAACCAAGGGACTGATTATAGGTAGAAAAGAGAAGAGGTCTAAAGAGTAAGCCCTAGGATAGTCTAGATTTGGGGAGGTCAGAGAGATGAGAAGAGCTACAAGTGAGGTAAAGAAAAACTAGGAGAGCATGGGTCCTAGCAGTGTGGAAGATGCGTTTCATGGAGAAGGGAATGGTCATCCATTCCAAGTGATAGGTCAAAAAATACAAAGATTGGTAATTTACTATTACATTTAGCAAAATTGAGGACACTGGTAACCTTGACAGCAAAAGTTTTCATAGGGTGATGGGGGCAAAATGTGGTTAGAGTCTGTTCAAGGAGAAAATGGGTATAAAAAAATCTTTCAAGATTCTTGTTGTAAACTGAGAAGAGAAATGGGATGGAAACTGAAGGGAGATGTGGTGTTGAGGGAAAATTTTTTATGGGGGAAACGACAAGTCTGTATGCTGACAAGAATGATCCAGAAGGGAGGTGAAATGATGATGCAAAAGGTGGAAGGGACAATGTCTGGACCAATGTCCTTGAGTGGTTGAGAATATGTGAACTTGATGGCTCCATGATTGTCTGTACATAGGAGGGGTGAAGGCAGAGGGTACATGTAAATGGGGCGACTTTGGGTGGGGAGATGGGGAAATACCTTTGACTACCTCTATTTTCTCTGGGAAGAAAGAAACAAGGTCATCAGCGTAGAGTGAGGATGAGAGTGGAGTGTTGGAGGTTTGAGGAGAAAGAACAAATGTGAAAGAAGTCACACAAGAAACAGAGTGAACAACCTAGAGAAATGTACCTCCTCTACTGCTATTGCCATAACAGACTGCGAATAGTAAATGCTCAATAAATATTTATCAGACTAAGAGAGTAAATTTATTTACTCATGAAAATGTTACTCGAATATTGTCTGAAATAAAACCTTTGACACTCTAGGTTCTATTTTCGCATCCACCGAAATTATCAAAGATGCCAATTTAGACTGCTTTTCCTTGCTGTTCCTGAATGGCAATTTAGTACATATTATGTCTTTGATTTTTTTTTTTTTTTTATGGGCAATAAAAGAAGCAGCCTATGACATCTATCCCCTCCCAGCATTGGAGATTTTTCGGTTTTGGTGTTTATTTCTTTGAGGATGTTATATCTAAGTTGCTCAGTGCCTCCTCTATGAAGTCCCAAGTAAAAGTTTTATTTTGGAGGTAACAGAAAACAAGCACAGTATACATTCATAAACAATAATATCTACGTAAATGAATACCTCCCCTTTTTATTATGCCTACAATGAAACTCAGAGCCAAATTTGTGCCTCAAGTATAATTGCTATCCCACATGTGTGGCCTGCACAATTGGATCTGATTTTCTCTTGATATCTACTTCCCATTCCAATTTGCATGTTTTCTAATCCCATCCTAATTTTATTTAAATTCACATTTTACCATTTTCTTCTAAGCTACCATGAATCTTTGTGATATTAAATGATGCAGAAATAAAGTAAACAGGTATGAAAACACATATAGTTAGAACTATAAATGTGATTTGTCTACAAAATGTTGATAAATTACTGTATTTCAATCGCTCTTGATACTTTTATATTTATGACCTCATTCTGATGCTCCCCTTAACCCTTTTGTTACACAAAACAATTAAGATTGCCTGGGTTTCACAGCTTAAGAACGAAGGTTGCATTGGTGCAAACAGCTTGCCACCACTGTGCTGCCAGTAGGGGTGAAGTTTTCACTTAACCAAGATATTCAAAGCTTGCTCATCATCCTGCCTCGGTATCTCTTGATCACAAGCTGACTGAGGTTAGAATTTCTGTTCTCAAACTGTTGAGTGTAGTTTTCAGAACTGTTTTCATATTTCAACTTTTTCCTCTCCAATATAAAGCAATAAATAGGCAGCTATCTCCTGCCAGCACTGATCTATCGGTATAGATTTTCTTCTTTGCATTTCTTTCTTTCTATTAACAACTAGCTTTCCCCTGCCTATGTTTTAAATGCTTTTGTATATTTGGTATTTGCTTCTGTTTCTGGTATGTGCATCAACGTTATACAAATAGATATACAAACATGTTCCTCATACTCCAAGATCACTGGCTTATTTTTACAAAATATCTTGAGGAAGAATGCGAGGGCTTAGAAGAGAAAATGTCCCCCAGGTGCAGGTAGACATATAAATACCAATGAGAAATGACAGTGTCCTTTCATTTTGTTGACATTTAAAGGACGGTATTATTTTGGTGACCCCCCTAAAGACTTCCAACCTACAATTTCACGGACCTTCATCAAAAGATGTTATCGTGTTGTGCCAGCTTCAAAAATAGCATTATCACAGAAAAAATCAGGCTACACAAAACTTGCTCAGCCCCAAAGGCACAATAAATACTGAGGATTGTTAATATTTAAAATTCTAAACAGTATTTCCATTCTGGGATTTAAGCATGCATTTTTAGTTGCTAGCTTAACACTTCTTTTTACAGCTCACACACACACACACACAGTGCTGTCTGTGTAAATCCCCAAAGGGACAATTGAGACAGTGATGTCAAACTGCACCATAGTCGTTAATTCTTAATGTCTGCAGAAGGGTGTTTGGCTTCAGGGTGAGTTCTTAGACTTGACCATGGAAAACGGTTGAGAAAAGCAGTGGGAAATAGGAAGTAGAGGAGACAAAATAGACCAAACAAACTCAAAAATGAGTATCAGAAGTTTAGAGCTGGAAGGACGTTAAAGTCCTTCATCACACAGGTGAGTAAACTGAGGTCTAGTGAGTCTCAAAGGCTGACCCAAAGACATGGGGCTAATTTGTGCCAAAGCCAGGGCTGTTTTGTGATTCCCAGGGCAACCACATCATGTCATATGGTCATAATAGAAAGAGTTAACTCACTGCAGGGATTAAAAAATGAAAACTCAAATGTTCCTATCATTATGATAATTGAAGTTTCATGGTGTAATTAACATTTTATCCAAAATGCAGTTGTCAAGTGATAAGTCATTATAAGACTTCATGAAAATGACTGGATTTAAATGAAGATAAATTTTATTCCTAATGAAAAAGAGCTCGATAATGGAGAACAGTTGAGACCTAAATCATAAATATCGCCATGTAAAGCAAGAATACAGCATATAACACTAAGTACCTGCGAGGAAATATCAAGATTATCAGAAATAAAAAATAAGAAAGAAATTCCTAAGGTGGGAAGATTTATTATTAAAATACATTATAACAAAAATTCTCTGCAACGGTTGATATCTTGATTCCAGCACTCTGAGCTTGTTTGGTTAATTCTGATACTCATTTCTCACCATCCTGGGAATGTTGGTTAGTATGTCAAATTCTTATCATCCCTAACAGAAAATTAAATAGAGAGGAAGGGAAATGAGAAATGCCCTTTCTTGTTGTGACAAAATATTTCCCAAAGTGAGAATGGAGTCCCATATGCCAGTCTCATAATGGGATGGCATGTACTGTTTATGTAAATTTCCTAAAGGTTGAAGTATAATGAATACTTTAATCACGAGAGGCTTTCCCTAAGCTCATTCACTTCAGAATATATATGAAAACAAAAGCTCAAAAAAATGAAAATGAAGTAATAAACAAACAGTGTTGCACTGTGGAAAACATTATCCCTGAGAAAATGAAAAATTTTAATGAAAATCCAACATTGCACTGAGTTTAATAAAGCCAGCAATTGCTCTAACTTAACAATAAAGGAATCCCGTGGAATGATGAATTATATACAATAGTTGTCGGCTACTTATCATATACAATAAAAACTTTCAGGAAGCTAAGGTATTCCTTAATATTATTATTATTAATAGTAAATGTGTTCAGCTTGTGTTAAAATAAATCCTCCTTCTAAAAAACATAAAGAACTTAACATACATGTACTTCTATTTGTTCACCAAATAGTTATTGAGTGATTTCTGCATACATGATCATAAAGATGAAAAAAAAAGATAAGTACAATTTGGTCCCTGCTATGATGTTTATGGCAGACAGAAAGCATTCAAAAAATGGTAGCTATTATTAGACCTTTCCAATCACCTATACTGGAGGTAGCAGGATTTCCTATTCATCAGAATAATGAGAACAAATGTAATTATTCCATCATTGCCCATGACATGCATTTCCTCTTGTGGAAACTAGATTAATATCATCACATTTTACTAATATGCTGAATTCTCTAAGTAAATCAGGAGGATCAAACCTCTATACTCTTGAAATAGAAAGATCCCAATAATAAGTTCACCTTTTCTAACTCAGGTCCTGAAGGACCCAGTGGTAAACAGATGTTTGTGCTCAGTAAGAATTATACACTAACCTGCCCATGCGCAGGCCTTTTTATCCCATCCATTCTTCACGGACAATCTCATCCACTCCTACAGTCGTAACTGCAAACACATGCAGAGGATGTTCTCTTCCATACATCTGCTCCAGACCAAGTCCCTGAGCTTCTCTAGGTCCTCAGAGCACAATCATGTCTGGAGAGATCTTTAATATCCCACAGGCACGTCGAGCTGTATATGGTTAAATCAGAGCTCACTGCAGCCCCCTGAGCCACTTTCTTCTCCTGTGTGCACTCTTCCCTATCAGAGCACCACCATCTAGCCTGTCCTTCAAGGCAGAAGCCCTGCCCTCACCTTTGACTCCGCTCTCTATCTCCAGCCCCATATCCAATCCACCAGAAGTCCTAAAACCTTTTCCTCCTACATATTTCTCAAAAGCAGTCCTGTTGGTGCCTCCCTGACATCGTTTTCCTGGTTCAGGTCCTCACCATTTCGCATATAGCTCATCTCCCTGCTTCTCTCAAAATCGTGTCCAGAGACTCTTAACCTTATTCTCTCTGCAACCCTGAGAATCTAGTTACTTTTTGTATATGTGTAATGATATCCTAAATAATACACTCAACAAGATACTAAAGAATAACCAATTTGCTTTCAGGTTTACAGAATTAGTTATACTCAAATTATTTTACAACAATTTTTCATGCTCTATCAAAGGAATGTATGCACATTATAATAAATCAAGTAGTAATAGAGAGGGTTCATGATGTAAAGCAACACTCCCATCCTTCCCCAGCCCTCCCTAACCCAACACCATTCACCAAGGGAAAACTCTGTCAACTGTTTTTAAATCTTCTTATATTTAGCTCCAAAACATAAAGGGATATATCTGTACCCTCATTCCTCAATCTTAACAGTATTAACTCACTATAAAAGATAAGCATTTTGCTCATTTATACTAGACAATGAATAAGGAAAACTGAAGAATTGATGCCTTTGAATTATGGCACTGGAGAAGAATATTGAATATACCATGGACTGCCAGAAGAACAAACAAATCTGTTTTGGAATAAGTACAGCTAGAACACTCCTTAGAAGCAAGGATGGTGAGACTTGGTCTCACGTACTTTGGACATGTTAGCAGGAGGGATCAGTCCCTGAAGAAGGACATCATGCTTGGTAAGGCAGAGGGTCATCAGAAAAGAGGAAGACCCTCAATGAGATGGATTGACACAGTTGTTGCAAGGATTGTGAGAATGGCACAGAACCAGGCAGGGTTTGGTTCTGGTGTACGTAGGGTCACTAAGAGTCAGAACCAACTCAACAGCACCTAACAACAACAACATACTCCTTTTTGTAAAGTTTTATAGCTAAATTATATAAATTTCTATTCATTACCTGAGTAGCTTTTATTAATATATTTAAATCTTTTCCATTCCATCCATTTTTGACATCACTCAGCTTTTCACTTTGTAAGCTAAGAACAACAGCACCTTACCATTCATTTCACTTTCCATGCCACCTCCCCCTCACACCTGCTGTCTATACAATTGGACTTTCATGTAGAAACATGTATATTTTGTTCTGCAACCACAACAAAGTTTTCTGTATTTTGTTTATAGATTGATTCTAACAGTTAGAAAACAGATAAACAGAATCACATTCTTAGAACTATATAAATATTCACTTTTTGGGTCACTTAGTGTGTCAGAATTACATTTCCTTTTCTACATTCCAAAGTCATCACCCTGGAACACTTGAAAGACAAAGTTCTTAATACAAATGTCAAGTGAATTATTACATAAATAATTATCCTCCATTCGTGACTTAATGTGACATATTTTAGTTTGCTCCGTCTTTGCGAAATGCATACACATTAATTTAGGGTTACCGTTTGTTTTTTCCCGGAGTTTTGTATTGCATAATGTTTTCTGACCTCTTAGTCATATTATCTGTTGAATGGAGTCCTCTCTCCTTTTTCCCCTGGAGGCCTTCATCTTCATGCTCCCATCCTAACAGGCCACTCTCTTGTACTGCTATGAGCTGTCATTCTAGAAACTCCTCACTACCTCTTCTGGGTTGGTAGCATTCTTTCCTAAAGCCCATCACCTACATCTTATTTTACTTTTCATTTGGCTGGATTACTTAAATTACTCTCTTGGCAAAGGCATGAAGGGAATAAATGTTTCAGGTACTCAAATGTCTCAATTTTTTTTTCTCTAACTCATACTTGATTGATATTTGTTTAAAGTCTGGGTTCCAAATAATTTCTCCTCATAATTTTGAAAGCATTCCTTCACTATCTTCTAGCATTGAATTTCAGTGATAAAAACATGCTATCAATCTGATTCTCATTTCTTCGTAGGTCACCTAATTGATTGTTTGTTGTTATTCTTCTTCTTCCTCATCTTCCTCCTCCTCCTAATGTCCCGTGTATTTATGGCGGTGGAGGGGTGGGAATCTGTGTGATTTTGTAACAGTGGAGCTGCTCTCGTCTTCCTCTTTTTCCTAAGATTTTAAAAACTTCCCTCTATGCTTGTTATTCTAAAATGTTGGGTTTATTTCACTTTTTTCTCTCTTTCAGTATGAAGACTTGGGTCCTTCTCCAGCACTAGGAAATCATTATTATGTTTCATTTCTTTGAAAATTTCCTCTTCTCCATGTTCCCTTTTCTCACATTTTGGGAATCTCAGCAGCCATGTGCTGTGCTCCTAAGCATGCAAGTCTCTATGGAAAGGAAATCTAGATGGCCCTGGTTGCCCACTTCCTCTGCTTTGGTGCCTTCGCAAAGAGCAGGCTTGGGATGCGTGAGGTAGTTCATCAGAGAAGCAGGACCGCACCAATCAGTGGGCTCTTGAGGCCCCTCTTCTGGACAGGCCACGTCCCTGACCAGGCAGCTCCACTGTTACAAAGTCACACAGATGCCTTCCCACCCACCCCCCCTCGTAAATAAATAGGTCATTAGGGAAGGAGTCCCTCAGGCCACAACACTGGCCATCGCCATGCAGACCACCCACGCCTGGCCAAGGTACCAGACAGTGAAAGTTTGTGGAATACATACACTCTGCTCCTTCTGTCCTGGTAACCCCCGACCCCCAAATAAATGCGATTCTACATCTGTGCTGCACAGCACCGGTCGTGAGCATCCTTGACTCTCTGGGCATGAAGTCTCATATTTTCATTTTTCACCTTGTTGCTCTACATTTGGAGACAGTTCCTCAAATCTATCTTTTAAAGTCTACTAACTGTTTCTTGGTTTTGAATTACTCACTTTTCATACTACCCTGTTCTTTTACATTGATTGGAATATCTTCTTAAATTCCTCTGTATACTTTAATGAAAGAAATTTTTTTAAGTTGGTTTGTTTTATTTTTGCTCTCTTTAATTCTCTCTGTTATCTCTGGATCAGCATTTTTGTTCGTTTGTCTTCATTTTTCTCTTTCATGCTCCTGATTCCCCTTATATATCCAGTGATCCTTAAGATCTGGTGTGGATGTCCTCTGATGACTTGTAAGTAGGTCTCATTTCATGTGAGGTCTTTCTCCTGAGAGAGGATTCTGATGGCACCCTGTGCAGGAATATGAGCAGCTAGCGGTTAGGCTGCAATAAGGAGGTTGGCAGCAACAAAGGAAACAGGTCCTACAAATAACACAGCCAGTTGCCATGGCATCAATGCCAACTCATAATAACCTATGTGTGTGAGAGTAGAACTGTGCTTCAGAGGGTTTTCAATGGCTGATTTTTCAGAAGTCGACTACCAGACCTTTCTTCCAAGGCACCTCTGGGTGGACTCAAACCTCCAATCTTTCAGTTAGCAGTCAAGCTAATTCATCATTTGTACCACCCAAGGACTCTACAAATAATACAGCAGACACACAAACACATGGAACGACTGGCATGATCCAAAGACACAAAAGCACAAGGGGAGAGGAACCCAATGAGGGACAATCAACGCTGAGATCCGGCCGCACTCTGCCAGCAACGCCCCTTATGCTGGAGGTGCTGCTCTGGGGTGGGGGGTGGGGGTGGAGGTGGTAATGCTTTTTTCCCACCAAGGTACCAGCAGTGCATCTGCAGGGTCACATCCACCCAGAGGGAGGGCCTTTTCTAATTTACTCAAAGTCGTCCTCCAGACTGTGGACCTACAGGCTTGCTAGTGTTTTACAGGAATAAATGATAGAGATGAGGATTAAAGCCTCAGATCCCAAAAGCGTCTAAGAGATAAAGTGGGTTTCTAATCAGATTAAGTAAATTTATATGAAGTATTTCTTCTTTTTAGTTCGCAAGTGAGTAATATTTTTTCTTACCCATGTAAAATGAGACCTTAAAATTGGACTTTTTAAAAACCTGGGGAATTGTAGCAATTCATTACAGGCTTGCTTAGTCATGGGAAAACTGAAATCTGTTCTTCTGTCTCTTCTTCAGTGCTAAGATGATGAAGCTTTTAACGTGATTTTTTGGTACAAAATTGTCACTTTAAATCTTCATTTAAAAAAATAAGCCTTCTCTGGCTAAACTGAAATTTGAAAAGTAAATGGAAAGTTTAATTAGCCACTATATTTTCTTCTTAACATTCTTCAAAATCTATTTGCTGAGCGTGCATTAATAACCCATGAGTAGTGAATTAATTCTCATATCAGTGGGGTGGCCACAAAACCTCCTTTATATAACTCCAAAAATATTAATTTCCCACCACCTGGGCAGGCAGAGAGAGCCTTGCCTCACTTCTACTGCACAGCAGCTCCTCCCGACGCTGGGTCCCTCCACAAATCATGGCAGGGAGCCGGGAGGAAGACATGGGCTCAGCATGGGGCACCTTCATTTTACAGGGCCCTCCACACCCAGAGGCTGGCTGCTTGAGCCTCCACTGCTTTCAAAGCCCAATCTTTAGCTCAACACAAAAGATAAATTAATAACTTGCAAACTAAGAAAATGGTGCGTTTACCTACCATGCAGTAAGAGTGCTTTCAGCTAATTTAGCTAAAAACAATCATGCAGAGATGGACTCTTTTTAGAAAAATAATGCAGTTTCTCTGTCATTATTTAGATAAAACTTGGGATAAGAAATTAATCAGTAATCTATAAACTGATTATAAACTTTTTAAACCTGTGTTCAATCATTTCTTATAAAGGTGAAGTACTTAGATGTCAGTAAAGGAATACTCCCTTAAGTACGGGGCCGCACATACTTATACACACACATGCATACTCACACACAGACACACACACACACATACATTCTCATATACACACATACACACACATACTCACAATACACACACATATACTCACACATACATATACACACATATACACACACTAAAGCACACATATGCATACTCATAAACACATATATACTCACACATATACACACACACACATACATACACATACACATATTCACACACACATATACATATTCATACACACTCAGACACACACACACATACACTCACACACATATACTCATACACACATATGCTCATAAAAACACACACATATACTCATACACATCCACACATGCATATACTCATATACACTCACACACACATATATACTCATACATACACACATATCTGCAAAGCTTTATTAGCATTCCTCGGTGCCAAAGATACAGATGTTAAGTCAACTTCCTGACATAAAAGATACTCTCTGTGCTTCACAAGATGTGTCTCGGGTTTACGTTGGAAAGAAAATACATTAAGGCATTGAGGAAATGTAAAAGGGTCATCTTTAAGAGCGTGGGTTAGTGACTTGAAAATAACAGCCAATTTAACAAAGAGAGAGAAGAGGAACAACAGGCAATTACTGGGTTGAGGATACAAGGCAGAGATGTAAAATGTTAGAAACATTTAAAAATCAATGTGGAAAAATTAAACAAGGGACAAGTATTGTTTAAAAACCAATGACTTTGAAAAGCCTCTGAGTAAATACATAGAAAACAAAACAAAACGAAAAAGCAAAAGACACTATTTATTTTTGTAAAAAATACAAGTCTCTATGTGTTTTTTGATTTCTTATAGAGAAGTAAATGCTCCATAAAGTAGGGGAAGGACTTTCCTATTTATATAAAGTTCTTTTGATCCATATTTGATTAATGTAAAATCTTGCCCTGTCCTCAATTTGTTTTAAAATTTTAAATAAAATTAACATTACTTTTTAATCAATTTAAATATTGATGATTACAAGATAAAATTTTGGATCTTGAAAGGCACTGGGTTCTTAGTTCAAATCACATGAAATCCAGGGGTTCCCTGAGGCTTCCTAGATTCTCTACCTAAGATCCTTTGTAAAATGGCAACAGTTCACCCACTTACCAACTTAAAGCTTATTTTGTGGCTTTGTTTTACATACAGATACACATATATATATTCCAAAATATATTGTTGTTGCTGTTGTTGTTGTTAGGTGCCATTGAGTCGGTTCTGACTCATAGCAACCCCATGTACAACAGAACCAAACACTGCTCAGTCCTGCCCCATCCTCACAGTCATTGCTATATTTGAGCCCATTGTTGCAACCACTGTGTCAATCCATCTCCTTGAGGGTCTTCCTCTTTTTCACTGACCTTTTACTTTACAAAGCATGATGTCCTTCTCCAGGGATCAGTCTCTCCCTATAACATGTCCAAAGTACATGAGACAGTCTCACCATCCTCGTTTCTAAGAAGCATTCTAGCTATACTTCTTCCAAGACAGATTTGTTCATTCTTCGGGCAATCCATTGTTGTCTTAGTTATCTAGTGTTGCTATAACAGAAATACTCCAATTGGATGGCTAGAACAAACAGAAATTTATTCTCTCACAGTTAAGGAGGTTAGAAGTCCAAATTCAGGGCGCTGGCTCTAGAGGAAGGCTTTCTCTCTCTGTTGGCTTGTGAGGAAGGTCCTTGCCTCCTTTCACCATCTGTGGGCTGGTGTTCCTTGGAGATCTCCGTGTGTCTTGGCATCATTCTTCCCCTGCGTCTAGGACTTTCTCAGCACTGGGACCCTGTGTTTTCTCTCTTGGTGGTAGAGAAGTCCCCCTCCCCTCTGCTTGCTTCTCTCTTTTATATCTCAAAAGAGATTGACTCAAGACACAACCTAATCCTGTAGATTATGTCCTGCCTCATTAACATAACCGACATCTTACTCCCAAACAGGATCAAACCACAGGCATAGAGGCTAGGATTTACAACACATAGGGTAATCCCATCAGATCACAAAATGGAGAACGACCACACAGTACTGGGAAACATGGCCTAGACAAGTTGACAAATATTTTTGGGAGACACAATTCAATCCATGACAATGGTATATTCAATGTTCTTTGCCAATGCCATAATTCAAAGGCATCAGTTCTTCTTCAGACTTCCTTATTCATTGTCCAGCTCTCCCATGCATATGAGGCAATTGAAACTACCATGACTTGGTTCAGGCACACTTTAGTCTTCTAAGTGACATCTTTGCTTTTTGAACACTTTAAAGAGATCTTTTGCAGCAGATTTGCCAATGTAATGTGTCCTTTGGTTTCTTGACTGCTGCTTCTATGGGAGGAACACTGGTGGCGAAGTGGTTAAAGCACTTGCTGCTAACCAAAAGGTCAGTGGTTTGAACCCACCAGCAGCTCTGTGGGAAAAAGATGTGGCAGTCTGCTTCTGTAAAGATTTACAGCCTTGGAAACCCTGTAGTGCAGTTCTGCTCTGTCCTACCGGGCCCTATGAGTTGGAATCGACTTGATGGCAGTGGGTTTGGTTTTGGCTTTTGCTTCCATGGACACTGATTGTGGATTCAGGTAAAAAGAAATCCTTGACAACTTCATTCTTTTCTGCATTTATCATGATGTCACTTATTGATCCAGTTGTGGGGACTTTTGTTTTCTTTATGTTGAGATGTAATCCATACTGAAGGCTGTAGTCTTTGATCTTCATCAGTAAGCGTTTCAAGTACTCTTCACTTTCAGCAAGCAAGGTTGTGTCACCTGTGTATCACAGGTTGTTAATGTGTCTTCCTCCAATCCTGATGCCACATTCTTTTTCATATAGTCTGGCTTCTCAGATTATTTGCTCAGCATACAGAGTGGTGAATAAGCATGGTGAAAGGATACAACCCTGACACACACATTTTCTGATTTTAAACCACTCAGTATCCCCTTGCTTTTTTTCGAATGAAATCTGTAATAACCCTAAAATCCATGATGATCTCCCTACTTTAAGATCTGTAACCTTAATTGCTCTGTAAATTTCCTTCTGCCATCTAATGGGACACATTCACAAATTCTGTGCATTAGGTATGGATGTCTATGGGAAATCATTCTACCTACCACAAATATAGTTATTGGGACAAATTAATAAATAATATTTCTTTCAAATGTAAAAAATTAGGTATATATTTTCATAATTATTTTCAGACATGTATTAAGAAGTATTCTGAGTCATGAGAATGAATCATATGGAGAATATAGAACAGAATATACCATAATTTTACACAAATGACACACTCCTTCTACGTGCGTGTTTGCCATTATGCTCTCCCTCTGTGAAGTATTTTTGAAAGCACGCTATGCTAATTTTTTTTAGAGCAACATGTAAAAAAAAATTGGCAGAGTGGCGCCTATGAAAATACTTTGTGGAGGGAGGGTGCAATTAACAAACATAGAAGTTGTGGGTTATTTGCATAAAAATATGGTATATGGATATGTACATATTTATATTTATACCCCTGATACATATATTCCTGATCATTTTTATATAATCATCAAAGGGAGCCTCCCTTTTACTCCCTGAGAAAGGTTACTCTGGTAAGGAAAGCCAAATTTCACAATTAATTATACCTCGAATATTAGAACTCCAGTCTCAAATTTTACAACAGAAATGCCAATTTCCTTAATATCAGGAAGCCTCAACATGATATGTATGTTCCAGAATTAAATTATTCCTGTACAAAGAAATGCAGTGCATGTCCTCACCCAGTGTTTGAGCTAGTAGGACCCCTCAGCTTTATGGAGATCACTCTGGTTATCCTGAGGCACACCTGATAGATTAGGATCCGGGGAGTGCAATTCCAGCGCTCATCTCAAGTGGCAGCCAGTCAGTGAACCACTCCATGGTCTGCGAAGTCAATGACTGCTCAGATAGCCACCCCTCCTCTGGCTTTAGGATAAATCCTAGACTTCAGAGGTCTTTGCATTGTTGGTATAGCAAAAGCAAAAGCAGGTTTCTATAGATAAGAAACACGGACACCCTCCTTTCTGTGATGTGCAGACATGCCACACCAAGTTATACGAGACACTGCATACAATGAGTCTAGCACAGGGCAAGACTGTCACACATCAAAGGAAAAATTATGCATAAAAATTGAGTCTCAGCACTCAGTGAGGTGCCTCCAAAAAAACTTAAAATAAATACGACTCATGTCATTATTCATTCACTCTAGAAACCTTTACTGAGCACTAAAGAGCACAAAGCCCCACAATAGGAGGAGATGAAATAACGGCTTGCGTGCACCTTATCTTAACGGCAGAATTGTTAAGCCACATGTGATTGAAAGGAAGTCTGGCAAAGAAAACCCACTCTTCGTGGAAACTCCATTTTAAATTAAAAGGGCCAATTCAGAAAAACAATAATCCTTTTTGTCAACAGCTTGCCTCTCTTTATACTTCCGCTGAGCAGAATGTTCAAGGGCGAAATCTGTGGTGGAGCTAATAAGAACCGAGGATGTTGCCACAGGTATGAGCTGTACAGAGCATGGCAGTGTGACCCATGGTTTCCAATTTTCCAGGGAGGGTTTTTCTGCCTGGTGAGGCAGCAAAGTACAGGCAAAGGATGGAAGGACACGTCTTGCCAAGTTTTAAACTGCCTCCGAATATATTTCTTCAAGATTTTCAACTGAGCTCAAAGCTTTTCCTTTCTAAGTTTTTTTTCCATTGAGAAATTGTAACATTTCATAGAAAATGCATCCCAGAAAATCAAAAGATACATATACAGAGGTTTTATATCAAATGTTTTATACAGAGACTAAATGGGCAGCTCCTGTCTGGAGGCAGGATGAGAAGGCAGAAAGGGACAGGAGCTGGTTGAATGGACACAGGAAACCCAGGATGGAAAAGGGGAGTGTGCTGTCACATTATAGGGATTGCAACTAGTGTCACATAATAATATGTGTT
Organism: Dugong dugon; assembly: GCA_030035585.1. Classification (NCBI taxonomy): domain Eukaryota; kingdom Metazoa; phylum Chordata; class Mammalia; order Sirenia; family Dugongidae; genus Dugong; species Dugong dugon. The sequence goes on along the minus strand of CM057466.1, from coordinate 107,750,244 downwards.
TAAATTTTTGTATGAGAAATTAACTTGAGTGGTAAACTTTCACCTAAAGCACACAAAAAGCCCACAGCATTAAAATATATACATATACACTTTATACATCCATAAATTTAATCAGATACTTATCCATTACATCTTAAAATGACAAGAATACTGTATTAGTTTTCTATTGCTGCCAGAATAAATGACCACAAATGTAGTTGGCTTAAAACAACACCCATCTTCATCTCACAGTTTCTGTAGGTCGGAAGTCAGGGTGCAACGTAGCTTAGCTGGGTCCTCTGCTTAGAGTCTCCCAAGGCTGAAATCAAGGTGTGGGTAAGACTGTGTTCATTTCTAGAAGCTGGGGGTGGTGGTGGGCGAGACTCCACTTCCAAGCTCGTTCTGCTTGTTGGCAGAATTCAGTTCCTTGTGGCTGCGGGGCTGAGCTCCTCATTTACTTTCTGGCTGTCTGCCAGGGACCGCTCCAAATCCCTTAACACGTCTTCTTCATTCCTTGTCCTGTTGCCCCCTCCATCTGCAAATCAGCAATGGTGAGTTGAGTCCTTCTCACATTTTCTTATCTCTGTTCTATACAGCTGTTTCCATGCCCTTCTGCCACATCTGTATTTTGCCTCCAGCTGGAGAAAGTTCTCTGCTCTTCAGTGCTCATGTAATTAGACTGGACCCACCTGAACAGTCCAGGGTAATCTCTCTATTTTAAGGACCGAACCTTAATTGGAGGACCCCTGGTGGTGCAGTGGTTTAAATGCTCAGCTGCCAACCAAAAGGTCAGTGGTTCAAACCCACCAGCCACTCTGCTGGAGGACAATGTGGCAGTCTGCTTCTGTAAAGATTATAGCCTTTGTAACCCTATGAGGCAGTTTTACTCTGTCCTATAGGGTCACTATGAGTCGGAACTGACATGAAGACAATGGGTTTAACCGTTATTGGGCTTCCCTGGGTAGTGTAAATGGTTAAGGTGCTGGGCTGTAAACGGAAAGGCTGGAGGTTCAAGTTCACCCGAAGGTGGCTTGAAAGAAAGGCCTAGTGATCTACTTGTGGAAAATCAGCCATTGAAAACCCTGTGGAGCACAGTTCTACTCTGACAAACATGGAGTTGCCATGAGACAGAGTAGACTCAACTACAACTGGTTTTTAACCTTAACTGCAAATGCAAAGTCCCTTTTGCCATCTAATGTAATACATTCACCGGTTTTGGGGACCAAGACGTAGACATCTTTGGGAAGTCATTCTACCTACCACAAATACAGTTATTGGGACAAATTGATAAGTGATATTTCTTTCAAATTTGAAAAATTGTGTATAAAAATATTTTCATAATGCAATTGTTTTCAGACATATTTTCAAGCACTCTGGGTCATGAGAAAGAACCACCAGTAAAGCCAACAATCTTATTTTGGATCACATTTTAACCCACTAAACTCATTAATTGCCATTCTATCCATTACTACTGCGCAATGAAGGATGCAGAAGGTAGCATTCGCCTTGTTTTGAAGCTGGCAGTGGTTGAGTTACTCATCAGCCATTAGTGCAACACTCACCAATGGCCTCCATTTCTTGACCATGTGATGGATGAAGTTTCTATTGATTAATGTGAAATGGGCTCATGTCATTTTTCTTGGTAATCTAGGATAGAAAATTTTAAAAGCAGTGAAAATAGCCTCCACGAATTAAAGGTTGTCCGCAAGCAAACAGTGCGTGGTGGCAATGCTGTGACTAGGTTTCACCTACAGGTTGCTCATTGCTGTTGTTGTTGTGTGCAGTTGAGTCGATTCTAACTCACAGCACAGCACAGAACTGCCCATAGGGCTTCTTAAGCTGTAACCTTTACGGGAGTAGATCACCAGGTCTTTCTCCCATGGAGCTGTTGGGTGGTTCAAACCTCCAGTCTTTTGGTTGGCAGTCAAGCTCTTAACCATTGTGCCACTAGGGCTTCTTCAGGTGTTCATTAAGAAAATTGAAAGGAGCTTCTCGGTTCCCAGGTACTTGCTTTCCCACCTCTTGGCTTCACATGTGATGCTGCTGTGGAAGACTCTATTCCAGACCTTTGATGTCCTAGGAATGACACAATCTAGCAATATGTAACAGTGTGCCACCACACTGTTAGAAAGTGTGGTACTAGCAGTGAATTACCAGATCTCCATGGGTTACAAATGTGTGTATGTGAGCGTTGCCTAAGACCATATAAATAGGCTTAAATGTATTTGCATATTGTCAAGAAATCCATTAACCTTTTTGTTTTCAAATAGAACTCTGTGAAGTATTCCTACATATTAGAAACCACAGGAACACATATAAATTGAATCACTTCAATATTTAGGTTTCTAGTTTCTTGCCATATTGAAATATAAGTAGCACTGCAGGATTTCCAATATCCACCTCTCTCTGTTTGATGCAGAAGGCATTTTTGTCCATAATTAAATCTGTGCTCTTTCTTGCTAAGAGAATTGAAATTTCCTAGTGTTTTATAAGAAGTTTTGACATTATCTTTCCATTTAAGCCATGTTATGACATCTCACAGTTTTCCTTCTAAAAGGGCATGAAAAACACATTGCACGCTTACTGGGACCCTGCCTAATCAGGCAAGAAGCAGAGCTCTCTCAGCCAAAACGTGGCTGCTGGTAACTCTAGGATGCATAACGGAACAAAGCCAAATAAAAACCTCCAAAATGAATACAGTAAGGACTATGTTTTGTTCTACTCTAAATTTTCCTGACTTTGAAAGTTGCTTCTCCTCCTCTTCCTCTTCTCCTTCGCCTCCTCCTATCCCTCCATCTTCTCCTCTTCTTGTTCCTCCTTCCCCTCCTCCTCCTTCTCTTTCTCTTTCATCTTCACGAATGAAATAAGCTGGGCTCTCAAATCAGCAAGACCTGATAGCTATCTGACTACATCTATTAAATCTAAAAAAAGAGCGCTTCGGTATGAAGGAGAAATGAAATGCTCCATCAAGAAAACCTAGAAAGACAATGTCAGACATGACACTGACTAGCATTTAGCCATGGGATCAAGCCCAGTGTTAAGGCCCCTGTTAAAGAGATGATGCAGAGATTTATAGTTTAGGAACTTAGGGTCTTACGGTTCCAGAGATTAAATCATCACTGCCTACTGTTATGAATTAATTCACTTGTATTACTTTTTCCATTTCATTCTTTTAGCCTGTCAACAAATATTTTACTAAGAGACTACTCACGTGTACAACATTGCGGTTAGTGGCTGGGGATAAAATGGGAGAAAATCAGACTGAGTCCTTGCCCTCATGGAACTTAAGGTTAACTAGGAATGAAAGATAGTAATCAAGTACAGGCAGTCCCCAGGTTAAGAACGAGATCCCTTCCTGTGTCTTTAAGTCGAATTTGTAGGAAAACTGGAACAGGTGTATATGGTTTTTATTTAGCCTTACTTTAGTGCAAGAAAAGGCTCAAAGCCTTTTCAATAACTTGAAAGCTGCACTTGGAGCAAGTGAAGGTGACTGTGATGAAGAATTTGTTGCAAGTAGGGGTTGCTTCAATCGTTTCAAAGTGAGGGCAAATTTACAAAACATTAAAGGGCAAGTACAAGTTGTTTACAAGTCGGACATTCATAACCATGGGGATTGCCTGTAATCACATTGAAAGATGTGCAAAGTATTACATGTTTTATAAAAGAGAAGAGTGTATAATTACTGACCATGGTAGAAGCAGGGAAACTTCTGGGTAACAGGCAGAGCCTTACGGAGTTTCTTAATGATTGATCCAGTGATGTGGGTACCCCTGAAACAAGATAAATAGATGGGTATTCCTTGAGTGAGAAACACAGAGTCTAAAAGATGTTTGCTATTGTCCTAATAATTACTTCATGGAAAGAAAAGGATTCTAGCCCACCAGGAAACAGACAATAGTAAGAACATATTCACAATCACAAAGGGGGTAGGGAATGACATTGTTTATAGATGTTCTAAATAGCCTAAAAGTTTTGGTTCATGCCCTTGTCCCTCTTTATAGTTTTCACAGGATTTGGGATTTGACTCTAAAGACATGCTCTGCAATCGTATAGAAGTTTCCATATCACTGATTATTTAGGATGTTTGTTTATCTTCCTCTTCATGGACAGTTATAGCTTATCTTTGTTTTGTTTTTTGAGAGATTCTATTTCAGCATCCTACTGCATGCAGATCCAAAAACCATCCTGGTGCCACCAGACACCATCTGAGTGAAGCAAACAATCTGATCTTTTCCAATGTGTTATTTCAGAATCGAGTGCTTCATTCTGCAATTGACTCAAGACCTGAAGCCAGTAGTCAGTAATTAGTTTTGGATTTGAATTTTGGACTTGTTGGATAGCCTGGATGTGTTAATTTGTTTAATATACTAATCTGTTGAAACATGAACCTTTGCATCTTAAAACGGCTTTTATGTGGTTGTCTTGTTTAATTGGAGTATACCATATGCAATTAAGAGGCAGTATTTCTTCCAAAATATACCAAAATCTTGAACCAACCCCAAAATATTTCTGTACAGATATTTGCTCTTTTATCCCTAGATAACTCACAGGTCTTCATTAGGGCTTCAGTTTTGACAGCTTGTGCAGATCTGGTGTCTTGGAGAGGGTTGAGTTTGAACAAGCCTTAGTAGATTGTGATTGCGTATCCATCTGGCTAGTCTCCTTGCCCAGTTCTCGAACAGGACTATTCACAAATAATCCACAATCTAGGTTGTCTAAACGGATTTCAAGGAGATCAGATAAAAGTAGGGAGAAGTCCCAAATAAGTGCATAACAGCCATGACTTACTCTCCTCTGAGAAGGCGGAGTGGCAGGTTTTAGGGTGTTGTAGCAATGGATAGAAATATGTGCAGCTGAAAGATAAAGGATTTCAAGGAAATTCAATCTAGAAACAGAAAAATACCAGGTGTTTTCAGTCAAAAGTAAGCTCTGAATCGCTTGAGGGCATAGTGTTAAGTGGCGATCCTAATAATAAGGCAGCAGAAACCTCAGTTGACCTTGAGCTACTGCCACTTATACAAAGAAGTGTAGGCTTTTGTCATGAAATCAGTGTGAAGCTATAACAAGCAATGGGTCTCTGATGTCCATTAAAGCTCCAAAACCTGTCTCAGTGTACAAATAGAAATATTTATGATGATTGAAGAATCTTTTAAGTTGAAAAAGACATTCTCTAATGAGTCTGTGTCATGCAAGGGCTCTGGAGTTTCAGCTTTCATTACATTATAGGAAGGGGCAGCTGCTCCAGAAAAGTTACAAATCCAATGTCTACAATATCCTATGGGACCAAGAAATCCTGTAAGTTGTCTGTTGATAATTGGCCAGGAAAGTTATGAATAGCTTCCAGTCTTTGAGGGGAAAGAGATTCTTAATTTTTGTTTGATGTCATAGTCAAGATAATGCACTTGGGTCCGCTAAAATTGGAGTTTATCCTTAGAGACTTTGTGGCCCTTGTACACAAACACTGTCATTAAGAAGAAGAAATCAGTTCTGCAAGACTCTCCATCTAGATAACAAACAAAAGTTCATCCTCATATTGTTTAAGAGTGGAGTCCTGGGGAAACTGGATGTCTCTTGTGGCATGCAGAGACTCAGTTCTGGTTGAGTATTTGCAAGAAGTAAGAGGACGCTTCTGAAAAAACCCTCGGGCAACATTTTCCACGTGTCTGTTGATTTCCTCAAGTGAACACAAATAGATACTGTAAGTCTGGGAGGAAGGATATACTAAAGAATGCTGAGCCGAGATCTATCACTGTAAGAAGGCAACTATCTCAGAGATGGAAAAGAGGGTGGTATTGGAGTTGGAGACTACAGAGGAGAAGGAAGTACAGTCTTACTAACAGACCTTAAATCTTGAGCAAAGTGGTAACCGTACCAATTTGTCTTTGCGAGGGGCAGTGCCTGGATATTACCAGGGCTAGTAATAGTAAGTCCTTCCTGTAGATATGTGGCTATATAGGCATCCAATGCACTCTAACAAATGCAGAAATATAAAATTGAATGTAATTAGTTCATCCAAATTCAGATTAACCTGTACAAAATAGGAATGCCAAATGATCCTTGAATATATCATATGATGGTGCATTTATATATTATAACATTTATCACCCTTCTTTTAAAAATCATCCTCTAGGATTATTAACATGTTTGCATGTCTTGTTGACTAGATGAGCACATCACAAATGTTTCTCTCTCATACTTTGCTCTGTGTCTTCTCTGCAGATTGTATTTTTTGTTATGTTCCTACCTCAGCAATCAGTCATTCCAAAGCCCACACTCAGAAATAGTGGTCATTTTACAAATCATGTGAGCTACAATACTATGAAGTTCCATTCATTCATTCTTCCATGCTTTTGTTTATTCAATACCACTATTAATCATCTTCTAGATGCCAGACAATGTTAAACTCTGTGATCCCACGAAGCTGAGATCATGTAATTATTGAAAACACAGAAACTGCCACAATAGAAGATACTACTTCTTGCAATCTTTTACCCATACCCTGATAGGACTATATCCCTTACAAATTATGTAATCTATCCTATACTAGGAAACACACCAGATACAATTAGAAAGAAGCAATTTCTAACTGTTTTCCTGGCAAAGAATATGCATGTACATTATGTCATCCAACTCCCAACTACATGAATGAAAACCTCTGATATTTTCCTCAGGAAAGATTTTCTAAAGCACTTACTAATTCAGCCTTGGATGTAGTAGCGGCATATTACAAATCAAGAAGAGAAGGTTTCATATCAGAATAACCTCAGGGCAAGTAAAAAGGTAAAAATACTTCAGAAATTATTCAATGGGCATTCAAAGAAACTGGCTACAATTAAACCTCACCTCCAACAGAGCCAAGCTGAACGTAACAGAATATAGATACCATGTTAGCAGACAGACCTGCAAGCGTGTTGACGTTAATTGAAGAGAACATTGTATTTGCCAGAGTTGAAGTTTCCGAGCCTGTCTAGGCACTTACCGAAAATTCATCTGAGAATTCCCTTCTGATGTCTGTTTAACCTGGGTTTCAAACCCCCAGGAAAACCATGATCTCTTCATCTATATCTGATACAGCGGGAGGCAAGACACTTAATAAACTGAACAAGAGCTGAGAAAGATGGATGTCTTAAATTTGAATTCCACCTGTGGCTCCCTTGCTACAGACACTCTTGTTCCTGGGGAAACCTCAGGCTGTTAAAAATGAGAAGCAAAGGTGGGAGTCAGCCCCTTCACACACAAATGTTTCCTATCCGTCTGAGGGCTGCTGCTGATTGATTTGTTCCTCCTAAGGCAAACCATGAACTGTGCCTCTTCATAAAAGCAATTGGATACAAAGTGGTGACATGTCAGAATGAAAACAACAACAACAAAGGACAGAAGAATGCCAATTAGCAGAGGAAACCAATTAAAATGAGTGATTTCAACAATTTTTAATTTGTACCTAAAATTTCATGAGGGGAAATTTCTTTTTATTTTGGTGAAAGTGTACACAGCCAAAGATACATCATGTCAACAATTTCTACATGTACATTTCAGTGACATTGGTTACATTCTTCAAGTTGTACTACCATTCTCACTATCCTCTTCCAAATTATTCCACCACCATTATCTTAAACTCACTGCCCCCTAAGCTTCAGCGGCGGGGGGGGGTGTTAACATGGGGTCACCAATCAAATCCATGAAACATAGTCATTTCTAACTCATCAGCGTCACCTCCACAAACCCTCAGACTTCTGTTTATACAAATGCATTGTTTCACATACTCATTCATTCATTTTTTCAAACGTAGTGTTCCTCAGATGCATAATTCCTGAAGGGTGGTCTTGTTGAATGATTGTCACTTTTTAATGCTAACTAAAAGAGCCCTGGTGGCACAATGGTTCAGTGCTTGGCTGCTAACCTAAATGTTAGCATTCAGAACCCACCAGCAGCTCCACGGGAGAAAAGACCTGGCAATCTGCTCCTGTAAAGATGACAGCGAGGAAACCCTACTAGGCAGTTACACTCCATCCTATAGGTCGGTATGAGTCGAAATTGACTTGACAGCACCCAACAACAATGCTGAAAAGGCAATGGGTTTTGCTGCTCTCCTTCAAATACAAGAATTTAGGTAGATGCTGAAATAAGCCTTTGAAACAATGAGACTGAAACCAGCCTATTTTGTTTCCTACTGCCCTGTGGACAAAATAAATCTATGTAATGATTTCAGGTCAGATATTTTGGCTTTACAGAATAACAATAGATTTGAAATTCTTACCAAGATTTTATTGAGCTAATGGTTTACAAGTAACCCATAGCATTTGGTATCTAAACAATGTGTGAACATGAACACTTAATGCCCCAAACATGCTTTATGGAGTCCGTAAAACTATTCTTCATTCTATATTGTCAAGGTCAAAAGAATAAATCAAATCCACAAAAAAATTTTTTTTCTAAAATCCATATGCAGCAAAACCCTTTCTAGTCTAGCTTTGAGTTTCCTCTCTGTTGCTAACTGTTCAGAAACATACCTAAGCAATTCAATATCATCACAGGCTACTCACCTCCACATTTCTATCTTTCAAATAGTTTATACCGTGAAATCACAAAGGTACTGATTGTCATTCTCAAAAGACAGAATCACTCTACTCTCACATCAAAAGCATTTGAATAGTTCCTGTAGTTACGGAGAAGGTTAAAGCTAAAATGTTGAAACTGTTGCATCATTATTTACAAATGAAATAGCAAAGCACACCAGACAGCCAATTGGCACGGAATTGTGCATGCCCGGAAAGCTAAAGATGAGCGCTTAGACTACGTCCAGCATCTCTTATGCTTGATTTATGTGTATTTTCCACGTGTGGGTCTCCATATGTTCTAGTTTTCCCTTAAGAATCAATAGGGGAGTCCTTCCAAAGCTAATTTAACACCTGTGAATTCCCATCGGCTGTAACCAGAGATAGTAATCTGTTTGATTAAGTGAAGGCCTTAAATTTCAAACGCACTAAGTTCAGCTTCTGCATCAGGACTCTATTTTCACGAGAAATTTATTTTTAATATTAGTGATTATGTGAAAGGGGGCAGAATTACAGGGGCTAACAGATGTACACTTTTAGTTTCCTGATACTGGAAGCATGAAAATTTCCTCAACTTTGATATCAATGGAATTTTTTTTTTGGAAATTCATACATCACACATGTAGAATAACCAAGCAATAGCTTTTTTTTTTTTTTTTTAAATGAAAGGTCTCATATCTTACTCACAGAGTTTATCTATTGGTTTGTTGTACTGGGGTGGCTTGAGTGTTGCTATGATGTTGGAAGCTACACCACTGGTGTTTCAAATACCAGCAGAGTCACCCATGGTGGACAGGTTTCATCCAAGCTTCCAGACTAAGACTAGGAAGAAAGGCCTGGTGATCTACTTCTGAAAATTAGTCAATGAAAACCCTATGGCTCACAACAGAATATTGTCCAACTAGACTCAAACATGCCAATGATCATGAAGATGGCACAGGACCGGTGACATTTATTTTGTTACACATAGGGTCACCGTGAGTCAAAGCCAACTCGACAGCAGCTAACAACATCATGTCTTACTCACAGGGTCCTTTGTACTTTGGGCATCTCTTGTACCTGGATTATATATAACACAAAGCATATTTCCTTTTCTAGATTTACCTTCCAGCTAAGTAAGAGTTGGACTATTTTCCCCAAGCTTTTAACTAAAAGAGTGATGATCTGTCTGCCTGAGAGAGGCTTTAACCCTGTGCCTTGGCCTTTTTAAAGCAGTCCCCTTTTCTAAAGACATTCTAACAAGGGCCAATATATCTCATTGTCAAAACTAGAGAGAAATCTGCAAGCTGCAATCATCTAAGGAAGTTTTCACAAACAGAATAAAAGCTAGCAATATAGATCCCAAAAGTGATTACTATGACTACAAAATATAGACCCACCACAGAAGAAGTGAAGGGAGGAACACAAACAGAAACCTGTAACACCAGTGTTCATGGCGGCACTATTCACAATGGCCAAAAGGTGGAAACAACCGAAATATCCGTCAATAGATGAATGGACAAACAAAACGTGGTACATACATACAATGGAATATTATTCAGCCATAAAGATAAATGAGGTCCTGATACATGCTACAACACAGATGAACCCTGGAAACATTCTGACTGAAATACGTCAGTAGCAAAAGGACAAATACCGTATGATCCCACTTGTATGAAACAAGTAAATATACAGAGACCAAAGATTATTAGTGGTTACCAAGGTGAGAGGAAAGGGGAGAGGGGAAGTTTTTGCTGAGTTTATGTTAATGGTGGTGGAATGATTTGGAAAAGAATAGCTAGAATGGTTGTACAGCTTGAAGAATGTAATCAATGTGACTGAACTGTACATGTAATTATTCAAAAGGCGTATGTTTTGCTATGTATATTTTCAACACAACAAAAAATAGAGAGACCCACAAGAAAGTATTAAAGGACACTAGAGATAGGGTATATCTATGGTTTTTACGATAAACTTCATGAAGGGTAACCTCATGCTGATAAAATTCATGGCCCCAACCACGGTCATGGAGAATATCTAGCTCAACTGGCATAACATAGTTTATAAAGAAAATGTTCTATATTCTACTTTGATGAGTAGTGTCTGGGGTCTTAAAAGCTTCTGAGCAGCCATCTAAGATACTACCTTGGTCTCACCCCATCTGGAGCAAGGGAGAATAAAGAAAACCAAAGACATGAGGGAAAGATTAGTCCAAAGGACTAATGGACCACAAGTACTACAGCCTCCACCAGACTGAGCTGAGCACAACTAGATGGTGCCCGGCTACCACCACCGACTGCTCTGACAGGGATCACAATACAGGGTCCTGGACACAGCTGAAGAAAAATGTAGAACAAAATTCTAACTCACAAAAATAAAAAGACCAGACTTACTGATCTGACAGAGACTGGAGAAACCCAGAGAGTATGGCCCCCAGACACCCCTTTAGCTCAGTAATGAAGTCACTCCTGAGGTTCACCCTTCAGCCAAAGATTAGACTGCCCCATAAAACAAAACGAGACTAAAGGGGCACACCGGCCCAGGGGCAAGGACGAGAAGGCAGTAAGGGGCAGGAAAGCTGGTAATGGGGAACTCAAAGTCGAGAAGGGGAGAGTGTTGACATGTCGTGGGGTTGGTACTAATGTCACAAAACAATACGTATACTAATTGTTTAATGAGAAGCTAGTTTGTTCTGTAAACCTTCATCTAAAGTATAATAATAAAAATTCTTGGCCCCAAGCTTAGCAAGGTTTATTTCTTCCCTCTTCTAGCATCTTCTGCAAAGTTCACTTCATCAGAGAGAACTGCCCTGGATACTGTATCAAACGGAACACTCCCTCTACCACATCACTCACTGTCCCCTGGTTTTTCTCACAGCACTGGTTATCAGCTAACTTTATATTATAGATTTACTTGTTTCATGGTTGTTTATCTTACCCAGTAGAATGTAAGCTTCATGAGGGCCAGTTCTGTTTCAGTGGTCTCTATTCCCCAGTACCTAGAACAGTGGTACTTGGTAGGAATTCAATATTGCTGTTGTTGTGTGCCGTGGAGTCAGTTCCAACTCATAGTGACCCACGTGACAGAGCAGAACTGCCCCATAGGGTTTTCTTGGCTGTAATCTTTACGAAAACAGATTGCCAAGTCTTTTCTTCTACTGAGCTGCTGGGTAGGTTCAAACCACCAACCTTTCGGTTAGCAGGCAAGTGCTTAACTGTTGTGCCACCAGGGCTCCTTAGGAATTCAATAAATGTATGTTAAACAAGTGAATGAGTAACTGAACCCTAGATTCCAACTATATAAACACCCACATACAATTACTACAATGACCAAACAGGGAAACAAATGACAAAGCTTCAAAACCTAGAGAAATAAAATTAAGCTTTGCATCTTCTTAATTTATGTTTTATAATTTATTTCCTGGTTTCCTGTATGAGCAATTCCAGATTTTATTTTGGATGGTAACACAATTGGGACAGGTAAGATGTAGATAGTGGCTTTGTTGCCTTTTATTTATTATCTCCCACAGAAAATGTAGCACACCCACACGCTTTGCCCTTTCCTTCTATACTCCAGTGTTACATAAAATCTCAGTACCTTTGAGTCAATAATATTATTAGCAGCAATTATAAGTCACTTCTTTGTCTCTGATTTTATGCATCATAAGATAGTTATCCTTTCATAGCATCATTAAAATAGTCTACAGAATGCAGCCTTCAGAAGGACTTTCTTTCCCTCCATTCTATGTCTTCACCTAAACACCCAATTTAAGCATAACCATATACTCACACTGTCTTGCGGTTATTCTCGCCCTAATTTTTCTTCAACAATTGGTCAGGTTAACCTTTACTGAGGTCTTATCTCATTTGGATTGCTCTTCCATCATTCCCCAAGTGCTGTCTTCTTTAATATTTCCACTTTTATCACCTAATTTTATTATTTGGTATTAAACATATAACTGCCTGCCAAAGCCTGGTAAGTTGTCACTTTGCTGATTGTATCTCATGCCTCCCCTCAGAGCAAAGCAGTTCCAGCTACACACTTCACAGAACCCTGTGCCCAACACACCTCATTACGGCTCATCTTTTATTTTTTCTTTTATTGTGTTTTATGTGAAAGTTTACAATTCAAGTTAGTTTCTCATACAAAAATTTATACACACTTTGTTATGTGACCCTAGTTGCTCTCCCTATAATATGAAAGCACACTCTTCCTTTCCACCCTGGATTTCCCGTGTCCATTTAACCAGCTCCTATCCCTCTCTGCCTTCTCATCTCGCCTCTGGATAGGAGCTGCCCATTTAGACTCATGTATCTACTTGAGCTAAGAAGCACACTCTTCACGAGTATCATTTTATGTCCCAAGTCCAGTCTAATCTTTGTCTGAAGAGATGGCCTCTGGAATGGTTTTAGTTTTGGGCTAACAGAGCATCTGGGGGCCATGTCTTTCAGGGTCCCACTAGTCTCAGTCAAACCATTAAGTCTGGTCTTTTTACTAGAATTTGAGTCCTGCACCCCCACTTTTCTCCTGCTCCGTCAGGGACTCTCTGTTGTGTTCCCTGTCAGGGCAGTCATTGGTGGTAGCCAGGCACCATCTAGTTCTTCTGGTCTCAGGATGATGGAGTCTCTGGTTTATGTGGCCCATTCTGTCTCTTGGACTAATATTTTCCTTGTGTCTTTGATGTACTTCATTCTCCTTTACTCCAGGTGGGTTGGGACCAATTGATGCATCTTAGATGGCCGTTCACTAGCTTCTAAGATCCCAGACACCACTTACCAAAGTGGGATGCAGAACCTTTTCTTAACAAACTTTGTTATGCCAATTGACCTAGATGTTCCCTGAAACCATGGTCCCCAGACCTCTGCCCCTACTACTCAGTCTCTCGAAGTATTTGGTTGTATTCAGAAAACTTCTTAGCTTTTGGTTTAGTCCAGTTGTGCTGACTTCCCCTGTAGTGTGCTGTCCTTCCCTTCACCTAAGATAATTCTTGCTTACTATCTAGTTAGTGAATACCCCTCTCCCTCCCTCCCCACCCTCGTAACCATCAAAGAATATTTTCTTCTGCGTTTAAACCTTTCCTTGAGTTCTTAAAATAGTGGTCTTACAGGATGTAGAGCATAATTATAACTCACCAAAAAAAAAAAAAAAAAAAAAAAGACCAGATTTACTGGCCTAAAGGAGACTGGAGAAACCTCAAGAGTATGGCCCCCAGACACCCTTTCAGCTCAGAGGTGAAGTTACCTTCGAGGTTCACTGTTCAGCCTGGGAGTGGACAGCCCAGTAAAACTAAATGAGACTAACGAGGTACAGGAGTCCAGTGACAAGGGTCAGAAGGCAGAGGGGGAGTAGGAAGCTGATGATAGGGAACACAAAGTTGAGTAAAGATACTGTTGATGTGTCATGAGATTGTTAACCATTGTTATAGGGCAACGTCTGTAGTAACTGTTAAATGGGAGGCTATTTTGTCCTGTAAGCCTTCATCTTGGGGGAGAATGGCAGCACAATTGGAAGAGCATAGTCAACGTCACTTAAATGTGTACGTAAAAAGTTTTGAAATGGTGTATCTTTGGCTATGTGTATTTTCACCAAAAAAAAAAAAAAGCTGAGAATTCAGAGGGTTAAAATGTTGTGGGTTGTTAACCAAAGTCATAAAACAGCATGTGTACTACTGTTACATAAGAAACTGTTTGTTCTGTAAGCCTTCACCTGAAGTACAACAAAATATTAAAAAAAAAAAAAATAGTGGTCTTACACAATATTTGTCCTTTTGCGACTGACTAAATTTACTCAGCATAGTGCCTTCCAGATTCATCCATGTTATGAGATGTTTCATGGATTCATCACTGTTCTTTATCGTTGCATAGTATTCCATTGTGTGAGTATACCACAATTTGTTCATCCATTTGTCCATTGATTGGCAGCTAGGTTGTTTCCATCTCTTTGCTATTGTGAACAGTGCTGCAATGAACATGGGTGTGCATATATCTATTTGTGTGACAGCTCTTATTTCTCTAGGATATATTGCAAGGAGTGGGATTGCTGGATTTTATGGTACTTCTATTTCTAGTTTTTTAAGGAAGCACCAAATCGATTTCCAAAGTGGTTGTACCATTTTACATTCCCACCAACAGTTGTTCCAGTCTCTCCACAACCTCTCCAGCATTTATTATTTTGTGTTTTTTTGGATTAATGCTAGCCTTGTTGGGGTGAGATGGTATCTCATTGTGGTTTTAATTTGCATTTCTCTAATGGCTAGTGATGGCGAGCATCTCCTCATGTGTCTGTTAGCCGCCTGAATGTCTTCTTTGGTGAACTGCCTGTTCATATCCTTTGCCGATTTTTTAATTGGGTTATTTGTTTTTGTTGTTGAGGTCTTGCAGTATCTTGTAGATTTTAGAGATTAGACCCTGATAGGATTTGTCATAGCCAGTCTGTAGGTTGTCTTTTTACTCTTTTGGTGAAGTCTTTTGATGAGCATAAGTGTTTGATTTTTAAGAGCTCCCAGCTATCTAGTTTCTCTTCTGGTGTTTGTGGATTGTTACTTATGGTTCGTATTCCCAACACACCTCATCACGGAAGAACCTAACGTTCCATGTGCAAATTCATGATGAGACTACACAGTCCTTCAGATCTTGAGTGTGGGCGTTAATGAAATGAGGCACTTGAACTCATAACAGCTAAAACTGTAGTGGGGGATGTCCTCAATCTTAGCGCAAATTCTCCTTTTTACGAAGGAGAAGGAGGGTAATGAGAAGTGGGTGCCGTAGATAAGGAAACTGGAGGCAGTTTCGCTTAGGGATAACCTGTTTCCATTGTTTAATTAAAAACATACATTTTTACAGGCTGTATACAAATGATATGGCTGTAGAGGCAAAATAGAATCTTTCATGAAAACATTCTAATTATGCTGCACAATTACATGGTATTTCTATAGGCAAAATGAATGTATTCCTATCTTTTCAATGCTGTGCAGGAAAAACGGCTTCTTGCTTTACACTATCCCTTCCCATTCTTTGTTAACTTAGCAGTGAAAGGCTGACCTGCCCTGCTGCATAAACATCTATCCTTGTTTCTACGTCTTTTGCCTGATGGTACGGAAGAGCACTATTAATGAAATAAAATATAACACCTATTCACCCAAAGAAGGCAGAGGAACAAGATGTAGCAAATGATTCCTAACAAATTGACAAATAATTAATGGCTGCCTACCAACAAGGTACAATTATCTGGAGCAGAGTAATGATTATAAGTCATGCTGGTGAGAAGGGTTTTTTTTTTCCTTTGTTGACCCCTGAGCAAGCACACAAAGGCTTGTGAGAAAAAAGAAAGTTTAACATGATTGTCCTCCATCTGCCCATCACGGTGTCTCGTACTATCACTCCTGTCAGTCCTCAGGAGAACAGCCTTGTGGCAGCAATGTTAGGCTTCTAAATAATACATCAAAACGGGGCTCATCATTTACCTTCATCATTATTTTTCTATGTCACCAAGTCGGGATTCTATTTTCATGTTCACTTCGAATTTCCATAGTCACCCTGAGTTGCAAGGTAGGAGGAGAATAAAGAGCTCTGGGAGCCAGAGAAAATGTCAGGTGGAAAGAATTGTTTGGGATCAACAAGCAAACAAAGAACTGCAGTGAAAATTGCAGGTGGAAAGAAAGATGCTCATTACCCCCTGACACAAAAATGCATGTTTTTTCTGCCTGTGCTTCGGCATACTCCACAGGGACTTGGAGGCCATCGCTTGAGTCTGACATCATGTTCTGTCGTAGCTGCAGAGAAACGGCTGCAATATGGAAACAACATCAGGAATGGCATCTGATAGATGGAAATGAAAAACCCTATGAAATAACTCGTGTAAAGCTAAGCCCATCGATGATGGCTCAGAGTGTAATTTGCATTCCAAACCTTATATTAGCCAGTATTTTCCACCAGTTATTTTAAACGATGCCATCAAGTATTTGCTTGACAAAAAAATTATTTGACTATCTCAGGAACAAATGTCTTGATAAATCGCTGAAATAATGCTGCTCTTCTCATATATGGTATTCTCTCAAGAATAGTGACACTATCAGGAAATTTAGAGTCTAATGAAAGCTCAAAAGAATAAATTTAATTTGTCTTAACATACCGAATATTTTCAAGTAATTGTATTCCCATCAGGAAATCTGGAGTATAATCAAAATAATGATTTATTTTCCAAAAAAGTTTTTACTTTAGCATTATTTAATGCCAAACATGGTTCCTGCTAAATGAGCTTAAATAATATTATTTTTACCTTTACTAATCCTCACTAGAATTTAGGGAAGAGAATATGAGAAAAATCTTCTACTATTTGACAAACCTATTATTTTGGAAATAGTTCCTTTCTGCTTTTCTTACAAAATATCACAGCATCTGGTTTAGGTGACTGCAAAATGTCAACAAGGAATTTAAACAAACATTTATCAACCAGGGTATAAAACCCTCCTAATAAGAAAATTATAGCAAGAATTAAGCATGAGTCAATTGAGAATTTTAAAAATTTTCAATTGTTTCTCCATTGTAACAATCCTTTACTCTCACTCTGTAATATCTAAATCAGAAACGCTGTCCTGGAAAAATGTTTGAAAAAAGGAAAGGATTTTTGCTACCTATGGTGTAAAGAATTAACTTTAACCAAAGAATTTGGTCTTCTTCCCTGGGTTGCTGAGAGATAACCCTCTAAAACCTTGGAATTTCCCCAATAATTAAAGTGTTTTTGATGAAAGTGTTTTTGATGAGGCCTATAGACCACACCTGAGAGTTTATGCTCATGCGGTGACTCAGTTGGGGGCTGGCTAGGTCAGAAAGACCACCTCATGATAACAGCTGACCTCAGAGGAGAGGGGCTGATCCAATCAATCATGACTATGTAATGAGGCCCTAATAAAGGCTCTGGACATGGAAGTTCCCTGGGCTTCCTGATTGGTGAAAGACAAAGATGTACCTGGGAGGGTAGTACGTCACTTTTCAGGACATGAAGTTCAGCATTGGGAACCTTCCCAGACCTTGCCCTATCTGCCTTTTCATTTGTATTCTTTTTGTTGCAATAAAACTGTAATCACAAGTATAGTGCTTTCTGTGAGTTCTGTCAATTGTGCTAGCAAATTATTGAACCCAGGGGAGTAGTGAGACCCAGCAGGTCAGAAGTAAGGGGAGCCTGGAGAGCCCTGTGCTTACAGCTGGCATCCTGAACGGGTAATGGGACAACCCCAAATTTATAATCAGCAAGTCAGAAGTGAGTGTGTTATGGGGACTTCAAGCTTCTGGCTAGTGTCTGAGGTCATGGGCAGACTTAGCAGTCTGGAGAACTGTGCCTTGTAACTTGTGAGCTCAGACCTCACTCCGGGTGGTTTGGCCCAGAGGAATAAGCATTGTATGTGCAGCTGGTGTCAGAACAGAGTGGAACAGAACTGAATTTATTTGAGACTGCCAATTGATCCCGACAGTTTGGTGTAAGAGAAGTAGGATTTGTTTTTTCCACTCAGCACTACCTTAACTAAATAACCATTTTGGTGCCTTTCGCCCTCATTCTCTCAAGTGTTCAGTGTCCCATAGTACCATGGTGCCCGGATACTGTGTCCCCAGCATATAAACGTACCAGTCCTGACCAACCCCAAATACCATCACTTCTATTTTTCCACAGCCATCAAAATGTGTTTTTGCTGTCTTTCTTCTCCACATATTAACTAAGAGCCCACACAGGCAATGCAAAGTTAAGTAACCAACTAGTTAATTTCAATTTAAAGTTAAAATGGTATCGCTGGATAATTACTTTCTATAATAATCAGATATTGTAATGTTATTATTACACATTGGACCATAAGTCCCTTAGGGAGGTTGTGTCTTGCACAACTTACAAAGGAAATGTGTATATTATTTCATTAATTTAGTGAAAAAAAGCATTACATTATATACACCAAATTCTAAAGACTTTAAAAACCTAAAGGGTAAGTCCATATATATTAAAAATCTTTTTTTTAATTTCCCCCATAAATCTGAAGACATAATGGGAATTTCTAGAACCTTGAGTAAAACATGCCATCAATAAATTTTTGGTGCATTGATTAATATTTGCTGCTTAGTTCTTAAGAGAGTCAAAACTGAAATTAGCCTGGGTTTAAAACCTGCCTCCATCAACTACTAAGTGTGTGACCTGGGGTACTTACCTACCCTTTCTGAGGCTCAGGATCCACATGTATAAATGAGCATAATACCTGTGTTTGCTTCATGTAGTTGGTCTGGTGATCAGATGACAGCATGTGTAAAAGGTGCTTCAAGTGATACCTTGCCCAAAGTGCTCAGTGAACATCCACTATGGTTATTATTTTTATTTTTTTCCCCATACAAAAATTTATACATACATTGTTATGTGACTCTAATTGCTCTCCGTATACTATGACAACACACTTCTCCTTTCCACCCCTGATTCCTCATGTCCATTGAACCAGCTCCTAACCCTCTCAGCTTTCCCATCTCAACTCTGGACAGAAGCTGCCCGTTTAGTCTCTTGTATCTACTTGAGCTAAGAGGCATACTCCTCACGAGTATTACTTTACGTCCCACAGTCCAGTCCAATCCCTGTCTGAAGAATTGGTCTTGGGGAATTGTTTTAGTTCTGGGCTGATACAGAATCCAGCAGCCATGCTTTCCGGGGTTCCTCTAGTCTCCGTCAGACCATTAAGTTGGGTCTTCATACTAGAACTTGAGTTCTGCACCCCACCTTTCTCCTGCTCCATCAGGGACTCTCTGTTGTGTTCCCTGTCAGGGCGGTCACTGGTGGTAGACAGACACCATCTAGTTCTTCTAGTCTCAGGCTGATGAAGTCTCTGATTTATGCGGCCCTTTCTGTCTCTTGGGTTAATACTTTCCTTGTGCCTTTAGTGTTCTTCATTCTCCTTTACTCCAGGTGGTTGGGACCAATTGATGCATCTTAGATGGCTGCTTGCAAACTTTTAGGGCCCCAGATGCCACTCACCAAAGTAGTATGCAGAACATTTTCTTAATAAGCTTTGTTATGCCAATTGACACAGATGTCCCCTAAAAGCATGGTCCCCAGACCCTTACCCCTACTCTGTCCCTCAAAGTGTTTGATTGTATTCAGGAAACTTCTTAGCTTTGGTTTAGTCCAGTTGTGCTGATGTCTCCTGTAGTGTGTGCTGTCCTTCCCTTCACCTAAGATAATTCTTGTCTACTATCTAGTTAGTGAATAACCCTCACCCTCCCTCCCCACCCTCGTAACCATCAAAGAATGTTTTCTTCTGTGTTTAAACCTTTTCTTGAGTTCTTACAATAGCGGTCTTATATACTTGTCCTTCTGTGACTGACTAAATTCACTGAGCATAATGCCCTCCAGCTTCCTCCACGTTATAAGATGTTACACGGCTTCATCAATATTCTTTATTGTTGCGTAGTATTCCATTGTGTGGATATACCATAATTTTTTTATCAATTTGTCCGTTGATGGGCACCTAGGTTGTTTCCATCTTTTTGCTACTGTGAACAGTGCTGCAGTGAACATGGGTGTGCATATATCTATTTCTGTGACAGCTCTTATTTCTCTAGGATATATTCTACGAAGCAGGATAGCTGGATCATATGGTACTTCTATTTCTAGCTTTTTAAGGTAGCATCAAATCAATTTCCAAAGTGGCTTACCATTTTACATTCCCACCAACAGTGTATAAGTGTTCCAGTCTCTCCACAACCTCTCCAGTACTTTTTTGTGTTTTTTGGATTAATGCTAGCCTTCTTGGGGTGAGATGATATTTCATTGTAATTTTGAAGGGCATTTCTCTAATGGCGAATGATCGTGAGCATTTCTTCATGTGTCTGTTAGCCACCTGAATATCTTCTTTGGCAAAGTACCTATTCATATCCTTTGCTCATTTTTTAATTGGGTTCTTTGTCTTTTTGTTCTTGAGGTTTTGCAGTATCTTGTAGATTTTAGAGATTAGACGCTGATCGAAATTGTCATAACCAAAAATTTTTCCCAGTCTGTAGGTTGTCTTTTTACTCTTTTGGTGAAGTCTTTTGATGAGCATAAGTGTTTCATTTTTAGGAGCTCCCATTTATCTAGCATTTCTTCTGGGGGTTGTGCATTGTTACTTATGGTTTGTATTGTGTTTATGCCATGTATTAGGGCTCCTCACACTGTCCTTATTTTTTCTTCCATGATCTCTATTGTTTTCAATTTCATATTTAAGTCTTTGATCCATTTTGAGTTAGTTTTTGTGCATGGTATGACGTATGAGTCTTGTTTCAGTTTTTTGCTGATGGATATCCAGTTATGCCAGCACCATTTGTTAAAGAGACTGTCTTTTCCCTATTTAAAGGACTTTGGGCCTTTGTCAAATATCAGCTGCTCATAGGTGGATGAATTTATGTCTGGATTCTCAATTCTGTTCCATTGGTCTATGTATCTGTTGTACCAGTACCACACTGTTTTGACTACCATGGCAGTATAATAGGTTCTAAAATCAGGTAGTGTAAGGTTTCTCACTTTGTTCTTCTTCTTGAGTAATGCTTTACTTATTCGGGGCCTCTTCCCTTTCCATATGAAGTTGGTGATTTGTTTCACCATCTCATTAAAAAATGCCGGTGGAATTTGGATCAGAATTGCATTGTATCTGTAGATCACTTTGGGTAGAACTGACATTTTCACAATATTGAGTCTACCTACCCATGAGCAAGGTATGTTTTTCCACTTATTCAGGTCTGTTTTGGTTTCTTGCAGTAGTGTCCTGCAGTTTTCATTGTATAGATCTTTTACATCTCTGATTAGATTTATTCCTAAGTATTTTACCTTCTTGGGGGCTACTGTAAATGGTATTGATTTGGTGATTTCCTCTTTGAGGTTCTCTTTGTTGGTGTAAAGGAATCCAACTGATTTTTGTATCTTTATCTTGTATCCTGAAACTTAGCTGAAATCTTCTATTAGTTCCAGTAGTTTTCTTGTGGATTCTTTCGGGTTTTCTGTGTATAAGATCATATCATCTGTAAATAGAGATACTTCGACTCCTTCCCTACCAATTTGGATGCCCTTTATTTCTTTTTCTAGCCTCATTGCCCTAGCTAGAACCTCCAGCACAATGTTGAATAAGAGTGGTGGTAAAGGGCATCCTTGTCTGGTTCCCGTTCGCAGAGGGAATGCTTTCAAAGTCTCTCCATTTAGGATGATGTTGGCTGTTGGCTTTGTATAAATGCCCTTAATTATACTGAGGAATTTCACTTCTATTCCTATTTTGTTGAGAGTTTTTATCATGAATGGGTGTTGGACTTTGTCAAAGGCCTTTTCTGCATAGATTGATAAGATCATGTGGTTCTTGTATTTTGTTTTATTTATGTGATGGATTACCTTGATTGTTTTTCCAATGTCGAACCATCCCTGCATACCTGGTATAAATCCCACTTGATCATGGTGAATTATTTTTTTGATATGCTGCTGAATTCTATTGCCTAGAATTTTGGTGAGGATTGTTGTATCAATGTTCATGAGGGATACTAGTCTGTAATTTTCTTTTTTTGTGGTGTCTTTACCTGGTTTTGGTATCAGGGTTATGCCGGCTTCATAGAATGAGTTTGGGAGTATTCGATCATTCTCTATGCTCTGAAATACCTTTAGTAGTAGTGGTGTTAACTCATCTCTGAAAGTTTGGTAGAATTCTCCAGTGAAGCCATCCAGGCTAGGGCTTTTTTTGTTGTTGTTGTTGTGGGTAGTTTTTTAATTCCCTTTTCAATCTCTTCTTTCGTTATGGGTTTATTTAGTTGTTCTACCTCTGTTAGTGTTAGTTTAGGTAGGTAGTGAGTTTCTAGAAATTTGTCCATTTCCTCTATGTTTTCAAATTTATTAGAGTACATTTTTTCATAGTATTCTGTTATGATTCTTTTAATTTCAGTTAGGTCTATTGTGCTATCCCCCATCTCATTTCTTCTACGGGTTATCTGCTTCCTCTCCTGTTTTCTTTTGTCAGTTTGTCCAATGGTTTATTAATTTTGTTGATCTTTTCAAAGAACCAGCTTTTGGTCTTATTAACTCTTTCAATTGTTTTTCTGTTCTCTGTTTCATTTAATTCTGCTCTAATTCTTATTATTTCCTTTCTTCTGGAGACTGGGGGCTTCTTTTGTTGCTCTGTTTCTACTTGTTCCAGTTGTAGGGTTAATGTTTTGATTATGGCACTTTTTTCTTTTTGGATTTGTGCATTTATTGCTATAAACTGACCTCTGAGCACTGCTTTGCTGTGTCCCAAAGGTTCTGGTAGGACATGTTTTCGTTCTCATTTGATTCTATGAATTTCTTTATTCCACCCTTAATTTCTTCTATAACCCAGTAGTTTTTGAGCAAGGTGTTGTTGAGTTTCCATGTGTTTGAATTTTTTTCCTTGCTTTCTGTGTTGTTGATTTCTACTTTTATGGCTTTATGGTCAGAAAAGATGCTTTGTAGTATTTCGACGCTTTGGATTTTGTTAAGGCTTGCTTTATGGCCTAATATGTGGTCTATTCTGGAGAATGTTCCATGTGCCTTGGAAAAGAAAGTATACTTGGCTGCTGTTGGGTGCAGTATTCAGTGTATGTCTATGAGATCTAGTTGGTTGATTGTAGCATTTAGCTCTTCTGTGTCTTTGTTGAGCTCCTTTCTGGATGTTCTGTCCTTCACTGAAAGTGGTGTGTTGAAGTCTCCTACTACTATTGTGGAGCCGTCTATCTCTCTTTTCAGTGCTGTAGTGTTTGTTTTATGTATTTTGGAGCCCTGTTGTTGAGCATGTAAGTATTTATTATAGCTATGTCCTCCTGGTGTATTGACCCTTTAATCATTAATAGTGTCCTTCCTCATCCTTTGTGGTGGATTTTACTTTAAAGTCTATTCTGTCAGAGAGTAATATTGCCACTCCTGCTGTTTTTTGAGTGTTGTTTGCCTGATATATTTTTTTTCCATCCTTTGAGTTTTAGTTTGTTTATGTCTTTAAGTCTAAGATGTGTCTCTTGTAGGCAGCATATAGACGGATTGTGGTTTTTTATCCAATCTGCCACTCTCTGTCTTTTTATTGGTGCATTTAGTCCATTTACGTTCAGCGTAGTTATTGGTAGGTATGAGTTTAGTGCTGTCATTTTGATGTCTTTGGTTGCGTGTTGTTCACAGTTTCTTTGTTGGACTTAATCTTCTGTGCTGAGTCGTTTTTCTTCACGTATTTTCTATTCATCTTTTTCATTGTTGTTGATTTTGTGTTTGCTGAGTCTTTATATTTTTCTGGTTTTTTATTTTGACTTGTAGGATTGTTAGTTTCCTTTGTGGTTACCTTAATATTTACCCTTATTTTTCTAAGTTTATACCAGTCTTTTATTTCTTTATATTGCTTTGACTTCCTCTCCATATGAAAAATCTATGTCTACATTTTTTAAGTCCCTCTTTTTTGTTTTAATGTTGTCATCTTTTACATACTGACATCTATTTTCAGTGTTTTAGCTCTGATTTACTTTTGTGACTTCCCTATCTGTATTGATATCTGGTTGCTCTGTCCTGTGTTCTAGTCTTGAGTTGTTATCTGATGTTACCGATTTTCTAACCGGAGGACACCCTTTAGTATTTCTTGTAATTTTAGTTTGGTTTTTGCAAATTCTCTGAACTTCTGTTTATCAGGAAATGCCCTAATTTTGCCAGCATATTTGAGAGACAGTTTTGCTAGATATATAATTCTTGGCTGGCAGCTTTTTTTCCTTCAAGCCTTTATATATGTCATCCCATTGCCTTCTTGCCTGCATGGTTTCTGCTGAGTAGTCCAAGCTTATTCTTATTGATTCTCCTTTGTAGATGACTTTTCATTTATCCCTAGCCGCTCTTAAAACTCTGTTTATCTTTGGTTTTGGCAAGGTTGATTATAATATGTCTTGGTGACTTTCTTTTGCTATCTACCTTATGTGGGGTTCGATGAGCATCTTGGATAGATATTTTCTCATCTTTCATGGTATCAGGGAAGTTTTCTGCCAACAAATCTTCAACAATTCTCTCTGTGTTTTCTGTTATCCCCCTCTGTTCTGGCACCCCAATCACTTGTAGGTTATTCCTCTTGATAGAGTTCCACATAATTCTTAAGGTTTCTTCAATTTTTTAATCCTTTTATCTGATTTTTCCTCAAATAAGTTCGTGTCAAGTGCTTTACCTTCAATCTCACTAATTCTGACTTCCATTGCCTCAATTCTTCTCCTATGACTTTCTGTTGAGTTATCTAATGCTGAAATTTTATTGTTAATCTTCTGGATTTCTGATTGCTGTCTCTCTATGGATTCTTGCAACCTCTTAAATTTGTCATTATGCTCTTCTCTAGCCTTTTTAATTTCTTCTATTGCGTATTCTGCATTTTGCTTAATTTCCTTCCTAATTTCTTGAAGAGTTCTGTATATTAATTTTTTGTATTCTGCCACCAGTAATTCCAAGAAATTTTCCTCCTCTGGAAAATTTCTAGATTCTTTATTTTGGGAGCTTGCTGAAGCCATCATGGATTGCCTCTTTATGTGATTTGGTATTGACTGTTGTCTCTGAGCCATCAATAAATTATTATATTTATTTATGTTTGCTTACTGTGTCCTAGCTTCTAGTTTTGTTTTGATAGGCCCAAATAGGCTTCCTGTATGAACTGGTTTGATTATTGGCACCTTTGAAGCTCTAATGTCCTGTCACCAGGTGGTTAGATCTGTTAATAGGTATGTGAGCTCAGGAGTCTGCCCACTTCTACTGTATGGATTCAGCTCAGGTGCCCAGGTAGATAGCCACCAAGTGTGTGGTGTAGGCTCTCACTTACAGTCCTAGACAGGCATGGGTGATTGGTGTAGGCACAGGCATCTGGCTGCTGCAGGGGGACACACTCTGAGCAAGGCAGGGGGCTGACGGCCACCCTCGAGTGTCCAGGAGGAAGGTGTGTCCCTGTTCCCTAGAGTGCATAGGTGGGTGGGTTTTGCAGCCGGTCTATGAGCACCTAATGCTGTAAGGGGCACCTCTTATTCATGGGTCCCTATCGCATGTGGCTAGGTGTCATAGGTGGAGCCAACAGTTCTCAGGCCCCTGATATGGGTAGGTGAAGACCCTGCTTAATGGGCAGAGCAGTGTCAAATGTCAAGAACCTGCTGAAACAGTTTAAGTTAGGTTTCCAGGATATACCCTGTTGTACTGCAGTAATGAGGGCCTGCACTATTGAGATGGGCCCACAGAAGTCTATGCGGGGAAAAGCCACTCAAAGTCCGTGGAACCTTATGCCTTTGCCTAGGCAAAGGAGCTGTGCCTACCCTGGTTTCCTGGCTTAGGGGAGCCGGCAGTTTATTTTTTCCCGTTTGGTAATTAGTTCACTCTCCAAGGCAGGGAGAATGGCTCCAGGTGTGTGACAGATCCTACTTCCGGCCCAGGGGACTCGGCAATTGCTGACATCTGTCCAGGACCAAATACAGAGCAGGGACCGGGAAGGTAAATGGGAGACAGATTTTTCCCTAAGGGGGGTGTTTTTGATCCACACAGTAGGCCGTATGCAATTACTTATCTTTCGCCAGTGAGGCTGCTTCTCACTGGTTCTGGATGGCTGTGTAGACTCTCTGGCACTGGGTCTCTCCCGGTGTGGAAAGGGCGCCTCCCAAGGACCACTGCTTGCCTGCCTCACCACTCACCCACGAGCTGCTCAGGCCTGAAGGGCTCAGGCTCTTGCTGGGTCAGGTCTGGCAACTCCTCACTGCTTCTGAACCGTCTCTCCCTCCCCCGCCACTCAGTCTGGTTCCTCAACTCTGCCTTTGATGTTCAGGGCTCCCAGATTGCCATACGTAATCGAATCACTTGTTTTTTTGGGTCTTTGTTGTAAGACGGTCTACCAGAAACAGCTGACTACTCTGCCATCTTGGCCCTGCCTCCTGGTTATTATTTTTGTATTACATACTGATTTCTATTTTAAATAATATCTTATTATTCTTTAGATTTTAATATGATACATAAATTTATTTTAAGGTATTCTTGCTCTGACATTTTCCTATAAAAATAAGAACCCCTCTGCCTTATCATCTATAACAAAGACAAATACTGAAACATCACAAAGAAAATAAGTGATGGAAATTTTTAATAGGCTTCAAATTTACGTAACTAATTAAATAGAACCTGAATAAGTAGCATTAGGTTAGCATAATTTTTCCCCTATTGAGAACATACTAAGTTTTCTGCAAGATAATGTATCATCCTATGGATCATACTGGATCCACAATCAACACCCATGGAAGCAGCAGTCAAGAAATCAAATGATGCATTGCACTGGGCAAATATGCTGCAAAAGATCTCTTTAAAGTGTTCAAAAGCAAAGATGTCACTTTAAGGACTAAGCCATGGTGTTTTCACTTATCTTATAGGCATGCGAAAGCTGGACAATGAATAAGGAAGATCGAAGAATTGATGCCTTTGAATTATAGTGTTGGCAAAGAATATAGAATATAGCATGGACTGCCAAAAGAATGAACAAATCTGTCTTGGAAGAAGTACAGCCAGAATGCTCTTAGAAGCAAGGATGGGGAGACTTCGTCTCACATACTTTGGACATGTTATCAGAAGGAATCAGTCCCTGGAGAAGGACATCATGCTTGGTAAAGAAGTGAGTCAGCAAAAAAGAGGAAGACCCTCAACAAGATGGATTGACAAAGTGGCTGCAACAATGCGTTCAAGCATAACAACAATTGTGAGATGGCACAGGAGAGGGCAGTGTTTTTTTCCCTTGTACATAGGGTCACTATGAGTCAGAACTGACTTAACGGCACCTCACAGCAACAACTGCATCATCCTAGAAAAAATAATACACAGAGCAAATAGATATTGCATTTTTTAACATCTATTGAGCAGATTGAAGCACAGTTTAGTAACTTGCCCAAGGCCACACAGCTAGTTAGATCTAGATCCAGTATTAAAACACAAACAAGCTGACCCAGAGGTTCCTCTGTTAATCATTATCCTTCCTGGATACCTTTATTTGCTCTGGTGTCTTGGTATCACCATACTGAAAATGTCCTGTTCTAAATCAATTACAAATACATCCACCTGCTCCCACTAGATGCAAAGAAAATTAGAAAACCTGCAGACATTTGATATGATGAAACATCATTCCCAGGAAAATAAATGCAACTTTTCTGATAAGAATTATATTAAAATTCTGAAAAAACTTTCAATTACCCCATCTCTTTGAAAAGCTTTAACCACAGAAATAAATTTGCACACATAGTAACACAAATTTATTCCTGTAGCTTAACTTTAAGAAACAACCTTGAGGAAGAAAATAAGTTGCGGATATCAGATGAAATATCAAACTTGAAAATGGCTTCTGTCCTAAGTACTAATAGTTATGTAATGACATATTCCCATTCAAATTCTTTAAAGGAAAAATAGGTCAGAGTTTGTCAATAGTCGCAGCTGCTCTGGTTAGGGGCACAACGGTTTCAGCTGTAGATACACGAACTCATTATGTCAGGGACCCCAACTGTGGTGTATTTTCACCCCGAAATTAGTTCTCTGTTAACCCAAGGCAGACATACCAACTCATTATATGGCCACATTAAAAGTGAAACTTTGAACTCAGCCAGAGAAGAAGACTCAAAATTATCGTTCCCCTCGCAGCAGCAATTTAGGCCCCTTCACATACACATAGTTGTTCCTGGGTGGTACAAGCAGTTAAATATTTTGCTGTTAATCAAGAGAGAGGTTGGTCGTTTGAGTCTACCGAGAGAAGCCTCAAAAGAAAGGCCTGGTGATCTTCTTCTGTAAAATCAGTCATCAAAAAACCTATGGAGCATAGTTCTACTCTGACTCACAAGGGGTTGCCATGAGTCAGGGTCAATGAAATGGCAACTTTTTTTTTTTTTAACTCATAGCATTTCAGGTAAGCACAGACCTCTCAGTGGTTCTGGGATGACCCTTGATGTGGTATAATTATTATAAAGAGATAATGCCAGAGAGTAAAACTGGGGAGTCTCCAGGATTCTGGAGTTTTTGTTTTTGTTTTTTATTTGGGGGTTGTTTTGTGTTGTTTTACAATTGTCCTTTTTATTTCAAAGTAAATTCTGGTCTCCAATAACAGCACTATGAAACAAACAGTGAAGTGAAGTGCTAGAGCTTGGTCTAGTCCCTAGTCCTGTTAACAGGACATGCATAAATTGCGTGTGTTCTTTCTTCTGTATCATCAGTCAATGTGCATGTCCATGTACATCAAAATGCTATGAACAGATCAAAAGCTGCCTTTAACATCAATTCCATAGGACCCTGGAAAAATGAATTCAGGAACATACAATCTAGTTCATTGTAGTCTTGAGAACATCAGACATTCTTTTTCAAAAATCAAAAAAGAGAGAGAGAGAGATTTTGGCATCCAGCCTACAGATTCCCTTTCAAATAACTCTCATCGAATGAGGCAAACTAACTTCCTACCTCCTCCCGAAAAAATCACATATTGTGATAAATTATGAACAACATTGATTTTATTTTATCTTTTGCTCAGGGTTTAACTTGATAAATATGATAAGCAAATGAGTCAGAACTTATGCAACGAATGTTTTTATAATATAAGAAAATCTGTTTATCCTTTAATAAGATTAATGAAATTATCATTATTAAAATAATAGTTTTTATATTTGGTTTGCCTTTCACAGGTCAAACGCTGTGCTGGGAGCCTTACAAACATTGAATCTAATCTATCACTGTCTCTGTTTTACTAGACTGACACAGCAGCTGCAACAATGGGCGCAAGCATAACAACAATTGTGAGGATGACACAGGACCCAGCAGTGTTCGTTCGGTTGTACATAGGATGCCTACGAGTCAGGACCAGCTCAATGGCACCTAACAACAACAACATATAATATAGTATTGTCCCTCTTAGTGATAATAACTCAGTTTAGCACAAAATTGACATCAGTACTTTCACTTCATGTAAAATATGTCTACGACACCTATGTCAGGAACTCAGGACCTGACTGACGCACACCAGCAAGGAGCTGCCCTGAGGAACTTGACAGAGATTGAGCAGACCATTCAATCTTCCTAACTATCCCAGAGATTGAGACTGGGAGGTAAGCACTCTGGCCTTGATCACTCAGGCATACTGGGCAGTCTTCTCTGCAGGCAGAACTATGTCCTTTCCACTAAGCTATGTGCTTTCAGAAAAATGGAGTTCTTCCTAGTAGTAGCAGTGCCAAATTATTTCCAAATCTGAGATTCACTGAGTAAAACTGAAGAGCAAAAAATGTTATTTTGGAGTCAGATCACCTTCTGGCATCTCAGTATTCAAATAAGACATCCTCCTTCCCTGAGCACTGAGAGAACAAAGGTAGAAGCCCGCCCCACCCAGTTCCTCCAGGGCCATCCAAGATCAACAAGTGACCACTCCCCAGAGAGCAGAGCTGCAGTGCAAAGGCACACACTAACTGAACATCCACACTCCCAAAAGCCTTGGTCTGACCTTGTTCCTTCAAGACACCTTTCCTTTGAGGGCACCAACCATACGGATGGCCCAGAAATCAGTCCTATGAAGTGGGAGAAGGAAGAGGTGGTGGAGAATGATAGGAAGGGAGTGGAAACAAAATGGACCGCTTCTTTATGCTCTGCATGCTCCTCGAAAGAGACGAACATCGGGTTGGTGTGAACGATTACATGACAAGAGGAACATCAGGATCCATGTGCCGCTAACGAGCGAGTATTTGTGAATACAAGCACACATAAATTGTAACTTAAAGTTATCTTCCCCATAAATTTACTCATGCCTAGAAATGGATATTAAATTATCACTGAGGCTATTTTGCCAGGATTTTTAGAGCCAATGATTAAAATATGTAATTTATATGAACTACTAGTTGACAAGGATCCCTGGTGGTGCAACGGCTAAACACTCTGCTGCTAACTGAAAGGTTGGAGGGTTGGAACCCACTAGCCAGTTTGTGGGAGAAAGATGTGGCAGTCTGCCTCTGTAAAGACTTCAGCCTTGGAAACCCTATGGGGCAGTTCTACTCTGTCCCATAGGGTCTCTATGAGTTGGAATTGACTCAGCAGCATTGGGTGTTTTTTGTTTGTTTGTTTTGGTATTATTTGATGGGGTAACATGACTGGCAATTCCCAAGGATAAGAAGAAAGAGCACTAAGAACAAAACAACTGAAAACTAGTAACTTTTGGAAAGTCATTTCAATTATTAAGAGAAATTCATTTCTGCAAGTATATTTTATATATTTCTGCAAGTATATTATATTTTAAAGATCGGGGCCAACTTAGTCACTTATTCATTCTCACATTCATTCATTTGAGGATTTATGGAGATCCTGCTATGTGCTAGGCATTATGCTGGGCACTGAGACACAATGATAACTGACTAACTGCCACCTCTGTTCCTGTGGAGGTGACCTGTGCAGACACCTTAGAGTCCATGATAAGGAATGTGGATGAGATTTCTTGCAGAGATTTAAATAAAGACGTGGCATGATTTTCCCATAAAGGATTACTCTTGTTATTGTATCAAGAATTGATTGCTGGAATAGATAAGTGATAACTTTGTTGAAGGGTAAGACAGTACGCTATACTGGGGAGGCCAGCACAACTTGTACAAGGTAAGGTCATAGAAGCTCCACAGACACATCCAAACTCCCTGAGGGACCAAATTGCTGGGCTGAGGGTTGTGGGGACCATGGTCTTGGGGGACATCTAGCTCAACCGGCATAACACAGTTTATAAAGTAAATGTTCTACATTATACCTTGGTGAGTAGCGTCTGGGGTCCTAAAAGCTTCTGAGTGGCCATCTAAGATACTCCACTGGTCTCACCCTGTCTAGAGCAAGGGAGAATGAAGAAAATTAAAGATACAAGTGAAAGATTAGTCCAAAGGACTAATGGACCACTACTACCACAGCCTCCACCAGACTGCGTCCAGTACAACTAGATGGTGCCCGGTTACCACCACTGACTGCTCTGACAGGGATCACAATAGAAGGTCCCAGACAGAGCTGGAAAAAATGTAGAACAAAATTCTAACTCACACAAAAAGACCAGACTTACTGCCCTGACAGAGACTGGAGAAACCCCGAGAGTATGGCACCCAGACACCATTTTAGCTTAGTAATGAAGTCATTCCTGAGGTTCACCTTTCAGCCAAAGATTAGACAGGCCCATAAAACAAAAAGAGACTAAACAGGCACACCAGCCCTGGGACAAAGACTAGAAGGCAAGAAAGCTGTTAATAGGGAACCCAAGGTGGAGAAGGGAGTGTGTTGACATGTCATGAGGTTGTTAACCAATGTCATAAAACAGTATGTGTACTGTTTAATGAGAAGCTAGTTCATTCTGTAAACCTTCATCTAAAGTACAACAAAATAATAATAAAAGAATTGATTGCTGGAGGCCAGTTTGGAGGTAGTTTCATTAGAGGATGACGGTTTGATAAAGTGGTAGTTGTAGATGGTGAGAAGTGGCTGAATTCAGAACATAAGATAGAGCCATCAGCATTTACTGGCGGACAGAATGTGAGGTTTTCAAGAATGATAGAAGTCAAAGATGAATGATTACAAGGTGGAAGATGCAGGTAAGAATCAAGAATTTCATTTGGGACATGCTAAGCCAGAGACCCACCTCCTATCTGTCAGTGTGTCATACTGTGGTGGCTATGATGCTGGAAGCTATGCCACTGATATTTCAAATACCAGCAGTGTTACCATCGTGGACAGGTTTCAGCGGACCTTCCAGACTATAAAAAAAAACCTGGTGATCTACTTCCAAAAATTGTTGTTTTTAGGTGCCATTGTGTCAGTTCCGACTCATAGCATCCCTATGTACAACAGAAGGAAACACTGCCCAGTTCTGCATCATCCTCACAATTGTTGCTATGCTTGAGCCCATTGTTGCAGCCACTGTGTCAATCCATCTCTTTGAGGGTCTTCCTCTCTTTCGCTGATCCTCTACTTTACCAAGCATGATGTCCTTCTCCAGGGACTGATCCCTCCTGCTAACATGTCCAAAGTACGTAAGACAAAGTCTCGCCATCCTTGCTTCTAAGGAGTATTCTGGCTGTAGTTCTTCCAAGACAGACCTGTTTGTTCTCCTGGCAGTCCATACTATATTCAGTATTCTTCACCAACACCATAATTCAAAGGCATCAATTCTTCCTCCGTCTTCCATCTTCGCTGTGTAGCTTTTGTATACGTATGAAGTGACTGAAAACACCATGGCTTGGGTCAGGTGCAGCTTAGCCCTCAAAGTGGCATCTTTGCTTTTCAGTACTTTAAAGTAGCAGATTTTGTAGCAGATTTGCCCAGTGCAATACGTCATTTAATTTCCTGACTTCTGCTTCTATGGGCGTTGACTGTGGATCCAAGCAAAATGAAATCCCTGACAACTTCAATATTTTCTCCATTTTATCATGATTTTGCTTATTGGTCCAGTTGTGAAGACTTTTGTTTTCTTTATGATGAGGTGTAATCCATACTGAAGGCTGTAGTCTTTGATCTTCATCAGTAAGTGCTTCAAGTTCTCTTTGCTTTCCCCAAGCAAGGTTGTGTCATCTGTATATCGAAGGTTGTTAATGAGTCTTCCTCCAATCCTGATGCCATGTTCTCCTTCATATACTCTGGCTTCTAGGATTATTTGCTCAGCATACAGACTGAATAAGTATGGTGAAAGGATACAACCCTGATGCACACCCTTCCTAATTTTAAACCATACAGTATCCCCTTGTCCTGTTAGAACAACTGCCTCTTTATCTATATGCAGGTTCAACAAGGGCACAATTAAGTGTTCTGGAATTCCCATTCTTCGCAATGTTATCCATAATTTGTTATGATCCACACAGTCAAATGCCTTTGCATAGTCAGTAAAACACAGGTAACAATCTTTCCAGTATTTTCTGCTTTCAGTCAAGATCCATCTGACGTCAGCAATGATACTCCTTGTTCCATGTCCTCTTCTGAATTTGGCTTGAATTTCTGGCAGTTCCCTGTAATGCACTGCTGCAGCCCCTTTTGAATTATCTTCAGCAAAATTATACTTGCATGTGATATCAATGATTTATATTATCCTCAGATAGATGACATATAAACTGACAAGAACAGATACTTGATCTCAGCCAGAAGGTTAAATTAGTCAATGGAAACCCTGTGGATTACAACAGAATATTGTCTGATACAGTGCTAGAAGATGAGGCCCCTAGGTTGTAAGGCACTCAAAATACACAGTGGCTGCAAGGATGGACTCAAGCACACCATTGATTATGAAGATGGCACAGATTGGGCAACGTTTCATTTTGTTGTCACTGTCTTAGTTATCTAGTGCTGTTATAACAGAAATACCACAAGTGGATGGCTTTAACAAAGAGAAATGTATTCTCTCACAGTCTAGTACGCTAGAAGTCCAAATTTAGGGCAACAGCTCCAGGGGAAGGCTTTCTCTCTCTTTCGACTCTGGAGGAAAGTCCTTGTCATCAATCTTCCTCCGGTCAAGGAGCTTCTCCACACAGGAACCCCAGATCCAAAGGATGTGCTCTGCTCCTGGCACTGCTTTCTTTGGTGGTATGAGGTCCCCCTTTCCTTTCATCTCTTGTAAGATAAAAGATGATGCAGGCCATACCCCAGGGAAACTCTCTTTACATTGGATCAGGGATGTGACCTGAGTAAGGGTGTTACATCCCACCCTAATCCTCTTTAACATAATCTAATCTTTCTTTATTAACCACAGGCAGAGATTAGGATTTACAACATATAGGAAAATTACATCAATCACAAAATGGAGGACAATCCCATAATGCAGGGAATATGGCCTAACCAAGTTGTCACATATTTTTGGAGGGGACACAGTTCAATCCATGGCAGTCACCATAAGTCAGAGTCAACTCCATAGTAACTGTCAACAACAACAACAAGCCAGAGACACCTCTTGGATCTCCACCAAATCATAAGAAAGTCAGGATGCTGACCCAAAAAGAATTCTGGAGAAGGGTAGTGACAAATTGCTTACTGTACCTCGAGGAAGATGGTTGAGAGTACTTCTCAGGAAAAATAATAGGAAAGCTGGATGTGTTAGGAAGGCTGGAGGTGTTAAATATATATTAAAAAAATACAGCTAAATATCTATGCAAAAGCTATATTTTAAGTTCCTGAACTTGGAGTTTAAACATAATAATAAAAAAAAAAAAAAGAAGTAGACTCCTGGATTCTTAGAATAGACCAACAAGTTAACTATAAAGCAAAATGCATCTGCTTTGGATCCACAGTAGAATTCCCTGGATAATGTTAAATTGACGTCACAGCCAGTACTGGATCCCCTTCAATTTAAAAGCTCTATTCTTTTTGTCTGTTTCATCTAGTGTCTTGTAAATTTCATCTTGCAAGTTAGAAAGATTAACCTATAACTGAAAATATATAGTAAAATATTTTAAAAGATGGACACATATCAAATGACCTCCCCAAAATGGCACTAGCCTCCAAAATTATCTACCCATCAATCTTTCTGGCTATTTCTCTCTCTGAGAGGGTCAAGGGAATAAATTGAGGCAGAATGATGGAATCTTTGAACACGTACATTTGGATGTATTGATTCATTGTTGAGTATATCAGAGCAATGCACAATGGCAAGAAATGGAAGCTAACAGTATTTGTACCTGGGCTTGTCTACCCAGGGAGTATTTACTATCCTCCTTCTAGCATTTCACATACTTCATTGGATCTCACCCCCCTCAAGATTCTGTTTTTGCTTACAGCTTTAGTTAATCAAAACTAATCAGGGATCACCAAGGTGATATGGACCCTGACCTCCTTCACAGGAACTTCATAGGAACTAGATACTCTGCTAACATATAAACCTGGTCCCTCAGGTGGGCTGAACATGAAGCAGAACCTGTGTCTATTTAACAGTGCTAATATATGACATCAGGACCTAAAACATATCAATCAAAATCATTACAATACACAGATGATACTAACTACACTTCATTAAAAGAGATAAAATGCTTCTTAGTAATGTTTTCACTATAGAAAAATTAACATGCAGGGAATGTTAGTTGAACTGATCATTTAGTTTCTTACAAATACTTTTTTTTTTTTTAAAAAATGCTCACCAAGAACCAGCTCTTCTGAACACTCTGACCAATAACCTAGTAACTTCCTTCTGGAAAAACACAGAAGGACACAAAACATTTACATATCTCTGTACCAAAAACTAGTGGAAAATTAGCTCACAACAAGAAGGGTTGTTTTTGAAATGTCTTTGACCCCCAGAGAGCTGCTAATAAATTCACCTCTGAAGAATATCATGTTCTATTCTACTTCTATAAAGTCTCCTTCAGAGCAGTCTGCCCCAGGGGGAAATGTACCAAGCTATGTAAAAATTTGAAATATTGCCATTCTAACCTGCTACTTCACTTGAGCTTCTGTAGAAACATTTGCACATCCTTAAAAGACAAGAAAGCTGTTCAAGGGTAGTGGTGGTGCTGGAAATAATGCCTAGATAAAATGAGTGCTCTTAGTAATTCACGTGATGTCAAAAATCTTCCTAATGGCTTCATTCTCTAGCCTTGTATTACAATAAACTGGTATTATAACGGTGACATAAATTTTAAAAATTTTGAAGGTTAATGGATAAATGACAATGTAGCAGGAACAGAGATTCAGAAATCAGCAGAAGAGGGTTCTAGACCTGCCACCAATGACCTTTATAACGTTTCACACATGGTATTTTGATAGGTATACATATTTTGATGTACAAAATATAGTATCATTAATACATAAGGAATTTCGCCAAGATACGTCTCAGATAGAAGGATCTTGGAAAGGTTGGATGGAAGATTGATCACATTGCTAAAAAGACAGCTAAAGGGCCTAATTAGAGGAAAACATGCGGAGGACACCAATTTTCTCTATTACCTCAGAGGGAAAAATATGGAGAGCCTGAAACACTACAAAGACTGCAGTTTTGATCATGATTAACAATGTACACAAATTACACATAAAATTAAATTGGTCATAAGACGTAGTAAGCTTTAGTTAATGACCACGGAAAAGCACCAAATTAATAAATTATCTTTTCCTATTCATAGTATTCTTAATCTAATGGATCATTTAACTGATGGTTATGAACTTCACAGTTAGCTTTTAATGTATCAAACTGGGAATTATTTAAAATTTCATAGAAAAATTGTTCTATATTTACTTTTTTAATCCAAAGCTAATTGTATGTGTGTGTTTAATACCTCTTGTTTTTCTAAGAGCTCCTAATGAACATAGCTACATAAATAAACCAAAAGATAATAAAGATAAATGCTAAGGAAAGAAGATGGAGAGGGAGCAGATTTTTCAAACAACAATAATAGTCTCCATACTGCTTACTTTATAGTTTGCCGAGGCATCCTACAAAAATGTTCCTGAAAATGACCGTTTTCTAGCTGGGTCAGAAGTTTCCAGGCTTAGTCAAGTGTTGTGTTTGGTAAAAGCCCTTACCCTCAATGGAAGCTCTGAAATAGGCTCTCCTCCACCACAGCGTGGTGAATTTCTCCTGGGAGTGATCCTTGTTCTCATTTTGTTTCAATGTTCTCAATCATGAGAGTCTTTAAGATGGAAATATCTGTATCTCAATTCCTTTTCTCTCAAAATTTCTTGGCCCCCTTTATTAATATGTCCTGCCTCGCTCTGGCAACTTTCAAGTCCTCCATATCAAAGGATGTAGGATGTGGGGGCCCCCAGCACAGGCACAGCAGGCTATCAGGGCTCTTTATTTCACCTCAGCATGTGTAGCTCAAAGTTCTTCCCATCAGCTCATCCATTCTCTCTTTCTGTATCTTCAAACTCGCTTCTTCTCCTTGATATTTAAATATGCTAAAGTCCTTCCCATCTAAAAAAATACATTTCCTGGACCCCAGCTGGAGCCCTGGTGGTGTAGGGGTTAAGAGCTACTGCTGCTAACCAAAAGGTTGGCAGTTCAAATCCACCAGCTGCTCCTTGGAAACCCTATGGGGCAGTTCTACTCTGTCCTATAGGGTCACTATGAGTCAGAATCAACTCAACAGCAATGGATGTTTTTTTTTTTGGACCCCAACTACTTTCATATACTGCGAATTTCTCTACTTCCTTCTCAGCCAACATTCTCATTCTAACATACCAATTCTTCACCTTCACTGCACTCTAACTTCCACTCCTACCCTCCACTGAAACTCCTTTTCCTAACGTCACCAAGGGCAACCAACTTTGTTATGTACAAATGACCCTTTTAGTCACTCAATTTTTCTGACATTTAGGAAGCACCACCCTTCTTACAACATCCTTGGATCTGCTGACAGAATTTTCCTGGTTTTCTCCTACCCTTGGCTTCCTCAGCCTCCTATTCAAGTTTGTTCATCTATCCCTCATTTAAACATTGGCATTCTTCAGGGTTCTATCTGAAACTGTTTTAAGTCTCCTGGAATCCAGATTTCTGGATCCCTGGAGTTGGGGTGACCCACCCAGACCATTTGTCTTTAGGTGTCCTTTTGAATCTTGAGCCTTTAGGGAACTGGTTTTCCTGGAGTCACCTTCAGGTCAAACAATAGCCTAGTAAGCAGCTTAGCCAAAACCATTTTGCCTTAGGCATTGGGTTCTTTTGCACAATTACCTACATGCAGTCAGTTTCGCAGGAACTCCAGGGTCTGACTGGAAGCTGTGTTTTAGGATAAGTGGCATGTCCTTAATGACTCTGTTTTTACAACGGACTAACCCAGAAGTCCTGCACGTGCTCTGAGAAACCAACATGGAAGGAATTTACAATGACCCTCAGAAGACTACCCAGCACGGGCCCGCCCATATAACCTGCTTTCACTATCCTCTCTTTGGAGCCCCTTCCTGATACCTTTGGGTAGACGCTACCCAATTCAAATTGTATCTGCTAGCAATAAATATAATGTGTTACACTAATTTTTGGTGTTTCCTGGAGCATTTAGGTTTTTAACATATCCTAGCCTGTATGCAATGCACAGTCAACTTCAGTGATCTCATTTAATTATAGTCTATATGTGACAACTCCCAAAATCTGTGTAATTCACTAAACACACACACACACACACACACACACATACACACATACACACACCCAGATGCCTGAGTTCCAGACATGGAGACACAGCTACTTCCTGGAAAGTTTCCCTTGGATGTCACGTAGGTTCAAGATAAAACCAATCATTTCCACGCTCAAACTTTCTCATTCCTTTGAGTACCTTAGTTTTTAGCAAATAAAACCCCATCCATCCCCTTCTCAACTCACAGACCTGGAAGTCATATATGATTCCTCCTTCTTAGTCATGTAATGGGTCTACTTTCTAAACAGCACTTGAATTTTCCAGTTCTTGCCATTCATTACCACCCCAGTGCAGATGCCCACGTTCTCTGACATGTATCACTGCCATAACCACCCACAGGCCCCGCTGCCTCCCATCTCATCTGTTTCTAGTCCCCTATCTTCCCTACAAACATCATGTCACTCCCTGCTTGAAGCTCATCAATGGATTTTCGTTGCTTTTAGGATAAAATCCAAATAGAAGGCCCTGCATTTACTATACGGCCCACGCCTAACTCTCCACTCATTTCTGGATCCCCTAACACATTCTCAAAATGTACTGATGTTCTTTCACTTCCTCTGTCTCACTAAGCTGTTCAAGTTCCTTGCCAATGATCTTCTCTCTGCCAAAAGTGCTCCTTCCATTGCCTTCTTCTGCCTAATTCCACTGTTCCTCCAAGTCTCATCTTAAGCATCAATTTCTCAGGAAGAACTTCTCTAACCCTTTGCTAAGAGTAGATTCCCTGCTGAATGCCTGCATACCAAAAAATAAATAAATAAATAAACATCTCATTGCTGTCGAATCCATTCTGCCTCACAGCAACCCTGTAGGACAGAGTAGAACTGCCCCCTAGGGTTTCCAAGGTTGTAATCTTTACAGTGCTTGGTAAAGTAGAGGGTCAACAAAAAAGAGGAAGACCTTCAACAAGATAGATTGACACAGTGGCTGCAACAATGGGCTAAAACACAGCAACTATTGTGAGGATGGTGCAGGACCAAGCAGTGTTTCATTCTGTTGGCATGGGGTCACGATGAGTCAGAACCCACCTGACAGCATCTAACAACAACAATCTTTATGGAAACAGACTGCCACATTTTTCTCCTGCAGGGTAGTTGGTGGGTTCGAAGAGTCTACCGACCATTTGGTTAGCAGCCGAGTGCTTAACCAATGCCCCGCCAGGGCTCCTTTGTATGCCTGCATAAGCCAAAAAAACCAAACCCATTGCCAATGATTTTGACTCATAGCGACCCTATAGGACAGAGTAGAACTGCCCCATAGGGTTTCCAAGCAGTGACTGGTGGATTCAAACTGACGACCTTTTGGTTAGCAGCTGAGCTCTTAACCACTTCACCACCAGGGCTCCATGCCTGCATAGCCCCCTGTATTTTCCCATTATAACATGTACCCTAGTTTATTATAATTACTATTTTAGTATCTGTTTCCTTTATGAGGACAGGGATTACACTATCTTTTCACTTAAGTTTACCCAAGACATATTCTCATTCCTAACACAAAATTCACCACCACCAA
Organism: Dugong dugon; assembly: GCA_030035585.1. Classification (NCBI taxonomy): domain Eukaryota; kingdom Metazoa; phylum Chordata; class Mammalia; order Sirenia; family Dugongidae; genus Dugong; species Dugong dugon. The sequence goes on along the minus strand of CM057466.1, from coordinate 107,710,130 downwards.
TTGCAATTCTGATTCATGATGACCACATTGTGCATCAGAGTAGAACTGTGCTCCACAGGGTTTTCAATGGCTGATTTTTCAGAAGTAGTTCACCTTTCTTCCAAGGTGCCTCTGGGTGGACTAGAACTTCAACCTTCCAGTTAGCGGCCGAGTGTGTTAACTGTTTTGTGCCAGGAACTCCTGACACAAAATAGGCATCCAATAAATTTTTCTGAATAAATTAATAAATATAGCAGATCACACAGTCTAAGTCTTTCTTGTTCTTTATTCATTACATAAAGCATAGACCTTATCCCTGTAATCAATGAATTATACTAAAGGAGGGTGTAAGCATAAATCACTGGCATATTCCTGAGATGCTAAATTGCTTTGTAAGGGCTGGTAGAATTCAGATCTTCTCATCCTTGTCCTCAGAATAAAAGTCTGATGTTTCTTTGTTCCCTTCTGTGTCTTTACTTTCTGTTATTGACCAGCCCAATGTTTACCTGGCCAATAGAAATCATTTTTGAAAGTCTATGGAAATCAGAGAGCTGGACCTATGTACCAACATTTTTTGTTTAAATTGTTTCCAGATGATCATGCTAAAAACAACCTATTTTTTTTAAGGTCACAGGAGAATCATCTATGAGTAATGACAGAATCAAAGGGAGGAAAACGGAGACCTAAGCTAAGCAGAGAGGAGGGAGTTTAGAAGGAAATTAAGGTAAGATGCATTAGTCTGGAGCAAGAGTTTTCTTTTTCTTCCCATCAAATGTAATGGTGGCCTGGTAATGAACATTTTAAGTGGCTCTTAGTACATCATTGAAGATACTGGTACTATTTATCCCATCTCTCTAACCACTGTCTGAGCAGTTTCCCAGATAAAGAAGCTCTAATGGATTTAAATAGGTGTAGCTGCACTTTAGTTTTATGATTTCTGGTCCTACTTCCATCCCCCTTCACATTACTCTCATTCTCCACACTAAAGAAAGTTCAATGAGCCAAGTGGTTATTGAATTGTTCATTTCCTCCTATCAGCGGTTTTGTTTTCTTCGTAAAGTGTCACCTCCTCCTTTTGTATGTGTAGCTGTTCGTATTCCTCACCTCAACCCTGCTTGACCTCATGACCTTATAAAATAATTGATGATGCTTTAAGGAGAATCAATGTCCAGTTATTGAGTGTGGTTCCCTGAACACCACCCTGCACCCCCCATGACATTATGGCCCCATGCTACATACTACCATGTTGTTGATGTTGTTGTATGCTATCGAGTTGATTTCGACTAATAGGGACCCTATGTGACAGAGTAGAACTGCCCCATAGGGTTTCCTAGGCTGTAATCTTTACTGGAGCAGATTGCCAGGTCCTTCTCCCAGGGGCCACTGGTGGGTTCACTTAACTATTGTGCCACCAGGGCTCCTGTACATTACCACACCTTCCTGGAATCCTCCTTGTAAGTGCTTACACTCAAATGTAATTATATAATTGTCTCTGTAATATCTTTCTTTCTCATCAGACTATAACAGCAGCAGTGTAAATGCTACTCACAAGTAATCCTTAGTCCTAAAGAATAGATGCCCATTGCTTCATAAAAATAATTAAGTAAATTCTTGGTCATGCAGAAAGGCAGTCCAACTTGATAGTTTCTGCCTTTTAATGTTTATTTAAAAACCAGAAGAAAATCTTCAGGATTTGACAAACTGAAAGACAAGATTCTTCTCCTCATAGCTGGAATAACCATTTCTTCTATCTTCCTAACATTCTGGTTCTTTGTAACTCATATAAAGCTATTTCACTGTTCCTTTTGTCCTCAGATTATGTTTGCCACATTAATCTTCCTAGAACGCCACTTTATTATACCTGTATAATGTTTATTTTTATTCAAATATGCATATTGCTGACATTATAAAATCTAAATATCTATCCAGATATTAAAGGTCTTCTACAACCTGGCTCAATCCTATCATCTGTCCGTACTTTGAACCATTCTTAAAATCTTTCTACTTTGCTCAAATTGATTTTCTCATTGCTTCCCCCCAAGCATATTTTGTGCAATATTTTCTCCTTGTTTTTGACTTATCTTGTCATATACCTGGAATATTCACCCCCACTTTGATTTAGTACAATCCTATCCCCATTCTTGAAGACACAGCTAAAATCCATATCTTCCCAAAAATGTTGCCTTAGAACACCCAGCGTGAGACGAACTCTTACTCTTTGGTTTAATGAATCTTGGAACTGTATTAGGGTAAGCTGTCCACTGTGATAACTTATAATGGCTTAAACACAAAACATTATTTCTTTCTGACAGACAGTACTAAGCAGGTGCACAGGTCAGCAAGGAAGGTCTCCTGAGCAGAGTCATTCAGCGACCAGAAGATGAAGGTCTTCCCTCTTCAGCATGTGACTTCCAAGGTTACCTTGGTGGCAGTGTCCATTCTGGTGGCCAGAAGGGGCATATTGTGGAGGAGTACTAATGGGAGGTTTCGCAGGCTGTCAGGTAGAACACATCACATTTGCTCACAATTCCATTGGTTAGAGCTCTGTCACATGCTATTCCTAATTCCATGGGAGGCTAAAAAATGTGGTCTACCATGTAGCCAGAAAGAAGAGAAAGTGGACTTTTCTAAGTAGTCTGTGTCTCGCCACAGAAATAATGCAATTGTGCTTAGTCACATATTTGTGACATTTCTTCTTTCATTACTACTTATATCATTTTTGTTATTTAACTTTTTACATATGTGTTTCTTATTTGTGTAAGTGCACAGTTCTTTTTAAAATATCAGAGATCTTAAGCAAGATTTTGCCAGATCCTGACTTGCAATCAATTCCTTACTGAATTCACTAACAGGGGCTTCTAAGTATAGATATTTTGAGACATGGTAGAGTGAGAATCATATGTTTTATGCACCAGATGTGAAGAGACAGAGTTGCATGATGAAAGTTGAAGAGAAGGAGTTGAGTTCTCAGCCAAACAGAAGGCTCACCCACTCCAGCAAAGAGGTGATATTTAAGGGAGGAGGAAGCAGAGCTGCATGGTAGTTCTTTTGAAGCACTCAAGCTGCCTCGCACATCCTTAGGGAAAAAGAAACACTCAGTGTTTCTCCGAAAGAAACATCCTGTTTTAAGGAAAACGATGTATTCATAAATTATTCCCATATAAGTCAGAATCTCTGAATAGTTGACTGGATTGACTTGCTTGATGGAGGAATTAGTTTGGATTGGTAGGAACGTAATTGATGACAATCCGTTTCTTATCCTGAGTTACGGTTTATTCGTATCAAGGTCCACCTAACCATTTAGGGCTCAGAAGCAAGAAAGAACCAGTAGACTTAAGTGGAAAAGTGAGGGTGGGTATAGCAGGAAGCAATCAGAAGATGTTTTAAAAGGCAAGTGGAACATAATTGGAATCCGATGGCCAATGATGGGTGGCGATCCAAGTACGTATGGAAATTGATTTTAAGAGGGATCTGGATATAAACAGCAAACTCCCTCCCCCTCCTCCACAATGGACACGTGTTCAGAGACAAGATGCCCTTTGCCAAAAGTGTTGGGCAAGTCAATACCAAAAGCTACTGAGGTGACAGGCACAGGTTCCAAGGTAGCAAAAGAAGCGACTATTACACGTGGAAAACATCTAATCAATTTTGTTCTGTATACTCCATCTCTAGAATTGGCCCATTCCAACTGCCACAACCCTAGTCTACAACAATATCATTTTTCACCTGGAGCCCTGGTGTGCAGTGGTTAAGCACTCAGCTGCTAACCAGAAGGTGGGCCATTCGAACCCCACAGGAAAAAGATGTGTCAGTCTGCTCCTGTAAAGATTAAAACCTTGTAAACCCTATGAGGCAGTTCTACTCTGTCCTATGGGGTCAATATGAGTTGGAATTAACTAGACAGCAATTGGCTTAAGGAACCCTGATGTTACAGTGGTTAAGCACTACAGATGATCTGGTAAGCAAGGTAAGGATCATGCTTGCCATGTCTGTTGGATAATATGCCCCTGGACAGTTCTGATGAGTTTTTGCTTCCACCAGTGGCATATCTGTTGTTCTTGTTATTTCTACTTGCCTTTGTTAGTATACCAAATATAAGCAAGGCATAGGAAAGAATAAATGCTCTGGTGACACAGAGATCAAGATCCAAATCTTTGACCAGACACTAATTTGCTCAGTTAACTCTTCAAACTTCAATCGGTTGCCTGCTCCACTGGGTGATTGTGAGGAAAACATGGGAAACACTCAGACTGACACAAGCCCGCCACTCCATGCTACCCCAGCATCCTCATCAGGCCTTTATACAGGAGATGTGACTCATTCTTTGACTGTTGCAAATGCCTGTGAATGCCTTCTGATTTCTGTCTTTTCAATAAAAAACTGAAGCTCATGGGGGAAAAAATACATATTTTGGAAAACACAACTTTGATTTTTTATATAGAATGTTAGCACATAATATGGGAGAAAACTGAAATAGGATAGAATATCTATTGACTCATTCCAGGGTGCAAATATGTCTACAAAGATAATTGGGCCAAATAGTGTAGAAAGAATTTATGGGCGTCACTCAGGACAGAATCTTAACCATTTTCATTGCACGCTTCTCTTTTTCTAGTTTTGTTTCATCACACAGTGAGCAGTGAATGGAGAGCCAACTCACAGTGGATATCTTGTCCGTATGAGATCAATGACACTTCTACTCTTGGCCAGGGCACACCTGCTGTGACGTGTGCGGGACAGTCAGCAGCAGTCCTCAACTCGGGGACCAGAGATGGCGCCCAGTTGTAACTCTGCCACTACCTAGTTCTGGGCCTCTGAACAGGTGGTTATAGTGGGTTGTAGTAGGTTGAATGGTGGCCCCCTAAAAGATATGTCCACCACAAGATATGAAACCTGTGAGTGTGACCTTATCTGGAACAAGGATCTTTGCAGATACAATTAACTTTAAGGATCTCTAGATGGGATCATCCTGGATTATCTGTGTAGATCCTAAATCCAAGGGCTGAGCTATGAATTGAGGGCTCCATAAATGCCTTTCAGCCTTCAGAACACAACACAAGCTGACTGGCGCCTCAAGAAAATGACTCTCTTTTTCATTCCCGGCATAGAGGAAGAGACAGAAAAAAGTTATCTCAGAGAATGCCAGCTATAATCCCGCTTCATACAACTCTTAAGCAACTAAAGAAAGCATGGAATCCCGGCCTCCCACTACCAGTTCCACCACCTTGCCATTTTTGTGATTATGAAATTCACATCATTATTAAATGTGGAAACTCATTTATGGTAGAGCACAAAGATTCCAGTTATTCTGCAACAGAAAGGTACACATGTAGTACATTGCTATACACACACACACATATGTATACATTCTCAGTGAATAGTGGTAAAGATGTGGAAAAATAAAATGGTTAACCTCAAATAGTTTCCATAATTTCCATGGATTTTTCAGCACTGTTATTTATATCCAGGAGCAAGACTTTTTTCAATGAAAACTTAAAAACTAGATTTGCATTTTAAAATTGATGAGGAAAGTCAGAACAGATGAATATGAATAAGAAATGGTAATGAATACATATGTGCTTTTCCTGGTGGTTCACATTCTTGTAGCTTAGATTTTTTTGTCATTATAATCCTTTCTCATACTCCAAATATATTTTATTTCATGGACTTTGACTTATCTTTATCTCCAAAGAAATACATAATTGTTCATGATTGTTATGGATAAAACTATGTCTTCCCAAAATATGTGTTGAAATCCTAAACTCTGTAATTGTAGGGGTAATCCTATTTGGAAATAGGGTTTTCTTCATTATGTTAATTAGGCCATACCCGAATTAGGGGAGACCTTCTAAATCTAATCACTTCTGAGTTATAAAAAAGCAAACTAGGCACAGAGATACACACACACACACACACACACACACACACAGGGAAAGAGAGATGCCATGTGAGGATCATCTGGAAGCCAAGGAACTAAGGAATGCCCCGGGCTACAGACAAGAAGCAATCCACATGGCCAAGACCCTGATTTGGGCATTTAGCCTCCAGAACTCTGAGAAAATAAATAGTGGTTCTCTAAAGCAAACCACTTGTGGTATTTCTGTTACAGCAGCCCTCAGAAACTAAGACAACGACACATTAAAATCAAGAGATAATACAGATTGAGTTACAGGAGATGGGGTTTTGATGAAGTATTAAGACCTGTATCTAAGAACAAAAGACTGTCATACATCTAATCTCAGTTGTCATAATAAACTATCTCATTGTCTAAGCACAGCAATTTGATAAAGTATATTTGACTTCAACAGAGGTTGAAAATAGGAAATGATGTTCTCATATTTTATGGCCAGTTCAATTAGAGCTTACCTAAAATAAGTCGACTTGGCATTCCATCATTCAACTACTTTCTTTGGGTTGAAATAAGTCTCCATTATCCAAAATAAAGCACTGTATCAGAGGCTTACAATTTGTCTTGGTAGCAAAGCTAACTGTGCCATCAATTATAATCACATTATTTGAATATGGTGGTTTTAAGAAGTCTGGGCAACAATTCAGTCCTTCACATGAAAATGAGACAAATTATGTAACACATTAATGAAATTTGTTTTGTCTCCCTGACTTCAACCACCTACTGATTAAGCCATTACGCTGGCTGCTTAAACAGATTAAACATGTATATGGAAGTTTATGATTTTTCTTTAATTTCAGAATAGTTACAATTAGTTTTCTGGGTAAATGCTAGTGCTGAATTGAAACACCTATTAAGATAATCAGAGCCCTGGTGGCACAATGTTTAAGCGCTCAGCTGCTAGCAGAGAGGTAGGAGGTTTGAACCCACCAGCAGCTCCGGAGGAAAAAAGACCTGGTGATCTGCTCTCATAAAGATTACAATCTGTGGGGCAGCTCTGCTGTGTCCTATAGGGTCGCTAAGAGTTGGAATCAACTCAACTACACACAACAACAACATTAAAATAAGCTAATCTATTAGTCATCTGTAGATTGACTTAAACAGCGGAACCCATGTTTATATTTTCTTATATTCTTCTAAGAGAACTTCTGTCACTCAATGCCAAATATATTTAATCCAAACTTAGAAATAATATAGTAAAATGACAATGCTAACCAAAATTTCCACAGGCCTGAAAACTGGCATAATCAACGGTCAATTTAAAGTTTCTTTCAGCACAAAAGAATTGTCATCCACAATCTCATATACAGACACATTTATTAATTTATTCAACAAAGATTTATTCAGTTAATTATGTCCTAGTTATGTCCTAGGCACACTGCTGAGTGTTAAGAAAACAACATTAAAACAAGATACACATGTTCCATATCTTCCTGGAGCTTAAATTCACAAACCTGCTGGTCTCAGAAGGGTTTTCTCAGCAGTAGGACTAATTTGCTGAATTCACCAATTTACCAGTTTGTCGAGAATACATAGAAGTATATTCCACATTCAGAAAATAAACAGAACATTCTTATTAAACTTCTTAAAGCATTTTTTTAAGTTGGTAGCAATCCTGTTAAATCTACTAAAAATAGTCTTTTGTTATGTAAAAACAGCATGGAGACAGTGTCTGACCTCCTCCAACCCCACAAGGGGAAAGAAGAACCAAGATCAACAGCGCAAAGCTGAGCCCCCTGAGGTGGAGGCCAGACAAGCCTCCTCTCTCTGCCGTCATTACCAATTCTGACACAAAACAGTCTCTTCCACAACACTCTCTACTGGGTTCAATAATTCACTGCAATGGCCACACAGAACTCACAGACCATACTCAGGATTATGGTGTTTATTAGGGACGTAACAGTTAAACTTCAGGCTCAGGAACACTCAGGATACAGTTCTTCCATCAGGACAACCTCTCCCCAGCTGCACTCACAGGCATGCCTCTCCCTGGCCCTTGGCCTCTGCCCAAAGGCACTCGGCTTTCTCTCTCCATGGGCCAGGAAGCCCACCACACCATCTCCTGTTGCCGGGTCTCTGCTTTTGGGTCTCTCCTGCCACCACTTCTCACTGTCTACAAGGTTATGGGTTGTTCTCTCGGTCTCCTGCTTCCAGGAGCTTCTCAGCGCAGGGATCCCAGGTCCAAAGGATGTACTCTCTACTCCTGGCTGTTATTCCTTGTTGGTAGTAGGATCCTCCTCTCTGCTCTGGAATTGGCTCTCTTTTAAGGCAAAACTGACTAATCCCCTTGGTGGGCCATGATTTCCCTTTCACATAGTCCTACCCAATCACCTGTGTGGGAGTTACAAGACCATGGCTAGAAAGTCCACACAAAAGTAACCAATAGCACCACAGTTAAGTCAGTAAATTTTGAAAATTTGGTGATTTGGTCAGTCTGACAAATTCATTACCCAGTAAATCGATTTCTAGAAAGTTGAGTGTTACTAAGTTGACCTAGAGATGCTTTTTCCTACCCTTAAACCCCAAACCAAATCCACTGCCATCGAGTGGATTCCGACTTATGGCAAACCCCATGTGTCCAAAATCCCAGAACTAGCTTGTTTGTCAGAATGAGTTGCCAGAATGAGTCTCATTTCCAAAGAACAGAGACTTACCACAGAATTACTGTAGGTCCCTCCTCTTGCAGGAGGGCCCTAGATCACGTGTGTAGATGATGATACCCAGTACCAAACATCCAACAAAAGTCACGAAGTTAGTTATCATACATGGCTGTGCACTTGGATCTTTCAACTCAACATCCATTTCTTTTTAATCACAAGAGTCTTTGTCATGCTTTTTGTGCTCAACTGCCAGGCCTCTGCTTTACTTCTTTGTTTTTTCTTGATGTTACAACTGATGTTATGTAGATTAATCATCAGATAACCCCTAAGAGACTATCCACAGGAAGCAGCTCACCTCAGGGAGACCCCACACCAGCCAATATGGTTGGAAATTGAGATAAAAAACTTGACACCATTTTGGTAGTTCAGCCATGTTTGAATTCACAAGTCAGCAAAACAGTGATCAGGGTGAAGAAAAAAGTTCTGTTATTTGGAAACAAGACTTCTTCTGGCAAAATCAGGTGTAGAGTTTACACAGTAGCAATGCTCACTGACTTTTTATAAGGTTGTGAGGCAGGAACGGTTGTCTGACAATAAATCTGACTTAAATTTTTAATTTATATAGCAAATATTTGAACTATACAGTTTAATTATTACACTTTAATAGGACATTATCTCTTCCTTCAAATTTTCAAATTTCGTGGAGGAAAAATGTTATATGACCTTGGCTAACTAAACTTCCGTGCTTCAGTTTCCTCAACTATATGCTGAGAATCATAGTAATATTTATGCCAGTCAGTAGTAATGAGGGTGAAATGAGATAATACATAGTAAGTGCTTAGGACCTCCTTCTCAGTCATGGTACCTGGATCCCATGTAGAGTAAGGTGCAGAAATTCAACACGTGAAGAAAGGGAAACAGATACTGAGAATGGCAGGAGTTACTGATTTAAGCTGGAAAATCATATATTCTGGTTTTCTTCTTAGAAAAATAACTCTAGCAAGAGTAATCTGGGTATAAATTATACATCAATATTAAAAGAATGGAGGACAGATTATAGAAATTTGAGCTTGAAGGCAAGAAGACCAAACTCAAAACTATTGTAGTGGTTCAATGCCAAAGGATAGGAGCCTGAGTTAAGCCAATGGACATGGATAAAATATTGAGGACCATACTAATGACGTAGGGAGGAAGGAAGCAAGGAAAGGCAGGAGAGAAAAAATCCAGAATGACTTCTAGACCACTGTTTGTAGACTGAGTGAAGAGGTAGAACAGAAGTTTCTAAGGAAAGAGTAGGTTGGCAGAGGTCATGGTACGGATGATTTCAGTTTTGAATGTTTTGAGGACAAAGCACCTCTGATTATCCTAGTGGAGGTGCCCTTTGAAGAAAGGGGTCTGGAACACAGAAGCAAGATGGTTAAGTCATCCTCACAGAGCTAGTCTGAGGTTGCATGTGGGTTCCCCGCAGAGAAGCCTACTGAGAAGTGGTAGAAAAAGGTGATAACCAGTAACTCAAGAGACATGCCATCTCTCCTCTTGAAGCACACCTGTGATGACACAGCTCTGCAGGACTGCACATATTCAAGAAGCCGAATACAACCAGGTGTCCAGGCTTCCGCTGACATAATGCCATACGAAACTGAAAGCTCTGGAAAGGTGTCGTAAAAGACAGCTTCAAACAGCTCCCTGAAACTGTACAAACAGAAAAGCATTATCATTGCCATGAGGTTCACATCTAAGAAAGGAACTTACTCTTTTAAGGCTTAAAAAGAGCCATAAGAGGAAGAGGCTACTTTGCCACGAGCCCTTCATGGAGGACCCCCACGTCATCAGCAGCAGCTAAAATCAGCGAGTAAGATGGAACTTCCCCAAAGGAGTTGTTGTCCTGTTGGTCTTTCGCATCCACACTCAGTAAACCAGCATCAGCAAAGACAGTTTTCAAAATAGAAGTCGACACTTTGACCCAAAATATTACATTATTGCTCTGCCCGCTCAGAGTGATCAAACCAATGTACTCTACTAAGAGATTGGTTGCTAACACACCATGTTGCCTTACTCTAAAGATATGGCATCTGTGTCCCGAATATTCTGCATTAAAAAATTGTTAAATAAGAACTATTCTAAGCCCATCACACTAAAGCCTGTTAAATGAAGACAAACTATGTTCACATGAGAACAGTAGTCAATGACCACTTTTATTTAAAAAGTTAACGTTTTTTTCCCCTCTAAGTTCAAAACGCTTGGAAAACAAAACCAGCATGCTGTCCATAACAGATGGGATCCTCTTGGTGCAGAGTGTTTTAAGAACTTCTGAGGACAGATTATGACTATGTTTTGAATCCTTAATTCAAAGCGTGCCTAAATGCTTTGAAGCTTACAGGCAGATTTTCATGATTATGTGGGGAACTGCATATAAAAGACAAAAAATGTGAAATAAACAAAACCACCTCCGTGAGTCAAAGGCCATGTGTGACAATGACCCTCAGGAAGAGTCACGGAAAACACGGAGGATAACAGGGAAACGGCCTCAAGTCTAGTAGGATAAAATGGCTTCAACTCCCTCTGCTATGCAACTCTCAATTCCATCCCTGTTACCAGTCCTTAAAGCACTTAGAATTTAGCATAAATAAAAAACAAATATTTATTATAATTTAAGTTTCCTTAACGTATTTTTACATATCATTGTTTTCACATATTGGAAGCTTAGAAGGGCCATTTTTCTGTCTTCAGTCTATATCCTGCTAACAACTTGTTATGGATTGACTTGTGTCTCCCAAAAAATATGTGTTGTGAATCCTAACCCCTATACTAATGAATGTAATCCCATTTAGCCATAGAGTTTTCTTTGTTATGTTAATGAGGCCATATCAGCATACGGTATGTCTTAAGCCAATCACTTTTGAGATACAAAAAGAGCACATTAGGCACAGAGAAAAAAGCACCAATGGGAGAAAGATAGATGCCATGTGGAGCTCTCCAAGAAATGCAAAAAAAGAATGCTAGAGAAGCCAAGGCAAAGATTGTCCCTCAGAGCTGATGGAGACACCCTCCTCCTGTAGCAGGTTTCCCTGATTTCGGACTTTTAGCCTCCTAGACTGTGAAAAACTAACTTTCTATTCCTTAAAGCCACCTACTTGTAGTATTTTTGTTACAGTAGCCTTAGCACACAACTGTGTTTTTATTTTTAAAGCTACTGTTTTATATGTTTTTCTCTTCTCAAATTCCCCATTCTTGACACACGCACAAATACACAAGCATACATGCACACACACACACACATACAAACCCACACACACACGCACAATTTTATGACTTGGCAATAGATCCTGGCTGGATCTTTCAAGTCAAATAAAAATATAATTTGAGAGTCCCACTGACAGTAATATTGATTCTGGTCTACATATTTTGCCCCACAATTCAGTATCATGGAGAGCTATCTTTAAATGATAGGGGTACTTTTGACATAGAGAAAAATGTGGAGTACAAGTATGCCATGTGCTCTTTTGGTTGTGTAGCTTGTCCCATACTCCTAGCTGGTATAGTTAGCATAACAATATTTTCAAAAACAAAAATTTTAAGGCGCTGATGGGCCACATCCACAAGTCCAGCACTAATGCAAGATGTGCCTCAGTTCCAGAAACTTTCATTTTTTTTTGCTTGGCTCTGCAGCTCTCTGAAACAGTAAGCGTCATCTTAGGGGTTGTTGAGTCCTTTAACCTGGCTGAAAGGTGGCTATGAGTTCCTCAACCTACCGTGTCATTTGGGATATTTATTTATTTGATATTTGCTGAATCCTTCTGGAAATGATGCTGTAAGCCTACTGTTAGTGCTATTATTGATCCATAAGGGAAAATCTAAATATTTTTCTTTGATTATATAAATACCAACCTCAATGCAAATGTTTTCCTCTGATTTTAGTTGTTAGGTTTTACAAGAGCTTTTAAATAAAAACTGTAATTACTTCATTACTTACTACCATTAGTACAAATGCTTAAAAAGAGTTATGCATGCCACACCCATTAGTGTCAGATCTGTTTTTGCAGTCCAACAAATCAACAGACAAAAGCAAATAATGCATATGCTAAGAAACAAAAGAATATCATTTGGTGTCAATACACGCAGGGAAGTAATCTTTGAACAAAAAAAAAAAATTGTGTTGACAAAAATTTTTAAATGTTTAAAGTAGCTTCACTAGTAGTTAAGAAGCTCTGGTGGCACAGTGGTTAAAGTCCTTGACTGCTAACCAACCGAAAGGTCAGTGGTTCAAATTCACCAGCCAATCTGCAGTAGAACAATGTGGCAGTCTGCTTCCGTAAAGATCACAGCCTTGGAAACCCTATGGGGCAGTTCTACTCTGTCCTATAGGGTTGCTATGAGTTGGAATCGACTGAACGGCAGTGGATTTTACTCAGTTACTAAGACTTTTGTCAACAAAACAAAGAGAAAGCAAATAGGTTTGAGACCCAATTAAGGTTATATTGTAGTGACAACTCTTATTTAAGTCTTTTTTTTTTTTCTTCCTTCGTATCTTTTCTTCACGCACTACTTTTTTATCTTCAAAAGTAAAGTATACAAACAAGAGATGTGAAAATTTTTGGCAAGTAAAGGTGCAACTGTATTTGCCAAATGACACCCAAGTTAAGTATATTTAGGCCGAAAGAGTTAAGACTCTGAAGATAAATGTCACCATGAATTAATAGTGATTGTCTTGGAAAAGTGTTTATCATTTTCAGTGAAAGTTGGCTTTGCAATACAATTCTGCTATGTGTACCATTATATATTATATATTAAAGTCATAAAAATATACGCACAAAATTTATAAAAAGGCATGTACGAAATGAATGCAACCAGGTAGCAGTTATGAGCATGGACTTTGGGGCCAGATGATTTAGGTTTAACAAACCCAGTTCTAACACTTAGTAGCTGGATGGCTAGGGTAGTCACATTTATTCCTGAAAGTTTTGCAGTAACCACCCATGTTCGATTCCCAGCCAATGCACCTCATGCGCAGCCACCACCCCTCTGTCATTGGAGGCTTGCATGTTGCTATGATGCTGAACAGGTCTTGGTGGAGCTTCCATACTAAGCCAGACTAGGAGGAACAGCCTGACAATCTACTTCTGAAAATGAGCCAGCAAAAACTCTATGGATCACAAAGGTCTGATCCACAACCAATCATGAGGATGGCATAAGACAGGTACCATTTTGTTCCATTACGCATGGGGTTGCCATCAGTTGGGCCAACTCAAAGGCAGCTAATAACAACATCAAAAAAGAAAAGTCAAAAGGACAGGAGAGTGAGGGAGGAGAAGGGAAAAGAGAAAACTCTTGGTTTGCCTGAGATTGTAAGCTATAAAAATAATGTCATATTACTCAAACTTCACTAGGCAAAAAGGGTAAGACCATGACAGTTGCTAGTCATATCCTTTTTGCCTAGGAAAGTCTGAGTTAATTTTCTGTCTCAGGTAAAAGGGAAAGTCATAATAAATTATTTTTAGTTATTAACACGGTGACAATGACTCCTATTGTTCACACTTACCCAAAGAATATCCAATAAAATCGAACATTTCTTCATGAGAAGAGGCCCCAAATTCATACAGAAATAAGTGACAACTGGCTTTCCTGTGTTTAGTTCCATTTCTGTGTCCTTTAGGAACTGCATTTGCAAGTACAACAGGCTTTTTCTTCAGAGAGTGAGGTGCTTAAGAGCTAGAGGATATGTGGTCCTTATTCACCTCTTTCATAAATCTTAGCAGAACATTCAATAAATATTTGTTACATTACATTATTTCTTTGATATCTTAGTAGATAATGCATCGTAGAGTTTATTGATTACAATTAATTGCTTCATCCCCAATTAAAATTCATGCACTGTAATTCAAATAACAGACCCATCTTAAGATATTTTATATAAATTGTGTTCCAAATTGAATATCATATTGAGGGATTTCCTGTGCCCTTGTTTCTGGCAGCCTGTTTTCCCTTTGTTTGAAATATTAGTCTCTAAAGACTAGTTTCTTTTGAGCAGATTATCAAGATTAACAATCATTCTGCACTTTCTGTTCCACAAGCAAGGTTTTTCACTCAATTTCTCCAGGGAAACAAATACACCCTATTCACCCTGATTTGTTCGGGTAGCTCTTGTTATTTGTTGTTGTTTTCATTGTTGTTGCTATAATGCTCAATTTCTGGAGGGAAGCTTTCTGAACAACATTGAGCACATCCCTATAAAATTTTGTTGTTATTGTTGTTTCCTTAAAATATTGAGGATATTTATGGCACTCCTTCCCACAGAAACCAAAGGAACAAGATGAGCTCTTGACGCCTATATACTTTCACTATATGGGGATATAAAGATCTTCTTAATATACCACAGGCTTCAATTAGCATCAGTTTTAACAAACATTATTTGAGCACCTACTTTCTACCAGTTTCAGCCTTTGCCACTGTTGAGACACAGCTGAAAAATAAACCATGTTTTGCTTTCAGCAAATGTGTTCATTGTTTCTTGACATCAACCCTTATACTCTAACTCTGATTCTCTATTTCATGATGTTTCTGCTGTTTTTTGCTTGATTTTCTGTAACCTTCTGTGTTGGTTCAGATGTAGACTTGGCTGCTCCAACAGAGTATCGAATAAATAACAGTGGTGTAGGCATGACAGAATCTGTTCTCTCACCTAATAGTCTGAGTGAAAGTGCTCCAGGGCTTGGACGGTGGCTCCACGGTGTCAGCAGCACAGGCACATGCCCAGCTTTGTTGTTCTGCCATCCTTAGGGGGTTGCTTCATGGTCCAAGATGACCCACCCCCATGTCTGCAACCCTACTGCAAGAAGAGAATAGGGAATGGAGCTCAGGCCGTATCCCTTTGACTCATATCCCTGTGGTCAGGATATGGCTATACACGTGTGCAAAATAGTCTATTAAATATCATCCTGTTCTTGGCTGCTAAGAACCAGAGGTTCTACTGTTGTAGGAACAATAAGGAAAGCTATGGTCTCAGAACTCAATAGAGTTACTACCTCCTGAGTTTCCTTCCCCACACAATTCACCGGGTACTGAGCTGTTAACGAGTCCTTGTTTGAAATTATATGGTATTCCACATATAACAGAAGTTTCTCCTCGTTGGATTAGGGTATTCATTGTGAAAAACCATAACTTAAGGTTTTGCCATTGAATTTCCTTTAATCATTAGTAAATAGCTTCTATTGAAGCTAAACTCTCAACTACAGTCCCTTTAATGGTTGGCTAACAAAGTACCCCGGCACTCCCATGAGGTGTAAATTTCAGGTCTTTTTTCTCATAGATAAAGCAGATTGTCATGTGGTCAGTACAACTACTCTTTGGAGTCAAGAGGTTAAAACAGATAACCTGTAAATTCCATGTAAGTATTATCTTTTTTGCTTCCACAGAGATGTATATGTGCCTCAATGGGAAAATAGAAGAAGTCCAGTTGTACGATAACAATATAATTCTAGCATAGCACAATTGGTTCAGCTCATTTCAATATTACCTTTACTATCAATGCTCTCTCATTACTTTTCATTTAACAAATGATAAAGAAAAGATATTAGTATGGGGTATGGTTTGAATTCTTTCACGTACTCATACAAAGGTGATATTATAGAGGGACCACTTGTTCAAAAGATGTTGAAGTAGACGTTAGGGACAGCAAGTGAAACAATTATCTGCAGCTGAGAAAGAAGAAAGACAGAAATTGTTTAATGTTCCTAAGCCATCCCAAATAGCAATGAAAAGTCAGGATGCAAAAACTGGTTTTGCACAGTAAATGTGTTTTATCGCACAAAAGCATTGCTTTGAGATGAAGGTGCAAGGTACATCAACTCTAAGTGCCCTATTCATCACGTACAGGCTTTCACAGTCAGGCAGCATTAATTCTATGGCTTTGTCTTTCAAGTCAGGCACAGGATACATATTATTTTACAAGAAAATATTGAAAGTGGTTGGAGGTCCTTGCAAACATATACTAGAGATAGAATAGTGATGCATAACACACTTACTGTGCACTCACAATTTAGACAAGTGGAGGGAGATCCTTGTTCAGCTGAAAGGACAAGCCCCCCAGTCCTGATGTGAAGTTTATGTGGTGGTTCAATGCACTCCCATTATGTAGGAGGGAGGAAATGTAGACCAAACAATGAATTTAGCACCTTGAGGAGTATGTGCATCCCACTAATAGTCTATAAACAAGAAGGCCATTCTCTCTCCACAGCAACCCAAGGAGATGTCAGTTTTCACTGTCGAGGCTTTGGTGGCTCAAGGGAGTCTTGTGGAGGCCTTCATTTCCTCTGCCTCAAGACAGGTTCTCCAAAGGGTAGGGCACCTTTCTCGGGTCACATTTAAGGTTCTCTCTGAGTGTCATGAATAAAATCAAGTGAAGAAAATCCAACTGGAAACTCTGTGAAAACATTTGAACTTACTGAACAGGGGGAGTTTCTGCATTGGATAGCTCTGGTAAAAGGTGTGGAAACATGGCTTGGGGCCTGGAAGGCAAGAGCAGGTTAGAATGTGTGGCTGCAGAGGAACTCTAGAAGGAGGTAGTTGCACTTCCGATAGATGATACGTCGGTAAGTAGATAGGTAGACAGACAGACAGACAGATACATACATACATGCATACATACACACATACTGTCAACTCCGCCTCATAGTGACCTTATGCACAATAGAACAAAACGTCACCCAGTCACGATCCCCAGCATATTCTAGCCCATTGTCTTAGGCTGGGTTTTCTAGAGAAGCAAAACTAGTGAAGTTTATAAATATGTATATACAGAGAGATTTATATTAAGGAAATAGCTCACGCAGTTGCAGAGGCTGAAATGTACTAAGTCTGAGGGTCAGGATAGAGGCATCTCTTGATTCACATAGCCACAGGGGCTAGTGAACCAAAGATTGGCAGGTCAGAGAGTAGGGCTCCTGCTCACAGGCTGCAAAGATCCATGAATCCCAAGATTAGTAGGCAAGTCCCAAGAACCGGAGGCCAGACGAACAAGAGCCAGATGCAGGATCCAGAATGGGCAAAAGCCCACAAACCTTGCCAGATTATCCACTTATATTCAATGCAAACCACACGCCCAAGGAAACTCCCTTTCAACTGATTGGCTTCTCAAAGCAGATCCCATCACAGAGGTGATCACATAATATCAAATCTTATCATGGAAGTGATCACAACAGCATATGACTATCACATTACCGAGAATTATGGCCCAGCCAAGTTGACACACAACCTTAACCATCACACCCATCCTTGTGTCTATTGTATCAATCCATCTCACCTAGGCTCTTCCTCACCCTCACCGGCTCTCTACTTCACTAAACATGATGTCCTCCTCCAGCAATTCATCCTTCTTGATAACGTGTCCAAAGCAAGCAAGTCAGACAATGTTCTATTGTCATGCATAAGGTTTTCATTGGCTAATTCTCGGAATCAGATCACCAGACCTTTCTTCCTAGCCTGTCTTAGTCTGGAAGCTCCACTGAAACCTGTCCACCATGCGTGATCCTGATGGTATTTGGAATAACAGTGGCATAGCTTCCAGCAACACAGCAACACACAAGCTACCACAATATGACAAACTGATGGTGGGCACTTACTCTACAGGCATAATTGCCACTGCCTAGATGCAGACATGTCAAAGGAGTGAAAGTGTTTTATGATTCTAATGGGGAGGCCATCTCAAAAAAAAAAAAATGTACAAATGCTAATTTCACAAAATGGATAATCATAAATTGTCAATTAAAGAAAGGTTAAGCCATGGATATGCACAGTATGCATCTCGGTGGAGCGGGGACAGGGAGGAGGCAACAGTGATTACTTTTTGTATGATCCAGTTGTAAAGAAACTTTCTCAAAAAGAAGTGCTCTTCTTTACACTTGTGCTTGCAAGGTGTCTTTGCTCAGTCCTGGCTCAATCTTGACTCCTTGTATCTGTCTTCTCAGTTATTAACCCTCAAGCATCACATATTATATGTTTTCTGCTTGGGCAATTGATATATTCAAATATCACAGTGACAACTGGAGCCAGTGGTTTCACTTAAAGGGCCCAAGGTATATGCTCCAGATATGAATAATGAGAGATTGTTTCTGGGGCCCCAAGGAGGAGAAACATGTCCATCAGAGCTCAGTTATCTCAAATTACTCTTTACTCTTCTTATGATGACTAGATTTATAAGTTCAAGATTTGAACTTATAGTATTATAGATACATCATGTTTTGATTCCAATAGGACACTTGAAGAAAAATCTTTTAAGATGTCTTTTGGGATATATTGATAAATATAGACTAGAAAACAATGTAGCTACATATGCAAGTATCTGGGTTTACATCTTACCATAAAAGTCTTAGTGAATGGGTTGACATAGAAATTTTTTTTCAGGAGTATCATGGATTGAACTATGTCCCCCAAAAGTATCTGTCAACTTGGCTGGGTCATGATTCCCAGTATTGTATGATTGTGTACCATTTTGTAATCTGATGTGATTTCTTATGTTGTAAACTCTATCACTATGATCTAATAAGATGGATTAGCAGCAGTTATACTGATAAGGTATACAAGATTGGATAATGTTTTAAGCCAATCTCTTTTGAGATATAAAAGAGAGAAGTGAGCGGAGATACATGGGAACCTCATACCACTAAGAAAGCAGTTCCAGGAGCAGAGCATGTCCTTTGGACCTGAGGTTCCTGTGCTGAGATGCTCCCAGACCAACGGAAGACTAATGCATCACAAGGACCTTCCTCCAGAGCTGACAGAGAGAGAAAGGCTTCTCCTGGAGCTAATGCCCTGAATTGAGACTTGTAGCATACTAGGATGTGAGAAAATAAATGTCTCTTTGTTAAAGCCACCCACTTGTGGTATTTCTGTTACAGCAGCACTAGATGACTATGACCAGGAGTGAGAACATTTCTAGAATTTTCTCAAAATGAAATTTCTAGAGGGTTTCAGAGTTCTTCCCTTGGCCTTTTCTCTGTTTAACATAGAAATGTAAAAGAGAGATTATTCCCTAAATTTTGAATGTAATATAGATTTGGAAGGGGTAGCTAATTGATCAGATGACACAATTATTATTCAACATCATTTTTTTTTTTAACCTGGAACAACAGCTTCAAAATTGTAACATCCAGCTATTGATATGGAGGTAGAGACAAATTTGACATTAGTCTATATGGAATAGGGCCAATATAAGGCAACAGAGGTATATGATGTCTAAACAGTAAATGTGAAATAAGGCTAGATTAATAGAAACAAAGTGTTGAAGTCAACGAAAAACAACAATTCCCTCAAATTCAAAAAACCACTTTAGGCACCTGTGTTCGTGGATATGGTTGGATTTTAACGCGTGAACGAGATGTCAGGGAATTTTTTGTACGACAAGTGTGGTGGGGGAGACAGATTTGTAAACATAAATGTCAAAGACTGTGAGATACACAGCTGACACCCAGCAGTACTGCCGGCAGCAGCAAGGCTAGTGTTAGCTCTCAATAGAGACAGATATCCATGCCACCTCAATGGATAATTTTTGTGTGTGTGTGGCCAATTTGACATTTTTTACATGTATAATTCAGTGACATTGATTACATTAATCATGCTGTGCAACAATTACCTGTATAGCGGATATATATTTTTAATATCACCAGGTTCTATAACTTTACCATGCCTAAAGATAAGCAGAATTTCTAATGATGCAGGAGGCAGGAAACAACACTGAGGAGCACATCATGAGTACTTTATAGAGACACAAAAATGATGGGACTAATGGTAGGCAAACCAGACTAGTGAGTGAAGCTCCATGGAAGAGCTTTAATGGGAGACCATCCTGGAGGGGCTGGGAGGAAGTGCAGGGATGGACTCAGCAACATACAGGTGTGATGGTTACAATGACAAGGGTGAATAAAATCTCTGAGAAGAGCAAGCAAATGGGAAGGAGCAGAAGGCCCTCTCAGATGAAAATATGATTTATATTTTAAGAAAAGTGGTCAATTAAAAAAAAAAATCATTGAACTTCCATGATATAGAACAAAAGTGCTTTTATAAGAGAAGTAGAAGAGAAAAAGACAGCCCAGCTCAACCCATGTCCTGTGCCCTGGAACACACCTAATGAAGACACCATAAAGTCAAAGCGAATAAAAGCATAACGTAATAAGAGGTTTTCATTTTATTAGCCCTATCAGAGTCACCAACTCCTGTTCACGTGAGTCGAAATATCCCACTGAAACTTTTAAATTTCCGTTTTCTGTGGGCATGTCTCCAAATCATAAGTTTGCTGAACTTACCCTCTCAAGGGCTCTTTGAAAGACTTGGTAAAGACAACCTCAAAGTAAGTTTACTCACTTTTTGGTTTTGCCAACCGTCTTATTCCAACATCTTCCTTGGTAACCATGATAATGTTTGAGGGGAGAAAAATAAATATATTTTATAGGAGTTAGCCCAGAAGTGCCCAGAATTATAAATTATGATTTTCACAAGCATTCACAACAGTGTCCATATTAGAGCTCTTGCTTGGAAAATGAAAAGATTAGGCTCTGATATGTCGCCCTATGCAAAAACTCTGACGTTTCCCCAGTAAGTCACCGCTAATGTGGCTGCACATGGTCACCTAATTTAGTAGAGCATCTGAGGGGGATGCATGTGCCTTCCACAGACAGGACCTTGAAACCATGGCTCCTCTTAGAAGGTTATTACTATTATGGAAGACAGTGACCAGTAGCTTGCAGTGAACATCACCTGTGACAGAGATTGTCCTGAACAATCAGAATTTCAACTTAGGCTCCTTTATTTAAAATAATAAATGCATATACTTATACAATGAGGAGCCCTGGTGGCACAGTGGTTAAGCACTTGGCTGCTAACCAGTAGGTCAGTGGTTTGAACCTACCAGCCGTTCCTCAAAGAAAAATGTAGCAGTCTGCAACCATAAAGATTAGAGCCTTGGAAACCCTATGGGGCAGTTCTACCCTGTCTTACAGGGTAGCTATGAGTTGGAATCGACTGGATGGCAATGGGTTTATGCAATGGCCCTTATGAAGTCAGTACAATCTTACTGAAGGTGTCTGCACTGATGTCTGTACTCTGTGGCATAGGCTGAAAATATCATTAAACCCAAAACGGCAATGCCAGTTGCAATTTTTAAGTTAAAAAGGGAAGAAATGCTTCCCAAGAATAATCCTTTATGCCAGACCCACTGCTAGAGCAGGGACGACTACACTTGCTGCAGTTACTGTATGGTTAAAAACTGCTGCAAGCAGAAGCAACAGGTGTCGCTCTGTGCTCGGGCTGCTGGAGGGCGTGGGTGGGGGGCCATGAGTGGGTGGGGGCCTGCGTGGGTGGGGCCAGGGGCCTGCATGTGAGTGGATGCCACATGTGAGTGGGGGCACACGTGGGGGCCAGGGGCCTCCATGCCAGCCGCGTGCGGTGAGGGTCGCATGTGAGTGGGGCCGCCAGTGAGGTGAGGGGCCGCGCGTGAGTGGAGGTCTGCGCGTGGGCGAGAGCTGCTCGTGGGGCCTCGTTGCTGTTCCAGTTGCACGCTCAGGTCTTATTAAGGCTCCAAGTGGCAAAGGTGCGCACTTCCCAGGTGCTAGGCCTCTGCTGGTGGCCCTTAATAGGAGGTCCAGCCACCTTATGTGACAGCACCCAGGTTGAAAATGCAGGCTGTGGTGTTTGCAGAGGGCTTATTTTAGATGGATTCTGCCTCCTCCGAAGGTACTGCTCTGGCATTATGCACAGTCAGAAGGGCCTTCCATTCCGGGGCACCGAACCCCGCGACCGCAGAGACTTGAGAACACTCATCAAAAACAATCCCCAGTTCTAACTTTATGAAAGGGATCACCTGCATAAAGCTTTTGGCAGTTACTTTATTGAATTGGTGGTAGTTACACCTAAAGTTCCATGTCTTCTTTCCAATGGTTCTTTCAGACACCTCTCCACTAGACATTTTACAGCACATACTGCCGCTGGTGAACCGAGAGGTGTAAAATTGTGCAGTGTTAGAGAGAGAATCTGATCCAACGTACTCCCTCTGTTTAAAGGTGAAGAATCTGAGTTAACATTTCAGTATTTTTGTTTATTTCTTTATTCAGCCCATTGATTTTCGTTTTTGAAAACCCTACTGCCTTTTTTGTGTTCTCCATTTCACCCCCCGGAACATTCAGGGCTTCTGTAAGATTTCTACAAAGTAAGTTGGCTTTGTTTTAATGGATGTTCTTATTCTGATGTCCTTTCTGTATCTACTGTGTCATCTGAGAAAAGGCAAAAAATGAACTGTTAACTCTTCTCTCTTTCATACATCGAGTCATTTTAAATTGCAGACGCTGCGCTAAGGGGAATATCACAGTGTGAAATTTGTTTATTTTTTTTTTTTCTGTTTTACATTACTTGCAAGGAGGAACCATCAAGAGCAGGATTCATGTACGAATTATGAAAGCATAGAATCTTCCAGATCATTATTTTACATTAAGGATTTTTTTTACATCTCTACTTTACATAGAAATTTAGAGCTAAGCAATTAATACTAAAGTGATTTACCTAACTGGAATAAGGATTTGTTGATGAAAATGTTATAAAATAGGAATTGTTTCCTCTATGAGCTTAGTTATTGTTATTAGTTACTGTCAGGTTGATTCTGACTCATGGCGACCCCACATGTGCAGAGTAGAACTGCTCCATAGGGTTTTCAAAGCTTTGACCTTTCAGAAGCAGATCTCCAGGCCTTTCTTTTGAGGCACTTCTGAGTAGGTTCAAACCACCAACTTTTCGGCTAGTAGTTGAGCACTTAAGCATTTGCACCACCCAGGGACTCCATGAGCTTAGTAGAAGGTCTGAATTTAAAAACTAAGAGTAGTTGGAAGCCAAGAGCCCATGACCTGAATTTAACCTCAGAGCAGTCAAATGAGAAGTGGGTCATTTAACTATGTGAACTATGCAGGTAATTTTAGAAAAAAAAGAGAAGGATACCAGATAATTGAACTGGGGCTCACAATGGTAGCTGGAGCGAGGGCCTCACCTTGTACAAACCTGACTGGTCTGAGTTCCGAGACATATTCTAAACACACTCCTCAGTGACAGTCATGCAGCAATGAGCACAGCATTGTTTCTTAGGAATGGTGTTGAAAGCATTTCCAAGTTTAAATTCATGGTGCCCTTTGAAGATTCTGCCATAATTTTTAAGTCCTGTCCTTCTAGAAAACATGTCCAGAGAGATGCCGTAGCCTGATGAGAGGAGACAAGATCACACTCTGAGGTCATGCTGAAGGTGCTCTTCATGACACACCATTTCCCTCAGTGGAAAGGACTCTGTAAGTGACTCTAGCCATAGCCTTGATCTTGCTTGTTCTCTATCTTCATAAACAATACTGTGAAGTCCACGCTGCAAGTTACATAGCCACAGATTCTGTCCTTAGCTCCAGCTCCAATAAAGGTCATAATTTCATCCTATTTCTTTTTCAGAGCAATAGAGATAACACAGAGATGAGAAAAGAAAGCTCCATTTCTGGGCATTTTATAAGAGTAGTTAAAAGCACAGTGATGCTAGAGTGCATTCCAACTTACGGGTAAAAAACTGAATTATTTTTCAAAGTTCTGCCAGTGAATTTATTCACTGTCTCAGACAAGTATCTAGTAGATGGGTAATTGTAGACATGAATAAGTGCAAACTGCTTACTACAGTCTGTTCTAGGCCCCATGCCAAACACTTGGCTAACTACATGATTCTACTTAATTCTTAAAATATGCAGTCGGCCCTCTGTATCCACAGGTTCCACATCCACAGATTCAACTAATCTTGGATCAAAAATGTTCAAAACATAAGAAAGTTCCAAAAAGCAAACCTTGAATTTGTCACATCTGGAGCACTACACTGAATCCGCGTGAATGAAGTGATGTGTAAGCATCCCCTGCTGTAGCCTCCCACCATCTCACAGATCCTCAGTCTCTTTCCAGCACTCATTGTTTGAGCATTGTTCACCTCACTCTTGTCATTGTTCCCTAAACCATACAGCACTGTATAACAACTATTTATACAGCATTTACATTGTATTAGGCATTATAAGTAATCTAGAGGCGGTTTAAAGTATATGGGAGGATGTGCATAGGTTATATGCAACTGCTATGCCATTTTATATACGGGACTTGAGCATCCTCAGGTTTTGCTATCCTCGGGGGTCCTGGAAACAATCCCCCATGGATACTTAAGGACAACTTGTATCTTGAAAGAAGCAAAAACTTTAAAAGAGCAACAAATTTTTCCAAACTCACAAACCTGGTAAAAGGCACATTTAAAATTTCAGACTCAAACTTGTCTCATGTAAAAGCTTATAATCTTTTCACTGTACTTGCTGTTGTTAGTGGCTGTCCAGTCAATTCGGACTCATAACCACCCCATGTCTGCAGAGTAGAACTGCTCCATAGAGTTTTCAGGGCTGTACCTTTCAGAAGAAGATCACCAGGCCTATCTTCCAAGGCACCTCTGAGTGGGTTCTAACCACCAAACTTTTGGCTACTGGTTGAGCACTTAACAGTTTGCACCACGCAGGGTCTCCTTGAAAAAAATTTTTTTTTGTTAATTTGAATAAATTTTTATTTCAGCATTGAATTTAAATCATATGACCAGAAATCGCCAGAATACAGAATAATCAATGTAATATGTTGAGGAGAATTTGATAATAAATATAGATTATTACTTGATCCACTTGACTATAAAAATTACCATTTTCCAAGAAGACAGTTGACATGATTGGATCAGATCTATCACCGTCCATCTTGGCAGGCACACACACAAGTTATCAGAGCTGTCAATTTTCTCTAGCAGCTCTGGTTTTGTGTTGTTTTAGTTTTTAATAGCTGACTCCATGCTTATTAAACGTGACAAAAGAGTTCTTATTAAATTTATAGACAGACTTCTAAGACATAAGTAAATCCATCCAACTTCACTGGGATCTCAGAAAACAGATGATTCTTCCGCCGTTCTAGGTTACTCCTTGGAAAAGCTACTAAAGAGCAGTTTGGTAGCTGTCATCCTTGTGGATTCCAACAAAGAGAAACAGAGTCTTTGCAACAGTTGTCTAACCTTCATCTCAGATGCATCAGGGTTGGTTAAGAAAGACATGGCTCACTTACACAGGGTAGATCAGGAGAGTTTTACGAAGGGAGTATTTACAGAGGTGGGGAGAAACAACAAGTGAGAGAGAACAAGAGAGGGGTGGTTTACCACCACTAGCCATGCTGGGGGTGGGGAGGGAGCAGTCACTGGACCCCTGAGGGATCACTGTGTCCATGAACCCAGGTGGCCCTCCCGCTGCTGAACATAAAGGAAGTTTCTTGTTGTTGCTGTTAGCTACCCTTGAGTCGGCCCCCAACTCAAGGGGAAGGAAACGCTGCCCGGTCCTTCACCATCCCCATGATCAGTTGCAGATCAGACAGTTGTGCGCCATAGGGTTTTCATGGGCTGATTTTCAGAAGTAGATCACCAGGCCTTTATTCCCAGCTGGTCTTATGTGGAAGCTCCTCTGAAACCTGTTCAGCATCATAGCAACACACAAGCCTTGCACTGACTGGGAACTGAACCCAGGTCTCCCGCATGGAAGGGGAAAATTTAAACCACTGCTACCCTCATAAAGGAAGCAGAGGGAAGAAAACCTCTGACCTCTCTCTCCTTGTCCCTGTTCCTTCCACTCGCCAAGCTCTGTCAGCAGCCAGAGGACAACAGAACCATTTAATGTAACTGATGAAGGTCAGATCCCAGGGGACAGTACAAGGTGGAGAAGGCTGCAGAGCAGGAGGATCTAGAGGGGCAACTGGAGAATATCTGGGACAACACCCAGAAAAAGCCACAGGACACCCAGGGACTCTTCCCCCACCAGTGTGGGAAAGGTGTGAGGGAAGAACAAATGTACGCCAATAATGACCACCCCATGAGCATGGTGAGAAGACGGCACCACACTTCACCTAACTTTACATCCATATAATGCTTTATAGTCTGAGTCAGAATTATTACCCCAATTTTACAGATGAGAAAACTGAGGCATAGAAAAGTTCAATAAATCACCAAAACTCATACAAGAAGTAAGTGGCAGAATTGAGACTGGAATCAAGGTGTTCTGATTTCAAATCCAATGCTTTACCAGGAGGGAATCTCACGTGATGTGTGAGAAGTCATGAGATTCACCACTGGCCAGAGAGGTAGCCTCAAGAAGAAAGATCAGATTGTAACCAATTCTGTTTACATCTAGATGAGAAACAGCAGAAAGTCCTCGAGACCTGGATACCCAAGAAATCTATTTAATAATGTGGAGAACAAGATTAGTCATTTAGAGTTTGCTTTTCCTTTGCCTTCAATCTGTTGAAGACACATCCTGGAAGAAAATTTGCCACCCAGGCATTCTTTTTTTTCTCTTTGCCAAAGGCATTTCTACCACTTGGGAGAAGAGACTGTCATTTATATAATGCTGCAGTGGTTAATATTTATGCTCAGTTGTCTGCAACTATCTGCCCCAGGACAACCTGAACTAATTTTTAGAGTATAACTATCAATGTGCTTTGTGAAAATAGGAAAATACATGTCACCAAGATGTTTTTGATTTGGCCTCAATAAACTTCTCTTCAGTTAACCTCCCTCCACTGTCCAGAAATCAGCAAGAGTAAAGACAATTTCTCTTATCTCTCTTATCTTAAAGAAAACACTCACATTGAATGGATTTATCACTTTGTGATCCCTCTGTATAATCTTAATTAGGAAATTATTTTGAGGCAAGATGGATATAATTAGTATTTTGTAGTAATTCTGATGGCAATTTTGATATCTGTGGAAAACTCCTCCTATTCTAACCTATGAAGAAGATCCAGTACCTATATGCCATTTGCCTGGAATTACACTTTAACTATCTTGTTGATCATTACTCAATCTTAAATTTGGGGTTGATTCTATAAAGTCCTCCTGTAGTCATGAAGAAACAACGTGGATGTGTAATACTGATTATTTATCTATGCAATGCATATATATTAAGATACTGTGTGCCTGGCATTGCCCAGGCACTGTTAGTTGAGAGAGGACAGAAAAGGGGCAAGAGATAAAATGCTGGAACACACACATACACTCACACACATCATCTTTGGACTGAAGGACTGCACTTTCTGATGGGATGAACACAGCTCTCCCCACAGTTAGTAGAGGGGACAGATACAGACAGTCCCTGAATTATGAACGAGTTCCCTTTTTAAGTCTGTCTTTAAGTCGAATTTAGGTACAGTTCTTAGGTCAGTTACTCAAATGTTTGTCTTAGTATATAGTATATAGTGTACCTTTCTATGCATAAGAAACATTAAAGAAACACTTCCAGACACACTAAAACATCTTTAACATAGCAATAATGTTTTGATGTGCATCACAAAGTAACACTCATTTGTTCTTACAAACCATTGTATGTACCTCGAATTTCTAATATAATAGGCTTTACGAGGGTTGGTTTGAAACTTCATAACCCGAAGACTGCCTGTATATAAAGAAATCATTAATTAGAAGAACAGCACATGCACCGTTATGCCTTTTTTACAACTAATACAAAAGAGAATTCCTCTATTTTCTGTAGGGATATCTATAGGGTCACTGTGAGTCGGAATTGACTCGGCAGCAATGGGTTTGGTCTTTGGTTTATATAGATACAGCTATAAACATAGATAGATAGATGATCTATAGATACATGGACATCAAACAAAAAACAAACCCACTTCCGTCAAGTCGATTCCGACTCATAGCAACCCTACAGGACAGAGTAGAACTGCCCTATAGGGTTTCCAAGGAACACCTGGGGGATTCAAACTGCTGACCTTTTGGTTAGCAGCCATAACTCTTAACCACTATGCCACCAGGGTTATAGACAGATGAAATATAGACACATGTATATATAAATAGAAATAGCCTGCTATGATGTTGCCTATAGTTAGAATAGCACTTCTATCTCTGGTGTATGAAAGGAGGAATTGGGGATAAGATCAAAGAGACTTTATCCTTGTTTATAATACTTCAACTTTTATAAGAAGAATATATTTTTGTAAGTTTTGTGTCTTTTTTAAAAGCGTTATGACAACACAACAGATGCTCTAGTAGTGGTGCATACAAAGTTCTATTAACACAGATAAAGGGATTGCTAAACTTGTTTGTGCAATCCTGGAAGCCATCGGAGAGGGGTGTCATATGCACTTAGTCTCAAGGATAAATAGGAGCTCTCTGATTAGAAATGTGAGGGCGGGAGCACATCAACAGAAAAGCCAACAGTGTATGCAGACACTGGGTCCAAATGCAGTGTGTTCGCATTTTAGTATGGATGGGCAGAATGTATGTGCAGAGAAGGGAATGGTGGAAGAAAAGGGTTATATATTTGGATGAGGCTTGCCTTGCCTGCCAGGCTAAAAAGAGTTTAGAATCACTTTCTCAGCATTTACCCATGACCCTTTAGATAAACAGAAACATTTCCTGCCTTCCTTTAATATTAATTGAAATTTCAAAATAAATTAAAAATTACGATTAAAAATGAAACAAAGGATTACCAGCTTTAGAAGCATATGTATCCATATGAGTATGTATATATATACACATATACACAACACACATACATATATGTACATACACACATGCACACAGACATATATATATAAAGCCATGTAATGTCAATGGTCAATGTAAAGAAGTCCTGGTGGTGCAGTGGTTAAGCGATAAGCTGCTAACTGAAAGGTCAGTGGTTTGAACTCACCAGCCACTCTGTGGAGAAAGGCGTGGTAGTCTACTTCCATAAAGATCACAATTTTGGAACCCTACGGGGTAGTTCTACTCTATCCTAGAGGGTCGCTACGAGTTGGAATCGACTCAACAGCAATGGGCTTGGTCGGGCTTGGGTGGTTTGGTTAATGTCAATAGGATCTGCTACAAGTTTTTATCCTATTGAAAGAAATATATTAGAAGAGAAAATATAGGTCACGTCCAATATTGAGCCACTTGTGCTGCTTTATTTTCATAGCCAACAATGCAGAACATAACAACTTCCCGATTATATAAAGACAAAAAAGTGAAATAATACCCAGAGCCAACTAGAGGACACCATTTTACCACAAAATACCTAAGAGAGATTTTTAAGACTTTAACCACAGCAAATGAATCAAATATTAATTTTTAAAAATTAAACGTCTCTGGGACATTCGACAAAAACAGAACATCTCTGAAGATGGTCTTTCTAGGCCAGACATGAGGAGCCCATGGGCTCTTCTCTGTATTGTTCTCCCTCAGATGAAATGATTTTCTTCCTCTCTGTCATTGTCAAGACCAGTGTCCTTGGAAATCTCCATTAAATGATGAGGTTTGTAGTTTCCAAGGTTTTCTTTTTTTTTAATCTGTGGCTAGAATTTGTATACAGACGCTGTAGGTTTTTTTCCTTCATTTTCAGATTCAACATATTCAAAGCTCAATATATTTGCCAAAAATTCTGAGCCCTTCTGAAAATTATCACTTTTGTGAATTCAAAACTTCTGGTATTTTTCCCTGGTGTTCCAAAACCAGAGCAGCTTCAGGTCACAAGGCTGGCCAAGCATGTGTCACTTGGACAACACTGCAGCATGTTCTCTATGGGCTAATTTCAATAATTTATCAGCAGCCTATTCCAGGTCTCCTGAGCCGAGCTTCATGGCTCCCCAAAGTAGATTTTTGTTTGTTTGTTTTTAACACTGGGTGTTTACAAAAGCCTCACAGGCCTGGGGTGGACATTACTTCTAGAGGAATCAGTTTTAATGGCTCCTCTTGGAGCCTGGCCCAACCATGCAAATATCATCTTATCAACCTCAAGCAAAGCTGGGGGAGGAAGGCTGTGCCTCAGTATCTCAAGTTGATGGAAACATTGTTATATCAACCACAGTAGCAGGTGCAGGGCTACTACAATTTTTTGGAATCATGCCTGCCCCTCTTAACCCTCTACATGAGTAGAACCAGATTTTCACTGGGCCATTAAAGAAGCAAGAGAAGAAAGTGTTTTTCTCATTGATGGTTTTCTCTCAAGACCCTGTCAGAGTCCAAAGGTTCTAAGTGGCAATGGTTGAGCTATTATTTTACTTAGGGATAAGGGCTAAATAAATCAGAATATTCTTCTTATGAAGTTATTGTCTGATGTATAATACATTGAGACAAAATATAGTCATCATATCAACTCTAAAATTGAGTGTGACCTTGGTTTCATTTTTTTTCCTCCATACAGTAGTAAAAGCATCTTCAGAAGAAATTCCCAAACACAGGGGGAAATAACATTACCTTTTTTTATTTCAAGTGCAATGGGAAGAAAATCATAATCTGCACAAGAGTTGGTGAATTTGCTTAACTTGGATTGATGTAGTTTTAAAACTGATATGCTTTTGCTTCAAAGTCAAGTCAATTCTTCTAAAAAAGATGAACCAGTTTGTCAACCTGGATGCAAATATTAAAGGAAACCAATTTTTTGGTATTAATATAGTTATTGGAAATATTTTAAGTATATTTGGGATAATTTGAGTATGTGAATCTACTTTTTAAACTATAAAGTTTATGAAATATAAATACAGAGCATGTTTCCAATAAAAATTCATTATCAGAATGGGATGAACTATAAGTGTAAAATACACACCAGATTTCAAATACTTAGTATAAAAAATGTAAACTATTTCATTAATAATTTGTTTGGATTACATGTTAAAATGATAATATTTTTTATATACACCCACTCCTCACTTATTGATGTGGTTAGGTTCCAAAGACCAGGTCATAATACAAAAATTGGCGTTACACAAAAATGAAGGATGACCACATCAGATCACAAAATGGACGATGACTACATCATTATATAACTGCCAAATTACATCATTACGTAACTGCCAAACCACTGAGAATCATGGCCCAGCCAGGTTGACATTATAACCTTAGCCATCACAGCCAGCGTTACTCTGACCTCTCACCTTGGCCTTCATTACTGCCAGACGTACGTCATTAATGTGCAAAATAGTTGGATAGTAGATTGTTTACTATTGTCATAAATTCAAAATGTTGGATAATGGAAAAGTCAATAAGTGAGGAGTACATGTATTGGGTACAATATATTACTAAAATTAATTTCACTTCTTTCTTTTTACTTTTTAATGTGAATACTAAGAAATTTTAAATTACATGTGTGGCTTGCATTTTATTTTTAGTGGACAGCACTGATTTCGATAGTAATCCTTTGTCAGTTTTTGATGCTGCAAATATCTTCTCCCTGTGTGTTAACCTTGTTTATGCTATCTTTGCTGAACAAAAAAAAAAAAACAGTCCCAGCATATTTAAATCATTAATTTTTCATTTACTGTATGTGCTTTCACCACCTAATAAACTTTACAAAGATGAAAAAAATTCTAATCTGAATTTTAAAAATTCTGATAGACTTTCAAATGACCTCACTAAGGAAAATAAGTGATTTCTATTTGTCCTTCAGAATCTTCACGCTGCAACTTGAACAATCTACCATTCAACATCAGTTTTTAACTAACCAGATTGATAGCAAGAATGAAGTCTTCCTGTGGGTCACTAGATAGGGTCTGCAAAGTTAATATTTGGTGGTGGACAATCTAATGCTTTCCAAAAAGAAGAAAAAGTCCTTTAACTTTTCACTAGAAAACCCTATTACAAAGCCAAAATAGCTGCGTTTCATCAATTCACGTGCCATTCATTTTTTTCCTAAATTGATTCATTGCATTAAAGAATTTCATTTAGCCTCAAAGCTATCACCAGCTTTATTGTGATCTTCAGGGCTTGAGATATAGGGATTTTTTTCCCACCATTTTTTTTTTTAGCCAAATATGCATAAACTACAAGTTGAGAAAAAATTGCTTTGCTATAAAGTTCAAAACAATAAATAGCATAAGAGTAATCATGTCATTCCTGGCATATTTTACAATTTGATAAACTAAACTATTAACTCAGTGTTTAACTATACATTCAGACTAATTCATATTCTGGAATTTTTCTCAATTTTTGCTCTAGGTAAAATTTTGGAAGCCCTCATAGTGAACATCTTCATGAGGTTTCCTCAGAGATATGGGATTTTTATTATTATTATTTGTAATTAGAAGTTGAAGTTCTCAGATTCCACCTTTATTAAGTAGGGTTTGCATGAATATGACCTGGGTGTTAGTCAGATAGTCAACAGGGCCACACAATATTATTGCTCAAAATTTTTAGACATAAAATATTCCAGAAAACTAAATCCTATTCCTTTAAATATATGTGAACTAATCCAGAATGTAAGCCTTGTAAAATTTTCAGTTTTATGCTTCCATCATCAATTACCTAGAAGT
This sequence comes from Dugong dugon, assembly GCA_030035585.1. NCBI lineage: Eukaryota > Metazoa > Chordata > Mammalia > Sirenia > Dugongidae > Dugong > Dugong dugon. Next base: position 107,677,289 of record CM057466.1, on the reverse strand, counting down.
AAAGAAAGAAAACACACACACACAAAAAAAACAAGGAATAGTGACAGATCACTTTTAGAGAGAAAGAAACAATGCTAGTTGTTGGTAGTGATTGGTGGGAGTCTTCCAAGTATACACTCTTCCCTGAGCCATGAAAAGGGAACTTTGTATTTATTCTCAGTATATACTAATATTCACAGTCTATTACTAGTCATAAATTGGTGATGACTGCAATTAAATATCAATTATTTTATTTTGATAATGTTCTGATACTTAGCTGGTAAAACCAGGGTGAAAATGAGGAACATGGAGTAATGTACAATGTGCTTCTCAGGGTTCCAAGGCGTCTTTCTCGTACAAATTAATTTAGTAAATCATAAATATCCTTAAGCACATAGCTACCATTAATCAAGATTTTAGTTATTTGTTTTAAGTTAAAGCTTTCTTAAATATGCTTTTTTTTTTTTTTCCACTCTAATTTGTACAAAAAAACATCTCGGAACTCTGAGAAGCACTTTGTCATTTAGTAGGCAATCAGTTGCTCAGGGAGGCCACCAAGTCCAGGCTTCTTCAACTCTTCTGTTTCAATATGCTGGCTTTGTTTTCAGGCTTGAATACTCATTGTCATAAGATGGTTGCCACAGCTCCAGGCATCATTTCCAAAACAGGAAACAAAGGGAAAAGCAACAAAATGAGTATCTCCTTTCGGGTTTATTTTCCCAGAGAAGCCCATCAGATTCCTTTCATAGATCACTGACCAGAACTTGGTCACATGACCCCCAGAACAACCATTGTCAAACAGAAAGAAGATTGCTATGATTGGCAATCTCGGGTCAGACGCACCTTAGTCTTCAAGGTGACATTTATCCTTTTTAACACTTTAAAGAGGTCTTTTGCAGCAGATTTGCCCAATGCAGTGCATCCTTTGATTTTACTTGTGTGTGGTATTAATGACATTGTTTGATAATTTCCGCATTCTGTCGGATCACCTTTCTTTGGAAAGAGTACAAATACGGATCTCTTCCAGTCAATTCGCCAGGTAGCTGTCTTACAAATTTCTTGGCATAGATGAGTGAACACTTCCAGTGCTGCATCCCTTTGCTGAAACATCTCAGTTGGTATTCCGTCAATTCCTGAAGCCTTTTTTTTCACCAATGCCTTCAGTACAGCTTCTTTCAGTACCATCAGTCCTTGTTTATATGCTACCTCCTGAAATGGTTGAACGTCAACTAATTCTTTCTGGTACAGTGACTCTGTATATTCCTTCCATCTTCTTTTGATGCTTCCTTCGACATTCAATATTTTCCCCATAGAATCTTTCAATATTGCAACTCGAGGTTTGAATTTTTCTTCAGTTCTTTCAGCTGGAGAGATGCCGAGCATGTTCTTCACTTTTGGTTTTCTGACTTCAGGTTTTTGCACATCATTATAATATTTTACTTCATCTTCTCAAGCCACCCTTTGAAATCTTCTGTTCAGCTCTTTTATTTCGTCATTTCTTCCTTTTGCTTTAGCTACTCTACGTTCATGAGCAAGTTTCAGAGTCTCTTCTGACATCCATTTTGGTCTTTTCTTTCTTTCCTGTCTTTTTAATGACCTCTTGCTTTCTTCGCATATAATGTCCTTGATGTCATTCCACAACTCATCTGCTCTTTGGTCATTACAGTTTATTGCTTCAAACCTATTCTTGAGATGGTCTCTAAATTCAGATGAGATATACTCAAGGTCATACTTTGGCTCTCGTGGACTTGTTCTAATTTTCTTCAACTTCCGTGTGAATTTGCATATGAGCAATTGATGGTCTGTTCCACAGTTGGCCCCTGGCCTTGTTCTGACTGATGATATTGAGCTTTTCCATCGTCTCTTTCCACAGATGTAGTAGATTTGATTCCTGTGTATTCCATCTGGCAAGATCCACATGTATAGTCTCTGTTTATGTTGTTGAAAAAAGGTATTTGCAACGAAGAAGCCGTTGGTCTTGCAAAATTCTATTATGTGATTTCCAGCATTGTTTCTATCATCAAGGTCATACTTTCCAGCTATTGATCCTTCTTCTTTGTTTCCAACTTTTGCATTCCAATTGCCAGTAGTTATCAATGCATCTTGAGTGCATGTTGGATCAATTTCAGACTGCATAAGTTGGTAAAAATCTTCATTTTCTTCATCTTTGGCCTTAGTGGTTGGTGTGTAAGTTTGAATAATAGTCATATTAACTGGTCTTTCCTGTAGGCATACGGATATTATCGCTGACAGCACTGTATTTCAGGATAGATCTTGAAATGTTCTTCTTGACGATCAATGAAATGTCATTCCTCTTCAACTTGTCATTCCCAGCAGAGGAGACCATATGATTGTCTTAATCAAAATGGCCAATAGCAGTCCATTTCAGCTCACTAATGCCTAGGATATCAATGTTTATGTGTTCCATTTCATTTTTGATGACTTCCTATTTTCCTAGATTCATACTTCATACATTCCATGTTCCAATTATTAATGGATGCTTGCAACTGTTTCTTCTCATTTTTAGTCATGCCACATCAGCAATTGAAGGTCCCCAAAGCCTGACTCCATCCAAGTCATTAAGGCTGACTCTACTCTGAGGAGGCAGCTGTTCCCCAGGCGTATTTCGAGTGACTCCCAATCTGAGGGGCTCATCTTCTGGCACTATATCAGACAATGTTCTACTGCTATCCATAAGGTTTTCACTGGCCGATTTCTTCAGAAGTAGATCACCAGGTCCTTCTTCCTAGTCTGTCTTAGTCTGGAAAATCTTCTGAAACCTGTCACCGTTTGAAATACCAGTGGCATAGCTTCCAGCATCACAGCAATATGCAAGTCACCACAGTAGAACAAACTGACAGATGATTGTTGAGTATATTTCCACTTGCCATGAAAATTTTGCCAAGAGTTACTTCCTCTGTTTTTATTTAGCATTTAGTTAATTTACCCAATTGAATGAAATTTCTTAAACCACCCTACACCTTTATTTCTGTATTTTTATGCAAATAATGCATTCTGTGTTTGTTTGGCAAGTGCACCCTCTCCCCACCACGTATTTTTGTAAGCCAAACTTAGAACACTTGAATTATTTGCATAAAAATACAGTAGACACGATTTTTCACACCAGAAGTTTTCCTAATCATCAAATATTTAATTCCACGGACCACAACTACCATGGCCTCCACCAGACTGAGTCCAGTACAACTAGATGGTGCCCAGCTACCACCACTGACTGCTCTGACGGGGATCACGATAGAAAGTCCTGGACAGAGCTGGAGAAAAATGTAGAACAACATTCTAACTCACAAAAAATGACCAGACTTACCGGCCTGACAGAGACTGGAGAAACCCCAAGAGTATGGCCCCCGGACACCCTCTTAGCTCAGTAATGAAATCACTCCCGAGGTTCACCCTTCAGCCAAAGATTAGACAGCCCCATAAAACAAAACGAGACTAAAGTGGCACAATAGCCCAGGGACAAGGACTAGAAGGCATGAAGAGACAGGAAAGCTGGTAATAGGGTACCCAAGGTTGAGAAGGGAGAGTGTTGACATGTCATGGGGTTGTTAACCAATGTCATAAAACAATATGTGTACTAAATGTTTAATGAGCAACTAGCTTGTTCTGTAAACCAGCATCTAAAATACAATTTTTAAAAAAGTTGGAATATAAAAAAATAAAATAAAAATGAAATACAAATATTTAATTCCAATTATTTACAAAGGGCCTATATAAACCAAGATCTATATTGGTCGGAATACAACTAATACAACTTTGCTGATACAATTAATATAGGAGCCCTGGTGGCACAGTGGTTAACTGCTAGGTTGCTAACCAGAAGTTCAGCAGTTTTAACCCACCAGCTGCTCCACAGGAGAAGAATGTAGCACTCTGCTTCCATAAAGATTACAGCCTTCAAAACTTTAACAATTGATATAAGTTGGAATTGACTCAATGGCAACAGGTTTGGTTTGGTTTGGAATACAATTAATATGACTCTTTTACTATATATTACTATCAATATCATGGCTTTTAGCTGTCCCCTGCATAACATCATTTGCAGATTAATTCTCACACCAAACTTGCAGAAGCACCTGTGATCAAGTTTACTCCCTGAAATATATGCCAAATCTAGTGCAAGAGGAAATCTACAACACCTAGTTTGCTGGGAAATTAATAGGCAGAACCCATCTCTTCTCATTTATGGTGTGCCTACACAGTGCCTCACTCATAATAAACATTCAACCAATGCTTTATAAATGAAGGAAGCAGACACGTTTTAGAGGAAATCCCACCCACAAAAAATTCAATTCACATGTAGAGTAATATTTAAAAGACCTACATGCTATCAAAGATTAAGGAAATACATGCTGTAAGAACAGAGTAGAACTGCCCCATAGGGTTTCCAAGGAGCAGCTGGTAGATTTGAATTGCCAACTTTTTGGTTAGCAGCTGAGCTTCTAACCACTGTGCCACCAGGGCGCCTCAATTCTTGTAAAATTACTCCACATTATAAGAATATCCAAACATAATTAACTGAAGAATACTGATTAAAAAAATACATGCCTCTTTCAAATTTCAAATTTCTTACCAGTAACATAAAGTGGTAAATAATAACCTCCGATTATTCCAGATTACATTTTGACCTGCTGTAACAGCATTCCTTTAGATTATACATAGAGATAAAAGCTGATCAGTGAAAGGCAATTCTTTTATACCACGAAATTTCGGGGTAGCATTATAAAGAAAAAGAAGACCCCTCAATGAGATAGATTGACACCGTGGCTGCAACAATGGGCTCAAAAATTGCAACAATTGTGAGGATGGTGTAGGACCAGGCAACACGTCCCTCTGTTACACATAAAATCACTATGAACCCACTGCCATTGAGTCGACTGCGACTCATAGGGACCCCACAGACTGCCGCATCTTTCTACCGAGGAGCCGCTGGTGGTTTCAAACAGCCTACCTTTCGGCTAGCACTCAATCGCTTTAACAAGGTCACTATGAATTGGAACCAATTCGACAGCACCTAACAACAGCACAACAATATAATCTAGCAGAAAACAGTGTTGCAACTTTAAAAAAAAAGAAATTCTACAGAATATTTCCATTTCCCTTTAGTCAAAATTGATATAATTAAAGTTAATACTCATGGCTAAAGAAAGAAAAGCCATTAAAAAAAAAAAATAAAAGATCCATTGTGGACATTCTGGATATGGGGTGGTCATTAAAATAGTTGCAAATAATAATGAAGCATAAATGATAACCATTATTGATCATGTGAGACATGTGAGGAAAAATATATCACTGTCATGGATCACATGACCCTTCATTCCTAAAAGCATTGAAAGCAAAAGAGTCAAAAGCCGCTCAATAAGGAGGCTAAAAAAGGATTGCCAAATTGGTCATAACCTCCCATGCTCTGCTGATTTTAAAATTCTACATATTTAAAGAATACACTAGAAGCTTATGGTTTCAGATCGTCTAGTTCAGCAAATTTACTTTCTCAAAAATTAAATGCTATTGATGATATCAACATGCAGAATATACAAAACAAAGTTATCTTTCCAAGGCTGAAATTTTAAGCTGTCCTCATGATAACATGCTGGTTACGACGTGGTGACTCCCACTTTCCAGTCAACATATCTATGAACACAAAACGTGAATTGCTTGGAAAAACAAGGATATTAGGATAAACAGTTTGCAAGAGATTGAGAGAATTTCTACAAACTACAGGAACATAATCAGTGAACTATACTCTATTTTCTGAAATATTGTCTTCTCTGAAATTGGTTTAACTAGCCTAACTCAGAAACATAGAGCCTATTAAAAAAAAAAAAAAATTGCCATCAAGTCAACTCCAACTCATAGTGACCCTACAGAATAGAGTAGAACTGCCCCATAGGGTCTCCAAGGCAGTAAATCTTTATGGAAGCAGACTGCCACATCTTTCTCCCACAGAGCAGCTGGTGGGTTCAAACTGCTGACCTTGCCATTAGCAGCTGAGCGCTTTGACCACTGTACCACCAGGGCTCCTTATGGAGCCTTTAATCTACAGGAAAATGGTCAGCCACCTCCATCCTCTTTGCTCCCCGACTCCTTTAACCACAATAGGAGTACTCTTTTTCTGAGGCAGTCAAATCTTTGTCCCACCTATTTTCCTGTATCTGCTCTGGGTCTGCAACCTCTAAAAGTCAGTGATGCAGAACATATAAGAGACTGGGGCCTCCCCACGGCCCTACTCTGGGCTCTTTCCTAAATCACTGTGATCAAAATCGGAGACACACAGCCCTGGAGACAGACATTTTGGTAGAAGAAAAACAGAATGCCTCCAAGAATTTGAAAACTACATTATCCCACTAATAGTCAGAGAAGAGTAAATCTTAGTCCAGAAGACCCACATTGGACAAATGCATTCTAGACAGAATGCAGACCAGACATGAGCTCATTAGCATATACTTCAGCCTCAGATCCGACAGGTGCTGAGCAGCAGGCTAAGCACAACTCACACTCCATCATTTGCAAACGTGAAGTCTTGGCAGGGCAAAGCCAACTGTCTCCCCTCCTGCCCTCCTCCATTGGGTGAGCAGTTGGACCAGGTGTGTCACAAGTGTCTGTCCCCAGCCCGCAGCCAAGAACTCTCCTCTGAGACCAGACTTGAGTAATCAACTGTTCACAGGACAGCTCCTGAACATATCCAAAACCATTTTGCTCTTCACCCAATCTCTTCCTCTTCCAGTGTTTCCTATTTCCACAAATGCCACCACTACACAAAAAGCTCAACCTGGAAACCTAGGAATCACCTAGGACTCCTCCACAACCAAGGTTGCATATCCCAGCCCTACCAATCTTACTGATTTCACCTTCTAAAGATCTCTCAAATCTGCTCATTTTTCCCCATTGCCAGTAACACCATGATATTCCAAGCTAAGCTCATCTTTCCCCCATAATATGCATGGCACCCACGTTGCAAGCCTTCTCCCAACATATGATCTATTCTCCCCAGTACAGCCAATGTGATCTTTTCAAATTCAAATCTGATTTCACCACCCTCAGCCCCCTCAGTGGATGGCTACTGCTCTCACAACGTAGACAAGGCCGCTCCATGTGGCGACACTACCTTCAACAGTTTCTTCCCCAGCTATCTCACATCATACGTCTCTTTTCTTTCATCCTTCACCACATTTGCCACTTGTGTTTGACCCATCATGTTCCCGCTCACCACAAAGATGTTGCACGTGCTGTGTCTCCTTCCTGTAACATTTTATCGGCCCTCTTCACTTGGCTAAATTCTACCTTAGCCTGGTTCCCTAGAAAGCCAGGCCTGAGGTCTTGCTTATGCCCTGTTCCTGGAGGTGCAGCCCAGTGGCTGGAGAGTGAGGGGAAGCGAGGAGCAGGGAAGGATAAGGAACAATGCAAAGTGACGTTTCACCATCCTAGCCACTGTTTCATGAGTGGGCTCTTTGGTGGGTGCCCACTTGGCCATGAGGGACATCTCAAACAGGCTGTACAGGACATCATGCCTCAGGAAAGCCCATGAGATGGAGGGAGGAGATGCATGGACCTTCCCAACTTTCTCCCAGGTCATTTTTCTCATCAGATTAACTGTTTTCCTACAGGGAGTTAACTCTCTCATGGGTGCAGGTTGTGGCTTCCAGACCCATTATTTGGGAAGCCAGACCCCAACCCATGGTGTGGCATTTTATCCAAGTCGTAAAGTCATGGGAAGAGACAGAGACTCAGGACATGGCTGGCGGGACTAGCTGTAGGAAGTGATCAAGGAGGAGACCCCAGTCCTTTTAGCAGACGCTGCTCGCCCTCAAGTCTGAGGAGGTCAGCCAAGGTCACAACCTAATTACTCAACAATGGTGGAAGCATTGAATAAATTGTATACATCCCTAGTATGTGACTATACCTCTTGCAACCATAATAATGGTATTTACAACAATTTTGAAGTCCCTGGGTGGTACAAACAGTTAAAGTGCTTGGCTGCTAACCAAAAGATTGGAAGTTCAAGTCCACCCAGACATGCCTTAGAAGAAAGTCCTGGTGATCTGCTTCTGAGAAATTAGCCATTGAAAACCCGACAGAGCACAGTTCTACTCTGACATACATGGGGTCGCCATGAGTCAGAATCAACTCAATGCAACTGGTTCTACAACAATTTTAATGACACAAAAATTTGTCTATAAAACTAAAGGAGAGAAGTATACAATATTGTGTATAAACTGTTTCAATTATACAATCAAACTCTTTGGTTCCGTTTAAATATTTTTCCCAAGAGTATATATTACTTGGGGGCAGCGGTCGTTCAGTGGTAGAATTCTTGCCCTCCATGTGGGAGACCCAGGTTCGATTCTTGGCCAAAGCACCTCATGCACAGCTACCACCCATCTGTCAGTAGTGGCTTACATGTTGCCATGATGCTGAACAGGTTTCAGTAGAGGTTTCAGATTAAGACAGCCTAGGAAGAAAGGCCTGGAGATCTACTTCCAAAAAATGAAACCCTGTAGATCACAAAGGTCAGATCCTATTGTGCATGGGGTTGACATGAGTCAGGGGCCGACTTGACGGCAGTTAGCAACATACATTACCATCATAATTTTTTTTTTAATGGAAGAAAACAGTGTCTCAGGAAGTGGGTTCAGCGGGTTCCACAGGAATCCCTTGGAAAGTGTACAACATGGAGGGACCAGGGCAGACAGACCCCAGGGCAAGAAGGGATGACCACAGTCCAGCAGTGAAGATGGGAAGTCAAGGCCATTTTCTGAAGGAGCCTGTACCTCCAACACCTTGGCTTCCTCATCTGTCCATTTCAAATGAGATCCTCTTCACTGGGTTGTAATGAAGATTCAATGAGGAGATGTACTTGGAAGCTTACTCGGAAACCCACTGTGTCTTGCCTTCCTTTCTACCTGCTGCAACAGGGGAGAGTCTCCTGATGTCACTTTCCATCTCAGTGACTATGGTCTCTTTCAAAATGATCTTTTTTTTCCCCCTGAAACTTCTCTCTAACTAACTTTATTTGACATTGCAGCACTAAATAATAGATGTGAAACTTCTCACATCTGTACTGAAAGAAATATGTTACAACATAAAGTTGTATACTGCCTCCAGCTATCATTATAAGTGAACAGCAGAGCCTATTTCAAAAAATTTGGGGGAAAAAAAGATGTTTTAGGACACTATCATTTCAACAGTGGTTTTCTCCTACGGCTGGGACTTTTCTGTGCTTTCCAAATTTTCTACAAGCAGCATGAATGTTTTGTATTTCAAGAAATGTATATTCTTTTCATGTTTTCAATAAAATGATATAGATCATTTAAAATATAAGATATATTTTTAAGTGATAATGTGCACTGATGATAATATAGGGCAATTCTGGCACTCTCATAGGATCGATAACTATGTCCAATCTACTTGGGAAGCAATTCGGGGATCACTTTTAAATGATTCCACTCATCAGTGCAATAATATTCCACCTCAAAGTCTCTCCCAAGGGGAAAAAAATGTTAAATGTGGATAAAATCTCATGTACCAAGAAATGTTGATTGCAATATTATATATGATCATTAAAAAAGAGAAAATTGTAAAATGCCCTAAAATGATAAATGACTAAATAAATTAAAATATATCTAACTTGTGAAGCATCATAAACCACCCAAAATTAAATTTATAAAGAATTTTACTTCTTATCATGGAAATGCTAAAATATATACAAATTACAGAAAATAGTAAAATGAATTTCCAAATCCCCATCACCCAACTTCAACAAGCATCAACACATAACTTACTTCATTTATACTCCCTTCTACTCTATCCCTGCTAAACCCTTATCTTGAAGCAAAACTCTAATATAGCATTTCATCCACAAATTCTTCAGTATTTGTGTTTCCAAGATAATAATTTTTAGAACTTTGTCAAAATAATATCATTATGCCTAAAAAGTTAATAAAATTCTTTAATATCATCAAGTATTTAGTCAATATTCTAAAGCATTTTAATTATTCTTCTTTATGACAGAAGAATTTTAATTCTTCCAGTGACATGGGAAATGCTAATTATAATGTTAAGGGGAAAAGCAGGATACAAATCTGTATGTAATGCATAATTTCAAATACATAAAAATATATGTAGAAAAAGATTATAAGAAACACCTGGTCTATACAAACCACGGCCTCATCTACCCTGACACCAGAAGAACTAGGTGATCCCCAGCTACTACTACTGACCATTCTGATCAGGAACACAATAGATGGATCCTGATAGAATGGGAGCAAAATGTAGAACAGAACTCAAATTCTTAAAAAGTCCAGAATTACAGACCGGTTGAGACTGGAGGACTCCCTGAGACTATTGCTCAATATCATACATGAGTACTGTGCTCCTTAAAAAATCATCTATATGACATTAAATGGTCAACATTTACTCAAAAGCAAAGAGGACAAGGCAAGGTGGCAGGAAGACTACTAGAAATGGAATAACCAGAACTGAAATAATTAGAAAGTTGACACACTGTGACAAATGTACCCAATGTCACTGCACAAATTGTGTAGAAATTGTTAAATGAGAACCTAATTTGCTATGTAAACTTTCACCAAAAACACAATAAATTTTTTTTTAAAAAAGAAAATACCTGGGCATTCTTAAATTTAACGTCCATAAATTCCACTCTCCACAGGCCCCAATGAAGGACCCTGTCTTATCACATTTCTGCTACCCTACGTGGAGTCACACCCCTGTGCGTGGTGGGTGTGGGTATGCCTACATAGATGGGTCACAAGCCCCATCCCAGCCTGTGCCTCTCAGATAAGCTTTGCTGTTCCCTGCAAATCACTGTGCTGTACACTATGGGAAGGTGTATATGCAAATTTGTGAATATCGAAAATCCTTGTGAAATTTTCTTGCCAAATGTCACTGATCTACTGTACAGCAAAATGTTTAATAAAGTTTATTTCTATTGGAAAGATCATGCATTCAGACTTATTTATTGAATGCTGGTTTTTTTTTCTTCCTTTTAGAAAATCAAGGCAAAAATATTATCTGTCATACCAGGTTCTTGTAAGAATTAAATTAGCCAATGCTCACCAAGCACCTATTAAAGTACCTAGAGCACACTGAAGCCTCTAAAAATGGAGGTAATGATGGTGCCATGTACAATATTTATCTCTGGGGATTAAAAAAAGAAGATGAAAAATATATATCCCTGACCTCTGGTATAGGAATAAAAGACTGAATAAATGTTATTTTATCTATTTTACCACAAAACCGAACATTAGCTATTACAGTTATCAAACTATATGAACTAATCATAAGCAGTATATAATAGCCTGAATTTTTTTTTTACTCAGACTTGTTAACTCCCTGTCTATATCATTTTGAATTTATCTCTCTTAAATCCTTCATGTTCCTCAGCTACTAAAGGCTGTTATTTCATTGTTTCACATAACATCCAAGGAAGAAATCTCTGTAAGACTTTGTCTTTTCAAAATTGAAAAAAAAAAGACAAAATGACTAAAGCAAATTGTTAATGAGAGATTAGACCCTTCTTAAGCCATTGTCCAGGCTTCTCCAACACTAACCTAAAATGTTGGATGCTTTGCTTGCTAATAATCATTTTAGGTGATGATATTTTAGGGATGTATATTTACAAATATTTAGCTATAATATTCTATAATTTGCTATTTTTGTTGTTAGTTGCCATTGAGTCAATTTATATACTACATTAATAAATATTAAAAAAGACGTTTTGAGCTTGAATCTTTTAAAAAATCATGATTATAATGTTGTTGTTAGGTGCTGTCGAACAGATTCCGACTGATAGCAACCCCATGTGATAGAGTAGGACTGCCCCATAGGGCTTTCTAGGCTGTAATCTTTACAGGAGAAGATTGCCAGGTCTTTCCCCCATGGAGCTGCTAAATGGGTTGCAAACTCTCAGTTAGCAGCCAAGTGAGTACCATCGTGCCACCAGACCTCCTTAATGATTATAATAAACCAAACCCATCGCCATGGAGTGGATTTCAACTCATATCGACCCTATATGACAGAGTAGAACTGCCCTATAGCTTCAAAGGAAACTGAAATCTTTCACAAAGGAGCAAAATTGATAAAGTAGTCTTCACCGCATATAAAAAGCGTAAGGATAGTCCAATGGCCTTTTGTTCTCAGTGGCAATTGGTTCAAGTATACTGAAATTGGCTGCTCATCAATTGATTTAAGGCTCATGAGGAAGCCTAAAAAAAGAGAAGAAAAAAAACAAAACAAGCAAACAAACAGAAAAAACCTGTTCACCCACCAAGGAAGAGCTTCCAGTGGCTCCAAAGCCCCAAGTACTCAATACCAAAAAAAAGCAACTTCCAGAAAATGCGTGTAATGAGTGACTTAAATGAAAAATAATAGTACTTACACAATTGAAAAATAATAAAGACTGTATGCAAATTATTTTCCAGTGTGTTTCCCCCATATCTAGGTATAATCTGAGCCTCTGTTTAAATTATTTTTTCCTCCTTTGAAACAAGGCACAATGGCACAGCATGAGCCAAGGGTGCAGGGGCCAAGGCAAAATCATTGCTTCTGAAGGGTTTTCAGGTATCCAAGAACAGGCCCCAGATGGTACAGCAACATTCAGAAAAACACCACAGTTATCATGGGCCCAGCTCCAACCTTCCTATCCGAGAGCAAAGCATTGATGGATTAGCGTCTATGTTGGATCTTATTTCATCCATGGCCTTTGGGTATATGCAAATATTTTTAGCTCAGTCAGGATCCTGTGCACACACAAAGCACATAAAAGTAACCAACCAACCTTGTCTAAATAATAAAATGAAAACACAAACACAAGTTAAAACCAAAGACAGTCAGGGAAAATAAATGTGCTGTTATAATTGGGCAACACTTGCTTTAAACGTTCCGTTTGGAGAACTTCCATAAACCAAAAGTAGGATAAATTCAGAGCTGAGATCCACACCGCTCCCAAATTGATGAGGCACAGGTGGAGCTGCAGCCTGAGGGAGCAGGCATCTTGCTGACGAAGCCAGCCCCTCCGAGAGGTCCACACTGCCCCCTTTCCACCAGGTATGCCTCCCGCCACGCTAAAAACTCCCCAGCTGCCCCCAAGAAGGTCACCTTGCCTCTTTTCAAAGAAGACAGGCCAAATGACTGAAATTAAAGGACAGTGAATTTTTCCTCATTTTATTGCATTTAGGTGTAAATGATCAAATTGTATGCATAGATTAAAGTCTTTCTGTTTGCATCCCTCTTTTATGCCATTAATGTCACTCTTCTCATTAGTGTGATGCTTGCAGGACTGTACCAGAACATACCAAAAAGCATCAAGTGAAGTACACATCTTCTCTAAAAAAAGAAAATTCACTATAACAATTCAATTCATCAACACAAATTTTGACTCTTGTAAACGAAGACTGAGGCAGTGATGTTTCAGTGGTAGAAATCTCACCTTCCATACAGGAGATACAGGTTTGATTCCCAGCCAAGGCACCTCAGGTGTAGCCACCACTCATCTGTCAGTGCTGAATAGGTTTCGTTGGAACTTCCAAACTAAGATGGACTAGGAAAAAAGGCCTGGGAATCTACTTCAGAAAATCAGCCAAGGAAAACCCTGGATCACAATGGTCCAGTCCACAAGCAATCATGAAGATGGAGCAAGACTGAGCAGCATTTTGTTCCATTGTGCACGGGGTCACCACAAGTCAGGGCCAACTTGAAGATGGCTAACAACAACAACAAATTAAGATTACACAATCAATTAAATGCTACACCAGGACTATCTTCATTTAGAACTATAATAATACAACTCAGTCCACATTCCCCATTTTACTGCGCCTGATAGCACCAGCCATCAGCGTGGAGAAAAGGAAGGGAAAGAGGAGGAAACAGAAATCCTGAGAGACTTCAACTGCAGAAATCATTACTTGCCATTTGCTTGCAAGCGTTCTTCCTCGAGCTTATTGTTCCTATTTATTTATGGATTATGTGTGCATGCATTTAAGGTCCCTGGGTGGTGCAAACAGTTTGCACTCATCTACTAACCTAAAGGTGGAAGTCTGAACCACCCCAAGCAGCATCACAGAAGAAAAGCCTGGCAATCCGCCTCCATTACAGCCAAGGTTTAGCTTAACTAGTAAAGAATGTCCTCCGCATTATGCTGTTTTAAGATCTATCTATATGACATCAAATTGACTATAGCAGCTCAAAAGATTAGATAGGAAACTTAGGGGGCAGTGAGCTTGTCAATGGAAGAGGAACAACTCAGAAGCGGGTGAGAATGGTTGCACAACTCAAAGAATGTAATCAATGTCACTGAATTGTACATGTAGAAACTGGAATTGGTGTATGTTTTGCTGTGTATATTCTCAACAACAATGAAATAAAATAAGATTATAGCCAAGAAAAACCTATGGAGCAGTTCTGCTCTGTAACACGTGGGGTTGTCATGAGTCGAAATTGACTCTACAGCAACAGCTTTAGTGAGTTTTCTTCGTATGTGTATTTATGTATGCATTGAGTACGCTGGGATTTCATTTTTTTATATATAAGCAGCTGCATCCCATAAAAGGTTTGGAGCAGGTGCCATTCACCTGTGAGCAGTGTACACAAGTCACTCCTATAAGATGAGAACTCCCTGAACACACACAAAAGATAGTGAGTCACAGGTAGTAAAAGATGTGGTCACCAATGGTTTGGACAGTGAGAATCATAGTAGCTGAGAGAAGAGGGTATATTTCTAGCAACAGCAGTCACAGAAGGCTTAACGGAGAGGAGGTATCTGAGTTGGGCCCTAAAGTGATGTTGTTGTGTGCCATCGAGTCAATTAGGACTCATAGCAACACTACAGGACAGAGTAAAACTGCCCCATAGGATTTTCTTGGCTGTAATGTTTCTGGGAGCTGATTGCCAGGTCTTTTCTCCCACAGAGCTACTTGTGGATTTGAACCACCAATCTTTTGCTTAGCAGCCAAGCACTTAACCATTGAGCCACCAGGGCTAGTAACCACATTGACATATTTAAATGATGCATCTTTTTCTGGCTTCCATATCTTCACCTTTCTTCTTCTCTATACACCTTTTTTTCACCTATCCTAATACCACTTTAAAGGATCACTAGTGGTGCAATGGTTAAGGGCTTGGCTGCTAAGAAAAAAGTCAGTGGTTTGAACCTGTGGTGCAATAAATTACTTTTATATGGCCTTTCTCACCATAGTCTTGTGAATCCTACAAAATTATTCAATGGGACTATGCAAATAAGGTGCTTGTGGCCCATCAAGGGGATTGGACAGCTTGCTAATAATGCAAATAAGGTGCATGGAACCCATGTGGGGGTGGGACCATGCAAATAAGGTGTATGGAACCCTAACAAGGGGATCAATCAGTTTTGCCATCCCAGTAGGCTTAAAAGAGAGCCTATCCTAGAGCAAAGGGGGGACTTCATTACCACCAAGGAGAAGAGCCAAGAGTGCAGTGCATCCTTTGGACCTGGATTCCCTATGCTGAGAATCTCCTAGTCCCAGGAGATAGCTGTAACACTAGAGATGGTGTAAGAAGGTGAGAAGCAGCAGCAGAACCAGGAGACCGAAGCAAGATGGTGCGGTGGGCTTCCCGGCCCACTGATCAAGGCGGCTACAGTGGGCAAGCCAACCCATGGAGCAAGAGAGATGAATGCTTTCAGGCAGGAGACTTTCTGGTGGAGTGGGGTGCCTCCAGGAACTTGCTGGAAGAGCTAGGCTTGCCAACCTATGGAGAGAGAGAGAGCTGAGTGCCTTCGGGCAGAGGCTTACTGGCAGAGTGGGGTGCCTCTGCATACTTATCAGTGGAGCTAAAGAGCTTTGTAACACTTTTCCAAGCAGGGCAGAGGCCAGGCTGCCCCAAGAGGCTCAAGGGACTAAGGGTCCAAGGAGCTAAGAGGCCAAGAGGCCAAAGGCAGGGAGAGGCCTGCCTGTGGGCATGGCTGAGAAGCTGGTCCTGCCCAAAGAACTGTATCCTGAGTCATTCATGATCCTGAATTGTAACCTGTTACTTCCCTAATAAACCTCATAACTATGAATGTGGTCTGTGAGTTCTGTGTGGTCATAACACTGAACAATTAAACCCAGCAGAGAAGTAGGGAGTGCCATGGGAGGGACGGCTGGTGTTAGAATTGGTAAAAAGGTTGGAGAGAGGAGGTATGTCTGATTTCCACCTCACAGGAATCAGCTTTGGGCTGATGCTGATAATGATTCTCCTGCCCCCTTCTGAAGTTAGACGAAGAGTTTGGATGACACCCCCATGCCATTTTTTGCAGAACTCACCAGCCACCCAAGGGAGAAAAGACCTGGTGATCTGCTTCCCTAAAGTTTACAGCCTCAGAATCCCTGTAGGGTGGTTCTACTCTGTTACATTGAGTAGCTATGAATCAGAATCAACTCAATGGCACACAACAACAACAATACTACTACCATTACTACTAGTACTATTATTATGTTCATTGGAGAACTGTATAAGAACACGTCCAAAGCAAAAACTCAAAGCAAAAAATTTAAAAAACAGTGTGACCAGAGCGAATAGTTTGTGAAAAGGAGTACTAGTATGTTGTGTTATATACAGTTTTACAACAATTTTTTTTTAAAGGAGTACCAGTAGAAAACAAGACTAGAAATAAAATTGGATCCAAACTGTGAAGGCTTAAAAACCCATAATAATACTATGTTTAGAGTTTAGTCCATCAGTAATGGGAGCCATTGAAAGTTTGTACGATATGGCTGGAGTCAGTGCTCATAAATGCAGCCAAGAGCAGGAGGCGGCAAAGGCAGCAGATACAGGAATGGGCTTGGAAGGGAGACAGCAGACCTCACCATTATGTAGATCAGGACCCCAAATCTACATGCTTTGGAAGGGGCTGATAACTTACACTAAGATGTAAGGCAGTATGACCGACATCTCAGGTGGCTCTGACCCAGATGGTACAACCAGGAAAAGACAAGAGCTGAGATTTCTGCTCAGGTCATTCAGACAAGGCAACACTTTGGTTCCAGGACACCAACCCTCTCTTTGGGGGATTCTTTGCCTTATGCTTACCCAGCTTCACCTAACACCTTCTGTTCTCCAAATGACCCACCAATGTTCCAACCCATGTCCCTTGAACGTCGCCATCATCTCTCCTGACTCTATTCCTTCAGGTATTTGAAGACAGCAATCTATTTACTTTTAACTAATTGCTGAAAGTAACTGATTAGTTCTTTATATTGCCATCTCATTATGAAAAGGACTTGAGCCAGCTTTCAGAGATATGTACAAGAAAGCAAGAGGATAAACACATAGAATCAGAATGTGAGGAAAGGAGAATTGAAAGGAGGAAAGTAAGATGACAAGAATACCGGTCATAAGAGGCTCTGATATCAGAGTGTGTGCTGAGGGCCACATGTGCGGAGTTCATCAGAAGAGACTGGGTGTTACAGCTACAGCAACCAGAGAAGATATGATTCTGAGAATCTGCAGACCTGCCTTCACTGTGCATCTATGGAAGAGCTGGGCTGAAAGTAAAGCCTCAGTCAGCAAATGCCTAAGACAGAAGGAGGCAAGTGGAATCAATGAGAAAGGCAGAGCCTGAGGTCATGGTGTTGAGCAGGAGGTGCTCCTAAGCGAACGCACATGGGCTCAGGGAACCCAGAAGGGGGCGCTCTGCTGAAGCTTACTGGCTGAGTGGACTGGGTGAAGTCTGAAGCTTTACCAAAATGGCCATGGCTACCTTGCCCAGTCCAGAGACAGGGGGATATAAATTAAGGGAAAAAAGAAAAATGAAAAAGTAACACTGAGCCTCTTGGCAGACAAAACAAAGAGGAAAGTCTCAAAATGACAACAGGATTCCTCAAACTGCTATCTGCTTTATGCTGTTCTGCTGGATCTTAGTTGAGATGTCACACACACATGCACACACACACACACACACACACACGAATGCATGCACACACAGTGTAAAAAACTCGCCAATGTTGGATTAAAACAAAGGTACTATTTGTTTTTCCTTAACTGTTCTTCTGTGCCAAAGAGTCAATTCCAACTCATAGCAACCCCATGTGACAGAGGAGAATTGCCCCATAGAGTTTCCTAGGCTGTAATCTTTACAGGAGTAGGTCGCTAGGTCGTTCTCTTGTGGAGCTGTTGGTGGGTTTGAACTGTCGATCTTTTAGTTAGCAGCCAAGTGCTTAACTATTGCACCACCAGGGCTACTTCCTTAACTGTTGTGGTGTGCCATTAGTTGACTCTGACTCATAGCAACCCTATATGAGAGAGTAGAACTGCCCCATAGAGTTTCCTAGGCTGTAATCTTTATAGGAGCAGATCACCAGGTCTTTGCTCCAGTAACCTATTGTCATCGATTAGATTCTGACCTAACAGCGACCCTATAGGACAGAGTAGAACTGCCCCACAGGGCTTCCAAGGAGCAGCTGGTGGATTTGAACTGCCAACCTTTTGGTAAGCAGTCAAGCTCTTAACCACTGTGCCACCAGGGCTCCAGTTGGACTACTCAAAGCCACCTATGTGCTAATTAATGTACAAAGAGCCCAGTATAACCTGAGGCACAGAAAGCTTTTTTCATGAGGCACTTAACTGGCCTTGCTTTGAAAAGTGTTCTGCAAAACATAATTTGGGAAATTAGTTGTAATACTAGCAATGGTCAAAAGGAAAAAGAAAAATGTTCGGGAAAAGTTTAGTTTTCTTCAGGTACCAAAAACTAGGAAAAATGTATGCTGGGTCTCCATGAAAGACATGCTGCAGGATGTGTGGACAGCACCCACAGCCCTGCCCTACAACAAATGCCCCAATAGCCTTGATCTGACAACGTCCCTGGGAGTAGGCATTTACAGTGTAAATGTAAATGTAACTTTTTTGTTTGTTTTTTAAAGGCCAAAATGATGGTCTGATTATCTAAATGTGTAGTTCTCTGGTGGTTTGACTTTACCTAAAACTAAAATTTAGAACATCAATAAGAGTGGATTATTGTATATGGTTGAAGCGATCTTGAAGAAATATTTTACACTACAGTCTAGGCTGAGTTCCTGTAGCTAAACCAACAGTTAAATAGAAAGGACTTGCAAACAATTTATTGTTGTCAATTAAAGACAGACCAACTCATTTTGTACATCAACAACAACAAAAAAAGACTAGGGTTTAAAACTCTGGCAGTGCAAAGGTTAAGTGCTCTACTGCTAACCAAAAGGTCAGTGGCTGGAAAACTACCCAGCAGCTCCATGGGAGAAACACCTTGTGATCTGCTTCCATAAAGATTACAGCCAAGAAAACCCTCTGGGCAGTTTTACTCTGTCACATGGGGTCGCTATGAGTTGGAATCAACCAAAGGGCACCCTACAACAACCCAACAACAATAAAAATTAAGGATATATGCTTGACTAGAAAGCTATCCAACATATACAACAGAGGCTGTCAAAGAGAAGGTTGGCAGAAAGGGGCAAAGTTTCTCGGCAAACAGTACCAGGCCCACTCAAACAAAAGATCACAAAGTTTTGCACCAGAGAGCTTATAAATAAGTATTTTATCCTGGAGAATTTTTAAGGCAGGTATCACAGATTACTCACTTAAACCATTTAAAAGTTTTCATTGCTGCACTCAAAGGACATCTAATTTTAATGAAGGTAGCTTCTTAGTGTATGTCCAAGATAAATTGGATCAAAAATGTAATTCCAAG
The DNA here is from genome assembly GCA_030035585.1 of Dugong dugon. Classification (NCBI taxonomy): domain Eukaryota; kingdom Metazoa; phylum Chordata; class Mammalia; order Sirenia; family Dugongidae; genus Dugong; species Dugong dugon. Next base: position 107,657,605 of record CM057466.1, on the reverse strand, counting down.
TAACGAAATGGGTTGACCTGCTATATAGGATTTTAGTGATAAGCCAATTATATTTGAAGAATGTCTGCCAAAAATAGTGACTAGGTTTCAGAGTAATTGATCTTGAACCATTCTTACTTGACACTACTTTGCAAAAAAGACCCCTTACCTACGGAGGCCATGTTCAGGGTTTGACAGTAATGCTGTGTCATCAGCGCTAGAAGAAAAGTCTTCCTTTTTATTCTTAAAAACAACGAGACATTAACATCCAGGAGTGGTCTCATAGCATTGAGAAATAAGTGAAAAAAGAAGGGAGGTTACCTATGGTACTATTTGTCTTCATTAAAAATTGTCACCATCAAAGGGTCAAAACAACCTAATTGTCCAACAATGGATGAACAGATAAACAAAATGTGGTACATACATACAATGGAATACTACTCAGCCAGAAAGAGAAATGAAGTCCTGATACATGCTACAGCATCGATGGAGCTGGAAGACATTATCCTCAGTGAAATACGTCAATCACAAAAGGACAAATATTGTATGACCTCACTTATATAAAAAGACAAGAACATGTAAAGGTATAGAGACCAAAGTTTATTAGTGGTTACCTGGGGTGGTAGGGAAAGGGAAAGGCAAGTGGGGGGCACTGCCTATGGAGTACTGAGTTTTTGATTACAGTGATGGAAAAATCTGGTTAAGTGTAAGAATTGCACAACCGAGTAATGGATGTTGATACGTTGTACACCAGTTAAAAGTAGAATTGGCAACAAAAAAAAATTGTCACCATCAAAGAAAATATTCTTACTCAGCCTGACCCTTGTGGAGGTTTCTATGTAGGCCTCAACAGCAGACGAGGGCCTAGAGCAGCACCTGGAGTGAGCTCTTATAGCCAAGCCCATCCGTCTCCTGGTCACAGAGTCAGAGTCTCAAGTCAAGGTCAGTGCAGGAGAGACATAAAACATTTCCATCAGGGCAGAACGTTATACTGGACCTAACTGATTTAGAATAAAAAATAAGTAAAGTATGTTTTATGGGCCAGGAAAACAAAGGTAACTGTTAAGTTAATGTAACGATGAAATAAATTTAAGTGGTCCACTCTGTATTCTGAATGAAGCTGCCATAATTATTGCGAGCAAAATTCAGTAAAACACCCATATCTTCACTGTCAGGTCTATATTTTGCAGGAGTTAGAGACTAAGTAGAAACCCTGGTGGCCTAGTGCTTAAGAGCTATGGCTGCTAACCAAAAGGTTGGCCGTTCAAATCCACCAGGTGCTCCTTGAAAACCCTATGGGGCAGTTCTACTCTGTTCTATAGGGTTGCTATAAGGTTGTTATGAGTCAGAATCGACTCGACAGCAATAGGTTAGAAAGCAACTAGGAGCCCTGGTGGCACAATGATTAAGAGCTCAGCTGCTAACCCCTGGCAATCTGCTCCCCTAAAGATTAAAGCCTAGGAAATGCTATGAGGCAGTTCTACTCTGTCACACAGGGTGGCTATGAGTAGAAAAATCGACTTGACAGCACACAACAAGGAGGCAACTAAGTTCCTAGAAGTTACTGTTACTGGTTAGTTAATGTGCTTCCACCAAGGTCACAGAAAAGATCGTTTAATAATGGGTGTGTCCATTTCTTTAATAAACTGCTTCCAGTATGGGGGGGGGGGGCACACCGGGGGGGGGGGGCACATCAAGAGATTAAGAATATCACTGGGAGTGGGGGGGAGAGGTGACAGTATCAGTTCCTTTGTAGGGTGAGCCTACAGGAGCCAATGGCGTTGACTCTTGTTTCATGGTCTCCAAAGTGAGCTTACAGACCTTCTCACGTCCTCCCCATGGTCTGAAGCAGAGTGGCCATGATCAAAGATCATTTCTGACCAGTGCTAAGAAACCATCCTATATCTAAATTCAATATAATGGAAAATTTCAAAGGAAAAGAAAACCAAAAGACAACCTGAAACAGGGAAACAATATCAAAAGGATAGAGCAGGAACAATATCAGTAATTTCATTTTTATGTAACAGTTATCTCTATAACATGAAAAAGCAAATTGTCTTAGTACTGTGTGAAAAACTTAGGCGAATAAAAAGGACCCATTCTAAGCAAGAGATGGCTTCATTAACGGCTTTCAAAATAGGAGCAGCTAATCCTAATAGCATCTGTTCTTTTCAAGGTCGACATTATTTTGACTTTGGTTAGAAGAGGTAAGAAAATAAGAAAGAAACGGCTCATTTAAATATGAAATAAAATAATGCAACCATTGTGTGTTTCTTTCATTCCTGGGACCCCACACAGTCATTTCAAGTGTAGTTATCAAAAACAAGAGAGCATTTTGGTGTGGGAAAAAGATTCATTTGTAAAGAAAGATCAGTATGTAAGTTGCAAGAGAGAAACCCTACATTCACTTATTTATGTGAGAAATACAAAAGTTATGTTGCATTGAATCTAGGTGGCAAAGTACCTAGAAGAGACCCACCAGATACCCCTAATGGGTCTAATTTTACCTTCAATTTTTCTTTTCCCCAAATACGAAACATAAATTTCTTCTTCCTCTAAAAACTCTTGATCATACATCAGTGGTTTCCAGTCAATACTTTACCTCCTTAATCTCAAATTCAACCAAACTTTAAATTGATTTTCAAAACTTTTTCCCCATCAGGTAAATGTGGTTTTTGAACTCTTTCTTTTTCGGACCAATTAACTTTTTTTTCCTCTCAAACAGTTCCTACTAGAAAGCCCTTCTTACTGTCTAACCATCCTTGTCACCATAAATTCCCAATATTATCCTCTAACAGTTGAAGTAAAATGCATATTCCTTCACATGAGAATTCACAGTTCTTTTTAGGAAGTAAGTTATGTACACATGGTATGGTAAATAACAACACAAACCAGCAAATCACACATTCACTAAGGCTTTCTAAGGATAATGTTTACCGTATAACCGATGTAATAAGGGAAGTCTTTTGGCATTTAATTAGGGCCTGAAGTAAGGGGAAGACTTTTATAAGGGAAAATGAGAAGACATTCTACACAAAACAAAAGAAAATGGTAACTATGAAGGTCAGAAACAGAAATGACAAGCATGCATTATGTTTTAGAGGACAGTGAGTAAGCCAGTTTGGCTAGAAACAAACGTTTTCTAAAATTTCTTTATCATTGAGTTTAACTGACCTTCTTTTGAGAGTGTTCAGGACTGGACTCATTCTCCTCCAGTGATCTGAGAGAATTTATTATAACCAAAAGGAAATGTCCATTGTCTACAAACAGTGTTTCTACACTTCAGGGTCTTCAAAATCAAGTGAGATGCACAGTGGAGATCTCTTGCAGCATCCATTGGTACCAAGGAGAAGAAATGAGCCAGGACAAATGAGGCTTGTTTCTTCAGGATCACTATCTCACTGCCATCTTTATTGTTGGTGGTAGTATGCACTAATTAATAAAGATAACTATCTTTATTCTACAACATTTACAGATCTTTCACACACTTATCCCATCCTCTCAATGGTCAAATTTAAGTGTCAGGCTTGGACCAAGTAGTCCCTGGGTGGTACAAATGGTTAACTAGGCACTCAGCTGTTAACCAGAAGGTTGGAAGTTTGAGTCTACCCAGAGGCATTGCAGAAGAATGCCCTGGCAATCTACTTCCAAAAAGTCAGCCATTGGAAACCTTATGAATCATTGTGAAGAATGTAACGAATGTCACTGAACAACCTGCGTAAAAATTGTTGAATGGGAACCTAAACTGCTGTGTGAACCTTCACTGAAAACACAATACCCCTGGCCTTTGGATACCACACGTGCTGTTCCAGCCAATTTCATTATCACCAATAAAGACGCTGTTTTTGTTGTTGGGTGCAGTGGAGTCCATTACAGCTCATAGTGACCCTATGTGACAGAGTAGAACTTCTCCATAGGGTCTTCTAGGCTATAACCTTTACAAAAGCAGGTCTCCAGGTCTTTCTTCCACAAAGAGGGTGAGTTTGAACTGCCAGTCTTTTGGTTAGCAGCCCAGCATTTAACTGTTGCACCACCAGGGCTCCTTGGTAAAGACCCTCAACCTTGTTTGGCACTAATCAACGAGGCCACATTGTTCTTTTCTGCAGGTTCTTCCCTACCTGTTATTGCCCTTTACTACAATTCAGAACTGAGTTAATCATTCTAATCTACTGCAAAACAAATTAAGTAAAAATATTAGAATCCATGCTTGACTGTTATATACTCCAGACTGTTGCCCGGCCCTTCTCCCTGATTGACTCCAGGGTACATTCATAACATTATGCACTAGAGGCAGAATTGCCACAATTTCCCACCCCCACAGGGAAATGTCACTGTCCATGACATATCAGTAAGGAGTGTTTAAATACCTGAAGATATAAATGTACCTAGCGACCTGTTCAATTATGATCTTAATATGTATACAAAAGACTTCATTTTGTTGCATATTTGTTACATAAACTGCTCAATATGCACAGACTATTTCATAGAAAGTTAGATAACCACTCAAGTCTCAAGTCACTGCTACTTTGAAAAATTGTGAAACAACCTCAGATTTCTGAAAGAGTCATCCAGTACGCCTTAGCTCTCCTCTTTGTGAGATTTTACTTTGTATGGTTCACATAACAAGGTTTACTCTCCACATAAAACTGGATCCATGAAAATCACATCTCTCAGCTCGGTAGTCACCCTCTGAGCTGAATCTATAGAGAACCTACCGGAAACTCAAGAGTCTGGAAGTCAGTGTGCTTTTTCCCCTTGAAAGATCAGAATAACAATTTGAGAGAGCACCAGAGAGAGAACGAGAATGCCCGACCCCTAATTAAAGCTTGAAAATTTTCTTAACTTTCTTAAAAACTAATAGCATAAGAGAGCCTCATTTTCAACAGGGATAATTAATTTTTCCTTAATTTAAATTCTATCTCAAAGTATATTTTATTCATATTCAGAAAGGGATAAATGGAAGATCAAAAAGAAATGATGCAGACCTCACCAGTGCCCAGCCCCGGAGGGAAGCATTACACTGTCAGCCCTGGTACGTGCCTCTTAGTATTCATGAAAACTTAGTAAATAATCACGCGGAATTCATTTCAGGGACACGTATCCTTTGCCTCCTGCCTGAAACGTGTAGCTCAAGCAAGGTTACCTGACAGGAACACACTCTCATTTCATCTTTCCTAAGAGCGACTGTATAAGACAAGTAAATGAGCGTCAAGATGAAGTCTCTTGCCTTGCTCTTCATCTTCTTTCTACACAGGGCTCTTGTCCTCCTTCAAAGCAAGCTCTGAGTGATGAAGGAAAATTCAGGTGCACTGAACAAAAATCACTTCGCTTGTTAGCCAAGAGGATACTTAAGGTGCTGGAAAAAATGAACATTTACTACAGTGCACTATTCAGCCCCAGGAAATCGTCTTTAAATTTAACCATGTCTTAGAGGTCGTATGAAACACGATGCCCTGTCTTTATGCCATGTTTAGGCTGATATCATTTATGAGTTTCATAAGGACTCATGTACAGAGGAAAACAATACGTTACAATGCAAGGTGGAATTGCAGCTATTTATTTTGACTCTATAAGACAGACAGCTGAGAGATAACATGTTCAAAGAAGGCAAAAGACAATCAAATGTCATGGGCTCAAGACAAGCCAACTGGCACTATCCATCACACTGGGCAGGCTACCAATTTATAATTAAAATGTTGGAATGTTTATCATTATAACGTTCAACTTTGTGTAGAGAACAGTTACTGTTTTGCCAGTAAGAACAGCCAAAATGCTATTATACTCTGCTTAGAAGTCACAAAAAGATAAAAAGCTAAGCAACTTCTCCTTTACAAACTACCCATGTGTACACAAACGGTATCACAATGTGGTTGCCCACATGCAAATGAATGTGAGGTATCCTGATCTGAGATGTAAGATTTAGCTTCCTCCCACAGCCAAGAGGCCTGGGACTTCCTTGACTGGAATCAATCTTTTAACTTAAAATATAATTCTCTACTTCCAGGAAATATGGTGCTATAGTCAGAAGCACCACGCCGTCGTTCCACAGCAAACATCAGAAAAACTAAGTCAAACAGAGTCACACGTCCATCCTGAAACCCTAAGCATCAAATGAAGAGATAAAGAACTCAGCCAAGCACCCAATGGAATAAGAAAGTGACTGAGAACAGAAAGCGAGGAGAGATACACGCAGAGGTCCCCTATCAGCTACCGCAGCACGGATCCACCATCTTGGACTCCTATCGGAGATAAGCGAACAGGGGTACGAGAAAGCAGCTTCACGGAGCTTCCAGCAGGAGACAAAACAACCGGTAATCAGCAATATAGGCTTTCCCACCCCCCACCCTTCTTCACCCCTACTTAGCCTCCTCTGCTTCCTGCATCCACAGTCTCTTGGCGGTGAAGCACCAGCTTCACCTCAGTGTCACTTGGATTCCACCCGCCTGTACTGGCCGGCTCCCTGAATGCCTTTTGTTAGCTGCTGGTGTTGCTTTTTTCTGCTTCTTTAGATTTCTTCCTTACCTCTCACCACTTCCCCCTCCTTTCTCTCAAGTACCTGGCTCCGTGCACCATCTTCATTTCTTCCTGAAAGGCTGTGAGATACCGCTCGACTGTGAAACTGCTTCCCGGCCAGTGCCGCTATGCTAGTGGGACCCCCAGGGCTTTTTTGTTTGTTTGTTTGCTCTGATTTGTTCTGTTTTGATTTGTTTGTTTTCTTTTTCTTTTCTCAGCTTGGAAGCCCCTTCTAGCCGGGCAGTACCACCTGGCTTGGAAGCTACTCCCTTACTCTGCACAGACGCACAGGGACATCCCTGGGGACAATTTTTTTTTGTTTTTTTGTTTTTTTGTTTTCTTTCTTTTGGTATTGTTTTTGTTTTTTGTTTCTTGGTTTTTTTTGTTGTTGTTGTTGTTTCTTTGTTTTGTTTTCTTTGCCCTCTTATTCCCTTTTTGTCTTTCTTCATTTCCAGCCTCTCAATTTATTCATCTTTTTCTTTTACCCTTTTTTTTCTTTTTTTTATTGTTGTTTTTCCCCATTTCTCAGTCTCTCATCTCTCCACTCCTATAGCAAGCTCCCTTCGCAGTCTTTATTGTTTGTGTGTGTTTTTGGCTCCTGTTCCTCTCTCCTCTCTGTCATCTTTCCCATACTATCTTAGCTCTCTACACATCACAATCTACCCCCTCCTTCCTGCCTACCTGCATCGTGTGCTGAACATCACACTCCCAAGCAGCACAGGCACGGCCCACTGGAACCTGCCCTGCACTGATTCCTGGTCCACACTGTCAGCCCTGGTACATGCCACAAACAACCCATCCAAGCAACTCCCCTTCAGCTGGACCTGACCTGCTGTACTATACCTGAGTGACTGACCCTGCCCATTGGAGAAGGAGGTGTAAAGTACCATGCCCACAGATGAGCAAACAACAAAGAACACACAGCCCACCTGCTCAGACATAATCAAATAAAACAAAAAAAGCAGGACAAAGCAAACGAATCTACAATCAATAAACAAGGACAATAACTACTGAATGCCCTGAAGACAGCAGACAATCTCAAAACATTTACAAAAACAGGACAGGATGGTTCCAGTAAGCATCCAAAATAAAACATCAGATGACTTCCCAGCAGAAGAAAAGGCACTAGAACTACCTGATAGGGAATTCAGATCTCTAATATCCAGAATCATCCAAGAGATGAAGCAAAAAGCAGACAAAAATGAGTTGCAGATCAGACTATTGTGATCCACAGAGTTTTCATTGGCTGACTTTTGGAAATAGATTCCCAGGCCTTTCTTCCTAGTCCATCTTAGTCTGGAAGCTCCACTGAAACCAGTTCAGCATCATAGCAACATGCAAGCCTCCACTAACAGAAGGGTAGTGGCTGCACGTGAGGTGCATAGGTCAGGAATTAAACCCAGGTCTCCCATACAGAAGGTGAGAATTCTACCACAGAACCACCATGGCCCCATACTTTAAAAAGAACTGACTTGCTATCACTTAGCAAAGCAGGAACTAAACAGGTAAGTTTTGATGGAAGAGAGCTTATTTGTCAGGTTTGAGAGTTCAGGATGGGAAAGTGGAGACCACCAGGCAAACTGTTACAACTGGGTCACACAGTTTTGGGGGCAAGGAGAGACTGTAAGTAGATGGTTAAAAGAAATTAGAAAGACTCTCACGTTTGACCTACTTCTGAATTTTGTACCACCCTACAGTAATCACAAAATTCAAATTGCCACAGAACTGATAAACTGCAAGATTAAGAGAGAACCACAGACACAGTGAAAAGACTAGCCCCAGGTGGTAAATAAGGAAACCAAAAGAAAACAGCATGCTAGGCAGTTTAAATCTAAAATTCAGGAAACTCAATATTCACTGTTAATTTTTCCATGAATCCTTCGTATTGTTTTCTTTTTTGTCTCTAGCCAGCTGTGCTTTTTAATAGGACAATTATTTGCTATTCAGATTTATTCCAATTATTTCTTCAAAAATTTTTTTTCTATAGGATTATCAAGTTTGTCTACTCAAGATAATTTCTCTTTCCTTTTTATTATCTCATGGGGCATCCACAAAAGGTGATTTAGATTATAGAGAATCACGTTATTCATCGTTATTAATAATAATAATCACTTTAACAAGTAAGGATGTAGTTTTTTTTTTTTAATAGCTTTAATTTAAGTGACCTTGATATGAACTGGAAATTGGACGATGTTATAGATTGAATTGTGTCCCCCAAAAAATATGTGTTGTAAATCCTAACCCCCTCTACCTGTGGTTTGCAGCCCTGGTGGCACACTGCTTAAGAGCTCAGCTACTAACCAAAAGGTGGGCAGTTCGCATCCACCAGCCAGTCCTTGGAAACCCTATGGGGCAGTTCTACTCTGTCCTACAGGGTTGCTATGAGTCAAAATTGACTTGATGGCAATGGGTTTGAGTTTGGTTTTGGTTATACCTGTGGTTATAATTCCATTTGGGAATGGTTTTTTCTTTTTTTTTTTTTTTTGGTATGTTTGAGAGACAGTATTAATGTAGGGTATGTCTTAAATCCATCTCTTTTGAGATATAAGAGAGATTAAACAAGCAAAATGAGCAAGCAGAGATGGAGGAAGAGAGATACCATGCCACATGAAGATCACCAAGGAGCCAAGGAATAGAAGCTGAAGAGACAAGGAACTTTCCCCATACCAGACAGAGACAAAGTCTTCCCCTAGAGCTGGCACCCTGAATTCAGACTTCTAGCCTCCTAAACTGTGAGAAAATAAATTTCTGTTAAGGTCACCCACTTGTGGTATTCCTCTTATAGTGGCACCAGATAACTAAGACAGGAGATATGGGACAAGGCCAGAGGATAAGAAAATTCCAGGTGTGTGGACATAGCACAAAGGATCCACATCTGTATGTTCCGGTAAGTCACACCTAGGGCTACACAAGCTGCCTTCACTGACCACGAGTTTCTTCCATTCCAGCGAGGCCTCCAGCTGCTCGTTAGCAGTGAAGACTCTAGAAGGAAGCACAGTGAGCTCTTTCTTTTATTATTCCTTTAAAGAAGCAAAAATAGAGTTTCTAATGTGATGCATACTAAAAAAACCAAACCCACTGCCGTCAAGTTGATTCCTGCTCATATCAACCCCCTAGGATGTCCAAGGCTGTAATCTTTACAGAAGTAGACAGCCACATCTTTCTCCCACAGAGGGGCGGGTGGGTTCAAACTGCCAACCTTTTGGTTAGTAGCCAAGTGCTTTAACCACTGTGCCACCAGGGCTCCTCTGATGTGTACTAGAGACATTGATTTGTTCAAAAGCAAAGCTCTACTTGTGCTTTTGGTACAAAGTACTCTGAGTAAGCTTTATTTAAATCAATGGCAAAACTCTCCATGGGTGTGTCTGGGCATCTTCTGTTTGCAAGTACAATGAGTAAAGACACTTGGTGACTTTTCTCAGTCTCCAGAATTTAACTATTGCCACTGTATTTGTTTCTCATCATTCTCTTTTAATGGAATTATTCAAGGTCCCTACACAACTGCCCACCACTCATCTGTAGCTTGTTGTGCTGTGGTGGCTTGTGTGTCGCTGTGATGCTGGAAGCTATGCTACCAGTATTTTAAATACCAGCAGGGTCACCGTAGTCGACAGGTTTCAGCCAAGCTTCCAGACTAAGACTTGAAAGAAAGGCCTGGCAATCTACTTTCAAAAATTAGCCAGTGAAAACCCAATGGATCACAATAGAGCATTGTCTGATACAGATGATAAGATGATCCCTCTAGGTTGAAGTCTCTCAAAATACACAGTGGTTACAACAAGGGACTTGAGCATATCAGTGATAGCCAAGGCTCGAACAATGTTGTGCATGGGGTCACCATAAGTTGACGCCAATTGGACATGAACTAACGACAACAACACACATCTGCAAAAGTGACTTTCTTATCTTAATTCATTGTTACCTCTTCTTTTGATGAGAAAAGCATCAGACCCCTAATCTACAAAGAACAGTGATACTACACTGAGGATAACATGCTTAACTGCTTAATTATTCATTGCAGGCTCTAGAGGACTCATACATTTTCTATTTTTAAAAGTGTCCTGAAAAAGTCAGGTTAAATCATAAATTTCCCTTATTGCTTACCAGTAGAGAAGCCCAAAAGCAATCTCACCACCCACAACGCCCTGGGTACTAAGTGCATGACCTACTTCTTGCCAAATTAAATGGCCTTTTTTCAACCTTCACTCTCCTTGACATGTTTTTGGCACATCAAGCAGCTAACCACCCTCTCTGTCCTGAAATGCTTTGGCTTATGTGGTGATACACTTATAACTTAGTCTTCCTGTCTGTAAAATCACTGCTGCTTCCACCTCCACCTGCCCACGTGCATGCACACACACACAGGCTCCAATCCCATCCCCCGACCTGTGCTTATTCCCCCAAATCCAGTCATCCGTCTCCCATTCTTCTCTTATCCCTTTAAGAAAACCCACCCTTGCTTTAGTCTCAGTTATCACCTCTGTGTATACAAAAATCAAATCTTTCTTGACAACTCATCCTTCTCCAGTTCTAGGATTCTATTTTCATCATTCCATCACATAGATTTTCTAGGGAAAAAAAGATGAGGTTGTTGTTTTTAACAGAACTACAAACCCAAATGATTAGCTTCCTAAATTTGGTATTTTGCTACCGCCCTCCAAGAAAACATCAATGACTGAAAAATTAGTCAAAACTGAAGCAGTGAAACATCAGTCCACAAGTGACTAGACTTTATTTTTGTTTGCGTTCACTCTATTTTTTAATCAAAGTCATTAAGGGTCGTAGGTGGCAGCGATATTCCATTTTCTATGAATGCTCACACGTGAGCTATACGCCCTGAAACTCCATTGTCTCCTCTCCCTGACCTTGAAACCAAGAATACAGTCTCATTGTCCAGATCTTCCATCAGTTAATGTCTCTGCAGGGGATTTTTCTTTGCCACGTGGTCAATCTACCCTCTCATCCGATGTTAGCTAAAGCCTTGCTGCTGAAGGTGTGGCACCTAACCTAGCAGCATCAACCTCACCCGGGAGCTTGTTTAAACTGCAGCAATCTATAGGTTAGTCCAGATCCTACTGAATCAGAATCTTCATTTTAACAAGATTCCTGGTAATTTGTCTGCATATTAGTTTGGGAAGCAAGGAACTAAAAGAACTCCTTCCGTACCCCGATCCTGCGCAAGTGACTTTGTACCTGGATTTTATGTCTTTCTAGCACAGGCATAAAAAGAAAAAAAGATTTCTGTTAAAAACCTTTATGTGCAAAAAAAAAAAAATTCAGTCCCAAAATATGGTATTTATCAGGTTATCAGGAACACTGCCCTTAACTACAAGCATTCTGATTGTTTCCTAAATTAGAAAAGCATACTGATTCTCTTATAAATTAAAGACGGCACTTCAAAGGATAGAACATAAACTTCTGCCACTCTATCCCTTAAAAGTACCAGATCTGACCCTTTCTATATAACCTGTCTTCCTATCACAGGAACTAGAAGTTCAACCAATAACCCAAGCAAGAACTTGGAACTTTAATGTGTCGATGTACTAAGAGCAATTTTAGGCTGGACCTGAATGCCTGTTTTTCTTCACAAACAGTAACGTTTCTCAATATCTATACTATCTTAAATACTCCCTTCCAATTACATTGAATTCAAATCAGCAAACATTTACTGAGTAGGTGCTAGGGGCCCTAAAATAAAAATATGACAGAATTCCTGCAGTTAAAGACTGTTAGGAAGGGCTCCATCCTTGCCATCACAATTTTCTAGCTGGGCTTAGGCTATACTGTCCTCGTGACATAAACCCTCAGGACTGGAAGGCTTTCACAGCCAATGAGATCTCTCTCCCATGATTGCTGTGAAGATTAGCCTGCCTGAGAACAGGGACTTTGCACATTCGCCCATGTCTCCCCATCACGTAAATGAGCATCCTTCTGTGCTCTGCTAATAATACTGAATGGGTGGATGAATAAATTGTCTTTTCAGTTTAGCACCTCGTACTGTGGTGGCTTGCGTGTTGCTGGGATGCTGGAAGCTACACCACTGGCATTTCAAATAACAACAGGGTCACCCATGGTGGACAGGTTTCAGCAGAGCTTCCAGACTAAGACAGACTAGGAAGAAAGACCTGCCAATCTACTTCCCAAAATTGGCCAATGAAAACCCTATGGAAGATGAGCCCCCAAGGCTGGCAGTCACTCAAAATTCCCCATGGCTGCAACAATGGACTTGCACATACCAACGATCCTGAAATGGCACAGGATGACACAACGTTGTACATGGGACCGCCATGAGCCAGAGACAACTCAATGGCAACTAATAACAACAATGCAGAAGCACTGTTGCCACAATAAATTAAGAGAAACCTCATGCTAAATAACTATTTCAATTTCCTCCATATTAATAGAACCAACAGAGGTTAGTGCTGGGGCCTTACTCTTCAGACCAGTACTGAGTCTGTGTCCTTACAGGAGCAGGGGAAGACACGGTTCCCCCAAAAGGCTGGAAGCTCTGAGTCAGAGCCTGGACTTCCCGGAATGTGAATACAGTGTTTCTGCTACAGCTGTACTCTATACTACACTGTAAGTGTACTGTGCTATAACTACAACTGCAAATAATTTTGATATCTGTATTTAACATGTCAATTAATGTTCTTATGTGTTAAGGTAAACACAAGGTTAACATTGTCAGAAAGCACAAAAAAGCAGAATCATTTTAGTGGTGGTTAAAAGATTTTATAAAAATTCTTTCCTGAAGCTCAACTGGTATTTCACTTTAAGAATCTAATAAATATTTTAGAATGGCATTTCATTTGTTTTACAATGACATTTGGTATTAGAGTGAAGGAGCTGGAAAAAGAAATATAAAAGTCTCCCTCCACTACCTGCCAAATTCCTTATATTTAGAGACCAAACTGATTTATAATGTTGATAAGAATCACTTAAATCATCACCAACTGCAGTAGAATCTGAACCAGTGGTGCAGAGGTGAAGTCCACTGTTTGTCCCCTAAATACACAAATCTACAGTTGGCTCTAAATGGCTTTCAAATTTATTTATTTAGTATGTTCTATTGAATCGTATCTCAGTCTGTGCTATTTGTTATTTCATGGGATGCCAGTGGGAGAGGTGCCATTTCGCATATGAATAAGAAATCAATGGTATAGAAAAATTATATTATTTTTAATGACATCATATTTTTTAAGACTATTTGCCTTAAGCCCTTGAATGCCCAGGATACTCAACCTAAGGTCATTTTAAACACAACACAGCCGGGCCAGAGCAGAAACAGGAGGAAAACAGGTCAGCAGATAGCCTTGTGTGGGTGCAGGGCTAAGAAAAATAAGTTGTTATGGATTGAACTGTGTCCCTCAAAGATGTAATGTTGAAGTCTTAACCTCTGCACCTATGAATATGACCTTGTTTAGAAATAGGGCCTTTGATGATCTTATCAGCTAAATTAACATGAGGTCATACCGGAGTAGGGTGGGTCCTAGTCCCATCTGTGAGCTGTCCTTGTAAAAGAGGAGGACAGACTCAGACAGAGGAAAGAGGCCACATGACTTTGCAGCTGCAAGCCAGGGAACATCTGGAGCTACCAGAAACCGAGAGAAGCATGAAATGGAATCTCAGAAGTAATCAACACGGCCAACATCCTGATCTCAGACTCCCAGCCTCCAGAATTGTGAGACAATATTAAGTTATGCTGTTCAAAAGCACTCACTTTCTGGTATTCTGTTATGGCAGCTCTAGAAAACTAAGACACAAGTGGAGACTAGTCACTTTCTCCCCGTCCCTCTCCCCCTCCAAATACTCAGGACTAGTAACTTACACTCTAAAGCAAGATTGGCTGTTTATCGCCCCTTGGAGGCCTCCACCTGAAGTTCATTAACCTCTATTTGCAAAGCTCTTTGGAGCTCGCATAGACAAAACAAACTAATGCGACATTTGAGGAGCACAACCATTTCAAAGAAAAGCAATACACTGTATCTACAGATTCCAAGAGAGGCAAGAATATTACAATAGATGAACCAGGAATTTTAAATTAGCATAATACACATATTAGATGCATGGGAAAGGACATTATCAATATGAAAGAATAAAAAACATAAAAGAGAACCAAGCTGAATTATTATGTATGGAAACATGAGAGTTGAAACCGGCACACAATCAATGTGTGTGGTAGATTATTGTTTAAAAATGCACACTCAGAGTAGTCCGGCAAGATGGCGCTCTAGGCAGAAGCACCACGCCGTCCCTCCACAGCAAAGATCCGAAAAACTACGCCAAACAGAGAATCAACAATCCTGAAACCCTAGAACATCAAATGAAGAGATAAAGAACTCAGCCAAACACCAAACGGAGTGAGAATACTGAAAGAGAACAGAGAGCGAGGAGAGACTCATGCAGAAATCCCCTACCAGCTAACACAGCGCGGATCCACCATCTTGGACTCCTATCAGAGACCAGCAAATGGGAGAAAGGGAGAGCAGCCTCGCGGAGCGTCCAGTGGGAGACGGAACAACCGCTTAGCTTCACACATAACCATCTCCCCGCTGCATCCTGCCTACCTGCGCCGTGCACTTGACATCACACCACCAAGCTGTGCAGGCACGCCCTCTTGGAACCTGCCCAGCACTGACTACCGACCGTCCTGGTGGCTGCGGTGAGTGCCACAAACAACCCGTCCCAGTGGCTCCTCTTCAGCTAGACCTGCCAAGCTGTACCACAAGGATGAAACACAAAAATCTACATTCAATAAATGAGAGAAATGTCTACTGAATGCCCTGAAAACAGCAAACAATATCAAAACATTTACAAAAACAAGACAAGATGGCTCCAATAGGCATCCAAATTAAAACACCAGATAACTCTCCTGTGGTAGAAAATGCACTAGAACTACCTAAGGAACTCAAATCACTAATACTTGGAATTTTCCAAGAACTGAGGCAAAAAGCTGACAAACACAAGGAAAAAATAGACAAATTTATGGAAGATACAGACAAAAAATTGGAAGAATTTAGGAAGATGATGCAAGAAAAAAATGCCAAAATAAATTCACAACTCGAAATTATACAAAAACAATTAGAAATCCAAAAGATAAACAACAAGATTTCAGAAATGGACGGTCTCATAGAAGGGCTGAGAAGTAGATTTGAAACCGTGGAAGACGGGATCAGTGGAACTGAAGACGAACACTTGGATACAACTCTGTTTCAGGAAAACTCAGAAAAAAGAACAAAGAAAAATGAAGAGACCCTGAGAGTTATGTGGGACACAATTAAAAGCAAAAACTTACGAGTGATTGGCATCCCAGAACAGGGGGAGAAAACAGAAAACACAGAGAGGATCATTGACGAACTGCTGACAGAAAATTTTCCCAATATCATGAAAGATGAAAAGATGGCCATCCAAGAAGCTCAACGAACCCCATATAGAAGAGACCCCAAAAGAAAATCACCAAGACATATCATATTCACACTCGCCAAAACTAAAGACAAACAGAATCCTGAGAGCAGCTCGTGAAAAACAAGAAGTCACATACAGAGGAGAAACAATAAGACTAAGCTCATATTATTCGGCAGAAACCACGCAGGCAAGAAGGCAGTGGGATGACATATATAAAATCTTGAAAGAAAAAAATTGTCAGCCAGGAATAATATATCTTGCAAAACTCCCGTTCAAATTTGATGGTGTAATTAGGTCATTTCCAGATAAACAGAAACTAAGGGAATATGCAAAAGTCAAACCAAACTTACAAGAATTATTAAAGGGAGTTCTTCGATCTGAGGACAAACAGCTTCAGCCCTCAGACAGGACCTAGGACGCAGGATCATACAAGCCAGATACCATTCTAGGAAATGAACTATCAAGGACTATCCAAAACCAAAAGAAATACAACAGGGAATCAGAGCAATCAATCAAAGGATGACAAAAACATCAAAACAATGAAAGAGGGAACAAACGGCATAGGTATAGAACCTTCTAACAGAGAGGAAGGCAAGGTGATACCAAGTAAGGGTAGACTACTTCAAACTTATAAAGATAAAGGTAAAATTCATGGTAACCACAAAGAAAGTTAACAAACCAACTCATAGAAATAAAGACGAAAAACATAAAGTCTCAGCAAAAACAAAACCTACAAAAACAAAAGAAATGAACACAAAATCCACAAACAAAAGTAACTCAGCACAAGAGAGTAAGAAGAACAAAGAAAACGTCAGCACCACAAAAAAAGCACTACAAAATGACAGCAACAAACTTCCATCTGTCAATAATTACACTGAATGTAAATGGACTCAATGCACCCATAAAGAGACGGAGAGTGGCAGGATGGATAAGAAAACAGGATCCATCAATATGCTGTCTAAAAGAGACACACCTTAGAAACAAAGATGTGAATTTATTAAAAATCAAAGGTTGGAAAAAAATATATCAAGCTAACAACTACCAAAAAAGAGCAGGAGTGGCAATTCTAATCTCAGATAAAATAGACTTTAAAACAAAATCTACCATAAAAGACAAAGAAGGACACTACATAATGATTAAGGGGACGATCCATCATGAAGACATAACCATAATAAACATCTACGCACCCAATGACAGGGCTCCAAAATACATAAAAAAAACTCTAACAGCACTGAAAAGAGAAATTGACAGTTCCACAATAATAGTAGGAGGCTTCAACACACCACTCTCAGTAAAGGACAGAACAACTAAGAAGAAACTCAGCAAAGATACAGAAGACCTAAAGGGCACAGTCAGCCAGCTGGACCTCATAGACATATATAGAACAATCCATCCAACCGCTGCAAAGTACACATTCTTTTCCAATGCACATGGAACGTTCTCCAGAATAGACCACATCTTAGGCCACAGAGCAATCCTCAACAAGATCCAAAACATTCAGATAATTCAGAGTATCTTCTCTGACCACAATCCCATCAAGGTAGAAATTAACACTAGAAAGAGCAAGGGAAAAAAATCAAATACATGGAAACTGAATAATGCTCTGCTTACACGTCAATGGGTAATAGAAGAAATCAGAGATGGAATTAAAAAATTCCTAGAATCAAATGAAAATGAAAACACATCATACCAAAACCTTTGGGACACAGCAAAGGCAGTCCTCAGAGGACAACTTATAGCAATAGATGCACATATCAAAAAAGAAGAAAGGTACAAAATCAAAACATTAACCACACAACTCAAACAAACAGAAAGAGAACAGCAAAAAAGCCCACAGCCACTGGAAGAAAGGAAATAATAAAGATCAGAGCAGAAATAAATGAAAGAGAGAACAGAACAATAGAAAGAATCAACAAAACCAAAAGTTGGTTCTTGGAAAGAATCAACAAAATCGACAAACCACTGGCCAGACTGACAAACGAAAAACAGCAGAGGGCACAAATAACCTAAATAAGAAATGAAATGGGGGACATTACAACAGACCCAACCGAAATAAAAAGGATTATAACAGAATGTTATGAAAAACTATATTCCAACAAATTTGAAAACCTAGAGGAAATGGATAAATTTCTAGAAACACACGGCCTACCCAAACTACAACAAAGTGATATTGAAAATCTGAACAGACCCATAACAAGAGAAGAGATTGAAAAGGTAATAAAAAACTCCCAACCAAAAAAAGCCCTGGCCCAGATGGCTTCACTGGAGAATTCTACAAAACATTTACAGAAGAGCTTGTACCAGTTCTACTCAAGCTATTTCAGAGCACAGAAAATGAAGCAACACTTCCAAATTCATTCTATGAAGCCAGCATAATGCTGATACCAAAACTAGCCAAAGGTGCCACAAAAAAAGAAAATTACAGACAAATATCTCTCATGAATATAGATGCAAAAATTCTCAACAAAATTCTAGCCAATAGAACTCAGCATCATATCAAAAAAGTAATACACCACGACCAAGTAGGATTCATACCAGGTATGCAAGGATGGTTTAACATTAGAAAATCCATCAACGTAATTCACCACATAAATAAAAGGAAAGAAAAGAATCACATGATCATCTCAATTGACGCAGAAAAGGCATTTGACAAAGTCCAACACCCATTCCTGATAAAAGCTCTCAATAAAATAGGTATAGAAGGGAAATTTCTCAACATAATAAAGGGCATCTATGCAAAACCAACAGCCAACATCATTCATAATGGAGAGAGGCTGAAAACATTCCCCTTGAAAACAGGAACAAGACAAGGATGCCCTTTATCACCACTCCTATTTAACACTGTGCTGGAAGTTCTAGCTAGAGCAATAAGGCAAGAGAAAGAAATAAAGGGCATCCAAATTGGTAATGAAGAAGTTAAACTCTCCCTGTTTGCAGATGATATGATACTATACATAGAAAACCCTAAAGACTCCATGAGAAATCTACTGGAACTAATAGAAAGATTCAGCAGAGTAGCAGGATACAAGATAAACATTCAAAATCAGTTGGATTCCTATACACCAGTAAAGAGAACAATGAAAAGGAGATCAGGAAATCAATACCATTTTCAGTAGCCCCTAAAAAGATAAAATGCTTAGTAATAAATCTGACCAGGAATGTAAAAGACCTATACAAAGAAAACTACAAAACACTGCTGCATGAAACCCAAAGGGATCTACATAAATGGAAAAACATACCATGCTCATGGACAGGCAGACTCAACATTGTGAAAATGGCAATTCTACCTAAAGCAATTTACAAATACAATGCAATCCCGATCCAAATACCAACAACATTCTTCAAAGAGATGGAAAAACTAATTATTAACTTTATATGGAAAGGGAAGAAGCCCCGAATAAGTAAAGCACTACTGAAGAAGAAGAATAAAGTTGGAGGACTCACACTACCTGACTTGAGAACCTACTATACAGCTACAGTACTCAAAACAGCCTGGTACTGGTACAACAACAGAGACATTGACCAATGGAACAGAATTGAGAACCCAGATGTAAATCCATCCACCTACGGTCACCTGATTTTCGACAAGGGCCCAAAGTCCATCAAATGGGGAAAAGACAGTCTTTTTAACAAATGGTGCTGGCAAAACTGGATATCCATTTGCAGAAGAATGAAACAGGACCCATACCTCACACCGTATACAAAAACTACTTCAAAATGGATCAAAGACCTGAATATAAAGCCTCAAACTATAAAGTTCATAGAAGAAAAAATAGGACCAACACTTCAGGCCTTAATACATGGCATTAACAGGATACAAACCATAAACATTCACACACAAAACCCAACAGATAAACTAGATAACTGGGATCTTCTAAAAATCAAACACCTATGCTCTTCAAAAGACTTCACCAAAAGAGTCAAAAGAGAACCTACAGACTGGGAAAAAAGTTTTGGAAAGTACAAGTCACACAAAGGTATAATCTCCATAATCTACAAGAAAATCCAACACCTCTACAACATAAAGACAAAAAATCCTATCAAAAAATGGGCAAAGGAAATGAACAGACACTTCACCAAAGAAGACATTCAAATGGCCAACAGACACATGAGGAAATGCTTGCGTTCACTAGCCATTAGAGAAATGCAAATTAAAACCACAATGATATACCATCTCACCCCAGCATTACTGGCACGAATCAAAAATACTGGAAATAACAAATGTTGGAGGGGCTGCGGGGAGATGGGAACTCTTATACACTGCTGGTGGGAATGCAAAATGATACAACCATTTTGGAAAATGATATGGAGTTTCCTCAGAAAGCTAGAAATAGACATACCATTCGATCCAGCAATCCCACTCCTAGGAATATATCCTAGAGAAATAAGAGTCGTCACTCGAATAGACATATGCACACCTATGTTCATGGCAGCATTGTTCACAATAGCAAAACGATGGAAACAACGTAGGTGCCCATCAACAGATGAATGGATAAGCAAACTATGGTACATACACACAATGGAGTACTATGCAACGAGAAAGAACAACAATGAATCTGTGAACCATCTCATAACATGGATGAAACTGGAGGACATTATGCTGAGTGAAATAAGTCAATCACAAAAGGACAAATATTGTATGAGACCTCTATTGTAAAAACCCATGAAAAAATTCACATACAAAATGTAACAATCCTTGTTGGTTACCAGGGATGGGAGGGGGGGGAATACTAAATAGGTAATAGGTAAGTGGTAACTTGGGTGAGAGGTGAGACAGTACATAGTACAGGGGAAACTAACATAACCTGCACAAGGAAAGGTCATGGAGGCCCTATAGACACATCCAAACCCCCCGAGGGACTGAGTTGTTGGACGGAGGGCTCTGGGGACCATGATCTCAGGGAACATCTAGCTCAATTGGCATGACACTACTTATAACGATAATGCTCTACATTCTACCTTGGTGAGTAGTGTCTGGGGTCTTAAAAGCCTATGAGCGGCCATCTAAGATACTCCACTGATCTCATCCCTTCAGGAACAAGCGAGAACGAAGAGAACAGGATACAAGGAAAAGATTAGCCCGAAGGACTAATGGTCCACAGCTACCAAGGCCTCCACGGGACTGAGTCCAGTACAGCTGGATGGTGCCCGGCTACCACCAATGACTCCTCTGACCAGGATCACAACAGAGGGTTCTGGGCAGAGCTGGAGAAGGATGTAGAGCATAATTTTAACTCCCAAAAAAAAAAAAAAAAGACCAGATTTACTGGCCTAAAGAATACTAGAGAAACCTCAAGAGTGTGGCCCCCAGACACCCTTTCAGCTCAGAGGTGAAGTTACCTTCGAGGTTCGATGTTAAGCCTGGGAATGGACAGCCCAGTAAAACTAAATGGGACTAACGAGGTACAGGAGTCCGGTGACAAGGGCCAGAAGGCAGAGGGAGAGTAGGAAACTGATGATAAGGAACACAAATTGAATAAGGACACTGTCGATGTATTGTGAGATTGTTGACCACTGCTATAGGGCAACATTTGTAGTAACTATTAAATGGGAGGCTGTTTTGTCCTGCAAGCCTTCATCTTGGGCGAGAATGGCAGCACAATTGGAAGAGCATAGTCAATATCACTTAAATGTGTAAGTAAAAAGTTTTGAAATGGTGTTTAAATAAAATAAAATAAATAAAAATAAACAAATGAGACTAAAGAGGTACAATAGTCCACTGACAAGGTCCAGAAGACAGAAGGGGACAAGGAAGCCCCCTGGTGATAGGGAACACAAGGTGGAGTAAGGATATTCTTGATGTGCTGTGAGATTGTTAACCATTGTCATAGGGCAACATGTGTAGTAACTGTTAAATGAAAAACTATTTTGTTCTGTAAGCCTTCATCTTAAGTGAGAATAACAGCACAGTTGGAAGAGCGTAGTCAATGTCACTGAACTGTGAATGTAGAAATTTTTGAAACGGTGTATCTTTGGCCATCTGTAATTTTCATCAAAAAAAAAGGTTGAGAATTTAGAGGCTTAATACGTAGTGGGGTTGTTAACCAATGTCATAGAACAACATGTGTACTACTATTTCATGAGAAACTATTTGCTCTGTAAGCTTTCACCTGAAGTACAATAAAATATATAAAAAAAAAAAAAAAAGGACAAATATTGTATGAGACCTCTATTGTAAAAACCCATGAAAAAGTTCACATGCAAAATGTAACAATCCTTGTTGGTTACCAGGGATGGGAGGGGACGTGGGGGAAATACTAAATAGTCAATAGATAAGCGGTATCTTGGGTGAGAGGTGAGACAGTACACAGTACAAGGGAAACTAACACAACCTGCACAAGGAAAGGTCATGGAGGCCCCATGGACACATCCAAACTCCCCAAGGGACTGAGTTGTTGGACGGAGGGCTCTAGGGACCATGGTCTCGGGGAACATCTAGCTCAATTGGCATGACACTACTTATAAAGATAATGCTCTACATTCTACCTTGGTGAGTAGTGTCTGGGGTCTTAAAAGCCTGTGAGCGGCCATCTAAGATATTACACTGGTTTCATCCCTTCGGGAGCAAGGGAGAATGAAGAGAACAGGATACAATGAAAAGATTAGTCCAAAGGACTAATTGTCCACAGCTACCAAGACCTCCACCGGACTGAGTCCAGTACAGCTAGATGGTGCCCGGCTACCACCACTGACTGCTCTGACCAGGATCACAACAGAGGGTTCTGGACAGAGCTGGAGAAGGATGTAGAGCATAATTCTAACTCACAAAAGAAAAAAAAGACCAGATTTACTGGCCTAAAGGAGACTGGAGAAACCTCAAGAGTATGGCCCCCAGACACCCTTTCAGCTCAGAGGTGAAGTTACCTTCGAGGTTCACTGTTCAGCCTGGGAGTGGACAGCCCGGTAAAACTAAATGAGACTAAGGAGGTACAGGAGTCCAGTGACAAGGGCCAGAAGGCAGAGGGGGAGTAGGAAGCTGATGATAAGGAACACAAGTTGAGTAAGGATACTGTTGATGTGTTGTGAGATTGTTAACCATTGTTATAGGGCAACATTTGTAGTAACTGTTAAATGGGAGGCTATTTTGTCCTGTAAGCCTTCATCTTGGGTGAGAACAGCAGCACAATTAGAAGAGCATAGTCAATGTCACCTAAATGTGTACGTAAAAAGTGTTGAAATGGTGTATCTTTGGCTATGTGTATTTTCACCAAAAAAAAAAAAAAAACTGAGAATTCAGAGGGTTAAAATGTTGTGGGGTTGTTAACCAAAGTCATAAAACAGCATGTGTACTACTGTTACATGAGAAACTTTTGTTCTGTAAGCCTTCACCTGAAGTACAATAAAATATTTAAAAAAAAAAAAAATGCACACTCCCTTCTCCTGCACCTCCATGGAACAAGTACATTTCCTGCCCCTTCCTTGCCTGGGCTCCATGTGTGATGTTTTTACATGTGACACAAGGTTTAAAATTTGCTTGTGTGGTGGTGCTTATCCTCATGCCCTTCTGTTATCAACATTGGAAGAATGTGCCCTTGTTGAAAATTGGAAAATGAGAGGTACATGTAGCAGAGAATCCTACACTGACCCAGAAACTCAAGACCAAAGAGTACATGATTATTGTTGTAGATCACTGAGAGTAATCTCTTACACACTGCAATTGACCCAATATTTGACTAATGCAATGACATAGGTAGCAAAATAACTATAGCTAAAGGATGCATTACTAAAGTGGAACACTAGGTTAAGGAAATCTTCCAGAAGGAAGAAGTTAAGTATAAATAAATGCAAAACATAAACGAAAAGTAGAAATGAAAGGGCTAATATCTAGATAATAGGAACCCAAGAAATAGACCAAAGGACACGAAAGTGAGGAAACACTTGAATAATGGAGATAAATTCCCTGGTTGGGGGGAAGGGGAGCAGATAAAAGACTTCATATTGAAAGGGCACATAGAATGCTAAAGAGGAAAGTTTTTTTTTTAAGTTGCTATACACATTATGGAGCCCTGGTGGTGCAGTGGTTAAGAGCTTGGCTGCTAACCAAGAGGTCAGCCATTCGAATCCACCAGCCACTCCTTGGAAATCCTATGGGGCAGTTCTTCTCTGTCCTAATAGGTTCATTATGAGTCAGGATCGACACAATGGCAACAGATTTTTTTAAACACATTATAATGAATTAAATATCAAAAAGAACAAACACTAAAATCTACAGAGAAGAATATCTCACACACAAAGGAAGAAGAATGAGGTGGATTTCATATTTTCCACAGCAATACTAAATGTCATAGATACTGAAAAAGTATTTGATACCATTCAACACTCATTCATGATAAAAGCTCTTAATAAATTGGGCATATAAAGTAAATTCATCAACCTGACAAAGATTATCTATAAAAAAGAACTTAGACTGAAAGAGGAAATGTTAACGACACTTTCTTTAAATCAGGCACAAGGCAAGCATGCCCACTGTTTCCACTTCTCTTCCACTTTGCATTGGTCCTAGGCAGTACAATGAGGGAAGAAAAAGAAGAGGCCAGAGGATTGGGAAGGACACAATAAAACTGTCATTATTTGTTAATGATAACATCTTTATATAGAGAAATTGTTAGAAATAATATAGAATTTAGACAGATGGCTGGATATAAGACAAAGGTGTGAATGTCAGTCGCATTTCTATACACCAGCAGAAAACAATGAAAATAGATAATAAAAGAGAAGAATCCAAATCAAGACCATAATAAAATATTACACAGTTTGGCAAAAACTGACAATATTAGATGTTGAGGAGGGGGAAACCACAAGATTTCTTATATCTTGCTCCTGGGAACACAAATTGGCTACCACTTTAGAAAATACTTGGACAATATTTAGTAAAATTAAACATTCACATATCTGATAACCCAGCAATTCCACTTCTGCTTTTATTCCCAAGAGAAACTCTTACGCATGTGAAACAGGAGACATGTACAAGAATGATCATAGCAGCACTGTTCCCATCAGCAAAAACTCAGAAACATCCAGATGACCATCAACTGAGAAAGTAGATGAATAATTTGTGAGATATTACACAGTAGAGCCCATAACTGGGCCACAACAACACCCAACAATATGGTTGACAGCAATATACTCTTAGGTTAAAAGTAATACTAAATAAACAAAAACAAACAATAACACACGTGAGGAATGTGCTTATTAGTTCAATCAAGTATTTGAGACCAAATGGGCAAAACCTGTCCAAAAGCAAAGGCAGGAAGGGACAGGATAACTGGACGAATAGACACGGAGAACCCTGGGTAGAAAGGGAAAGGGGAAAAGTGCTGACACATTGTGGGGATTGCAACTAATGTCACAAAATAATTTGTGTATGAAATTTTTGAACGAAAACCTAATTTGTGCTGTAAATTTTCACTTAAAACACAGTAAAATTAAAAATAATAATAATATTAAATCTCAAAGATTACATATGATACACAACCCTTTTCATTAAACTAAAAAATACTAAAATAAGCAAATACAATTTTTAGGAAAATATCTGGTTGTAATAACAATATTAAAAAGACAATTAAAAAATTATAAACATGGGATTCAGAATGATGGTTGCTTCAGATAAACGAAGACTGGAAAAGAGATGGAGGACCATATTGCAAAAGTAAGTTATTGTCAGGATCTAAGGTTTTGAGGGGTAAGAAGGAGACATATTTTGCATTTTTGAAAACAACTAAGTATATAACTAGAAGAAAGTCGTGCATGGATCAGTGATGAAAGTGTGTCATAAATCATGGATTATAGTGAATTCATTTCTTTGTTCCTACTGTCAAATTGTTATTATTATTAGGTGCCATCAAGTCAATTTAATTCATAGAGACCCTATGTGACAGAGTAAAACCACCCCACAAGGTTTCCTAGGTTGTAGTCTTTTTTTTTTTTTTCCAGAAGAAATAATCAAGTTATTTTTATTTTGAAAAGAAAACTAAGTGGCCCATCAATAGAATAGATGAATAGATTATGGTATGTTTACACAGTTGAATTCTATACAGCAGTAAAATAAAGTGAATTCAGTAGCATGGATGAATCTCAGAAATATAATGTTGAGTAAAAGACACCAGATACGAAAAGAATATATAGAGTGTGATTACATAGATCTAAACTGCAAAGTAAGCAAAACTCCACTATATCGTTTAGGGCTGCCCACAGAGTTAGTAAAACTTAAGAAGAGAAAAAAAAAAAAAAAAAAGCTGAGAAGATGAGTATCTCCAAAGTCAGGATGCAGGTCACCTCTGGTGAAGAGAGGGGTTATTATCAGTGACTGGCTCAAAAAATGACCCTCAGATTTTAAGGATCAAGAAGCTAGAAATGGTTCCTATATATTTACCTATTCCTGTCATTTCCTGTTATCTCACACAAGTGAGGTCATATAGTATTTGTCCTTTTGTGATTGACTTATTTCACTCGGCATAATGTCTTTGAGATTCATCCATGTTGTAGCACATCTCTGGACTTCGTTTTTTTTTTTAATGGGTGAGTAGTATTCCATTGTATGTATGTACTATATTTTGTTTATCCATTCATCTATTGTTGGGCGCTTGGATTTTTTCCATCATTTTGCTATTGTGACTAATGCTGCAGTGATCATAGGCGTACGGTATGACCTAACTTATATGAAAGCATAGGTAAATATGTAGAGACCAAAGGTTATTAGTCATTACCAGGGCAGGGAGTGGGGAGGAAGAGAGGGCATCATTCTCTGGGTAGTGAGCTTATGTCTCTGGTGATGGGAAAATCGGCCTAGGCTGTAATCTTTGTGGGAACAGATCATCAAGTCTTTTTTCCCAAGGAGTAGCTGGGTGGGTTTGAACCACCAAACTTTTGGTTAGCAGCAAGCACTTAACCATTGTGCCACCAGGGCTCCTTACGATCAAATTAGTAGGGTGAAAACAATTATTCAGGACAGTCAGAAACTAGAAAGGGAAAAGAGAAAGATTGACAGGGACTACAGTCTTGAGGGAAGATTCTCAGAAAAAAGTAGAATTCAGGCAGAGGGGAGTAGGGAGAATATTTCAGCCCAGCACATCATCAAGAACAAAGACTAGAGACACTGGAATGAGTTTAGGATTTGGGAAAAACAGTGTGAAAAGCGGTCATTAAAGGAAAGATAATCATATTAATAGAAGTGTGAGTGTACAGATAAATTTACAGGTCATCTTGAAATCTAAGTAGAGCTTACTGTATTTCAGGGGAGTCTCTGTAGGTTATTGGCGAAGGACTATTATGATAAAAATACCATTTGGATGATTAGCATGGCAGCCATATTCAGGAAGGATGGAGAAAATGGTATTTATGCTTGCAGGAAGGATTGCAACTTAAGAAGCTGTTTGTAGTCATTCTAGGTAGGAGATGATACAGACCTAGGTTAAGTTGTCTATAGTAAAGAATAGAAATATGGTGTAGGATTTGGAATATATTTTTAAGAGAAAATCTATAGCACTTACCACTGATTGTAAAGTATGAATATTGAGCCCAGAAGAATAGAAATGGCATTAACAACAGTGGGCAAATTAAGAACAGAAATCAACTTTGTGGGGAAAGGCAGAAGTAAATCAGTTCACTTGCAGACAAATTGATTTTGAGGAAACTAGAATATTTTACTCCACGAAATCCATACATCTCATGTACTTTGGACATGTTATCAGGAGGGACCAGTCCCTGGAGAAGGACATCATGCTTGGGAAAGTAGAGGGTCAGCAAAAAAGAGGAAGACCCTCAACAAGATGGATTGACACAGTGGCTGCAACAATGGACTCAAGCATAGTAATGACTGTGAGGATGGACAGGACCGGGCAGTGTTTCATTCTACTGTACACAGGGTCACTGTGAGTCAGAACCGATTTGACGGCACTAACAACAATAACAAAAAAACTATACGTACAGAGCTATCAGGTTGGTTAAACTTCAAATTTTAACCTGTTGTCTTTGACTCTGAAGAAAACAAAATAAATCTATATAGATATAGATGAGATGGTGCATGTCAGTTCAACCCATTTGGTGGCGTCGAGTCACTCTCAATCTACGATCACACCTGAAATGACTTTTTGGAGCAGCTGAAAACACTAAATCCATATTACCAATTAGATGAACACATGCACCAAATTGTACACCACACATTACAAGGACTCTGCCTTCTGTTTATTTTTCATTCTTTTACAGCTACTATTGTTGTTGTTGCTGCTGGGTGACTTCGAGTCAAATCTAACTCATAGCGACCCCATGTGACAGAGTAGACATGCCCCATAGGGTTTCCTAGGCTGTAATCTTTATGGGAGCAGATCACCAGATCTTTTCTCCCTCAGAATGGCTGGTGGGTTTGCACCACCAACCTTTTGATTAGCAGCCAAGCGCTTAACTACTGTGCCACAGTAACTATTAGAGTGCCTTATTCCCATCAGACATCTATAAAAACAAAAACAAAAGCATTCTGCCCGTTGCCATCAAGTCGACTCCAACTCATAGTGACCCTATAGAACAGAGCAGAACTGCCCCATACGGTTTCCAAAGAGCAGCTGGTGGGTTCGAACTGTCAACCTTTTGGTTAATAGCTGTAGCTCTTAACCACTGCACAGCCGTTAATTCTGTTTCACAACAAGGTCCTTCTCTTAAGAGCATTTCTATCCACCATAGTTTTTAGGGAAATAACTGTCCCTTTCAAAGTTTCAAACGAACCTCCAAATGTCCCAAATTATTTATAATGTTCCTTTATTTCTACTGTCAAGGATTCTCCAATGGCATTTGAAGAAAGTTTTTCTGTCTCTCCACCTAAGTAGTTATGATAAACAATATTCCCTTTTTGCCTAAACAGAGTGAAAGTTTCTCCGAACACAGGGTATTAACAGAATATCATTAGAAAAATACAGTCATGTGTTATACACTAAATCGTTTCCATTCAAATTATGTGTTGGAATCCTAACCCCTGTACCCGTGGATGCCATCCTGTTTGGAAGTAGGGTTTTCTTTGTTATGTTAATTGGATCATGCTCAAGTGGGGGCTGGATTGTAAATCTAATCACTTCTGAGTTACAAAAAGAGCAGATTAGACACAGAGACGCAGAGACACAAGGGAAGACAGATGCCAAGCCAAGGAACCAAGGAACGCCCAGGGCTACTGACAAGGAAGAAATTGACAAAGCCAATGCCCTGACTTAGAATTTTAGTCTCCAGAACTGTGAGAAAATAAATTTCTGTTCTTCAAAGTCACCACTTGTACTTCTGTTACAGTCACACAATGTTTCAAGTCATGCTGGAAAAAGTTTCCAAAAATTAAATAGATGTGGCTATACTAAATCGTATGATCTAGCCTGTCTCTTCATTCCTCCACTCCAATAACACTCTGAAATCATAGCTATATAACAACAACAAACTCATTGCCATCGAGTCAATTCTGACTCATAACGACAGAGTAGATCTGTCCCATAGGGTTTCTAAGGAGCAGTTGGTAGATTCAAACTGTTGACCTTTTGGCTAGTAGCTGAGCTCTTAACCACTGAGCAACTAGGCTCCACTGCATCGCTATATTAAAAAAAAAAAAAAAACAGTTGCCAGCAAGTCGATTCTGACTCGTAGCGACCTCAAAGGACAGAGTACAACTGCGCCATAAGGTTTCCAAGGAGCCACTGGTGGATTCGAACTGCCAACCTTTCGGTTAGTAGCTGTAGCCCTTAACCACTATGCAACCAGGGCCCCAAATAGCTGCATAATGACCCTTAAAATATTCAGACAGAACACTGAGCTCATGTGAAAAGTATGGCCACTCTTTATTTGTGGTTGAGGAAATATTCCAATAAAAATCTCTGCACAGTCCTTAATTAGCACTCAGGTGACTTCTGATTCCTGTCAATCAAAGCTCTTTCCTCTTCCATCAAATATTATCATGCTGGGCGGAGCAAGGAAAGGGACATCGAGGTTTTCAGTGACCTTCTCAGCAGCTGGGCTCACTTTCATCAGACAGCTCATTAGTGCACACAGGCTTATCAGCAAGATTACCCTAAACTGAGATGCAAGAGCCAAGCTTACATTTGCATTTTATATTAATGACATTCAGAGTAACATTTGGTGTTCCTAGGGGGATAGAAGGAGAGCAAACTGTAATCAAAATCATTAATTGTTTAAAGGAAACTGCAGATTCTTGTAACACTTAGGATGGTTAAGGAATTTCAATTTAATGTAGAAGAGGAGAAAAGACATATAATTATGAAACAAGAGTCCTGCCATTCGATGACTGTATCTGAGGTTCACTCTTCAGGGAGTCAAGCACATCCAATCCATCTCCCGGGATGACACTGCTTACTGGACCACACTGTAAAGCCTCTTGCTCTGATGAGGAGAAGGGGTTGAGAGCAGAGGTGTGGGTACATGCCAATTAAGTATGACAATCATTATGCAGTTTACTCCTTGGTGGATTGACGTGGGTGCCAACAGGAGTGTTCTAATAGAACCTGCCTGATCGCCCACTCCCAAGTTCCTGCAGATGCCACTGCTGGGCCTACTTGGCCTTCAACCTGGCTCCTACGGTAGATTCTGGGACCATTATGGCCACTAGGAGGGCAAATACATGGGTTATCACAGGGTCTTTTCACCTAATATGTAATTAGTCATATTATTGGTCCTGGTCTCATTTTCCCACTTGGTTCAGTAACCAGATCTCTTCCTTTTTGCTGATGACACAGATTCTGTTTGGTCACCAGCTCTTCTAGTAGGGTCCCTGTCTTGTTTCTTTGTATCCTAATTTCTAGTCTGGCTTCTTTAGACAAATTTGATTTTGCTTCCCTAAATCTCTGAGAAACGAAAGAATGATACCTGAACCTCAGAACCTGGAACCAAGACCTCAGGCACTAATAGTGTCTTAGTTATCTAGTGATGCTAGAACAGAAACATCACAAGTGGGTGGCTTTAAAAAACAGAAATTTGTTTCCTTACAGTTTAGACTAGAAGTCTCAGTTCAGGGGACAGGCTCTAGGAGAAGGCTCTCTCTGTCCCGCTCTGGGGTGGGGAGCAGATCCTTGTCTCAGCTTCTCTAGCATTCTCAGCATTCCACATGGCATCTGTCTTTCCCCATTTGTGCTTGATTGCTTCTGTGTCTAATCTGCTCTTTTTATATCTCAAAAAGTATTAGATTTAAAACACACCCTACACTAATATGTCCTCATTAACATAATAATGGAAACCCTATTCCCAAATGGGATTACATCCACAGGTATAAGGATTAGAATTCCAGCAGACATTTTGAGGGCACACAACTCAATCCATGACAAACAGCTATCTGTGATAGTGATCATCATCTGTTGTCAGCATCTCCAGGGGCTTCCTCTCTTCAGGGCAATAAGGCTCCTTGGCGATTGCTGACACCTCCTGGATTGGCTGCCTGCCCATCAGACTTTTTATGGCACCTTATGCTGAGCTCATGAATTGAAACCACCTCAACAACACACAACAACAACAACAACATGCTGAGCTCAGCTCTATCAAGATACCTGCCAACCCGGCCACAACTGCCTCCCTGACTGCTGTCTAAATAAAAGGTTGCCCAGGAAAGGTAATTTATATTTACATATGCACGTTACATATTCATGTTTGCATATGCACAGGTTCTTGGGATTTGGATGTGGACTTCTTGGGTGGGAGGGCATTATTCAGCAAAGTACCACAAATTTAGCAGTTTAAAACAACACAGACTTTTATCTCACAGTTTCTGTAGGTCAGAAATTTGAGCACAGCACAGCTTAGCTAGGTCCTCTACTCAGAGTCCCCCAAAGTCAAAATCAAGGTGTGGACATGGCTGCATTCCTTTCTAGAGATGCTGGAGGAGATTCCACTCCAACCTCATTCCAGTTGTTGGCAGAACTCAGTTCCTTGTGGTTGTAGGACTGAGGTCGCCATCTTCTAGGTCTCCACACCTAGCAACCTGCCCACATTTTTCCCACATTTTTCCCACAGTCCCTCCAGGAACAGCAGACCGAGTTCTTCCCTCATTTCAGTTCTCTCAGATTTCTTCTTCTACCACATCTCTCTGACTCCAGCCAGAGAAAGACCAAAGAGTATATGATTATTATATTTATTTTTTAAATAGGTTGAGTATGTGATCTAGCATTTATATCTTTGCAGTAGAGGTAAGTTGTATATCATCTTAGTCCACTATGCTACAAAAGTTTGTTTGTTCTTTAGAAGTTCACCTTTTTTTTTAATTGTACTTTAGATGAAGGTTTACAGAACAAATAGTTTCTCATTAAACAGTTAGTACTGTGTACTACATATTGTTTTATGACAATGGTTAACAACCCCACGACATGTCATCACTGTCCCTTCTCAGCCTTGGTTTCCCTATTACCAGCTTTCCTGTTCCCTCCTGCCTAGAAGCTCACCTTTTGAGATGCAAATATTTCCTGGGAATAATAAGGCTTTGGGGAATTGTCTTGTTTCAGTCAGGTCATTCAATAATAAAGCACATCCATAAAAAGATGATCAATCACTTATGTGCCACCATCTTATTCAGAAGCACAGTAAGGAACAAAATTTTCTAACGTCTTATCAAGACAAATGGCTGTAACTACACTGGAATTAGAATTGTCAAGAAGAAGTCAACCTCTAATTTGTTCCCTCTCCATAGGTCAAAACCATTTAAGAGACACATTCCACTAAAACCCATTATCATCGAGTCAATTATGAGTCATAGCGACCCTACAGGACAGAGTAGAACTTCCCCATAGGGTTTCCAAGGCTGTAAATCTTTTTATGGAAGCAGACTGTCACATCTTTCTCCCATGGAGCAGCTGGTGGATTCGGACTGCCAACCTTTCTGTTAACAGCCAAGCACTTTAACCACTGTGCCACCAGAGCTCCTCATTCCACTAAAGCAGAGAGTATTTTTTCCATTTACTTTAAATAAATTTCATCATTCCAGGAGTCAGGCAAACAGTAACACATATAAAGCCCTAAGTGCAAGGAGAGCGTGGGTCTAAAGGGCTATAACTCACTTCCCTCATGACCTTGGACATTAAGTAGGAAGATAGGATTGATACACAAAAATACAAATAACATGAACAGGCACAAAAGGTCCATTGTAAATTTTGTTTGAGATAATGAGGGACTTGGAAGTATCTCTTCTCCTGAAGCAGAGGAATGAAAATGAAAATGAAAAGGTGTGTCTGAGTTTTAGAAAAAAGTAAATAAAGTAACTGTGTTAAACGTTTACTAAGACGGCTTCTAGTTCTGAAAGTTTGTGATTCTGGAAGATCATGCAAAACAAATTCAAGGTTAAATGTTCAAAAAGAGAAAAAAGAAAAATGGGGAGAAGAGACCTGAGCCAGCACGGTCACACGCTTAGGCTCCTGTGACTTTTCCAAAAACCCAAAAACCCCATTGCTGTCAAGTCAATTTCGACTCATAGCAACACTATAGGACAGAGTAGAACTGCCCCATTGGATTTCCAAAGAGCAGCTGGTAGATTCAAACTGCTGACCTTTTGGTTAGCAACCAAGCTCTTAACTACTGCACCACCAGGGCTACACCTGTGACCTACTGCCTTACAATTTCCTCAATCTCTCTCCTCCATTTTCACAAGAGATATCTAAGAAAAACTGTAGGAGTCACCAAAACTGATGTCCTGCAAACTGACTGGCTAATGTATTGAAACAAGACCCATACTTGTCTCCACAGCCAAAGGAGACCCACTGCAAGAATAATAAAATAAATAAGTAAAACTTGTATCTCTCAGGTTGGGTTGTATTTTCTCCAACACTGTGCAGCTACTGTTGATTCATATATTCATGTATTCCTGCCAAAGTTACCTTAGAATGTAGAGAATGGATGGAAGTACAGACAAACAATGCAAAGGGAAACTGGAAGTTGTTTAAGTTCTCTGACCACTCAGTATTCTGCCTCCCCACACCCAGAATAGACTATTTTAGATGCACAGTTGGAGGGAAAAGCTACAATCAAAAAGCTTCATCTTAGTCTCCAGACGGGAAGAATCGTAGATATTAACATTTCCTGTTCAAGTAGGAACAATCTTACATTACACTCCTGAAGGAAATAAAAAGTCAAAATGCTTAAGTTCTTTTCACCAGACCATATGTTACGTAAATAATTTTTTTTTTTTAAAAAAGGAGGATTATTTACTGGGATATACTAACTTCCTTAAGATCTATTTTAAAATGTTTGGTAGGAATGTGGAATTGGGTATTCAAATATTCACCTACCCTCAGTTGAGATGTTTAACCTCAAGTTTGACACAGCAGAGTTACCTAACATTGCAAACTCTTACCTTTGTTATTTGCTAGTTCATCATTAGATGATTTCTTTGAAAAGGGAATTTTTCCCTTTTATGTCTCTAAATTGTAACCCATTAATTTTGTTCTCTATGTGGTTATCCCTCAACAAGATGGACTGACACAGTGGCTGCAACAATGGGCTCAAACATAGCAACAATTGTAAAGGATGGCTCAGGACCGGGCAGTGTTTCATTTTGTTGTGCATAGGGTTGCTATGAGTTGGAACCAACTCGACTGCACCTAACAACAACACTTGATCATGCATCATTTTTAGATACAAAGCTGTGCAAATAGAATGACAAAAATATTTTTGAAAAGTTATAATCAATTAACAGTTACTTTTAAGTTACATTGTTCCTGTGAATATTTCAATATAAATACATATTTTCAAAAAGACATTTGAAAACTACCTGTTGCTTTTCCACTATGCCTACAGAAATGACTGATTCTAGCCTATTTCAGCCAAAAACACTTTCTAAGCAGAAAGTCTGATAATACTTTGTGACAAAAGAACTGGGTGCCTGAAAAATTTTTGACATTTTTCACAATTGCAGGATCTTCAGTTGCAGATGTTTTCTCAAAATGTCAGCAATAATAAAAATCTACATTTGTCAAGCAGTCACTGTTTTTCAAAGTACAATGCATACTTGGAAAATTTCAAAATTTCTATTAAATGTTGTTGTTAGGTGCCATCGAGTCGGTTCTGACTCAGAGCAAAACTATGTACAACAGAACGAAACACAGCCCGGTCCTGCGCCATCCTCACAATTGCTGCTATGCTTGAGCCCATTGTTGCAGCCACTGTGTCCATCCACCCCCTTGAGGGTCTTCCTCTTTTTCGCTGACCCTCTGCTTTACCAAGGATGATGTCCCTCTGATCCCTCCTGACAACCTGCCCAAAGTACGTGAGACGTAGTCTCGCCATCTTTGCTTCTAAGGAGCATTCTAGTTGTACTTCTTCCAAGACAGATTTGTTCGTTCTTTTGGCAGTCCATGGTACATTCAATATTCCTCACCAACACCACAATTCAAAGGCATCAGTTCTTCTTCGGTCTTCCTTATTCATTGTTCAGCTTTTGCATGCATATGAGGAGATTGAAAACACCATGGCTTGGGTCAGACACACCTTAGTCCTCAAGGTGACATCTCTGCTTTTCAACACTTTAAAGAGGTCTTTTGCTGCAGATTTGCCCAATGTAATGTGTCTTTTGATTTCTTGACTTCTGCTTCCACAGGTGTTGATTATGGTTCAAAGTAAAATGAAATCCTTGACAATCTCAATCTTTTCTCTGTTTATTATGATGTTGCTTGTTGGTCCAGTTGTGAGGATTTTTGTTTTCTTTATGTTGAGGTATAATCTATACTGAAGGCTGTGGTCTTTGATCTTCATCAGTAAGTGCCTCAAGTCCTCTTCACTTTCAGCAAGCAATTAGCATTTCCAAAATATCCTGACATTCCAATTTTTATGCCTATATCTTTCAAACTTTTGCCACAGTGTTGATAACCTCACTGGATGGATGTTTAAACTGGATTAACGTTTTATATGTTGCTTCTCCTTTGGTAATTCCAGGACATTTTAACAAAAATTGATGATTTTAATAATTTTATTCAGCAAATGTAATTAAGTACCCATATGATCCAGACAAGGAGCCCTGGGGGAGAAATGGTTAAGAGTTCAGCTGCTAACCAAAAGGTTGGTGGTTCAAACCCACCAGCTACTCCAAGTTGAATATTATTTTATCTCTTTATATAGTAGTATGTAATCCCATAAAGATTACAGCCTAGAAAGCCTATAGAGCAGTTCTACTCTGTTATATAGGGTTCCTATGAGTCAGAATCGACTTGATGGTATACAACAAGAATAACATGATCCAGATGACATATTGCATTTGGCATATCTGCTGCAAAAGACCTCTTTAAAGTTCTAAAAAGCCAAGATGTCACTTTGATGACTAAGGTGTGCCTGACACACACCATGGTCTTTTCAATCACCTTGTAGGCATGTAAAATTTGGACAATAAACAGAAGAAGAATTGATGTGTTTGTACTGTGGTGTTGGTGCAGAATATTCAATACACTGCAGGCTGCCAGAAGAATGAACAAATCTGTCTTAGAAGAAATATAACCAGAATGCTCCTTAGAAGCTAGGATGGCATTTCATCTTGCTTACTTTGGACCCATCATCAGTGTCTTGGTTATCTAGTGCTGCTATAACAGAAATACCACAAGTGGATGGCTTTAACAAACAGAAATTTATTATTTCACAGTATAGGAAGCTAGAAGTCTGAATTCAGGGTGCCAGCTCCAAGGGAAGGATTTCTCTCTGTGTCAGTTCTGGGGGAATGTCCTTGTCCTCAATCATTCCCTGGTCTAGGAACTTCTCAGTGCAGAAACCCTGGGTCCAAAGGATGCACTCTGCTCCCAGCACTGATTTCTTGGTGGTATGAGGTCCCCCTGTCTCTCTGCTCACTTCTCTCTTTTATGCCTCAAAAGAGATCGACTTAAGACACAACCTAATCTTGCAGATCGAGTCTTTCCTCATTGACATAACTGCCTCTAATCCTGCTTCATTAACATTATAGAGGTAGGATTTACAACACATAGGAAAATCACCTTGGATAACAAAATGGTGGACAATCACACAATACTGGAAATCATGGCCTAGCCAAGTTGACATTTTTGGGGGACACAATTCAATCCATAACAATCTGGAAAGACCAGTGGCTAGAAAGGAACATCATGGCTGGTAAAGCAGAGAGTCAGTGAAAACAAAGGAAACTCTCCACAAGATGAACTGACACAATAGCTGCAATAATGGTCATGAAGATGGCACTGGACAAGGCAATGTTTCGTTCTGTCATATGTATGGTTGCTGTGAGTCAAGAGCTGACTCGGTGGCATCTACCAACAACAATGATCCAGATACTATGTTAGATGCAAATTATACAAAGAAGAATAAGACATATTCTATTACGTATTGATTAACCGTGCTTTATTACAAATCCATGAAATTAAAGGGAAACTGATAAAAGCAACACTTGCTATATGGATAAGTGAAATATGAAAGAAATTGAGAGATATTATTGTCAGTTTCAGCATTACACCCCACTAAAACTGCTTTCCCAGAAAAGCTAAATGAAGGTTACCTTTTTTTGTGCTGTACTCGCCTCTATTCTTACTACCACTGTCTGGCAAGTGTGCTGAAGAATTGAAAAATGGACAAAAGATTGCAGCCAGGAGCATGAGAAGAAAAACAAAATAAAGAATCTTAAGTTAGAATGAAGACTAGCTCTAAACTTGCTCACTGAGACACTTTTATAACCATTGAGTCACACGGCAATATATTTTTATTAATAATGTAGAAGCTTTAAAAGAGCAAATATTTCTGACAGAGCAGATACTTTTTACCTTGAAAGCACAAGCTCTTTATAAACTAAAACGTTTCTTCCCTGCTGCTCCAGAAGCACAGTATTTGGTTGGTGTTTTCTGGAGGAGATCGTTAGCTCTTTAGTACATCCTTCCCTTCCTGCAAGTCCAGCCCCTCCCACCAGGGATCTAAGATCAGTGCTCACCTTTAAATCACATAGCTCCCATTGACTTCAATGGCCACACAAGGCAACAAGGTTGCTAGAGCATTCTTGTCAAACAGTGTTGAAAAGTGACCTGTGAGGAGAAACAATAAACTAGCTCTGAAGTGCAACTTTCCACTCATCATAAAATTAAGCTTCTAAAAGTTTAGAAATCTTGCGAAGCCAAATGCAATTTTTACTTTGCTTATGAATGATGTTCTTTACTTATAAATGTGTTGAGTGCATGTTCATTGACCTGTAACGTCCTCTTTGTCTCCACCCCAGAATTGTCTAATATTTGAATCTGTTAATGTATAGCACCACCACGTGTCTGTCAGTTTGACATACTGTGGGGGCTTACATGTTGCTATGATGCTGAAAGCTATGCCACTGGTATTCAAATACCAACAGGGTCAGCCATGGTGGACAAGTTTCAGTGGAGCTTCCAGACTAAGACAGACTATGAAGAAAGGCCTGGTGATCTACTTCCAAAAATTAGCCAATGAAAACTCTATGGATCACAATAGAATATTATCTGATATAATCCTGGAAGATGGATTCAAACATACCAATGATTATTATGATTGTACAGGACCAGGCAACGTTTCATTCTATTGTACATGGTATGGCCATGAGTGGGAGCTGACTCGATGGCAACTAACAACAGTACATTGTAAATCCCTGTAGAGTAAATAGAAACTAAATATTTCTTTTAAACAATGTTAATCACGATTTATAGATACTCTGGCAAGGAGCAAAGGGTTTGACTGCACAATGAATGTGTGACTAAGAAGAAAACGAACAAGTCTTCTTTCCTTTGAAACATTACCTCTTCGTACCTCATGTTCAGATTCAGTAATATTAAGTAGGATGATCCGGTAAGGATAATAGGAAGATAATATTAAGGATTTTTTTTAGTATCATTTTCTGCTTTTTAAACTTCTTGGTTTTTTCATAGTAAGTGACTTTTAGCAAATCAACCTTGCCTATTACTACCTGAAAAATCCTCCATAACTTATTGACTTAAACCCACAATGATCATTTTGTTATGTCTCACTTTGGGGTTCAGTTGGGTGAGTCTTAGGCTCCATATGTCACTGACTACTGAGGTCACTTAGAGCAGAGGGTCCAAGACAGCTTTGCTCATGTGTACAGACCTTAGGAGTGATGGTTAGAATCTGGGCTCAGGTTGGACTGTCCATTGAAGAACCTACAGGTATCCCCTCCAGCATGGCAGTTTCAGAGTATCTGGATGGCCTACAAGGCAGCTCCAGGCATCTGGAACAACTATTCTAAGAAACAGAAAGTGGAAGCTGATAATTTCTTTAAGAACTGGACCCAACAGTTGGCACAGCTTCACTTCCACCATATTGTATTAGTCAAAGCAGTCACAGAGCCCCCCTAGATTCAAGGAAGGCAACATGGCCCCCATCTCTCAGGAGAAGTGTCAAAGAAATGGCCCATACCCTGTTGCCATTGAGTTGATTCTGAGTCATGGTGACCCTACAGGACAGGGTAGAACTGTCCCATAGGGTTTCCAAGGCTATAATCTTTACAGAAGCAGACTGCCATATTCTCTCACGGAGCAGCTGGTGAGTTCAAACCATCGACCTTTTGGTTAAGGGTCACCGAGTGACCTAACCACTGTGCGAACATCCATCTTTAATCTGCCCTACTAACAAACTTTCTGAGTGCCTGCTGCATGCCCCTAGAGATAAATTTAGTGCTTTAGATTTTCTACTAACTGACTTATCTAACCTTTACTAAATCATTTGTGTACTATTTTTAGGTAAAGAATTCCTCCGTCTTCTGTAAGTTTCTTCTAGTAACTGAAGAAACAGAGAATATAAAAAATGGGATTTTTAGAATGTATTAGTTAACTTATAGTATCTATTATCATGATTTCTGTATCAACAATATTAAGCATGAAAATTATTTTCCAGAAAAAGAAATATAAACCTGTTTTCAAGTTCAGTAAATAATCACCTGGGACTTCCGGCAAAATGGTGCTCTAGGCAGAAGCACCACACCATCCCTCCACAGCAAAGATCCGAAAAACTAAGCCAAACGGAGAAAACAGCAATCCTGAAAACCTAAAACATCAAATGAAGAGATGAAGAACTCAGCCAAGCACCAATGGAGTGAGAAAACTGACAGAGAACAGAGAGCGAGGAGAGATTCATGCAGAGGTCCCCTATCAGTTAACGCAGCATGGACCCGCCATCTTCGACTCCTATCAAAGACCAGCAAATAGGGGGTATGAGAAAGCACCTTCACAGAGCTTCCAGCGGGAGACAGAACAACTGGTAATTTGCGACATATGCTTTCCCACCCCCCACCCTCCTTCACCCCCACTCAGCCTCCTCTGCTTCCCGTGGCCACAGTCTCTTGTTTGGGAAGCACTGGCTACTTCGATTCTACCCGCCCACACTGGCCGGCTCTCTAGGTGCCATTTGTTTGGCTGATGGTGTTGCTTTTTTTCCTCTTCTTTTGATTTCTTCCTTACCTCTCACCACCTCCTCCTCCTTTTGCTCAAATACCTGGCTCCATGCACCATCTTTGCTTCTTCATGAGGGGTTGCAGAGCTCCGTTCAAATGTGGAGTTGCTTCCCGGTCTGGGCTGCTGTGCTGGTGGGATCCCAGGACTTTTGTTTGTTTGTTTGTTTGAATTGCTTGTGTGTTTTCTCTTCCTTTTCTTGAGTTGGGAGCCCGTCCTGGCCAGGCAGTGCTGTGCAGCTTGGAGCCTACACCCTCGGCTTGTGCAGACACACAGAAGGATCCCTGAGAGCATTTCTTTTTTTGTGGGGTTTTTTTTTTTTTTTTTCTGTTTTTTGGGGGGGTTTTCTTGTTCTTTATTTTTTTAATTTCTTTTCTTTGCTTTTCCCTCTTTTTCCCTTTTTGTCTTTCTTCATTACTCAGTTTCTCGTCTCTCTATGCCTTCCTTCTCTTTCGCTTCCCTCTATACCTGGCACTGAATACCTCTCTGCCTTCTAGCCAGCCTGTACTGCAACACCTGAGAACAACATCCCCAGACCTCATAGCTACACTGGTGGGATCCCTGGGAGCATTCCTGTTCTTTTTCCTTTCTGATTTTTATTTATTCATTCTTTTCTTTTCTATTTTTTTCTTCTTCTCCTTTTTATTTTTCTCCATTTCATAGTCTCTCATCTCTCCGCTCCAACAGCAAGCTCCCCCTAGCACTCTTTTTTGTTTGTTTGTATGTTTTCGGCTCCTGTTCCT
Source organism: Dugong dugon (assembly GCA_030035585.1). NCBI lineage: Eukaryota > Metazoa > Chordata > Mammalia > Sirenia > Dugongidae > Dugong > Dugong dugon. The sequence continues at coordinate 107,616,582 of CM057466.1, read as the reverse complement.
TTCTCCTCTCTCCCATATCCATCTTAGCTCCACACATAACAATCTTCCCCCTACATCCTGCTTACCTGCACCATGCGCTTAACATCACACCACATACTGGAACTTGCCCTGCACTGATTACCAACACGCCCTGGTGGCTGTAGTAAGTGCCACAAACAACCTGTCCTAGTAACTCCTCTTCTGCTAGACCTGCCCTGCTGAACCATATCTGAGCGACTGACCCTGCCAATTGGAGAAGGAGGCAAAAAGTATCATGCCCACAGACAAGCAAACAACAAAGAACACACAGCCCGCCTGCTCAGACATAGCCAAATTAAAAAAAAAAGGATGAAACAAATAAATCCACAACCAACAAACAAGAAAAATAACTACTGAATGCCCCAAAGACAGCAGACAAAAACAAAACATTTACAAAAACAGGACAGGATGGTTCAAATAGGCATCCAAAATAAAACACCAGATGACTCTCCAGTGGAAGAAAAGGCACTAGAACTACCTGATAGGGAATTCAAATCTCTAATACTCAGAATTCTCCAAGAGTTGAAGCAAAAAGCAGACAAAAATGAGGAAAAAATAGACAAATTCATGGAAAATACAGACAAAAAATTCGAGGAATTCAGGAAAATAATGCAAGAACAGAACGCCAAAATAATCTCACAACTAGAAATTATACAAAAACAACAATTAGAAATCCAAAAGATAAACAACAAGATTTCAGAAATGGACAGTGTCATAGAAGGGCTGAGAAGCAGATTTAAAATGGTGGAAGACAGGATCAGTGGAATTGAAGACAAACACTTGGATACAACTCTGTTTCAGGAAAACTCAGAAAAAAGAACAAAGAAAAATGAAAAGACCCTGAGAGTTATGTGGGATACAATCTAAAGCAAAAATTTGCAAGTGATTGGAGTTCCAGAACAGGGGGAGAAAACAGAAAGCACAGAGACGATCATTGAGGAACTGCTGACAGAAAACTTCCCCAATATCACGAAAGATGAAAAGCTGGCCATCCAAAAAGCTCAAAGAACCCATATACGAGAGACCCTCAAAAGAAAATCACCAAGGCATATCATAATCACACTCGCCAAAAGCAAAGATAAACAAAGAATCCTGAGAGCAGCTCGTGAAAAACAAGAAGTCACATACAGAGGAGAAACAATAAGATTAAGATCAGATTATTAGGCAGAAACCATGCAGGCAAGAAGGCAATGGGATGACATATATAAAATCTTGAAAGAAAAAAATTGCCATCCAAGAATAACACATCCTGCAAAACTCTCGTTCAAATTTGATGGTGAAATTAGGTCATTTCCAGATAAACAGAAACTAAGGGAATATGTAAAAGTCAAACCAAACTTACAAGAATTATTAAATGGAGTTCTGCGATCTGAGGACAAACAACTTCAGCTCACAGGCAGAATCTAGCATGTAGGATGGTAACAGCCAGATACCAATCTAGGAAATGAACCCCCAAGGACTATCCAAAAACAGAAATACAACAGGGAATCAGAGCAGTTAATCAGTAAATAACAACAACATCTGAACAATAAAAGAGGGAATAAATGGTATAGGTATAAAACCTTCTAATGGAGAGGAAGGCAAGGCGATACCAAGTAATCATAGACTGCTTCAAACTTAGAAAGATAAGGATAAATTTCATGGTAACCAAAAAGAAAGTTAGTACACATACTCATAAAACTAAAGAGGAAAAACTTAAAGTCACAGCAAAAGCAAAACCCACAAAAACAAAAGAAATGGAAAAAAAATTCACAAACAAAAGTAACTCAGCAGAGGAGAGTAAGAAGAACAAAGAAAATGTCAGCACCACAAAAAAAAAAAAGCACTACAAAATGACAGCAACAAACTCACATCAATCAATAATTACACTGAATGTAAATGGACTCAATGCACCCATAAAGAGACGGAGAGTGGCAGAATGGATAAGAAAACAGGATCCATCAATATGCTGTCTACAAGAGACACACCTTAGAAACAAAGGTGAATTTATTAAAAGTCAAAGGTTGGGAAAAATATATCAAGGTAACAACTACCAAAAAAGAGCAGAGTGGAAATACTAATCTCAGATAAAATAGACTTGAAAACAAAATCCACCATAAAAGACAAAGAAGGACACTATATAATGATTAAGGGGATGATCCATCATGAAGACATAACCATAATAAACATCTACGCACCCAATGACAGGGCTCCAAAATACATAAAACAACTCTAACAACACTGAAAATAGAAATGGACAGTTCCACAATAACAGTAGGAGACTTCAACACACCACTCTCAGTAAAGGACAAAACAACTAAGAAGAAACCCAGCAAAGATACAGAAGACCTAAAGGGCACAATCAGCCAACTTGACCTCATAGACATATATAGAACACTCCATCCAACCGCTGCAAAGTACACGTTCTTTTCCAATGCACAGGGAACGTTCTCCAGAATAGACCACATCTTAGGCCACAGAGCAATCCTCAACAAGATCAAAAACGTTTAGATAATTCAAAGTATCTTCTCTGATCACAATACCATCAAGGTAGAAATTAACAACAGAAAGAGCAAGGAAAAAATATCAATTACATGGAAACTGAATAATACCCTGCTTACATACCAGTGAGTAATAGAAGAAATCAGAGATGGAATCAAAAAATTCCTAGAATCAAATGAGAATGAAAACACATCATACCAAAACCTTTGGGACACAGCAAAGGCAGTCCTCAGAGGACAATTTGTAGCAATAAATGCACACATCAAAAAAGAAGAAAGGTACAAAATCAAAACATTAACCACACAACTCAAACAAACAGAAAGAGAACAGCAAAAAAGCCCACAGCCACTGGAAGAAAGGAAATAATAAAGATCAGAGCAGAAATAAATGAAAGAGAGAACAGAAAAACAATAGAAAGAATCAACAAAACCAAAAGTTGGTTCTTTGAAAGAACCAACAAAATTGACAAACCACTAGCCAGATTGACAAAAGAAAAACAGGACAGGACAAAAATAACCCAAATAAGAAATGAAATGGGGGACATTACAACAGACCCAACTGAAATAAAAAGGATCATAACGGAATATTGCAAAAAACTATACTCCAACAAATTTGAAAACCTAGAGGAAATGGATAAATTTCTAGAATCACACTACCTACCCAAACTACCACAAAGTGATGTTGAAAATCTGAACAGACCCATAACAAGAGAAGAGATTGAAAAGGTAATAAAAAAACTCCCAACCAAAAAAAGCCCTGGCCCAGATGGCTTCACTGGAGAATTCTACAAAACATTTACAGAAGAGCTTCTACCAGTACTACTCAAGCTATTTCAGAGCACAGAAAATGAAGCAACACTTCCAAATTCATTCTATGAAGCCAGCATAACGCTGATACCAAAACCAGCCAAAGGTGCCACAAAAAAAGAAAATTACAGACAAATATCTCTCATGAATATAGATGCAAAAATTCTCAACAAAATTCTAGCCAATAGAATTCAGTATCATATCAAAAAAGTAATACACCACGACCAAGTAGGATTCATACCAGGTATGCAAGGATGGTTCAGCATTAGAAAATCAATCAACGTAATCCACCACATAAATAAAAGGAAAGAAAAGAATCACATGATCATCTCAACTGATGCAGAAAAGGCATTCAACAAAGTCCAACACCCATTCCTGATAAAAACTCTCAATAAAATAGGTATAGAAGGGAAATTTCTCAACATAATAAAGGGCATCTATGCAAAACCAATGGGGAACATCGTTCTTAATGGAGAGAGGCTGAAAACATTCCCCTTGAGAACAGGAACAAGATAAGGATGCCCTTTATCACCACTCCTATTTAACACTGTGCTGGAAGTTCAAGTTAGAGTAATAAGGCAAGAAAAAGAAATAAAGGGCATCCAAATTGGTAATGAAGAAGTTAAACTGTTCCTGTTTGCAGATGATATGATACTATACAAAGAAAACCCTAAAGACTCCACTAGAAATCTACTGGAACTAATAGAAAGATTCAGCAGAGTAGCAGGATACAAGATAAACATTCAAAAATCAGTTGGATTCCTATACACCAATAAGAAGAACGATGAAAAGGAGATCAGGAAAACAATACCATATTCAATAGCCCCTAAAAAGATAAAATACTTAGGAATAAATCTGACCAGGGATGTAAAAGACCTATACAAAGAAAACTACAAAACACTACTGCAAGAAACCCAAAGGGATCTACATAAATGGAAAAACACACCATGCTCATGCTCATGGATAGACAGACTCAACATTGTGAAAATGACAATTCTACCCAAAGCAATTTACAAATACAATGCAATCCCGATCCAAATACCAACAACATTCTTCAAAGAGATGGAAAAACTAATCATTCACTTTATATGGAAAGGGAAGAATCCCAGAATAAGTAAAGCACTACTGAAGAAGAAGAATAAAGTTGGAGGACTCACACTACCTGACCTCAGAACCTACTATACAGCTACGGTAGTCAAAACAGCCTGGTACTGGTACAATGACAGATACAATGACCAATGGAACAGAATTGAGAACCAGATGTAAATCCATCCACCTACGGTCAGCTGATCTTCGACAAGGGCCCAAAGTCCATCAAATGGGGAAAAGACAGTCTTTTTAATAAATGATCCTGGCAATACTGGATATCCATCTGCAAAAAAATGACACAGGACCCATATCTCACGCCATATACAAAAACTAATTCAAAATGGATCAAAGACCTAAATATAAAGCCAAAAACTGTAAAGTTCATAGAAGAAAAAACAGGACCAACGCTACAGGCCATAATACACAGCATTAACAGGATACAAACCATAACCATCAACACACAAAACCCAACAGATAAGCTAGATAACTGGGATCTTCTAAAAATTAAACACCCGTGCTCTTCAAAAGAGTAAAAAGAGAACCTATAGACTGGGAAAAAAATTTTAGACAGTACAATCAGACAAAGGTCCAATCTCCGTAATCTACAAGAAAATCCAACACCTCTACAACAAAAAGACAAATAATCCTATTAAAAAATGGGCAAAGGAAATGAACAGACACTTCACCAAAGAAGACATTCTAGTGTCAAACAAACACATGAAGAAATGTTCGTGATCACTAGCCATTAGAGAAATGCAAATTAAAACCACAATGAGATACCATCTCACCCCGGCATTACTGGCACGAATCAAAAATACTGGAAATAACAAATGTTGGAGGAGCTGCGGGGAGATGGGAACTCTTATGCACTGCTGGTGGGAATGCAAAATGATACAACCATTTTGTAAAACGATATGGCGCTTCCTCAGGAAGCTAGAAATAGACATACCATTTGATCCAGCAATCCCACTCCTAGGAATATATCCTAGAGTAATAAGAGTCGTCACTCGAATAGACATATGCACACCTGTGTTCATGGCAGCATTGTTCACAATAGCAAAACGATGGAAACAAACTAGATGCCCATCAACAGATGAATGGATAAACAAACTATGATACATACACACAATGGAGTACCATGCTACGAGAAAGAACAACAATGAATCTGTGAAGCATCTCATAACATGGATGAAACTGGAGGACATTATGCTGAGTGAAATAAGTCAATCACAAAAGGGCAAATATTGTATGAGACCTCTATTGTAAAAACTCATGAAAAAGTTCACACACAAAAAGTAACAATCTTTGTTGGTTACCAGGGATGGGAGGGGTGGGGGGAAATACTAAATAGGCAATAGATAAGTGGTATCTTAGGTGAAAGGTGAGACAGTACACAATACTGGGGAAACCAGCACAACTTGTACGAGGAAAGGTCATGGAAGCTCCACAGACACATCCAAACTCCCTGAGGGACTGAAGTGTTGGGTGGAGGGCTGTGGGGACCATGGTATCCGGGAACATCTAGCTCAATTGGTATAACACAGTTTATAAAGGCAATGTTCTACATTCTACGTTGGTGAGTAGCATCTGGGGTCTTAAAAGCCTGTGAGCAGCCATCTAAGATACTCCACAGGTCTCATCCCTTCAGGAGCAAGGGAGTGTGAAGCGAAAAGAATACAAGGGAAAGATTAGTCCGAAGGACTAATGGACCACAGCTACCAAGGCCTCCACCAGACTGAGTCCAGTACAGCTAGATGGCGCCCAGCTACCACCACTGACTGCTCTGACCGGGATCACAACAGAGGGTTCTGGACAGAGCTGGAAAAGGATGTAGAACAAAATTCTAACTCACAAAAAAAAGACCAGATTTACTGGCCTAAAGGAGACTGGAGAAACCTCGAGAGTATGGCTCTCAGACACCCTTTCAGCTCAGTGGTGAAGTCACTTCCAAGGTTCACCATTCAGCCAGGTAGTGGACAGCCCCATAAAACCCAATGGGACTAATGAGGCACAGCAGTCCAGGGACAAGGACCAGAAGGCAGAAGGGGACAGGAGAGCTGGTGATAGGGAACCCAAGGTTGAGTCAGGATAGTGTTGATGTGTTGTGAAGTTGTTAACCATTGTCACAGGGCAACATGTGTACTGTTTAATGAGAAACTATTTTGTTCCGTAAACCTTCATCTAAAAGAATAGCGGCACGATTGGAAGAGTGTAGTCGATGTCACTGAACTGTGCATGTAGAAATTTTTGAAATGGTGTATCTTTTGCTATGTATATTTTCACCAAAAAAAAAAGGTTGAGAAGGGAGAGGGTTGACATGTCGTGGGGTTGTTAACCAATGTCATAAAACAATATGTGTACTACTTTTCATGAGAAACTATTTGTTCTGTAAACCTTCACCTGAAGTACAATAAAAAATAAATAAATAAGTAAAAACTAATAATAATAAATAAATAATCACCTGTCTGTGAAGCAGCAGCTTTCCTGTTTCATAGATTGGAATCTGAGACGTATAAAAATTTAGTCACTTTCTCAAGGTCATCCTGCTGGTAGATGTCAGGACTGGGGCCAGTGTCTCCCTTGTGATTGAGTACATACATTGCATCTGTGGAACTGAATCACATCAATATTTTAACATAAAATTCTACAATGCCATTCAATGCCATTTATCCTCATTCTCATTGAAACATGGGCATTCAATATTCAGAAATTCTTACGATCATGTATGCACAGTACCTCTGAGAAATCTCAAGGCATTTCTATTCAGAGCCTCCCACCTGTGCCTTGAGGGCATAGTAATTTATATTTCTGTCCTATACCACTTGGAGATAATTACATGGCAGTTAGGCTGTTTTTTTCTACCATATTAATGTTCAATAACCGCTCTTTCGACAATCTGCTGACATCTAATTAGCAGAAAACATCTTAGCAAATGCAAACATCATGCCCATTTGATAGGCTCAAGGTAGGTTATTGAAGAAGAGGAAAGGATAACTGCATTCAGGTAACGGCATTGGTGTTGGTCTTAATATGCCCATTGTTATGGACTGAATTGTGTCCCCAAAAAATATGTGTTGTAAATCCTAACCTCTATGCCCGTGGTTATAATCTTAGTTAATGAGATAGGATTAGGGTAGGGTGTGTCTTGAGTCAATCTCTTACAAAGTATAAAAGGAGGAGATCAAGAAAGCAGAGACAAGGAAGAGAGATGCCAAGCTACATGAAGATCGCCCAGGAACAGAAGCCCAAAGAGACAAGGACCTTCCACCAGAGCCAACAGAGAGAAAGCCTTTCCCTACAGGCAGTGCCCTGAATTAGACTTCTAGCCTCCTAGACTGTGAGAGAATAAATTTCTGTTTGTTAAAGCCATCCACTTGCGGTATTTCTGTTATGGCGGCACTAGATAACTAAACACCAATTAAGCACAACTATACAACTCCTAAAAATCTACAGAATGAGTGTTATCATTTAATGAGAACCACATATATGTTAAATATTAAAATAATTGTTCTTACAAAGCATATTTTCAGTATCACCAGTATGCACAATTTTTAGTACTGTAGGTGCATGAGATTATTAGAGGACTCGATGGATTTAAAAGTATTAATTATGTATGTGTGTGTATATATATATATATATATCTCCCTGGACTATACCCAATAAGGAAATTTAGATAGAAACATGTGATCTACACATTATATGAAATGCGTACTTATACATGTACTTAAATAAATAATCTATAGGAATAAGTTTAAGATTGGCTTGAATCAAAGACTTTCTGAAGTTGGTCCTTGAATTGGCTAAGAAATGTGTGATAAATATGTTTGCTCATCTTTATTTAATAAATAAAATCTCCTCAAAATTATAAAAGCTATTTTGAAAATATCTTCATAATTCACATGACTTTATCTTTTTTTAAAACTTTTTTAATAAATTCTTTGTGTAAACATTTTCCTGTTTTTAAACTATTTATTACAGGAAATTTAAAAGAAATACAAAAATAGAGATGATAGTATAATGAATCCCCTTTTACTCATCATTTTTATGAGAATGCAATTATACTTGAGCAAAGACCTGTTCGCATATTTTTTGTTAGTAAGTCAAGTCTGGTCATTATGTCATTTGCCAAGAAAATAAAAAACGTATATGTTTCTGGATATTAAATGCTTCTGAATATTATAAGCTATGTATAAAATGGAGCCCTGGTGGCATGGGGGTTAAGAGCTCAGCTGCTAACCAAAAGGTCAGCAGTTTGAATCCACCAGCCACTCCTTAGAAATCTTATGGGGCAGTTCTATTCTGTCCTATAGGGTCGCTATGAGCCGGTATCAACTAGACAGCAACGGGTTTGGTTTGGGTTTTTACATATAGAATATCACTACAAAACCAGGAGAATTTTCTTCTCCTGCCATTGCCATTCGAGGAGGAAATGCTGATGTCTTTGGGGGAGACACAAGAAACTCTCATGACTTTCTCTTCCCATATCTTGGGGTAGGAAGTTTGGGTCGTATTTTCCCAGGACTTCAAGCAAATAAATTCTTGGAGACTACGAAGTCCGTATAATTCAGTGAGCACAGTACATGTCTTCACTATAATAAGCTTATCCTATCAAGATGGTATTTAAATTTTATTCAGTTTATCATTTGGATTGATCAAGTTATAAATGTAAAGACTAGCCTTCTCTTCATTTTAAATGTTATAGCTCACCTCAGTGGGAAGTATTATAAACTCTGGTAAATGTGCTTCCTTTACAATGCAAGCATCACCTTTGTCATATTAAAATCCATCCCTCTTCAGTAAGATAAAATTAAAAATAAACTCCAGCCGAATGTAATTAAAAACTTGGACGACAGATCTTCCACAGAAGCCAGTGATTTCTGCACCGTGGGGAGTGTACAGAAGCTTTCCCATTGTGGCTAAGTTCATAAGTGCAGTTGAAAGGATCCACGCTGATCATAATTACATTCCAAATTAGCCAATATTAGCACTGTGCCAAATAATTCACATAGCATGGTTTCCATGTTAGACAATCAATTACAGTTCCAATGAATCCATGTAAAAATCTGTAATTTTTACTTAGGATCACGGTTTTTATAATCTAACGTAGTATTACAGCATAGCCTTCAAAAAGGTCAGGCAGTACAATGGAGAGCAATTTCCAGTTAGTAAATGTTCCTTTAATGTCACAAGAGGGTGGGAAAGCTGATTAGAACCACATGCTTGATGGGATCAGAATTTTAACTTATTTTGACATTTTCCTTACAGTATACTTTAAAATAGAGAACAATTTTATCTAAAACCGATTAAAAATTCACAGAGGTACAATGGTCATAGATGTCACTTGTTACAATTTGCTATGTTGACCAATTCATTGCAAGATTGCAGAGGAATAGAAGAAACGCAACCAAGAGACTCCACCATGTAACTGGGTACCTTCCCAGAGGCCTAGGAGAGACAGGATTTGTATTTCTGTCAAATACGTGAACTTAGCAGCATCTTGTTCCTAGGAATTCTACTTATTGTATGAGCATAATGGAAAATGCCATGGTTTATCTTCTCTATAACAATATATTAGACCTTGGGAAACACCCATTATTTTTAATAATATGTAGAGTACGCTTTCACAGTGTCACTCTTATGTAAGAGTGACATTAACTAGTTTTCTCTAAGATTTTTAAGCTAAAAAGAATCACAACCTTTATATTATCAGAAACCTGAAAACATGCCCCACCAAAGCTTTGCATGTACACAACTAAGAGTACACAGACTATGGAGGTCTCTAAACCAAAAACCCGCATCTGTTGCTGTTGAGTCAATTCTGATTCATGGTGACCGTATAGGACAAAGTAGAACTGCCCCATAGGGATTCCAAGGCTGAAATCTTGAAAGAAGCCGACTTCCACACCTTTCTCCCACAGAGCGTCCAATGGGTTCGAACAACCAACCTTTCAGTTAGCAGCTGAGAGCTTAACCACTGTGCCACCAGGGTTGCATGGATATCTCTAGATTACGGGCACTAGTTGGGCCTTGCAAACTGAACCTTGTTATTTAGGCCAGGGTGGTTCTAAATTAGCAAAATTACATACACACAACTGTCCTACCCTTGTGCCTCAACTTTTAATCATCAGGGTCCCTCTTTTGGATTAAGGAAAAACCCCTGTTGAAACACCTACTCCTGTGGAGGGAGAGGATCAGCCATTAATATGTCCTAACACATTAAAATCAAAAAACCTGTTACCATGGAGTCGATTCTGACTCATAGCAACTCTGTAGGACACAGTAGACCCTATAGGACAGAATAGAACTGCTCCATAGGGTTTCTAAGGTTGAAATCTTTGCAGAAGCAGACTGCCACATCTTTCTCCTGCGGAGCAGCTAGTGGGTTCAAACCACGGACCTTTCAGTTGGCAGAGGAGCACTTAACCACTATGCCACCAGGGCACCTCCCTAACACATTAGCTGCTGTTTTTCTTTTGTGATATCTGAAAACCAGATACATAAAACAAAAAGGGTAATTGTCAAATATGTAGGAATGAGGGAGGAGAAGAGAAATGATACAGATTGTTCTTTTTTTTTTAATTGCTGTTGCCACTGTTTGTGTGGCACCATCTTGACGATGTGAACGCCAGCACATGGGCTTTAGCTTGGGGAAAAAAGCAGGCCAGGTGAGGAGACAGGTCTGGTCGAGTTTACCTGAGGAACCTAGATAAACGCTTTTGCTCTCTGCATTCCCTGGAAGCATTCCTGCTGCACTGCGTACAGAAGTAGCCAAGGCGGCTTGAAGGGGCTGCTTGTCCTCCCTCAGCACCGAGTTGCTAACAGGAAGTAATTTGGGTACTGAGCAGCATTAGCTCATTAATTGCTCAAGATTACTAGCTAAGCTCTTTTTTACTCCCAGCTTGTCTCTTTTGTTTGTGTTGTGTTTTTATTGTTGTTGTTGCTTCATTGGGAATTTGTGTTTTGCTGAAAAGAAAAAAAAAAAAAGAACACTTTTCTTAAATGCTTAAGAAATATTTCAAGACAATGCAAACATCTTTAGATTTTAAATATATGCTAAATAATAAATATATAATAAATATAAAAGTCTTTCCCTTTATTTTTCTTAAAGGACTTAACGATTTTGTCTTTTAAGAACAAATGCAGAAGGAATGAGTTATTCACAGCTATGAAACAAACTGAAAATGTAAAACATACCAAATACACAACAGGAAAGGCAAGTAATGTCTCCATGATGTGTGATTCGTTGAGTCAACAAACACTTGAGTACCTTCCATGGGCCAGATGCTTTTGCAGGTGCCTAGTGAGGAAGACATAAACAGAACAGACAGAACTCCTGCCCTCCTCGGTAGCTTATATTCTAGGCATGTCTGCCTAGGCATCAGGGTTGTGATGGCATGCTCTTTATATGATCACCAGTCCCAAGGCCTCTGCTACGAAACAGACCACATGACATTGGTTTTTGCTGCACAAGATAAAAAACAGTGGTTCCTACTCACGATAATTTTTACCAAACAAAAACAAATATGCATAAATGCTAAATGATGACTGGTTCTACTTATACAGGGTCAGCAAAAACAAGGAAATCCTCAATAAGATAGATTGACGCTATAGCCGCAACAGTGGACTCAAACATACCAACTATCATGAAGATGGCATGGACCAGGCAACCTTTCATTCTGTTATACACAAGGTCACCAAGAGAGCTGAGTCTATAGCACCTAAAAACTACCACCATCTCATATATTAATATTACAGGAAATAACTATAAAGTTATTCACAATGTGAAACATTCAACATAGTCTTTTCCTTGATGGCCTCTACCCCTGCACAAATGTGTGCTTGCTTGTTCACACACCCACAACATCCCACACAGATGTGTGTCCCTCCCACATATGCAAACAAGCCTATCCAGTTCCCTTTTGCAACTTTGCACTTACTTATGCTCAATGTTTTATGAAAATGCATTTCCAATCCTCACATCAGTTTAAATGATTAAACTAATTAAACTAGTATAGAAAGGGAGCCCTGGTAGTGAAGTGGTTAAGCACTCAGCTGCTAACCAAAAGGTTGACAGTTTGAACTCTCCAGTCGCTCCGCAGAAGAAAAATGTGGCAGTCTGCTTCCATAAAGATTATAGCCTACGAAACCCTATGGGGCAGTTCTGCTCTCTCCTACAGGGTCACTATGACTGGGAATAGACTCAATGGCAACGGCTAATACAGGAACATTCAATGAATTAAGTTGTGTTTCTTCCTCATCCTTTCCCTCATTTCTTACAAATAAGATAAAAACATAAAGCCTGATATTTCTTTAAGGGCCCCTGTGCACATGTATTAGTCTTACGCATCTTTAGAAATCAACAGATAGAGTCATTCTCTTGTCAGCCTGTAGCTAAGACTCACTCAGCATCTTCCAAATGTTCTCAGATGCGGCTTGCCTGGCACCCATATTTTCAAACAGCTCATGTGGCACACAGCAGGAGCTACACTAACAATTCCTTTTTTAGCATCGTTATATGGAGCAAGAGTGTTCGTGAGTATTAGCAGGGGTCTCCAAGTATAATTACATACTATAATTGATATCACAGGCTATACAAAGTTTCACTGTAAGTTCTAACAAGATGCTTAGGCGATTATCTCGAAATTAATTTATCAAGCCGTTGCAAGAGGAAGGAAGGAAATTGCAACTAATTCATTAAAATGTGTATCTATAGTCCACTTGCCACATATTTGTGATCTATACTTATGTCACAGAGTGATGGAACTTTTTAAAACTTTATACGTTAGTCATATTGTATTCACTTCCCCCATCCCTGCCACCATCATATTTATATAAACGGAACTGTAAAATGTCTGATTATCATCATTTCCTTCATGGACAATCCTTCAAAAGTAAAATTATTAAAGGGTTTTCTGCTGAGGCTCCAGGAAAATAGGATTTGAAAAATAGATAATTAGATAACCAAATAAGTCAAGGTGATTATCTCAATTTTTCTTTTGTCATTAATGAGACTAGAAATAATAGCCTTCTTGGCTTTCTTCAAATGATAAGAAACTTTTCCAGGCTAAAGTCAAATTTCTCAAACAAGACCTGAGTCTATTAGGGACAGAATTTTGGCATTGTTAAGGTCACAATCAAGGAACACATGAAGACAAAGAGTCAAAGGCTTGCTTCAGCGGTTTCGATCTGTCAGTCTGGTAGGGATGACATATTTTAGAACACCAAAGATGCATTTGTGCCAGAAGAGAGTTTTAATTAGCTTTCCAGCTTAACAGTAATAACAGAGGGAGCAGACTAGGGTCACCACTTAGTGTGTTTTGGATCCTTTGAAAACCAACTTTTGTTCTCCTCCGAGCGGTGGCATCAGCTGCTCTGTGTCCCCCTCCATAGGACTTTTTCAGAGTCCACAATCAGCTGTGGCACAAATAGTGTCTAATTAGCAGTGACAGGATATTGACTGGGGTAACAATTGCTCAATAGAGGCCAACGAAAAGTTTTAGAGCCATGAATTTTCCATTACTTTAAGAAGTGATTATTCTACTCTCAAAGTTTATGCTTGATCATTACCTTTTCACCACAAATTTTAGAAAATCCCCTTTTCCAAAAAATTGTACTATTGAAGCTCAGTTGAATGAAATGAGTGAAAGATCACTGATCCATGATCATTCTGAACATGCATTAGCTTTTCTAGCTGAATCTTAGCAAGTTATATTTGGAGGCCCTTGCTAATACTTACGAACGCTCTTACCCCATTAGTTACACAACAATGGAATGACCAGCAACTGGACAACTTTTGAACCGGAGTTTTTTCCGCAAAGGTAGTGTCATAGTCCGAATTCTTCTGCAGAAGACTTTTTACTATTCTATCTGACACTACTCTTTTTAAAAAAAAAAAATAGCATAATGCTGCTATTGAAAATAATAGCTGAACAATTCTGCTGATCCCCCAAATAGCTAGATCACTCCAGGTCCCTCAGAGCCAGCTACCCTAAAATTAAGTGAGTCCCCAAGCCATTTCACAAACCCCAGAGAGAGGGCCAGTCTGGCTTCCACATCACCTCTGCTGAGTATTACATATCCATACAAGAAATATTTCATTTCTTTTTTTTAAGGTAAGTTTTGTGTCAAAAGAATGAATAATTGATATTTAAAACTTTGTTCCCAAGAAGGAGAAAGATCAGTCCATCATAAGATGTTCCAGAAGTAACTTTACTCCACTATAGAGCCGAAAGCATGATTGTCTAACTGGGTTTCAGAAGCTCTTGGGTCCTTCTAAGTTTACTAGATCAGCCTCCTCATGGAAGAGGCCAAGCCAGAGGAAGTCAGGGAGACAGAGCTTGCATCTTACCCAAAAACTGCACGAGTGATCCTCCAAGTGCTTAAAAGTTGGTTCCCATAGGTACTCTCTGATCAGACTAGACACTGCCTGCATATAATGATTATGGGCAGATGGGTGTTTATCAGACTACCATTAGCTCTCAGTAGACACACCTGCATTGACTTTATGTACTGGTGATGAGGTGCTAAGTAAAGGCAGTTAGTGAAAAGTGTTTTACTGCCAAAAGAAAAACTTTAAAAAACTACTTGGCTACAAGAAGCAATGTTTCCATTTTAACCTACCAAACCTAAACTGTTCAAAACCCAGTGGGAACTCAGTAAATGTCACATGGTAGATTGTTGTAATCCCTAGGTTTTTTGTTGGCTGATTCTTGGAAATAGATCACCAGGCCTTTCTTCCTAGTCCATCTCAGTCTGGAATTTCCACTGAAACCTGTTCAGCATCACAGCAACACGCAAGCCTCCACTGAAGATGAGTGGTGGCTGTGCATGAAGTTCATTAGCTGGAACCAAACCCAGGTCTCCTGCATGGAAGGTGAAAAGTCTATCCCAGAACCACCCCTGCCCCCAATTCCTTCTGTGCATAGTCCTGATCAAAGTTTCCAATCTCCACTGGCAATGACAGTCCCATGGAGACTGACACGTTGAGAGAAAAACCTCTCAGTCAAGCATCTCATTATATGCAAGAAGATACTGCATCAACAGATCAAACCAGGCTGCCATGATAAAGAAGCAACTTGAGAATAAGAAAAAAGAACTTGCAAGAGAAACAAGTATGATTTGAGAAATAAAAGTCCATTAGAGACAGTGAAAAACAGAATGGACGCTGCTGAAAACTTAAGTAGCTAGAACATGAACTGGAAGGTTATTATATAACACAGAGAAAGAAAATAATGGAAATTTTTGTTAAAAGGCAAGAGGCATTAAGCTTTGAGTCAGATATAATATCCAAATAATAGTAGTTCTGTAAGATGAGAAAGCAACTAATAAAGGAGATGCAATCATCAAAGAAATAAAAGAAAACTCCCCTTAGTGAAAGAAAGGATGTTTCAGATTAAAATGTTCTACGAAGTGTCAAGCAGGAAAAGAAAGGGAGGGAGGGAGGAAGGAAAAGAGGGAGAGAGGAAGGGAGGGAGGGAGGGAGGGAGGAAGGGAGGGAGGGAAGTGTGAGTGCGTAACAGATGAACGCATGGACCAATCATGATAAAATGTTTGAGCAACAGAGAGAGAAAAAGAGGACTAGGCAAGTAAGCATTTAATTAAACAGAGCATTAAAAACGAAACGCTCTCAAAAACAATTCACAGGAAACTCTATAAAGCAGTCTTTCTAATTTTTCCTAGAATCCTATACTCAACATGTTATCATTCATCTGAGAAGGCCAAGACAACACTTTTTGAGTTGTAGTGACATAAAATACACCAAAGACAAACCTATTGCCAAATCTATTCCAACTCATAGCAACACTGTAGGGCAAGGTAGAATTGCCCCATAGGGTTTCCTAGGCTGTAATCTTTACTGAAGCAGACTGCCAGATCTTTCTCCTGGAGTGGCTGGTGGGTCTGAACTGCCAGCCTTATCAGTTAGCAAACAAGTGTTTAACCACTGTACCACCAGGCTCCTTTAAAATACAGGCAGTCCCCAGGATACATGAAGGAGATCTGTTCCTAATTGTGTTTTTAAGTCTTGAAGTCGAATTTGTAGGTAAGTCGGAACAGGTGCATACAGTTATTTAGCCTTACTTTAGTACAAGAGAAAACCCTGGTGGTGTAGTGGTTAAGAGCTACAGCTGCTAACCAAAAAGTCTGCAGTTCGAATCCACCAGGCACTCAGTGGAAACTCTATGTGGCGGTTCTACCCTGTCCTATAGGGTCGCTATGCATCAGAATTGACTCGACAGCAATGGGTTTGGTGTTTTGTTTTTTTCTTTTCTTTTTTTTTTTTTTTTGTTTGGTTTAGTGCAAGAGGTGGTTCTAACCCACGAACCACTCCGCGGGAGAAAGACTTGGCAGTCTGCTTCCGTAAGACTTACAGCCTTGGAAACCCTATGGGTAGGTCTAGTCTGTCCTACAGGGTCGCGATGAGTGGGCATCGACTTGAGGGCAGTGGGTTTTTTAGTGCAAGAAAAGGCTCAAAGCCTTTTCAGTGATTTCAAAGCGACATGTGCAGCAAGTGATGGTGACTGTGACAAAGAATTTGCTGTGAGTAGGGGTTGGTTCAATCGTTTCAAAGTGAGGGCAAATTTACAAAACATTAAAGGACAAGCACGAGTTGTGAGTAAGTCAGACGTTCATAACCCGGGACTGCCTGTAGACCACTCATTTAGTATCCCTTCAAGAAAAGAAAAAAAAAATCTGAATAAATGGAAATCTTAATCACTCTCTCTCACTTCCTTTCCTCTTCCTCTTCTTCCTCCTGCATTTCTTCTTCTTCTCTCCATATCTCTCTCTCTCTCTCTCTCTCTGACCCTGCATGCGTGGGCTCAGTATTGCAAGATGTCAATTATTCCAGCACTTAATTACACACTTAATGAAATTTCAGCCAGAATCCCACCGACATTAGGGGAGAGGAGACAAAAAGGTTTTTTTAAACTGGTGATAAAAATTACCCAAGAGAATAAATCTGTGAGAAGAGAAAAAAGAAAAATTAAACAAAGGAATGCATTGGAACTGGCCTTATAGATAAAACAACTGATAAACTTACTTCGACTAAGATTATATACATCAAATTAAACAGATTACTGGATAAGAATAGGAATTACAGAAATAAACCCAAGTATATATAGGAATTTAGTGTATGATTAATTTGACAATTCAAAACTGTAGGGAAATGATGTATTACTCAATAAATGCAATTGGAACAATTGGCTACCCATTTTAGAGAAAACTCAAGATCACTATCTCATTCTACAAATAAGAAATAAATACCAAAAACTCTAATTATTTAATCTATAAAATTAATAAATGAATAAATGGGATAGAGATTAATAAAAGTAACACAATGAGCAACTAGTTTCCTCCTGGTCAAGTTCAGATGCTTAGAAATATGAAAAAATACGTCATTATCATCAAAAGTAAACAAGAGTTGATTCAGTTGTACTCAAAATCCCAGCTGGATTTTTTCAGGGACATTGACAAATCGATTCTAAAATATATCAAGGAGATAAAATCTGCAAACCTAGCCAAATAAATGGGGTGGGGTAGAATAAGAGAAGGCACGTTCTAACTTACAAAAAATGCCATAAAGGTGTTAGAATTATAACAGTCTAAATTTGGAGCAGAAATTAGCAAATGAGTCACACTAGAAATCCAGGAAAGACCAGTGTTTAAGAAGAAATTTGACATATGATAATAGTGACATTTTATCTCAATGGAAAAATAATTCAATAAGTGATGTTGGGACAACTGACTATCCATTGTGGGGGAAATCAAATTATATTACTACCTCATGCAAACACAAAAATTAATTCCAAATAGTTTGAAGAGCTCACCCAAAAAAATGCCAGAAGAAAATAGATATGTTCAATATCTTATGTTATAAAAATAATTTTTAAGCAGTGCACAAACTGCAAAGCCATACAGAAAAAAAAATCTGCATAAACTTAATTTTAAATCTTTAGTGTAACAAAAGGAACCATAAGCAAAATTAAATGACAAGCAAAAGAATAGGAGAAAATGTTTATAAAACACATAAAAGACAAAAAGTTAATAATCTGCATATCTAAAGAGCTACTACAAATTACTAAAGGGAACAACAATGGAATACTAAGCAAAGAATATTTATAGATAAGTAAAAGCACAAATGATTATGAAAATTTTGAAAAGCTGCTCAACCTCACTAATAATCAGAGAAAATCCGAATAAAATAATAATAAGATACAGATTGAATTAAATGTTAGAGATTGATTACAGCCAGTTTCAACAGTTGTATGGGGCAATGTTAACGCCTGTAGGCTGTTTTTGGGTGTAAAATGGTACACTATCTGGGGGCAAGTAGTTTCACGGTAGCTAACAAATGTTGAATATGCAAACTCTATGACTTAAAAATTTGATTTTTCAGAATCTAGCTTAATAGAAACAGTAGTATTACTAAGCCTCAAAATATCCTTAAAATAATTGATAGATATTAGAGAGATATATGTAGCATTTTATATTAATAGAAATAGCATCAGTATCTACCACTAGTGGAACAGTTAATTTAATAAATAAATTGGGCACACTTATATAAAAGAATGAAACCTTAAAAAAATAATAACGTTACATCTATATATTTTCTAACTTACAGAGGTGTCCCTAATAAGTTAGGTGAAAGGGCAAGTTGCAGTACAAAATACATAGCACCATCCAAGTTTGTACTTAAATAAATAAAACAACCTGTATGTATCATGAATAAGAACTGACTCAATGGCAATGGGTAGGCAGGTAGGTATATGTATCACAATATACGCTGCATATATTTGTATAAATATATATGCTATTTATAAACATTGATATCTATCATGAATATAATGATGGAAATTATGAAATGATGGATGGCAAATTGTTAACAGTGGTTACTCTTAGGGTGGCATTGGAAGCAAAAAGGGGGAAAGTGTCATATAACACGTGCTAGCTAAAGTAAAAATATAAATGATATTTTTAAATAAAATGTTAATTTCTGCCCTACCTTCCAAAGAGCTTTCTTGTGAAGATGAAATTGTGTGTGGTATTTGATGCCCAAATTTGTAACACTGTCTCAAGTGCTATAAAATTCAGAGTATTGTTATTATTCCTTTAACATGTATAATATATTCATGAAATCCCTTAAAAACAAACAAACCAAAAAAACTAAATAAAGTTACATGTATAGAAGAGAGTGTAATCTGATTGAATGGCCATTTCTGCTCTCTCTGATTCTTGAAGTGGTGTTAGCATATAAGATTTGTAAGAAGATTCAATAACTCAGCCATTATAAAGCTCCCGGACATTCACCTACATATTATTTTCAGCCAACGAAGCAATAAATGATTGTTGAACATTGCAGAAACAGGAGGTTACTGTTAGCAGGAACCTCTCAACTCCTTCTAACTACTTACAAAACTCTTATGGTATGACCTTTGTTTTCACGTTACATTGCATTCTTAAATTTGTCACCCGAAGAAGAGTTGTCCACTGACTTTATTTTCAGGCTACATCTCAGACTCCCATAAAATTCAAACAACTTTTAGGAAAACTAATATGTAAATCAATTACTGCATATATATGTGCAGCATACACGTGCACACACACAGAGGCACACGCACAAGATACCTGACCTTTGTCCTTGCTGCAATTCAGAAGAAACCAATATGCTTTAGTAAAACGCTCTTGAAAACTGGTTTTATCGAAAGCCCAAAATAAAACGTGAGAAATCAATACTGAAGCAGATTGCGTAACGCAATGACATAGTGTATCTTGTTACATGTATGCATAAATTTAGAGAATAACAAGTTATCCTGTTGGAACTCCTATTAGTACTTGGACCTTACAGTAGAGTCTTTTAACTCATTTTACTTTTTAAATCCTTAATTTAACAAGATAGAGTCTAAAAGAGGCAGCTGAAAGTACTGTAGCAATCGTATGACAATTTCAAATTGTCAAAAGAAGTATACAGTTTTATTCTTTATAAATCAATTATAAGAACAAGAAGCGATTTTTGTAATGCAATTTTCTGTTTGCATGACAAATATTATCAACCTCAGATGGGAACTTCACTGACACTTATCAAACCATTTTTGTAAGTTCTAGTTTTATTAATTGGTCATTTTGTGTTACCATTTTTCTAACTCTTTAAGGTAGTGTTATAACAAACCTAAAAAACACACTTTACATTTCTTTACTGTCATCCCTAAAATTAATTTGAAAAGCCATCAAGTCAGTGAAACATTGTTTTTAAACAACAATTTTATCACTCATTTTACTCATCGGTATAAATTTTTTTTTTTTTTTTACTTTGGCATCTTAGAAAGTCGATCATTTTCAATGTTTCCCTAAGTTTACTATCCATAGAATTCCAGAGAGGAAACAAACCAATATGGACTTCTAGTGCCTCACCCTCTTTCTTAAATATGAAAGATCCTCATTTGTTTGTATTGTTTAATCATAAGACACGGAAAGAACCAGATGAACAACTAAGAGCTTTTTTTCTGATACATCCAAGAAACAACAAAAATAAGAAGTCTTCCTCAGGAAGAAAAGTTTGCAACTCATATTTGCATCCTAGAATTTCCCCTTGGGAACCAGTATTCTTTGCTCAAAGTCTGGAATCCCACTGCCAATTCTAGCATTCAGATATCCTATAAAATTACGCTATGATGAATAAGCAGAGTTTAAAATATTATTCACGCCCAGGGAAGCAGCAGTCAAGAAATCAAGTGACATATTGCATTGGGCAAATCTGCTGCAAAAGACCTCTTTAAAGCGTCAAAAAGTAAAGCTATCACCTTGAGGACTAAGGTGCACCTGACCCAAGCTGTGGTCTTTTCAGTTGCCTCATATGCATGCGAAAGCTGAACAGTGAAAAAAGAAAACAGAAGACGTGATGCACTCAAATTTAATGTTGGCAAAGAATATTGAATATACCTCGGACTGGCCAGAAGAACTAACAAATCAGTCTTAGAAGAAATAAATCAGATGCTCCATAGAAGCAGGGATGGCGAAACTTCGTCTTGCTTACTCTGGACACGCCATCAGGAAAAACCAATCCCTAGAAAAGGACATTGTGTTTGGTAAAGTAGAGGATCACTGAAAATGAGGATACTGTCAATGAGACAGACTGACTTAATAGCCTCAACAGCGGACCTAAACATACCAATGATCATGAAGATGGCACAGGACTAGGCAATGTTTCATAGTGTTACACATAACGTTGCCACAAGTTGACGCCAGCTCGATGGCAACTAACAATAAAGAGTCAGGAATAATTTAAACATAAGACAGATTATGACCAGCTTTCACAGAATTCTATCAAGACCAGAAGAAACAGATGTTTATTGAAAGCCAGGGACTGGGTATTTGACAGATAGTATAATGGCTAACTGCTATTACTCCTGCTAATTTCTCCTAGTATACGGTTGGGGGTGGACGAACATTAGTCTAAAGTCTTGAATATGCAAATCCAAACTTTTGTCTTTGTTTAATTCCATTCTCTGGGTTTCTTTTCCTTTGGGAGTACAACTAGCTATAGTCTGGTTAAGATTCTTAATCCCTGAAAGGCTCACACTGGGAAATCCATCAGATATAAAAGAACACAGTAGTTGGCCTTGTCACTCAAAAAAAAATTTGTTTCAATAAAATTTATCAGGAGAATCCCAGATGGGATTAATTTCTACTACACTCAATGAAATCACCACTCCATAGCAATCCAAATTCAGTAAACTTTTAAAGTGTCTTTATACACACACACCCCACACCACCCTACTCCTGCACAAAACTATCCCGTGAACCTGAGAGTTAAAATGCCAAGTTATGGGACCTGACAGAATGGGAGAAAAATGTAGAACAGAAGAACAGAACCTCAAATCCTAACAAAAAAAAAAAAAAAAAAAACAGAGCTACTGGACTGGTTGAGACTGGAGGACTCCTGAGACTATTGTCCTGAGATACTCTTCAAACCTTGAACCAAAACCAACCCCTGAGGTCACCTCGTAGCTAAATAACAAACTGGCTCAAAAAATAATGAATATCACCCGTAAGTACCGTGCTCCTTTAAAAAATCACTATATGAAACCAAACAATCAGCAATTACTATCAAACAAATATGAGAATGTAAAGGAGCAGGGAAACTAGATTAGTGGAAATGGAACAAGCAGAACAGAAATAATGAAAATGTTCATGAATTATAAAGAATGTAACCAATGTCACTGAACAACTCGTGTAGAAATTGTTCAAAGGGGACCTAAACTGCCATGTAAACGTTCACTGAAAACACAGTAAAATATTATTTAAAAAAAAAAATACCATGCCACAGAGTGGAGGAAGCAAAGCCAAAACCTTACAGAGCAGATCATACATTTAATGGGACACATAGTGCTTCTCTTTCTAGTCCTTTCTCTACACAAATTAAATATTCCTACTGGGTCATGAATAGAATGAACACACACTTAAAATTAAAGAATAATGATATGTGACATTAATTATTTATACTCCTTTAAATGTAAGATTTAATAACATCCTTGATTCATTATGATGCATTGACACAGCTTTAGCTGAAAAGTAACTTTTTTTCTCAAGGACTCTACATATTCTTTGTGATTATCGGCATAGGAAACTTAGCAAACAGCTAAAATGATTACCTTTTCCCCATTGTGAGATTATGTAAGAGAGAAAAACGTACAGGATAATCATAAATGTAAGGGTCTGATCACACTCTAAAAGAGATTTGCCATTTTAATTTTCGGGCACTTTAGCAATTACTCTCAATTTTCTTTTGCTTATTGACTTATTTCTTCAATTTTTCCCACTCATAGAGAAGCTCTCCTTAGTCTGAAATTCTAGGTTTTTCATTTTGCATGTGTCCTTTCTTTTATATGGATAAGGAGGAGAGGCGAAGCAGGGAAGCATAACACACACATGGTTCATAACTAATACCCACACCTGAATCAGTTACTATGCCACACGGGCCAGGTCAACTATACCAAACCAAACCAAACCTGTTGCCAGCAAGTCAATTCTGACTCTCAACAACTCTATAGGGCACAGTAGAACTGCCCCAACAGGATTTCCAAAGCTGTAACCTTTACGGAAGCAGACTGTCACATCTTTCTCCTGAGGAGCAGCAGGTGGGTTGGAACCACTGACAAGTGGTTAACCACTGCACCACCAGGGCTCCTGTCCCTCAGCTATAACTGGTAATAATAGTATTACAAATCTCACAGCATTAGTTTGTAGACACAGATTTAACGTACATGAAACCCATGTGTTTTCTACATTTTAAATATTATTAAATGAATGTGAGGAAATCTATATGAATGCTCTATACAACATGGTGTTCTAATCTTCTATTTTAATGTTATACTCAAAAGATAAATATACAATGACAACTATAAAAAGGCAGCTACCACAATATTGGAGTGGAGGCAGAACATGTGATTATGATTTTACTGGCTGGGGTTCAGCGAGGTGGCTCAGTGGACAGATAAGGAAGCCCATAAATGGGAAATGGTCAGATATGCCAATTCTGTTATTTTCAACAAGCTGCTTTCCCCATTTGTCCTTGATACTATATCCTTTCCTACTTAAAAATAAAGCCGGTGGAGTGAAGTCAGTGCCATGATGGCATGCTGATAATTCTCTGCCTTCATATTTTTCAAAGCTTCATTCAAGGGCCTTTCAAAAAGCATCCTTGATTTTCCATTAAAATTCAATTTGTTGATTTATGTATTTCAGGATGGAACTTCAGAGAACCATTTTAAGAAATCAAAAGCTCTATTATTTGAGACATAGTTCTTTGAAAAGCCTGACCCATTGGGTACATACTGGTTTTCAAATTGGGTTGCTGTTTCCTTTAAAATACATATAAATTCCCTAAGATAAAAAAGTATTCCTGTATGGATTCACTTTGAAGACAGATCTTTTCAATATGACAGTCTTAAAATGGCAAATTCATCTTTTAGCTGATCTAAAGAATTCAAAGGAAGTTAACATATGCTTTTTTAAGATCATAATTTTTTTTTAACACAAGGATCAGAAGAAAATCTCGATTGCCAAAAATACTTTTAAAATTCTACGATGTGTGTGTAGATTGTAGGGGAAAGAAAAGGTCAAAGTCAAGATAAAAGAGATCAAAGAACACACTTTCGATTCATGGTCATTGTGGCCACCATGTAAACGCTAAGTGCCTAAATGTCATCGGACGGTTGGGTCACCTTTCACTTTAGAGGGTTGCATTTCTTTTGTGGGATTCGTAAAAGAAAGCCAATGCGTCAAAAGGTTCCTTAGTCTGAGTGATTCTTCAGAGGAAAGCACTAAAGAGGAGGCTCGGATTTTCAAGAAAGATAACCAGATCTGTAAAGATAAGGCAGAAGCATCAGATGTATTTGTAGAAGCGGATTTCTAGGTTCCAAAAGGCATCTTCTTTTCTATCAAGAGTTACTGTTATAAAAATGGGCTTCCCAGGTGTGAGCTTGTTTGGCCCTGATTCAAACAAACAAACTTTAGATACTGGGTGATTCTTAACACCAGCTGACCATTTGTTGTTGATATTTAGGAATCACTGCTAATTTTTAGGTGTAACAATGGTAGAGTAGCTACATTTTCAAAAGGAGTACTTTCCTTTTAAAGTTTTGCTCGGAAATGCAATGGTATGAGAGAAATGCTATGATATCTGGGATTTCCTTCAAAATAATCCACTGGCGGGGGGGGGGGGGCGGGCAGGGGGAAGCAGGTGTATCTTAGTTATCTGGTGCTGCTATAACAGAAATACCACAAGTGGATGGCTTTAACAAACAGAAGTTTATTCTCTTACAGTCTAGTAGGCTAGAAGTCCAAATCCAGTGCGTCAGTTCCAGGGTAAGGCTTTCTCTGTCGGCTCTGGAGGAAGGTCCTTGTCGTCAGTCTTCCCCTGGACTAGGAGTTTCTCTGCACAAGAACCCCAGGTCAAAAGGACACGCTCTGTTCCCGGCACTGCTTTCTTGGTGGTATGAGGTCCATCTGTCTCTCTGCTCACTTCTCTCTTTTGTATCTCAAAAGAGATTGGCTCAAGACACAATCCAATCTTATAGATTGAGCCCTGCCTCATTAACATAACTGCCGCCTATCCCACCTCATTCAACATCATAGAGGCAGGATTTATAACACATAGGGAAATCACATCAGATGACAAAATGGTAGACAATCTCACAATACTGGGAATCATGGCCTGGCCAAATTGATATACAAATTTTTGGGGCACAGTTCAATCCATGACAAGGGGGAACATGTTTGGGAGTTTAGATAAAACAAGAGTGATCATATGTGCATAACTGAGCAATGGCACATAGCGGGTCATCATACTTTATCTATAAATTTTTTAAAGTTTTATTAATAAAAATGTTTTCTGAAATGTTCTTTTCTGACATTTTTCCCTTGTAATGAGCATTGCTTTTGAATTTTGAAATATTTAAGTACAGTTGATTATTTCAATTCTTTATGTTCTGTTGTTGTTAGGTGCCATCAGATAGTTTCCAACACATAGCAACCCCATGTACAATAGAATGAAACACTGCCCAGTCCTGTGCCATCCTCAGAATCATTGCTATATTTGAACCCATTATTGCAGCCACTGTGTCAATCCATCTTATTGAGGGTCTTCCTCTTTTTCACTGACCCTCTACTTTACCAAGCACAATGTCCTTCTCCAGGGACTGGTCCTTCTGATAACATGTCCAAAGCACGTGACACGAAGTCTTGCCATCCCTGCTTCTAAGGAACATTCTGGCTGTATTTCTTCAAGACAGATTTGTTCATTCTTCTGGAAATCCACGGTATACTCAATATTCTTCACCAACACTTTAATTCAAAGGCATCAATTCTTCTTTGGTCTTCCTTACTCATTGTCTAGTTTTCAAATGCATATGAGGAGATTGAAAATACCATGGTTTGGGTCAGGTGCGCTTTAGCCCTCAAAGTGACATCTTTGCTTTTTAGCACTTTAAAGAGATCTTTTGCACCAGATTTGCCCAATGCAATACATTGTTTGATTTATTGACTGCTGCTTCCATGGGCATTGACTGTGGATCCAAGTGAAATGAAATCTTTGACAACTTCAATCTTTCCTCCGTTTATCATGATGTGGCTTATTGGTCCAGTTGTGAGGATTTCTGTTTTCCTTATGTTTAGGTGTAATCCATACTGAAGGCTGTCGTCTTTGATCTTCATCAGTAAGTGCTTCAAGTCCTCTTCACTTTCAGCAAGCAAGTTGTGTCATCTGCATATATGTTAATGAGTCTTCTTCCAGGCCTGATGCCTGGTTCTTCTTCCTATAGTCCGGCTTTTCAAATTATTTGCTCAACATACAGATTGAATAAGTATGGTGAAAGGATACAACCCTGATGCACACCTTTCCTGACTTGAAACCATGCAGTATCCCCTTGTTCTGTTACACGACTGCCTCTTGGTCTACATACAGGTTCCACATGAGCACAATTAAGTGTTCTGGAGTTCCCATTCTTTGCAATGTCATCCATAATTTGTTATGATCCACACAGTCGAATGCCTTTGCATAGTCAATAAAACACAAGTAAACATCTTTCTGGTATTCTCTGCTTTCAGCCAGGATCCATCTGACATCAGCAATAATATCTCTCATTCCACGTCCTCTTCTGAATCCAGCTTGACTTTCTGGCAGTCCCCAGTTTGTGTACTGCTGCAACCATTTTTGAATTATCTTCAGCAAAATTTTCTTGCGTGATATAAATGATATTGTTTGGTAATTTCTGCATTCTATTGGATCACCTTTCTTCACAACGGGCATAAATATGTATCTCTTCCAGTTGGTTGGCCAGGCAGCTGTTCTAGGCAGAGATAATTATTAGATAAGTCATCCTTCATACGGCAGCTTACCATTCTGTTAGTTGAATTGCACAGCCCCCCCAAAAAAAAAAAATATGTTCAAGTCCTAGCCCCCTGGTACCTGTGAAGGTGACTTTATTCGGAAATAGAGTCTCTGAGATGTAGTTGGTTAATATGAGGTCATACTGGAGTAGGTTGGGCCCTAATCAATAGGACTGGTATCCTTATAAAAGAGGAGAGAAATCCGGAGGGCAGATGGCCATGTGAAGACAGAGGCAGAGACTGGAATGGTGCTGCCACAACCCAAGCAACGCCTGGGGCCACCAGAAGCTGTTACAGACAAGGAAGGAGTCTCCCCTGGGCCTTGGGAGAGAGCATGGCCCTGCCAACACCCTGATTTTAGATTCCTTGCTTCCAAAACCATGATAGAAAAAAATTCTGTTATTTTAGGGCACCCACCTTGCAGAACTTTGTTACAAAAACCCTACGAATCTAATACACATCTCTAGCAGGTAAATTGCAAGAAAGCATTCACATTGCTTTCACCTTTAATCCTCCACTTTAAAAATCAGCATACTATTTTCCCATCATATAGCATAAAATATTCTTGCAAATATATAACATACTATATGCTTCATGGAACCCTGGTGGCACAGTGGTTATGCATTCAACTGCTAACCAAAAGGTCAGCAGCTCAAGTCCACTAGCCACTCCTTGGAAACCCTGTGGGGCAGTTCTACTCTGTCCTACAGGGTCATTATGAGTCCAAACAGACTCGACCACAACAGGTTTTTTGTTGTTGTTTTATATGCTTCATATAACTCACAAATAATTTGGAGAAAATATTTGCATGTAAATACAAACCTATTCTACCATATCAAAATATAACAATATTCATATGAAGAAATACAAGAAAGCAAATGCCCTGGGACCCACCTCCATCCAAAGCCGTTCACCATAGACTCTCTCACTCCTGAACTCCACTTCACCTTTTCATTTCATCAACCGTTAGGGCAAGGCTTTTCAAAGAGACAATAGTGTTCCCAAGAATTTTCTGCTAGGGCGGCATTTTATTTCCTGACTAAACTTTGATGCTGTCTTTGGTGCTTAACTCTTTTCTTTTCTTTTTTTTTTTTTCCATGAACACTAAAGAAAAACCACAGAAAGGCACCGGGGCCACTATTCCTTTCCTTGGGTTTCCTCCTGAGGATGTGAGAGGTCAAGGCAGAGTTTGGTCTGAGTTTGGGGAAACTGATAGACACTTCAGCAGGTGGGGCAGCGTGGGTTGGAAGGACGGGGTTAGGAAAGCTGTCTCCATCGTATCTAAGTAGTCTTAAATGTCTTTCCCTCACACCCCAACTCTGATGTGTGCCGTCACCCGGCTGCTGATTCTGTGTTTCTGTCTCTCAACAATTTGCTTCTTATTTAGGGGAAACTAAGGTCACTATTAGTCAGAGCTGACTCAACAACAGCTAACAACCACAAGAAAACATCTTAAAAATAATGAGACAGTGGTGGTTCAGTGGTAGAATTCTCACCTTCCATGAAGTAGACCTGGATTCGATTGTGCCCACTGCACCTCATGCACAGCCACCACCCATCTGTCAGTGGAGACTTGTGTGTTGCTATGATGCTGAACAGGTTTGAGAGGAGCTTCCAGACTAAGACAGACTAGGAAGAAAGGCCTGGTGATCTATGTACAAAAATCAAGCAATGAAAACCCTATGGATCAAACAGTCTAATCTGCAAGTGATCACAGGGATGGTACAGGACTGGGCATCATTTCATTCTGTTGCCATGTGTCAGGGGCAAACATAAAGGCAGCAAACAACAATGTATTTAAAATTAAAACTCAATGTTAAACAATAAAGAAAACGTGATGATAACATTCAGGAGAAAAAATGAAATTTAATAAAGTCTCTATGGCACTCATGTACATAGAAACTTGAAATCCTAAATACCATTAAATCACTTCAAATTATGCAATAGTTTCCATATTCTTCTCTGATTTACTTAAGGGACCTCTATTTTATACACTTGAATACTGTTATTGGGAAAAAATTTAGTTGGCATCATTGCACATTGAAATTTTAAATGAAAACCAAATAAAATGGCTAGTCTGAAAGCTGAACTGAAAATCCTGGCATTTCACTGGCATTTTTAATAATTGCTTGCTATAGTCATATTCCTGATTTCAAACAGATGAATTCATTATGCAGCTCTCACATTTATGAATGGGAGAGGGAGATTCATCATTCATTTAGCTCATCATCTGCCTCATTTTGCATGCAATGCAGCCTACAAATTTTTATGTGTTATTTTCCTTTCTCCCCATGATGCAAGCAACTGCAGGAAACAAACTGGTGGGATTCATCATGTAATCAATATCTTGTGCGTTCAAACCTCACCATCTCTCTATGCAGCCACAGAACATTTAATCACTGTCAGCAGCCCTGTGTAATTCTGGAGTGTTCAGTGTACTCCTCAGCAAATATTTTATGTTTCTCTTTACAGGTTGATTTCTATTATCTCGAAAATACCTTGGAAGTAGCTTTCTTACTGTTCTTTCCTTTTGCAAAACCTGATAGTAGCCATTAATATGGCATTTATCACCTGCCTTAGAATGAATTTGATTCTAGTGATTCTTGGTTTAACCTGTAAATACAGGGTAATTTTTATTTGGCCCTGATGCCTGTTTCCAAAGTGCCCCAGAGTGGTTTTATTTTGCAAACAAAATTCTTTGAATAGTGTTTGAATTATTAAGAGCTCCTCAGAGGAGCTCCCAAAATGGTGTTGTGGTTTAAGAGTGTCTTGTCACATTCATTTTTAAAGGTGTATTAATGAATATGGAAAGAATGAATCCGTACCTTTCACAACTGTTTTCCTAAATGCCCATCAGATGCAAGTAAACAAATAAAGCCCGAAACCATGCAAAGTAAAAGTAAGATTAAGTCTGACTTGCTCTTTGATTTCAAATAATGCAATATTAACAGAAACAAAGAACACTTTTCATTATTTTTTTCACTAAAAATCTACTCTGAAGACCAGCGCTCTCTAAGTGGTTTAGCACGTGATTAACGATTACTGCTGCAGTGCAAAGCAGTGTCTGGCCATTTGTAGTTCGTTCTTTATTTTTCTTAATACTGAGAAAAATATCCAAAATATATGGACTTTATTTCTTGGTTTAAAAAAAAATCCAACAATGATTTGATCTCACGATTATTTGAAGGTAAGTCACCTAAAAAGGCTGGTGTTCTCAGTGCCGTTCTCTTCATTTATGAACCTGTTTGCCCTCCACTAAATAGCTGCAGAAAATACAAAGTACCTCATTCATTAAGCCAGAAACATATTGTCCATACAGCAGGATAGAAGGGTAATTTACTACACACAGCCCAGGAAGAGACACTTTATAGCACAGATTTGCAGCTTTTAACCTCAAAAGTCGACAGCAAAGGCAATTCTGCTCTACTTTGTTTCCCCTCAAATCCAAAAGAACGCAACCTCTACTTCGTTACCAAACAGAGCAGGAAATATTTTATATTGCCACAGTCAATTATGGGAGGCTGTGTAACCTTTTCCAGCTGTTATACTCTTCAAATCTTTCCGTGCTAATGTTGCCAGCACAATACAGAATCAGCTTCAAAGCATCTTTGCAGCGTTAGAAAGGGAAGACAGCTGGCACTGCTTAGAGACTAAACTGAGATGACCAGATTTCTCATTTATAAAACCGGGACGGCACCCGTCAGGGGAACATCATCAGGGGTTTTGTGAAGGCATATCTCTAGCTAGTCCTTTTTGTCAGGTAAAAACTTGTTTACTGAAAAAGTAAAAAGCACTAAAAGGTTTTGCTTAGAGAAGCAGGCAAATAAAAAAAAGCCCTTCAATTAAAAAGAACACTGCAAGACTAAATATTCAAATTCAAGACGATATTATGTACCAATGTACAAATTTGAGAGACTCCTACTATCAAGGTAAAGTAGGAGAGACTTAGGAACTCATAGGTCTCACCTTCAAAGCTAAGTACAGCTTGGATGTAACAAAAAAATCACTCCAGTAAGGAAGTGATCCAAACTTAAAAATCAAGCACTTCCAATATGTTAGTCTCCACAGATATCTCTTGGGTGATTTTGAAAATTAGCCTCCATGAACTATGGAGTCACTCCTAATAGCACCAGAATACCAGTTTCTGAAAGGCAGGAACTGGAATAATGCATAATAAAATTTGCAAACCATAGGTGTGACGGTTAATGTTAGTGTCATCCTGGCTAGGCTACAACTCTCAGTGGTTTGGCAGACACTATAT
The DNA here is from genome assembly GCA_030035585.1 of Dugong dugon. NCBI lineage: Eukaryota > Metazoa > Chordata > Mammalia > Sirenia > Dugongidae > Dugong > Dugong dugon. Next base: position 107,585,043 of record CM057466.1, on the reverse strand, counting down.
ATCACCTCCCATTTTGGGATCTGATGCGAACAGCCAATCAGTTGGAAGAGGAGTTTCCTTGGGGATGTAGTCTGTACCCATGACATAAACGAATGTTGTAACAAAGCTGGATCTCTTTTCGATCCTGCAATCTTCTTGGCATCTGACCCAGTTCCTGGGACTTAAGCCAGCAGGGGCCTCCAGGCCGTCATCTGACCTGAAGGTTTTTAATTCATCAGCCCTTGCAACCACAAGAGCCAGTGGAGGTCATCAGCTTATCGTCTCACCCATGGATTTGGGACTTGCTAGCCCCCACAAGGAGCCTTGGTGGCTTGGCTGCTAACCAAAAGGTTGTCAGTTCAAATCTACCAGCTGCTCCTTGGAAACCCTACAGGCAGTTCTACTCTGTTCTATAGGGTTGCTACAAGTCAGAATTGACTCAACAGCAATGGGGTTTTTTCAGCCCCTATAATTGTGTCAGCCATTTCCTCACAATTGGGTGAGTCATCTCCTTGAAGCAAATCTCTCTGTATATCTATATACATTTCAGTGGTTTTGATCCTCTAGCTAACCCAGACTAAGACAACAGGCATCAACAGGGGGCAGCTGGGGAAGGTATCCACTATCTGCAGTTAAGAGAATATATTCAGTTTATTAAATAAAACAATTCACGCTATTTTCTAAATTGTCTCTTATTAATATTTCCTGATGCTTGTAGACAGTTGTTTTCAAACACAGGTTCCATCTAGTATCTTTGACTTTCACAACTCGGGAGAATACTGAGTAGATGTTAGCTGGCCAGTTTCAGAGAAGAGGACACTTGGATTCAGAGACATTGTGTGACTGACTCAGGTCACAGAGCTTGAAAGCAGAGGAACTGGGCCTAGAATCCTGATCTTTGAACCCTTATACCCGTGTTCTTTCTACTTTCAACTTCTTGCAAGTGGAAATCTGGAAGAACAAATATTGGGATTACCAATCTATAATTGTATGTTATTGTTGTTTCTTACCACTGAGTCCACTCTGACTCATGGTGACCTTATATATAACAGAATGAAACAATGCCTGGTCCTGCGCCATCTTCATGGTCATTAGTATGTTTGACTCCATCATTGGAGCTATTATGTAGTGCCTTCCAACCTAGGGGGCTCATGTTCCAGCACTACCTGGGACAATAGTCTGTTAATCCACAGGTTTTCATTGGCCAATTTTTGGAAGTAGATCACCAGGTCTTTCTTCCTAATCTCTTTTAGTCCAGAAGCTCTACTGAAACCCGCCCACCATGGGTGACCCTGATGGTATTTGAAATACCAGTGGTGTAGTTTCTAGCTTCATAGCAATATGCAAGCCAGCACAGAACAACAAACTGACAGTTGGGTGGTGGATAATTCTATAGGGTATCATATTTCACATTTATCCAAGGAAAAACAGGGTGATGTGCTACTAAGTTGTACATGAATTAAATAAGCGGAACTTTGTAGAATGTTTTTAAGCCATTTAAACCATACTGCTTTCTTCTGGAAGATACAGTCCTTATAACATACATAAAAATTCTCTAGATCTTTAAAAAAATGAAAATATAAAATATCTACCATGAATCATACTCAAAGCTCTGTTCCAAGTGGAAATGCCCAAAATGATTTCATTTAAACTCTGCAATGTATTAATGTTCAAAAGGCCTAACTGAGGAAATAACTCTCAAACATAAGATAGATTTGCAATGGGGGACCAAAACAGATATGCTTTTATTTAGCCCTCAACTATTAAGACTTTCACAGGATACAGTGAAATAACCAACAAGAAATCATGATGTGAGAGACTTTGTCATTCAACGATGAAGACACATTTCTTAAGAGATTTCTTACATTTTATTTTTGTTTTAGTATACAGCTTGTGGACAGTGTCTCAGCTAACAAATCAAAGCTTCTCCAATGGGTTCTTTTTCTGACAATCTATTGTTCTGTGAATGCCGAGCAACAGAAATACAAATACAGCATTGATACTGGTTGTGGTTCCGCCTAGAAATTGCCAGCATCATGGGGAAACAAATAAACCTCTTAACTTGATTACAAGTGACTCTTACGTAAAATTGTCTTTGTTCTTCTGCCTTACATTTTTGTGGCATTAAATGAAATGATATATCCGTCAAGTAAATATTTTACTCAACTTTTATGGGATATAATGTCAAAGAGATAATTCATTCCCAATATATCAATATATGGAAACACAACACCAAGGGTACACCAAGAACACAGAATACTAATTTTGCTACATCCTTGACTTTGAGAATAGCAGCTGTCCGATCCCAGTCTAAACATGAAGTCATCACATTTTATAATCAACCAGTCAAAATAGAGGCAGATTCTGGCTACAGAGTCTGATGGCCAGGGCTGGTTCTGTTCAGTCAGCTCGCCTGCCTGGCCCGATAGCCTCTCCTTTCTTCTCTGTCGACGTGCCTCCCCCTGAATTTGACTTCTTAACTCTGTGTGGACATGTTTTCAGCACGTGTGGCATTCATCAGTTTAAATTAGAATGTGCTGATATGAACATATGAAGGTATATGTAGTATTCACAAATTCATCACCAAAGTAACAGTGGTGACATTGTCAGGCTGAAAACTAGGATGTGAACATTTTCACTTACTTCACAATTGAACTAGATTCCCCCCCACCCCCGCCTGTGATCCTGGCAGTAATGAACTGATTTAATATAATCATCTAGAATGACATCATCAGAGGGAATTATCAGATTTTTTACTCACATGCCATTCTGATACCCACAATCCTGATATTTACATTTTCATCTCATCCCACTAGATTGCGAACATCCACGTTATTATCGGGTTCCATTTCTTCACCCCAGAACTCCCCAGCTGTCTAAGCAGAAATTAAGATGACTTCAAGGTCTATATCAGCCACTTTTTCACCACCCTGCATTTGGTCATGGGAGACTAAGGAATCTTTCTCCACCCCTCTTTGCTTATAGATAAAAAGCCTCAACTTCTATTCTTCTGCTGAAGCACAATGCTGATGGGATGCAGGACAAAATCTTGGTCCTCTCTTGCATTTCAAGCACCCTCTGCATAATTCTGAGGTGGAGCCTCAGATCCCAAAATCTGAGGTTCTATCACCGGAGGTTCAGCCAGGAGCATTTTAAGGGCATCTCACTTGCTTGACCTCTCCTGCAGACTTCTCTTTCCCTTGGGGGCTAGAGAGATTTTAAACTCTTGTACAGAGAGTTCAGGACCATAATGTGTTGCATGCCACATATACAAATTCAACCACACTTGCTCAACTTAAACAAGGAAGAGGTCTATTTGCCTTATAATGTCTTTATCCCCCTCCCTTCAAACTAAACCCTGATCTCCACTATTCTGGTGAAATGGATAAAGAAGAGTTGCCACGGAGTCAATTCCTACTCTTGTCGACCCCTTGTGTATCACAGAAGAACCACTCTCCATAGGATTTTCAATGGCTGATTTTTCAGTAGTAGATCACCAGGCCTTTCTTCTGAGGTGCTCTGGGTAAACTCACACCACCAGCATATTAACTATTTGTACCACCCAGGGACTTCAGTGAAATAGATATCAAAGGCAAAAATGCAAAGTGAAGAAAGAATAAATCATGTTTGAATTTTGAGTATTCCAATGTCCATATCTATGCTCGCTTTTGCAGCACACATACTAATGCCCATATCCTGGAATTTAAAATTTTTTCAAGTGTAATTTTTATTACACCTGATTTTCCTCTGAAACCTAACGTTAGCTGAGTAGATTGCAGCTTTATGTTATTCTCCAAGATAATGGCAGTGAAACATCTCAAGCTGTTTGGAAATAGGAAGAGCCTTTTGCTTTACCTGTGCCCTCTTAATATTCTTCCTCCTTCCCAGCCTTGGAGCAAACCCAAAGGAGAACCAGTTTAGCAAGGCCCAAATAACGATTTCACAGTGGGGGTACATGAAGGCTTGACTTGATATCCTGAAGGAATCAAGCACGACGAGGGTGAACTTTGTAGGGTGACAATGAACTTTGTAGGGTGACAAGAGAAAAACACTCGAGGCCTCTACTTCTAGGAAGAAGATAAGCGTCCAAAGAAAGCACGTACTATTCACCCATTTACTGCCGGTAGCAATACTGTCTCATTTCACCTTCTGCATGAGAAGCGTCAATCTGAATGTCCTCCCTAGCTGCCCATTACGGGTCATTTTGTTTTATCAGGGACATATCGGTTGTGAAGAAACGCCTTGCATGCCACACCGTTACCTCTTGGCCTCGATTATGCCTAACGTCATCTAGCCATACACACAACATTTCTTAAAAAAATAAAAAATTTAAAAAAAAACCCAAAGGTCTGAACAGAGTATATAATTGAAAGAGACAAAAATAGCTGCCAAACCCTACAGCTTGGAGAAAAACATTGCTTAGACCTCTTGGTTTTGCACAGTATTCATCTCAAAATAACAATTCAACCAGGAGGAAGCTTTGTCTTCTCTGCCCTACCACCCAAACCCTCCTGTCTTGGCCCACATTTCTCTGAATGCTCTGCCTCTAGTCATCTTGCCACGAGCTGAGAGAGGAAGGGATGTAGTCTGTATTCATGTCAATAGCTCAATAATCTAAGGGCGACTTTCATGTCTTAAATATTATGCTAAATGGTCCCTGAAGAAGGGAGACAGTATATATTGCATTACACATTTTCTTTTTTAAAAAGTACACAAACCAATCCTTCAATGGCACATAGGCTTCATCTGCAAACTTAGAACACTGAAATACTTCTTCAGTTACCCTGCACCAAAAGTGGTTTCCCTCTCAACTAAGGTCACATAGCAATGTATGTATAAATTCTTGTATGAGAGACTAACTTGAATAGTAAACTTTCAGTTAAAGCACAACAGTAAAAAAATAAGTGGCTTCCCTCAGAAGGGTCTTTTTTAACATGTACACACAGGAAACCTTCCAGCTCTTTCCTTTCCTGGTGGAGTTTTTTCAGATCACCCCACGCCTGCTTATACAGCAGTCACATAAATAAACACCACCCAGGCTTGTTGGAAAATGATGGATGATTTGTCAGCAGAACTTCATGAAGAAAATTCTCTCTTGCTGAGAAAGTAAATCATTATTAAAAGGTAAAGGCAGGGTTCATGAAGAAGCCCTTTCAGGCAGACCCTTACACAGGAACAAAGGTTTGATGGTCTCACTCCTGTGAAATCAGTCCACATACCATCTTGTTACATCTCTGTCGCCAAGAATCACACACATAACCCTGCCTGCCTTTTCTCTCTTCATTATTTTACCTCCATATAGTTGAAATTCTTTGTTCTTGAAATCCAGAGTTGAAATAAAGTTTTAGGAGAAGAAATAGTAGGACCAAATTAAATATAACAAGGGTCTTTTAAGAAGAAATAAACTATAAGATCCACTGAAAAGCTATTGACAAGGAGAATAAACACATTGGGTACTAAGTTACACATCCTCTTGCAAGAGCTAACTGACAAGACGCCTGGCTTTCTTGACATGCTGGGGCTTGTTTATAACCCTATCATATACTGGTTGGGGAAGTTCAATACTTAATCATCAGGATGGGACTTAATTTTAATGCACATTGTTGAGCCATATTTCTTGTTTTCAGAGATTAGCACAGTTGGTAATGTGAAGAAAAGAGTCTGACTGCAATACTAGGAAGAGGGACAAGGTGTTACGGACACCTGCTCTCCGTCCCTCCCGCCTGCTTCCTCCCAACTCTTCATCAGCCTGATGGGGCAGCTCAGGGATCAGTGGGTGATTTGCAAGGTAGAGGGGGACCTTCCGATTACAGCACTTGAGATACCTTAGTGCGGGTGAGTTGAAGAGTAATCGCCACAAGCAGAGCCTAAAAATTCTTCAGTGTTCATACTTCTCCATTGCACAAATTCAACAATCAAGGCAAATTACCCTACAAGTAGAATAAAACCAGGTACCTTTTCTCGATAATTGGTAGAGATTACATGCCTGAGAACTCAGTATCTAGCCCAAAACCCTACACATACAAAGGCTAAAAGGTGAACAGTTTAAAAAATGAACATGCAGAACTTAGCCAACCAGCTAGTTACTACAGAAACACATTCACCTTCATCAAGTCTACCATTCAGAAAGTTTTGGTTGTAATCCTATAAATAAAGCATTATAGTTATCAAAGACTATGCACTAAGGCTTTATGATGGCAATGCCATTGTTGTCTGGTAGAAGGGATTCTCTCACTTAGAATTTAAAAAAGAAAAGTACAACATCAACTATTTTACTAATTTATTTTCTTTATTCTATGCGCTCTTCTTTCTCCATTAAAAAGTCATTTTCTGCACTGTAATTACTTCACCAAATATGTGGTTACGAGAAACAAGCACATCACTCAGCACAATGTTCCCTCAGCACGTTCATCCATGTTGCAGCATGCATCTGAACTTCCTTTCTTTTTATGACTAGGTCAGTCAATCACAAAAGGATAAGTATTATATAATCCCATTTATATGAAATATCTAGAATAGACAAATGTATAGAGACCAAAGTGTATTACAGTAGTAGTAACCAGGGAGGGGGGAGAGAGAGGAAGTCATTGTTTTGGAAGCGGTGAGTTTCTGAAATAATTAGGGAAAAAAAAAATCACACTACCTCTCTTTGGTTAAGCAATCTGCAAAATTAAAATTCAGAATGTGAATTAGGTAGCTGGAAACTATCTATCTATCTATCTATCATCTATCTATCTATCCATGCAATGGTTATGTGCTCGGCTGCTAACGAAAAGGTAAGAAGTTCAAACCTACCAGCGGTTCTGTGGGAGAAAGACCTGGCAATCTGCCCCCGTAAAGATTACAGCCTAGAAAACCCCATGGGGCAGTGCTACCCTGTCACACTAGTAGAAAATCAACTCGAAACCTAACAACAACAACAACATGATTGCTTAAAAGAAAATAAATACAGAATACAGAAACTGTTTTTAAAAAAAGCGATGTTGAGAAAAAACAAGTTATACTCAAGGAAAAAACACTGGAAGAAAATCTAAAATAAAACTTTTGAAGTAAGATTTTATTTGAATGACAGAATTATTCATTAATCTTTCTCTTCTTTCTACATGTTTGTGTTTTACACACTTCTTTCATAAAAATTGTAAAATTTGTAACAAAAAATTTTACAATCTGGGCTCTTTTTCTGGCACAGTTCATACATACACTTGGAAACAAAGAAACCATTTTTGTTGTTGTTTTCAGCAGTCCCACTGCAAACAATTTCTTGATTTTTTTTTTCTGTTTCTTCTTTAAATTATTATTGTACTTTAAATAAAGGTTTACTAGCTTCTCATTAAACAATTAGTACACATATTGCTTTGTGACATAGGTTGCCAACCCCACAATATGTCAACATTCTCCCTCCTCGACCTTAGGTTCCCTATTACCAGCTTTCCTGTCCCCTCCTGCCTTCTAGTCCTTGCCCCTGGGCTGGTGTGCCCCTTTGGTCTCATTTTGTTTTATGGGCATGTCTGATCTTTGGCTGAAGTGACTTCATTACTGAGCTAAAAAGGTGTCCGGGAGTCATAGTCTCAGGGTGTCTCCAGTCTGTCAGGCCAGTAAGTCTTTTTTTTGTGAGTTAGAATTTTGTTCTACATTTTTTTCCAGCTCTGTCTGAGACCCTGTACTGTGATCCCTGTCAGAGCAGTCAGTGGTGGTAACCGGGCACCATCTAGTCGTGCTGGACTCAATCTGGTGGAGGCTATGGTAGTTGTGGTCCATTAGTCCTTTGGACTAATCTTTCCCTTGTGTCTTTGGTTTTCTTCATTCTCCCGAAGGGGTGAGACCAGTGGAGTATCTTAGATGGCTGCTCACAAGCTTTTAAGATCCCAGACACTACTTACCAAAGTAGAACATAGAACATTTTCTTTATCAACTATGTTATGCCAACTGAGCTAGATGTTCCCCAAGACCATGGTCCCCACAGCCCTCAGCCCAGTAATTTGGTCCCTCATGGAGTTTAGATAAGTCTATAGAGCTTCCATGACCTTGCCTTGGACAAGCTGTGCTTGGTTTCCCAGTATTGTGTACTGTCTTACCCTTCACCAAAGTTGCCACTTATCTATTGTCTTTTTAGTGTTTTTCCATCCCCACCTTGCCCCTCCCCTCCCCTCCCCCATAACCATCAAAAATTGTTTCACAAAGAAACCCCTTTGTAGCGAAAATGAGATGGTATTTTGTTGTTTACTTATCCATACCCTGTCTTCTCTCAAAAACAAGAAAAACGTATTACTTTAAACATAATTCAATACTGAAGTAAGAATAAACAGGGTCCAAAAGTATTATCACCAACTTATTGTTAAATCTAGAAATTTTACAAAAGCAACTAACAGTCTCATTATGATGATAGTATACGTTGATAATGTTGAACTTTCATTGATTAAAATTAAAAGAGCCCTAAACCAGGAGGGTTGATTCCCTATGTCCCTCTTCTATTATTTTGGCACCATTTTGATTGTTACTGAACCTGTAGTCACTTTGCTCTTTAACAGCTCTCACCAGGAAAAAAAAAAATCGTTTGTTTCATAATGAGAAGCACTCAGTCAATAATGAAACTACCAGATTCAAAACCTGTACTTGTCTACAAAGCATACAATCATTTCGGCATTTTCCGTGATAAAGTACCAGCTTTATGATTTGCCTGAGACTTCAAGCTAGCTTCTTTTTGCACCCTTTCTAATCTCATTGTTGCGCTGCGGTCATTTTCCGGGTCTTTTTAATTCCACTTTGCGTGGGGGTGGATAGCACACCTGACCTTTAAGGTAGCCATTCGTTTTGCTGTACTCTCTGGACACCTGCATTTCTCCCGACGTTTTCTTCCCACCAGGATACTTTTATCCTCACTTTCTGCATCTCTCCACATTTTGCTCATCCCTGTTGTCCTCAAGAACACCTTTGTTCTAATTGCAAAGCTAAATACACTGGACCCCCTCACTGTCACTTTGGAAAATTCTCAGTCAGACATTTCTAATTACGACCTAGATAGCTCCTAAAAATTAAGGTCAGCATCACTCCAATTCAAGAGTATTACAATGTATCATGAGCACAAAGAAGATCTGTTTTATGTACCAACAAACCTTTGGGTAAATTTACTCCTTTAATAGGGAGCCCTGATGGCACAACGGTTAAGTGCTCAGCAGCTAAGCAAAAGGCTGGCGGTTTGAACCCACCCAATGGCTCTGTGGGAGAAAGACCTGGCAATCTGCTCCTGTAAAGATTACCGTCTAGGAAACCCCATGGGGCAGTTCTACTCTGTCCCATGGGGTCTCAATGAGTCAAAAATGACTCAGTGGCACCCAACAACAACAACAACTCCTATAATGCAAAGGTTTTTCCATATGTCTTTGAATATTTTGACTCAGCATTGCTACTCAGTACTACCCTCAAAACTTAGTTTTCAAAAACTCTGGTAGACCTTAAGCTTAAGCTATGATATGAAGGCTAAAATTTACACTTTATTTTCTATTATTCTTAAAGACACAAGTCTTAAACTTCTAAATTTTGCTACATCTTCTCAGCTGAAATCACATTTATTACAGTGGCTTTGTATTTCGGTTGGCAGTTCAAATCCACCCAACAGTACCATGGAAGAAAGGCCTGTCAATCTACTTGCATAAGATTATAGCATTGAAAACACTACAGAGTCTCTACTCATCAGGAGCAAAAAAGAAAGAAGGAAACCAAAGTCTCAGAGAAGCCTACCAAGCTAATAGCTTATACCAGCCACGGCCTCATCTACCCTGAGACCAGAACTAGATGGTGCCCAGCTACCACTACCAACCATTCTAATCAGGGCCACAATAGATGGATCCTGCTAGAAGGAGTGAGAACTGTGAAATAGAACTCAGATTCTTAAAAAGTCCAGACTTACTGGACCAGTTGAGACTAGGAGACTCTCCAAGACTATCACCCTGAGATACTCCACAAACCTTAAACTGAAACTATCCCCTGAAGTCACCTTTTAGCTAAATAACAGATTGGCTAATGAAATAATGCATACCACCAGTGAGTACTTCAGACCTTTAAAAAATCATCTATAGGAGACTAAATGGTCAACAATTACTCTAAAGCAAAGACAAAAGGGTAAGGGAACAGGGAAACCAGATTACTGGAAGCAAAACATCCAGAAGGTAATGGGAATACTGACACTTTGTGAAAGATGTAACCAATGTCAGTCAACAACTTACATACTAAAAAAAACAAACCCGTTGCCATCGAGTGGATTCTGACTCTTAGCAACCCTATATACAGGACAGAGTAGAACTGCCCCGTAAGGTTTCCATGGAGCAGCTGGTGGATTCAAACTGCTGACCTCTTGGTTAGCAGCAAAACTGTTAACCACTGTGCCACCAGTAGAAATTGTCAAATGGGAACCTAATTTGCTGTATAAACTTTCACCGAAAACACAATAAAACATTATTTTTTAAAAAACTGCTATGGAGCACAGTTCTACTCTGAAATACGTCTGGTTGCCATGAGCCAGAATCAGCTCAATGGCAATGGTTTTATTTTTTGTTGTTGTTATTGTTGTTTTTGGTTGCATTGAACATAAAATAAGTATTGCTTTTTTACCTGAGGGCTTATTTACTCATAAACTGGTATTTGTTGAGTGTTTGCTATGTGCTGGTGTGGGGAATACATGGAGAAGATGTGCTGTAAACATAGATGCTCACACTCCAGTGCAGGAGGACACTCCCATCACTAATAACCCATCGTCTACTTCAGTGAGTACCAGATCATCGCTCTATTGCTTTTACATGTATTTTGTACAGGGCAGGAAAGAATGGTCTCTAATAGGGAAAGAATGGGTCTCTCCTCTAGTTTCCACCAGCTCCCACCTGGAGAAGATGTTGAGAAAGGTCAAAGCAGTATAGCCTCCCTGACCTAGCACTGATACCCATAGAGATGGTTCCAGTTTCTAGAAATAGTAAACAGAAAACTAAATTGAAAGGGTCAAATCACCTGGAGCCACATTCTTGCCGGTAAGCTTTATTTTTATTCTGGCCAAACATGGGGCTTCCCTTGGGACTACTCACAGAGTCTCTGACAGCAGAACCTGTATCAAAGCACTGAACTGGTTTTAAAATAACAACAGGAAAGCCCTTTGCACTTGTAGTTTTCCCGTCTAACCTATGGATAATGCTGGTTACTTCTAGAGTATAACTATGCTCTCTTCAGGTGCTGGGCCAGCCTTTCCTCTGGTCACTCTAAAGTGAACAAGAACCCCACAGAGAAGATCACCATTATGAAGAGTCAGCTATGGTGTTTTGGCTTCTGCTTGAATACACTCATAGTTTCCAATTTAGAACCAGATAGACTTCTTACTGCATATCCCACCTTAAGTTATTCCACCATTTGTGAGACAGGACTCTATCTATCTACCTATCTACCTACCTACCTACCTATCTATCTGGAGGGACACTGGTAACCAAGAATTCTCACCTTCCATGCAGGAGACCCAGGTTCAATTCTGGCCAATATACCTCATGCACAGCTACCACCTCTCTGTCAGTGGTAGACTGCATGTTGCTATGATGCTGAACAGGTTTCAGCGGAGCTCCCAGATTATGATAGACTACGAAGAAAGGCCTGAAGATCTACTTCCAAAAATCAGCCAGTGAAAACCCTGTGGATCACAATGGTGCTATCCCCAACCCATAATGGGGATGGCGCAGGACCGGGAAGTGTTTTGTTCCATTGTGCATGGGGTTGCCATGAAGTAGAGCTAACAAAAATCTATCTAGCTATCATCTATCTTTCTATCACCTGTCTATCATCTATGTATCTATCTACCTAACTACCTACCTATCAATATATCTATAAAACTATCTATCACCTATTACCTACCTACTTACCTGCCTATCAATTTATCTATACAACTACTTATCTATCATCTATCTACCTACCTACCTACCTGTCAATCTATCTTTATAACTAACTATCTACAGTTGAGGCGTGTACTATAGTAGCCTCCAAGAAGGGTATCATAGAACCAGCAGCATAACAATGAGGTTTAAGCAGTCTGAAAAAAACAAATCTTGACAATTATGAGGAAGAGCTATATAGCACAGTGCCATGCAGTTCATTGCTAGGGTCCTACAAGGCTCAGGAGCTCTGATACGAATTACTAATTCGCCTGTACGCACTGGTCACTTACTTGTTGTGGTTTCTGTTTAACCTGACTGGTATGCAGAATGCCCCATTTGGTGTGGCTGCTAAAGGAAATTGCTAGGCCTTCTCATCATGTATCTTATAGAATTTTTTTTTTTTTCCCCCAGAGCTACACTTGCAGCGGAGTATACTTCAGGCTGGCTGGCTGAAAAAGAGTATTTGTAAATCTCCATTACAAGGCCAAGCTGGAGCATTCGAGAATATGCTAATTTCAGGCCCAAGCTTCTGGGCGCTTCACAAGAAAGAGCATAAAACTCACACCAGAGTCAGATCCTAAAATGAAAAATTTAAACAAAGCATTTCAATTACCCACAGACTCTTACAGCTGCTTTAGGGGTATTCTGAGGGTATATCTTAACGTATTACCTAAGTGAAGGGTTCCCTAATCATTAATACAGGGTTGGAAGATATATGCGTGAGTTATTTATTTCATTTCCTTCTTTCCAGACTCACGACAACCCTGTCTTTTAAGACCCTTGGGAAGAACATCCAGGTATCCTCTGTAACTCTCCATCTCACCCTTAATACGCCTGTCTCCCCAGTGTTTTTGCTAATAGTTTATGCTTGCTCTAAGAAAAAGCTTCCAAAATATAAAAATTAAAGTATGGATTGCATTTAAGGTGATACATTCACACATACATGTGAATCATAATGGGACAAGATTTAATTTTATATTTCTTATACCCATAAATTGAACCAGAATGAGATATTCATGATCCCTGTAAAAAACAGCTTAGGGGCAGTGTCTGACCTCCTCTAACTTCACAACAGGGAAGGAGAATCAACATCAACAGCCCAAAGCTGATTCCTATGAGGCGGAGGTCAGACATGCCTCCTCTCTCTGCCATCTTTACCAATTCTGACACCCACCATCCCTCTGACAACACTCTCTACTCCTCTGCTGAGTTCGATTAATTCATTGCGATGGCCACACAGAACTCACAGACAATACTCATGATTATGAGGTTTGTTAGGGAAGTAACAGGTTACAATTCAGGTTCAGGAATGCTCAGGATACAGTTCTTCCATCAGCACAGCCTCTTTCCAGCTGTGCTTGCAGGCAGGCCTCTCCCTGGCCCTAGGCCTCTTACCAAAGGCACTCAGCTTTCTCCCTCTGTGGGCCGGAAAGCCCACTGCACAGTCTCCTGCCAGTCTCTCCAGCCACTGCTTCTCGCCGTCTTTAGGGTTACAGCTTGCTCTCTCTCTTGATCTCCTGGTTCCAGGAGCTTCTCAGTGCAGGGATCCAGGGTTCAAAGAACATGCTCTCTGCTCCTGGCTGTTCTTTCTTGGTGACGGTCAGATCCTCTCCTTCCCACCTCTGGGATGGCTCATTTCAAGCCCAGCGGAATTTCAAAAACTGACCAATCCCCTTGGTGGGATATAATTACCCTATTTTCACAGCCCCACCCAATCACTTGAGTGGGAGTTACAAGACCATGGCTAGAAAGGCCATACAAAAGTGATCCATCTCACCATATCCCTAATCAAGAAAATAAAGAAATCCCATCTTAAGTCACTTGCAAGCTCCTATAAAGTGTGATTTCTAAGTCCACCACTTTAATGATTTTGATGACTAGAAATCGATTCAAACTTGTCCTTCACCAAGCCTGCACCAAAGCATTTCATATTCTCCCAGATTCTTTACAGGACTGCACTTGGCAATTAATCCCTCAAGTATAATATAAAGCTAGGCTAATACAAACACCCAGGGTCCTTGAAGCCACCAGCTGAGCATGGGACCTGGGTAAACAAATCAGCATCTATAACCCGATTGGGAAATGGGGGCCAGGGACAGGGGTGGGAAGAGTAGTGAGAAAAGGTTGCAAAACCAACCAAGCAACCATCCTATTTCCAGACAGAGCAGAAGGCACTGGTTAGATTAAAAATGACCAAAAAATTATATTGCCAGCTTATTTCCACAATGTAAACATTATTAAATGAAGAGAAACCAGAAAGCCACGCCGGTCCAGTGTGAATGTAAATAACAGTAATGAGCAGTGCTTCAGCCCAGGACATCTGACCTCCTGAGTCTCAGACTCATAAACCTCCTCTGCTGAGGATGAAAAATACCCCAGGGCATCTGGGATTCAGGACCCATGAAACCACAAACACAACTGAACGACTTCAGAGCCATGTCATTTGCTCACTCTTTTTGGAGAAGAATTTGTGATTAGAACACTTCCTTCTCAGAATTTCACTCACATTTCAAATCCTTTCCAGAAAAGTAATTGTCTAGGTTCATGTTAGTTGTCACCATCCATTGATTCAGCAAAAACTGTAAAAAGCAGATTCTTATGGAAAGTGTGTGCTCTTTATAAAACTTACTAGATGTATAAGAACCAACTGATATGATAGTTAACATGCTAAGATAATCGTTATAGGGATATAAGAAGGGTAATCGGATCAAGTACTTAACTGATATTAACAATCTCATCGCTCAATCGTTTGCGTACAAAGAAGAATTTTGAAACTTGGTCATAGTCCTCATGTGGGTTATATTCTGAGGAGGAAACACAGCATTTATGACACAATACAGATTATACAAATACCTTAATTGCATAAATAGACTGTAAGTCTACCTCAGAAAACAGTGAAATTGTTAAGAAAAAAAGTTTTCAGAAAAAGCTATGAATGAAGCTAGGATTTCAGAGAAACTTCAAAGGATGAGTAAAATATGGAGCCAGCAGGGAAACATTCCAGCTATGAAGAATAACAAGAGTAAAGTGGAAACCATGAAAATGGTTAACAAAGAAAACAGACTAACAAAGAAAAAATCAATTGCTTTCCTATGTACTTGCAATAATCAAATGAACAATAAAGCAAAAAATTGCACTCACAAAAACCATAATTTCTTTAATACTATAAAACTCGAATGAATCAAGAAATGTGCAAGTCCTACAGGAAAGCTGGTAATGGGGAACTCAAGGTCCAGATGGGGAGAGTGTTGACATGTCACAGGGTTGGCAACCAATGACACAAAACAATATGCATATTAATCATTTAATGAGAAACTAGTTTGCTCTGTCAATCTTCATCCAAACTACAATCAGAAAAAGAAAATATGCGATGATAAGTATTACTAACAATGAAATTTCCATTGTATTTAACTAAACCAGTACTTAAGGAAATAAACACACCATTCTCCACAGTAAAAAAAAAAAGTGTTTATAACTTACAATTTCACCAACTCACTGTGGTTTTTCCCTAACGCACCTTCAGAAGTTGTGTTAGTTATCTGTTGCTACACAACAATATTACTACAAAATTAGCAACTTAAAACAACACACATAAACTTGGAAGCAGATCCTTCCCCAGATGAGCCTTCAGATGAGACCCCAGCCTGGCCTATACCTTGACTGCAGTGTTGCAAGTTTATGTGGTTGTTGGCAGGATTGAGTTCCTTGCAAGGTGTTGGACCAAGGGCCTCAGTTCCTTGCGGGCCATTAGCTGGAGACTGCCCTCAGTCCTTTACCATATGGACCTCTCCATAGGGCAGCTCATAATGTAGCAGCTTCTTCCTCAAAGCCAGCAAGAAAGAGAGTCTATCAGCAAGAAGGAAGTTACACATTTTGATTAAAGATTTTCTAAAGAATCCTGATCAAAAGGTGGTAAATGTGAAACAGAATTTCAAATTCTCATGGAATCCAGGCTTTTTGGAGCCATTAAGGCTGGATGACCCCCTGAAACTATTGCCCTGAGGTAATCTTTAAACTTTAAACTAAAACTATCCCCTGAAGTCATCTTTAAACGAAACAATAGTTTAGCTTAATTGGTAAAGAAGGTTTGCCTTGAGCATTGTGCTATTTTACAGAATTATCTATATGTGATCAAATTGACAACAGCAACTAGAAAGGTTAGATAAGAATCTTAGGGGGCAGTGAATTTATGTTAACAATAGTGGAATGATTTGGAAGAAGATAGCAAGAATGGTTGTACAACTTGAAGAATGTAATCAACGTCACTGAATTGTACATGTAGAAATTGTTGAATTGGTTATGATTTGCTGTGCATATTTTCATAAATAAATAAATAGAAGAAAAAAAAGAAATGTGCAAGTCCTAGATGATAAACATTCTGGAACTTTTCTAAAGGAGAAGCTGAATAAATGGAGAAAGAAATTCACTCCTACTTAAGATGACTCAATACCAAAATTTCTGATAACTCTCCTTAAATTAATTCATATATTCAATGAAAGTTCAATAAATATCCTAATTTTTTTAACTTTACGGAACTTGACAAGCTGATCAGAAAATCATTCAAAGGGAAATACTATATGAATAACAAAGATATTTTGAAAAAAAGGAAGGAAGACTGGCTTGATATTATATAGTACTATAGGAAATTAAACAGCATGGGTATGGGTGCAGGAAATAATAAACAAATCAGTGGAACAAAACAAAGAATTCAGAAATAATTCCAATTACTGAGGTGAAAATATTAAAATGTGGCATTTCTAAGCAGTGGGAAAGGATATACTATTCAATTTGCTCACGCAGTATTGGAACAAGTGACCACATATTAAAAAATAATAATAACTTTAGATCCCTGCATCACATTAATAATACACTTCAATTCTCAAGGTATTAAAGGTCTAAATGTGAAAAACAAAACTCTGATAGCATAGGAAAAAATCAGAGAATTGTTTAGAACCTTAGGGAGAGGCTAGAACCTTTCCTAAGCAAGACATAGAACAGAGGAGCAATAAAAGAAAAAATTGATAAATCTGGCTACATAAAAACTTAATCTCTACTACAAAAGACATGCCCAGCCTGGGATAAAATATTTGCAAAATATAACACACACAGTAGAACTAATCTGTAAAGTTTTTAAACTTCTAGAGGCTTCCTCCTCTCCCACCCAGCATCCCAGTAGGAACACAAGCGCATAAATCAGCAAATATCTTCTCTTCAATTTATAGATATCAATTTTCAGCAATACTAGGAGATTCATATAAATCTATACCCCACATTAAGTGTAACAGCTGCCAAAAAGCAAAGAACAACAAAAGCATCCTGAGATAGAAGGGGAGCAACGCAGCAGGAAGTGGAGAAAGAAGCCACAGAGAGCAATCTCTACACACCCAGAGGCAGCCCAGCTCAGTAAGCACAAACATCAGCTTCCCGGAAGTGCAAGACACCCGCTCAGGGCCAAGAGTTATCCCGTTTTGCCACCATAGTTGTGAGAGACAGATTGAGCTGGGCTGCCAAAAGGAGTCCCACTGAACAACATTTTGTTTCAAAAACCAGATGAAATATGGCTATGAACAAGTCACATTTTCCAAAGTAGAGAAAAAGAAAAGCAACTAGGATGAAATTCTGTTCTAGTCTATCCAATAGCCACAGAAACTTTTATAAATAGGTGGTCCAGGAAGCCTACTTCATTCAAAAATGAGTAAAATAAAAGGAACTGGCAAAATATTGACACAAAAATACAGTATCTCAAAATAAAATGAATGGGAAGAGATCAGGAAAACTTATTAACAGATGAATAACACTCACCAGAAGGAAAAAAAATGTTGGCAAAAAAGGAGAAAATTCTGTGGCCAAACATTTTGTGAGGAATTTAAAACGTAATGACCTCTAGAATTAAACCACAGAAAATGTAAATCTTATATCAGAAACACTACACAACATACAGACACACATACACACATACCCCAAAAACAGAAAAAGGCAAACAAGAGATCTCATATATAATGCTTTTTATATCTACAAAGCCAGAAAATATATCACTATAAGAAAACCAAGGCCAAACTTGGAGCTCTGGTGGCAAAGTGGTTAAGAGCTCAGGCTGCTAACCAAAAGGTCAGCAGTTCGAATCCACCAGCCACTCCTTGGAAACCCTGTGGGACAGGTCTACCCTGTCCTATAGGTTCACTATGAGTCAGAATCAACTCAGTGGCACACAACAACAAAGACCAAACTTATTGGTTGTATCAATAAATGTAAATGAACTATACAACAATTTAAGAAAGAATTTTTGTGTTGATCACAAAACAAAAACAATTGTATATGAAAGAAAAATCTGAATGGAACTGAAGAGCTTGATCATAAAAGGAGAGGTTAGAGTAGAAAACCAAACTAAACCAAAGAAGGAGATGATGATCTTATCAAGAAGTGTGTGAAATATCGAGCAGAAAACATGACAAGGGCAAAAATATGTACTTCAAAATTCTTAAAGTTCAATTCACAATGAAGATACCAAATTTAGGATACCTATACTCCAAATAGTGTGACTACAGAATCTATAAAGCAAAAAATACAGGAGATACAAGGATAAATACACAAATAAGTAGCAGGAGATGATAATTTTGCCTAAAGCAAGTAAATAAAAATAAGGATTTAAATGAATTATGCAATATAATGCGTTTAGTTGTCATTGAGTCTGCTCTGACTCATAGAGATCCCATGTACAACAAAACAAAACATTGCCCTTTCCTGTACCATCTTCACCATCGTTAGCTTGCCATTGTTATGGCGACTATATTTTGAGTGCCTTCCAACCTAGAAAGGAACCCTAGTGACACAGCGGTTAAGTGCTCAGCTGCTGCTAACCGAAAGGTTGGCAGTTTGAATCCAGCAGCTGCTCCGTGGGAAGAGAGATGTGGTGGTCCACTTCCATAAAGATTACAGCCTTGGAAATCCTATAGGGCAGTACTACTCTGTCCTATAGGATCACTGTGAGTCGAAATGACTTGAAGGCAGTAGGTTATATCATTTATATATATAAATCAGAAAACAGTGAAGACACCTTTTCAATTGCCCATTGTCAATTCATAAAAATTTGCCACACATTTGACTCCCAAAACATTAATAAATTCCAAAAGCCCCCAAATGACAACCCTAGTATGGTAGGCAGATTTTTGACCCCTTGACCCTCACCCCGAGGTGTCACATCCATGAACATGTTACATCACATGGCAGAGATGTCACTTATATTACTAATCTTTGTTGTTAGGTGTCGTCGAGTCAGCCAACTCATAGTGACCCTATGTGCAACAGAATGAAACACTGCCTGGTCCTGCACCGTCCTCACAATCGTTGTTATGTTTGAGCCTATTGTTGCAGCCACAGTGTCAGTCCATCTCCTTGAGGGTCTTCCTCTCTTTCCCAGACCCTCTACTTTACCAAGTATGATGTCCTTCTCCAGGGACTGGTCCCTCCTGATAACATGTCCAAAGTACGTGAGACAAAGTCTCGCCATCTTCGCTGCTGAGGAGCATTTTGGCTGTACTTCCTCCAGGATAGATTTGCTCACTCTTCAGTCACCTATAAAATAGGGGCGTTATCCTAAATTATCTGAATTAGTCCAGTGTAATATCATGAATCCTTAGAAGCAGAAGCAGAGGTTTTTCCTGGCTAAAGGCAGAAGAGGAAGTCAGATTTGCAGCAGAAGGGGAATATCCTAAGCATGGGAAAGACTCAAAGCTTTGTCGCTGGTTGCTGGCTTAAAGATGGAGGGGCCACAGGGGAAGTATGAGAAGGAAATTAATTCTAGCAACATCAGTGAGGTTGGAAGGGGACCTGGTCCGAGATGAGAACCCCAGCTCCATCAGGTAAGTTGATCTCAGACTTGTGGCACCAGGAGCAGAGAGACTAGCAGAGTCCACCTGGACTTCTGACCTACTGAGATCATAAGCAGGTGTTGTTTTAAGCTGCTTAACTTATGGTAAGGAGTTCCTGGCTAAGCACTTGGCTACTAACTGAAAGGCTAGAGGTGTGAGTCCACCCAGAGGCATCTTGGAGGGCCTGGAGATATGCTTCCAAAAGGTCACAGCCATTGAAAACCCTATGAAACAGTTCTACTCTGCACACACAGGGTCACCATGAGTCAGAACTGACTTGCAACTAACAACAACACACCTCTGGAAAGAGACATAAGATCGATTGGGGTCAATGAAGATTCAGATTCATACGTATTGTTTGGATTTTTAACAAGAATATAATTATGTATGACTTACACAAGTAAGTTTTTGTTTGTTTGTTTTTTAAGTTATATAAATAGATACTAACCCTAGCTTAAGAAGTTGGCTTGTAGGTGAGAAGAACATGAGAACAAAATGAAAAGATGAGATAAACATCTGTTAGATTTTAAATAAAAACATATGAAGATTCATTTAGTTGCTCTAAATCTATTGTTAACAGTATAGATATTCTTTAAATGTGAAAAATGGATTGATCTTTAAATGAACTAACAAAGTTTCCTCAGAATTTATATCTGAGAGTACTTGGTAGTCTGGGAAATATTTCATCCAATGAAGCAAAACATCAATAGCAATAAAAGAGGCTTGTCTTTTTTTCCCCCAAAGAATCAATGAGAACTGTAAATGGTGATTTACTTAACCGCTTTTTATAGTAAAATGCTGCCAAAATAGGAGCAATTACACTCGGCCATCTACGTGATCACCCACACGCACACTTGTCTCAGCAATCAAAAGTAACGCCTTCCTAACACTTGCGTACTCCTCACAGCCAAAGGAGCCTCATACCACTGAAATGACAATATTAGAAGTTATTTCAACCATTCTCAACAGTACAAATATTTCTAGTCTAGATGCCTTCACCAGGACTATAATGGCATACCAATTTGGTTGCTGTTGTTCTTAGGTGCCATCAAGTCAATCCCGACTCAGAGCGACCCTATATACAACAGAACATTCATTGCTATTTTGCTCACAGTCATTGTTATTTTTGAGCCCACTGTGTCAATCCATCTCATTGAGGGTCTTCCTCTTTTTCACTGACAATCTACTTTACCAGTCATGATGTTCTTCTCCAGGGACTGGTCCCTTCTGATAACATGTCCAAAGTATATGAGACGAAGTCTTGTCATCCTCGTTTCCAAGGAGCATCCAGGATATACTACTTCCAAGACAGATTTGTTGGTTCTTCTAGCAGTCCACGGTATATTTGATATTCTTTGCCAACACCATAATTCAAAGGCATCAATTCTTCAGTCTTCCTTATTCATTGTCTAGCTTTCACATGCAAATGAGGTGACTGAAAATACCATGGCTTGGGTCAGGCACACCTTAGTCCTCAAACTGACATCTTTGCTTTTTAGCACTTTAAAGAGGTCTTTTGCAGCAGATTTGCTCAATGTAATACACTGTTTGATTTCTTGATTGCTGCTTCCATGGGTGTTGATTATAAGCCCAAGTGATATGAAATCCTTGACAACTTCAAAATTTTCTCCATTTATCACGATGTAACTTATTGATTCAGCTGTGAGAATTTTTGTTCTCTTTATGTTGATGTGTAATCCAGGCTGAAGGCTGTAGTCTTTGATTTCATCAGCAAGTGCTTCAAGTCCTCTTCACTTTCAGCAAGCAAGGTTGTGTCAACTATGTATCACAGGTTAATGAGTCTTCCTCCAATCTTTGGCTCTCATGGACTTGTTTTAACTTTCTTCAGCTTCAACTTGAACTTGTAAGAGCAACTGATGGTCTGTTCTGCAGTCTGCCTGCTTGGTAGTTTTAATATATCTATAATATTTTTAAGGTTCTTAGGTGACGTAAACAGTTTGTACTTGGCTACTAACCTAAAGGTTGGCAGTTCGAACTCACCACAGAAGACAAGTCCAGAGATCTGCTTCTGTTAAGATTACAGCCAACACAAAAACACAACAGTTTGTCTCTATTCACCCACAGCAACAGAGGAAGAAGGCAAGTCAGGAATAGGAGGAGAAAATAGAATTTGTGGCTAATTGCCTCCATAAACAACTGCCTCCTTTGCCATGAGACAAGAACAGAATGGTGTCCAGGTACCATTACTTAACATTTTGATCAAAGATTCTACAGAAGAATCCTAATCAAAAAGGGGGAAAATGTGGAACAGAAAATAAAATTCTCATGAAATCTAGACTTTCTAGAACCATGGAGGCTAGATGAACCCCAATACTATTGCCCTGGTATAATCTTTAATCCTTAAACCAAAAATATCCCCTGAAGCCTTCTTTAAACCAAACGACAGTTTAACTTAACTAGTAAAGAAGGTCTGCCATGAGCATTGTGGTCTTTTAAGATCTATCTATATGGGATCAAATTGACAACAGCAATTCAAAAAGTTAGACAGGAACTCAAAAGGATAGACAGGAGGCAGTGAGTTTATGTTATTGGAGGAGGAACAACTCCAAAATGGAGGGTGAAAATGTTTGCACCACTCGAAGAATGTAATCAATGTCACTGAATTGTACGTGTGGAAACTGTTGAATTGGTGTATATTCTCCTGTGCATATTCTGAACAGCAACAACAAATAAAAGAAATTGTTAAAAAAAAAAAAAAAAAAGAGTACAGCCAAGAAAATCACATGGAGCAGTTCTACTCTACAACACGCAGAGTTGCCATTTTTCAGAATGGACTTGATAACAACTTTTATATATATATATATATATGTATATATATAATATTTTTAAGAGGCAGTGGTGGCTCAGTGGTAGAATTTTCAGCTTGCATGCAAGAGACCCAAGTTCCATTCTCAACCAATGCACCTCATATGTATCTACCACCCATTTGTCAGTGGGGGCTTGTATGTTGCTGTGATGCTGAAAAGGTTCCAGCGAAGCTTCCAGACTAAGATAGACTAGGAAGAAAGGCCTGGTGATCTACTTCAAAAACCAGCCATTGAAAACCCCATGGATCACAATGGTCTGAACCTCAACCCAACATGGGGATGGTACAGGACCAGGCAGTGTTTTATCTCGTTGTGCATCGGGTCACCATGAGTTGGGGGTCAATTCAACAGCAGCTAACAACAAAAATATAACATTTTTAGAGATTTTTGATAGAGTTTAAATTTATTTTACAGATTTAAACGATAACCTTACATTTATTTTGTATCTTTCTCTATATAATTAATTTAGCTTTTCAAAATAGCCATACAAATAGACTTTATAAAAAATCATTTTCTCTCTCATTGGATTCTGACTTTTCTCATACATATTTTCTGAAGGTCAGATTCCCATAAGATTTCCCTTCAATTCATTTTCATAGCAATGATTCATATTTTAATAGTGCAACTCAGTCCTTTCTTTTTGAGTTCTGTCCTCCAAAGTGACTCAAGAATGAGCCAATTATTACCAATTCATTTCTACGGCACCTGTTTTTCATATGCAGAAATGCTGATATAAATTAAACATTAGATCACAAACAGGATAAGAGCAAAAAACATTTCCTTTTTTAATAATTCCTTCTTATATGACCTTTCAATTCTATTAAACAACCAGAGTCAGCTAAGAAGGGGGGGGGGGGGAGACTTTTTTTTAATCATCTGATAGCAATTACCAGGAAAATTTATGAAAACATAGGAGACAAACAAGAATGACTAAACAAGACAAAATAGTAAATAGAAAGTAAACCCTAATGAAGTTTGAATATTTTTTATGTCTTAGTCATCTAGTGCTGCTATAACAGAAATACCACAAGTGGCTTCAACAAAGGGAAGTTTGTTCTCTCACAGTCCAGTAGGCTACAAGTCCAAATTCAGGCTTTCTCTTCTCTGTCAGTCTGGAGGAAGGTCCTTGTCATCAGTCTTCCCTTGGTCTGGGAGCATCTCAGCGCAGGAACCTCAGGTCCAAATGACACACCCTGCTCCCGGCACTGCTTTCTTGGTGGTACGAGGTTCCCATGTGTCTCTGCTCGCTTCTTTCTTCTATATCTCAGAAGAGATTGGCTTAAGACACTATCCAATCTTGTATACCTCATCAGTATAACTGCTGCTAATCCATCTTATTATATCATAGTGATTGAATTTATAATGCATAAGGAAATCACGTCAGATTACAAAATGGTACACAATTATACAATACTGGGACTCATTACCCAGCCAAGTTGACAGATATTTTGGGGGGACACAATTCAATCCATGACACTGTAAAAATGTATGGAGAGCTGTGAGTTGCCCTTTCCTACTCATTTCCTGAGCTTATGTGTTCATTCTTCATTTCAAGTTTTCCCATGACTATTTACTGAGGAAACCACAATTGTATTTTCTTTGACGATATGCTCTCAAAAAAATGAAAATCACACCATATTTTAGATTTTCATAGCAGCTAAGTCTGTATATTAATTCTTTCTTGATAAAATCAAGCATGCGTCGTACCTGGCATCTAGTAAGCACTTAATAAAATTGTTAAATATATGAATCTAATAGATATTATGTGTTTCTGAAATCCAAATGATAGGATTTATTTAATATCGTTAAATAACTTTGATCAGGAAATCATGCCATTGCCCATGTTTTCACTTTTCTCTGGCTATAAACCAGCTGAACCAGTTGCCAGCAAGTTGATTATGACTCATGGCAACCTCATGTATCTCAGAGTAGAAATGTGCTCCATACAGCATGGCTGTAGATGAAGTAGATCACCAGCCCTTTCTTCCCAGCTGCATCTGGGTGGTTTTGAACTGCCAACCTTTCAGTTAGTAGCCCAGCATTTAACCATTTGTGTAACCCAGAGACTCCTCTCTGACTATAACCCCACAAAATTCAGAGACCAGATTTTAGGTAATATTAATGAAAATTGCCCAATTACAAAAGAAAGATATATATGTGCCACCAGGTATCTTAAAGCAGAAACATTCTAATTCTCGGGAGGTTCCAGCAAAATGGCGTTCTAGGCAGAAACATTCTAATTCTCCAGAACCAAACCAGCTGCCATCTAGTCGATGTCAACTCATGGCGACCCTATGAGTATTAGAGAACTGTGCACCACAGGGTTTTCAATGGCTGATGTTTCAGAAGTAGGTCTCCAGGCCTTCCTTCTGAGGTGCCTCTGGGTGGACTCAAACCTCCAACTTTTTGGTTAGCATCTGAGGGCATTAACCATTTAAACCATCCAGGGAATCCTATACTCTACTATCCTTTTAAAACTCATCTGAGCCTCAGTATCATTTTTGTTGTTGTTAGGTGCCACAGAGTCAATTACAACTCATAGCGACCCATGTAACAGTGCAGAACTGCCCCACAGGGTTCCTAAACTGTAATCATTACAGGAGCAGATTGCTAGATCTTTCTTCCACAGTACTGCTGAGTGAGTTCAAACTGCTGACCTTTGGGTTAGCATTAACCCAAGCATCGAGCGCTTAGCCATTGCACCACCAGGGTTCCTCGAGCCTCAGCATAGAATCCTGTATATTTATATTACAGTCCAGTGTGTTTCACCAGGTGTCCCAAAGAAGCATGGGCCTGACCCACGCCATCTCCTTTGGAATACAATGGAGAAGGTGCCTGAAGGTTGTTGGCCTCTGGGGAGGGTCATGTATGCAGTCACACACAGTTCGCCACCTCCAGCCACCCATGGGCTGGCTTCCAGAGAACCCATGGAGACCAGAGGAGGAGGACTGAGGCACCCAGATCACACGTGTGGAGTCTTGTCTGCATTCAACACCACTCAGGTCTGCAGGCATCCATCTGCCATGTCTCCCCCTGAGCTCTGTTTAAATGGTTCTGAGTCGTTTCCCTCACTCCGCCTCAGTGGCTCCAGGAAGGCATGGTTAGAAACATTTCCTGGGGCCATGATATTTAATCCTCTTACAGCTTTTATTACCATCATACCTAGTTTCTGTGTCTTTCCCTCCTCTCTCCTCCAAAGACATAAAGCATCCCGGGTTGTTTTTGTTACTGGAACCATGTCTCCCTGCATGTCTCATTTAAAGAAAACACTGAGTCATTTGCCTCTTTCCCAGTCTTACTGAGAGAACAGTTTATCAGTGTTTGTCTGCTTTGTGGAAATGCGCTTCACAGACGTGCAGGCCTCACTTAATAATATGGCATTCATCCGAATGAACACTCTGCAACAGCATTTCCTTCAGAACTGCAGAGGCCTTTTATGCGAGCTCCACAATTATCAAGCACAGCCTTTTCCCAAGACGTATAATGCATTTTAGCATCCAATACTTCTCTCCAAAAGAGAGAAATGTATAGACGAAGTAGTGCTATCTTGATAAAAGCTCAATAATTTTTGGTAAATAAAGGAATAAAGATTAATTCAAGTTATTAGTTATGAATTCTTGGTATTTATCCACATTTTAAAAATAGCATCAAACATATACTAAATACCAAAAAAAAGATCCTTTTTTTCAATCTCTGATAACTACATTAAAATAACATAGCAAGCACAACCACAAACACTCTGAGACATTAAATATTTACTTCCTAGGCCATTAGTACTATACACAACAGTCCAGTTTAGCAATTAATACGAATAAACGATTCAGTCAAATGCCTAGATTTCTCAAGAATTACGCTAGGTACTGGGGATCAGTAAAGGAGCCCTGGTGGTAAGCGCTCAGCAATTAACTGAAAGGTTGGTGGTTTGAAACCACTTAGCAGGAGAAAGACCTGGTGATCTGCTTACAGCCTTGAAAATTCTATGGAGCAGCCTTTTCTGTCACACAGAGTTGCTATGAGTTGGACTCCACTCCATGGTACCCAACAACAACAACAACAGGGATCATTAAGCAATGGTGTTGCCTTCACGAAGCTCACAGTATCCCGGAGCAGACATGTGCATATGTAAGGACAATACAGCAGACAGTAGAAGCATCTAATCTAGACCTAGGGCAGAACAGGGCTGGAGTGGGATGGAGTTGGGGAAAACAGTTAAAGAATACTTCCTGGAGTACAGTGTCAACTAAGCCAAATCTTAAAAAATGTGGAGGACTGAGCTAAGTAAAAAGGAGGGCAAAGAAAAGAGCAAACATGCCATCTAGGTAAGATAAAAGCTTCACATGAAAGGTGAAGTGTTTCTATGATCAACATAAAAGCTCTTGCTAAATGACACTTTGAAGTAGAAAGTGATGTATCTACTCTTTACAACTCAGTATTAGTCTTTAATATCCACCTAGCCATGGTCTGATAAATCTCATATCTATATGCACACTAAAAATCTTGCTTTCTTTCTTTCTCAATTCTCTGTGAAGTCAGTCAGGAAATATTTTTGAGTGCCTACTATGTGCCAGGCACTGATATAGGCACTGAAGATACAAGAGTGGCCAAGACAGACCATGTCCTGACTTTATGGAACTAATATGCTAATGGGCTCAAAGAAACATAGATTAAGTATATTAAGAAAATTAAAAGTTCTTGTATGTTGTAAAAATGAATCCACCTTAGATGAATCCTAGTGACAAATGATAATCCAATGGCCTCAACTGCCTGTCCAACGAGGTAGCACTAGTCACATGTGGCTGTTTAAATTTAAATTAAAATTGAATAAAACTTAAAATTCAATTCCTCAGTAGCACTAGCGACATTTCAAGTGCTCAGTAGTCACATGCGGCAAGTGGATACCATACTGGACCGCAAAGTTATGGAACATTTCCATCATCACAGAAACTACTATTGGACAGTGCTAATCTACAGCACCTCCCATATACAAATTTCCCATAGAGTGTAGGAGCCCTGCTGTTATGGATTGAATGGTGTTCCCCAAAAAGATACATTGAAGTCCTAACTCGTGTACCTGCGAACATGTTTGGAAACGGGATCTTTAAAGAGGTTATCAGCTAAGTTAACATGAGGTCATCCTCGAGTAGGGTGATTTCTAATTTAATATGAGTGGTGTCCTTACAAAAAAAGGAGAAGGGGCACAGAGAAACACAGGGGGAAGAAGGCCATGTGAGGATGCATCTATAAGTCAAAGACCACCAAGAAACTCCTGAGTCTGCCAGAAGCTGGAAGAGATAAGGAAGGATCTTCCCCTAAAGTGGACAGAGAGAGCATGGCCCTGCTGATTCCCTGAATTCAAACTTCTCATTTCCAGAACTGTGACAATAAATTTCTGTTCTTTAAAGCCAAAACAAATAAATCTCCAATAGCCAACAGGAATTAAATAAGGATTTTGTCAGAGACCCATTGGCGGAAAACTGATACTGAATACTAATTCTGGACCAAAACTTTCCCATGACTTTTAAAATTTGGCTAAATCACTACTTTTCCTAAATTGTGGTTTCACCAAAATAAGATACAACTTGCCTTAAATATAAACTTTTATATGTAAGATTTTATATTTTGGGACAACAAGACTGAGAATGTGCTTTTATTGGCTCCATTCCAGAGACCCCACTAGAACAATGTAAAGGAATAAGAAAGATCTACAAAAATTTTTTTAAAAAAAGGGAGGGGGGAAGTTGTTGCAGACAAAGGATTGCAGATTGTATAGGTGCAAAAGATGTGAATGACAAAGGGCAGCAGGGAAAACCACAGCCTAAATAAAAGGTGTGCACTGGGGGTCACAGTCAAGCCAGTTGCTGATTTGGAGAAATTCAAGCCTCAAAAGTCCCAGGAAACAAGCAAAATAAGAGGGAAATATTAGAATAAAAACAACCTATAAATGTTGATGCTCCAACTCCCCTTCCTGAACTTCTATATGCAAAACACCTGGCAGCCAGTTTTTATAAAACAAGACAAAAGGAAGAAAACATAATCTTCCCTAAAGAAATTGGGCACGCTATAGGGAAGAGCCGGGACAGTTATTACAGAGAAAGCAGCATTAAGAGGGTAGTAAAAATGGTTAACACGCTCAGCTGCTGACTGAGAGGTTCAAAGATTGAGTCCACTCAGGAGCACCTTGGAAGAAAGGCTTGGCGATCTACTTCTGAAAAATCAGCCACTGGAAACCTTACGGAGCACAATTCTACTCTGACACACATGGAGTTATCATGAGTCAGAATCAACTCGACAGCAACCGATACAGGTACCATTAAGAGAAGCAATCTGTCGTTTGGCATTTTAGAACATATCAAAAATTAATCCATTCAGTCTGAGCTCTCAGTAAGAGTCTTTTTACTGTCTTGTTCTTAAATATAAATTCTAAGTGATATATCCAGAGACCTCTAAGAAAATATTCCACCCAAAAATAACAATTTGATATGAAAAGGGAAAAATCAGAAAATCAGGACAAGTTCTTAGGAACTAAAAACATGGTTGACAACAATTTCAGTAGGAAGATAGGAACAAGGTAAATAAAGGATCTCTCACAGAAAAACAGAAAAAGAGTAGAGGATAGTTACTAAGTCAAGTCAGTGAATTAATCCAGTTTCACATCAACTAACAGATTCCAAATAGAGACAACAGAGAACAGAAAGAAGGAAACAATTAGATAATTTCCAGAACACCAAGAATAAAGAGAGGTTATAAAGCTTCCACAGAAGTCTTTTTTAGGAAAGGGACTGAAATTTCTCATCACTAACACTGGATGCTAGATGACAGTGGAGGAACACTTTATAATTTCTGATGGCAAACCATTCTCAACAGCTAATTTTATGTAAGTCAACCACTTAATTGTAAAGGTTGAATAATGACATTTTCAAACATGCTAGGACTCAATGTTTATTTATTTCTTAGGAAATTAATGAAGAATATAATTTAGCAAAAGGAAGGATTAAGCCAAGAAAGAGGAAAATGAGGATGTAAGAAAGAGTGGATCCAAACGAGGAAAGGTATGAAGGGCATCCCAAGATGGCAACTGTGTAGCAGTCCTAGCAGAAACCAGTTAAGATCAGAGAAAAAAGAAAAAATCACTCAGAATGACATCTTTGGGTAGAGGAAAATCAACAGAATACAGGCATACCTTGGAGATACTGCAGGTTCAGTTCCAGACCACCACAATAAAGCGAGTATCACAATAAAGCGAGTCACACAAATTTTTTGGTTTCCCAGCACATATAACAATTATGTTTATACTATTCTGTAGTCTATTAAGTGTGTAATAGCATTATGTCTAAAAAAAAAGTACACACCTTAATTAAAATCATTTATTGCTAAAAATGCTAACCATCATCTGAGCCTTCAGCGAGTTGTAATCTTTTTTTTTTATTATACTTTAGATAAAGGTTTACAGAGCAAATTAGTTTCTCATTAAAAAATTAATACACTTATTGTTTTATGACATGGTTGCCAACCCTGCAACATCTCAACACTCTTCCCTTCTCAACTTTGGGCTTCCCATTTCCATTTGTCCAGCTTTCCTGTCCCCTCTTCCCTTCTCATCCTTGCCCCCAGTGAGTAGTAATCTTTTTGCTGGTGGTATTACCTCAATGTTGATGGCTGCTGACTGATCAAGGTGGTGGTTGCCAAAGGTTGAGATGGCTGTGGCAATTTCTTAAAATGAGACAACAATGAAGTTTGCCGCATCAATTGACTCTTCCTTTCACAAAAGATTTCTCTGTAATGTGCAATGCTGTTTGATAGCATTTTACCCATAGTAGAAATTCTTTCAAAATTGGAGTCAGTCCTCTCAAACCCTGTCAGTGCTTTATCAACTAAGTTTATGTAATATTCTAAATCCTTTATTGTCATTGCAACAATGTTCACAGTATCTTCACCAGGAGTAGATTCCATCTCAAGAGACCACTTTCTTTGCTCATCCATAAGAAGCAACTCCTCATCCGTTAAAGTTTTATCATGAGATTGAAGCAATTCAGTCACATCTTCAGGCTCCACTTCTAATTCTAGTTCTCTTGCTATTTCCACCACATCTGCAGTTACTTCCTCCACTGAAGTCTTGAACCTCTCAAAGTCATCCATGAGGGTTGGAATCAACTTCTTTCAAACTCCTGTTAATGTTGATATTTTGACTTCCCATGAATCACGGATGTTCTTAATGGCATCTAGAATGGTGAATCTTTTCCAGAAGGTTTTCAATTTATTTTGCCTAAGTCCATCAGAGTAATCACTATCTATGGAAGCTATAGCCTTATGAAATATATTTCTTGACTAATAAGACTTGGAAGTCAAAATTACTCCTCGATCCATGGGCTGCAGAATGGATGTTACGTTAGGAGGCATGAAAACAACATTAATCTCCTTGTACATCTCCATCAGAGCTCTTGGGTGATCAGGTACATTGTCTGTATTTGATGAATCAAGAAATACACAGATAAAATATTACTTAGAGCCCCAAAATAATCAAGAAATCAAAATAGAAATACAGTCATACTGGGATAGAGGAAGAGAAGGTCAGCCCAGCAACTCAAGTCCTCCTAAGACAAGTAAATGTCTAAAATTGATCAATGAAGAAACAACCATTTAAGAATATTATTTAGCAATATGAAGGTAAATACCAGAGAATATAGGTTCCCTCTGACAAGCGTAATTAGGGAATGATGCTGTTTTCATCATAAGTCCCTCTGTACTCTGTTTCTTCACCACATGCATGTAATACATGAAATTTGCACTTCAATGTATAATCGTAATAATACCAATCATTTTTATTATTGACAAAACCAGGATTTCAAAGCAGGCAGTCTGATTCCAGAGGCCACCCTCTTAACCACAAAATTAACTAGACGCCTCCACTGAGAAAGAGTTGGTGGAAGGAAACCAGAAAACATTTTTTTCACACGTAGCATTTTACAGACCAGTGGGCTCTGCGTGTGGTTCCCTCACCAGTAGAATCAGCAACACCCCAGAACTTGTGAAAAATCTGATTTAAAAAATGTGTTTAAAAAAATCAAACAGTCCCTGGTTATTATGAGGGTTCAATTAAATCAAATAATATATGTAAAATAAAATAAGTCAAGCAGTCCCCACCTAAGACATATTGATTCAGACTGTGGGATGGGATCCAGAAATCGTTGTACTACGTCCTCTAGGAAATTCTGATGCCTGTAAAGTTTAAGAACCACTGCAATGGACACAGAAAAATGATAGGAACCACAGACATCCATCTATGAATAAGGAAAGCTCTGGGGGACAGCCTTCTCTTTTCTGGGTTTTCAATGAGCAAGTTTTATTTTCTTAATAAATACAGAGTTTACACAGGGGGGCAAGATGGCGCTCTAGGCAGAAACACCACGCCGTCCCTCCACAGCAAAGATCCAAAAAACTAAGCCTAACAGAGAATCAACAATCCTGAAACCCTAGAACACCAAATGAAGAGATAAAGAACTCAGCCAAACACCAAACGGAGTGAGAATACTAAAAGAGAACGGAGAGCGAGGAGAGACTCAGGCAGAGATTCCTTACCAGCTAACGCAGCGCGGATCCACCATCTTGGATTCCTATCGGAGACCAGCAAACGGGAGAGCAGCCTTGCAGAGCATCTGGTCGGAGACAGAACGACCGGTAAACTGCGGTGCGCGCTCTCCCACCACCCACCCCTCTCCGCCTCAGCTGGGGATCCCCTGCTTTCCGTGGCCAGGGTCTCTGGGCTGGGGGGTGCTGGTGCTTGGATTCCGCGCGCCTGGGCTGGCGGCTTTCTGGGAGCCGTTTGCTGGCAGCTAGCGAACCTTTCTCTGCCGCCTCCCCCTCCTTTTGCCTGGGTGCCTGGTTCCGAGGGCCGTCTCTGCTCTCTCCTGCGGGGCTGTAGGGCTGCGTGCGGGCGTGTGGCTGTTTCTAGGTCTGGGCTCCCGCGTGGGTGGGATCCCGGGGCCTTTGTTTGTTCGCCCCTCTGCTTTCCGTGGCCGGAGTCCCTGAGCTGGGGGGCGCCGGTGCTTGGATTCCGCGCGCCCGGGCGGGGGGCTTTCTGGGAGCCGTTTGCCGGCTGCTAGCGAGCCTTTTTCTGCCGCCTCCCCCTCCTTTTGCCTGGGTGCCTGGTTCTGAGTGCCGTCTCTGCTCTCTCCTGCGGGGCTGTAGGGCTGCGTTCCGGCGTGTGGCTGTTTCCAGGTCTGGGCTCCCGCGCGGGTGGGATCCTGGGGCCTTTGTTCGTTGGCCCCTCTGCTTCCCGTGGCCACGGTCACTTAACCCCGAGACTACCGGCTTCTTGGAATTCGCGCCCCTGAGTGGGGGCTCTCTGGGTCCCATTTGTAGGCACTGACTGCTGGTGTTGCCCTTTTTTTTTTTTCTCTCAATTTTATTTTTCTTCCTTTTTTGATTAGTTTTGTCATCTTTTACCTCTTTTTCTCTTTTGTCTTTCTTCATTGCTCAATTTCTTGCCTCTCTATCTCTTCCTTCTCTTTCTGATCCCTGAATTCCAGGCGATGTATGCCTCTGTACCTTCTGGCCAGGCTGAGCTGTGAAAATTGAGACTGACTCCCCCAGACCTCATAGCTGCATCGGTGGGATCCCTGGGAACTTTGCAGTTCTTTAACTTTTCTGATTTTTATTTGGTCATTCTTTCCTTTTCTTTCTCTTCCCCCTTCTGGTTTCCTCCATCCCATAGTCTCTCATCTGTACATTCCAACGACAAGCTCCCCTAGCATTCTTTTATGTTTGTACGCTTTTTGCTCCTCCTCCTCTCTCCTCTCTCCCATATCCAGCTTAGCTTCACACATAACCATCTTCCCGCTGCACCCTACCTACCTGCACCGTGCACTAGACATCACATCACCAAGCGGTGCAGGCACGCCCTATTGGAACCTGCCCAGCACTGACTACCGACCGTCCTGGTGGCTGCGGTGAGTGCCACAAGCAACCCATCCCAGTGGCTCCTCCTCAACTAGATCTGCCCAGCTGTACCACAAGAACGAAAAAAAAAAAAAATCTACAATCAATAAACGAGGGAAATATCTACTGAATGCCCCGAAAACAGCAAACAATATCAAAACATTTACAAAAACAAGACAAGATGGCTCCAATAGGCGTCCAAATTAAAACACCAGATAACTCTCCTGTGGAAGAAAATGCACTAGAAGTACCTGATACGGAACTCAAATCACTAATACTCGGAATTTTCCAAGAACTGAGGCAAAAAGCTGACAAACATGAGGAAAAAATAGACAAATTTATGGAAAATACAGACAAAAAATTGGAAGAATTCAGGAAGATGATGCAAGAACAAAATGCCAAAATAAATTCACAACTCGAAATTATACAAAAACAACAATTAGAAATCCAAAAGATAAACAACAAGATTTCAGAAATGGACGGTGTCATAGAAGGGCTGAGAAGTAGATTTGAAACCATGGAAGACAGGATCAGTGGAACTGAAGACAAACACTTGGATACAACTCTGTTTCAGGAAAACTCAGAAAAAAGAACAAAGAAAAATGAAGAGACCCTGAGAGTTATGTGGGACACAATTAAAAGCAAAAACTTACGAGTGATTGGCATACCAGAACAGGGGGAGAAAACAGAAAACACAGAGAGGATCATTGAGGAACTGCTGACAGAAAACTTTCCCAATATCATGAAAGATGAAAAGCTGGTCATCCAAGAAGCTCAACGAACCCCATATAGAAGAGACCCCAAAAGAAAATCACCAAGACATATCATATTCACACTCGCTAAAACTAAAGACAAACAAACAATCCTGAGAGCAGCTCGTGAAAAACAAGAAGTCACGTACAGAGGAGAAACAATAAGACTAAGCTCAGATTATTCAGCAGAAACCATGCAGGCAAGAAGGCAATGGGATGACATATATAAAATCTTGAAAGAAAAAAATTGTCAGCCAAGAATAATATATCCTGCAAAACTCTCATTCAGATTTCATGGTGAAATTAGGTCATTTCCAGATAAACAGAAACTAAAGGAATATGCAAAAGTCAAACCAAACTTACAAGAATTATTAAAGGGAGTTCTTCGATCTGAGGACAAACAGCTTAAGCCCTCAGGCAGGACCTAGGACCTAGGACGCAGGTTAACATGAACCAGATACCATTCTAGGAACTGAACTACAGACGACTTTCCAAAAACAAAAGATATACAACAGGGAATGAGAGAAATCAATCAAAGGATGACAACAACATCAAAACAATGAAAGAGGGAACAAACGGCATAGGTATAGAACCTTCTAAAGGAGAAGAAGGCAAGGCGATACCAAGTAATGGTAGACTGCTTCAAAATTATAAAGATAAGGGTAAAATTCATGGTAACCACAAAAAAAGTTAACAAACCAACTCATAAAAATAAAGACGAAAAACATAATGGCTCAACAAAACCAAAACCTACAAAAACAAAAGAAATGAACACAAAATCCACAAACAAAAGGAACTCAGCACAAGAGAGTAAGAAGAACAAAGAAAACTTCAGCATCACAAAAAAAAGCACTACAAAATGACAGCAACAAATTCACATCTATCAATAATTACACTGAACGTAAATGGACTCAATGCACCCATAAAGCGACGGAGAGTGGCAGAATGGATAAGAAAACAGGATGCATCTATTTGCTGTCTACAAGAGACACATCTTAGAAACAAAGATGTGAATTTATTAAAAATCAAAGGTTGGAAAAAAATATATCAAGCTAACAACTACCAAAAAAGAGCAGGAGTGGCAATTCTAATCTCAGATAAAATAGACTTTAAAACAAAATCTACCATAAAAGACAAAGAAGGACAATATATAATGATTAAGGGGATGATCCATCATGAAGACATAACCATAATAAATATCTATGCACCCAATGACAGGGCTCCAAAATACATAAAAAAAAACTCTAACAGCACTGAAAAGAGAAATTGACAGTTCCACAATAATAGTAGGAGACTTCAACACACCACTCTCAGTAAAGGACAGAACAACTAAAAAGAAACTCAGCAAAGATACAGAAGACCTAAAGGACACAATCAGCCAACTGGACCTCATAGACATATATAGAACAATCCATCCAACCGCTGCAAAGTACACATTCTTTTCCAATGCACATGGAACGTTCTCCAGAATAGACCACATCTTAGGCCACAGAGCAATCCTCAACAAGATCCAAAATGCTGAGATAATTCACAGTATCTTCTCTGACCACAATGCCATCAAGGTAGAAATTAACACTAGAAAGAGCAAGGAAAAAAATTCAAACACATGGAAACTGAATAATAATCTGCTTACACATCAATGGGTAATAGAAGAAATCAGAGATGGAATTAAAAAATTCCTAGAATCAAATGAAAATGAAAACACATCATACCAAAACCTTTGGGACACAGCAAAGGCAGTCCTCAGAGGACAATTTATAGCAATAGATGCACATATCAAAAAAGAAGAAAGGGACAAAATCAAAACATTAACTACAGAACTCAAACAAATAGAAAGAGAACAACAAAAAAAGCCTACAACCACCGGAAGAAAGGAAATAGTAAAGATCAGAGCAGAAATCAATGAAATAGAGAACAGAAAAACAATAGAAAGAATCAACAAAACCAAAAGTTGGTTCTCTGAAAGAATCAACAAAATCGACAAACCACTGGCCAGACTGACAAAAGAAAAACAGCAGAGGGCACAAATAACCCAAATAAGAAATGAAATGGGGGACATTACAACAGACCCAACTGAAATAAAAAGGATTATAACAGAATATTATGAAAAACTATATTCCAACAAATTTGAAAACCTAGAGGAAATGGATAAATTTCTAGAAACATACGGCCTACCCAAACTACAACAAAGTGATATTGAAAATCTGAACAGACCCATAACAAGAGAAGAGATTGAAAAGGTAATAAAAAAACTCCCAACCAAAAAAAGCCCTGGCCCAGATGGCTTCACTGGAGAATTCTACAAAACATTTACAGAAGAGCTCGTACCAGTTCTACTCAAGTTATTTCAGAGCATAGAAGAGGAAGCAACACTTCCAAATTCATTCTATAAAGCCAGCATAACGCTGATACCAAAACCAGGCAAAGACATCACAAAAAAAGAAAATTACAGACCAATATCTCTCATGAATATAGATGCAAAAATTCTGAACAAAATTCTAGCCAATAGAATTCAGTATCATATCAAAAAAATAATACACCACGACCAAGTAGGATTCATACCAGGTATGCAAGGATGGTTTAACATTAGAAAATCCATCAACGTAATCCACCACATAAATGAAAGGAAAGAAAAAAATCACATGATTATCTCAATTGATGCAGAAAAGGCATTTGACAAAGTCCAACACCCATTCCTGATAAAAGCTCTCAATAAAATAGGTATAGAAGGGAAATTTCTCAACATAATAAAGGGCATCTATGCAAAACCAACAGCCAACATCATTCTTAATGGAGAAAGGCTGAAAACATTCCCCCTGAAAACAGGAACAAGACAAGGATGCCCTTTATCACCACTCCTATTTAACATTGTGCTGGAAGTTCTAGCTAGAGCAGTAAGGCAAGAGAAAGAAATAAAGGGCATCCAAATTGGTAATGAAGAAGTTAAACTCTCCCTGTTTGCAGATGATATGATACTATACATAGAAAACCCTAAAGACTCCACGAGAAATTTACTGGAACTAATAGAAAGATTCAGCAGAGTAGCAGGATACAAGATAAACATTCAAAAATCAGTTGGATTCCTATACACCAGTAAAGAGAACGATGAAAAGGAGATCAGGAAATCAATACCATTTTCAATAGCCCCTAAAAAGATAAAATACTTAGGAATAAATCTGACCAGGAATATAAAAGACCTATACAAAGAAAACTACAAAACACTGCTGCATGAAACCCAAAGGGATCTACATAAATGGAAAAACATACCATGCTCATGGATAGGCAGACTCAACATTGTGAAAATGGCAATTCTACCTAAAGCAATCTACAAATACAATGCAATTCCGATACAAATACCAACAACATTCTTCAAAGAGATGGAAAAACTAATTATTAACTTTATATGGAAAGGGAAGAAACCCCGAATAAGTAAAGCACTACTGAAGAAGAAGAATAAAGTTGGAGGACTCACACTACCTGACTTGAGAACCTACTATACAGCTACAGTAGTCAAAACAGCCTGGTACTGGTACAACAACAGAGACATTGACCAATGGAACAGAATTGAGAACTCAGATGTAAATCCATCCACCTACGGTCACCTGATTTTTGACAAGGGCCCAAAATACATCAAATGGGGAAAAGACAGTCTTTTTAACAAATGGTGCTGGCAAAACTGGATATCCATTTGTAGAAAAATGAAACAGGACCCATACCTCACACCATATACAAAAACTACTTCAAAATGGATCAAAGACCTGAATATAAAGCCTCAAACTATAAAATTCATAGAAGAAAAAATAGGACCAACACTTCAGACCTTAATACATGGCATTAACAGGATACAAACCATAAACATCAACACAAAAAACCCAACAGATAAACTAGATAATTGGGATCTTCTAAAAATCAAACATCTATGCTCTTCAAAAGATTTCACCAAAAGAGTTAAAAGAGAACCTACAGACTGGGAAAAAATTTTTGGACAGTACAAGTCAGATAAAGGTCTAATCTCCATAATCTACAAGAAAATCCAACATCTCTACAACAAAAAGACAACCAATCCTATCAAAAAATGGGCAAAGGAAATGAACAGACACTTCACCAAGGAAGACATTCAAATGGCCAACAGACACATGAGGAAATGCTCGCGATCACTAGCCATTAGAGAAATGCAAATTAAAACCACAATGAGATACCATCTCACCCCGGCATTACTGGCACGAATCAAAAACACTGGAAATAACAAATGTTGGAGGGGCTGCGGGGAGACGGGAACTCTTATACACTGCTGGTGGGAATGCAAAATGATACAGCCATTTTGGAAAATGATATGGCGTTTCCTCAGAAAGCTAGAAATAGACGTACCATTCGATCCAGCAATCCCACTCCTAGGAATATATCCTAGAGAAATAAGAGTCATCACTCGAATAGACATATGCACACCTATGTTCATGGCAGCATTATTCACAATAGCAAAACGATGGAAACAACCTCGATGTCCATCAACAGACGAATGGATACACAAACTATGGTACATACACACAATGGAGTACTATGCAACGAGAAAGAACAATGAATCGGTGAACCATCTCATAACATGGATGAAACTGGAGGACATCATGCTGAGTGAAATAAGTCAATCACAAAAGGACAAATATTGTATGAGACCTCTATTGTAAAAACCCATGAAAAAATTCACATGCAAAATGTAACAATCCTTGTTGGTTACCAGGGATGGGAGGGGGGGGGGGGAAATACTAAATAGGTAATAGATAAGTGGTAACTTGGGTGAGAGGTGAGATAGTACACAGTACAGGGGAAACTAACACAACCTGCACAAGGAAAGGTCATGGAGGCCCTATAGACACATCCAAATCCCCCAAGGGACTGAGTTGTTAGACGGAGGGCTCTGGGGACCATGATCTCGGGGAACATCTAGCTCAATTGGCATGACACTACTTATAAAGATAATGCTCTACATTCTACCTTGGTGAGTAGTGTCTGGGGTCTTAAAAGCCTATGAGCGGCCATCTAAGATACTCCACTGATCTCATCCCTTCGGGAACAAGGGAGAACGAAGAGAACAGGATACAAGGAAAAGATTAGTCCGAAGGACTAATGGTCCACAGCTACCAAGGCCTCCACGGGACTGAGCCCAGTACAGCTGGATGGTGCCCGGCTACCACCAATGACTCCTCTGACCAGGATCACAACAGAGGGTTCTGGGCAGAGCTGGAGTAGGATGTAGAGCATAATTTTAACTCCCAAAAAAAAAAAAAAAAAAAAAAAAGAATACCAGATATACTGGCCTAAAGAATACTAGAGAAACCTCGAGAGTGTGGCCCCCAGACACCCTTTCAGCTCAGAGGTGAAGTTACCTTCAAGGTTCGATGTTAAGCCTGGGAATAGACACCCCAGTAAAACTAAATGGGACTAACGATGTACAGGAGTCCGGTGACAAGGGCCAGAAGGCAGAGGGAGAGTAGGAAACTGATGATAAGGAACACAAATTGAATAAGGACACTGTCGATGTATTGTGAGATTGTTGACCACTGCTATAGGGCAACATTTGTAGTAACTATTAAATGGGAGGCTGTTTTGTCCTGTAAGCCTTCATCTTGGGCGAGAATGGCAGCACAATTGGAAGAGCATAGTCAATATCACTTAAATGTGTAAGTAAAAAGTTTTGAAATGGTGTTTAAATAAAATAAAAATAAATAAATAAATAAATAAATAAATAAACAAATGAGACTAAAGAGGTACAATAGTCCACTGACAAGGTCCAGAAGACAGAAGGGGACAAGGAAGCCCCCTGGTGATAGGGAACACAAGGTGGAGTAAGGATATTCTTGATGTGCTGTGAGATTGTTAACCATTGTCATAGGGCAACATGTGTAGTAACTGTTAAATGAAAAACTATTTTGTTCTGTAAGCCTTCATCTTAAGTGAGAATAACAGCACAGTTGGAAGAGCGTAGTCAATGTCACTGAACTGTGAATGTAGAAATTTTTGAAACGGTGTATCTTTGGCCATCTGTAATTTTCATCAAAAAAAAAGGTTGAGAATTTAGAGGCTTAATACGTTGTGGGGTTGTTAACCAATGTCAAAAAACAACATGTGTACTACTATTTCATGAGAAACTATTTGCTCTGTAAGCTTTCACCTGAAGTACAATAAAATATATATATATTAAAAAAAATAAAAATAAATAAATAAATAAATAAATACAGAGTTTATAAATGTGCAAATGTGTATACATAGATATGCATATATATAGATGTTCATGTGTATATAGCAAAATATGGGAAGTTTCCAGAATCATCAAAGTACTCATTTAAATATGCATATTTTCCAAGAAAAATTATATGGGATGTTTTAGGTAGATATGCTCTCTAGAGACTGTAAGACAGAAAACAAGATGCAGTTGAACATATGTACAGAAACAACAAACAGACCAGAAACTGAATTAAAATTCTAAACAAGTGCATGTACCTCAACAGAAGACTCTCCACAGACTCCCTCTAGCATGGTAATATTTATGTCTCTGATATTCCCAAATACCAATACAAAATAGACCAGCAGGAAAATTGCCAATTAATCAAAGCAGATTAAATTTCTTCCTCACAAATTTTATTCTATGTTTTAAAAAATCTCAACTTTTAAAAAATATCTCTATGTACTGACAATCGTCCTTGATTTATACAGATCAAGGTTTAAACTAACATTTTTAATCACAGTCTTTTGAATCTTGCAAGTTCATTCAACTATACTTTTTGGATCATATTCTAAAGTAAAGAAACTCTTTGTGGTGGTTAAAAGCATTCTTAGAACTTGAGATAAAAGCTATTTGTGTATAAAGTATTCTAGGAAGATATAGAAGGTGCTTAATTGAAGGAACTAAAACAAAAATAAAAGGAGAAAAAGAAAAGAACAGATGAGCAGAATCACTTTTTGTGATTCAAGTTCAAATTAAAGAACAGAGAGAATATGAAGTGAAAAGAATACCAAAAAAAGACAAGGAAGTATGTGTGTCACCAAAGAAACCTGAGGATAGAACCATAAAATGAAAGGGACCTGGAGAAAACGGAGGTTTAAAAACTATCATTACGTTTGATTTATAGAATCCAGTTTAACTGCCAGTTAGAAAAACATTTGGTGCATGTCTAGTTGCAACTTTTTCAGCTATGTTCCTTCTAAAAGATTTATTTGCAACAGCACATACAGGTTAAAATTCCATAGCAAAGGTGAAATGTGAGTACAAATATTTTCCTGGCTCCAAATTCTGAAAAGAACATTCTCTCTCTCTCCTCTCTTTTAGAAGAATAGAAATTCTGAGATTAAAAAGAATTAATTAATAAAACTTTATATTAAAGCAAATCAAAGTAAATCCACCTTAAGTCTTCAATGCCAGTCCATGGCGTATTAAATGTCTTTGTTAGATTACTCTCTTTTCAGGTCATGAAGAAATACAATATAATCATTAAAAATATGTATGTTCGGGTCAGTTTGCGCCGGCTCCGAGCCTAGCGGTGCCGCGCGCCCGCAGCCGCCGAGTCAACTCAGACGCCCAGGCCCCGGTTCCCAGTCCCAGGGCCCGGAGGAACGCGGCTCGCACCTTAGCGGCCCGCTGGGGGCGGGGAAGCCGCCGTGAGGAGGCGGGGTTGCGAGGCCGCCTGTCCGCCACCCGGGCCGCAGCGGCCGCCGGTGCCGCTGCGGTTCCTTGCGCTCCTCCGAGCTCTCCACCGCACGCCCCCCCCCCCCCCCCCCCGACGTGTCTGGCCTCGCCTTCTCCGCTGCGGCGGCTTCGCCCCTCCTAGCTGCGCTACCAGAGGAAACGGAAGAAGGCACAAGCTATGGAGGGGAACCGGGATGAGGCGGAGGAATATGTCGAGATCGCCCGGGAGGCCCTGAATGCCGGCAACCGCGAGAAGGCCCAGCGATTCCTGCAGAAGGCGGAGAAGCTCTATCCACTGCCTTCGGCCCGCGCACTATTGGAAATAATTATGAAAAATGAGGGCACAGCTGGAAATAGAGCTTATTGCCGAAAACCATTAGGCCGTGGTGTTCAGAACAAGACTAACTGCACAAAGGACAGCATATCCGGTAGTGGTGAAAGTGGAAAAGGCTACACCAGAGACCAAGTAGATGGAGTTCTCAGCATAAACAAATGTAAAAATTACTGTGAAGTACTTGGAGTTACAAAAGATGCTGATGATGAAGATTTGAAAAAAGCTTATAGAAAGCTTGCTTTGAAGTTTCATCCAGACAAAAACCATGCACCTGGAGCAACAGATGCTTTTAAAACTTTATTTCTTGAAGGAAGTCGCCAAGGAAAATACATTTGAGAACTACTAATATATTCCAAGAAAAGTAGCTACCGAAGTGGTGCTGGTGACAGTAAAATAGTGCTGTGACAGTGAGGGCCTTCATCAGTTCCTGTTTCCTTAAATTAAAAGTTGTGTGTTGACCTGTGAGGAGCTAATATTTGACAAAGGTCCGAAGTCCATTAATTAGGGAAAAGACAGTCTCTTTAACAAATGGTGCTGGCATAATTGGATATCTATATGCAAAAAACTGAAACAAGACCCATATCTCACACCAGGTACGAAAACTAACTGAAAAGGGATCAAAGACTTAAATATAAAATTGAAAACGATAAAGATCATGGAAGAAAAAATAGGTACAATGCTAGGAGCCCTAATACATGGCATAAACACAATACGAACCATAAGTAACAATGCACAAGCACCAGAAGAGAGACTAGATAAATGGGAGCTCCTAAAAAAAAATCAAACACTTATGCTCATCCAAAGACTTCACCAAAAGAGTGAAAAGACAACCTACAGATTGGGAAAAAAAATTTGGCTACAACAAATCCGATCAGCGTTTAATTTCTGAAATCTACAAGATACTCTAAAACCTCAATGGCAAAAAGACAAATAACCCAATTAAAAAATGGGCAAAGGATATGAACAGGCACTTCACCAAAGAAGATATTCAGGCAGCTAACAGACACATGAAGAAATGCTCACGATGATTAGCCATCAGAAAAACGCAGATCAAAACTACAATGAGATATCATCTGACCCCAACAAGGCTAGCATTAATCCATAAAACACAAAATAACAAATGCTGGAGAGGTTGTGGAGAGACTGGAACACTTATACCCTGTTGGTGGGAACGTAAAACGGTACAACCACTTTGGAAATCGATTTGGCACTTCCTTAAAAAGCTAGAAATAGAAGTACCATTCGATCCAGCTATCCCGCTCCTTGGAATATATCCTAGAGAAACAAGAGCCGTCACACGAATAGATATATACACACCCATGTTCATCACAGCACTGTTCACAATAGCCAAAGGATGGAAGCAACCTAAGTGCCCGTCGATGGACGAATGGATAAACTATGGTATATCCACACAATGGAATAGTACACAACAATAAAGAACAATGATGAAGCTGTGAAACTGTATAACTTGGTGGAAGCTAGAATTTATTATGCTGAGTGAATTTAGTCAGGCACAGAAGGACAAATACTGTATAAGACCACTATTACAAGAACTCAAGAAAAGGTTTAAACACAGAAGAAAACATTCTTTGATGGTTACGGGGGTGGGGAGGGAGGGTGAGGGTTATTCACTAACTAGATAGTAGATAAGAATGATCTTAGGTGAAGGGAAGGACAGCACACACTACAGGGGAAGCCAGCACAACTGGACTAAACCACAGCTAAGA
This sequence comes from Dugong dugon, assembly GCA_030035585.1. Taxonomy (NCBI): domain Eukaryota; kingdom Metazoa; phylum Chordata; class Mammalia; order Sirenia; family Dugongidae; genus Dugong; species Dugong dugon. The sequence goes on along the minus strand of CM057466.1, from coordinate 107,541,039 downwards.
AGTTTCTTCAATACAGTCAAATACTTTGAGAGACAGAGTAGCAGGGATGCGGGGTCTGGGGACCATGCTTTCAGGGGACATCTATGTCAACTGGCATAACAAACCTTATTAAGAAAACGTTCTGCATCCTACTTTGGTGAGTGGCGTCCGGGGTCTTAAAAGTTTGCAAGCGGCCATCTAAGATGCATCAATTGGTCCCAACCACTTGGAGTAAAGGAGAACGAAGAACACCAAAGACACAAGGAAGGTATTGGCCCAAGAGACAGAATGGGCCACATAAACCAGAGATTTCATCAGCCTGAGACCAGAAGAACTAGATGGTGCCTGGCTACCACCAATGAACGTCCTGATGGAACACAACAGAGGGTCCCTGATGGAGCAGTAGAACGATGGGATGCAGAACTCAAATACTAGTAAGAAGACCAGACTTAATGGTCTAAGACTAGAGGTGCCCTGGAAAGCATGGCCTCTGGTCTCTCCATCACCCCAGAACTAAAACAATTTCTGAGGCCAACTCTTCAGATGGGGATTGGACTGGACTGTGGGACATAAAGTGTGAATAATGTACCTTAGACAAGTAGATATAAGAGAGCAAAGGGGCGGCTTCTGCCCAGAGGTGAGATGGGAAGGCAGAGAGAGTTAGGAGCTGGTTGCATGTTCATGGGGAATCAGAGGCGGAGGGGAGGAGTGTGCTGTCGCAGAATGGGGTGAGCGGTTGGGGTCTCATAAAAATGTATGTTATAAAAAAAAAAAATTCTGTATGGGAGACTAACTTGAAATGTAAACTTCATTTAATTACATAAATAAAAAAAATGTATGTTCATAGAGGTGCTAGTCACTGTACAGTACATTTTCTATTTTACTAATGGAAACAGCCATAGAACATTAACAAGCAGCCTGTTCTAACCTACACTTAAAGACTAGACATATCGGAGTCTTCTTCAGTTGTAGAGCCATTGCTCTGCTAGCCTTACGTATTACACAGTACATAACAGCAGTAACTATTTTTTTGTGATCACTGTTAGTATTCAGTGGGCAAAGGACCTGAACAGACATTTCACCAAATGAGATACACAAATGGTCAATAAGCATATGAAAAGAAATCAATGTCATTAGTCATTAGGGAGACGCAAATCAAAACCACAATAAGATACCACTTCACCCCCACTAGGATGACTATGGAGCGCTGGTGGCATAGTGGTTAAGAGATCAGCTGCTAACAAAAAGGTTGGCAGTTCAAATCCACCAGTCACTCCTTGGAAATTCTACAGGGCAGTTCTACTCTGTCCTATAGGTCACAGTGAGTCGGAATTGACTCAACAGCAACGGGTTTAAGGATGACTATTATCTGAGAAGCAAAAAATAACAAGTGTTGGTGAAGATGTGGAGAAATTGGAGCCCTCATCCATTGCTGGTGGGATTGTACAATGGTGCAACCACTGTGGAAAACAGTTTGGCAGTTCCTCAAAAAGCTAAACATAGAATTACCAATTCTCTGTTTACCAATTAGCAATTCCACTCCTAGGTATAATATCCAAAAGACTTGAAAACAGGGACATAAACAGAGACTTGTACACCAATGTTCATTGCAGCACTATTCACTGTAGCCAAAAGGTGAAAACAACTTAAGTGTCCATCAACAGATGAATAGGTAAACAATATGTGGTATATTCATATATATGCACAACCACATGGATAAATCTTGAAAGCTTTATGCTAAACGAAGTAAGTCAGACACAAAAGACCAGTAGTATATGAGCCCACTTCTATAAAATATCTAGAATAGGCAAATGCATACAGACAGAATTTATTAGTGGTTACCAGGGCAGGATGGAGTGGAAAATTGAGAGGTATTGGTTAATAAGTACTGAGTTTCTGTTAAGGGTGATGAAAAAATTTGGAAACAGATCTTGGTGATGGTTGCACAATGTGGAGAACGTAATTAATGTCACTGAACTGTACACATAAAAGTGGCTGAAATGGTAAATGTTTTGTTATATATAGCTCACCACAATAAATTTTTTAATTTCAATTCAACATCTATATCTATTACTGTTTAAAAGCCTTGAAATATAAGCACACATTTATAATAAAATTACAGCCAAATATTACATAAATCTCAAATTCTTTTGGACCATTTATTAAGATTATCTGTAACAAGTCAATTTCCTCTCTAATCAACTTACGGACAAAGACATTATATTTATTCAAGTCCCTATGCCTGACACAAAGTAGGATTCCAACAAATGGTTGTTGTATGGAATTTGGACCCAACTCTGTGAAAACTGTTTTCTTGGTCTTTCTGTGTTGTGTATATTTACGTGTCTTTAACAAAGAAGATTTACCTGATTTTATGTGATCCTCAGTGTGTTCAGTCATCATACATAATCACTACCACATTTCCTTGGTCTTTAAAAGCCTTATATTTTGGTTGGTATGAGGCTTCATAAGGAGCCCTGGTGGCACAAAGGTTAACCACTTCGCTGCTAACCGAAAGGTTGGCAGTTCGAACCCATAGCTGCTCTGCAAGAGAAGAGACCTGGCAATCTGCTCTCATGAAGATTACAGCCTAGGAACCCTATGAGGCAGTTTTACTTTGTCCTATAGGGTCGCTGTGAGTCAGAATTGACTCAACAACACACAACACAAGGCTTCATTGTTTTGAAATAAGGGTGGAGGAGCTGCATCTGAAATTAAGATATAAACAATGATAGGTCACAGCACAAATATATAAGTTGAAAAACAATTGTCAACAAATTGCAAGATTATACATTAACCTAATTGAGTTTTATCGTGTCTATCATCCAAATGGTGGGTCATCTGCCCTGGAAGCAGGGAACAACGTGAGTCACGGTTCGCACTGACGGTGCCTATCCAAATACAGTCCCTATCCAGCACAACTAGATGGTGCCCGGCTACCACCAACAACTGCTCTGACAGAGATCACAATAGAGGGTCCCAGACAGAGCTAGAGAAAAATATAGAACAAAATTCTAAGTCACAAAAAAAGACCAGACTTACTGATCTGACAGAGACTAGAGAGACCCTCAGAGTATCCCCCCTGGATACCTTTTAACTCAGTACTGAAGTTACTCCTGAGGTTCACCCTTCAGCCAAAGATTAGACAGGCCCATAAAACAAACAATAATACTCGTAGCTCAACCATGTACAGGAGACTAAATGGTCACACCAGCCCAGGGGCAAGGACGAAAAGTCAGGAGGGGACAGGAAAGCTGGACAAATGGAAATGGGGAACTCAAGGTCGAGAAAGGGAGAGTGTTGACACATCGCAGGGTTGGCAACCAATGTCACGAAACAAGGTATGTATTAATTGTTTAATGAGAAACTAATTTGCTCTGTAAACCTTCATCTAAAGCACACACACAAAAAAAGTACAGTCCCTAGAAAACTCTCAGCAAACAGACAGCGAGTGCTAGGATTCCACCGGCAAAGCAACCCCTTTTCTTAAGATGTTGGCACCAAACAGTTAAAGCACCTCAACCCCGAGCTCAGAGTCATGCTCACTCAGAAACCTTGTGACTTAGTTTTTATGTGTCCACCGTTTGTCGACTGGAATTCTGATTTTACAAAACCTGGACCTGGTTCACGAGCTTGACAACTGTGACAGCTTTATTCGCAGGATGCCAACAAATCAGTTGTTTGTCCCTGGTCTACTTCACAATGATAATGAGTCCACAGTCATCCTGGGGGACAAGCAGGCAGTCTCCCTGCTGGTGTCCTCTTTGTGACCACTCTTTGAAGCTCCTCAAATAGCTCATCCAGCTTCATCACATCACCCGGAAGTAGAGATGCATATTTATGTCCTATTTTACCAGATTAATTCCTAAAATGTTATGGAACATAAACTTTACAAAGAGCAGATAACTGAGGAGTAGAGACAACCAACACTGTCCAGTCTTCCTTTCTGAGGCCACACCCTCAGTCCTCCTACAGAGCTTGGCTATGAAGTCTCACCGACCACCTTCCACTGGGTGTGGGGGGCAGCCAGCCCAAATCATAACCTGCTCCCTGTTAGGTGCTCAGGGGTTCTTACAATGCCAGGAATGTGGCTGGTTATTCCTTAAGGTCAGGGTCAGATTGACCAAAGGTCAGTAGGGGTGTATCAGTGTATTGTAAGGCCTCCGCATCTTTGAGCCTTATGGGGCCCAAAGGCCTAACCATGGGTTCCCCTGCTGTCACCAGATATGCCCCTGTCATGGATTGAAACGTGTCCCCCAAAAATGTGTGTCAACTTGGCTAGGCCATGATTCTCAGTATTGTGTGGTTGTCCTCAATTTTGTGATCCTATATAATTACCTATCTGTTATAAATCCTAACCTCTATGATGTTAATGAGGCAGGATTAAAGGCAGTTACGTTAATGAGGCAGAACACAATCTACAGGATTAGGTCAATCTCTTGAGTCAATCTCTTTTGAGATATAAGAGAGAAGGGAGCAGAGAAGAGGGGGACCTCATTACCACCAAGCAAGAAAAGCCAGGATCAGAGCGTGTCCTTTGGACCCGGAGTCTCTGCGCTGAGAAGCTCCTTGTTATAGATTGAATTGTATCCTCCCAAAAATGGTGTCAATTGGCTAGGCCATGATTCCCAGTATAGTGTTTTTGTCCACCATTTTATCATCTGAAGTGATTTTCCTATGTGTTGTAAATCTTACCTCTATGATGTTAATGAGGCTGAATTAGAGGTAGTTATGTTAATGAGGCAGACAAGACTCAATCTACAAGATTAGGTTGTATCTTGAGTCAATCTCTTTTGAGATATAAAAGAGAGAAATGAGCAGAGACAAAGGGACATCACACCACTGAGAAAGCAGTGCCAGGAGCAGAATGCGTCCTTTGCACCTGAGACTCCTGAACTGAAAAGTTGGTAGACCAGGAGAAGATTGATGACAAGGACCCTCCCCCAGAACTGACAGAGAGAGAAAGCCTTCCCCTAGACCTGGCACCCTGAATTTGGACTTCTAGCCTCTTAAACTGTGGCAGAATAAATGTTTATTAAAGCCATCCACTTGTGGTGTTTCTGTTATAATAGGACTAGAGAACTAAGACAGCCCCTGACCCAGGGATGAATTACCCAATAACCAAGGTGAAACCTTTGTGAAATTGTGCACTACAGATTAGTAAATATGCACAAGTAAGCTTGTGCACACTTTGCTTAATGTAAACTGGAGTATACCTTGCTTACTGGTTAATCCATTCCTGCCCCTACCCAGAACCCTGGTGGTGCAGTGGTTAGGAAGTGGACAGCTAACCAAGGGGTTGGCCGTTCAAATCCACTGGCCACTCTTTGGAAATCCTGTGGGGCAGTTGTCACCCAGCCACTTCCCCATAAATCCCCCCTTGCCCTGCAGAATTATTCAAATAGGCCAATCCCATCCTCCCCAGGACGGGAAGCCCCAGCCTCCTGTCACTACAAACCCTCCCACCACTCTGCTGGATCACTGTGCTCCACAGTGCAGCCCTGAGAGGGCCTTCATGGCATACAATGTCCCCCTCCCCTGAGCTCTGCGTCTACATGACTATAAACTGCCGCCATCACACTCAGGTGCCAGGTGTTATGTGTTCAGCCATTTCATGCTATTTAGGGCAAGGACTCTCTCACTAGCAGGCTGAAGAGAGGTGGTCAGAACTCTCAGCCCTCTGGGAACAGGACAGGGCCACCTGCCAGGGCAGCCTGCGGGCCAAAGGTCCCCAGCGGCTCTGCTTCACCGAGGCTCTCCCCCACAACAGTCCTGCCCTCTCCTCTGGCCCTGCACCTTGAAGGCCATGGGCAGGTCCGAGGATGAGACAGTCCTCCACCTACAGAACGTACACTACCAGCTGTATTTCCCTCCCACCAGGGACCACCCGTCCCCTTTGAGAGCAGCAGTCTCCCTGCCGCTGCCTCCCACTGGAGATCCTGAGCGAATGGGTCTTGGTAGGGCTTGCTGACAGCTCTCCAGGTGAGTTCGCTGTGCAGCCAGAGGGGAGGACCATAGCTTTTGACCCTGTTCTCAGAAGGAGCCTTGGTGGCAAAGTGGTTAAGCATCCAGCTGCTAACTAAAACGTCGAACCCACCAGCTGCTCCAAGGGAGAAAGATATGACAGTCTGCTTCCATAAAGATTACAGGCTAGGAAGCCCTCTGTGGCAGTTCTACTCTGTCCTATAGGATCGCTATGAGTTGGAATCAACTCGATGACAATGGGTCACAAAACAGTGGAGCCCACACACCTTACTGGCCATAAAGCTCTATAGCCCGAGTCTTTGCGTGTTTATAGATCATCTTCAAGGGGTACCACAAGGCCCAGCTGCTTTTTCTTTCACACTTTACACCAGCTCCTCAGAGGAGGGCTGAAAGCCTGCAGCCCACCTGAGGAAACTTTGGGGCATCAAGTGGCAGCAATAGCCCAGGGCAACAAGGTGAGTTACGAGCTGATGGACCACACCCCTGCTGTTAGAAAACCACAAGGTGAGCAAGGAGCCGAAGAGAGAAAGCTTCTCATGGGGGCCGGAGGAGGCTCTGACAGGTGGTTTCAGCACTCGGAGCACCTACAGCTGCAGTACCAATGAGAGCCATTGCAGGTAGCAGGCACAGCCCCATAACCAAAATCACGGAGCTCCAGCCCTCTTTCATCTGGGATCTCAGGCTCTATCCAGTGCCAAGGAGGCCGACTGGGGCTGGGAGAGTTCCCTCAGGTGGAGGGGCGTAAGGAGTTTGCTGAGGGAAGCCAGAAGTTTAAAAGTTTGCCCTATTTTTCATAACCATATTTTAAAATGTTGTGACCTCTCTGTCCATTGCCCTACACAAAGCCACCCAATTTTTGTCAGGTAGGGTCACCATGCAATGTTTGGGACAAACTTATAATTAAAAAAATCATTCATTGTCAATCTGAAATTAAATTTTAACAGGGCATCCTGTATTTTTATTTGCTAAATCTTGTAACCCTGTTGCAAAGCACTGAAATTTTGAGTTATACAAATTATAATGAACAAAAAACAAACCAACGCAACCCATTGCCGTCGAGTTCATTCCGACTCGCAGTAACCCTATAGGGCAGAGTAGAACTACCCCATAGGGTTTCCAAGGCTGTGATCTTTACGGAAGCAGACTGCCACATCTTTCTCCCAAGGAGCAGCTGGTGGGCTCAAACCACAGACCTTTTGATTAGCAGCTGAGTGCTTAACCACTGCACCACTAGGGCTCCTTACAAATTATAATGAAGACTTTAAAATATTGAGCATATTTTTGAGCCTCCTTCTTTGTGGCACAGTGGTTAACATGCTCAGCTGCTAACCAAAAGGTTGGAGGTTCAAGTCCACCCAGAGGTGTGTCAGAAGAAAGGCCTGGTGATCTACTTCTGAAAAATCAGCCATTGAAGACCACGTGGTGCACAGTTCTACTCTGGCACGTGGGTTTCCTCGGTAGGTGTCTCCCACTGTCAGTCAAGCTGAGACACTCTCACTGAGCAGAGGGAGGGGTCTAGATGAGCTGGATGCCCCCAATCCTGAAGTCAGTTCATTTGCCAGAGTTTGCCACCTTCTAATGTACCCGGGATTAAAAAGAATATTTTTGCATTAACTTCTAGTCTCCTAAACCAACACTCTTTGTTTATGGAAGGTTTATATTTGATCGCAGGCTTTTTTGCTTACATGAAGTGTTGCTTCAGTGATTTCATTAAAGTCCTTGAAATCAGAAACTCAGAGTTAAATTATTTCAGGGCTCACCAAGAACCTGAAGTGACTTCCAAAAAAATGCACTCAGTAAATGCTTGTTAAATTACTTGTCTGTCCAGGATGTTTTAAAAGTAGTGCATCTGAACTTTAATGCCACGTACTTGCTCTTCCTCAGAAGCGCTAGTGCTAAGAAGCTCATTTACATGATATCAAAATAAATCTCATATTTTATTTATTCAAGGAGCAAATTCCACTGAACTTGTCAGAGCCAGGATTAGAATCTCTGCATTTCTGAAGTCACCTGTCAGCACAACTGTGGTGGGAATAATTACATCTAGCGATCGGCAACCTCGGGCAATTCCAGTTGCTACAGTTCTGTCTGCGCTGAGGGGTTAGGTATCAGCACATCACCACGATAACAATGAAGTTCATAAAACTGAACCTATTATCTGCCAAACACATCTCTGCATCTTACATCTCAGGGAGAAGTCTATTCGGAGACCCTGACACACATCGCACCCCACCCTCGCCACTACATGCTTACAATGTTATTATGGACAGTAAGCACCAACTAAGGCTTGTCATCCACCATAATCAGCCGATCTGCCTGAGACAGATTTAATTTACCAGCAGAAAACATTCTCATTCTCTGCCTGCCCAGGGGAGGCAGATCCCTGCAAAGTCACAGGGAACAATAATTCCCACCTTGCAGCTCACTATGGGTCACTGATTGCAAGCAACTGGGCGCTAGAAATTCTTCGCTGCAAAATGTCTATCAGGAATAGGACTTTCAAGCTATTCATAGACTTTATTAGAGACTTTTTATTTAGAGGCTTTGCCAAATCCAAAGCCAAGATGAAATAGCTGTGCATAGCATTCATTTTTAATGATTCTCAAGCTAGAATGAAAATCCATGTTCAGTGTGCATTAACTCTCATCAGGATTTGAACAACTGGCCTGAATCTCACCTCCCCCCACAGTGGCTCAGGACCCTCGGCAAAGCGATTGTGATGCTAAAGCCAGCAAGAGCAAAGGCTGCAGAATTCCTAGCAGCTAATTGGAAACAGAGACAAGCCACTCACTAACCCCCTAGGAAGAAAGAGACAAATGAGGGGCTTTAATATTTATCCAGGTCCCTGAGTGACTCACATGGTTTGCACTCAGCTACTAACCTAAAGGTTGGCAGTTCAAACCCACCAGCACACCGTGGAAGAAACACCTGGCAGTCTGCTTCCATAAACATGACAGCAAAAAAAAACCCTATGGAGCAGTTCTACTCTGTAACACATGGGGTTGCCATGAGTTGGAATTGACTCAATGACACTGGGTTTGGGCTTTGGTTTTATTATTTATCCTCTGTGAACAGAGAAGCCCTGAGGGAATAAATGGACCATCAGATGTCAAGAGTGAGTAGCCCAATTAGAAACTAGAGTTTCAGCCTTAAGTGCCTCTGTAAAGAAAATCTAGAAAATACATAATGTGTATCCATACCTCACCAGGTGCATCCTTGGAATAAAACAGAGCAATGCCCAAGAATAAAAATGAAAACTGGCCATCAAGTTATACACGTTGGCAATCCCGCGCTAGTATAAACGCACTTAAATACAATGACACTTCCTACCAGCAGCAATCTTTGACGTGATGAACAAATTGGCCACACCGTATTCAGTGAATGAAATGATCACCCCTCCATACCAGCAACTATGTGTTCTGTGAGAGTGTGTGCCTTTGAGAATATCCACTGACATGTGAAGGATCCCACCAAAGCACAAATTATATTAAACACATTATTAAATATAAATAAAAATTCCATATCCACTTCACAGAAAGAAATCAGTCTGTGCTCTGAGGTCCACAAGCAGGAACTGGCTTTCAGATGCCAGTGTTCAGGACCTTGTATAAAACCACATGTCAGACTTCATGTCAGATACCAGAACCTTCACCCGTCGTGAATCACGGCCATAGGCACCAAGTGTCTCTTGGGGACTTTTCATTTGTTCTAGTAAATGAGTGTGTGCCTTTTATAAATTCTCTGTGATGAAGCTCAGAGAAAGTGTCTCATTACGGACAGAGAGCAGAATGCACAGTGCCTGAAACCTGGGCACCCCTTAGGGAAAAAAACGTGAGCTGTGTGACTGGTCATCTAATTGTTTTTCACTAATTGTCATCAGCCTGTCACGCTCCCCCTCGCACCCCTAACATGCACACATGTCGTAATTGAGGATTAATTTCCCCAAATTTCCCTGAGTTGGTGCCCCCTGGAATTTGAGCTGTTGTGATCTCCCAGGTGGGTCAGGGTCATGCCAGGGTAGCCCTCCCTCCTGCCCAGTTGCTGGCTGGGACTTTGTTTTTTAATTAAAAAAAACAATAATAACAGTGATTATACCTCAAATTCTTGCCTCTTCTTGAATAAGTATACCATTTATTTGAAGACACAAACTCGTGGAAGAAACATGTTTCCTCTGTTACAAAAAAGTTTCAGTTACCAAGAGCAGGGGAGGGATGAGTAGGTGGAGCACAGGGCATTTTTAGGGCAGTGAAACTATCCTCCAGGATACAGTAATGGCGGACATGTGACATTATGCATTTGTAAAAACCCATAAGACTGTATAACATAAAAGTGAGCCCTAATGTAAACTATGGACTTTAGCTAATAATGTATCGATAATAGCTCATCAGTTGTAACAAATGCACCATATGAATGCAAGATGTTGATGTGGGGAAAGAAGGTATATGGGAACTCTATGTACTTTCTGCACAACGTCTCTGTAAACCCAAAACTGTTCTAAAAAATAAAGTCTAGTTTTTAAAAAAAAGTTTCAGGCAAAGGCTCCTTTCAGGTTAAGTCTGCCCTAAACAATAATTTAGTTCTTTCTTCTTTGTTCATGCTTATCATGTTGATTTTAAGAACAAATTCCCCGCCACCTACAATGTGAATTATGCTACCCCTTATCTTGCCAGTGAAAATTCTAAAACTTTGTAACCCATAGCCCTTGAGTCGATTCCAACTCATAGCGACCCTATAAGACAGAGTAGAACCGCCCCATAGGGTTTCCAAGGAGCGGCTGGTGGATTCGAACTGCTGACCCTTGGGTTAGCAGCCAAGCTCTTAACCACTGTACCACCAGGGATCGAAACTAAATAATAAATGGTTTATTGCCATGTTTTTAGCCATGGACACCCTCTGGCTTAGAGACGTCTTTCTAGGCATCCCCAGGGAACTATGATTCTCACAGTTATCTGCTATTCCTCTCTGTACCCCTGACCACACTCACTCTTCTCTAAGCAGTCACCTCAGTCACCTCCAAGCTATCTTCCAAGGGGCACAGGTGCCTTCCTGACAGCAGCCTCGCTGAAGCGGCAGGAAACCGGTGTCCAGCTGCCATGCCCCTGGCCCCCTGGGCCAGTGCTGCAGCTCTGCAGGCTCAGCAGCTGGATCCTGCTCCCAGGATCACCAAACCCTTCAACTGTCCAAGAAGAAAACAAGCTAAGGCTGAAATCATTTACAATAGCCCGTTGAAAAATGTGCCACTTAGCACCACCTACCAGGATGAATGCTACTGTAGCCGATTTAAAAGTACTTCTTTTCCTGTTCTTTTATTTAAACAAACATTTATTGCAGACCTAATATTTAGCAACTGTTGTCCCCAATTCTCAAGGCAGAGTGATTATAAGTTGCAGTTCTCCTCCATCAGCTCACGGTAGTGCACAACGCAGGGAAGGAAGCAGTTAAAATTCTATAGAAAACTAGAGGTGAATTGACAAACTGTGGTCCATCTATGCAATAAAAAGAAATGGGCTATCAAGCTACAAAAGACATGGAGGAACCTTAAGTGCACGTTGCTAAGTGAAAGAAGCCAGTCTGAAAAAGCTACATACCATATGATTCCAACTCTGTGACATTTTAGAAAAGGCAAAACTGTAAAGACAATAACATCATCAGGGACTTGGGGAAGGGATAAATAGGTGAAGCATAGGGCATTTTAAGGCAGTGAAACTATTCTACATGACACTGTAATGGTGGAATTATTTTCCTAACTTCACAAAGTTCATTATAGCTTGGCCCAGGTGGGTTTGAATCCAGAATCCATGTCATAACCACAACAAACTATTATTGTTTCCCTAAAGGGAAGGATTAGCCCTGTCTTGGGTGGGGGGAGGTGGAATCCTTGAGTTCTTACTGTGTCCAGTGCATTGCTGTTGCTGTTGGATGCCATCAATTCGATTCCAACTCCTATCGACCCCAGGTGACAGAGTAGAACTGCCTCATAAGGTTTTCTTGGCTGTAATCTTTACGAAGGAGACCTGGTAGCACAGTGGTTAAGGGCTGGGTTGCTAACAAAAGGTCAAACGAACCCACCAGCCGCTCCACGGGAGAAAGATGTGGCAGTCTGCTTCTGTAAAGATTTACAGCCTTAGAAGCCCTATGGGGTGGTTCTACTCTGTCCTATAGAGTTGCGATGAGTCAGAATCAATGTGACAGCAACAGGTTTGGGGGTTTTTTTGTTTGTTTGTTTTAATCTTTATGGAAAGGAGCTCTGGTAGTACAACAGTTATGCTAACCAAACCCACCCAGTGTCTCCACGGGAGAAAGACCTGGCAGTCCGCTCCTATAAAGATTACAGCCTAGGAAACCCCGTGGGGCAGTTCTACTTTGCCACATGGGGTCACTAGGAGTTGAAATCAACTAGACGGTGACTCAACAACACCCAACAACAATCTTTACAGAAGCAAATCTCACCTAACAGCAACAGCCTTTATGGAAGCAGGAGCCCCTCGGTGGGTCTGAACTGCCAACCTGTTGATTAGGACCCAAGCATTTAACCGCTGCACCACCAGGGTTCCTCATCAGGCGGGTTAATGTTATTTAAACAATGGAGAACCTGGCCAGACACCTAGAGCTCTGTGCCCACTGTGCCATGGTATAAAACAGACCAGGCTGGGTCAAACATTGAGAGGCAATTAGGAAGCAATGTCGCTGCTATACTCAATCTGCCACCAATACTTGTGGATCCAGGACAAAGAGAGGAAATCTGCTCTTAAAACAACAATAATTTATAAGCAATAATCGCTTTAAATAAATGAATGTTCAAATTTAATGACTCGAAGCTCATCATCAGACCGTTCAGCTATAACACCCCGAAGGCTGCCATTACTCTTCCCAATGCAGTTACTATCAATATCCTACTTGTACATAACAAAGCAGGCTCAAGGAATTCCCATTTCAGTAGCCTCACCAATCTAAAATGAAATATAAGATGCCAAAATTACAATGGTGCAAAAGCATTCCAGCTGCATAAAGATGGCAGCCACAAGACAGCGCTAGAGGTGCGGTGTGGAATGACGGTACCCACAGGTACGCAGGCTGTCACAGGTGTGGGCTTGCTGTGCATATTCATCAAACAGAACCAAGATGCAAAAGTTAATTTGCTTTCCAATCTTAAAAAGCAAATTATGATTTAATCTAAAGTAGTGGCTTAACCTATATTTAAATCTCAACACACTGCATAGCTGCTATTCAGTGTTATTCAGATTTAGAATTATTTTCCCCAAAAGATTACATAGTAATATTTAATAGTATTAATTGGGTCATATCTTATTTATATAACTAAACTTCTATTATGTCAAGCAACAAACTTAGACACAATTCCTAGTTAAATAAAGCATGTATTAAGGTATCAGAGAATGTTTTATAACTTTTTGATTTCCCCAAAACACCTATCAGAGTACTGTTTATTCACTTAGCAAGAACTGTACCCAAACTGTCATTAAACGTATCTGATGAATTAGTAGGAAATCATCAGAACACAAAGCTTACAGTCTTTGGAATGTGGCATACTTATACAACAATCTTCTTGAATGCTTTCCTTCTTTGGAAACTTTGAGTAAGTTCTAGACTGTGTTTATATGTGCCTTGGGCCTTAGTCCCTAGAGACTGTCTCAACCCTGAATTCGTGATGGAGCCATGTTTACATCAAATAAATGAGCTATGGCAAATTAAGTCAGTGGCATTTCATGGGACCAGTTCAGGTTGCTCCTTAAATGAAAAATACAAACGCCATATGCTAACTCACAGTGAAGCCATGCTAACTAAGGAGTCTTCACATGGAGGAGTCTAACCCAGTGTAAATGTGCTTTACAAAATGATGGCTTTTAAAAAACTTTTTTTGATGGGGAGGGGGAGAGTGGAGGGCAGAAAATTATGATTTATAGGGGAAGAATAGAAATTAAAATATCAGCCTCCGGACACTCTTTTAACTCAGTACTGAAGTCACTCCTGAGGTTCACACTTCAGTCAAAGATTAGACACTAAATGGGCACACCAGCTCAGGGGCAGGGAGGAGAAGGCAGGAGGAGACAGGAAATCTGTTAACGGGGAACCCAAGGTCGAGAGGGTGAGAGTGTTGACATGTCGTGGGGTTGGCAACCAATGTCACAAAACAATATGTATATAGTTTAATGAGAAACTAATTTGTTCTGTAAACCTTCATCTAAAGTATAATTTAAAAAAGAAATTAGAATATCTTTGAAAACAGATATGAAAAGAATTTGTACAAAACCACAAGATTTTTCAACTATTCAAACATAGATAGATAATATCTATCTCAATCTTTGAAAGAAAGTAATGCATTAGCAATTTTTTTCATTTAAGATTGAGAATCAAACCACATTATTTTAAAAAAGATTTAGACAGAAGACAGGCTGATATAAATAGGAAATTAGTGTTATTGTATCACCTTCTCCTAGTTAATATAGGTAGATCCATATAAATGTAAACATGGATAGATATATATCCCTGTATATCCACATTTTTCACTTTATTAACAAAGCGGGAAATTATATTTTACCAGTTACCTAATTTTTTTCTTCACATTCCTCTTTTTAAATTCTGACATATATTATTGTCTGAAAGTGAGTAGCCAAGCCCCTGCAAATACACGTTTGTAATAATTCTTGAGGCACTCGAGGATTTAAGATTCAGTTGGACAGACCGTCAGTGTGTAGTGCCCTCTGCTGGCCTATTTAATAAACATCATGATAAACAAAATTTCCTGCCTATTAGTATTTTGGTATTTTCAATCGCCTCATATGCATGCAAAAGCTGGACAATGAATAAGGAAAACCTAAGAAGAATTGACACTTTTGAATCGCGATGTTGAATACTGAATATACCATGGACTGTCAGAAAAATGAACAAATCTGTCTTGGAAGAAGTACAACCACAATGATCCTTTGAAGCGAGAAGGCTGAGACTTCGTCTCACTTACTTTGGACATGTTGTCAGGAGGGACCAATCCCTGGAGAAAGACATCATGCTTGGTAAAGCAGAGAGTCAGCGAAAAAGATGGATTGACACAGTGGCTGCAACAATGGGCTCAAGCATAATGATTGTGAGGATGGTGAAGGACCCTGAGCAGGGTTTCATTCTGTTGTACATAGGGTCACTATGAGTCGGAACCAACTCAACGGCACCTCACAACAACAATAATGTTACTTACAATGTGGGGAAAAAATACTAAGATGTATTTTAATTACAGATATAATTCCAGATAGTCACCATTCACTGTTGTATTTCCTTTACTGAACAAAACAAATGGAAATCTACCTGTACAAAGATATATCCATTGCAAAAATAGAACACATTAAGAGAATTAAACTTCTTATACCTGTGTCCAGTCTCAGATCAAAAGTTACCCCTTCTATAAACTCTTACTCCATTTAATTGTCATGCCCCATTGTTCCCACCGCCACGTCCCGGCGGCACTTACCACTAGTGCTGTACTTTTCCAGCGTCTGTAGTCTTCTTTGGAACAGGGAGTTCATCCATGGTGGGCAACAGGTACACGTTGCTCATCTTTGCAGCCTTGAACAGTATAGACACTCGATAATCGTCAGATGTTTTCAAAAGCGGTAGAATTAACACTGGGCCAGAATCGCCACGCTTCGAGGAGTAAAATTAAAAAAAAAATTTTAAAAAGCCACTGCGGTCCAGTCGATTGCAACTCATAGCAACCCTATAGGCCAGAGTAGAACTGCTCCATAGCGTTTCCAAGGGACGGCTGCTGGATTCAAACTGCCAACCTTTTGGTGAGCAGCCGTAGTTTACCGTCGCTCTTAACCACTGCGCTAGCAGGGCTTCCCGATAATGAGTTCAGAACATTATCCTGGGGCCAGAAGGTCAATATGATTTTTAATCATAGGGGGTGAGGAACACAGTATTTGTAGCGTAACAAACCCCTGGTGTTTATTTACTAAGTTCAGAAAAGAAAAAAATCCAACCCTGTGCTATGACATAAATGGGCTCTTGCTTACAACTCCATTTGAGCTCCAGGCCAGGTCTTCGGTTTAGAAGCCACTGAGGAAAAGGGAATGGAAGAGCTGACCCCTGAGGCAAAGGGTGGGTGGAGCTGACCCCTGGATCACAGGGTGGGAGGAGTTGGGCGGGGGCCTGAACCCTAGCACAGGCAGGGTGGAGGTGACTTCTGGGATACAGGGGTGATGAAGCTGACCTTTCGGGGATGGGAAGAAGGAGCTGACCCCTGGGTCACAGGGTGGGTGGAGCTGACCCCTGGCTCACTGGGTGGGAGGAGCTGGGCGGGGGAGCTGAACTCCGGCACAGGCAGAGAGAAGCTGACTTCTGGGATACAGGGGTGGTGGAGCTGACCTTAGAGGGATGGGAGGAAGGAGCTGACCCCTGGGCCACAGAGTCGGGGGAGTTGACCTCTGCGGTACAGGGAGCAGGGAGGTTTACCTCTGGGACAAGAGAGAAAGCATTCTGGGTCGTTCTTTAGGGTTCAAATTGACTAAATACTTTTATCTAAAATGAAACAAGACAAGTTAACAAATTCTGAGACACACCTCCTGCAAAGCAGTATGGGAGCACTGGGGAGCCAGATGGACAGAATCCTGGTCTGTGACAAGTAATATACCAGGTGCAGGTCTTTCAAGGGAAACACAAAGCCCAGAAGTGACAAAGATAAAATGGTGTGGTTTGATTCCAAAAAATAACAAGTTTCTGCTGTGTAAAATATATTACCAAGTTGTCAAGATACAAGTGACAAACTGGGAAAAGTATTTGCAACATACCTGAAAAGGCTAAAGTCCTTACTATTTAAAAAAGTGTTTATGTAAAAATATCTGCAACCTAATAGGCAGTTCAAATCCACCAGGCGCTCCTTGGAAACCCTGTGGGGCAGTTGCACTCTGTCAAATAGGGTCGCCATGAGTAAGAATCAGCTCGACAGCAGTAGGTTTGGTTTTTTTGGTTTTTAATAGGACACAGAGGCAATTTATAGAAAGAAAGGAAATACAGGTTGTCTTTTGTAAGCATTTGTAAATATGTCCAATCTCCTGATGATTAATAAAATGCAAATAAGGTAACTTTTAATCTAACCACTATCAAATTGGTAAAAATAAAATTATTTTATAGTCTTTGTATTAAAGCAGGTGTGGGCGAACAACTTCTTTAATATTTTGTTGGCAAGAAAATAAATTTCTACAAATTTTACAGTGGGCAGTTTGGTAATATTTATCATCATTAATCCTACAAATATGTCCATACATACCTAGGCATTTATCCTACACATATATTCATGCTGGTACGAGGATGTTCATTGCATCATAATTTTTTAAAGAAAAAACTAGAAACATTTTCCATCAGGGGAGGCTGATTTTAAATAAATCATGGTACAACAATAAAATACAATTCTACACAGACATTTAAAAGACTAGAATTAGATGTGGAAAGATTTCTGAGACATTGCTCATTGGAAAAATGTGTAGAACAAAGAATATTATACACTCTCATTTTGTGTTTTTACAAAGCAGATATGCATGTTTGCTTATCAGTAGCATCCTCTGGAAGAATATGGCAGTGGCCACTGGTAAGTGGGACTGGGATAGAAGCAGGGACAGATTACCCAATAAACAAGGTAGGCATGGGCTTAATTGTGCTTACTTACTAATTCCTAAGTGCACGGTTTTACCTGGTTTTCACCACAAACACAGGTGAAATTGTTCACTATAGATAAGTAAGTAAACACAATCAAGCCCATTTGTACCTTGCTTACCGTAAGCCCGTGCACACTGTGCTTACAGGTTAATCCGCCCCTAGCTAGGAGAGAGAGGAGGAGGGAGACTTAGGTTTTCACCGGTATTACAGACCCTTGGGTATTGCTTGAGGAGCCCTGGTGGTGCAGTGGTTAAGTGTTTGGCTGCTCACTGAAAGCTCGGAGGTTGGAATCCACCAGCCCCTTGGGGGCGGGCGGCGGCGGGGGTGGGGGGGGGGGGATAGCAGTCTGCTTCCTAAATGGCTATTGAGTTGAAATCTACTCAGTGGCGACGGGTTATTGGGTTGGGTACTGCTTGTTCATTTTTTAATGTATTCTTATATTCCTTTTCCAGAAAAACAAAAACAAAATTTAAAAACTGTAATAAAAAATAAGAAAGAGCTATCTCCAACATTTTCACTTTTACCATGTGAATTGTACATATATGATAGCAATAAAGCCATTCTGGCCTAGCTTTGAATTTGTGAAGCTTAGTAAACAGTGCAAGACATTTAAAAACCAAGAAGACTAGCAGAGAGCTTCGTGGGAGGAAGTTGTTTGGAGAATAGGAAGTGGTTGTTAGAATCTAGGCAGGATTGCGCGGCCCTGAACAGCCTATGTGAGCTTGGACTGGAGTATTCCTAATGGTTAAGTGCTGGTCCTGGGTGTGCTGAGGGCGCTTTCAAGTGAGGTGTAGAAAACTGTTGTGGTCAGCCATCTTCGGGTGCTCCAGGAGTATACTGCCGAGCTCAAGAAATCCCTAGTTCTACTTGAGAACTGTGGGCTCAGACATACCAAGCGTCATGGAGATGGTGCAGGACCAGACAACATTTGGTTCTATTGTACATAAGGTCACCATGAGTTGGAGCCAACCGAACAGCAACTAACAATAACTTGAGATCCAGTGTAGCTCCAGGGCAAACATCTCCGAGACTAAGGTTACCCTGCATGACCCGGTCTAGGTGTCGTTGGAACAACCCCACAGGTGATAAACGGAGGTCTTTACTATCCACGTGGGAGTTTTTTCAAAGGGCATCTCTATCCAGGAAAAACACAAAGCTTGACCAGATAGAGGGCTTATGTAATTTAGGCACTATTTTTAAACAGCTTAAAAGGAACTAACAGCGCTGATAATATATGAATGTGTAAAAGTAATTTCTAATGAGTTTATCAACTACCTTCAAACTTTTGATTGTGGGACCCTGTCCACAAAAAAAAAAAAATTGTCTACATACCTTCATTCTGTGTATATTTACTCAATTATATACACTTAGTACTGTTGTTGTTGTAGTTGCCATCAAGTTGATTCCAACTCATGGCAACTCCATGTGTGCAGAGTAGAACTGCCCCAGAGGGTTTTCAAGGCTGTGACCTTTCAGAAGCAGATCACCAGGCCTGTCTTCTGAGGAGCCTCTAGATGGGTTTGAACCACCAGCCTTTTGGTTACTAGTCCAGCCCTTAACCATTTGGGCCACCCAGAGACTTCCTTAGTACTGTACTCATATGACGTGCATCACAAAGCAAATACAAAACACAGAAAGTTATAAAGTATGAAATAAACTACAAACACAGATAGCAGTTTTAATATTTTCATGTTTACTGTTTAGAAACCTCCGCTAGAAACAGTGCTTCTCACACTTGTTGGCATCCATGGACCATTAATGGGTTTTCGTGCCTACAGGGACTACCACATTGAGTGTAATTTTAAGAAAATGGGTAGCAACTTTAATAAAATAAATCAGCGTTAAATGTGAAATAATTTCTCATTCTTGCCATCGAGAAGGGTGATCACCAGCACAGTAGACACCCTGGTTTGCAGGACAGTTGGTTACTTTATTTTAATAAATAGAACATTCTATTCTAATAATTACAGCATTCCTAACTTCATAGTCCTCAGAAAAGGCAGTGATTGTTTGGTGACTGTCTCAGTTATCTAGTGCTGCTATAACAGAAATAGCAGAAGTGGATGGCTGTAACAAAGAGAAATTTATTTTCTCACAGTCTAGTAGGCTAGAAGTTCAAATTCAGGGCACCAGCTCCAGGGGAAGTCTTTCTCTCTCTCTCGGCTCTGGAGGAAGGTCCTTCTCATCAATCCTCCCCTGGACTAGAAGCTCCTCCACGCAGGAACCCCGGGCGCAAAGACACTGCTTTCTTGGTGGTATGAGGTCCCCACTCTTTGCTCGCTTCGCTTTTGTTTTATCTCTTGTAAGATAAAAGGTGATGCAGGCCACACCCCAGGGAAACTCCCTTTACATTGGATCAGGGATGTGACCTTAGTAAGGGTGTTATAATCCCACCCTAATCCTCTTTAACATAATCTAATCTCTCCTCATTAACCACAGGCAGAGATTAGGATTTACAACACACAGGAAAATTACAATCACAAAATGGGGAACAACCACACAATACTGGGAATCATGTCCTAACCAAGTTGACACATGTTTTAGGGAGACACAATTCAATCCATGACAACGACTATCATATAGTTTTGAATATATAGCCTGATCATAGATTCAGCAATCGTGAAGAAATTCTTACTAAAAATCACTTACAGTTCTGGAGAGATGCTAAATTAAAGACTCCCTCATACTTTGGCACAAATGCATAAGGGCTCAGCTACTAATCAAAAGTTTGGCAGTTCATATCCACCCAGAAGCACTTCACAAGAAAGGCCTAGCCATTGACTTCTGAAAAATCAGTCATTGAAAACCCTACGGAGCACAGTTCTACTCTGACACACATGGGGTCACCAAGAGTGAGAATCAACTCAAAGGCAACTAATTGGGGTTTGTTTGGTCATACTCAAAAGCTGAAAGCTAGAATCCATAAATTTAGGAAATAGTGGCAAATAGACTCGTAATCCTCCCCCTGATTTATGTGCCCTGGAAAGGGTTTCTTGCTGTTCTGTTTCTACATTAGGATGTGGTTTATAAATATTCCCAGTAAGACCTCATTGATTTCTTTCTCCGAGTACTGAAGAAACCCGTCAAGGACTGGGAGAGAGTGGAGCACTCAGTGGTCGAGTTATTGGTGTACCAGAGATTGGTCTCTTTAATAAATCCTAATATCATATCCTCAACAGGAAAAACTGTGATTATTCAACCCATAGGTGATAGGTTCAGAGTAGGCCAAATATTAATCATATCTGTAAACCGCCTGATAGCACAAAATCATCTTTACTGGCTTCATCAAAAACAGGAAGAAATGTTTTTACCTCTGTGAAAATTTATGTGAATAACTTTCCCATCAGCAGTGTATTTTGGTGTGGGGAAGAAAATGCAGTTTTATACTACGTTTCTTCACTCAAGATGTTTTAAAGAAAAACATTCAATGGCTGTTACTTCTTCTCACTCACAATTTTCACAATTTCCTTCAACAACAGATTCAGACCAAGAATCTTGTTGTTCACTATCAACTTTTCTTTTGGAATAAAGCAGCCCATGGACTGAGCTTTGGGTGCAGTCTCTTCATTTTTATATCAAAGTCCTTGTTCACAGAACACATTTCTGAGGCCTTAACAGCTCGCAAAGAAATTGTTAACTGAACAAACAAAAACTGTTGCGTTATGGACTTTTGGTGAAAAAGAAACTGAACAGCACCTTCCTCTCCTACATACCCCACATACACCAAGAGCTGTTTCATACTTGGCCCTTTATATTGGGGGTTTTGCCCACACGTAACAAGCACACACACATCACCATCCGTCTGTCAGTTTGTTGTACTGTGGTGACTTGCGTGTTGCTATGATACTGGAAGCTATGCCACCAGCATTTCACATACCAGCAGGGTCACCCATGGTGGACAGGTTTCAGTGGAGCTTTCAGACTAAGGCAGACTAGGAAGAAGGGCTTGGCAATCCAGTTCCAAAGAGTAACCAATGAAAATCCTATGGATCACGAAGAGTATTCTTCAGTACAGTGCTGGAAGATGAGCTCCTAGGTTGGAAAGCACTCAAAATACACAGTGGTCATAACAATGGACTCAAGCATACCTACAATCATAAAGATGGTGCAGAACTGGACAATGGTTCATTCTGTCGTCCATGGGGTCACCATTAGCCGAAGCCAACTCAGTAGCAACAAATGCCACCGCCACACACCAAATCAACTCGATTTTCCAGTGTTGACCACTCATGTTATGCAACCTTCAACCCTGGTTTGAATATTTAATGGTGGAAACTTGTCAATAGTTTGATTGCCTTTTTCCCTGGGGGAAAAAAAAGAGCCGACTTTTGCAGCTGGTTTTACAAGCTTCTTGGCAGTCGAATACGTAAATTGTACCTGTTTTTTCTTTAAGGAATTTGCCTTTCTATGACTTCCCTGTAGTTTTGGTTATGTCTCCATCATTAGTGAAAAAGAAGTTATTTTTTAAAATGAAAATGTTTAATTTGTAGTTATTCTAAAAATCCTCAGTTGTTTCACAAAAAAATGGTGATGGTGCTTAGTTTTAAATGACTCAAAGCTTTGATGGACCGATTCCATCCCTGACAGCATTCTAGAGTGACTGGGTTGAAGGGATTATGGATCTAATAAAATCCAGTTTCAAGGCATTCACATATCTCCTTTGGACTGCTCAATCAAAATCCTCGCTCTCAGAGTCAAATTTTATCAGCATCCATAGATTCACATTCCATATTCTCCTGGAGTTTCTGTTTGCATTTATGAAATTGTTTTGCCTTGTAATATCTGCATTGCTATTTTCATCACTACCTTTATTCTTCAGTGAAACACTTTAAGCCCTTGATGCACTTGTGTGAACTGTGAATATAATGCAGCATGGTACTTACAATCCAATATGCAAATTTAACAAACCTAAACAACACCGTGCAAATAATACGAAAATATTCAGTCTGAGATGAGGTTCATCTCGTTAATTGGGCATTAGATAAGGCAGACAGACCAATGCAATCATGCAGTTCATAATAAGCTTCTAAGAATAAAGCTATTTATAAAGAATGTAACGGTATATCAGGAGCCCTGGAGGCACAAAGATTAAACACTAGGCTGCTAACTGAAAGGTTGGTTGTTTGAGCCTGTCTAGCAGCTCCCCAGGAGAAAGACCTGGCCATCTGCTCCCGCTTCAACAACATATTAGAGGTGAGGAAACTGAAGCCTAGTGAGGTTGAGTCATTCACCCAAGGTCTCACAGCCAGTTATTTGAACTCCAGACTCTCTGGTCCCAATGTTCAAACTCTTAAACATTAATTTAATGTTTAACATTAACATTAATTTATGATGTCAGTGGTCCCATATAATTCTTCACTTAGATGTGATCACTTCAGTTTGCACCCATATGTAACCCCTCTCCTTTGTTGCCATCATAATTATGGAGCACATATGTTAAGAGTCTGGGTCCTGAACTTCTGTAGTTAGAACCTACTTTGCCAAAAATGGTCCGTAAATAGATACTCTTCTCTTTTTCGTCTAGAGGCTAGTTCCAAAAAAAAGAAAAATACAGATTTTGGATGCCAGCATTTTTTCTCTCTCTCTCCACGGATATTAGCATCTTAAATATCAATGATGATTGCATGTTAAGATGGAGAAAAGAATAGAAACACAATGTTCCTAAACTCCTGCCTGCGGTGAAATGCATAAAATGATCAGTAAATAAGAATGCCACATTAAAGAAAATGGGCTTAATAAAATGTTGATGGGCTCCCTTTTTCAAAGGTTAATAACCAGGAAAACGTCCGAGCTGGTATTTCATTGTTGACCGTCAGCTGTAAACAGGAAACTCACTTCCCAAACTCAGATATTGTTCATCAAGCAGAATTCAGCACTCCTTAAATGAGTGTCTGGTTGTCATTAACAGCAATAAAAAACGTTTACATTAATCACAAACACAAATTGATCAGAGGGTGACTTTCTTTGAAATCATCTAGCTCGCAAAAGATGATCTCCTTGTGAGAATTGTAATTCTGTAGAATTATTACCTGTATTGTTAAAAAGAGAGATCAATTTTTCCTTCCAGACATTTGTGTCTTTGGTATTGAAGAAAGAACTCGATTAATCCCATACTAATCCTGAGAGCTATAATCCTATTTTATTTTCAAATCCGTTGTCAGTGCAGTGCAAGCTACATCTAAACTACCATCCACTCTTCTATTTGCTCATGTTTTACATGCCTAGGAGACTTTCCCAGGGACTCCTGCCATCTTAAGATCACTCTTATCCAGGCCCCTGGAGTCTTCTGAATCAGTGTGGAAAAAGATAGAAATGGATGTGAGGTGGCTCCAAGCCCGAGCAGCACCAGTTGCTGCCAGGTCACCTCCAGCATTGAGCATGGCTTGGGAGTTCCAACTGCCAGCGGCCACTGCCAAGGTTGGGTCTCAGCAGAAGCTTTGATCCCTCCAGAGCAGGAAACTCCTGCTTGGTTGATCCATCATAACTGCCAACAGGCACTCATTCCACTGCAGGTAGGGCGTCTCTACACTGTGGCCACTGAGCTGGCCTGGTAGTGCCCTCCACCTAATTGAGTCTGAGCTCTTGGGAATTGACTGCTTTGACTCTGGACCACAAGTAAGCTTGACCCTCTCCTTCATTCAGCTCTGTAAGGAATCAAGACTTGTAATTATACGTGGACTCATGCCAAACTCCATCTGTTCCTTACAGTTGGGCCTTAAATAAAGGAAAATACATTCTTTTTCATCTGCAGGACCTCATGCCAAAATGGCCAGTCTTTCACTATCACCAAGTTTTATGATATTATACTTATTAACAACAGCAAAGTATTCTGTGATTGAATAGTATATGTTCTATTAGGTATTCTGTAATAAAATATTAGATAGTATAGCTCAATATCTAGATGTTGTTATTAACTGCCATGGAGTCAGCCCCTGACTCATGATGACCCTGTGTGTTACAGAGTAGAACTGCTCCATAATGTTTTCTTGGCTGTAATCTTTATGGAAGCAGATAGCTAGGCCTTTCTGCCATCAATAACTATATAGAATATAGTCTAATACTAGACTATACTAGATAGATAGCAGATACCACTAGAACAGCTAGTAAATAGTAAGTAGATGTTCCAGTAGATATTTACTAGTAGAATAGTAGATATTCTGTGGTAGAATAGTAAACTATTCTGTGATATTCTGTGATTTGCTAAGGACCACGGTTTAGTAAAGCCTCTCTGACTCAGGGAAAATTTCACTCAGGTATGAACATACAGGCATTCTGTGGCACTGCCATAAGAATCTGCTGGAAAGAAAAAGGAAAGCTTTTTTTTTTAGTCATTTACACCAAATTTCAATAAAAATTCTTAAGGAAAATTTGGGGAAAACATCTCACTATGTAACCTAAATTTTAAATCAATTATGCATGTAAATAGTATGCACACCACAAATGTGTACATACAAAACCCTAGTTCTGAATCTCGGTCATTTTATCTTTGCTAACTCTTTCAAAGAACAAAGAGTTGTACTTTTTAGATTCAGTGAAGATGACTAAGGATGAAGTGCGAGGGCTTCCAGGGCAGTGGTCCTTCCTCGATGTGTCAGGTTTGTGGGTCGTCAGTGCCCTTCATGTGCCAAATTTGGAAGAACATGCACTCTTCCCTGTACAACCATGTTAAATGGTCGTAAATGCACAACGAGCCCTGGTTGCACAATGGTTAGCTCTCGGTCACCTACCCAGCGGCTCCACAGAAGAAAGACCTAGTGATCTGCTCCCATAAATATGACAGCCTAGGAAACCCTATGGGGCAGTTCTGCTCTGTCACATGGGGTCGCTATGAGTCAGAATAAACTCAAGGGCAACTGAAGTGGTGGTGGTACTTTTTCTCTACACCCTGTGTACATTGGACCTGAACAGCCAGCCACAACCGCCTTCTCCTCTTCCTCTCCTGGGCTCAGTGCTCTCCCTCACCTGCACCTATGGTCCTTCGGAAAGAGTGCAGTGACACACATCTTCCCGATGGGTTGATGGCCGACACACCCAGAGAAGCAGAAAAGGCATAGGTGTGAGCATCAGACCTGCATGTGGCTACCTAAGGGCGGTGCCTTTGGAAGACATTCTATCTAAGTGATGGGGAGTTTCATTTTTGTTGTTTGTTTTCTAGGAATGCCTCTTACTAATGGGAGTCCTGTGAATACCAAGTCTTTAATTAAGAAAAGGGGTCATTCTCCAAGGGGCTCCTCCTAATTATGTTTTGTATTTCAACACTGATGATTCTTAACCTTCGTTTTGGTCATTCTGTTTACAACAGTAGTTCTCAATCTTGGCCTCACATTAGAATCCCCTGGGAACCGTTGAAAACTCTTGATGCCACACACCAGACCAACTAAATCCACATCCCTGAAGGTGAGGCCCAGGCATGGCTGTTTTCCAAAACTCCCAACATGCAGCCAAGATTCAGAACCACTGGTTTAGAAGGACGTTAAACGGTTTTTAATCCTTTTTAATTGCAGCAATTTTACATATGCTGCAATATATATTTTCTTTATGTAAAAAATTGTAATAATAGAAATAATAAGAGTTCGGCTGCTAACCAAAAGGTCGGCAGTTCGAATCCACCAGCTGCTCCTTGGAAACCCTATGGGGCAGTTCTACTCTGTCCTATAGGGTGGCTGTGAGTTGGAATCGAGTCAGTGGCAATGGTTTGGTTTGGTTTGGTTTGGTTTTCCCCTTTATTAAAGGAGGCCCGGTGATGCAAATGGTTAATTAAGCTCTCAGCTGCTAACAGAAAGGTTGGTGGTTCAAACCTACCCTTCGGCTCCTCAGGAGAAAGACCTGGCAATCTGCTTCCATAAAGATTACAGCCAAGAAAACCCTAGGGGCACTTCTACTCTCACTTTGGGTCACAATTGACACAACAGCACCCAACAACCCTTTATTAAGAGTTTACTCCGCCAGAAGCATTAAATATTTAAAAGTGAAGGATAACTGTTTCAATCAAAATGGAGTAAAACGTATGCATTAGAAAAACCAGTGGGATTTCACTTTTGTAAATATCTACAAACTGACATATTTGGGTATGTACAGAAGATGCTTGGGAGGATAGACATCAAACTTCTAAAGATGATTCCATCTGGAGTGTAGAAGTGGGAAAGGGGGAATGGTCTACATTTCAATTAATATTCTTCATCTTTAAAATTGTTATAAAAATATGTATTTTGAAATTTAAAAATACAAAATCAATATGCAGAGTTTCTTGCAGTTTGGAACTATGAACTAGAAGTTAGGAAACTAGCGCCTACCCAGCCAGAAAATATGGGCAACTAGAATGATAAAAGAAACAACCGCTGATCACTTGGAAGAGCAAGATCCTGGTAGATTAAGAAACATGGACAACAGAAAAATCACTTGTTAAAGGTAGCCAAATATTTTTTATTAATTGAGAATAAACAAGGAGTAATTGTATAATTATGTATGGTTTTACAGGAAAACTAATAGAATTAAGGCTCAGAAATTCAGAATATGAATCCTGTAAGAGATTTTGACTCAGGCAGAAAGGCAGCAGGGAGGGGGAGGACCTGGCCTACAAGGAAGGCAGGCAGCTCAAGAGTCCAAGGAAGACCACAGTCTCTGTTCTGATTCCGGAAGTTGTGAAGGAGATGAGGAGACAGAGATGCTCACTTCCAGTTAACACCCGTCAGGTGGGGGATGAGGCAGGGTGGGGACTTTTTAGTGGTCACCACTCAGGAGTCAGGTGGGTGGGCAGCACTCATCTGGGAGATATATACTGGACAGCAGGGTCATGCCACTGGGGTGGGCACAGTCCCCTCCTCCTCTTGATGGGGGTGGGCATGGTCCTCTCCTCCTGATAGGGGTGGGCACTGTCCCCTCCTCTCATGGTTGGGTGCAATCCCCTCCTCTTGATGCGAGTAGGCACAGTTCTCTCCTCATCCTGATGGGGGCACAGTCCCCTTCTCCTGATGGAAGTTGGGTGTGGTCTCCTCCTCCAATGAGAGTTTGGGCAGGGCTTAAAGGATGGGGTCTCACCCTGTCACCTGGCAGAGCTAGGGGTATTGAGAAGCCAGGAGCTCTCTCCATGAGCGCTGAGGTGGGAGCAACTCAGAGGAAGACCGGGCACCCCCTCTGCCACCCTGGGGGGAGGTGGTGCCCAGGCCGAGTAGAAAGAAGACTCAAGAACAAAATGAGAAAACAGCTCCCTCAGGGCTGGGCCATTAACTCCTGAGTCTGCATGTGGCCTTCACGTTTTCTTGCTGATGCCAGGGCAAAGTCATGATGCATTTCTTGCCCTCTGCAGCTCAGGATGACTGCTGGTCCAAGAAGTGGTGAGGGGCACTAGAGGGCCCAGCCCCAGAGCTGGGGAAGTTGAGACGGAAGAGGCACAGACCACGTTTCTCAAAGTGAAGCTCACACCTACCTTAGAAGCACCTGGGGTGCTTGGTAAACACCATTCCTGGACTTATTTCCAATCCTACCACACCAGAGCATCCAGGGAGTAGGACCAGGAATCTGAAGTTTTAACAAGGAGCAGCTGGTGGATTCGAACTGCCAACCTTTTGGTGACCTTTCATGAGTACCGATGAGATGGTGATGAGGGGTGAAGCTGTAGCCAGGTAAGCCTGGGTGAGATGCCCGCTCCCCTGTTAGGAGCCAAGTTACCTAACATTTCCACACCTCAAGGCCTTATGCTCATTATAGTGGCTAGCACAGAGCAGTTCTCAATAAACGATGTTGTATGTTGAATTTTGGCCTCCAGAAAGATATGTTGAATTCCTAACCCCTTTTACCTGTGAATGTGACCTTATTTGGAAATGGGGTCTTTGCAGACATAATTAGTTAACACGAGGTGGGCCCTAATGCAATATGAGTGGTGTCCTTATAAGAGGGACAGAGACAAACAGACTTGGAAGAGAGAGCGCCAGGTGAAGACAGAATCAGAGGTTGGAGTGACGCAGCCACAAGCCAAGAAACTCCTGGGGCCCCCAGGAACTGGAGGAGACATGGAAGGATCTTCCCCTAGAGTCTTTGGAGGGAGCATGGCCCTGCAGACACCCTGCATTTGGACTTCTGGCTTCCAGAACTGTGAGAGGATAAATTTCTGTTGTTTTAAGCCACTCAGTCTCCGGTAATCCATGACTTCCCTAGAAAACTAACGCAAATTGTCACTACATTTGTTAGCACCGGTGAAGGTAGCAATGGCCTGCCTACCTTTCCCTTCCACAGAATCTGCCCAGGAGCATGCATTGCAGCCATTTTTCCAGTCTGCTTCGATGTACTGCTCTGATGCTTCAGATTTCTAGAACACTCCATGGGTTTTTAATACTTTTGTGGAGATGATTTAAATAAGTTTCTGTTAGTGTAAAGATCCAATAACTTATCTTTTTTGTAGTGAGGAAGAAGAACGCCGCATTTTTTGCCTAGTCTTAATCAAGCAAATATGTCATTATTTCTAAACTATCTCAGGCCAAACACCCACAGAGACAGCTGTACCATTTTCCACGTCCTACTCATAGGCTAATAGTGCACTGATAAGAAATCTTAATTTCAGTAACGAACCATTTACTTTTACTGGGAAAAAAATCTAATCTGTAGTTAAAGTATTCTTGTAAATATGTAGATTAAATAGCTTCTTTTCTAAGCACTTGAGGAAAATTACATAAAAGAAGTTGCAGAAATTCATTAGAAATTACTTACTGAAATATGCATAAGCTAGAACTAAGCTAAGGTAATCCTCCAGAGGTGAATGAAGTGTATTTGTTCCATGCATTGATCCGGGGGGTCTAAGAGTGAGGAGACAGGAAAGCCCCCAGCTGGAATTAGGAGGCAGGGTCCCCCCAGCACTGACCTGACCCACCTGGGGCCATTCACAAATCACCTCCCTGAGCATGTTTCTTTATTTGTAAAATGAGAAAATCACTTTGGCGGATCTTTAAGATCCCTTTATTTGCATGTCCCATGGAATTTGAATGCTAATGCTCCAGTGATTCAGACAACTTTATTGGGAAAACCATTAAACTGGAGCTTAATCAATGCCTTAGCATCCCCAATTAGTAACTGTGTGGCTTTAAGGAAATTATCAGACCTCTCTGACCCTTAGTTTCCTAGAAAAATGAATCCATTATTAACAAGCCCACTTGTATTGTAAGAGCGTCCCAGGAACATCCCTTTGGGGTGTGTTATGAATTGAATCGTGTCCCTCCAAAAAATGTGTTGTAAACCCTGGTGGCACAATGGTTAAGAGCTCAGGCCACTAACCAAAAGGTCGGCAGTTGGAATCCACCAGCTGCTCCTTGGAAACCCTATCGGGCAGTTCTGCTCTATCCTATAGGGTCACTATGAGTCAGAATCAATTTGACAGCAACAGGTTATAACTGTGATACTAATCTTATTTGGGAATGAGTTTCTCTGTTACAGTAATGAGGCAGTATTAGTGCAGGGTGTGTCTTAAGCCAATCACCTTGAGATATAAAATGAGCAAAGAACACAGAGAAGTAAGCAGAGATGGGTGAAGATAGATGCCATGGCACATGAAGATCACCAAGGCACCAAGGAATAGAAGCTGAAAAGAAAGGACCTTCTCCAAGAGCCGACAGAAAGAGAAGGCCTTCCCCTAGAGCCAGTCCCCTGAATTTGGACTTCTGACCTCCTAAACTGTGAGAAAATAAATTTCTGCTTGTTAAAGTCACCCACGTGTGATGTTTCTGTTATAGCAGCACTAGGAAAATAAGACAGGGCATTGAAACCTACTTTGCATTTGCCATTTTTTTGACCTGTCCTTAAATTGTTGTTGTTGTGTGGCCTCAAGTCAATTTTCAACTCATAAGTAAAGCCTATAGATTTTAAACATAGACCTGGAAAACAGAACTTGATTATAAAGCAGTGGTCTGAAAATAAGGACAAATGCTATGCTTAAAATGTAACTGCTTGATTGGGTTTTAGCAATATATTTTAAAAGGAGGTATGGATTACTTCTGCTTGAACCTCACCCCTCTATCCCTCAATGCTCTTAAAAAAAAAAAAAAAAACAACTCAGGACAGCCCACCAAATAATGAAGTTACACAGGACTTATTCCTGGTCTATGTTGCTGCTGTTGAACTGTGAGGACCACTGAGAGGAGAGGGGCTTCTCTCCTGACAACTGCAGGAAAGACCCATTTTGTCAGAGAACTAGAGACACTGAAACCACCCCTCTCCTCCCCGCCTCAGCATCATCTGGCTTCGGAGTAAGACCTTAGAACGCTTCACTTCCCCATTTGGCTAAGTACCCTCCTTTCTCCCTCAGTGGGTCTCTGTTCCCTCCATCTGCTATTTATTGAGTGTCATGTGCTAGGCACTGCCCTAGGTGCTTAAGATACATCAGTGACTAAAACAAGGCAAGACCTCTGCCCTCATGGAGCTTGCGTTCTAGTGAGGAAACGACAGGCAACAAACATGATGAACAGGAAAATGACAGCCTGCCAGAAGGTAGTAAATGCTGTGGAAGAAAGGAAAGGGGCATTGGGAGTGCAGGGAGGGAGTTGGTGGGGGCAGGAAAAGGGTTGGATTTTGCAAAGAAGGATCTAATGCAAGGCCTTCCAGCCGGTCCCATCAGTAAGTGACTGGCCTGGCCAACCTAGTTACACAGATGTCAGATATTAATGTGTTTTGTAAAATGTAAAGCACTGTAAAAATACAAACACCCAGCACAGTAATCATCATTAGTTATAGCCTATCTCAAATACGGACATAAAAAAACTGGAGAATCCATCTCTCTCGTTCTCTCATTCATGCTCTCCCCCCCACACACACATTCA
This sequence comes from Dugong dugon, assembly GCA_030035585.1. Taxonomy (NCBI): domain Eukaryota; kingdom Metazoa; phylum Chordata; class Mammalia; order Sirenia; family Dugongidae; genus Dugong; species Dugong dugon. The sequence continues at coordinate 107,509,612 of CM057466.1, read as the reverse complement.
TACACATGCGCATACACACATACATACACATGCACATACGTGTGCATACACACATATACACACATGCACAGATGTGCACATACATATGCACATACATGCACATGTGGACACATATGCATGCATAAAAACATACATGTACATACACACATGCATATAGACACATGTGTGCACATGCACGCACACACATGCAAGCACACACACATACTGTGGTCCATCACCATTGCCAGACTTCTTTCCCCACAGTGTTCTTCAATGCCACCTTCAAGGAAGCACTTCTTCTGTGAAGTTTCCATTCCCTGTATTAGTCGCCTAGGACTTTCACCTTCTGAGGATAATACCTCTGCAATTACTTGATCAATGATCAAGAATGCAAAATCATGTTCATATTATATCACACTAATAAGATGAGGAGGGGGCAGTGGTGGTTCAGTGGTAGAATTTGCACCTTTCATGCAGGAGACCCGGGTTTGATTCCCAACCAATACACCTCATGCGCAGCCACCACACATCTGTCAGTGGAAGCTTGCGTGTGGCTATGATGCTGAACAGGTTTTAGTGGAGCTTCCAGACTAAGACATACAAGGAAGAACATCCTAGCCATCTACTTCTGAAAATCAGTTTTATAACAAAAGCCCTATGGATCACAATGGCCCAATGCACAACTGATCACAGGGACCAGACAGTGTTTCATTCCACAGTACAGGGTCACCATGAATCAGGGGCTGACTCAACAGCAGCTAACTACGACAATATGATGAGGAGGTTTCGATGGCCCTCCAAAGCGAAGTTGAAGAGCCCTGGTGGCACAGTGGCTAAGTGCTTGGCTGCTAACTGAAAGGTCGACAGTTCAAACTCACCAGCTACTCCACAGGAGAAAGATGTAGCAGTCTGCTTCCATAAAGATTACAGCCTTAGAAACTCTATGGGACAGCTCTGCTATGTCCTAGATGGTTGCCGTGAGCCATAATCAACTCGACGGTAGTGGGTTTTTTGGTAAAGCCAAGTTAAGTTTCCATTTATAACCTGTTCTTTCAAGTACACTTCAGTAGGACATCTGCTCAACTGGGGCATGTAATTGAGAATTGAGAATATTCAGGCTGTTTTATTTTTTTTTTTTTTCTTTGCATGCAGGAAGAATGACTGATCATTTTTCCATCCCTAACCTAATAAAATTTTTGCCTTGAGCATTGTGCTTCTCCTCTGTGGTTTAGCTGATTTCTTCAATAATGTTTCTTTTACCTGCTAGGTTGGCTTTCCCATTATTTCCTGGAACATTTGATTGCTTGGCTTACATTTCAGACATGTTTCCATTGAACCTCCTGACTGCTCAGGTCCCTGTTCTCTCAGCTTCTTTCCTCTTCGGGTTCATTTTAAACTTCAGAGACTTTGAACTTGCCCTTCCTTCTGAAGTGGCCATAACCTATTAGATGTAACAACATTAATGCTGACATGGATAAAGAATTATCCCTGAGGCAGATAAAAATCCTGTAGTTCCAACATCCCCACTAATAAGACTGCCAGGCAGTTAAACTGCTATCACAAACAGTGATGGTCCATCCACACCCATTACACTGGCAGGACACCTGCCACTTTATTGACTGGCAGGAAGCAATTCCCATTTCATGAAGCAATAAAAATCAAATTGAGCCTAAGCGCTCCCAAGGTTGCTGCCTCAAACCTTATAGCATCAGAAATGAGAGCTGTAAACTCCATCCTAGACCATCTGATCCGGAAGAAGCCGGAGAGTCAATTCATTGCTCCGAGCACGCCATCCCTGGGCACTTGGTGGAGCCCTGCCTCCCTCAGATCTTGTTGTCAGGAAATAGCAGTAATCCTCTTTCTCCCCAAGTCTGGCAGATGCTTTCCTGATAGCAGTTGCTGCCTGCCCAGCCCGCTGAGCAATGTGGCATGCATCTGTGTCATCTTGAGGGCTCTCTCTGGCAACCCACACTCTTGGTAGCAGAAAGAGTCACAGCCAAGGTACTGATGGACCCATCAATTTAATTTGCAGCCTCTAGGATTTCCTTAGCCATCCTTCTCCTCCAGATTACCCTGTGGACCTACCAGGGAGAACTCAGATTTTAAAAACTAAAAAATGTATAACCACGAGTGTCTCAATCACAGAGATCCATGATCTCTTTTGCAAATATATGTATCATGGGGTAAATATTGAATGAATTCTAAAACTGGAAGGTAGTCTAGTCCAATTTCCTCTTCCCACCAGGAATGCACCAAAATTATCCCAGTTAAATGTATCAGAATCATAACAACATGAGAAAATGTTAGGAGAAAATAAATAAGTAAATTCAAGGCAATTCCTATCAAAATCAAAACAGGGTTTGCTGTAGAAATTGACAATCTGGTCCTAAAACTTATACTTTAATAATGCAAATAACCTAAAATAGGCAAAACGATTTTGAAAAAGAAGAACAAAGTTGGAGCACTTACATGATCCAATGTCAGAATGATTGTAGAACTACAGTAAACAAGACAGTGTGGCACTGGCATAAGGATGGACACCTAGATCAATGCAACGAAATTTAAAGTCCAGAAATTGACCTTCACATCAATGGTCAGTTGATATTTCTCCTCCAGGTGCCAAGGTATTTTGATGAGAAATAGTCTTTCAACAAATGATGCTGAAACAATTGGGTATACACAAGTAAAATGAAAGAAAGAAGAACTGAGATCCTTACCGCACACCATACACAAAAAAAAAATTCAAAAAGGATTATAGAGCTAAAATTATAAAACTTCTACAAGAAAACATAGGAGAAAATTGTACAAACCTTGGGTTGAGCAAAAAGTTCTTAGATATAACACCAAATGCATAATCCAAAAAATAATAATAAATTAGGCTTCAAAAAAATTAAAAACTTTCCCACTTCAAAAATGTCATTAAGAAGATGAAAAGATAAGCCAGAAACTGAGAAAAATATTTGGAAACCACACACCAGATAAAGGAATTGTATTCAGAATAAATGAAGAACTCATATAATTTAATAACAAGACAGTTCAATTTTTTAAATGGGCAAAAGATTTGAACAAAAAGAAGGTATACAAATGGTGAATGAGCACATGAAAAAATGTTCATTGGTCATCGGCGAAATGCAAATTAAAATTCCAACAAGATACCACTATATACCCACTATGATGGCTATGATCAAAAAGAAAATAACAAGTGTTGACAAGGGTATGGTGACTTGCGAACACTTACGGCTAATGGCAATTTAAAATGGTATGGCCACTTTGGAAAACAGCCTAGCAATTTCCTAAAATTTAAACCTAAATTTACTATACAACCCAGCAGTTCAACTTCTAGGAATCTACCCAACAGAAAAGAAAACATGTGTATGAATGTTCATAGGAAAAAACATTCGTGATAGCCAAAAACAGGTAAATGGAGAAACAAAATGTGGCATATCCACACAATGGAATGCTATTCTGCAAGAAAAATAAATGAATTATTGATACATGCTACAATAAGTATGATCCTGAAAAACTAAGCTAAGTGAATGAAGCCAGACACAAAAGGCTACATATTTTATGATTCCATTTCTGTGAAATGTCCGGAAAAGTCAGATTTATTAAAAATGAAAGCAGATGAGTGGTTGCCTAGAGCTGCAGGTTGGAATGAGAATTAATTGCAGATGGGTATGAGTTTATACCTTGGACGGATGGAACTGTTCCAGGCTGGATTGTGATAGAGGCTAAACAAGTCTATACATTTACTGAAAATCATTGAATTGTACCTTTACAAGGAGCAAATATTATGGTGTTAAGTTATGCCTCAATAAAACTGTTTTAAGAAGATCAAGATCCAAAATCTCTATATTTGATATATTTCAAATTTCATATTAGACATGAATATGTATTTCAAAAATATAAGAAGACAACACTTCCAAAATATTAATAGAGGTTAGCTCTTTTTGATTGAAATATGTGTTGTTATGTTTGTCTGTATTTTTCAAGTACTCTATGTTGTTGTGTTATTAAGTGTTGTCAATTCCGACTCATAGCGACCCCATATGACACAGTAGAACTGCCCCATAGGGTTTCCTAGGCTATAATCTTTTCTGGAACAGCTTGCCAGTTTTTTCTTCTGTGGAGTCGCTGCATGGGTTTGAACTGTGGACCTTTAAGTTAGCAAGCGCTTAACCATTGTGCTACCAGGGCTCCGTAAGTACTTTATAATAAGCATAATTAGAAAAATAAAGTTTTGTTGTTTTTTTTTTTTTAAGGAAGGTATGAACCCTCAGTAAAAGCAATATCAGGAAACAGGAGTGTAACAACCTCCCTAAAACATGTTCTAGTATTTCGTAACATTTGATTGTAGTAGTTAGTCCTACCTGTTGGTACAATATCAGCATCCCATTATACCCCAAAAATATTTAAAGAATCAGTTTGCCAAGAGTGCCACTTACTCAGCTACAAAATAAAATCTATGCCCGTAAAATCTACTACTGCTGAACCAATCTGCCCTCCTTCCTTCCATCTCTGCCCGATGAAGTTAGTCCCATCTCCCTGTTCTTGGGAGTGTGATGCCTCAGCCGTGGTCCCTCTGGATTTTGTGACAGAAGCAGAGAAAGTAAATCAATGTGAGACTGGGCTGATCTTCCTGGCAGCCCTTTCGGAAAGCCAAGAAAGAAGGGAGAGCTTGGGGCCGTTGGCAGCCCTTACTTAACAACAGCGCACCTGGCTCTTGGCTGTCGAGAGGAGCGGCATCCGGAAACAACCTTGGCAGGCTTGGAATGGACAGAGCAGAGGGGAGGGACTGGGCCCAGCTGGACCACCCCTGCTGACCTCGGCTGGCCCAGCCTCTCCCGGTGTCTCCCTGCTGCTGCCATGGCTGTGCCGTGTTTGCCAAATCCAAAGACCGGTGACTGTCCTCTGTAGAATCGAGGAAGACCATGCTGCATACAAAAGTGTTTTCGTCTCTCATGTGAGTCAGATCAGAAAATAAAAAAGGGATAACCTGGGATATGGCTTGGCTCCCCTCCTGCTCTTCTGATGCGTCTGCTGCCCACACAGGCGAATCTGCCCTTGTATCATCACATCTCGATTCTTCACAGTTCCAGCCCTGCTGCAGGCCGAGTCACTGAGGTACATGCCACTAACAACTCTATCTTCATTAAACCAGTTGCTATGGAGTTGACCCCTACTCATGGAGACTCCATGTGTGTCAGAGAGAACTGTGCTCCATAAGGCTTTCAATGGCTGATTTTGATTTTTCAGAAGTAGATTACCAGGGCTTTCTTCCGAGGTGCCTCTGGGTGGACTCAAACTTCCACATTTTTGGTTAGCAGTTGAGCACGCTAACCATTTGCACCACCCAGAGATCCTTCTAACTAAATTAGCTACAACGAATCATCACCAGAACAGAATATCCAAAATCCAGACTGCATGTGTGTCAGGCCAAGCAAAGATGTTAATGTTTTGAAGCAACACTGTTGCTTTGGCTGCTCTTATTTTAGGTTATCGTGTGGTTGGAAGGTAAATTTGGCATTCACTGGCCTGCTATCCCCACCACTGTCAGCCCAGGCAGCCTGTGTGTTCTTTCTGCCTTGGCGTGATGCTATCAAAAGAATTTAAAACCAGTTCCCAAATCAAGCGCTCAAATACATAAATGAGGCTGTTTTGAAAGGAAAACAGTCACCTCCACAAACACTCAAAAAAAAAAAAAAATACCATTGTGGCATCAATTCTGACTCATAGAGACCATATAGGACAGAGCAGAACTACCTCATGGGGTTCCCAAGGCTGTTATCTTTACAGAAACAGACTGCCACATCTTCCTCCAGTCGAGCGGCTGGTGGGTTCGAACCACCAACCTTTCTGTTAGCAGCCACGCGCTTAACTACTGCACCACCAGGGCTCCTTCCACAAACACTAAATGCACACAAATTGCACAATCCTAGGAAAGGGGAGTACACAGTGTAGTTTTTATGGCAGCCTTGCAGTTGCAAATAAAAATTTACTAGCCTATAACTTTTTTTTTTTTTTTTAACCATTTCACTTTCTTCACAGGCTACAAAGCCTATACTGTAAAAATATCGCAGGTGAGCTCAGCCTTCCTGCTAATTCACAGTGACTTCCTTCTGTCTTGAACACAGAGGGAGGGACAATGGGACAGTGTACATGGCTCTGGCTTGCATTTCACAGGCCTAAGATCCAAATAGAAGGAGCAACATATATCCCCAGGAGTGAAGGGCACTCCAATACAATGAATAATTTGTAAAATAAAAAATAAAGAGAGTTTATGGCTAAAAATGGAAAAGCATCACCATAATCTTATGGAAAGAATGCTAAATCAGGATCTATAAAAACTTTGTGTTGAATGTCTAATTGCCTCCATGAACAACAGCCCCCTTTCCCATGAGACAAGAAACACTGCATGGTGCCCAGCTACCATTACTGAACTTTTTGATCAAACATTCTATAGAAGAATCCTCATCAAAATAGGGAAAATGCAGAACAGAATTTCAAATTCTCATGGACTCCAAACTTTCTGGAGCCACTGAGTCTGAACGAACCCCCAAAACTATTGCCCTGAAATAATCTTTAAACCTTTTTAACCAAAAATATCCCCTGAAGTCTTCCTTAAACCAAACAATAGTTTAGCTTAATTAGTAAAGATTGTCTGCCTCAAGAATTGTGCTCTTTTAAGAACTATCTATCTGGGATCAAAACTGACAACAGCAACTCAAAAAATTAGATAGGAACCTTAGGGGGCAGTGAGTTTATGTTAACAAGGGAGGAACAACACAGAAAAGGAGGGTGAGAATGGCTGCACAACTTGAAGAATGTAATCAGTGTCACTCAATTGTACATGCAGAAATTGTTGAATTAGTGTATGCTCTGCTGTTTATATTCTCAACAACAAAAAATAATTTTTTAAAAACTAGGTATGTAAGTAGGGGGGAAAGAAACCTTGAGCAGAATCCTAAATTTGCACTTACTACTCATGGCCCTTGATCAATTCATTTATGCTTTGGGAGTCTACATTTCCTCGTCTGGGAAATGATACAAACTCTTTCCCTCCCAAACGTACTGTGCTGTCATAAGGATTAAGTGGTGTAATATGATACGAACATTTGGGGCACTAAAAAGTGCCAGACAGATGTATAACATTTTATTTTGAATATCTCTTTCAGAGGCGTTTTCCAAAAGCACAAAAGGAAGAAAAATCTTGCAACTCTTAAATTTACCACATTTCTTCAATGCCTTGCCTGGTATTAATAGAGCTAATGATTTATTAATGTTGATGAAGATTTAATGTGGAATTTTCATATTAAAACGCTAAACTTTTGTAAATGATGGCATATTAAAAAAAGAAAAGAACCTGGCAGTGTTTGTATGTTAATAATAGACATTCAGAGCTATGTCTGTTCATTAAAATAAAATTTTCCTAGACCACAAGCTGAGAATTCTTCATTCATTTGCAAGTTCTTAGTACCACTTGGTGACCATCTAAAAATTCATTAGGTTGAAGTTCAAATGTTAATATGTTCAGGATTTCCTAATTTGTTAAGTAGGAATAATATACTAAAATCAAGCTGCTCTAATCCTCCAAGTTATTAAATGAATTTTTCACATTACCATAGGAAGGAGTCATCATTTTAAATTAAGAGTAGATTGAAAAAAATGAAATTAGGCAGCCTCAATCAGTCACATTTTTAACTTCTCTGAAAATGAAAAAATAATTATTTCTAATTTTTTTCTTGATGGAAAGAAACCCTGGTGACATAGTGATTAAGAGCTACTTCTGCTAATCAAAAGGTAGGCAGTTTGAATCCACCAGCCGCTCCTTGGAAACTCTATGGGGCAGTTCTACTCTGTCCTATAGGGTTGCTATGAGTCGGAATCGACTCGACAACAAAGGATTTTTACAAGTTTTTTTTTTTTTTCCTTAATGGAAAATGTTGACACTTTAAACATTACTTGTCATAATTGCCTCATATACGCTATAAAGCTGGACAATGTGAAAAAGGGGAGACAGAAGAAAAACTGATGCATTCGAATTGTGGTGTTGGCAAAGAATATTGAGTATACCGTGGGCTGCCAGAAAAACAAACAAATCTATCTTAGAAGAAATACAATCAGAAGGCTCCTTAGAAGTAAAGTGGCAAGACTTGGGCTCACTTACTTTGGGCATGTCATAAGGAAAGACCAATCACTAAAAATCAAACCCGTTGCCTTCTAGGCAATTCCAACTCATAGCGACCCTATAGGACAGAGTAGAACTGCCACATAGGGTTTTCAAGGAATGGCTGGTGAATTTGAACTGCTGAGCTTTTAGTTAGAAGCAGTAGCTCTTAACCACTGCACCACCAGGGCTCCAAAATCACTAGAAATCACGTCATATTTGGTAAAGTAGAGGGTCAGTGAAAATGAGGGAAACCCTCAATGAGATGGATTGACGTAGTAGCCACCAAAATGGACTCGAACATACCAAGGATCATGAAGGTGGCACAGGACCAGGCAACGTTTCATTTTGTTATACATAAGGTTGCCATGAGTTGGATCTAACTCTACAGCAACAAAAACAACTCAATAGTGCAAGACCTATACGTGATCAACGTTACGAATTGCAGCATTTCTTTTTTATACTCTCTCTCTCTTTTTTTCTTTCAATTACTCTCCTCGTTTTCATATCTAGCCCACAGCCCATATTCTAATGTTTTCTGGCCTTCTTGGTTGATTTCCAAGAGGAGCATACCTCAGAAACTCAGTCACACGACCCTCAGACAGAGCTGTTGGGCATCCCAGTAGTTGCATTTTAAAAGAAAGGGCCAGACGAGGGTCCTGAGTTCCCTCTAGAATGATGACAGCAGCATGTCCGTCATGAGAAGGTGAGGATACCTTTTCATGGGGAGTAGGGAAAGGCTCCAATGCCCAGATGACAATGACACCACCACATAGCCACATGTCCTCAGTCACTCTAAATGACCACCTACTAATCTAGTGAGAACGAGAAAGGCCTTCAGGCTCTTAGTTCACTCATCTATTTTTTTCCTGGGGAAAAAAATCTACCATTGGATCAAATTACGTGATTTATTATTTTACAAAGAGCAATAAAACTAATCAAAATTTGGTCAATTTATATGCCTTCTTACATATTGAGGAAATCCACTTTGTTAAATTTCCTGATTTGCGGTTTGATTTTTAATTCATTTGGTATGTTGCTCTTATTTTTATTCCATTTTATTCTAATTCACAATATCCTTGAATTCAGGAAAAACTAAATGAATCAGGAAAAAGAATTGGCAAAATAGCGTAGTATTCTTCAAGATTTTCTCCCACAAGGAATAGCTCTGTCCTTGACCCTTTATCCTAAAGCTTTTTTGAACTCCTTGAAACAACAGGATGGATGGCATCCATTCTCAGCCATGTCAGGAATAATGTGGATGATGAAGCGATCAGGGAAACAATTTTGGAGTGTGGGGGAGGGAGGTTGCATAATTTTCCATTTCAAAATGAAACAGCCGAAGCCTTGTAAGAAAATGTCTGAGAAATCAGAATATGAAGCTGGCAAAGTTAAGAAGGCATATTTGACCTCTTCACAAAAGGTTCGATTCTTTTCCTTTTAGCCCTGTTGCATGATGGTAAAACATTCTACAAAACAAGCCACGATTATCTCTAATAGACAGTTGCTTCTCTCTTCTTCAAAGAGATAAAAAAAAAATTCACGGATTTTAAGTTTATATTTGTACATAGATAAATAGAAAGGATCAAAAACTAGGTGAATCCATTGTCTTATACACACCAAAGAAACTCAGAAAGGCAAAATGCCCGGCATGCTCCTTCTCACACATCACTTACCCCTCAAAAGCCAGCATGCACACACACATATGCACACACACACAAACACACACAAGAAAGCACACACATACATGCCTACGATAGAAAAGAACATAGATTTTCAGTGAAAAGACATCTATAAAAGCTCTGCCAACCACATCCTGGGTTTGGCAATTTGGGGATCACCTTCATAAAGGGAAGACTTTGCCAAAGAAGTACCATGAATTTAAAATTTCTCAAAAGTTTTTAAAATCAAATGTTTGGATTTTTTTTTTCAAATTGGCATTCTATGGTCCATCTTAGGATAGATTAGTAGTAAATAAAGGTCATTTCTTGAAATAATGTAGCAAAAAAGATAACTGGTGGTACCAGCTCATATCTTGGCTCACAGGCAAGAGCAGACTAACGTAAGTTCAAGCAAAAGCACAGATCTGGTTAAAGACCTAGAAGACAAATTCTGTGACTAAAGGCTAAAAGGACAAGGCTATGTGGCTTCTAGATTAGAAGTCTGGCTGTTCAAGAGTACAAAAAGTAATCAGATAACTATTCTGTAATATTTGCACTGACCCAATAAGATTTTCTAGTATTGTAGCAGGAGGGATTTATATTGTCCCAAAAAACATGTGGAGGCCATTGATGGTTCAGTGGTAGAATTCTCTCCTTCCACGCAGGAGACAACGTGTTAAATTCCTGGCCAATGTACTTCATGTGCAGCCACCACCCAACTGTCAGTGGAGGTTTGCATGTTGCTATGCTACTTAACAGGTTTTAGCAGAGCTTCTAGGCTAAGATGGACTAGGAAGAAAGGCCTGGTAATCAAAAATTCAACTAATGAAACCTTATGGAGCACGCAGTCTGAGCTGCAACTGATCATGGGGATGGCACAGGACTGGGCAGGGTTTCATTTCATTGTGCTTGTGGTCACCATGAGTTGGAGGCCGATTTGATGACAGCTAACAACAACAACACAGACTATGTTCTGGGTGGTGATTACTACTGAAACCTCAGAACATATCAACAAAAGAACCTTTGGGGCGTTGCCCTGCACTCGTGGAATGAGCTCACGATTTACTAATGGTTTCACTACTATCATTCAGGGCACTAAACAAATTACCCTTTTTGTAGGGAAAAGCAGAAATATCAGCCTGGAGAATGAAAATCTTTTCCTCCCCTTCCTTATATAGATTTCACTTACCAAGGGTGATTCTTACAGACAACTGCAATCACTTTAAAGTATCAAGTCAGGTCAAAATGTAGGGACAGTTGTCGACCGCCAGAACAGAATCTCTTCTTGGTCATATTTAAGGTTAGGGAACAGGACAAATATGTTTGGCTTTCTACCTTGCTTTATATTCCCTCTATCACAGCAAAAACAGTCTAGAAGGTTCTGTGGGTGACTGATTTGACAGGTAGCTTAGAAGTGCAGCCCAAATTAAAAAAAAAAAAAAAAAAAAAAAAAAAAACAGCCTCTGCAAAACCAGGCTCTTCTTTTTCATCTTTTCTTGACATTTCCCTCCTAAAATTAGCTTTTTGATGAGAAAATTGCAGTAATACCAAAGCTAGTTAAAGGTAAGGCAAACGCCTAAGACTGAAATCGAGTTGCCTCTACTTCACTGCACTGATTGTGCCTGGTAATTGGACTTTGGAAATAGAACTGCTATGACCTTTAGCAATAAGAAGAAGAAAGCTCTATTCAATTTGTGGGTTTTTTTTTTTTTTTTCTATATTTAAGGCACTTTTTTTTCTTTTAATGAAGTAATTTACTCTTCTTTTTAAATCAGCGATACCAAACAGCTTGTTTTTCATGTTTCTCGGTACATCTATTCAATAATTCTAATCCTTAAATCAATAAAACCCAACCTGGTTTTTACTTTCTTATCATTTTTTGATCTACTCCCAACTGTCCACTTCCTCCCCTCACCACCTGTTTATAGAAGTTACTCTAGGGCCAGCCTGTGACTTACCTTCCCTTCATTGCTGCTCCTCAGCCACCCACTAAGAGGCCCCATTCTTTGGAATTACTCTTCTCAGGATTCCTTCAGCCTTCTAATTCCTCCACTTGGTGTCATTTCTTCAGTGGCATATCAGCATGTGGAGTTCCTAGGTGCTGCAACGGTTAACGTCTTAGGCTGCTAACTGAAAGGTTGGAGGTTCAAACCCACACAGAGGTGCCTCAGAAGAAAGACCAGCAATCTACTTCCAAAAAATCAGCCTTTGAAAACCCTGCAGAGCACAGCTCTACTCTGACACGCATGGGGTCACCATGAGTCAAAGTTAACTCAATGGCAACTGCTTTAAGCAACCATTTAGTACCTTCCAAGTATAAAATGTAATGTAGTCTGGGAAAAATCTTATTTTAAATGACTTCAGAATGACCTCCTAATCTGCATTATCCAAACAAGACAAAAACTTGAGGGGCAGATGGAAAGGCCACTAGAGCAATAGTAAATGGCTAGAACCAAAAAGAAAGAAATCGTCAAGAAGCATTTTAACATCAGTGTCATTAGTATACCAGAATATCTACAGTTAGAGCGAAGCTCGAAACCAGAGATTCAGTTTATGTGAAATGCATAATTCTGAGTTTTAATTCTTTAACTTGAAATATGGGGTTTTTTAAGAAATTTAAATCCTGTGGTGGTCCTAATTTGGTCTGAGGAATCTATACCTCCCACATGTGAAATTTTCATTAATTTAATTTCCAAAATAATTTTAAACAGACAACTTAATCCAAATCATTTTAAACAGAATTTAGATTATGAGCTTGTGGTGGTGCAGTAGTTAACTCTTGGCTGCTAACCAAAAGGTCAGTGGTTCAAAACCACCAGTCACTCAACAGGAGAAAATACCTGGAGATCTGATCTCCATAAAGATTAACCCAAACCAAAAATCCATTAACTCTGAGTCAATTTCGATTCATAGTGACCCTGTAGGACAGGGTAGATCTGCCTGCCCCATAGAGTTTTCTAAGCTGTAATTTTTACGGATAAAGAGGCTTGTTGGTGCAGTAGTTAAGGGCCAGGCTGCTAACCAAAAGGTTGGCAGCTGGGAGCCACTGATGGCTCTGCTGGAGAAAGATGTGGCAGTCTGCTTCCATAAAGATTACAGCCTTGGAAACTTTATGGGGCAGTTCGACTCTGCCTTATAGGGTCGCTAGAGTCAAAGAATCAATTTGATGGCAGTGGGTTCTTTGGTTATAAGCTTATTGTGTTATACAAGATAAACATTTTAGTGGTTAATGAGAAAGTCTTGAGAATGTATTTCCTGAGTTCAAATAAGCATTAAAGGAATTCTATACCATTTAAATCCCCACGCATCTGTCAGCTTGTTGTACTGTGGTGGCTTGGGTGTGGCTGTGATGCTGGAAGCTATGCCACTGTATTTCAAATACCAGCAGAGTCACCCATGGTGGACAGGTTTCAGCTCAACTTCCAGACTAAGACAGACTAGGAAGAAGGACCTAACAGTCTACTTCTGAAAAATTAAATAGTGAAAACCCAATGAATAGTATCAGAACATTCTCTAATACAGTGCTGGAAGATGAGCCCCTCAGGTTGAAAGGCATTCAAAAGACGAGTGGGGAAGAGCTGCCTCCTCATAGTAGACTCAACCTTAATGACGTGGATGGAGTTAAGCTTTTGGACCTTCATTTGTTGATGTGGCATCATGCAAAATGAGAAGAAACAGCTACAAACATCCATTAATAACAGGAATGCGGTATGCACGAAGTAAGAATCTAGGAAAATTGGAAATCATCAAAAATGAAATGGAACACATAAACATTGATATCCTAGGCATTAATGACCTAAAACAGACTGGTATTGGCCATTTTGAATCAGACCATCATATGGTCTACTATGCTGGGAACGACAAATTGAAGAGGAATGGCGTTGCAGTCATCATCAAAAAGAACATCTCAAGATCTATCCTGAAATACAATGCCGTCAGTAATAGGAAAATATACATACACTTACAAGGAGTACCAGTTAATACAACTATTATTCAAATTTATTCACCAATCACTAAGCCCAAAGATGAAGAAACTGAAGACTTTTACCAATTTCTGCAGTCTGAAATTGACCAAACATGCAGTCAAGGCACGTTGATAATTACTGGTGAATGCAATGCAAAAGTTGGAAACAACAAAGAAGGAACATTAGTTCGAAAATATGGCCTTGATGATAGAAACGACTCTGGAGATTGCATGATAGAATTTTGCAAGACCAACAACTTCTTCATTGCAAATACCATTTTTCAAAAACGTAAATGGCGACTACACACATAGACTCGCCAGATGGAATACACAGGAACTATATGGACTATGCATCTGTGGAAAAAGACAATGGAAAAGCTCAATATCATCAGTCAGAACAAGGCCAGGGTCTGACTGCAGAACCTCAATTGCTCATATGCGAGTTCAAGCTGAAGTTGAAGAAAATTAGAACAAATCCACAAGCACCAAAGTACAACCTTGAGTATATCCCACCTGAATTTAGAGACCATCTCAAGAACTGACGCCCTGAATGCTAACTACCAAAGACCAGACAAGTTGTAGAATGACATCAAGAGCATTGTACATGAAGAAATCCAAAGGTCATTAAAAAGACAGGAAAAAAAGAAAAAACCAAAACGGTTGTCAGAAGAGACTCTGAAACTTGCTCTTGAACATCGAGTAGCTAAAGTAAACGGAAGAAATGATGAAGTAAAAGAACTGAACAGAAGATTTCAAATGGCAGCTCAAGAAGACAAAGTAAAGTATTAAAATAAAATGTGCAAAGATCTGGAGTTAGAAAACCAAACGGGAAGAACACGCTAGGCATTTCTGAAGCTGAAAGAACTGAAGAAAAAGTTCAAACCTTGAGTTGCAATACTGAAGGATTCTACAGGGAAAATATTAAATGACGCATAAAGCATCAAAAGAAGATGGAAGGAATATACAGAGCCACTGTACCAAAAAGACGTTCAGCCATTTCAGGCAGTAGCTTAGGATCAAGAACCAATGGTACTGAAGGAAGAAGACCAAGCTGCACTGAAGGCACTGGCGAAAAACAAGGCTCCAGGAACTGACGGAATACCAGTTGAGATGTTTCAACAAATGGATGCAGCGCTGGAAGTGCTCACTCTTCTATGCCAAGAAATTTGGAAGGCAGCTACCTGGCCAATAGACTGGAAGAGATCCATATTTGGGCCCATTCCAAAGAAAGATGATCCAACAGAATTCGAAAATTAGAGAACAAAATCATTAATATCACACACAAGTAAAATTTTGCTGAAGATCATTCAAAAGCAGTTGCAGCAGGACATCAACAGGGAACTGCAAGAAATTGAAGCAAGATTCAGGAGAGGACGTGGCACAAAAGATATCATTGCTGATGTCAAATGCATCTTGGCTGAAAGCAGAGAATACCAGAAAGATATTTACCTGTGTTTTATCGACTATATAAAGGCACTTGACTGTGTGGATCATAACAAATTACGGATAACATTGCAAAGAGTGGAAATTCCAGAACATTTAATTGTGCTCATGAGGAACCTGTACACAGAGGCAGTTGTTTGAACAGAGCAATGGGATACTGCATACTTTAGAATCAGGAAAGGTATGCGTTAAGGCTGTATCCTTTCACCATACTTATTCAATCTATATGCTGAGCAGATAACCCAAGAAGCTGGACTATATGAAGAAGAACACGGCATCAGAATTGGAGGAAGACTCATTAACAACTTTCGATATGCAGATAACACAACCTTGCTTGCTGAAACTGAAGAGGGCTTGAAGCACTTACTGATGAAGATCAAAGACTGTAGCCTTCAGTAGGGATTACACCTTAACATAAAGAAAACAAAAATCCTCACAACTGGACCAGTAAAGAACATCATGATAAATGGAGAAAATATTGAAGTTGTCAAGGATTTCATTTTACTTGGATTCACAATCAATGCCCATGGAAACAGCAGTCAAGAAATCAAACAACACATTGCACTGGGCAAATCTGCTGCAAAAGACCTCTTTAAAGTGTTGAAAAGCAAAGATGTCACTTTGATGACCAAGGTGTGCCTGACCCAAGCCATGGTGTTTTCAATCACCTCATATGCATGTGAAAAACTAGACGATGAATAAGGGAGACGGAAGAAGAATTGACGCCTTTGAATTATGGTGTTGGCAAAGAATATTGAATATACCATGGACTGCCAGAATGAACAAATCTGTCCTGGAAGAAGTACAGCCAGAATGCTCCTTAAAAGCAAAGATGGTGAGACTTTGTCTCACATACTTTGGACCTGTTATCAGGAGGGAACAGTCCCTGTAGAAGGACATCATGCTTGGTAGAGGTTCAGTGAAAAAGAGGAAGGCCCTCAAGGCATGGATAGATGCAGTGGCTGCAACAATGGGCTCAGGCATAAACAACAATTGTGAGGATGGCCCAGGACCAGGCAGTGTTTCGTTCTATTGTACACAGGGTCACTATGAGTTGGGACTGACTCAATGGCACCGAACAACAACATACCATTAAATAATAACAACTATTAACAGTACTTTGGTCTTGAGAAGTATATCTTAGAATTAAAATACTCAAGTGTTCAAAAGCTTTGGTATAGATTTTTGGCAATAACTTAGTGTTTAGTGGTATTACTTTCATACCAATAATGCCTTCAATCCTTACATGAAACAGGCTCAGCCCGTTCCAAGCCATAGGTTTCATCCATAAATTTAATAATGGTAGACTAGTTCTCCTCACCTTATGAATGGATGTTAGGCTGAATTAAGAGATACAGCATGGAGAAGAGTAATTAAATTGACAACTTGAAAGCAAAATAAAACATCATTTATAAACCAAGTTCAACCTGCCCTTGAAAATCGGAAACCATTTAGAATTATGAAATGCATAGAATCGCCACAAGGGGGTGCTGCTAGAAAACGAACAACAGCCCTTTCTAAGCCACAGGAATAACATACAACTAAGTAATGTTCCTGATTCTGACCTACTGGAATATAAAGATGAACTTGGACAACTCACACATTCACAGCGTGGGGAGAAAGATTTTAAGATAGGGCGATATTCAAGAACAGAGCCAGAAAGAGAACACGAAACAGAAAAACAGGTATAAAAAAGCAAACTGAAGGGAAGTCAGGCCTCTACTTGGCCTTATTTTCTCACCACAGACCTAGTCATTTTAAAAAGCAGTCTTTGCTTCCTTCCAAAAAAAACATTTAACTGGAGATATATTTACTCTTCCTCCACTTCAGGGAACAATCCACTTGAAAATCTCAGAAACTGAGTATCTATCCTGGGGGGAGTCTTTCATGCAGAACCCCCCACCATCGACCAGTCAGCCTCCAATTACAGTCCACTTCATTTTAGTTAAAAGTGCTGTCTTTTATCATTGCATTCTCAAGGGCTAAAGAAAAAACAAAAGCAAACAAACAAAAGCTCTTACTCTTGAATGTTTAAAATGCAAATGCAGTTTTGAGATTCTGAGTCAGGCTTTGTTGTGTTCAGAATTAATCCCACTATTTTTAGCTTCCTTCAAGTGAAGTCACCAAAGAGAGAAATCATTGGAACTTTAGGGCTAAAAGTTATAACCAGTTTTATTATTTAGCTTAAAAGCTTTCTCATATGAGTGACAATACAAAGACGAAGCTTCTCTCACAGTCCTTGGTTTTTGTCTTTTTAATAAAAGCATGTGTTTGATTGATAAGAAGTATGATACCTTGAGGTTCAATTATTTTTCATGAATTATTTTCAAAATGAATGGCAAAAGGTGTCTTCTTCAATCTTGCTGACCTAACCTACTATCCCCACATCCGTGCAATTTAGCTATTTTAGATACTTTTTTTTTCTCCCTGCTGCTCTGAACTTTAATGGAGAAAGCCTTCATCAGCTGAGAATAAAGTGAAATGGGGACAGGACCTAGCAGGCTGTAGGAGCTAAATAAGTATTAGTGCCTTCCTCAGGATTCCCAACATGCTTCCTTGTTTGGGTGTGGGAACATCTTCCCCTTCACTTACACAAAAGATTGGCTTTATCCATAGATGATGTCGGCTTATATCTGTTAAAACAAAAATCATATTAAGCCAATAATAGAAACTGATTAAAGTTTATTTAATATACTATTTGCAAATTGGGGTAACATTTCTACTGTTGTTGTTGTTAGGTGCCGTCGAGTTGGCTCCAACTCATAGTAGCCATAAGTACAATAGAACGAAACACTGCCCCATCCTGCGCCATCCTCACAATTGTTGCTATGCTTGAGCCCATCGTTGCAGCCACTGTGTCAATCCATCTCGTTGAGGGTCTTCCTCTCTTTTACCAATCATCTACTTGACCAAGCATGATGTCCTTCTCCAGGGACTGATCCCTCCTGATAATATGTCCAAAGTATGTGAGACAAAGTTTTGCCATCCTCCCTTCTAAGGAGCATTCTGGCTGTACTTCTTCCAAGACAGATTTGTTCGTTCTTCTGGCAGTCCATGGTATATTTAATATTCTTCATTAACACTGTAATTCAAAGGCACCAATTCTTCTTCCGTCTTCCTTATTCATTGTCCAGCTTTCCCATGGGAGGCAATTGAACATACCATGGCTTGGGTCAGGTGCACCTTAGTCCTCAAAGTGACATCTTTACTTTTCAGCACTTTAAAGAGGTCTTTTGTGGCAGATTTGCCTGATGCAATGCGTTGTTTAATTTCTTGACTGCTGTTTCCATGGATGTTGATTGTGGATGGAAGTAAAATGAAATCCTTAACAACTTCAACCTTTTCTCCATTTATCGTGATGTTGCTTATTGGTTCAGTTGTGAAGATTTTTGTTTTCTTTATGTTGAGGTGTAATCCCTGCCAAAGGCTGTAGTCTTTGATTTTCCATCAGTGTTTCAAGTCCTCTTCACTTTCAGCAAGCAAGGTTTTGTCATCTGCATATTGCAGGTTGTTAATGAGACTTCCTCCAATTCTGATGCCGTGTTCTTCTTCATATAGTCCAGCTTCTTGGGTTATCTGCTCAGCCTACAGACTGAATAAGTATGGTGAAAGGATACAACCTTAACAGATACCTTTCCTGTTTTTAAACAATGCATGTCTCCTTGTTCTGTTCAAACGACTGCCTCCTGGTCAATGTACAGGTTTTGCTTGAGCACAATTAAGTGTTCTGGAATTCACATTCTTCCCAATGTTATCCATAATTTCTTATGATCCACACAGTCAGATGCCTTTGCATAGTCAATAAAACACAGGTAAACATCATTCTGGTATACTTTGCTTTCAGCCAAGGTCCATCTGACATTAGCGATGATACCCTTGTTCCACATCTTCTGAATCTGGCTTGAATTTCCGGCAGTTCCCCATAGATATACTGTTACAATCGCTGTTGAGTTATCTTCACCTTTCTTTGGAATGGGCACAAAATATGGACCTCTTCCAATCAGTTGACCAAGTAGCTGCCTTCCAAATGTCTTGTCATTGACGAGCGAGCACCTCGAATGCTGTGTCTGTTCGTTGAAACATCTCACAAGGCTCCAGGAATTGACAGAACATTTCTACTAGGGAGTCAAAAATGTGCTGAAGATTAAAGAACTTCCAAAGATTCTTACACCCCATGTTACTGACATTTCCATGGAAACTGAGCCAGAACAGTGTTTGTATAATAACAATGTACCCTAAAACACAGCTACTAGTCTGACCTTGAAGTATCTGTTTCTCAAAATTGGCTACACTGGATAATTCTTCAAAAGAGCCCAATACTGAAGGCAAAACGGTCTTCACTAAGCTGCTTACTAGGCTGTCGTTTGAATTAAAAGTGACTTTAGAAAACCAGTTTCCTCAAGGCTCAAGGTTCAAAAGAAAACCTCAGGGCAACAGCCAGGTTAGGTCACTCAACTCCACAAAGCCCAGAAATCTGGATTCCACAAGAATTAAAACTGTTTCTCCTTTCCTATATTCTGTGATGTAGGATTCCAGGAAGGTTCTCCCATGGAAGAATGTCTCACTGCACTAACGCCTGGCATTTCCTCTTGAGTGGTTCCTTTTACTTGTTACCCTGTGCTTGGCATGGAGGGGCTGCAGATGATTGATATACAAAGCACAACCTTTAACTACTATTATGGATTGAATTGCGTCCCCCAAAAACATGTGTTGTAAATCCTAACGTCTATGTCTCTATTCCCATTTGGGAATGGGTTGTCTTTGTTATGTTAATGAGATAGGATTAGTGTCGGGTGTGTTTTAAGTCAATCTCTTCTGAGATACTGAAGAGATTACACAAGCGAACAAAAGAAGCAGAGATGGGGGAGGGCACATGCCAAGCCACATGAAGATCTCTCAAGAGCAGAAACTCAAAGAAACAAGGCCCTTCCTCCAGAGTTGACAGAGAAAGAAAGCCTTCCCCTAGAGCCGGTGCCCTGAAATCAGACTTCTAGTCTCCAAAACTGTTGAGAAAATACATTTTTCTGTTTGTTAAAGCCATCCACTTGTGGTATTTCTATTATAGCAGAACTCAATAACTAAGACAACTAGGAGTTTAAACATAATGAAGCCACATGAAATCTGGAGCTACAAGTCTACAGAGAATGTAATCAAATGCCAAATTGCATGGCACAGCAATTGACTGTGAAGCAACAGGGTGTGGAGAGAATGTGGACTTTGCCGTTAGTCTGATGTAGTGGATTGAATAGTGACCCCCAAAAAGATACTCCAAGTTTGTTCTGTATGTTTCTATAATGATCTCAAATCCCATTTAAGACACTATTATGCTTTCAAAATGCGTATGTATAAGCACTTACAATATGAAATTAGAAATAGAATTATGTCTACCTTTGTGAGGCTCTCTAATGTTAGCTATAAGTCATTAGAAACCTGTAAGTCCCTGGAAAGTTATTTAGAAATTTTTGAAGTTAGACATAGAAGCATGAGAAGTGTTCAAAGAATGCGAACAACCTTTAAGTTCACTTTGACCCAGCACACTGTGACCCAAGAAAACATATTTAATCTCTACGCAGCCTCCCTAACCTCTACTTTGAAGACTTTTTGCTTAATGAACCATAAATGGGGAAATGCCACATACTTAGGGTGACCGCACTGTGAAGACTGTTTCCCCTGCCTACGAGGCCCCACAACACCGGAGAGTGTTTCCCTCTCCCTGCTGCGAGCCCCCGACAATAGACAATGAAAAATAGGGTTCTTTCTTAAGTGCTGCCTTGGTGAGTTAGAATTATACATTTTTTATATGGAGATACATGCATATATATATATATATATATATATAGAAAAGTAATATACAGATATATAACATATATGTATATATAGAGAGAGAGAGGGGTAGTCCCCGACTTACAATGGGGTTCCATTCTGATGACTCCGTCATAAATCGGTTCTAAGTCGAATACCTCTTTTTTTTTCTTTTGGTTTTCATTATTATTGTCTTTTATTATCAGTATCTTTATGAATCTGATCTTTGAACATTTGAGAATATCAGCAAATTACACTCTGCATCATGGTATATAGTACATATTATTAACGATAAGATGTACAATACAAAAAAAAAAGACAGTCATAAGTGCTGTCCATCGTAACCAGGATATGTTGTCAGTCGGGGACTACCTGTATATATAAAAACACTGGTAGCACAATGGTTAAGTGCTCAGCTGCTAACCAAAAGGTTAGTGCTTCCAACCTGCCAGCAGCTCCACAGAAGAAAAGACCTGGTGATTTGCTCCTGTAAAGATTACAGCCAAGAAAATCTATGGGGAAGTTTTACTTCCTCCTTTAGGGTCAGTATGAATCAAAACTGACAGCCCCTAACAACAATACAATAATATAGACGTAGATACAGATATAGGTATAGATGCAGATACTGATATATATCTCAACATCATTAATATGGCATTTGGTCTTTATATTTTTGATACTTTTAGCATTTCCACTAAGTTAAAGTAAATTGTGTGAGCCAAAAATAAATATTAACAGTATAGAGAAATCATTAAAATAAAAACTTCTGGAAAAGAGAAAAAAAATTGCTTTAAAAAGGACTCTCTCCTGGCCACAGGAGGTCAGTATTGCTTCAAAGCAAAATTACCCTAAATCCCTTTTGGGCACAAACGTCTTAAAGAAAATGATTACACTGTCTTTTTTAAAATGTTAGTTCAGGGTATATCTGATTTTTAGACTTACTGATAGATGGTTACAGCATGTTAAAAAATATCAGCTTGTTAAAAATAAATATTTCACATAAGAATGCACTTGGATTTCTCATTATTGAAAAACAATGCTAGAAACTAAAGGAGAGAGGGAAATAAATATAAATTTAAATATAAACATACATATGGTCTCTGAGTCGGAATCAGATCGATGGCAGTGGGTTTGTTTTTGTTTATATACATACATATATATACCAAACCCATTGCCATCTAGTCGATTCCGACTCCTAGCAACCCTATAGGACAGAGTAGAACTACCCCTTAGATTCTCCAAGGAGCGGCTGGTGGATTTGAACCGCTGACCTTTTGGTTAGCAGCCAAATGCTTAATAACCACTGTGCCACCGGGGCTGTATTTATGTATATACACACACATATATGGAGCCTTGGTGTCACAATGGTTAAGCTCACAGCTGCTAACTGATAGGTTGTCAGCTCAAACCCACCAGCCACTCTTGGAAGAAAAGACATGGTGATCTGCTCCCGTAAAGATGTCAGCCTAAGAAACCCTATGGGGGCATTTTCTCTGTCCTACGGGGTCATTATGAGTCAAAATTGACTTGATGGCACACAACAATGTGTGTGTGAGTGTGTGTGTGTGTGTGTGTATCAGAGGGTGCATGTGTCTAATTCAACTCAGAGTTCAGTGCCAAGGAGAAATAAAAGCCAGGTTCCATTTTCACTCTCTGATTGATGAGGTCAGACACGCACTCCCAATGCATCTTGGTGAAAATACAAAAGTAAAAAATAAATGTGTTACAGACAATGATGTAGAAATGAATATTGGCTGAATCATTTGCAAGATCTTCATCCCACAATGAGGATAATGGAGGAGCAAAGGCATTTATTCTGGAGGGAAGGAGAGTTGGGGTCAACATAAGCCTGCTGAGAAAGTCCTATTGGACTGATGGGGGGCCAGTTTTTATTTTTTTATTGTACTTTAGATGAAGGCTTACAGAACAAAGAGTTTCTCATTAAATAGTACACATATTGTTTTATGACAATGGTTAACAACCCCATGACATGTCAACACTGTCCCTTCTCACCCTTGGGTTCCCTATTACCAACTTTCCTGTCTCCTCCTGCCTTCTAGTCCTTGTCCCTGGAGGGCCAGTTTTTGACTTGTGTAATTTAGAATCATCCATGTTGCTCAAGTTCCATTCGAATTTGAAACATTCCGATATTCATTCGTTCATTGTTTTTTACAAAGTAATGAACAAAAGCGGACAGATGGAAGCCCACATAGAGCTTGATGCACATTGTGATAACCAGAAAATCAAATCTGTTACAGTGGAGTTGACTCCGACTTATGGTGACCCCGTGTGTGTCAGAGGAGAACTGCTCTGTAGGGTTTTCAATGGCTGACTTTTTGGAAATAGACTGCCAGGCCCTTCCACCGAGGTACCTGTGGTGGACTCGAACCTCCAACCTTTTGGTTAGCAGTAGAGCACATTAACCATTCACACCATGCTGGTGCTCCTACACATTGTGATGAGACGGAAGAAAAAGGCAGAGTTAACAGAAAAGATCTCTCCAAGGAAGCGATGCTTAAGTGGAGACCTAAAAGACTACTCAGACCAAGCGGGGGAGGGGTGGGGAAGATTAATAGTTCAGGTCACAGAAACCCAAGGCTAGTGTGGCTGGTACAGAGTGAGTGAAGGGGAAGAAAATTCTGGGTCCCAAGTGCAAGGGGAAACCACTGAACAAGGGAAATCCTGTGATCTAATTTGCATTAAAAAAATTTTTTTTACTGCTATGTGAATTAATGGGGATAGGGGTACAGCAAGAGTGAAAAACCAAACCAGTTATTGTTGAGTCAATTCCGACTCATGGAGACCCCACGTGTGTCAGAGTAGAACTGCTCCATAGGGCTTTCAGTGACTGATTTTTCAGAAGTAGATCACCAGGCCTTTCTTCCAAGGTACCTCTGCGTGGACTCAAACCCCCAAACTTTTAGTGCTCAGCCAAGCATGTTAACCATCTGCACCACCCAGGGAGTCCAGAGTGCAAGCAGGCAAACCCAAGTGTGGTTAAGAAGTTAGTGTGGCAGTCCAGGAAGATGTGTCAGGGAAGACGGAAAAAAGAAAACAGAGTCAAGATATTTGGAGATAGAATCAGCAAGCCTTACTGGTGGATCAAATGACAGGGAAGGAGTCAATATTTTATTTATTGTATGTGTGTGTATGTATTTGTGTGTGTTGGAGAAGCTGGTCCTGAAAATCAATTTTTTTGTTTCTGCAATGAAATACTACCCTTCCCTCTTAAAAGTAGAATGATTAAATATCATTTTTGCAAAGAATTACCAAGTAATAATATATCATTGTGTTGATTTATGCACATAAAATAATAGAAATTGAATGCCATGACTTTTAATAATAGAAGCAAAACTATATTTAGCCAAATGCTTTTAAAATCAAAGTTCAAGATTAAAGAAAAGATTAAAAGTTTATTATTCCCTTGACATTGTGATTTTATATCCATTGTTAAAAGTCTCTGTGAGTTTTTTTTTTTTCCATAGGAAATGAGTATATTGAATCCAAAACTATCCATCCCCAAATCTATAAATCATAGTCAAATCCCATTTTATTCTACAGGAGCATGTTCAGCAACATCCAAGCTCTATAATAAGAGTATCTCCCTCAGTCAGACAGCTAACAGGCTTGTGGATATATCTAAATCTCATTACAAGTACCAGGACTAAAATATTCCAAATGGGGTGAAGCTGCTCTACCAAATGAGTTCTGAACTTTCCAGTGAAAATTGATGTCACCTGGACAAGCTGGTTTGCATGTGGCAGAACCAGATTATCGACTCTTGTGGGTAGAAGTTTAAAGGAGTAGATTGATTTCAAAAGAAGGGGTTTCTGGTAGGTGCCAGATGGAGACTACAGGTTTGGAGGTTTGGGAAATATTTTAAATTGCAGAACATAATGATAAAGAGGCCTTTAGCAATCATGGCTATGACTTTAAGAGTTTAGCACAGACAACGAGACACTGGGTAATGAATAAGAACTACCAGAAGTATGTTTAGAACCACACAAATTGGTAAACTTAGTATTGACCTGGATCAGTTCCCGAAAGACGCCCACTTGCACAGGGCTGTTCCTGCTCCCCATCATTGTCTTCTAAGGAACAGCCTGAGAAGTCTTCCTCCCTCTTATTCATGATCATTGTAGGAACAAATCAGGATAATACTTGTAAAGTGCTCTGAAAAAATAAAATGGGCAAGACAATGTATTTAACCATGATTTTGCTTTATGATTCATCTACTACATTTTATTATCGCTAGAGACCTTATCATCTGGGTATAGTAAGTATCATATAATCATAATTATAAATTTTAGATTATATAGCAGTATTATTTTGTCTATTGCTAGTCCTCGGCAAAAAAATGAATACCAAAATCTCCCTAAAAGATTTTCTTAAACCATAGCTATTTTGGCTTTATCACCAAACCCATAAATCTAACTTTCTAAGGATGGAACCAAGACATATGTCTTTTTAAAACTCTCTAAGATTCCAGTGTGCATCCTAGCTTAAGAATCACTGCATTACTTTGATGGTTATTAGGTAAGAATACAATTCTAGTGGTTTAATCAATATCATTTATTTTAATGTACATACTCAAGTTGAAATTTTAAAAACATAGTCCTTATAAATTAACAAACTAAAAAAGGTATACAATCTGCCAATGAATCGATGCCTATACATGGATTAGGGGCCCCTAGGTGGCAAAAATGATTAACATTGCTTGGCTGCTAACCAAAAGGTCAGAGGTTCAAAACCACCCAGAAGTGCCTTGGAAGAAAGGCCTGGCAATCAAAGTCAAAAAATCAGCCACTGAATACCCTATGGAGCACAGTCCTACTCTGACACACATGGGGTTGCCATGAGTCAAAACCTGTTACCAACTGGTTTTGTTTTGTTTTTTTAAGAAGGAGGGATATAATAGATTATTGAGTGCCTATGGTTTGATAGATACCCGTCAACTGATCTAAATACATCTCATTTATTTTTATGCAAATATCTTGAGATTGATGTTATCTTCCCTATTTCATAGACGAGGAGATTGAGGCTCATAAAATCAAGAAATCTGCCCTGGCTCTGGGGACCATGGTCTCGGGGAACATCTAGCTCAATTGGCATGACACTACTTATAAAGATAATGCTCTACATTCTACCTTGGTGAGTAGTGTCTGGGGTCTTAAAAGCCTATGAGCGGCCATCTAAGATACTCCACTGGTCTCATCCCTTCGGGAGCAAGGGAGAATGAAGAGAACAGGATACAACGAAAAGATTAGTCCAAAGGACTAATTGTCCACAGCTACCAAGGCCTCCACCAGACTGAGTCCAGTACAGCTAGATGGTGCCCGGCTACCACCACTGACTGCTCTGACCAGGATCACAACAGAGGGTTCTGGACAGAGCTGGAGAAGGATGTAGAGCATAATTCTAACTCCCCCCCCCCCCCAAAAAAAAAAGACCAGATTTACTGGCCTAAAGAATACTAGAGAAACCTCAAGGGTGTGGCCCCCAGACACCCTTTCAGCTCAGAGGTGAAGTTACCTTCGAGGTTCGATGTTAAGCCTGGGAGTGGACAGCCCAGTAAAACTAAATGGGACTAACGAGGTACAGGAGTCCAGTGACAAAGGCCAGAAGGCAGAGGGGGAGTAGGAAACTTACGATAAGGAACACAAATTGAGTAAGGACACTGTCGATGTGTTGTGAGATTGTTGACCACTGGTATAGGGCAACATTTGTAGTAACTATTAAATGGAAGGCTGTTTTGTCCTGCAAGCCTTCATCTTGGGCGAGAATGGCAGCACAATTGGAAGAGCATAGTCAATATCACTTAAATGTGTAAGTAAAAAGTTTTGAAATGGTGTTAAAAAAAAAAAAAAAAAACAAATGAGACTAAAGAGGTACAGTAGTCCAGTGACAAGGTCCAGAAGACAGAAGGGGACAAGGAAGTCCCCTGGTGATAGGGAACACAAGGTGGAGTAAGGATATTCTTGATGTGCTGTGAGATTGTTAACCATGGTCATAGGGCAACATGTGTAGTAACTGTTAAATGAGAAACTATTTTGTTCTGTAAGCCTTCATCTTAAGTGAGAATAACAGCACAGTTGGAAGAGCGTAGTCAATGTCACTGAACTGTGTATGTAGAAATTTTTGAAACGGTGTATCTTTGGCTATCTGTATTTTCATCAAAAAAAAATAAAGGTTGAGAATTTAGAGGCTTAATATGTTGTGGGGTTGTTAACTAATGTCATAAAACAGCATGTGTACTACTGTTTCATGAGAAACTATTTGTTCTGTAAGCCTTCACCTGAAGTACAATAAAATATAAAAAAAAAGAAATCTGCCCTGGGTCTCTATCAGGGACCTATATACGGAAAATAGCATCTATGGCCACCAAAAACCAAACCCACTGCCATCAAGTCGATTTCAACTCATAGTGACCCCATAGGGTTTCCAAGGCTGTAAATCTCTACTGAAGCAGACTGCCACACCTTTATCCTGTGCAGCGGCTGGTGGTTTCAAGGTGCTGACCTTTCAGTTAGCAGCCCACTGCTTTAACCACCGCACCACCAAGGCTCCTTAGCGCCTATGGCAGTTTTAAATTGCTGAATGATCTCTCACAGCTGGCAATGGAAACGGAGATGGCCAATAGAAACTGCTCATTGGCGCCCCGCCTCAAGAGGAGCCGAGCATGCGCTCTGCCTGCGATGCCTTAGTTACGCCTCTGGTCTCCAGCCGGTGAGACACAAAGCCAGGATGTGATGGAGCCAGCCTGCAAGAAAATAAGAGGTAGAGGCAGCTAAAGTGAAGCAGCAGAGAGAGAAGGGGAGGATAATGACAACTGGGTAGTAGACGAAGGCCTTCCTGGGCCTCAAGATTATATCTGAGAGCAGCTGAGGAGTGATAGGATTCCGAGAGTCAAGATGAAACCCCAGAGAAAAGTCAGGGACTTGAGATAGCTGACTTCAGTGTCCTGTGCTCTGACTCAGCAAAACAGCCCAGTGAGGTTCCCACACAGAACGGAGGAAATCATTTCTTAGAACAGTGACTCGCCTTGAGGGGCTTTGCAGTAACAATCAGAAAGCTCAAACAGTTCATGCCATTAAGCAGAAAACTTCTCATGTGGAATCCATAGTTTGGTTAGCTTTCTTTTCACCACGGGTTCTTCCTAATTTCTTTTCTTATAGGGCAGACTTATCTGTTTAAGAGAAACAGTGTAAGAGGGTACACCGAGCACTTCCTTAAAATTAAGTATCTGTTCAGTGTGCCACCCTGCTACGTGAGGGCAGTAGCAGAGTTAGCCACCTGCTTACCAGCCGAGCAACAAATAGCACAGTGGACAGCCCAGGAACCTGTCAGGTCCTGTTAACATCTTTATACCTTTCTGGCATAAAGAGATCTTATTTGTTTACGTTTGCATATTCTGAGGAAATAATGCATGATCAGTTCAGCAGGACATTGCATGCAGGACAGAAATCTGACTGAGTATACAATCATTGCCTTCTCCTGAGAAATTATTATGAGAATTAATTTTCATTTGTATTTCTATTTCTAGAATGGCCTCACTGAATTGTTCTCTATTCTAAATATTCAAATTATACTAATGACTCAGATCAGCACTTTAAAAAGATACTCATTTTGAAGTTTGAAAGTTACACAGGCCCCGGCTTTTTAAAGTTATATTTAAGATCTAAACTCAGGGTATAAAAGAGACAACAAAATACAATACAAAAGAGAAGCTTTGAGCACCATGAGCCAGCCATGGGCTGAACCCTTTCGCCTCTGTTTACAAGATCACTAGAAGAAGAGATTACCGTTGGTGGCATTCCCAGGTGCCCATCAGCTGTGGAACATTGTCATTCTGATTCCCTTCTCAAAGCACCGTAGTAGACTCCCTTCCCTCTATCCAAGGTCATAAGCACTGCCTACCGTGTTTTTTGAGTATAGTGTTCACTTACTAATTTGATAAAATCCTAAATAAATGGCTAATTAGTATTAAAAGGGAGTCCCTGGGTGGTGCAAACAGTTAAGCACTTTGCTACTAACAGAAAGGTTGGAGGTTCCAGTTCACCCAGAGGTGCCTCAGAAGAAAGGCCTGGCGATCTACTACTTCTGAAAAATCAGCCATTGAAAACCCTATGGAACACAATTCTACTCTGACCACACGTGCGGTTGCCATGAGTCAGAAACAACTCAACAGCAATTTTTTTTTTTCTTTTTAGTATTAAAATGTCATTTTTTGTCCTATACAGGTAGCCTGAAATCAACAGCTCAGTAGGAGCAAAAATCATTTTGCTGGAAGCCCTCCTTGCAGTGAGTTTTCTATTTGTCTCCTCAGTGTCTCTTCTGATCTGTTTGAACACCACAGAGCAAGGATGAGAAAAACAAGATCCCTCCTGTTCATTTGCTATTGCTAACAACATTAACTAAAACGCATTCCCAATTAAGTCAGGGGAGAAGACACCATATCAGGAACAACTAATGATACTTCTTTTCTTCCGAATTGTATCAGGGGCCTAACTGATACAATTAAAGTGAGAAAAAGAAATAAGTGGAATAGAAAGTGGAAAGTTGGAGATAACATTCCTACAAGATTCTTACTTTGTAGAAAATGTTATCACCCTTGAAAATGTAAGCACAACTACTGAGAGTTCAGCCATAGCTTTAGAATAAACAGATAATAACCAACTACAAAATGCAAAAAAAATTTAAAAAAGGGAAAAATATGCAGTACCACAACGTACAAGATAAAAAGGAATAAATCTAACAAAATATGGGCAAGACCTTTCTGGAGAAAACTACAAACATTATTGAAGGACACAAAAAATAGAAACATATTCCATATTCTTAGATGAAAAGACTTACAAATTTACTAGAATTTAATCTTCTAAAAAAATCAATGAACCCCCAAGACTATGGCCCCTGGACACCCTGCTAACTCAGAACTGAAGCCACCCCCGAAACACTGTCCCGAAGCCCACCTTTCAGCCAGAGGTTAGACAGGCCTGTAAAACAAGCAATAACACACGTGAGGAATGTACTTCTTGGTTCAATCAAGTACATGAGACCAAATGGGCAACACCTGCTCAAAAGCAAAGACAAGAAGGCAGGAAGGGACAGGAAAACTGGATGAATGGACATAGGGAACATGGGGTGTAAAGGGAAAGGGGGAGAGTGCTGACACATTGAGGGAATTGCAACTAATGTCACTAAACAATTTGTGTATAAAATCTTGATTGAGAAATTAATTTGTACTGTAAACTTTCACCTAAAGCAAAAAAAATTTTTTTAAAAAAATAGTTTAGTGAAGAATGTATGCCTTGAGCATTGTGCTCTTTTAAGATCTATCTATATAGGATCAAACTGACAGCAGCAACTCAAAAGATTAGATAGGAAACTTAGGGGGCAGTGAGTTTATGTTAATGGGGGAGGGACAACTCAGAAAAGGAGGGTGAGAATGGTTGTAAAACTCAAAGAACTCAATCAATGTCACCGAATTGTACATGTAGAAATGGTTGAATTGGTGTACATTCTACTGTGTATTCTCAACAACAAAAATGAAATAAATTATAAAATAATAATATCAGCAATGATTCATTAATTGTAACAAATGTACCATACTAATGTAAGAGGTTAATAGAAACTCTGCAGTGGGAGGAGTATATGGGAGCTCTCCGTACTGTCTGCTCAGTTTTTCTGTAAACCCAACACTATTCTAAAAAATAAAGTCTATTTAAAAAGAAGAAAAAAGATCAATGAAACTCTAGTTTTAAACGATTCAACAAGGTGTTTCTTATAACTGGACGCATATATTCTAAAATTCATATAGAAAAGCAAAGAGCCAAGAATAGCTCAGACATTTTCTGAAGAAGAAAAGTGGTGACTGGGGGATAGAAACTGGCCTGTCAGGTAAGAATTGTTACCAAACCACAGTCAAATAGGAGAGTGGGGTTTGTTGCCAGGAGAGGCAAGCAGCCCAGTGGTTCAGAGAGCAAAGGCACACGTGGTCTTTTCAATAAATGTTTGTGAGACGACTGGTCATTCATACAGAAAATATTATATCCCTCACACATCCTGTCAGAAACAAATTTAGACTATAAATTTGACTAACAAATTTAGACTAATTCAAAGTCTATTAAAAACCTAGGCATGAACAAGTCCATTAAAACATTTAAAAGAAATAAAAGGGATAGATTTTATGACTTTGGAGTAGAAAATGATTTCTTAAATAAGATGTATTTAAAAGAGCAAATAATTTTTTTTAAAGGTGTATTTGACTGTCGTTAGCTGCTGTCAAGTTGACTCTGACTCGTGGTGATCTTATGTACGACAGAATGAAACATTGTCCAGTCCTGCATCATCCTCACAATCACCAGCATGTTCAAGTCCATCTCCGTGGCTATTGTGCCAAGCCATCTCACCAAGATCTCCCTTACTGGCCCTCTACTTCACCAAACATTATGTCTTCCTCTAGCAATTGATCCCTCTTAATGAGATGTCCAAAGCAAGCAAGTCTGACAATGTTCTGTTGTGATCCATAGATTGTTCATTGTCTGATTTTTGTAAGTAGATCACCAGGCCTTTTTTCCTAGTCCATCTCAGTGTGGAAGCGCCACTGAAAAACCTATTCAGCATCATAGCAACACACAAGCCTCCACTGACAGATGTTGGTGGCTGCACTTGAATGCATTGGCCAGGAATTGAACCCAGGTCTCCCATGTGGAAGGCAAGAATTCTATCAGCGAACCACCACTGCCTCCTTAGCATATTATAACCAACCATTATTTTAGAAGCTTTTTTTGTATTTGTATTAATCATTAAAGGAGCCCTGGGGGGGCAGTGGTTAAGCAATTCGCTGCTAATCTGGAGGTGGGTGGTTCAAACCCACCAGCCACTCTGAGCGAGAAAGATGTGGCAGTATGCTTTCGTGAAGATTTGCAGCCTTGGAAACCCTATGGGACATTTCTACCTTGTCCTATTGGGTCACTTTGAGTTGGAATTGACTCGACTGCAATGGGTTTGGTATTTTTTTATTAGACATTATTATCCAGCACCCTTCGTTTAGTGTTCTTACCTGCCTTCTAAAGGAAGTCATCATCTCTACATTGTGCGTTGTACTGCATGAATATTACATAGACAGGTGCAACAAAATAAAGATTGACCTGCTAACCTAAACATAGTTAATATATTCATGTCATTTTTTGAGATGTGATATTCCTTTATATCTATCTCTCCACATTTATTATTCATCTATAGATTAAAAAAAAAAAAAAAGTTGCCCTGGAGCCAATTCTGACTCATAGCAACCCTATAAGACAGAGTAGAACTGCCCATGGGGTTTCCAAGGCTGTAATCTTTACGGAAGCAGACTGCCACATCTTTCTCCTGTGGAGCAGCTTGTGGGTTTGAACCACCAACCTGTGAGTTAGCAGCTGAGCACTTAACCATTGCCCCACCAGGGTTCCTGCCTCTAAAACAACATTTCAAAATACCTTAACCACTAGACGTTGTGTTCTTCAAAAGGATTCTATGGTTAAATAAGCTTGTAAAACAAAGACTAACTGCTTTCTTTAATAATGTTATTTCCCTAACAAGTGTAATCT
Organism: Dugong dugon; assembly: GCA_030035585.1. Taxonomy (NCBI): domain Eukaryota; kingdom Metazoa; phylum Chordata; class Mammalia; order Sirenia; family Dugongidae; genus Dugong; species Dugong dugon. Next base: position 107,477,005 of record CM057466.1, on the reverse strand, counting down.
GTAACTTGCTACCCAAGGGATACGATATGCAACAGGAAAACGGTTCCAAGGTGCACTCTTCTGCAAGTGTTGGTGTTGGCATGACGGGCTTTTAAAGACTTGTTTTAGAAATATTCATCCTAGGAGCTCGGGCAGACATGGCTGTGGCAGCATGCTTGTCCATTTTCCCGTTTTTGCCTGTTCTGTAATATTCTTTGGACTTGGACAGGCATGGCTCTAGCAGCATGCTTGTCTGTTTTCCCACTTTTGTCTGTTTTATGGTATTTCCTTGGACTTGGGAAGACGTGGTTCTGGCAACATTGTTTTCCATTTTCTCACTTTTGCCTTTTTGAATATATGCAGAATAAAACTTTCTTTTTGCTTTACTAAACTTTGTGATGTTTTTCCCCTAAAACAGTTAATGGCGTAGTCATCAAGGATTTCTGAAGCTACGAATCCAGTCAACCTCAAGAAGACCTGGACTGTGGAGCAGAAGCTAGTAAAGAGAGGTCCTATCTTCTGGACCCATGCGTTCCCACTCCATGTCCTTTCAACACCACCTGGGTGAGTGCTTTCAGAAAACGAGCCTTTGCTTATTGTTTTTTGTTCTCTTTCTCAAGTTTTCTTAAATTTTGTTCAACATATGGGTTTGAAAAACTGGTTGGTTGATTAAGGAGAACCTTTCTTAGATTTTTACTTGATCATTTGGTTAAGAGTGACATTTAGTAACTCGTTAGGTGAACTGCAGTGTAGGTCCAGATTTGGGTGTTTGAAATATTAAAGAGGTAATTCTATTTTCAAAAGGCTTTGAGTCACTATAAGCTGCAAAATTCAGGCCTTTTTGTTGCTCAGAGAATACCTGGAAAATAGTGCTCTGTTTTGCCAGATTTGCAGGGGGAGGTGGCAGCTCCTGACCTGCGTTATGAAATTTGAGGGAGAAGTGGTAGTTTTGTACCTTTTTTATAACATAATTTCTCAATAAAGAATCACAATGTTAAAATTAAAATCATCAGTAGCTACTTTAAAGTACTTTCCAACTGGAGGAACTAGTATATCTAAGGTCTAAAGTAAGAGACTAGGTCTCTAGCCAGCAGAGTGAATTAAGTTCAAAAAGAAGGAAACCAAAAGCTTGAACCTTGGAGCTTAACATCTTTGATAAATGTACCAAGACACTGGACTAAGGCTCATATTTTAAAACGCTATAAATTGAGTTACTAGAAGTAATTTGGAATTTCAGTGACTACTTTGGGAAAATGAGCTTTCAATTGTCTTCCTTCCTCTTTAGGGAACTTTGCTTGATGCTCAGGTTTTGTCAGAATGTCTAATATTCCTCCATCTGAGGCTCTGACAATAAGTTTTATCTAGAACCTGTTTTTTCCATTGAATTGAGTCAGTCTCACCAAAAATTGCTGTATACACTTTAAGAAACTAGGATCCCCATATTCTTGCTTTGTGTGGTATTGTTCAGTGAGTTTATGTGGTCTTTCTGTCTCCTTTTGCCCTGAAATAGCTTACTTCTGATCTAGAGTGTTGTGTCCAAGTTTCTGTCTTGTGTCAGGCTGGAGGTTATGGCTGAGAATTACTGTTTCTTGTAAGGCTGTCTTAGAACTTCAGTTCTTTCCTCATCCAGAAAAAACTGCGTCTTGTATCTGTCTTATGATTTAGACTTCTAAAAGCTACTTGGAGAAACTTTGAAATAAATTGGTCCATTTAAAAAGTACACTAAGATCTTTATGTTCTATACTATGTCAGTCTTAAAAGGAAACCCTTACTAAGTAACCTAAGCTAGATATTATATGAAATGCGTTTTATTTAAGGAAAAAGGATAGTTTTGTCTTAAAGTAGCAGTTCTAGAATAGTAGAGAGAAGGAAATTAGTTATCTTTTGCCCTTCAAAATGCCTAGGTCAACTTAAACATATGTAAATGTCTTCCATGAGTCAAGAGAGTGAGGGCAGGGCAAGATCAGACCCCCTCAGCCCCCAGTCTCCAAGGTCCTATAGCTCTAGGGAAGCTTTTGAAAGACCCTTTCCAACTAGATAGAGACTCTTTTAAGACAAAAGATAAGAAAAATTGCTGCTTTGCTATAGTTATCAGAAACTGAGTGGATCCTGATCATAAAACTATAAACAAGTTGTCTCTATTATAGGGGAACTCTAAGAAGTCAAACAATAGAAATCACAATGAGACACACCTGAAGTGGCCTGAAAAAATGTTCCCACTCCTAGCCAGACGCTTAAGGTTATATCCACATCAATGAATTGGTCAGTTGCGCTGAGACTTTGTGATTTCCAAAGCCAGTTGATACAATCTTTAAGGGCTAAAATTAGATTGGGAAAAATATGAGAAATAGTAAAAGTTGAATGAAATCTTAGAATGTTTAAATAGACCTTATTTCAACAACAGTTATGTTTCATGATTTACAGGCTTAAAATAATTCCAAAGACATTTACGTAACTTACAGATATTAAATTGAGTTAATAGATATTCATCAAAATTTAAGTTCATATTCTTTGCCTTTTTATGCCACAAGAGGTAGAATATATATATATATATATATTTAAGTCTGCTAATGAGTGTGTTCATTTTTGCCATTTTAAAAGTATGTACTATAAGAGATATGCAACAAAGACAACATTTAAAAGATTTATTAAAAAGAAATTTATTTGATATGGTCAAGTTTTATCTGTCTGACTAAAGTTTAATGGCTTAATTTATAAGATTTTTAGGAGCTTTAATGTTACATGGCATATAAAACAAAGAATTAGGTTCCTCGCTGTTAAAATAACAAAATTTTCTTTGATTTCTGAGTTGAAGGGTTAATTTATTCTTTGTGTAATCTGCCTCAAAGGCAGAGGTTCAGCCTTCCATTAGAATAAGATTCCTGAGTCAAAAACCAAGCAGTGTGGCTTTTAGAAAAAGAAAAAAAAAGTTAAGGTTTTTACCTTAAGATCTTTGGTTAAATAACTTAAGGTTTGTTTCCTGGTGAACTGTAATAGACTCCTGACAACTCTGGGACTTCATGGAAAGCCACAAAAATTTTTATATGTTAGTATTTCCTCTTATGTTTTTGCCTAATACTGGACAACAAACACATGATTTTGTGTCATGATTTTGTTTCTGAATTGTTAACTTGGTCGCAACTTTATCTTTTTGAATCTAGCATCATCAAAGCCAATGCTTTGATTGAGGAATTCACATCATTTACCTATGAAGACCTCCTACAGGAAAGGTCCATCCTGTATTATCTTGCTAATCGTTAGTTCTCTAATGAAAGCTTGTTTTTCACATGTAAATTTTTCTATACCTTCTGTTTTCTCTAGACAAACTTGGAGTGCTCTCTATGGCTATATATTTTTGTGTGGTAGATCCAACTGTACTAGTTTAGATGATCCCTTTCCAACTGATAGTGAATTTATGTGGGCAATCTCTTGTTTAGATTCCTGATAAATGCATGGACAATGCATTTTGGAAACTTTAGGATTATCTTTAGATATTCATAGTAATGATACTAGTAATATTGGAAAGGTAATGTTAATCTGTTACACGCTGTAAAATGAAAGTGAGAAGAAAACTCATTGGTCCAACATTCAGGGTATGGTTGGTAGTTTTAATTCCTAGTTATGGTATAGTTGAATTAGAGAAATATTTAAGAAATTTGTCAATTTCTATGGGAAACATAGCAGACAAAGTTGCTAAGGGGATGGAAGCACAACAGTGAGCTCTGATCTCATAAGCCAAGGTGAAATGAGATAACAAAATAACCTTAGATTTTTTTAGTTAGTCCAAGAAAGTGGTAGTCTGTGCTGTAGACAAGATATACATAGAATTAGACAGCAAGTTACTTGGTTACACACTGTAACACCCTTACAAACACCAGATTTGTTTGTTGGTTACCATCAGGAGTAAGTATATGGGCTAAATCACTATTGCACGGAATAGTAATATTCTTAATCTGCATCTTGAGCGTATTACACATAATAAAATTTATCCTCTATTGTCTTGTACACTTAAAAGGCAATAAAAGGTCTTGGGCTAAAATGTTGATGTACACTGAGTCTGCTCGCTTCAGCAATGCGATTGATGAGAACATTGCTCTTACTTAACCTGGTGAAGACCAGATGGTATCTGCTGGAAAACCAACACGGTGAGTTTAAAGAACCTGCCATGGTCACCATCTAGGAGCTCGACTAAGTCCAGGTATTGATCATCAATGTGTTATCTCCAATCTCCAATCAAAAGGAGGGAATGATTTAGGAAATAATATTGGAGTTATTGTTTCTTGTCTTTGAGCATAGAGAATGTGACCCTACTGGAGCTGGGCTCACAAGGACTCACAAGGACACATCAACTGGGCCCTAAGGTATAAAGACAATAGCTAAAATAATCTTGGAAAATATCTATAAGGGAATCTTTCACATAAGCCAATCAAACAGAACACAAAAGACTTTCTAGTCTTATCTTTTTCTATTAGCATTTAGTGAATAGAAAATTGTTGGACCAATGAAGACCCTCCTGACTGAAACCTGTACCAATGACTGTTAAGAAAGACGATTCAAAATGTAAGATCACAGTTTCTAGCCAATCTGTGAAAAGGTGAAGCTTTCGATGGTTTTGCCCACTTGTAATGTTAATATATACCGATGGCTTTGTAATGGTTCCTTGGACTCGGGCAGACATGGCTGTGGCAGCATGCTTGTCCATTTTCCCATTTTTGCCTGTTCTGTAATATTCTTTGGACTTGGACAGACATGACTCTGGCAGCATGGTTGTCTGTTTCCCACTTTTGCCTTTTGAATATATGCCAAATAAAACTTTCTTTTTGCTTTAAAAAAAGAAAGAAATATTCATCCTAAACATCACCTCCATACCATATTTCAAATTCCAGAGCAACTTTAGTGCCCCAGGAAGCGCCAAAGCTAACCTGAAAACTTAGCTGAGAGTCACAGAGATCTGGGGAGCCTCAACCTCAGTTCTCTAGGGAGAAGTCCAGGAAAACTTGATGAGTCCTTGGGGTCACTGTGCATCTCAGGAAGGGTTATCCCTTAACCAGCCCTGGATATCCCAGGATATAAACCAAGCCAACAGTCACAGATGCATCAGTATTTAGGTGATTCTAGAAGTCCGGCAGGTTGTCTGTCAGTCTGTCGCACTGTGGTGGCTGTGTGTTGCTATGATGCTGGAAGCTATGCCACCGGTATTTCAAGTTCCAGCAGGAACCAGGACAAAGGCCAGAGCTCTCTGTGGGTAAAGTAAACTCGTTAATGCACAGTCTCAAACAGTACACTTGGCTTATAATCTTATAGGAGGTCTGGTGGCGCAACGGTTAAGCACTTGCCTGCTAACCAAAAGGTTGGTGGTTCAAGCCCACCCAGCGGCTCTGCGGGAGAAAGACCTGATGATGTGCTTACATAAAAATTACAGCCTAGGAAATCCTGTGGGACAGTTCTACTCTGTCATAGGGGGTTGCCATGAGTATGAATCGACTCCATGGCACACAACAACAAATAACAACAATAATCTTACAACCATAGGTCAATGCAGAGTTTTTCATATGAAGAAGTTTCATTCAAAGACTATAAAATATGGATGGTTTTACCCAGAGATGGATTTAGAAAGCAAGAGGTCACCGGAAGAAGATGAAGGAGTTAATGCCAGTAAAAAGGAAAAAGGAACAGAAAGTGGAGTCAGAGGGTGGAGGCAAGGAGAGTAAGTGTCAGGAGCTGGGCCTCCCCTGCATCAAGACCTGGTCCAAGCCCAGGTGTTTAAATTCTTTGGACCATAAACAAATAGAAACGGTGTGATAAACATTTCCTATCCTTCTTGGTCAAGCAGGAACCTTAACAAGCACTGTGGTAGCAGGTGGTAGGAGACGGAAAAAAAGCAGACATATTTCATGCATTCTTCACATGCCCCCTGGATTTGGTGAGCAGTTTCTCCAGACTTCTGACACGCAGAACGTTCAGGCACTAAGGCCACCCACAGATGAGGACACTGCCTGCATGGACCCCAACATGGGTGCCAACTGTGTTTTAGGCCCATCATCCTCACTAAAACGTTCAATCCTGTCTCAACAAAAACAAACAAACAAAAACAGTTGCCCTTGTTAAACATAATCAAAATGCCACAGAATTTGAACATAAGGTTTATTCTGAGCAGTTACTTTATGTGCATATAGGGGAATCATTTTTTATTCCAGAAAAAAGCAAATGGCTCAAAGAAGCTAGGTCCAATGAGGCTTACAAAGAGAAGAGGACCGGGAACTATAGAAGATTAATCACTGGCTAACCTCAACATTATTGACTGAAGCCTGACCTCACCCTTTTACTGAACCAAAAACCAAACCTACTGCCGTGGAATCAATTCTGACTCATCGTAACCCCATAGGGTTTCCAAGGCTATAAATCTCTACAGAAGTAGACTGCCACATCTTTCTCCTGAGGAGCTGCTGGTGGTTTCAAACCACTGACCTTTCGGTTAGCAGTTGATCACTTTAACCACTGTGCCACCGGGCCTCTTTTACTGAGACCAATGGATATCATGTGACAAGATGGTCTCTGGCCCTCCACCTAGCCATAAATTTTGAAATTCAAATTTAGTCAGCTTGGCTTCAAATAGGAAAAGAAAGGATTTGCAACTTTGGGTGAAAGAAAAGCCATTGGCTGATTAATTTTTTTCGGGGATTTCTTTAAAGTGAATAGTTGGTTTCTTGAATAAGAAAACCCCAAAATCAAAGTGAGTTATCTGCTATCAATTTTTGTCTTTGAGACCGTCAAATTGATTGTGACTCGTGGCAACCCCATGTATGTCAGAGTAGAACTGTACTCCCTGGGTGGTACAAACACTGAACACGCTTGGCTGCTAACCAAAAGGTTGGAGGTTCAAGTCCACCAGAGGCACCTCAGAAGAAAAGCCTGGCATTCTACTTCTGAAAAATCTGCCACTGGAAACCCTGTGGAGCACTGTTCAACTCCTGTTAGTTCCCCTCTTTTGACTATCTGTTGACTTTTTTTTTTAAATTAAACTGCCACCTAAAAAGATACACACAGAACAGATCCTAAATATATGTATATCTACTTTTAATGCAAAGGTGAGGAAATGGGAGCTTATTGATGAAAGGTGGGTAAGGAGGGTCTGTGGATACTGTACAATTCTACTGTAAGGAATTAAAGTTATCATGCCTCTCTCTCACCCCCACAAATCTGTCAGTTTGTCATACTGTGGGGGCTTGCATGTTGCTGAAGAATGGGAATTCCAGAACACATAATTGTGCTCATGAGGAAGCTGTACCTAGATCAAGAGGCAGTTGTGCAAACAGAACAAGGGGATACTGTGTGGTTTAAAGTCAGGAAAGGTGTGCGTCAGGGTTGTATCCTTTCACCATATTTATTCAGTCTGTATGCGGAGCAGATAATCCAAGAAGCTGGACTATATGAAAAAGAATGCAGCATCAGGATTGGAGGAAGACTCATTAACAGCCTGTGATATGCAGATGACAAAACCTTACTTGCTGAAAGTGAAGAGGACTTGAAGCACTTACTGATGAAGATCAGAGACTACAGCCTTTGGTATGGATTACACCTCAACATAAAGAAAACAAAAATCCTCACAACTGGACCAATAAGCAACATCATGATATATGGAGAACAGACTGAAGCTGTCGAGGATTTCATTTTACTTGGATCCACAATCAACACCCATGGAAGCAGCAGTCAAATCAAAGGATGCATAGCATTGGGCAAATCTGCTGCCAAAGACCTCTTTAAAGTGTTAAAAAGCAAAGATCTCACTTTAAGGAATAAGGTGCGCCTGACCTAATCCATGGTGTTTTCATATGCATGTGATAGCTGGACAATCAATAAGGAAGACTGAAGAAGAATTGATGCCTTTCAGTCGTGATATTGGTAAAGAATATTGACTATACCATGTACTGCCAAAAGAAAAAAAATCTGTCTTAGAAGAAGTACAGCCAGAGTGCTCCTTAGAAGCAAGGATGATAAGACTTTGTCTCACATACTTTGGACATGTTATCAGGAAGGACCAGTCTCTGGAGAAGGACATCATGCTTGGTAAAGCTGAGGGTCAGAGAAAAAGAGGAAGATCCTCAATGAGATGGACTGACACAGTGTGCAACAACAGGCTCAAGCATAACAAGAATCATAAAGATGGAACAGGACCAGGCAGTGTATTATTCTGTTGTACATACGGTTGCTATGAGTCGAAACCAACACCATGGCACCTAGCTACGCACCAACATGCCTCTCTCTCAAGAGCTCTAGGCACTTAGAGTTGTTTCTGGTTCGAGCTAATCAGCAGGGTCCTGGTTAGGACCATGGGTCATGGCTGGCCTCCCAGAGCCCATTGATGTGGAGGTGAATACTTCCCTTCCTCTGCTTTGAGTGACCCTCAGTTTGGCTGGACCAGGCCCCTGTCCGTTGGGTGCAGCGGAAAATGTGCTCATGTGAGAGGTGCTGGGGTGGCTGCCACCTAACACCCTGAGGCTGCGTTCTCCTACAGAAATACAGAATAGGCATCACTGATTTCACTCCTCTGGGTTGCCCTCCTGGACAATGGGGGTTGGAGGTTGCAAAAGCTTTTTTCTTAGAGTTATTAGAAAGCAAATTCAGCATTTTTTTTCCTGTTGACATGATTTCCTAATCATACTTAGCTTAGTTTTGAGCCCAAGTTTGTTTTCAATGTAATTTTTATTCTGTTTTTTCCAGCTATCAGTCTCCAAATTTGAAAGAAATTAAACAAAATTCTAAAAGTTGAAATCGAAATTCTATGAGACAGGAATTATGCACATATATGAACTTCTAAATTTTTTATCCTTTATCAGATTTTTGCCATAAGGATTGTTCTCATTTTGGAGAAGGAATTGGCAAGTTTTCTATGCCCTGGAACAGTTTAATTGACATAAGAGTTAACTATTCCTTGAAGATTTTAAAAAACCCACTTATAAAAGTAATTAAGACTGGCATGCCCAACAAGTTTTGAATAAAAATAGTATACTATTTTGAGTGCTCAGTAGGCCCTAGGTGGCAAAAACAGTTTGCCCTTGACTACTAACTGAAAGTTTGGCAGTTTGAATGTGCCCAGAAGTACCATGGAAGAAAGGCCTGGCAATCTGCTTCCATAAAGTTTACATCCAAGAAAAATCCTACAAAGCAGTTCCACTCTGTCACACAAGGTTGCCATGAGTGAAATTGACTCATCTGCACAGGGTTTTCAGTGCTCAGTAAACTCTTTAGGGAAGCAGTCAGGCTGTGAGGGGTACCTGTCCATGGCTGGTGGCTCATCTCGCAAAGCTTGTGGCTGGTACTGTCAGGGAGACAGGGTAGGGTGTCAGTGGTGAGGGAGCAGGATGTGGAGGTCGCGCCCCATGACTCTGTGCTTCTTTGCCTCCAGATGTGACCACACGTCATGCTCATGGCAGAGAACCTAGGGCACAAGCGCGCTTTACTACCAGGGTTGCTAGGACGAGGTAGCTGGGGCTGAACTGGGGGCAGAGGCAGAGAGGAAGGCGAAGGTCTGGGCACCGATGCCTAGTTAAAATAACAAAACCCACAACCAAGAGGCATGTACAGGCAAGATCTTCTAGTAATATTTAGGGTGAGGTGAGTGGGAGGGGCAGCATTCTCAACACACACCTCTGAGATCTCCATTCTGTGGCTTCTCCCCCGCCCTCGTTTTCCATTCATTTTAGCCAGAATTGAGCTCTATAACAATGATACGACAGAAAAGGGCAGGTCTAATGGTGAGAAACAAATTTGCTTTCTTCCTGATTAGTTCATTCATCTAATACTGGTTGAGCATTGTGATGGTTAACGTTATGTGTCAACCTGGCTAGGCCATGATCCTCAGTGGTTTGGCAGACACTATACATCATCCTACATTTTGTGATCTGATGTGAGCAGCCCAATCAGTTGAAAGGGGAGTTTCCTTGGGGGTGTGGCCCGTATTCAATATACACATGGGTGTTCTGGCAAAGCTCTCTCTCTCCCTCCTGCACTTTCCCCAACCGACTTCCAGTTCTTGAGCCATGAGAAGCTTGCCTCCTGATCTGACATATGTATATAGTAGTTCCCCCTTATCCACAGGGATATGTCCCAAGACCTCCCATGGAGGCCTGAAACTGAAGATAGTACCAAACCTTATATATACTATGATTTGTCCTATACATACATACCTATGATAAAGTTTAATTTATAAATTAGGCACAGTAAGAGATTAACAATAATACCTAATAATAAAATAGAACAATTATAACAATAAAGTGTAATAAAAGTTCCATGAATGTTGCAACGGATGGCTACATACTTATTTAACATTTTTGAACCTCAGTCGATCACGCATAACTGAAACCACGGAAAGTGAAACCCTGGATAAGGGCGGGGGCTGGAATATATACACATATGTGTGTATATATGTATGTAAATAGTTACATATATGCTTCACTAGTTTTGCTCCTTTAGAGAACCCAGCCTGAAATAAGCGTTCTTAGTGCAGGGCACCATGATGTAGGCCACAGTGGACACGCACTGGGAGGTTTCAAATAGCCGGCTTCACCTAGAACAGTGAATTCGGAAGTTTTAAACTTGTGAAGGGAGCCCTGGTGGTGCAACATTTAAGAGCTCATGCTAACCAAAAGGTTGGCAGTTCGAACCCGCCCAGCGGCTCCACAGGGGAGAAGACCTAGCAATCTGCTCCCTTAAAGATTACGGCCTAGAAAACCCTATGGGGCAGCACTACTCTGTCACTTTGGGTTGCCGTGAGTCAAAAATTGACTAAATGGTATCTAACAACAACAACTATGAAAATCACTTTTTCTGATTGTAAAAAATAGTCACTCTGAAAGGAATTAAAACAATACAAAACTTGGAAAAAGAAAAGTGGAACTACACCATAATCTCTCCCTCCCTCCAGGTGCAGAGCTATGGTTACCAGAGTGTATCCTTACAGACCTTTTCATAAACCTCAGCTACTATGTGGGAGTTAAAGAAAATACTTTGAAAAACCTTCCTCAATTTTATTATTTTACTAGAAATTTTACTAGTTAATTCACATATGAGATTTGCATCAGGAAGCAACTCCTGAGAGGTGAGCACCTCCCCTGCGGTCCTGCTGTGATGGAGTTCTTTGCCTGAGCAACTGCACGAAGCCTGTGTTGTCCGACCCACCTCCTAGATTGCTCATTCAGGGTTAGTGCAACACAGGGCAATCTATCTTTCTAGAACACAACTCAACCCAGGACTCTCAGGCTTGAAATTGAAGAGCTAACTTTCCCCAGACTAATAAAGTAAATGCTTGCTGAGCTCCATCATGTTTCCTGAATGTCTGAGAGATGGATTCTGAGGCTGTAATGGAAGCCATGACATACTTATCCTGGGAGGCAAGACGTCCACTCACCCACAGAGCTGGCTAAAAAGGACGCTTGAGACACTACGTGAGTGTTCAGGGACTTTCCTCACTAAGGATACTACCTAAAGAATAGTCTGTTGGATAGATGGTTAGATAGATAGACAGACAGACAGAAAGGTAGATGTAGAAATAGATGGCAAATGATAGATAATAATAAATAATGGATGAATAAACACACAAATATTCATTTCTGCAAGAACCTCTTTGAACTGAATGTCCACAGCAGTAAATGTGTCAAATTGCTATCCACAGTGAAAACTTCTGGGATCTTTATGTATTATTGTCAGAGGATACTGTAATTCCTAGACCAAAGCAGAAACCTGGGTCGGCTGCTAACCGAAAGGCGGCAGTTGGAACCCATCAGCCACTCAATGGGAGGCAGATGTAATTGTCTGCTTCCGTAAAGATTATAGCCTTGGAAACCCTATGGGGCAGTTCTACTCTGTCGTGTTGGGTGGCTATGAGTCGGAACGGACTCCACAGCAACGGCGTTTTTGGTTTCAGGTGCACTGAGTGTGTGTATTGTAGGTCACCTGGAGAATAGGTGTCTGGTTAGTTGCTTTTTTTAACTGTTTAATGGTGACTAGAAAAATGGCAGTGGTAAACTAAGAAATACAGGGAGACAAATAAAAATAGAGATCTCTTGGTCAGACATCTCTGTTGGAAGATTCTGCTTTCTAAGTTATGATCCTAATAGTGTGCGTGTGTATAATCATGATTACACATAACACAGTAGATTGCCAGATTTAATATATAAAAATACAGGAGAGACTGGAAGTTCTGATGTGTGTATACTAGAATTGTCATAAAACTCAGGACACCAGGTAAATTTTAGTTACAGATAAACAATGACTTTTTAGGATAAGTATATCCCAGGAAATATATATATATATATATTGTCCCACACAATATGTCCTGTTATCTCCAATGTGGAATTGTGGAATCAAAGGCTTTTCTTCTTATTAAAGGACTTTCAGACACCAGCCAATTTTGGAGAATTTGGAGGGTGGGAATGAATGAGGAAAGAATCCCTTTAAAACCTTGGGGCCATCTGCTGGCCTCAGATGTCTGGGCACTTTCCTTTTTGGTCACTGGTTCAGGCCCCTTTTTTGCAGGTAACTCAAAATAGCCCTCCTAGCTATTCACACTAACATACAAGATTTATATTTCAAGGGGACATTTTATGTTTTATTTTAATCAATAACTACTATAGCACAGTTGCTTTCTGCCCTGTTCTCCTATGTCTTCTTGTTTCTCCTCTGGTGCTGGGCACAGCGGTAATAGACAGCATTACTCCTGGGGTGGGGTAAGAGGAGGAGGAAAAGGGAAGTAGGGAGTGGAGACTTAGAGTTAACCCTGTTCTGAATCACTGTTACCTTCAATTGCAGAACATCTCTAATATCAAAGCACAGAGACCACAGATAGAAAACACCTACATTGCTATAAAACAGTTACAAAGCACAAGTCATACTGCTTTTATCCCCCTGTCTCTTATCCCCACTGCCTCAGACCTTACCCTTCCATGAGCCATCCTTCACCTTGCTGTCAGAATATTCTAAAACCTAAATCTTAAAATGCCACTCTTGCACTCAAAAGCCAGCCTTGCTGTCTAGTGACTACAGGATGAAATCTAGAGTTGTCTTCAAAATCCTCACACTTTGGCACTAATCTACTTTTCAACCTCATCCCTTAGTACAATCCACAGCCAACATGATCCTGAGTGTTGTGCTTCTGTGCCACTCATCCTTTCAGGGATTCATTCAGCAAATATTAACTTGAGTCAAGCACAGTGAAATACTCAGGGGTAAAATGGTGGAACAAGCTTACAGGCCTTTGGAGGACAAAGAAATGCAGCCAGTTTTGTAAATGATAGGAAGAGGGGAGTGCAGGGAGCATACAGGAGGGACACTTAATCTATAGAGGGAAAGGGGGTAGTTCAGGGCAGGATTCCAGGAGAGAGTGATGTTCTAAAGTGGGCTTTGGCAAACTACAATCCACCGGCCAAATCCAACTCTCCTCTTTTGGTAAAGAAGGTTTCATTGCAACACAGCCATACTCATTTGTTAACATATTTACTGGCTGCTTTCATACTACTGCATACATACAAAGGCAGACTTTAGTAGTTGTGGTGAAGCCCATATAACCTGCAATATATTAAATATAAATCTATTAAATGTACTAAAACATTTACTATTGGGCACTATACCTAAAAAGTTTCCCAACCTCTGTTCCCATCTGGTGTTTTCCAGGTGAAGAAGTTTGGAAGAAAAGTGTTCCCAGCCCTGAGGTTTAAGAGAACATGGTAAGTGGGAGAACAAGAAGTTCAGGGGGTGAGGAGAATTGTGGGCAGGAAATTTAAGTGGAGGTCAGATTTGAAGGATTTTGTAAACTACATTAAGGAATGCCTTTGATCTCTCTGTTCCATTTCTATAGAAAGCTTTTCCTCTCAATTTGCCTTTCAAAATCTTAACCATTCTTTAAAGTTGACCTTAAATTTCATCTTCATCAAAAGCCTTTGGCAACAATAGTTTTTTTCCATTGTTCTTTTTATTTATACTTCTGCAATAGCGTTTTTATTATAGTATTTTGTCATTAACTGTTCCCCTCATTTGATAGCTAACTTCTTGCAAGGAAGAATCACTTACCTTTATAGAGACTAAGACAATTAATGCAGTTACGCATAAGTAGATGTTCAATAAACATGTTGGAATAAATATATATGGTGGTTTCCCAACAGGAATGTAAGAATAATTACAACAACGTTATTCGATTGCAACAGTTGAACACTTCCACAGAGGTAATCCCTGCAGCTCGCCTTCCCCATCATCAATGGAACATTGGGAAAAGATTGAATCCATGGTCAATGTCTCCTGCTGGTCACCGCCATCATTTACAGCTGCTTCTCCACACTGCAGAGTAATGGAACAAATCATTTCTACTTTATTATTGCTTTGCCTTACTTTCTCATGGCTCATATTCCATTGGCCAGTCTAAATGCCAATCATATTTCCTTTTGCTCTTTTTCTTCTATCACGCACTCCAATTTTGGTTTGCTTAAATAAGATTAATGTTCCCAACTGTAGGGTTTTTTCTTTTCCTTTGCATAAACATTTCTTTGAGCAAGGATCATATGTCTGGTAGCTTTGTTACAATCCAGTAACATGGAGATATCTACTTTCCTTATTGCAAAAACAGCATGGTCAAGGTATTCGGTATTGAGGTTAATATTTAATGGCTAAATAAGACATTTAATTCTAAATACCATCTGTCCCAGACCTGATATTTTACATATGAGGAACCTGGAATCCCAGCAGTAGTCAAATGACAGGCAGCTGGTTTGCATGGCAAAACACCAAAGCACCTTCTATCAAGTTTCAAAGTTCTCCCTTCAGAAGATATCATGCTACTGTGTTTCTGTGCCACTATCAACTCTAGTTTGTTATCAGGCAACCATCAGTTTTATCATTGTTTCTACATTTGGAGACAGAGCTACTAAGTCTTGGTCAAGCCCTATGATTCATTTCCTTACTCTCCAGCAAAGGTCGCCATGGTTCCCATTCAGAGCTCTGCCACGTGCTCCCTTTGGGGGGTGCAGCCTGTGTCCTCTTGACCTAAAAACAGCTTTGGTGGGGCCATGAGTCATTAATTCCCTAATGTCTTTTCCAATTGCAGATAAGCTCACAGTTGATTAAATGATGGAGCCAAGTGAGGAATGCAGGTTGGCACTGGTCTAGGAAAAAAAAAATTCCTTTTCCAAAGTAAAATATTTATTTTAATTGGCTCACAATAAATCGTAGGTGTGATTGTAACTAACAAAAAGAGGCATGCACTTTGTGGAACTGGCATAGTATAGGAAAGGAAAAAAAAGTATACAGAAATGGAACAATTTTACACTGATCCTGATATTTGTGACTTAGAGAAATTTTATAGGATTATAAAATCTGCTAGAATTGGTAGCTCTGTAGAGTAATTTAGAAACACAATTTCAGAACTGGAAAGTACTTTATAGAATAAATGGTTCAACCTCCTTATTTTGGAGATAAGAAAAATGAGAACATAGAATGTTCCGTGGCAAAACTAGGGTTCCTGATTCCTGTGTGTACCTCCATTTTTAAACTTTTAGGTGAATGGCAATTTTTTTTAAGTTTTACACTATTTTATATAATTCAAAAACTGGATTGATTGTTCACCATACAGAGATGGAAATTTAATCTTTACCTGTTTAGTAGGTAGATGATTCAATCCAGGTTCAATTGTATATATTTTTTTTAATTTTATTGTTTTTTAGGTGAAAGTTTACAGAGCAAATTAATTTTTCATTAAAAAATTTATACACAGGAGCCAACATGGCACTATAGACAGAAGCACCACACCATCCCTCCACAGCAAAGACCTGAACAACTAAGCAAAACAGAGACAAACATCAATTCTGGAACCCTAAGCATCAAATGAAGAGATAAAGAACTCAGCTAAGCACTGAATGGAATAAAAAACTGACAGGGAATAGAAAGTGAGGAGAATTACAAGCAGAGGTCCCCTATCAGCTAAAGCAGCAGAGATCCACCACCTTGGATGTCTGTCAGAGATCGGCAGACAGGGAGTACAGGAAAGCAATTTCACAGAGCTCCTAGCAGGAGACAGAGCACCCAGTAACCATCGATACATGCTTTCCCACTCTCCACCCCACCTCCCCCTACTCAGACTTCGCTGCTTTCCAGAGGGATGATCCGCTGCTTGCCAGCGGACTGCGACTGTGGCATGGGAGGTGCCAGTTCTGTGCCAGGTGGATTCGCCCCAACCACATTGGCGGACTTCTTCAGTGCCATTTCTTTGTTGCTGGTGTTACTTTTTTGGCCTCTTTTGGTTTCTTCCCTCCCTCTCGCCTCCTCCCCCTCCTTTCTGTTTAACTCCTGACTCCGTGTGTCATCTTTGCTTCTTCTTGACAGGCTGTGAAGCTTTGTTTGGCTGGGGAACTGGTTCCGCAGTCCATACTGCCATGCTGGTGGTATCCCTGGGTTTTTTTTTTTCTTTTTGTTTATTTGTTTGTTTTCTCTATCTTTTTTCTTTTTTCTCATTTCTCAGTTTCTTGTCTCTTTGTACTTCCCTTCTTTTCCTGTCTGCTTAATGCCTGCTGTTGTTTATCATTTCCACCCCTTCTAACTGGGCTGTACTGTGTAGCTTCAGAGCCACTTCCCTGATCTGCACATCTGCGCTGGTAAGATCCCTAAGGGCTCCTATTTCTCTCTCCACTTTATTGTCTTTCCCCTACCCAACCTAACTCCACACATCATAACCTCCCCCTCCCCCTCCCTCATGCCTATATGCACCATGTACTGAACATTGCACTCCCAAGCAGCACAGGTATGGCCTACAGGAACATGCCCTGCACTGACCCCTGGCTTACCTTGGCAGCCCCATTACATGCCACAAACAACCCATCCCAGCCCCTTACCTTCAACTGGACCTGCCCTGCTGCACCATAGCTGAGCGACTGGCCCTGCCCATCAGACAAAGAGATGAAAAATACCATGTCCACAGACCAGTGAACAACAAAGAATGCACAGCCCACCTGCTCAGACATAACCAAATAAAACAAAAAAGCAGGATGAAATGAACAAAACTACAATCAATAAACAAAGAATATAACTACTGAATTTCCTGATGACAGCAGACAATATCAAAACATATAAAAAAAAACAGGACAGGATGGTTCCAGTAGGCATCCAAAATAAAACACTGGATGACTATCCAGTAGAAGAAAAGGCATGAGAACTGCCCGATAGACAATCCAATCTCTAATATTCAGAGCTATCCAAGAGTTGAAGCAAAAAGCACACAAAAATGGGGAAAAAATAGACAAATTCATGGAAAAGGCAGACGAATTCATGGAAAATACAGACAAAAAATGGAAGAATTCAGGAAAATAATACAGGAACAAATGCCAAAACAAATTCACAACTAGAAATCATACAAA
Organism: Dugong dugon; assembly: GCA_030035585.1. NCBI lineage: Eukaryota > Metazoa > Chordata > Mammalia > Sirenia > Dugongidae > Dugong > Dugong dugon. The sequence goes on along the minus strand of CM057466.1, from coordinate 107,459,633 downwards.
AACAATTAGAAATCCAAAAGATAAACAACAAGATTTCTTAAATGGACAGTGTCATAGAAGGGCTGAGGAGCAAGTTCAAAACAATGGAAGACAGGATCAGCGAAATTGAAGACAAACACTTGAATACTACTTTGAGGAAAAATCAGAAAAAAAGAACAAAGAAAAATGAAAAAAACCTGATAATTGTGTGGGATATAATCAAAAGCAAAAATGTGCAAATGATCAGAGTTCCAAAACAGGAGGAGAAAACAGAAAATACAGAGAGGATCATTGGAGAATTGCAGAAAGGAAACATCCCTAATATCATGAAAGATGAATAACTGACCATCCAAGAAGTTCAACAAACCCCATACAGGATAGACCCCAAAAGAAAGTCACAAAAGCATATCATAATCACACTAGCTAAAACCAAAGGCAAAGAAAGAATCCTGAGAGCAGCTCGAGAAAAATGAAAAGTTGCATACAAAGGAGAAACAATAAGATTAAGCTCTGATTATTCAGAAGAAGCCATGCAGGCAAGAAGGCAATGGGATGACATATATAAAACCTTGAAAGAAAAAAATTGCCAGCCAAGAATAATATGTCCTGCAAAACTCTCATTCAAATATGATAGTGAAATTAGGACATTTCCAGATAAACAGAAATTAAAGGGACTATGTAAAAACTAAACCAAACTTACAAGAATTATTAAAAGGAGTCCTTCGGTCTGAGAACAAACAACAACAGACCACAGCCTGAATCTAGGATGCAAGATTGTACCAGCCAGATACCAGTCTAGGAAATTAACTCTCAAGGACTATCCAAAACCAAAAGCATTACAACAGGGAACCAGAGAGGTTAATCTGTAAATGACAACAACATCAGAACAATGAAAGAGGGAATAAACGGTGCAGATATAGAACCTTCTAATGGAGAGAAAGACAAGGCAATACCAGGTAATAATAAACTAGACTGGTTCAAACCTAGGAAGATAAGGGTAAATTTCAAGGTAACTGCAAAGAAAGTTAACAAACCTACTCATCAAAATAAAGAAGAAAAACATAAAGTCTCAGTAAAAACAAGATCTACAAAAACAAAAGAAATTTAAAAAATCCACAAACAAAAAGAATTCAGCACAGGAGAGTAAGAGGAACAAAGAAATCATTGGTACCACAGAAAAAGCACTACAAAATGATAGCAATAAACTCACAACTATCAATAATTACACTGAACATAAATGGCCTATATGCACCCAAAAACAGAGAGTGACAGAATGGATTTAAAAAATAGGATCCATCAATATGCTGTCTAAAAGAGATACACCTTAGAAATGAAGACATAAATTTATTAAAAATAGAAGGATGAAAAAAAATATATCAAGCAAACAGCTACCAAAAAAGAGCAGGAGTGGCAATACTAATCTCAGATAAAATAGACTTTGAAACAAAATCCACCATAAAAGACAAAGAAGGGCATTATATCATGATTAAAGGGATGATCCATCATGAAGACATAACCATAATAAATAACTATGCACCCAATGACAGGGTTCCAAAATGCACAAAACAAACTTTAACAGCACTGAAAAGAGAAACTGACAGTTCCACTATCATAGTAGGAGACTTCAACACACCACTGTCAGTAAAGGACAGAGCATCTAGAAAGAATCTTAACAAAGATACAGAAGACCTAAAGGCCACACTCAGCCAACTGGAACTCATAGACATATATATAACACTCCACTCAACAGCTGCAAAGTACACATTCTTTTCCAGCCCACATGGAATGTTCTCCAGAATAGACCACATCTTAGGCCACCAAGAAACCCTCAACAAAAACCAAAACACTGAGATAATACAAAGTATCTTCTCTGATCACAACACCATCAAAGTGGAAAAGCAAGGGAAAAAAATCAATTACATGGAAACTAAATAACACCCTGCTTAAAAAACACTGGGTAATAGAAGAAATCAAAGACAGAATCAAAAAATTCCTAGAAGCAAATAAAAATGAAAACACATCATACCAAAACCTTTGGGACACAGCAAAGGCAGTCCTCAGAGGTCAATTTATAGTAATAGATGCACACATAAAAAAGAAGGGACAAAATCAAAACATTAGCTACACAACTCAAACAAATAGAAAGAGAACAGCAAAAGAAGCCTACAGCCACCAGAAGAAATGAAATAACAAAGATCAGAGCAAAAATAAATGAAATAGAGAATAGAAAATAGAATCAACGCAACCAAAAGTTGGGTCTTTGAAAGGATCAACAAAATCAACAAACCGCTAGTCAAACTGACAAAGAAAAACATGAGATGACAAAAATAACCTAAATAAGAAATGAAATGGGGGCATTAAAAGAGACTCAACTGAAATAAAAAGGATCATAACAGAGTATTATGAAAAACTGTAATGTATTTGAAAATCTAGAGAAAATGGACAAATTTCTAGAAACACACTACCTAAACAAACTGTCACAAATTGATGTTGAAAATCTGAATATACCCATAACAAGAGAATAGATTGAAAAAGTAATTTAAAGAACTCCCCCCAAAAAAAGCCCTGGCCCAGATGGCTTCACTGGAGAATTCTACCAAACCTTAAGAGAAGACTTACACCAGTACTACTCAAACTATTTCAGAACATAGAAAAGGAAGAGATACTTCCAAATTCATTCCACGAAGCCAGCATAACCCCAATACCAAAATCAGGCAAAGACACCACAAAAAAAAAAAATTACTGAACAATATCTCTCATGAATATGGATGTAAAAATTCTCAACAGAATTCTAGCCAATAGAATTCAGCATCACATCAAAAAAATAATACACCACTACCAAGCAGGATTCAAACCAGGTATGCAAGGATGGTTCAACATTACAAAATCAATCAACGTAATCCACCACATAAATAAAATAAAATAATCACATGATCATTTCAATTGATGCAGAAAAGGCATTCGACAAAGTCCAACACCCATTCCTGATAAAAACTCTCAACCAAATAGGTATAGCAGGGAGATTTCTCAACATAATAAAGGTCATCTGTACAAAACCAATGGCCAACATCTTTCTTAATGGAGAGAAGCTGAAAACATTCCCCAGGAACAGGAACAAGACAAGGATGCCCCTTATCTCCACTCCTATTTAACATTGTGCTGGAAGTCCTAACTAGAGCAATAAGGCAAGAAAAAGAAATAAAGGGTATCCAAACTGGAAATGAAGAAGTTAAACTGTCCCTGTTTGCAAATGATATGATACTATACATGGAAAACCCTAAAGACTTCACAACAAAACTACTGTAACTAATAGAAAGATTCAGCAGAGTAGTAGGATACAAGATAAACATACAAAAATCAGTTAGATTCCTATACACCAATAAAGAGAATGATGAGAAGGAAATCAGGAAAACAGTACCATTCATAACATCTCCTTAAACAAGAAGGTACTTAGGAACAAATCTAACCAGGGATGTAAAATACCTATACAAAGAAAACTACAAAACATGACTGCAAGAAACCCAAAGGGATCTACATAAATGGAAAAAATATACCATGCTCATGGATAGGTAGACTCAACACTGTGAAAATGACAATTCTACCCAAAGCAATTTACAAATAGAGAGATGGAAAAACTAATCATTAACTTTATATGGAAAGGAAACAAGCCCTGGATAAGTAAAGCACTATTGAAGAAGAAAAATAAAGTAGGAGGACTTGCACTACCTGACCTCAGAACCTGCTATACAGCTACGGTAGTCAAAACAGCCTGCTACTGCTACAGCGACAGACACATTGACCAATGGAGCAGAATTGAGAACCCAGATGTAAATCCATCCACCTACAGTCACCTGATCTTCGACAAGGGCCCAAAGTCCATCAAATGGGGAACAGGCAGTCTTTTTAACAAATGGTGCTGACAAAACTGGATGTCCACCTGCAAAAAAATGAAACAGGACACATACCTCACACCATACACAAAAACTAATTCAAAATGTATCAAAGACCTAAATATAAAGTTCATAGAATAAAAAATAGTATCAATGCTAGAGGTGCTTATACACGGCATTAACAGGATACAAACCATAACTAACAATACACAAACTCCAGAAGATAAGCTAGATAACTGGGATCTTCTAAAAATTAAACACTTATGCTCATCAAAAGACTTCACCAAAAGAGTAAAAAGAGAACCTACACACTGCGGAAAAAATTTTGGACATTACAAGTCAGACAAAGTTCTAATCTCTAATATCTACAAGAAAATCCAACACCTCTACAACAAAAAGACAAATAATCCTATTAAAAAATGGGCAAAGGAAATGAACAGACACTTCACCAAAGAATACACTCAAGTGGACAACAGACACATGAGGAAATCTTGGGATCGCTAGCCATCAGAGAAATGCAAATTAAAACCACAATGAGATACCATCTCACCCCGGCATTACTGGCATAAATCAAAAACACTGGAAATAACAAATATTGGAGAGGCTGTGAGGAGATCGGAACTCTTATGCACTGCTGGTGGGAATGCATAATGATACAACCATTTGGGAAAATGATATGGCACTTCCTTAGAAAGTTAGAAATAGAAATACCATACGATCAAGCAATCCCAGTCTTAGGAATATATCCTAGAGAATTAAGAAGCTGTCACACGAATAGACATATGCACACCCATGTTCATTGCAGCATTGTCCACAATAGCAGAAAGATGGAAACAACCTAGATGCCCATCAACAGATGAATGGATAAACAAACTATGGTACATACACACAATGGAGTATTATGCAACGATAAAGAACAATGATGAATCTGTGAAGTATCTCAAAACATGGATGAAAGTGCAGGACATTATGCTGAGTGAAATAAGTCAATCACAAAAGGACAAATATTGTATGAGACCTCTACTGTAAAAACTCATGAAAAAGTTTACACACAAAAAGAGACAATCTTTGTTGGTTACAAGGGATGGGAGGGATGGGGGGTTACTAAATAGACAATAGATAAGTGGTAACTTTGGTGAAGGATAAGAAAGTACACAGTACTGGGGGAAGCCAGCACACCTTGTACAAGGAAAGGTCATGGAAGCTCCCTAGACACATCCAAACTCCCTGAGGGACTGAATTGCTGGGCAGAGGGCTGGGGGGACCACGGTCTCAGGGAACATCTAGTCAATTGACATAACACAGTTTATAAAGAAAATGTTCTACATTCTACCTTGGTGAGTAGCATCTGGGGTCTTAAAAGCCTGTGAGCAGCCATCTAAGATACTCCACTGGTCTCACCCCTTCCGGAGCAAGGGAGAATGAAGAGAACAGGATACAAGGAAAAGATTAATCCAAAGGACTAAGGAGCCACAGCTACCATGCCTCCACCAGACTGAGTCCAGTACAACTAGTTGGTGCTCGTCTACCACCACTGACTGCTCTGACTGGGATCAGCACAGAGGGTCCTGGACAGAGTGGGAGAAAAATGAAGAAAAAAATTCTAACTCACAAAAAAAGACCAGACTTACTGGCTGAGAGAGACTGGAGAAACCCTGAGAGTATGGCCCCCGGACACCCTTTTAGCTCAGTAATGAAGTCAGTCCCAAGGTTCACTGTTCAGCCATAAGATTAGGCAACTCCATAAAACAAAACGAGACTAATGGGGCACAACAGTCCAGGGACAAGGACTAGAAGTCAGGAGGGGGCAGGAAAGCTGATATTAGGGAACCCAAGGTCAAGAAGGGAGAGTATTGACATGTCATGGGTTGTTAATCAATGTCATAAAACTATATGTGTACTAATTGTTTAATAAGAAGATAGTTTGTCCTGTAAACCTTCATCTAAAGTACAATAAAAAAAACTAAAAGAAAGGAAAAAAAATAGAAAAAAAAAACATTATACATAAATTGTTTTGTGACATTTATTGCAATCTCCCTTTCCACCCTGTGTTCTCTGTGTCCATTCCGCCTTCTTGTCTTTGCTTTTGGGTAGATGTTGCCCATTTGGCCTCATATATTTGATTGAACTAAGCAGCACATTCCTTTATAGGCCTGTCTAAACTTTGGCTGAAAGATGGACTTCATGAGTGACTTCAGTTCTGAATTAGCAGGGTGTCTGTGAACCATAGTCTTGGGGGTTCCTCCAGTCTCTATCAGACCAGTAAGTCTGGTCTTTGTGTGTGTGTGTAAATTTAAATTTTGTTCTACATTTTTCTCCCGCTCTGTCCAAGACCTTCTATTGTTATCCCTGTCTGAGGGGTTAGTGGTGGTAGCCAGCCACCATCTATTTTTTTGGGGCTCAGGCTGGTGGAGGCTGTGGTTCATGTGGTCCATTTGTCCTTTGGACTAATATTTTCCTTGTGTCTTTGGTTTTCTTCATTCTCCTTTGCTCCAAACATGATGGGACCAAGGAATGTATCATAGATGGTTGCTCACAAGCTTTTAAGACCCCATAAACTACTCACCAAAGTAGCATGTGGGACATTTTCTAAATGAAATACATTATTCCAATTGACCTACATGTCCCCCAAGACCATGGTTCCCAGCCCTCAGCCCCAGTAACTCAGTCCTCAAGGTGTTTTTTATTGTTCATTTTTTTTTTTTTTAATTGTGCTTTAGGCAAAGGTTTACAGAGGAAATTAGTTTCTCATTAAACAATTAATACACATTGTTTTGTGACATTGGTTGCCAACCCTGCAACGTGTCAAAACCCTCCCCTTCTAGACCCTGGGTTTCCTGTTTCCATTCGTCCATCTTTCCTGTCCCCTCCTGCCTTCTTGTCCTTGCCCCTGAGCTGGTGTGCCCGTTTAGTCTCGTGTACGTGGTTGAACTACGTGTATTATTGTTTGCTTTATGAGCCTGTCTAATTATTGGCTAAAGGGTGAACCTCAGGAGTGACTTTAGTACTGAGTTAAAAGGGTGTCCAGGGGCCATACTCTTGGGGTTTCTTGAGTCTCTGTCAGACCAGTAAGTCTGTTTTTTTTGTGTGTGTTTGTTTGTTTGTTTGTTTTTGCATTAGAATTTTGTTCTATATTTTTCTCCAACCCTGTCTGGGACACTCTATTGAGATCCCTGTCAGAACATTTGATGGTGGTAGCCGGGCATCATCTAATTATGCTGGATTCAGTCTGGTGGAGGCTGTGGTAGTTGTGACCATTCGTCCTTTGGGCTAATCTTTCCCTTGTGTCTTTGGTTTTCTTCATTTTCCCTTGCTCCAGACAGGGTGGGACCAGTAGAGTCTCTTAGATGGTTGCTCACAAGTTTTAAGACCCCAGTCAAGGTGTTTGGATGTGTCTAGGAAGCTTCTACGACTTTGCCCTGGTCAAGTTGTGCTGATTTTCCTTATGTTGTGTGTTTTTTTTCCCTTCATCAAAGTTAACACTTGTCTATCACCTAGTGAGTGATTTTCCCTCCCCACCCTTCCCCTGCCTCATAACTCTCAAAGATTTTTTTTTTCTGTGTGTAAACCTTCCCTTGGGTTTTTATAATAGTGGTCTCATACAATATTTGTCCTTTTGTGATTGACTTATTTCATTCAGCATAAGGACCTCCAGATTCATCCATGTTGTGAGATGTTTTACAGAGTCATCATTGCTCTTTATGATTGCATAGTATTGCATTGTGTGTATGTACCATAATTTGTTTATCCATTCATCTGTTGATGGGCACTTAGGTTGCTTCCATCTTTTTGCTATTGGGAACAATGCTGCAATGAACATAGGTGTGAATATGTTTATTTGTGTGATGGTTCTTATTTCTCTAGGATATATTCCTAGGAATGGATTGCTGGATCATATGGTATTTCTATTTCTAGCTTATTAAAGAGGCACCGTATCATTTTCCAAAGTGGTTGTACCATTTTACATTCCCATCAGCAGTGCATAAGAATTTCAATCTCCCTGCAACCTCTCCATCATTTGTTATTTTCTGTTTTTTTGATTAGTGCCAATAATGTTGGGGTGAGATGGCATCTCATTATCGTTTTGATTTGCATTTCTCTAATGGCTAGTGATCACAAGCATTTCCTCATGTGTCTGTTATCCACTTGAATGTCTTCTTTGGTGAAGTGTCTGTTCATATCCTTTGCCCATTTTTTAATTGGATTATTTGTCTTTTTTTTATTGGGCTGTTGAAGTATTCTACAGGTTTTAGAGATTAGATCCTTGCCAGATATGTCATAGCCAGAATTTTTTTCCCAGTCTGTAGGTTCTCTTTTCACTCTCGGTGAAATCTTTTGATGAACACAAGTGTTTAATTTTTAGGAGTTCACAGTTATCTAGTTTATCTTCTGGTGTTTGTGTATTGTTAGTTATGATTTGTATTGTATTTGTGACATGTATTAGGGTCCCTAGTGTCACCCCTATTTTTTCTTCCATGATCATAATCTTTTTAGGTTTTCTATTTAGGTCTTAGATCTACTTTGAGCTATTTTTTGTGTATGGCATGAGGTATAGGTCCTGTTTCATTTTTTCAGATGGACATTCAGTTTTGCCAGCACCATTTGTTAAAAATACTGTCTTTTCCCCATTTAATGGACTTTGGTCCTTTGTCAAAGATCAGCTGACCATAGGTGCATAGATTTACATCTGGGTTCTCGATTCTGTTCTATTGGTCTATGTGTCTGTCGTTGTACCAGTACCAGACTGTTTTGACTGCTGTAGCTGTTATAGTAGGATCTGAGGTCAGGTAGTGTGAGGCCTCCTACTTTATTCTTTTTCTTCAATAATGGCTTGATTATCTGGGGCCACTTTCCTTTCCATATAAAGTTGGTAAGTAGTTATTCCATCTCATTAAATAATGCTGTTGGTATTTGGATCTTAACTGTATTAGATCTGTAAATAGCTTTGGGTAGAACTGACATTTTCACAATCTTGAGTCTTCCTATCCATGAGCATGGTATGTTTTTCCATTTATGTAGGTCTTTTTGGTTTCCTGCAATAGTGGTTTGTAGCTTTCTTTGTATAGGTCTTTTACATCCCTGGTTAGATTTATTCCTAAGTATTTTATCTTTTTAGGGGCTATTATAAAAAAGACTCAGTGGCAATGGGTTATAAACGGTATTGCTTTCTGATTTACTTTTTCAAGTTCTCTTTGTTGGTGTATAGAAATCCAGCTGATTTTTGTATGTTGATCTTGTATCTTGCTACTCTCCTAATTATTTCTATTAGTTCCAGTAGTTTTCTTGTGGAATCTTTGGGGTTCTGTAATGTAGGATCATATCATCCACAAATATGGATAGTTTTACTTCTTCCTTTCCAATTTGGATGCTCTTTATTTCTTTTTCTTGCCTTATTGCTCTAGCTAGGACTTACAGCACAATATTAAATAAGAGTGGTGATAAAGGGCATCCTTGTTCCTGTTCTCAGGGGGAATGCTTTCAGCCTCTCTCCATTCAAAATTATGTTGGCTGTTGGTTTGGTATAGATGCCCTTTATTATGTTGACGAATTTCCCCTCTATTCCTATTTTATTGAGAGTTTTTATCAGGAATGGGTGTCGACTTTATCGAATGCCTTTTCTGCGTCGGTTGAGATGATCATGTGATTCTTTTCTTTTGTTTTATTTATGGGGTGGATTACACTGATTGATTTTCTAATGTTGAAGCATCCTTGCATACATGGTATGAATCCCACTTGGTCATGGTGTATTATTTTTTTGATGTGATGCTGAATTCTATTGGCTAGAATTTTGTTGAGACTTTTTTCATCTATATTCATGAGAGATATTGGTCCATAGTTTTATTTTTTTGTGGTGTCGTTGCCTGGCTTTTGTATCAGGGTTATGCTGGCTTCATAGAATGAATTCAGGAGTATCTCTTCTTTTCTATGCTCTGAAATAGTTTGAGTAGTACTGGTGTTAGCTCTTCTTGAATGTTTGGTAGAATTCTCTAGTGAAGACATCAGGCCAGGGCTTGTTTTTGTTAGGAGGTTTTGTTTTTTTTTTTTTTTTATTACCTCTTCAATCTCTTCTCTTTTTATGGGTCTGTTCAGATTTTCTATCTCACTTTGTGTTCATTTAGGTAGGTAGTGTGTTTCTAGAAATTTGTCCCTTCCTCTATGTTCTCAAATTTGTTGGAGTACAATTTTTCATAGTATTCTGTTATGATCCTTCTTATTTCAGTTGGGTCTGTTGTAATGTCCCCCACCTCATTTCTTATTTGGGTTATTTGCTTCCTCTCCTGTTTTTCTTTTGTCAGTTTAGTCAATGCTCTGTTGGTCTTTTCAAAGAACCAACTTTTTTGATCTTATTGACTCTTTCTATTTTTTTTCTGTTCTCCCTTTCATTTATTTCCACTCTAATCCTTACTATTTCCTTTCTTCTGGTAATTGTGGGCTTCTTTTGATATTCTTTTTCTATTTGTTCGAGTTGTAGGGCTGATTTTGGCCTGTTCTTCTTTTTTGATACGTGCATTTATTGCTATAAATTGACCTCTGAGCAATGACTTTGCTGTGTGCCAAAGATTTTCTTTGGCATGATGTGTTTTTGTTCTTATTTAATTCTAGTAATATTTTTATTCCTTCTTTGATTTATTCTATTACCCAGTTGTTTTTAAGCAAAGTGTTATTCAGTTTCCACGTATTTGATTTTTTTCCCTTGGGCTTCCTGTTATTGATTTCTACTTTCATGGCATTGTGATCAGAGTGAATGCTTTGTACTATTTTGGTGTTTTGGGTTTTATTGAGGGTTGCTTTGTGGCCTAAAATGTGGTCTATTCTGGAGAATGTTCCATGTGTGTTGGAAAAGAACGTGAACTTTGTGCTGTTGGGTGGTATATTCTGCATATATCTATGAGGTCAAGACATATTGATTGATTTTTGCCTTTAGATCTTCTGTATCTTTTTTTGAGTTTCTTTCCAGATGTTCTTTCTTTTACAGAGAGTGGTGTCTTTAAGTCTCCTACAATTATTGTGGAACTGTCTATTTATCTTTTCAGTACTATTAGAGTTTGGTTTATGTATTTTAGAGCCCTATTATTGGGTGTATAGATATTTATTAAGGTTATGTGTTCTTGCTGGATTGTTCCTTTAATCATTATATAATATCTTCCCTTGTCTTTTATTGTTGATTTTGCCTTATTTTATCTGAGATTAGTGTTGCCACTCCTGCCCTTTTTTGCTTACTTTTTGCTTGATACATTTTTTTCCATGCTTTGATTTTTAACATGTTTATGTCTTTGTGTCTAAGGTGTGTCTCTTTTAGACAACATATTGATGGGTCATGCTTTTTTATCCATTCTGCCACTCTCTGTCTCTTTATAGGTGCATTTAAGCCATTTACATTCAGTGTGATTATTGATAGGTATGAGTTTATTGCTGTCATATTGTTGTTTTTTGTTTTGTGGTGCTGACATTTTCTTTATTCCTCTTATTTTCCTTGCTGAGTTCCTTTTCTTTGTGATGAGGTTTGTTAACTTTCTCCATGGTTGCCTTGAAATTTACCCTTATCTTCCTAAGTTTGAACTATTCTTTTATTACTTGATATCCTCTTGACTTCCTCTCCATTTGGAAGTTCTATACCTACATGTTTATTTCTTCTTTTATTATTTTGACATTGTCATTTACAGACTAATGTCTCTGTTTCTGTGGTTTAAGTCTTTTAGCTTTGCTTTACTATTGAGAGGTCTTTACCTAGGTTGGTATCTGGCTAATGCTGTCCTGTGTCCTAGACTCCAGTTGTTGACTAATCTTCTTGTTGGTTCTCTAACCAAAGGACTCCCTTTAAAATTTCTTGTAAGTTTGGTTTTTTTTTTTATGAATTCCCTTAATTTCTGTTTATCAGCTAATGTCCTAATTTAGCCAGAATATATTATTCCTGGTTGGCATTTTTTTTCTTTCAAGGTTTTATATACGTCATCCCATTGTCTTCTTGCCTGCATAGTTTCTGCCGGTAATTAGAGCTTCGTCTTATTGTTTCCCCTTTGTAAATGACTTCATTTTTCTTGAGCTTCTCTTAGGATTCTTTCTTTGTATTTGATTTTGGCAAGTGTGATTATATGTCTTGGTGAATTTATTTTGGGGGTCTATCCTACATGGGGTTTGCTGAGCTTCTGGGATGGTCAGCTTTTCGTCTTCTTGAGGCTTTGGAAGTTTTCTGCCAGCAAATGTTCGACAATCTTCTCTGTGTTTTCTATCTTCTCCCCCTGTTCTGGAACTCTGATCACACACAAATTTTGCTCTTGATTGTGTTCCACATAATTCTTAGGTTTTTTCATTGTTTTCTCTGATTTTTCCTCAACGTGGCACTCATAAATTTGTCTTCAATCTCACTGATTTTGTCTATTTTTTCCTTGCTTTTGCCTGTTTTCCTTTATCTCTTTACTAATCTCTTTTAAAAAAAAAAACCCACTGCCGCAGAGTCAATTCAGACTCATAGCTATCGTATAGGACAGAGTAAAACTGCCTTATAAGGTTTCCAAGGAGTGTCTGGTGGACTCAAACTTCTGACCTTTTGGTTAGCAGCCAAACTTTTAACAACTATGCCATCAGAGTTTCCTCCTAATCTCTTGGGGAGCCCTAAATATTAGTCTTTCAAATTCTGTATCAGGTAGTTCCCCTGCCTTTTCTTTTACCAGAATGTCACCTGATCCTTTATTTTGGTCACCTTCTGGAGCCATCTTGTCCTGCTTTTTTATGTTTTTGATATTTTCTGCTGTCTCTGAGACATTAAGGTATATTATCTTTATTTATTGACTTTATGTTTGTTTCATCTTGCTTCTTTGTTTTGTTTTGATATGTCAGGGTGTTTGGGCCAGGCAGTTTTGCTGTTTGCTCATCTATGGGCATGATAGCTCTCACCACTTTGTCTGGGTGGGCAGGGCAGCAGCAGGAAGGGTGAGTCTGCTTCACCGTACACTGTTTTGGCGAGGTGGCTGAGGGCAGACTGGGTGGGCACTGTCTGCCTCCTGATGTTGGTTCAGCAGTGTGGGAGTCTTCATAGCCCCTCACCAGATAGACATGGGTGTCAGACAGGGAGTGGTATGGGCTTGCTTGCCACCATTCAGTAGCTACTGAGTGGCAAGAAAGGAGGGGCAGTGTGGGCCCAGTGCAGCAGTGGGCCTGGCCACAAGGGATGCTCTAGCTGCAGCATCACAGCAAGGGCCAGCAGGAAAGGGGAGGTAATGTACAGGGTTAGGTGGGGGGAGAAATAAAAAGGGGGGGTAGCCAGTGGGTGGGTGCAGGACTTGACCTGGGGGCATCAGGAAGGGGGGGGGTGGCATATAGGGCTAGGTGGGAAGTAGAAAGGAAAGAAAAAGAAAAATAAAATAAATGGTGGCACGATGGGGGCCAGTAGGTGGGGATACACCTGTGTGCCAGTAACACTCTATCAGCAGTGGCACAGCAGGGGCCAGTGGGAAGTAGGAGGAGGTGGCATATGGGGCTAGGTAGGAGAAAGAAAAGAATGGTGGTATGGTGGGGGCTGGTGAGTGGGGGTGGGGCGGACCCGGGAGCCGGTGGGAGGGGTTGGAACATAACATATTGGGCTAGGTGGTAGAGAGAAAAAAAGAAAGAAAAAAAAAATGGCAGCATGGTGGGGGCCACAGATGGGGTCAGGGCAGACCCAGGGCGGTGGTGGGCTACTACACCAGTGGCTCTTTAGCCACAGTGGTGCAGTGGGGTCTGCTGGGAAGGGGGAGAGGTGGCATACTGGGATAGGTGGGAAGGAGAAAGAAAAGAAGAAAGAGAAAAGAAAAAGAAAAAAATGGCGGCATCATGAGAGCCAGTAGGTGGGGGAAGGATGGACCCAGGGCGGCAGTGGGCTGGTGGCTCTCTAGCTGTGGCAGCAAAGTAGGGTCTGGTGGCCAAGGAGTGAGGTGGCATACAGGGCTAGGCAGGAGGGAGAAAGAAAAGGAAGAAAGGGGGGGAAATGGCCTGGTGAGAGCAAGCATGTGGGGACAGGGAAGACCTGGGGTAGCAGTGTGCCGGTGTCTCTTTAGCAGAGGTGGCAAGGCATGGTCCAACAAGAAGGGGTAGAGGTGGTGTACAGGGCTAGGTGGAAGGGAGAAAGAAAAAGAAGAAAGTGAAAAAAAGAAAATAAAATAAAAAATTGCATGGCAGGAGCTAGTGGTTGAGGGCGAGGTGGACCTGGGGTAGTGACATGTCAGTGATTCTCTGTTGGCGGTGGTGCAGTGTGGCCGCTGTCCAGGGTTGTTGCTGGTTGTGCTCCAAAATGGCGATGCTGTGCCATGTTAGTTGGCAGGGAACCTCCATTCAGTATTTCTCCTTGTTCTCTATTTTTCTTCAGTTTCTTCTTCCGTTCAGTGTTTGATCTAGTTCTTTATCCCTTCATTGGATGCTTATGGTTCCAGGATTAACACTTGTATCCATTTTACTTAGTTTTTCAAGTCTTTGCTGCAGAGGGATGGCATGATGTATCTGTCTAGGGTGCCATGTTGGCTTCCCCACCTGAATGGCAAATGGTGTTGTTAGTTGCTGTCGAGTTGGCTCCAACTCATGGCAACCGCATGTACAACAGAATGAAAAGTTGCCCAGTCCTGCAATATCTTCACAGTCTTTAGTATGCTTGGGTCCATTGCTGTGACCACTTTGTGTTTTGAGTGCCTTCCAACTCAGGGGCTCTTCTTCCAGCACTCTATTGGACAGTATCCTGTTGTTATCCATAGTGTTTTCACTGGCTACTTCTTGGAAGTAGGTTGTTAGGCCTTTCTTCCTACCCAGTCTTAGACTGAAAGCTCCACTGAAACCTGTCCACTTTAGATGACCCTGCTGGTATTTGAAATAACAGTGGCATAGCTTCCAGCATCATAGCAACTCAGAAGCCATGACAGTATGACAAATGGGCAGACAGGTAATGGTCAGAGGATTTACTCCCATCCACATAGAATCACTAGCAGTCCTCAGGTCCTGGGCTTTCTTGTCCTCTGTGGCTCTGCACACTCTGCCCTCCGCCTGGAATGTCAATGCCTGCTCTGACATCTGCCCTCTGACCTCTGTCCTCACATTAATGACACCTCATTTAGAAGCCTGCTGTCCCCCTAAACAGAGCAGGATGTTTGTCTTTCATAGTTCTTTCTTGGGTTTCTATAACACCCTTATGTAACCTCTAAAGATCATAAACATCAGCTTCTCATCTTTCTGAGCCATTAGAACAAAAACTCCTTGAGAACAAAGCCTGGGCCTCATCCCTGTTTGTATTTCAGTAACCAGAAAATCTGAGGGACCTAGTAAACATTTAGGAGTCCCTGGTGGTACAAATGGTTAACATGCTCAGCCGATACCTGAAAGGTTGTAGGTTCAAGTCCACCCAAAGGTAGCTCAGAAGAAAGGTCTGGCGATCTATTTCCAAAAAAGAAAAAATCAGCCATTAAAAACCCTACAGACCCCAGTTCTACTCTGACACATATGGGGTCATCATGAGTCAGAATCGGCTCAAAGGCAACTGGTTTAGTAAACATTTAAAAATAACTATTGAATTAATTAGTCAGTCTCTAGACCAGTTTCCTCAAACCTAAGAATTCACATGCCAACCCAGAATATTGCCACCGTACTCAGTTTGAGAACCACTACATTACAAGTTAAGTTGTATCACCTTAAATGATCTTTGAGAATCAATTCAATTAAAAAATAAAAATACAAACACAGAAGCTGAATGGTAGTTCTGGGACATAAAGCATCATCCAGATAATTTGTTTTATCCTTTATTATTTTTATTATTATTATCCAAATAAAAACACAGCTTTTAGGTATTCTCATATACATTTCACATCCCTCATGAACATGCCTATGGACTCCAACTGAGAAGCAGGGTTATTTATTATTTATTAATCCTTTAGGAATAGCCGCAACAATGAGGATGCAATGATAGTGAGGATGGTACAGGATCAGACAATGTTTCAATTAGTTATTTGTTGTTGTTGTTGTTGGGTGCCATTGAGTAGATTCTAACTCATAGTGACCCCATGTGACAGAGTAGAACTGCCCCTTTGGATTTTCTAGGCTATAATTTTTATGGGAGCAGATCACCAGGTCTTTCTTCCATGGAGCCTCTGGTGGGTTTAACCACCAACCTTTCAATTAATAGCCGAGTGCTTAACCATTGCACCAAGAGGGCTCCTTTGTTCTGTTATACATAAGGTCAGTATGAGTTGGAACTGATTCTATGGTGACTAACAATAACAACATTCCTTTAGGAGTCATACATCCCTTGCCCCAGAAAACTGCATATTTGGCAAAATATATGGGAAGGTGATTTCCTAAGCTTCTCAATCCCATAATGAAACCTCAGGTAAAGAACTCCCACTTAAATGAAATTCCCTGAGATGCCTTCATCTGCAGTGTACTTGGGAAGTGCAAGTAATGCAGATGCTGTCGAACATGTGCCTTTTATCCAGTACAGGGTCATTGCAGGGCCAAGAAGCCAGCACTCGGGAAGTGCTCCAGTGAGTTTAATAGCCTCTTCAGTTTTACTAACCCATCTATGACTTCCTGAAGGATTAATTCCAAGCCTAAAAATCCTGTGAGAACATTTCATTCCAGGCCCAGGCTAACTAGGGCTCTGGCCTAAGTTCAAGGATCCCTGGTGGTGTAGTGGTAGGCACTCAGCTGCTAACCAAAAGGTCGGCAGTTCAAACCCACCAGCTACTCTGCAGGAGAAAGATGTGGCAATCTGCTTGCATAAAGACTACAGTCTAAGAAACCATATGGGGCAGTTCTACTCTGTCCTATGCATCAGATGCCTATGAATCGGAATCTACTCGACTGCAACAGGTCTGGTTTTGGGTTTTTAGCCTAAATTTAAAAACCCATTGCTGTCTAGTCAATTCTGACTCATAGCTTAAGTTTACCCCAGCTTATCTACACAAATTCCCACAGAGACACCAAAAACATTAAGTTCCATGGAGTAGTTTGTCCATCAGCAGGCACGTCTAGGCCCTCTGTGGTTTAATTGAGAAACTCAAATGCCTGGCAGAACCAGAGATGTCTCTGGGATAGAAACCATGGAGAGCCTAGGCTGACAAGATTTTCTTCGGTGACACTGAGTTGCTTTTTAAGATCTGGGATCCCATTTTGAGACTCCAGAGATGGTGGTATTTGTAAGGTCCAGACTTTTTTGGAATAAGTTGTTAAGGCAGCAATAATGTAAGAAAAAGCAAAATTGCTTCCTAGACGGGTTGGCAGAGAAGTGCTCAGGGTCAGTACCAAGGGGTTTGGCGAGATCTGTTTGGGAATAAAGAACCTCCAAATGAGAAGGAATATTTGAAGAGTTAACAGGTATGTAGTTAATCACAATACACTTCAAAAGATTAATGTACTTTGACAATTCAAATAATATTCACAACTAAAATTGCAGTTTTGAGCAGCCATGTCATAAAATATTCTTTCTTCATTTTACTTAACTCTGAAAGTATGGCCAGGCAATGAGCTTTAGTTCTATAACACTGGTAGGATGACCTAGTTTAAAGAAAAGCTGTATATGAACATTAAATGCATTACATGTGTGTACGGATATATCAAATCCTCACTTTTTGCTTCTCTGTCACTTCTGTTCTAACACCAGCTGCACGTGCAGCATATCTTCCTCTGGTCCTAACCACCTGGAGCAAGGTCAGGCCTCACAAGTTAAAGGACAGTAGTCCTCCAGACTGCCCAGTCTGCCCAAGACCTTAGACACTAGCTGCAAGCTTGGGGATACCAATGACACCCTCACTTCTGATCTGCTGCTACAAATTCAGGGGTTCCTTCTACCCCCCAGGATACCAGCCATAAACTCAGGGGTTCCCAGCACCCTCACTTCTAACCTACTGGCTCCCATCACCCCCTCAGGTTTAATAATTTGCTAGGAATGACTAATGTAACTCACAGAAAGCACTATATTTACAATTTTATTATAGCAAAAAGGATACAAATGAGGAGACGCATAGGGTGAAGTCTGGGAAGTTTCCCAATGCAGAGCTTCCATGTCCCAAAAAAGGATGTGCTACCATCCCAAGTGCATCAGTGTTTTTCACCAACCAGGAAGCCCATGGAGATTCAGTGTCCAGAGCCTTTACTGGGGTCTCATTACATAGTCACAATTGATTGTATCAGTTCCCCTCCCCTGAGGTCAGCTGATAACATAAGATGAGCTTTCTGGCCTAGCCAGCCCCTACCTCATGAGCATAAACCTTCAAGTGGTCTGGAGGCCTCATCAAAGACACTTCAACCACTGGAGAAATTCCAAGGTTTTAGAGGTTCTCTCTCAGGAACCGAGGACAAAGACCAAATTCTTTGTCTAAAGTTCTTTACCCCATAAATGCATACTGCATGATTCCAACTGTGTAACATTCATAAAATAACGTAATTATAGAGATGGAGAACAGATTAGTGGATGCCAAGGGTTAGGGATAAGGACAGCGGATGAGTGTGGCTATAAAGGGGTAACATGAGAGAGCCTTATGGTGATGAGCTCTTGATAGTGGTGATTATACAAGGCTACACATATCATAAAATTGCATGAGATACAAACACACACACACACACACACACACACGAATGCATACATAATGGTGAAATCTAAATAAGTTCCATGGTTGTACCAATGTCAATTTGTTGGTGTAGATATTGTATTACTATAGCTGCATAAGATATTAACATTGGGGGAGGGTGGGGAGGGAGAACACAGTTCTCCCTGTACATTTATTTGCAACCTTCTATGAATCTATAATTGTTTCAAAATAAAAAGTTATAAAAATCTTTAAAAATATAGATAAAAGTCTTTTCTGAACTTTATCATAAATTAATCATTTTAATTACACCTTTTGTGTACAGACATGATAATTTGGCCCTGGCCATGCACCTACTTGACAATGTTTTTGTTGCTGTTAATTGCCTTCGAACTGATCCAGACTCATGGCGACCCCGTGTGTGAAGAGTAGAACTGCTCTATAAGATTTTCAAGGCTGTGACCTTGCAGAAGCAGATCGCCAGGCCTGTCTCCAAAGGCACATCTGGGTGGGTTTGAGCTGCCAACCTTTCAGCTAGTAGCAGAGGGCTTAATCGTTTGTGCCACCCAGGGATACACATATATATACATTTATATAAAAATTAGAAAGAATAATCACTATAATGTTAAATGGGTGATGAGATTATGGATAATTTCTCTTTTTACAAACCTCTATTTCATGGATTGCTTTTGAAATAATAAAGAATGAATTAATGCTTTTAAAAAGGAGAAATATATTCTACCTTTTTTTTTTACACTGGAGGAAACCAAAGTCCTAGTATTTATTCCAACTATATTGCAAAATTGTAGTAGGCCTGGAAATGATAAAATCACTGACCCTTACAACACACACACTTCAGGGTCAGGTCCCATTGACCAATTGTAACTCATATAAAGTTACTGCACACACGCTGGTATAAGTAGAAGCAGATCCCTGGGAAGAGGCAAGCCTTTCTTCTGGAGAATAGAATTTAATTTGTAGTAATGACGTCGTCTGTCTTCACTGGGTCCACAAAGAGTCCTGAGATTACCTTTAGTGCTTTAGGCCTTTGATTTAGAAACAGGTCTACGCAAGCTTGTCCTGAGGGAGAGGGAATGTTACTTTGGCAAGGATTATGGAAATAAAAAATGTTGATTGTTAGGAGCAGAAAAATCAATGAAGTGAACAATCTAAGAAGAATCTAGTGGAGACTAAAGAAAATGCCATTAATGAAAAGCGTCAAAACTAAAACGCCAATTAGTTGACCATCTTTTCAGGTTGGCCAAAATTATAATTTAATGGATGATCTGAGAATGAGCCAAAGGATGGTTTCATTTTACTCTTCTGTGCCCTGGTGAGCATACTGAAAAGAGAATAAGGACAAAGGGAGAAAAACAACAGAAGCAGCAGACATTTCCCCAGAACGCTGTTTGATATTGTCAAGTTCACAGAATAATGCAAGAACTTATTATTCTGTTACATAATATGCTTACAGGTGGGGAAGTTGCAACAAGTCAAGGATTCAGGTTCTTTCCATTGTCCTGTTCATTCATTCACAGCGGTGTTTCTTTTTTAGAGTTAGGAAACCTTTCCAAAAGATTCCTGTTCTCCCTGCACCCCATAGAAGCCTGCCAGGAGCCTGTTTACCCAGAGAGAATGTGATAATGAAGACTGATTTAAACTAATCAGGATTTATACTCTGGGAGAATAGGATCGCCTTCCCTGAGAACCTAGCCCTGGGTAGGAAAGCAGGCCCTTAAACAGCATTAGGGATCTACTAGAGAAAGAAGAAGGGGGCAGGGAGAATGTGCATTGATTTGAAGGCAAAGAATAAGAAAAGAAGGCCAGTGGATTCTCCACTGATCAAAAGAAAGTTCCTTAAGTTTAGGGACCTCCCAGAGTTCAGCATGACACTGTGAAAGGAGCCCATCTTTGAGAGTCCAACAGAACTGGGTTCAAAACCTAAGCCAGCCACTGAATGAAAAATTTAATCTTAATTTAAGCAGACTAAGGATCATTCTCCTACATGGAAAGTAGGGAGAGTATACCTATTTTACAACAAACGGTAACTGGCATTTCCTGTTGTTGTTGTTGTTGTTAGGTTGACATCGAGTTGATTTCGACTCATAGTGATCCCATGTGACAGAGTAGAACTGCCCCATAGAGTTTTCTTGGCTGTAATCTTTACGGAAAATGATCACCAGGTAGGTCTTTCTCCTGAGGAGCCGCTGGTGGGTTCAAACCACCAATCTTTTGGTTAGCAGCCAAGTGCTTAACTATTGAGCCACCAGGCTCCTAGGCATTTCCCAAGTGCTGATCGTGTCAGTGCTCTGCATGCATTGTCTCACTGACTCCTCTTGTCAACTTTATGAGGCAAGTACTTGGCTATTCCCATCTTGCAGACAAGTAACTGAGGTGTGGAGAGGTAAGTAACTTGCTCAAGGTCATACGGATGGAGGGAAGCGGAACTAGGAGAGAATTCCAAGTCTGACTCCAGAGCCCGTGCAGTCTCAAACATAGCAATGATTGTGAGGATGGTGCAGGACTAGGCAACATTTTGTTCTATTATACGCTAGGTGGCCATTAGTCGGAGCTGACTCCATCGCAACTGACAACAGCCACCACCATGGTCAAAGCAGCATCAACAGAATCTGTGACTAGAAGCCACGCTACTACTTTTTCATGGTTTCAGTGCCTGGCACAGTGAGTGGCTTATAAGAGGCATGTAACCAGTATCTGTTGAATGAATACACCAATAAAGGAAGGAAGGTACACAAATAAAGGCCAAAGTAGCTAAAGCATGAGGGATTTAAGAGAAATGGATCTATCTATGTTCATCACCGACTAAACTCCACTTTCAAATATCCCCCGTGTGTGCAGCCACATTGGACAGCTCTGTGATGACACAGAGAGACACAACATGGTCCAGCCCTCAGAGCTCCATTCAATTCCATGAGCAGCCATGTACATGACATAAGCAATGTTATGTCTATAAAACGTTCAAAGCTAATGCCAAATACGATTACTAATGTAAATACATTGCTGTTGTTGTGTGCCATCGATTTTGACCCCATGTGACAGAGTAGAACTGCCCCATAGGGTTTCATAGGCTGTCATCTTTACGGAAGCATATCACAGGTCTTTTCTCCTGAGGAGCCGCTGTTGGGTTAAAACTGCTGGCCTTTCATTAACAGGCAAGCACTTAACACTTGGGCCACCAGGGCTCCAGGTAATGTAAATATATATCCTTATTTTTCTGTGGCTCAAAGCCTTTAAGCGACCTGGCACCTCTCACACACACAGGGAGTGTTGACCATTCACAGGGCCATAAGTCAAGGCAACTGTCACAGCCTAACCATGTTCCAAGTGTTGTCAAAGCATGAGCACCGCCATCTTCATCCATGCAGCAATGCCAACATCTGGCATGGATTGTTCCAGTAGCTTCTTCAGTGGAATAAACAACAAGTATGCACAGTGCTCTAAGACCATATCCCTCAGGCTTGACGTCCTATCTTTAGACAAAACCAAAAACCTACTCTTTGTTCCCTCTCTTTCTCCAGGCATGCTTTTTCAGTACCCTCCTCAGGCAGTCTTAGTGCCA
Organism: Dugong dugon; assembly: GCA_030035585.1. Lineage (NCBI taxonomy): Eukaryota > Metazoa > Chordata > Mammalia > Sirenia > Dugongidae > Dugong > Dugong dugon. Next base: position 107,437,644 of record CM057466.1, on the reverse strand, counting down.
CCAGCCTGCCTGGGCCTAGGTCTACACTAAGGCTCCTCAACTATTACATCACTGTAACATGAAGAGTGGGCGTTCCCTTCCTCTGGTATTCTCTTAAACCCAGTTGCTGCTAACCTGACTTGTCTTTTTCACTGTCCTTGTACTTTGGGTTCTACTTCCCAGCAGGGGCTTGTTTTTCTTCACGTATGTCTACTTTTTCTAAAGCACCCTCAAGCTTAGGCAAACTTTTTTTTTTAAATTGCGGTAATATATATCTAACAAAGCATTTGTCATTTTAACCATTTTTAAGTGTACAAATCAGTGACATAAATTACCTTCACCGTGTTGTGAAACCATCACCACCATACATTTTTCAAATGTTTTTTCACCCCCCTAAACAGAAACTCAGTACCACTTAAGCAATAACTCCTCCTTCCCCACTCCTCCCAGCCCCTGTTAACCACTAACAGATCAGGCTGGTTCGTCTGAAAAACATCTTATCGAGGAAGTACATAGAGAGCCGGGTGGGTTGTTTGCTGTTTCTTTATCGCATGTTCCAAGATATGGGTTTTGTGTCATTAGTTAAGCACATGTTTTTAGTTCAGGGTTCTTTGCCTAGGGGCTCAGTCCCTTTTTCCCTTCTCTGTCTCAGAATCATACAATGTCTGCCCTTTTGTGTCTACCTTATTTCGCTCAGTATGTTTTCGGGGTTCATCCATGTTGTAGTATGTATCAGGACTTCATTTCTCTTTATGGTTGAATAATATTCCACAGTATGGATAGATCACATTTTGTTGATCCATTCGTCTGTTGATGGTCACTTTGGTTGTTTCCATCTTTTGGCTCTTGTGAATAATGCTGCAATAATCATTGATGTGTAAGTATCTCTTTGAGTCTCTGCTTTCAAGTCCTTTGAGTATGCGGCTAGGAGTGGAATTGCTGAGTCACAGAGTAATTCTATGTTTAATTTTTTTAGAAACCACCAAAAAGGTAAACTTGTATATCTTCTGTTCCTTCCTACCTGTAAGTAGCAGAACCTGGACAAGAACCCAAGTTTCCTAATTTCAGATTCTTTTCCACTTTATTACAAAGTTTCATGATATGTACATGGATTTTGTAAGAAATGTCATTTGACAAACATTTCCTGAGTACCAGGTTCTCTCTCTGCAAGGAGGCAGAAACTCTGGATGGAGCTAGCTCAAGGGTCTTTGTTCTACAGGGCAAAGCAGACAAGTAAGCAGGCAATCACAATAGCCTGTATTAAATGACATCTTGGGAAAAACACACAATACTATAGCAACACCCAGGGGTGTGCCCATAACCAATCTCAAGAATGAGGAAAAGCCAACCCAGAACAGGGAAAGGCGGTGGTTTGGTGTTTGGGGAGCTGCATTCAAAGCAGAGGGAACATTGCCGGTAAAGGAAGAGAGGAGAGCTGTAGAGACTTTTCCAGTCTGCCTGGGGTGCTGAGGTACATGACAGGAGTTAAGCTTGGAGTTTATGCTGAAGACAAAGGAGGTCACTGAAAGTGTTCAGAAAGATTTGAGAACAGACACAACGATTTAGTCAACAAAAGGAGATAGGTGTATAAGAATGATGAGGACATAGTGCCTGGCTCCAAAGAGCTCATCACCTACTGGGAGAGACAGATAGATAAACAAATCATCACAGCACAATTTGTTTGGTTCTATATATAGTGGCACACAAAGGGCTAAGGGACACAGAGGAGGAAGCCACTGGCACTGCCTGGAAGATAAAGGAAGGCTTTGTGTAGGTGACAACTGAGCAAGATGAAGAAGGATGGGTGGGGCAACCTTTCACAGCAGAGAAGGTGGACCCCTGGGAAAGCTGGACGAGAAAGGCACTTCAATTCATTACTCAGTATTTAATTAACCAAACACTAGCCATGTTCTTTAAATTCAAAAATTTCTACTGAGACTCCTCCTTAAGAACTTGTCTCACAGTGTCAGAGGAAGTGAACGTTGAACTGTAACTTCCAGATCTCTTCTCAAGGATTTTGAATGTTTGTTTATAGAGAAAACACCATCTAGTGTGTTCCAGAAACAAGAGCTTTTCAACAGCGTTACAAGTGTGAAGAACCTGGGCTCCTCAGATAGAAGCAGAGGCAGTGGCAGTTCAGAGGGAGAATTCTCGCCTTTCATACGGAAGACCTGGGTTTGATTCCCAGCCAATGTACTTCATGAGCAGCTACCACCCATCTGTCGGTGGAAGCTTGCATGTTGCTATGATGATGAACAGGTTTTGGCAGAGCTTCCAGATTAAGACAGACTAGGAAGAAAAGCCTGGTGATCTACTTCCAAAAATCAGCCCATGAAAACTCTATGGAATACAGTTCTACTCTGACAAACATGCGGTCACCATGAGCCATAGTCAACTCCATGGCAATTGGTTAAGCAAGATAAAAACCCATCTGGGCTATTGGCAAAAGTTGTGTGATAGACATATTTACAATAATTACCAAAAAAAGCAGCTGCCGAGGCTACTTCCAAAAAACAAACCAAACCCCTTGCCATTAAGTTGATTCCAACTCATAGCAACCCTACAGGACAGAGTAGAGCAGCCCCATAGGGTTTCCAAGGAGCAGATGGTGGATTCAAACTCCTGACATTTTGGTTAGTAGCCATAGCTCTTAACCACTGAGATGCCAGGGTTCATGAGGCTGCTTATGTACAACAAAACACCTCATGGATTTTGGTTTGTTGGTTTGCAGGTTTATGGTCATGGTTTCATGGGACATCCCAGTTAATTGACCTAATATTGCATTTAGTGCTCTTCTCTCTTTGAAAATCTGCATCCTCAGATGAAAGGCACTGTCCTTTGTGGACTACTGTAACCCACCAGCAAAGATCACACTATTAAGTGACTCAGGCAAATAACAGGAACAAAATGCTGAACCTGTCAGGTCCTCTGATTTTGTGGATCTCCAGACAGTGGAAGGCAAAACAATGAGAGATCATGTATCCTTTCATCTAAAAACTAAATTGCATAGGTCTAAGTAATAATGTTCGATTAAAACAAGCCTAAGCAAATCACACAGGTAAGGAGACTCTTCCCATACATCAGTGGTATGCCTTGTACATGGAAGGTACTTGATAAATATCTGTTGAAAAGAAAACAGTGAATGGGCTGAGGCAGTATATAACTTCCACTGATCTGCTAAATTCAGGAATATTTCCCCCGATAATCATCCTGGACACTCACTTCTGTAAAACTAAGCTTTTTGGAATTCTATCTCAAAAATGTTCCATATCTCTGCATTATCTGCAACAGGGGTTCCCTCACTCTGGTCCATGGGCTGGGCCATCTAAGGAACTTTAAAAGACTGCAGATTCTAGGGTCTCAGTTCTCACCAAGTTTCTGGTGTACAGTAGTCCCACCTTATCTGAGGGGGATATGTTCCAAGACCGCCTGTGGGTGCCTGAAACCTCAGATAGGACCAAAGCCTACGTGTACTATGATTTGTCCTATACACACATACCTATGATAAAGTTTATATTTATAAATTAGGCACAGTAAGAGATTAACAATAATAACTAATAATAAAATAGAACAATTATAACAATATACTGCAATAAAAGTTATGTGAATGATGGAGCAGAATGACATGAGATTTCATTATGCTACATACTCATTTAATATTTTTGAACCACGGTTGTCTGCGGGTAACTGAAACCGTGGAATTGAAAGTGCGGATAAGCAGGGGCTACTGTAGTTGATGAGGGGCCCAGGAATCTTTTTTTTTTTTTTTAAGTAATATTTTATTGTGTCTTTGATGAAAGTTTGCACAGCAGTTTAGGTTCCCATTCAACAATTTCTACACAAATTACATTCTTAACAATGCATGAACATTCTCAATATTTTCATTTTGGTTGTTCCATTTCCATTAATCTAGTTTCCCTGTTCCCATTCTCATCTTTGTTTTAACGTAATTGTTGACCATTTGGTCTCATATAGATGATTTCTTAAAGGAGCACAGTACTCACAGATGATATTTTTTATTTTGTGAGCCAATCTGTTATTTAGCTAAAAGGTGACCTCAGGGGCTGGTTTTGTTTCAAGGTTTAAAGAGTATTTCAGGGCAATAATCTCAGGTAGTCTAGGAACCATTTTTATAAAGCTTCCCTGATGATCCTGATTTTCAACCATGGGTGAGAACTACTGATCTACAAGATAAAAAGCCCAAGTTCCTCCCCCAGCTAGTCAAATTTCACCACAATATGTCACTATCCGATTTACTATTCCATTTTTATTTGTAATTCCAATCTAGAACTTCTACCAAGTCCCTGGGTGGCGCAGACAGTTAACTGCTCCACTACTAGCCAAAAGGTTGGCGGTTTCAACTTACTTAGAGGCACTTCAGTAGATGGGCCTAGCAGTTTGCTTCTGAAAGGTCACAGCCTTGGAGCAGTTCTACTTTCCACACATGGGGTTGCCATGAGTCGGAATCCACTCAATGGCAACTAACACCAACAGAAAGATCTTCCACCACAGCCAAGGAAATTAATACACTAATGTTTAAATGCCTTCTTCCTCCTGCTTTTGCTCAGGCTGTGCCTTCACCTTCATTCTTCTCCTCTATGCCTATCACAAAATCCATCCATTTCCTAGACCCAGTCATGCCCTTCCTCCTCAAAGCCTTCCTGATTATTCCAGCCCAGTGATGGGTCCCATCTCTGCCTAACAAAATTATCACTTGTTGGTATAATTACTACCTTTGATTTAACTTGTTGTGAGATTATGTATTGTTTGTCTAAACTGTTAGCTCCTGTAAGACAGGGACCATGTCTATACTCCTTTGTATTCCCAACTGTATCCAGAACCATGAATAGATGCACGGAATCTATACTGTGTATAAAGTTTTACTGAGCACTTTCCTGGAGCCTTTTTTAAATTATCATCATTCAAGTATCGTAAGATGAATTAAAATATCTTTTAGGGAAGGCACAACTACTAAAAAAAATGGAAGCAGTTATGATAAAGATTAGTTGGCCTGTGTTTTGTTACTATGTTTTTAATGCCTTACTTGCTATTATTACTATTTATAAAGCACCACAGATAAGCTAACACACTTTAGCTATTGCAATAAAATAATTTTTAAAAAGCAAATGTGCTTTTTGCTATATATCCTTTCTGTACCTTTTTGTTTTATATTCTTCTTAAGCAATAATAATAGTTGTCTTGCATGTTTGATTTCCACTTACGGCTGATTACATTTTCTGGTTCCTATAATCCAAATAATGTTGCTAATATTTTCGTTTCCAGTCTGTGAACATGGTAAAAGAATTTTAAAGATTTGTATTAACCTTACAGCTCCTTGGTGTTCCATTGTAAAAGGAAATCCTCAACTAAGGGCTCAGCAGGATTTATAAATATCTACCTTGTGAGTTGTGATAGATTAGAAGCACCCATCTGAAAGGCTTTTAGTATCATAATGGGAAAAATACTCCACACATCACTATTCACCCAGGGGCTAGTGCGGGACCAACTCTCTGTTTCAGTAAGGGTTTTGGAGGAAGTTTTTATTGTATGAAAGGCTACTATGAACAAGAAGCTGTGCAAATTTCTCTCTGTTCTAGCTTTTTTCAGAGTTGACATTTGCAATCTGTTATACACGAGGACCTATAAACTTGGTAAGAATGGGAATCATATTTTTCTTGTTTGCTCTTTTATCTCATTCAGTGCCTGGTGCATAATAGGTATGTAATGAATATTGCTGACTTCTTGCCAGGCAAAAGCTAGTTTCAGTGAGTGTCCCTCAGCTAAAAGGAAAAGGGATAGATAAATAAGAACAGAGGAGTGTTTATTCTATGGTAGGAGAGATACTAGGCTTTGTGTACTGATTGGTTCTTTGGAGGATTGGAAAGTCCTCCTTCTGATGGGTCATTTTCTTGATTTATGTCACAAAGTGTGGGTATGGTTTACAAATAGATCTGAGATACGATACATCAGGTTCTACCCGCCTTAAGGAGTGGGCACTTTCCTATGTGCAAGCTAAGGGCTTGGCAATTTTGTTTGTTTGTTTGTTTTGTTTTAACATATGTTAAGCACCTATGGTTTTAAACCGACCAGGGTCCAACCCTGGAGATTGGCTATGGCCATTTCTACCAACGTGGCTGTTCTGTCAAAAAGAAGAATGAAGAGATGGTTGTTGGCGAGGCAATAATGTGTACTGTAATCTCTGTAAAGGCTTTTCAACAATTGAGTGAATAAGAAAGACAACAAGGCAGTAAGAATGACCTTGGCAACAACGCGTGTACAAAGGAAGACAAGTATATGAAGACAGAACGGGGTTTGTGTGGAAACCCTAGACTTCTTGGAAAGAGTATTCTAGGCAAGACAGAACTAAAAAATGTGCCAGTTTTACTTTGGATAATTTATCTATTAATATTTTTCCTTAACATTTATAATTCTGCAACTTAAAAAAAATACATTTTTATTGAAATGTTGTCCAGTCAAGAAATAATTCTTTACTCATTAAAAGAGGGTTGATAGGGAGCTCATTTTCATAAGAAAGAGTCTTGGTGTTGGCAACACAAGAAACCCAAAAGCCAAACAAAAGACTTTCTCAAGGAAAATTTTCCAGGGCAAATTCCAAAGACTGAAGTTACACCAACAAAAGGAGCACAATGTTTTCTATCTATTCATTCTACAACAGCCACTGTGATCCCTGTTTCCAAAATGTTTCCAAGTTTAAAACTGATTTCTCAATCACTGATTTTTTTAAAGCATGTGGACAAACAAAGAGTTAACAAATGTGTTCTCATACTATGAGAGAAGGACATTCCACAAACTTCAGAGTCAAAGACAGCAGATTCTGTCTTTGCTGCTCATTGTTTGCATGACTTTGAGCAAACTGCTTAAGCTCTCTGGTTCTGTTCCCTTAAAATGGGGATGATAACATCCTCCTAGTAAGGAGCTCTGTGAGTGCAGTGGTTTAGCACTCAGCTGCTGACAGGTCATTGGTTCGAACCCACCAGCTGCTGTGCAGGAGAAAGATATGACAGTTGGCTTGCCTAAAGATCACAGCCTTGGAAACCCTATGGGGCAGTTCTACTCTGACCTACAGTGTCACTGTGATAAGGAATCAATTCCACAGCAACAGGTTGTTGTTGTTAGGTGCTGTCGAGTGGGTTCCAACTCGTAGCAACCAACCCTTTGTGCAACAGAAACACTGCCCAATCCTGTGCCATCTGCACAATCTTTGCTATGTTAGAGCATATTGTTGTAGTTACTATGTCAATCCATCTCATTGAGGGTCTTCCTCTTTTTCACTGACCCTCCACTTTACCAAGCACAATGTCCTTCTCCAGGGACTGGTCCTTCTTGATAACATGTCTAAAGTTCATGACACGAAGTCTCGCCATCCTTGTTTCTAAGGAGCATTCTGGTTACACTGCTTCTAAGACAGATGTGTTCATTCTTCTGGCAGTCCATGGTGTATTCAGTATTCTTTGCCAACACCATAATTCAAAGGCATCAATTCTTTTTCGGTCTTCCTTATTAATTGTCTAGCTTTCTCATGCATATGAGGCAATTGAAAAACCATGACTTGGGTCAAGTGCACGTTAGTTCTCAGAGTGACATCTTTGCTTTGTTTTTGCTGTAAAGATCAACTGAAATAATGTCTATATAGAACTTAGCTCAATGCCTAAAAATCACTCAATAAATACTTTGCTATTGTTAAAATTATGGTTATAATTATGATAAGTCACAGGAAGTGTGTTCCAAAATCTACAAACACCTGAAGCACAACCCTATGTGACTTATTTAATATATCCTGTGACTATATATATGTGTATATATATATGTATATACCTATGTATATATATATATATAATCTCAGAAATGAGGTAGTACTTATTTATCTAATGCAAAAATTGAAAAAAGAAGACAATGTATCAATACAGATAAATCCATAACAGAACAAGAAACCAAATCCCCTCACATCAATCGCCTATACAAGCTAAAACTACCAAATATTTCAAGCAATTCACAGGAACATCAATTCTCAGAGCCAGAAGGGAATTCATTCACTAATTCTATTCTTATCAGATACAAATATCAAGGCCCCGAAAGTCACCAGAGGGCAGAATCAGGCCAAACAATTACTTAATGATCTAGTTGGATAAACTAGAACCTGTGCCTCCTCATAAAAGTAATAATAATATTAACAAGCATGTATACATGTTCTAGGCACTGTTCTAAGCATGTTCCATATATGGATTCATTTCTACATATTGACTCAATCTATGACTTTCCATGTATTGACTCATTGTCTCCATAACAGCTCTTAGAGATAAGGACACCATGTAAGGGAGCAGTCAAGAAAAGAGCAAGTGGCAGAGTAGGATGGGAACCCTGGCCAGCGTCTGCAGTCTATCATTATGCTGTATGATCTGCACAGTCCAATATGGTAGCCACTGATCACATATGAGGAGCCCCTGAGTGGTACAAACAGTTAAGGGCTTGACTAGTATCCAAAAGGTTGGCAGTTCAAACCTACCCAGAGGTGCCCAAAAGAAAGGATTGGCGATCTGCTTCAGATAGATCATAGCCTTGAAAACCCTATGGAGCAGTTCTACTCTGCACACATGGGGTCACCATGGGTCGGAATTGATGCCACAGCAATTAGCAACAACAACAATGGTTACATGTGGCTATATTTATATTTTAGATTTAATAAATTAAATAAAATTAAAATTTTTGTATCTGAGGTGCAGCAGATAGCTTTTATATGGTCTTTCTCGCCATGATCTTGTAACTCCCACCAAATGATTAGGTGTGACTATGCAAATAAGGTGCTTGTGGCCCACCAAGGGGAGCGGATAGCTTGGTAATAATGCAAATAAAGTGCATGGCACTCTTGTATGGGTGGGACCATGCAAATATGGTGTAATGGAACCCTAACAAGGGGACTGCTCAGTTTTGCCATACCACTAGGCTTAAAATGAGCCATCCCAGTGGCAGGATATGGGGGACCTCACCACCACCAAGGAGAAGAGATGGGAGCAGAGTGCATCCTTTGAACCCAGGATCCCTGAGCTGGGAACCTCCTGGACCCAGGAGACAGAGAGAGGAAGCTGTAACACCAGAGATGGCGAGAAGCAGCAGCAGAGAAACAGCAGCAGCAGGGGCAGAGAACCAGACTGGCAGGAGATAGTGCAGTGTGCTTCCCAACCCACCGAATGAGAGAGCTGAGTGTTTTGGGGCAGGAGCCTTGCTGGCGAAGTGTGGTGCCTCCAGGCATTTGGTGGAGCTAGGCTTGCCGACCCAAGGAGCTAGAGAGCTGATAGTCTTTTGCAGAGTGGGGTACCTCTGGGCACTTATTGGTGGAGCTAAAGAGCTTTGTAACACTTGCCCAAGCAGGGCAGAGGCTGAGGCCAGAGAGAGCCCTACCTGCGGGCATGGCTGAGAAGAACCTGTTTGGATGGAAGAACTGTATCCTGAGCCATTTCTGATCCTGAATTGTAACCTATTACTTCATTAATAAACCCCACAATCATGCGTATTGTCTGTGAGTTCTGTGTGCCCATTGCAACAAATCATCAAACCCAGCAGAGAAGTAGAGAGTGCCATGAGAAGGACAGTTGGTGTCAGAATTGGTAAAAAGTTTGGAGAGATAAGGCATGTCTAACCTCTACCTCATAGGAATCAGCTTTGGGCTATTGATCTTGATTCTCCTCCCCGTTTATAAAGTTAGAGGAGGTCAGATGCCCCTGGCTACATGATTTTTACAGTTCTTCATTCGTACTAGCCACAGTGAAAGTGTTCAGTAGCCACAGGTGGCCAGTGGCTCCTACTGGACAGCACAGATAAAGACTATTTCCATCATCACAGAAAGTTTTATTAGACCATGTGGCATAGGCAAAACCTCATGTAGTATGCACCTAACCACATATTTTACTGCCTCATGGACAAAGCCTTGCTCTAGCTGTCTATCCATTTTGCCTATCTATTTTAATAGTTTCACTTGAATTCAAAACAAATTTAGGTTATTTCATTCTTTTACTGAACAAGCAGTCTATTTAGTACTATATTTTGCACAGGTATTCAATATAATATATCAAGGGTTGCAAAGCAACTAAGAAACATGTTCTCTGCCCCTGAAAAATTTAGAATTTACTTGAAGAATGAGTGAATTTTCTAATGTCTGTTACAATTGGGCAATGCTGTATTCCAGTGAAACAAATTTATAGGATAGTAGAAAGGCATCATTGTATAGGCTAATCCAACTAACAATGCATTTTTTTCTAAATATTTTCTTGCACTCTTGTTGCTTAGAACTTTAAATGCATTCCTCCACAGAAACTTTGACACATGTGGTTAAGTCCTATTTCTTCTGACTAAAGCTAAATAATCTATGATTTATCTGAAGCATTGTACCTTTTGCTAATACAGGACCTGTGATGGTTAATGTTATACGTCAACTTGGCTAGGCTATGATTCTTAGTCGTTTGACAGACACTATGTAATCATCTTCCATTTTGTGATCTGGTGGGAGGAACCAATCAGTTGGAAGAGGGGGTTTCCTTGGGGATGTGGCCTTCCTCCGGTATATAAATGGATGTTTTGGCAAAGCTCTCTCTCTCAACCCCGCAGTCTTCTCATCGTCTGACCTCCGTTTTTTGCAACGTAACCCAGCAGAGGCCTCCAGCCTGTCACCTAAACTGCAGATTTTGGGTTCATCAGACCCTGTAACCACGGGAGCCAGCAGAAGTCTTCAGCCTGTTGTCTGACCCACAGATTTGGGACTTGCTAGCCCTCACGATTGCACGTGCTATTTCCTTTCTCTCTCCATTTATACATCTATATATGCTTCACTGGTTTTGTTCCTCTAGAGAACCCAAACTAAGGCAAGACCTTTTCTTCAGATAGAAAATGAAAGCATGGAGCCTGAGGACCTCTGAGATACATTCTGGCTCTAAAATTCTTTGTAATAGTGGTCCTTCCAAAACAGTCGTTTTGTATTGAAATAACCCCAAAATTAACCTCATGTAGGAGTCAAGCAAAAAGTAACAACATACATAGGCCTGAGGTGGAGGAAGGATGTTTGTGGGCAAGTCATATCTTGCAATGGAATCAAATTGCACCATGTTTGTGATGTTCTAGCTCTAGCCAAACTCAGGCACCCCCCAGAAGTAATAGAAATTCTTGATGATCAATTACTTTGCATCAGCATCTATTCTCTCTATTCTTCTTTCCATTCTAATTCTTTCCTCTTTTCTTCTAACTTCATCTTCTCTTTAGATCTGAAAATGGCACAACAATCTTTTCAGGATTAAGTTTTTCATGATCTATTACGAGAACTAGTGAATGTGTTCTTCCTTTAAAACTCCTCCTTCTCCATCTCCTTTTCCTGTTTCTTATGAAGAATAACTACCATAATGGGGAACTTACTATATGTCAAAGCATTGTGCAATGTGTATTATTCTTATTGTCTCATTTAATCTCAGAACTACCTCACCACGTAGAGTTATGAGATACATTTTATAGAGAGAAGACCAAGGTGTAATTTATGGAAGGCCACGTAATGAGTGGAGGAGACTGGATGTGAATTGAGATCTGTGTCCAAAGACTGTGTTTGTATGTTTATTTTTGTTTTATAATATTTTATTGTGTTTTTGGTGAAAGTTTACACAGCAAATCAGGTTCCCATTTAACAATTACTACACAAATTATTCAGAGATATCGGTTACATTATACACAATGTGTTAGCATTCTCATTAGTTCCCTTCTGGATGTGTTGCTTCCAGTAATCTGGTTTTCCTGTCCCCTTACACTTTCATCTTTGCTTTAGAGTAATTGCTGACCATTTGGTCTCCTACAGATGATTTTTTAAAGGTGTGAAGTAGTCACTGGTAATATTCTTTATTTTATGAGCCAATCTGTTATTTAGCTAAAAGGTAACCTCAAAGGGTAGCTTCAGTTCAAGGTTTATGGCATATCTCAGGGAAATAGTCTCAGGAAGTCTCCTAGTCTCAACCAGTCCAGTAACTCTGGACTTTTTAAGAATTTGAGTTCTGTTTCACATTTTTCTCCCCTTCTATCAGGATCCATCTAGTGTAGCCCTAATCAGAATGATCAGTAGTGGTAGCCAGGCACCATCTAGTTCTTCTGGTCTCAAGGTAGGTGAGACCGTGGTGCATGTAGACTGTTAGTCCTGCAGACTAGTTTCTTCTCTGAGTCTTTAGCTTCCTTCTTTCTCTTTTGCTCCAGACGAGAAGAGACCGATCAAAGACTGTGTTCTTTACCACTGCAGCAGGCTGTCTCCAGCATCCTCAAATCAGGGATGCCTGGTGAAATGGAAAGTGCTTTCCTGAGGGAGTAAAAACACTTTGGTTTTCATCCTATAATAACTTTGACTGTTATTGTGGGGAAATTATTTAATGTCTGAATTTCACTTTTCTTATTTGTAGGTTGAGGGGCCAAAGTAGAGGATTTTTGAGTTTTCTTCCGGCTCACAACTAGAATTCTGTTCTACCAATGTATGTATATTTTCATTTTCCTCCCAAATAGATTATTTTTACCACATTTTAACTGATTGTAACTAGTATTTATTGATTGTCACTATGAGCCAGGCATTTTACATGCATTATCTCATTTAATCTTTATCACAGTCTTTTGAGGTAAGTACCATTATTTATTATCTTAGTTTTATGATGGAGACATTGAGATTCACAGCAGCTATGTGACTTGCCTCAGATAAGAATGACAGAATCTGGGCTCAAATCAAAGACATCTGACTCCATACTCCCCAAATGCTACACTGACTTCTGATTACATCCACAACTCCTCTGTCCATGGTCAGAGGCCATATGGTAGACTTTGTGTGTGTGTGTGTGTGTGTGTGTGGTAAAATATATAAAACAAAACGTTTGCCATTTTAACCATTTTTTTATAATTCAGTGACATTAATTACATTTACCATGCTATGCAACCATCACCACTATTCATTTCCAAATGTTTTTTATCCCTCTAGACAGAAACTCAGTACCCCTTGAGCAATAACTCTTCCTTTCCTCCTTCCCACCAAGCCATGGTAACCACTAATAAACTTCTGTCTGTATGCATTTGCCTATTCTAGATATTTCATGTAAATGGAGTCATACAATATTTGTCCTTTTCTGTCTGACTTATTTCAACTCAGCATGTTTTCAAGGTGCAGCCATGTTGTAGCATGTATTGAAACTTCATTTCTCTTTAAGGATGAATAATATTCCATTGTATGGATATACCACGTTTGTTTATCTATTCATCTGTTGACGGACACTTGAGTTGTTTCTACCTTTTGGCTCTTGTGAATAATGTTGCAAGGAACATTGGTGTACAAGTATGTGTTTGAGTCTCTGCTGTCAAGTCTTTTTGGGAGTGGAATTGCTGGGTCATGTGATAGTTCCAGAAACCCTGGTGGCGTAGTGGTTAAGAGCTATGGCTGCTAACCAAAAGGTCGGTAGTTCGAATCCACCAGGCACTCATTGTAAACCCTATGGGGCAGTTCTACTCTGTCCTATAGGGTTGCTAGGAGTCGGAATCAACTCGACAGCAACGGGTTTATGTTTTATGGTAGTTCTATGTTTGGCTTTTTGAGGAACCTCCAAAATGTTTTCCCCAGTGACTGCACATTTTGCATTTCTACCAGTAATGGATGAGGCTTCCAATTTCTTCAGATCCTCGCCAACACTTATTTTTCATTTTTCTGATAATAACCATCCTAGTGGGGGTGAAGTGGTATCTCACTGTGGTTTTGAGTTACATTTCCCTTGCGACTAATGATACTGAGCAACTTTTCATGTGCTTGTTGGCCATTTATATTTCTTTTTTGGAAAAATGTCTATTTAAGTCCTTTGCCGCCCCCCCCCTTTTTTTTTTTTGAATTGGGTTGTTTCTCTTTTTGTGGTTAAATTGTAAAAGTTCTTTATATTTTTGGATATTAAACCCTTATCAGATATATGGTTATCAAATATTTTCTCCCATTCTGTGGATGTCTCTTCACTTTCTTGATAAAGTCCTTTGATGCACAAAAGCTTTTCATTTTGATGAAATCTAATTTTTCTTGTCTTGTATTGTTCGTGCTTTTGTCATATCTAAGAATCCATTGTTGAAAACTAGGTCTCAAAGCATTATGTTTTCTTTTAAGCATTTTATTATTTTTGTTCTTATATTTACATCATTGATCCATTTTGAGATAATTCACGCATATGGTCTGAGGTATGGGTTCAACTTTCTTCTTTTGTATATGGAGATCCAGTTTTGTCAGCACTATTTATTAAAGAGACTATTCTTTCCCCCACTCAATGGGCATGGCACCCTCATGGTTAATCAGCTGACCATAGATGTATGGATTTATTTCTGGACTCTCAATTTTGTTCCATTGGTCTATATGTCTGTCATGGTACTGTCCCAATACCAGACTGTTTTGATTACTGTAGCTTTACAGTATATTTTGAAAATGGGGAATGTGAGATCTCCTACTTTGCTCTTCTTTTTCAAGATTGCTTTAGCTATTCAAGACCCCCTTACAAATCCATATGAATTTGAGAATTGGCTTTTCCATTTCTGCAAAAAAAGTTGCTGGAATTTTGATAGGGATTGCATTGAATCTATAGGTCCTTTTGAGTAGTACTGACATCTTAACAACATTAAGTTTTCCACTCCATGAACACAGGATGTCTTTCTATTTATGTAGGCCTTCTTTAATTTCCTTCAGCAATAATTTATGGTTTTCAGTGAACAAGTCTTTCGTGCTGAACTTTTTATAGTAGACATATATCTGGCAATACAGAGTAATAATGAAGAAATATATAAAATTCAAGAAAAAAAAAGGAAATAACAGGCAAATATATCTTGACGAATAGCCTCCTAATAGTATTTAATTCAGCAGATATGTTCAACTTTTACCTGCCCCATTTAACCTACAGCATTGACCTTCATCTGTGAATTAAGCTGACTTACATTGCATCTTTAAAAATTCCTATTATGAATACTGATTCCAGTTGCTCCATTAAGCTTAAATTGCTTAATATGGTTTTTTTAATTGGACTTTCTCCCTACAAATTTAGTAATAATAATTTTTAAAATGGGTAAATCCTTGCTTTACAATAATGTCTGTAAACGGACCTTTCGCATATCCACACCTTAACTGCCCAAGGTTCTTGGACACTAATAGCCTCAGAGAGGCTCTGAGCCCCTCTCATGTTTGGCAAACAGTACTGGTTTATGAGAGCAATTAAGATATCTCTGAAACTATCGCTCATTATTCTCTTGGACTAGATTTTTCCTTATGCGGGCAGCTATAATCCGTCATTTTTTTTTTTTATTACTAGCTTAATCAAAAGTGTCATATAAAAATTCCTCTGTGGGAGAAACTATTTTGTTCAGTAAACCTTCATCTAAAGTGAGAATAGCAGCACAATTGGAAGAGCGTAGTCGATGTCACTGAACTGTGCATGTATAAATTTTTGAAATGGTATATCTTTGGCTATGTATATTTTCACCAAAAAAGAAAAAGGTCGAGAAGGGAGAGGGCTGACATGTTGTGGGTTGTTAACCAATGTCATAAAACAATATGTGTACTACTGTTTCATGAGAATCTATTTGTTCTGTAAACCTTCACCTGAAGTACAATAAAAAAATTAAAGAAATAAAAAAAATTTCCTCTGTGGTATGTATAAATGGACAGATATTTGATAAAACAAATACAGTAACATTTTAATTGTAGAATCTAGGAAGTGGGTATATGGGTGCTCACTGTATAATTTTTTCAACTTTTATATTTGAAAAATTTTACAGTAAAATGTTACAGAAAAATCTCTCTTGTAAATTCATTATTTATTCTACAAATATTTATGGCTCCCTACTATATACCAAGATCCTAGGTGGCTCTAATGGTTAAGCACTCAACTACTAACCGAAAGGATGGCAGTTGTAACTCACCCAGAGGTGTTTCAGAAGAAAGGCCTGGCAACCTGCTTTTGAAAGGTCACAGCCTTGAAAAGACTACAGGGCACAGTTCTATTTTGCACACATGGGGTTACCAGGAGTCAGAATTAATTCAACGGCAGCTGGTTTGGTTTACTATATATCAGGCACGGAGGTATACTCTGCTACAAAAGGAGCAAACAGTTTAAGGCATCAATCCTGAGGAGCTGCTTAAGTAACTCAAAGCTGAGGATTGGATATTCTTTCAGCAGAGACAGGAAAACCCCTATAACCCTCCCCAGCCTGGAAAGCCCCTCGTTATGCACCAGTTGATAGTGCACCAATCAAGGACTGCCAAATGGATTTGAAAGCCAATAAGAGAACACCGCCCCCCACCAATTCCCACCACCCCGCATTTCTTCCAAAAATCCTACCCTAAGAGAAAACCCCACCCAAATAAAACACTGACCAAAGACTGTCTTAAGACTTCTTCCTTTAGAAAACTCACTCTCCTTTCAAATCCCTTTGAGTGTCTACCTAAAGGAACCAGTGTAGTTGACTCCCTTGCTATAGTAAGCTCTGAATAAACATCTTCAGGTGGTCTTCATCCTTTCGATAATCTTCAACTATGGTTTTCAACATGGTCAACTAAAATCAGTTGTGACAACACTTCGAAAACAAACACAGTACGTACATTTGTTTTTCTGTATAATCCCACTCCCCTTTGTATTCCAATCTGCTTTAAGAGAGAAGGAGATGAAGTTCCAGGTAGCTTGCATAGAAGGGCAGGCACCTAACGTGCATCCTTGGGAATGTCTTGCTTAGAAGGTGATCTGTAATGTGTGTCTCCTGGGGGATGGGGGACATTGAGAACCACTGAGTATTTACATGTAATTCAGCTTTAATTCAGTATCAGTGTGTTAGCAAACTCTGTGCCTTCCCCAAAGTAAAGGACAAAGATGTGGGCACAGTAGTGGTGGCATGTGGACTGTATGTTTACCTTGGACCATAGTGGCTGAAATATTTCAGCGTGACTAAGCCACTCAAAGGGACCTAATAAAAATGATGGTATTTGTCCTATTTTGGTGAGTAGTGTCTGGGGACTTAAACAGCTTGTGATCAGCTATCAAAGATACTTCACTGGCCCCAACCCATATGGAGCAAGGGAGAATGAAGAAAACCAAAGATACAAGGGAAAGATTAGTCCAAAGGACTAATGGACCACAGCCTCCACTAGATTAAGTCCAGCACAACTAGATGGTGCCTGGCTATTACTGCCGACTGCTCTGACAGGGATCACAATAGAGGATCTCAGACACAGCTGGAGAAAAATGTAGAACAAAATTCTAACTCACAAAAAAAGACCAGACTTACTGGTCTGACAGAGACTGGAAAAACCCCAAAAGTATGGCTCCCGGACACCCTTTTAGCTCAGTAATGAAATCACTCCTGAGGTTCACCCTTCAGCCAAAGATTAGACAGGCCCATGAAACAAAAAGAGACTAAAGGGGCACACCAGCCCAGGGGCAAGGACTACAAGGCAAGAGGAGACAGGAAAGCTGGTAATGGGGATCCCAAGGTCGAGAAAGGGAGAGTGTTGACACGTCATGGCAACCAATGTCACAAAACAATATGTGTATTAATTGTTTAACAAGAAACTAATTTGCTCTGTAAACCTTCATCTAAAGCACAGTAAAAAAAAAACAAAAAAAAACACAACACATTGTATTTGTCCATCTATCTTATTCAATCCTCCCATCCCACCTGACTAAACACTCACATATTCATTCTTTGAGGCTAATTCAAGTCTCACCTCACTCACAATGCCTTCCCTCTTCGTCCCTAACCAAACTGATTACCTTCTCCATCTTGAAAGTCTCAAGTTATAAACCCTGGGAAAAAGAAAGAAACAATCTGTTGTAAAGTCTTGCTGAAAATGGAGAGGAATATGATTAAGGATCCTTGCAGGGATATGCCCTCCACATTTTAATTTTGAAGATGACAGCTGGCATGGCACATGGCACTGCCCAATTTCTTTCTCTTCCACACCCCATCAGATTTTTCAGCTTTGACACACAATTGTTGCCTTGCTTCCTATGTCCTTCGCCTCCAGATTACCTAATAGAGATTTGTAAACTATCACTTAACTCTGAATCAGCAGAGCTTATGCAAAAGGGAAAACCTAGCAACCATAATATCCAGACAATAGGATATTGGATCTTGGAGTTTCGGGGTTGGTATCAGACAATGAAATCTAATAGTAGATATCAGCTTCATACAATAAACACATTTTTTTACTGCATGTTAATCATATCTGAATGATTTGTAAAATAATCAGTGCCTCATCTTTAGACGTAATAACAGGAGGAGCCTAAATGAGACCTTTAGGATGTTTCCATTGGGTGGAAAGTTGGAAAAAAAGTGACTTCTGAAATCTTTCCAATATGAAATTTCTAACAAAGTTTTTAAGATAGGATCTAAATAGAGAAAAAGAATACAAGAAAGAAAAAAGGCGAGAGAAAACAAACTTCCAACTAGTGGCAGTGTTGCAAAAGGATGACTCCACAGTGAACCCATAGGTTTGGTATCTGTTACATGTAAACTCCTAGGATAAGAACTTTGGACTTGTGACACAACTGGGCACTACATGCAGCCTCTCTCTGGCTTTATGTAAATAGACTTTTGACCTGTTGCTTATGACACTATCAAGGAGTGTTCGTACAGACCCTGCCAGACAGCTGTGTCAGGCACAGCACAGAGCCACTTGATGCCTCAGAGGCTGCTCTCAGCCTCAAGTTCCAATCATCTCTAGTCTCATCAGGACTGAGGGGCCTGTGGTCCAAAGGGCGATTCAAGGATTCTTAGGTACTGGGGAGGTGTGTGGGGACAGCAGTCCGAGGGCTTCTCTGTCCCAGACCCCTTTGACAATCTCATGAATTTTCTCCCTCCCAAACTCACGTTATCATCCAAATGAACCTTCTCTTCCTCACAAAAATGGAAGTACATGTAAAACTGTGCCTATAAAACAAAACAAAACAAAAAAGCCAATTTCAATTCTGCTCAAAAGTAAACATGAATGAGAAAGCCGCGATTGTTGGCCTTGAAAAAGAAAAGAAAATTGTATATTGATTTTTGATATCTAATCATGTTGGCTTATATTTCCTATGGCAACAGATGTTGAAAGTATTGACTACCGAGGAAACCACAGGCACCACAATTTGTCTGACTGTGATGGGTGTGGCAGACACTGCTAGTTGTTTAGGTAATATCACGTCCCTATTGCATCCTCATTAAGTGAATCGCAATTTTTACAGGAATAGCCATGTGCCCAGCTTAAAAAAAAAAAAACAAAAAGCTATAGTTACCAGACTCTTTGGCAGCTAAATGTGGCTGTAGGACACGGTTCAGGGCACCAAGATATAAGCAGAATTTGGTTGAAGTTTCTGGAAATGTTGCAAGTCCTAATATAGCCACTTATCCTTCCCCCTTCATCTTTCCTCTTCTTCATTCCTGGAACGAGAACACAATCCTTAGATGTTCAGTAGCTACTCACAAAGGACAGGAAAGCAGAAAGGTACAATGAGCCTGTTGCTGGAGAAGCTGCATTGAACCCTGAGATGATGATCTCCATACTCATTGCAAGAAAAATAAACCCCTTAAGCCTTGAACTGAAACTATCCCCGGAGGTCACCTTTTAGCTAAATAACAGATTAGCTCATAAAATAAAGAATATCACCTGTGAGCACTGCGCTCCTTTAAAAAATCATCTACAAGACCAAATGGTCAACAATTATTCTAATAGATAAAGAGAAGATGGTAATAGGGCAGATAAACTAGATTATTGGAAATGGAACAACCTGAAAGAAATAATAAACATGTTGACACTTTGTGGAAAATGTAACCAATGTTACTGAACAATTTATGTAGAAATTGTTCAATGGGAACCTAATTTGCTGTGCGAACTTTCACCAAAAACACAATATTATTAAAAAAATATATATATGGTTGGCATAATTGAGACCAAAAACATTCCTCTGACATGTGAAGAATCTGATAAAGCTTATTTCAGAAAAATAAAAATAAAAAAGCTTATTTGCTTAAGCAGTGTCAAAGTTTCTGTTACTCTCAACTGTCTGTAGGTGGCAACCATTTTGTGACCACGAAGCACCAAACCTAAGGGCAAAAAGTAAAACATCCTGCAGATATTGAAGCAGAAGGAAAGAAAGGGCATGGGACCCCATGACATTGACCAGTCACCCAGCCAGGGGCATGGGACCTTGTGACATTGACCAGACACCCAGTCAATCTGGGAACACCTACCTCTGAACCCCTTAGGTATATATATTAGCTTCCTGTGGCTGCTGTAACAAAGTACCACAGATTAGGTGGCTTAAAACAACAGAAATTTATTCTCTCATAGTCCTGATGGCTTGTTATTGTTGTCAGTTGCAGTCGAGTCAATTTTGACTCAAGGCGATCCCATGTGTGCAGAGTAGAACTGTGCTCCACAGGGTTTTCAAGGCTGTGACCTTTCTGAAGTAAATCACCAGGTCTGTCTTCAAGGCACTCTGGCTGGGTTCAAACTGCCAGTCTTTGGGCTAGTAGTCAAGCACTTAACCATGTGTGCCACCCAGGGGCTCCTAATTCTGGAGGCTAGAAAGTCTGAAATCAAGGTGTGTGGAAGGCCCTGCTCTCTCTGAAGGCACTAGGGGAGAATCCCTTCTAGCCTCTCCCAGCTTCTGGTGGCTCCTGGTGTTCCTTGGCTTGTGGTAGCATCACTCTAATCTCTGCCTCTGTCTTCACATGGCCATCTTCCTTCTGAGTCTGTCTCTCTGTGTCTCTTCTCCTCTCTTTATAAGGACACCAGTCATATTGGATTAGGGCCCACCCTACTCTGGTATGATCTCATGTTAACTAATTACATCTGAAAAGACCCTATTTCCAAATAAGTCACTTTCACAGGTAACCGGGGTGAGGACTTCAATGTATCATTCTGGATGACAAAATTCGAACCATAACAGTGTACAATAAATGTCTTTTCTTAAAAGGCAAGCAGGAAATTGTTCCCCTCAGCTCTTGGAGTGTAAAAGAATGCACGCTGACACAGACAAGGACTGGGACCTACAAAATCATAGGAGTTCTACAATAGTTTAGCTTAACTAATAAAGGATGTCTGCCTTGAGCATTGTGCTATTTTAAGAACAATCTATGTGGGACCAAATTGACAATAGCAACTCAAAAGATCAGATAGGAAACGGTCTTAGTTATCTAGCGCCAGTATAACAGAAATATCACAAGTAGATGGCTTTAACAAACAGAAATTTATTTTCTCACAGTTTAGGAGGCTAGAAGTCCAAATTCAGGGTGCTGGCTCTAGGGGAAGGTTTTCTCTCTCTGTGGGCTCTAGAGGAAGGTCTTTGCCTCTTTTGAGCTTCTGCTCCTGGGCAATCTTCATGAAGCCTGGCATCTCTCCTTCCCTGTCTCTGCTTCCTTATCTGCTCTTTTTGTATCTTGTAAGAGAGTGACTCAAAACACACCCTACACTAATCCTGTCTCATTAACGTAAGGAAGAAAACCCATTACTGAATGGGATTATAATCACAGGCATAAAGGTTAGGATTTACAACACGTATTTTTTTGGGACACAATTCAAGCCATAACATTACACCCTTTGGCCCCCAAAATTCATGTCCTTGTCACATGCAAAACACAATTCACCCCATCACAGAAATTTAGGTGGCAGTAAATTTGTGTTAATGGGAGAGGAGCAATTTGGAAAAGGAGGGTGAAAATGGTTGCACAATTTGAAGACACTAATCAATGTCACTGAATTGTACATGTAGAAACTGTTGAATTGCTGTATGTTCTGCTGTTTATATTCTCAACAACAACAAAAATAAAAATAAATTTTAAAAAATAGGAGTTCTAAAATGTCATCTATGTCTTTGAGTTGTAAATGTGGAAGTTGTTGTGTTGGCTAGTATTTTGGTGTGTATGTTTTCACCACAATAAAAAAAGAGAGAGAGAAAAATCATGGGGGTTCTACAGACGTAACAAAAAGAAACTCAAGAACAATGCCACAGTAACAGCCAAATCTATGAATAACCAGCCAAAACCTTAGCAGGTCAGTCCATGGAAACGCTTACCTGGCTGAGTGAGAACTAGCTGGAATAATGCCATGGTTCCTCAGCCTTGGGCTCCATTTGAAATGAATGCTAGACTAGCCTGGAAGGAATTTCAAAACTTCCCCTGCGTTGAGTAAGTGCCTACTTATCCTACAGGCCCAGCTAGAAAGACCAAGGAAACCATGAGAAAAGTTCCTTGTATTTACACAGCCAACCTATCTCTGGAGAGATTGATGATTTCATTTTGTTTTTAATAATAATTCATCGTTGCTATATTCTAGGGGGAAGGTGGAGGGATAAGGGATAATTACTGCCATTCTAGAGAGGGGAAAAGATAGAATATGAAATGTCAAAAGCCCTGTATAAAGACAGCCAGTCAACCAGGAGGAGTTAGATTCCAGACCTCTTAACTCCTCTTCAAGCCTCTGTCCCTCAGGCACCCTCTCTCCTGATGACTCAGGAGAGCCAAATGAGGCACTTGGTTGCTAAAGCCTTCCTTGCACTTTCCAGAAACCAGGCAAGGACACAAACAGAGCACAAGTTAAGAAGGTGAATCAAACTAGCGCACTCAAATTATTGTAATTAAGGTGCTCTAGTAATGTTTTGGCTCATAAAGATTTGGAATAAAAAAGACAGAAAAGGAAGAAAAAAATGTAAGGAAATTACCAATGTATAGGAATACTTAAAAGTCAGAGATATTTTCAAATAACTTCTACAAGTAAGCAAAAATTGAGTAACTGTAAGTAGCAGAGAGGGAAGACATAACTTAGAGATATACTAAGTATTATTTGAGGGTTAACTAAAGTTAAGTCAGACTTTTGTTTTTATTTCTTAATAAGGTGTGTTACATTCCTTTCAGGATAATATGAGAGGGCTTGAAATAAAGTCTACATAAACCATATTGTTGCTGTTGCTGCTGGGTGCCATCCAGTCGATTCCGACTCATAGTGAACCCATGTGACCGAGTAGAACTGCCTCATCGGTTTTCCTAGGCTGTAATCTTTACAGAAGCAGATCGTCAGGTCTTTCTCCCTAGAAGCCACTGGGTGGGTTGCAACTGTCAAACTTTCAGTTAGCAGCTGAGTGCCTAACCTTTGTGCCACCAGAGTTCCTTACATAAACCAAAGGGTCTTTAAAATATAAGTAACACTGCCTGAGTTCAAACTCAATCCTGCCACTTACTAGCTATGTGATTTAACCTCTCATTGTTTCAAGTTTACCGATCAAGTTACCTGGGGAAGCAATAACGGCACGAGTCTCAAAGGGCAGTTACCTCATTTAAGAGATAATTCATCTGAAGTCTCTGGAACAGTACCTGGCCCATAATGAACATATTACGTAGATGCTTATTTTTGCTAGAGGAATTGAATAATATAATTAACATAGATTTTGAAAATATATTGACATATATGGATATACATATGTAATATAAACATTTGGAAGAATTAAAGAATTGATCATCTCTTGGGGCATTAAGAGCATTTCAATAGATTCTAAAAAGTACAAAATATAGAATCTATATTCTGTGGCTACAGTACAATAAGTAACCAATACTTTTTCTTTTTTTTTAAATCTAACCACTGGGAAAATTTAAACATTTCCTTCTACCCCTCACCCAACCCACCATCACTGAATAAGGTATCTTGTTTTATTGGGGTGGGGGGTGTTGTGTGTGGTATATATATGTAATAAAACATTTGCCATTTCAACATTTGATTGTTTTTGGTGTTGTTTTCCCTGCTATAAATACACGAGGAATTTTCTCATTTTCTTTTTAAAGATAGATGTTGTTGTTTGGTGCTGTCTAGATGATTCTGACTCATTAAGATAGATAAACCCATTGCTGTCGAGTTGATTTTGACTCATAGCAACCATGTAGGACAGAGTAGAACCACCCCATAGGGTTTCCAAGGAGTGGCTGGTGGATTCCAACAGCCGACCTTTTGGTTAGTAGCCAATCCCTTAACCACTGCACCACGAAGGGTCAATAGTTGGTCTTAAAATTCCTGAGTTCTAGATTCCTTTGCTCTAGAGAGGAGCTAACTTCGTTTTGTGAGATGCATGAGGGGAAATACGTTTTGTTCTCAGGGTAAGAGAAGAATGTAGCCCTTCCCAGGGAGGTTGCTGGATCCCAAGAGACCAAGGGCTTGGGGCCTCTGCAGGTGGAGGGTCTTGGCTGGAGTCTGGCTCCTTGGCCACCAATAAAGAACTAAGCACCATGGCTTCTGAAGCCTCAGCAAAGATCCTTGAAGCCAAATTTGATGTTGAGATTGTGGAAGCCACCATTAGAGGCTGCCTCCTAAAAAAATACTGTTGTAGAACTCTTTCTAAAAGTGTGTGACCCACACACTCCCTCTCTCTTCTTTAC
Source organism: Dugong dugon (assembly GCA_030035585.1). Lineage (NCBI taxonomy): Eukaryota > Metazoa > Chordata > Mammalia > Sirenia > Dugongidae > Dugong > Dugong dugon. Next base: position 107,413,233 of record CM057466.1, on the reverse strand, counting down.
TTATCATCCCTCAGGATCAGAAACAAAAAGTTTTAGCCATTTTTTCTTCTGTATCATATCCTCCTCCCACCTTAGAACTGCAGTCAAATTGGCTCAATAGACTGTATGGAATTTTGATGTTCAGTAACCCGAATTTTTATGGCTTTAGAGTCTAGAGTACTCAAAAATGGCCAACAGTGATAATAACTAATAGCCTTTCTTATTTTTCTTCTTAAATTTATATTGGAAATTTATATGGCCTCTTCATAAAATATGAAGAATTCAAGATATGTATACATTTTAGATTTGAAAAAAAAAAAAAAAAGGACAATTTTTAAGGATCCAAGATAAGGAAGAAAAGGAAGACGAAGAATTTTCTACTCATTTTTACTATGAGCAATTTGGGCATATGCTTGATAATGCAATACTATAAATTATTATTAATTTTAGTAATATTTTAAAGAAAGTAATCAAGTTCTAAACACCGGGTATCACCACAATGTTTTAACCTTACTTTCCAGGTATTTATAATCTCATGTGGAGACAAGACAGTTATATAGTGAATAGTTAAGCAGTTTATGATTAATTGCCAAAATGAGACTTGTGAATACTTAATTTCTCATTCAGTATCATGAAAGATCTAGGCAATTAAGGAATTTATTCTAAAATTTATTTAGATAAAAAAATATATATGATTAAACTCTAAATTGGTAAGATAATGCAATTGAGAAATTCACACTAAAATTCAAACAGATTACCTTAAATTCTGAATAGAATCAAACTTATTATGACATTAATATTGAATTTTTACCCTAAAGCTAGTATGGAAATGAACACTGAAAAAAATACATTCTATTTCTCTTTACTCAGAGTTTTACTAAGAGTTTTTAATTATTTGAACATTCAGACCTTTTGCATTTTAACTTCCTCTGAGAACAATAGAAAATATATTCCCACCCTGCTACAGCCTTATCAGCCAGTTCCTATAGAGAGGGAAACCCTTTCAGCTGGAAGTTTGACAACAGGGTTAAAATCCAAGATTCTATCAATTCATGATGAAGGTTAGCATTTTAGTAGTCAATAAATGTTACATATTTGATGGATTTATGTGTACTTATGCTCTTGAGCTAATAACTCATATTAATTCAATTGTTAATTTAATTTAATACAGAATTTGCCTTTAACCTTTCCATCACACTGCAAATGTAGATAGCTTGAAAGACACAAATGACCTACACAATATAAATGTGTAGGTATTTCAGTATGTAAGGCAGAAAGGAAAAAAAAGGAAATCACTATCTGGTCCAAATTGTTTTAAAAACTCAAGCTGAGATTTCCCTCTCTAGTTGACATTCACTGAATCCCTGGATTCCACCAATTGTTTTTAAATTCTAAACAGTGAGAAACGACTTCCTCGATGTAGTAAAAAATATAGAAATCTAAATCACTTTTTAAAGCAAACACCAACCAACCCATCAGCCATCATTACTTAGGAAATACTTTGTTAGGCTTAGAAAGTAGGACTCTTTGAGTGTGACCCTGAAGGTATAAATACAAATGCCTTAGCTGTCCTTGCCAACTGAAGGTGCAAAAAATTACATGGCTTGATTAGAAAACCATATGTGAATTACATTCGTTATTTTTCCCACAATCAAAGGACACAGATCAAAGTTGGGTTTCACAACCTTGCTGCTTTCTGAAAATGAGATCACTGCCTGGGCAAATCCGGAGACCAGCTCAAAAGTGATCAAAGCCATGAAAACTCATTTTGTAAATTATTTAGGGACATGGAAACACATTTTATTGAGAGCCCTGAGGTCACAGCAGGGAGAAGTATTGATGTATAGTTTTGCTTCGTGCCTTGCCATCTTTTTTTCATCAAAACGGTTTCATTTGGGGTTCCATAAAGAAAAGCAACACTGTACTAAAGGAAGGAAAGAAGTTTGTAGATTTTAAGACTTAATTTAATAGTTTCAGCAACTTCAACTTCCTTTTGCCTTTAATCTATTTCCATGCTAGGACTCAAGGAAATATTTTGGAATTGGATCTTTGCCAGAGAAAATTATCAGCTCTTCTTTTCAAAAACAGAATTTTGTTAGATACAAGAACATGCATGGCAAGCGTGTAACACATAATTAGTGAAAATGGCATTTCTGGAGAATTAACAAAGAAATAACACAGAATTAGTAAAAAAAAAAAAAAAAAAAAAAAGGCTGGGTTTGGGCCGGAAGACTCCTGGATTAAGGGTGGCAAGAGCAGAGTAAAAACAAATTAATTGCAGAAATGTTTTCTCTTGGGTATAGGTTGGGTTTGTCCACAATTTTTAAACCGTCAAAGTATCTATTGTAGGGTTGTACACACCATGCAGAAATATCATTACAAGTCAATATTTGACTAAATGGAGAAAATAAAACTAAGCTCCGCCCACTGGGTAATACTAAATTCTTAGCCTTGTTACAATAAAAGCCTTGTCTTAGTTCCATAAAAACCTCCAAAGATACATGCAATACTTGATATTATTCTATAGAGTAACTGCTCTGGGCACAGCAGAATCTTTATACCACTGCAGGCAATTTTCTTTAGGGAAAAAAAAAACAAGAAATGCATAGGATTTGAAACGCAAACGATGTAAGAAATTTTATGACAAAGGACAGTTTTATCTTTTCTGCAATCCATGTTCCCAAAATTTATTGGTTAATCAGAGTTACTTTTGATTAAATTACTTTGGAATTTTAAAAAATGTTTTAAGTACTATTATCTAAAAGCAAAATGTAGTAAAACAGGAGTCTAGAGAACCTCCTTTCTCTGCTCCTTATCTTCCTGTTCCTTAAAAATCCATGATCTGGAGTCCTTCTGTGAAGCAAACGTTTAAGTACTCAGCAACTAACTGAAAGGTTGGCAGTTCAAAACCATTCAGAGGTGCTTCAGAAGAAAAGCTTGGCTGGTGATCTACTTCTGAAAGATCACAGCCATCGGGGAGAAAAAAATGAGTCAATCATTTGTTCATTAAGAATTCTGAATAGTATTTTTTTTTAATCTTCTTACTTTATGTTATGTGTCTTATGTTTTTATAGTCTTATGTTTTTTCTTACTTTATATTATGTCCATAAATAATTAGAAAAGGCTTTATTTTGACATGACTTTTGCATTTTTTCCATCCCATCAAAACACAATGTACATGGTTGATCTCTGTGATCAACAGGTTTGCAAACTATAGTAGTTGGAGAAAACTGTAATGGAAAAACTTCTGACTAGAGACACGATGTCTCAGAGTGAGTAGAGAAAGGAAAGTTTTCAATGTCAGTTAACTTTTATCAGACATGAATGGAATCCTCAATAATCAATGTTTGGTTGTTTTGTTGCTGTGGTTTATCACACTGCACTTAAAAGATTCCAAATGTTTCCAAATAATTTTTCAAGAAATGGTCAACACCAGTATATTGTTGTTGTTAGGTGCTGTCAAGTCCGTTTCAACTCATAGCAAGCCCATGTGACAGAGTAGAACGGCTCCATAGGGTTTTCTAGATTGTAATCTTTATGGGAGCAGACTGCCAGGCCTTTCTCCAGAGCAGAAGCTAGTGGATTCAAACCGCCAACCTTTCAGTTAGCAACAGATGTCTTAACCATTGTGCCACCAGGGCTCCTTCAACACCAGTATACTGTGCCACATCTCTGCAGTACTGATACTTTATTATCTGATAGCGATGAGTTGGCTAGATAAATTCACTAAAACCACCAAAACCAAACCCGTTGCCATCGAGTCCAACTCATAGCGACCCTATAGGATAGACAGTAAACCCATAGAGTTTCCAAGGAGTGGCTCATGGACTCGAACTGCCAACCCTTTTGTTGGCAGCCAAGCGCTTAACCACCACGCCACCAGGGCTCTCATAAATTCAGTACAAAAAATCTAATTGTTTACAGTATGTAACATTACTCAATTACACAGGGGAAAAAAGATGTGAAAGCTCTACCACAATATTTAAATATGTTTTATATCAAGTAATCATATTTAATACAAAACTATTAGTGGGAAGCTGCTCACATTTTTATATATATTTATAATTTTGGATTTTATTTAGCACATTTTCTTTATGCATTAACATTTCTACTTCAATGAAACATTGAGACACCGCTTCACACACGATGAGTTAAGAAGTAAGCAAGTCTTATTGGAACAGATTCCTCCCACCTGACCACAGGAGTAGCCATGCACCAAGCTGGACCAATCCGAGAACGCCATTGTTCTGGCCACAGTGATTGGTTCAGGAATGAGCATGATCCAGTTTAAGCAATTTTGGAGTCTTGGCTGCGATCTTCTGCTGTGCCTAAAAGGCGTCTCCTTTTCTCTGCTGGACCCAAAACTAGGAAGTATGGCCCCCGGGCTGTCAGAGCTGGATCCCTCACCACATGGAAAAGCTTGAGAGAATGAAGCTGCCATCTAGAGAGGAGCAGAGACTATGAGAGAAGCGTGCGTCAGAACAACATAGAATTCCTGGCTTCAGTTCCTGAGACCCATCAACCAAACCATAGAAGTATAATCTATGATTTGGGGAAGTAAACACATTCCTATTTGAAGATGTAATAAATGCTATTCTGTTCCCTGATCACCCCCTACCCGATTAGGTTAGGTCCTATAGTACCCTATCTTCTTCTTAACATTTATCTGACCTGTAATTACTGTAATGGTTCTGGCACATAATAGGCTCTCAATGAACGCTTACTTCCCGAGTGAATGAATAGATGGATGAATGAGTTAATACTGGACCACACTATACAGTTAATGAAGGTGGTCTAGTTAGTAGAGAAAGGAACCCAGCAATTCAGAGCTGGCATTGAGAGATACCATGAAATAGCTCTGTAAGCAAATAATCTTTTCTGGATAATAGAAAAAAATGGGGCTCCCACAGGGAGAGGAGTCTGGAGCTACAAAGATGGGGCAGGAGGCTTTGGTTTAAAAAGGCGGAGACGTTGGGCCTCCCAAGCCATCAGATCAGGCCTTGAGTCACCATGTTCAGCATCTTGCCTCATTGCAAAGATAAGGACTAGTCTCAGCTCCCTACAGAAGACTTCATTTTCATTAGGGAAGTTCTATCTTTTCTTTATTGAGGCTATAAAAATGCACAATAAGACTTACATTTTATAAAGTGACCACCACTTGGTCACTCTGAATTTTATTTAATATGCTATTACTCCGGTATCATGTTTTTTCCTTTGCTCTGAAGTTCAATGATTGACTGTTGAATACAATAAATATTCATTGGACATCTTTTATGTTATTGGAACCATTCTAGGGATATTTAACTGAACAAAATGCCTGACTTCTTAGAGTTTACATTTTAGTGGGGGAGGGCATGGATGGGGAGATAGACAATAAACATGTAAACAAGTATGTAGTTTTCAGATGGTGACTTCCATATCTGGCCATGACCAACTATCTTGTATCTGATTAACCATCCTACTAAATCCAACTATATATAAAACATGAAGAAGGCAGTGAAGCACAACCAACTCAGGCAGGACTTGACGGGCTACAATCCCCAAGAGAGGAAAACACAGGAGATAGCCTCCACACGTTTACCCTGGCTTTTCCCCTCAGCACATTTTCCCAACTGCAGCACAAAGGAAATGAGTCCAGGATGAATGTGGAAGTCTTGTTGGGTAAGGAGAAAGAGGTCAGCGTTTGGAGCTGTCAAAGGATCTTGAAGGGCAAAATCCTTAAAAGAAGGGAATTACAGAGAAAGAGCTCAAAGATCTCCCTACAAATGCCCCTCAAGTCATTACCTGATTCAAAATTTTCATGCACAGGCAAGACTCAGGGACCCTGGCAGATAATAGCAGCTGGGAGGCTAAAGAGTCAAACAGAGGCTTAGAAATGCTGGGGAGACAGAGGCTGGAGTTCATACTGTGTTGGATAGTGTCCCCCCAAAATTCATATCCTTTCTGGAAGTTCAGAATGTGGCCATAGTTAGTTAACATAAGTTCATACTGGAGTAGGGTGGGTCCTTAATCCAATATGGCTGGTGCCTTTGTAAGAGAAGAGACACAAAACATCATGTGATGACAGAGGAAGATTGGAATGATACAGCCACGGAATGCCAAAGATTGCTGCCAACACCCGAAGCTAAAGGAAAGGCATGGAGCCTTCAGAGAGAGTATAGGTCTGCAGACACCCTGATTTGGACTTCAAGCCTCCAGAGCTGTGACAGAATTTTCTGTTGTTTTAAGCCATCCAGTCTGTGGTACTTTGTTATGGCAGGCCCAGGAAACTAATAGAGTTCAAGATGCAGTGGTCTTGGTAAACACTCGAGGCTTTAACTGAAAACCCAGAGAAGCCAAACCATAAGAGCAAGAGCTATGCCCTAAGAGTAAGGGGAAAAACTTAAATAGGCCAGATCTAACAATGCTTGCAATCAAGTTTCAAAAGGATCAACGTTTGCCAGTACTCCAGCTGCCTTTCAAGAAAAAAAAAAACAAAAAACTTAACCCTCTTTGGAGGAAGGTAATAACAGCGTAAAGCTTCTGAGATGATTCATTCACAATGGCTGGTATTCAATCAAAAATTACAAGTAACACTAAAAAACAGAGCCAGAGACCCCAACAAGAAACAGGGAATGTTTTGACAGTAGAAATGGACCCATAAGAAAGTGGAAAGACAACCTACAAAATGGGAGAAAATATTACAAACAAAAAAAACCTAGATTGAAGGTTAAAGCAGCAGACAATGAGGAGCTAAACCTGTTGTCATCTAATCAATTCCGACACATAGCAACCTGTATTGCGTTAGGCAAATCTGCTGCAAAAGACCTCTTTAAAGTGTTAAAAAGCAAAGATGTCACTTTGAGGACTAAGGTGTGCCTGACCCAGGCCATGGTGTTTTCAATCACCTCATATGCATGCGAAAGCTGGACAATGAATAAGGAAGACTGAATAATTGATGTCTTTGAATTATGGTATTGGTGAAGAATACTGTCAGAACGAACACATCTGTCTTGGAGGAAGAAGTACAGCCAGAATGCTCCGTAGAAGTGACGATGGCGAGACTTCATCTTGCTTACTTTGGACATGTTATCAGGAGGGACCAGAACCTGGAGAAGGACATCATGCTTGGTAGAGGGTCAGCAAACAAGAGGAAGACCTTCAATGAGATGGACAGACAGTGGCTACAACAATGGGCTCAACAATGGCCACAATAATGGGTACTTTGTTACGACAGCCACAGGAAACTACTAGAGTTCAAGATGCAGTTCAACGCAGCAACAATTGTAAGGATGGCACAGGACTGGGCAACGTTTCGTTCTGTTGCACGTAGGGTCACTATGGGTTGGGCCTGACTCGATGGCACCTAACAACAAGAAGGAGCTAAATTCATATGGATCATAAGTTAAAATATTTTTTATTCAGAATGCTAAAAGTCTAGGAAAAACCTAAGTTAATCAAAGTAAAACCTGTGAGTTTTTTTTTTTTTTTTTTAAGTTAAGAATTTAAAGGTGGAGGTGGCAGGGAGTCAACTTGTCTCTGGTCGGCACAAGGCTGCACTTCAGAGGTTCTGAGGTAGCCTGTGTTGTCACTCAATTGCCGCCACTGCAGTAGCTTTTCATCTTCCAGGAGGCTAGAGTTCTCCTCTGCTCCCTTCCCTCCCAAGTGTTGGTTTCAGAGCCACAAGCTTATAAACCTACAAGGAACTCAGCCTGGAGGCCAACTTCCCTATTCCTCTGTCTCATGGAGCAAATAAAGGAAGGTATGCTTATGAAATTGGCAAGTACAATGAAAATTAAAAGGAAGGGGTCGATGAGAACGAAACAAGTCTCATTTAAAAAAGGAAAAATTGGTTTACCAAGCTATAAACCAAAAAAAAAAAAAAAAAAAAAACCAAACTTGTAAAATCTGTTCTTTTATACAATTTGAGGCCTGACCATTTTCTTCTCAAAATTCTGTATTTCATTAGCACCATCATAAGCAAGGACTGACACTAAAGTCAGTGTGGTTCTTGATACCAGCTCTGGAAAATGTGGTTAGAACTTCACGTTATTTAAATTCTATTAATGTCAAAATTTGTGATATATTCTGAACAGTCAGGTTAAAATTCATCTTTTAATTAGCTATTTTTTAAAAAAAGGATTTGTTAAAAATAGAACAAAATTTCAAAAAGAATGTTTAACCTAACATGATGTTTAAGAATATTAAGAACAACAAAAAAAAGCCTACAACCACTGGAAGAAAGGAAATAGTAAAGATCAGAGCAGAAATAAATGAAATAGAGAACAGAAAAACAATACAAAGAATCAACAAAACCAAAAGTTGGTTCTTGGAAAGAATCAACAAAATCGACAAACCACTGGCCAGACTGACAAAAGAAAAACAGCAGAGGGCACAAATAACCCAAATAAGAAATGAAATGGGGGACATTACAACAGACCCAACCGAAATAAAAAGGATTATAACAGAATATTATGAAAAACTATATTCCAACAAATTTGAAAACCTAGAGGAAATGGATAAATTTCTAGAAACATACGGCCTACCCAAACTACAACAAAGTGATATTGAAAATCTGAACAGACCCATAACAGGAGAAGAGATTGAAAAGGTAATAAAAGAACTCCCAACCAAAAAAGCCCTGGCCCAGATGGCTTCACTGGAGAATTCTACAAAACATTTACAGAAGAGCTTGTACCAGTTCTACTCAAGCTATTTCAGAGCATAGAAGAGGAAGCAACACTTCCAAATTCATTCTATGAAGCCAGCATAACGCTGATAACAAAACCAGGCAAAGACATCACAAAAAAAGAAAATTACAGACCAATCTCTCTCATGAATATAGATGCAAAAATTCTGAACAAAATTCTAGCCAATAGAATTCAGTATCATATCAAAAAAATAATACACCACGACCAAGTAGGATTCATACCAGCTATGCAAGGATGGTTTAACATTAGAAAATCCATCAACGTAATCCACCACATAAATAAAAGGAAAGATAAAAATCACATGATCATCTCAATTGACGCAGAAAAGGCATTTGACAAAGTCCAACACCCATTCCTGATAAAAGCTCTCAATAAAATAGGTATAGAAGGGAAATTTCTCAACATAATAAAGGGCATCTATGCAAAACCAACAGCCAACATCATTCTTAATGGAGAGAGGCTGAAAACATTCCCCTTGAAAACAGGAACAAGACAAGGATGCCCTTTATCACCACTCCTATTTAACATTGTGCTGGAAGTTCTAGCTAGAGCAATAAGGCAAGAAAAAGAAATAAAGGGCATCCAAATTGGTAATGAAGAAGTTAAACTCTCCCTGTTTGCAGATGATATGATACTATACATAGAAAACCCTAAAGACTCCACGAGAAATCTACTGGAACTAATAGATTCAGCAGAGTAGCAGGATACAAGACAAACATTCAAAAATCAGTTGGATTCCTATACACCAGTAAAGAGAACGATGAAAAGGAGATCAGGAAATCAATACCATTTTCAATAGCCCCTAAAAAGATAAAATACTTAGGAATAAATCTGACCAGGAATGTAAAAGACCTATACAAAGAAAACTACAAAACACTGCTGCATGAAACCCAAAGGGATCTACATAAATGGAAAAACATACCATGCTCATGGACAGGCAGACTCAACATTGTGAAAATGGCAATTCTGCCAAAAGCAATTTACAAATACAACGCAATCCCGATACAAATACCAACAACATTCTTCATAGAGATGGAAAAACTAATTATTAACTTTATATGGAAAGGGAAGAAGCCCCGAATAAGTAAAGCACTACTGAAGAAGAAGAATAAAGTTGGAGGACTCACACTACCTGACTTGAGAACCTACTATACAGCTACAGTACTCAAAACAGCCTGGTACTGGTACAACAACAGAGACATTGACCAATGGAACAGAATTGAGAACCCAGATGTAAACCCATCCACCTACAGTCACCTGATTCTCGACAAGGGCCCAAAGTCCATCAAATGGGGAAAAGACAGTCTTTTTAACAAATGGTGCTGGCAAAACTGGATATCCATTTGTAGAAAAATGAAACAGGACCCACACCTCACACCATATACAAAAACTACTTCAAAATGGATCAAAGACCTGAATATAAAGCCTCAAACTATAAAATTCATAGAAGAAAAAATAGGACCAACACTTCAGGCCTTAATACATGGCATTAACAGGATACAAACCATAAACATCAACACAAAAAACCCAACAGATAAACTAGATAACTGGGATCTTCTAAAAATCAAACATCTATGCTCTTCAAAAGACTTCACCAAAAGAGTCAAAAGAGAACCTACAGACTGGGAAAAAATTTTTGGACAGTACAAGTCAGACAAAGGTCTAATCTCCATAATCTACAAGAAAATCCAACACCTCTACAACAAAAAGACAAACAATCCTATCAAAAAATGGGCAAAGGAAATGAACAGACACTTCACCAAGGAAGACATTCAAATGGCCAACAGACACATGAGGAAATGCTCGCGATCACTAGCCATTAGAGAAAATGCAAATTAAAACCACAATGAGATACCATCTCACCCCGGCATTACTGGCACGAATCAAAAATACTGGAAATAACAAATGTTGGAGGGGCTGCGGGGAGATCGGAACACTTCTGCACTGCTGGTGGGAATGCAAAATGATACAACCATTTTGGAAAATGATATGGCGTTTCCTCAGAAAGCTAGAAATAGACATACCATTCGATCCAGCAATCCCACTCCTAGGAATATATCCTAGAGAAATAAGAGTCATCACTCGAATAGACATATGCACACCTATGTTCATGGCAGCATTGTTCACAATAGCAAAACGATGGAAACAACCTCGATGTCCATCAACAGATGAATGGATACACAAACTATGGTACATACACACAATGGAGTGCTATGCAACGAGAAAGAACAACAATGAATCTGTGAACCATCTCATAACATGGATGAAACTGGAGGACATTATGCTGAGTGAAATAAGTCAATCACAAAAGGACAAATATTGTATGAGACCTCTATTGTAAAAACCCATGAAAAAATTCACATGCAAAATGTAACAATCCTTGCTGGTTACCAGGGATGGGGGGGGAGGGAATACTTAATAGGCAATAGATAAGTGGTACCTTGGGTGAGAGGTGAGATAGTACACAGTACAGGGGAAACTAACACAACCTGCACAAGGAAAGGTCATGGCAGCCCTATAGACACATCCAAACCCCCCGAGGAACTGAGTTGTTGGACGGAGGGCTCTGGGGACCATGGTCTCGGGGAACATCTAGCTCAATTGGCATGACACTACTTATAAAGATAATGCTCTACATTCTACCTTGGTGAGTAGTGTCTGGGGTCTTAAAAGCCTATGAGCGGCCATCTAAGATACTCCACTGGTCTCATCCCTTCGGGAGCAAGGGAGAATGAAGAGAACAGGATACAACGAAAAGATTAGTCCAAAGGACTAATTGTCCACAGCTACCAAGGCCTCCACCGGACTGAGTCCAGTACAGCTAGATGGTGCCCGGCTACCACCACTGACTGCTCTGACCAGGATCACAACAGAGGGTTCTGGACAGAGCTGGAGAAGGATGTAGAGCATAATTTTAACTCCCCCCCCCCAAAAAAAAAAAAAAGACCAGATTTACTGGCCTAAAGAATACTGGAGAAACCTCAAGGGTGTGGCCCCCAGACACCCTTTCAGCTCAGAGGTGAAGTTACCTTCGAGGTTCGATGTTAAACCTGGGAGTGGACAGCCCAGTAAAACTAAATGGGACTAACGAGGTACAGGAGTCCGGTGACAAGGGCCAGAAGGCAGAGGAGGAGTAGGAAACTGATGATAAGGAACACAAGTTGAGTAAGGACACTGTCGATGTGTTGTGAGATTGTTGACCACTGGTATAGGGCAACATTTGTAGTAACTATTAAATGGGAGGCTGTTTTGTCCTGTAAGCCTTCATCTTGGGCGAGAATGGCAGCACAATTGGAAGAGCATAGTCAATATCACTTAAATGTGTAAGTAAAAAGTTTTGAAATGGTGTTAAAAAAAAAAAAACCAACCAAATGAGACTAATGAGGTACAGTAGTCCAGTGACAAGGGGCAGAAAACAGAAGGGGACAAGGAAGTCCCCTGGTGATAGGGAACACAAGGTGGAGTAAGGATATTCTTGATGTGTTGTGAGATTGTTAACCATTGTCATAGGGCAACATGTGTAGTAACTGTTAAATGAGAAACTATTTTGTTCTGTAAGCCTTCATCTTAAGTGAGAATAACAACACAGTTGGAAGAGCGTAGTCAATGTCACTGAACTGTGTATGTAGAAATTTTTGAAACGGTGTATCTTTGGCTATCTGTATTTTCATCAAAAAAAAAAAAAAAAGGGTTGAGAATTTAGAGGCTTAATATGTTGTGGGGTTGTTAACCAATGTCATAAAACAACATGTGTACTACTGTTTCATGAGAAACTATTTGTTCTGTAAGCCTTCCCCTGAAGTACAATAAAATATTAAAAAAAAAAAGAATTTTAAAGGCATACATCTAAATGCAGTGGATATAATTAGAATTCTTTCTTATCTGTGAGGACATTTCTCAATGACCTCTACACAGATGCACTTTGATGGCCTGGTTCTGTTTCCACCAGATCTGAATAGAGGACATGTCTTTAAACATACCACAACCCAAACGTTGCATCAGTGCAGGTTAACCTTTAGTGAGATTTCATTACTGTATTGATTTAAATTAGTTTGTTTATGAGACGTTCCACCAACTCACTCCATCCTTTACGCTAAAGGCTTCAGAATATTAGCAACAGGGACTGTATTCCTCATTTGATGTTTCCCATAAGTTAATACAAAAAAATCACAGTAACACCACTCCTCTTTTTACTAAAAGTTGCTGCCCGCCCCCTCCAGTCTTGGCCCAGGTCATTGGACACCCAGAAATTACCTAGATGATCCTACACTAATTAAAACTTGAGCCCTGGTAGCACAGTGGTTAAGCGCTTGGCTGCTAACCAAAAGGTTGGCGGTTCAAACCCACCTGCCGCTCCCCAGGAGAGCAATGTGGCAGTCTGCTGCCATGAAGATTTACAGCATTGGAAACCACTTTGCTTCACGATACTAAATAGACTACTAGGCAGGCTTTGTGAACGAAATTTTTATTTACATTGTATCTAGAAGCAGATACATAAATTCTTAAACAATTTCCAAAAATGTGCAAGAAATTACTATAATTTGTTTACAAATCAAAACACATATTAAAATCAATGGACTTTGGATCATTCACACTGTGGTGTTCTCGGTACAAATGGTACACACCTGATTTGAAACACAGAAAAAGTGTAAACTAAACTATAGCAATCTGGATTGCAAGTGTTAATTTCATGGCACTCCGACATGACTATAAAACTTCTTTAACCCGACATGTATAATTAATTACAAAATTCTGTAAGAATCCTTTATCACCTCTGGATGTAGAGTTTGGAACACTTTTCAGAAACAGCAACTACCAGGTTATGATTAATAAAAATAATGTTTATAAAACCTTCTTTACAGGATTAAAAAAGTATTAAAAGAAACCATATTTGTGATTACTAGAGTATCAATACTTTTAGAATTTTTAAGTTACTTATTGAACTGGTGATTGTTCCTTATTACCGTATTCAACAAAACTCTCTGTTGCTGGTAGTGTGATCTCATTTTCAAATTAAGAATTCACATTCAATGAAAAGCAATTAAGATTCAAATGAAAAAATTTTGAATCATAAAGCAATACCTCTCATCATTATCATGTCAAATGTACAATAATTTAACATTGGCGTTTCTGAAAGCATTGTTAATATCTAGACTTTTCGGACTAGTAGAGACATTACATATAACCTAGTTAAGATTTTAGTAACTTATTCTGTTTCATTAATACTTGCTCAGAAATTATAATGTATACTTTGTATTTTATTTACTATATGCCAATGATTTAGCTTTTTGGCACATTACTTTCTTTAAGAGCAAGATGGTTGTTCTGCGTAAGTGGTTTCCTTTAAAACTATTTTTAGTTCTGTGATCATTTCCTGCGATAAGTATTTTTGACCTTCTAAGATTTCAGATTATTGCACCAAACAGAGTTTTCCTTAGACAGAAAGAGAAACAGTAAGAGAGAGATTTATCAAGTACTTTCTACAGCTTTCTTACTATTTGTAAAAATGTGTAATAGTATCCCAAGTAAGCCTGAAAATAGCTTCTGGCCTCCATTGTGTTTTATAATGAAACATTTGGGGGGGAAAAAAAAAAAAAAAACTGATCCATTTATTATGAGAAATTGATTCAGCTTTACTGTTTTTTTTTCCTTGCCTTGAGTTCAGATTTTTTAGACGCACATATTTAAAAATCATAGGTTGTGTCCATACGTCATCTAAGTCACCATTCAGTAGAATTCAAAACTTTAATCAAATTGTATCTAGACCAAACTACAAGATGAAGACAAACTCTCTTTTTCCCCTTCCATTTTTAACCAGCCTGTTCTAACATCCTGTACAGACAATCTTTCACACTGTGTTGTGCTATCTATGCCAAATGGATCTCTCTATACAAAAGCAGAAAATACTGCAATATTCTTCTCTGTTTTTAAATTTAATTAATTAATTTGATTTTTACCAATATACTATCAGAACCTAACAACTTCAAATTGGATTATAACAAGGCATACGTAAGTATTTTATATTATGGATACACAAAAGCACATCAAAAATTGGCTTTCTGAATTAGAACAGTATCAAGACTTTCCCTCCAAAAATGCACAAAACACAAATTTAAAAACATTTAGATGAAAACTAGAATAATCTTGACACTAAATGGCTCGATGTTAGACATATGGCATCCTGAGGAAAACACGGGGAACAGGCTATGTCCACATGATAAAGCAGGGTTCAGGGCAGCCCAAAGACCTCTGTGCACCACGATTTCACAAAGAGGACATGTAAATGCTTCTAGAAACGTGGAAAAGTCATGTCAACACTTATTATTAATACACAGTGACTCTCTGACAATACCTGCCATCTAATATAGATGCACAGGGACTTTTAACTCACCCTAGATATATTTTAAATTGTTTAAAAATAAATAGTTTTGCAAAAAAAAAATAGCTTAAATGTCTTGCATTAATTTGTAACAAGTTCACAACTCTAATAGTTCTTAATCCAAATAGCTTATAGTGAACACTTATATTATTACAATATACTGCATATTCCATCTTACTAGGTGAAAACATATCAGAAAATCAAACAGGAGTCACCATAACAAGGTACAATCAACAGTCCACCAAAATTAAGTACCTTTTCCCCTTTAAGTCAAAATATCACAACACTATGGTGTTACGGCATTACACCTTTTCTTGATAATAGGCAGTTCTGACCCTAAAAACAAATGGAGAAAAAAGTGGGGATACAGACATGTTTGAACAACAAAGACCCTTGTTTGAACTAAGACCTTGTTCTTGTGTTTAAATGGGGGTGGAGAGAGGAAAACCCCAAGTCACAAAGGAAGAAACATCTTCAATTACATGTTTCATCTGAAATGCAACCATTTCTTTTAAAGCTGTGTAACTGGAAACATTTTCTGCACAGTGCAATCCCAAAATGCTATAAGACAGTATTGTGCAATGAATAAACACTCCATATTTCAACTAAAAGTATTGGGATAACCCCCACCACCACCATAATGACCAATTCAGAGAGAGAAAACGATTAACTAATGATCCCAAATTATTTGAGCCTTAGCTAAATTAAAAATAAACCAAAACAAAAAACAAACACTTTTTAAGTGGCAGTATATTATGTTAGGCAATAAGACTTTCCTATATCTGCTGTGGTTTTAGTATTTTCCTTGCATCATGCTCCACAATTTCCATGATCTTTCAACTAGAGTCCTTTTTTTATTGGGGGGGAGTTAGGCGGGGTCGAATCTAGCATATTTTAATAGTGACTACGTAAAAGAATAATAGAAATTCAACTTAAAAACAATGCTTGCTTTTTATCCAAATCAAAACTTTATATAAACTTTAATGTTGTGAGATAACCCAGTTCATTAATGAAAATTAGTTGTACAATCAAGTCTACCCAAGAAAATGTTGACTAAGGCTAAATAAATCACAGATAAAACATTTTACCAAAGGAAAGTACAGATAACACACACACACAAAAAAAAACTGCTATCACAGGAAACTATGATCAACTAGTATTTCTTTAATAAGAGCTCTAGTTCCACAGGTCTTTATGTTCATGCCAATTTGTACCAGAGTTTAATGACAGAAAAGGCAACAATTTCTAAAGGGTGGTATACATTTAAGAATTTTTAACGTAAGGCCATTTTTTAAAATAGACAAACTACAAGATGAAAATGAAAGCAACAGAAAAATACAACTTTTCACAACCAAAAAACTAGTACAACCTTAAAAATAATTTAGAAATGAGTGTTGTAAGACATGTTGCAGCTCTGCCTTCCGTTACCCAAAATGATGTCAATTCATAATTCTAAATAAATCTAAGGTATGAGATTACAAAATCATGTTCAGTGTACATGTAAATTCTGTGTTTTATCACACGGTACACTTCTTCAACACTACCTTTTGAAAATGGGCCGTTTAAAGAGACAAAAATTTTCATTCTATAAGTTTTCATTCAACTTTACT
This sequence comes from Dugong dugon, assembly GCA_030035585.1. Taxonomy (NCBI): domain Eukaryota; kingdom Metazoa; phylum Chordata; class Mammalia; order Sirenia; family Dugongidae; genus Dugong; species Dugong dugon. Next base: position 107,396,575 of record CM057466.1, on the reverse strand, counting down.
TGGGGTTGAATACACATGAAATGTGCTTTTAATGCATAAAAATCACAGTGGATAGCAGCAAAGGACTTGGAGGGGGGATTAAGGAGAATCTGATCATTCACATTGTGATTATTCTGCACGTTGAGGAAAGATAATTCACTTCTAAAACTTCCGGACTTCCCTTTTGAAAGAACCAAAATAAACCCAAGATACCTTGCCGACACTTCCCCATCTCTACACAAGCTGATGACTCTTCTACACAGAAAACTGAAATAGTTATGGCAGCACGAGATTTTGATAGCAATGAAAGTTTGTAAACGGTACTTCAATCTCTTTTTCTTGTTCCCAAAGTGCAATATGCAGGGTCCTCAATCTTTCAGTAGTGCTTCTCCTGCAGATAGTCCTTCATTTTGTTTGGCAAAGGCAGTTTCTGGATCAAGTCTATCCTGGTGTACTGCCGTATCACGAAACGGCACAGGTACTGCAGGGAGCGCACCTGCATGAACCGCGACACCGGGTTGGTCAGCCTGACCGGGTAGGTCGCAGAACCGGGCAACCGAGACCGCGAATAACAAAAAGCTCCATTTTCAGAGTCCCTGATTGAATGTTCGATGAGATCAACTATCGACGTGTGTCCTTCCACATCGGGCTGCTCGTAGAAGCTAAACCTTCCATTCGAGTGCTCAATCCTAGTGTGAAGTGTTTTGCCATGGGAGCGGAAGCTCAAGCTTAAAAGGTAACGGTCGTCAGAACTGTCCCGGACGAGAAAAGAGCCATCTGGCACGTTGGCTAGCTTCCCTTCTGCCTCCCAGCGAGTGATCGGTCCCCAGTACCATCCTTGTTTTGCAAGTTTTTTCAGCTCCTCAGTCAGGCTTGTCACCACCATAGGACCACTACTCTGTACTGAGTCATAGACTCTTGCCACCCCAGGAGCAGAGCTGGGATCAAAATTCAAATGACAGCGTACACTTTCAGACACATGGGCATCTGTGCCAGGGAGTCCGCTGAAGTTCCTTTGGATTTGATGATTCTGCATTGGAGGTAGCAATGGTGAGAGTGGGGGGACATCCTCGTGCCTCGCTCTGGGGCTCTGCAACAGGACTCCTGTGGTGCCAATCAACAAGCCGCTCACCGGCTGGTCCGCAAAGACATCTGGGGCTGCACCGAGGTCCTGGTCTACCTGACTCTCGTCTTCGGGGAAAGAGCTCCCTCCCCCTGGAGGAGGGATTGCAGAGACTTCCATGGGGGAAGAGCTGTCCAGACAATAGCTCCGCGACCCTTCCAGGGGATACATCCCCTCATCTAAAGGCACAGTGTACTGGATGTAGTCCTGAGGCATGAGTCCAATAACTACAGGCACATGGTCATCAAGGTGAAGATGCAGGTCCCCGTTCTGAGAGTCTGCGCTCTTCAGGGAGCTAGTCTGCTCTTGGCACACAGTTTCAGGCTGCAGGTCATGGAAATCCTTCCGGACCCCGTTCAGGGCTGGACTGGGACTAGAGGAGTGGACCAGGGCTTTGACCCTCACTTCCATCTTGATGCATGTCTCCTCAGAGTTCGTGGGCCGCAGAGGCCACGGGGTCGGGCTGTAGTGGTGATTGCGGAGTGAGGTCGACCGTATGGGCCTTTGGGCTCTCACGTCTTTAAACATGATCGGGGCTGAGGAGGAAGAGAAGGTGTCCTCATCGGCCGAGCTCCCAGAGGGTGCGCCACCCTTGCCTCTCTGCTTCTGTTTCACAGAAAGTCGCCTTTTGAGCGTACCCATGAGGCTTTCACTTTTTGATCTAGTTTTTCCACTTTTTTCATCTTCACTGTTGATGTCACAGCTGGCCATATCTTTACCGTAGCAGCTACCAAATAAGGAATCATCTTTCCCAAAATCACTGGCAAGTGAAGGTTGTTGCACTACCATGAAATCAGTTTCCTCTTTACTTTTACTCAAGTTAAAAGATTTCCGGAAGGTTTTAAGACTAATTTTCTTCATTATGACTGGTCACCTAATCCAGGGGGATCAATTTCTCTCTGGGATATTGTCCCCAAACATCTGAAGAGGCTACAATGCTGCATCTACGTACTTTTCCAGCTTCATTTAACCTCTGGAGCCATTTTCTGAAAGGGGAAAAAAAAATCACATTAAAAAGTACTTCACAGAAGTTTTATTTTACTCACAGTTTTAATCCTTTAACTTCTGAACAATGACACCTGAGAGTTTTCTTAAGCATATAAGTTCTGTGAAGAAAGAGGACTTCTTTTCTACTGTCACCCAGTAGAGTGCTGCCTAATATATAACTGGCATTCAAAAATACTTGATGATGCTTAAAGAACAACCCCTAATCTGCTCTTTTCTTTTCACATCTTACTTATTGTTTTATCCTTAATATAAGGGTCAGCGTCCATGTCTTTCCTAACTCTATCCTACACAGGCCCATGCCCATGGTCACCACTGATTCATGTGCTTCCCTTCCTCTGCCTACTCACTAGTCTACGTCCCAATAAACGGCAAAACGCTCACACAGAATAGAAGGCTGACACAAGTACAACTGGCAGAATCACAAGCATAGTCAACTCCTCAACAACTTAAACATATTTTAAAATATTTAAACATCTGTAAAAATGAATAAAAAAGAGCTCCATAATCTGATGAGTTATCTGGAGAAAGTCTAGACAACTTCCCTCTCTGCTCTTGAGTTCCACCACTTGCCTGTTAGTCGTACTGTGGTGGCTTGTGTGTAGCGGTGAATCTAGAAAGCTATGCCACTGGTATTTCACATACCAGCAGGGTCACCAATGGTGGACAGGCTTCAGTAGAGCTTCCAGACTAAGACAGACGAGGAAGAAGGACCTGGCAATTTACTTCTGAAAAAGACTAGCCAGTGAAAACCTTATGGACAGCAATGGAACACTGTCTGATATACTGCTGGAAGACGAGCCACTCGGGCTGGAAGGCACTCAATACAACTGGAGGAGAACTCCTTCCTAAAAGCAGAGTCAACCTTAATGACACGAATGGAATAAAGTTTTTCGGACCTTCGTTTGCTGATATGGCATGACTCAAAATGAGAGAAACAGCTGCAAACATCCATTAGTAACTGGAATATGGAATGTACGAAGTATGAATCTAGGAAAACTGGAAGCCGTCAAAAATGAAATGGAATGTTTGAAGATCTATATCCTAAGTATTAATGAGCTGAAATGGATTGGTACTGACCATTTTGAATCAGACAATCATATGGTCCATTAGGCCAGGAACAATAAATTGAAGAGGAACAGCATCACACTCATCTTCAAAAAGAAAATTTCAAGATTTATCCTGAAGCACAATGCTGTCAGTGATTATTCATATGCCCACAAGGAAAACCAGTAAATACAACTATTATTCAAATTTACACACCATCTACTAATGCCAAAGATGAAGAAATTGAAGACTTTTACCAACTTCTGTAGTTAGAAACTGATCAAACAAGCAATTAAGATATATTGATAATTACTGGTGATTGGAATGCAAAAGTTGGAAACAGATAAGATCAGTAGTTGTAAAACATGACCTTGGTGACAGAAACGATGCCAGAGATTGCATGATACAAGACCAACAACTTATTAATCAGAAATACCTCTATTCAACAACATAAGCAACAATTATACATGTGGACCTCACCAGATGAAATTACACAGGAATCTAATAACTATATCTGTGGAGAGAAACTCAGTATTATCAGTCAAAACAGGCCAGGGGCTGACTGCAGAACACACCATCAATTGCTTATATACAAGTTCAAGCTGGAGCTAAAGAATATTAAAACAAGTCCACGAGAGCCAAAGTATGACCTTGAATACATATCCCACCTGAATTTTGAGACCATCTCAAGAACAGATTTGAAACACAGAACACTAGTGACTGAAGACTAGATGAACTGTGAGATGACATCAAGGACATCATACATGAAGAAAGCAAAAGGTCATTAAAAAGACAAGAAAGAAAGAAAAGACAAAAATGGATGTCAGAAAAGACTCTGAAACTTGCTCTTGAATGTAGTGTAGCTAAAGCAAAAGGAAGAAATAACGAAGTAAAAGAGATGAACAGAAGATTTCAAAGAGCAGCTCGAGAAAACAAAGTAAAGTATTATAATGAAATGTGCAAAGACCTGGAGTAAGAAAACCAAAAGGGAAGAACATGCTCAGCATTTCTCTAGCTGAAAGAACTGAAGAAATAACTCAAGCTTCGAGTTGCAATAACTGAAGGATACTACGGGCAAAAAACTGAACAACACAGGAAGCATCAAAAGAAGATGGAAGGAATACAAAGTCACTGTATAAAAAAGAATTAGTCGACATTCAACCATTTCAAGAGGTAGCATATGATCAAGAACTGATGGTACTGAAGGAAGAAGTCCAAGCTATGCCAAAGACATTGGTGAAAAACAAAGCTCCAGGAATCAACAGAATACCAAATGAGATGTTTCAACAAATGGATGCAATGCCGGAAGCGTTCACTTGTCTATGCCAAGAAATTTGGGAGACAGCTACTGGCCAACTGACTGGAAGAGAACCATATTTGTGCCCATTCCAGAGAAAGGTGATCGAACAGAACAAGGAAATTATCAAACAATATCATTAATAACATATGCAAGCAAAATTTTGCTAACGGTAATTCAAAAACGGCTGCAGCAGGACATCAACAGGGAGCTGCCAGAAATTCAAGCCAGATTCAGAAGAGGAACTAGAATGAGGTATATCATGCTGACATCAGATGGATCTTGGATGAAAGCAGAGAATACCAGAAAGATGTTTACCTGTGTTTTATTGACTACACAAAAGCATCTGACTGTGTGGATCATAACAAATGATGGATAACATTGAGAAAAATGGGAATTCCAGAACACAACTGTGCTCATGCAAAACCTATACACAGAACAAGAGGCAGTTATTCAAATAGAACAAAGCAATACTCTGTGGTTTAAAATAGAAAAAGGTATGTGCCAGGTTGTGTCCTTTCACCATACTTATTCAATCTGTATGCTGAGCAAATAATTCAAGAATGTGGACTATATGAAGAAGAATATGGCATCAGGATTGGAGGAAGACTCATTAACAACTGGCAATATGTAGATGACACAACCCTGCTTGTTGAACGCAAAGAGGACTTGAAGCACTCACTGAGAAAGATCGAAGACTACAGCCTTCAGTATGGATTACACTTCAATATAAAGAAAACAAAAATCCTCACAACTGGACCAATAAGCAACATCATGACAAACAGAGAAAAGATTGAAGTTGTCAAAGATTTCACTTTACTTGGATCCATAATCAGCGCCCATGGAAAACAGTAGTCAAGAAATCAAATGATGCATTGCATTGGGCAAATCTGCTCCAAAAGACCTCTTTAAAGTGTTGAAAAGCAAAGATGTCCCCTTGAGGACTAAGGTACACCTGACCCTATCCACGATACTTTCAACTGCCTCGTATGTGTGTGAAAGCTGGACAATGAAAAAGAAAGACCAAGGAAGAATTGATGAATTTCAATTATGGCATTAGAGAAGAATACTGAATATACCATGGACTGCCAGAAGAATGAATAAATCTGTCTTGGAAGAAGTATAGCCAGAATGCTCCTTTGTAGCAAGGATGATGAGACTTCGTCTTCCCTACTTTATACATGTTATCAGGAAGGATCAGTCCCTGGAGAAGGACACCATGCTAGATAAAAGTAGAGGGCGAGCAAAAAAGAAGCCCCTCAACGAGATGGACTGACATGGTGGCTGCAACAGCAAGCTCAAACATACCTACTATTGTGAGGATGGCACAGGACAGAGAAACGTTTTGTTCTGTTATACATGGAGTTGCTATGAGTTGGAGTTGACTCCACGGCACCTAACAACAGCTCTTGAGTTCCTTGAGAATAGGGTCATTCGCCTTCACATCCCAAGTCCCTAGGTACCATGCCTAGGAGAGGAGAGAGGAACTGAACGCTTGCAGGTTGAATAAAGTTCTTCCTATTATTATTCCTCCTCCTTTTTTGCAATTTCCCATGGCAAACTTTTTTTGTACACTGTTCCATTATTGAAACAATAGGATTTCAACTCAGTAAAGACTTTCTGGAAGTCATTTCAGAGGAAAACAAATTGGTCTCATAAATTATATTAATTGGTTATAGTAGTAATTCTTCAAAACATCCTATTTAAACTAGTCGTAATATTTTATTTCCTCTTCATGAAAATCTGCACATTACATGCTCATATTCCTTCATAATCGTACTAAGTTTTCAAAATGTTTGAAAGTTGTTAGTTACAAATTCTACCACTACTAAATGATATTCCAGACTAATATAATTTTATATTAGAAATGTATATATCATGGAAATATTTATAGAAATATTTGTAAATAAAGAAACCCTACCACATACAGAAGTTTACTCATGTATATATGGAAACTTAGCATATGGCAGAGGGCAAACCAACGGGAAAAGTGCACTATTTAATAGCTGGTGCTGAGACAACTGGTTATATATGTGGAAAAAAAAATAAAACCAGATTTCACACCTCACACTATCAGCAAAAACAGATTACGGGTAGATTAAAGATCTAAGTATGAAAAGTAAAGTTTTGTTAGAACAAAATATAGAATATTTTTATATCTTTGAGATGGGGATGAATTTCTTAAAACAAGGCACAAAAAACATAAACAACACTTCAGCTCCAAAGACTCCACAAAGTGAGAATAGGGTCTAAGACCTCATCTGTTAATTTCTTTTGTGAAGCTAAGAAAAACATGACCACCTAACTATACCAAAAGCTCTATTAACTGCTCACTGGGTAGAACTTTTAAGTACAATTCTTCGTAATGGTAAAAATTGCATTTACTTGTCTTAACAGGCTGAAAATGGTGACCTGAAGACTAATAAAATTTGTGTGAAGTGTTAATTTTCTGGCTCATTAGCAATGAACCTAATCTTGTCCACCAAAAAAATGGGGGCATCAATTCACACTGAGAGTAAAAAGACTTAATCACCAGTAGCCTTAAAATTAAAGGATGTGACTATAAAACAACACTTGTACCAACACGAGGGATACTGGGGAAAAAAAAGTATTGTTGACAATAATAATTGACAATCAGCAAATTCTTGATAAACTGAATGTTTAGATCAATATCCAGACTAGCCTGAATATGGTCTGTCTGGAGTGTCACCTCAACATTTCTCAAACCCAAGCACTTAAATCTACTTAGAACTTGATTTATAGGGTCAGGCCCAGCCAACCTTCCAGGAATGATGTAAAATGTCAGTAGTTCAGTTTTAATCCTAATTATGAAGGTTTTTCATTTTCCTACCTCTGTGCCTGGCTTATGTTATTCCCTGCTCCTGCTAATGTCCTCTTCCTAACTTGTGTGTGTGTTTTGTGTGTGTGTGTGTGTGTGTGTGTGTGTGTAGATTAGAAATCTCAGGATCCATAATGCAGGTAAATTCTGAAAAGTAGGGACAGAAGACAAAGTCATCTGGAGCATAGTGTTATTGTAATTGTTAGGTGCCATCCAGTCGATTCCGACTAGAGCATGCAGCCACGTGGAAAGCAGGTCTTGACTAAGAGGCTACGCTGCAGACCTGTAAGAAGGCAAGAGTCCAATGTTGTGCCCACATACACTCTGGCCTTTCTCCAATCCCTCCCCAAACTGCACCGAGAATAAAACTCTTAAATGGCTTTCCATCTCATTTAGCAAACAAACAATAGCCTTTACACGGGTCTCTTAGGCCCTGATACAAAGGCCTACAGACCCTGCGTGTTGTGATCCACTTTTCCCATTCCTCTCTGTCCTATTCTTGCACTACTCTTCCCATGCCCACCGGCACCTTAGGGACTTAATGCTGGCTGAAAATTTACACTCAGCTGATTCCCTCACTTCCTCCAAGTCTTTGCTCAATTGTCACCCTCTACATGAGGTCTACTCTGACCATGCTATTTTAAACTGCAACACACACCCTCAACTTTTAACCCCTTACCCTATTGTACTGTTTCTTTTAGCATTTTATGATTTATTATGTTCTTTGTCCTTCTCTCCGTCTTTACATTAAAGAATGTAAGGTTGACAAAGCAGGGATTCTTATTCTGCTTAACTCACTGATGTCTCCCAAGTGTCTAGAACTGTTCCAAGGGCATAGAAAGTGTTCAGTTATTATTTTAGTAAATGAATTTTAGACATGCAAATCTAATCAGGTATGGCAATCAGATACCCTACCTTTCTACACCCTCGTGCTCCTCCCCCAGTAACAATTTCTCATTACTTAGGATAAAGTTACAAAATTCCTAACCTGGCTTCTAAGGTCCCACACTTACTCTGGCTGGCCATTTCTTACTCGGTGATTTCTGCTCCATTCACACTGAAAGCATTCATACTTACTTATTGCCGACTAACACGGGACTGTTTTTTAATGTACTGTCCTTTTGATTGGAAATATTCTTTGCATTCCCTTTAGGTTAATTCCTTCAAATGCCAGCTCATTTGTCATTTCCTCAGGGAACTATTCCCTGCCCTTCCCGACTAGGTGAAATCCCTGTTACAGGATCTTAACATATCATACAGCTCTCCTGCCTAGAACTTGTACCTCAGACATATGCTTACATTTGTTTGTATAATTATTTGATTAATCTCTGTCATCCTAGCAGAGTATACACTTTACGAAAGCAAAGATCACATTGATTTTTTTTCCTCAACATTTTATTCTCAACACTTAGCGAGTACCTGGCCCAAAAAAGGCACTCAATAAATATTTGTTTTTGTGAACACTTAACTGAGATAAATAAGAACACTGGCTCCTCAATGATAGGCTAATGAATGAAAACAGAAAAACAGGAAAATGATAGCAAGGATAGAAAGGGCCAAGACCAAACAGGCCTAATTTACAGTTTTGTCTGGGGCTAGCATGGAGGATATGAGTACTCCTTAAGTGTTCTGTACAAGAAAATGTCTAGGATAGTGCTTCAGACAAAACTATGCCACAGTACACGTGAACATTTGATGCTGATGTCTATAACTGCCCTGACGGCAGAATCAGTATCTGAGTCTCAGGTGATAAGTATTCACATTTAAATCAATCAACTCCACTAAATTTAAGGTTCAAACGGTTCTACTCCTCACTATCTAGAAAGTAAGAGATTTACAGCCACAGTAAAAGTACTTGGTACATGACTGCAACTCATGGCAACCCCATGTGTGTCAGAGTAGAACTGTGCCCCACAGGGTTTTCAATGGCTGGTTTTTTGGAAGTAGATTGCCAGGACTTTCTTCCAAGGTGCCTCTGGGGACTCAAACCTCTAAAGTTTCAGTTAGCAATGAACACATTAATCGTCTGCACCACCCAGGAAATTCAGCAACTTGATAATCACTCCTTTTTTCAACTACCAATCCACATCTAATTCAATACTAATACAGTGAAACCTGTGAAAGCTAGAACCTGTGTAAGGTGGAAACCCGTCTAAGAAGGACAACTCAAGTATTTTCCACGAACAGACAGTGACAGACAAGTGATACGACTACACTCTGTCACAGGCAGAAAACTTGCAAGAAAACTTGCAGTCCCATCGACTTCCAGCTCTCACAGGTTTCACTGTACAATGAAATAAAAGTCACTCCTAGACATTCAAAACTATAAAAAGCTCTAGTAGGACATATGGTCCTTTATATCTTCCCTTCATTTTCTCGGCAAAGATTACTCCAAAATCTTTAAGAGTATGTTTTTCTGTTTGCACTTCCAAAAATATATGCCATCTTTTTATAGGACTGCCATCTGTCTCATGCTTAAGTAAATGTTCTAGATTGGCTTTACTGCTTTTCTAATTGTAAAATTTTAAGTTTACACATATCCTTTAAAACACATATAAAGGTTCAAAAGAAAAGGTTTTAGACGTGAATCCTGTGTCCATCCGGGCAGAACATAACAACCTCAAATAATTTCACAAACTTTTTTTAAGGAATGATTTGAGGTAGTCACTCCTGTTAATCATTATTAATATCTAATGAAAAAATCAGAAAGACAATATCAAACAACTACTTAACTTTCAATTAACAAAGTAGCTTTATTATCCCTATTTTACAAATGAGGAAAATGAGTCTCAGAGAGATTAAAATTACCTTAAGAAGTTAAAATAATTTGTCACTAGGAAGTAGCAGATTCAGACTTTGAATCCGGCTGCTGACTCCACAGCTCAGTCTGTCCCTATACCAAGCTGCCTTGCCTGTAGTTACTACCACTTAAACCAGTGGTTCTCAAATCTTTTAGTCATAGGACCCCTTCACCCTCTTAAAAATTACTGAAGACCTCAAAAAGTTTTTTCCCCACCTTGGCTGTAATCTTTTTTTTTTTTTTTAATTGTGCTTTAAGTGAAAGTTACAGTTCAAGTTAGTTTTTCATACAAAAATTTAGTTGCTCTCCCTATAATGTGACAGCACACTTCTCCTTTCCGCCCTGGATTTCCCATGTCCATTTAACCAGCTCTTGTGCCTTTCTACCTTCTCATCTCACCTCCGGACAGGAGCTGCCCATTTAGTCTCATGTATCTACTTGAGCTAAGAAGCACACTCTTCACGAGTATCATTTTATGTCTTATGGTCTATAATATTTGTCTGAAGAGTTGGCTTCTGGAATGGTTTTAGTTTTGGGCTAACAGAGAGTCCGGGGGCCATGTCTTCCAGGACCCCTGCAGTCTTAGTCAGACCATTAAGTCTGGTCTTTTCACGTGACTTTGAGTTCTGCACCCCACTTTTCTCCTGCTCTGTCAGGGACTCTCTGTTGTGTTCCCTGTCAGGGCAGTCATTGGTGGTAGCTGGGCACCATCTAGTTCTTCTGGTCTCAGGCTGATGGAGTCTTTATGTGTCCCTTTCTGTCTCTTGGGCTAATATTGTCCTTGTGTCTTTAGTGTTCTTCATTCTCCTTTGCTCCAGGTGGGCTGGGACCAACTGATGCTTCTTAGATGGCCGCTCACTAGCTTTTAAGACCCCAGACACCACTCACTCAAGTGGGATGTAAAACATTTTCTTAATAAACTTTGTTATGCCAACTGACCTATATGTCTCCTGAAAACATGAAGATCCCAAAAAGTTTTCCTAAATGGGTTATAGTATGAAATTTACCTAATTGGAAATTAAAACAGAAAATTTTAAAATATTTAGTTATTAACTTACTTTAAGAAAATGATGATAAACTTATTACATGTTACCATAAATAACATTTTAATTAAAAATAACTATATTTTCCAAACCATTAAAAATTCAGTGAGAAAAGTACAATTTTACATGATCATAAATCTCTTTTCTGACTGACTTAAGAGAAAATAGTTGGACTTTCACATCTGCTTCTGCATTCAATCTGTTACAATATGCTGTTTTAAGTGAAGTATATGAAGAATATCTAGCTCCTACAGATCAATATAGCTGGAAAAAGGAGGACTGTTTTATTTAATAGCCTTTTCATGCAACTGTGGATGTACTCCTTTGATACTACGTCAAAACTCAATGACTGGTAGTTTCTCAAAGATTAGCTGCACTATGGAATCTGAAACCACACCATGACACTTTTCAACTCTATTACATACCAACCCATTGGTCTATTTTGCACACTGAATGAATCTTTTACTCATACATCATTTTGTAACATCATATATTAGTTATTACATTATATAATATCAAAGAATCACACCTGTTAATACACGCTGATCTCATCAGAAGTCTTTAAGCACTGGGAAATGGTTAAGGTCACAATGGTGGATACAAGTTTTCCATAATTCTAATTTTTGTTTGAAAGCTTAAATTTTATCATTGGCAACAATACTGTAAGTTGTTTTCATTAAAGTAAAAGGCTACTTTATTCATTTATGAGAAAATATCTACCAAAAACCCAAGCTGAATAACCATAGTTTGTCTCTCAGTTGTTCCTTCTAGTAAAAGTGATACTTCATGAGAAAAAGTAGTTAGTTCATCTAGCAACTCAATGTCCCCTTAAGACATTTATCTTACTTTACTGTGCAGTAGAAAGTGCTTTCTACGTACTTCCATTTCATCATAAAAATATGAAAAAGATGTGTACTCATGGCCAAGATTTAATAAAATTAATATTTTTCACTGCTCATCAACAAGTTCTTAAGTATAACTGGCATCTTCTCTTTTACTACAAGTGCCTGGTGGTAAAGAACACGTTGAGTATTAGTACAGCTTGGTGCCATTGTTTTGATTTGTGTTAAGGCACCAGCAATTTTATTTACCACTGCTTTTGTACCTTCATTGAAAATGTCAACACAGTGAAAAAGGCAAATAATGCTTTAGCATAATTATAAAAACAGTTTTGACCTTATGGATTCCCTGAAAGTACACTCTCAGAACCACTGACTTAAACTATCTGTGAAAACAGTTTAACAGAACAAAGAGAAAGACTTTTAATGTAATGCAAAGTATTCACATAAAAAGTTAGCAAGGCAAAGATTTAATATTTTTAAGATGTCAGTACTACCCAAAGCGATCTATAGATTCAATGCAATCCCGATCAAAATTCCAACAGCCTTATTTACAGAAACAGAAAAACAAATCCTCAACTATATATGGAATGGCAAAACCAAAACCAAACTCACTGCCATCGAGTTGATTCCGACTCACAGAGACCCTCCAGGACAGAGCAGAACTGCCTCATAGGGTTTCTGAGGAGCGGCTGGTGGATTTCAACTACCTACCGTTTCGTTAGCAGCCAAGCTCTTAACCACTGCGCCACCAGGGCTCCACGGAATGGCAAGAGGACCCAAACAGCTAAAACAATGTTGAAAGAGAAGAACGAAGTAGGAGGTCTCACACTTCCTGATTTTAAAACATACTGTACAGCTACAGTAATCAAAGCAGCTTGGTACTGGTATAACAATAGACACAGACCAATGGAACAGAATTGAGAGTCAAGAAATAAACCCACATTATCTACGGTCAACTGATTTTTGACAAGGGTGCTAAATCCATTAGACTGGGAAAGAACACTCTTCAACAAATGATGCTGGCAAAGATATAAGGAAAATATTAGTCCAACAGACAAAAGGGCCACATAAACCAGAGCCTCCATCAGCCCGAGACCAGAAGAACTAGATGGTGCCCAGCTACCATCAATGACTGCTGTGACAGAGAACACAACAGACAGTCCCTGATGGAGCAGGAGAAAAGTGCTGCGTGGAACTCAAAGTCATGTAAGAAGACCAGACTTAATGGTCTGACTGAGACTAGAGAAATCCCCAAAGCCATGGCCCCTAGAAACTCTGTAACCCAGAACTAAAACCATTCCCGAAACCTACTCTTCAGACAAAGATTAGACAGGACTATAAAACATAAAAAAATATTCGTGAAGAGTGTAAGTGTGCTTCTTAGTTCAATCAGATACACAAAACCAAATGGGTGGTTCCTGTCCGGAGGCAGGATGAGAAGGCAGGAAAGGACAGGAACTGGTTGAATGGACACAAGAAACCTGGGGTGGAAAGGGGCAGTGTGCTGTCACATTATAGGGATTGCAACTAATGTCACATAACAATATGTGTATAAATTTTTGTATGAGAGATTAACTTGACTTGTAAACTTTCACCTAAAGCACAACTGGTTAAAAAAAAAAAAAGGTACCCTTAAAGACAAAACATAAATAAATAAATGATGCTGGAAAACTGGATTTCCATATGCAGAAAAATGTAATGAAATCCATGCCTCACACGATACACAAAAACTAATTCAAAATGGATTAAGGACCTAATTGTGCAAACTAAAACCATAAAATTCTTAGGAGAACAAGCAGAGGCAATGCTGTCAGGCCTAGCTTTTAACAACAGTTTATCTAATATAGTAATAAAAGTAAAAACAGCAAAAGACAAAACAAAGAACTGGGATTCATAAAAATTAAACTGTTGTTCATCAAAAGACTTTACTAAAAAAGTGAAAAGACAAGCTACTGACTGGGAAAATATCTTCAGAAACCATATATCTGACAAGAATCTAATAATCAAAATATACATAAAACTTTGACAACAACAGAAAGAGAAATAATTCAATCATAAAATGGGCAAGACTTGAAAAGACATTTCACCAAAGAGGACAAATAAAACTGCCAAAAATCTTTGCACACTGAAGAACAGCATTAAAATGTCTCTTTCAGGACAAGAAAATGAAATAAATAAGAAAACTAAAGAAGATCTAAATTATATAGCTATTTTATCTATTGGCTATATGGGATTCTATACCCTAAAAAAATGAGAATACATCTTTCTTTTAAGAAAGGCTCAAAGAAAAATTCAAAGCTTTAAACATTTACAAAACTAAACAGTAATGAATTAAAAGAAACAAAACATGCATTTACCAATTCAAGAAGTTAGGAAACAACAACACAAACAAGGAAAAACAGAAAAAAATAAAGAGAAAAGCACAAATTAACGTATTAGAAAAGAAAAAGTAGTAGTATTAAACATGACGAGAGTTGAACCTTTAGATAAACAACAGAAAGCTTAATAGGAAAACAACTGGCTAGCATAATTAAGAAAAAAAGGAAAATGTAAATATACAAAATTAGAAATAGAAATCACAAATTCATGAGAAGTTGAAATATGAGTACTTTTGACAAACTATGAAAATTAACTTAAAATTCAAATGAAATGGATAGCTTTACCATAAAAGATATATTACCAAAATTCGCATCAGAAGAGGTAGGAATCCAAAAGATGCTAATAACTGTCAAAGAAACTGAGAAAGTTATAAAGAGCTACCATGGCTATCTTCCCTTGGGGAGAAAAAGAGACAGGTCTATAAAGACGCAATTCCAATACACTCTGAAATACTTCAGAGCACAGAGAGAAAAAGAAAGCATCCAAATTTGTTTCTGAAGTCAAAAGAACAGTGATACCAAAATTTGATAAAGACAGCACGTGAAAAGAAAAAAAAAAAATCAAGCCAATCTCACTTAAATACCAGTAAACACTGGGAGTGGTGAGTGAAACATTCAACTAGGCCAGGTACATCCCAGGAATGCTAGCATGGCTCTCTATTTGAAAAGTGGTCAATATAATTCACCATAGATCAAAGGAGGAAAATCATGTGATCATAGCTATTAATCACAAAAAAGACCCAAAAAACCCTTTGTAATATAGGGATAGATAAGACACTTAACATTATACATATATAACCAAAAACCAAACCCAACACATTTCCATCAAGTCGATTCCAATATAGAAAAATGAAAATTATGAATGAAGAAATGCTGAAAGTCAGCAACAAGTATGTCAATTATCAGTAATAATCATTTAATGATCAATACAGATACTTATCTACCAAGTAACATTATTTTCAATGTATAAGTCAATGAATTAGACAAGAATAAAATATAAGTGGAGTCCCTGGGTAGTGCAAACAGCTAACACGCTTGGCTGCTAAATGAAAGGTTGGACCTTCAAGTCTACCCAGAGGTTCCTCAGAAGAAAGGCCTGTCCCTCTACTTCCAAAAAATCAGCCACTGAAAACCCAGTGGAGCCTAGTTCTACTCTGACACACATGGGGTAGCCAAGAGTCAGAACTGACTTGACAGCAACTGGTTACTGGTTTAAAAAATAAGTATAAACACTGGAAAGGGGGAAACAAATGAGACAGGTGACAGATGACACGACTGAATACCGGAAAATGCAGTAGGTTCAGATAAAAAATTACTAGAGAAAAAAAGAGAGAACTCAGTAAAGTGACCAATTACAAATTTCTTATTTAAAAATCACTAGAATTCTATAGTTTTAAAAAAGCTAGAAAGGAAATACAGTAAAACCTGCAAAGCTGGAACATGTGTAAAGTGGAAACCTGTCAGAGAAGGAAAACTCTAGTAGTTTCCACTAAAACGAGTGATAGAAAAGTGGTCTAAGACCGCACCCTGTCAAAGGCGTAAAACTTGAAGACTCAGGGAAAACAAGGCAGTGCTGTCAAGTTCAGGCTTTCACAGGTTTCACTGTATAATAAAAGGCTAAAACCAAACCAAACCTGACCCATTGCCATCTTGTTGATTTGACTCATAGTGGCCCTATAGGACAGAGTAAAACTCCCCCATAGGGTTTCCAAGGCTGTAAATCTTTTAAGGCAGCCAGCTGACACATCTATCTCCCAAGGAGCGGGTGATGTCGAACCGCCGACCTTTCAGTTAGCACCCAAGCAATTAACTATTACATCACCGGGGCTATTTATAATAGCTTCAAAAAAGATAACATTATAAATGTTCAAAGCTACATGAAAAACTTTAAATTCTTCAGAGGATCATAATAGATCTGAATTATAGAAAGACACATCTGGTTCTTAGATAAAACAATCATGTCAAAATATTAACTCAAGATTCCAATAAAACATCAATTAAGCTGTTGGGAAGAATGTGACAAAATGATATTGAAGTTAACTTAGATAAACAAACAACGTAAACTGCCAGAAAAATTCTACAAGACTAATGAGGGAGAATGACCCACACAAGATACTGAAACATCCTGCAACAGCTGAGAACTGGAGGGGAAAATAAAGACAGAGCAATAGGGCAAAATACAAAATCAAGAAATCAACCAAGACACATATGGAAATAGTACATGGTTAAGAGAACATTTTAAACTAGTGGGAAAGAGATGGATTATTCAATATATGATAATGAGTAGGCTGGACAACCATTTGGAGAAAGCAGTGCTCTTACATCATTTCTTATACCAAAATAAATTCCAAAAGGATCAAATGTGTAAGCATTTAAAAAAAAAAAAAAAAAAGAAACCATACATGTTGCAGAAAAAAGCTTTTTAAAAAAATAATATTGTACTCAGAGAAGGTCTCAAGAAATTCTTGTTGTTGTTGTTATTGTTGTCTGCCCTCAAATTGGCCCCTTACTCATGGCGAACCTAGGCACAGGATCAGACTGTTGTGATCTACAGGGTTTTCACTGACTGATTTCTTGGCAGATCACCATGCCTTTCTTCCTAATCTGTCTTAGTCTGGAAGCTCTGCTTACCAACACTGAAATCACAGATATTCTCCTGTTTTCCTCTAAAAGTACCAAAGTTTTGTTTTTCATGTTAGGTACTTGATAAACCATGTAATGATTTACATGTAAGACAGGAATTCATTTACACTTTTCCCACATTGATAACCAACTGGCTCAACACCATTTACAGAAAAATACTAACCCTCATAAGAATCAAATAAATGCAAATTAAAATAGTAATGATATTTTTTCACAAGTCAAATGACAAAGATTTTTCTAAATGACAATATTCGATGCTTGAAAATGCTTTCATGTAATTCTAAAAAATAACCTGGCAATATGCAAGACTTAAACACTCTTTGACCCAACAATGCTATTTTTATACACCTTGAAGAATATGAAACCAAAGCATACCAATGTTCCCTACATATTTATAATAAAAACTATATTTAAAAAATCAGAAACAACCTGATGTCCAACAGTGTAAGAACAGTAAACAAAATTCTGGCACATCTATACAATGGAACTTTAGGGAACCACTAAAATTGATATTTATATAGTTATAAATAACATGGTCAAAAAGGTTATATTGTTCATTTGTTAAGTGCAAAAACACAGGAAACAAAATTACATGTAAAGTGTGGTCTCAATTATGTACAAAGAATAGAGAGGAAAAACAGACCAGAAAGAATACCGCAGAAATGTTAACTGGATCTCAGAATTCTCTGTAAATATTATTTTCAAAATATTCTACACTGAACATGCAATGTTTTTATAAGAATAAAATCTGTGAGCTTTTAAAATTATTTTGTAAAGGCAATAGCTTAGCTAATCCATCATGTGAATACAAAATACAAGGTCTTTTTCTTGGCTTTCAGCTCTACCTTGATTTCCAGCCAAAAAATAAATCAATAGATAAAATTGTTTTATTTTTGCTTTATTAGAACTTAGACAACCTCCTCCTTCTCCTCACCACCCCCCCCAAAATAACTTTTTGCAAAATCTGATATTAAAACTTTTGTATTAGGGGGTGTCTGTGTATGTGGAGAAAGAGAAAAAGAGCAAGCCGATGGGTTAGTAAGCGAGTGACAGAGTGTTGGAGACTGGCCTGAAAATATTCCATCTAAATTACAAGGATGGTAAATATAAACCTACCAACTTTTCAATGACCCTCTTCCCTCCTTACTCAGTTTATACTCCATGATTAACCATTACTTCCTTACATATATCCTCAATTTCCTTGCCCCACCCTCCCTCTGAAAAACTTTTGGCAAAACCACACACTGGTTAAATCAACTCTCTGCCTACATCCTGCCTGCATCCATACAGCAGAATAAGGCTGGAAGAAACCATCACCACTCTGGAGGGGTCTCACTTTATATTCACGGCCACGACCCTCAGGTGCACCCCTAATACTGCCTGGAAATCAAATACACTCCCCTGGTCCATTTCTTCTCTCATTTACCCAGCCTGCCACTTCACCTTTCCTCACATGTCTAACTCTTTGCCCTCTTCTTCAATTTCAGCTGATGACCCAGCTTCCTATTTCACTGAGAAAACAAGGTCATCAGAAGAAAACTTCCAACCACCACATCTACCCACTTTGCAGCATCTGTTTCCATGTCTACTTCCATCCTGTTCTATACAGATCAATGATCCATGCACCTGTCTAAAGGTAACCCTCCTTTTGTGCAGTTGATCTTCTTTCCCTCCTAGAAACCTTCCCCAAGATGCTGCTATTTTTCTTATATATAAACAAACTTGTTTTGACCCCACTTTCCCCACCAGCTATGGCCCGTTTACAGTAAAACGCCTTGGGAGAATTTTGTATACTCAAGGTCTACACATCTTCTCCCATTTTCTCTTAAACCCACACCAAAGAGGCCTTCCCCACCACCACTACACAGAAAATGCTCTTGTCCAGGTCCCCCACGGTCAACACATCGCAAAATCAGGGTCAGTCCTGATCTCACATGCTCTGTCAGCAGCATGGGGCACAGCTGATAACTCCTCCCTCCTTGATGTGACTTTACCACTTTGCTGGAAGGACACCTCTCCCCCAGGGTCACTCCTTTGCTGGCTTCTCCTCTCCCTCCAACCTCTTAATGGTGGAGTATCCTGGCACTCAAGACTTGGTCTTCTCCATCTACACTCACACTCCTCAGTGATTTCCTCACCTGCCAGGCTGTAAGTAGCATTCACAAGCCACCCTCTTCCAAATTTCTCTCTTCAATTCCAGACTAGTTATAATCAACTCCCTTACTGACATCTCCACTTCAATGTCTTACAGATATTTGAAATGTAATGTGTTCAAAACTAACCTCTGGATCTTTCTCACCCACCCCCAAATCTGCTCTACCTGCAGTCTTTCCCACTTCCATTTATTTCTATTCCATTCTTCCAGCTGCTCGGATCAAAGCCTTCGGAATCATCCTTGACTTTTCCTCTCACACGCCATATCCAATGTCACAAAATCCCCATTGCAGCTACCTTCAAAACAGATGCAGAATCAACAACTTTTTACCACCACCCTGGTCCAAGCCACTGTCCTCTCACCTGCATTACTGCAACAGCCTCCTAGTTAGTTCCTTTGTTTTCTCCTTGGGACACCTACAGCCTTGGCGCAATATGGCAGCCAGACTGATCCTTTTACAATGTAAGTCTGATCGGCTCACTCTGCTCAAAACCTTCTAGAGGTATAAGTTAAAATTCACATCCCCATGACCTCTCCAACCTTATCTCCTATCAATCTGCCCTTACTCACTTCACTACAGCCAAGGTGAACTCCTTGCCGTTCCTTATACAGGCACATTCCCATCTAGGGTTTGCACTGGCTGTTCTTTCTGCCCGTGGGTAACTCTCCTCCTCAAAGTCTTCATTCAAATGTCAGGTTTTTAACAAGGCCCACCCTGATCAACCAGTTTAAAACCATAACCCACCACCACCAGGCACGCCCAATCTGCTTTTTTTCTGCTTACTTCCCCACCTACCTCCAGCACTTATTACCTCCTAACACACATATGCTTTCATTAAGTTATTAGGATTATTGTTCATTGTCTCCCTCAGCTCTCTTTGCAGAATGTCGCTTCCACGGTGCGGGAAGTTTTTTTTTTTGTTTAGAACAGTGGCTGGGTCATGGTGGATAACAACAGATACCTATTAAATGAATTAAAAACCCTGCTATCCCACTTCTGGAGTCCCTGGTGGTGCAAGCAGTTATTGAGCTCGGCTGCTAACCAAGGTTTGGAGGTTTGAGTTTCAAGTCCACCCAGAGGTACCTTGGAAAAAGGCCTGGCAATCTACCTCCAAAAAATTAAGTCATTGAAAACCCTACGGAACACAGTTCTATTCTGACACACATGGGGTTGCCATGAGTCAGAATTAATTCCATGGTGACTGTTCTTTTTTTTTTTTTTTTTAAATCCCAGTTCTATCTCAACTCACCACCAGAAAAGGCATCACCAATTAAAAACCAAACAAACAAAAAAAACCACTGCTGTTAAGTCAATTCTGTCTCACTGCAACCCTATACGACAGAGTAAAACTGCCCCGTAGGGTTTTCTAAGCTGTAATCTTCACAGGAGCAGATCGCCAGGTCTTTCTCCCATGGAGCCACTGGTAGGTTCAAACCACCAAACTTCTGGTTAGCAGCCAAGCATTAACCACTGTGCCACCAGGCTCCTTGTGTAAGAAACTGGGATGGTTAATTAGATTTCATCAAAAAGGCATTTCCTAATGGCTAAACATTAATTAGGAGGGAAGGTGTAGATCCTTTACCAAAGAAACTACGAAGTTTAGCAAAGATTGTAACTCCCAAAAAACTGCTGCTGGGAGAAAATTCTCCAAGCGTCTCTCACATTTCTATACACATTGAAAAGAGGCACTCATGGCCTTTTGTTCTGGACATCTGTCAGCCAAACAGCCCTGAAAGACATAAATCATATCTCCTTCTGGAGCAAAGAACATGTTTCTTTACTGTTCAGTGAAATAAAGATAATGTATCCTTCTGGTCAGGCAGGCTGACTATCCATTATAAAAGATTCAGGTTCTCTAAACTTGACGTTCCCTATTTTTTTTTTCAGTAGCTATATAGCAACACATCACTGCGTTCTGTATATACATACCGAATTTTCAATATATACATTTTTACTCTTGTCTAGGCACTTACCAATTCAAAGAAATAAATAAGTCTTATTTATTTACTCTGTGTATGTGGCCTGAGTCTTCTCTAAAATAATTATTGTAAGTTTAAGCAAATTAATACAATTTTTAAAATCCTAAGTCAACAGAGACTTGAGCAGTATAGAAAAGGGGAATAGTTTGCAGGTTGAAAACATGGCACGCTTACTTAATATTACTAAGAGCCCTAATGGTCCCCACATACCCCGGAGCAATAAAAGCTGTGATTCCTGAGTAGCTATGACCCCACCTGATCAACTAATATGTAATTAGAGCCAACAGGGTGAAAATATCTAACGTTACACCGTCTTATATAAATGCATTAATAACCTCTAGAATGAGAAGTATGAAATACTATTTAAACGCAGTTGTTTTAATATGATTTGCTTCTACATAATCATGGCTAAAAATAATAAATTAAAAAACAATTATTTAACATTTTAATAAACGTGAAGAGAATTACTTTAATAACACAGAAAATTCCCAAAATATATCACCACTTTCACTGCCTATGAAAAAGTATGACACCTCACTGGTTATACTACCTGATAGGTAAAGTCCTTTAAGAATTTTTGAACAACTACAGCCAATTCAAAGGGGGTCCAAAGAGTATCTATGTATGTGGTTTTTGTTGTTTTTATTTTGGGGTAGGACTGCAGCAGCAAACAGTGCTATGATGACATTCCTTCATTACTTTCAAGATTTAAAGTATTTTACTTCTACATAACAATCCTTTAAATGTATTTAATTGCTAAAACAACATTTTTTAACTCCTGAAAGGCAGCATGCACATAAAAATAACTGAAAAGTAACAAAGTTGCTTTGACTACTCTCAGGGCCTTTAGACCTTACAAAAGCTTCAATTTAAAAAACAATTTGTCGATTATTCAAATACTTCTGCATATAACACAGGAACTGTTAATGATTCTTTCATTCAGACTGCATTAGACAATATGAACTTTCAGTCCAAATAATCTTCTCCTCATTTTCTAAGGCACATCCAAATTAAGAAGAGGGTTTCAAAATAGCAGATTTTGAATATAAAAAGTAATCCACATAAGATGTACTAAATGTATAAGACCAAATGTAAACCTTATTCATTGATCATTAGCATTAAAAGGGATCGTGGAGAGCAGTAATTATTCACATTAATAATAATACAAAAATCTTACAAAATGGAAAAGAGGCTTATTTGCACTGTAAAATGATAACTGTCAAAAGTAATCACTCATTATAGGTTCCCAAAGAGGAGATCTCTGATGCTTTTAAACTGATCCAACTTAAAATAATTCATGTTGTCCACCGCAGATAAGCAGGCATTTCATAAATTAGGTTACACAGAGCTCAATGATGAGGATGTGGCTGCATGACATTAACTGAAAACACACTACCTTATTTGAGGAAAAATTAGATTTCAGTTTCCTCCAAAGTAAAAGGCTTTAATATACATTGATGCTAGCAAAACAATTAAACTATAAAAAAAGAAAAACAAATTTTGGATGAGCTTCTGATTAAACATAGACTTCCTTATCTTTACCATTCCCCAAAACACACAGAGACAATGAAAACTGGAACTGGCTTAGACAACTGGAAAAGGCTGAAATAAAAGCCTGCTGGAAGGCAAGACAAGAAAAAGCAAGCCTAAGAAAAGGTATCATAAATTGAAACAAGAGTCAGGTGTTAGTCTGAAAAAAAGGGAAAGTGAAGGGAAGAGGAGGACACTTAGAGGCCAAAAACTACACATGTGGCCAAAATTAAAGATTCAGGAAGACAAAATGAGGAAATTGCTTTTAAAAAAAAATTAGAACAACGATAACAAAAATTGACATGAAAAATTGAGAGAAGAGCTAAGAAAATTAACAGATCAATTTAGGAGGTCCAATATCCAACTAAAAGGAGCTTCAAACACAGAAAAAAAGAAAAAGAAAGTCTGGGAAAAAACTACAAAAGAAATGAAAAAAATTTTTTTTCCAGAACTGAAGAACACAAGTTTACAGACTGGAATGCTCAGTACATCCAGAAAAAACAACAACAACAATAATCAAGCACACCACAGAGAAGTCAGGAGATAATACAAAGATCCTAAAAAAATTCCAGGAAGGAAAAAAAAAAAAATTACATACAAATGACTGGGAGACAGATAGCAGCTGACTTAACAGTAACAAAGCAAGAAGATGGTAGACCAGTGCCTTCAAAATTCCAAGGGAAGTCTCCACATGCAAAAGAATGAATCTGGACCCATACCTCACACTATATACTAAAATTAACTCAAAATGGGTCAATGACGTAGACATAACAACAAAAACCATAAAGCTCTTAAAACAAAACAGGGGTAAATCTTCAGGACCTAATTTTGACAAAGGATCCTTAGATATGACACCGAAAGCATGAGTAACAAAAGGCAAAATAGATAAAAATGGACTACTTCAAAACTCAAAACTTTTGTACCTCAAGGACTTTATCAAGAAAGTGAAGAGACAACCTACAGAATAGGAGAAAATATCTGGTAACCAGCTATAAAAGAAGGGTTTAATATCCATAATATATAAATAACTCCTACAACTCAACAACAAAAAACCCAAAACAGCAAAGGACGTGAATAAACATTTTCCCAAAGAAGACATACAAATGGCCAATAAGCCCATGAGAAGATGTGTAATGTCTTTAGTCACTGTTATTGTTAGGTGTCATTAAGTCAATTTTCAACTCATAGAGACCCCATGTGACAGAGTAGAAATGCCCCACTGGGTCTCACAGGCTGTAATCTTTTACAGGAGCAGATTGCCAGGTCTTTTTCCTACAGAGCCTCTGGGTGGGTTCAAACTACCAACCTATCGGTTAGTAGCAAAGTGCTTAACCACTGCACCACCAGGGATCCTTCTTTAGTCACTAGGTAAATATAAATCAAAACGGCAATTCTTGCTATTATTGGAAAAATGGAAAATAATTAGTATTAGTAAGGATGTAGAGAAACTGGAACCCTCATTCATTGCTGGTAGGAATGCAAAATGGTGCAGCCATTGTAGCAAACAGTTTGGCGGTTCCTCACAAAGTTAAACACAGAATTATCAAATGGCCCAGCAATACTCCTCCTAGGTATATACCCAAGAGACTTGAAAACAGGGCCTCAAACTGACACCTGTACACCAATGCTCATTGTAGCACTGTTTGCAATATAGTCAAATGGTGGAAACAATCCAAGTGTCCGCCAACAGAAGAATGGATGAACAAAATGTGGTATATCCATACATTGTTGTTGCTGTGTGACTTCGAGTTGATTCTGACTCATAGCAACCCTATATGACAGAATAGAACTGCTCCACAGGGTTCCCTAGGCTGTAATCTTTATGGAAGCAGATCACCAGGTCTTCTCTCCTGAGCAGTTGGTGGGTTCAAACCGCTGACCTTTCCATTAGCAGCGCTTAACCATTGTACCATCAGGGCTCCTGCAATGGAATATTATTCAGCCGTTAGAAGAAATGAAGCCCTGATACACACTACGCCATGGATGAACCTTGAAAATATTGTTGAGTGAAATTAGTCAGACACAAAAAGACAAATGTTGTATGACTCCACTTATATGAAATATCTAGAAAAGGCAAATGCATAGAGACAAAATTTATTAGTGGCTGCCAGGGGCTGGATGAAGGAGAAAATGGGAGTATTACTGCTTAAGAGGTACTGAGCTTCTGTATACAGGAATGAAAAACATTTGGAAATGGATAGCAGTAATGGCTGTGCAACATGGTGAATGTAATTAATGTCACTGAATTGTTCACTTGGAATGGTTAAAATGACAAATATTTTGTTATATAGATTTCACCATAATAAAAATTTTTTTAAACATATTAAAAAAAAAATCTAAGGGGAAATTTACTTTCCACGAGGGCACACATTTATAGTTCAGTGACTATCGTGGTGCTCTCCCACATTTCTTAGCATCCTCGGGGGGCCACATCTAGTTGCAGAAAATGGACTGTGAGCAAAAGTGACAGACGTCACTTCTGGGCCAAAGCACTGAAGCACCAGTGTGTGACCTGTCAGCTCTTCTTCATGAGTTATGGCAGCTTGGAGCCACATGGTAATATGGTGGGTAACACAGGGTGAAAGCAGACTGGATCCACAGGACAATGCCATGGGGAGCCCCAGACCCTCAAAAGGTTTTATAAGAGCAAGAAATAAACCTTCCTTTACAATTGATGGACACCCTGGTGGTGTACTGGTTAAGAGTATGGCTCCTAGCCAAAAGGCTGGCAGTTTGAATCCACCAGGTGCTCCTTGGAAACTCTATGGGGCAGTTCTACTCTGTCCTATAGGGGCGCTATGAGTCTGAATCGACTCGACAGCAACGGGTTTGGTTTTTTTGGTTACCACTGATATCTCTGGGTTAATTTGTCAATGGAGCATAACCTAGTCTATCCTGACTAAAATATTACCTAAAATCCTACACACAGTCAGACCATAAATCAATATTTAGAACATAGACATTTTCTGACAAGCAAGATCTCAAAAAAGAGAAAAAAAAATTACATGCACTCTCCATCAAAAAACAAATGCCAATGATGGTACAGAAAGAAGAAAAAGGACACTGAGACGTAGATTACTTAATGTAACTGTGCACTAGCCCTAGCAGGCCTCCCTCCAGGGTTTCCATTATGGGAGGAGAATAAACCTTTGTTTGCTTTACAAAACAAAAAAACTCCCCATCACCTTTCTCAAGAAGTTAACAGGAAGATGCTATTGTGTGTCATCAAGCTGATTCCAACTCATAGCGATCTCACGTGACAGAACAGAACTGCCTTATAGGTCTTCCTAGGTGGTAATCTTTATGGAAGCAGATCGCCAGGTCTTTTTCCCATGGAGCCACTGAACGGAACTGCTGACCTTTTGGTTAGCAGTCAAGTGTTTAACCACTGAACCACCAAGGCTCCTTAGTAGGAGGATGAGCTCCATTAAACTAAGGAAGTAAACTAAGAACAGGGAAGCCCACAAAGGAAAGAAGAGAAAGGAACTTCTAGGATGATGACACAGGCTCCTGCTGTTCACCCTGAGATACTGTCCCTGCCTTCTAATTTAATCTCTTCCCAATCAAATTAATCAAATACAGGTCATCCTTCAAGCTCTGGCTCAACTGTCACATGCTCCATGAAGACACAAATCCAAATTCCTTTACTCCTAGGATTAAGTTAAAACATCTTTCATCAATGGCAAAAGAAAATCCCTGAAAAAATAATACAAGAGGATTCAGGAGATAATAAAAGGTCTAATACACTAGACTTTTCTGGTAAAAGTCTAGTAATACATTAGCCTCCATTCTTAAATCTGGTAGTAATGTGGTGTGTGACTTTGGGCAGATTCTTAGTCTTAGTTCAAACGTCCTCATCATCTGTCTAAGAGTGAAGCTAATCTATAATCAATAAGGTTCCTTCCAGCTCTAAAATGCAGTAATTCTGCAAATGTATAAAACAACTGAAATCTTAATGCAGTTCTATGCATTGGTACATGATTACAGAGCCTGTCAGTGTCTGTGATATTTGGTCATAATGCTATTCTCTAAAAATGTTCCTTCATTTTTTACTTTTAAATGTCAACAGACAAACATGACTATTGACGAAGGGATGATGATATTTCATTTAAAAATCAAAATTATGTTTTATTAACAAACAACTTTATTATTATAATCACCAAAATTCACAAAAGGAAAATCATACAAAGTAACAGGCCTACCAGTATGTGATTCATCCTACTTTAAAAGTATAATCCTGTTAGTTCAATCATTCAGAATGCTTGTTACTGGTGTGGTCAGAGTAACGTCTACCATGAAAATTACCAAAACAGCAACTTTAGCAACACCAAATAACTGAATACACCACATGAATACACCACGTCTAGACAATTCTAAAGATTAATATTAAACTATTAAAACTGTTTTCATGGCTGTCTTGTCTAATAGAAGTCATGTATTCCTCTGTCTTCTGAAAAGATACTTTACACACAAGTGTGTATATTAAATATAATATCTCATGTTGTCATTAAACTGCTGTACACAGAAAAATGTCTCCTCAGATGACCAAATTTACCTGCTAGGAAATTTCAGGATGGCACAGTGACCCCGTTAGGGTTCACTGCGGTTCAGGTCATGGTTTGCCTCCGAGGCCTTCCAAGATATTCTCTCTTCTCTCTTTAAAGCCAGCTTGCTTCTTCTCTACCTCTGAAGAGTCTGCTGCTAAGGAAAATAGGACAGTCCCTGCTCCTCAAATGTATTGTCCAAATGTGATGCCCTTTTTAATAATTTTAAGAAAATATTTTATTGTGACAGCTAAGAGTGATATGAGTACATGAGAACAAACAGCATGAAAACGAGAGCATCAGACTTTGCAGAGGAGGTCAAGGGTGGAAGCTTTCTTGGTCTAGATTTCCCACCATCCGATCACAAGGACCCCACTGCCAAGCAATCCCACCGCTGCCCCCCCCCCCCCCCCCCCGTCACCACCTGGAATCCTCACAATTCTAACAGCTTGCGCCACAATACTTCCATGAACACCCATTCTCTCTCCTCTATTTCCATTTTTCTTGTCCCTTTAGTCTCACATGCTGTTTCCACATTTGCTTTCTTAACAAGAAAAATCAGGTCTTATATGGATGTTGCTGATTAATCAGAATATCCTTTTAACAACTCATAGTACATTTTAAACTAATTACTACTATTAGCACTTGTTACACTCCAGGCACTGAGCTAATAAATTTACATACATTACCTCATTTAATTTTCACACCAACTCCAAGGAAGGCACTATTATTATTTTACAGATAAGGCAAATAAGTATTTTTTTTAAAAAACCTAGCCTATAAAATTGAAATAGTGAAGTTCAAATCTAGATCTGAATCCCTGAGAAAGACTGCCTTCGCCAGTTGAAATCTGACTCTTCTAGGTCTCTGGCTTGTTTAATTTCAAATGAGTTTTCCCTTCCTGTTTAATTCTACATCAGATAACTGAGGATGCCCGGGAGGCTCCAGATGAGTGAGTCTTCACCTTACTAAGTTGATGTCCAAGGAAATGCTCAAGGGAGTGGCTACTCCTCACACACTGCAAAGAGCTACACCAGCAGAAGTGATAACAGCCTGGGCATCTCTGCCATCAGCCAGTTCTGTCCATGAGCCACCTTGGACACACGAGATGGTGCCACAGGGAAAGACGGTCCTCTCACGCAGTTATAAGGACTTGGGCTTTACTAGCACTATGATTTATTCAACTGAACAGACCAGCTCAGACAGGGATAAATAAGTAATACGGAAAACCAACAGATTTCTAAAACAAACACAGCGTGACTTTGCCTTTAACACACACCTAACAATATTAAGATGCCAATTTACCAAGCTTCTATGTGCCAGGCACAGAACCACTTAGGAACTCTCTGTGCACTATGTCCCTGCTCAGGGGCTAGGCCCCGTGGGAAGTGTTAGGGAAGCAAAGAAGTCAGACCTCAAGACCTATTCTCACGGAACTTATATGGATGACCGGACCAGCAACAAGTTATCAAAATACTTACAGACAGTCATAAATGTTATGAAGGAGATATACACGATACCAAGATAGGATTGCTGAAGGAGCTATGTTGTTCTTAGTTGCCATCAAGTCACCCCTGCCTCATGATGACACCACGCACAACGGAATGAAACGCTGCCCGGTCCTGCACCATCAGCATGATCAATTGGCGATGGGAGCATTTTTGTGATCCATAGGGTTTTCACTGGCTGATTTTTGGAAGATCACCAGGCCTTTCTTCCTAGTCTTAGTCTGGAAGCTCCACTGAAACCTGTTCAGTATCATAGCAACATGCAAGTCTTCACTGACAAGACGGGTGGTGGCTATGCTTGAGGTGCACTGGCTAGCAATCAAACCCAGGTCTCCCACATGGAAGGTCCTATGAGGGACTCCCTGTACCACCACTGCCCCATGAAGGAGCTATAAGGTAATCAAGGAAAGCATTTCCAAGGTGGTGACGCCGGCATAAAGATCCAAGATGAACCAACCATAAGAGAAGCCCCTGAAGAACATTCTAGGCAAAGGGAGCTACCATGTCAAAGGTGGGGAGACAGGAAACAGCCTGGTATCTTGAGGAACACAAACAACAGAGCTTAACTTTGTGGTAAGGCAAAGGGTGGTTCAAGACAGTCTTTAGAACTAAGCAGAGAAAAATAGTATTTCAGAGCTAGACAGAAACCTTGTAGGCCATGGTAAAGCATTCAGATTTTACTCTAAACAAAATATACTCACAATAACTCTGGGAGATGGACTCTTATTCCCAAGTTAGACCCACGTGAGGAGTAAGATACAGAGAGAATATAAAACTTGTTCAAGGTCACTTGACTAGTAAAAGTATGTTCTTTATCACGTCTAATACCTCCAAAACGTCTTCTATGTGCAGTGTAGGAAATGAACCTTTAGATGCTTTTATCTGAATATTTCTATTCCTGAAACATCAACAAGACCAAGATACAGATACTCTCTTTTAATCTGTTTTCCAACCAAAACCAAAAACCAAACCCGTTGCCATCAAGTCGATGTTGACTCATACCAACCCTACAGGATAGAGTAGAACTGCCCCAGAGAGTTTCCAAGGAGTGCCTAGTGGATTCGAACTGCTGACCTTTTGGTTAGCAGCTGTAGCTCTTAACCACTGCGCCACCAGAGTTTCCAATAGCCACTTTAAAATAACTGTCCCAACTAAGATTCAACATTTGTGTGGATCATCAATGATGACCCTGAAGTCAGCTGAAAGTAAAACGTGCCCCTGGTCCTAAAGTCTTCAACATTTATTAGCTAAACTATCATGCTGAGCAGCATAACAAATTATCCATGAAACCGTTCACAAGTTTCACTCTCAGCACACTGTAAAACATGTCCCACTGCTGTTTCTCTTTTTCTACCTGGACGATCATCTCGATCAATCTATTCACCCAAGAAGGGTTCTCCTTTTTATGACACACTGGTATTAGAAACTTCTCTCTTGTAAAAGGAAAAGTTTTACAAAAGTACTCAGAGGCACCATAGATGTAAGTTCCATTTCCAAAACTGGAAGAGAGGGATGCAGACAGAGAATTGAAAAAGATAGTCTTCTCTTCCTATAAGAGATGCGACAAACAGAAACTACCAAAAAGTGATCTTTTTAGCTTAGGTCATTTACCTACTTATCCTTCTGTAAGTATTTAAATGGGATATATACACATCCATTAGCTATACTAGGTTATCAATAACGTAGGGTATTTGACCTTATACATATGTGCATGTGTTTCATCCTATTTCATATGATATTTTTAGGAGAGACTAACAGTACTTGTTGCCATCAAGTTGATTCCAATTCATGACTACCCTATGTGTATCAGAGTAGAACTGTGCTCCAAAGGGTTTTCAGTGCTGTAATCTTTTGCAAGTATATCTCCAGGCCTTTCTTCCAAGGCACCTCCGAGTGGATTTGAACCACTAACCTTTCGGTTAGCAGCCAAGTGCCTAACCAATTGATTACACCCAGAGACTCCATAACAGTAATTGGCACAAATTTGGAAATGGACATAACATTTCCCCCCTTTTCAAAGTATGACTTTGAAATAAGATCACACAATTACTTCTACAAGCAAAATAAAAGATACTATCAGCAGCACAAAAGTTTCCTGAAAACTGGCCACTTGTGAGGTGAGATAACATAAAAAGACGGTTTTAAAAAGATAAAAGATACTTGCTTTCTGTTCCCTAAACACAAGGCGATGGAGAAGAACACCTTTCCAGGTCTAAAGCAAGGCTGGAGAACACAAGGGAGTGCGGCTGCTCGGAATGCGGTCAGCTCACCAGGGCCTCTCCACCCCAGTGCCATCTGCGGCATCAGATCCCTCCGCCGCCACTCCCTCCCAGCTGCGTGCCAAGGGACTGTGGCCAGGTGATACAAGGGTGTGCCCCTGGGTGGAAGCAGAGCTCACTGCCGGCCTGTCTTCCCAGGGAGGGCAAGGGGAAAAAAATCAATGTTTCAAAGGAAGTAAAGGTTCAGGTGAATAAATTGGTGATCCTTACCCATATTCAAAGTGGAAAGCACTGGCCACGAGCCAGGTAAGAAGAATCCCCACCAAGTCCACTGTCAGTCAGACAGCTTCCTCAAAGGCAAGAAGAGAGGATCAGGGCGAGGCCCCACGTTGTTTAGAACAGGGGCAGGTTCTGGAACTCACTCGGTATGTCCATGCTAAGTGACGCAGGACCGAGGAGAAACTGGAAAGCACAAGGGAAAGTCAAAGTACCACAGACGACATTTTTGGGTTTTATCTATTTTATCTATTAAACTTGGTAAACAAAGTCATGCATGTCTTTAAAAAAGGTTGACTCTCCATAGCATAAAATATCCTTAAAATTCACTCAAGAAAGCTAAGTGGATTTCGTGTTGTGGGAGCTGGTGGGTTAAAAACATGGCAAGATAACTTTCTGCCTACTGTGGGTGAGAACATGTCAAGATATTTCATCTTGAAGTAGATGAAAGTTTACTTTTGTTTGGCTACAAGTGTATCTTTATTCCAAGAACACAGTAAATCAAACGCATAGTTGGGACACGCCTAATGTCTTACTCATGTTATTATGAGACCACTATGCTCTTCGGTCCTCACCCACTGTAGCATGTTGCCTTATCCAAGGTAGACGCTTCAGAAACAAGTGGTGAACTGAATTCAACCCGATACACTTCACTCCTGGAAGCCCTAGTTCCACCATATGCCCCTACCTGGCCCTTCCTTCCAAAGAAGTGAGGACAGGAGCCCCAAACCTCACATTCTGACTACATGTAAGTTGGCATCCAGATGGCTGCACACACTCCAAGTTTGGGGCCAGGACCCGCCTCAAAGGAATGTCCAGGTTCTGCTACCGGCAGCCACAATGGTGTCCCTGAAGTTGGCAACTATCGAAGCCAACTGAAGGTGAAGGCCTGCCTGGGTCCCAGGGCCGTTTAAAATCCCCAGTCCTTCGTCCCCACCTCCATGCAAGCACGCTCATGTCCGGCAGCACATTCTGTGAGAGGCCCTGCCCACCGACCCTCTGGCCCCGGCCCCGGCCCCGACGCGCGGTCTGGGCCCGCCCGCCCCGGCCGCACTGCCCAGCCCGGCCCGGAGGTCCGCGGGACGAGGCGGGCAGACCTGCAGGCCTGGCTCCCGGCTCCCGAGCCGAGCGGGCAACAAAGGCGGGGCCGGGCCTGCGGGCCGGGGCCGGGTGGGCGCGCGGCGGAAGCGGCCCGGCCCGCAGGCCTCGCCCCTGGCCCGCCCGGTCCGCCCGGCTCGGCCCCGCACAGGCCCCGCACAGGCTCCGCGCCCCCGACTCCGGCCTTTCCTGCCACCCAGGAGACGAGCCCGCGCCCCGGCCCCGGACGGGGACAAGGCCCCAGCAGCGCCCCCAGTAAGCAGCGCTCACCCCCGGCCGGCTCCGCGTCCTCCGCCCGCGCCGGCGCGACTGCCGCTTGGCCCTCCTCCGGCACCGCCTCCGCCCGCCTCCTTCCTCCTCCTCCTCCGGCAGGGGGGGGTGCCGGCGCCGAGATCGGCGCTGGAGCGGAGCGGCGCGGCGGCTCCTGGTGGCAGAGTTGAGCGGTGGGCGAGGAGGGGTCTAGGGGTCGAAGGGGCCCGACCGGGGGCGGAGCGGGGGTGCGAAGGTCAGAGGGGCCCTGCAGCGGGGTTGGAGGGGGACGGGGTTTGGCGGGGAGTGGGGGGGCGGGGGAAGGGGGAGTCGAGGGGGGACAATCCTTGGGGGCGGGGGGGTCGAAGGCGTTGAGGGGTAGGCGAGGGTCCAAGCCCTGTCCCCGCCCGGCGCCGCCCCTCTCCGCCCATGATGGCCCGCGGGACTAGTGCCCTCCGCCGCCCTTCTGTGTTAGTTCCTACTTTTCTGCCGCCCTCCCTGCGGAGTCCAGTAACGCAGAAAAGGTCTTCTCTGGCCTCCGGCCCTTGGGACTTGGTGCGGCGCCTGGCTGATCCTCCCCGGTAGAGGTTCTTTCCTCACGCGGTGACCCACGCCGCGTCCTCGCCAGTGGAGAGACCGAGGACGACCCAGCGCCCACGCCAAAACAAGCAACAAGTGGGGACTCCTTCCCACACCTCGCCCGCTTGATAATCAAATCAGCTTTTAGAAAACTATTACTTGTTTGAAGCTACCCATTTTTCCATTTAGTCGTTTTTAGAGTTTTATACAAGTGATAACTTCACTAGTGCAATATGAAATCATATGTTGGTAACTTATTTCCACACAGAAATGCCCTTCTGGACTTTAGGATTCGTTAAGGATTTAGAGAGCTTGAGTTTATAAACCTTTCTGGACTCATTTCTTTGGATATTGGCCGAATGTGCTGCTAATATAAATAACAGGAGACTTAATTTTTGTCAATGAAAACAGAAAAATGTTCACTCCTATTTTAATGAAAAGCAATTAAAGATAACTATAATTAAAATGTGGAGCTCTGGTGGTGCAGCGGTTAAGAGCTCAGCTGCTAACCAAAAGGTCGACAGTTGGAATCCATCAGAGGCTCCTTGGAAACCCTATGGGGCAGATCTTCTCCTATAGGGTCACTAGAAGTCAGAATCAACCGGATGCAACAAGTTTATCATTAAAATCTAGCTTAAGAATTATTACTGACTTTAAAAATTGTGTTCTTGAATAGTAGGGCCCTTTTTAAAAGAAAACAGTGCAAAGAAATGAGGCAGGGAGGAAAGTTTTTAAGTGGTTCAAGTGTGACTGAATATCTGAAATTGGTTCTTCAGGTGATCCAATCAGTTTTCATAACTGAATAGCATATATAAGGTTGATATAATTGGTTGTGTTATTCACCAGACTGACTACTATCTTCAGTTCTTACTTGAATGTATTAAACCACATCATAATGGTCTGACCCAGTTATCTATGGTGTTGCCATGAGTGGGGGCTGACTCAACCGCCACTAACAATCGTTGTTAGTTGCTTTGGAGTCCATTCCAACTCCTGGCGACCCCATGTGTGCAGAGGAGAACTGCTTCATAGGGTTTTCAAGGCTGTGACCTTTCAGAAGCAGATCACCAGGCCTATCTTCTGAGATGCTACTGGATGGGTTTGAATCGCCGACATTTCATCTGGTAGTCAAGTGCTTAACCGTTGTCACCACCCAGGCTGCCTACCACTATTATTACCCTGATGTAAATACAAATCAGCTCTCAAATGTCTAACCATAGTGAACTGCAGAATGTAGACTGAAATAGAATGGTCAGAGAGGTTCGTGGTAGTAACAAAAAGTATTATTAGAAAAGAAACAAACTTTTCAAACCTTTTTAAAAACCCATTCAAAAACCCATTTAAAAACCCATTTAAAAAACCATTAAAACCCTATCTGTTCTGTAAAAGACAAAGAGCCGGAGACTGCGCAGTATGACGAGTGAGCCCTGACTAAGCAGTGGGACCCTGCAAGGATGGAGAATGATTTCTGAAGTTATGGAGACCCAGGGCTTCTGCACTAGGGGGAGTTATGGGGGGCATCACAGCTCTGATAATTCATGTGCCTGTGTGACCTTAAATAAGTTTCTCAGTTGCAACCTTAGTTTCTACATTTGTAAAAGGGTGAGGGGGTTGTCCTAATATTAACTGTATCACACAGTTGTGAAGATTATATAATACATGGAAACTATTTAACTTGATGCCTGGTTCATCATAATTATTATTACTAGGTAATGTATATTTTGTGGGTCAGGCACTGCTTTAAGCTCTTTTGTATGTATATATTATCTCCTTTCATGTTAACAACAATCCTATGAGGTTAGTGTTATCATCATCCCCATGTTAGAGATGAAGAAACTGAGGCTTCTAGTGTCTAAGTAGTGAATACCCAAAGTCACACTGATATTAAGGGTCACGGCTGGAATTCAGTCGTAGACCTCTCTGACTCCACAATATGAGCTCCTAACCACTAAATTGAAATAATAATGATAACAATAACATAGAAAGAGCTTTAATGTAGAGCTGTTGTTTCTTCCGACTCTTAGCAACCCTGTGTACAACAGAACAAAACGCTGCCTGGTCCTGCGCCTTCCTCAGTCGTTGCTACATTTGAGCCCATTGTTGCAGCCACTGTGTCAGTCTATCTAGTTGACGGTCTTCCTCTTTTTCGCTTACCCTTCTACCTTAACAAGCATGATGTTCTTCTCCAGGGATTGGTCCGTCCTGATAACATGTCCAAAGTACATGAGATGAAGTCTTGCCATCCTCCTCACTTCTAAGGAGCATTCTGGCTGTACTTCTTCAAAGAAGTATAGAGATAAAAGTGTCTACTTATTTAAATTTCCATGCTTGGCCGAATTTCTAACATTTCTTGGATGTAGACGTGTTCTTTTGTTGGTGGTCCACCATCTAACCCTTCTTTCTATCAACAACTCAGTCTCCCTTTGGGAAATCTTATCTCTGCCCTACCTATACCCGTCACAGCTAAGAAGCGTGCCCAGAACTCTGACTCTTGACGAAATGGTGCAAATGTGGATGCCGCCTGGAAGAGGAGGGGGACCAGTTTGTTCCTGCTGCCAACCCCAATAGCTTTGTAATAAATCCTTGTTTTGCTCCAGGTAACTACTTCCTGTTGTTTGCAACCATGAACACAGACTGATACACTTGCTATAAAATGGCAATGGCAAAGAGTCATACAGAAATCTAACTTCTGAGTAGGGTGTATTAGTTTCCAAGGGCTGCCATAACAAAGTACTACAATCTGGGTGGCTCAAAACAACAGAATATTATTCTCTCAAAGTTCTGGAGGCTAGAAGTCCAAATTCAGGGTGTTGGCAGGGCCATGCCCTTTCTGAAGGTTCTAGGGGAAGAGCCTTCCTTGTTTCTTCCAGCTTCTGGTAGCCCCAGGCGTTCCTTGGTTTCTGGCAAACCCTAATCTGGAGTCCCTGAGTGGTACAAATGGTTAATGTTAATACTCTCTGATGTTAACCAAAAGGTTGGAGGTTCAAGTCCACCCAGAGGTGCCTCAGAAGAAAGGCCTGGTGATCCACTTCCAAAAAATCAGCCACTGAAAGCCCTGTGGAACACAGTTCTACTCTCACACACATAGGGATGCCATTAGCCGAATCAACTCAATGGCAACTTTTTTTTTTTAAAAACTCCAATCTCTGCCTCAGTTTTCACACGGCTGTCTTCGCTCTACATCTGTCTCTCAGTTTTCTCTTCTTATAAGGATACCAGTCATATGGGATTAGACCCCATCCTACTCCAGTGTGATCTCATGGTAACTGATTGTTGTTGTTGGTTGTTGTAAGCTCCCTTAGAGTCGATTCCGCCTCATGGCCACACCATGTGTGCAAAGTAGAACTGTGCTCCATAGGGTTTTCAAGGCTATGATCTTTCAGAAGTAGATCATCAGGCCTGTCTTTTGAGGCCACCTCTGGGTGGGTTTGAATCACCAGCCTTTTAGCCAGTAGTCAAGTGCTTAACGATCCAAATAAGGTCACATTTACAGGTACTGGAGGTTACAACTTCAACATATCTTTTGGGGGAACACAAATCAACCCATAAAACAGAGGCAGGGAAGCAGAGTTCTGCCTATTCCTCCTTAAGTCATAGCTTCTAGAGACAGAAGGACCCTTATTGATCATCCTTTAGCGTCCTCATTTTAAAGAAGAGGAACCAGACTCTGTGAGACCAAACGACTTGCCCAAGGTTGCCAAGCTGAAAGTAGCCGAGTCATAATTTGAACTGATGTGCCCCAATTTCAAGTCTGATTTGATTTCTAATATTACACACTTCTTCCTTCCTTCCTTCCAGAAGGGGAAGAGAGGAGAACCTTTTAACCAGTTGCTGTGGACTCAACTCCGACTCATGGTGACCCCATGAGTGTCAGAGAAGAACTGTGCTCCATCAGGTTTTCAATGGCTGATTTTTCGGAAGTAGACTGCCAGGCCTTTCTTCTGAGGGATCGGTGGGTGGACTCGAACCTCCAACCTTTGAGTTAGCAGCTGATCGTGATTGCATTCCTTTTCCCAACCAGGAAGGCTCTTATTGGCCTGGCTTGGATCATAAATGTCATGAGAGGAATGAAGTTTTCTGACTGACCCAGGCTAGGTCCTGTGTCCACGCACCCCTGTGGAGTTACACACGGAGCAGGAGCGTTCAACTACAAGAAATGGGTTTCCCATAGGAAATGATGGAAGAGCCCAAACACTGGATGTCCATTACAGTCATAACAATCGGACCTCCCTCACCGGGTAACTGAAAGGATTAAATGATTATATAATGCACTTAGCCTGGGCTTAGTGTAAATCCTCAGTAAACAGCAGCTATTATTACTTTTCTTTCATGGCCCTTATTATGCTTGTCACTGTTTAATTATTTACATGCTTATTTGTTAAATGTTTCTTTCCTGAGAGACCCTAAGTTCAAGAGGGTAGAGGTTTTCTCCTTCGCCTCTGATAGCTACTGAGCAAACTCAGTAAAAGTTTAGTATCAAACAGTTGAATAAATGAGCAAATAAATGAGAAAAACAGACTGCCAAATTTCTTTAAAACTGTTTTTTATTATTTCTATTTGCAAAATTTCCTAATATGCATAGTAAAATTATTGCAAATTTATGAGTGAGAATCTGAATGAGTAATTTATTTGAAGATCATGCATGGAACTAGTTATATAACAGTCATTAAATTTGCCAAAGTTTGAATTGCTTGTAATTTAGTCACTCTGTCACAAACTGTACATACGTTTCAAATAGATACTTTTTGTTTACCTCGAGCCACTATTTAGAAAGACTTTCAGGTTCTGGCATATAGACAAGACTTTAAATTAGAAAGAGAACATAAGTTCAAGGTTAATGACTTTTAAAAAAAAACTAATTCCTTTATTTTTCCACTGTTCATCAGAGAATATTAACCCCAAAGTTAAAAACTGCTAGATTGGCAACAATTATTTTACAGTAGGTTGTCTTACAATTTACTATTCAGATACATTCTTGAGAATGAGTCTAGTCACAGATTACAAAATACCTTAAATGTGCTAAAATTCAGATTTATCTCATTAGAGAAAAACTAAGTGAGCAAGCCAGGACAAATTTCTAGAATATAAGTAGTGCTATCTAAGGACTGCCAATCAAAGATGACTTTGGATATTTGATTAAGAGTATAATTTATAAAGAAGTACTTTTATTCTCTTCAATTGACAGCAGACACATTTCATAAATAGATTTGTGCTAGGTCAAAGAAAATGATCATTTGAATATTTTGTATAACAATACCAAAAATACCTTTGGAATTGATACGAATAAATTTAGCATTCTGAGTTACATTTTAGTAGCAACAGGCCAAAGGGCTGGAGATCCAAAGGTGTTCTCCTTGAAAAAAGTCCTGCAGAAGTCTTTTTCAGAGAATGGCTTTACCCTAGCTTCCATATTACTGTCCTGTTGGCTCAGAGCAGAGTTTTGGCGAGGCTGAGAACAACAGGTGCTAAGTACCCTTACGTGAAGTGCTAGGTCTTCACGCCAAACTTGCAAAAAGGGGGATTCCAAAACCAGTTCTGCACAAATTAGCCCACCCACCTAGCTTCAGGGTGTAAAAGAGAAGCAGCTGAAAACTAGAAGAGGCCAGTGGGGAGAAATTTGTAAGAGTTAGCATTTTTAGAGTTTTCAGGGTTGCTGTGGTGTGTCCCATCCTCTAATGAGGGACAGGTGGAGATGTACTCCCACACCCCACCCCTATCCCCTATTTAAAGTCGAGTGATGAGCAGCTTCAAGAAAACCAAACAGCCTGGCCTGTGCCCTGGGGATTTGAGTGGTGCAGACTCACTCTGAAAAGGCTGAAGAACATAAGCTGTGACCAGAGCTGCCCCTGGCCCACAGCACCTTCAGTGTGTGATACCGCCAGGAATAGGGAGCACCCACTGGCCGTAGTAAAAACACACAAAAAACAAACCCGCTGCCTTCGAGTCAGTTCCGACTCATGGTAAGTCCATGTATGTCAGAGTAGAACTGCACTCCAAGGATTTTGAAAACTGTAACCTTTCAGAAGCAAATCACCAGGTCTTTCTTCCAAGGTACCTCTGGGTGGGTTTGAACCACCAACCTTTGGTTTAGTAGGTGAGTGCTTAACCTGTTCATGCCACCCAGGGATTCCTGGGACAGAGTGGGCCTGCAGAAGTGAGAACTAGTTAAGTTACAAAGCACTCCGCCTGGGAGGGTGACAATGTTGAACTTTACCCAAGTGCTGTGATACTGGAAAACAGCGAAGGTTAAGAAATCCAGAAATCCTCCCACTCTTCATCAGCAACAGCTGACTGCAAGGAACCCCCCTGCACCATAGGACTTAGATGAGACTCACAGATGTCCCCTTGTTTACTTAGGACAAGGCCAGGCACAGACCCTCCAAATCCCCATTCTGTGCCTCATAAATGATTAGCTACGCAGTTTTGTGCCCACCAAGCAATCAGAACAAGATGCTTGTTAATCAAATTATGGTTAAGTCTCTCTCCATC
The DNA here is from genome assembly GCA_030035585.1 of Dugong dugon. Taxonomy (NCBI): domain Eukaryota; kingdom Metazoa; phylum Chordata; class Mammalia; order Sirenia; family Dugongidae; genus Dugong; species Dugong dugon. The sequence goes on along the minus strand of CM057466.1, from coordinate 107,356,952 downwards.
TACCACGCCCCTGAACTTTGACCCATCCTCAGCCTGGGCCAGCATACAACTCCTACTTTACGGCCCATCTGGTAGCCAGACTCCAAGATGGCCCCAATGGTCCCCACCTTCTGGTACTCATGCCCGGTGTTATCCTCTCCCACAGTGAATAGAGCTGATTGTGTAACCAATAGGATATTGCTGAAAAGATAGAGTGGAGTTTCCGAGGCCAGCTCACAGGAGGTATTGTGGCTTCCATCTTGCTCTCATAGAATGCTCACTCCGGGGGAAGCCAGTCACCATGTTGTGAGGAGATGCAAGTAGACAGTGGAGAAGCCTATGTAGGGAGGAACAGAGGCCACCCGCCAACAACAAGCACCACATGAGTGAACCAACCCAGGAAATCTCCCCACAGACAAGCCCTTCAGGGACTGCAGTCCACCCACACTAGACTGCAACCTCACTAGAGATCCCAAGCTAAGCCTCTTCTGAATTCCTGGCCCAGAGAAATTGTGTCATAAGTGTTTATTGTTCAAAGCCACTAAAGTTCTGAGGTAGTTTGTTTTGAAGTAATAGATAACTTGTTGTTGTTGTCGGTTGCTGTTGAGTTGATTCCGACTCACGGCGACCCCATTTGTGCAGAGCAGAACTGTGCTCCATAGGGTTTTCAATGGCTGTGACCTTTCAGAAGCAGGTCTCCAGGCCTTTCTTTCAAGGCACCGCTGGATGGGTTTGAACCTCCAACCATTGGCTAGTAATTGAGTCCTTAACCATTTGTGCCACCCAAGGACTCCTAATAGATAACTAGTACACCTTATTTTACAGACGAGGAAAATGAGCCACAGAGAGGTTAAATAATTTGCCTGGTGTAATGCAGCTAAAAGTGGTAAAACCAGGATTTGAACCCACATAGTGTTGTTTGGCACCCCTGCTTAAGCATTACACTCTGTCTCTACCAGTCAAGTAAGTGGGCATGATTTTCAGTGTGAAGATTGAGTACGATTTCTAAGTGGCCAATAGGTACATGATGATGCCCAAATACTTATTTTTTTTATTATTCATTATTTAATCCTTATTTTTTTTACCACCAGGACTTTGTATGCATTTGAACTTACTCAGATGCTATAATTATCGAACATTTTATACTAACAATTCTTCTATGCTCCTTTCATTAATTTTGTTTGCTTAGGAAGCACTGAGTTTCTGTTTACAGTGATGGAAAATCTGGCAGCGGACATTGCTGATGGCTGCACAGTGGGACTGATGTAACTGGTGTCATGCAATTGTACATAAGAAAACATTGAATTGGCAAATGTTGCATTATATGTTTTTACAGCAATTAAAAACAAAGGGAAAAATTCTTAGAACATATTTCTCTGTCCCAGATTTATCTCCCTTCTTCATTAATGTTAATGTTGATTACTAAAATTCAGTTGGTAATAGGCTAGATTTTTGAATCCTGGTGGTGCAACGGTTAAGTGCTTGGCTGTTAACCGAAAGGCTAACAATTCAAACCCACCTAACAGCTCTGCAGAAAAAGGCCTGGCGCTCCGTTCCCACAAAGATTATAGCCTACAAAAGTCTATGAGGCAGTTCTACTCTGTCACATGGGATCTCTAGGAGTTAGAATTGACTCAATGGTGCCCAACGACAACAACAATGAAGTATTAATAAGAAAATAACATTCAACATGATTTTGAGGGTTCAAAACATATAAACTGATTAATTTCTTCATCTGATGTTCTGATAAAAAGAAACTCCACACCCTGACTATGTTCTGGTTCTAATTTATCTTGCTGGTTTTCTCTTCATTGTTGACATCAGAAGAATCCTGTTGCCATATCCATGGTAACCATATTTTATAGGGAAGAAATGACTAAGAAATGAACCTACAAGCACGTGAAAAAAAAAGAGAGGGACGAAGCCAGTTTTTAACGATATCTCACCCCCAGTCCTTTTGATCAAGAAGAGGTGGCACTAACTGTAAGGTAGAGCTAACTTTGAGCTATATATTGGTAATGTTCACAATAAGTAAATACTAAGTTGGTCTGCCTATGCACCTCTTTCTTCTTTCCCTTTATCACTGTAAGTTGTCATCATGAAAAAGGACGACTTCAAATGAGACCAGAAAAAGAAGGGTCTGTGCACTAACCTAAGAAAAGCATTTGGCAAAAGACAGTGCTTTATTATCTAAGGAAATAAATAAACGCCTATTAATAAATACCTAATTATTTTACTTGAATGATACATTTTCATTGGCGTAGAGTGTATCTTTCATTATAATAGCAAACTAACACTAACAATGGTTAATGAGTAATTTTGATCAAGATCTTCCAAAAGAATTTTCTAGCAGATTCTCCCTTACAGATATTGCTAAGTGTGGACAGACCCAGGAAATACATGGCAACCCTAGGATTTAACTTGCAAAAAGAAAGCAATACAGAGAGACAGACCTAGGGAGCGATTAAGGAAACATCAGTATGAATTAGATTTTCTTTGTCATTGACTAATTTCAGGTTCAATTTTGTATGAAAAGAATTCCACAGGGGATTATGGAGTACACAATGGCCATCCAAGTGTGTAGCCCTCCTGCCTACAGGAGGGCTTTCACTGAATCTCTTAGTTACCACTGTAAATATGATCTATCTCAACTGAGTTGCTGGTAAGTATTGAGTGGCAGCAGGATAAATCTTTTATTTTCTAACAAATGCTGGAGTGTATTTACTCTTTGTTGCTGGTCAGTGCAGACCACTAATAGGTTTAACTGTTGGACAGGCCCAGGGCAGGTGAGGAACCAGACAAGGATAGCTCTGAACAGCAGATTCCCACCTTGGCCCACAGGTTGTTCCAGGAAGTTCCCGAGGGCAGGGCCAAGACACCACTACCAGTTGTCAATGAGTCGATTCCAACTCTTGGTGTCCTCATGTGTGTCAGAATAGAACTGTGCTCCATAGGGTTCTCAGTGGCTGATTTTTCAGAAGTAGATTGCCAGGCCTTTCTTCTGAGGTGCCTCTGGGTGGACTCAAACCTCCGAGCTTTTGATTAGCAGCCAAACACATTAACTGCACCACCCAGGGACTCCTACGGCCAAAACAGTTTTACTTCTGTTCTGTTATACTGACAAATAAGCAACAACAAAAAACCCTTTGCCATCGAGTCAGTTCCAACTCATGGCGACCCCATGGTTTACAGAGTAGAACTGCTCCATAGGATTTTCTTGGTTCTGTCTTTACAGAAGCAGATCACCAAGGCTTTCTTCCACAGCACCACTGGGTGGGTTCAAACCATTAGGTTAGTAGTTGAGCGCAAACCATTTGCTCCACCCAGGGACCTCAAAACAGCAACAAATATCCCAAACTTCAAAGCCATGTTTTAACATGGCAAATCTTTTAGCCTAAAATGTATTTAAAGCATATGTAATAAAACACAGAACTCATTTTCTGTGAGATGAAATACATTTCCTTTATGTTTTCTAGAACTTAATTACTACTTCTTAGTTATACACAGGAGCCCTGGTGGCAAAATGGTTAAGAGCTTGGCTGCTAACCAAAAGGTCAGCAGTTTGAATCCACCAGCTGCTCCTTAGAAATGCTATGGGGCAGTTCTACTCTGTTCTATAGGGTCGCTGTGAAATGGAATTGACTCAATGGCAATAAGAGCTTTACAAGAGTTACACACTTTGGTCTACCTTGTTATTTTGAAAAAGGAGATGGAGATCCATCTAGTAAAAATGAATAAATACAAATAGTTTTAAACTACAGCTAATTTTCACAAATACTGTGATTAAATATTTTGACATTAATGCTGCCTTTTCAGAATGCCCCACTGTCTCAAAAGATTTTGGTTGAATTTTTTTTTTTTTTTAAATCACGGAGAAGAAAAATCTAAGTCACTTTTCCCTAATCTTATTTACATCTTTCAGCCTCTTAAATTAGAGGCTTTCAAGTGAATTATCTGATTTTTAAAAAAATCATTTTGTAATTCAGGGCTGTTACAGAAATGATGTATTTCCTAAGTAACTACTCCAGGGGAAGAAAGAAAATTTCCAAATTATGTTACATTAGTTTGTACAGCATAAAGCAAGATTTGCACTTTCCTGAGTGTTGATCTTTCTTGCACTAAGTAAAAATAAAAGAACAATAGGCCAACTTTTGACAATTCCTTTCAGTTTATCCAGTGGAAAAAAGACACACTGAAATTGACTTAATTGATACCAATAGCTCAGCTATGAAAAACCCAGGTAGGCTATAGAAACGCTTACATGGGTTCGTCTATTTTTAGTGTTTCTTTAAAAGAGAGTCTAATAGTTGTTTAAGAGTAATTCAGTTTCTCAGGGTCAGAATAAAAATTCAAAATCTTAACATCTGGAAAGAAGTGAAATAGACTGCTTTTTAGAGGGTAGAAATTAAAACTGTGTGTCTGTAAAATATCTTTCGACTGCCTAACAAAACTACCCTGGCTTCACAAGAATCCTGCATGTCTTTCAAGATAAAATCCTTCTCAATCTTTGTCAGTACAAAAATAAAAAGTCTTATTACTGAAAATATAGCCAGAGTATAGGAAAATATCATTTAATGACTAATTATTAAATGTAAAACCCCATCATCAAATTAGAAAGATCAAAAAAAAAAAAAGAAAACAACTTTCCTTATCTCAAGGCCCAAGCCATTCAGTAATTACATCTCATTTTAGGAGTATCTGCAAGGTGTTCTAGATGCAAGGGGTAGCATCTCTTCAAAAAATTGGCTTCACTTTAACGCTGGTTAAAATCCCTAGGAGAATTTCTGGAATAATTACCCTAAAGCCCTATTGCGACTGACTTCCTAGACTTGTGACCAGAGCAGTTGCACTGGGCCCCGTGGTCAGAACAACTAAACCAGTTGCCCTCAAGTTGATTCCAACCCATGGTGACCCCCCGTGTGTCAAAGTAGAGCTGTGCCCCATAGGGTTCTCAATGGCCTATTTTTCAGAAGTAGACCACCAGGCCTTTCTTCTGAGGCACCACTGGGCGGACTTGAATCTCCACGCTTTCAGTTAACAGCCTAGCATGTTAATCATCTACACCACTCAGAGACTCCATATGTATATTAGATGTTCAAATAATTTCTGTTATTTACTCTTTTGTATTTTCTTTGAGAAAATAATTATCTAATTAACATAAATCTGGATGCTTGCTTTGAGGCCATTAACATCCCCACAGAGACTAAGGTTAGGAAACTGAACTGAAATTCAAATTAGCTATTTTTTTTATTTTTTAAACCATTCTATGATAGTTACTAGGTTTTTGTAAAAATACTGTTAAAATCGTTAATTTATAAATTTTAAATGACCTGTGTATTTCATTTATCTGTATTAATTTCATCCTTTCTGTCTCTCCTTTTTTCTTAACCAGGAATCTCTTGAGTTATATGGATGTCTAAAGTGATCAGAAAATGGATGTTACCTCTTCTTTCATTAAACTACTCTGTGGCGAAATGAGTTCCTTTATGTGGCCTTTTGCCTTGGTTCTTTGGAAAAACAGCTTGAGAGATTTTCCCCCGCAAGCCCTGAGGCGTTACCTTTGCCCAAGTTTTCTATCTCAGAGGATTCGTTACTTTTGTCCAGGTTGAGTGGCATTTCCTGGGTAAATTGTAAACAATTTGGTTTGATACTTTTTGTCTGGTTTTGGGCTGCAGCCTATCCTGTGATTGGTATGCACCTTGCAGGGATTGGTCAATAGACTATGCAAATGAGGTGAATTTTAGCCCAGCTGTGTCTACTATGAAAATGAAGTATCTGTGGCCTACTGAGAAAGGAGAGGGGATTGGTCAGTTCATGGCCCAGGTGGGAGTGCCATGCCTTGAAACTGACAAGGAGTTTGTGTATTTAAGTAGCCAGCCCCACAGAGATTTGTCAGACAAAAAGCAGCAAGAGAAGCAGCAGGTAAAAGTACAAGTAGAGGCAGAGGGAGAGAGAGGAGGCAAGGAATCTCTTAAGGAGCTGTAACACTGGTCAAGGGCTGTAAAACTGAAGATGAGAAGTGGCTCAGAAGGGCCCTGTGGCAGAGCTGGTAGTGACAGACAGCAGGGCCAAGAGAAGCATATCCTGAGGGATACGAGAGAAGCCTATCCTCAGGGGGCCAAGAGAAGGCCTGTCCTGCACTGAAGAAGGGAAACTTTGCCTACATACTTCCTGATCTTGATCCTCACTTGTAGCCTGTTGATCCTGATCCTGAGTTGTACCCTGTTCCTCAATAAACTACTTAACTGTAAGTATGGTCTGTCAGTTCTGTGTGGCCATTGCAATGGATTATCAAACCCAGAAGAGAAGTGGAGAGTGCCGTGGGAGAAATGACTCGTGTCAGAATTGGTAAAAAGGTTGTAGAGTGGAGGCATGTCTGATCTCCACTTCATAGGGATCAGCTTTGGGCTCTTCCTGGTCATTATCCACCCTGCAGTAAGGCAGGTTCTGATGACATTACTATTACTACTCCCATCATTTCACATACTCCTAGAAAACAACCTCTTTCCATCTTGATGTTTATCTGTTGAAGGTAAGGACCTTCGTTCATTGGCGAATAAAAATGTCCTCTACCTGAGCACATTTCTGATGGTGACATTCACTGCAAACACACAAAATTTTTCCATATTCTTTGTATAAATTTTTTCATATACTTGAAACACATTTTTATGAATGTGTGTGCATATTAAACAAAGGGTGCTAATTAATTAAAAATTTTTTTGCATTATCTAGAAGTGGTTATATTCCTACGTTTATTCTTATTTTGAATTTATTCTTTAAAATATGACTCCAATGCACAAAGTATAGTCATTGATATCTGACAGAAAATATGACGTCACATTTGTTGTTAATTGCCATCGATTCGATTCCAACTCGTGGTGACTCCATGTAAGCAGAGTAGGACTGCTATAAAAGGTTTTCAAGGCTGTGACCCTTTTGGAAGCAAATCACCAGGCCTGTCTCCTGAGGCATCCCTGGGTAGGTTTGAATCACTAACCTCTTGGCTAATAGTCTAGCACTTAATTGTTAGTTCCACCTAGAGACTTCCTCAGCACAACATTAATAACATTGGGAACAAATTCTATCAGGACTGTCTTTTCTATAGATGTCTTTGCCTTTATGGATCAGGTAATATTGTGGATTCTACCCAAATATTTTTATATTAGAAAAGGGGAAAAGTTTATTGTCGTAAAGGTAAGTATAATAAACACGACCAGCTTATCTAGGAATCACAAGCCCTTGTGTTTATTTCAGAAAGGAATTAAAGGAAGAGAAAAAAAAAGGAATAGAAGGGAAAATATTAGAATCTTGAATTTGTTAATTTGTAAAATTAACTAAGAAGAAAAAATATTTGGAAAACAATTATACTTCAAAAGCTCTTTGAATCCACCAGCATGAAAAACATTATTTAAGGTAACCATTAAAAATTCACTTTCTTTCCTATGGGAACTCCCTCTTAATAAGAGATAAATAAGAACATTCATATTAAAAAGAACATGCATTATCTTATTTGATTAAATGCTATCCACAATGAAACTCCTCAATCTGAAAGGATAGTGGACTCAAATTGTTAGACCATTACAGAAACTAAGCCAAGATTTCTTCTAATTTTAAAAATCATTTTTTTTAAATCAAATAAATATATTGGCACAGTGCTCCTTTTAGTTAAAAGATGTTTACTTTAAAAGTATTGGCACAGAACCTGGGCAGTGTTCTAGTCTACCTATTAAAAATGCCATGCTGGGAAGACAGTTCTGAGTAGCTCACTACAAACAGATGAAAAGCAAGGTCAGTAATTTACTGAAGCCACAGCTAAGTCTGTAATCAATGTAGAGTTTGTTGTGATAGTGTAGGGGCAGGGGAGAAAATAAGTTCATAGGAAGATCATCTGATATAAACATTAAACTTTCCAAGGAAAAATATATGTTGTATAACTTGTTGTTAGGTGCTGTTTTAGTCATCTAGTGCTGCTGTAACAGAGATACCACAAGTGGATGGCTTTAACAGAAAATTTTATTCTCTCACAGTCCAGTAGGCTACAAGTCCAAATTCAGGACATCAGCTCCAGGAGAAGGCCCTCTCTGTCGGCTCTGGAAGAAGGCCCTTGTGATGCATCAGTCTTTCCTTGGTCTGGGAGCATCTCAGGGCAGGAACCTCAGGTCCAAAGGACATGCTCTGCTCCTGGCACTGCTCTGTTGGTGGTATGAGGTTCCCATGTGTCTTTGCTCACTTCTCACTTTTATATCTCAAAAGAGATTGGCTTAAGACACTATCCTTATCAGTATAATCTCAATTATAGTGATAGAGTTTGCACCACATAAGGAAATCACATTAGATTACAAAATGGTACACAATCATACAATACTGGGAATCATGACCCAGCCAAACTGACAGACATTTTTGGGGACACAATTCAATCCATGACAGGTGCCATCGAGTAGCTTCCAACTCATAGTGACCCTGTGTACAATAGAATAAAACACTGCCCAGTCCTGTGCTATCCTAATGATAGTTGTTACGCTTGAGCCCATTGCTGCAGCCAGTGTGTCAATCCATCTAGTCAAGGGTCTTCTTTCTCATTGACCCTCTACTTTACCAAGCATGATGTCCTTCTCCAGAGATTGCTCCCTCCTGATAACATGTCCAAAGTACATGAGATGAAGTCTCCCCATCCTTGCTTCAAAGGAGTATTCTGGCTGTATGTCTTCCAAGACAGATTTATATGTTCTTTTGGCAGTTCATGGTATATTCAATATTCTTTGCCAATCTATCATTCAAAAATGGTAATTCTTCTTCAATCTTCCTTATTCATTGTCCAGCTTTCACATGTATATGAGGCGACTGAAAATACCATGGCTTGGGTCAGGCGCACCTTAGTCCTCAAAGTGACATCTTTGCTTTTAAACACTTTAAAGAGGTCTTTTGTAGCAGATTTGCCCAATGCACTCTGTCATTTGATTTCCTGACTGATGCTTCCATGGGCATTGATTATGGATTCAAGTAAAATGAAGTCCTCGACAGCTTCAGTATTTTCTCCATTTATCATGGTGTTGCTTAGTGGTCCAGTTGTGAGGATTTTTGTTTTCTTTATGTTGAGGTGTAATCCATACCAAAGGCTATAGTCTTTGATCTTCATCAGTAAGTGCTTCAAGTCCTCTTCACTTTCTGCCAGCAAGGTTATGTCATCTACATATCGCAGGGTGTTAATGGGTCTTCCTCCAATCCCGATACTGCATTCTTCTTCATATTGTCCAGTTTCTTGGATTATTTGCTTAGCATACAGATTGAATAAGTATGGTGAAAAGATACAACCATGATGCACAACTTTCCTGACTTTAAACCATGCAGTGTCCCCTTGGTCTGTTCCAATGAGTGCCTCTTCGTCTATGTACCGGTTCCTCATGAGCACAATTAAGTCTTCTGCAATTCCCATTCTTCTCAATGTTATCCATAACTTGTTATGATCCACACAGTTGAATGCCTTTGCATAGTCAATAAAACACAGGCAAACATCTTTCTAGTATTTTCTGCCTTCAACAAAGATCCATCTGACATCAGCAATGATAGCCCTGGTTACAAGTCCTCTTCTGAACTGGCTTGAATTTCTGGCAGTTCCCTGTCAATGTACTGCTGCAGTGGCTTTTGAATGATCTTCAGCAAAATTGTACTTGTGTGTGATATTAATGATATTGTTTGATAATTTCCACATTCTGTTGGATCACCTTTCTTTGGAATGGACCCAAATATGGATATCTTCCACTCAGTTGGTCAGGTAACTGTTTTCCAAATTTCCATGGCATAGACAAGTGAGCACTTCCAGTGCTGCATCCATTTGTTGAAACATTGCAACTTGTGTTCCTTCAGTTCCTGGAAGTCTTGTTTTTTGCCAATGCCTTTGGTGAAGCTTGGATTTCTTCCCTCAATACCATCAGTTCTTGATCATATGCTTCCTCCTGAAATGGTTGAACATCGACCAGTTCCTTTAGGTACAGTCACTCTGTGTATTTTTTCTATCTTCTTTTGATGCTTCCTGTGTCATTCAATAGCTTGTCCATAGAATCCTTCAATATTGCAACTCGAGGCTTGAATTTTTTCTTCAGTTCTTTCAGCTTGAGAAATGCTGACCATGTTCTTCCCTTTCAGTTTTCTAACTCCAGGTCTTTGCACATTTTATTATAGTACTTTGTCTTCTCGAGCTGCCCTTTGAAATCTTCTGTTGGCCTCTTTTAATTCATCATTTCTTTCATTTGCTTTAGCTACTTGATGTTCAAGAGCAAGTTTCAGAGACTCTTCTACATCCATTTTTGTCTTTTCTTTCTTTCCCGTCTTTTTAATGGCCTTTTGTCTTCATGTATAATGTCCTTGATGTCGTTTCACAACTCATCTGGTCTTTAGTATTAGCGCTCAATGCGTCAAATTTGTTCTTGAGATGGTCTCTAAATTCAGGTGGGATATACTCAAGGTCATATTTTGGCTCTCAAAGACTTCTAATTTTCTTCAGCTTCAACTTGAACTTGCATATGAGCAATTGATGGACTATTCCATGGTTGGCCCCTGGCCTTGTTCTGACTGATGATATTGAGCTTCTCCATTGTCTCTTTCCACAGATGTAGTCTATTTGATTCCTGTGTATTCCATCTGGCAAGGTCCATGTGTATTGTCACTGTTTATGTTGGTGAAAGAAGGTATTTGCAATGAATAAGTCCTTAGTCTTGAAAAATTCTATCATACAGTCTCCGGTGTCGTTTCCATCACCAAAGCCATATCTTCCAACTATCAATCCTTCTTCTTTGTTTCCTCCTTTTGCATTCCATTTACCACTAATTATCAATTAATTATCTTGATTATCTTGATTGCATGTTTGATCAATTTCAGACTGCAGAAGTTGGTAAAATTCTTTCATTTCTTCATCTTTGGCATCAGTGGTTGGTGTGTAAATTTGACCAATAGTCTTGGTCTTCATTGTAGACATACGGATATTATCCTATCACTGACAGTGTTCTACTTCAGGATAGATCTTGAAATATTTTTTTTTTATGATGAATTCAAAATAATTCCTCTCCAATTTGTCATTCTTGGCATAGTATACCACATGATTGTCTTATTCAAAATGGCCAATACCAGTCCATTTCAGCTCACTAATTCCTAGGATATCTATCTTCAAGTGTTCCATTTCATTTTTGACGACTCCCAATTTTCTGAGATTCATACTTCGTACATTCCACTTTCTGGTTATTAATGGATGTTTGCAGATGTTTCTTCTCATTTTGAGTCGGGTCACATCAGCAAATGAAGGTCCTGAAAGCTTTACTCCAACCATGTCATTAAGGTCGACTCTACTTTGAGGAGGCAGCTCTTCCTCAGTTGTGTTTTGAGTGTCTTCCAACCTGAGGGGCTCATCTTCCGGCACTTATCAGACAATGTTCTGCTGCTATTCATAAGGTCTTTACTGGCCAATTTTTTCAGAAGTAGACCACCAGGTCCTTCTTCCTAGCCTTTCTTAGTCTAGAAGCTCCTCTGAAGCCTGTCCACCATGGGTGACGCTGCTGGTATACGAAATACTAGTAGAATAGCTTCCAGCATCACAGCAACATGCAAGCCACCAGCATGACAAACTGACAGACGACTGGTGCTATATAGCTTACTATAAAGTAAACTGATTTCAGTTGTGTGGCATATATTCCATAATTCCCTAAAATATAGGCTAGCATGACAAACAATTATCCTAAAACCACAGTAATTACCTAGATTAAAAAAAAAAAAAAAACAAAAAAAAAAACACTGAAAGGAAGCAGACAACCACAACAACAAAAATGAAAAGAAGCAACAACAACAAAAAGAGGCAGACAACGGTTCTTATTCTTTTTTTAAAATGTGGTGATGAGGGAAGGAATCATTTGTCTTACGAGTTTTTTTCCTTGCTCAATGCAACAATTTAGAAGAAATACTGATATTTCAACAGAAGATGAAAATTACCAAGTAATACTTAGACCAAGAATTTCTAGTGGAATTCCAGAAATAAAAGGTAAAGCACTAATATCCTCTCCAGGAAAGCAAGGTCATTAAATTATTCTTTTTAAAATAAGATCGATGTTATTAGATTTTAACTGATATAAGTTGACTTCAGTATTTTCTATTTTACAACATTTAAATGATCCTTCCACATATTGTGATAATATTAAGCATATTATTTTTCTTGGACTGAACACCTAGCTTTCTTCGCCATATTAAAGTGATTAATGTTTTCACTTTCATTACCTGATAGCCTCAAGTATGGATGTAAGCTTTTAGCTGTCTTAATATATTGAAATAAACCAAACAAAACATGTAAATGTATCAGGGTGCGCTCTAAGATCTAGACCACATACCTCACTCTATTGCTTTCAGCTACATTCATTCACTACAAAACTGTTGGGCATTGCACTACCAACTGATTTTCCCACATGAATTCAAAGACAAAGATGGTGTTGTTTTAAGTCTAGGAAAATTTATTGCCAGAAACACTTCTAGGTTTATACAAAAATAGTCACTGAACTTTTTCTCACTCGTATTTTTAATTTCATGAAGTAATGTCATGTCGATTCTACTGCATGAATTTTCACGTTGGAATGTAACTGCAATGCAAAAATTTTAAAACACACCAATCTATTTTCAAGATTGTCTAGCATTGAATTACTGATTGATCCATTTAGTTGGAGCCTGTAAATGAATTCCTTCTTTCTCTTTTTAGAAAGATTTATAGACCTATCAAACATCACATAAAACTAGTAATGCAGAAATATTTCTTAAAGAGGCTTTACAACAATTATTACAAACTAATAATATTAAAATTTTAAAAGCAGATTTGAAGAATAGGACTGACTTTAACATTTTCCCCCAGAAAACTATAAGCCCTTTAAAATAATAAGAACTTGTTCAAAATATATAACAATAAAGTTAACAGAGTGCAGTAAAATCCTAGATGATGGAGAAAGAAGGAAGCCCAAGAATCAGAGACGCAAATGGCCTATAAGCCTAATAGTCTCCATGAACCACTGCTGTCTCTAACATGAGACCACAAGAATTGGATGGTGCCTGGCTTCCATTATAGAATGTTTTGAGCAGGAACACAGTAGATGGATCCTGATAGATAGGAAGAAAATGTGGAACAGAACTTCAAGTTTCCAAAGAATCCAGACATACTGGATCCACTGAGGCTGGAGGAACCTCTGAGACTATTGCCGTGGGATATTCTTCAAACACTGAAACTAAACTATCCCCTGAAGTCATCTTTCAACAAAAAAAAAAAATTTTATCTCAGAAAGTAAAAAACATCATCCTTAAGTATTGCGCTTAAAAAAAATATGTATGAGAACAAAGAAATAACAGTTAACTCTAAAGCATAGATGAGAAGTTAGGGGGCAGTGATTCTAAATAAAAGGGGATGAAACAACTGGAGTAGAAATAATAAGAATTGTGACACAATGTGAAGAATGTAACTAATGTCACTGAATAATATGTGCAGAAACTGTTAAATGGGAGCAAGTAGCATACGAACCATAATTAACAATACAGAAACATCAGAAGATAAGCTAGATAAATGGGATCACCTAAAAATTAAACACTCATGCTCATCAAAAGACTTCACCAAACGAGTAAAAAGAGAACCTACAGACTGGGAAAAAAAAGTTGGCTATGACACATCTGACAAAGGTGTAATCTCTAAAATCTATAGGAAAACCCAACATCTCTACAAAAAACAGACAAATGATCCAATTAAAAAATGGGTGGGGATTTGGACAGACGCTTTGCCAAAGAAGACATTCAGGAGGCTAACAGACACATGTGGAAATGCTCACAATCACTAGCCATTAGAGAAACGCAAATCAACACTACAATGAGATACCATCTCATCCCGATATTACCGGCACGAACCAAAAAAACAGAAAATAACAAATGTTGGAGAGGTTGCGAGGAGATTGCAACTCTTATGCACTGCTCATAGGAATACAAAATGGCACAACCATTCTGGAAAATGATATGTTGCTTCCTTAAAAAGCTCTACATGGAAATACATATGATCCAGCAACCCCACTCCTAGGAATATATCCTAGAGCAAAAGAAGCTGTCACAAGAATAGATACATGCACACCTATGTTCACTGCAGCATTATTCACAATAACAAAAAATGGAAACAACCTAAGGGCCCATCAACAGATGAATGTATAAAAAAACTATGGTACATACACACAATGGAATACTACAAAACAATAAAGAAGAATGCTGAATCTGCGAAACATCTTGTGACATGGATGAATTTGGAGGGCATTATGCTGAGTGAAATAAGTCAATCACAAAAGGACAAATATTGTATGAGACCATTACTGTAAAAACACATGAAAATGTTTCCACACAGAAATAAACAACCTTTGATGGTTACGAGGTGGGGAGGGGTGAGGAAGGAAAATGCTAACTAGATAATAGGTAAGTGGTTAACTTTGGTGAAGGGTAAGAGTACACAATACTGGGGAAGTTAACACAACTTGACTAGGGCAAAGTCACAGAAGCTTCACAGACACATCCAAATGTCCTGAGAGACTGAGCTACTGGGCTGAGGACTGGGGACCATGGTCTTGGAGGACATCTAGCTCAACTGGCATAATCCAGTCTATAAAGAAAGTGTTCTACATCAACTATGGTGAGTAGTGACTTGGGTCTTAAAACCTGTGAGGGGCCATCTAAGATACATCTACTGGTCCCATTTTGGCTAGCAAAGGAGAATGAAGAAGACCAAAGACATAAGGGAAAGATTAGTCCAAAGGACTACTGGACCACAACTACCACAACCTCAACCAGACTGAGCCCAGAACTACTAGATGGTGCCTGGTTACCACCACCACCTGCTCTGGCATGGATCATAATAGAGGGTTCCAGCCAAAGCAGGAGAAAAATGTAGAACAAAATTCATATTCACACACACACACAAAAAATCCTGGTCTGACAGAGACTGGAGAAACCCCAAGAGTATGGCCCCCAGATACCCTTATAATTCAGTACTGAAGTCATTCCTGAGGTTCACCCTTCAGTCAAAGATTACACAGGTCTATAGGGCCAACAATAACACAAATGTGGGACGTGCTTCATAGTTCAATCATGTATACGAAACTAATGGGCACACGAGCCCAAAAGCAAAGACAAGAAGGTAGGAAGGGACAGGAAAACTGGACAAATGGAAACAGAGAACCTGGGGTGGAGAAGGAGCCCTGGTGGCACAGTAGTGAGAGCTATGCCTGCTAACCAAATGGTCGGCAGTTGTCATCTACCAGCTGCTCCTTGGAAACCCTATGGGGCAGTTTTACTCTGTCCTATAGGGTTACTATGAGTCAGATGACTCGATGGCAAAGGTTTGGTTTTTTTGGCCTAGGGTAGAGAAGAGGAGAGTGTTGACACATCATGGGGTTGGCAACCAATATCAGAAAACAATTTGTGTACTAACTGTTTAGTGAGAAACTAATTTGCTCTGTATACTTTCACGTGAATCACAATAAAAATAAATAAGTAAATGGGAGCATGTTTTGATGTGTATATTTTCACCAAAAAAAATAAATAAATAAATAACAACAACAAAAAGCAAATAACCTAATGAAAGGATATCTCTTGAAGTTGAACATACTCATCACTGCCATTTATGATACTGTCATGCTTCTACAATATTCAACCATGATCAAACTGCAATAGAAACTCAGAAAACATTTAAATAAGCAAGGATTACAACGTACTATTATTACCTGAATTTTAAAGTAATTCTCCCTAAACATGTATCATTTTTACTTTTTCAAAACAGCTGCTTTTGCTATGGGAAGAATGAATTGCTTGACAGCAGCTTGTGAACTCCTTCAAAAAGAAGCCATGACCAAAATGTTGTGGCATGGTTTCACTATAAACAAGTGGTGTCACACTAATCTCATTTCTTTTTCATACAATGAAACTATAAAGAGGTCCTTAAGTGGCATGCCCACCTCTTGTCTGTCAGTTTGTTGTACTGTGATGCTGTGATTGCATCATGTTGCTGTGATGCTGGAAGCTATGCCACTGGTAATTCAAATCCCAGCCGGGTCACCCATGGTCAACAGGCTTCAGCAGAGCTTCCAGACTAAGAAAGACTAGGAAGAAGGAAGTGGCTTCTAAAAAAAAGGGCCAGTGAAACCCTTATGAAAATACAATGGAGCATTATCTAATACAGTGCCAGAAGATGAGCTCCTCATGTTAGAAGACACTCAAAATACGACTGGGGGAGAGCTGCCTCCTAAAGTAGAGTCAACCTTAATGACATGGATGGAGTAAAGCTTTCAGGACCTTCATTTGCTGATATGGCACACTCAAAATGAGAAGAAACATCTGTAAACATCCATTAATAATCAGAATGTGGAATATACAAAGTATGAATCTTAGAAAATTGGACATCATCAAAATGAAATAGAACACTTGAAGATAGATATCCAAGGCATTAGTGAATGAAAATGGACTGGTATTGGCCATTTTGAATCAGACAATCATATGGTCTACTATGAAGGCAATGACAAACTGAAGAGGAATGGTGTCCCATTCATCATCAAAAAGAACATTTCAAGATCTATCCTGAAGTACAATGCTGTCAGTGATAGGATAATATCCATACTCCTACAAGCAAGATCGGTTAATATGACTATTATTCAAATTTGCACACCAACCACTAATGCCAAAGATGAAGAAATTAAAGATTTTTACCAACTTCTGCAGTCTGAAATTGATCAAACGTGCCATCAGGATGCATTGATAATTACTGGTGATTGGAATGCAAAAGTTGGAAACAAAGAAGTATCGGTAGTTGGAAAATATGGCCTTGGAAATAAAAACAACACCAGAGACCACATAATAGAATTTTGCAAGACCAATGACCTATTTTTTCTAAATATCTTATTCTGACAACATAAATGATGACTATACACATGGACCTCGCCAGATGGAATACACAGGAATCAAATTGACTGCTTCTGTGGAAAGAGACAATGGAGAAGCTCAATATCATCAGTCAGAACAAGGTCAGGGCCAACTGTGAAACAGACCAATAATTGCTCATAAGCAAGTTCAAGCGGAAGCTGAATAAAATTAAAACAAATCCACAAATGCCAAAGTACAACCTTGAGTATATTCCACCTGAATTTAAAGACCATCTCAAGGACAGATTTGACACACTGAACAGTAATGACCAAAGACCAGACCAGTTGTGGGATGACACCAAGGACATCATATCTGAAGAACGGAAAAGGTCATTAGAAAGATAGGAAAGAAAGAAAAGACAAAAATGGATGTCAGAAGAGACTATGAAGCTTCCTCTCGAATGGCAAGTAGTTAAAGCAAATGTAAGAAATGATGAAGTAAAAGAGCTCAACAGAAGGTTCCAAAGGGCCGCTCAAAGAAGATAAAGTATTATAATGAAATGTACAAAGACCTGGAGTTATAAAACCAAAAGGGAAGAACACACTCGGCATTTCTCAAGCTGAAAGAACTGAAGAAAAAATTCAAGCCTTGAGTTGCAATACTGAAGGATTCTATGGGCAAAATATTGAAGGACAGAGAAGGCATCAAAAGAAGATGGAAGAAATGCACAGTCACTGTACCAAAAAGAAGTGGTGGACATTTAACCATTTCAGGAGGTAGCATATGATCAAGAACTGTCAATACTGAAGGAAGAAGTTCAAGCAGCACTGCAGCCATTGTGAAAAACAAGGCTCCACGAACTGATGGAATACCAACTGAGATGTTTCAACAAATGGAAGCAATGCCAGAAGTGCTCACTCATCTATGACAAGAAATTTGGAAGACAGCTACCTGGCCAACCAACTGGAAAGAGATCCATATTTGTGCCCATTCCAAAGAAAAGTTATCCAAAAGAATGCAGACATTATTGAACAGTATCCTTAATATCACTCACAAGTAAAATTTTGCTAAAGAGCATTCAAAAGTGGTTGCAGCAGTACATCAAAGGCAATGCCAGAAATTCAAGTAGGATTCAAGAGAGGACTTGGAATGAGGGCTATGATTGCTGATGTCAGATGGATCTTGGCTGAAAGCAGAGAATACCAGAAAGACTTTTACCTGTGTTTTATTGACTGTGCAAACGCATTCCACTCTCCATAACAAATTATGGATAACATTGCGAAGAATGGGAACTCCAGAATACTTAATTGTGCTCATGAGTAACCCGTACACAGATCAGGAGGCAGCCATTCGAACAAAACAAGGGGCTACTGCGTAGTTTAAAATGAAAAAAGTTATCTGTCAGGGTTGTGTCTTTTCACCATACTTATTCAATCTGTATGCTGAGCAAATAATCCAAGAAGGTGGACTATATGAAGAAGAACGCAGCATAAAGATTGAAGGAAGACTCATGAACAACCCCGCAATATGCAGATGACACAATCTTGCTTGCTGGAAGTGAACAGGACTTGAAGCACTTACTGATGAAGATCAAAGACTTCATTATGGGTCACACCTCAATGTGAAGAAAACAAAAATTCTCACAGCTGGACCAATAAGCAACATCATGATAAATAGAGAAAATATTGAAGTTGTCAAGGATTTCATTTTACTTGGATCCACAATCCATGCCTATGGAAGCATCAGTCAGGAAATCAAATGACAATATTGCATTGGGCAAATCTGCTGCAAAAGACTTCTTTCAAGTGTTTAAAAGCAAAGATGACACTTTGAGGACTAAGGTGAGCCTGATCCAAGGCATGGTGTTTTCAGTCGCCTGGTCCGTATGTGAAAACTGGATGATGAATAAGGAAGACTGAAGAATTGCTGTCTTTGAATTATGGTGTTGGCGAACAATATTGAATATACCATGGACTGCCAGAAGAACGAACAAATCTATCTTGGAAGAAGTACAGCCAGAATGTTCCTTAGAAGCAAGGGTGGCAAGACTTCATCTCACGCATTTGGACATATTATCAGGAGGGACCAGTTCCTGGAAAAGGACACTATGCTTGGTAAAGTAGAAGTTCAGCAAAAAAAAGGAAAACCCGCAACACGATGGAATGACACAGTGGTTGCAACAGTGGGCTCAAACACAGCAATGATTGTGAGGATGTTGCAGGACTGGGAAGTGTTTCATTCTTTTGTACATAGGGTCTCTACAAGTAGGAATCAGCTCAAGGGCACCTAACAACAACAAGGGGCATGATGTAGACCCAGGGTATTTGGACTTCAGCAAGGCATTTGACAAGGTCTGCCACATGACATTTTTGAGGATTAATTAGTGCCATATTTTTGTATCTTTGATGATAGGATGGATAAACGTGAGCTACAGGCAAGGACATTTTGATAGATTGAGCCCTGGATGAATGATCATAATCAAGAAATGCCAAATAATCCTAATCAAGGGCAAGCTCTATCCTTGGCCCTTTGCTGATCACATTTATTAATGACTTGGATGAAAATATAGAGCTTTTTAGATTTATAGCCATCATGAAAAAGTGAGTAACGGACAGATCTGGACAACTGGGCTGAATTTACTGAGATATGAGTAATACAGAAAGTTCTTGAAATCAGGTCTTTAAAAAAATTGAGTAAGTGAGGTTGGAGGAATTTTAGTGAACTGTGAGGAAAATATGAATCAACAGTTAATATGTGACTCTTAGCAAAGTTACACTGACCTTGGGCTCCATTACTAAAACTACGACGTCCAAGAATGAAGAAGGCAATTGTCTCAACCCACTCAGTCAGACCACACTGGGAAAATTATATTTTCTGCATGCAAACTAGAACTTATTAAGACAGTGACCAGAATGGTTATGGAATTTCAAAGCATATGATATGAACAGCAGTTAAAGAAACTGGAGATGTTTACATGGGAGACTGAAAGAGTCCAAAATAACAGCTTTAAAGTATTTGCTGGACAGCCAAGAAAAGAAGGATTAGATTTGTGCCTAGTCCAAAGAGGTAAAACAGAGACCATCCTTTGTCTAGAAGAGGAAAAGCATTTTGTGCAGATCATTGTTAGCTTATAAATGTAGAAGGACTGATACAATTAGAAAATCACCATTTTGTAACTCCCATGGAAGTAACTGATTCAGGCAGGGAAAATCAAAGGATGCAAAACCTACAAGTGAAAGGTTGATGAGAAACAGGATATTCACGTGGAGTCAGTGCATCAACCCTCAAGTTACATTTTGCTATAACTCTTGTTTTGAAATTGTAATTTTGTTCCAATGCAATTGATATATTAGGGAATAATTTGAACATACTGTGAATTTTGCTCTTGCAATAAGGGCTCCTTGTTGTGATTATACAGAATAGTCTTTTTAGAAGATGCATACTAAAATAGGGGTTTCATAATGTGTGCACTGTGGGTTTCCATCTTACTACCCTTAAATTTTTTATTTCAAACATTTTACAATAAATAGTTGAAAAAAATTAATAAAAATAACATAAAAAGCGGACGAGAGGGTCGGGAAGGAGACATTATTGATAATGACATTTTCAGATTAAATATAAAAATATCATTTTTGTGGTCTAGTCCTATATGAAATTTCTGTGTAAATTTTATATAGTATATATATACATATATATATATCTCCGATGATTGATTATGGTCAACTCAACATTAAGGTGCCTGGTATTAAAAAATCTAGCACTCCTTTATTGAATAGTGGGCTGTAAGAAATTATATGGAAAGGTAATGTAGTAAAGAAATGATCTACTTATGTGCAACCTATGATGATAGAATTACTATTAAAGGTGAAAAGGGTATTCTGAGAAACTATAGCGTTGGTGTGAAAAAATGAGCAAATACTTTTAGAAACGATTTGTTAAGGGTAAAGCAAACACAAAATTTGTGAATGAGTTTGTACAAAATATTAGCTCCCAGAGAAGAACTGAGAAGCCTTTTATGCCTGCCCATCTTCTCTTGCCCCTACTACTCTCTTCCTTAGTCACCCCCTCTCAAATAAGATTATGTCAAAGAAGTTACTATCATGTAAGTTTAAGTAAAAACAATGTCAAGTTTTTAATAAAATGGATTCTTTTGGTACACTTCTGAAATTGCAAAAAAGACAATCTCATTAAGGAAAAATATTAATTATGTGGCACAGATATGCATATGTTTATGTGTGTAGGTATATATACATATACACAGTATATAAATCGTTACTACCATCTGAAAGACAGTAGTGGTGGTACAACAGTTAAGCACTAGCTACTAACGGAAAGGTCGTTGGTTCAAACTCACCAGCCACTCTGAGGGAGAAAAGACTGGCAATTGACTTCCATAAAGATTACCAAAAACCCATTGCTATTGAGTCAATTCAGATTCATAGCGACCCTACAGGACAAAGAAAACTATTGCATAGGGTTTCCAAGGCTGCAATATTTAGGGAAGCCGACTGCCATATCTTTCTCTCATGGAACTGCTGGTGGGTTCTAACTGCCAGCCTACTGGTTAGCAGCCGAGTTGTTAACCACTACGCCACCAGGGCTCTCTCCATAAAGATTACAGCCTAGGAAACCCTATGAGGCAGTTCTACTTTGTCCTATAGGGTCACTATGAGTCAGAATCGACTAGATGGCACACAACCACCACCACCAAAAGTTTGGTGGTTCGAACGATCCAGAGGTGCCTTGGAAGAAAGGCTTGGTGATCTGCTTCCAAAAGATCACATCCTTGAAAACCCTATGCAGTAGTTCTACTTTATATACCTGGTGTCACCATGAGTTAGAATTGACTTGATGGCAACTGGTTTGGATTTTTTTATGATAAACTGTAATCACACTAGTCTCCTACAATTTTATTATTGCTCTTAACTATTTGTAGGGTTTTACTTGTTTATATACAATGGCTTCTTTCCAAGCATTAATCTTTTGCATTGCTCTCTCAGTGGAAGAAAGCAAATTTAATTTGCATAAACCTACGATCATTTAAACCATAATATAAGATTAAATACAAGATTAAATATAAGATTCTCTCTCAAACTTGAAAGATGATGACCAACATATCAACATTACAAGACAAGCTGTTACATTCTGGTATTTACTCAGAACAAAATTTTCATATACCATATTTTCACACAAATAATGTGCGCTTTCTGTGTTTGCCGGTTTCACCCTCCCTCCCTCCACCCATGAGGCACTTTCACAAACGCTGCTATGCCAATACTCTTCCACATGTTGCTGTTAAAAAAAAAAAAATTAGCATAACACGCTTAGGAAAATACCTGGGGGTGGGAGGAGGGTGGAGCCAGCAAACAAATGCAGAAGTCAAGCTTTCTTTGGTAAAAATATGGTAATCACGTAATTGCAGTCTCAAGCCACAGGCCATAGTAAAATTAATCTTTATGAAGAATAATAATGAAAAGATAGGAATGAGAACCCACTCTAGGTTCTCAATACTGCTGACAGTGAGTTGGATGTAGGGTGTGGAAAGTGTACCTGTGTCTGAAAGGGCGTATTCCAGGTTAGGAGGCCCTGGGTGGAGTAAACAGTTAACGTGCTCGGCTGCTGACCAAAAAATTGGAGGTTTGAGTCCACCCAGAGCCACCTTGGAAGAAAGGCCTAGAGATCTACTTCCAACAAATCAGCTATTGAAAACCCTATGGAGTGCATTTCTGACATACGTGGGGTTGTGATAAGTCAAAATCGACTCAATGGAAACTTTTTTTTTATTTCCAGGTAAAAGGCTCTGACTAAGGAGGGCTAAGGGCTCACTTGTACTGGGTCTCAGGCCAAGGCATTAGAGAGAAGGGGGAGAACAAGATCAAAAAGGCCGTGAGAACAAGTACAGTTCAGGAATTGATGGATGGAAATATCTTGGGGATAGTTCTTTTGCACATTGTTGATAGTTGAGATATGTCTATTATTTTTAAGTATCGAATAACCTATCTCTTGCTCCCTAATGTCTGTAACTACTGGAATTTTGACATCTTAGTTATAAATTATAGCTGGCCTCACTTTATGGTTTTTTTTATTTTGTATTTGAAGCCATCCCTAAACCTTATAAGGCACTACTCATTTGTCTTAGAGGGGTCCTATTGCTCAAGAAGTGCAGAATAAAGAGCTTTATTCCATTTTTTTCCCCTACTTCTCTCTGTCGGTTATTTCTAAATTGATCAACTTATTTTTACTGTATAATCTCTTCCCAATTTTCCAAAGCAAAAGAGGAAACTGTTCTCCCTCTGCCCTTTTGTGACCTCTATTTTTCCTCGAGAGAGCCACTAAAATTTATTTAACTAGATTTCAGCTGGACAAAACTGATGGTTAGGAAGCATCTAATGTGGTTATGTGTGCCTCAGTACTTCCTAGAAATAGCCCTGCATACCAAATTTCCCTAAGGAAATGCCTGCTGCTGTATAATCTACAGAGCATCTTATAATTATACAACCATTTATTCCTTTTCCTGCATCGAATTTCACTGAATTACTTATCTAACAGTGCCACTTAAAACCTACCTATCATTTTTCATTTAATCAGTTATTCATGAGTTTTATCCATCTCTAAAGTATGTTCACCGGGAACAATAGTCTTAATTTGCATTTCAATTGACCAATGTACGGTGGTATCTGGTGATACAAATGGTGACTTCTGGTTAGGTAGAAGCTTAAGTTTAGTAAGATTAAAACAATCCTTATTTTATGCAATTTTACTAAGTGCACAAACATAGAAAGTGGGAATTGTTTGTATGCTAATTGGTTTTACCAGTAGCCATATAACTGGTGTTGCCAGATAAAATACGGGGGCTCTGTTAAACTTGAATTTCAGAAAAACAAATATTTTTCAGTATAAATATGTCCCAAATATCATATGCGTAGTTACATACAAAATTAATTGTTGTTTTTCTGAAATTCAAATTTAACTGTGTGCTCTGTATTCTTATTTGCTAAATCTGGCAACCCTACATACAACTAATCACCTACTATCAAAAAAAAAAAACTCCTTTATTACCATGAATACCTTTTAAAAATACGTTTTTTGATAGTTTTAAAAGTAATCACTTTCTACTAATTAGTTGAGTCTCACAAAATTTCTTTAACTATAAGTTATAAATAGCTTTATCTATAGAATCTTGAATGAAAACTGTTAGTAGGTACCAGGAAGCAATATGGTTTTCAGTTTTGCTCTTACTATTGAGATAATCAGGTTATATCAACTTTTCATTGCAAAAAACTGCAATTTTTACTAATTAATTATTATTTAATTTCTACCAGATAACACGGACACAGGATTTTGCATAGATTAAGTGTGGGGTAAAGAATTTAACTTTACCCAAAGAATTTGGTCTTTTCCTTAGCTCCAGGGAACCTCTAAAACCTTGGAATTTCCCCAGTGATTAAAGTATCTTTGATGAGGCCTCCAGCCTACACCTGAGGGTTTATGCTAATGAAGTGCCTCTTAGGTGAGGGCTGGCCAGGCCTCAAAGAGCCACCAGGTGATATCAACCCTACCTCAGAAGAGGGGGGCCTGATTCAATAAATCATGACTAATGATGAGGCCCAGTGAAGGTTCTGACATGGAAGCTCCATGTGCTGCGATAAAGACTTGATAAACAGACTTTTATTCTGAAAATTCTTACCTTGCAGTTTGGGGGATGCTGTTACATTTTGTCTTTGGTGTTTTCCTCTCCATTTTTTTTTCCTGTCCCTCCCTTGTTTACGGAACTCCTACCAATTGAACATTGGACCTCTGTTCTGACTTTAATTTTTTCATCATTTTCTCCTACTTTCCATCCCTTTGCCATACATATATATATATATATAAAACCAAACCCACTGCTGTCAAGTGGATTCCGACTCACAGCAACCCTATACGACAAAGTACAACTGCCCCATAGGGTTTCCAGGGAGTAACTGGTGGATTTGAACTGCTGACCTTTTTGGTTAACAGCATAACATGCTGTAGTTCTTAACCACTGTGCAACCAGGGCTCCTATATATGTGTGTATGTGTATATTATATGTGTGTATGTGTATATAATACATATGTGTGTGTGTGTATATATAAAATTCATTTTTGGTGGCAATATATAACCAAACATATCCATTCACAATTTCTACATGAACAGTTCAATAACATTAGTTACATCACATTGTGTCCCCATTCTATCTCTATGCATTCTCTTTGCCTTGTTATTTTACTCTCTGAGAGGTAACCTGAACTTTATCTTCCAACTCTTCTACTGCAGGTTTTATTTGTCCTATTATGAGATTACTTTCCCAGAGCTGTTCTCTGAATACTCCCCCTTTACATAAGGGGGAGTATTCATGGATTACTTGTCTCGTGGATTATTTATTCTCTTATAACTTTGAGAATGTCAATTTTTCTCCTTCTGCTTCCTGAGATTTCTTTGCGTCCTGCAAGTTTCTTAATTTTGTTCTTGGTCTTTCATATCAGGGCTTCTTCAAATATTCAGGGATGCCTCACCGTCTGTTCATATTTTAAAACGAGGCTCTAAAAGACTTATTTGGAAGCTCTGTGGGTTTAGGCAATGCTTATTGCCTTATGAGTATCATGCAGGGATACTGAGACATAGCTCTACCTTTAAGACGTTTTTGTTTGTTTTTCTTTTTCTTTTGTGCTGATTACTTTCCTCAGAAATGAATACCAGGCTGCCTGTGAACTGGGAGTTAAGCAGGGAAAGAGCCTGGGGGACACACTTTTCACTTATCCCCCATTTTCAGCACAGGGGATTATGTGCCATCTGTTTCCTGCCAAGATCCTACCTGGTTTACTTTTGGCTATGCCAGAAACTCCTAGTCCAGAACCCCTGTAGTTCAGTATAGTCAATGAACAAACCTCTAGGCTTTACCATAGATACAGTGAAGAAACAAATGTTAAAAAAACAAAAACAGTTGCATAACAGCAGTATGTATAGTATGACTCAGGTTTTCTAAAAAATAGTTATCATATGTTCTATGTGTTATATGTTTGTAAACATACAGACCTCATACATGCTTATATGGGCAGAAACATTATCTGAAAAGCTATACATCAAATTGTTAGCAGTGATTATCTCTGTGAAATGACTTGTAGGGAGAAGAAAAGATACAGGTGACTCCTAATTTTTTTTCCTAAATTTTATTTATTTTGTTATTGTTGAGAATATACACAACAAAACATATGCCAATTCAACAGTTTCTTCATGTACAATTTGGGGCTCCTAATTTTTAATTCTTATAATTCTATACTTTTTTCCCCAATGAGCACATATGACTTTATAATGGTTTTCAAAAACAGCTCCCTGTGTAATTCTGGTGGCCAGTTAGACTTGGAACCGTTGGTCTCTATTGAATTTTGGTGTCCCCCTCTTACCAGAATATTGGAATATTGGCTGTGGTAGAAATTAAAGCAAAGGCTGAATGCCCAAATGAAAAGAATTCTGCAAAAGTCTTCCTGTGTGAGCTTCTGGAAAGGTGAGTGTTGTAGACAGGAAACGTTAACCTTTGGACTCATGGCTTTTTTCATCTAATGCATTTTTGGCATAAAAATGTCTGAGTCCTTGTTTTATACACTACTGTGAATAGTTAATACCCAAACCAAAACCAAACTCACTACCACTGAGTTGATTACGACTCATAGTGGTCCTATAGGACAGGGTAGAACTGCCCTATAGGGTTTCTAAGGCTGTAAATCTTTACAGAAGCAGACTGCCACATCTTTCTCCCATGGAGCAGCTGGTGGGGTCAAACCAACAACTTTTGTGTTAGCAGCTGAGCTCTTTAACCACTGCACCACCAGGGCTCCTGAGTAGCTAGTAGCTAATAGATACTGATGATTCTATCAACGATCTACCTTCGACCCTAAGCAAGTTTCTCCAAGGATGTGATTATTTCCTAAACCGCTGTTTTATATCATGAAGCAAGTATACTACACATAACACAATATAGCTTTAAACTGAATAAATGATGCTGTTTTAAATGTACTTCCCGCCTTTAAACACATTTTAAAACAATTGATACAGTTTATATATACACAAGAACATTATATATAATATACACACAAAATTATCAAACTATATCATTAATAACACACGCAAGTAAAATTTTGCTAAAGATCACTTAGAAGCGGCTGCAGCAGTATGTCAACAGGGAACTGCCAGAAATGCAGGCCAGATTCAGAAGAGGATGTGGAACCAGGGATATCATTGCTGATGTCAGATGGATCCTGGCTGAAAGCAGAGAATACCAGAAAGATGTTTACCTGTGTTTTATTGAATATGCAAAGGCATTTGACTGTGTGGATAATAACAAATTATGGATAACATTGCAAAGAATGGGAACTCCAGAACACTTAATTGTGCTCATGAGGAAGCTGTACATAGATCAAGAGGCAGCTGTTTGGACAGAACAAGGGGATACTGCATGGTTTAAAGTTTCAGGAAAAGCATGCGTCAGGGTTGCATCCTTTCACTATGCCTATTCAATCTGTATGCTGAGCAAATAATCTGAGAAGCTGGGCTATATGAAGAAGAATGGGGCATCAGGATTGGAAGCAGACTCATGAACAACCTGCATTATGCAGATGACACAACCTTGCTTGCTGAAAGTGAAGAGGACTTGAAGCACTTACTGCTGAAGATCAAAGACCACAGCCTTCAGTATGGATTACCCCTCAACATAAAGAAGATAAAAATCCTCACAATGGGACCAGTAAGCAACATCATGATAAATGGAGAAAAGACTGAAGTTGTCAAACGATTTCATTTTACTTGGATCCACAATCAACACCCATGGAAGCAGCAGTCAAGAGATCAAAAGACACATCATACTGGGCAAATGGGCTGCAAAAAGACCTCTTTAAAGTATTGAAAAGCAAAGATGTCACCTCGAAGACTAAGGTGTGCCTGACACAAGACGTGATATTTTCAATTGCCTCATATGCATGCAAAAGCTGGACAATGAATAAGGAAGACCAAAGAAGAACTGACACCTTTGAATTGTGGTGTTGGTGAAGAATACTGAATATACCATGGACTGCCAAAAGAACCAACAAATCTGTCTTGGAAGAAGTACAATCAGAATGCTCCTTAGAAGGAAGGATGGTGAGACTACATCTCACATACTTTGGACATGTTCTCAGGAGGGCTCAGTCCCTTGAGAGGGACATCATGCTTGGTAAAGTACAGAGTCAGCGGAAAAAGAGGAAGACCCTCAAAGAGATGGATTGACACAGTGACTGCAACAATGAGCTCAAGCATAACAATGACTGTAAGCACGGTGCAGGACCGGGCAGTGTTTCGTTCCGTGGTGCATAGGGTCGCTATGAGTTGGAACCCACTTGACGGCACCTAACAACAACAACAACACACACACATATATATCAAAATGTTTGCAAAAACAAAGAAAAGCACAAATTACAAACCATCTTAACACAATGACTATTTAGAAGTACATTTCTTTATATTAGATTTCTTAATACTTAACAACATTGTCCATGTAAATAAAGATTCTTAAGTTTTTGTCTGGTCTGTGACTTTGAAAACTAGTAATGCATCTCACGTTTCTGTACACTAATGTTTCTATACATAAACTGCTTACAATATGTTTGAAATTTTTTTGTACTAAATAAAAAAGTATAGTACTCTGTTTCTGAGTGTCTGTTGTTAGTGTTTCCACCCTCTAAAAAAACATTCCATTGCTACTCAAAAAAAGTCAGTTTTTTTTTCCCCAAAACATTGTGAGAAATTCCTGTGATAGTCTCCTTTTTTTCTTTCGATTCTTTGTTGGGGGTAAAGGGGTGACTATTACACTGAAGACCTTTGTCTTATTATGCATCATTGAAATAAAGTTTTGGGAAAAATGATTTTGAGTAAACAGAGAAATAAAGGAGCAACTATTTTGTTTGTACCCACAGTTTTAAATCATGTGCAGATCTTTTGTTTCTGGGTGTGGGAAAGGTAAAGAAGGCAGTTTCTCTTACAATTATGAATCAGATTCCATTAATTTTTCCCTGTGTGCCCAAATTAGCAAACAAGGTCACTGGTTGATGTTCACTGTGAACTACTACTGGTCTTCAGACAAACTCAAGCAATTGTATTATTTAGAATACAATGCTCCTTCGAACCAGGCCAGTATTTTGCCTTGTATTGCAATGCCCTAAAAATTTGTATAAAGAAATATATCATTGTCAAATAGAAGAGAAAAACCTTTTTCAAAAGAATTACTCGAAAACTCTCAATGACACTCATTTTTGTTTCTAGCTCCAATCTATCAGTATGTGTGGCACACTAATTTTCGAGTTTTCCATTGTCTGTGAATTAGACATATCCTACAAGGATGTTGTTTTCATAAGGCTTGAACTTCACTGACTGTGGGCTCTATCACACCCTGGCCAGTCCTGACTAACAAAGGCACACCTCTGAAAAGTATGTGGGGTGTACAGTCATTTTTTCCTTGTAAACTCTCACCATTATGTAATGATGCTCTTGTTGTTTAAGCATTTAAACAAAGCTATTGTGAATAAAGAATAATTTCTTGTTTATTCTGATGAAAGAGCAGTTGTTCAAATAAGAATTGTACTTTGCCCGATAACCTTCATTCACTTATTGAAAATATTCTTCAAAGAGAGTTTTTTTTTTTTTTTTAAATTCAGATTCAATTTTGAATGAACTAAAAAACTGGAGTTATTTAAAATGGCCAAATGGTATAATTTACAAACTGAACTTAAGAGTTTTAAGGTCTCTTTTGAGATTTTGGTAATGTCCTACACCACTGTTCCTATAACCGAGATAGAACAGGCAGGAGGTATGCTGTGTTTATGGGGAGATATTCCCAGGGTTCAGATGGTTCCCCCAATCCAGCACAAAACCCAAAAACATCTGATTCAGGGAAAAGAGCCAGTCCCCACAGTCACCCTCCCAACAGCCATCACACACACACACACATGTACGCATGCACGCACGTACACACACACACACACACACACACAGCAGGAGAAGATACAGATATTCCCAGACATATTTCTCCGCAGTTGATATATATTCATGATACTTTAACTGATTTTGGATGACTGGGGTGGGACCAGGAGTTTCTCCAAGGATTTTCTTATTTGGCCATTTCTTATTTCCTAATCTGCTATTTTATATCACAAAGTCATGCCCCTATTTGATTGCTGCTGGTGCAAATTTTTGCCTTTTTCTTTAATGTTTTTTTCCATTCACTCTTTATTAAGACTGGGAATGGAAAATTCTGTGATTTGGCTTCCTTCCTCTGCCTATACCTCCCCACTTCCATCCCCACATGCCTGGGATGAGACTATGGTTGAAAGATATTAAGTAACTTTACCAAAATGACTTACTGCTGGTATGTGTGAGAGCTAGCATTTGACTTCCAAGCCCTGCTTCTTCCTTCACCAGCAATCACAACTCCAAGGCCGAGTACCAAGCGGCTAGGTCAGTGACGGAAACTAGCTGGGCTGTGGAAGAGAGAGCTCTGGGGATCAGCTGCTACTGCAAGCCAGCTTCCCTGCTCAAAACCACCCAGTGGCTTTTATCCTATTTAGACGAAATTCAAATTCCTTTGCCGACCCTGGTCTGTCCAGTTATTGGGGTCTGAATAGAAATCCAACCTGGATAAAGGAGACAAAGTTGCAATTTCATGCACATAGAGTGAAAATCAGCCGGATTCTCGGTCGGCCCTGGGTTTCCATCTGAAACTACGCCAAGACGAACACACCAGGGCTCAACCAGGCAAAGAGAAGCTGGCACAGAGCAGGTGGAGACCTCCCCAGCAAATGAGCCAAGCAGTGCCTGGTTTTCCTTCTCTAGATGAAGTGGGCTTCTAAGTAGCACTCCAGGTACCCAAGTTACCTGGGAAAGAGGACGGAGGAGATTGGGAGGAGGCAGGAGATGCCTGGCAGGCTATACAGAAGAAACGTGTTTCTTCTTCCGCTTCTCTATAGGGTAAAGGTTCTTGGTGTATGCCGGTCTAGACTGGCCTGGGGAAAGGAAAAAAAATAAAAAAATAAAAAAACTCTATTGTTTGTTTGATGTTGTTAGAGCTAGGACCAGCTCAAGAATAATTTATCATTAAATGTGACTCTGAACATCTGGCAGTCAACTCCAAAAATAAATCAGTTATTAATCAATTAACTGTTGTCTCTATCAGGTGTCAGTTATGATACTTTTGCCTGAAAACAGCACTATCAGTCAAAAGGTAAGGGGAAATTCATAAAGAACAGCCATCTGGAGGAAGGCTGGCTCCATGGATCACGAAGTTAGAGGCTCAAGGCCTCATGGAGAACAAATATTTCATCTTTCCACTCTGCCTTCCTCAGCAGAATGGGGGCCCCCTCCTCCCCACTGTCACAAGTTGGCTGTGGCCATCATGTGCTCATATAAAAATATCCCCAGGCTGGGTAGATAGTGGAGAGCACATTCCTTTCTCATTTCCTATTTTTAGAGTCCCAGATAGATTTCCCCTTGAGTCTCATTGGCTACTGCTGTCTGGCCAGTCTGTCCACCAACCCCTGGCCAGTGGATGACTAATCCAGGTTCAACCTGAGCCCCACCCCCACCCATGACCAAGGAGGGCTCTCCTCCACTTAAGTCCAGAGCCATATGATATCTAAATACCACCCAACTAAGGGTCCCTGCGTGGTGAAGGCAGTTTGCAATCAGCTACTAACCAAAACTCACTCAGTGGTCCTGTGGAACAAAGGCCTGGTCATCTGTTTCCATAAAAATTACAGCTAAGAAAATCCTATGGGGCATTTCTACTCTAACACAAGGGTTTGTGCCATTAGTCAAACTTGATGGTAACAGGTTTCTTTTTTTTTTTTTTTTTTAATATGTAGCAAGGATGAGAAGTGGGAATGGTGGCTTCCAGCAATGTCTGCCACAATGGTTTATGCAATTCTTCCATCTAGTAAAAAAGAGAAATATCAAGTTTTTAACAGAGACTAATTAGCAGTGATATTCATCCAGCAAATACATATTGGACACTCCTTATTAGCTAGGCACTATGGGGCTCTTGGTTGGCAGTTTGAATCCACCAAGCACTCCTTGGAAACCCTATGGGGCAGTTCTACTCTGTCTGATAGGGTTGCTATGAGTCAGAATCCACTCGATGGCAATGGTTTATGGGGCTTAGGTCCCAGAGTACAGAAAATAAGGAGACACGCCACTGCAGTTTATGGTGATTAAACCCTATCATGGATCTGACTGTTGATGTTGTTGTTAGGTGCTGTACAGTCAGTTTCAACTCATAGTGACCCTATGTACAAAAGAATGAAACACTGCCTGGTCCTGTGCCTCCTCACAATCGCTATTATGCTTAAGCCCATTGCTGCGGCTTCTATGTCAGTCCATCTCGTTGAGTGTCTTCCTCTTTTTGGATGATCCTCTACTTTACCAAGCATAATGTCCTTCTCCAGGGATTGATCCCTCCTGATAACATGTCCAAAGTGTGTGAGACGAAGTCTCACCATCCTTGTTTCTGAGAAGCATTCTGGCTGTACTTCTTCCAAGACAGATTTGTTCATTCTTTTGGCAGTCCATGGTATATTCAATACTCTCTGCCAACACCATAATTCAAAGGCATCAGTTCTTCTTCGGTCTTCTTTATTTATTGCCCAGCTTTTGCATGCATATGAGGCGACTGTAAACACTGCGGCTTGGATCAGGTGCACCTTACTCCTCAAAGTGACATCTTTGCTTTTAACACTTTCAAGAGGATCTTTGCAGCAGATTTGCCCAATGCAATGCATCATTTGATTTCTTGACTGCTATTTCCACGGGTGTTGATTGTGGATTCAAGTAAAACGAAATTTTTGACAACTTCAGTCTTTTCTCCGTTTATCATGATGTTGCTTATTGGTCCAGTTGTGAGGATTTTCGTTTTCTTTATGTGGAGGTGTGATCCATACTGATGGCTGTAATCTTCGATCTTCAGCAGTAAGTGCTTCAAGTCCTCCTCACTTTCAGCAAGCAAGGTTGTGTCATCTGCATAGCGCAGATTGTTAATGAGTCTTCTTCCAATCCTGTTGCCCTGTTCTTCTTCATGTAGTCCAGCTTGTCGGATTATTTGCTCTGCATACAGATTGAATAAGTATGGTGAAAGGATACAACCCTGATACACAGCTTTCCTGTGTTTAAACCATGCCATATCCACTTGTTCTGTTCAAATGACTGCCTCTTGGTCTAAGTACAGATTCCTCATGAGCACAATTAAGTGTTCTGGAATTCCCATTCTTTGTAATGTTATGCACAATTTGTTATGATCCGCACAAATACCTTTGCATATTCAATAAAACATCTTTCTGATATTCTCTGCTTTCAGCCAGGATCCACCTGACATCAGCAAGGATATCCCTGGTTCCACATCCTCTTCTGAATCTGGCCTGAATTTCTGGAAGTTCCCTGTTGATGTACTGCTGCAGCCGCTTTTAAGTGATCTCTAGCAAAATTTTACTTGTGTGTTATATTAATGACATCGTTTGATAATTTCCACATTCTGTTGGATCACCTTTGGAATAGGCATAAATATGAATCTCTTCCAGTCGGATGGCCAGGTAGCTGTCTTCCACATCTCTTGGCATAGACAAGTGAGCACTCATAGTGCTGCATCCATTTGTTGAAACATTTCAGTTGGTATTCTGTCAATTACTGGAGCCTTGTTTTTTGCCGATGCCTTAAGTGCAGCTTAGACTTATTCCTTCAGTACCATCAGTTCTTGATCATATGCTCCCTCCTGAAATGGGTGAACATCGACTATTTCTTTTTGATAGAGTGGCTTTCTGTATTCCTTCCATCTTCTTTTGATGCTTCCTGTGTCATTCAGTATTTTGCCCTATAATCCTTCAATATTGCAACTTTAGTCTTGAATTTTTCTTCAGTTCTTTCAGGTTGAGAAATGCAAAGCGTGTTCTTCCCTTTTGGTTTTATAACTCCAGGTCTTTGCACATTTCATTATAATACTTTACCTGGTCTTCTTTGAGCCGCCCATTGAAATCTTTCGTTGAGCTCTTTTACTTCATCATTTCTTCCATTTGCTTTAGCTACCTGCCATTCAAGAACAAGTTTCAGAGTCTCTTATGACATCCATTTTGGTTTTTTCTTTCTTTCCTGTCTTTTTAATGACCTCTTGCTTTCTTTATGTATTATGTCCTTGATGTCATACCACAACTCATCTGGTCTTCAGTCATTAGTGTTCAATGCATCAAATCTATTCTTAAGATAGTCTCCAAATTCAGGTGGGATATGCTCAAGGTCATACTTTGGATCTCGTGAACTTGTTCCAATTTTCTTCAACTTCAACCTCGGCTTGCATATGAGCAATTGATGGACTGTTCCACAGTCAGCCCCTGGCCTTGTTCTGTCTAATGATATTGAGCTTCTCCATTGTCTCTTTCTACAAAAGTGGTCAATTTGATTCCTGTGTATTCCATCTGGTGAGGTCTAAGTGTATAGTAGCTGTTTATGTTCTTGAAAAAAGGTATTTGCAATGAAGAAGTTGTTGGTCTTGCAAAATTCTAACATTCGATCTCCAGCATCATTTCTATCACCAAGGCCATGTTTTCCAACTACCAATCCTTCTTCTTTGTTTCCAGCTTTTGCATTCCAATCACCAGTAATTACCAGTGCATCCTGATTGCACATTTAATCAATTTCAGACTGTAGAAGTTGGTAAAAATCTTCAATTTCTTCATCTCTGGCCTTAGTGGTTGGTGTGTAAATTTGAATAATAGTCATATTAACTGGTCTTCCTTGTAGGAGTGTGGATATTATACTATTACTGACAGTGTTGTACTTCAGGACAGATCTTGAAATGTTCTTTTTCATGCAATGCCATTCCTCTTCAATTTGTCATTCCTGGTATAGTAGATCATATAACTGTACAATTCAAAACGGCCAATTACCAGTCCATTTTGGCTCACTAATGCCTAGGATACCGATGTTCATGTGTTCCATTTCATTTTTGATGATTTCTAATTTTCCTAGATTCATACTAGTTCCCCATAATGAACTTATTTTATTTTTACCACATTACCAAGTTTAGCTTCCTTCAGCAAAAACGTGTACCATCTCCAAGTGAAAGATGTTTTTCTGCAGTAAAATAGACACCCTAGAATAACAGGATTCCTTGCGCAATCTGAGAAATACTTCTAAGTGGAGAACCTAGTTAAATGAAACAAATAGGATCACCAAAACTTAAAAAGGAAGATTATTATCCTTCCACAAATACTTTATCACAATTGAATTCAGTACTGTTTTGAGAGACAACTCTTCAATTAAGAATAACTTGTTCATTACCTTATTACTCTATGTGCAGAAATGCAGATGAACTATGAGAAGCTGATCTGAAAACAGAATTTTTGTGACCGTTACTGGGAAACCCAGGGATTTGGCCCTTTAATGTACAATGACACCGAGTAAACTGTCTAAGTGACCATGGGAAAACTTCTGCATTATTCAATACATATTTACTCAGAGTTTTTTAAATCTTAAAGTCATTTTTTTTCTTTATTTGGCTGTTTTCTGTTATTTTTTCCAAGCCTAAGCACTACTACTTGCCTGTATTTCACAAAATGAGAATGAATTGCTCTGAAGTTGATCTTAGATATATTTTGCCTATCTTCTCTGTGATGATCATTTCTCAGAATTGGAAATTAGTATACATCAGAGGCAGGTTATCAACCAAACTGTCTTAACTCACTCTCTGGAGGCAGGTCTATTCTAAGCACATTATTCTTCCTCCCTGGAAGATATATTCATAAATACTAAAGCAATATATTTGCCACATCGTTTTTCATATATTCCCTCTTGTGATTTCCACATGCTGGGATGTAACGAGTGTTGATATCAGTGCAGTCTACAGATGTGATTCAGAGGTCCAGAGGAGTCAAGCTCTTGATCAAAGTTTCCCATCCAGAGGTGGCAGTGGTGCATCTTGAATTCAGATTTTTTGACTTCACATAATCTGTTCTTTTTGATAAAATGGACGCATATATGACCAGAAAGAATGATGACATGAATAATAGAAGTGAACGCATGGTTTTCTTTCTAAATCTGTGAATGACTGCCAAAGAAGGTAATGGGAGAATTTCTGGAAATCTTCTATCTTCCTTGATATGTAGAGTCTTCCCTGGTGAAGGCATAAAAACTGCCTTAAAACCAAAAACCAGTTGCCACTGAGTCGATTCCAACTCATGGCATCCCCATGTATGCCAGAGTAGAACTGTTTTCCATAGGCTTTTCAATGGCTGATTTTTCAGAAAGAGATCACCAGGCCTTTCTTCTGTGGCACCTCTGGATGGACTCAAACTCCCAAACTTACAGTTAGCAGCTGAGCCCTTAACCATTGTGCCACCAAGTCTCCTCGTGAAGAGGACAGTGCATCTTAATTTTAAGTTATTCATAAGAGGAAAGTGTCAAATAAATCAAAACAATGGAGCACATTTATCTTGTTTTACAATTTTCTGGGGAAAGATGACAAACCGAAGTACAATATCCATGACCAACATCTGGAAACCACTGATTGGGATGAGGAAAGAGAAGACCCAGTTTTTACTCCTAGCTC
Organism: Dugong dugon; assembly: GCA_030035585.1. Classification (NCBI taxonomy): domain Eukaryota; kingdom Metazoa; phylum Chordata; class Mammalia; order Sirenia; family Dugongidae; genus Dugong; species Dugong dugon. Next base: position 107,320,447 of record CM057466.1, on the reverse strand, counting down.
AGTAACTAACCCTCAACTTTAAAGAGTCACTTATTGCTGGATCTCAGGTGCTTCTTAAACAGAAAGTACTGAATTACGTAACTTCCAAAGGTCTTTTAGTTCTAAAACTTTAGATTTTTATATTTTCTAGGGTATCTTCAGCAGTCTGCGCCAATTCCCACTATGCTGTTTTCTACCTCCAGCCAGAAAAACATTTACCTGTACACCACTGATTAGCAGTGATATGCTGATTTTTGTACTAACTGCCTAATAACGGGTACAGGATGGAATCAACTCAATGGCAATGGTTTTTTTTTTTTTTTTAATTTTTTTTTGTCCTAAATTACTGAAGTTCCTATGTGATTAACAGTTAAATCATTTGGCTGATAACCTGAAGGTTGAAGTTCAGTCAGTGGCACCTTGGAAGAAAGGCCTGGCCATCTACTTTTGGAAAAATCAGCCACTGAAAACCCTAAAACAGTTGTACTTTGACACACATGGGGTCTCCATAAGTCAGGGCCACCATGAGTCAGTGTCTCATGAATAGGAGTCGGCTCCACAGAAACTGTTTTTTTTTTTTTCCTTGTTAGTAGACACTGTAAGGAGTCTTGGTGGTGCAATGGTTAAGCACTTAGCAGCAAACTGAAAGGCTGGTGGTTTGAACCTACCCAGTGGCTCCACAGGAGAAAGAAATGGCAATCTGCTCAAGAAAAGATTACAGCCTAGAAAACCCTATGGGGAAGTTCTACTCTGTCCTTTAGGGTTGCTACGAGTCAGAATCAACTCGATGACACCTAACAACAACAAGGTAGACAGTGTGTGTGTGTGTGTGTGTGTATGGGCTGGTGGACAAATAGTTGGGAGTGTTGTCTCTGTCTTAAGGCTCCCAGATGAAAAATGGATAGATAACAAAATGGAGATGGATAGTTACAGTACAACAGAGATGGTGATTCCCTTCTCCCTGTCATATATTTTATATATATCATATATCTCTCTAGCATTGGTTGCTAGGTGAAACTTAGAGTAAATTCTAAAATGTTAACTTTTCCCTTGTCACTGTAGCATACTTTTATTCATGCCTTTATTTATTAATCCATTCAACATATTCTACTGTATGTTGGGCACAGTGGTTGACACTGGGGATACGTCAAAAGATTATCTTGATTCTAGACCTCTTCTAGACTAGGAAGAAAGGCCTGGTGATCTACTTCCAAAAATTAGCCAATGAAAACCCTAAGGATCACAATACAATATTGTTACTTTGGATATGTCATCAGGAAAGATCAATCGCTGGAAGGAGACATCATGTTTGGTGAAGTGGAGGGCCAGCAAAAGTGAGGGAGGCTCTCAATCAGATGGATTGACACAGTGGCTGTAACAATGGACTCAAACATGCTAGCAATCATGAGGATGGCATGGGACTGGGCAGCGTTTCATTTTGTTGTACATGGGGTCACCATGAGTCAGAGCCCGCTTGACATCTACTAATAACAACAAAGAACTCTAGACTTCTGAACGTGCTTGTTTAGTGAGCTCATAATTACCAATACCTAACAATATACACTGAAACATTAGCAGAGATGAAACTGACAGCTAAAGAGAAACTGGACATGAAGAGTTACCTTTGGAATTTGAGGAGTAGGGAGGGAATATCAAACAGAAAGCCTTCTGCCTTGAGCCTGAATCGCACATCTTCAGGATGGTTACGGATACAATGGATGGAATCCCCTGCCTCTGAAGATGCCAGATAAAAGTACACAAGTTATTTTGGTTTGGAAGGTTCTCAACATTAAGCTCATCAGCTTTGAAACAATAGGTTCTCTTGCTCCTGGCAGGCACCAGAGTTTATACAGTTTTAACTTTATGCAATGTCTTCTTGATACTGTGGGGAAAATAAAACTGTTCTAAGGAAAACCAGCTCTTAGGTGCATCTGTGGGAAGAGTGAAACTGTGTCACTTATTAGTTGTGTGATCCTAGACAATTATCTTGAACTTAATTCACTTTCCTCATGTGTAAACTGGGGTTAATTACAACATCTTCATAAAATTGTGGGGATTAAATGAGGGATTAGGTTATGTACTTGGCTTCTATGCTCACTTCAAGGCACAGTGATAATTAAAAATAAACATTTTCAAAATGAAGATTCTTTTTGCAAATTTAACCATTCCATAATCTTCTTGAAATCCCAATGTCCCAGGGCTAGACTAAATTTATTTTATCTAGTCACTGTGCTATTATGGTTGGGAAAACTGCACATCAACTGGCCATCTACAAATTGCAAGAAATTTCTGATAAAGGAGAAGTACAGTCCTTAAAAGTATCCAAAACAAATCTTTCACAACTGTTGGCACAACCATTGTGTATTTTCATTTCTTTAAACCAAAACTTAATTTTACTGACTTACTGTAACCAGCAATAACAAGTTCTTAGAAGTTCCTAGAAATGGCAACCACAAAAACCAAAAGTTAATTAAATAAATACTAACAGAAGAGAAATGTTTTCCTTCTTCTCATAGCTGAGTTATATCATAAAGTAGATTATGTGGTGAATATGATCTGGTGAGGTTGATCAATGATACAATCTGAGCAAGAAATTCTTGTTTGGATTTACTTATCTGGAAAATTGCTCTAATCCTTTATATAGCACTGTGGATATTCTATAAACAGTGGTTGAATATGTTACTTAAATAGGTAATGTCCTATAGGCAGTTGCTTACTAAGGCAGGATGCAGAGACTAGACCTGATGAATGCCATTGTGACACCATTTGGAAAAATTACATCTCAGTCTTAAATCAAGTGCTTTCTCAGGCCAGTAATTATACTCAAGGATTGTATTAGAAAAGATGACTGTGTGTAAGGGCTACAGCTAAAATCCTAGATTGTATTGAACTTTCAGTTCCATTGGGGCAGAGGCAATACCTTACTTACTTGTTTATTTTATTGTAGTAAAATATACAGTAAAACCTGCAAAAGCCAGAACTTGTATAAGCTAGAAACTCCTCAGAGAAGGAAAACTCAAATATACTCCACTAAAACAAGTGATAGAAAAGTGTAAGACTGTACCCTGTCAAAGGCAGAAGCCTTGCGAGACCTGGAAAAACAAGGCAGTCTCACAGAGTTCCAGCTCTCACAGGTTTCACTGTATATAACATATTTGCCATTTTGACCATTTTTAAGCGTACAATTATACTCACCATGTTGTGCCTTATTTGTTTTTGTATCTCTTCACAGAGATGTTTTTGAATGGGTGAATAAATAATGATTATATCAAATATATAAGGTAGTTAAAATCTAGATATGCAGATATATCTTTCACAGAGGTATTTTCACAAATAAAACTATATTGCTATTAAAATTATATTCTTCATGAAAACAATATCTTGCTTTGGAAAATATCTCTTGCATATTCTTTTATTGCCGAAGAGATTTTTATTATTATTTTAATTAACAGATATATAAAATCAAAGAAAAATCTCATTATTGATATTAATATTACTTTGGTAGCACTTTCTAATGACTATAGAGTATCTAGTTAATGACTCTTTGTGGTCAATCCTATATTTAGTTTTACTTTGCTTTCAATAAAATGATGCACACTTGCTTAATATTAAAACAGGAAAGATGTCACATCAATGAGTACTGGGTTTTCTTCCAAACTCTGTGGTCTCGTTTAAATAGTGTGATGTATACTTTTTAATGCCCCTGCTGTGTTATAATGAGTCATACAGAGTATGCTGGGCTTCATCAACAATGCATATTTCTGATTAATTATTAAAACTTCAGTATAGTGTTGAATTCCTACTGATACTCAAAAACCATTCAAGTTGTATATCTGTGATTAACGATACTGGTATAATGCCCTTGATAGTTAAACTGAGTGTTGCTCTTCAGAAATAACTAAACGTTGTTGTGTGCCATGGAGTCTATTCCAGCTCATAGCAATCCTATAGGACAGAGTAGAACTGCACCATAGGGTTTCCTAGGCTGACATCTTTACAGGAGTACATCACTGGGTCTTTTTTCCTACAGAGTCGATGGTGGGCTAGACCTGTTGACCTTTTGGTTAGCAGCCGAGCACCTAACCACTGCACCACCCAGGCTGCTTAACTAAACTCATTGTTGTCAAGTCGATTCCAACTCATAGGAACCCTACAGGACAGAATAAAAATGGTCCCATAGGTTTCCAAGGAGTGGCTGGTGGATCTGAACTGACGACCTTTTGGTTAGCAGCCGAGCTCTTAACCACTGCACCACGAGAACTTCCCTTAACTAAACATTACCACTATAATAACTCTCCTTGAATGGAGTTCATCTTTGAATAGTCTTTCAGTAGAAGATGAGTTTGAGGGAGGAATTTACAGCCAAATTTCCTACTCCATGGGATGGAGATAAAAAATTCACATTACTACTGAAAGTGACCATTTATAATTTGTGGGGAAATGGAGGCAGTTATTAGAAGTGTAATGCTTAGAATATTCCACCATTACATTCTAGCAGGAGCCATGGAAAAAACCTTTCTGAAAGCCTAAAGAAACGCTTTTAGATTATATTTATAATTAATGTTTATAAATTAAGCATTTGGAAGGATAAAGTATTGACCATCAGCTGAAAATTCAGGATATTTCCACACAAGAGAGGAACAGATGTGTTACTGCTTTGAGGACCTACTTGGAGGCTTCATGGAGAATGAGTTCCAGTGTATCATACATAGAAATAAAACGTGGCCCTCGTGGCTGCCGTCCATGGAATAGCTTTGATGGCAATGGGGACTTACCACTCATTTTTCAATAACAACAACATACAGAAATTATGTAACTGCATTTGATGGGGTGTGTACAATTATTAAGCTATTGCCTCTCAGCTCAAAGCCACCCCTCTGTGTTTGGTGATGTGAAGTGGGGGCTGAATCTCTGCTTTGCCAGCAGGTCTCCTGCTGGCTCTGCCCACAGTTTGTGCAAGAGGGAGGCTGCAAGGCTGGTGGGGGAAGGACTTCCCCTAACTGGGGACTCCTGACGGCCTCCTGCTTCTGGGTGTCACCCTGGCAACACTTCTCCAACCCAGTCACAGCAGTTGATTACTGGAGCAGAAGTTGACCCAGTTTGCAATATTTCTAACTCTTGAAGAACTAGTCTCAATATACCTCCTCAAGAGACAGCTGGCTTTCAAAGCCTGGGTTCTAGTCCATAGGGCCTCAACTCAGAGCTCAGTCATCATCACCAGCCAAGCGGCATCCCCTTCTCAGAGGTCTGGAATCCCACGTTGGGATTCCTCTTCTAAGCTTCTCTTTGGGTCCCCAACCCTAGGAATGGCAGCTGCTTCCTGCAGTTGTTACCTCTGTGATTGCTTTGCTGTCGTTATTAGTTGCGGTTAGGTCAACTCCAACTCATGGTGACTCCACGCGCGGTAGACCAAAATGTTGCCTGGTCCTGCGCCATCTCCACGATCATTGGTATGCTCAAGTCCATTGTTGCAGCCACTGTGTATTTTCAGTGCCTTCCCAACTAAAAAGGGCGCTCATCTTCCAGAACTGTGAAGGACAACATTCTGTTGTGATTGGTTTTCACTGGCTAATTTTTGGAAGTAGACCACTTTTTTTCCTAGTCTGTCTTAGTGTGGAGGCTCTGCTGAAACCTGTCCACCATGGGTGACAGAGCTAGTATTTGAAATACCTGTGGCATAGCTTTCAGCATCACAGCAACATGCAAGCTCGCACAGTACAACGAACTGTCAGGCGGGTGATGTGTGTGATGTGTGATTGCTTAGTGTTCTCTTTTTTACCTTTTCAGCACTTCAAAACGTAGTTACCAATTGTTGATCCCTAGTTATTTATTCTTTATATTGAATTGTCTCTTAAAATAACTGGTGTGATTTCTGTCTCTTGATTGACAATAGCTGTTTTAGGAGGAAAGGGATCAAAACAACTCAACTATAAAAATCTGTCAAATAATAGTCCTAGAACCACATAAATAGGACCATAAAAGTAGGAATTTACTTACAAAGTCAAATGGCTAACATTTATAATGCTTGATGAAGAGGGAAGTAATGTGAGAGTACTCTAAAATTTTTCAGAATCTAACGATTTATCTCAATCTTATAAACTGAGTTTGCTGTACTGGTTGCTGTTGTTAGGTACTGTCAAGTTGGTTCCGACTCATAGCGACCCTATGTACAACAGAACAAAACACTGCCCAGTCCTGCACCATTCTCATGAACCTTGTTATGCCTGAGCCCATTGTAGCCACCGTGTCAATCCATCTTGTTGAGGGTCTTCCTCTTTTTCACTGACCCTCTACTTTACTAAGCATGATGTCCTTCTCCAGGAATTGATCCCTCCTTATAATATGTCCAAAGTATGTAAGATGCAGTCTCACCACCCTTGCTTCTAAAGAGCCTTCTGGCTGTACTTCTTTCAAGACAGAAATGTTGGTTCTTTTGGCAGTCTATGTTATATTCGATATTCTTCGCCAACACCATAATTTAAAGGCGTCAATTCTTCTTCGGTCTTCCTTATTCATTGTCCAACTTTCACATGCATACGAGGTGACTGAAAACACCATGGCTTGGGACAGGCGCACATTAGTCTTCAAGGTGACATCTTTGCTTTTCCACAGTTTAAAGAGGTCTTTTGCAACAGATTTGCCCAATGCAATATGTTGTTTCATTTCTTGACTGCTACTACAACAGAAGGCAAGAAAGACAAAGGAGATGGCTGAAATTCGTGTTAAGCATAGATAATATTGTAGCACATACAGAGAAGCAAAATAATGAATGAAACCTGTACATAGAAGTCCTAAAGTAAAAGTGAAAGGTAATTTTTTCCTTTTCCCATTTTATTGTAATTTCAAATGTTTGTTTAATGGTAATTACTTTTTTTATGGTGAAAACCCCAAATATAGAATTTTAAACTCCAATGATCTTCAATTATTTGGGCAATTAAAATTGGACTGCTTATTATATATCCTTTGTTGAGAGCTTATTGCACATCTATTCTTAGGACAAGGAGTCCTGGTGGCACAAATGGTTAAGGGCTGGGCTGCTAACTAAAAGGTTGGTGGTTCCAACCACCCAGCAGCTCTTCGGGAGAAAGGGCTGGCGATCTAATTCCACAAAGATTACGGCCAAGAAAACTCTATGGGGCAGTTCCACGCTGTCACATGGTGTCGCTATGAGTTGGAACTAATGTGGTGGCAGGCAATAACATTCTTACGACACTAAAACAAAGCTGCTGTCATTGATGCCAAATCGACACCAGTTAATTGCCTATAAGATTTTCTCTGCAATTGCTAAGCTAGGCAGCTGATGTAGCATTCATTTGTATAATGTTAAGATATGAATCATATGTACATTCTACTTATTGAATTGTTTGCCATACAGATCTTAAGTTTCTTTATTCACCAGTAAATTTTAATCATGCTGTACATTACTATGGATAATCCTCTGAGAGCTTAACAGTCAATATGTGATTAAAAAAATTAGATCAGTAAGAAACTGTGCTGATCACAGGAAGATGATTTTTATTTTCCATAGAATAAATAATCCGAATTCCAGCTGCAGCACACAGATCATTATCAGGACAGTCTAACTCTTGTGCCTCATACCTCTGGACTGTTCATTTCAGGGAGACAAGAGGGAGCAAAGCCACATCTCTTATATATCTACATCACTTGAAAGGCAGATGTCTAGTTAAGTACAGGAAAACAATTGACTGCAGGAACGTTCATGAACCTTGCCTCTCACCGTCACTCAGGGAAGCGCTGAGCTGCTGGGAGTCATGTGTACCATGGACTGCTCCTCATCTGAGAATGGGATTGCTCCCTGGTTAACTGGACCAGTCCCTTGGCTGCTGACTACTGCTTCATACTAGGAAGACGACGTCTCACAATTTAATGAGTTGATGATTCTACTGCACTAATCGAACTGACACTGCTTTTGAGCATTGTGTCACTTGGTGCAACATTTTTGAGACGGAATAGAAAGGCGCACGGTTTCTGAGTACTGTGCCTTCATTTACTGAACCACTTACGACACCTTCATGTTTGACTGAACTATTGTGCTCCTAAAGGAGCCCGGATGGCATGGTGGTTAGGTGCTCTGCTGCTAACTGAAAGGTCAGTAGTTCAAACCCACCAGCCACTCTGTGGGAAAAAGATGTGGCAGTCTGCTTCCATAAAGCTTACAGCCTTGGAAACCCTATGGGGTAGTTCTACCCTGTCCTATCAGGTTGCTATGAGTTGGAACCGGCTTGATGGCAACGGGTTTTATCATGCTCTTTGGTGTTGCATGGTTTCCAGCCAAACTACCAATGTGTGCTCAATGAGACCTGGTGTCTCCAAAGCACCTGCTTTCAGGAGAAAGGACCTTATTGCTAAACCTGGGTAGTTCTCGCTAAGAAAAGGGCTTACATTCCTGTGGTTGACTTGATGCTTTATCAGACTGCCTGTTTGTTCTCTGCAGTCATTGTGTGAAGCCCAAACTTCTTCCTTCTCCTTTTGTTCTGGGAAGGTCCTGCAATGAACTGCTCTTTCTTCTCCTTCTTAGAGGCAGGTCGTGCTGTCCCAGCATCTAGATTGTGCTGTGATATGAGCACAATGGTTCCAGTTCCTGCCACCGCTACGTCTCAGAGTTGTTCAGGCCCAAGGACATCCAAAGAGGAACAGTCTGTACCTCCTCTCTGCCCGCCCATCCCTGCCAGCAAGTGCTATACCCTTCTTCTGCCTCCTATTCCAGCCATCCTCCTCCCTCCCTTGCTGAAAGTCTTCCATTGGAATCCCAAAAGGCAGGGCCAGCAGTCAGGAGCTGTGGTACAACTGACTCCTTTGTACTAAGGACAGCTACTTCTCACCACGCTCGCTTAAAACAGAAATACTCCCACAGGGGAAGTCACCGGAAACCGAAAATACCTTAGTGAAAAGGAGACCAGGGTCTCCTATAACAAACGGTGTGGCCTAGGCTTGAAGTTCTATCTCTTCCATCTGTTTCCACATCTGAAAACAAACAGAGTGGACTAGATTTGTTTATTTTCTGCACACTGATGGAATGCTTTAAGAATTTGATGAAAGCCTGGGACTTTCTTCCTAGAATAGTGCACACATGCAAATACATAGAAGACGTTGTAAACGTGTTGGTGATTGACGGACACTCTGAAGGTTCATGGCCACTCTAATAACTTCATCTTAACTGATTACATGGCAACAATCCTGTTTCCAAAGGTCAGATTCTAAGGTTCCAGAGTTGCAACTTCAACATGTCTTTTTTCTTGGGGTGGGGGTACATAATTCAACCCACAGTGTGTATATTTATGTAAGCTAACAATCCAGGAGGCTGTAGTAATCCAGACAAGTTAAAAGCTTAAGACTAAGGTGGTGGTGGTGGAAAAGGGGGAGAGAATTGTATTTAAGAGATATTTTGGAGGCAAAAAGTGATAGGATTTGACAATACTGGATTTGGAGATATTTTATATGTAACAGTAAAGGAGAGAAAAGCATCAAGGGTTCCTCTTGGTATCTGGCTTACAGAACCAGATAGATGGCACCTCCGGTCACTGAAACACTGCAGGAAGGTGGTGCTGGGAGGGGAGACCACATGTTTAGGTTTTGGTGTGTTGAGTCTGCGGCTGAGTCTGGAGATGCTGGGCAGGCAGCTGGATGCCCTGGTCTGGGTCTCACAAGAAAGAACTGGAGATATAAATGTGAGTCGTCCGAGTCTGGTGTTAACTGAAGCCAAGGATGTGAATGAGATTGACTGGAGGTTGGGAGTGGATAGAATGGGCCCAGACTTGGGCATTTCAGAACTCCCAAGATTAACAGTGTGTGAAGGAGAATGATCCTTAGTGCTAGGATTTAAGAAAACACATGTTAAAACAATTCAATTTATTTTTCCAATTTCATGTCAAAAAGATTAAGTCTCTTCTGGTTCATGATTTAATAATTGACTTCCTAACAGAAGCTACTAGACCAATGATCTTGAGCATCAACTGGAATTCCATTCATTTACTCCATCACAATATTTTTAAGCAAGTAACATGGGCTAGATTCTGTGGAAAAGCAAAGATGGGGAGGTCTTCTTCAAGAGGTGTCCAAAATTACTACAGATGTGGAGACTGGCCCTATGAGAAGATGTCCTTCATAATTCCAAGAATTCTGTCTTCACTCGGGAGTTATGATGACACAGTGTTTAATCTATCTGAGTGCTGTGCATGGTTACCTCTACCAATTAAGACTGACTTTTTAAATTTTTTTCCCCAAAATTGCCAGTGTTAGACTGCTTTTGTTTATTGGCTTAACTGATGATATTCCACTTGCCCTTAAAGAGATACCTAACTTTAAAACTGAGTCAGCATTGAAAAATATCCAGAGTTTTAAAATGCATTCTGCACGAGTGCCTGGAATCCGTATTTTATTTACAGACCCAGCATATATTCAGCACAGCTGTGTGGCCCGCCAAGGTAAGGTTGAAAGTCAGGGTCATTTTCTGAACTTTGATTAAACATATCACATTCAACTGGAGCACAAATGGAGGCCATTATTATTATTATAGTTGGGTCCAGAAGGGTTACTCACATGGGAACACCCTAAAGATCACAGGAAAATATATCTTTGTGCAAGACCTCTGAAGAGGTGGCCTTCATTCTTTCTTTTTCCTGGAAGCAACACCTGCCTGGAATCATATATCTGACTCAATAATGAGGCTGTGTGACTTTACATGTTGCAATAATGTCTAAACATAAAACAGTATTGCTTTGAACTCACACTGTACTCTTCATCCCCGGTCTTTCCCATCATTAGCTAATTAAACCTCACAGTTTAGGAGGAAAAGTACATACTCACCTCCTTTTACCAAAGGGAATGTCTTTGAGAAGATAAATGATAAGAGTGGACAGTTACTCCAACCTGAAGGAAATAGGGAAATGGGCAGAACGTCTTGCATTTGCTGAATAATGTAGATTATCTGGGAATGAAGCCTAAGGTTCACAAGAAGTCATCTAACGAATCTATCACTTTAGAAGGGCTGTATCAAAATGCCACCAGATTCATGGGAAATTATGCCCTTACAAATTCTCGGAAAAGGATAGTCTATGATTTTCCTCAGCAATTTGTTTTGGTAGCTAATAAACTTTACAAAATAAATTCTTGTTTTTAACTTCTTCTTGTTGCTTTTCTTTTCGTAACAACTTACTGAGGTATAAATCACATACGACAAATTCACTCACTGGAAGTGTACAAATTCAGTGGTTTTTAGTGTATTTGCAGATACATGCAACCATCACCACAATTTTACAACACTTTCATCACCTCAAAAAGAAACCAAGCACCCCTTAGCTATTACCACCCTATTCTCTCCACACACTCAGCCCTAAGCAATCATTAGTATGATTCCATTTATATGAAATGTCCAGAATAGGGAAATCTACAGAAGCTGTTTGGGGCTCGTATGTGTTTGTAGACATGTGGGAGAGAGATAAACGGAGGAGGACTGGAGATGATAGCTAAAAGGTACAGAGTTTCTTGCTGGAGTGATAAAAATATTCTAAATTTGACTGCTATGATGGGTGCACATATCTGTGAACATATAAAAACCACTGAATTAAACACTTTAAATAGGTCAATTGTGTGGTATATGAACTATATCTCAATAAAACCAAAACCAAACCAAGCCCTTTGCTGTTGAATCGATTCTGACTCATAGTGACCCTACAGGACAGAGTAGAACTTCCCCATAGGGTTTCCAAGGCTGTGATCTTTATGGAAGCAGACTGCAAACATCTTTCTCTTGAGGAGCAGCAGCTGGTGGGTTCAAATCGCCGACCTTTTGGTTAGCAGCTGAGGGCTTAACTACTGCTGCACCAGGGCTCCTTCTATCTCAATAAAGCTGCTTTAAAAACAAACAAAACCAAACCACACCAGTCCCTTTGCTCTCCCCTTAACCCACTCCACCTCACCCACAGCACTTCTCATCACATTCCCCTTTTTCTACTTTGTTTTTCTCATGTCAATTATCACCACCTACAACCCAGAGACACCTCAGAGGAAAGGCCTGGTGATCTACTTCTGAAAGATCAGCCACTGAAAACACTAAGGAGCACAGTTCTCTCTGACACACAGGGAGTTGCCACAAGTCAGAATTAGGGCTTCTAGGGTGCAAACCCCTGCTGAGAATTTGCATTTCTCAAGTTACCGGGAAATGCTAACGCTGCTGGTTAGAGACCATTTCTGAGAACCACTAGTAGGGCAGTGGTTTTCAAAATTTACTTTACATAAGAATCACCTGGGGATCTTGTCTCCCCAGTGTAGATTCTGATTCAGTATATCTGAGTTGGAAATGTAAATTCTCAGCAGGGGTTCAAACCAGAATGAACCAGTCTGAAGCACTGGTTGGAATCAACTCAACAGCAACTGGTTTTAATCACACTATATACTTTGCTAGGAAACCCTGGTGGCATAGTGGTTAAGAGCTTGGCTGCTAACCAAAGGGTCGGCAGTTTGAATCCACCAGCTGCTCCTTGGAAACTCTACAGGGCAGTTCTACTCTGTCCTGTCAGGTCACTATGAGTTGGACTCCATGGCAATGGGTTTGGTGTTTTTTTTTTTTTTTTTGGTATGTACTTTACTTATTTTTTACAATTATTGTTTGTCTCCCTCTACTGGAATGCAAGCTCCACAAAGGTAGGTATTTTTTATAGGAGACCTAAAACCAAAACAAACAAAAAATACAGTTGGTATGGGGAGAATAAATTAGAATCTGATGATTCTCTTAGAAATAAAATATTATGTAAATTCATAGAACAAAACCATGGGGCACACTATGGAAAATCATTAAGTCGGGGATGAAGCTTCTGGCCCTAACCATTTTTCTTCTTAGAGATCAGGATTGGTGATAACTCGTGACCTTTATTCTTAAGCAAGGCAGACAGGGGGCCAGGTGACTTTACTGGAAGACACAGAATTTGTGCCTGCCCTAGAGACAATGAATAACATCCACACATCGAATGACTTCAGCCTCTTTTGCTTAGAAATCCTGCTCGCTTGTTTTTATATGGTGTCTTCATAAATAAATTAGGATCCCAATTAATGCAAAAGTAGGTTGTAAAAGAATTTCCCCCTTGGGCCAATAATTTCTCCCTTTTGAAAAATAAGAAAAAAAGGGTTAGGTACTCCCTTTCTTTGTGGCACATTTTGCTGGGCTATGGTTGCCCAGATTGCTGCAGGGCTGTGGGAACCTCCTTGTTTGAAGCCTCCTTCACTGAGGGAACAAGGCTGTTTCTGGGGCTCAGGATCCCTCGCATAAAGGGAGCATCTTCCCTGCTGTTACACTTGCAGGTAGTGCTTGCTATAAGGAGCCCTGGTGGTACAATTGTTAAGCGCTCGGCTGCTAACTGAAAGGTCAGCGGTTCCAACCCAACCAGCTGCTCCCCAGGAGAAAAGTCCTAGCTATCTGCTCTGGCAAAGATTTCAGTCTAAAGAACCTTATAGGGCAGTGTCTTAGGCTGGGTTCTCTAGAAAAGCAAAACCAGTAAAGTGTATAAATATATACAGAGAGAGATTAATATTAAGGAAATGGCTCATGCAGTTATAGAGGCTGGAACGTCCTAAGTCTATGGGTTAGGCTGGAGGCTTCTTCTGATTCACACAGCCACAGGGGCTACTGAACCCAAAACCGGCAAGTCAGACAGCAGGGTTCTTGCTCGCAGGCTTCGAAGACCTGACAAATCCCAAGATCAACAGGCAAGATGACAGGTAAGCTGCTAGCTCAAGTCCCAAGAACTGGAGGTCAGACAAACAGGAGCCAACTGTAGGATCCAGAGCGAGCAAAGGCCTTCCCAGAAAGTCCACATATATTGGATACAGGCCACACTCCCAAGTAAACTCCCTTTCAACTGATTGGCTACTCACAGCAGATCCCCTCACAGAGGTGATCACATTATATTAAACCTCATCATGGAGATGATCACATCATTATATGATTGCCAAACTGGACCATAACTGCCAAACCACTGAGAATCATGGCCCAGCCAAGTTGACACACAACCTTAATGATCACAGGCAGTTCTACTCTGTCACATGGGTCAGAACCAACTTGACAATACCTACCAACAACAAAAACAGTACTTGAATTGACAGTGCCTTTCACTGTAAATAAGAGCCATGTGAAATTGTTTCATCAGTCTTTGTCTCTTGCTCTCTAGAAACTTTCAACTCACTGTGATTAAGACACTGAAAATATGATCAAGCCTAGAAAGGGGCGGAACCCCAATTCAGTAAAGCAGAGCTGTTATCTCTAGTGCTGCTGTTGTCGTTGGCTGCTGTCAAGTTGTGGTGACCCCATGCGCAATAAAACAAAACTTTGCCTGATCTTGAACCATCCTCATGATCAGTTGGGGATCGAACTGTTGTGATCCATAGGATTTTCACTGGCTTTCAACAGGCCTTTCTCCCAGTGTTAGTCTGAAAGTTCCAATGAAAACTGTTCAGCATCATAGCAACACGCACCCCTCCACTGACAGATAGGTGGTGGCTGCACATAAGGTTCACTGGCCCGGAATTGAACCCAGGTCTCCCACATGGAAAGTGAGAATTCTACCACTAAACAACCACTGCTCTTGTTATTTGTAGTAACGCCCAATGATAGGAGATCCTAGGTTAAGTACGTTCTCTAAATTATCTCATTTGGTCCTCAAACAGTCCAATCAGTGGGTACTATTATTAACACCAATTTCCAGATTTGGAAACTGAGGCTTAAGGGCATAGACACATCAGTTCCCCTCCAGCCCCCCATCCAACATTGTTTCCCCTATTTTCTATTAATAGCATCCCTTTCCTTAGGGGAAGTTTCTGCCCCACTCCCTGTAACTCTGTGCAGAGCGTGTGAACCTAGGCTCAGGCCACCTGAGAATGGTGATTCCAATTGGGGTTCTTTTACTAGATTTTATATCCAGACATTGAGAGAGAGACTTTCTTTCTTTTTTGCCTAGGGTCATGTTATGGATTGAATTGTGTTCCCCTAAAAGATACGTTGAAGTCCTAACCCCTGTACTTGTGAATGTGACCTTGTCTGGAAGTAAGGCTTTTCTTCTGTTATCAGCTACATTAAATGAGGTTATACTGGAGTACAGTGGGCCCTAATCCTAATCCCTACTGAGTGATGTTTTATTAAGTGGGGACAGACAGGGAGAAAAGAGAATCAGGCGATAAGAGGCTCAAGGATCCGTAAGCATCAAAGGAACGCCAAGAAACACCCGGGGCTACAGAAACGGCAAAGATTAGAAAGGATCTTCCCCTATAACTGGTAGAGAGAGAATTGCCCTGTCTATGCCCTGGATTCGGACTTCTAGCCTCCAGAATTGTGAGAAAATAAATTTTTGTTCTTTAAAGCTACCTTGATGGTATTTTTTATGGCAGCCCCAAGAAACTAACAGGTCACTCACATGGAAAGACAGAATCTGAACCGAAATCCTTTCTCCTCCAGCATCTAAGGAGAATCCTGCCTGTAACAGAAGAGAATGAGAGAAATACATCAAGAAATGCAACGCCTAGAGATAGAAAGAATATTGATATTTTTTGAGTTTCTGAGGCCAGGTCTATTTCTAGACTGACAATAACCAAAAAAAAAAAAAAAAAAAGACTCATGGCAACGAGATGTGTTAAAGAGTAGAACTGCTTTACAGGGTTTTCTTGGCTGTAATCTTTATAGAAGCAGATTGCCAGGCCTTTATTCCACAATATCACTGGGACAGTTTGAACTGCCAACCTTTCAGTTAATAGTTGAGTGCAAACCATTTGCACTACCTAGGGACCTTAAGGAAACTCTGGTGGTGTAGCGGTTAAGAGCTACATACGGTGGCTATGAGTCGGAATTGACTTGATGGCAACAGGTTTGGCTTTGGTTTTGGTTTTTTTGAGGTGTCTAAACCAAAACCAAACCCATTTGCCGTCGAGTCGATTCTGACTCATAGTGACTCTACAGGACAGAGTAGAACTTCCCCATACGGTTTCCAAGGAGTGCCTGGTGGATTTGAACTGCTGACCTTCTGGTTAGCAGCCATAGCTCTTAACCACTATACCACCAGGGCTTCCTAGGGTCCTTAAAGTGGCAATAAATAACTCATTTTTTCTTACTTGAGTTAGAATTCTGTCATTTGCAACCAAGAGTTATTTTTTGTCCAAAATTATGCAATGATTGTCAGAAAAGGTCATAAAGCTGGTTTTAAATCCATGCCTACATGACTCTAAAGCCTATGCACTATGCAATACTTCATCTAGCTTCTATGACTATGAGCCAGATATTCTGAATTAGTCAAATATTAATACAAAGAAAGGGTATGAAAAGAGTATTATCACCCCAAGGGGCAGATTTATCAGTAAGCAAGGTATGCACAGGCTTACAGTAAGCAAGATATGCACAGGCTTATTTGTGTTTACTTACTAATCTGTAGTACACAGTTTCACACATGATGAAAAACAGGTGAAATTGTGTACTACAGATTAATAAGTAAGCACAAGTAGGCCTGTGCATACCTTGCTTATTGGGTACTCCGTCCCTGGATCACCACTGACTGACCTACTCTACATATCCCCAAATACTAAAACCGTGTCCAAAGAGTGAGGAATAGCAAAAATGCATGTATTTTCAGAGTGAAAATAAAGCACTTCTTTCTCTCCTAGAATAAATCACCACAGATGGTAATATGAGTTCCAGGAGAGTAACTGATTTTTCCTGCAACTTTGAGTGTAAATATCTTCTCATCTGAGTGATCTGATATACCAGACTGAGGCAACGGCTGCCAGTGATGGCGGAAAGGCTGAAGAATGATTTGGAATTGTACATGGAGTGCAATAATTAGTTACGCAAATCTGACCTGGACCTACAAGTCTACACCTTGTCCCGCATAATGCTGCATGGCTTATGATGATAAGCAAAACTTTACATGCAATGCCTTTACCTCTTCCCTTTCCTGTGTCATATTTGTATCACTAGCTGAATGAACTATGGTTTACTGTCATGGAAAATTCAACGTAAGTTTTTATTATAAAGTAGCATTTAAATAATACAGCAGAAACTATTGAAAATACAAAGAGAAATGGATAAAGACATACACACACATACAGTTCTCCATACGTCCACACAGGCATCTACTGCCCATTTTTTTCAAGTCTCCAGGCATCACTTAAAATGTTTGACCTTAAAATTCAACATTATAGAAAGTCCCAGTAGCTGGCAGTGATGTAAAAAAAGTAAAAATAAATAACAAAAGTATACGCAAGAAAGACTTGGAGGTTAAAAACCACCCTCCTCAGTGAATCTTGGGT
Organism: Dugong dugon; assembly: GCA_030035585.1. NCBI lineage: Eukaryota > Metazoa > Chordata > Mammalia > Sirenia > Dugongidae > Dugong > Dugong dugon. The sequence goes on along the minus strand of CM057466.1, from coordinate 107,303,164 downwards.
GAAATAGGAAGTATCAGAAATAACAGTTTCAGAGTGGTTGAGAACAACAATACTTAGAATATATAAATCTAAATTTATGATATATGACTAATATGTGTCTTAGATGCAAATTCATGAACTTAAAGTTCTGTTAATAACTTAGAAAAAATGCGAGTAAAGCAACAAAACTTTTATCTCCAGCTAGGAAAGGAACATCAAAACAAATGGAAGGAAGAAATGAGAAAGTCACTGATAATAAACAAAAGTACAGTTAATACATCAGAACGTGTGCGCATGTGTGGTGTTTTAAACCGTGGAATTAATAAATTGAAGGTTGATTCTTTGGGGGAAAATTGCCAAATCAATACCTAGTCTAATAGAAAGATGATAGATAATTGGTTTGAATGTCAAATGCGGGCCTGAAAGATTTTTGTCTAATCCTACAAGTAATATACGCTCAACCATAACAACCAAATTCAGAAAATAAAAGCAAAATAAATAAGACCATTTCATTGTTTCATGCCACCTCCTTGCCCATTTTACTTGCAACACGCTCATTTTAATGTTTCCCCCACAGTATTATCACCCCTTACCCACTGACATCCCTAATCTCTCATCATCTAAAACTGTCTTAGAAATACCGCTGAAAAATTTTTTCCATTATTCCTCTGAACTATCATGTGTAGTTTGACCTTAACGCTTCACATCCACAACTAAACCTTCATGCCTGAGTACCTACAGAAACATCTGAGCTGATGTCACTGCTTCCATAGTCTCCACTTTCTGGCCATTTGGCACACTGCCCATCAGGAGCTGTGGTCCTTGGTGAGGAATGCAGCTACTGTTAAAATCTTGGCCAGGCAGGTTTAGGAGTGGAGTTGTGGTTAGCTGTCTGCACCTCTCTTTGCTCCCACTCTTCAAATTCCTAGTGGTGTCTCCAACTGGCCACAGACAACTGGAAGCCAGAGGGCCAGGGGGCCTGTGTGGTGCGGTCTTTTAATCTGTCCAGGTCAGTTTCTGCAGAGGCTGGCAGAGCGTGGAAGACTACTGGAGGGACTAACAGAGAAGGGACTAATGGAGAATAACCAGTAACTAGCAGTCCCGTGTTCCTCCCTCTCTTCCTCCCGGAGGTAATATGAACACGGCCACAGTGAATTTCTCACTTTCTCTGAATCTAACATATTCTCTGAATCCTTACCTTGCGTGCATTGTTTCCTTGGGCAGCAATTCCCTTCCTCCATTTCTCTGCCTGGCAAACTCCTACTTATCCCTCAAGATCCAGCTCAATTGTCGCCACTCTCTTTCAGCTACATCATGAAAAGGGAGGAAGGTCCTAAGAATGAGACAAAAAACATAAGATCAGGTCCTCAATTTGCCCCTCACTGATTGACGTGTCCTTGAGTAAGAAACTTCTTTAAGCTTCCTCTTTTGCAAAATGGGAATACCTGCCTTGGTATCATTTTTTCAGGAATAATGAAAAGATCAGTAGATGCTCTTTAAATACAAACCATTAAAAAAATTTAATTATGTTGTTGTTGCTCTTACTATTTTTAAAAACTAATATTTTATTGTCTTTCAGGTGAAAATTTACACAGCAAATTAGGTTCCTATTTAATAATTTCTACACAAATTATTCAGTGATATTGGTTACATTTTTCACAGTGTGTCATCATTCTCATTCATTCTGTTCTGGTTGTACCATTTCCAATACTCTGGTTTCCCTGCCCCCTTGCCTTCTCATCTTTGCTTTAGAGTAATTTTTGACTGTTTGGTCTTCTATAGATGATTCTTTAAAGGAGCTTATTATTCACGGGTGATAGTTTTTATTTTATCAGCCAATCTGTTACTTAGCTAAAAGGTGACCTCAAGGCATAATTTCGGTCTAAGGTTTATAGAGTATCTTAGAGTGATAGTCTCAGGGAGTCCACTAGTCTTAACTCATCCAGTAAGTCTGGACATTTTTAGAATTTGGGTTCTGTTCCACATTTTTCTCCCCTTCTATCAGGACCCATCTATTGTAGCCCTGATCAGAACGGTCGGAAGTAGTAGTACAGCATTGTCTAGTTCTTTCAGGGTAGATGAGGCCATGGTTTGTGTAGACTATTAGCCTCATAGACTAGTTCCTGTCTAAGCCTTTGGTTTCCTTTTTTCTCTTTTGTTCCAGGTAAGTAGAGACCAATAATTGTATCTTAGATGGCCACTAGGAAGCTTTTATGCTCTTGCTGTTTAGAATTTTCTTCTGTTCAGACTGTGCCTGGTGCGAAAATCAACTGGTGGCATTCAAATACTGACCCTCCATTTAAATACTATTCACTTCATTTAAACACTAATTTACTCCCATTCAAATACTAGTTAACCCCCACCCGTTTTTTTCTACAGCCCCCATTTTTCCTCTTCTATTCACTTATTTACCTTTCTTTTTTCTCTCGTTTTGTTGTTTTCTTGTTTCTGACAGTTTATACCGGTGCTCATATCTAAGGATACTTTACCTTTGTAGGTGCATTTCACCGTTAAATATCGTTAAATCTTTTAGCAGTCGGGGGAAAAAGTCCTCACAAAACAAAACAAACAAACACAACTCTCCATTCTACACTGCCATGCGCCAGGAGCGAGCATTCAGCTTTGCAGTGCCCAAAACGCGTCCCTAGGAGCCTTGGTGGTGCACTGGTTAAAGCGTGGCTGCTGACCAGAAGGTCAGCGGTTCGAACCCAACAGCTGCTCCGTGGAAAAAAGATGTGGCAGTCTCCTTCCCTGAAGAGTTACAACCTTGGAAACCCTATGGGGCAGTTCTTCCCTGCCCTATAGGGACCTACCAGTAAGAATCGAACAGACGCCATTGCGTTTGGCGTTTTTTTTCCAGAGGCGCAGGCGCAGAGCGGATGGCAGATTGGCCTCCTCTGCCGCCCGCGCCGTAGCCCGCGAAGGAAAGCCGGAACCTCGGACGGGCGCATGACGGGGTGGGCCGGAACTTCGGGCGGGGAGCACGGTGAGGCAAGGACTACAACTCCCGTCGTGCACAGTGGCTAAAGGGCGTTCGGCTGCCTCATTCTTTCCGATTCTTACGGCGTGTCTAGGAACTGAGGAGTAGTAAATACAGCGACTGTAATAGTCTCTGGCGAAGGGAGGCCCAGAACAGCTCACGAAATGCCACCTGCGCTTTATTTGGTTCGCTCTGAAATAGCGGAACCCATTGTTCGGCCGGCCGGGTTTTCGGGGGGACATTAAATGTGGCCGGACGCTGAGGCGCGGCGGTTTAATTCCCCGGCGGCGGCTGGCTGAGTTGGATGAGATGGTCCTGACTGGACTTATCCGGAAACTCGGTAACGTTCTGTGACCCCGTGCAGCCCCTCGCCGAGGCACCCTCCAGTCGTGACCACTTGTTGAGAATGGCCTTGTCATCTTGCCCCTGGCGGGCCACCCCACGACGGCTCCCGCTCTTGACCTGGCTTCGCCAGGAAGTTCCCGGCACTTGGCTTGCACTGTGTGTAAAGTCCGCGGTGGCGGCCGTAGTACACCCGGCCTGTCTCTCAGAAAACCGGCTCCTTTATTTCCTCGTGCACCCAGCTTCCAGCGCAGATAACGAAACGTTAGGGTAGATTCTGGGAAGGAGTCAGTTTGGAGTCGGCATGTAAAATAGTTGTTGCTGTCCTTTGACAGGTCATCAGCTGGCCGAGATCAGGGAACGCGCCCTCAGGAATATTCTCTGCAAGATTGAGCACCACTTAATCTGCTATGCTGATCTAATTCAGGAGAGGCTACTTTTTCTCCATTTGCTGGAATGGTTCAACTTCCCATCTGTTCCAATGAAAGAAGAGGTTCTAAACCTGTTGAACAGTTTAGTTAAGGTAGGATCATTTTGGAATAAAATAAGACGAGTGTTTCTTAATCATTTACATGTACCATTTGTTGAAAGTTAGATAATTGGGACGTTTTAAAATCTGAAAACAGCCAGAGATGTTGAATTTTAATTCAGCTGGATAGATAGTTATCTTTTGTTTGTGATGTTGAATCTCACATTGCTTTTGTTGTTCTGAGGTAGTGCCTTTATTTCTGATTCCTAGTATGTTCTGATTTTTTGGGATCCTCTTTGAAGGTCAGTATTTGTCATTCTGCTTTTCCTTATATTCTGATGTTTACGTGTGTTTGTATGAAAGAGAACACATTTATGAATAATGTTACAGACCAGGATTAGTAAATAGCACAAGTATGTTAAGTTGCTTATCCTATGTCTGTTTTTCAGGTTTATGTTCCTTTGCCTACCTCAAGAGTAGTAAGTTGTCAGGGTCAAATGTCAAAATGCAAGTTTAAACTTTGAAAACTGTAAAATACTATAAAATTATAAGGAATTGTTATTGTTACTTTGGCATCCTTTTGACTAATGGCATACGTTTTTGTGCTTGTGGAGTTGAGAGTACAGAGAAAAACACGTTGAGTTTATAGTTTTTAACCATGTTAGTGGCAGAGTTACTAATTCAATTTAGGGTAGAAGATTAATTATATCTATCTTTACTGTTTTCTCATTAGTAAAATTAGAAACAAACAAAATGGCAATCATCTCCACTGACTGGGGAGCAAGTGAAATTGATGTGTATATCTTTAGAATTAGAACCTTTACTGTTTTGTTAACCAGTTGGTGACAAGGCAGAGCTGAATTCTAGTGGAAGATGTGAGATTTCCACTGAAGGGAAAGATAATAAATAAGACAGTAATGTACAGTAATGGTTTTTTTTATCTTTAACTTTTATATTTATAAACATGAGATTAAACAGTTACTTGTTAATTATATTTCAGAATCAAATGGCTAAGCTACTTTTTGAGACAAAACTTTATTAAAATTTTCAGTGCAAGAATAACCAATTGATATTCACATCATGCAAAATAAGACACTAATTGTTCATTTTCCAAATGATAAAAACAAGCCGTATTCAATATAGACTATTGTCCCCCCAACTATGTGTTGTAAATCCTAATCTCTATGCCTGTGTTATAATCCCATTTGGGAATGGGTTGTCTTTGTTATGTTAATGAAAACAGGATTAGTGTAGGGTGTGTCTTGAGTCAATCATTTTGAGATACAAAAGAGATTGAACAAGCAAGTGAGAGAAGTAGAGATGGGGGCAGAGAGATGCCAAGGCACATAAAGATTGCCCAGGAGCAGCAGCTCAGAGGAGACAAGGACTTCCTCCAGAGCCAGCAGAGAGAGAAAGCCTTCCCTTAGAGCTGCAACCTGAATTCAGACTTCTAGCCTCCTAAATTGTGAGAAAATAAATTTCTGGTTGTTAAAGCCATCCACTTGCAGCATTTCTGTTAACAGCAGTGCTAGATAACTAAGACAACTATGTAGTAAGGAAGAGGAAGAGAAGTTTTAAGACTGAAATAGTCACCCATGATGCCATCACTGAGAGCTTAACCACTTATAATGTTTTGGAATAGATCCTAACAAACTTTTAAAATGGACTCATACTCTATTTACAGTTTCATAAGACTCAATATATCATTATTTCCCTACATCCTTAATAATGAAGGTCATGATTTTTAATGACTGTATTATAAAGATACCATTTTCTAACCTCTATTGCTAAGCACTTAATTATTACTTATTTTTTGCTGTTTTAAATCATGCTATGATGTGAACATTTTGTTCACATATTTTATTGTTTCCTTATGATTCACTTCCAGAAGTGGAATTAATGAGTCAGAGGTAAAGAACTTTTTTCAGATTTTTGATACATATTACCAGATTGAATGTCAGAATGATTATATCAATTACACTTTTAACATTGTTGTTAGGTGCCCTCCAGAGGTTTCTGACTCATAATAACTCCATGTGACAGAGTAGAACTGCCCTATAGGGTTTTCTAGGCTGTAATCTTTACAGGAGCAGATCACCAGGTCTTTTCTCCCAAGGAGCTGCTGGGTGGGTTTGAACCGCCAACCTTTAGGTTAGCAGTGGAGCTTTTTTAACCATTGTGCCACCAGGGCTCCTCTTTCAACATTAGTGGGCCATTTATTGTCAATTAAAGTTTTTGAAAACCCATAAGTACATTTCATGTTTATGAAACTCTCAACTTTTTGAATGAGGTTTTCTGTTTGTAAAAATGATAATCAAACTGTCTTTGATTTTGACAAGAAACATTGGAAAGTGGATGATATGCATCCGCTTACTGATAGATGATAGATAGTATCCTTAAATTGGATACTAAGGGCGAAGTCTCCTGTTTCCTAACTTGTTCTTAGCTGTGTTTGTATTATTGTTGGTTTAGAGAATCCACACCCTGCACTATTTCCTTTTGTCTCTTGCCATTAACAAAAAATAAGGTCTCTTTCAGGGGAAGCTGGGCAGTTGAGATACCAGAAAGAGTGTGTTCCGGGGTGGGGCTGATTGGAGGTGGGAGAGGAGTAACTCATTTAATAGTTAAACGTGGAAATTGACAACATGCATTTTCAGTGTTCAGTAGCTGGGCTTGTCTCTCATGAATGTTATCGAGTGTTTTACGTATGTCTCTGTAAACCTATGTTCTTGTACTCATGGAAGTTCTTTAGTTTGGGCCATATCAATACAAGATTTATTTATTTTTTTAAAGTGAAACATCTGGTCTACCAAAAATTATTTCATTGCTGTAAGACAAAGTTTGGGGCCCTGATTGCACAGTGGTTAAGAGCTCTGCTGCTAACTGAAAGCTCGGGTTCAAACCCACGCAGTGGCTCTGAGGGAGAAAAGACCTGGTGATCTGCTCCCATAAAGATTACAGCCTGGGAAACCCTATAGGGCAGTTCTACTCTGTCACATAGGTTGCTATGAGTCAGAATTGACTCATCAACACTCAACAACAACGAGACAAAGTTTAGAGATTTTGATAAACCAAAAACCAAACCTGTTGCCATCGAGTCGATTCCGGCTCAGAGCAACCCTATAGGACAGTGTAGAACTGCCCCATAAGGCTTCCAGGGAGTGACTGGTGGATTCAAACTGCCCACCTTTTGGTTAGCAGCCAAGCTTTTAACCACTTTGCTGTAAGGGCTCCAGAGCTTTTTGTATTTATGTTTGTTTTCAAGACTATGCTCTTCTTTTTAGTATCCCCCAGCAGTCCAGCATTTGGTTGACCTTGGTGCAGTAGAGTTCTTATCTAAGCTTCGTTCTAATGTGGAGCCAAATCTACAGGCTACAATTGATGGCATTCTGGATGGACTATTTATTCTTCCTTCAGAAGTTCCAACACTGCATTCTACATCTTACCAAGCCAATCCAACTGGTAACACTTTAAAATCAATTTAATGCATTCTGTTTAAATATAAGGAAAGGGATCTTAGATTAAAAAAAAGAAAAAGATTTTTCTCACCCCCTAAGCCGTATTTTTCTATGTTAACTGATGTGAACTTGATCTTTTATTTTTGCCCTTCTACTATTATTCAAAGGATACATTTATATTGATACATATGTATACATTTGGCCAAGTTTCCTAAAAGATGCCATTTACTTTCTTTTGTGAGATTAGCTTGACAGATTATTCTTTAACAATAACAACAAATTTCCACTGAGCACTAATTGCTGTGTGCCAGACATTGTTCTAAATGACCTAAACTTGCAGTTTTGAATCTTGTTCTTCACATCCCACTATTATGATACCTACTTTAACTCATGATTTTGTTGTGGGGACTAAATAAAAATGAGATAATGCAAATATTTTATGAACAGCAATGCACCATGGTACACTGATGAAAATCAGAGTCAGAGAGACATGGATTAAGTTCCAGTTCTGCCAGTAGTTGTGTGACCTTGGCTGAGGTACTTAACCCCTCAGGCTGCAGTTTTCTCATCCAAAAATGATGATAATAATAGTATCCCTCTCATAGAATTGTTACAAGGATTCAGTGAGACTGTGCCTGCAAGGTGCTTACCATAGGGCCTGGCATGTATAAGCACAGTGATGTTGGCTGTACTGTGTGCTCTGGTTCCTTAATGCCCGTTGTAGTGCCTTACACATGGAAGGCATTTAAATATATTTGAAGAAAAAAATGCTCATGAAATTTATGTGATTGGTAGTGAAAGTATAAAAGTTCTTTTTACTTATTTAACCTGAGATACTATATTTTTCTTTATACCATTCCTAGTACTGCTGCTGTAACTGTTGGTGCTTATTGTTAACAACAGCAATAATAGAGCTGTCATTTATTGAGCTCTCCTGTGACAGGGCACTCAATGGAGTGATTGAAGCATATTATCCTGTTAACTCTTCAAACAGCCTTTTGACTGTGATGTTAGTATTATTATTTTATAATATTTTTTCATTTTATATTATTTCATAGATGAGAAGCATTTTGTAAAGTTTTTTGTTCAGTAAACTAACTTGCCCAGAGTTTCTCAGTTTGCTAATCTGTGGCAGAACCAGGGTTCTGACTTTGCTTTATCTTTACAATAATGCGGGAGCAATTATATACACCTTCTCCTCACTTATTGACTATCTTGTGACATTTCGTATCTGTGACAATAGCAAAAAATCTACTATCCGACTATTTTGTGCATTAATGACATACGTCTGGCGCTAACAGACGCCAGGGTGTGAGATGAGAGTAACCCTGGCTGTGATGGTTAGGGTTATGTGTCTGCTTGGCTGGAGCATGATTCTCAGTGGTTTGGCAGTTACATAATGATGGCATTTGGCAGTTACGTAATGATGTAGTCATCCATTTTGCATAATGTAGATTTTCGCATAATAACCTACCCTTTGGAACCTAACCATGTCAATAAGTAAGGATTGGGTGTAGATAGCAAGGCATTGGTGGTTCAGTGGTAGAATCCTCAGCTTCCATGCTAGAGACCCGGGTTCAATTCCCAGCCAGTGCACCTCATGTGCAGGCACCACCCATCTGTCAGTGGAGGCGTGTATGTTGCTATAATGCTGGACAGGTTTCAGTGGCATTTCCAGACTAAGATGGACTAGGAAGAAAGTCCTGGTGATCTACTGCTGAAAATCTGCTAAGGAAAACCACATGAATCACAGTAGAACATTGTCCTATCAGTAGCCTAACGGGGCAGCATTTTGTTATGTTGTGCATGGGGTCACCATGAGTCAGGGGCTAACTTAACAGCAGCTAATAACAATAGCAATAACAACAGCAGCAATTATATAGCTAGGTTGTGATGCTGGTTGTAATCCTTGGTGCTTATTGAACATGAGTTCTTTATCAGGCATTGTGCCACATGCTGTCCTCTCAGTTATTCTCCAGCTTACTAGGTGGTATGATTTACTCATTCAGTCACTCAAGCCCAAGACTCTGGTTAATCTGGGGATAAGGCAGTGTTCACAGCTACCATGAAGCTTATAGTGAAGAAAATAAAAAAGAAGTAAATAAGTACATGATTTCAGATCATGATATGTGTTAGAAAGAAAACTAAACATAGATAAAAAGTGACCAGGATTAAAAGGTAAGAGTCCTGGCTCAGCCACAGATTAGCAAACTGGGTAATTTTGAGCAAGTTAGTTTATTGAACAAGAAACATTTACATTTAGCAATTAATCAGTCATGTAGTAATACGTGTTTTCTTTTTAGCTTTTTCACAAGAACCTGAAATCTTGACAGGGTATTTTCCTCAAGACAGAAGTAATTTCCAGCAAACGGAAGTGCCTCCACGACCAGTGGGTGTGTATATGTAGTAAAGTGAATTCTTGTAAATAGGTAAATCTGAAATAAAGGGGCTTCTCCTGTTACTGTGAAGCTATTTCTTAAACGAACAAACTTGGATTTTTAGTACCAGACTAAATGTTTCAGTTGCATCAAATTGTACACTTAAAAATGGTTAAAATGACAAATTTTTTGTCATATATATTTTAGAACAATGAAATTCTTTTAAAAAGAATATGAAAAGGCAAAAAAAAAAAAAAAGTAATTTGAATCGTGTAGTTTAAAATTGTGTTGGCCTCTCGGGTTTCTTTTTGTTTTGTTTGAGCACTGATATTTGATCTTCAACCGTATGGCCTTCAAGTCATCTTCATAGAGGCTTACAGTTAAAGAAGAAGTTTAACACCATACAGGATATTTGAGCATGACTAATTAATTATAGTATATGATTATATCAGCATTAATTTGTGCAAGTAAAGATTTTCTCCAAATGTCAGTTTCTTTTATGTTAAATTTAAACTCGATAATCTAGTCAGCCACAGGATAAAATAGAAAATTCAGTTGAAACTTTAAAATATCATTCATTATTGGTTTGTGTTTAATACTCTTTCTCTAATACTTATTTTAATAACATGTGAGTTCTGTTTAAATTATGAAGAGATCTCTTATTTATCCTGTGAGAGAACAGATTTGAAACTTATTTTGTTTTGTGTATTTTAGGTTACTGTAAGAAGGAACTTTTATTTTGGGAATTGTTTTAAAGGTTAAACCTTTACTCTTAACATTGTATACTGAGGCCTTACATTTTGCTCTTCCATTAACAGTAAATTGGACTGTGAAATGTTTGAAGTTTTCTGCATTTCCTTGGCTGCCCCTAACCACGACAGATAGACACGTTCTTTCCTCTAATGAAAGGTACTGTGCTTGAAGTACTTCAGGTATTCTTGTTCGTTTATCACCATTACATCTGATAGTTAGTACTAGTTATCATTACACGTTTTTACCAGGAAAAAAGATAGTAGCTGTGAAGGGTAGCAGTGGGAATATATGATGATTTTCAGTGTTTCCAAAAGCAAACCAGAAAATTTATGTTTACCCTTAATCAGGCTGTACATAAAGTTTCTTTTTTGTGGTTAGAATCTTTGTACTCCTTGGTGACATGAGTTATTTCTTATTGACCAGATTCTCTGACTGGCCATTGTTTATATCTTGGATTAATAAAAATGGAGAAACTAAACATAAATGCAGTTTTCTGATAGATGCTATATTTCAAAGTATGAGCTCTGTTAGGAGAAAAATTGTATGATGTTGAGAAGGTTGGGAGCCTCTGGTCTAGTCTTCTCTTATGTAATGCATGTTAGTTGGTTGTTTTCCTCACAAGTTTATAGCTGATAGAAAGAAATTTGGAGAGATTTTTAATGTCTAGATACACTTTTTGCTAAAACTTTAATTTCAGTGAGTGGCGCAACAATGAGTTATCTGTCATATTTTGGAGAGAATCTGGAAAATAAAGACCAACTTGCTGGGGTTAGGGTCAGATATAGGTGATGATGGCTGTTATAAGGCATCAGTAGATCCTCTGGGAATATAATGTTTAACAAAGGTTGAGTGCACAGGGTTGTTTCGATCTGTTCATTTCTTAGCTGGTTCCTGAGGAAGAGGTAGTGACGGTTTCTAGCACGGGCCTCTGGATGGTGGATGGTGGTGGCTGAGACCAGGGTAGGGTAGGTGTTGGTTTCTTGGAGTAGGGGTGAACAACTGCTACATTCCTAGGTGGGCAAATATTTTCTAAGAAGTTGATGGGATAAGAAGGTAGTCCTAGCTTGATTCACCTGGAGTAGAAAAGAGAAGTAAGAAATCTAATTCCTAGAGTTTAGCTCTTATTATTATTTTTTTGGTCTCATTTCTTAATTCATTTAGCAGATTTCTTTGAACTCTGTGCCCGTTGACCTTAATGATTTCATTGTGATAGTTTCTGGGCATATGAATGATGTAGATGGTGCAGTCTTTTCACTTGAGGAGGTTCTGGTAGGGGATACAAAGTCAATAAGCGATTATAATACCACAGTATATATGCACGTGGAAGAAGCACCTATACCCAAGCATGCAAATACCTCTGTATTTCAGTATCAATCCTCCGATTTACGTATGTGTGTGTGTAATTTATTTAGAAGGCATGTAGTAACACCTCAGATTCTAGTCCAGCACCACAATCTTTATCTAAGTTTTCCTCAGTTTCTTATTTGTAACCTCATGACAGTACAGATCCCTGGTGGCACAGTGGTTAAGAGCTCGGCTGCTAACCCAAAGATAGGCAGTTGGAATCCACCAGCTGATCTTGGAAACCCTATAAGGCAGTTCTACTCTGTGCTGTAGGGTTACTATGAGTTGGAATCGACTCGACGGCAGAGGGTTTGGTTTTTTGGGTTTTCATGACAGTAAGAAACCTTGCTCTCATTATCTGCATATTTATGTATTTGTTCAGCCCTAGTATACGTGTTGTTTTATTGACTGGGGAAAGGTCAGAGAAGTTTTCCAGGGGGAAGTGGTGTCTCAGCTGAGCCCAGAAGGATTTTTAACAACATCATGCAACTGGGTTACTTAGGGTCTGGTATAGGTGAACTCTTTAAAAATAAATAATACTGTATTTTGTAGCTCTTTGAGAAGTAATAACCACACTTTAATCTGGAATACCTGTGAACTCTTGAAGGATGTTATCATGCAAGATTTTCCTGCTGAGATTTTCCTTCAAAGGCCCAAAATTGTCCAGGTGAGTACCCTGTATCATTGTTTTAGATTTTGAAATACAGGGCTTTTAGCAATAAAACATATATTTCAAAGAGGAGTCCTTGGGAAGGAAATTTGCACTAACATATTTAAAACAAAGAGTATTTGGTTATTTAAACCACTTATTCTTTAACTTTTTTGAATAGTGGTAGTTCTTCTAATAGGTGGTAGTTTTATTCCAAACATGCAGTTTGGCTAGATTGAATTTACCATTTATGGGTCACTGAAAGGGGGAATGGACTTCAGGAGTTTAGGCTGGGCAGTAGTAACCATTATTAGTGGTAAGAATAGCATTGCTTTTTGAGTATCTAGTATGTTTATGGCACAGTGTTGATGCTGGGGAAATGAACTATAATCTTTCCCATCTAGTGTATTGCTTAAATAGTGGAGAGAGAGGGACCCAGAGAAGGATTGTGGCATATCCACAGCATGTAGTTGTGCCTCGGCCTCTTCACAATCACAGGGCTGAAATGGACACCAGTACTGATACATGGTTAACTGTCACAGCTGGTGTGTGATAGCAGAGGAGAAATGTGAATGACCAAAGAAGTGGCAGAATGATTTCGATGTTTGAGATGAAAAGGACTTGAAAGTTCTGTGTAATGTAATGTCCTAAACAGGGATGAATTCCTGTGTTCTCTCAGAATGGGTACTCAGCTAACAGATTTTAGAAACAAGAAACCCTGGTTATTGTGTATAAATTTTATCATCTTATTTTGACCCATCTTTTTACATTATGCTAAATCATTTTTGCTCATTTCTGTTTCTTAGGTCTCATATATATCTGGCGATTCGTTTTATTTCTTTTGGTTATTCACTTAACCTTACTTAAGCTCTGCTCCCTTCTTTAAAGTCAAGCGCTTTGTTTCCTCAATCATTTTCTATGCTGTCTTTATTCCAGGGCCTTTTATCTCTGCTGAAGCTGGCTTTTGGAGGAGATGGGAAGCATCGCCTGGCTCTGCAGTCCATGTCATGCTTGCAGCAGCTGTGCACAAACTTAAGAAACAGACTCAACTTTCACCGAGACCCAGGTTTTTTCTCTAGTAAACAAGGTATTTATGTTGTTCACTCATTAGCCACTGGTATTTGCAGACCCTTCTGAAAACTCCCCTAAATATACTTACTGTTACCGTCAGGCTTACTGTTTATACATTTTCACAATATAAAATTCCCACTCCTGAATGTGATCAGATTATCATCTTTGAAAACAGACTGTGTGAATAACAGTCACCATGCTCTTTTTTGTTTGTTTGTTTTTCTAGGAAATGGTTACAAGGTGTTTTCTTTTTTCTTCCATTCTATATAGAGTGTTGTTCGGAGCTAGAGACTAGGATTCTGAGAATGGCTGTTTGTGTAGGACTTTGGGCATTTAGTCATATACCATGTTAGTAAATTGTTTGGTTTGAAAAACATTGATTTGTATCTTACGAAAACTATTTTATTTTTATTGTGGTAAACACACACACACACACACACACACACACACACACACACACACACACACGTGTATACACGTTTTCAATTTCAGCATTTTTTTATGAGTATGATTCATTGACATTAATTATGTTCACTATGTTGTGCAACCATAACCACTATGCTTTTCCAATTTTTTTTATCACCCTTAGCAGAAACTAAGTAGCCCTTAATAACCCCCCCAAACTGTATTTTTATGCAACTTGTGGTGTAGTCAGCGTTGTACGACACCAGTACCACACTGCTCAGCAAAAAAGTACCACCTACTGGCCAAATAGAGTACTGACCTGACCTTGATTAAAGCAGTCTCTACAACTTATGATTTCTGTGCTTAGACAATCTGCACTGGAAGTCTAATGTTAAACTACAGTGACTTGTCATCATGCTTCAGAGTTAATCCCTGTTTTGTTGAGAGTTTCACTGATCCTGTGCTGCTTGAATATTTAGATTTACATCAGCTTTATTATAGAACTCAGACGGAGTGAGATTTCATCGTTAACATTTTTGAGGCATGGCATTCCACAGTGACTGATAACAGCATCTGTGTGCCCTGTACTTCAGCAGCAGAATATTCTAATGCTGATAAAAATAGTAGGTATCTCTGAAGATTTATTCATTTATTAAATATTTATTCATCACCTACTATGTGCCAGCCAATATTCTAGTCATTGGGTATGTAACATTGAACAAAACAGATAAGGCCCCAGCCCCTATGAGCTTATGTTTTAGAAGGTTGGGTACCGGTAATAAACAAGTAGATAAATGAGTTAGTTTCAGATAATGAGACTGCTTGAAGGAAATAAAGGTGGTATGACAGAAAGGGACCAGTGAAGCATGACTTAATTAGATCGAATGGTCAGAGGAAGCCCCTCAGAGGAGGTGACCTGAAGGGTGAGAATGAACTATCCACTCGAAGAGCTGTAAACAGAGTATTGCAGAAAGGTCAGAGGGTGGGTGGTAAGCCTGGGGACAGAAAGAAGGCCAGTGTGGTTGGAATGCCATATGCTGGGGCAGAGGAGCGAGATAACATTAGAGAATCAGAGAGGGACTGGTAGATTTCGGTAGGATTTTAAAAGTGTTTCCTTTAAAGTGTGGTGAGATGCTCTTGGAGAGTTTTAAGTAGGGGAGTGCATGATCCAGTGTTTTTCTACTTCGATAATCTTCCTGATATTATAAGTGAATAATATTAGCTATAAGTTTTTATATAATCAGGTCAGTTAGATATAAACCTAAATGTGATGTTGATACTCAAAATAAAAAGTTGATTTTTACTTTTTTTCCCCCCAGTAGCAGCATTTCTAGTATCTTAATTTTGTTAATGTTTTTTTGAAGAATGACACATAAGTACTATTGTTGTTAGGTTGCCACTGAGTTGGCTTCGGTTCATGGCAAACCCATGTACAGCAGAGTGAAACGTTGCCTGGTCTTATGCCATCGTCATGATGGTTGGTGTGCGTAAGTCCATTGTCATGGCCACTGTGTGCTCTGGTGCCTTCCAAACTAAGCGACTCATCTTCCAGCACTATAGTGGACAGTGTCCTATTGGGATCCACAGGGTTTTGATTGGCTAATTTTTGGGAATATGTCGCCAGACCTTTCTTCCTAGCTTGTCTTAGTCTGAAAGCTCAGCTGAAACCTGTCCACCATGGTTGACCCTGGTGGTATTTGAAATATTGGTGGTATAGCTTCCAGCATCCTAGCAAAATGCAAATTACCACAGTATGACAAACTGACACACTGGTGGTGGATATAACTATGACATAATCATTAACCTGTTTTCACTAAGGGATAATTTTAGTTGTTTATTTTTTTTCCAGACACAGTTTCCCAAAATTCTTCTTTGTCTTACTGTCATGAAGCCAGAGGTACTCATCATTCTCAGAACCCCTCCCCAGGAAGCAGTAGCCCTCGACCCTCTGTGGTTGGGCGCACAGGCCAGCGTCCCCGAGGGGATGGCCAGGATTGGGATGCAGTGTCTTCCAGGTAACTAGGGTTGTATCTGCAGGACATTAGAAAAATCCAGTTAACTTGTGTATGTGTGTGTTAATTTCAGAGGGAGATAATTATTTTTCTCTGTCTTTTTAAAAAACATTACGACAGGTATAGGCCTTGTTTTAAACCAGTAACTTTCGCACTTTTTTGACCTTGATCCAGGATAAGTAATAAATATTACATTGAGGCCCAGTACAGAAACATACTCTGTGTGTGTGTTAACAAAAATGTTCACAAAATAGTACTGTCCATTCCATGTGTTGTTACACACTGAACTATGGTATTTTCTATTTTATTAAAAAAAAGGTTGATGATTCTGACCCACAAAATTGTCTTTGCCAGCCACGAATGAAATGTGATTTAGTTTAAAATCACTACGTTAATTAAGATTCGTGTTTCATAATATTTTAAACAATTTTGTAATAATGATAATTTAAAGGCATCATTGTTTATTATTAAAAGAAATGATTGGAGAATGTCTGTATAAAGCATGGACTCCTTTAATGTGCACAGTTTATGTGTCCTGAAATACAGGATTTTCTTTTTATCAAATTTGCTTAAAGGATCAGTATGTTGTATGTATATTACCTGATCCTTAGGCTACCAAACCAAAAAATCCCACTGCCGTCAAGTTGATTCTGACTCATAGCGACCGTATAGGACAGAGTAGAACCTCCCCATAGGGCTTACAAGACCATAATCTTTATGGAAGCAGACTGCCGCATCTTTCTCCCACGGAGCGGCTGGTGGGTTCAAACCACCGACCTTTCGGTTAACAGCTGAGCTCTTTAACCACTGCACCACCAGTGCTCCTTTCTTAGGCTACAAGCACTTTAAAACCATATTGGTCTCTTCTTTCCTTTAATGGTAGTTTAATAAACGTTCCGTGAGAGGAGCAGTTGTCTCTTGCCTTGGTTATTTTCTCCTGACATTGCTGCTACTGTTCCTACTGCTGTAAGCTAACAGTGCTTTATGCTTGCTGTGTGCTTGGTGCTATGCCAAGTGTGTTACATGCATTGTCTCCTTCAGTCCTTATAATAACCCTATATTAGGATTGGTATTATCAATGTAATCATAATTTCACAGAAAACTTTGAGGTCTAGAGAGGAGGGGAGCCTCAACCCAATTTCCAGAGCTGGTGAAGTGCAGAGCTGCAGTTTGAACAACGTGATGTGAGAATCTGTGTTCCTCACTCATTCTTGTGTTATATGTGGTGCTTTACCAGGCATGATTGTTCTCTTTACTCTTCGAAAACCTCCTCCATTTCCTTGTGTGCTACATACTTTGAAATCTTCACTCTTGAATGAACAACTTCCTCAGGGAGCCTTTCATAGTTTCAGAGCAGCCTGGGTCATTTTCATAGTTTGGAATGCTTGTTGTTGTTAGGTGCCGTCGAGTGGGTTCCGACTCATAGCAACCCCACGTACAACAGAACGAAACACTGCCTGGTCCTGTGCAATCCTCACAATCATTGCTGTGTTTGAGCCCATTGTTGCAGCCCCTGTGTCAGTCCATCTCCTTGTGGGTCTTCCTCTTTTTCACTGACCTACCTTACCAAGCACGATGTCCTTCTCCAGGGACTGGTCCCTGCTGATAACATGTCCAAAGTATGTGAGACAAGGTCCTGCCATCCTTGCTTCTAAAGAGCATTCTGGCTGTACTTCTTCCAAGACAGACGTGTTGATTCTTTTGGCAGTCCATGGTACATTCAGCGTTCTTTGCTAACACCATAATTCAAAGGCATCAATTCTTCTTTGGTGTGGAATGCTTGATATATTGAATGTGAACAAATGCTGAAATGAGTATAAAATTTGGGGGTGGTTAAATGTTCAATAGCATTAGTGTATTTCTGTGGTTCACCTTCATTTGTGGATAACATCAAAAGGCAAAATTTTGAGGTTCCTTGTAAATGTGAGCTTCCAGCCTTTCTATAGCACTTTTATCCTCACCTCCATCACTTTACACCCAGCGTAAGAAGTTTTAGTGAAGAAAGCTGAGAAGGATGGGGTGTTCCATTTTCTAGTGGTTTTTCAAAATCATCATGTGATTTTGAATGTACTAAATAAATAATCCATTTCCCATCATGTTTTTCTGGTAACTTTCTTCAGTAGCAGACATTGGCTTATTTAGAACATTTTGTGAAAATCACAGAAAATTTAGGAGACCATATGAGCTGTTTAGTTTTGCTGATCCTATAAGTTGATTACAGAAAGACTTTGCTATGAATCTACTTGTTTTCATTTAGAAACAAATGGGTTATCAGTGCTCATGTTGATTGCTGCTATAGAAATGGGAATACATTTCCAGATACTCAGTTTGAAAAATAAAATATAAATATATTTTTGACTTCACTCACGTTTTTGAGCTGTCTTTTTGGAATTTAATCTCATAAACTTGTCAAGGCTTCTAAGAATCTTACCAGAATTTTTGTGTGAAGCATTATACAAACCTGTTGCTGAGAGTTGATTCAAACTCACAGTGACCCTATAGGACAAAGTAGAACTGCCCCATAGGGTTTCCAAGGCTGTAATTGTTACGGAAGTAGACCGCTACATCTTTCTCCTGCTAAGTGGCAGGTGGGTTTGAACTGCTGGCCTTTTGGTTAGCAGTTGAGCACTTAACCACTGCACCATCACAGCTCCTTGAAGCAATACAGATGTGTCTAATATGAGTCTTCTAACATGCCAGGCAACAGATGCACAGTAAATCTGTTAACGGTGTTTTCCATATTCATGGTTTATTTTTTGTCTGTTTTACAGTGGAAGCAGTAGTCATGCTCATGTGAACTCCAGGATGTCTGTCCCTTCTCCCCTAGATGTGGGGCATGTGGACCTGCCCGAGCTGGGAGCTGAAGACACCCTGGGACTGCAGCTTCAGCAGCTCAGTCTCCCCCAGTTCTGTGTCTCCGTTCTGGAATCAGCAGTTCCTCTCTTGAGGACAGGTTAGTTGTTTTGAAATCATAGTCTTTTTCCATAATTTCTGGTTTTTTTGTATGTTTTCTAGGGCTCTTATTTTTCTCTTTCCTATTTTAGGGCCTCTAGAGTCTGTGTTTACTTTTCTCTTGGGCTACAAATTCCTAAGAACCTGGTAGGATCTTTAGTATCTCTTACTTAAATGTGGTTGCTGTGAGGAGCTATTTAGATACAGTATCCCCTCCCACTTACGGCTTTTTATTACACAGGCTTCCACTTCTGTGTGGCTATTTTAAATGGGAGCTCTGAAAATACAGTGCAGCTGGAGTAAATAAGAGAAGGTGGATTGGCATGAATGGACCAGAATTAAAAAAACCTGTGGCATTTGCGCTTTAGAAACTTCTGATTTACTCTCAGTTGTTTACTTTTCCTACTCATTTCTTACTCAAGCCATGAAGCGTGTTAATAGCGAAAACAAAACTGAATTCTTACTTTTGCAGTAATTTATTTATCTTAAAAAACAAAACGAAACAAAAAACTCCAACAACAACAAAAAAAAAAATTCTGGGGTTAGATTTTCTCTCATATGTGCTAGGTAAGTTTGCAAATATGTACTAAAACAGACACTGGTATGTCGTCGTAGTTTTAGTAGGAGTAATAACAACAGCAGTAACAACATGGTGATGTCTCCTAAAGTCTAGTAACAAGACAACAGCTACCATGAGTTGAGTCCCTGTTATGTTTGGTCATCGCACTTGGTTTTGTATGCGTTGTTTCTTTCACTCCTAAAGGCAGGAATTACTCTTTTATCTCCATTTTACTGTTTCGTAAATGAGAAAACGATGAGATTTAGAGTGGTTTAAAAACTTATCCAAGGTCAAATAACTAAGAACACAGACTTGAACCAAGGCCCTCCTCAATGCAGAGTCTGTGCTCTGAAATATTTCAACATTTGCCATGGAGAGCAGAAAAGTAGAAAGATTTAGAAGGAATGGTAATTTTTACTCTCTAAATCTATACGTCTTCAGTAGTGGATAAATTTGTCAAGATATAAATACAAGATAAATGTTTTGCCCTTTGTATTGTATACTGGCAAAGTAAAATATATGTAATGTATTTATGGTTCTTTAAGTTCTGTGGCTATTTTTCGCTTGTTCGGAGGTGATTGGGAGGAAATTAGGAGGAAGGGATGGATATATTTGGGAAGTGTTTACTTTTTTTTTTTTCCCTGAGGGATATTGTATACCCTAATTTCTCACTGACTGAGTAACTGTTTCTGGGAGTTAGGACTACATATTAATTCATATACTAATAATGTATAATGAGGGAAGATCTGAACTTTGACATGATAAAGTATGCATTTTTGTCTGCCTAATAAACAGAAGAACAGTTTAATGGTTTTGCATTTAGCCTTTTTTTAAAATTTGCTGTTAAGAGTCAGATTGATAATTGTACAGCTGTGTTTATGCAAAAGCATTCGACTGTCTGGATCATAGCAAATTATGGATAACATTTTGAAGAACGAGAATTCCAGAACACTTGAATGTACTCATGAGGAACCTGTATGTGGACCAAGAGACAGTTGTTCAAACAGAACAAGGGAATACTGCATGGTTTAAAATCAGGTGTGCTTTAGGGTTGTATCTTTTCACTATACTTATTCAATCTGTATGCTGAGCAAATAATCTGAGAAGCTGGGCTATATGAAGAAGAATGGGGCATCAGGATTAGAGGAAGACTCATGAACAGCCTGTGATATGCAGATGACACAGCCTTGCTTGCTGAAAGTGAAGAGGACTTGAAGCATTTACTGATGAAGATCAAAGACCACAGCCTTCAGTATAGATTACACCTCAGTATAAAGAAAACAAAAATCCTCACAACTGGACCAATAAGCAGCATCATGATAAACAGAAAATACTGAAGTTGTCAAGGATTTTATTTTACTTGGATCCACAGTCAACACCCATGGAAGGAGCAGCCAAGAAATCAAATGATGCATTACATTGGGCAGATCTGCTGAAAAAGACCTCTTTAAAGTGTTAAAAAACAAGGATGTCACTTGGAGGACTAAGGAGCACCTGACCCAAGCCATGGTACTTTCAATAAGCTCATATGCATGAGAAAGCAGGACAGTGAATAAGGAAGACAGAATAATTGATGCCTTTGAATTATGATATATATACTGAACATACCATGGACTGCCTGAAGAATGAACAGATCTGTCTTGGAAGAAGTACAGTCAGAATGCTGCTTAGAAGCGAGGAGGATGGCGAGACTTCAGCCCACATACTTTGTGGACATGTTGTCAGGAGGCACTAGTCCCTGGAGAAGGACATCATACTTGGTTAAAGTAGAGGCTCAGCGAAAAAAAGGAAGACCCTCAACGAGATGGATTGACACAGTGGCTGAAACAGTGAGCTCAAACATAGCAACGATCGTGAGGATGGTGCAGGACCAGGCAGTGTTTTGTTCTGTTGTACAAGGGGTCGTTATGAGTTGCAACCTACTTGACGGCATCTAACATCATCTTGGTACATAAAATTTTCTAAATGTTCTCTTGCCCTTTTATAGTAAATTATTACATAATTTGTAGTTGTTGAATATCAGAAGAGATTGCTAAGAAAACTTACTCCAACTGTTCTAATGAAAAAATTCATCTGGACCCTGAAGTCCTGCTAGTTTGTTTTATTTTTATTCATTAGAAATTAGCCTTTGGGATGTGGGACAGGAAAGGCTTCACTGATTGTTAATCTCATTTAGTATTAGGGAGAGTAGAATTCTTTTTTCAGTCTCCTTGGAGAAGGGAGATTGATTTTGTGGCTGTGACTCTGACAACTGCAAATTTCTTTTGCAGTTTTTTTTGAATTTAGGTTGGGCATAGGCTTGAGAACATTTCAAATGGAAATTTCCTGAAGTTTCTTCAGCAAATGCCAGGATGGAAATTTATTCCTTTAGTTGCCCCAGACCAAGTTGAGCCTCCCTGGCAACTCCTGAATGGGAAAGTGCTCATTTATAATGGGGGTTAAGCCCTCTGATACCAAATAGGAAATTATGTGGTCTTTGGAGTAGGAAGGAGAATGCATTTTCAGACCTACCTCGTTCTTTGTCACTTACTACATGTAAAATAGTTGGTTTCTGAACTTTAAAATTTATTTTAATCAATCTCACAGTATTTTTAGTTAGATTATTGCTATCCTCAAATGTCTTTCGCATCTGTGAGTACATTTGATTTATTGTATTTAAATAGTATTATGATCAGAACAGAAGTCTTTAATGGTGGTTGTAGATTATGACTTCCCTATTTATCTCTTTCAGCAGTTCTAAAAACATTATAAAAAAGGGAAACAGGAATTTTGGTACATGACTACCTAGAAAATTGGGCAACATGATATTCAGCTGATTATTTGAAAGTTAAATAACTTTTTTTTTTTAAACCTGTTTTTTCTATTTGTATTCCTAGGTAGTAGACAAATGATAATAAGAGTTCTGGAATTGCTTGCAGAGGATATGATTCTTATTGGTGATGCAGTTTCAGCAGATATCTGGGATGACAGCAGCCTTTTTGCTATAGATATGGTGAGAATCAATGTTTTCTTTGTAAATATGGGTAGTAGTAGTAGTATTTTATTTTGGTTCTTTTAATCTGCTTTTATTGTCTCATTAGTCTTTGAAAGTTTTCTTGCTTCCTGGCGCGATATATTCCAAGCGTATTTTGTACATTTCTTGCCCCAAGTCTGAAATTGGTCTTTCTTTAGAAGTTCTGGTTATGTTTAATGGGGGATGACATATAGAGACTAAATCCAGGCCATTAGGGTTGCTTATAGTTACCATGCTATCATTCTTTCCTTCGAGTAATCCTCATTGCCATTGTCTTAGTCATCTAGTGCTGCTCTAACAGAAATACCACAAGTGGATGGCTTCAACAAAGAGAAGTTTATTTCCTCACAGTGAAGTAGCCTAAAAGCCTAAATCCAGGGTGTCAGCTCCAGGGGAAGGCTTTCTCTCTCTGTCGGCCTTCTCATCAATCTTCCCCAGACTAGGAGCTTCTCCGCACAGGGACCCAGGGTCCAAAGAATGCACTCTGCTCCTGGCACTGCTTTCTTGGAGGTATGAGGTCCCCCAATTCTCTGCTTGCTTCCCTTTCCTTCTGTCTCTTGTAAGATAAAAGGTGGTGCAGGCCACACCCCAGGGAAAATTCCGTTTACATTACATCAGGGATGTGACTTTAGTAAGGGTGTTACAATCCCACGCTAATCTTCTTTAACATAAAATTACAATTGCAAAATTGAGGACAAGCACACAATTGATACACACATTTTTGGGGGGATGTAATTCAATCTATGACAGCCATCGAGTCAATTCCGACTCAGAGAGACCCTATAGGACAGTAGAATTGCCCCATAGGGTTTCCAAGGCTGTAATCTTTACGGAAGCAGACTGCTACGTCTTTCTGGCATGGAGCAGGTGGGAGGTTTAAACCGCAGACCTTTCGGTTAGCAACCGAGTGCTTAACTACTGTGCCACCATGGCTCCTCTCCCAATAATAGAACTAGGAAATACAGGTTTTAAAAAATTTTGAGTTCATATTGCTATTTCTCTGATATTAAACTTCTGTTTCTTTGCTCATACCCTGGAAATCTTAGTTCATAACAGTATCAACAAAATTGCATATTAGCTCTAACCTTCACTATACATAAAATAGTTTCAGAATAACAATATTAATAGCATTATGAACAATAACTCTAAAAAGCTTGAGATTTCCTTGAAATTCTTTTTGACCTATATTAAACCCCACTAAGGATACACAGTCAAAATACTGTGCCTTAGAGTCACTTGAAATAATTTTCTCTGTTACTGATTCAATATACAGTTGAATTTATTTGTTTCAATTTATTTTCAGTTTCAAGAATTGCTTTCTCTTCATGAAAATGTAGCTCAGAAATGTCTTGGTGCCATTCCTGTTCCCTTTAAGATGTAGCTGTTGTCTAATTCGTTGGCATAAATTTGTTTACCCTTACAATCTTTTAAATTTTTGTTAGATTTGTAGCGGTATCTCTCCTTTGATTCCTGATTTTGGTAATTTGTGTCTTTTGAGCATCTTTTCATGTGCTTATAGCCCATCTGTATGTCTTCGTTGGTACAGTATCTGTTCAAATCTTTTGCCGTTTTTTAAAAAAAATTTTTTATTCGTTGCTTATTTTCTTACTGACTCGTAAGAGTTCTCTGTAACAGCTCTTAACCATCTCAGCTTCCCCAAATATCTTCATCTCCTCAAGTCTTTGAGACTGTCAGGCTCTGTTTGGGTCTCTCTTCTGGTACATGGCATCCAGTAATTGCTTTCAGGTGATGATAGGACTCTCCTTGCTTTTCTTCTTTCTGGGATTACAGTCCTGCACGGCCTAATGTCCAATGTCTGAAAACAGTTGTTTCATATATTTTGTACAGCTTGAGATTTTGGGAAGGGTACTGTCAGTCCTTATTACTCCTTCATGACCAGAAGGGGAGGTTTTGTATAAGACTTTTAAAGATGTTATTTAAGCTACTGGCTTATCTATAAGTTATTAGGGACAAAAATGTACAGTTATTTAGAGTGAAAATTCTGGATCAGCTTTAGATGAATCATTCAGGATGTGGGAGAGATCAGAAGGTTGCCTTGCTTTTCTTTATCATTTGTATTTCAGTAGCGGAGATGATTTTAGGAAGTATCAAACCAAAAAACCAAACCTACTGCCCTTGAGTTGACTCTAACTCATAGCGACCCTGTAGGACAGAGTGGAACTGCCCCATAGGGTTTCCGAGGCTGTAAATCTTTATGGAAGCAGACTGCCACATCTTTCTCCTGCGGAGTGGTTGGGGGGTTCGACTCGCCAGCCATTTAGTTAGTAGCCGAGTGCTTTAACCACTCTATCACTAAGGGCACCCTGTTGGAAAGTATAGCATTTTATCTTTTCTTTTTTAAGCAAGTGTTTTGATAATTAATATTTTGATGACTAATCAATATGTGTATAGTAGCCTCAGGAGAATATTAGCACATAATATTAAGAGCTGTATTAACTGCCAGAGTGTGCTTTCATATAATAGGATATCATCTCTTTATTTTGACATTAATGTGTCATTAATCATTTGTCGTTTTATATCTTTTGTTTAGAAGTTATCTTCTAATTTACTTTCTGTGAAGAATTGGTGTTCTATCTTTTCTGTTAATAAGAATCAATAACAAACTTTTTTTTCTTTCTTTTTAATTTCCTTGTCAGGGAGCTGGAAGCAAAGTTTGTTAGTCATAAAAATATATGTTGACCCTCCTGGTTGCTGAATTTTCTTTCTGTTTATGTTGCTCTGATATAGGTCTGTCTGTATTTTATTAAGCTTAGTTGCAGGCTATCTCAAATCCTTTTGAGTGGAGGTCAGAATACAAAAAAATAAGATAAAATAAATAACAGATATTTACTTAATACCAATACCCATGTGTCCAAAAACCAAACTTTTACTTTTTTAATAATAAACCTCTTGAAAAGAGAGATGTTTTATAGTAGGTATACTGTATTAAGTGGCTGTGGTGGCACAGTGGTTAAGTGCTTGGCTGCTAACCAAAAGGATGACCATTCAAACTCACCAGCTGCTCCGCAGGAGAAAGATGTGACAGTCTGCTTCCATAAAGATTTACAGCCTTAGAAACCCTAATGGGGCAGTTATACTCTATTCTACAGGGTCCTACGAGTTGGAATCGACTAGATGGCAATGGGTTTTTGGATACCGTATTAAGTTTCAAGCCTTTCGGTTTTATAAAATTGGGATAATGGTTTTTAATCTTAGTTTTTCTTTAGTCCTTGAGGTTATCACACTATTTCGTAGTATTTTTAGAAGATTTTCACATATTGAAGGTTTTCAGCAAGTGAGATTTTCCTTTGAAGTGTGAAGAATGTTTCATCGGTTGCTTCTTAAATTAACTTAAATTTTCTTGGCCAGAACATTTATCTGTAAAATTTAGTGGCTCACTTTCATCTTCTGGCTGCTAATCTTTTATGATTCAAATGAATTATTTTTACTTTAAAGGTTAAATCTTTTGTCAATTGGTATGTTAGAAATGTTAAGTAAAACAGTAGTATTTGAAATTATATTTGATTTACTTATAACTTGTTTAAAAAGAATCAGTGTCTAGAAGGAAAAATCTCATTCCTTTGGCTATGTATTAAGAGAAGCAAACAATTAAATAAAATTCCTTAATTTCCCTACTTTTGCCAAGTTTAAGAAGGAAGGTAGAAGCCCTATTTTTTGGGTTGTTTCTACCTTTTAGCTATTGTGAATAATGCTGTGATGAACATTGGTGTACATGTATGTGTTTGAATCCTTGTTTGCAAGTCTCTTGGCATACCTGGGTGTGGAATTACTGGATCATATGGTAATTCTACTTTTAACTTTTTGAGGACCTTCCAAAATATTTTTCATAGCACTGCATAGTTTTACATTCATTCCAGCAATATTCAAGTGTTCCAGTTTCTCTACATCGTCTTCCAACACTTACTATGTTTCATTTTTCTGATAATAACCATACTAGTGGGAGTGAAATGGTATCTCATTGTGGATTTGATTTACGTTTCCCTAATGACTAATGGAGTCCTTGGGTGGTGCAAACTTTAATATGCTTGGCTGCTAACCGAAATATTGGAGGTTTGAATCCACCCAGAGGTACCTCAAAGAAAGGCCTGGTGATCTACTTCTGAAAACTCAGCCATTGAAAACTCTATGGAGCACAGTTCTACTCTGACATACATGGGGTCACCATATGTTGGAATCGACTCAACAGCAACTAGTCAGTGACTAATGATGTTGAACATCTTTTCATATGTTTATTGACCATTCGTATATCTTCGTGGGGAGATACCTGTTCAAGTTCTTTGCCCTTATTTTAACTGGGTTGTTTGTCTTTTTGTTGTTGAGTTGTAGTTCTTTATATACTTTGGGTATTAAGCCTTTATCAGCCTTTACCAAATATTTTCTCCTATTCTGTAGGTTGTCTCTTCACTTTTTTGATAAAGTTCTTTGATGTACAGAAATTTTTCATTTTGATAAAGTCCAATTTATCTATTTTTTCTTTTGTTACTCATGCTGTTGGTATCATATTTAAGAATCCATTGTCAAAAACAAGGCCTTGAAGCTCAATTCCTATTTTCTTCTAAGAGTTTTATGGTTTTAATTTTTATATTTAGGAGTTAATTTTCATATATGATGTGAGATAAACCCCATTGCCATCGAGTCGATTCTGACATGTAGTGACCCTATACGGCAGAGTAGAACTGTCCCATGGGGTTTCTGAGGAGTGGCTGGTGAATTTGAACTGCCAACCTTTTGGTTCACAGCTAAGATTTTCACCACTGGGGGTAGGAGCCCTGATGGTGTAGTGGTTAAGAGCTTGGCTGCTAACCAAAGGTTGGCAGTTCGAATTCACCAGCTGCTCCTTGGAAACCCTATGGGGCAGTTCTACTCTGCCTTATAGGGTGGCTATGAGTCGGAATCGACTTGACAGCTGTGGGTTTGGTATTTTTTGTTTTTGGTGTGAGGTATGTCCAACTTTGTTCTTTTGCCTGTGGAGAGCCAGTTGTCCCAGTACCATTTATTGAAGACACTATCCTCTCCTCATTGAATGGACTTGGTATCTGTCTTAGTTATCTAGTGCTGCTATACCAGAAATACCACAAGTGGATGGTTTTAAGGAAGAGAAGTTTATTTCCTCACAGTTTAAGTAGGCTAAAAGTCCAAATTCAGGGCGTCAGCTCCAGGGGAAGGCTTTTTCTCTCTCTTGGCCTTCTCTTCAGTGTTCCCCCGGACTAGGAGCTTCTCTGCGCAGGGACCCCGGTCCAAAGGATGCACTCTGCTCCCAGCACTGCTTTCTTGATGGTATGCGGTCCCCAATTCTCTGCTTGCCTCCCTTTCCTTTTATCTCTTGTAAGGTAAAAGGTGGTGCAGGCGACACCCTAGGGAGACTACATTGGATCAGGGATGTGACCTGGGTAAGGGTGGTGTTACAATCCCACCCTAATCCTCTTTAACATAAAATTACAATCACAAAATGGAGGCCAACCACACAGTTCTGGGAATCATGGCCCAGCCAACTTGATCACACATTTTTTGGAGGGCATAATTCAAACCATGACAGTACCCTTTCTATTAATTTTTAAAAGCAATGAATATTGTCTGAAAACTGGCCTTTTTTCCCATCAACTACTTTAAAGCTGTTGTTTAAATACCTTTAGCCCAAGGAATTAAAACTGTGAACCAATTACTATTGTTTTTCAATCCTTTCCTTAAAACAATGAAAAAATACTTTTCCTCCTTCCTCCTTCTCTCCTTTCCTTCCTTCCTTTATCTTTCTTAGAAGAAATGCTGGTAATAGTGAAAATCCTAAAACTGATTCTTATAGTACTTTGTTTTTATGCTGTCTTGAAAAGCATTCAGTTCATAATTAAAATTAGCACAGTTATTTGAAACAATGTCGCAAGTGCCATATTTTTCTGCAGATAATGCATGCCTTCTGTGTTTGTTTGCCAGCTGCACCTTCCCCACCATGAAGTATTTTCGTAAGAGCTATGCCAATTTTTTTAACATGTTGCTGTGAAAAAAAACAATTGGCACGCTTACGAAAATACCTTGAGGGAGCAGGGCGCGTTGGCAAACAAACATAGAAGACATGCGTTGTTTGCATAAAAACACGATAAATAGTTACATTTTTAGAAAAAGCCTTACACCGCTGGGATCTTAAATATGTTCATTGATTTAAACTGTAAGTTGTCAGAGTTAATCTTGACTAATAGAGATAGACGTTGTTCATAGCTACAGGCAGTGCCTGGGTTACAAACTTCAGACTTACTGCTGACTCTTACTGGCCCTTAATGTTATGTAAATTTGCCCTCACTTTGAACCAATTGAACCAACCCCTGCTTGCAACAAATACTTCATTACAGTCACCTTTACTTTACTTGCGGCATGTGCAGCCTTAAAATCATTGAACAGGCTTTGAGCCTTGTACTAAAGCAGAGCTTCTGACTGGTTTATTCCAGTTCAAATCCTTGCTGAGAGTTTGCATTTCTAACAAGTTCCCAGATGATGCTAATGCTGCTGGTTAGGGACCATATCTGAGAACCACTAGTAGAGCAGTGGTTCTCTAAATTTTTATCCATAAGAATCACCTGGGGACCTTTTTAAAATGGAGATTCTGATTCAGTATATCTGGGTGAAAAGGCAAATTCTTGGCAGGGGTTCAAAACAGAACGAACTGGTTAGAAGCCCTGCACTAAAGGCTAAATAAGAACCGTGTGTATCCGTTCCGACTTACCTGTAAATTCGACTGAAAGACACAGGAACAGATCTCGTTTGTACCCGGGGATTGCCTGTATGTATAAGTATTATTTTAATGGAGAAATACTATATGGAGTAATTGCCAGTCAATATAAAAATACTGTGACTCTGTTTCTGATTTTTTTCCCCTAGACTAGTAATTATTTATATGAGAGCTTTAAAGTTTTTCTGCTTTAATTTTGTAAGGGTTGCCATACTTTGATTTACAATTTTGTTATTAATTTTTAGTTTTATTTCCTTGGGATCAGAGAATATAGCTTAAAATATATATTGAGGTTTTCTTTGTGGTTAATTATATGATTAATTTTTGTCAATGTTCCTTAGAAACTTGAATAGAAATTATCTGTTTTTTAAATTATGTTCAAAAAGACTGAGTTAAAAAAAGGAAAATCCATTTTTATATCAACAACAGATTTGTCTTAATTTTGTTATTCCAGTCACAAATACTTGTTTTTATTAGGTGTTTACTCTTAATTTACATTTCATCAATAGAAAAATTTTCCCTTTGTTCAGTTTATATTTTTGCCCTAAGTATTTAGTCTTTTTTCTTGTTCATTTTCAGTACACATGTAATTTTTAACCTTTCATGCTCAAAGATAAAGTTGTCTTTTTGTAACTGTAAATTATTACTTAAAATATGAAATTATCATCAAATAATAATTTTTTACTTCAATATGAAATTATATTTCATTTAGTGTAGAATTTAAACTTTTGCATTAGTGGTAATACAGTTATACTTGATCTTAGAAGTTTTTGCTATTTTTTTTCTATATAGATGATTTTATTTTCCTTTTACTTCTGCAATGTTTTGAAAGTAAGCATAGTTTTAATTTCATTTGTGGTTATTTTAAAACTTAATTATCAAATGATCCATGTAAATAACATAGCAAAGTTTATCCCTTTATGTAATTTTTATAGACATCATACTTTTTATTTTTGTTTCCTGTATTCATCTTGAATAAAAAAATTCTAACATAGATGCTTGTCCTTAGTTTGCAAATTATTTCGCATTTTAATTTTCATATGTGTCCAATGGAAAGTTGAGAGTGAGCACTACAGTGCTTTTTCTTGTTGTACCATCTTACTGAGGCTGTCCTTTTAAAGCCAGTTAGTTTTTTGAGCATGTCAGTATCAAGGATATGCTTTGGTCCATATTGTTATGATTTTCGAGTCAGTCTACTGTATTTTAGTTTTTTCTAAATAGCTTATGTATACCTTTCAAATGAAAAGTTGTTTTTTTTTTTTTTAAAGATAGTAAGCTATCTAGAACCTTTATGATGGCAGAATGTTCTCCACTTAAAACAACCTTACCTGAAGAAAGAGAATTATACAATTTGGTATTTAATTGCTTTTTAATTATTTGACATACCTAGTTTCATTTCTTTAGTAGCTTTGGGATCTGTTTGAGGACAGAGGACATGTCTCTTGTTCTAATGCATTTTTTTCCCCTTGATTCTTGCCACTGAATTAGGCATACAGTAAGTCCAATAACTACTTGGTGATAGATTTACATTTAGATGTTCCAAGTTGGAACACTTTAAACACTAGAAATTAGGACGAATTTCTGGTCATAGTGTATGACATTTTTGTATTGTATCATTTATTTTTATTCACTGTAAGTTAGGATTCATATTAAATAATTAAAAACTTTATTTTATTATTACTAGGTGTGCTTATCAGTCTTTTGTATTTTTTAAAAATGATCTCAGCAGGCTTTGGTTAGCCTCAGAGAGGATAATAAATTTTTAAATAAATTTTTACTTTGGTTTGTTTTTGTTATGTATAATGGTAATATTTTAAACTGTTCTGCATAACATCTGCGTATTGGCCCCTACAATTGGTGGCTTACCTCTGTTTCGTGTTAAATGTTTTCAGAAGGAGAAATTGCTCACAGTGTTTGAGTCACTTGGCGAAACCATGTCCCACCATAAGAGCAGTGCCAGTTGGGAGCAGCCGGAGGTGATGCTGGTGCATCACAGAATGGCCTTCGTCAGCATCTCTCTCTTCACAGTGCGGCTCTTACAAACACTGCTCCCTGTAGAAAAGGTAAGGCAGGCAGTGTTGCTTGCCTGTGATCTACTGACTGTTATAAATTAGGGCTCTGCTGTAAGTTTCTCCTAATCATTTCACTGCATGAAGATATTCTGGTTGAGACTGTTTTCAAAATAAGTGTGGGTACAAAGATTCTATGGGAAAAAGTAGAAATTGAGAAATGGCTAACAGTTTTGACAAATTGGTTGATAGAAAAGTATTTTTTAAGCTAGCAGTTATTTTTATGACATGCATTTTATTGCAGTTCTATACTTTGGTTTGTTTATTCCTTCACTTGTTCATTCAGTGAATATTTATTCATTGCCTGCAATGGACTAGCACCGTTACATGCTGGGATGTAAAACTGACTTATCTAGATTTGTTTCTTAAGTAAGTTTAGGATTAGTTTGAGGGCAGGGATTATGTCTCTTATACCAATAGATTTTTTCCCCCATTGTGCCTATCACACTGTTAAAAAAAAAACCAAACCAAACCAGCTGCTGTCAATTCGATTCTGATTTCATTGCGACCGCATGTATTTCAGAATAGAACTGTGCTCAACAGTGTTTTCAATGACTGTAATCTTTTGGAAGTAGATGGCCAGGCCTTTTTTCTGAGGAGCCTCTGGGTGGATTCGAACTGCCGACCTTTTGACTATAGCAGAGTGCTTAACCATTTATGCTACTCAGGAACTCCACCACCCTGTTAAGCATATAAACCCTCCCTCTCCCGCTAAAAAAAAAAAAAACAACCAAATCCACTGCTGTCGAGTTGATTCCAATTCATAGCGACAGAGTGGGACTACCTCATAGGGTTTCCAAGCCTGTAAACCTTTATGAAAGCAGACTGCCACATCTTTCTCCCATGGAGCAGCTGGTGGGTTCAAACTGTCAACCTTTTGGTTAGTAGCAGAGTGTTTTAACCACTCTGCCACCAGGGCTCCTTGTTAGGCATATTGTGAGCTCAATAACTACTTGGTATGTATACTTGATAAATGTTTTAATTCACTGGAAATCACTGAAAGCCCACTGTCTGCTCATCTCCTCTCCAAGGTATGCCTTCTTGGTTCTTACTCATATCAGGTTAGCATTTCCTTCTCTACTGCTGGGTACATATTGGCAAAACTCTTCCCATTTGGCATTTCCCAGGTACCTTGACACATGGAACACAAGCAGTAGTTTCTAGTGGTACTTTAGAAATTACTTCCTAGTTAGCATATGTTAATGTCATATAACTTGTACTACTTGTTTTTTACCTATTTAAAATGTTGTCAGCAGTGCTGTAATTCCTGTTTATTGAGCTGGTTTCTTAAGTCTAATTTCTTGCATTTGTTGTAGGTTATGCATATTAGTAATGTGACAAATAATTTATTTAAAAAAATTTTTTTTATTGTACTTTAGATGAAAGTTGACAGAGCAAACTAGTTTCTCACTGAACAATTAATACACATACTGTTTTTTAACACTGGTTGCCAACCCCATGACATGTCAACACCTTCTCAACCTTAGGTTCCCCATTACCAGCTTTCCTGTCCCTGCCCCTGGGCTGGTGTGCCCAGTTAGTCTGGTTTTATTTTATGGGCCTGTCTAGTCTCTGGTTGAAGGGTGAACCTCAGGAGTGACTTTAGTACTGAGCTATAACGGTGTTTAGGGGCCGTACTCTCGGGTTTCTCCAGTTTCAGACCAGTGAGTCTGGTCTTTTTCTTTTCTTTTTTTGTGAGGTAGAATTTTGTTCTGTATTTTTCTCCAGTTCTGTCTGGGACCCTTTTTGGTGATCCCTATCAGAGTAGTCAATGGTGGTAGCCGGGCACCATCTAGTTGTGTTGGACTCAGTCTGGTGAAGGGGGTGATAGTTGTGGTAATGAATATTTTAGTAAGTTAAGTGATGTATTTTTGATAGCACACATTTCTTCTGAAGGTTTCCTCTTGTCTCTTCCCTTTTGCCAGCAGCATTAGTGCTTAATATTTATATTTTGGCAGCTTATCAAAAGAATTTTAGGGAATACATGTCTGGCAGGATTAAATATCTTGATGTATGTCTGACTCAGTTAATGTTTGATATTTGGTAATTTATTTTAGTGTCTAAAATTAATGATTTTTAAATTTTACTTACTTTTTATATGAATTAATATTTTAATATGTCTAAAAGTTCTTTTTGCAGTTAATGTGCTACTGTAGTTTATCTTTTACAAAGCTGTTTTTTAATAGCAATGAACTTTCTTCTATGGTAGTCTTTAGTCTGCTACTTCTTCTGTTTTTACTTTTATGTTTTACCTAGCCACTTCTTTTCTTAAGTTTTGGTCTTTTAAAATTTTTAGTTTTTACTCAAGGAAAAAGTGCTCATTTAAAAAACATTTTAATGTACAAAGAAGCATAAAAATACATTCATAATTTCAAACTAGTTCTGAGGCTTTTTTCCCCTTTTTTTCTTTAAAATTGAATTGAGAGCATGTTCTCTGTAAAAAGTTTTTATTTACGATTTATTATCTAATATACATTCCCTATTTAATTCATAAATTTTAATGGTTGCTAATATTTTACCATAAAGATGTTCCATAATTTGTATCAACATTCCTCTAAAATGTAAGCATTTAGGTTATTTATAGTGTTTTGGCAAATAACACTGTATTAAATATCTATACACTCCATTGACTCATCTTTTGGATTCCTGAGTTCCTAATGTGAGCATTACTGGCTCAAAGGTTGTGCATACTCACAGCTTTACTGTAAGCATGGTTTTAAAATATTACATTCCTGCAAGCTTTATCATTTTTACTAAAGAATGAGTGAAAAAGTAGTAATTAGAAGAGATAATTATTTGACCATATAGGGGAATATTATTAAAAATCAGCACTTTTGAAAACTTGAAGAAAGTAGATAGTGCCCAGAGCCAATGTCTCTTCTACGTACTGCTGATCACAGTTTCTGACATTATGCAGTACTATATGTTAATTAAATTTTTAAAGGATTTTTAATACACTAGCAGGAAAAAAAAAAAAAAAGGAGCCCTAGTTGTACAGTGGTTAAGTGCTCAGCTATTAACGGAAAGGTTGGCAGTTCAAACCCATAAGCCGCTCTGTGGGAGAAAGATGTGATAGTCTGCTTCTGTAACGATTACAGCCTTGGAAACCCTATGGGGCAGTTCTAGTTTGTCCTATAGGGTCAGTATAGTTGGAATTGACTGGATGGCAGTGGGTTTCAGAAAAAAACATTAATTCTATAAAGGTTTTTTTTTTTTTTAAATGCTACAATATTGCCTTTTTTTAGTATACTGTTTTTGTTGTTTTATTTTAGTGAATATTAAAAAGCATTTTTCAGGGCTTTCATAAGATAAATCCATCCTCAGCCTTATTTTTCTCATAAGTCTAAAGTCTTTGCTGCAAACTTTTCTACCTCCCGAGTTTTCAAGTAGCAAAACTTTTTGATTGGGGTGTAAGGGTGTATTTTTTTTAGGCAACATTTAAAAAAATTGTAGCGTAACATATGTTCAGAAAAGTGCACAGTTCAGTGTATTTTTACGAAGTGAACATACCTGTGTTTACAAAGGGTCCACCCCCAGAACAAGAAATAGAACATTACCAGCATTCCAAAGACTTCTTCCCACCCATTGCTCCCCAGCTCCCAAGGTAACCCCCTTTATGACTTTTGTCACCATAGGTCAGGCTTACCTGGTTTTGAACATTATATAAATGGAATTATAAAGTATGTACTTGCTCAATACTGTGTTTTTGAGATTTAGCACTGTTGTTGCTTATAGTTTATTATTTCTTATTGCTGAATACTATTCCATTGTATGTGAAAGGTGATTTTTCATAGGTGTAAATATTTCTTTTAAATCCCTTTGCTGACTGTATTTTTAAATGTGAGGTTATATCTCTGAAATTGAATATCAGTGGTAAAAATATCTCAGATGATTCATACAGAAGTGTTCTGTAGTGTACTTATTGTAAAACGAGAGGTGCGACACACTTAAATGATGGCATAGAAGAAATTACTGCAACAAAAGAACTATTTCCTATGCCTTTTTGTTGCCCTTAGATATTAACCATTTACAGTTTTGTTCTCCAGAATGCTGCAGAAAATATAGCCTACACTTTTTTTAAGAATAACTCTTACATATATAATATAGGGTCATTTGGAAAAACAAGAATACATTAAATTCTAAGTACAGTATTTTGCTTTAGGGAAAATAACATCACTTCTGTTAATTTAAATTTTTACCTTTTGTTCATTAGTCATTATGTTGCTGAAGTGATTTTCTGTTTAAAGAGTGATAATTTTTCAAGGCTTAAGTGTTAAAAATTGAACCTAAAAGTTTCATAAGACTTTTATAAATTGACATGACAATATGGGGATCTCATTTTACATAAAAATATTATATAACTGAAAAATTAATAGTGCTAGAATAACTTATTTTGTTGAAAATATTTTATTGTGTTTTTGGTGAAAGTTTACACAGGAAATTAGGTTCTCATTTAACAATTTTTGTACATATTGTTCAGTGACACTGGATATATTTTCCACAATATATCAGCTTTCTTATTCCATTCTGGGTGTTCTGTTTCTCTTAATCTAGCTTCCCTGTCCCCCCTTACCTTCTCATCTTTGGTCTAGGGAAAATGTTTACTATTTGGTTTCATTTAGATGATTATTTAGAGGAGCACAATAATCATGGTTGATACTGTTTATTTTATAAGCTAATCTGTCATTTGGCTAAAAGATGACCTCTGGGAGTGGTTTGAGTTCCAAGTTTAAAGGGTATCTCTGAGCAGTAATCTTAGGGGTTCATCCAGTCTCTACTGGTCCAGTAAGTTTGGCCTTTTTTTTAGCAATTTGAGTTTTGTTCTGCATTTTTCTCCAACTCTATCTGGGGCCATCTATGAGTCCCTGGTCAGAATGGTCAGCAGTGGTAGCTGGGCACCATCTAGTTCTTCTGGTCTCAAAGTGTAGGTGAGGCTGTTGTTTGTGTAGATGATTAGGTCTGTAGACTAGTTTCTTTTTTGTGTCTCTGGTTCCCTTCTTTCTTTTTTGCTCCAGATGAGTAGAGAATAATTAGTTGTATCTTAGATGGCTGCTTGCAAGATTTTAAGACCCCAGATGCTCTTCACCAAACAAGGATGTAGAACTTTGTCTTTATGGATTGTATTTAGCCAATTGACCGAGTTGCCCCACGAGACTGTGGTCCTAAGCCCTCAAACCCAGTAAATCAATCCTGTAAGATGTTTGGTTATGTCTAGTAAGTATCTGTAACTGTGCCCCCATGTGCTTTATTTTATATTTGAAAATATATGCAGCACACATAGACATGCACACTTATATATGTGTCTTAGGCTGGGTTCTCTAGAGAAGCAAAACCAGCAAAGTGTATAAATATATATATAGAGAGAGATTTATATCAAGAAAACAGCTCACGCGATTGTAGAGGCTAGAACGTCCCAAGTCCGTGGATCAGGGTAGAGGCCTCTCCCAAGTCACGCAGCTGCAGAAGCTGGCAAGCCCAAGATCGGCAGGTCGGAGAGCAGGGTCCTGCTCATAGACTGTGCAGATCGATGAATCCCAAGTTCGGCAGATAAGCTGACAGCTCAAGTCCAAGAACTGGAGCTGAGATGACAGGAGGCAGCCACAGGATCCAGAGAGAGCAGAAAGCCAGAATGTCTGCTTATATTCAGATGCGGGCCACACTCCCTAGGAGACTCCCTTTCATCTGATTGGCTACTCACAGTATATTCAATCATGGGCGTGATTATATTAAAACACCGAGAATCATGGCCCAGCCAAGTTGACACACAGTCTTAACCATCACAACATGCATAGTTATACCTATACATGCACATCTGGGATAACTTGTTATTTAAATATTATAAATTATCAAATTATTTATCAGTTGAAAAATTGATAGAACATTTATTTATTGCTGTCAGGTGTATCATAGTTCATTTATTGCTTATATGATTATAGTTTTTTTAATCCAGTATGTACATATTTGGGCAGCAATCAATAAAATAGAAATCAATATTTTATTTTGCCTTAGTTCAGTGCCACAATACTGTAAAGTCAATTCTTTATGATTTTTTGAAAGGTAGTTTTTTTTTTTTTTTTAAATGTGTTTTTGAGTTTGAAGACAAATCAGTATCCTTAATTTTTGGTAACTCTTTTAAATATATAACTTGGAGCTTCATTAGAAAAATAAATAAGATCATATAGGAGATTGTAATTAAGATATTGGTTTATAGATAGGTGTATTTGCTTTGGTTGATTAAGAGTTATAAAATAAGAACTTAAGCAAAATGCTGTTCCATTACTGTCGAATTTCTACTTTGGTTTGTGTAATGTAGGGTTATGCTGCCCTCTGCCTGTTGCTAGCCCACCAAAAATCAAAATGGAAACTGGACTTTGCAACTTTCTACCTTGAAAGTGGTTTTTAATTATTTGACTTACTACTTAACTCGTATATAATCTTTTCTTTTTCTTTTTTTAAATTGTACTTTAGGTGAAAGTTTACAGAGAAAATTAGTTTCTCATTCAAAAATTTATATATAACTTGTTTCATGACATTTATTGTAGTCCTTGTAATGTGTGAGTGCTCTTCCCCTTTCCACCCTGGGTTCCCTGTTGCCAGTTTTCCTGTCCCTCTCTGCCTTCTTGTCTTTGCTTTTGGGCAGGTGTTGCCCATTTGGTCTTGTATACTTGACTGATCTAAGAAGGATGCTCCTCATGTGTGTTATTTGTTTCATAGGCCTGTCTAATCTGTGACTGAAAGGTGAACTTCAAGAGTGGCTTCAGTTCTGAGTTAGAAGGGTGTCTGGGGGCCGTAGTCTCAGGGGTTCCTTTAATCTCGGTCAGACCAGTACATCTGATTCTTTTTGTGAACTTGAATTTCGTTCTACGTTTTTCTCCCACTCTGTCTGGGTCGCTCTATTGTGATCCCGGTCAGAGCTTTTGGTGGTGGTAGCAGGACACCATCTAGTTCTTCTGGTCTCAGGTGGTGGAGGCTGTGGTTCATGTGGTCTGTTAGTCCTTTGGATTAATATTTTTTGTTGTGTCTTTGGTTTCCAGTATGTGATTTGGACATTGGAAAATGAATATGAATCGATGAAGCAATGTCCTGAATTTGAAAGTTTTGACCAAACGATCTCAAAAATCTTTTTGATAGTTATTTTGAAGAATATCCATGTACAGATTAAAATGATATGTTGATAATCTTATGAAAATGTTCTGGCTGAATAAATGGAATTGGTAAATCGAATGAAAGTATTTCATTTGGGAAAACATCTAAGAAATAAGTTTAAAGTACTGGCCCTGTGCTGGAAGCAATCACAGAGCATCCTAGGACCCCTCTTACCCCTCTCAGCTAGGTCAGCAAGGCTGAGGGTAAGGAAGAATGTGTATGCCACGAGGCCTGTGCTTTTTTCAATGAGGTGGATGAAATCTGATAATGTGGTGAAGACCATCGTTGAGGCATTCATACCAGCCCTTCTCAAAGTGTAAGGTGCATTCATATCACCTGGTGTGGTGCAATGAACTCCCTTATTTGATTGTTGCCCTTAGTTTTTGGAAAAATAACCTTAGGGAATTGCCTGGGCAGTTAAGTTGTATTGTCTACACCCAGGAATTTGTTGGGAGCAGGTGTTGAGCATGTGTACTGACTGATAAGAGCACTGGAACACAGGCTCTCGGGAAGCTTTTCCACTCCCAAAGCTGTCCTGGTTGGCTGTTCTGAGTAGCAAGGTTTAGAGAAAACAGTATTAACACCCATTCCTCCAACAGATGATGGTATTGACTCTTGTTTATCTGATAGTGGTACAGATTTACACTGAAACATAGTCACTTTTTGTGGGGGAAGATATTTATTAATTCTTTTATTTTTTTCTGCTACCTCTAACTCCATGTAAGCCTTAATTTGATGATAACATCAAACATAGAAGAAGTAGGATGCAGCATATTCTATTTTTTTGGTGAGTTTAGGTACTGGATTCCTAATTAGAGTTTTTTTTTTTTAAATAGGGCCAAGCTTGTCAGTCATATATGTCATTTTTGGTGTCTAGCAGAATCCTTATCTAGAAAGGGATTGAGTTCCCTGGAGTTGTCCATTTTAGTTTATTTCAGTTGATTTGGAACATTTAGTAAGGTACAAGATTGATTTTGTAAGCAAGATAGTTTTTTAAAACCATCCTAGATTGAAAACAATCTCTTTGCTGCCCTTTTGGCTTTTGTCTTTCTCCCTCATCCCACAACTCTGTGTTTTCCACAGTGCCTAACTTACTGAGT
The DNA here is from genome assembly GCA_030035585.1 of Dugong dugon. Lineage (NCBI taxonomy): Eukaryota > Metazoa > Chordata > Mammalia > Sirenia > Dugongidae > Dugong > Dugong dugon. Next base: position 107,263,746 of record CM057466.1, on the reverse strand, counting down.
CTCCTTCGCTGATTCCTCTTTATCTTCCTAGCCTCTTAAGGGAGGAGAACCCCAGGACTAATTGTGTCCCTCACGAAATAGCATCCCATTGCAGAGCTTTAAATGCCATCTATTTAAATGCTGTTTGCTGGTGCCTCCCAAAAGGTAGGCAGTTCAAATCCACCAGACACTCCTTGGAAACCCAATGGGGCAGTTCCACTCTGTCCTTAAGGGTCACTATGAGTCGGAATCGACTCAATGACAATGAGTGGTAGTGGTGGTGGTCCCAAATTTATATTTCCAGACTAGATGTATCCCCTGAACTGCAAACTCATATATATCTAATACGCCTTTTTTGACAGTCTGCACTTGGACGATAATAGATATCTCCAATGTAACATGTCCCAAACCTAATTTTTTACTTCCCTTCAATCTGTTCTTCCTGTAGTCTTCATTATCTCAGTAGACGCCAACTTCATTCTTCTAGCTGAACAGGCAACAACCTTAGAGTCATCCTTGATTCATGTCTTTTACTCACACTTAAATCTAATCCCTGAGCCAATTTTGTCATTTCTACCTTGAACATATATCCAGAATCTGAGAACTTCTCAGCATTTCCACTGCTACTACCTCAATTCTGATCACCATCCTACCTTGCATAGCAGTAACCTCCTCACTGCTCTCCCAGCTTCTACCCTTGCCCTTTACCATCTACTGTCTGCAAACTGAATGTCCTTGTGTGGCACAGTGGTTAAGTGCTCAGCTGCTAACCGAAAGGTCGGTGGTTCGAACCTACTAGCCTCTCAGCAAGAGAAAAGACCTGACCATCTGCTCCTGTAAAGCTTTATAGCCTAGGAAGCCCTATGGGGTAATTCTGCTCTGCCAGGTAGGGTGGCTGTGAGTCGGAATCAGCTTGGTGGTACACAACAGCAGCAACAACCCTGGGTGGTGCAAGCAGTCTGGTCGGTTGCTAACCCAGAGGCTGATGGTTTGAACACACCCAGCAGCTTCACGGAAGAAATGTCAGATGAACTGCTTCCATAAAAATTACAGCCCAGAAAACTCTATGGAACTGTTTAACTCTATAACATATGGGGTCACCATGAGTCAGAATTGACTCAGTGGTGATGGGTTTTTTAAATCTACAAATTGATCCTGATACTTGCTCGAAACTTCCAGTGGCTTCCCTTGGAGGCTCTAAGTCCTGAGAATGACCTAAATGCCTTCCATGGTTTGGCCCACCACTGCCCCTTCAACTCCACCCCTTAGGGCTAGCTACACTGCCTCCATGCTAGCTCTTAAACAGACCAGATATCCTCATATCTCTGAGCCTTTGTACTTGCTGTTCCCTCTTCCAAGAAGGCTTTCACCAGATGCCCCCATAACTTCTGACTCTCAGGTCTCACTTAAATGCCACCTCATCAGAGTCGTCTTCCCTTACTTCCTGTGCCCCCACCCCCTGCCACTTCTCTGTTCCTAGTCATCTTTTCCATCCCATTTTATTATTATTATTATTATTGTTTTCTTAGCACTCTTAACCACACCTGACATCTTATTGGTTGACTCTGTGTCTTCTGCACTGGGATGTCGGCTCCATGAGGGCAGAGGTTTTGTTTTGTTTCCTGCTGTACTCCCAGGATCTGGAATGGCACCTGGCACACAGCAGGGACACACAGTAGGAGCACGCAGTAAATAGTTGTTGAATGAGTGAATAATAGGAGCTCGTTTAATCTAGTTTCTCTTTTTCCTTCCCACTAGGAGAGCTTTTTCACAGAATAATGAAATTTCTCTCGAATCTGTAAAAGCTGCTGTCGTACTAGTTTGAGGGTTTTTCATCCTTGCTAGCCTAAAAATTTGATTTATGTAGTTTCTGATATTTATTTGGCACCTATGTTTCATTTAAAAGCATTGTTTAGCTGATTCAGCTCTTAGACTTTCAGGCAGTTAATGATTATTCTTAAAATAGGTTTTCCATGAAAGGAGTTATGACCAAACCCACTTTTATAAAGACAGAATTTCAGCTGTAATAGTGAGCTCTGCCAAATGATTTTTTCTGAACACTGAAGGTTTAATCCTTTTCGTTTCCTTAATTGATGTGTAAAATCTTATCACGAAGCTAGAATCATTAAAAAAACAAAAACAAAACAGGTCTTTCAATTTTAAATTAATTGATTCAAGATTACAAAACGTGTTTCACTTGGGCCTGTAGACTTCATACTAATTAAGGGACAGTCCTTTTCTAGAACTATTAAGCTTTCTAAAACTTTTAAATATTATGTTGAATTTTCCCTTTCCCCTCAAAAAAGACCAAAAACAAAAACCAAACAAAAAGTCAATGTACGTTGAAATCAATCTAGAGCTAGACTTGATTTACAGTTATTCAATTTAGCATGTAGCTTATGAGCCTGGTGTTATGTGTTCAGCTATGGGATGGAGGGGCAAGGTGGCTTGTCCTCAGGAGTTTGTAACCTTTTTGGGGAGATTTGTATACACATGCACAAAATACGTAGAGAAGAAGGCCTTGTGCTTCAGGTTCAGTAGTAGAGGTGTAAACAACGTGCTGGGCCTCAAAGAGAGAGTCATTGTGGTTATTGGTTTGAGGGAGACTTTTCAAAGGAGGTCTCCTGTAACCTGGGCTTGTGTGTGTTGGGGAATAAGATTTTTCTTTGGTAAAAGCTTAGACTTTGTGATGGAAAATTAATTAAAGGAAGTTGAACTAGATTAATTAAGATAATAGTCTATGCTTTTCAAACTTTTTTTGTTTTTAAATTCATCAAGGCAAGCCAGTTTTTACCAGAACCTATGTCAGCAGCATTATTCCTTCTTTGTTTGGACGTGCCCTTTTCTTTGGAATATCCAAATATTCATGAAGCTGTTGTAGCCTATTTGGAACAGCTGAATTCTGAAAACTACAGCATTTACAAAAGGACAGCAGAGACTGTTTATTCAATTGAGTGCACCTGTAACTTCATGTTTGATGTTGGGAAGGAGGTAAAAATGTTTTAACATCTCTTTTAAATCCCTTTGATAAACTGTTTAGAAAATTTAACCTATACTTTTCAAATAGATGAACATGTAACAGTTGATTTGTTAGAGGTGGGATATATTATTACTGATTGGGTCAGTTATCAGATTAAAGAATGTGATTAATATAAAAGTAAAACCAAAACTAGATTAATGAACAGTGTGTATTACATCACTGGTTAAAAAAGCAGTAATTATTACAAATGTCATAATATTTAATAGTGAGTTCTTCTTTGAAGTGACTTAGTGTGGATGAGCAGAGTGACAATTGAAGTTATGAGGGCCATTTTAGTGTTTACTTATGAACACATTTTTGCTTTAATGTTTTATAGACACTTACCACATTCTAACGAAGAGCCTGATTTTTTTTTTTAAATAATGGTCATGAACTAGATTGCAGAATTGTAAGATAACTTTAGTTGCAGTGTCATAGCAATAATTATGCACTGTTACTTACACCTTTTAGAAATACTATTTATACCTTTTTAGATATACTGTTAGGATATTCTGGAGCCCTGTTGGCACAGTGGTTAAGAGCTACGACTGCTAACCAAAAGGTTGGCAGTTTGAATCCATCAGCTGCTCCTTTGAAACCCTACAGGGTGGTTCTGCTCTGTCCTGTGGGGTCATTATGAGTCATAATTGACTCAATGGCAATGGGTTTTTGTTTTTTTTTAATTAGGATATTGAGTATGTTGTAAGTGAAGGCGTTAATGAGTCTTCAAGATAGACATTCACTCCAGGAGTTGTTTACTGTCTGAAAATGCCAGCATGGATCCTGAAGACCTTTAAGAATTGGAAACACAATTCTTAGTAATTTTGGCTCCTCCAATGGAGTCTATCTGAACCTATTTATAATTTTCCTATATTTACATACTGTTGTTTTTTTCTTTTTCTCTTCTTTTTACTGCTTCTTGATGCTGCTTGTTTTCTTCACGGTAGAATTTTGAATTGTCTTTAAGTTGAATTATTTCTGTTGCGTTCTGCATGGTCAGATGATCATACATGCGTTGAATGTCCTCTGTGTTCCTAGAACCAGGCAGGATGTTGGAAGAGGCAGGTGGACCCTGCCTTTGAGCGTATAGTTAATAGGGGAGATATGGCTACAAACAAGCAGTCAGGGAGCCAGGCAACTCTAGTGTAATTTTAAACTTATTCTGAGTTTAAAAATGGAAAGTCTCATGTGGCACTTAGGTTGGGATGTCTCCCACATTTTTCTCCCTAGGCTGACATTTTCAGTTTGCTTGTTGAGAAAGTAGACTTAAGCAAATGTGAATTCAGGGTCTCTGGATGTTCTAAGTTCTTGAAGCTGCTTAGTCAGCTGTTGAAGATCTGATAGTACATGGACTTGACATTTACTTTTCCATTCTGCTTCTTTTTCAGGGAGAGAAGAATCTCTTAGAATTACTGGAGATGGCAGACCAAGCCTTGCGTAGCTTTTCTTTTCATCAGCATTTTCCCCTAATAAAGGAAATCATCCGCATTTGTTCAAAGATGTAATGTTTACTTTCCTAATCTACTTATATTATTATAGAATACATTATGTGTGTGTTTACCTGTGTGTGTGCACACATGCATATAATGGATGTGTTTTTAAACTGAGAAGTTATGAAAATGAATCTGATCTTAAATCTTGTCATTATTTTTTTTAGTTTCGATTGGCGTTATATGTTTCTGACCTTTAAACTCTATATACAGCGGTATTAGGACACTTAATTTTATGTTTACTCAAGAGTAAACATTAAAAGTATTATGCCTATAATTAAAATAAATAATTCCTGGATTGTTTTTGGCATCCACCCAAACCAAGTATTCAAGCAAATTTTTATTTATCTTACAGTCTTAATTAATAAATTATATTGAAAGGTTTTTTTTTTTTTAAAGTTTTATTACTTTGTGCCTTTTTCTTATATGGATTTTTGGAAAGCATTAGCCATTGTTTAATTTATCCTGAGGACATCAGAGCATATTCCAGTCTAGAACTTAGTATCTTCATTGCTTTTTAAAAGAATATATTCCATGAAGTGATAAGCATCAATGGTTTTTCTTTTATTTATTTTCCTGTTATACAAGATAAATGAAAATAAAAACATTTCTGATGTTAATGTTTATTCTTATCAAGCCTTTACAATGCCAGGGGTAAGGCTACAGTTTGTTATTGATTGGATATAAAGGCTACAGAATTTGAAAGACATGAAAAGCTTTCAGAAAGCCCAAGAGAGAAAAATGAAAGTGATTAATGAGATAGAAAATGGGTCTTGTGATGATAGACTAAGGAATTTGAAGTTATTTATTTGAAAAAATAAAAAGCTGCTGTTGGGTGGTAATTTAAGTTAAAAAAAAAAAAAAAAAAAGACAAAACAAAAAAAACCAGCTGTAAAATGGAAGGTAGTGACTAGATGTGTCCATATCTGTGAAGTTCAAACAAAAGGTGAAGATTTTAAGCTTTTCCTTTTAAGCTTGGCTTAAGGAGAAACAAAACCTGTATTATAATCTTAAGAGTTAATTATGGATTTTTAAAGACAATTTGGGTTTTTGTATTCTTTAAGAGAGAATATACTCTGCCCTGAAACACGTAAGTGCTTAGGTAAGTACTTGTTAATATTGGGTTAGTTAAGTGAATCCCAGTTGGAGGAATTGGAGTAGGAAGAAATCCTTTCTAATGTTTTGCACTGTTTGGTTTAGTAACTTACTTGCCTTAGATGTCTTACCTTTTAACCAGCTGGAAATCTGCACAGGCCAGCCCGTTACTACAAGGAGAAAGTCAGAAGGTGTTTCTGCGTTTGTTGTCTCATCCATCGCTGAAAGTGAAAGTTGAAACTTACCACTGCTGTCTGGAAATTACTAAGGTGCTTTTTTGTTTCCTAAATTTTAGGAGTGAGGGTAGGGAGGGAGAACTAACAGTGGGTTCTCTTATTCTATTCCCCGAATTAAATTACATGAACTATATTAAATAGATATTAAATTACATTAAATATAAGAACTATATTCTATAATAATAGATGGTAATTATTAGTTCTAGGAAATTCATTCTATTAAACTCCCTCTCTTAATAAATCTAGTAATTGACTTAAACTTTGTTAGAGTTTTTATTAAGATTTAATTTTATTGCATTTTATTAGGAACCCTGATGGCACAGTGGTTAAGAGCTTGGCTGCTAACCGGGCTGCTAACCAAAAGGTTGGCAGTTCGAATCCACCAGCCGCTGTTTGCAAACCCTATGGGCAGTTCTACTCTGTCCTATTTTATTATATGACACATAGTTTATTACATTTATTTTGTGTTCCTTAATGATGGAAAAGATAGTAAGGAAAAGTTGACTTTGACTATTCATGTGATTTTTATGCTCAGGAAGTTTTATGTTATTAAGGCCTAGATTTTGCAGTTTCAAGCCTATTTTCTTACTAATATTTTTCTTTCTTTTTAAACACATTTTTATTTTTTATGTTTTTAAATTATAAAATATTTCAGTAAATAACAATACATAGAATATTAAATATTTCGATATTGAAAATAATGTTGTATATCGGGCAATATTGAAAGGTATACATGTTCCTATGTGCTCTTGAAAACATCCTCTTGTTTTTGACACTCTAAAAGAAAAGAAATTTATGATAATTGGTCTGTGGATGGTACAGGGTCATTCTTGTACTTAGGTGCATAGCTGTATTGATAATAAAAACCCTACATATATGTTGTCTTCTCAGCCTCAGTGCAATAACTTTAAGTGTGTTTCGGTTTGATTTTGTTTCTCTCTCAAACCTCTAAGTAAAACTCTAATCTTAGGATAAACTTGTTATTTTATGTTCTTTATGTCTATAATTATGAACACCTTTAAGGGATTATGGTAGTCTCAGCAGTCTGGTCATTTAATTTATCAAGACTACTTGTTGGCAGAAAACAATGCAAGTATCTCATGCTGACTCACAAAACAGGAAAGAAAACCTTCTGTGTCCTCCATTGGTAAAGAAAAAGGTTTAATGAACTGAAAATTAAAATTAGAAGTGAATTATAAACAGAAGAAAGGAGAATCCTTGGAAAAATTAGTGTCATTAATTAAAATATTTTTATGTTATTTTACAGGAATGCTTAGGTGTCCGTAATGTCACTAAGCCTGTGTCTTCAATTTGTAATGGAATTCATTTTCTACTTCATCCAAAAGTTCTCTATGAAATCTCCACATTTGGCATTCAAGAACCCCAAAATGAGGTATGACATGTTAAAAGTAAGTGCAAAAGGTTACTGTAAATCTTTAGATCCTCAGCTAAATGAAGGCAATATTCTAATAACTACACCTCCTCCTCACTTATCGACTGTCTCATTATCTGACATTTTGAATTTATGACAATAGTAAAAAATCTTCTATCTGATCATTTTGTGCATTGACGACGTAAGTCTAGCAGTAACGAATGCCGAGGTGTGAGGCAAGAATAATACTGGCTATGATGGTTAAGGTTATGTGTAAATTGGTTGGGCCATGATTCTCAGTGGTTTGGCAGTTAAGTAGTGATGTAATTTGGCACTTACGTAATGATGCAGTCATCCTTCATTTTGTAATCAGAGGTGGTCATCCTCCATTTCCACATAATGCCAGTTTTCGCATAATGACCTGGTGTTTGGATATAATCATGTCGATAAATGAGGAGTGGGTGTAGATAGTATGATGGAAAATTGGAAGGAAATTTGTCTTTGATGTATGAGTTCAGGTGAGGTGTTATTTAAATAGAATGAAATGTTAAAAAGTGGAAATCACAATACAGGACATACTTGTTCTTAGAGAATTCAGGTCCCACTATTCAGTTATGTTTTTCATCTAAGACTGAGAAATATATAACAGCCATAGCAAGCTGGTTATTTCATTAAAGAAAATTTCTATCCAAGGGGAAAAAATACTTTAAAGGTGAAAAATGGGAATCACAAAGGGAGGAAAACTGATTGAGAATAGAATGTGTTGTTATTAGGTGCCATCTGGTCAGTTCTGTCTCATAGCAACCATATATATAACAGAACAGAATGCTGCCCGGTGCCCCGTCCTGCGCCATCCTCTCAATTGTTGCTATGTTTGAGCCCATTGCTGCAGCCACTGTGTCAGTCCATCTCATTGAGGGTTTGCCTTGTTTTCTTTTGACTGTCTGCTTTTCCAAGCATGATGTCCTTCTTCAGGGACTGGTCCCTCCTGATCACATGTCCAAGGTACGTGAGAAGTCTCACCATCTCGCTTCTGAGGAGCATTCTGGCAATACTTCTTCTAAGACAGATTTGTTTGTTCTTCTGGCAGTCCATGGTATATTCATTGTTCTTTGCCAACACTATAATTAAAAGGCATCGATTTTTCCTTGGTCTTCTTCATTCATTGTCCAGCTTTTGCATGAATATGGGGCAGTTGAAAATACCATGGGTTGGGTCAGGTGCACCTTAGTCCTCAAAATGACCTCTTGGCTTTTTAACACTTTGAAGCAGTCTTTTGCAGCAGATTTGTGCAACGCAATGTATTATTTGATATCTTGACCACTGTTTCCATGGGTGTTGATTGTGGATCTGAGTAAAGTGAAATCTTTGACAACTTCAGTCTTTTCTCTGTTTATCGTGATGTTGCTTAGAATGTGAGATGATGCAGTGGAAATATGAACATTTGAAGGAAGATATGTTGATTATAGTACCCTTCTGGATTTTATCAAATGTACTATATCTGTAAGATGACGACGTAGTAGAGTAGCTCGTTTTATTGGATCGTTTTGTCTGTGTTGTTGAGTAGGTGAATGCTGCTGCCAAGGCCATTCTGACGTACCTGCTGCAGGGGCGCTTGATGATGACAGCGCTGACCTGGAACAAGTTCATCGAGTCTCTCTGTCCCATCATTCCAGTGCTGCAGGTGCGCTGTGCAGTTCTCCTTTCTGATACAGTTTATCTTTGCTGAGAGTGATTGATGTAAAAGCATGCAAACAGCAGAGCTGCCATGTTATGAGAGAAATAAAGAAAAGCTACAAAGTCTGTGGATAAGCGAGCAGAAAATGTGTGCCTGCTTCTTGTTTCTGGCAGAGGGTTAAACAAGGATAGCTAATTTGTCTGTGTTACTTTATGTATTTAGATGGGAGGTTAAAAAATGAGGTGCAGGCAATTCGCATTGACTGTGAAAATAGAACTCAACTTTATAGAAAGGCTTTTGGGCAAAGTTAACAGTGCTTTTTAAGCTGGCATTACATAATTAAACTTGACTCATTAATTCTATCAGTGTATGTATGTGACTAGAGTGATACCTTGATTAACAAACTCTTGGAAACAAATTCTTTCTTTCTGGGCAATAAAGGAATGAGGGAAGTTCAGGTGCCTGCCTCACTCAGATGAGAAGGGGAGATAGGAAGCACAATCACAGGTACAACCCTGTTTTGTGAAGAGAGCCCAGGCCTTCGGCCTTGAGGTTCCCTCTCCAGTTCACGCATGTAGTTAGTGTATGTAGTATTCTACCCTTATGCTATGAGGACGGGCTGAGGATCTGTGAAGTGCCTCATCTGGGGAAGTGGTACTACTAGAATCTTGGAAAATAGCAAGTGTGAAGAAGGTTGTTATACTTTCCCGAAGTTCTCTGTTCTTCTTTTTTTAAAATTTTGTTTTGGTAAAATATATGTAATAAAACATTTACCATTTAAACCATTTTTACCCGTACAATTCAGTGATATTAATTATATTCACAATGCTGGGCAGCCATCACCACTATCTATTTAAACAGAAGTTTTTCATCACTCCAAACAAACTTAATACTTCTAAGCAGTAACTCTCCATTCCCCTCTTCCCATGGTCCCTGGTAACCACTAATAAACTTTGGTCTCTATACATTTGCCTATTCAAGATATTTTGTATAAGTGGGATCATACAATGTTTGTCCTTTGTATCTGACTTATTTCACTCAATGTAATGTCTTCAAGGTTCATCCATGGCATAGCATGTATTAGAACCTTATTTGCCCATTGTATGGATGAACCACGTTTTGTTTAGCCAGTCATCTGTTGATGGACAGTTGGGTGGTTTCCGCCTTCTGGCTGTTGAGAAGCATGCTGCAATGAACATTAGTCCACATGTGTTTGTTTGCATACCTGCTTTAAGTCTTTTGGGTATATACCTAGGAGAGGAATTGCTGGGTCATATGGTAATTTTATATTTAACTTTTTGAGGAACCTTCAAACTCTTTTCCTCCAATATTATTCTTTAAATACAGTTTTATTTAAGCTCCTTGCCTCATGTAGGTTATTTTGGAAAGTGTGTATTTTATTCAACTGATTCAAAATAAATCTATGAGTTGCTTCATAGGCCAATACAATTCTAATTTTCAAATTGAAAAGTTAAGCAATAAATATAAAGTCAAGCTATAATTTCTCTTTTTGAAAAATCTCTCAGGGCTATGCAGACACAGAAGACACTTTAGGTAACTGTATTCTCTTCCTGAGTAAAGTGGGCTCTGAGGCAGGAGAAGGAGTTCTGCCCTACACGACCTGGTTCAAGTCGGTGCTACGGCTCTTACTTGTGAAGAAGCCAGCGTGAGTACAGTGTCATCATCTTTTGAATATAAAAGATTAATGGAAACAGTCAAGAAAGTATAGTAGTTATATCAATTTGGAACAGAATAGAACTAAACGAGGTAAAGAAACATGATTTTGCATACTAAAGAGAGAGAGAGAGAGAGGAAATAATGAGTGAAACTGAACAGATACAGGGCCTTTTAGAGGCTTTCCTGAAATGTTTCATCCATTTCACAGCTGACTGTCCTTTGTCAGGTCAGTCTGTGTCACAGCACAGCCCCAGGCAACTTGGAGAGCTGTGGAAATAAACAGATTGTGAAAGTTGTGGGACATTCCCTTCCCTTCTCTTTAGAAATTGATAGATTCTTGGAATTGTCCTTTTCTAAAACATCTGTTCTCACAATTAAGTTTTTCATAAAAGTGTAGGACCAATTGCCTTATAAACCAGATAATGCAGGTATTTTAATCTCATTTAGTTTGTCCACTTACTTGGGAAACTGAAAAAGTGTCCTTTCCTTCACCATTGTGTATCAGTAATACCACAGGGAAGTCCTACTTTCTGTTAGATTCACCAAGTACTAAGTATCTACCTTAAACCTGATAGAGCACTAAAATTGAAGTCAGGCATTTTAGATTTAATTTGCAGATTGACTTATTGAAGTTGACTGTGAGTTTGTCTCTTTAGTTGATTATTCTTTGTTTCTGATGTTTGTTTTATAAATACTGTAAAATTGAATCAGTAATCAAAGTTACAAACTAAATATTTTTAATAGAAAAAGTAAAATATTAGGAATGTCTTAATGTAAGTGTGGCTAATTTATTGTACTTTGTTGATATATAATAACTCTTAGTAACTGTAGACTTTTATAATTTATAGTCATTTGTATATTGCAACTGTTGACTGAAATACTTTGTGTCTTTAGCGTCCGCTCCCTAGCATTAAAACTTTTAGCATTTCATCTTACAAATGAAGACGGGGCTGATAAGAAACGCCCTTTCATAGATGCCAAAGTTCTCTCCAGAGTTACTAATTTATTTGTTGTGAAAAAACCCATTGAACTCAATTTGGATGACAGAAGAGAAGTAATTATTAAGGTGACTATAACTTTTGAGTTTATTACTCTGGTTATTTGATGCATTGGTATATCATATATTTTATAGTAACGTCTTCAGGTTGGAGGGAGAGAGGCAGTAGCATCAGGTGTGGTTGTTCATGGCTAGTTTGAAATTGTGTACCGGCTCCATCTGGCTTCTGGGTACAATTTTTTTTGATCATATGTTTCTTGAGTGTACTATATGCCAGGAATTACGTCTCTTTTCCTTTAGTATATATACTGGAAATGCAAATGAATTTTGATAGAATCCTAAATATAACAAGGCTAATCTGGCAGAAGGAAATTTTGTGATGTATTTTAAAAACAAATATCCATGACATAAAAACTATTGGGAAATAGAAATTGTTAAAAAAAAAAAAATTCCTATGACAAATGTTTTTAGTCTCTTCATTATCAGAGGAAAAAATAATATAGTAGGCAAAGGTGGTTTCTCTGAAATGTTACAATTCTGAGATTTTGTTGTTAGTCACTTTTCTAAATCTTTGGTTCCTTACATCCCTCATAAGGTTTAGCACCCATTTCCCCATCTTTTACCAGGAATGTGCCCACATCATCCTGGACTGATGCAGAATTGTATTAAAAAAAAGCCGCCTGTTCTCTTCAAGGATCCCTGGTGGCGCAGTTGATAAGAGCTCAGCTGCTAACCATAAGGTTGGCAGTTCAAATCCACCAGCTACTCCTTGGAAACCTTATGGGGCTGTTCTACTCTGTTCTATAGGGCTGCTGTGAGTCAGAATTGATTCGATGGCAACAAGTTTGTTTTTTTTTTTGGTTTTATTTTCTTCATGGATTCATTCCTGTGTTTAGTAGCTTTGCCTGTCTCTTCACATCTGCAGTCCATCAGTTTTACTTATTTTAGACCAGCACACCAAAGCCCGTGGTGGTATTGTAGAGCCACGTGTAATAATGGTTTTTTAGTGGGGAAATGTATTCAGTGTTCTTACTAACCTAAGTGTTAGAGACTGCATGATAGCCCTGGCAGGAGGATTGGGGAATCTTCCACCAGCTCAGTACCAGGTTGGGACTCCTATGCCCTGTGGATAATATGGAGGAAGGGGATAAGTGTTCTGGAACTGTTTTTTGTGAGTCCACACTTAGGGCTAGGAGATAGCAGTCAGTGGGGGAAAAGAGGAGAGTTGGTTTTGTTCTTTTCCTCTCCCCTTTTCCTGTCGCCAGCTTTGCCACCTCAAACTGTGTTCTGGCATGAAGTGACATCAGGGACTAGCGTTGATGGTGGCTTTGTTGGAGAGCTAGGCAGGAAGTCCCTTCACACTGCCTGCCAGTGGGTCTCTAAGGGAAAGGAGAGGGGGCTGGCAGGGGATGGCAACTGGAGGCTTCTGGGAGCCCCACAGATTCCTGAGTCACTTGGCTGGGGTTGCCAGGCACTACCTGTAGAGATGTTATGTAACTTGAATGTTTTCCATGAAATTCTTAAGGTCGTTAATGGGTTAGTGGGTTATGATGACTCCTAGCAAAAATGTACATTAAGAAGAAAGCCTTATTTGACATGATGGCTTTTTGACTTGGAGCCCAGGTTCCTTCCCGACAAGCATATCATTGCAAATTTACATAGAAATATGTCAGTTACTTAAGTGAATCAACTTTTAGAGCCTTTGTCTTTATGGCACAATTACAAAATTTTATTAGAGAATTGAAAGCAGATGAAAACAATTTTTTTTTTTATTTTCAGGTGGAGACTGTTGAGAAAGTATATGAGATCTTTACCTCAGATGATGCTGATTTTGTTCTGAGAAAATCAGCTGCGGAGCAGTTAGCTGTAATTATGCAAGGTAATGTCTTTTAAGGAAAATGATTGTTGTACTGCTGATAATAGAGTTTAGATTGCTGTGTGTAGTATTCAGGGGACGGTAGACTAAATTTTTCAGGTTGAATCAAGCCTGTGGCCTGTTTTTGTGCAGCCAGCTGGCTAAGAATGCGTTTTACATTTTTAAAAAGTTCTAAACAAAAAACAAAGACTATGCAACAGAGACCGTATGTAACCAGCAAAGTCTGATATGTTTATTACCTAGCTCTTTGCATGAAAGTGTACCAACCCCTGCTCTGGGCTTTTTGACTCTAAAATGTTGTTTGATAGAATTATCTTCCTTTGAAAATACTGATAAAATTCTGACTATAAAATCGCATATCCCTTGTCTTAGTTGTCCCTTTTCTTAGTTTGGATACTCTGGGCATAGTGGTTAAGAGCTACGGCTGCTAACCAAAACGTCAGCAGTTCAAATCCACCAGACATTTCTTGGAAATGCTATGGGGCAGTTCTACTCTGTCCTGTAGGGTCGCTGTGAGTCAGAATCAACATGACGGCAATAGTTTTCGTCCTAGTTGAAGCCCTGGTGGCATAGTGGTTAAGAGGAGTTTGGCTGCTAACCAGAAGGGTGGCAGTTTGAATCCGCCAGCTGCTCTTTGGAATCCCTATGGGGCAGTTCTACTCTGTCCTGTAGGGTCACTGTAAATCAGAAGAATCGACTTGACAGCAATGGGTTTGGTTTTTTTTTTTTTTGTCTTAGTTATCTAGTGCTGCTATGACAGAAATACCACAGGTGGATGGCTTTAATGAATAGAAATTTATTCTCTCACTGTTTAGGAGGCTAGAAGTCTGAATTCAGGGCATTAGCTCCAGGGAAAGGCTTTTTCTCTCTCTTGGCTCTAGGGGAAGGTCCTTGTCATCAGTCTTCCCCTGGTCTAGGAGTTTCTTAGTGCAGGGACCCTGGGTCCAAAGGTCATGCTCCATGCCTGGCCCTTCTTGCTTGGTGGTTGTGAAGTCCTCCTCTCTCTTCTTTCTTTTATATCTCAAAAGACATTGACTCAAGATACAACCTAATCCTGTAGATTGTATCCTGCCTGATTAACATAATGGACTGCTCATTCTGTAATAGGATCATAACCACAGGCATAAAGACTAGGATTTACAACACCCAGGATAATTACATCAGATCACAAAATGGAGGACAACCACTCAGTACTAGGAATCATGGCCTAGCCAAGCTGATGTATATTTTGGGGGGGACACAGTTCAATCTGTGACATCCCTTTTCTCAATTTACATAAGTAATGTTTCCAATTTATGCAATCTTGTTTAGAGAAATTTATCAGATAGTACTTTTGTGGATTGTTGTTGTTAGGTGCTGTCGAGTAGGTTCCCACTCATAGCGACTCTATGTACAAGAATGAAACACTGTTCGGTCCTATGCCATCCTAAAATCGTTTCTGTTTGAGCCTGTTGTTGCAACCATTGTGTCAGTCAATCTCCTTGAGAATCTTCCTCTTTTTTGGTGACACTCTACCAAGCATGATGTCCTTCTCCAGGGACTGGTCCCTCCTAATAACATGTCAAAAGTACATGAGACAAAGTCTCGCCATCCTTGCTTCCAAGGAACACTCTGGCTGTACTTTTTCCAAGACAGACTTGTTTGTTCTTTTGGCAGGCTATGTGCTATTCAGTATTCCTTGCCAACACCATAATTCAGAGACATCAGTTCTTCTTCAGTCTTCCTTATTATCCAGCTTTTGCATGCATATAAGGCTATTGTAAATATCATGGGTTGGGTCAGGCGCACTTCAGTCCTCAAAGTGACATCTTTGCTTTTTAACACTTTATAAAGAAGTCTTTTGCAGCAGATTGGCCCAATGCAATAAGTGATTTCATTTTTTGACTGCTGATTTCATAGGTGTTGATTGTGGATCCGAGTATAGTGAAATCGACCACATCAGCATTTTCTCCGTTTATCATGATGTTGCTCATTGGTCCATTTGTGAGAATTTTGGTTTTCTTTACGTTGCGGTATAATCCATTTTGAAGGCAGTAGTCTTTGATCTTCATCAGTAAGTGCTTCAAGTCCTCTTCACTTTCAGCAGGCAAGATAGTGTCATCTGCATATTGCAGGTTGTTAATGAGTCTTCCTCCAATCCAGATACCGCGTTCTTCTTCATATAGTCCCGCTTCTTGGATTATTTGCCCAGCATACAGAATGAACAAGTATGGTGAAAGGGTACAACCCTGGCACACAGCTTTCCTGAGTTTGAACTGTGGAGTATCCCCTTGTTCTGTTCCAACAACTGCCTGTTGGTCTATGTATAGGTTCCTCATGAGCACAATTAAGTGTTCTGGCATTCACATTCTTCACACTGTTATCCGTAATTTGTTATGATTCACACAGTTGAATGCCTTAGCATAGTCAATAAAACAAGACAAAAATCTTACTGGTATTCTCTGCTTTTAGCCAAGATCCATCTGACATCAGCAGTGATATCCCTCATTCCATGTCCTCTTCTAAATCCGGCTTGAATTTCTGGCAGTTCCCTGTTGACGTACCGCTGCAGCCACTTTTGGGTTATCTTCAGCAAAATTTTGCTTGTTGTGGTATTAATAATATAGGTCAATAATTGCTGCATTCTGTTGGATTGCCTTTCTTTGGAATGGGCATAAATACGGATCTTTCCAGTTGATTGGCCTGTAGCTGTCTTCCAAATTTCTTGGCATAGATGAGTGAGTGCTTCCAGTATTGCACTTGTTTGTTGACATATCTCAGTTGGTATTCCTTCAATTCCTGGAGCCTTATTTTTTGCCAATGCCTTCAGTATAGCCGGACTTCTTCCTTCAATACTTTTGGTTCTTGATCATATGTTACCTTCTGAAAGGGTTGAAAGTTGACCAGTTCTTTCTGATACAGTGACTCTGTGTATTCCTTCCATCTTTTTTTACAGCTTCCTGAATTTTTCACTGTTTTGTCGATAGCATCCTTCAGTGTTGTAACTCGAGGCTTGAATTTTTTCTTCAATTCTTTCAGCTTGAGAAATACTGAGTGTTTTCTTCCCTTTTGGTTTTCTAACTCCAGGTCTTGCACATGTTATTATAATACTTTGTCTTCTTGAGCTGTCCTTTGAAATCTTTTGTTCAGCTCTTTTACTTCGTTTCTTTTATTTGCCTTAGCTACTCTGTTCAAGAAGTTTCAGAGTCTATTCTGACATTCATTTTGGTCTTTTCTTTCCTTTCCTGTCTTTTTTAATGATTTTGCTTTCTTCATGTATGATGTTCTTGATGTTATCCTACAGCTCATCTAGTTCTCAGTCATTAGTGTTCAGTGTGTCAAATCTGTTCTTGAGATGGTCTCTAAGTTCAGGTGGGATATACTCAAGGTTGTACTTTGGCTCTCGTGGATTTGTTCTAATTTTCTGCAGCTTCAACTTGAACTTGCATATGAGCGATTGATGGTCTGTTCTGCAGTGGGCCCTTGGCCTTGTTCTGACTGACGATATTGAGCTTCTCTATGGTCTCTTTCCACAGATGTAGTCGATTTGATTCCTGTGTATTCCTTCTGTCGAGGTCCATGTGTATAATTGCCATTTATGTTGTTGCAAAAAGATGTCTCCAATGAATAGTTTGTTGGTCTTGCAAAATTCTGTCGTGTGATCTCTGGTATCGTTTTCTATCACCAAGGCCTTATTTTCCAACTACCGATCCTCGTTCTTTGTTTCCATCCTTCACATTCCAATCACCAGTAGTTATCAATGCATCTTGATTGCATGTTTGATCAATTTCAGACTGCAGAAGTTGGTAAAAATCTTCAGGTTCTTCTCTGGCATTAGTGGTTGGTACATAAATTTGAATAATCATTGTTTTAACTGGTCTTTCTTGTAGGCTTATGGATATTATCCTATCACTGACAGCATTGTACAGGATAGGTCTTCAAATGTTCTTTTTTACAATTAATGCAACACCATTCTTCTTTAATATGTCATTCTCGGCATAGTAGGACCGTATGACTGTCTGATTCACAGTGGCCAATACCGGTCTATTTCAATTTACTAGTACCATGTACATTGATCTTTATGCATTCCATTTCATTTTTGATGACTTCCAGTTTTCCTGGAGTCATACTTATACATTCCACATTCTGATTGTTAGTGGATGTTTACAGCTGTTTCTTCTCATTTTGAGTTGTGCCACATCAGCAAATTAAGGTCCCTAAAGCTTGACTCTATCCATGTTGTTAAGATTGACTCTGCTTTGAGGAGGCAGCTCTTCCTTAGTTGTGTTTTGAGTGCCTTCCAACCTGAGGGGCTCATTTTCCGGCATTATATCAGACAGTGTTCAACTGCTATTCGTAATGTTTTCTCTGGCCAATTTTTTTAGAAATAGATCATCAGGTTCCTTTTTCTTTGTCTTAGTCTGGAAGCTGTGCTGAAACCTGGCCACCATGAGTGACCCTGTGGTATTTGAAATACTGATGGCATAGCTTCTAGCTCGTAGCAGCACGCAAGCCACCACAGTACAACAAACTGAATGACGAGCGGTGGCTTTTGTGGATAGGTAAAGTAAAAATAATGCACTGTTATTGTTGTGATTAGGTGCCGTTGGATCAGTTCCGACTCATAGTGACCTTATGCACAACAGAATGAAACACTGCCTGGTCCTGTGCCATCCCCACAATTTTTGCTGTGCTTGAGCCCATTGTTGGCAGCCACTGTGTCAGTCCATCTCATTGAGGGTCTTCCTCTTTTTCACTGACCCTTTACTTTACCAAGCATGATGTCCTTCTCCAGGGACTACTCCCTCCTAATAACGTGTGCAAAGTTTGTGAGACGTAGTCTTGCCATCCTTGCTTCTGAGGCGCATTCTGGTTGTACTTTTTCCAGGACAGATCTGTTCATTCTTTTGGCAGTCAGTGGTATATTCAGTATTCTTCTCCAACACCACAATTCAAAGGCGTCAGTTTTCTTCGGTCTTCCTTGTTAATTGTCCAGCTTTCACATGCATATGACATGATTGAAAACGCCATGGCTTGGGTCAGGTGCACCTTAGTCCTCAAGGTGACATCTTTGGTTTTCAGCACTTTAAAGAGGTCTTTTGCAGCAGATTTGCCCATTGCAGTGCGTCTTTTGATTTCTTGACTGCTGCTTCCATGGGTGTTGATTGTGAATCCAAGTAAAATGAAATCATTGACAACCTCAGTCTTTTCTCCATTTATCATGGTATTGCTTATTGGTCCAGTTGTGAGGATTTTTGTTTTCTTTATGTTGAGGCATAATCCATACTGAAGGCTGTAGTCTTTGATCTTCATCAGTAAATGCTTCAAGTCCTCTTTACTTTCAGCAAGCAAGGTTGTGTCATCTGCATAACACAGGTTGTTAATGAGTCTTCCTCCAATCGTGATGCCAAATTCTTCTTCATATAGTCCAGCTTCTTGGATTATTTACTCAGCATACAGATTGAGTAGGTATAGTGAAAGGATATAGCCCTGACACACACCTTTCCTGACTTTACACCATGCAGTATCCCCTTGTTCTGTTTGAACGACTGCCTCTTGAGCTATGTACAGGTTCCTCATGAGCACAATTAAGTGTGCCCGAACTTGCATTCTTCACCATGTTATCCATAATTTGTTATGATCCACACAGTCGAATGCCTTAGCATGTCAATAAAACACAGGTAAACATCCTTCTGGTATTCTCTGTTTTCAATCAGGATCCATCTGACATCAGCAATGATATCCCTGGTTCCACATCCTCTTCTAAATCTGGCTTGAATTTCTGGCAGTTCCCTGTTGATATACTGCTATAGCTGGTTTTAAATGATCGTCTCAAAAATTTGATTGCATGTGGTATTAATGATACTGTTAGGTAATTTCCACATTCGGTTGGATCACCTTTCCTGGGAATAGGTGTAAATATGGATCTCTTCCAGTCAGTTGGCCAGGTAGCTGTCTTCCAGATTTCTTGGCATAGACGAGTGAGTACTTCCAGTGCTGCATCCATTTGTTGAATCATCTCAGTTGGTATTCTGTCAATTTCTGGAGCCTTGTTTTTAGCCAGTACCTTCAGTGCAGCTTGGACTTCTTCCTTCAGTACCATCGATTCCTGATTATATGCTATCTCCTGAAACGATTGAACGTTGACCAGTTCTTTTTGGTATGGTGACTGTGTATTCCTTCCATCTTCTTTTGATACTTCCTGTGTTATTTAATATTTTCCCCATAGAATCCTTTGGTATTGCAACTTGAGGCTTGAATTTTTTCTTCAGTTCTTTCAGCTTGAGAAATGCTGAGCATGTTCTTGAGAAATGCACTGTAGCTATGTATTTTTCTTTAAGGACTTTTAAAAGCAACTAGCAAAATATACTGTTAGCTTTGTTTGTATTGTTGTTATTCCATAGTTTCCATTCCTTTCTTTGGGTTAGTTTTTATTTTTCCCTATATATAAATGTATATAATCTATTTTGAACGATATGACAACTTCGTACTTACATAAAAATTTTTTTTCTAACCTGGGGTGATTAACATTCCTTGTCCTAACATTGATGGGAACTGAGATGAAAGAGTAATTTGAAAAAGCATATTCAACAATATTCACGGTTTTAATAACAATAATATAGACTACAGAATATAGAAGTAAGGCTGTAAAAAAATGTGAGAGCACCTTGCTTAAAAAAAGATCAAGAAAAAATCTTTTAGAGTGTTTTCCTTCAGTGCTGTTTAACATTTCCAAAATATATAATTTTGGTATGTACCATACTGGAGTGCAGTGAAACCTAGTGCTTTTTTTTTTGTTTGTTTGTTTGATTTTCAGTAGCAGCTAACGGTAGTTAACAGTGATAACTCCTAGTTCAATACAGTATTACCAATGTGTGTTTTGTTTTTTACTCTATTAGCATATAGGAGAAAAATTAACAAAATTTGCAAGTTGTTTAAATACTTGGAATCATTGTATAAGCAACTAGAGTTTTTGGCTCTGGTAACATGTCTAGTGTGTGTGTGTGCATGTGTGTGTGTAAATATAATCCTTATAGCTTTTTCTTACAAACATGTGACTATATGCTTGTTAGAAAATTCATATTCTACAGAAATATATAGTACAATACAACCTCTTCTATGTTCTGTTTGCTATTTAACAGTTTGTGATGAAAGATCTTTTGTTAATAGAAAAATGTTCATCTTGCAAGTCATATTTACACATTAACTTGTGGAAAATTCTGAAAACATTTTGGGGTGATGGATTTAGAAAAGAGAAGAATTGTCAATTAGACAATATAAAGAAGATAATTTGCCATACGCAAATTAAATAATTCATTTGTACGCTTAAAAATCTAGTTCTTTTCACAGCCTGAATTCATATATCATTCTTACAGTTTTTGGGTTTTTTTTTCACATTACGGAAGTCAGATATGCTTGTTGTTTGAAATTTTTTAAATTGTATAGACACGTATAACAGAAAAAGTCAAAAGTTTCCATGCCTTATTTCAACCCCAGGCATAACTGTTTAACCCCAGAAGTAACTATTTCAAAACAGAACGTTTTGTGGATATATATTTTGTATATTTCAAAACATATTTTTAAAAGTACAGAATACACCCTTTAACTTTTAGTAACTTTTTTTGTTTATTTTTTTACAGATATTAAAATGCACGCTTTGGTTAAAAAGTTATGCTTAATTGACAAGATAATTGAGTATTTAAACAGATGTGTGTGTCAAGATGGGGAGGTAAGACTAATGTGTATTTAGATGTAAGTTTACAAGTTGGTGTTCCATTAACCAGATCTGAAATTGAATTCAGCTGAATTTGAATAAGTACTTGGATTTTAAATCCTGAGTAACACACCACTACTTCACTACTTTGTTCTTCTTCTTCTTTTTTTTTTTTTTTTTTTTACATTTCTAAAAGTGAGTTCTCTATTAAAGGAAAACTAATCTTGAAATTTCCATAAGAACTGTAAGCAGAAGTATATGCAAAGCTTATTTTCAGTGGAAAATAATTCTGAATATTTAATCGCATTTTCACTTCACACAATTTTGATGAAAAATTATAAAATTTAGAATAAAATAATATATTTTATCTCATGTTAGAACTGATGAAAATGAAATAACTTTATTTTTTTTTTTAAATCCCTTTCCTGGCCAGGTTATAGAATGTATAATACAACCGAGCCTCACACTGTTCAGGAAAGTGTTATGTGCTGACCCAGTCCTGCGTGTTTCCCTCTCACAAAAGTCTTCTCTCCTGACCCTGTTATTTAGAGGTGAATAAAATAACTTCTGCTAGTCATGAAATGGCTCTTAAGCTTTAACTGTTTTTTCTGACTGTAGGTTGCATTTATTTTCCATATTGCTAATAGAATAACAAAGTTTATTAGTGAATATGCCATTGAAAAAACCTACCAGAAAGGAAGATGCCTAATACTTTTCTCTCATAATCCCATTACTGAGATTGATCTTTGCACTCTGATGTATATGTCATTGGGGGCCCAGATGATTATCTATTACCCATGAAGAGATAAAACTGGACTGGCTGCCATTGCAGCCTTCTTCCCAGTATTTGTTCCCTTTTTCTTGTTTTACTCCTGCCTTTAGATTGTTTGGTGTGTACCTGATTATGTCATTAGTCTGGTGTTTAGCGTCTACACTCAACCTGTGAGGGGTGGGAACTTAGCCATCTGGAACAACTCCAAGTACTAATTTATTGAAGTTTATAAAGTGGCGCATGTGTGTTTAACCCATTTTAGTTCAGTTCTAATTTAGTGATGTGCTTAGATGGAAAAATCCCATGCAGTTTTGTCCTCTTCTTCTCTCTTTTGACTGTTTTCAATAGAAAGCCTGGCCACATTTTGTGGTACTTCCTTTCGTAGAGATTTAGGCCACTGGTTTTTTTTAGTTGGCTTTTTTTTTTCTTATTGTGATTTAGGTGAAAGTTTACACAGCAAATAAGTTTCTCATAAAACAGTTAATACACAAATTGTTTTGTAACATTGGTTGCCAACCCCGCAATGTGTTAACACTCTCCCCTTCTCCACCCAAGGTTCCCTGTTTCCATTTGTCCAGTTTTCCTGTCCATTCCTGCCTTCTCTTCCTTCCTTTTGGGCTGGTGTGCCCATTAGTCTCTTATACATGATTGAACTATGAAGCATGTCCTTCACATGGGTTATTGTTGGCCCTGTCCAAACCAAAACCTAGCCAGTTGCCATCGAATCGATTCTGACTCATAGTAGTGACCCTATAGACCTGTCTAATCTTTGGCTGAAGGGTAGACCTCAGGAGTAACTTCAGTACTGAGTTAGAAGGGTGTCCAGGGATAGGCCACTGCGAGGAAACATTAGCTAGAATTGAATGGCTTAATAGCCTTCCTAGAAGCTGGAATCAGTTTGCTTCTCTGATCAACTAAAGCATGAGTGTCTGGTGAGTGGATTTGCAAGGCTAGTTCCTGGACCAGCAGTGTCTGCATCACTGGGAACATGTTAGAAATGCAAGTTCTCAGCCTCTACTCTAGACCTGCTGAATCAGACACTCCACTTTACAAGTCCTCCACGATTCTGATATATTGGAAAGTTTGAGCGTCACTGCTCTGGGGATGTTACAGTTTACCTGGCCTGATGGTGCATTTTTTTGAGTCTGGTGTATCTTCCCTTCAAGTTAAGAGATTTTTTTTTTATTTTACATAATTTATTTTTGTTCTTGTTGAAAATATATACAGCAAAACATAAACCAGTTTAACAGTTTCTAAATGTAGAATTCAGTGACATTGATTACATCCTTCTAGTTGTGCAGCCATTCTCACCTTCCTTTTCTGAGTTGTTCTTCCGCCATTAACATAAACTCACTGCCCTCTAGGGTTCCTATCTTTCTAGTTGCCATTGTCAGTTTGATCCCATATAGGTAGATCTTAAAAGAGCATAAAGCTCAAGGCAGACATTCTTTACTAGTTAAGCTAAACTGTTATTTGATTTTTTTTTTTTAAATTGTGTTTTAGGTGGAAGTTTACACAGCAAATTAGATTCCCATCCAACAATTCATACAGATTGTTCTATGACATTGGTTACAGTCCTCGCAATGTGTCAACACTTTCACCATTTCCACCCAGCCTGGCGTATTCCTCCATCCAGTGTCCATGCCCCTTCTTGCCTTCTCATCTTTGCTTTTGGGTAAATGTTGACCATTTGATCTTGTATAGTTGATTGTTAAAAGGAATACATTTCTCGCAGATGTTACTATTTATTTTATAGGCCAATCTGTTATTTGGCTGAAAGGTGACCTCCAGGAGCAGCTTCAGTTCCAGGTTAAAGGGTATATTGGGGTAGTAGTCTCGGGGGGTTCCTCTAGTCTCTATCAGTCCAGTTAGTCTGGTGTTTTTAATGAATTTGAGTACTGTTGTACATTTTTCTCCCATTCTCACTGGGGCCTTATATCTTGTGCACGGTCAGTACAGTTGGTGGTGGTAGCCAGGCATCATCTAGTTCTTCTCGTCCCAGGCTAGAAGAGGCTGTGGTTCGTGTCGGCCATTAGTCCTGTGGACTAATTTCTTCCTTGAGTCTTTGGTTTCCTTCACTTTTCTTTACTCCAGATGGGAAGAGACCAATGCTTGTATCTTAGATGACCACTCGCAAGCTTGTAAGACCCCAGATGCTGCTCACGAAACTAAGATGTAGAACATTGTCTTTATGAGCTAAGTTATACCAGTTGACCTAGTTGTCCCATGAGACTGTGGTCCTGAGCTTTCAAACCCAGTAAATTAATACCACAAGGTGTTTGGCTATGTCTAGGAAGTATCCCTAACTGTGCCTCCTCTGTGCTTTATTGTATATATGAATATATATGCAGTACATCCAAACATGTATATATGTATACCCACAAATATACCTATATATATATGCACGTGCACGTACTCCTCTATGCCTTCCCACACTTACATAGCATACGTATCTACCTATGTAACCGCTCGCATACTTTTTGCTTGTTATTACTGTTGTTGGAAGATTGTATATGTTATAGCATTTACCTTGGTTTTCCTTTATTCCTGCATACCTCTCAGTGTCTTCATTTACCTTGGTTAAGTTGTGCTGACTTCTCCCATATTGTGTATTGCCTTTTCCATCACTAGAATTGTCACATGTATACTATCTAGTAAGTGATTGCCCCTCCCTCCCCTTCCCATCTCCGGCAGCCATCAAAGAATGTTGCTTTCTGTGTATATACCTGTAAAAATGGCATGGTGGAGGTGTCAGACCTCCTGTAACTTCACAAAGAGATAGGAGAATCAAGATCAACAGCCCAAGGCTGATTCCTATGAGGTGGAGGTCAGACATGCCCCCTCTCTCCACCATCTTTACCAATTCTGACATCAACCACCCCTCCCACGACACTCTCTACTTCTCTACTGAGTTCAGTAATTCATTGCAGTGGCCACACAGAACCCACAGACCATACTTACAGTTATGGGGTTTATTAGGGAAATAACAGATTATGGTTCATGTCCAGGAACACTCAGGATACAGTTCTTCCACCAGGACATCCTCTTCTCAGCATGCTCGCAGGCACGCCTCTTTCTGGCCCTTGGCTTTTGGCCTGCTTGGGCAAGTGTTACAAAAGTCTTTTAGCTCTGCCAATAAGTTTCTTGAGGCACACTACTCCGTCATTAAGCCTCAGCCCGAAGGTGCTCAGCTCTACCTTTGTAGGTCAGCAAACCTAGCTCCACTAAGTACTTGGAAACACCCTTTATTTGGTAAAGTCTTTTGATGATCATATATATTTAATTTTTAGGCAGTCCCAGTTATCTAGTCTGTCTTGTTGTTTGTGCATTTTTAGTTGTATTTGATAGTGTATTTATGCAAGAAATTAGGACTCTTAGCTTTGTCACTATGTTATCTTCTAGGAACTTTATAGTTTTAGCTTTAATAATTAGGTCTTTGATCCATTTTGAGTTAGTTTTTGTGTATGGTGTGAGGTACAGATCCTGTTTCATTTTTATGCAAATGGATATCCAGTTTTGCCAGCACATTTGTTAAAGAGACTGTCTCTTCCCCACTGAATGGTCTTTGACAGTTTGTCAAAGATCAGCTGCCTGTAGATGGATGGATTTACTTCTGGGTTCTCAATTCTATTCCGTTGGTCTATGTGTCTGTCATTGTACCAGTGCCAGGTTGTTTTGATTATTGTGACTTTATAGTAAGTTCTGAGGTTGGGAAGTGTGAGGCCTCCTACTTAATGTTGATTTAGCTATTTGAGTCCTCTTTCCATATAAAGTTGGAGATTAGTTTTTCCATTTTGTTAAAGAATGTTGTTGGAATTTGGATTGGGATTGCATTTTATTTATGGATCGCTTTGGGTAGTATTGATATTTTCATAATGTTGAGTCTTCCAATCTTTGAGCATGGGATGTTTTTTCATTTATGTAGGTCTCTTTTAGTTTTCCTTGTATAAGTCTTTTACATCCCTGGTTAGATTTATTCCTAGATATTTTGTACTCTTGGAGACTATTATAAATGGTATTGTTTTCTTGATTTCCTTTTCAGAGTTCTGCTTGTTAGTGTAGAGGAACCCAACTGATTTTCGTATGTTAATCTTGTACTCTGCCGCTTTGCTGAATCCTTCTATTAGTTTCAGTAACTTTCTTGTGGAATCTCATGTCATCTGCTTTATTTCATCCTTACCAATTGGTTGCCCTTTATTTCCCTTTTTTGCCTTATTGTTCTTGTTAGGACTTCTGGTACATTATTGAATAAGAATGGTGATAATGGACATCCTTGTCTCACTCCCATTCTCAAAGGGAATGTTTTCAGTCTCTCTCTGTTGAGAATAATATGGCTATTGGTTTTGCATATATGCTGTTAATTATATTGAGGAATTTCCCTTCTATTCCTATTTTGCTGAGAGTTTTTATCAGGAAAAGGTGTTGGACTTTATCAAATGCTTTTTCTGCGTCGATTGATATAATCATGGGATTCTTTTCGTTTTATTTATGTGGTGAATTACATTGATTGATTTTTCTAGTGTTGAACCACGCTTGCATCCCTGGTATGAATCTCACCTGATCATGATGTATTATTTTTTTAATATGCTGTAGTACTCTGTTACCCTGAATTTTGTTGAGAATTTTTGTGTCTGTATTCATGAGGGATATTGGTTGTAATTTTCTCTTTTTCTGATATCTTTGCCATCAGAGTTATGGTGGCTTCATAGAATGAATTAGGAAGTATTCCTTCCTTTTCTATGTACTGGAATAGTTTGAATAGAATTGGTGTCAACTCTTCTGAATTTTTGGTAGAATTCTTCAATGAAGCCATCTGGGCCAGGGCTTTTTTTGATTAGGAGTTTTTTTAGTGACATTTTCAATTTCTTCTTTTGTTATGGATCTCTTTAGATTTTCTACCTCTATTTTTGTTAGTTTAGGTTGGTAATGTGTTTCTAGAGATTTGTCTGTTCTAGGTTTTCGTATTTGTTGGTGTACAATTTTTCATAATATTCTATTATTATCCTCATTATCTTGGTTGGTTCTGTTTTTGCACATTTCATTGCTTATTTTGGTTATTTACATCTTCTCATTGTTTTCGTTTATCAATTTGGCCAGTGGTTTGTCAGTTTTATTGATCCTCTCAAAGAACTAACTTCTAACTTTGTTGATTCTTTCTGTTGGTTTTCTATTTTCTATTACATTTATTTCTGCTGTGATCTTTATTATTTCCTGTCTTCTGGTGACTGTGGACTTCTTTTGCTGTTCCTTTTCTATTTGTTCAGGTTGTTGGTGTGAGTTATTGGTTTTGGGCCTTTCTTGTTTTTTGATGTATGCATTTATTGCTATAAATTTTCCTCAGAGCACTGCTTTTGCTGTGTCCCAGAGGTTTTAGTATGTTGTGTCTTCATTCTCATTTGATTCTAAGAATTTTTTAATTTCTTCTATGACCCAAAGTTTTTAAGTTAGATGTTACTCAGTTTCCAGGTATTTGTTTTTTTCCTTGCTCTTTTTGTTACTGGTTTCTAGTTTCATAGTATTATGATAAAAGAAGATGCTTTGTATTATGTTGATGTTTTTGAATTTACTGAGACTCGCTTTGTGGCCTAGAATATGATCTCTTCTGGAGAATGATCCATGTGCATTGGAGAAGAATGTGTACTGTGCTGCTGTTGGGTGGTGTGTTCTGTATATGTCTGTGGTTGCTTGTGTTGTTTAGATCTTCTGTATCTTTATTGGGTTTCTTTCTAGTTGTCCATCATCTAAAGTGGTATGTTAAAGTTTCCTAATATTATTGTAGAACTGTCTATTTCTCTTTTCAATTCTGTTAGTTTATTTTATGTATTTTGGAGTTTGTCATTGAGTGCATAAATATTTAGTTTTGTTATGTCTTAGTGAATTGACCCTTTAATCATTATATAATGCCTTCATTGTCTGTTATAATGGATATGCACTTAAAGTCTATTTTATCTGAAATTATTTTTGCTACTTCTACTCTCTTTTAGTTACTGATTGCTTGATATATATATATATATTCCATCCTTTTGTTTTTAACTTATTTATATCTTTGTGTCTAATGTGTGTCTCTCGTAGGCCATATATTGATGGGTCATTTTTTAAAAAAAATATGTTCTGCCATTGTATGACTCTTGACTGGTGCATTTAATCCGTTTGTATTTCATGCGATTAATGAAAGGTGTGAATTCATTGCTATCATTTTGTTTAATGGTGTCTTTGTTTCTCTTAATTCTCTGTGCTGAGTTCTTTTTTTATATGGATTTTCTTTTCTTATCCTTCATTGTTGTTTTTGTGTTTACTGAGTCTTTTTGATTTTCTTTATTTTGGTGAGAAGATTTTCTAATTTTTTTGTGGTTACCTTGAATTTTACGTTTATCCTTTTAACTTTAAAACAATTTGCTATATGTTGAAATCCTCTTGACTTCCTCTCTGTATGGAAGTTCTATAACTACATCATTTATTCCCCTTTTTTTGTTTTGAAATTATTACTGTTTACAGCTTATCACCTCTGGTTCCCTGTAGTGACTTTTGTAGCTTTATTTTACTCTTGTGAACTTTTATCTGGGTTGATATCTTGGTGATGCTTTTGTATGTTTTGTCTTAGGCTGTCGTCTGATGTCGTTGGTTCTCTAGTTGAAGGACTCCCTTTAGTATTTCTTGTAAGACTCTTCAGTTTTTACAAATTCCCTTAATTTCTGCTTGTCTGGGAATGTCTTAGTTTTGCCATCATTTTTGAAAGACAGTTTTGCTGGATATACAATCCTTAGTTGGCCATTCTTTTCTTTCAGGATTTTATGTATGTAATACCATTACCTTGTGGTCCGCATGGTTTCTGATGAGAAATCAGATTATTGGTGCCCCTTTGTAAGTGATAATTTCATTTTTCACTAGCTGGTCTCAAAATTCTTTCTTTGTCTTTGGTTTTGGAAATTTAATTATGATATGTCTTGGTGAATTTCTTTTGGGGTCTCTTGTATATGGGATTCATTGGGTTTCTTGGATAGAAACATTCTCATCTTTCATGATGTTTTGAAAATTTTCTGCCAATATATCTTCAAAAATTCTCTTTGTACTTTTTTTCTCTTCCTCTTCTGGAATTCCTATTATGCATAAATTATTCCTCTTGATGGTGTCCCACATAACTCTTAGGCTTTCTTCATTTTTGTTTATTATTTTTCCTGATTGTTCCTCAAATTAATGTAAAGGGATTTGTCCTCTATCTTGCTGATTCTTTCTTCCATCAGTTTAATTCTGTTTCTCTGTCCTTCATTGTGTTATCTATTTTTAATATTTTATTGATAATCTTTTGAATTTCTACTTGTTTTTGTATGGTGTGTCATTATCTATTGAATCTGTCACTTTGTTCTTGTGTTGTTTTCCTGAATTCTTGTAGGGTTTTTCCTATATTTTCCTTGATGTCTTTGAGGATTCTAAATATAAATCTGTTGAATTCCTTCTCAGGTAGTTCTATTATCATTTCTTCCTCTGCAAGATTTTCTTTCCCCTTTCTTTTGCTCACTTATCTGATTTTTTCATATGGTTTGTTATTGTCAACTGTCTCTGAGGCATTAAGGTGTTATTATATATTTATTTATCATGTGTTTGTTCTTTCCTGATTTTTTTGTTTTGATATATCAGGGCTGTGGGGTGGGCATGTTCCACTGATCACCAGTCTGGCGGCACGGGAGTGCTCGCCACCTGTTTCCACATGGGCGAGGTGGTGGCAGTTGGGGTGGGGAGAGATAGAGAGTAGGTAGGGCACACGCACGTTGTTGCTCGCTGTGTGGGTGGGGTGGGAGGCAGGCGGGCAGGGTGGGCGCTTGCCGCTGCTGGTTGTCAGTCTGTTGGTGTGGGAGTGTACGCTGCTGCTCACCAGGTGGGCAGGGTGGCAGTAGGTGGTGTAGGCATGCTCTGCTGCCAGTTGTCTGTTTGGTGGCTTGGGAGTGTATACTGCCTCTTGCCAGGTGGGTGGGTCTGTGGGTGGGGGGTAATGGGTGAGGCGAGTGTGCACCATTGCCAGTCAGTCTGGCAGCGTGGGATCATGCACTGCTACTTGCCTGGTGGTTGGGGCAGCAGGGGGATGGCAGGTGGGGTTGGATGTGTGTTGTCAGTTTCGGGTGGGGCAGGGCTGTTTAGAGGAGGAGGAGGGCTCTTACTGTGGTTCCTTGGTGGGCACGGTGGGGGTGGTTCATGCCGTTTGTCACCAGGAGGGCAGGAGGGAGGGTGAAGGTGCTCCTCTGATCACTGGGTGTGGGTGCTGGGGCACTCTACATAGGCTGCAGCCAGGAATTGGAACCTGACCAACCCCAACCACGTATGAGAAGGGATGGGGCTGCACGGAGTCTGGTTGGGTAGGGGACCTCCTGCTGACACTCTGTGGATCTACTACTCCGTGTGTGCCACCCACCCTAATGGTTGGGTACTGTCGCTGGTGAGTGGTCTTGTCTCTGGTTCCTGGCTCCTTCATTGCTCTGTGGTCGCCAGCATCCCTGGAGCTCTCGCCTGCTTTCCTGTACTTTCCTTCTTAGATCTGGTTCCTGTCCTGCTCACCTTGCTTCACTCTGGGTTTGTCTGTACGGTTTCTCTGTTTCCTGTTGGGAATTCCGTGAAGTTTCCTTCCTGTGCTCCTCATCTGGGATCACTACTCGCTTTGTCTCAAGATAGCCGTGCTGCTGTGGGCTGGCTGGCAGGGCATCTCTGAGCTATAACGGTCCTTGTTCGCTGTTTTTGTTCAGTTTCTCCTTCCAGGTGGTCTTGTATCTAGTTCTTCATCATTCCCTTTGGTGCTCAGGATTCCAGGATTGTCATCTTTATCTGTTTCACTTGGTTTATCAGGTCTTTGTTGCAGGGGTACGGCATGATGTGTCTGACTAAGCCATCATCTTGGACTGTTTCTCACTATTGTTTAGTTTTAAGAAGACATCAGGAATATTTTTGGTTTAAAGTTTTTAAAAGATTATCTCAGTGCAGTAGTTTCAGAAAGTTCAGAGATTTTCAATTTAAGGTCTGTTCTTTTTAGAAGAAAAATATTTCATAAAGGTATGCTTCTTTATATTCCTCAGTTTCCTTGATATTCCACGAAGATTGTGCTGTTGTGATGGAAGTAGGAGCATTGTTTTGTCTTCTATTATTTGATGAAGTATCAAGAATGGACATATGGTGAGCTATGAGAATTTTAAGTCTTTTAAAAAATATTTATCTAGGGTTTCTGATGCAGTCTTATAGCAGTGCATGGAAATTTCTGACTTAATGAGGCCGATTATGCTTTCCATGCTAGACTTACATGGTATGCTTTTTGGTTTGAGTAAGCAGTATTAAAAAACCCATTTGCTCAGAAGGTCATCCTGAAATTCTGAACACTACTAAGTACAAAATTAAAAAATTACTAGTGTTTTGTTTTTAATAAATTTTTAATATATATCCTTGATTTTATGTGCTTTTCTTTTAGTATTTGATTATTCTTATAAAAAATAAGCATCTTTGGGAAGATATTTAGGATCATAATATCTAATTAACATAGATCTTGAGCAGGCTTAGTGGGAGAAGGTCACACAGACTTCACCTGCCACTGCAATGGCCACATTATAGGAAACACTTATTATAGAGACTCATTTTTAAAAAGGCATACTCTACTTTTCGTAAGCAAATCCAAGTAGTAGCAGACTGTGCTGTAAGTATATTAAATGATAAAACCACTTGCACCTCTTGGTTTGGGTTTGTCAAGGAACTGAAGCAACTTGTTTTGTTAGACAGAAGTGTGGTCTACTCAGCTGTTTCTTTCCTTTTGTTTCTCTCTTATGAAATAGGTCTGTTAATCCTTCCAATAAACCTTCTTTGCCATCAATCTTCAGTTTGCCTCTTTCAGTTATTAGAAGGTAAAGTATGTATTTCTCTGA
Organism: Dugong dugon; assembly: GCA_030035585.1. NCBI lineage: Eukaryota > Metazoa > Chordata > Mammalia > Sirenia > Dugongidae > Dugong > Dugong dugon. Next base: position 107,231,969 of record CM057466.1, on the reverse strand, counting down.
TTTTCTTGAAGGATAAAATATCATTACGGAAAAGATAATCAAAATCTATAATCTGTCACAATGTTCATTTAGCATTTAAATCACATAATTTCTAATGTTTTTATGCAAAATTTATAATGATGTTTTGGTGATTTCAGTAAGCCTCCCTCCTTTGCCTCCATCATATTTACATCACCAGTTATTAATTTTGATACTGTTCAAATCTGTAGAATTAATACCTGCATGCCCTTCACCCTAGACTTGGAAAGTCTGTAATTATTTGTATCCATTTACTTAGGTATCATCTTCCAGTACATGTCCATGGCCATCATGCTGTGAGTCCTTACTCCATAGTCTTGCCTTTATCTGCTGACTGTTTGGCCTTGAAGCCAGTGTCAGATATGTTAAGAGTAGCTTGGAACCTGTCGTGGTATCATGGGATTGACAATCTGTTGAAGCAAATGAACTCCGAAACTAAAATCCAAGAGTAAGATATTATGCTTAGTTGAAAGAGCATTCACATTTAATTAATTAGGTAGACTTTGCCTTTTCTTTAGGTTAAATCATTCTTGCACTTGTTTTATTATTGGATTCTGCTTTTTAACTGAAGATTATAATTTTTTACTTTGTGTTAAAGATTACATGTTTTTATTACTGTAAAAAATGAATCAAACAAGGAAATTTAAATTAAAAAGCATTGTATTGTATACTGTTTTACAGATTATATAAAGTTTGGCCAGTTAATAAATGTAAATCACTAGGCTAAGTATAGTAGATTAGAGTAAAAGCTCAGTAAGTATTATGTATAATATTGTTATCATTACTGTGATAAAGATAATTACTTTGGAATATCTAGAATTTCTTAAACAAAATTTTAGTCTGTCAGCACTTTCTTATATGAATAAAAATATATTTCTGTAAGTAGGAACAAGTCCACATGGGACACTAGTAAAAAGCTCTAATATTAAAGATGTACACCAGTTTTTGATCTGCTGTGAGTCAACCTTTAATTAAAAGAAATTGAAGATAAGCCACATGTTTTGGAGAGAGTTTATTGTATGATAAAAATACATGTGAGCTTTTGTTTAAGGAGCTTTATGTTGCTCTCTCTCTCTTTTTGAAGATTTTTAGGTACATTAAAGTTATCCACAGAGGACACCCTTACTCTGAAGATAACACACACAGCCAGTGGGCTGCAGGATTGCCTCCATTCCATTGTTCAGGCTGCAGCCCACAGGGAGGTCAGGGCTGCTGTCACTAGGATGAGTTTTTATCTTCTGAATGACAGACTGTCTTTAAAGAGTGTCACTGGCCCGTGTAGGGTTACCTTGAAGTCCTTGGCTTGGCACACGGCACTGAACAGGTCAGTGAAAGCTCATTGCTGCCAGTTTCGTAGACCTCAGTTGAATTGTATTTGGGTTTGTCTCCACACCTTTGAAGATGAGAGTGTGTATTCTTACTATGGCTATAATGAGAGAAATGTGTTTTTATGGAAAGAATTCCGGGATTTTTAATATCTGTAATACAAATCTAAAAACAGCAAAAAGGAATTTTAGCTTTATCACTTTATTTTTGAAGGAATTATTAATAAGTTTATAGCAATTTTATTTGTTATCTTATCTCACAAAAGTAAATACTTAGGTGAGGACATGGATGAAGCAAACTGCAAGTTTATCCCTGCCTGTGTTATAGGTGAAGTGAGACATCAGTGGTCTGGTACACCTGCAGCAGACTTTTTTATTTTGTTTTGCTTTGTTCTTAAGTAAATTATCTCATTTTTCCTCTTACTTTGAATTTCATGAAGTTGATTGCCATGTGTAGGTCCTCTAGCACCTACTGGGAAGGCCCTAGCTTATCAGTTGAACAACTAGAACTGGTAGCTCTGGCTGCATTTGAAACAAACATGACTGATGCTTCCTGCAGGCAGCTTTTCATCTTGGTGTCCATGTGACCTTAGTTTAAAACGTATAACTTTCTTATTAAAACTAAAGTGTGCAATTTTCAACATGTTAGATTACTTGAGTCTCCAAAATGTGAACTCCTTTATTTAGTTTAGCTTTACGGTTGGAACGTCTAATTAGGCTTTTCTCGTGGTGTGCTAGAGTCTAGTAGGTGCTACCTTGCGAGAGAACTGATGGTTAAATTTTCAGTGTTTTTGCAAGCTGATTGTTAAACACAGCCATTATTAAACTTACAATTAAATAAACTATATGAACAACAAAGGTAATGAGTATACAAACCTCATCACTTCCTAATTAATTTATAACATTTCACTGTTAATCTATGCTCTTGAGGTTACTTATATCTGTTATACCTGGTATTTTGGAAATCCATCTCCTTGTTATGTTGGTGGCTTGAAATCAGCTATGGTGGGGATATTTACACCAAGGAGATAGGCAAACACAACAAATCAGCAGCAACCCACCCCCTTCCCCAGCTACCAAGACAGTTAAATATTTGTTAGTCCTCCATTGCTTTTAAACATTTTTAACTGATGCAGGAGTAAAGTCTGCAGGTTAAATAAATTTGATAAATTCCTGTTTTTCAAAAGAATATTTTAAGGTTAAAGCTAATACTGTATGTAAATTCACTGCCATCTTTCTCAGTTGAATGTCATTTTGGGGAGGTGAGACTTTTAAATAAGGAAAAATTAAAGAATAACAGGGAAAACACCATATTGCTAACAAATACTGCATAATACAGCTCTTTATTATGTTGGACTGTTTAGTTTAGCATCCATGCTGTAACACATACAAGCCGTGTGACCAGGAAAACTTACTTAACTGACCTGTGCCTGAGTTTTCTCATCTGTAAAATGGAGAGACCCACTTCCAAGAGTTGTGGTGAAGATTGAGAAAATGCTTAGAAAGTCCTTAGGACACAGCCTGGCACATTGTTAGTATTCAGTAAATGCTGGATATTTTTATTAGCATTATTGTTGCTTGCTTTATATCCTTGCTTCAGACAGATTTTTAAAGTAAAAATATAAAACATTACAGATAAAGTTGAATCTCTTTATACCTCTTTTGGATTGCCTTCTAAGGAATTTCCCAACTGCTTTTCTCTTTTTATGAAAGCTTTCTTCTTGTCCACTAATCTAGCTCTCTTAAACTAGTTTTTAAGAACCTCAGAAAATTGGGTCACTTCCTTTCTCTGAACCTAATAAAGATATTCCTTCCCATATTCAGTGTTCTTGTTTATACAAGTTCTAGCCACTTCCTTGCAAGATCCACCCTTCCCCACCCCCACTTTATTATCCTATTCTTCCTAATTGGTTAGAAATATATTTGAAATACTAATTCTTCTTATCAGTGAACAGTGAAATTTCCAGCAGGAAAAAGCAACTTTCCCTGGGCAATTGGAGGCAATGTTTTTCTCTTTTGTACATCTTTGGCATTACTCTAAATTTGTTTTTTTTTTTCCCTCTGTTGGTACTCATCATTTCCAGTTGTTTTTAGTTACTTGGGCACATGTTTTCTCCACCAGGCCCAGACTCTGGAAGGCAGATTCCTGTTTTCTTCACCTTTGCATTTTTCATAGCACCTAGTATTGGGTCTCATGAAATAGCATGCTCAGGAAAAATGGGTTGAATGTATAAAATCTATGATGAACAGTGATAACGTGAATTTTAAAGAGGTAGAAAGCATGATTATTGTCTTCTTTATTGTAGGTTTTTACAAGTGCTTCCTGCTTGCACTGAAGATGAAAAACTGCTAATAGATGTCATCCATTTTTTAAATAAGTTAATGAAGGAGCAAAGGAAAAATTCATCAGTAGAACTTCTGAACTGGATTCTAGATTTAGTTCTTAGACCTGTAAGTATTGGCAAAGAATTTGGATTTTAAGTTTGATAAGTGATTCATTTGTAAAAATTATTAATAATATATTATGGAAAAGGATATTTTTTGCATAGACAATGCTTATTAAAGTAGACCACATGCTATAATAGATGGCTCATAGCAGCATGCCTTCCTGAAATGATTGAGAGTGTGTTTATTAAATTAAAATTCTATAGAATAAATGAGACCTTCGATCTTGGTGTTTAACAAAACCTGTATGTGAGCTTAATGATACAACTGTATTTTAACATTGAGGATCTTATTGGACGTTCAGATTGGAATGTGGAGAGGCAGGTGGCAGAGCCATCATGGGCTTATGTTCTGGTGGTGGAGCAGATAATAAATAAATGCATGAAGAAAAATAAAATTGGATAAGGGATAGTGAGTGGCAGGGGTTCTCCCTCAGATACAGTGGCCAGAGAAGGCCTCTCTGAGGAGGTAACATTTGAGGAGACACCAGAATGAGGTGAGAGAATCAATCAAGCAGATGGGTGGGAAGAAGAGATTTGAGGCACAGGCAACAGGAAGTGATGAGGCTTTGAGGTGAGAGTCTCTGACTTGTTTGAGGAACAACCAGGAGGACAGTATGAATGGAGCTGAGTGAGGGAGGGGAAGAGTAATAGAAGATGATGCATTTAATCATAATTGATTTCAACATTATTCATTTTTTAACTAGTTTTCTGTTGATGGATGTAACGGTTGTTTTCAGTATTTTGCTATTATAAATAAAGCTGCTATGAATATTTTTACATATATCATTTATCACATATGCAAGTATTGCATGCTGGCCTCCTGGGTCTGCTTTTTAAACATGTCACTCATGACTACCTGAATGCCTTTGCATTTCCTTTTCTCTGGCTGGAATGCTCTTCCCATGGGTGTCTGTGTGGCTGACTCCCACACTAAATCCAGTGCTCTGTTCAAATGTTGGTTCAACAGAGAAGCCTCTTCTGACCATTGTATCTAATATCAGCCCTCCTTCCCTGTCTCTTTCTCTCCTTATCCTACTTTATTATTTTTTTTCATTGCATTTATCACTACCACCTGAAGAATGTCTTTGTTCATTTTCCGTCTACCCCACCCCACCCCCATAGAATATAGGCTTCAGGAGGACAAGTTATTTGTTTTATCTACTGCCATGTTATTTTTATGTAGTCCGACTTATCAGTTTCTTTCTTTGTAGGTTCTTGATTTTATATCTTAGATTTTCCTCACTCCAAAGTTTTAAGTAAACAATCCTGTATTTTCTTTTATAACTTTTAAGGCTTTATTTTCGTTTATATTTTTATGCATCTGGAATTTCTTTTGATGTGAAGATTATTTTTTCAAATGATTAGCAGTTTTCTCAATATCATGTATCACTCCCTGATTTGAATTGCCACCTTTATTTTTTTTAATCATAAACTAATTTCCTGTATGTACATGGCTCTTGGATTGGCTTTGTAATAGGTTTCTTTGATGTGCCCATGTTTTCTGAAGAAACACACTTTTCAATTATTATAGGATGTTAGAGTTTCAAAGGTGCCAATAATCAAACTAGCTCACAGGAGCAGTCTGTTTGGACATATCAAAACATAACAAAACAAGAAGCTAGGACACAGTAAGCAAACATAAATATAATAACATATTGATGGCTCGGAGACAACAGTCAGTATCAAATCACATAAAGAGGCAGACCATGATAGCTTCAGGAAGCTCCCAAAACAAAGAATCAAGAAATCTTCTGAAGGAAGAGAACTTCCTGGAATTACCAGAGGCAGAATACAAAAGATTAATATACAGAACTCTTTAAGACATCAGGAAGCAGATCTTTCAAAACACAGAGCAAGCCAAAGAACACACAAAGTGGTAGGGGAACTTAAGAAGATTATAGAAGAGCATAATGACAAATTTAACAGGCTGCAAGAATCCATAGAGAGTTAGCAAACAGAAATCCAAAAGATTAACAATAAAATTTCAGAATTAGATAACTCAATAGAAGGTCATAGGAGCAGGATTGAAGCAATGGAAGTCGGAATTAGTGAGACTGAAGATAAAGCACTTGACACCAACTTATTTGAGGAAAAATCAGATTAAAAGAATTTAAAAAAAAGATGAGGAAACCCTAAGAATTATGTGGGACTCTATCAAGGGGAATAACCTACGAGTGATTGGAGTGCCAGAACAGGATGGTGGATAGCAGAAAATACAGAGAGAATTGTGGAAGATTCGTTGGCAGGAAACTTCCCTGATATCGTGAAAGATGAGAAGATATCTATCCAAGATGCTCATCGAACCCCACACAAGGTAGATCCCAAAAGAAAGTCACCAAGACATTATAATTAAACTTCCCAAAACCAAAGATAAAGAATTTTAAGGGCAGCTAGGGATAAGCGTTCTATAGTGTTGCTATGAGTCAAAATTAACTCAATGGCAATGGGTTTTTCTTTTTAAGGGATAAACAAAAAGTCATCTACAAAGGAGAGTCAATAAGAATAAGCTTGGACTACTCAGCAGAAACCATGCAGGCAAGAAGGCAATGGGATGACATATATAAAGCCCTGAAGGAAAAAAAATTGCCAGCCAAGAATTATATATCTAGCAAAACTCTCTCTCAAATATGATGGTGGAATTAGGGCATTTCCAGATAAGCAGAAGTTTAGGGAATTTGCAAAAACCAAATGAGAATTACAAGAAATAGTAAAGGGAGTCCTTTGGTTAGAAAATCAATAACATCAGATAACAACCCAAGACAGGACAGAGCAACTAGATATCAACCCAGCTAGGGAAGTCACAAAAATAAAGCTTAAACACTGAAAATAAGGAAACAGAGATGTCAGTATGTAAAAGATGACATTAAAACAAAAAAGAGAGACTAAAAAATGTAGTCATATATCTTTCATATGGAGAGGAAGTCAAGGTGATATAAAGAAATAAAAGATTGGTTTAAACTTAGAAAAATAGGTGTAAATATTAATGTAACCACAACGGAAACTAACAGTGCTGCACATGAAAATAAAAAACAAGAAAAACATAAAGACTCAGCAAATACAAAATCAACAACAATGAAAATACATAAAGACAAATGACTCAGCACAGAAAATTAAGTGGAACAAAGAAACTGTCAACAACACACACACAAAAAAGACATCAAATGACAGCAGTAAACTCATACCTATCAATAATTATGCTGAATATAAGTGGACTAAATTCACTAATAAAGAGACAGAAACAGGATTCGTCTGTATGCTGCCTACAAGAGACACACCTTAGACTTAACAACACAAACAAACTAAAACTCAAAGGATGGACAAAAATATATCAAGCAAACAACAATCAAAGAGCAGGAGTGGCAATATTAATCTCTGACAAAATAGACTTTAAAGTAAAATCCACCACAAAGGATAAGGAAGAGCACTATGTAATGATTAAAGGATCAGTACACCAGGAGGACGTAACCGTAATAAATATTTACACACCAAGTCACAGAGCTTCGAAATACATAAAACAAACTCCAGCAGTATTGAAAAGAGAGATAGATAGCTCCACAGTAATAGTAGAAGACTTTAACACACCACTTTCGGTGAAGGACAGAACCTCCAGAAAGAAGCTTAGTAAAGGCACAGAAGACCTAAATGCGGAATCAACCAACTTGATCTGATAGACATATACAGAACACTCCACCCAACAGCAGCAAAGTATACTTCCTTTTTGAATGCAAATGGGACATTCTCCAGAATAGAGCACATATTAGGCCATAAAGCAAGCCTTAAATTACTGTAGCAAACTTTTCTTTAATAATCTTTATTCTCTATAGTTTTCTCTATTTTTACTTCTTCCAGATTAACTTTGTTTTCATTTTGTGATACGAATTATAGAACAGTAGTCCAGTGGGAGAACATTTATATGTGAATTTCATCGCCTTGTGTATGTATGGCAAGAAATACCTTAAACAAAGTTAAAAGCTCAGAAAAATATAACACAAATGAGAGACAAGGGTACATTTATTGAGTCCTTAATACGAGGATTGAACTTCCAAAGTACATACACTCACTGTTCAGTACAGTTTGGTCTCTGTTAACTTTTTCAAAGTACTTTTATTTTCTCTTATCTTTTAATTATTGAAATAAAGCTAAGAAAGTATTTTTAGGCAGTTATTTTCTAAACTTTTTTTTCTCACTCCCCCCTTGCCTGAACATTTTTTAATAAAGCAAAACAGTAAAACCTAATGTCACTATAGTTCTTTTTTATAGCTTTTAAACATGCTTAAATATTTTAGAGATTGGATATTAAAATATTATTAAAGAAATCGCTCTGATGCTTTTCCTCTGAAGGAACTTTTCAATAACTCAAGTCAATTTTTGTTCTATAAATTCTTTATGACTTAATAATCTTTTTACTCATTTGTTTGTTTTTAAAAATAAACTCTAAAATAATCTTTTTGATTAGAGTTGCATTCTAGGAATTATGCTTGTATTGAGTTGTGAAAATAGCAGATATAGTGGGCCTTCATTTTAGAAATTCTTGAAAATCTATGTAATAATTGAACTAATTTAGTTTGAATATAAGAAAAATCACTATGCATATTAAAATATATTTAACTAAATTGTATAACTTTAACTAGATAATCAAAACAAATTAAATGATTGTGAATTTTGTGGTATATCCTGGGTGTTGATATATATTGTATAATTTATAGTTATGAAATAAAAATGAACATTTTATAAGAGTCTAGATGATTATAGTATAATTGTAATGCAGTTTAGAAAAGGATTTGGTATAATTAAATTTATTTATTTGACTTTCTGTGGTATCAAATAAATTTATTTATTTGATTTTAGAAAGTTTTTTATTTTGTCTACTCATATATGAGCATCACAATTGTTATAAATAATAATAATACTTTTAAGGCTGAGTGAAGTGGAATTGAAGGAGCCCTGGTGGCACAATTGTTACGAGTTTTGCTGCCAACTGAAATGGTAGCAGTTTGAACCCATGAAGATTACAGCCATGGAAACCCTGTGGGGTGGTTCTACTCCGTCTTATAGGGTCTCTTATGATTCGAAATTGACTTGACATCAATGGGTTTGTTTTGGGTTTGGTAAAGTGGAATTAAGGAGCCCTGGCGGTGCAGTGGTTAAATGCTTGGCTGCTAACCAAAAGCTTGGTGGTTCGAACCTACATGCCACTCCACGGGAGAAAGATGTGGCCACCTGCTTCCGTATAGATTGCTGTCTTGGAAACACTATAGGGTAGTTCTACTCTGTAACATGTAGGGTTGCCATGAGTTAGGATCAACTAGACAGCACACAACAACAACAACAAAAGTGGAACTCAGCATTCACTATCTCTCTAAATAACTCTACCATGAGGATTAAATTAGTAAGTCTTATGTTCAGGGAAAAGGAAGCCTGAAAATATAAAGTCAATTGTCTTTTACGGTTTGTCATTTGAAATGAGTAAAATAAGTGAGAAATGATATAAGGAAGTTTGTGAAATAGCATTTCCAAAGGAATTTTTTTTTAAATTAAGAATTTTAATAATTGGAAGAGACAAAAGGCATTAAACTTACCCTTCAGTTTATATTAAGAATTTTAATAATTGGAAGAGACAAAAGACATTAAAATTACCCTTCAGTTTATATGCTTAAATTGAACTCATTTAGTTAAGCCATTATTGTACAGTTTGACTTTCTTTCCACTTTCTAATATCTAAAAAATCTCTTCTGGGATTCTTATTTTATTACTTTTGGTGAAAATATATACACAGGAAAACATACACCCATTCAACATTTTCTACACGTACGATTCAGTAACATTGGTTACATTCTTTACTTTCTATCATCATTCTTGCTGTCTCTACCCAAATTATTTCACTCTCATTAACTTAAACTCATTGCCCCCTAAACTTTTCATCTATGCTTTAGAGTTACTGTTATCGTTTGATCTCATATAGAGAATTCTTTAAAAAAGAACAGTGTTCTAAGGTAAACATTTTTTACTAATTGAGCTAAACTGTTGTTTGGCTTAAAGATAACTTTGGGGATAGTTTTGGCTCAAGGTTCAAAGATTCTCTGGGCAGTAGATTCAGGGCTTCGTCTGGTCTCAATGGGTCCAGTAAGTCTGGATTCTGTAGGAATTTGAATTTCTGTTCCACATTTTTCCCTCTTTTGATCAGGATCCATCTACTGAGTCCTTGATCAAAATATTCAGTAATGGTAGCTGGTCACCATCCGGTTCTATTCATGGCAAAGGAGGCAGTAGTTCATGGAGGCAATTGGATCTACAGTCCAGTTCAAAGGAATTGTTTTCAGTGTGTAGCCCTACTTGAAAAGATACACAAAAACCATAGTGGCAAAATTACCAGTGCATCCTGACTGCATGTTAGATCAATTGCAGACTGCAGAAGCTGGTAAAAATCTTCAGTTTCTTCATTTTTGGCCTTAGTGGTTTCTGTGTAAACTTGAATAATAGTATTAACTGGTCTTCCTTGTATGTGTATGGGTATTATCCTATCACTGACAGTGTTGTACTTCAGGATAGATCTTGAATTCTTCTTTTTGAGGATGAATGCAATGCCATTCCTCTCACGTTGTCATTCTTGGGATAGTAGACTGTATGATTGTCTGATTCAAAATGGCCAATACCAGTCCATTTCAGCTTACTAATGCCTAAGATATTGATGTTTATGGGTTCCATTTCATTTTTCACGATTTCCTATTTTCCTAGATTCATACTCCGTACATTCCGTGTTCCGATCAATAATGGATGTTTGCAGCTGTTTCTTCTCATTTTGAGTTGGGCCACAGCAGCAAATGAAGGTCCTGAAAGCTTGACTCCACATAATTAAGGTCAAGTCTACTTTGAGGAGTCAGCTGTTCCCCGGTTGTCTCTTGAGTGCCTTCCAACCCGAGGGGCTCATCTTCCGGCACTGTACATAAGACAGTGTTCCGCTGCTATTCATAAGGTTTTCACTGGCTAATTCTTTTCAGAAATAGACTGCCAGGTCCTTCTTCCTAGTCTGTCTTAGTCTGGAAGCTCAGCTGAAACCTGTCTGCCATGGGTGACCCTGCTGATATCTGCATACTGGTGGCATAGCTTCCAGCATCACAGCAACGTGCAAGCCCCTACAGTACAACAAATTGACAGACTGGTGATTGGAGTGAGAAAGTTGGAAACAAAGAATAAGGATTGGTAGTTGGAAAATATGGCCTTGGTGATAGAAATGATGCCGGAGATCCCATGATAGAATTTGGCAAGACCAACGACTTCTTCATTGCAAATACCTTTTTTCACCAACATAAACGGCAACTATACACATGGACCTCGCCAGATGGGATACACAGGAATCAAATCGACTACATCTGTGGAAAGAGACAATGGAAAAGCCAGTATCATCAGTCAGAGCAAGGTCAGGGCCAACTGTGGAACAGACAATCCATTGCTCATATGCAAGTTCATGTTGAAACTGAAGAAAATTAGAACAAGTCCATTAGAGCCAAAGTATGACCTTGAGTATATATCCCACCTGAATTTAGAGACCATCTCAATGATAGATTTGACGCATTGCACGCTAATGACTGAAGACCAGATGAGTTTTTGGAATGACATCAAGGATATCCTACATGAAGAAAGCAAGGGGTCATTAAAAACACAGGAAGAAAGAAAAGACAAAAATGGATGTCAAAAGAGACTCTGAACCTTAGTCTTGAATGTCGAGTAGCTAAAGCAAAAGGGGGAAATGATGAAGTAAGAGAACTGAACAGAAGATTTCGAAAGGTGGCTCAAGAAGACAAAGTAGAGTATTATAATGACATGTGCAAAGACCTGGAGATAGAAAAAGAAAAGGGAAGAACACGCTCGGCATTTCTCAAGCTGAAAGAACTGAAGGAAAAATTCAAGCCTCGAGTTACAGCATTGAAGTATTCTATGGTGAAAATATTAAATGATCCAGGAAGTATCAAAAGAAAAAAGAAGATGGAAGGAATACACAGAATCATTATACCAAAAAGAATTGGTCGACATTCAACTGTTTCAAGAGGTAGCATATGATCAAGAACTGATGTTACTGAAGGAAGAAGTCCAAGCTACACTAAGGGCATTGGCGAGAAACAAGGCTCTAGGAATTGACGGAATATCAATTGAGATGTTTCAGCAAATGGATGCCGCGCTGGAAGTGCTCCCTCGTGTATGCCAAGAAATTTGGAAGACAGCTACCTGGCCAACCAACTGGAAGACATCCATATTTATGCCTATTTCTAAGAAAGATGATCCAACCGAATGCAGAAATTATGAAACAGTATCATTAATATCACATGCAAGTAAAATTTTGCTTGCATTCAAAGGTGGCTGCAGCAGTATATTGACAGGGAACTTCCAGAAATTCAGGCTGGATTCAGAAGAGGACTTGGAACCATGGATATCATTGCTGATGTCAAATGGATCCTGGCTGAAAGCAGAGAATACCAGAAAGATGTTTACCTGAGTTTTATTGACTATGCAGAGACATTCCACTGTGTGGATCATAACAAATTATGAATAACATTGTGAAGAATGGGAATCCAGAATTCGAAGAATTGCAGTTATCCTCATGAGGAACCTGTATATAGATCAAGAGGCATTGTTTGGACAGAACAAGGGGATACTGCGTGGTTTAAAGTCAAGAAAAGTGTGCGTCAGGGTTGTATCCTTTCACCATACCTATTCAATCTGTATGCTGAGCAAATAATCAAAGAAGCTGGACTATATGAAGAAGAATGGGGCATCAGGATTGGAGGAAGACTCATTAACAACCTGCGTTATGCAGATAACACAGCCTTGCTTGCTGAAAGCAAAGAGGACTTGAAGCACTTACTGATGAAGATCAAAGACCACAGCCTTCAGTATGGATTACACTTCAACATAAAGAAAACAAAAATCGTCATAACTGTTCCAATAACGAACATTACACTTCAACATAAAGAAAACAAAAATCGTCATAACTGTTCCAATAACGAACATCATAATAAACAGAGAAAAGATTGAAGATGTCAGGGATTTCATTTTATTTGGCTCCACAATCAACGCCCATGGAAGCAGCAATCAAGAGATCAAAAGATGCGTTGCATTGGGCAAATCTGCTGCAAAAGACCTCTTTAAAGTACTAGAAAGCAAAGACGTCACCTTGAAGACTGAGGTGTGCTTGACCCAAGCTATGGTATTTTCAGTCGCCTCATATACATGCGAAAACTGGAGAGTGAATAAGGAAGACTGAAGAAGAATTGACCCCTTTGAATTGTGGTGTTGGCGAAGAATATTGAATATACCATGAACTGCCAAAAGAACGAACAAATCTGTCTTGGAAGAAGTACAACCAGAATGCTTCTTAGAAGCAAGGATAGCGAGACTGTGTCTTACATACTTTGGACATTTTGTCAGGAGGGATCAGTCCCTGGAGAAGGACATCATGCTTGCTAAAGTAGAGGGTCAGCAAAAAAGAGGAAGACCCTCAACAAGGTGAATTGACACAGTGGCTGCAACAATGGGCTCAAGCGTAACGACAATTGTGAGCATGGCGCAGGACCAGGCTATGTTTCATTCTGTGGTACATAGGGTCGCTATGAGTTGGAACGACTCGACGGCACCTAACAGCAACAACAACGTAGTGGCAAAAACTAACAAAATTAGGCAAATGTGAATGTCTGATTACACAGAAGAATGCTGATAGGAAGTAAGGCAATTAACTCACTTGCACATTTTGTCTGTGTTTTATCAGAACATTCGTTTATTATAAATATGTTGTGATTCTTAAGCACTTTAGGAATTTATTTTGCCACTGAGCTGTATTTTATTGTAACAATATTTTGTTAATATATAAAATAAGCTAGACTTACTGAATTTGAATAGTTTTCAGAATGAGTGTTTTGATGGAAGCTCATAAAAATAGTGCCATAATCCTCCTCCCCCCTGTTTTTGGGGTTGAGACCATTTAGAACTACAAAGCATCATACATCTGTCTTTTGTGGCTGTCTTTCACAGTGTCATCTGCATTCAGAGGACTCATTTAGGTTGCTGTACACTCCACTTCCCCGGTTTGCTGGTGGATGTAAACTGGGATATGATGTGTGTTAACAGTGTGTGCATGAAGAAACCGACTACCGTCGTTACAGAAACTGCTGCCTTTGGAGGTAGCAGTGACAAAATAATGACCTGACTAGTTGGTTCAAAATTACAGTTGAATACTAATGTCTGAAGACAGATAGTTCAGGTATGATTAAGCACTTAGGATCAATAGGTATCAATAGAGACATCTATTCTACTCTCCATTATACTTGAGGAATGGTAATTCATCCCGTTGTTTAGAAGTGATGTTGCTGAGGTTCACTGATTAATGTTAACAAGCAAACTGAAGATATATTATAAAGGGAAACAAATCTCAGCAATTTACAAGTAGAAGCGAGTTACTAACAGGATGAGATTCTTTAGAAGAATCGTAATTCTTTAGAATTAGTCTTTAGAAGTATCATATACTATATCAATACATACATATTAATAGGTTCTACTTTATATGAAAATTAATAATTTCTAGTAAATTATATATTTACTAGGATGGAGTTTGTATTAAAAAGCTGCTTGTTCATTTTGGTGTTATTTATAGGAGTTGAAGGGAGATTGGGATGGTTTAAGTCAGCTTTGGTTATTTAGGGGTAAGAATACTAAGAAGATATATTAATTTTCATAATTTTACTAAACGTGTATCTTGATTCTTTTATTCATGTATGAAACAGAAGTTGCAGTTATGTTTTATGTAATTTTATTTGATGCTGACAAGGCATTTTTTCTTGTTCAGGATGCAAGGAAATGTCGGAAGAAAATACTGCTTAGGTTTGATAGGAAGCTCTATCGAAAATTAAGTTAAAAACAAAATATCCCCTGCAATACTTTCCAAAAACTTTTAGTTATATATATTTTTTGTAATTGTGTGTACCTGATTGAAGTATACTCTACATACTACATGATATAAGCAACTTGAAATTTTCTCCCCATTTAAAAAAATTCCTTTTTCCTAAAGGAAATGCAGTTAATTTTGAATTGCATTTTTTATGTGAAGGATTTCATGAAAACAGTAATTACATTTTGATTTTATCTCTTTTTGGATGCCATTTTATGTGCCATTGATGTGACATAATACTGAGGATGGATTATTAACTAGATTTAGAGTTAGATGGTTCTTAAGTTGAATCTTTGTTCTGTCCTTTTTATGTGACCTTGGGCAAGTTACTTAGCCTCTTTATAAACCTGATTTTGTCCACCTGTAAAATAGGAATGAAAATGCTTATCTTCTAGTTTAATAAAAAAATTAAATGAGATCTTGTTCTCTTTTTTAGCAGAGTACCTGTGACATTATAGGTAGTTAATAAATGTTTGCTATGTTTATTAATGATGTTGATTAATGTAACATTTTCTACTGTCTAAATATTAGAAATAATCCTGTTACATTTCTTTAGCTACTTTTTTTTACAGTTGGAAAAATAGAAAAAAAAATAAAAGCATTAGTTTATTTTTATTCATTTGTTAGCCTATCAAATTGGCAAAGATTATAACAACAGTAATACTCAGCAATGGTTTGGATGCTACAGGTCTTCTCACACCCTGCTTAATAATATGTAATTGGTACACTCTTTTTGCACAACAGTATATCTCAAAAGCATTAAAACTGTTATTAAGCACAGTTTGTTTATTGAAGCTTAGTGAGATTAGAAATCATGAATTATCTAGTCGTCGATGTGGTAAATCTTTATGGGTGAAAAATAATGTTTTTGAAGAAATTATAATAGTATTAAATAGAAAAAGGTTACAAAAGTGAATCTTTTTACTTGATCGGTTTTGTTGAAAAATATGTAACTATGATTATGTTTGTATTTATATACACACACACATACATGGGCGCTCAAGAGTGCCAATGGGCCAAGAGTGGCTGTCAATGTGAGGTGTGATTATGGTGCTTTTTGTTTTTCTCATTCTGTTCCCCTGTCTTAGCCTCAGTTTTCTATAATGTGTATGTTTTCCACTTGTTGAGAGAAAATTAAATACCTTTTGATTTAGAACATCTCTATTAATGCTGTAATCATTTGACATGTTTGCAGTAAAGGCCCACGCCTAGTAGTTAGGTAGTATCTGTTATTGTTGTGTGCTGTTGAGTTGGTTTTGACTTATAGAGACCCCATGTGACAGAGTGGAACTGCCCCATAGGGTTTCCCAGGCTGTGATCTTTATGGGAGCAGATTGCTGGGAGGGTTCCAACCGCCAGCCTTTTCGTTAGCAGCCGAGCACTTAACTATTTGCACCACTAGGGCTCCTTAGTTAGGTAATATAAACTTTAGTTAATCCAGAACATGATTAACAACAAAAACCTTTATCAGAAACAACACATAGCTCAATTAGAGAGTAAACTATTTTTTGCAATTTCATTTTTTTAGGGTTCAAGCCCACTGTTAGACCTGCTGGTTTCGACAGAGACACAGGTACGAGAAGAAGGGGATGACATCCGGACTGCTGTCAGGCAGCAGCTTCAGAAAGAACTGATCGCCCTTTTCAATACCTTGCTGCTTGGTGTCATGGCCGTCACTGACAGGTACAATTTGTAGTGCTGAAGTTTTCAATACGTTTATACAGCTTAGTTTTCTTTTTATGTCCAAAGAGTTTTACTTTCTCACAGGGCTTCGAACCGATTTGTTCCAGTTCAAACCCCTTCTGAGAATTTGCATTTCCAGCCCAGATATACTGAATCAGAATCTGTAGTTTAACAAGACCCCAGGTGATTCTTATGTATAATAAATTTTGAGAACTGCTGCTCTACTGGTGGTTCTCAGAATTGGTCTCTAACCAGCAACATTAGCATCACCTGGAAACTTGTTAGAAATGCAAATTCTCAGCCGGGCTTCCTTCTGGTTCAAAGTCCTGCTTTCTTACTTCTTTCAAATTAGAAGGAAGGAAAGACTTCAGTAATAGGTTATATTAGTCTGTTTCTTTTTGTTTCAGTTGATTCTCTGTTATAGCCTATAGTAACTTCTAGTTCCCTTCACTATACAGACACATACACACACACACACACATACACATACACACACACAGTTTTGTTGTTCTCTGGAGTTTAGTACTTAGGTCTCTTAAATCCTCCACGTATCTACCTGGGCAATCATAATCATTTCTATGACTTTACTGAGTATTTTTACACTGATGATTCTCAAATGTATTTCTTTAGTTCTGCCTTTAAAAAATTATTTTATTAAGACAAAATTCATCATATTAACCATTTCAAAATGTACAGTTGAGTGGTTTCTAATATATTCACAGCATTGTGCAACCATCACCACTGTCTAATTACAGAATATTTTTATAACCCCAATAAGAAACCCTGTACCCATTAAGCAGTCACTCTGCATTTTTCCCTTTCCCCTAGGCCCTTACACTCAATAATCAGCTTTCTGTCTCTATGGATTTGCCTATTCTGGACATTTCATATGAGTGGGTTCACCTAATACGGGGCCTCTTGATTCTGGCATCTTTCACTTAGCAGAATGTTTTCAATGTTCATCATTGTACCATGTTTCAGTACTTAGTTTCTCCTTATGGCTGAATAATACTTCATGTATGGATATACCATATTTTATTTATTCATTCATACCTTGATGGACGTTTGAGTTGTTTCCTCCTTTTGGCTATCGTGAATAGTGCTGCTGTGAACATTTCGTATACAAGTGTTTGTAGGAATGGAATTGCTGATTCGTATGGTAGCTTTATGTTTCACTTTTTGAGGAAGTGCCAAACTGTTCTCCACAGTGGCTACACCATTTGTATTCCCACAAACAATGTGCAGGGGTTCCAGTTTCTCCACATCCTCACCAACAGTTGTTATTTTCCATGTTTTGACAATAGCCATCCTAGTGGGGGTGAAGTGGTATCTTATTGTGGTTTTGATTTGCATTTCTCTAATGACTAATGATGGTAGACATCTTTTCATGTGCTTGTTGGCCATTTGTATATCTTCTTTGGAGAAATGTTTATTCAAGTCCTTTGCCCATATTTTAATTGGGTTGTTTGTCTTTTTGTTGTGAGGAAGAGTTCTTCATATACTCTGGACACAGCTCCCTATCAGATGCATGAGTTGCAAATATTGTCTCCCATTCTGTGGGTTGTGTTTTCACTTTGTTGGTAGTGTCCTTTGATGCACAAAAGTTTTAAATTTTAATGAAGTCCAGTTTATCTATTTTATTTTTTTCTCTTGTTCATGCTTTTCGTGTTGTATTTTAAGAAGGTCTTATTTTTTCCTGTATGATCTAAAAGACAGATGCATAAAGCAGTCATTCTATATCTATCTTAATGGGCACACAACGTATAAAGATATAATCTGTGTTCTGAAAGCTCTGCCAGAGGGAAAGACCTGATGCCACTCACAATATGAAGTGTTCAAACTGCCCTCGTTCAGGCCAAAACCAGATGAGATACAAAAGATCAGCCCCTAACCCAAGTTGTGTGACCACAGGGCAGGCCTTTTCACTGAGAAACTATTATCTACTTCAGTCTCAACAGCTTTATTTTAAAAACACTTGATACTCAATTACAAATGAAGAGAATTGTGATGATACAGGAAAATGAATCCCATGATTAAAATAAAAAAGTCATTTGAAGCAGATTTACATTTGTCAAACGTGACAAGAACTTTATAATTATTGTTACAAATAACAGTTACCAGTCTCAATTTCTGTTAGTATTACTAGTTACTAATAGTATTATCTATTTCTAATATTATTATAGATAATGATTATTATTTAAACTTAGATAGTAAATTGAAATAGAAATTAGATGAAAAGATGAACAAAATCTATGAAAATATACAGAATGTCAACAGCAGAGAAGTAGAGACTACAAAAAATAACTAAATGCAAAATTTTATTTGCTTTAGTATTTGTCCTAAATTTTTTTCTAAATCTTATTATTTTGTTGTTGTTGAGAATATGAACAGCAAAACATACACCAATTCATTAGTTTCTGTGTGTACCATTTAATGACACTGATTACATTCTATGAGTTGTGTAACCATTCTCACCCTCCTTTTCTGTGTTGTTCCTCCCTCATTAACATAAACTCACTGCCCCCTAAGGTTCCTATCTAATCTTTTGAGTTGCTGTTGTCAGTTTGATCCCATATAGATAGTTCTTAAAAGAGGATAATGCTTAAGGCAGACCTTTGTTATTAGTTAAGCTAAACTATTGTTTGGTTTTAAGATGAATTCAGGGGATAGTTTTGCTTTAAGATTTAAAGGTTATCTCATGGCAGTAGTTTCAGGGATTCGTCCAACCTTCATGGCTCCAGGAAGTCTGGAATCTATAAGAATTTTAAATTCTGTTCTGCATTTTCCCTCTTTTGATCATGATTCTCCTATGGAATCTTTGATCAAAATGTTTAGTAATGGTAGCCAGGCACCATCCAGTTCTGGTCTCATGGCAAAGGAGGCAGTGTTTTGTTCATGGAGGCAATTAGTCACACATTCCATATCCTCCTTCTATTCCTGGCTCTCGTTCCTCTGTTTCTGCAGGTGAGTAGAGACCAGTTATGTGCACTGGATGGCCACTTGGTAAATTTTACACCTGAGGATAGTAGAGTCTGTGCAGCTAAACTGGTATTTTTCAAACTGCAATGTGCATGAGAATCTCCTGGTGTTAGAATAGTATCATTGTTATCAGTAGCCCAGCAATCTGTATTCTAACCAAGCCCCCCAGGTGATTCAGTGACAGGTAGTTCTTGGACCTGACTTTGAGAAACAGTGGTGTGGCCTGTTCTCTATGTGAGTTTTGATGTTAATGAAAGGAGTGAGTGTGACCCTTTTATCTGTGTCAGTGTCAATTCCGGTTAGGGTTTTTGTTTGTTTTAGGGTGGGAGATACTTATAAATGCTTATAAGTTGCTGGACATGTGCCCAGAGTAAGGGAACATAAGAGTGAGAGGAGGAAAAAGAGGTGGACGGGGAGAAGGGAAAAGAGAGGTTGGTAAGTGGATTCAGAAGAGGTCAAAGAGAGGGTGAGAAAATGAGCATGAGAAGAGCAACATTTTTTGAGGAGAGATACAAAACTGAATGAGTGGTATCTTGGAAAAGAGTTGGAATAAAGAGCACAGAAAGAGGGATTCTCCTTGGCTGGGAGAAGGGCTGCATTTTCTATTGAGGGCAATGGGGCTGAGCATGATTGTGGGTATTGTAAATATGCAGGCTGGGAGAACGATGTTGAGGGGGTTCACTTCTGATAGTCTGAGTCTTCTCTATGAAGGAGGAGGCAAGGCATAGAGACAAGGCAAGTTGGATGTGGAGCTTGAGGGAGGTTTGCAGGGATCAGGAGAGGGGCTGACTGCAGAGATGCCAGGGTTTAGCAGAGGTTGGAGGCTAGACATTTCAGTGGCACCAGTCCCTTTGGTTGTATGGTGTTTCTTCTGAAGTGATTAAGGTAAGAGCAGCAGAACATGTGAGTGACTTGTATGTTAACAAATGATGACATATTAAAAAAAAGTAAGAACATTTCTAATGGTATTAATTTGATATTGACCTGTGAGAAATATGAATTTGTATAAATAATTTTTAGTCTTGGTTCAAGTTCTGCGTGTTTCTAAGACTTTATAAGCAGCTGGGTGACGGATATACTAAAATTCTGATCTTTAAAAATGCAGTACACCTATAACATTGTGAAAGGATAAAACCAAATACATTGCCATTGAGTCAATTCCAACTCATAGTGACCCTATAGGACAGGGTAGAACTGCCCCACAGGGTTTCCAAGGCCGTAATCTTTAGCGGGAGCTAACAGCAGGTCTCTCTCCTGCGGAGAAGAACAGAGCAGCTGGTGGGTCATACCACTGAGTTTTCAGTTAGCAGCTGAGCACTTAACCACTGTACCACCAGGGCTCCTTTGTGAAAGGATAAGTAATAACATAGTCAATAGCTGTCAGTTTTTAGAAGTCTAAGGATCTGTAAAACTGAAGATATTTTAGATTTAATTCAAAGTTTTATAGCACAAAGACATTATTTCTTCCAGGAATTACATCTTTGGATCCTTACCTAGCTATCTAATTGCAGGAATTTTGTTTTCTAATGAGAAATGTTCTCTTGATTGTTCTGTTTTTGACAGTTTTGTCTAAAGTATGTGTCAAACTCATTGAAACTTTTTCTTTCCTTTCATTTTAGCTATCTGGGAAAAAACAATATATTTTAGCCAATTTAAAATTAGTTCAATTTTTTAAATGACGAGTGATTTAAAATATGTTTAATATATGCCTTTCTTTAATACATACCATTTCCAACTTTTAATTTCATATTATTGGGTGGCAGTGCCAATATTCATTTATGTATTTTTAAATGTAATTGCTACTTGTCTTTTACATCTATACCCTATTTGGTATTTTAACTGTGCTTTCCTTGAAAAGTCTTATTTTGAGAAGGGAATCTTTTCTGCCATTTCCATGTAGCTCATATATTTCTGGTACGGTTAGTTTTCTGTCCAGCCAGGAAAATAGCCCATTAAACTCATTGCTCTTGTTTTGTGGTTGATTTTTTTTCCCCCTTGCATGTATAGGAAATGCTTGGAACTTCTTCGCATTTTCCACACTCAGCTGGCTCTGAGACTGCTGCAGTGTCTGCGAGTGACAGATGCCCCCCATTTCTATGGCCTACCTTCCTTGGAGCGGACCCTGCGGGGCATGGCACACCTCACTGCAGCTCCAGGCTGGAGTGCCCACTCTCCACTGACAAAGCCGCTTGACATTTGTGCCAAGTACTTGTCAGGTCTACTTGAGGTGAGTGAAAATAGCACACGGCTATAACAAGAGTAACAACCCCCCAACTAAGAGCTTTCTACTATTTGTGGACTGCTTCCTATGTGCCAGGCACCACATTAAGTGCATTGTGACCAGGTAGCTTGTCATCCATGTTGTAGTCATCTTGCCGCTTTTATTTCAGTGCCACTCATGCAAGGGATACGGGAGCTGGCTCCTGTGACTGCTCTTGCTTTTGTTGCATACGCAAGCAGTACTGAATCTGAAAGGGGTCATTGTTTTCTTACTGGCCAAATCAGTCAGCCTCTCTCTGCCTTGAAGGTTTCAGTGATAGCCAGAGGTTGGGGTCCTTAACTGCGCTAGCTTTCAGGGAAGACTCTTGGGGGAGACAATATAGAGCTGGATTTTGAAAGCTGAGTTTAAATCGATAGGTAGACATTGGCATTTTAGGCGTGGAATGTTTTGAGCAAATGTACACTTAGCTTCCTCTTCCTTTTCACGCTGCATGTTTACTTCCTATCATGCCATCTGTACCACTGCCAGCCCTCCTTCAGAAACAGAAACCTTTCTACCCAAACCTCTTTTTGCAAGTGCTTAAGACTCTTTACTACATCTCTGAAGTTTCAGTCATATCTGGCCATTCTCAGGAAATTTAAAGAAAAAAAAAAAACCTTAAAAAAATCGATTTCTCTCACGTACACACTTCTCTTGTTTGGATGGCCATCTCTGACACAAAGTTTGAGGTCTAATTTATCAGCCTATAGTAAGCCTTTTCTTATTGTTCTAGACATAGAACACTTAATAAATATTATTTGACCAACTGTTCTCTTCTGTAGGTTTGTACCTGTAGCAGTTTATATATACCACTATTATGACACTTAGCACATTATGTATTAATTTTGCTTTATGTGTCTATCTGCTAGTAGACTGTGAGCTTGGGAGAATCATCTTTTGGCCACTTCCACTGCCCTTGGCTACTCCTTGTCCTGGCATAGCGACTTATACATAGTGGACAAATAGTGAATAATTTAATTAAGATGTATCTTACATATTATTTTCCAGTTAGAATACAGTTTGAATAACATTGGAAATATAGCATAAATGAATGTAAATGATGTGTGTTTAATTTTTGTATTCATTATTAAATCATGCTTCAGATTATATTGTTGGTAATTTTTTTCCCAAAGGCCCATAATCTTGTTTTTTAAAAAAAGATTTCAAAGTTCCAAACACTCTTAGCTATTTATAAAGTTTAATATGAATTTGAGTGTAACCATTTTAATAAAATAGATTTTATTTTTGCTTGAATAATTCAGAATACTGAAAAAGGGCAAACTTGGCCGTATTTTAATTAGTTATCTCATACTTCAAAGTGTTCCATTATCAGAAACGTATGAATTTTTAAAGCATGTATATTAGCTAAAGAATTAACAATAATGTGTTGTTTTAAAAAGACAGCTCCTCTAATATACTTAAAATATAATTTAGATTACAAGTGCCTAACTGATAGCATTATTTGTAAATACTCTTATTTATAAATCTTTTATGGAGCACATCTTTTCTATAAAGTGATTTTTATCTGTTTCAGATCAGGGATATGTGAGGACCTGCCACAGCAGTAATTGAAGAAGAAGCTAAGCATTGTGTTGTTTTATATTTAGAAACTATCAGAAGTACTTTTGTTTTTAAAACTGTGTAAGAGAAGAGACTTCAGATCACATCTCTGTTTCAAATAACAGAAATTTAAAATCAACTTTTTATGGTACTAGAGAATAAAAAGGCTTAGTTTTAGGTAAGAAGTAGTGGGAAAAGGCAATAATCTTTGAGGTAATAAAAATCAGCATAGTGTATTAGCTAAGGAATAGGTAAAAAGTACAATTCCTGTTTTATAATGTTCCACCATTAGTCAAAATCTGATTAATGAATCTTGATTTGGTATAAATAGAGGAGTCTGTTTCAGACTTCATAAAACATCTTGAGAAGAAGGTCCTTATGTCTTTACATTAAGTGACCAGAATCAATACAAAGAAATCTGTTACTTTTGATAGAAATCATAGCAAAATCACAATTAATCTTACTTGGGAACTCATGGCTTAGTTTATTAATAAGCTAAGCCAGTGTCTTTATTTTATTGCAGACTGAATTCACCTTTTTAAAAATAAAGTAAGGCTTATATGAACCAGCTTCAAAATGAAGTACTCACTGGTCCATATGATTTGCTTCATAGTTTCCGATTAAGTAAAGCTGGCTTCCTTTTGAAAGGGAGCCACACTTCTGATATCATATTATTTGGTTTCTACATAGTGAAATTTGAATGCAAACTATTTGCTTTTGTAGTTGAGAAATGGGAGTTATAAACTAAGCATGATTAATTTTGATAGTGAATTCAACTATGGTAACTAAGTCCTTAAAACCACATCTATGGTATATAATTCCAGGGATCTGACAAAAAAGTCACCTTGGAGGGAGATAGTAGTGAAGTTCTTTGCTTATCACTTACAAGCTGGGGATAAAATCATCACACAAAATGTTAGATATAACTATCTCTCACAGAAGGATAAGGACTTGGTTGTTTAGGTCTTTTATTTGTTGAACTATATACATAGAAATTGCTAACACTACAAAAGGCTTGTTGACTACCAGGCTTATTCTAGACTTTCTAGAATTATGGTTTAAATGTAAACAGACATTTTCCCCACTTATGAGTGATCTTATATTTCTACTGCATACATCCACTCCTCATTAATCAACATGGTTAGGTTACGAAGATTAGGTCAGTGTGCAAAATCAGCATTCTGCAAGGAGGAGGAGGACCCAGTGGCGACCCCAGAGCCTGGACCTTTGGAACTGCTGTGCCCTTGGCACTGCTGTGTTCTGGACCCCAAAGCCCTGCTGCTGGTGCTTGAGTGGACCTGAGGTCCGGCGGCTAGACTAGAGGCACAGTTGGTGGCCTTGGGGTTCGGGCAACCAGCAGGGCCAGGGGTTAAGATGGTCAGTGGGGGTTTGCTGCCTGTGCCCATGCCCCCCGCAGCTGCCCCCTCTGCAGCTCCAGCTGCCTACTGCTACCCTGCAGGCCAAGGAGGACCCCAAGAAAATGAGTGACATGCTGCTGGTCTTAGAGGTGCTGGAATTCGAGGCCGAGAGCCTGGAGACTAATAACTGCTTAGTAGAGGAGCTCAGCAGCCCAGGCCTTGAATTACCCTCAGTACCCTTCTTGCTGCAGGACTTGGTCCCCCCAGGGCACTTGAATAGGTGGAAGCAGCAGTAGCAACCTCTCCTGCCCCCACCTCCTCCTGGGCCCCTCCAGCCACTTGTGGGCCCTTTTAGGAGGGATTTCCTCAAAATCCACCTCAGTCTCCTTTTTCTTATGAAGAGCTGTAACCTGTAATGGTCACTCTGGTGGTAGGGATGGGACTGGCAAGAGGCTTTCTGGAGAGCTAGTTGCTTCAGCTGTGAGCCTGACAGACATGGATGGCTTCGTGGGCCAAGAGCTGGACTCTGGGAGGAAACCTAGGTTAATGCACAAAATAGTTGGATAGTAGATTTTTTACTATTGTTGTAAATGCAAAATGTTGGATAAGGAGATAGTTGATAACTGAGGAGTAAGTGTACTTAAAATTAAATGGTTTCTTTAAGTTTTTAAACTTTTAATTATGAAAAATTTCAAAAATATATACATGTAGAAAGAATAGTATACTACAGCCCATGTAGCATCACCAGCCAGCACTCATAGCTGTTAACCCCCGGCCAATCTTGTTTCATTTTTTAGGCATTTTAAATTATTCGCTTTGTGAAAATTCTGATTTAGATCAAAGCCCCCTAATTATGTATGAATAAATTGCTTTTATTAAATAAGCTATGGCTAACGTGATCTATGCTGTCATTTCTTTATGATCTGCTCTGCTACATGAGCTGAAAAAAACCCGAACCAAAAAGGAGACTATTAAAGATAAAATGGCTTACATTAAAGAATTCTGTGATGAATATAAGCACTTAGAGCCTGGATGGATGAATTGAAATCTCTGTCTGTTGTATTAGTGCAGATAACAAGTAGTTTTGATTGCTTTGACTTAAACAGTTTTTTCCTTCAAAATGTGTTGGCAACTAAACGTAGTTAACATTCTTGTTTGTTAAATTTTGTGAATTATAAGTGATCTTTGTCTCTTTGAATGTTTTTGTTGTTTATAAGAGTTACAAAGCTACAAAGGTTCTTGTTATTCAGTTAGTTAACAGATATTTACTAAACCCTTATATGGGAGAGAAGGAAGGAGGGAGCAGAAGTGTATGATTTATACAGAAATGGTCCAATAGCGTTTTTATGTATATATATAACTTTATTTTGTTGTTGAGAATATACACAGCAAAACATACATAGATTCAACCATTTCTACATGTACCATTTAATGGCATTGATTACATTCTTTCAGTTGTGTAACTATTCTCACCCTCCTTTTCTGTGTTGTTCTTCCCCCATTAACAAATTCATTGCCCTCTAAGGTTCCTGTCTAATCTTTTGAGTTGCTGTTGTCAGTTTGATCCCATATAGATAGTTCTTAAAAGGCAGACATTTTTTTTACTAGTTAAGCTAAACTATTTGGTTTTAAGAAGACTTCAGGGAATATTTTTGGTTTAAGGTTTAAAGATTATCTCAGGGCAGTAGTTCAGGGGTTCATCCAACCTCCACGGCTCCAGGAAGTCTGGAGTCTGTGAGAATTTTAAATTCTGTTCTTTCTCCTTTTGATCAGGATTCTTCTATGGAATCTTTGATCAAAAATGTTCAGTAATGGTAGCCAGGCACCATCCAGTTCTGGTTTCATGGCAAAGAAGGCAGTTAGTTGTTCATGGAGGCAATTAGCCATCCATACATTCCATATCCTCTTCCTATTCCTGACTGTCCTTCTTCCTCTGTCGCACCAGGTAAATAGATGCCAATTGTTGTGCCTTGAATGGCTGCTTTGCAGACTTTTAAGACCCCAGGCACTATGCAGTGAACTAGGAGATAGAACAAAAACACTAAACACATTATTAGGCCAACAACTGTGTTTTTATGTAAATTGGCGAAGCACCCTCACAAGTGCCTGCCATGCCAGTCCTCTTCCACATGTTGCTGTAAAAAAAATTAGCATATTGCACTTACAAAAATAACCTTGTGGGGGAGAGGGCGCAGCTGGTAAACACAGAAGACATGCGTTTTGCATAAAAATACGGTAACTGGGATGTACCGTGAAACCATGACCCTAAACCTCCAAACCAAGAAACCAAATCCCATGAGGTATTCGGTTGTACATAATTAGTCTCAGCAGCTACTCTTTCTTTCTTGTTTTTTTGGTTGTAAATGAATCTATCACACAACTTTTGCCAATTCAGCTTTTTACAGGTGTACAACCTATTGATAGCAGTTAATGTATTTTTATGCAAATAAAGTGTGTCTTCTGTGTTTGTTTGCTTGCTGCTCCCTTCCCTGGCAAGGCACCCTCACAACTGCCACCATGCCAATCTTCTACATGTTGCTGTCAAAAAAATTAGCATAGTGCACTTTTGAAAATACCTCGCGGGGGAGGGTACACCTGGCAAACAAAGAAAGCATGTGTTATTTGCATAAAAATATGATCCAGTAATCGGCTGTGCAGTCCTACCCTTAATCAGTGGAGCATTTCCATCACCATTAACCCCCCTTTCTCCCTCTTTCCCACCCCTGGTAACCACTAATAAACTTTGTTCTCTATACGTTTGTCTTTTCTTGTCTTTTTATGTAAGTGAGGTCATACGATATTTGTCCTTTTGTGACTGACTAATTTCACTCAGCATAATGTCTTTCACCTCCATCCATATTGTAGCATGTATCAAGACTTCATTTTTCCTATTGACTAAGTAGTATTCCATTGTATGTATGTACATTTTGTTTATCCATTCATCTGTTGATGGGCATTTAGGTTGTTTCCATAATTTGGCTGTTGTGAATAGTGCTGCAGTGAACACTGGTGTACAAGTCTTTCTTTGAGTCTCTGCTTTCAAATCTTTTGGGTATACACCTAGGATTGGAATTGCTAGGTCATATGGTAGTTCTGTTTTTAGTTTTTTGAGGAACTGACACACTTTTCTACAACGGCTGTACTATTTTGCATTCCCACCAGCAATGGATAAAGGTTCCAATTTCCGCACGTCCCCCCGCAGCATTTGTTTTCTGTTTCTTTTTTTATCTTAGCCATCCTAGTGGAGTGAAATGGTTTCTCATTCATTGTGGGTTTGATTTTCATCTCTAATGACTAATGATGCTGAGCATCTTTTCATGTGTTTGGTGGCCATTTGAATGTCCTCTTTGGTGAAATGTCTATTCAAGTCCTTTGCCCATTTTATGATTGGGTTATTTGTCTTTTTGTTAAGTTGTCGAAGTTTTACATATATTTGGTTATTAGATTCTTGTTGGGTATATGGTTTCTGAAAACATTCTCCCAGTAGGTAGCTTGTCTCTTCACTTTTTTGGTAAAGTCTTCTGATGAACAAAAGTTTTTAATTTTTATAATGTCTCATTTATTTATTTTGTCTTTTGCTGTTTGTGCTTTTGTTATTAGGTAATCCATTGTTAAAAGCTAGGCCTGGCAGCGTTGCCCCTGCTTTTTCTTCTAAGAATTTTATGATTTTAGTTTGCACATTTAGGTCCTTAATCCATTTTGAATTTGTTTTTGTGTATAGTATGAAGCATGGATCCTGTTTAATTTTTCTGCATGTGGAATTCCAATTTTCCCACCACCGTTTATTGAAGAGACTCTTCTTTCCCCATTGAATGAACTTGATAGCCTTGTCAAAAGTCAGTTGACGATAGATGTGTGGGTTAAATTCTGGCCTCTCAATTCTGTTTCATTGATCTATGTGTCTATTGTTGTATCAGTACTAAGGTGTTTTGATTTCTGTAGCTGTATAGTATGTTTTAAAATCAGGAAGTGTGCGTCCTCCTACTTTATTCTTTTCTTTCAACATTGCTTTAGCTATTCAGGGCTTCTTGCCGTTTCAACAGCACACATATCACATATTTCAAAGGGTTTTCTAAATCAGGTGTGCAGGCTTTTCCTTTATCTGCTATTGCCATCTTCCTATGTCCGTTCTGACTCATGCTGTTTTGTTGTTTTATTGATGGAAATTGTTTCAAATCCCTTAGTTATGTGGGAGTGAAAAAGTTAAGAATCAGTGATTTAAATAATTAACATATACTTAAATATGCAGTAGAAATACAAAATTGCTCAAGTGGAGAAAATGTTCGTTTATACTTACTTAAACCATAATTTTAGAAAATCTAGTATAAGCCTTGTTGTCAGTACGCATTTTATAGTGCTAGCAATTTCTGTGTGTACTTTTCAACAAGATATTTATTGACTCTTTGACTTGAGAGCTGAAAGGATACTGTAACATTTGAAAAATATTTTAAGCATATTCCAAATCACCAAAATGTCCTAGGAGGACACTGCACATCCTTTGTACAAATTCCAAACAGGAACTTTTTTCAAACTAAGAATATTTTTTTTTCTTTATGCAGCTAGGATTCAATTCAGTAGAAAGTTTTATACTGATCTTTATGTACCACTCAGGGTAAAACAAAAATAAATAAATAAATAAATAAATAAACCCACTACCATTGAATTGACTCTGACTCACAGTCACCCTATACGACAGAGTAGAACTGCCCCTGGGGCTTCCAAGGCTGTAAATCTTTACAGAAGCAGATTACCACGTCTTTCTCCCACAGAGCGGCCAGTGGGTTCGGACTGCTGACCTTTTGCTTAGCAGCCAAGCACTTTAACCACTGCGCCATTAGGCCTCCTACCCAGAGTAAAGCCCTCATGAAATTGTTTACATTTGCTTTTCAGGTTATTACTTCTTTTTATGTGGAGCGTGGAGGGAATGCTATGTCCTTTATGGGGAAAGGTGTCACCAAGAGCACAGTGCTTTGCCTGCTGCACTTATCACATGAGATGATGACCCAGGCCCAGAGCTTGGTGAGAGCATTAACAGCTGTCTATCTTCTGAACAATATCTTGAGAACCAGTGTGTTTTAGCTAATAGATTTCAAGCTTAGAAGCTTGTTACATGAAAATGTTTCTTTTGACTTTTCTTTTTAGGAAACAAAAATAATTTTTAATTAAGATGTTTCTTAGAAGTTATATATTACAACTGAATTTTAATGAGAATTTTATTCTGCATTTTATTCAGAATTTATTTTGGTTGAAGTCTTCATTCACTAGAAAACTACATTTTGTCTAAATCATCGGAAAAAAGCTGTTCTGAGGAAAAAATGGTATTTTTAACTCTTTTAGGAGAAGCTGAGATTTTTGTTTGCCTTGTTTGGAGTAAATAATAGATTGTAACCGGGTCTTAAATATAGTTTTACTTTGTTTTGATCTTTAAAAGTTGAGTTATTTTAAAATCACTCTATTTTATTCTTAGAAACTTGCCTAAAGTATTTCTGCTCTCCTTTTTCTCATTGTAGGACTGGATGTCACTTTGGTTTCTGCCTTTGGGTGGCCACAATGAAGAGCATGTTTCTTCTCAACAAGGACTGGCTTGGCTTATTCCGTTATGGGTTGATCGGGACCCAGAGGTCAGTGTGAAGAAGAATCCAGTCCATTCTTTGTAGATTTAAAAAGCATGCACAAGCATATATTCCAAAATGAGATTACTTTAATGACAATCCCTTATGTTTTATTTCTCCTCTTTTTAGTCAAATTCATTAGAGTACAGATTGAAAATATAAAAGAGAAAAGTTTGTAACTCTGTCACTTTCAGAAAGAACAGTAGAAGATAATTGGAGAAGCCCAGCCAGTTTCTCAAGCAGTTTAGAAGGTTAGCTGGGAGTTATAAGTTATAAAGCCAAGTGCCATTTAAGTGCCATTTAGTAGAACAGTACTATTACAATGCAAAATTTTATATTATTAATGATTTTTTTCAGTTTTAACCATTTGTTTACTAACTTCTAGCAAGAAATGATTATGTTATAATAAAAGGCTCGATTTGTAGAAATATTTGATCTGAACTCAGAGATTCTATTCTTTAGGCACATTGAACTTAGACTTGTTGCTTGATTACAGTAAGACTATATTGTTTTTTGTTATGCTATAGCTATCGTTGAAACTATTTTTGGGTCAGCATTCAGAAGTTCATGAAAATGCATAGCTTGAATAGCAGTGGTACTACTACAAGCGTATTACACTAACTCAATCTTGTCTGAAACATAATGTCTCTTAAAATAATTACAGAGAAAATAGCATATGCCTTGTAAAAAGATAATTCAGTTACTTCTTTGTTTTTTTTCTTTTTCCTTTTTTTTTTTTATTGTACTTCAGGTGAAGGCTTACAGAACAAATAGCTTCTCATGCACCAGTAGTACACATATTGTTTTATGACATTGGTTAACAACCCCACAGCATGTCAACCCTCTCCCTTCTCGACCTTGTTTTTTTTTTTTTTGGTGAAAATATATACATAGCCAAAGATACACCATTTCAAAAATTTCTACACGCACAGTTCAGTGACATCAACTACGCTCTTCCAGTAGTGCTGCTATTCTCACTTTAGATGAAGGCTTACAGAACAAAATAGTTTCTCATTTAACAGTTGGTACACATGTTGCCCTATGACAATGGTTAGCAACCTCACAACACATCAACACTATCCTTACTCAGTCTTGGGTTCCCTATCACCAGCTTCCCTGTCCCCTTCTGCCTTCTGGCCCTTGTCCCTGGACTGCTGTGCCTCATTAAAGTTTTTGAAGGAGTTTCAAACCATTCATTTGGAAGAAACACTTAAAAACTTAAGAATGGTAGAGCACAGTAATAGGTACCCTCTTTAAGAACAAGGAATGACTAGAACGGGGTTTGTAAAAAATATGTAAACTCCCTATAGTTTTCCTGGAAAAAAGCTCATAAATTATCATTTTGAACTTTTTATTTATAGCTGGATTTGAATTTTTGTGGCATTTGCTTTTATTTAGCCTCCCCCACCCCCACCAACAGGTATATTGTTGCTTTCTTGAACCATGGAATAGGATTTTTATTCATTCATAAACTTATAGGACATTATCTTTTACAAGTGTCTTTTATAATTTAGGGCTGTCAAACCAGTGCCATAATTATAAAAGTATAATATTTTATATACCAGAAAAATGATTAAGAATTCACGTTAGGAAATAGAATTCTGTGACTTGATAACTTTTCTTTATAATTTGAACAGGTGAGATTCACTTCTCTGGGGTTAGGATCAGCATTAACTACCCTTGAAGCTGGTTGTGTAGCCTTGGCAAACAGTTGTCAGAACATTTCTGGTGGGCTCTGGGGAACTGTGGTGAACATTCTTCTGGACCAGTCGGAATGTAGTATGGTGCGCCGGGAGGTATGTCTGTCTGCTTCCCCCCCGCCCCGCCCCTTGTTCTATAGAAATCTGTTGAGATAATGTTTGACTGTCTGCTCATCATGGTGGAGTGACCCCTGACCATTATCTCTCTTGCCTGCCAAACGCCACGGAAGTTCACAGAGAAAATAACTGCAGCCTTCATGGGTCTCTAATGTTTATAACGTTTTAGATAAGAAAAGAGGCTGTAAAAATACTCTTGTCATATTTATCATGTAACATATGAGAGGGAAAAAACCCACTGCCATCGAGTCGATTCTGACTCATAGCAACCCTGTAGGACAGAAAGTAGAACTGCTCCACAGGGTTTCCAAGGAGTGTCTGGTGGGTTGGAACTGCTGACCTTTTAATTAGCAGCCGAGATCATAACCAGTGTGCCACCAGGGCTCCATTATGAGAGGAAAAATACACATATTTTAATTCTTTTTAAATAGTATGTGGATTTTTCATTTTTTATTAACTTAGAATAAAATCATGTAAATAGTTTTAAAAACGATAATCAAGTAGTACTTAGAGGTTTATAAAGAAAGCAGCTCCTGGGTTCAGCACTAGCTAGATCCTAGTTTGAAACCCCAATGGCTTTAGTTTTCTTGCTCTTTACCTCCTTGTTTTTATTCAGTAATGCCTGAACTTATGGCTTGCTCTTGATTTATCAAACTCAAGCTGTATCTGTTGACTTGCAGTTAAGATAATGGAAAATTCAACTCTTAAAAGCCCCTTGTTGCTCCTGTTATTCTCTCATTATGGTTATATCCTAAGCTTGCATTAAATTGGTAATCAGTATTCATATTAGTATGATTATTTAATTTGATATCTTCAGGGCCTGGAATTTGGACATTCATAATTTGTTTTTCTAGGTAGCAAGTTTTTATCAAGAGGAGTTTGTATGTAAGCGGGAAGGGAGAGCAAGAAGTGTGTGTGTGTATAAAATCTGTGAGGGCATAATAGAAACTTGAAAGTATATTTGTTAAATGGTATCAGAACAATTTATATACTACAGATCACTTTTTGATGAAATCAAATTCTGAAATAGGAAAAAAATATATTTTTGTATAAAATAATTTCATCTGCTGTTAGGTCATCACCGTTTACAATTTGACCATTTTCATAATGACTTCTCAGCATGTACAGTTGACCAGGGATATGTCTTTTGTTATTAAGTTCCGATACATTGGTTATTTCAGAGATGACAACAAGATGGCAGTATTGACATTTTCTTTATTTTTAGGCCGCATTTATTCTTCAGAATCTCCTTGTAATTCCAATGCCTGCAGAAATTATAAAGGATTATACTTGGCAGGTGGGTGACTTTAAACAGTTATCAACCTAGTAGATATTGTAGGTTAATTGATGGTAAAATTTCAGCATATATGTATTTTATCACTGATGAAACTTTGTATAACAAGGATTTCTTAAAAGAGAATGGTAAACTTTCTTGTGCTTTTAAGATTTAAAAATTCTTCTGCGTACTGTTAAACATCACTTCAAACAGAAATAAAATTATAGTGTGTATTATTTATTAGACACTCGTTTAGCAGCTTAACATTTATTAACTTGTGTAATTGTTGGAGTTGTGAGCTATTATTATCCTCATTTTATGATGATGAAACTTTAGCACAGAGAGTTTAAATAGTTTTCCCTAAATCACACAGCTGGAGAGTGAGTGGTCCACCTTTGCTGTGAGTCCATTCAGTGTCACTCGGAGCCTGGCTCTTACCCACTTCAATTTACTACTGCCTTTTTAATCATAATAAACACATTTGTTTATAGTTAAGTATGCACTGATGCTACCGTCTTTTCCTTTTCTGGGTTAATGCACACTTAGGATCATAATTGATTTTTCTTTGGTTTCTACTGGATTAATTTTTTGTTTCATGTTCTGAATATCATGTTAGTAAATATTTACCTAATAGCCTACTGCTTTTTAGATAATTTGGAGGATATTAAAGTGCCATCAATGGGGAAATAAATATCCTCCTTCTCTACCCTTTTGCCTATCTGCCTATCATCATGTTACACCTCATTCCCTAGGAGCTGTACAAATCAGAAGTATATTTTTAAATCTTCATTAGAATATATCCTTGGAGGAGTTACCAACTCAGGCTGAGCTGCACTGAAGGCAGCTGTGAGGGTTGGAATCCAGGTGGTTGAATTGTCAAGGCTCAGTTCACATGTAACTCTTGGAAGGCTCATGTCCCCACATCTTACAAACCCTGTTTAACTTTGCCAGTTATTGTAAATCCCAGGCCACTTTTATGCTGGTTCCTAGCAATTTGTTCAACATTGCCTTCTGGCAGTGGTTGCTTATTCACGTTTTATGATCTAATAAAACCGTAAAAGTCAAAACTGGAAGGAATATACCAAAAAAACCAAACCCATTGCTGTCAAGACTGATAGCCCCATAGGGTTTCCAAGGCTATAATCTTTATAGAAGCAGGCTGCCACATCTTTCTCGCGTGGAGCAGCTGGTGGATTCAAACCACTGACCTTTTGGTTACCAGCTGAGTGCTTAACCGCTGTGCCACCAGGGCTCCTTAGAAGGAATATACAGGATTAATATTGACAGTGTAGTAGTTTTGGTGTCTAGTATCTAATAACTAGATTTTAAAAATGTGTTGGTTTTGGTTCAAATACAGATAATCTCTACTCCCGTTGTTAAACAAGTGACACTTGTGTAGTTAATACAGCTTGTTGATGTACTTCCAATGAATTTTTTATTACTGAAGTAAATATAATAGAAAGGCAAGAATAATAAGATTTCTGGGTTATATTAAAGCCCAGTAGGACATTCTATTATAAAACCATGTGGAGAAGTTCACATTTTTCTCTTACAAATTAAATAAGCACTTCCTATTTGTTCCTGGTGACATTTTTACTGCAATTTGTTTGTTTAGCTATCCTGCACCTCTCTATCATGGAATTTGTTTTCTACTAAAAAGTTGAAAATAGTGGCTTAAATGAGCTTTTGGTGTCTTTTGCCCTGCCTAAGTTGGTCCAAATCAAAAATGCTTAAGAGCCATTCCATTCCCAAACAGTAGTTGATGATGAAACTTGTGTTGGTTCTAAGCAAAATTATAAAAATAAGGACAGTCTTACGTGTTTTTGGTAAACTCAGATTTTCTCTCTCTTTTTAAAATCTGTTTTTGGTTACTATTTATTTTAATTTAAATGTCCTCAGCAATGTAAATAGGTGGTGACCCAATATTTGTCCCCTGATTTTAAAAAAGGTTAATGGTACTTTACATCCCAAAGTGGAAACGCTGTAAGAAGACAGAAAGATAATCTTCAAATACAGATGGTGGAGTTTTATAATCTCAGGGAAGTCGTGGCCTGAAGGAGTTCGCAAGTTTATTATAGCCAGAAAGAAGGGGCTATGTATCTAGTATTCTAAAATTAGAGTTATTTTCTGTATACGTTTTCAACTGATTTATGAATAATAATCTTATTCAGAAAAACGTTTCGTTTCTTTTTCTCGGTATACGTTTCACAGTATTTTTGAGAGTGTGACAGAAAGTAGCACCAGTGCCTAGGAGCTTTGTTAATACTTTATTTTGTTGGAGGTAGATGTTTAATTATGTCTCCTGCTCCTTCCCCCACCCACACACCCAGCATACATTCCTATTTTATGTTACTATCTGGAATTATTATACTTCTGAATAGTAATAATTTTCATATGTAAATTATGAATTATATAACTGGGTTTTTAAATTTTTAATTTTTTTGGAAAAAAATTAAAGTTACAGAAAATTTGCAGGAACAGTGCAGTAATTTTCATATACCCTTCACCCAGATTCCTCAAATGTTATCATATTGCCATGTTTGCTTTAGCTCTACCTGTCTAGAGCTTTGTTTTTGTTTTTTTCTAAACTGTTGAGTGTTGCAGGCAGTGTTTCTTTTCCCCTAAATACTTAAGTACGAATTTCTTAAAAAACAAGAA
Organism: Dugong dugon; assembly: GCA_030035585.1. NCBI lineage: Eukaryota > Metazoa > Chordata > Mammalia > Sirenia > Dugongidae > Dugong > Dugong dugon. The sequence goes on along the minus strand of CM057466.1, from coordinate 107,196,040 downwards.
CATTCTCTTAAATAACCACAGTAATAATAATCAAATCATGAAACTATTCAAATTTTGCCAGTTGTCCTACTAATGTCCTTTATAGCCAATACACACACACACACACGCATAAAATCCAAGATCTAGGATCCATTTCAGGAATATACTTTGCATTTATTTTTGATGCATGCTGTCCATTTGCATTTTGGAATATCCTTCAATTTAGGTTTGCCTGATGTTTCCTTAGAACTAGATTCAGGTTATTCATTTTTGGCAGAAAAACCATGGAAGTGTGATGATGTTTTCTTCTCAGTGACTTATCAGGAGACACATGATATCTGTTTGTCCCATTACTGATGATACTAACTTTGAGTATCTGGTTAAGGTTACTTGGCTAATGTAGAGTTGGTCTGGTTCCTCCATTGTAGAGTTGCAGTTTTTCCTTTTGCAGGGACATACATTGAGACTGTGTAAATATCTGTTTCTCATCAAACCTTCTCTCTCTGGTTTGAACTGTCATTCACAATTCTTGTCTGAAACAATTATTACATAATGGTTGCCATATGACAATTTTCTTATCCCATCATTCCTTGTGCATATATTAGATTTTACTGTAAGGAAGATCTTTCCTTTTTTCCCCATTCATTAATTTATTTAGACTAGTATGGACTCAGAGATTTTTTTTGTTTACTTCATGAGTTACAATCTGTTGCTATCGTTATTTTGATTTCAGATTTTCTCTGATTTGGCTAAGGAGATCCCCTTCATGATGACCCTTGCGTCCTTTGAACATGTTTCATTAATCTTTAAGTACTTCTTTCTTCTGACTCAGCAAGATAATCCAAACTTTCTTAGCCTGAGCCCTGGAATCACATATTTTCCCAAAGGGTCCTGATTCCTTTTAGTGGAGACTGGTGGTTAGAAACCCAGATGTGAGTTCTAGGTGTACTTGTTGTTCCTGAGTTGAGATCGCTTCTCTGCCCTCTCAGTGGATGGAGCTAGTAAATGTCTGTGTATGTTTTTGTGTGTATTTTAGATAGATAGTTCACTCCTTTTAGTTATGATACAGATCGTTTTCATATTTGATGTGATTATTACATGTATTTTCATCTTTTAATGTATTCATCATGAATCATTATGAATATTGACTTCACCCAACAGTACATACTTAGTGTCAAGAAGAAATGTCATTTTAACTATGTTCATTATTTACATAATTGTTAAGAATTTAATTTGTTATAAATCAAAATAATTATTTTTTTATTCTTGAAAAATTTAATTCTCTATTGTTCTTCTTATAATTTTTACTTCTAGTTATTTTTCAGTCATAGATAATGAGTACATGAGCAGTATGAAAGTAGGACTAAAATGTGTTTTAAAATTAACATTCTACTTTACTGCATCTTGAGAACAGTGTTTTCAAATTAATTGGAACTTCCTATGATTTAATTAATTTGTTGTTTTCCTTGAAAATTTGTTTTTAACGGCACCTAGTGATTTGAAGAGGTTTCTTTGTTTGCATAGTGTCTTTCTCAGTTCTCCCTGGCATTTTCACAGATGATTTGGCAGGCCCAGCATGACCCGAGGGCAAGGCGGATAAGGATACAGACATCTTCAGACAGAGCAATTAGACTGTGCTTATATCCCTACTATACCAGAAGACAACCCCATCAATTACTGATGGCATGGAGCAGAGCCTAGCACATGCATGAAAGACTCCGTTGTTCTGGCTCTTGTGCCATTAGTCATTTGTGGAAAGCTTGAGTTAGACCGTCTTTTGTGCATATGCTGGGCTTTGCTCCATTGTCAGTGAAGCTCTGTTGATACTCTGCCATTGCCACTGGGAAGCTTGGCATGTGGATCATTGGGATTCAGGCTTTATGCTCAGTTAAAAAAAATATATATATATATATAAATAATGGTTATGTAATATATACGTATTCCAAATCATTTGATTTTCTTTCAAGAAGTTAAAAATACTTTGAATGAACTAACTTTTTGAGGAAATTATTTTTTTCAAGTAATAAACACAGGTGGTTAAAAAAGCTAATATAGCTTATGATGAAATTTATTACCCCTCTTCATTAACAGAAACAGTTTTACCTCTTTCTGGTTTTAATTCTTTAAGTAGTTGCCTCTGTATCTCTAACTCATATGTTACTAACAATATGCTTGTTCATGTACTGCGTTGATACATAGGATTAACTCATTTATGCATTATCCTGCCAATATTGTTCTCTCACTGTTTGTAGTTTGTCCACTGGTCACCCCTGCTGTTTCTGGTTCCATTTCCCATGGATCGTATTTCTTGCGCTTCCCTTCCACCATTTAGAAGATGAGTAAGATGTGATTATAATGTTCCTATCCTTTTCCTTCTCCATTTTTACTGTAGTGTTTGCCCATTTTACCTTTACTTTTGCTTTGCAAGAGTTGATTACATTTACGTTCTCTTTGGCATTACATTATAGCATTTTTGAATTTTTTTTTGTTTCTTAAAAGGATTATTCCTCTTTCTTGGTATCCTGTCTTTCTTCTTGAATCTCTGATAATTGTAATTGGAGAGCTGTTCGTTTGTATGTTTTAGTAGTTGTCTTTAGCACTCAGAATTATTTCTGTTTATTTTTGGGTCATTTTTAATCAACTCATGTCAATAGTCTAATGTATACTAGTTTTACTTAGGTAGTGCTGCTGTAGCACAAATACTATAGTGGGTGGCTGTAAAGAACAGAAATTTATTTTCTCACAATTCTGGAATCTGAAAGTCCAAATTAGAGTGTCAACTATATCGATTCCTTCCGTGTTGGTATCCCTGGATGTTCCTTGGTGTCCTCTGACTTATAAATGATCCTCACTTGGCATCTGTTTTCCCCCATATATGTGTGTGGTGGTGGTGGTGGGGGGGGTTGTCTGTGTCTATTCTAGTCTATTTATAACTCAGAAGTAATTAGATTTAGGGTTCACCCTACACTGGTATGACTCATTAACATAACAAAAGAAAAACCCTATTTCCAAACAGGATCACATCCACAGGTACAAGGGCTAGGGATTCAGCACATACTTTAGGGAGGGGAGGCACACAATTGAATCATAACAGTATCTTTCAGTGTTTTTCCAATACTCAGATGATCACAAGCAAGTACACACTCAAGCACAGGCACATACCTGCATGAGTTAATACACATACACGTCTACATGTATAGAGGTGTTTGTACTATTGCTTTACAAAACTGGGATAATTTTATATGCATTTCTGCACCTTGTTTTTTTTTCCCTACAGTAGTACTCAGTGAAAGTCTAAGTCTATTGGTATAACTAATACATTAAAAAAAAAAAAATAGCTGCATAGTATTTCATAAAATTATAATTTATTCAGTTATTCCTGTTTTGACAGATTGGTGGGTATTCTTAATTTTCAGACTCTATGATCAATTAGGGACACCCTGGCGGTGCAGTGGTTGAGAGCTATGGCTGCTAACCAGAAGGTCGGCAGTTCAAATCCACCAGGCGCTTCCTGGAAACCCTACCAAGGAGCAGTTCTACCCTGTCCTCTCATAGAGTCTCTGTGAGTTGGAATCGACTCAGTGGCAGTGGGTTTTGTTTTGTTTTATAATCAGTTAGAAGCCCTGATAGTATAGAGGTTAAAGTGCTCGGCTGCTAAGCGAAAGGTTGGCGGTTTGAACCAACCATCCGCTCCGCAGGAAAAAGATGTGGCCGTCTGCTTTCATAAAGATTTACAGCCTTGGAAACCTTATGGGGCAGTTCTCCTCTGCTTATAGGGTTATTATGAGTTGCAATCAACTTAATGACAGCGGGTTTGGTTTGGTTTTGGTTATAATTAATTAAACATCTGTGTATCTCTCTTTTTGTAATTAAGTTTTTATCTCTTTAAACTAGATTTCTAGGAATAGAGTATAAGTATCACTCATTTTAATAGATGCTTTCAGTTTGCTTTCCACAAGATTATACAACTCACGTATCTATTAACAGTTTAGTTGTAAGATCTTTTTTATTAGTGTTGTCTTGACTTATCAAAATAAAGCTTAATAAAATTTAAGATATATAGATATTACTACAATCACACCATAGGTCCTGAAGTTCCAGATCTTGAGTGGACCTGGTCAGGAGTTTGGATCTATTCTAGTTATCTTGAAAAGCCACTGGAGGGTTTAAAGGCACAGGAGTGACTTGATCTGAGTTAGTGTTTAAGAAGATCACTTTGGCTGCTTTGTAGTGTGAACTATAGTAGAAGGAGTAGAGGCAGGGGAGTCAGCTAGGAGTCTAGGGCAGAGTCCAGGCAGGAAAGGATTGAGACTTAGGTAAGAGTCCTGGCGCAAGATGGAGAGAAGTGAGTGGATAAAGAATGTATGTTTTGGAAGTCAAGCCAGCAAGCCTTGTTGATGGATTGGATTTGGGCAGTGAGGAAAAGTGAGAAATGAAGAATAACCTCTGTGCTTCTGGTTTGAACAAGGTTATACATTGTGGTATCATTTTCTGACCTGAGGAAGACCAAGGGAGAAACAGATGTGTGAGCAAAACTGAGAGTTCAGACTGTAGTGGAACTGCAGTCTTTAGTGGAAATACCACGTGACTGGTTATATGAACTTGGGGGTGAGAGCTGGAGAGACAAATGAGTGAGTCAACAGCTTATAATAATAACAACGTGCTAGTTATGCCCCAGATAATTGTTCTAAGGAGCCTACATATATGAACCCACTTAATCTTCTTAACAACCCTACAAGGTAAGTACTGCTGTTATACCCATTTTATATATGAGGAAACAAGCACAGGTTAAATGACTTGCCCACGAACACCCTGATATTAAGGGTTGGAGCTGAGAGCCACCCTCAGCCGTCTGCTCCCGTCATCCCCAGTCTTAGTTGCTGAGTGTGTTGATGGCATTTCCAGTCATTTAGGGAGAGAAAACAACACACACATAGGACTGAGCCTTAGGACACTTCAGTATTGAGGCATCCAGCAGAGAAGGAAGAGGATGTGGTCACAGAATGGGAAGCTGTGGAGGTAAAAGCCATGAAGGAGATTGAGCAGAAGCTGTCGGTGAGGTGCAAGAAAAACCGTCATGCACCCCAGAAGAAGTGCGTAACTCCACAGAAGAGAGAGTTGTCAGCAGTGGGAATTCTGTTGAGAGGTATGGTGAGACAGGAGCCTGCTGACAGTGAGGAAGCAGTGCTGGAGAGGATGGACTGTGCAGTGCTTCCTGATCTGAATGGCAGCAGAGCAATGTGATAGCTGGAGGGAAAAAAAAAGTGAGGGATTTTTAAGACATGTTGGTTTGCTTATGGGACTGTGCTAATAGAGTGCTTTCCCAACTTACATGATGGTACGTTTCATCTAGGAGATTAAAAACAAAAACAAAAAACTCCTGGGCTCCTTTTTAGATAGAAGCAGACCCTGTTTGCAGTATAACAGTATATTAACTCTACATAGATGCAGGTAGGCTACCAGCTGCCATTTGATGGTAGGAAATGAGGGAGGTTCCATTTGATGGCTAAGACTGAGGGATAGGATGGGGTGTTAGAGATGGGAAGAAAGAAGAGTTTACTATGCAATAGATCTTTCTGACAATTGGAACGTGGATTCATTTCTAAAATACAGTAGGGTTTTCAGATCATATTGGGTGACTGAGATTTAAAGAGACACTAGTCAGATTGATTGTGTGGTCTTACAGAAAAGTTCAGCTCCTCTGATGAAGCATAGAGTAAGAAGAGTTTGAGAGTTTAACAAGGGATAGGTTTGTTACTATGTGCTTATACCAGACAGAAAAAAGCAGAATTAGGTCAGCACATCAAAAATGGGGAGCTTAGCAAAAATATTTTTGTTTTTGTCATTTTAATGTTTATTAGTAAACTCTAAGTGAAACAGGACTCATCATCACAATTCCCAATGTAGTCCTTTGAAAATTAATAACACAGGAAAACAAACAGCCCAGATAGAACTTGCTAATGTCCTCATCATTGAAATATAACTAATTCAGCTTTACATCAGTTGGAAATTATGGTCATTCTTTCAGGCACCTAGCTTGAAATTTACCTCTTCTTAGGAAAGTATTTCTTGGTTGCTGAAATTAATAGTGTAATAAAATTATAGAGATAATGTTTAAAATGCTTGTGAAAGGGTAGGACAGGGGACTGCTTTAAAGCTTATTAGAATTATATCTTTGTGTGGAATAAATAAATGTAATATTTATTTTCATATTTAGTTCTTAAGCATATACTGGGATCGTTTTGACAGCTGAGCTTGAATTACTGAATTGAATTGAAGCTAACAAAACTCTTATTTCTTAAAAGTTACTAGTAAATTATTTTACCTTATTTAAATTACATTAAAATTGTGATATTTTAGAGCAAAAAAAAACAGTTTTTAAACAGTGCAGAAGGGACATACAATATTTACCTTGTAACCAACTTAAAAATATATATGCAGTTGCTGTTAAAAATGTTTGAGAGATTAGGTGTTCTTTATGACATTTTGACCTCTGGTAGAGAAGAAAGGAAGCAAGGTAGAGAGGGAGTTTTGACCCCCTCCCCCAAAAGAAATGGAAATTTGGTGATACTTTCATTTATTATTTCTGTACTAATTTAATATAATTTATGTAATTCTTGTAGAAAGGGAAGAATCATGACAGAATTGTTAAATTTTAAAACAGTTTTTTGGTATGGGCTGAAAAAGTGTTGAGAAAACTAATTTTGTCAAATACGAGATTACTGATAGAGGGATAAAAATATTTAAACTTTGCATAAAATAAAAGATTAGGTGTTGTTGATCATGCATGCCCCAGAAAAGGGATGTATTTCCTGGTGTTGTCTGCAAAGTGAGCCATTATGATCAGGCCAGGAGAATACTGGGCTTCTTCAAGACAGTATTAATATAGAAAATATTGTCCTGTATTTATATAAAGTGTGTCCACTGATAGAATATCATGTGCAGCTTTCATTTGGTGTACACCAAAAAAGATACTGTGAAACGAAGACCAAACAAAGGCAACTAGAGTGTTCAGAGGGCTTGTAATGAAAGGAGCAGGCCAATAGAGCTAGTCTTTGGGTGTGTGCCAGGACAGAGCAAGTATATCACTTACGACTTTTCAGCATAGACAGGCTAAGAAGAGTCATGATCACAGTTTAACATTATGGACTGAATGTGAACTTTTTCATCATATTAGAATGCCTTGATGTTTACCGATATAGGGAAGACTGGGGATTGAACAGGTAAGCATGCAAGCTGGAACCTAGGGGAAGAGATGTAGACTGAAAACGTGCATGTGAAATCATTTACATATACAGGTAGTCCCTGACTTTTGGTGTATGTGAGTTGTGACAAACTGCACTTACAACTTTTTTTTGTACATTTGATTATTAGTAATATGTCCTACATGCAGTGTTGCAGTGCGTAATTTGCTGATGTTATCCTTCTCAGATGTTCACTCACAGATATTCAGTGTGTTATGATTTACTGCTCAAAACACTGCAGTATTGCAGGCAATAATGAAAACTAAAAGAAAAAGGTGATTTATGTCAGAACCTCCTTACAATAGACTCATTGGAACAGAACCCCATTGTAAATTGGGGACTACCTGTAGGTGATCTTTAAAGCCCTATGACTGGTCTAGGAGGGAGGGCCAGCCACATCACAGCTTGCCGAGGGAGCAGGTGGGTGGAGATCAGCAACTTTTCTCGTCACAGAGGTCTTTGAGTGTTTCTGAAGAGCAGTTTCAGTGGGATGGAGAGGGCAGGCAGAGGCAAGATGGGAGTGAGGAGAATGACTTGCCCATGAGGAAACGAGGACTGCCAGTATTCACAGCCTGCTCACTGAGCTTTGCTTTGAAGTAGACCATGCTTTTCCATGTTCTGTACATTGTGGCAACTATTCCTTGAGGTTTTTTATTTCTTTTCGGGAAGTTATTCTGTGGTGAAATGTTTGAAGTATCCATAGATGGCTTAGTGTAGAGATATTGTAGAATAGTGAACTGTCCAAATCACCATTGAGTGTTTTGTATGACTTGACTTGTGTTTAGTTGTTCTTGCCATCACGTTGGCTGTGACTCATGGCAACCTTGTGTGTACAAGAGCAAAACGTTGCCCGGTCCTGTGTCATATTCATGATTATTGGTTGGTATGTGTCAATCCATTGTTGTGGCCATTGTGTCAGTCTGTCTCACTAAGGGTTTCTTTCGCTTTTGCTAACACTAACGTAGAATGGCAAAATTAGATTGTCTTTCTCCTTTGTATTACTGAGGTCTTACTGTATTTTTCTGCCTGAATGTTTTTATTATAAATGGTTTTTGCTTAAACAGTTATTAAAGTTGACATTCTGGGTATACATACTCACTTAAGTATGTATAATCATACATACTGAAGAAGATACTGAGTGCAAAGGAAAGCCAGCCTCAGGTTTTAAAAACATGGATTATTTATAAAATATTTGCACCATATAAAAGAATAATTTTACCTATATTTACCAACCTATTTTCCAGTACATTTTTTTAATTGTAAGAATAGGTGTTGAATTAGTGAAATTATTCTCTTGTTCATACCAGAATTAGTTTAGCTTCTTAAATCTTTACAGGCTGAATAACTTTTACCATACTTATAGGCAGAGAAAAATACTTATTCTAAAACTTTTTTAAGTAGATGTAATTATAAAGTTATATCTCATTGTCTTTTAGTATCTGTATTTTCTAATTTTTTATATTCGGAAGAGCTAGAGAAAAAAATTTAAATGCATAAAAAATTGTTAATTGAAGGGTAAATGTGATTGGGTTAATTAGATTCATCACTGATAATTATACATACTTGTAAAATAATTGCTAGAATTCTATCATACTTATGTCTCTAATTTTTCATTTATTTTGAAAATACTTAAAACTGAAGAAAAAGATGAATTTTAAAAGATAGTCTGTTCGTAACACCTTTTCTTCCAGCAGATAGTGTAACCGTCAGCCACAGCAAGCCATTACAGAATAAAGAATCTGCAGATTAAGAGCTCTTGAAGAGCTGTAAATGCTTTTTTTTTCTGTTTACAAGATGTGTACTGTTTATATTCCTTCACCTATTTTTAAAATAATATTTTATGGTTTTTGTGGTGAAAGTTTACACAGCAAATTAGGTTCCCATTTGACAGTTTCTACACAAATTGTTCAGTGATATTAGTTACGTTTTTCACAATGTGGCTACATTCTCTTTAATTACATTCTGGTTGTTCTGTTTCCAGTGCAGTAGTTTCCCTGCCCCCTTATCTTCTCATCTTTGCTTTAGAGTATTGTTGACTTTTTGGTCTCATGTAGATGATTTGGTAATGAAGCATCTTACTCACAGGTAATATCCTTTATTTTGTGTGCCAGTTTCTTATTTCGTGAAAAGGTAACCTCAAGGAATAGTTTTGTTCAAGGTTTAAAGAGTATCTCAGGGCAGTAGTCTCGGGGATACCTCTAGTCTCAATGGTCCAGTAAGTCTGGACATTTTAAGAATGTGAGTTCTGATTCACGTTTTCTCCCGATCTCTCAGGGGCCATCTATTGTGTTCCTGATCAGAATGGTCAGTAGTGGTAGCCAGGCGCCGTCTAGTTCTTCTGGTCTCAGGGTAGATGAAGCCGAAGCTCATCTCATGTCTTTAATTTATTTGTGTGAAACCTTTGTGAATTTAGCACTGTGGCTGTAACTCACACAGGAAGCAATTATATAGACACAATTTTGCAAAAATAAAAATTTTGAAAATTTTATCTAATCTGTATAATTAAATATTTAAAAATTGTTCTGGGCATCATTATGAAATACATTTGGGAAAATATATTTTGATGATTTTTTAAATTGATTTATTGAGTTGTGTTAGGTAGTTGGAGTTAAGATAGTAATCTTAGCTGAATCATTCATAATTCTCATCTTGGTTGTTAATTCCTTCCCTGAATTATTATAATGAGGCCTTTACTTTGTGATGTTAAGCAACTACTGTGAATCTCTTTGTATGTTTGACATGTTCTGTACATTTAAAAATGATATATGTGGCATAAAAAGATAATGTTAGAATTGGCTCTGTGGTTTTGGATAAATTGCTTCACCCTAAAGAATTAAATAAGGTAATGCATTAAAGAGCCATAGAGCCTGAGACCTATGCTATGTTTAGTAAATGAGAACCATATGATCTGTTCTCCTGGTACTCCCCACTGTTTTACCTGCTTCTTGTAGACCTCTAAATTTAAAGTAACGATGACCTTCATGTGGTGGCTGTTCACTAAATAGTCTTATTTCTAAAGTAAATTGCTTTATGAAGCACAAGCTCAGAGTGTTGGGTAGATTTATTAGAACACAGCAGCAACAACAAAAACTATTAAACAACTAAAATGTTTAATATTGAAGTAAGAGGTTTAATTATGGTAATATCTTCAAAAACAAGTGTTAGTGGAAATACTCCTGTTAATGTAATTTTACTTCTTACTTGTGAATTACTTTATAGTCCTGAATATAAAGTTTTGATATCCATATTCGTTTGGTGATAGGGAGGGTTGAGAGTAGGGACACATAAATTGTAGAGTTAAAGGTAAACTTTGAATATATTTTTAAACATACCTTTCTTGTTGGCATTTATTCTGTCTTTTCTTGTTGGCATTATTTCCTGTCTTTTAGTTTTCTCTGATGTGTGTCTGTATATTTTTTTTACCTTTGGCAAGTTTAATTCAATGGGAGGTAAAGTGGCAGTCAGATTTTACCATGGATATTGATAAGCTTACTGATAGGTACAGAAAATAATTTTGAACATAATTGCTTGGACCACAGTATTTCAAATTATTTTTGTGCTTATCCTTTTACTCTTCTGTGTAGTTTGAAAAACAATGCTTTTATTGTACTTGTGGCTGAAGAATATAATTACTTGGTTAAAGCTGTACTGTTTCATAGAAACATTTTAAACTATATGGCCCCTCGAGGTAGAATAGATTAGCCTTCTACCTTCAGGGGGTTTTTAGGCAGCAAAGACTGAGAGTATTAAAAAATAGTTTGCCATATGTCAGGCTGCTTGTAACTGTAGCAGGACAGAGGCGGAGTTAAAGGGGCATGGTGGTATGTAGGACTCATTGTTTCTGGGATTTGTTAGTTTTGTTTTGGGGAAATGTAGACAGATGTGGGTCTTTTATGAGAAATTATGTCAAGAATCAGTGTCCATCTCTATTTCTCTCCCTCTTTTCCTACAGGGCCCCTGTGTCCATGACGAGGACTCTGGCGTGTCACTTGTAGGAAAACCTGCCCTTCAGGCCCTTTTATACCATTGTCATTTTTATGAACATTTGAATCAGATGGTACAGCATTGTTTCCTAGGACGGTATACGTTTGATTTGAATTGTTCTGCCTTTGATGGAACTTCAGAAGGCAGCGATTTAAATAGTAAGTACAATAAATTTGTGTTTTTGTTTTTACAAAATGTAACTTTTTTAATGATTAACAACTTTATTGTTACAAAATAACTTGGGAAGTCATGAAAAGTATACAGAAAAAACTTTATCCCTAGCCCTACTAACCAGAGATTACTCCTCTTACATTAGGATGTATTTTCTTCTAGTCTTCTTTCTCTGTAGTTTTGTTTACAGGCAGTCCTGGGTAACCAACTTCCAACAACTTGTATTTGTCCTTTAATTTATGTAAATTTGCTCTCTCTTTGAATGATTGAACCAACCTCTATTCCCAACAAATTCTTCATCACAGTCACCTTCCCTTTGCTGCATGTGCAGCTTTTTTTTTTTTTTTTTTAATTGTGCTTTAGGTGAAAGTTTAAAGCTCAAGTTAATTTCTCATACAAAAATTTAGACACATATTGTTATGTGACACTAGTTGCAATCCCTATAAAGTAACAGCACACTCTCCCTTTCTACCCCACGTTTCCCGTGTCCATCCAACCAGCTCCTGTCCCTTTCTGCTTTCTCATCCTGCCTCCAAACAGGAACCACCCATTTAGTCTCATGTATCTGCTTGAACTAAGAAGCACACTCTTAACAAGTATTATTTTATGTTTTATAGTCCAGTCTAATCTTTGTCTGAAGAGTTGGCTTCGGGAATGGTTTTAGTTCTGGCTTAACAGAGTTCGGGGGCCATGTCTTCGAGGGTTCCTCTAGTCTCAGTCAGACCGTTCAGTCTGGTCTTTTTATGTGAATTTGAGTTCTGCACCCCACTTTTCTCCTGCTCTGCCAAGGACTCTGTGTTGTGTTCCCTGTCAGGGTGGTCATTGGTGGTAGCCGGGCACCATCTAGTTCTTCTGGTCTCAGGCTGATGGAGTCTCCGGTTTATGTGACCCTTTCTGTCTCTTGGACGAATATTTTCCTTTTGTCTTTGGTGGTCTTCATTCCCCATTGCTCCAGGTGAGTTGGGACCAATTGATGCATTTTAGATGGCCACGGCATGTGTAGCTTTTAAATCATTGAAAAGACTTCAAGCCTTTTTTTGCACTAAAATAAAGCTAAATAAGAACTGTTTGCACCCGTTCCGACACTTACAAATTCGACTTAAAGCCACAGTTAGGAACAGATCTCGTTCCTAACCTGGAAACTGTCTTATTTTACATAATTGCATTCATATCTTTTGTACATTTCTGTGTTCCCTTCTTTCACTAAACGTTGCCTAAGCATTTCTGCTATAAATTCTTTATGGGAACCATTTTTGACATATATTTATGTTTCATAAGTTATTTTATTCCTTTCAGTAAAGTTTTATACTTTTTTTTTTTTTTTTTAAATTGGAAGGTTCATTCCTAAGCAAGCCACAGTTTTTGTTTTCTTTCCCTGTCTCGTGAAGGAGATAAGTTTCTAATTTGTTTTTGCTGCTGTAGAGAAAAGCTATTTAATTTTGCTATGTTACTCACTTATCAAAATACTTTGCTGAAATCTTTTTATCTCTGTAGATTCTCTTGGATTTCCTAAGTATACGGTGTTGTTGTTTGTTGTTAGTTGCCTTCAAATCGATTACGGCTCATGGCGATCCCATGTGTGCAGAGTAGAAATTCTCTGCAGGGTTTTCAAGGTTGTGATCTTTCGGAAGCCGATTGCCAGGGCTGTCTTCCGAAGTGCCTCTGGGTGGGTTCAAATCACCAACCTTTCAGCTAGTAGTTGAGCACTTACGTTTGCATCACCCAGGGATTCCTATAAGATCTTAGCACATATAAATAATAACAATTATGTCTCAATAATAAACAATATTTTAATAATAAAAAAGTAGCTTGTATTTCTAAAGTAATTATTTAAAAGTAATTAAAAAATTTTTGACATAATTTCCTACTTAAAGGAAAGGTGCAGAAATAGTACAAAGATTCTTGGATATCCCTCACCCATATTTTCCAAATGTTAACATTTTGCTATATTTGCACCTTCCTTTCCCCATGTGTTTATGTGTATGTATGTAGAATTAAAATTTATTCATTTACTTATTTGTATGTACGTATATACATATGTATTTTTTCTGAACTGCTTAAGAGTAACTAGCAGACATGAAGCTCCTTTACCATCAAATACTTTATTGTGCATTTACAAAAAACAATTCTCTTACATAAGCACAGCATAACTATCAAAATAAGGTGATCAACTCAGAATCAATATTGCATTCTATAGACCTTATTGAGATTTTGTCCTGGTTGTCAGAATCGACTGGCTGCCAGTTGACTTGGTTTTGGTTTGAAATGTCCTATATAAAAAAAGGAAATCTAAGGTCATGTAGTACATTCAGCTGTCTTGTCTTCCTAGTCTCCTTAATCCAGACAGTTCCTGAGTCCTCAGTGTTTCATGGCATTGGCATTTTTGAATAGGATAGGCCAGTTATTTTGTAGAATGCGTCTCTATGCGAGTATGTCGGATGGTTCCTCATGGTTGGGTTCAGGCTGTGAACTTTTGGCAGGAATGCCACAGAAATGGTGCAGAGTTTTTCTCTGTGGATCACATCAGGAGGCAGGTGCCGTTGATTAATCCTGTGCCTACAATGTTATCTTTGATCACTTGATTAAAGTGATTTCTGTCAACTGGAAAGTTACTATATTACCCTTTGTAATTTCAAAGTATGTTGTGTCAATATACTTAGACTCTTTAAGCGTTCATCCATTAGTTTTAGCACCTGTTAATGGTTCTTGCCTCAATCAGTTATTATGTTGGTTGGCAAATGGTGATTTTTCCTAATTCTTCATTTCTTCTACATTTATTAGTTAGCTTTCTACTGTAAAACAGAGCTCTCCTTTCTGTATCCTTCCTTCCTTCCCTTATTTATTTATATCAGTGTGGACTCATGGATTCATACTTTGCTTATTAGGTTAGAATTCCGTTGCATTTCTATTTCTTGCTTTACCCTGTTGGCTAGATCTACTTGTACAGTGTTGAATAACGAGCCTAGAGAGTAGTAAGAGGGATGTTTGTCTTCCTCCTGACTTAAAAAGAAAGGCTCTAATGTTCTTATGTTTCACCATTAAATAAGATATTTACTATATTTAAAAAAAAAAACAAAAACATTGGCATCAAATTGATTCTAACTCATAGCGACTCTATAGGACAGAGGAGAACTGCCCCATTTAGGGTTTCCAAGGCTATGGGTCAGAATTGACTCGATGGCAACAGTTTTTTAAAGTTTTTGCTGAAGCAGACTGCCATATCTTTCTCCCATGGAGCAGCTGGTGGGTTCGAACTGCCAACCTTTCAGTTAGTAGTTGAGTGCTTAACCACTGTGCCACCAGGGCTCCTTTCATTTACTAAATTCCCTTTATTTCCAGTTGACTAAAAGGTCTTTTGATCATTCATTATTTTTGTTTTATTTTGTTAAGTAACTAATAAGTATTGGATTATATCAAATGCTTTTTGGTCATTTGTTTAAAGAATTTTTGGTTCTTTAGTGTGATACCTAATTATATTAATAAATTTTCTAATGTTAAGAAATCGAAAGATGCATTGGGCAAATCTGCTGCAAAAGACCTCTTTAAAGTGTTGAAAAGCAAAGATGTCACCTTGAAGACTAAGGTGCGCCTAACCCAAGCCATGGTGTTTTCAGTCACCTCGTATGCACGTGAAAGCTGGACGATGAATAAGGAAGACCGAAGAAGAATTGATGCCTTTGAATTGTGATGTTAATGAATAATATTGACTATACTATAGATTGCTAAAAGAATGAACAAATCTGTCTCCGAAGAAGTACAACTAGAATGCTCCTTTGAAGCAAGGATGGCGAGACTACGTCTCACATACTTTGTACATGTTACCAGGAGGAATCAGTCCCTGGAGAAGGACATCATGCTTGGTAAAGTAGAGGGTCAGTGAAAAAGAGGAAGACCCTCAACGAGATGGATTGACACAGTGGTTGCAACAATGCGCTTAAGCATAACAATGATTGTGAGGATGGCGCAGGACCAGGCAGTGTTTCCTTCTGTTGTATATAGGGTTGCTATGAGTCGGAGCCATCTCGACGGCACCTGACAACAACGTTAAATCTTTTTGCTGATAGTTTGACAACTTTTCACCTGTGTGCACAAATAAGAATGATCTTTTCTTCTGTTCTCCTTATCTTACTGGCTATCAGAATCTTGAAAACCTCATAAAATGGATTGAGTTGGTTCTCATCTTTTTTTAGCTGGAACAAATTATTTCAGATCAAATTTACCTGATTCTTTAAAAGTTTATGTAAAGCTGTCTTGACTACTTACTGCCGTCTTAGGGGCCGGTTTTTGCCAGCCAATTCAGTTTCTTCTGTTATTGGACTACTTAGGTTTTTCATATTTTACATCAGTTTTCGAAATTTTTATTATCTTTTAAAATAACCATTTTATCTGGCTGTTCAAATGTAGCCATGCCTTCATTTATGATGTTAGTTTATGAATTTTTTCCTTTTTTTAAAACAAACATGTTAAAGGATTGTCTCTTTCGATAGCATTTTTAAAAAAGCTATTGGTTTTACTATTTCGTGTGTTTGTTTTCATCATTTTATGCTAATATAGTTTATTCCTGTCTTCTAATTCCATCATTTTTACTAGCATTTTAAATCGAGAGCTAAGTTCGTTTGTTAGAAATGATTATTTTCTCATAATTTGTATTTAAGCTATGTATTTCCTTTTGAGAACATTTTTGTGCATCTGTGGCTTTTGTTCCATAGTGCTTTCAGGGCTGCTTAGTTCTAAATAGTTTGTAATTTCCTTTTTTGCCTAAGACTTATTTTAAAGTGTATTGTTCAATTTCTAGATGATAAGCACATTTACTTTGAAGAAAAGTGGGAATTGATTTTCTTATCCTAGCTCTAATAAGGAGCCCTGGTGGCACAATGGTTAAGAGCTCAGGCTGCCAACCAAAAGGTCAGCAATTCGAATCCACCAGCCGCTTCTTAGAAACTCTGCAGGGGAGTTCCGCTCTGTCCTGTAGGGTCGCTATTAGTCGGAATTGACTCGATGGCAATGGGTACTGGAGCCTTAATACAGTTAATTGACTGCTATCTCCATATTTTATAAAGTTTTGTAATTCACTTTTCTCTTCATTTTATGGAGGAATAAAGAGCAAAATGATGTTTGATGAAGTTTTGAACATTCTAAGTAAATGTCCCTGTTAGGACAGTGGCCCGTCTGATTGCTTGGATTTCTCGATCAGTGTCACTCACAGTGTGGCCCTTGAATCCACAGCATTGGTATCTTCTGAGGGCTTGTTAGAAATGCAGATTCATGCCTCTCACCCTATTTAAGGAATTGGAATCTATGGTAATAGGGTCCAAGAAACTGTTTTAAAAACAAGCTCTTTATGATTCTTCCACACATTAACGTTTGAGAGCTGGCACTCTAGGTAAATTGTTAGATTAAATTTAAGCAAAATCAACTATATTTGTATGCAGGTATATTTGCATAAAGCATGTAAAATAAGCTTTGTATGTAAATTAATTAATAATTAAATTGGGCCAGACTTTTTCCTTAGTTTTTGATTGGTTTCATTTAATGAGTCTTTTGTCTACTAATTGTTCCAGGAGAGTGTCCGTGTTAATAGTTTTCCTGTTATCACAGGTTTAGACGACTCATTCAAGTTTTGGAGGGCTCCATCTGTGCTGTCCAGTCGAGATCAAGATCCAGGTTCTCTCTCCACCTTGGAAACAATGGTACTTCAAGGAATGCATAAGTGCTTCATTTCAAATCTGAAAAATTTCAATCTAGGTAGTGGAGATATCAGGCTGGATATAAAGTACAAGGTTATGGTGAAAACAACTATAATTTACGTTAAGTGTTGTCTGTACAGAACTCTGCTAGGCATTTACTTAAATTATTTCATTTAATCTGCATATCAGCAAGGTAGCTCCGTTTTACCCTCTACGTATGAGGCAGTCGCTCAGAAGTTAAGTCACTGTGATCGATAGCTATTAAGTCACACAGCTGGAATTTGAACTAGAGTCATCCTCACTCCAGTATAGCTACACCTGTTGCCCTGAGTATGCCCTTTTAGGTGAGAGATTTCAATCCCCCTTCCCTCTGTTTTGACAGAATCATAGGTACAAAAATTTCTAGATGTTTATTAATAGTAGTAGAAGAAGAGAACATATCTAAGATGATTAAAAATGCTTGATTACCCTGAAGTTTTGCTTAAGGGCAGGGCAGTTTTAGAGAAAGTTGAACAAATCAAGTGACTCAAGTGTGGTACTAATGATTTTAAATAAATTTCTGAATACTTGCATCATATTTAATCTGGTCTTAATTATCTGAAATAGCAGAAATGTATGCTTGCCTGCCTTTCTTTTTCTTTGATTCATTCATTGATAAGTTGCCTGTTCCAAAAAAATTGAGACATTAATTATTTCTAAATAATGAGCTGATACTAGACTTCAGTAGTTTTACATGCATACAAAATCATTTATTCTCAACTGGAAAATATTGCATTTAACTTTAGAGTTTTTGGAATAATTACTGTGTTGTAGGACCTATTAGGAAGGCAACGGTTTTGACACTCCAGCTTCCCGAAGCAAAAATAGAGAACAATATGAGAATAATAAATAATCATACAGGCATTAATAAGATTTTACTTCCTGCAATTTTTCAAAAGACTGGTAGTTTTGAGAGTTTTTTTTTTTTCTTTTAACTTAGAAGAGTTTGTGTTTAGTGCTAAATGACCTTTATTTGAACAAGTATGATAATTATCCCAATTCCAGCAAATGTCATGCCTTCTTTTCCAAGCTAGAGATAGTATGTATCTTTCTCTAATCAAGAGAAATAATAATATGATTAAGTGCCATAATTAACTACCAATTTAGTTCACAGGACAGCATCAATATGTACTAAAAAGTATATCTTCTTGGGTTACCCTGTGTCTTAAAAGGGCTAAAGACAAGCCTAGAAATCTTTGTACATTCTTCAGTTACTTGCTTGTAGTAGGTACTCAGTAATTGCTATAATTAACTTTTGAGTTATCTTACCTATTTTGTAGCAATCACTCAAGTTCTACTTATCCTATACAAGAAGACTTAAGTAAAAAAAGCAGAAGGAAATCTAACTTTTGTATTTATTTTATGATAAAATATAAATCTTACAGATTGTTGTTAGGTGCTGTTATGTTGGTTGTGACTCATAGTGATCCTACATACAACAATGAAACGCTGCCTGGTCCTGTGCCATGCACATAATTGTTGCTATGTTTGAGCCCATTGTTGGAATCATTTATGTCAGTCCATCTTGTTGAGGGTCTTCCTCTTTATTTCTGACCCTCTACTTTACCAAGTATGATGTCCATCTCCAGGGGCTGGTCCCTCCTGATAACATGTCCAAAATTCATGAGACAAAGTCTTACTAGCCTCACTTCTAAAGTGTATTCTGGCTGTATTTCTTTCAAAATAGATGTGTTCCTTCTTCTGGAAGTCCATGGTATATTCAGTATTCTTTGCCAACACTGTAATTCAAATGTATCGGTTCTTTGATCTTCTGTATTAATTGTCCAGCTTCTACATGCACATGAGGCGACTGAAAATACCATGGCTGGGGCAGGCACACTTTACTCAGCAAAGTGACGTCTTTGCTTTGTTAACACTTTAAAGAGGTCCTTTATAGCAGATTTGCTCAGTGTATTATACATCATTTCATTTCTTTACTGCTGCTTCCATGGGCGTTGAATGTAGATCCAAGTAAAATGAAATCCTTGACATCTTTTTTCCTTGACAATATTTTTTCCATTTATTATGATATTGTTTATTGGTCTAGTTGTGAAGATTTTTGTTTTCTTTATATTGAGGGGTAATTCATACTGAAGGCTCTCTTTGATCTTCATCAGTAAGTGCTTCAAGTCGCCTTTGCTTTCAGCCAGCAAGGTTGAGTCTTCCTACAATCCTGATGCTGTATTATTCTTCATATAGTCCAGCTTCTCGGATTATTTGCTCAGCATACAGATTGAATAAGTATGGTGGAAGGATACAACCCTGACATAAACCTTTCCTGATTTTAAACCACTCAGTATCCCCTTGTTCTGTTTGAACGACTGCCTCTTGGTCTATAACAGGTTTCTCAAGAGCACAATTTAGTGTCCTGGAATTCTCATTTTTTGCAGTGTTATCCATAATTTCTTAATTATTCACACAGTTGAATGCCTTTATATAGTCAATAAAACACAAGTAAATACCTTTCTGGTATCCTCTGCTTTCAGCCAACATCCATCTGACATCAGCAGTGATATCCCTGGTTCCACATCCTCTTCTGAAACCAGCCTGAATTTCTGGCAGTTCCTTGTCCATGTACTGCGGCAGCCATATTTGAATTATCTTTAGCAAAATTTTACTTTTGTGTGATGTTAATGATACTGTTCTATAATTTCTGCATTCCATTGGATCATCTTTCTTTGGAATGGGCGCATATATGGATCTCTTCCAGTTGGATGGCCAGGTAGCTGCCTTCCACATTTCTTGGCATAAATGAGTGAACACTTTCAATGTTGTATCTGTTGAAACGTCTCAATTGGTATTCCATCAATTCCTGGAGCCTTGTATGTCGCCAATGCCTACAGTGCAGCTTGGATTTCTCCCGTCAGTACCACCAGTTTTTGATCATATGCTGCCTCCTGAAATGATTGAACATCGACCTGTTCTTTTTGGTACAGTGATTTTGTGTATTCCTTCCGTCTTCTTTTGATGCTTCTTGCGTCATTCAATATTTTGCCTGTAGAATCCTTCAGTATTGCAGCTTAAGGCTTGAATGTTTTCTTCAGCTCTTTCAGCTTGAGAAATGCCAAGTGTGTTCTTCCCTTTTGGTTTTCTAACTCCAGGTCTTTGCATGTTTCATTATAGTGCTTTACTTTGTCTTTTTGAGCCCCCCTTTGGAATTTTCTTTTTAACCTTTTACTTCATCACTTCTTCAGTTCACTTTAGCTACTCTGTGTTCAAGAGCAAGTTTCATAGTTTCTTCTGACATCCATTTTGGTCTTTTCTTTCTTTCCTGTCTTTTTAATGACCTTTTTGCTTTCTTCATGTATGATGTCCTCTCACAACTCGTCTGGTCTTCAGTCATTAGTGTTCAGTGCATCAAATCTATTCTCGAGATGGTCTCTAAATTCAGGTAGGATATACTCATGGTCATAGTTTGGCTCTCTTGGACTTTCTTTAAAAGAATTTTCTTCAGCTGCAGCTTGAATTTGCATCTGAGCAGTTGATGGTCTGTTCTGCAGTAGGCTCCTGGTCTTGTTCTGACTGATGATGTTAGGCTTCTCCATCATCTCTTTTCACAGATATAGTCGATTTGATTCCTGTGTATTTCATCTGGTGAGGTCCATGTGTATAGCTACCGTTTATGTTGTTAAAAAAAGGTATTTGCAATGAAAAGGTCGTTGGTCTTGCAGAATTCTGTGATGCATCTCCGGCATCGTTTCTATCACCAAGGCCATGTTTTCCAACTACTGACTCCTCTTCTTTGTTTCCAACTTTCATATTCCAATCACCAGTAATTATTGATGCATCTTGAGTACGTTTGATCAATTTCAGACTGTAGAAGTCGGTAAAAATCTTATATTTCTTCATTTTTCACAGGAGTGGTTGGTATATAAATTTGAATAAAGTCATTTTAACTCGTCTTTCTTGTCTCCCTCTCTCCCACTGCCGTTGAGTCAATTCTGACTCATAGTGACCCTGTGGGACAGAGTAGAACTACCCCATAGGGTTTCCGAGGCTGTAAATCTTTATGGGAGCAGAGTGCCACTTCTTTCTCCCACAGAGCGGCTGGTATGTTTGAACAGCTGACTTTTCAGTTAGCAGGTCTTCATTTAACCATTGCACCACCAGGGCTCCTTCCGGTCCTCCTTGTAGGCATATGGATATTATCCTATCACTGGCACTATAGTATTTCAAGATAGATCTTGAAATGTTCTTTTTGACAATGAATGTGAAGCCATTCTTCAGTTTGTCATTCCCACCATAGTAGACCAACACAGATGATTGTCCAATTCAAAATAGCCAATACCAGTCCATTTCAGCTCACTAACACCTAGGATATTGATCTTTAAGCATTCCATTTCAATTTTGAAAACCTCCAATTTTTCTTAATTCAGACTTCATACATTCCACGTTCTGATTACTAATGGATGTTTACAACTGTTTCTTCTCATTTCAGCAGATGAAGGTCCTGAAGGCTTTACTCCATCCATGTCATTAAGGTTAAATCTTCTTTGGGGAGTCAGTTTTTCCCTAGACTTATGTTGAGTGCATTCCAACCTGAGCAGCTCATCCCTGCACTGGGCAATGTTCCACTGCTGTCCATAAGATTTTCACTGGCCAACGTTTTTTTTTGAAATAGATCAACAGCTCCCTCTTCCTGGTCTTTTGTAGTCCTGAAGCTCCACCAAAACCTGTTGACCATAGGTGACGCTGCTGGTATTTTAAATACTGATGGCATAGCTTCTAGCTTCACAGTAACACACAAGCCACCACTGCACGACAAACTGACAGAAGTTTGGAAATATTTATTGTAATCATTATTAAAATTAAAGAACGTCTGTGAACATAAAGATTTTTTTCCTATTACATGAGCACATTGGCTCATGTCTTTTTTTTTTTTTTAATTGTAATTTAGATGAAGTTTTACAGAACAAACTAATTTCTCATTAAACAGTTAGTACACGTATTGTCTTATGACATTGGTTAATAACCCCATGACATGTGAACACCCTTCCTTCTCGACCTTGGGTTCCCTATTACCAGCTTTCCTGTCCCCTCCTGCCTTCTAGTCCTTGTCCCTGAGCTGTTGTGCCCCTTTAGTCTCATTTTGTTTTATGGGCCTGTCTAATCTTTGGCTGAAGGATGAACCTCAGGAGTGACTTCATTACTGAACTAAAAGGGTGTCCAGGGGCCATAGTCTTGGGTTTCTCCAGTCTCTGTCAGGCCAGTAAGTCTGGTCTTTTTTTGTGGGTTAGAATTTTGTTCTGCATTTTTCTCCGTCTCTGTCCAGGACTCTCTACTGTGATCCCTATCAGAGCAGTCAGTGCTGGTAGCCGGGCACCATCTAGTTGTACTGGACTCAGTCTGGTAGAGGCCGTGGTAGATGTGGTCCATTAGTCCTTTGGACTAATCTTTCCTGTGTAGCTTTAGTTTTCTTCATTTTCCCTTGCTCCTGAAGGGATGAGACCAGTGGAGTATCTTAGATGGCCGCTTACAGGCTTTTAAGACCCCAGATGCTACTCACCAAAGTAGAATATAGAACATTTTCTTTATAGACTATGTTATGCCAGTTGAGCTAGATTGAACATAAAGATTTTTTTTTTTATTATATTTTATTGTACTTCAGGCGAAAGCTTACAGAGCAAATAGTTTCTCATGAAATAGTAGTACACATGTTTGAACATAAAGATTTTTAACTTGGTTGTGTTTGAGTGTCATACAGATTTTTATAAATATATACCTATGCAATTTTTTAAATTTGTTAAGAATTCTGGTATATAGTCCTCTATAAGATTTATTTCTTGTAGTTTCTCAAAAGAGAGTAGTATTTTCTGTTAGAATTTTTGGTTAATTACTGTCTTAGTTATCTAGTGCTGCTGTAACAGAAATACCACAAGCGGATGGCTTTAACAAACAGAAGTTTATTCTCAAACAGAAGTTTATTCTCTCACAGACTGATAGGATAGAAGTCCAAATTCAGGGTGTTAGCTCCAGGGAAGGCTGGCTTTTTCTGTCGGCTTTGGAGGAAGGTCCTTGTCATCAGTCTTCCCCTGGACTAGGAGCTTCTCTACCCAGGAACCCCAGGTCCAAAGGACGTGCTTTGTTCCTTGCCCTGCTTTCTTGGTGGTATGATGTCCCCTGTCTCTCTGCTCACTTCTCTCTTTTATATCTCAGAAGAGATTGGCTCAGGACACAATCCAACCTTACAGATTGAGTCCTGCCTCATTAACATAACTGCTGCCTATCTCGCCTCATTAATATCATAGAGATAGGATTTACAACATCTAGGAAAATCACATCAGATGACAAAATGGTGGACAATCACACAATACTGGAAGTCATGGCCTAGCCAAATTGATACACCTATTTTTGGGGGACACAATTCAGTATATGACAATTACTTTTTTTCTTTTGGATTCCAAACCTAAGACTTTATGTTTCCACCAATTTGGTGATTTTTATTCACAAAAGTAGTTTAATTCCTCCAGTTCCACTAGATGTCATGTTTTCCTTACCATGACAGAGATGATGTGTATCTTGATCCAACAGAAAAAAGTCTGGAGAGTTTATTTACTTATTTTTTGAATGGCTGTTCTCATCAATTTTATAGAAGTGAGATCATACACTATTTGTCCTTTTGTGGTTGACTTATTTCGCTCACCATAACGTCCTCTAGGTTTATCCATGGTCCAAGATGTTTTGGCAACTCATCTTTGTTTTTGGCTGCTTAGTTTTCTGTTGTATATATGTACCACATTTTGTTTATCCATTCATCTGTTGATGGGCACTTAAGTTGTTTCTGGCTGTTGTGAATAGTGCTGCAGTGAACATAGGTGTGTATTTTTGTGTTTGTATCTCTTCTATTAGATTTTTTGGGACACAATTCTGTCCATAACAATCTTCTATAGATGATTTTATTAAAGAAGCTCATTACTCATGGGTGATATATATATATATATATATATATTTTTTTTTTTTTTTCTTTCTTTGGAGCCAGTCTGTTAGTTAGCTAAAAGGTGACCTCAAGGGATCATTTTGGTTTAAAGTATAAGTGTCTTAGGGAATCTTCTAGTCTCAACCAGTCCAGTAAGTCTGGACTTTTTAAGAATGTGAGTTGTGTTTCACTTTTTTCTCCTGTTCTGTCAGGATCCATCTATTGTGGCCCTGATCAGAACATTCAGTAGTGGTAGCTGGGCACCATGTAGTTCTTCTGGTCTCAGTGTAGATGAGGCCATGGTTCATGTATACTGTTAGTCCTGTAGACTAGATTCTTCTGTGAGTCTTTGGTTTCTTTCTTTCTCTTTTGTTCTGGATGAGTGGAGACTAATAGTTGTGTTTTAGATGGCTGCTTGTAAGCTTTCAAGACCCCAGATACTACCCACTACAGTGGGATATAGAACATACGCTTTATGAACTATATTATGCCAATTAATTGAGTTGTTTCACGAGACTATGTTCCTATGCCTTTAAACCGAGAAAACCAATCTCGTGAGGTATGTGGTTATGTCTAAGAAGTATCTGTAACTGTGTCCCGTATGTGGTTTATTACATATACATGGATATACATGCATGCACA
Organism: Dugong dugon; assembly: GCA_030035585.1. Taxonomy (NCBI): domain Eukaryota; kingdom Metazoa; phylum Chordata; class Mammalia; order Sirenia; family Dugongidae; genus Dugong; species Dugong dugon. The sequence continues at coordinate 107,171,378 of CM057466.1, read as the reverse complement.
CACATCCCTGTATGTACACATGCCGATAGATACTTCTATCTGTGCACATGTATGTACCCACATAGTCACACTTATATTCCTTTCTACCTGTTTGTGTAACCACACACATATATTTTGGTTGTTGTTGGGAGTTTATTCTTTGTATCAGCATTACTTTAAATCTAAGTTGGCAGTACCCAAACCAGTAATACTTCCTCAAGAATAAAAAAGAAAAAGTCAAAGTAACAAACTGAGGTATTAATTGAGTGGATGTAAATCTTGCTAATCAGCCTACTGGTTATTTGTATCATCATTTAGTTTATCTACCAGAATTGAGAAAAGATACAATCTGTTTATTGATTTTTTTCCATCTTTTCTTTCTAAACAAAGTACTAGCTTTTGATTTGAGTCATATCATCCAGTGTACTGTTCCTGGATCATTATCCATTCTGTGCTGTTAATGCCCCATTAGGGACTTTAATGGTGCTTTCTAATGAATGTGAGTTCAGTTTGTTTGGCAAGCTTTGTAAGAATTGGGACCTGTATGTTTTATAAATTACAGATAGAGTAGCACGTGTCATTGCCACCTGGTGGCATTGTCCTTATAAGTGCCTCTTCATAGGTCAGCCTCCTGACTTAGTGTTCTACTCCTCTGGGGTAGGAAGAGTCAGGCATTAGTTGTTTTTCTTTCTGAAATCACATTTTTACTCCTCAAAATATTAAAACTGGGTAGTTATTTATGCCTGGGCATACAAGTGTGCAGCAATGGCTTCATAAACAAAAGTTGGTCTTTTCTCTTGTTTTTGAGCAGAGATGTCTTTCTGTGTTTTTAATATCTGTTTTATCAATTGTCAAAGTATGTGGGAAGTGTGATATCTTTTTATCTCTTCTTTGTGAGGTATATGATTCTTTCATACTTACTGGATTACAAATTTAAGGAAAAAGGATCTCACTTTTTTAAACATTAAAGAAAAATCTTATTTATTAGCCTTCATAGTCTTAAAAAAAAAAGAAAATTAAACATTCACTGGAAAGTTCTTAGATATACAGGGAACTGTCAGGTGGTTTCTGATCATTGTTTTTATTTCAGCATCCACAAATACGAATTACTATTTGATTAAAAACATTATCCACAACATTAATAATAATAACCATTATGTGTAATAGATAAAATTTACTGGCTGCTTATTGTTCACCACCTGGTCCTAAAACAGTGACATGAGATTGACATTCTTACTGTGCCTGTTTTACAAAAGAGGAAACTGAGGCATGCCATGAGTAATGTCTTCTTCAAGGTTCCGTTGCTGCCAACTGGTATATCCATTATTGAACCCAGAAGTATGTTTGGCTCCAGAGCCCAGGTTGTTGGTCATGATATCATACTCCTTCTTGACAGAGCAAAATGTGACTGATGCCATAAAAGAGGTGTAGTCAGGATACAGAGAGGCTACATTAGAAGGAATGGTGAGTAGGAAGTAATTTTGTACAGTTGGCCCTCTGTGTCTATGGGTTCTGCATCCAGATTCAGCCAACCATGGATTGAAAATACTCAAGGGGAAAAAAACAGTTCCAAAATGCCAAAGTTGAATGTGGCACATCCAGAGCACTACGCTGAATCCACGTAAATGAAGTGATATGTAGGCATACCCTGCTGTAGCTTCCTCCCATTTCACAGATCCTCAGTCTCTCTAGCACTGTTCGTTTGAGCTTGCAAAGACTTGAGAAAGCATTAAGTACTAAATGTGAGCATTAACAACTATTTACATATCATTTACATTGTATTAGGTGTTATAAGTAATCTAGTGATAATTTGAAGTACACAAGAGGCTGTGTGTAGGTTATACGCAAATACTACACCATTTTATATAAGGGACTTGAGCATCTGTGGATTTTGGCATCTGTGGCAATGGGGAGGTAGGAGGAGTGGAGGATGGGAGTATGGAGGGGGTATCCTGGAATCAATCCCCTGAAGATACCGGGGGATGACTAAACAGAAATTGAAATGGGCTTTAAGGGATTAACTTCCTCCCTGCAAGGATGATTCAAGCGTATGTTGGATTCAATACCTACTTCTCTAGTTGAGAACCTGAAGCATAATTAGAAAATAACTGAATTCCAAGTTATATTATTAGATATTCAGAAAACGGGTATGGGAGGAGTACTGAAGTAATTAGATAAAGTTAGCCAAGAAAACAGAGTCAGTTTTGGATTCGAAGAGGTAATTTCTAATAGCTGTAAAGATGCAGATACAGAGATATCTCAGCAAGGTAAAATGGCCTGAAGTGTTACAGCTGACAATAGAGAAACAGTGTATTGACACTTGTTTGGTAGTAGTTGAAAGTTGTTTTATACAATGAGTTTAAACAGAGATGAGTCTAATCTAAGAGGCTATCTTCATTTCCTACTGCTGCTTTACAGAAATACCGTAAGTGGGTGGCCTTAACAAACAAAAATTTATTTTCTTACAGTTTAGGAGATTAGAAATCTGAACTCATGGCGCTGGCTCTAGAGGAAGGCTTTCTCTTTCCGTTGGCTCTGAGGGAAGTTCCTTGTTTCTTCTCATCTTCTGTTCCTTGGCTCCTGGATGATCTTCATGTGGCATGGCATCTATCTTCCACCTCTTCCTCCTTGCTCTTTTATATCTCAAAAGAGATTGATTTAAGACACACCCTATACTAATACTGCTACATTAATATAACAAAGAAAACCCATTCCCATATGGGATTATTGCCACAGGTATAAGGGTTAGTATTTACAACACATATTTTGGGGGGATACAATTCAATCCATAACAGAGGCTTTTTAGAAGAAAGATAGTTTTGACAGGGATCAGTGACAAGGACTAGTGGTGAGCCCAGGAAAACCTAAGGAGATGGCCATGTGCAAGGTGGTAGAGGGAGAGAATGATGTCCTTTGTTTAAATCATTTCAACTATCATGGATAACCCAGGGCCTAAGAACCTTGGGTAGTTTAATTAGAAGGAAAATACAAGTGTGATTCTAGTTTCTATTGCTAATGTAGATCATAAGGCTATACAACACAATAAAAGTGCTTTTTTTTTTAATACAAATTTAATCTTGATGCTTAATAAGTCTTAGATATTGATGGTTAGTAAAACCTGTGATATAAGTTTTCAGATAATTTTTAGTATGTAGCATTAGAATGAATACAATGGCAGGTAGAAATAGAATATTCATATGTAGTGTGCATAACTACTATTTTGTAAATATTCTGTAAACATTTACTCTTTCAAAAATTATTAGAAAGAGCAAAAAACAGTGTTTCTTTTGCTTCTTTCCTGTATTTTGTACTCATTTTAGTATATTTTGAGGTCTTTCAAACTAAATTGTATAGTTACTAGCCATTATCAGAAGTGCAAACTTCTGAAAAAAACTGACAAAAACATTTTGAACTAGGATCTCAGCAGTTTTATTAAGCATATAACCATAACTGCAATAAGTAAAGTAGGTTTCCATCTTTCTTATAGCAAAATGTATCTTCTTAATCTTGGTAATAACACGGTCATTTTATGTAATAAACTTTGATGTGTGGAGAGAGCTAACTTTTTTTTTTTTAAATAATGTTTTTTTGTTATTGTGCTTTAGGTGGTTTATAGAACAATTTAGTTTCTCATTAAACAAACAGTTAATTCAACTAAACAATTAAACAATTCTAAATTAAACAATACATATTGTTTTGTGACATACCAATGCAACATACCAACCCCACGATGTGTCAACACTTTCCCCTTCTCGATCTTGGGTTCCCCATTTCTATTTGTCTGGCTTTCCCATACCCTCCTGCCTTCTTGTCCTTGCTCTTGGACCATTGTGCTCATTTAATCTCATATATGTGGTTGAACCACATATATTATCGTTTGTTTCATAGGCCTGTCTAATCTTTGGCTGAAGGGTGAACCTCAGGAGTGACTTCAGTAGTGAGTTAAAAGGGTGTCTGGGGGCCTTACTCTTGGGGTTTCTCTAGTCTCTGTCAGACCACTAAATCTGGCCTCTTTTTGTGAGGTTGAATTTTGTTCTACGTTTTTCTCCAGCTCTGCCTAGGACCTTCTCTATTGTGATCCCTGTCAGAGCTGTTGATGGTAGCCGGGTACCATCTAGTTGTGCTGGACTTGGTCTGGTGGAGGCTGTGGTAGTTGTGGTCCATTAGTCCTTTGCCCTAATCTTTCCCTTTTGTCTTTGGTTTTATTCATTCTCCCTTGCTCCAGACAGGGTGCGACCAGTAGAGTATCTTGGATGGCCATTCACAAGCTTTTAAAACCGCAGACGTTACTCACCAGAATAGGATGTAGAACATTTTCTTTACAAACTGTGTTATGCTAGTTGAGCTAGATGTCCCCGCAGACCGTGGTTCCCAGCCCTCAGCCTAGTAACTTGGTCCCTTAGGGAGTTTCGATGCTTCTATGACTTTGCCTTGGTCAGGTTGTGCTGATTTCCCCAGCATTGTGTACTGTCTTACCTTTCACCAAAGTTACCACTTATCTATTGTCTAGTTATTGTTTTTCCCTCCTCACCTCTCCCTTCTCTCATAACTATCAAAGATTGTTTCTTTCTGTTTGGAAACTTTTTCATAAGTTTTTATAATAGTGATCTCATACAATATTTGTCCTTTTGTGATTGACTTACTTCACTCAGCATAACGCCCTCCAGATTCATCCATGTTGTGATGTGAGATGTTTCACAGATTCATCATTGTTCTTTATCGTTGTGTAGTGTTCCATTGTGTGTACATACCGTAGTTTGTTTATTCGTTCATCTGTTGATGGGCACTTAGGTTGTTTCCATCTTTTTACTATTGTAAATAATGCTGCAGTGAACATGGCCGTCTATTCACATAAAGGCTCTTATTTCTCTAGGATATATTCCTAGGAGTGGGTTTATTGGATCGTGTGGTATTTCTATTTCTAGCTTTTTAAGGAAGTGCCATATCATTTTCCAGAATGGTTTTACCATTTTGCGTTCCCACCAGCAGTGCTTAAGAGTTCCAGTCTCCCCACAGTCTCTCCAACATTTGTTATTTTCTAATTTTTTGGTTCGTGACAGTAATGGCAGAGTGAGATGATACCTCATTGTGGTTTTAACTTGCATTTCTCTAATGGCCAGTGATCTCGAGCATTTCCTCATGTGTCTGTTAGCTGTCTGAATGCCTTCTTTGGTGAAGTGTCGGTTCATATTCTTTGCCCATTTTTAAATTGGATTATTTGTCTTTTTGTTGTAGAGTTGTTGGATTTACCTACAGATTTTAGAGGTTAGACCTTTGTCAGATATATCATAGCCCAAAATTTTTCCCAGTCTGTAGTTTTTCTTTTTCCTCTTTTGGTGGAGAGCTAGCTTCTTAAGCTTTAGAGCTCAGAATGACCACACCACTAATCTGCTGTGTGCTGTTACCCGTGTTGGATGCTGTCAATGACTTAAGTTATAAAATGTGTGCTGCTTGAGGGAGACACCCTTTTTACAAATGAAGAAACACCTTCTTAGAGGATTTAACTACTTGGCCCAAGGTCACAAAACTAATAGAGGGTGGAAAAGGATAAGCTCTGGCAAACTTGTACTCTTAAATTATACCAGTACAGCATAGGGGCCCATGACTACGTCTTGGTGTTAAATCTCTGCGTATGAGTGAGCAGTCTTCTAGTAGACATTCAAGAATCTTATATCATTTTCTGGTTTTTCATTCTTTCAGTGGTTTTGTTCTCACTTTTTTTATGTTGTACACAATCCATTTGAATCATGAATCTGTAACAGTTGACACAATTTAGGCTTCTTGTTACGATTAAAAAAAAAATCTTGTTATAATTTTTATTAGAATTAATGGTTACAAATTGTGAAGCATGCCAGAGCTTTTCTATTTCTGGGCATATAGAGAAAGGTGTCATTTATAAAAATGAACTCATGAACCTGAAATCTATAGAAACTTTTTATGCCTTATATTTTGCCATGTTTTTAAAATATGAGCAGATTTGTACCTTGTCTTTTTCATACCACAAATTCTCATTTTCTTCCTTTGTCTTTTTTATTTTTTTTTAAAATTAAATGGCCTATTTAGACACTGATACTGCTTTTGATGAGAGAGAGTGGAAAGTAGTATAAAATCATTTTGACAAATAAAATATCCAAGTCATAAATTAACTTTAGGAGCGCTGGTGGTGCAGTGGTTAAGAGCTCAGTCTGCTAACCAAAAGGTCAGAGGTTTCAAATCCATGAGCTGCTCCTTGGAAACCCTATGGGACAGTTCTACTCTATCATATAGGGTCACTGTGAGTCAGAATCGACTCGATGGCACAAACAACAACAGCAGCAAATTTAAAAAAATTAAAATATGCAATGAAGTCTTTTGTTTCTGTAGGGTAGACTACAGAGAAAATAGTTTTTGAACATGTATACATTTTGTTTATGTGACAGAAAGTATCTCTCTTTTTTAAACTCCAATTCTGCTTAGACATGGTAAATGGCTGCTATTTTTTTGCTATTCAAAAGACTCTTAATTTAAGTTGCTAATTATACAAAGAAGCATGACTTAGAAAGCTTCTTTAGTTATCGAATCTGTTTATAAACACAATGGAGAGAAGGTTATTTCTTTTTCAGTTTTTATATGCAAATTTAAGTGTTTTTAGACAGTGGCTTTAAGTAGCATTAACCTATCCTCACTTATAAGTTCTTATTGCCTTCTGTAACATCAGTAAGGTGATATGGCTCAATATGGAAGAACTATGCTTGCTTCAAAGAAAACTCCATTTTATTTGTCTTATTAAGGGAACATAAATTGAAGATCTCAGGATATGTCACGTGGCAGGTGTGAAAGTGAGGACGAAGTCTAGGTTGTGATTTTATTGCTTTGCACTAAGGCCCTTTTAATGAATAGAGCAAATGATAGTTATAAGCCAGAATAAACCATAAAGATCATGGCTGCCAAAAATGAGTTTGAGATAAAGAATAAGGAATTTCTTTGAGTTGCCTTAGATTCTCTCTCCTCTTCACCCTGAAATGTTTATGAGAACATTAGCTCTGATGCTAAGTACCCAGTCTCAGTGGAGAACTTGAGCATTCTTTAAGTGTTCTTGTGAGGAGGCACCCTGAGTGCTTATGTAAAAATCACTATTAAGAGGTTTCTGGCCTGATTATAGATACACAGGGACAGTTTTTTTTTTTATTGTACTTTAGATGAAGGTTTACAGAAGAAATAGTTTCTCATTAAACAGTCAGTACACATATTGTTTTATGACATTGGTTAACAACCCCAACAACATGTCAACACTCTCCCTTCTCAACCTTGGAGGACCCTTGTTTTGGTGAAAATATACATAGCCAGAGTCACATCATTTCAAAGGTTTCTACAGGTACAATTCATTGACATCAGTTACATTCTTCCAGTTGTGCTGCTATTCTTACTATCCTTTTCCAAATTATTCCATCACCATTATCTTCAACTCACTGCCCCTAGGCTTCTCATCAAACCTTTTAAGTTACTGTTGTAAATTTGATCTCACATAGATAGTTCTTTTTTTTTTTTGGTACCTTAGATGAAGGTTTGCAGAACAAATAGTTTCTCATTAAACACTTAGTACACATATTGCCCTATGACAATAGTTAACAACCCCATGACATGTCAACACTGTCCCTTCTCAACCTTGGGTTCCCTATCACCAGCTTTCCACAGGGACAGTTATTTTTGTTAACAGTAGCACTTCTTGAGTCTTCATCAATTTAAAAAATGTTTAGTGAAAAAATAAAGGATTCCAGCATCATCATTCACCTTAGCTTTTCTTATAGAAGAATGTATGTTAATTTAATTCCTTCTAATTTCTTCCAGCTTGTAGTTGCTTTACTTTTGGAAACTGCAAATGCAGATAACCTTAATTTTTGCTTTTGTTTTATCATACCAAGTCCAATGTACCCTACTGTGTTATGATAGATACACAATAAACATCCAGATATTGCGAGTTAGATAGTATCTAGTCGATGTCGATTTATGAGTTATGTCGATGGCTCCTGCTCTGTGCACGGAGGCCATCCAGGTATGAGAGGTGCATGCTGTTGCAGATAAAATAAATTGATGACAAGAAAAAGCGTTATCTGACTGTTCCAGATGAGGTCTTTTTCACATGGGAGGTACCAAACACACAGACACATCAGCCTGGGCCTTTTCAATTTCAGGAGACCACACAGTCTGCTCATCTGTAAACCTGTAGGTGAAATTGTGTTTGCTTTTTGCAGAATTTCTGTTACGTGTAATGTTTTAAAAAGTGTTGTACTCTGAAATACATTGTCAGCATAGTGCTTATTTATTTATTTTTTGTTTTTTTTTTACAGTTCTTTTTTAATATGGGTAGAGGTATAGAAAGCTCTTTTTTTAATACTTTGTAATGTTTTACAGGCACTATTAAAAATTGTGTGTATCATTTGAAACACTTTAAAAAAGCCTTTTATTATCAATTCGGAAATGCAAAATATCTGAAGAACACAATGAATTACAGCTAAAGTAGTATATCCTAGCTTTTCAGCTTTTGGGCAGTAAGAGGCAATAGGTCTTATCAGAACTTTAAAATCCTAAATGGGCTTCCAGTGAAAACTTTGTTCCTTTAAGTTGCTGATTTACATAAACTGTAACAAACCACATAAAGAGAAGTAGAAAATGACATTAAAAAAATTCTTAGAACTCTCAAGATGGAATGTGTTTTAATTATACTAATGTAATTTTGTTATAAACCTTCTTGCTTAAGGATATTTTGTGTATATATTGCTCATGTTTCATTTTCAATGTTGTGACGTGAATGAGTAAAATAATTTACTAATTCACAGGTGACACCTTCAGTGGGGAGTGCAGAATTTCAGCCACTTGTACCGGCAGCAACGCTTATGTCCGAAGCTTCCCATGACCAGTTTGTGGTTCCAGGTATCCTTTCAGGAAGATTTTTTTCTACTTTCAAAAAGAAAAATGACACATTTGTCCAGACAGATATTTTGAAATTAGTGTCCAGATAAGAACAAATGTTAATGAAGTAAGTCACAGCACATGATTAGAATGAATATATCAGAAGTTTAACAGAACAAATACTTTTAACTAACAAATGGGAATTTGACCACCAAATGAATAATCTGATTGTCATATGGTTTCCTTATTAGTTAAGCATGGATATTTGGGGTTTGAATGGGGAAACTAGGAACTGATGGATATTAGCTAGCTTGATGTTTTTCCTCACTTTTGGGAAAACACTTAAAGTTACCACAGTGGTCCACTTTGAAAATGAAGAGACTCTGGTCTGTCAGTATTGTCTACAACTGTGTTTCTATTTAAAAGCAAACAAAATGTATTGATTCTTGAATTTATTTTATTAGAAAAAGGCTTGCAGATTACATGGAACTACTGCATCCATGTTAGTTTCCCAATTTTGATAATTGTCCTGTGGTTATAAAAGAGAAAGTTCTTGTTTTTAGAAAAATCTTTTAGGGTTAAAAGGGCATTATGTTGTAACTTACAGTTAGTTCAGAAGAAGATAGAGATGTAGGTGGGTAGGTAGTAGATAAAATGTGGTAATATGTTAATATTTAATATGTTAATACTGAGTGAAGATATATGGAAATTTTTTGTGCTCTTGTAAACTTTTCTGTACATCAGAATTTATTTAAAGTATAAGTTTTCTTTAAAAAAGAAATAGAGAGTGAGGATCTTTAGGAAAGTCTTGAGGCAGACTAGCTTCTTGTTAATAGTTCCCTGCTGAGTTGGCTAGGAAAAGTCCACAATCCCATATCTTCAGTTCCAAAATCCAAACATGTCTGAAAGGAAAAGTTTTCTCAAAACTCACTTGGTAGCAAAACTTGCCCATACCTGAATACATTTGTCTACAAGCCTGACCAGTGCTGAGTTGAAGGTATATTTACTCTTTCATTTTTCCTACTTACCGTATTATGCACGTGCCGTATACTACCAGCCGTCAAATTGATTCTGATTCGTAGTGACCCTATGAGATAGAGTAGAACGGCCCTATAGGGTTTCCAAGGAACGACTGGTGGATTCGAACCACTAACCTTTTGGTTAGCAGCCAAATGCTTAACCACTGTGCCACCAGGGCCTACAGAAATATTTAGTTCATTATGAGGTGTTGCCCGTGATCCCACTGGGGTGTTAATTAATGTATGGTATATGGACCTTGTTATTCTTCTAAAATCCAAAAATCATTTAAATTCTGAGGATTGTGGACCATATAATTGTTCCTCCTTGTCTGAATGCTTGGAGCTCAAAGCGTGTCTGCTCTTCTGTCGTAGCTTGTCTCCTCTCACCCAGGACAGACATGTGCATAAATCTGCACACACACATTCATACACATGCGTGTGCATGCACACATACACACATACACACACACACAGTAGAGGTAAAGAACAGGAGGAGGAGTGGAACCCCCTGGCCACAAGGTCAAGATGAGCTGAGCAGCTAGGGAAATTCCCCAACCAGCTCTCTGGCATTTTCAGGAGCTTCCCTCTGATTCTAAGAGCTTGTGAATATTGTACATAACCACAAGGCAAATAAAATGAAAATAATTTTTATGCTTTTTTTCAGTAATAGGTCAGCATGAAACTACATCGCCACGGCCACCTCATGATTCATCCATTTCTGCTCTTCTGCCAAAACAGTGTGTTTTGGTCACCCCCTCTCTTCTTTCAGCAATATGCAGCCTCTTAGACAACCTCTTGGTGATTGCTCCAAGAGACACTGCAAATGCTCTTCGACAAGCCCATCTCATCGAGCTTCTATGTGGGTAAGAGAGAAATTCTGCACAGTACCACGGCAGTGGAGATCAGTTTGTGCAAGTATATTCATGACTCGATAGAGGACTTCTTGTGTCCTAGGACTATAATCATTATCTTTCTGTAGGCCCGTTAGACTCCAGGCTTTTGCTTTTGTCATAACTGTCCTGACGGTTTTTATTTTAGATTAAGAGGCTTGTGTTGGCTCGTTATGTTGACTGTTAAGGCAAAAACCAAATCTTGATTTTTAAAATTCACTGTTTTTAAACCTTATTTCTCCTTCAGTACTCAAGGAATTTTTGATGTAAACCCCTCAGTCATTCTTTCTTTTTTTTTTTAACAGCTTTATTGAGATATAATTCATATCTTGTACAATTCACCCATTTAAGGTGTACAGTTCAATCATTTTAGCATATTCACAGATATGTGCAACCATTACCACAGTCAATTTTAGAATATTTTCATCACCTCAGAAAGAAACACCACATGTTTTAGTTTTGACTCCCCTTTCCCTCTTTTCCCCCAACATCCTAAGCAACTACTAATCTACATTCTATCTATAGATTTTCTAATAATGTAACCATATAGTATATGGTCTTGTGACTGACTTCCTCACTTAGCATAATGCTTTCAAGGTACATTCATATTGTAACATGTTATCAGGACTTGATTACTGTTATGGCTGAATAATATTCCATTGTATGGATATGGAACGTTTTGTGTATCCATTCATCTGTTGGTGGACATTTAGGTTGTTTCCACCTTTTGGTTATTATGAATAGTGCTGCAGTAAACATTTGTGAATAAGTTTCTGTATAAAAATATGCTTTCATTTTTCTTGGGTATATAGGAGTGGAATTCTTGGATCATATGGTAACTTTAATTGTCTGGGGATCTGCCAGACTGTTTTCCAAAGCAGCTGCACCACTTTACATTCACACCAGCAATGTATGAGGGTCTTGATTTCTGCACATCCTCTCCAACTCTTGTTGTTATCTGACTGTTTGATTCTGGCCATCTTAGTTGGTATGAAGTGGTTTCTCATTGTGGTTTTGACTTGCATTTACCTGATGACTAATGATGTTGAGCATCTTTTCATGTTCCTATTTGTCATTTGTATATCCATTCAGAAATATCCTTTCAGATCCTTTGCCCATTTTTAAATTGGGTTATTTATCCTTTTTATTAATTAGTTTTATAGTTTTAGCTCTTACATTTAGGTGTTTCATTCTTTTTGAGTTAATTTTTTTTATATGGAGTGAAGAAAAGGTTTGACTTCATTCGTGTATGGAGAGCCAGTTGTCCAATCACCATTTCTTAAAAAGACTTCTATTTCACCATTGAATGATCTTGGCATCTTTGTTGAAATCAATTGGCTTTAGATATATCGGTTTATTTCTGGGCTCTCAGTACTATTCCATTGATCCAGATGTCTGTCTTTGTGCCAGAACCACACTGTCTGATTATTGTTGGTAAAAATGGCATGAGGGCAATATCTGACCTCCTCCAACTCCACGAAGGGGAAGGAGAACCAAGATAATAGTGCAGGGCTGACTCACGTGAGGTGGAGGCCAGACAGTCCTCCTCACTCCGCCATCTTTACTAATTCTGACACCAGCCATCCCTCATGCAGCACTTTCTACTTCTCTCCTGGGTTTGATAATTCATTGCAATGGCCACACAGAACTCACAGACAATACTCATGATTATGGGGTTTATTAGGGAAGTTACATTTCAGGCTCAGGAACACTCAGGATACAGTTCCTCCATCAAGATGGCCTCTTCCCAGCTGTGTTCTCAGGCACACCTCTCCCTGGCCCTAAATCTCTGCCCAAAGGCACTCAGCTTTTGTCTCCCTAGGCTGGGAAGCCTCCCGGGTCGCTGCTGCCAAGTATCTCCTGCCACCGCTTTTCACCGTCTTCAGGGTTATCTCTCTCTCTTTCTGTTTCCTGTTTCTAGGAGCTTCTCATGGCAGGATCCTAGGTCCAAAGGATGCGCTGTCCGCTCGTGGCTGTTCTTCCTTGGTGGTGGTAGGATCCTCCTCTCTGCTCTGGAATTGGCTCTCTTTTAAGGCGAAACTGACCAATCCCCTTGGTAGGCCACAATTACCCTATCACACAATCCTGCCCAATCACTTGGGTGGAAGTTACAAGACTATGACTAGAAAGGCCACACACAAAAGTAATTAATCCACCGCACCTTTGCTTTATAGTAGGTTTTGAAATCGGGAAGTGTGAGTCTTCCTAATTTATTCTTCTTTTTCTTTTCCAGGTTGTTTTTGCTCTTCTGGTTCCCTTGCAGTTCTGTATGATAAATTTTAGAATCACCTTGTCAATTTCTACAAAGAAGTCAACTGGGATTCTGATAGGGATTGTGTTGAATCTTTAGATCAATTTTGGAAATACAGGCAGTTCTAGTTTACGAACGAGTTCTTTAAGTCTTTAAGTTGAATTTGTATGTAAATCAGAACAGTTAGGTACAGTTCTTATTTAACAGTTAAGTGTTTGTGTTAGTATATAGTATATAGTATACTTTTTAATACATAAAAACATTAAACACTTCAGATACACTAAAACATCTTTAACAGAATACCATACCCATTGCTGTCTAGTTGATTCTGACTTGTCACGACCCTGAAGGACAGAGTAGAACTGCCCCATAGGGTTTCCAAGGAGCGGCTAGTGGATTCAAACTGCTAACCTTTTGGTTAGCAGCTGAACACTTAACCACTGTGCTACCAGAGCTTCCATTAACATAATAATACAGTAATAATAATAAGAATGTTTTACTGTGTGTTGCAAAGTAGCACCCGTTTGTTATTACGAACCATTTGTATGTACCTCGAATTTTTACATACATTGTTAATGTGACCCTAATTGCTCTCCCTATACTGATTTCCCATGTCCTGTCAACCAGCTCCTAACCCTCTCTGCCTTCTCATCTCACCTCTGTTGAATTTTTAATATAATAGACTTTACAGGGATTGGTTTGTAACTACGGATTGTACATAAGTCAGATGTTCATAACCTGGGGACTGCGTGTATTGCCATATTAAAAAAAAAGTCATCCAATTCATGAACACAGGATGCTTTTACATTTATTTAGGTCTTCTTTTTTTTCCCCCATCAATGTTTTGTGGTTTTCAGAGTGTAAGTTTTGCCCTCCTTTTGTTAAATTTATTCCTAAATATTATTTTTTATGCTATTGTGAATGTAATTTTTTTTTCATTTTTGGATATTTCATTGCAAGTATATAGATATACAGTGAAAGCCGGAACTCAGTGGGGCTGCCTTGTTTTTCCAGGTCTCACAACTTTTCCACCTTTGACAGTCTTACCGCTTTTCTGTCATTCTCTATTAATGGAAAATATTTGAGTTTTCCTTCTCTGACAGGTTTCAGCCTTTCATAGGTTCTGGCTTTCGCAGGTTTTACGGTACTATTATTTTTGTGTATTTATCTTGTATCCTGCAACATTGCTTAACTCTGTTATTTTTAATGAATTTGAAGGACTTATGGGATTCATCTCTCTGGTGGTTATATCAGAATAATGTCTCTGAGCTGAAAAATTATTGTTTAGTCATTTGCGATTATTTTGTTATGGGACACTCAACTTTTCATCAGAAAGTATTTTGATAAAATTGGGGAAATCATATACCCCCTTATCTATACTAAGTGTTGATTCTCTTCTCTTCCTGGCATCCAGTTTACTCTAGCCAAGCATACCTACCTCCTTTTAACCACGCATTCATTTGTATTCCTCTGCTCCTCTGTCTCTTTACCTCTTAACGTTCACTGTCTGAAATGTTTTCTGGAGATATTAAGAAAACTCTAAGAAGAAAGAAGCATTCCTTGTTTTGCTTCACTCAATTGTGATTACTCTTTTATTTTACCATTTATAATATAGAATGAGTTGTGAATTTCCTCTCCTTTTTGTATTTGTCATCGTCCTTTCTACTATAGCGCCTGTCAGAGTTGGAAAAGGAAACTGTTAGTTGATTGACTTTCCTTCTTGAATGCTTCCTGCCTCAAGAATGAACAAAATGGAGCTTTAGGAATATTCTTGCTTTGTAGGAGTCAGCTAAGAGTCTTCTGTGGCATTTAGGCTAGAATGGTATTAAAGGATCTTTTATCACAAAGGCTTATCATATTGCCATACCTGTTTATTTCTGACCTAAAAAAAATTTCCCTACTTGTTTGTTTTGCTTTGTTTTATTTTTTTACTTTCTAAATTGGAACTTGGACATGGAATGAGGGATATCAGTGCTGGTGTGATGTCAGATGGATCTTGGTTGAAAGCAGAGAATACCAGAAAGATGTTTACCTGTGTCTTATTGACTACACAAAGGCATTCAACTGTGTGGATCATAACAAATTACAGATAACACTGGGAAGAGTGAGAATTCCAGAATACTTAATTGTGCTCAGGAGGAACCTGTACATAGACCAAGAGGCAGTTGTTTGAACAGAACAAGGGAGTACTGTGTGGTTTAAAGTCAGGAAAGGTGTGCGTCAGAGTTGTATCCTTTCACCATACTTATTTAATACATATGCTGAGCAAATAATCTGAGAAGCTGGACTGTGTGCAGTAGAACATAGCATCAGGATCAGAGGAAGACTCATTAACAACTTGCTATATGCAAATAATACAACCTTGCCTACTGAAAATGAAGAGTACTTGAAGCACTTACTGATGAAGATCGAAGACTATAGCTTTCAGAATGGATTACATCTCAATGTAAAGAAAACAAAAATCCTCACAACTGGACCAGTAAGCAATGTCATGATAAACAGAGAAAAGATTGAAGTTGTCAAGGATTTCATTTTACTTGGATCCACAATCAATGCCCCTGGAAGTAGCAGTCAGGAAATTCAGCAAGGTATTACATTGGGCAACCCTGCTGCAAAAGACCTCTTTAAAGTGTTAAAAAGAAAAATTGTCATTTTGAGGACTAAGGTGCACCTGACCCAAGCCATGTTATTTTCAGTTGTCTCATATGCGTGTAAAAACTGGACAATGAATAAGGAAGATCAGAGAAGAATTGATGGCCTTGAATTACGGTGTTGACAAAGAATATTGAATATACCATGGACTACCAGAAGAACAAACAAATCTGTCTTGGAAGAAGTACAACCAGAATTGTCCTTAGAAGCTAGGATGGTGACACTTCATCTCACATACTTTGGACGTGTTATCAGGAGAGCCCAGCCTCTGGAGAAGGGCATCATGCTTGGTAAAGCAGAGGGTCAGTGAAAGAGATTAAGACTCTCAATCAGATGGATTGACACAGTGTCTACAACAGTGGGCTCAAACATAGCAACGATTGTGAGGATGACACAGGACCAGGAACTGGACAGCATTTCGTTTTGTTGTACATAGGGTCACTATGAGCCAGAAGCAATCGATGGCACTTAACAACAACAGCAAATTGGAACTTATTTTCTTGCCACAAACATACTATTCTTGTTTGCTTTTCTTCTGAAAAGACTGCATTATATTTTATTCTCCTGTTAAGGTTTGATCAGGTATTCATTTTTTAAAAATTCTTTATTTCTCATATTTGTCTGATAAGAACTTTTACTGTTTTCTGAAATTTTGTAGAATATCTTTTTATCAACATTTTCTTTATTTAAAAAACGTTTCTTTTAATCTATTCAAGGTTAACTTCAAACTGCAAATTCAAATTTATTAATCTTTAATAAGGAGCATTCTAATTGTCTAAGGGGTTTTCTTTTTCTGTCTGTGTTAGTATTGCAGCTCCTGCCCTCATAGAAAAGTGTGTCCAGGAACTCAGGACCTCCCTGCCTTCCTCATCTCCAGTTGAGCACACTCTGGCCCAGGTGAATTTCCCATTCCCGCCTTTGTGCATTGTGTCTCTGTGTGTGAGTCTTTGCTTTAAGTGCCAAAAACAGACATTCTGCTGAGGAGATAGTAACCATAGGAGGGGAAGGAAAATCTTTTCAAATATACATGGTATGATGAGGTTATTTAAATTCAAACCAAACCAAACCCGTTGCCATCAAGTTGATTCCAACTCATAGCAACCCTGTAGGGCAGAGTAAAACTGCCCCATTGGGTTTCTAAGGAGCACCTGGTGGATTCAAATTGTCGACCTTTTGGTTAGCAGCCAAGCTCTTAACCACTGCGCCACCAGGACTCCTTTATTTAAATTAAGTTACTTAAAATTTTAATATGAGACATTTTTGAATGATAGAAAGGAGCAGTGAGTTTGAAGACCTAGATTCTATTCCTGACTCCATCATTTGTTGTTCTTGTTAGTTTTTGTCAAGTTGGCTCTGACTCGTGGTGACATTCGGTATAACAGAATGAAATACTGCCCATTCATGCACCTGTTAACCAGTTATAAATGTTCAGTCAAGTGTCTGGGTATGTTTGAGCACCACATGAAAAAACAGAGTTGGTGTAGCCCACCTTCTCTGTTTTAGACTATCTCTGTTATGTCTGTTATTTTCACCCAAGTTGAATTTGTTAAAATGCTAAGTTATGTGTATTTTCAAAATGCAACCTAATAGGAGTAAGTTCATTGTTTATCCTTCCCAGATAATTTACTATTTTTAAGTTTTCTTCTATAACTAGGACCTATATGCACAAGTGTGCTTAGCAGTTCTTTTGTGTAGATATAGTGTAGATGAATGTCTTAAAATCAGATGTTAAGAAGGGCTACACAGTTTATTTGGATGGTGAATTTAAGATGGACTAGGCCAGTATCTCTTGCTTTGGGAGTCTTCTTTGAGCTCCTGTTACAGATCAGACGCCCTGTTACAGGTTGGGTGATATTGCGGACATCATCTTTGAAGCACTTGTCCCAGTACACTTTTTTATTTGTATGTGTGCTTATTTGAATAATGACTGTCTCCTCCATTCATCTGTCTATCCATCCAACAAGTATTTATTGAGTGCCTACTGTGTACTAAGATTTTCCTAAGTGAAAAAAACAAAGATTTTTCCCTCAATTAGTTTACACTCTTGTTGGGAGAACAGATGCTGAGGAAATCCATGTATGCCAGGATGATGGTAGATTTCTAAGAAGAAAGCTCAAGCAGGAGATGGAAGTGATGCTAGAGATGGGGTCATACTGAGAAAGGTTTCATCTTTTCTTTTATAGTTAAGAATAATATTTTAATGGTGATAGTCCTCTTAGGGTGGTTAGGGGCACCTTGCAGACAATGGCATGTGACCAGAAGTGAGTGAGGAAGCTGGTCCTATGGGACAAAGCGAGAGTTCTGAGATTGGAGCATGCCTGATGTGTCCAGGATATAGTGGGGGCCAGAGTGCTGGAGCAGACTGTGAGGGGAGATGTGGTTAGAGGGGCTAAGTGGGCGCCGAGTATCCCAAGTGTCCAGAGCAGTGCCTGTCCATGGCAGACAATCAATACTTGAGGAATGAATGAATAGTAACTGCAGCAGAAGTTTATTGGGTACTTATTTGTATTAATTTATGTCATCTTCACAACAATCATATGAAGTATCATCGGTGCCCTCATTTTATCAAGGAAATGGCTGAGGCCCAGATAGGTGAGCAACCTGCAGCCTGTCCAAGGTTGCTCTGGAGCAAGTGGTGAGCCAGGATTCCAGCCAGAGCAGGTTGGCTCCAGAGCCCACCTCTTAACCACTGTGTAAGGAAGCTTTGTGTAGATTAAATGCTTCTCGGCTATTTGTGCTTCCATGAGATCATTCATTTAAATTGTTTACTCATTCATTCCAGAGCAGTGTTTGAGCATCCGCTCTACCAGCTTCTGCTCTAGGTACAAGTGGTTCATCAGTGAACCAAGTAGACAGATATCCCTGCCCCTGTGGAGTCTGTGCAGACACAGACAGTAAACCAGTAAACAAAATGTAAAGTGTCTTATCAGTTGGTGACAAATGGTGTGGAAAAAATAAAGGAGAGTGGGCAAAGGGTGAGTCAGCAAGGGAGGTTGCTGTTTTTTGATTAGATGAGCAAAGACCTGAGGAGGTGAGGGAGCAAACCACAGGGTGTCTGGCCCAGGCATTTGGGCAGAACCTGAATGGTGGGGTTATATAGTCCAATAGAGGTGCGAGTGTGCTGAATACACGTGGTTGGTTGTTGGTTATATATCAATATTTTGTTTTAATCTGAAGTTTAGTAAATTACACAAAAAGAATCCTTAACAATTCAGCTCTTTTCTCTCTAATGCTTCTTATTGGCTCTCCCTTTCCATGGCATAGCTATTTATGATAACACTTCATCCATCCAGAGGTCAGATTTGCTGTAACCTCAATAGGAGACTGTAGTGCCACCTGTAGCTTTATATAAAATAGCTTTGCAGATTAAAAAAGGGAGGGCTTACTCCTCAGGAGAAGTAAGATAAAAGAACTATTTTGAAATAGCCTGAGGCCATTTATTTAAGAGGCACATACCCCTCTACAAATGTAGAACAGCCCCTGGCTCTCGCTGTCAGACAACATTCAAAGTAAGGTAGGAGAGAAAAACTCATATGTATATAGAGAGAGACTGACGTCAGAATATCTCTGTGTAGTTCATCTTATATGGAGTATCTCATTGCCTGAGGATAGTGGATAAATGAGATACCACAGCATATTCTTCAATTATTACATACCGAGAGAATCATTTTTTCAAAGTATTTTTGCCACTTTAGACTTACTGTATTAGTACCAAACAACATTCCAAAGATGGTTTTGTTGGTAATATTGGAGGAAATTTAATCTTTTCTTTTATAATTCAGAACACTTTATGCTAAAGGATAGTTGAGGGCCAAAGAAAGAACATATTTGTCTTTTTATTTGTAGCAAGAGCTAGACTATTAGCTTTGCTTCCTCCTCTACCCCTTATTTTTTCCTCATTTGACCACTTTGAAGAATATTTTCTAATGTTTCTTTCTTTACAGAATTGTAGACTTTATGGCTTTGGAATGCCCTTTTCTGCTTCTTCCAGAATATTAATTCCATAGTTTAGCTACTTGAAGAATGTAAAGGCTTTCTTTGTCTAAATGGAATTCAAAATTTAGTTTTGAAAATATAGTTTCATTTGATGTTATTGCAGTTGACAGTGTTGATATGGCCACAAATGGCATGCTTATGATATGAGAAGAATAATGCTTTGTCTGCTTTGTTTTAATTTCAGATCATTTAAAGATTATGATTAATGTTTTATTAGTTTTTCATCAACTCACTTTATGCAGAAGCAATTTATTATAAAGCCTAGGAAAGTAAACTGCTTTATCACTGAAATGGGCTTTTCATACGATCTGCTTCAGTTTCCTTGGTCTCCTTTTTTTGGCAGGTCTCCTTCCTCCTGGAATACCTGTCCTCTGTGTCCAGGCTTCTGCAGTCCTGCTTGCTGGTGGACCCTGACCTTGTGGTTCAAGAGGAGCTCCTGAAACCTCTGCTCGCCAACATCGTCAGGGTTCTTACCATATGTACCAAAGATGTGTTAGGTAAGCTCTGCTATTTTAGTTTTGGATAGGAGTGAATAATCGTGAGGAAAAAAATCTCACTCTGCACTAGACATTGACTATGAGGTTACTCTTTGCTTGTATTTTCAAAGTCTTTTAAAATGTGTTTTATAGTTTGCATGCTTTTAAGTGGTTCCTGGAGACCATTTGAGGCAAGTCTGTGGTATAATAAAGGACCAGCCCAGTGCTGCCAGTTTAAATGAAGGCAAAGTTGTTATATAATGTTAGCAAGTACAGTGAGTTTTAGGTGTTAGTTATTCTTATAATCTATGGCTAAGGCCCAATGACCGATTAATGGAGGAATAACAAGTATAAAAAATTTGGAAAAAATTTCTCAAGCTACTAAATTACTGGAAAATATACTATGATGAAAAGTTCAATGTAATAGTAGTAGAGAAAATTGAAACAATGCCAGATCTTTTTCAAAATCCAGATATAATTATTGAAAATGGTTTGTAATGAAGTAATCAGTCATTTGATAGTTCTTTTTTGTGTTCAAATTCGTTCTTATTCAGTCCTTTGAAGTTTGTGGATTTGCTTGGTTTTAGGTTTGATAAGTGAAATGTTTCCTGAAGCCCAGCAAAGCCAGTCCTCAGTGTTTCCTCAGTGTTAAAATTATTCCAGTGGTGGAGGAGCAGTGATTCCTGACTGGAATTCTACAAGTGGCAGTGATGTCCTAACTAACTAAGCATTCTCAACGGGGGTGATAACACCTTTAAGGGAGTGAAAATTGATTCTTAGGGGAAGCAAGCAAGAAACTCTTAGATTTTATAATAGTTTATGGCCCCCTAAAGCTCAACCCTACCCAGTAAGATCTTATCCCTTAGTATTTAATCTCTCTTGTTGGGTTTTCTTGGGTGTCACTTGAGCAGTACTGACACTAAGTTCATGGGAGATACACATAATATCTGCAAGGTCAGTGCTGCAGAACCACAGCCAGTAGGTGGCTGTGTGTGAGTGGAGGACTTTTGATTAATTGCTTGGTCCCAAGGTTCTATTGTGAGAGGTGGCCTGTGGCTATTGTTGGCTGCTTTGTGGGTGTTGTTTATTGATCCTCTTGCTCTTGTGTGTGACTTAGGTTTAGAGAATTAAATAAAATAGTATGTATTTTATTACTTAATTTTATAAAAATATCCACCATATCATTAATTATGTCAAATGCTGAAAAGAAAAAATGTTGACTATCTGAATGCATATCTAGGAGGTGGTTGAAAGTTATTTTTTTATATCTAGCAAAAGTTAAGTTGACTAAAATAGTTTTTAAGATATTAAACTTTAAATTATTTTAAAATTATGTTTTGAATGAGTTTTTTAAAATGTTGCTTGTATTACTATTATCTATTTATATAAGTTGCTAATTTGCATGTATAACTTGATATATTACAATTTATGTAAGTAAATAAATTATATTAAAAGTTATTAAGCAAGTATACTTACGCAGTTAATTGTTAATAGCTTTGTAATTTAACTTTCAATTTAAATATTTTATTTAGCCATTCTTAAGCAGTATTGAGTAAAGAGAGTAAGTATAAAGTATAAAGCTAACTCTTTTTATCTGTAAAGCACAGGTATACATGCAGTATATAAACAGATATGTAGTCTGTCTGTGGAATTAAAATTTCATGGAGATGGCTATTTGGAAAAATATGTCTTAAAAGGCTCCTTAGAGAGCTGATAATGACAAATAGGTTGAGAAAGACTCAGTTAGAGCCAAGGGTTGCTATAATCCAGACTCCCTGGAAGGTGCTATTTCCTAATACCACAGGGTGCTGAACACCTAGAGGGAAGTCCTCAGTATATTTTGTAATGTAGTTTGATGACAGGTGGCAAATACTGCTGCTCATGTGGTTGGAGAAGACAGTAAGAGTCCTAAGATAGCCACTGCTCACCAGCTTCCATTTACCTAGGTAGAGAGGAGGGGAAATATGTCCTTACTTTCAGAGGTTAATTGCTGAATCCTTAGCTATAGGCAAAGCTGCAAAATCCTCTCTTGTATCTTAGTTTTCTTTGTGGGCAGTATCTTTCTTGGTTCTTCCAAGAAATTCTGCTTTCTTTTCTGCCTTGACCTTGGCACACTCTGTTTTCCCTTTTCCCCTTTGCCCAAAGCTGCTAGAGAGGATAAAGAAAACAGGAGAAACTTTACTTTCATAGAAGCAGCACAAACAATGACTTGTTTTTATAACGTCCCCAATACATAGTTCTGAAGTTATGGTTTAATATTCAATTGCTGCTAAATATTCTTTAATAAGGGGAGAGCTTGTGAGTGTGTCTATAGTTGCCTATGCGTAGGAGGGTAGAAGGGAGATACTTTAAAGAAACAAGCAAAAAAGGAAGTAAATTTTGGATCACATTGAATTGCATTTGTCTTCATTCAACAACTGTGTACTCCCATTTTAAGGGTAATGAAGTATCTGTGGTTTTGTATTTTGAAGAGCTATTTTTCCTCTTTATGTTAATTATTTGAAATGTCTTGCTATTAATCTTACAGATGCCGAGTTGGTATCAGCTTTTCATTGCACATGGACACATTTATTTAACCTTCTGGCTGCACTGCTGAGGAAAGCTGGGGGCATGTCTCTCCCATCTATTACAGTGGCTATGGCCAGGCACTGGGCGGCAGTGACTGGTGAGAAGATGCTCTCCAGGGCTTGGGTCTTTCTGCTCATGAAAGCTAAGATGATCATTATTCACTATTATGTAGTATTCCTTTAATTCCAGTATTATGTAAATTCCTTTAAATTAAGTAATATGGCATGGCATATGAAAGAGGTTCTTGTTTGAGAAATTTACAGTGTTGAGGAGCCCAATAAATACGTTTTTGAAAAGTCGAAACACCTTTCAAGCTATCATAAAAACAATTAAGAAAAATCTGTGGTTTCATGAAGATAACATATGATATAAATATAAAGTAATGAGATAGATTTGCTTGTGTTGGTATAGAAACCAGTCTCCTTCCATTGTTTGACATATGTGCACTATATGTGGGTAAATCTGCATATATCAAATCCTGTGTACACAATAACATGAAAGTTATAATAAAAATATCAGCTTGTCTCAAGACACCAAGATTTTCTTATAGCATAGGAATGTCAAGAGGACAGTGTAGTTATTTTTTATAAGATGATTTCCATATAATAGTTGCCTACTACAGTACCATATTTTTACACAGATAACACACTGTGCTAATTTTTTTTACAGCAACATGTGAAAAAAATTGGTATAGTGGCGTTTACAAAATACCTAGCGTGGGGAGGGCGTAGTTGGCAAACAAATACAGAAGGTGCATGTTATTTGCGTAAAACTATGATAAGTGATTATTTTTAAAATACCTACTTTTTAATTTCAAAGAAAGTCTCCTCAGTTCTAAATTTTAGCATAGCCGTAAGCCTCCTTTTACATAAATGTTTATAACTAACATGTACCTTACCTTTTTAAAATAACCTGTTGAAATGTGTTCAGAATTGAGTTCTTTTAAGTTTCCAAGTTATCCACTAATTCAATTGACTTTTTTTTTCCCCCCATGCTTTATCTTTTGGTCATTCTGTAAACACAGATGTGTGATACAGTTTTTAACCAGAGAGGTAATTTTGAAGTAAGATTTATGGGGAAATGCATGTTCATCAAGAGACAGAATTCTTAGTTATCTGGATATAAGAGTTCTGAGTCTATCACATGGGGCATATTGTCCATGTTGGAGATCATTGTTATGTTGAAAGAAATAGAGATCGAAAGAGATAGCGAGATTGAGATTTCCCTCTTGTATCCCTGGGGGAAAATCAGTTTACCTCCTGAATAACTAATAATATGAAACAACATGCCATTCACATGGGACGCTTAAGCCAGCTGGCCACATCTGGCCCACTGCCTGTTGTGGTTAAGTTTTAGTGGACCATAGCCGCGCTTCTTTGTTTACATCTTGCCTCTGGCTGTTTTCATGCTACCACAGTAGAATTGTATAGTTATACTTGTGACAAAGGTGTAGGGCCCACAAAGCTTAAAATACTTACTGTCTGGCCCTTTGCAGAAAAGGTTTGCTGACCCCTGATTTAAGACTGCTTACCTGACACTATTTCCCTAGTAATAAAATAAAGACATTAAATTCAAAACCTCTCTACAAAACACAAACACAGTTTTATGTAATAATGAACCTAGTAAAAAATAACCTACTATGTAAGCAGTTAGCTTTGATAATAGTAATGTGAGTGGAAACATAATTCATAAGAAAGATCATTGATATTCCTTGCCATGATATTTTTTGCTTTTTTGATCTTTGTCCTTTTCATGTGCCCATGCAACATCTTATGGTAACTTATGTCATGTACAATAGTTTTTTTCTCAAACTTGACTGATATTTGGACCTCATTTAAATGAACATAATTCTAATGATAATTCTTTGATGAATAGCAAAGACTACAGCCTTCAGTACGGATTATTACACCCCAATGTAAAGAAAATAAAAATCCTTACAACTGGGCCAATAAGCAACATTAGTGTGAACAGAGAAAATACTGAAGTTGTCAAGAATTTCATTGTACTTGGATCAACAGTCAACACCCATGGAAGCAGCAGTCAAGAAATCAAAAGACACATTGCATTGTGCAAATCTGCTGCTAAAGACCTCTTTAAAGTGTTGAAAAGCAAAGATGTCACTTGAAGGGCTAAAGTGCTGACCCAAGCCATGGTATTTTCAGTTGCCTCATATGCATGCGAAAGCTGCACAGTGGATAAGGAAGATCAAAGAAGAATTGATGCCTTGGAGTTATGGTGTTGGTGAAGAATATTGAATATACCATGGACTGCTAGAAGATCGAATAAGTCTGTCTTGGAAGAAGTACAGCCAGAGTGCTCCTTGGAAGCGAGGCTGGCGAGACCTCGTCTCACGTACATGTTATCAGGAGAGACCAGTCCCTGGAGAAGAACATCATGCTTGCTATGGTAGAGGGTCAGCAGAAAAGAGGAAGACCCTCAATGAGATGGATTGACATAGTGGATACAACAGTGGGCTCAAACATAGCAACAGTTGTGAGGATGGCACAGGACTGGGCAGTGTTTTATTCTGTTGTACATAATGTCACTATGAGTCAGAACTACTCAACAGCACCTAATAATAATTCTCAAGAAAGCCCACATTGACTAGATTACTTTTTTATGTTAAATTTGTGTAAGCCTAAATCTAGGTAGATAAATTCTTTCCTTTTTTTTACTGTGCTTTAAGTGAAAATTTACAATTCAAGTTAGTTTCTCATACAAAAATTTATACACACATTGTTATGTGACCTTAGTTGTTCTCCCTGTACTATGACAGCACGCTCCTCCTTTCTACCCCAGATTTCCTGTGTCCATTCAACCAGCTCCTGACCCTCTGTGCCTTCTCATCTCGCCTCCAGACAGGAGCTGCCCATTTAGTCTCATGTATCTACTGAGCTAAGAAGCACACTCTTCACGAGTATCATTTTATATCCCATAGTCCAGTGTAATCTTTATCTGAAGAGTTGGCCTCAGGAATGGTTTTAGTTTTGGGCTAACAGAGAGTCCGCGGGCCATGTCTTCTGGGTCCCTCCGGTCTCAGTCAAACCATTAAGTCTGATCTTTTTACTAGAATTTGAGTTCTGTACCCCACTTTTCTCCTGTTCTGTCAGGGACTGTCTGTTGTGGTCCCTGTCAGGGCAGTCATTGGTGGTAGCTGGGCACCATCTAGTTCTTCTAGTCTCAGGCTGATGAGTTTCTGGTTTATGTGGTCCTTTCTGTCTCTTGAGCTGATATTTTCCTTGTGTCTTTGGTGTTCTTCATTCTCCTTTGCTCCAGGTGGGTTGGGACCAACTGATGCATCTTAGATGGCCGCTTGCTAGCTTTTAAGACCCCAGGTGCCACTCACCAAAGTGGAATGCAGAACGTTTTCTTAATAAACTTTGTTATGCCAGTTGACCTACTTGTCCCCTGAAACCATGGTCCCCAGACCCCCGGATAAATTTTTATAGTAATAACTTATTCAACTATAAATCCAAAATAATTTAAAAATAAAATACAACCAAATCACAAAACAAATGATACTCGAATAAAATTAATGTAATATAACAAATGTTATTTTAAATTAGACTAAATCAGTGCTCACAATAGGAAATTAATAATGACTGATTTGGTGTAGATTCTTTTAAAGTTTGGCTTGCGTATTCTTTATACTTCATGTTTTATGTTTGCAAATCGGTTCTTAACCTCTCGTATCTGTTTTAATTACCATGAAGTCTTTGCTCCTTCACATGCCAACTGCATACTAAGTCTTACTTTTAAGTACTGTTTGGCATCAACTTGTTTGAAAACAGAAATACAACCACAGTTATAAGATGATAATCTAGGTAATCCAGAGTATATTTCTATTAAATTTTTGTTAGGTTAGCTCTAAAATCAAAGAAGTTAAAAATTCTGGAGAAGTCCTTGTGAATTCCAATAGACCCCAGAGGACCACAAGGATATATACTCACCAACTGTGTAATCCTCTCACTTTGGGTCTTAGCAAATGAGACCCACACATACAGACTGACTCACTTACTCTGTCATATAAAAAAAAAACCAAATTAAATGAAAATCAAATAGATTTCTTGAGTCAGTATATTGTATAAGTATACTGACTTATTTAACATACTTTTAAACGCTAGTTATTCTTGTGATACTTGAACTATTGATAGCTTTACTTCATGGAAATAAAAAAAGCTATATTATTAATTACTCAAATTTATCTGATTCATTTCTTCTTTGTTTAATTTTAAAGAAATTTTTAAACAGACAATCTGAAATTATTCTCTCTTTTAGATATGTTCTGCAAATGTGTGGGTTTGTCTGCCACATGCCCTACCCTGTGTATTACCAGCCTGCAATTCCTTTCTATTCTTTTGATGGAAGAAGCAAAAAGATGTCTCCAGGATAAGGATAAAACAATTATATGCCACAGTCCAACAGTGGCTTCGCTTCTTGATAAAACTAAGGAAAATCAGGAGTCGCTAGAACGACTTAATGAAGTGATTCTTCAGGTATATGATTTCTTAATTTTTCAGAATTTATTTATTTCTTTGTTTAATGTTTAAGTGAATTGACTTTCCATCTTGGTCTTGGAAAATTGTTTTCAATCACTTGAATTGAAAAAGTATTTAATGTGTTTCTGGCCCTACCCCTCTGATGTTGACCAGTTTCTTTAATGAATGTGATATAAAAGTTCCAACTGAAATAGTAGTCATCTAAATCCAGCAGTTTGTTAAAACAATGCCACATCATGACTAAAATGGCTATATTTCAGGAGTGAAGGTGTGATTCAAATGTATTGCCATTGTAAAGAGATGTATACATCTCTGAAAATATATTCACTAAAATGACATTAGATTTATGTCAATGACCCACGTGTTTTTGTGGGTGGTTATACGTATAGAGGAGCCCTGGTGGTGTAGTGGTTAAGAGCTTGGCTGCTAACTAAAAGGTCGACAGTTTAAATCCAGCAGCTGCACCTTGGAAATCCTATGGGGCAGTTCTACTTCTTTCTGTAGGGTCGCTATGAGTGGGAATTTACTTGACGGCAGTAGGTTTGGTGTTGGTTTATATGTATAGAAATGGATGACTTATTGACATATTTATAGGAAAATGCCCCCTTTCCACGCCCAGCTGCCTATTTCTTGTTTATAAACTTATTTTTTACCATCCTAAAATGTGAACCAAGGATTTCATTCATCAAAAAATATTCTAAAGTGACTAAAGTATTGCTGTTTTATAAGTAGATTAACAAAAAAACATAGAGAAATGTTTTCCTAAGTTAAAGTTATGTAATTGTTTTTCACATATAGAAATATTACTAGATTTTCAATGTTTTTTAATAGTCATATGGTTTTATGGTTTTTGTGTTCTCACTGAAAGATGGAAAGGTAGTACAATGTGCACTGAAGAATTTTCCTAAGTTTCTGATTCAGCCGACTGCATTTTTACAAAGACAGAAGGGATGTTCCTGTCAACTGAATTGTTCCAGTCCCCTTTGCTGCTTAGAATTTGGAGATTTTGCTTCTTTTCTGCCTGCAGAAGTTCTGGTCATGCCTACTTGTGTGTTTTGAGCACCAGCCTTGATTGTGCAGAATGCAGACAAGGTTCCCAGGAAGAGGAAAGGGCAGCTCCAGACCCAGCTGGAGCCTGGCCTGTGGAGGGAGTAATAGACCTCCACATACCCTTCAGAGCATAGATGAGTAGTCCAGACTGAAGTTATCCTTCTCCCCATAGCAGACTTACCTTCTCATAGTCAGCTCCCTACATTTTCTCATCTGTCTCCAGCAGTTCCTTCAGGACCCTGGATTTCTAGGGGGAAAAGATCATCAAAGTGTTCCTCTAGAAGTCATTTGTTCTTGGTAAGCTACAGCTTCCCTGTAGCTCCCTGCTCACTGTCATTGCACTTAGCTTAGTTTCAAAACAAAACTGGACCCTGTCCCACTCATCTCATTCTCCATTAGAACAGCATTCCTCTTAGTAATGAACAGAGCCCCATTGAGAACACTCAAATTCACACCTTTCTGAAAGTCCCATGCTACCCTGCAATCCAGTCTAATTACTGATTTCCTGACTTTGGCTTCAATCAAGCACTTTACTCCTGGGTGAAGGGCCTTTGCTTTTGTTGACATGCTTTCCAGTTGAGGGAATTTAAATGCCGTGTTGGCTCTGCCCCAGTTTCCCTCAGAGAAAAGGGCTGTGAGGGCAGTGTGCCTGGCCTTTCCCCTCCCCTGCCCAGGTCGAAGTGGCAAACAGCTCTGGGAAGAGAAAAACAGCCACCCAAGCCTGCCTCCTCCTGGAGGACTTGTGGTTCCCGCACCAATCCTTTGGAACCTAGGGACATTTGAAGAATTCTAGCCAGGTCAAGCCACCGGTATTTTTCCCCTGGGATTTTTTTTCCTCTTACTTATCAGTGGTGCTGTGTTTCAAGGAACCATGATTAGACTGATGATAAGTGTACTGTGTATGGGGATGACAACCATATTATAATAGTGTACTTAAGAAGAACTCTGCCAGAAGAATTTGCTAAATTCACCTTGCCCTTATTTTTCTCTAATAGTTTGTAATTTTCTTAATTATGAAAGTTATTGTTTATAATCTTTTGGGTGTTACCTTCTTGGCCAAAGAAAATGACGTATCCTAGAGCCACAGGATACCTCAGTGATTTTTCTGATGAGTAGTTAATTCTCCTCTGCATTTCTTCCAAATTACAAATAATATAAAGTATTCTATGTGGATATGGATACATTAGCCAGTTATTTAAACCATGTTTCCTAATAAATCATACCCTTCTTGTCCATGTTTATATAAACAGTAGAATATGAATATTTGGTATTTGTTAGAAGGGACAGGTGAGTTGTAAGACAAAGGGAAGTAAACAAAGGAATTATACCTATCTCACATTTATGAGAAAATGTATACCTGATGTAAGATGGAGCAATTATTAATGAGCTTATTAAGCTACAAACACTATCTTTTCGTTGCTCTGTCTTATATCAAAATGATAAACGAATTAAAATATTATTATAATACATTAAACAGGAACAGTATTATTATAAATAATACATGTATCTTAATATGTGCATAGGTATGCTGTGGGTCTAGGAAACAATCCACAGTCTTTAAATTATCAGAAGAAATAGTATTCTAAAACTGATGTCCTTTAAGGTATATTTGGAGCCCTCATAGCACAGGGGTTAAGAGCTTGGCTGCTAACCAAAAGGTTGGCAGTTCGAATCCACCAGCCACTCATTGGAAACCCTATGGGGCAGTTCTACTCTGTCCATACATAGGGTCACTATGAGTCGGCATCGACTCGATGGCAGTGAGTTTGGTTTTTGTTTTTTAAAGGTATAGTTAAACGGTCCGTAAAGCCATACTTAAAAAAAATACGAGGTGTATGATTTTAGACAAATCACTTAACCTCTTGTGATTCAGTTCTTCAAATGCAAAATGAGAAGTTTGTATTACATTACTGCTAAATTTTAGCTGGCTCTAAAGTTCTCCATCTTCCTTATAAACTATTATATTGGAACTTCAGTTAAAACATCTTGGGCAGTGTCTTTTAAATGTCTACTTTGCACCACTATCCTGTGGGGAATATGTGTTAAAAGTATGTGTTTGGTGCTTATCTCTTAAGGAATTTTTTTTTTTTTAAATTTCTGTTTGAGATGGTTTCATGGTTTGAATGTTCTCTAAGAAACTATTAAGTGTCCTTTAAAAAAAATATTGTGTTTTAGGTGAAAGTTTACATAGCAAATTAGGTTACCATTTAACAACTTTTATACCAATTGTTCTGTGACATTGGTTCCAATTTTCACAATGTGTCAGCATTCTTAATTTCCATTCTGTTTGTTCTGTTTCCAATTATCTAGTTTCTCTTCCCCACCTTGCCTTTTCATCTTTGCTTCAGGATAAATGTTGACTGTTTGCTCTCATATAGCTGATTGCTTAAGGGAATGCATTACTCAAGATTGATATTGTTTATTTTATAAGCCAATCTATTATTTGGCTTAATTGTCTTTTAACATTAAAATATTGAACATATTTGACTTAATGGATATTTTGATTTCCCTACTTTATAAAGATGCTCAGTATGTTTCAGTTACAAATACATATAGATGATAAGAAGATTAGTAAAAATCTCTATATGTAGTAGGTTATATCTGTAATTGACATGTTGAATTAGTTTTACTCCTTATATTGATCTAGTATCTAACGATACTACTGCAAGGAAACAAAAAATTTCAGGAAATGTATTTTGCTCTCATATATAGTGAATGTAAAATTCAACAGTAAATCTGTCAGAGAGAAGGCTCATATTTTTGAGCTACCACTGTGTTGATAAATGTTCGTTGTGTTGACAAATGTTCACTGTAATTAGAAAGCCTTTTTTTTTACATTAAGTGCCTTTTGGAAAGAAAACAAAAAGATTTTGACCTAAAACACCTAGATCACTTAATATGTGGAAGAAATTAAATTTAAAAAGAGCATAAGATTTGAGTAAATTACACTGAGTTATCATATTTCCTTTCTTCCTGTGGTTAATAAAAGCATGTAAAATTGCTCTATATCCCCTTGATTTATTTTCCCTCTTCTTTGTGTTTGCATCACCCAGAAGCTAGTTTTCTGTCTCTTCAATCTCATTCTTAGCCTCCCCCCACAGCCCCTAATACCATCCGCCTTGTACACTCCCTGTGCACAGACGTTCGAATCCTTAGCCTTCCCCCCCATAGGCTTTTCACACCATCCACCGTGTGCACCCCCTGTGCACATGCACACAGACACTCGGATTCTTGGCCTCCCTCCTGCAGCTCTTCATACTGTCCACTATGGGCACCCCCTGTGTACACAGATGCTGGGAACCACTTCTTCAGTTGCAGTAAGTGCTGCGTGAATAAATGATGTACTCTGACCTTTTCAGTGCAGGTTGAAAAGTATATGGATTTGCTATAGGTCAATCCTGTTCACTTCTTTCTTATTTGTTTTTAGTTTTTGTCATTCATTTTCATTATGTTCACATTTCAAAGCACTAAATAGTTTGTATTTTTTACTCAAAATAGGGTATTTCTGTCACCTTACTCTGCTTCCTCCTTCTCAGAGGCAGCCTCTTTTAGCTGATTATTTTACAATTTTCCTTCCACGTTTCTGGATAACACACTATTTCTTTTTCTTGATTATTCTGTTTGGACAGTACCTATTGACTTCCTACTACGGAAATGAGGTTTGGCTTTCTTTCCATGCTCCACCCACCTACCCAGCCGAGATGAATTCCCTTCTTGTTCCCCCAGTATTGATACAGGCAATCCCCTGGTTACAAATGACCAACTTACATACAGCCTGTATTTACCAACCAACCCCCATAAAGCCTATTATATTAAAAATACAAAGTACATACACTGGTTCATAATAACAAATGGGCACTCCTTTGTGACCCACATCAAAACATTATTATTATTTTTACTGTATTATTATGTTAAAGAGGTTTTAGTATATCTGGACAAACTCACTGCCTTCGAGTCAATTACGACTCATAGTGACCCTGTAGGACAGAGTAGAACTGCTCCCTAGGGTTTCCAAAGAGCAGCTGGTGAATTCGAACTGCCGACCTTTTGGTTAGCAGTTGTATCTCTTAACCACTGCAACACCAGGGCTCCAATGTTCCTTTAATGTTTTTTATGCATAGGAAGGTACTCTATATACTATATACTAAGATTATACTAAGACGAACATTTGACTAACTGACATTAGATAACGAACTGTACCAACTGTTCCAACTTAAGTACAAATTCGGTTTAAAGACAGACTTAGGAACGGAACTCATTCATAATCCAGGAACTGCCTGTGTATCATAATGTCAAGTAAGAATAGTAGCATTTATAGTATTAAATCTGTGAAAACTTTATATACAATCGAACCATGCTGCAGACAATGTTTATGTTTGCTTTCCTGCACAGCTTTTTGTTTTCCTTATTGTATTATTTTTTAATTTTCTGAATTTTCTATTTACTTATCACTAATAAACTCCATACTCTTTGCTAGCAGTCGAATCTCCTGTCAGTACATTCAAAAGTGTCAGAACTTATACCAGCTCATCTTCCAGAAGAAATCGCTATTCCTTCTGACCTGCTTGGTGCATTGTGGCACCTTGGGCTCTGTGTTCGCCTTCTTCTTGGGGAATCCCTTTACCTCTTTGCTGCATGGGGTCTCCTGCTTCCTGTGTCCCAAGTGTTCCCTTCATGTTGTTAGGTGCTGTCGAATTGGTTCCAACTCATAGCGATACTACATACAACAGGATGAAACACTGCCTGCTCCTGTGCCATCTTCACAGTCGTTGCTATGTTTGAGCCTGTTGTTGCAGCCACTGTGTCAGTTCATCTCATTGAGGGTCTTCCTCTTTCGCTGACCCTCTGCTTTATCAAGCATGATGTCCTTCTACAGGGACTGGTCCCTTCTGATAACATGTCTAAGATGCGTAAGACGAAGTCTTACTGTCCTTACTTCTAAGGAGCATTCTGGCTGTACTTCTTCCAAGACAGATTTGTTCATCCTTTTGGCAGTCCATGGTATATTCAGTATTCTTCACTAGCACCATTATTCAAAGGCATCAATTCTTCTTCAGTCTTCTTTATTCATTGTCCAGCTTTCGCATGCATATGAGGTAATTGAAAATACAATGGCTTAGGTCAGGTGTACTTTAGTCCTCAAAGTGACATCTTTGCTTTTTAACACTTTAAAGAGGTCTTTTGCAGCACATTTGCCCAGTGCAGTACAACATTTTGTTTCTTGACTACTGCTTCCTTGGGTGTTGATTGTGGATCCAAGTAAATGAAATCCTTGCCAACTTCAACATTTCCTCCATTTGTCATGATGTTGCTTATTGGTCCAATTGTGAGGATTTTTGTTTTCATTATATTGAGGTGTAATCCATACTGAAGGCTGTAGTCTTTGATCTCCATCAGTAAGTGCTTCAAGTCCTCTTTGCTTTCAGCAAACAAGGTTGTGTCATCTGCATATCACAGATTGTTAGTAAGTCTTCCTCCAGTCCTGATGCTGTGGTCTTCTTCATATAGTCCAGCTCCCTTCATGATTGAGTGTGTTCATCCCTTCTCATAGAGTGTATTCTGGGATTCATGAACCCCTTGACATTGTAATCAAAATTCATGCATATATCCACATGGCTTATCCCCAGAATTCTGGAGTTGAGCTTGCATGTAAGCAAGCCTTTAAAGCTAACACACTTAGTTAATGGGAAATACAGAGGAGAGGGGACAGGTTGAACACCACCCTGAGGAAGCAGACATACAAATTCAGAATGTGGGGCGTTCTATAGGATCACAGATCTGGCTTATTTAACAACGCCATAACATGAGGGAGCAACAACAAAAAACTAGTAGTTGCGTGGGAGAGTGATGTTGCTCTAGATTTAGGAGATGTAACCTATAAATATGATGTAAAGACTTCATTGGGTCCTGATTCTAGTAAACCAACTGTGAGAGGCATTTTTGAGACAAAAGGGAAAATTTGAATTTGGACTAGGTATTTATTAATTAGGAGCCCTGGTGGCACAGTTGTTGAAGCTGCTAATAAAAAGGTTCATACCAAGAAATTATTGTTAATTAAGTGTGATAATGGCTTTGTGATTATTTCTACTGAAGTATGGCATTTTATAATATTTGAGCAAAATTTTTTTTAAAAGTGGGTGTATGGGGCTTTGTTATGTTGTTTTCTCTACTTTTATAAATGCTTGGCTGTTTTAGAATAAAAAATTTTAAACATAAATTCAAGTGTATGAAGGAAATCAACCAAAATGTTAACTATTTTCCTAATTAAGAGTGATTCTTTTTTTATTTAAGAGTCCAAAAAAACTAGGAAGTACTTTTTTCAGAAAAATATGTCATATTACAGGTAAATGTTATTGTAGAAATGAAAGCTGGAAAGAACCAAAGAACGCAAGATACAGAAGGCATGTTGGGTGGACATGGTGGGAGGGGGAGTCCCAAGAAGAAGAAAGGAGGAATTTGATGACAATTCTCCTGCTCCACACTTTTTCTAATAAGTTACACACATGTACGTGTATGCCTTTGTGAATTTGAGTGAGTGCATGCACTTGCTATATTTTAATACTAAATAAGACTTTTATTATTTATTTAAGATGATAAGCCCTTGAAAATGATTCCAAGACTTTCTATATTCTAAATTCCTTTTGCAGTCTGATCCACAGAGCATTCTCAAATCTTTATGATTTATCCAATTCTAGTGAATTTCATTGAGTAGTTGAAATCTAGCAGTGTCTTTTAAGCAATACACATCTTTTACTCACAACAGTTTTGCTGCAGATTAAATTTTTCTTCAAGGCAGTTTGTGCTATATTCTTTGCAGTGCTATGAAGGAAAATCCTCCAAAGATCCCCTGAAGAGAGTTGCTGCCCAAGCCTTGATGTCACTCCTGGCTGTCAGCAGAAGGGCACAAAGACACGCTCTGAAAGGTGAGCCACACAACACAGCAACTGTTCTGTGGCATGTTTTCAATTCATATATTTCTCTCCTTGTTCATTCTAATTTTCTCTGAACTCAAAATTAAAGAATTTACAACATAATCTCAGTGTCACTGGAAAAAAATAGATTTTTCTATACTAAAACACGGTAAACACGCATTACTTTTAAAATAAGAATATTCTACATGTAGGTTATTTTTTTATTGTGTAATGATTCTAATGAATCTATGCCTAGATATTAAAAAAGAAAAAAAACAACAACAACTTATAGTGACCCTCTAGGACAGAGTAGAACTGCCCCCATAGGGTTTCTAAGGCTGTAAATCTTTATGGAAGGAGACTGCCACATCTTTGTCCCTTGGAGCAGCTTGTGGGTTTGAACGGCTGACCTTTTGGTTAGCAGCCGAGTGCTTAACCACAGTGCCACCAGGGCCCCTTGCCTAAATATTAGAGAAGCTAAAAAAGTAATGCATTTCTCAATTCCACATTATTAACAGAATATTCATAAAAACATTGCATATCTGTAAAAAACACATAGTTTTGATGGTAATAACAGTAAAATGAAATGATCCTGTATTTTTACCTAAATTTCCTCTCTAGAGTGCTGTAATTTCTCATGTGGACATCTGGGAACATAGGTCTGAGAGTTGAAAGTGAATTTCACTTGTGATTTACCACTAAAACAAATTATGCATGCCTAAAACAAATTAGATTTTGGGAGTATCTTAGTAAGCATTTTGAAAACAAGTGGGCTTGAGCATGTTAGTTCTCTTCCAGTTTTCTTTCCCCCTCTGATTCTTTAATCTCTCACTGAAAATACTAAAGTGAAGTTGGTGAGAAATATCAACTGCTTTAAGAGTCTGATTGTTACATGTTGTTTTAATTGTTTTGAAAATGGACTATCCTTTTGACTGTTATAGATTTTTGTCTTTCAGCTGATCTCATAGACAACTGCATGGAGCAGATGAAGCATATTCATGCACAACTGAACCTAGATTCCCTGAGGCCTGGGAAAGCAGCCCTGAAAAAAAAGGTAACTGAATTCTAACGTTCTGGGATAAAGGAATGGAGGTACATAGAGACCATCTCTCCAGTGCTCTAATGCTTTATCAGTGACACCAGCATTTGGTTGAAATGAGTGTCTGATGTAGAAGAAAGGTGCAGTCAGATAAAATAATGAGATTTCTGTATTAGCAGATTTGGTGTTTTTTGTTGTTTTGTTTTTTGGGGTGTTGATTTAATTCTGACTTGAATGGGAGTAATAGATTATCTTTAAAACATAAACAAAACCCGTTGCCTTCCAGTCGATTCCAACTCATAGCAGTTCCATAGGACAGAGGAGAACTGCCCCGTAGGGTTTCCAAGGTGTAAATCTTTACCGAAGCAGACTGCCACATCTTTATCCCGAGGAGCGGCTGCTGGGTTAGAACCACTGACCTTTCAGTTAGCAGCCAAGCGTTTAACCACTGTGCTGCCAGGGCTCCTTGAGATTTATTATCTATTTTTGTTATTATAAACATTTTGCAGTATTCACATGTGCATGATACTATACTAGAAAAATTATTTTTACACTATAAAAAGAAACCATTTCTCCCAAAGCAAGCATTAGTTCACTAAGAATGATATATATGTTTTTGTTGTTAGTTGCTGTCGAGTTGACTCCAACTCATGGCAACCTTACATATAACAGAACAAAACGGTGCCTGGTCCTGTGCCGTCTTCATGATCGTTGGTATGTTTGAGACCATTTTGGGAGCTATTGTGTCAATCTCATGAAGGGTTTCCCTCATTTTAATATATACCAGGCACTCTTCTAAGTATTTCATATTTATTATCTCATTGGAACTCAAGACAACATTATCACACAACTGGCAGTTGATGAAACTGGTATATGCCCCACGTCTGGGCAATTGCAGACCTGGTGTTCCTAATCTCTGTTTACCTGTTCCCATGACTTCCACATGTCTCTTCTAGCACTAAGTCTGCTGGACTTATGTTCAAACTGCATGTTCATGTAAACTTGAAACAACTTACCTACCTACCTAGCAGTTGCCATTGAGTCAACCTCAACTCATGGTGACCCCATGTGTGTCAGAGTAGGGTTTTCAGTGACTGATTTTTTAAAGTAGATCACCAAGCATTTCTTCCAAGGCACCTCTGGGTGGACTCAAACATCCAACCCTTCAGTTAACAGCCAAGCACGTTTGCACCATTTGTACCACCCAGGGACTCTTGAAACAGCATAGGTATATAGTAGCTATGGTTAATAATAATAACTGTGGTTAATAGATCTGCCTCACATGATTATTCAGAAAATGAGGACTTGTGTGTATATATAAACTTATGTATACACACATGCATATATATAGGTAAGACCATCATAACAGCAATCTATGAAATAACTAGTTTCTATTGCATTTGATAAGAAACCAAGACAAAGCCTTATTTAACTTTTTTTCTTTTTTCGAAATGAGGACAGCGGTCAAAAAACCAGCCACTAGACTTGGAGCAGAATAAACCAAAACCAAACCCATTGTCATCAAGTAAATTCCAACTCATAGCAACCCTATAGGATAGAGTAGAACTTCCCCCTAGGGTTTCCAAGGCTGTAAATCCTTACCATGGACTGCTGCATCTTTCTCCTGCAGAGCAGCTGGTGGGTTTGAACCGCCGACCTTTCAATTAGCAGGCAAGCACTTAACCACTGTGCCACCAGGGCTCCTTTGAAGCAGAGTAATCAGTACACCAGACATTAGCCAGTGACTGTACATCACGTATCCCAAGAGACATTAGCTCTAAACTCTAAAACTAAATAACATGCTTATAGAACTTAAGCTTTAGAAATTACCCTTTATATAGTATCTCATCTAATTCCCACAGTAATGTAAGTTTTACAATGTTGATGAAGCTGAGGCCCACAGATGTGAAGTAAAGTGCTTGCTCAATGCCATATAACAGTGAGTGGCAGAGCAAACTCCAGTTGAGGTCTCCCAACCCCAAGCCTAATGCCTTTTCCACTACATTAACTGGCCATGTCCTTCCTGAGCTTTTGGGCTGCTATTTCAGCCAACAATACTATAAGGTTTTTTGTGTTTTAGAAGATACTGAGGGAAAGATCTAATAAACTACGTCCTCATGGAAGTTTCATTCCTTCAGAAGTATGCACTGAGCACCTTATTTAAAATTTTAATTGATGCAGGGATCAGATGTTTGTTGGTTTCTTTTCTTGCCCCTTTTCCTTTTTCCTCTCTAGCCAGAGGCCCTTTACTTCATCATTGAGAAAGTCAGGCAACACCTGATGTGATTGGAAACTAGTCACACCTGCCTCACTCTACTGAGATGAAACATGGAGTCTATTACACATTTCAGTTCCTCATGCTTGATGGAACAGAAATCGCTTTTTTGTGGTGGATGAGTGGATGAGTTTCTTGAGATATGGTCGTCTTTCAGGGATCGTTAGCTTGTCAGTCCCCTCAGAGTGATGGTGTTCAGTCGTGATCAGAGCACTGTCGCACTGTAACATGACTCAAGGGTTGGGAAGTGCCGTATATAAAAAGTGGATAGTGCCATTATGCTCACAGTTTTCACTTGCTTTTTCTTTAAACAGGAGGATGGTTTTATTAAAGAGTTAAGCACTGCCATGCAGCTCCTAAGAAATTGTCTTTATCAAAATGAA
This sequence comes from Dugong dugon, assembly GCA_030035585.1. NCBI lineage: Eukaryota > Metazoa > Chordata > Mammalia > Sirenia > Dugongidae > Dugong > Dugong dugon. The sequence continues at coordinate 107,132,501 of CM057466.1, read as the reverse complement.
GAATGTAAAGTAAGTAGAGTGCCTTCTCAAAATCGTGGTAGCAGCGCTGATACTAAGCAGTTTAATTACAATATGAGATAATACCGGAGGGAAAATGGAGAACTCTGAATTTTATTTTTTTAAGATGCACAGTTGATTGGTTCATAAACTCAATGATAATTCTGAGCAGTGAGTGCACCTCAGCTTGTTATCTTTCAGCACTGAATACATTTCTTACATCAGTGTTTTCACTTCATAATCGGAACTTCGACATCAGGCAGCTCATGCAAATGCTAGCCTCTTTGTGTGCTCTGATGCATGTCAGTTGTTTCTGTGCTAGGATGGGATGAATGGGTGTGTGTATCTCAGAAGGTGGATTTTTTCAAAGGGGGTTGTCTGAACACGTCTCCACAAGAGAATAACGAGATATCTGGATCCTAAGGAAAGAAGATGAGTATGTTTCCTGCTTCAGAGTAGAAAATACTTTCTGCTCTTTCGTGGCCATATATACCTAGAGGTAGTGATTTAATTCTGACATCCAGTGACCCTTTATGCTTGGAAACCATTGAGATGTTTTGCTTTGTAACATATTGATACTGTAGTTTTGAAACATTGTATGGGTACTATTATACTGAATAGAATCTTTTGAGCATTTGATTTGCTTTATCTATACTGATTCAGCACTATTAAAGTACTAGATTAGTACAAAAGTACTGTGGAAAATGGGTAAGGCAAAGAGAAATTATAGAAGCTTCCTCTGTTTTTTAAATGTCTTACCTTTTTTGCTTTTACTTATGGTAGAACTGGACAAAAACATCTGGAAAATGAACATCTTGAACATGTATTCCTTAAGCTGTGTTAAATAGTTTGTTCAAGACACATCATTAAAAATTTACATTTCAAAAAAAATTGATAGGAATTAAGTATTTATACATTTTATTAAAATTCCCAGTATATGAGCTTTTTTCCTCAAAATAGAGGTGTCATTTACTAAATTTATGATTCCCTTATGCTAAATAGTATCCTCATGACTTACATATTCATCCATGATACCTTACTTAGGGAATACACTAGAATACTTGCCAGGTAAGATCTAACCTGGGTACTGGTTGGAAACATAGTGCTCACATTTGCATCACATTTATCACCTATAAAAGTGCAGTGTCTCAGTAAGTCAAAGCATTTCCACGTTTTTCAAGTTTAGTAAGGAATAAATCAAAAGAAGAATTTGTATTACTTTTAAGTATAAATGCAGTCTTATGGGGCAGAGAGTCTTAATTTTTTTTTTTCTTTTCCAACTTACCTGATATATATGACACACTGTTATTACTACTTGCTGATCACTACCATGGTCATTTGCAATGTCAGCCACCCCCACCCAACCCTGGTGTGTGTATTTGTGTAGAATTCAGCGGTTTTCATACTGGAGGGATCACTGGTGGCTGTGAGGTAAATGGATTGGATAGTTGACAAGGCTAGAGGTAGGGGAGATGATGAGACTTGGGCGGTTAGAAAACAGGGAGGGAATGGGGAGTACATTTGCCGTATTGAGAGAGGAGAAATGTAAAATAACTTCCAAGTCTAGCTCAAGTCATTTACCAATGCAAAAGTACATGCTAAAGCAGAGCGCACGTGTGAGAGATCAGGATGGTCTGGCTTGTGGTGCTAGTGTAAGGGGGGCTTTGGAGCCTCCAGGTGGGAAATACCTTGCTGTCAGTAGATTGTAAGGCTCTGGGGCTCTCAGGAGAGATACAGGCTAGGGATCATAGGAGTTATCAGTGTATAAATGGAGTTTGAATCCATGACTGTAGTTGAAATTTCCCATGAGAGAATATAGTGAAAGGCTAGGCCATATCCTTGGGAAATACAAGTATTTAAGAGAAGGCAGAAAACAGCTGAGAAGGGAATCTTGGAGGAGATTGGAAATAACCAGGAAGAGTGGCAGCGTGGAAATAAAGAGTAAAGAGACCTATGACAAATAGGTCACATGCCACAGTTCCTGAGACTTTGGCAGCTACTAAGGTAGGAGTGGTCAGAGTAGAATTAGGACAGGAAGGAAATTGTAGTGAGCTGAAGATTAAATGAGAGATGGAGAAATGACAGCTAGAAGCTTGGTCAAGAAAAGCAGCATTAATAGTTTAGGAGATACAACATTTAAGAAAGTTAGTCTCTGTGTTTGTTTCTCCTAATATATGAACTACCTGAGAAATCAGCAAGTCGGGCATTAGTATTGAAAAGAGGAAAGAAAAGAAGTAATTGATGGACAAAGATCCTTAAGGAGGCAAGTGGGGCTGCATTTCAGGACACAGATGGATATATTAATCTCTCAATAAAAAGAGGAACACTGATTCCTCACTGACAGGCAGAAAGGAAGGATGAATGGATGCAATAAGCTACATGGATAGAATGGCAGAATAGAGAAAGAGTTCTTACCAAATAACATCTGTTTTCTCTGTGAAATAGTAAGCAAGGTCATTGCTACAAAAGTAGGAGCCATGTTCCAAGCTTACGGAGAGTGGTGATCCTTGGGAATAACACAGGGAATAACTGCAAAACTTAGACAGTGGTGAACCTTGGGAATAACAAGTGCAATAACTTCAGAACTTGTGGAGAGTGGTGCAACATTGGGAATAATTTCCTTCCTCATGACCTCATTTTGCCACTTGATGCTACGTAAAATTGAGTAGGATATGTATACATATGTGTGTGCATACACATGTGATGTGAGTCTATGTGTTACCTAGTAATTCCTGTTCATTTAAAAAATATATTGCTGCATTTTCTACAGCTGTATTTTATCCATACTATTATCCAGTAGTAATTGATCTAGTAGTAATAAAGACTGAGTTACTTAAGAATTTTATTTATCTAAGATAATATATTTACTGAATTTTACTATATTCAAATTATTCAAAAACAGTAATCTACTTCTGGAGTGTGGGTGGGTGGGTGGGTGTGGGCTGCCTCTGTGTGTGTATCTCAGAGTTGATCAGAATGTCTCCTTAACCAGAAAATCCCATATCTTGACTAAATCAGAGCATTGATAAGAGTGTATTCAGTGTTGTGAGATATCACTTCCCTGCCTAACTTAAACGTTACAGAAGCTGTTTTCTACATTTCCCACATAACTTGCATATCCTGAAGGGACTTCTGAGCCCAGGGGGCCTGGGGCAAGGTGCCGAATCCACTGCAAGGATGCTGACAAAAGCAAGGGACCTCATAGTAAAGATCAATTCAGTCTTTGTTTTCTTTAGTAGGCAGCAATTTTTAAAAATTTTATGTTAATTTTATGTTTTCAGATATTCAGACTAATGCTGTCCTTATTTCTTTTCCACAACAGGAAGCAGCTCTTGAGGCTTATCTTGTCCCTGTCTTGCACTCCCTCTGGCCTTGGCTTCTGATGAATGATTCACTGATGCAAATTGCCCTGCAGCTACTTTGTGTCTATACTGCAAATTATCCAAACGGTAAATGTAATACTGCCTGTACAGTAATATGCTAGAACTCTAATTTTATTAAATGTTGTTAAGGTAGGCTTAAAAACTTAATACATATTTTGAAGTGTTTTTCCTATCTGTTGAGGATATGTTTTTCAAAGGCAAGCTTTCCTGTAAGTATTGTAAGCACAGACAGATATTTTAAAGTATGTTTGTTGAGATGGATCCCTGGTGGCTCAGTAATTAAGCATTTGGCTGCTAACCAAAAAGGTTGGCAGTTTGAATCCACCAGCAGGTTTCCTTGGAAACCCTTTGGGGCAGTTCTACTCTGTCCTGTAGGGTTGCTGTGAGTCGGAATCAACTTGACAGCAGTGGGTTTGGTTTTTTGTTTAGATAGAAGAGTACATTAGGCAGCATAGGGAATAGAGAGGGAGAAGCCCGCCAGGTTATACGGTAGTGGGAAACTGAGTGTAACATAAAAATCGAGAGGGTGCAAATTATGATGTAAGACCTTGAAAACCAGGTAAAGGTAAAAAAATTTCATAAGTTCTAGTGCAGGAGACTGGTATAATGAAAATTAGTTCTAGATGCAGTTGGTCTGGTGATAGCTGATATCCTTGGGGCTGCTCTTTGATTCATTTCATTTGACAGACATTTTATTGAGAGTCTACTATGGACTAGGCATTGTTAGAGGCCCTGGGAAAGAGGAATGGTGGTGTAAAGGCCCTGAGGCAGAGATAAGTTTGATGTGTTTAAGAAACAGAAGGCAGATCACAGTGAGCTGTGGTGAAAGTGGTATGAAATGAGAGAGGAGGAGGACAGATCGTGCTGGGCCTCAGGGCCAGGGGAAGGCATTTGGATTTTTACTCGAGTGTGATAGGGAGGAAATGGAGGTATAAGCTGGGGAGTGGCATGGTGTGCCTTGTGTTTGAAGAAGATCACTCTCGCTGGTGTGTAGAGAATAATGGATCATCAGGGGCAAGAGTGGAAGCAGAGTGACTGGTTTGGAATAACAAATAGTGGAAGCTTGGGCTAGAGTGGTAGCAGGAGAGATTGAGAGACATGGATAGATTCGGGAATTGGTCCATAAGTAGAGCTAAGACAACTAATGGAAGGTGGGAAGGAACACAGGTATCCAGGATGACCCTTGGAGCAGTGAGCCTGAGTGTGTGGTGGTGCCATTTATTGAAACGGAAAAGATTTTTGGAGTAGCAGGTTTGACCTGGGAAAGAAATGGAAATCAAAAGTTCTGTTTTGGTCATGTTTAAGTTTGAGGTGTCTTTATACATCCACGTGGAAATAATAAGTTGGAGGTATATTCAGAGGAGAGGTAAGATAGAAGATAAAAAATGTTGGGAGTCATATTAATTATCGCTGCATAACAAATCACCTCAACACTTCACAGCCGTAAACAGCAAACACTCTATTTCATAGTTTCTGTGGGCGAGGAATATGGAGCAGCTTAGCTGGGTGGTTCTGGCTTAGTCAGTTTGTTATGAGGCTGCAGCTAAGGTGCCAGCTGGGGCTGCAGTCATCTGAAGCCTTGGCAGGGCCTGGAGGGTCCGCTTCCAAGGTCACTAATGTGGCTGTTGGCAGGAGGCCTTGGTTCCTTGCCATGTAGGCCTCTCCTCCACAAGGCTGCCTCACAATGTGGCAGCTACTTTTCCCGAGTAAACGGTCCAAAAGCAAGAGCGCCTGTGACAGAAGCTGCAGTCTGTTATAGCATAATCTTGGAAGTGACATCCTATCACTTTTGCTTTATTCAATTGGTGACACAGACCAACACTGATACAGTGGGGGAGGGGACTGTCATGGGTGTGAATACCAAGAGTCAGTGTCGTGGGGCCACCTTAGAGGTCCTTGTCCTATAGATTGTAGGTAAAGCCATGGGGCCTTTGAGATCATCCAGGAGAGTATATGCACGGGGAGGAGGAGGAGCCCCGTGACCCAGCCCTGGGGACATCAGCCTTTGGAGTTGAGCATAAGATGATGAGAAGGAGCAGCCAATTGGGTAGGATGCAGAGTCACAAAAAGCCAGAGAAGGGAACATTGAGCTGTGCCAAATGAAAACTCTAATAAAATGAGGATAGAAAGCAATGACTACTGGAATTGCCAACAATGATGTACTTGGTGACCTTAAGAGCAATTTTTGCAACACTGGGGACAGAAGCCTAATTGGTGTGGGTTGAGACGAGGAGGTGAAGAACTGGACACAGCTTTTCCAGATGTTTTCCTTCTAAGGGCAACAGAGAAAGGGAGCAATAGCAAGAGATGAATGTGGAGTCAGGGAAGGGTTTTGTTTATTTTAAAGATGGATGTTTTTAAGATGTGTTTACTAATCCATGAGATTGGGAGAAAGATTCAGGAGAGTGTGGGCAATTGCAAGAGTGAAGTCTGAGTATATGAGAGGGCATGCAATCCCGCATCAGGTTGAGGGGCTTGGCCAATAAGAACAGGGACACTCCATCAGCTGTTACAAGAGGATAAGATATGTACTGTTACAGCGTGGAGATTAGTGGAGATTAAGGTCGGTTGGTAGATTTCATGAGAAAGAGGAGAGAGTTCTCACCTGAATGTTTCTGTTTTTTCATTAGTTATGAAAAAGGACCAACAAAGAGTGAGCAGAGACAGAGTGAAAGTGACTGGAGAAGGGACTGGAACAGATGTGAATCCTGTTTTAGAGGAGGGGAAGCAGACAGGCCAGGGAAGTGAAGTCAGATTGCTGGCAGTATTAAGTACCCATTTAAAACTGAAGCCAAAAAACCAAACTCATTGCCTTCGAGTCAATTTCGACTCATAGCGATCCTATAGGACAGAGTCGAACTGCCCCATAGGGTTTTCTTGGATGCAGCCTTCACGGAAGCAGACTGCCGCATCTTTTCTCCCATGGAGTGGATGATTCATTCAAACCACCAACCTTTCATTAGCAGCTGAGTGCTTAACCACTGTGCCACCAGGGTTGGCACCGTGATTGACAGACATGCTTTACCACTTAGTGTTTTAAGAAACTCTGCTGTGAAGCTGAGAACACATTGTGACAGGCTGTTATTTGTTCAGGTTGCAGTTCTCTTTGTTGGTCCAGTTATGGACAGTATCCTGTTCAACCTGCATGTAGAGGGGCTCCCAGCAGCTCCCTGATGCTGTGCATTATGAAGTTGGCATCCCAGATGCCTCTGGAGAACAGTGCTGTTCAGCAGACGGTATTCATGTTCCTCTCCAACCTCGCCTTGTCTCATGACTGCAAAGGGGTCATTCAGAAAGTAAGTACTGAGCTCTCTCCTCCCTGTCGTAAGAAGGTGTGCAGAAAAACGCACCGCCTTCCGATGATGGACACGTGGGAAGTCTGGAAGTCAACTCCTAGGGTTAATTTATTGTTGCTTCCAGACGTTTTATTTTAAAGGAGTGTAAAAGGATTAAGAGGCTCACTTTGTTTAAAGTCAGTTGATGATACATGAAAAAGGACAGACACTAGATTAGGGAGATCATAACATTTCCTTTTAGTTTATCTTCTTAGCTTTGGGATTGTGTTTTATCTCTCACAAAAATGAGGATTTTAGAAAGACAGCTGTTTTACATTTATTTGTGAACATAAAAGTAATACGTTTGAGTAGTAACAATCTCAGTTCATTTTATGTTGGCAAAATGGTTTATGGAAGCAAAGCTCCTTTCCCCCCTTTAACTGCTTTGTGACATAATAGGCATTCATTCTTTCATGAGTCCTCTGGGGCTCCAGTGTCAAAATTTGACTTCTTATCACTGATTTTAACTCAGGGTGCTTTAAAAGGGATTGGATGAGTTAAACATATTCTAGTATGTGTTGTCAGAGTCTCTGTTTAGATGTGTATAAACAAAATTTCTAATTTGGAAAATTCCTTAAAGTTTGAAAATGATCATATGATCCATGACTAGCTAGTATATGGTAAAGGCTTCTGCTTCTGTTACATGAAGGCCAAGATAAGTTGCAAAAGTTGACAGCATTCATCCTTTTTCTCTCCTGTGTCATCTCCCCCTACATCCACTGAAAGAAACTGAGCGTAATCACCAAATAAATAAGACCAGTTTTACTAAGGAGAGATCGTTTCAGTAGTGTGTTGGAGCCAGCTCACACTGGCTCATGAGTGCCGTCATTAAATCTTCAGGAATTTTGCAAGCTGGTTGACATGATGTTAGTGTCTTGAAATCTGCCATAGTAGGTGTATCCACACCATGGGAATTGACAAATGCACAAATCAGGGAACCCCACCTCTACTGGAGCCAGTTTTTAGACATTTACCAGCACAGGACTGGGCGTTTTCTTTCACTTCCCAAATGAGAAGTCACCTTGAACTGGATGCATGTGATTACCACCTTTCAAAACTAGAGATCCCACATTGTGAAGTACACAGACAGGGCAGTGCTTCCCTCGGCGTCTCCCTCATAGAGCACAGTGGCAAGAGCTGAAGTAGCGGCCCCCAAATGGAATGTCAGTGTTCATTGTGGGTCTGGTGTGTAACTTTGAGCTGGAGACATATTTTCTTTAAGCCTCAATTGCTTCATATTAAAAATAATTAAGCTAAGCAAAAGGATCTCAGTTATGATTCTGGTGCTATACTTAAGAATATTTTGATGTAAGTGTGATGAGACTCAATTCACAGAGGCCAACCAATCAAGTCATTTTCCTCTGCTCTAATTAGGAAATTCCTGAGACTTCTGTGCTGCATTTAGTTATAATTAGCTCTTGGCTACTTACAGCTCTACCACTGCATTACTCATCTGTAGGCACTAGAAAATGCAGTGAGCACTACTGCACAACTAAGGTGCCAAACTGTCCAGTTTCTCTCTACCATGGCCCACTACTACACATTCTACCTGTCTAAGAACGTCTTTAGGCCCGGCAAGGAGGAGGTTCACCAGCAACCCATTCCATGTTAAAACACTGCAAATATTTTATCTCTAGGCTAGCCCCAAATCTCTAATATTATGGTAGTGTCTTGCTGAATGGGAAAGTCAAGGAGTGGATTTTTAAAAAGTCTTAATTTAGGCTGAGTGATGACTGTTAGTAACAGCAAATACATTTCAAAAGTAGGCATATAGTTTTACAGTTCACTTATGGCTTGGGTAATGTTGCTACTATTCCTGTAGCTCATTTCATTCTTCTACTAGAGTTCCTTGACATAAAAATATTAAATTCATTTTATAGATTCAAGCCAACATCCTGATTTAGGTCCAGGAGAACCCAAGAAATAAGCCAAAGTAGATTATTAAACAGAGTGAGATGAGATGTTCTGGGCAACTGTGAAAGTTAAGTGATCACATTTCTGCATCCTGATCAAGCTAGAATTCCCAACTGACTGTGGTTTCCATGCCGCATCGGCTTCTACTTGACATAGTACTTTCATACTTTATTTTGTTTGCCTATAGATTATTCTAGACAATGATTTATTGCCTTTTATGTAGTTATGGGTTTGCTGGGGTTTTGTGGAAGAGGTTTCATTTGGAGGTTATAATGACTCTTACAGTTCAGGTAATAGAGCTTTCTCATCTGTAAGTTTAATATAATGACATGTAGCCAGGAGAAATTATTATCTGTAATGATAATTACTGGTGGAAAGTGAATATACGCTGTATCTACACTTTTTTTTTTTTTTTTTAACACACTTGTAGCTATAATGATTCAAAATATCCTCACCTCTACCAGGGTCGGTAGCCAGTACCTAAGACATTGATTTGGGTTTGTTTCTTTTTCCTCCCATGGGATAGTTGTCTTAGTCATTTAGTGCTGCTGTAACAGAAGTACCACAAATGGATGGCTTTAACAAAGAGAAAGTTTATTCTCTCACAGTCTAATAGGCTAGAAGTCCAAATTCAGGGTGTCAGCTCCAGGCAAAGGCTTTCTCTGCCCTGTTGGCTCTGGTGGCAGGTCCTTGTCATCAATCTTCCCCTGGACTAGGAGCTTCTCTGCACAGGAACCCCGGGTCCAATGGGCGTGCTCTGCCCCCGGCACTGCTTTCTTGGTGGTATGAGGTCCCCAACTCTTTGCTTGCTTCTCTTTCCTTTTATCTCTTGTAAGATAAAAGGTGGTGCAGCCACACCCCAAGGAAACTCCCTTTACGTTGGATCAGGGATGTGACCTTAGTAAGGGCGTTACTATCCCACCCTCATCCTCTTTAACATAAAATTACAATCACAAAATGGAGGACAACCACACAATACTGGGAATCATGGCCCAGCCAAATTGATACACACGTTTTTGGGGGGACATAATTCAGTCCATGATGATAGTTGTGTTTTTTTTTTTAACTATACTTTTTTTTTAAATTTTGTGGTGCTTTAGGTGAAAATTTACAGCTCAAGTTACTTTCTTTTTCAAAAATGTAATACACATATTGCTTTGTGACATTGGTTGCAGTCCCCACAATGTGACAGCACACTTCCCCTTTGCACCCCGGGTTCCCTGTGACCATTCGTCCAGATAGTTTTTAATGAGTAGCAAAATTGCCAGAAGGCACACAGTGAAAACTCAAGAGGCCTGAAATAACCCCCAGTCTGAATTATCAATCCTAAATAATTAAGAGTTGACTGTATTTTACTTCATCCATCATCAGAAAAGAATTAGTAAAGATTAAAATTTGAGCACTGTTGTGTTTTCCTTATCTTTTTTATTTATACCTGGAGATAATATAGATGGAGTATTTGGAGGGTTATTAGGAAGGAGAAATTAAAATTGGGGAAAGGAATGCCAGAATGCTAGCTAATTGGTCACTAAGGGAATAGGGAAATAATGAAAAGACTCAAGAAGAACATAATATTTTCTCCGTTCACCCACAGAGCAACTTCTTACAGAACTTTCTGTCTCTAACATTGCCAAAAGGAGGAAATAAACATCTCAGTAACCTGACTATTCTGTGGTTGAAGTTACTCCTGAACGTATCGTTTGGAGAAGATGGGCAACAGATGATCCTGAGGCTCGACGGCTGTTTGGACTTACTCACAGAGTTGAGCAAGTACAAGCACAAGAGCAGTCCCTGTATACCTCTCCTTATCTTCCACAATATTTGCTTTGGTCCTGCTAATAAGCCCAAGATACTGGCTAACGGTAAGTAGTCTCGTACATCACACATGCACACACACGTGTATGTATACATACATTTATACATGGGGTTATTTATAGACTATTCCGTTCAGATAGAAACACTGGAAGTAATTGCATAATAATTTGCTGGGGTGTGTTAGAGGCCCCAGCTGTGTGCCAAGCACTGTGGAAGGCAGGGCATGGGGATGAGTCACAGGTGGCCCCACCTGCCAGAGGCTGCCAAGCCCACTGGGGTTAACAAACCGTGTTGTCTGGGATAGACACACTGTACACAGGAGGCCGCAAGGGAATGGGAGTATTGGGCATGTAGATTGCACGTAGGGCCTTCCAGTCCTCCCACCTCTCCTGCTCTTCCTCCAACTCCCCGTCTTCTCCTCCAGGTCTCTGAGCAAGTGCTGCCATCTCAGTGAAGCCTTTGCAGACCAGCCTGTCGAAATGGCAGCACCACCCTTCTCCTGCTTCCCTCTCCCCTCCTTCTTCTGTCTCCTTCCCCCACTTTTTTTTTTCTCCATAGCAATATCACCATCAGATGAACTGTGTTTTACATGTTTGTTTATTGCTAGTCTTCCTGCACTAGAACATAAGTCCTATGGGGTGAGGGATTTTTGTCTGTTTCGTTCGTGCTGTATCTGTAGCATCTGGGACTGTGCCTGTCACATTGTGAGCATCTGGTGACTGAGAGAGGGAGTGAGGGTTAAGCAGGTGGGAGAGCTCAGGACCCAGGGCCAAATGCGACATGAGCCTTGCCGAAGCTTCATTCTCTGAGTGGGCGGACACAAGAGAGTGAGGACTTAGGAAAACGGTGAAGAAGAAAAAGAGAAATCAAAAGATCTGTGTTCGCAGTCATGTTTCTGTCAGGAATGTGTGACTTCCATAGGGAAGGAGTTTTATAAGGGGACACTGGGTTATAGTAAAAAAACAAAGAAAGAGAGAGAGAGCACGAGACCCCACCCACCTGGTCTTGGATGCATGCTCATTCCACGTCACCTGGGGCACCTTCACTTCTCTGGGCATTTGTGGTTTAGATAGGAATCAGTTTATGAATATATGTAAAGTGCTTTAGCACTGTTCCTGGTACATGGGAGATGCTCAAGTTGTATTTATTCTTTTCCTTCCATGTTTTTCACTTAATTTTTTCTCAAAGGTTTTTTCCTGTGAACCATGGAGCTTTCAAGGTGGGTGGAGGTCATGCTGCTTCACACTCTTCTGTTTTTGTTTCTCTGATAATAACGGTTGAATTGCTAGAAATATCATATGGAAAGATTTGTAAGGTTCAGTCACCTCTAGCTTACCTACATTACTGCGTATCTCACCTTGTTCCCCGGCCCCTTCGCTGACACCACGCTCTCAGCCCCTGGGGGTCCATCATGCTTTTGTCCCCATCCTCACACTGTATCTGTTCCAGCTACACATTTGTTACATGAGGTTAATAAGAGTCCCTGCCTTACAGGGCATAAGACGCATACGAGAAGTATCTGTTACTGCTCCTGGTATATAGTAGCTACTCAGTAGTACCCATTGTTATTTATTCACCTTTCTCAATATGTTTTTTTCTTTGAAGACTACTTACTGCATTTTTATTATTGAGAGAGTTGGAAGAAGATTAGGCTTTTAGGCAACTAAGGGAAAAGATACTATTTTCCAATTCTAGATCCCTCTGGATTCATTTTTAGCATTTCCTTGTAGTCAGTACTATGTTCTCTCCTTCATTAGCCTGAAATGATGGACAAACTTTGGGCGAGACAGAGCCTCCTCAGACTGAGATCAGTGGGCTTTCAAGGCAGGCACAGGAGGAGAGGCAGCAGCTGTGAAACTCCTGTGTGGAGCTAGGGAACAAGTGGTTGCAGGCTTGGCCTCCCTCTCCCTGGGTCCAGAGAGGTGGCCTCAGCAGAGCCAGCCAACCTCACGGTCTACTAGGGAGGCCGCAAGTGGCTTTGATCCTAGGCCCAGACATCTGGTTCAGATGGTCGGGAGTGGAGTGTGCTTGACCTTGCTGTTAAAAATAGATCCAGAGAGCTCCCTGTTTCTTGTCAGGTCATGTCAGCTGAAGTCTTCTCTAAAAACAAGAAAAACATGCTAGATAAAACTTAACTGAAATCCACCTTAAAAAGAATCAAAGAACTGAAAAGATAGTGGGAAACTTCCAGGCTTTGCCTGTGCCCTGAGAGAGAGGAAGTTTGTAGAACGCTCTTTTGCCCCCAAGGACATCTGCCAGTATTCTGTGTTTGTGCTTTTGTTCAGGAGTGCCAAGGGGCGAGGGATCAGAAGTGAAGACTCTCCAGGGGTGGGAAGCCTTAGGGAGTCCTGTCCATGTTGAGCTGGAACCCCAAAGGCCTGTCCTCTTGGGATGAGGAAGAATCAGAATAAAATTGGTCCTCCTGCCCTCATCCAAGAGACCGTAAAGAAAATAAAAAAGATCTGTGAGAAAGGTCACCACAGACTGCCCTTCATGGGGCACTGCACCCCGATATGTGTAGCATATGTAGCCTCCGGGGGCCATGAAGTGGGTGTGTCCTTGATTGGTGGCACCTCTGAGTGCTTCACAGAGCAAACTGCCTTTCTGATGGAGGACACTCTCATGCTAGGCCTCAGGGAACTACCACAAATGATTTTTCAAAGCTCACAGTGAAAGATAACCATGCACATTAGGAATCAAGGCAACATGTGTGAGAACCAGCAGGGGAAAAAACACCAGCGACCTGACTAGATGTCACATACTGGAATTTTAAGACACAGATTTAAAAACGGCTTTAATTATACCATATTAATTGTACCGTATCTAGATGCCTAGATAAGGAGTTCCTGGGTAGTGTAAATCATAAGTGCTCAACTAGTAACCCAAAGGTTGGCGGTTTGAACCCACCCAGAGGTGCCACAGAAGAAAGGCCTGGTGGTCTATTTCCAAAAGGTCACAGCCTTGAAAACCCTGTGGTGCACAGTTGTACTCTGCAACACATGGGGTTGCCATGATTTGAAATGTACACAATGGCAACTGTTTTTTTTTTTTTTTTTTTTTAAATGGTTAGACTATATACTGGTGAACCAGACACACACTCTGTCCTTAAACTACTTACAGTTTAATTCATTGCATCCCAGTGGGTCTGGGGAAGGGTTATTGTATACAGAGAGAGCCCAGGAATATGTGTCTCTCACCCTTAAGAACGCAAACATTTTTCCCCCTTTTTAAATTTTTTATTATTGTGCTTTAGGTGAAAGTTTACAGCTCAAGTTAGTTTTTCATACAAAAACTTACACACACAATGTTATGTGACCTTAGTTGCTATCCCTATAATGTGACAGCACACTCCCCGTTTCCACACCAGATTTCCATATCCATTCAACCAGCTCCTATCCTTTTCTGCCTTCTCATCTCACCTCCAGGCAGGAACTGCCCATTTAGTCTCGTGTATCTACTTTAACTAAGAAGCACACTCTTCATGCATATCCTTTTATGTCTTATAGTCCAGTCTAATCTTTGTCTGAAGAGTTGGCTTCAGGAATGGTTTTAGTTCTGGGATAACAGAAAGTCAGGGGCCCATGACTTCTGAGGTTCCTCTAGTCTCAGACTATTAAGTCTGATCTTTTTACTAGAATTTGAGTTCTGCACCCCACTTTTCTCCTGTTCCATCAGGGACTCTCTGTTGTGTTTCCTGTCAGGGTGGTCATTGGTGGTAGCTGGGCACCATCTAGTTCTGGTCTCAGGCTGATGGAGTCTCTGGTTTATGTGGGCCTTTTTGTCTCTTGGGCTAATATTTTGCTTGTGTCTTTGGTGTTCTTCATTCTCCTTTACTCCAGGTGTGTTGGGACCAATTGAAGCATCTTAGATGGCCACTTGCTAGCTTTTAAGACCCCAGATGCAACTCATCAAAGTGGGATGCAGAACATTTTCTTTTTCTTTTATTGTTGTAGTTTAAATGAAGTTTACATTTCAAGTTAGTCTCCCGTAGAAAAATTTATACATACATTGTTATGTGACCCTAATTGCTCTCCCCATACTGTGACAGTGCACTCCTCCTTTCCATCCCTGATTGCCCATGTCCATTCAGCCAGCTCCTAACCCTTTCTACCTTCCCATCTCACCTCCGGACAGAAGCTGCCCGTTTAGTCTCTTGTTTCTACTTGAACCAAGAGGCACACTCCACATGAGTATCACTTTATGCCCCACAGTCCAGTCCAATCCCTGTCTGAAGAGTTGGCCTCGGAAATTGTTTTAGTTCTGGGCTGATAGAGAATCCGGGGACCATGCTTTCTGGGGTTCCTCCAGTCTCAGACCATTAAGTCTGGTCTTCTTACTAGAATTTGAGTTCTGCACCACACCTTTCTCCTGCTCCATTAGGGACTCTCTCTCTCTTGTGTTCCCTATCAGGGCGGTCATTGTGGTAGCTGGGCACCATCTAGTTCTTCTGGTCTTAGGCTGATGAAGTCTCTGGTTTATGTGGCTCTTTCTGTCTCTTGGGCTAATACTTTCCTTGTGTCTTTGGTGTTCTTCATTCTCCTTTACTCCAGGTGGTTGGGACCAATTGTTACATCTTAGATGGCTGCTTGCAAGCTTTTAAGACCCCAGATGCCACTCACTGAAGTAGGATGCAGAACATTTTCTTACTAAGCTTTGTTATGCCAATTGACCTAGATGTCCCCTGAAAGCATGGTCCCCAGTTTCCTACCCCTGCTAGTCTGTCCCTCAGAGTGTTTGATTGTATTCAGGAACCTTCTTAGCTTTAGTTTAGTCCAGTTGTGCGGACTTCCCCTGTAGTGTGTGCTGTCTTTCCCTTCACCTAATACTTGTCTACCATCTAGTTAGTGAATAACCCTCACCCTCCCTCCCTACCCTCGTAACCATCAAAGAATGTTGTCTTCTGTGTTTAAACCTTTTCTTGAGTTCTTATAATAGCGGTCTTATACAATATTTGCCCTTTTGTGACTAACTAAATTCACTCAGCATAACGCCCTCCAGATTCCTCCATGTTATGTTTCACAGCTTCATCATTGTTCTTTATCATCGTGTAGTATTCCACTGTGTGGATATACCATAATTTGTTTATCCATTCGTCCGTTGATGGGCACCTAGGTTGTTTCCATCTTTCTGCTATTGTGAACAGTGCTGCAGTGAACATGGGTGTGCATATATCTATTCATGGGATGGCTCTTATTTCTCTGGGATATATTCCAAGGAGCGGGATAGTTAGATCGTATGGTACTTCTATTTCTAGCTTTGTAAGGAAGTGCCAAATCGATTTCCACAGTGGTTGTACCATTTTACATTCCCACCAACAGTGTGTAAGTGCTCCAGTCTCTCCACAACCTCTCCAGCATTTATTATTTTGTGTTTTTTGGATTAATGCTAGCCTTGTTGGGGTGAGATGATATCTCATTGTAGTTTTGATCTGCATTTCTCTAATGGCTAATGATCATGAGCATTTCTTCATATGTCAGCCGTCTGAATATCTTCTTTGGTGAAGTGCCTGTTCATATCCTTTGCCCATTTTTAAATTGGGTTGTCTTTTTGTTGTTGAGGTTTTGCAGTATCTTGTAGATTTTAGAGATTAGACGCTGATTGGATTTGTCGTAGCCAAAATTTTTTTCCAGTCTATAGGTTGTCTTTTGATGAGCATAAGTGTTTGATTTTTAGGAGCTCCCTGTTATCTAGTCTCTCTTCTGGTGCTTGTGCATTGTTACTGAACAGTTCTTGTGTTTATACCGTGTATTAGGACTCCTAGCATTGTACCTATTTTTTCTTCCATGATCTTTATCGTTTTTGATTTTATGTTTAAGTCTTCGTTCCATTTTGAGTTAGTTTTTGTGCATGGTTTGAAGTATGGATCTTGTTTCAGTTTTTTGCAGATAGATATCCAGTTAGGCCAGCACCATTTGACAGACTTTGGGCCTTTGTCAAATATCAGCTGCTCATAGGTGGATAGATTTATATCTGGATTCTCAGTTCTGTTCCATTGGGCTATGTGTCTGTTGTTGTACCAGTACCAGGCTGTTTTGACTACCATGGCCGTATAATAGGTTCTAAAATCAGGTAGTGTGAGGCCTCCCACTTTGTTCAGAACATTTTCTTAATAAACTTTGTTGTGCTAGTTGACCTAGATGTCCTCTGAAAGCATGGTCTCCAGACCCCCTGCCCCTGCTACTTTGTCCCTCAAAGAGTTTGGTTGTGTTTAAGAAGCTTACTAGTTTTTGGTTTAGTCCAGTTGTGCTGACCACCCCTGTTTTATGTGTTGTCCTTCCCTACACCTAAGGTAATTCTTGTCTACTGTCTAGTTAGTGAATTCCCCTCTCCCTCCCTCCCCACTCTCATAACCATCAAAGAATGTTTTCTTCTGTGTTTAAACCTTTTCTGGAGTTCTTATAATAGTGGTCTCATATAATATTTGTCCTTTAGAATGCAATACATTTTTTAAATCACATATTTTAGAGGAAAAATAATTTGATGCAATTTAATCATATATGAAAATAAGTAATAAAATAGGTTCAAATATTATTCTGAAACTTAAAACACCAGATGTCACCCCTGACAACTTGCGTGGGACTAAGCTCCCCTGTATCTTCACTTCACAACGAGTGGGCTGGTGCAGATCATTTCTGAGTCTTCATTTCATACTCTGGCTAGCTTTATGAAAAGGAGCATATCGTGTGTCGTCTCCTCTGACAAAAGAGAAAAAATCTTCTAAAAATGTTCAGTCCTATTTAAAAAGGCTTAACTCGTGGCATTTCTTGTCTTACAGAGTAGCTCATGCTATTGATATGTTTATATAATTTATCGGGAGAGTAGACCTATTTTTCTGCATGCCAGAATGTGAGCTATGATTGAATAACTCATTAATATACTGCACTGTGTGATTGCTTATTTCTTCACTATTGTTGTCTTTAGATGGAATGTGCCCATGTTGAATTAGGATTAAAAAATTCAGCAGCCGCTGTTTCCCTGACTGTTCTGTGCCTGTCACGAGAACAGTTTAAGATTGTCCTCCGATGTGCTACATGGTATAAAAGATTATTTTTTCCATAGGTCTGATGGTACCAACTTTGTATGAATTCTGCTGGGAAAAAAAGAGTTATCTGACTAGTCCAAGATAAGAATACAATGTAATGTGCATGACTAAAATTTTTTGTTTAAATGTGTTTGTCGTTAGAAAAAGTCATTAGTGTGCTAGCTGCCTGTCTGGAAAGTGAGAATCAAAATGCTCAGAGGATTGGAGCTGCTGCACTTTGGGCTCTGAGTCACAATTATCAGAAGGTCAGTTTTTAAACCATGGTTATACCTGGGGGCAAACAGCCAAGGCTCTTGTGATGCGTCCAAGGATGTGGGAGGAGTATTTGGAAAAGAAAAGAAGTGAAGCCAGAGACCCGCATGGCCTCTGTGCTTTCATACAATTAGTGGATCATGAATCAGAATCTTTTTCATTTAATCATTTCAATATATCTTAGTTCAGAACAGTACTTCTCTTTTAAGTGAGTTGTCCTGTTAGTTTAAATTGATTTGCCGTATTGTTGTAATGTTAGTATAGATTGTTTCTTCTAAAAAAAAGTGTCAAGGAAAAATGCATTTTGAAATAAAGGCTTGTAACAAAGTTTTCTCTGATTCCCCTTTCTCTACTAAACATCATCCCTGAGTTTGATAATCAGCTCAGTTCTTGTAAGACTGCCTTGCAGGGACGGCCCTGAGAAACAGCCAGCAGGGGGGCCTGTGCCTGCTCTTTCTCTCGCCTTGGGTCTTTCGTTTGATCGCAGACGCCTAACCCTGTGCAGCTGAGAGACAAGCAGGCCCGTGCGTGTCCTCGTGATGAACTAGTAGCCAAACGAATTAGTGAGGATAGTCAATGATCGTAGAACAGTGCTACGCTAACCTGGCTGTCCCTAGTCTGTGCTGCATGTGCCCGCGCTGGCTGCAGTCCTAGCCCAGCAGGACAGAGGCTGCCACTGTCATCTGCCCCATTGTGTCCCTGGGCCTTAGCACAGCGTGTGTTACTTTGTAGTCTCAGTAAATATTTTTTGACTGATTGATAATGTTTGATACGTTGTTGTGTTGGTGGTGTACTATCAAGTCATTTCTGACCCATAGTGAGTGACCCCATGTGACAGAGTAGAACTTCCCATAGGGTTTTCTAAGCGCTAATCTTTATGGAAGCAGATCGCTGGGTCTTTTCCTCCCACAGAGTGGAGGGGCTGGTAGGACCTTTTGGTTAGCAGCCGAGTGCTTAAGCATTGCCCCTCCAGGGCTTCTTAGCGTTTAATATACTTGATCTGAAATCTAAGGCTTGAAGGAATATGAAGCACTGAAAATAACTGAGTTTGAGTGGTTTAAAATAGAAAATTGAGATTGGGGAGAAGGAGTAAAAGGGGAAGGAACAAAGTGGAACAGTAGTGAGAGAAATCAAGTCAGATGGGGAAGGAGATGTGCTAGACTTTAGGTAAGCAGAGAGATCGACACAGTAGGGTGTACCAATAGATTATTCTCTGTCTGTGTTATCATGTTCTATAATATCCTGTTTAATACTGTAGTCAGCAATGGGCAGAATTAGTATTGTGCTATCCTGATCTTTAACACATGGGGATACATCTAGTTAACAGATTATTCTATATTACCTCTAGGCAAAAGCAACTTTGAAAAATCCGTCAATAAAAAGAAGAGTGGATGAAGCATATTCCTTAGCAAAGAAAAGTAAGTTTCGTTGTTAAAAAGATTATGATTAAACTTGGAAGCTAAGTGAATTCTCTCATTAATGAAATATTTGGACAGGCTGCAGTGAAATGACAGTTTCCTACACTGATGTGTTTCTAGGATTCCAGGAGTTTTTTTGTTGCGGCACTGTAAAATGTGCAGATACTTGGTCTGTGCTTCTCATTGTAACAGTTTTTTAAATAACGTGTCTGTGATCTTTCTCTGAGTTGTTTTTTTCTTGGCTAACCTTTCTTTGCCAGTGGTGACCACTGTGCTAAAGTGTGTTCTTAGGTGATAAGAACTCAGCCCAATTAGAATTGACCTGGAACAGAAAACTTTGATGTAATATCTGGAAGTTGAATCACAGTATTCTAAGAATAGATTCCATTACCCTCGTATCCACTTGGCTGTGTGATCAGATCATGATACAAGATAGGGTTTTTCTTTTTAAAGAAAGGCGACACCAGTTTTCAGTGGACATTATTCTCTGAACTTTTTAAATGCTAAGTCAGGAATCTGAACTGTGTGTCTTTGCTGAACTACAATAGGTCATTTGGTCTTTTTTATTTTATTTTTTTAAATGATCTGACTTTTTCTTTTTTTTCTTTTTTTTTTTTTAATATATATTTTATTGTACTTCAGGTGAAAGCTTACAGAGCAAATAGTTTCTCATGAAATAGTAGTACACATGTTGTTTTTTGACATTGGTTAACAACCCCACAACGTATTAAGCCTCTAAATTCTCAACCTTTTTTTTTTGATGAAAATTACAGATGGCCAAAGATACACCGTTTCAAAAATTTCTACATTCACAGTTCAGTGACAGTGACTACGCTCTTCCAACTGTGCTGTTATTCTCACTTAAGATGAAGGCTTACAGAACAAAATAGTTTTTCATTTAACAGTTACTACACATGTTGCCCTATGACCATGGTTAACAATCTCACAGCACATCAAGAATATCCTTACTCCACCTTGTGTTCCCTATCACCAGGGGGCTTCCTTGTCCCCTTTCTGACTTTTTCTTAAAAGTGGATTTTGTTTCTAAAACTGTGAGCATGAATTTTTAGAAATAGTGAATGATTGAGTTACATTAGAGTTTATGATTTAAGAGGGACAATACATAAAAGGAGCCCTGGTGGCACAGTGGTTAAGAGCTTGGCTGCTAACCAAAAGGTCTGCAGTTCGAATCTATCAGCTACTCCTCAGAAACCCTGTGAGGCAGTTCTGCTCTGTCCTGTAGGGTCGCTGTGAGTTGGAATTGACTTGACAGCAACGGGTTTGGTTTTTGGTACTTAAAAAGAGTTGTTGTTGTTAGCTGCCAAGTTGATTCCCAACTCATGGCAACGCCGTGCACAACAGAACAAAACACTGCGCAGCCCTGTGCCATCCTCCGATCAGTGCTAGTCGGATTGTTGTGATCCAGAGGGTTTTCAGTGGCTGATTTTTGGAAGCAAGTCACAAGGCCTTTCTTCCCAGCCCATCTTAGTCTGGAAACTCTGCTAAAACCTGTTCAGCATGATAGGAACACACAAGCCTCCACTGACAGATGAGTGGTGGCTGCGTATAAGGTGCACTGCCCAGGAGTTAAATCTGAGTCTCCCATAGAGAAAGCAAGTTTTCATTGACGATTATAGTTAATGGTGTCCATCATGGATGTATATTGTTTTTGTTTATGCCACTTGAGAAAACTAGTAATAAAAAAATAAATTCTGTAATTGCATTTATTTAAATGTAAAATACTATATGCTTAGTACATGAAGAACTTAAATGGAACTTTAAAATATATATATATATCCTATTCATGTATGTTTGTATGTGTATTTACTCTTAAGTAGTACTAAGTTTAATAAACTGGTATTTTCATACCCTTATTTTTCTGTCTCAGCTTTCTCAGACTCAGAAGAAAGCTCTCTCAATGCCTATTATTTGCGATGTCTTGAAAACCTCGTGCAGCTGCTCAGCTCCTCCTGAGCACCAGGAGAGGCTGGCCCTGACAGTGACAGTCACCTGGCAGGGAGCAGCACTGGAGCAGGTGTGTGTAGCAGCAGCTACCTGAAGACACACTAAGTCTCTGTAAGGTGTCGATGCCCTTACTTCCCCATGAGAAGTAGAATGGGGACATCTCAAACTCCGTCCATTCAGCAGCTCTCCATAAATAAGAGCAGATGATAAGATGATGGAAAAAGAGGCACAGAACATTCCGGGACATAAATATTTTTACCTTTTTCTATGCAATGTGCTTTGTAAAAATCCTATTTAACAGTTATTTAATAAAACATTTTTGGAACTGAAAATTGACTAATTGCTATTTGTAGACTTTTATTGGTCTTATGAATACAAAATTTAAGAATGGAAAAAAAGCATAGTGTTTTAGTTTCCTTTTTTATTTTTATTTATTTTAATTTTTACATGAAATTTAGCTCTTATCTGTCAGTACAAATCTTTTTTTTCAAACCTTTGTATCTTCCAGAGCATACTCATGGGCGAAGGAATATATGTATGTAAGCATGTACACTTTTGTGAGTAGCTTCTTTATGCAATCTTTAATTATATTAATGTCTTTCCATATGATTTATAAATTAGGTATATTTTATAACTTTCTCCTTTTTGCTTCTGGAATGCCATACAGTAAAGAATAATATGATTTCTGGTCATGTAGGCCCAGATTCAAATTCTTGCTTGGCCCAAAACATGGATAACAAGTAGAAAACTATTGTAGGAGCAACTCAGTATCATTGTTCAAACTCTATAGAGCACTCTTAACTCTGTACATAACTCTTAACTAACATGTAGTTTTGAATTTGGTACTTAAATGAAAATCAGTTGAAGTACTATTACTTTGATCTGTTTTCCCAAAACTTCTGATAAGAGAAAAATAAAAGCTGAAATATATACAATTATATGTATGCGTGTGTATACACACATACATACCAATATACACACTAATTATTTAGGAAAGAATTTTCTAATTGTGATTAACAAGGGAAAACATACACACACACACACACACACACACTTTTTTTTATTAAGTGCCATTAAACATGCCTGACCCAAGCTGTGGTCTTTTCAATTGCCTCATATGCTTTCAAAAGCTCGACAATAAAAAAAGAAGACAAAAGAATTGATGCACTTGAAGTATGGTGTTGGCTAAGCATATTAAATATACTGTGGACTGCTAGAAGAACAAACAAATCAGTTGTAGAAGAAATACAACCAAAATGCTCCTTAGAAGAAAGGATTGTGAGACTTTGGCTCATTTACTTTGGACACATCATCAGGAAAGACCAATCACTAGAAAAGGACATCATGTTTAGTAAAGTACATGGTTAGCAAAAACAAGAGAAACCCTCAGTGAGATAGATTGACGCAATAACCACAACAGTGGACTCAAACATACCAACAATCATCATGATGACACAGGACCAGGCAATGTTTTTTTCTGTTGTACATGAGGTCACCATTAGCTGGAGCCAACGAGACAGCAACTAACAACAACATGTTATTTAAGCTAGAGGTATGAAGGCAAGGTATGTGTTAAATACTGAAATAGAAGCAGGTATGTTTGCAATGTCTAAAAGTCATTGATAGGAAATCTGAAAAATTTAGGAAACCCACAAGTTTCTGAGCAGCCTAACTTCATGTGATGCAATGGACATACTAGTATTCTGGAAAATTCGCCAATACCAACAGCAGGAATCTTAGGAATTGTTTCTTTTGTCCTGGTTTCTTATATTTTATGCCGTTTTCTTTGTATTGCTTTGTAAACCCTCACTGATGAATAAATGAAATGAATTACTTTATCTAACATTCACTTAAAAGAAATCTATGTCCCAGGCACTAGTCTCAGATCTTTTATTACTTAATTTATCTTTCCTAAGATATTACTAGGAGCTCTGGTGGTTCAGTGGTTAAGTGCTTTGGGGGTTCGAACCCACCAACTGCTCCGTAGAAGAAAGATGTGGCAGTCTGCTTCTGTAAAGATTACAGCCTTGGAAACCTGTGGGGCAGTTTTACTGTGTCCTATAGGATCAATCCCTGTAAGCTGGAATTGACTCGATGGCAGTGGGTTTGGTTTTTGGTTTTAAGATACTACTAGTATCCCTGTGTTAGAAGTGAATAAACAGAGGCTTGGAATGGTTAAGTAATGTGCTCTTTGTGTGTGGCTGGTGAACAGTGGAGTTGAGATTTGAACCCAGGAGAGCTGGTAATAAGCCTAAAGTTTTCTAAACACTGTATATGCACTCCCCCACCCCCACCCCATTGAAATGCCCAGTTTTGTGGTTGGGATCTTGTAATTAGTCACGTTTTTCTACAAAAATTGAGTCTTTGGGGAGAAATGATAATTTCCTTAACGGCTCATTGATTCTTTGCTTCAGGGTTTTCTTTCCTCCTCTTGTAACTGGGAGGAACTGTAATTGATTTTTTTCCCTAGCATTTCAAGGTAGTAGCATGGGGATTTGTAGCCCAGTAGCCAGCACCACCCAAGCTTCAGGACAACTTGCATATGACCCAGAGTGTAGTGTCTGTTGGTGGTGTCCAGGAACATGAACCCCAGGAGTACGCAGAGCTCTGGATCCTGGACAGCAATCTTTCTCCACCTGTGTCTTCAGAACGTGCCCAGCCAACCAATGGCGACTATGTTCCAGCAGTAAGTCCCTGAGGAGAAGGCCCAGCCATGTCAGCAGCTGCTGTGGCACCATCTGGGGTGTGCGTTGAAATGCATATTCTGGATCCACTAAAGCAAAGCCTGAGCCTGTGACCAAGAGAACTTTTACCATGTTCTGTAAGTGATGTTTATACCTCCCACAATTTGAGATCCACTAATTATTCTCCCTGATTTTACAGGAAACTGCCTAACCATGAAAATGTCTTAATATCACTAAACTACTTCGTGGCGAAATCAGGACTTGAACTGGAGTCTCCTGAGTCCTACTGAAGTATTCTTTCTACCATATATGGTCCAGTTTATGAAAGGATCCAGAAAACAGGTGTAGAGATTGCTCCATGCTTCCCAGTTGTCAGTTTTGCCAGTTTCTCCCATTCTTGGTTCGTTGGGTTAGTGTCTGTGCTATAGGTGTACCCAAAGTCTGTGTCTTGTTAAATAAGATGTGTAGACACGGAGTCTGAGGGCCCTGGCTTTAAGACCCTGCACAGTCTGGGGGAGGGGACAGCTGTTGGTTTTGAAAGAGGAAACATGAGAATAGAGCTAGCTGACCTAGCTGGAGCCTTTCCCACTCTTCCTAAAATCACTTTCAAAGATGAATTGCTGGATGTACTTTGGTGTTCTCTAAAGAATGGAGAGGAAAATAGAATTCTGCCCATTTAACTGCAGGTCACCAATGTTCCTTTGTACTGTTAAATACACACATCATCTGTAGTTATTTCCCATTGTTAGTCTTTGTAGCTGCACCTTGTCTATCATTTTCTGAAGTTGCTGGTATCTCAAATCACTTATTGGCTTAGATGTTCCTTAGATTTGGCAGACAGGTAAGAATCATGATTAGCATCCCCGTTTTGGCCTTAAAGAGGTGTACCTACTATGGCCTCAGCACGTGAGTAGAATAGAGTGGGTGGGAGTGTGTCAGGCTCTGGAGCCATAGCAACCTGGAATAACCACAGCTTTGGGAACCTGGGGGAAAGTCCCAAGGCTCCATTTCGAGCAGGGCTTTGAACTGGTTTGTTCCAGTTTGAACTCCTGCCGAGAATGTGCATTTCCAACAAGTTCTCAGGAAGTTATACATGAGAATCTTGTGGTGATCTTGTTAAAATGTAGATTCTGATTAAGTATATCTGGTGTAGAAAGGCAAATGCTCAGCAGGGAACTTGTTAGAAAAGCAGATTCTCAGCAGGCGTTCAAACCAGAACAAACCTGTTTGAAGCCCTGATTTTGTCAGCTGTTACTGGGGCTAAGGATCCCCCCTACCCTGTAAAGTTGTGAGAGATTGAAGCCCAGTGCCTGATACATAGTTGATTATTCCTAAAATATTAGTAATGTTATTAATATTGTGAAATTTTCAAAAACAAATTCATATCTCTTCATTTATAACATTAAATCTTTTCTGTCCTTGCAAACTCTTCCTCCCCTTGGGGATGGGTGTGCTGGGAAGAGTTGTGTTGTCAAGACTAAGGTTTCAACATACCAAAATAGCTGTATTTCTGGTCGATAACACAGAACGTTGGTAGTCCTCCTAAGATGTTTGATTGCAGAGACGTTCAGGAAGTAGTTACTGAGAACTTACTTTTTGCAAAGCATGGCGTAGAGGTGTTAAATGCACATGGGTGATCTGGCTCATTTTATTCTGCTTGTCAGCTTGTCCTGGTTGAGTGTCAGTTGGTGAAATATTGTTCTTCATTTGACTTGTGAAAATGGAAAATTTCAAGACACGATAACCTTAGTAGCCAAATGAAAACCTTAGCTTCAAGAATCCATCAATTTGGGAGTAGCTGTTTTCCTCTTTCTGCCTGCTGTTGACCTATCGTGATCCAAAGACTAAGGGGAATGGAAGATAATGCTGTCGATTCTGTGGATTAGGAAACTTCGTTTTGGGGAATTTAGGGTTTATGTTTTCTAAGTTAAAAGTTATTCCTTATAAACTCAAGTTATAAGTCATCTGGGACAAGATGACAGTGTGCTGGGTCTTGAGGCCGAGGAAGTACGAGGAATCCTGAGCTTTGGCAGTGAGACGTGGGTGCTCAGTGTGATCCTATAACAAATGTTCCCAGCAGTGTTTATCTCTGCATCTCCTTCACTCCTTCTGCATTTTAGCAATCTGCTTCAGGAAAAAAAAAATCTGCTATTTTAAAGTGATGTTTCACAAAAGACCCATAGAGTAACACTTAATACATTTCTCTTTAACTTTGTGTGGAAGTCAAGAGAATATGTATTTTAATATAGACTCAGAGGACAAAATTATTTCATGCATTTCTCCTTTTTCAGAAGTGTCTTTAACTTTCAGTAGTGTCTAACTTCAGGGGTTTTACTTCTGCCAGTGGTTGTCCTTTTGGAGTGTCTACGTCCCACCTGGATTCATCTGGGCCAGTGAGACTGCACTCTGAGAGCAAGTTGCTTGTAATTCTGTATAAATTCTGAACACATGATATCTGCAGATACTTTATTAGAACATTTTCCATTTGGCTTACCATGAAATTATAAAATCTCTTTGGTTTACCAGAGATTATAAAATGGAAAACTACTATTTTTAAATTATTTTCTGATGATATTCGTGCAGATTGAATTGCAAAGAATCGGTTTATGGATATGATACCTGGTTTATCAGTTAACATGCTTGGCTGCTAACTGAAAGGTTGGGAGGTTTGAGTCCACCCAGAGGCATCTCGGAAGAAAGGCCTGGCGATCTACTTCTAAAATATCAGTCATTGAAAATTCTATGGAATGCAGTTCTACTCTGACACACAGTGTCACCATGAGTTGGAATCGACACCAACTTTTTTTTTTTTTTTTTGGTATCAGGAAAAGTCACAAGTGCATACAGTTGAAAGTCCAAAATAATAATGGCTTAAATAAGACAAAACCAAAAACCCGTTGACGTCAAGTTGATTCCAACTCATAGTGACCCTATAGGACAGAGTAGAACTGTCCCATAGGGTTTCCAAGGAGTGCCTGGTGGATTTGACCTGCCAACCTTTTGGTAAGCAGCCGTAGCTCTTAACCAGTGCACCACCAGGGCTCCAGTAAATGAGATAGAAGTTTCTTTTTCTTTTTTGCCCACAGGTGGGAAGTCCATGGTCAAAGACCTTGCAGTGTCATTGGGATCTCACATGCCCAGCTTTCTGCTTTTGTCTTTGTTTCCCTCCTTCCTTCAGTCACCTCGTGGACATCAGGAAGGAGAAGACAGCAAGGACTTCTCAGCTATGTTGCCCCTTTAAAGAGCCTTCCTAAAAGTCTGGTCTGACCACTTCTGTTCACATCTTCTTGGACACAGCATAGGCACAGGGTCACACAAAGCTGTGAAAGTGGCTCAGAGGTGCAGTCCTATAGCAGGAACACTGCGCATCCAGTGCCCTGGGTGCTGCTGGTGGTGCAGGAAGTTGGGTGCTGGTGGTAGAGAGGAAGGGGTGCCAGTGATGGAGGGGAAGGGGTGTCGGTGATGGAGGGGAAGGGGTATCAGTGATGGAGGAGAAGGGGTGCCTGCTGGTGGTGCAGGGGCAGGGGTGCCAGTGGTGCAGGGGGCCAGGTGCTTGCCAGGAGACCCCAGTCTCTGCCACCCACCACAGTTCTACTGAACTTCAGAGAAGAACGTGTGACATAATTGAGGGTAAAGCATTCTCCCCTAAAATGGAAAATAAGAAAAAGTTTAGATGCTTATGGAGTATGTTCAGTCTGCATTTAGATTTTGACTGTGATTAGTTCTAGATGCATCTAGAGCTAGAAAAACTATCATCAGAGACCAAGTAGGATGACTTGCTGTGTGAAGCAGACACCCTGTGTGGAGTGCCTCCCTGTGTATATGGGGGCATTGACTTTCAGAATCTACCTGCTGATCATGGAGAAATTAGGCTGGGAAGACAGTCTCCCAGCACCTTCAAAGACAGAACTCAAAATTGGTTAATTAATTGAAAAATAAAAAATTATATGTACCTCTAGCATTTTATTTCAAATATGTAAGTGTGTATTTGTTCTCCAATCTTTTGATTAAGGGCTGAGACCTTTTTTTGAATATAGCTCTTTTATTGGTGTCGACACTGTTTTGCATAAGCTCCGCCCCCCATCCCACACCCCTCATGCATCTGGACAACATCCAGTTTCAGTTTCTGGAAGTGGAGCAAAAACTAAGGCACTTACTAAGCAAAATTCATACCCTAACTTCTTCCAGATTATTTTTACCATTTTCTCCATAAAGTATTCCAGATTTGGACCTTTCTGTTTTTTTTGCTTTCTCTTGCAGTTAACTCACCACATCAAATTCAATAGCAATTTTTAAGTGATTCCTTGTTACCAATTCTTTCCAAACTATTCAACTTAGTTTTTATTAAAAACAGTTCTTTTTTTCCTTCTCAGTCTGTCGTTAATATTTGACCTATTCTATAATTACATAACAAGTCTAAGTGGTATAAATAGTTTTGGAACAAGCATGAACATTAACCAGTGGAAGCCAGAGTGGGGCTTGTGCTAGAGAGGGGTCCAATAGCCCATGTGTTCACAAACTGGAGAATGGAGAGAACCGATTAATCTTAGCAAACCTGTTATGTGGTGCTCAATTAAGAGAGAGTATACTCAGTTACAGTGAAACCTGTGAGAGCTGGAATTTGATAGGACTGCCTTGTTTTTCTGGGTCTCACAAATTTTCTGCCTTTGACAGGGTACAGTCTTACCACTTTTCTATTGCTGGAAAATATTTTGAGTTTTCATCCTCTGACAGGTTTCCACCTTGTACAGGTTCTTGCTGTCGCAGATTTTACTGTATAAGGAGCCCTGTGGCTCAATGGTTGAATGCATGGCTGCTAACTAAAAGGTCAGAGGTTTGAACCTACTCACTGTCTCTGCAGGAGAAAGACCTGATGATCTGCTCCTGTAAAGATTACAGCCTAGGAAACCCTATGGGGAAGTTCTACTTTGTCACATGGGTTCACTACGAGTCAAAATCAACTCAACAGCACCTAACAACAAATACTCTACTACTGTTAACACACTCATCTGCTAACTGAAAGGTTGGAGGTTTGAGGCCACCCAGAGATGCCTTGGAAGAAATACCTGGTGATCTATTTCTAAAAGATCAGCCATTGAAAACCATATGGAACACAATTCTTCTCAGACACACATGGGGTCACTACGAGTAGGAGTTGACTTGACGGTAGCTGGTTGGAAAGATAAGACTATAGGGCAGGGACCAGAGGTTTCAGCAGAGGCCATACTCAAGTGTGCTGCTGCTGTAGTTTAATCATGTTGCTTCTTCCTTTTTTCAGAACTCAGGAGTACACAGTGGCATCCTCCAAGCTTCTCCCCCAGCCCTCCTGCCTCCACCCCCTTTTCCCTGGAACCCGAGCAAACAGTAGTCATGGTGCTGAAAGCAACACCTACTCTCAAAGCCCAGGTGTACAGTAAGTTAGGCACCCAGGAGCAGGTTTCAACTTGCTATTGATTTCACATCCTCTCTCTTATGTGGCTCTTGTCCTTCAAAACAAATGATTGGGTTCAAAGGCAGAAATAAATGACATTTCAGGAGAAACAAGTTCACTTGAAATGGCTGGATAAGTTAGAAGGAATCCTAGGGAGTTATTTCCTGGGGTCCTTCAAGAAACTGAGATGACTAACATGGCCATGGTTTATCTGTAAAATGAGACAGTGTGGTTCAGGAGTAGAATTCTCACTTTCTATTGAAAGACTTGGGTTTGATTCCTGGCCAATGCACCTCATACACAGCCACCACTCATCTGTCAGTGGGCACTTATGTGTTGCAGTGATGCTGAACCGGGCTCAACAGAACTTCCAGGCTAGGATAGACTAGCAAGAAAGACCTGCCAGTCTACTCCCGACAATCAGCCATTGAAAACCCTGTGGTGCAAAGTTCTGCTCTGACACACACGGGGTTGCCATGAGTCAGAGTCGACTCTACGGCAACTGGTTTGTTTTTTTATGCTATGTTATGAGTTTTAAGATTTCTGAAACTTTGGACTTCCTCATGGCGTGGTTCATCCTCGCCTGGCTCCCTGCTATTAGAAACAAAGATCGCCGGAGGATTCACGTACTAGCTCAGATATGATTCCCAACACTCTATTACCCTGTGCCCTCCCCACATTCTTCAGGGTCCTACCCATGCCCTTTCTCCTCCTACAGCCTTGATGTCATTCTTGAACTTTCCTCCACCACCCTGCCTCCACCCACCTTCATGTTTCCATTTCTGTTTATTTAAAAAGCCTTGATCAAATGTGGCCTCTCCCATGAATTGGCCTCAGATTCCCCAGCTGGGGGAAAGTCTTTACTTTTTGAGTTCCCACACCCACTGTAGCACTTTCTCTTTTTTTGTCCCCTGTGTCACTCAGCCCTTTTCCTCTTGTTCTTTATGTATTTGCATACAGTCATTGCACCCACTGGCTCCTTAAGGCCAGCACCTTTGATGAAGCTTGTATCTCCCTACCTCGCCTGGTGCCTTGCACACAGCTGGTGCTCAGTTTATGTTTATTTGAATGAATGAAGAATGAATGAATACATAAAAAATTTATTACTAAAAGCTACAGAACTTCATAGTGTAAGCTAGCCCAAAAATTCTATTGACTTCGTCAGTTTGCAGAACCATAAATGTTTTTTTTGGTGAGAATGGATTTTTGTTCCAAAAATGGAAAATGAAAGTAGAAATTGCTGCTTAAAAACACTTGGAAATTTTAATAATCTTTCGTATTCCATTGAGAGAGATCTTACCTATGATTCTAGAATGTTATCAGCACCGGCGTGAAACAGCTGCCAATCTAAACCCTCAAGATCCATTGCTTACCAGGGATCTTACCTAGGATATTCCTCTTGGGAGGCAGAGTGTGTAGGTATCAGCTTTTTGAGCATAGAACAGTAAATTCTGAAGGTTGTATATGCTGCAACTCCAGCAGTGTGGAAAAAACAAAGGACACCTGCTTGCATCTCACCCATACTGTGTGAACAGCACAAACCCGTACATCTTCTGTCAACTTCCTTCTCTTCCTGGTTCTTGGTTCTCACTTTGACAGCGGCAAGTGCTGTAAGAATCTGACTTCCACTATAGTAAATGTGGCACTGCTTTGCACAGGAAGAGAGGAGGGGGCAGTGACAAAGGCTGAAAGGAAACCTTCAACAGTTTGACTTAACAAGAAAGAGTGGAAATGCTTAGTCTATGGGTACCATTCAATGGGGAATGAAGTCTTTGTATCACTCTAGTCTTCCATGCACATTACTTGTCAGTAGCTGATGACAGCTTAGTCTGTAAGAATGAGGATACTAATCCTGCCCGGGGATTTTGAGTTGTCACCCAAATGGGGAAGCTCTAAGTTTACAGTCTGATTCAAGACAGATCCCATTTGCATTGCAATCACTCTGTATGATTTAAAGATCTGAAATGGTTAAGGATATGAGGGTGATGCTGACCAAGATGCTGAGTTATCAGTACTGCTGACTCCTTCCTCCAAGATCAACCCCAAGGATCAAGAGAGAACTGATTGTTGAGAGAAACCATGGCAGTCACAGGGAGCTTTTTGAACAGCTGTGCATGAGGGCAGGGGTGTCTCTTCGGCCAAGGCAGGAGGCAGCCCAGCAAGACAAGGAAAGGAAAAACAAGGGGTCTTGGGGGGCTGCTGTTGCTTCTCCCATCTGTGGCCTTGGGAGAAGAAAGTTCCTGCCACTCACCGTTCAGGTTTCTGGTCCAGGTGTACCCTGTGCTATGAAGAACTGAGCTTCACAAGTGGTGTTACTGCTATCCACCAGGTCCTCCTGCACCCTGCCACTTCACACCCCAGGCCTAGGGATGGTATTCCAGGAAATGTCTCTTCCTAATGCTCCTTCTCACCAGGGAGCAAAAGGTAAAGACCTGGCCTGGGGTTGTTCAGTTGGTTCCTGGACTCTCTCACACACACATACCCACCACCACCACCCCTGGAGCTCTCTAGGGCTCTTGCAGACTAGGGGCTGACCTTCCATTATGTGCATTTGCCTGACAGAGTAGCTGATACTCCCGGGGAAAAATGAGCTCACTGACCAAAATAACAACACATTTGAGGAGTACCATCATTCAAAAGGAAAACAACATGCTGGGAATACATATTCCAAAAGAAGCAGAAATATTAAAACAGATGAACCAAGAATTTTAAACTACCCTAATAAATTCACTGGAAGAGATAAGGGAAAATATTAAAAATATGAACAAAGAACAAGAAAAAGTATATAACAGCAGACAGTATTATGTGGGACAAATATAAAAGTTGAAAGACTACAATAGGTAGGATAAATAGCAGAATGGATACTTCTCAGTTATGAATTAGAAAAAAAGGATCAAAATCTCTAAGAAGGAAGAAAGGACAAATAAATAGAAAATATTAAAAAATATAATAGCTTAGAGATATTGAAGATAGAAGTAAAAATGCTTATCTCTGGATAATAGGAGTTCAGAAATAGAAAAAGAATAAAAATGAAGAGAAGTACTTGAAGAAATAATGGAAATAAATTTCCTAAGATTAAAAAATTTCCTATTTAAAGAGCCCCTAGAAAATCAAAGAAGAGAGGGAAGAAAAAAATGACTATCTGAACTCAATGTAAAATTTAGGAGTATCAAAGACAAAAAATAAAAAGGAAACTTCAGATAACAAAAAATAAAAATCAGATTGACATCAGAGTTTTCAAAAGTGAATGCAAAAAGACAATGGTATTTTCAAAGTAATGAAGGAAAAGCATTTGGAACTTGTAATTTTATATTCAGCAAAATAGTCATTCAAGTATGAGAATGTAATAAATGTATTCTCAGGTATACAAGACATCAGAAAGATTGACATTAAAATACTTTTGGATAAAATACTTACGAAAGAGAAGAAAAAACTCCAGTAGATGCTGCAAGAGCTGTAAGAAATAAAGTTGGTGAAATACTTTAATAAAAGTTTTTTTTTTTTTGTTTAAATAACTCTTTAAGGAAAAGACAAAAAAAATACTAGAATTAAAAGTTCAAAAACTAGCAGTTTCTAATAAAGTTAAAAAATACATTTACCTAGCAATTTCACCAATAAAAAAGAGCCAAAGCTGGAAACAACCCCAATGTCCATTAGTAAGAGAATGGATAAGCAAATTGTGGTGTATTTATACAATGGAATATTGCTCAGCCATAAAATACAGCAAACTACTTGTATACACAGCACCATAGATAAATCTCAAAATATTAAATTGAGCGAAAGAAGCTATGCATAAAAAGAGTTTATACTGGATGATTCGGTTTATATGAAGTTCAATAACAGGCAAAACTAATCTCTGATAATAGAAGCCATAATAATAGTTACCTATGGGTGGATTTTGACTGGAAAGGGCCAAAGCAACCTTCTGTCTTCGATATTTTGATCCTGTTTGTAGTAACACAGGTGTATACATACGTAAAAAGTCTTAAAAACAGTGCATGTTATTACTATGTGTGTGTTATACTTCAGTAAATCACTGAAAGCAAAAAATCTAGATAATATCCGTATAATGGTCATTGGTGAAGGAAGAACAAAGTATATAAGATAATACTATATTTTTATTGGAGTGGAGAATATAGATATCATTTTTTTTAAGTAAGGAAGAATGAAAAATAAGCTGAATAAGAGGGACAAATTGAAATCGTAAATTAAGATGGCAGAATTACATCTAAATATATCAATAATTAAAATAAATGTAAACGGACTAAACTCACCAGTTAACAGATAATTTTGAAAGACTGAATGAAACAATCTAAATGTATGCTGTTTACAAGGTTGAAGTAAATGGATGAAAAAGATAAATCAAGCAAATACAACCAAAATGAAACTGGTGTTATTATCAACTGATATTAATGTCAAATAAGATTGGCTTTAAGATAAAAAAAAAATTGTTAAAGATAGAAAAGGCCACTATAATGATAAAAGATTCAACTTAACAAGAAGATGTGGCAATTTTAAACATGTAAACGAACCTAATAAAATAACTTCAAGATATATGAAGCAAAAAATGATAGAATTACAAGGATAAAATGATAAATCTGCTATTATAGTTAACTTTAAACATAGAACCAACGTATCTTGATTATAAATAGGTCAAGCAAGAAAAAACTTAAAAAAGATGTAGAAAATCTGAATAACATAATTGATGAGCTTGATCAGTGGTTATATAGAGAGTTCTACAAACAAAAATTAGATAAAACACTTTTTTTTTCTCAGCCCACATGAAACATTTACATTGATCAAGTACTAGGCAACAAAGAAAGTTTCAAAACATTTGAAAGAATAGGTGTCATATATACCCAGAACTATGAAGACTATGTTATTAAGTTAAAAATCAATAACAAAAAGATAAGTAAAATACCTCTGTATGTTTGGAAATTAAGAGACACACTGCTAAATAACCCACAAGTTAAAGTAGAAACCACGTGGAAATTTACTGAATGATAATGAAAATACTGTAGGATATAGCAAAAGTAGAAGTTTTCTTTCATTTTGTTCTCTTCAAGAGAAATTTATCTTTAAATCCTTATAAAAGAAGAAGCCTCAAAATTAATGAGCTAGATGTATATCTTAAGAAGTTTGAAAAATAACACAAAATAAACTTTATTTGAAGAAAGATAATAACAAACGAGCAGAAATTAATGAAATAGAAATCAAAGGTACGATATAGTAATCAACAAAGCAAAAGGTTTGTTTTTTGAAAAAGAATAGTGGTAGACAAACTTCTGCCAAAAACAACTGAAAAAGCAAAAAAACAAATAATGTCATGAGTCTAACAGGGGACATAACTACAGATAAAGTGGAAATTAAAGAGACACTACTTGAATATGATCAACAAGTCTATACTAGCAAATGAAGAAAAAAAAAAAAAACCATAAATGAAATGGACAAATTCTTGGAAAAGTAGTATTTATTAAAATGACCCTATACCCATTGCTGTTGAGTCAATTCTGACTTATGGTGACCCTATATGACAGAGTAAAACTGCCCCACAGGGTTTCCATGGCTGTAATAGTTATGGAAGCAGACTGCCATGTCTTTCTCCCACGGAATGACTGGTGGGTTTGAACTGCTGACCTTTTGGTTAGCAGCCGCGGGCTTAACCATTGTCCACTAGGGCTCCTTATAAATGACCCAAGAAATTTTTTAAAAAACTTCAACAGTCCTATAACTATTAAAGAAATTGAGGCAGTGATTATTAATTTTCCCACAAAGCAGACACAAATCAAATCGTTTTACAGACAAGTTCTATCAAACATTCACAGAACAAATTATCCCAATTTTATCCAAACTGTTTGATATTATAGGAAAAAAAGAGAAATAAGCCTGTGATTGTTAATTTTTGTGTCAAATTGGCTAGTCTGTGGTGCCCAGTTTTTTGGTCAAATGCTATTCTAGATATTGTTAATGAAGTAGTTATATGTGATTAAATCAGCTGGCCTTAAGTAAAGCAGATTACCCTCCATAATGTGGATGGACCTCATCTAATCAGTTAAAGGCCTTAAAAGCAAAAAGGAGGTTTGAGGGAATAGTCTGCCTCCAGTCTATAAATAGACATCTTTCCAGAATTTCTCTCAGTCCCCCACCACCAGACTATTGATTATGGGACACAAGACTGCAGGAATTTTCAGACTTTTGCCTGACCTACAGATTTTTGACTTGCCAGCCCCCACAATAATACATACACACATACATACATACCCATCATGGTATATATCAGAGTTTAGAGAAGATATATATAGAGAGGAATAATACCAAGCAACACAAACAACTTCAAATTGATTATTTAACACTCTGTTCAGGCTCCAGCCTCTCACCCTGAGCAGCCTTTCTATATGGACACCCTTCTGCTTGGCTCTGATAGCCTGTGCTGGACAGGACCGTCTTGTGCAAACTTTCTCCTCAGCTTATTGAGACTTTATCGCCTTGTTCTGGGCTGGTACTATTACTGGTTGCCATCAAGTCAACCCCAACTCATGGCAACTCTGTGTGTGACAGAGTAGAAGTGTACTCCATAGGGTTTTCTATGACTAATTTTTCAGAAGTAGATCACCAGGCCTTTCTTCCAAGGGCCTCTGGGTTGTCTTGAGCCTCCAACCTTTTGGATAGCAGCCGAGCATGTTAACTGTTTGCACCACCCAGTGTCACAAATAAAGTAAACTCCAAAACTCACTGCCACTGAGTGGATTTCGACTCATAGCAACTCTGTAGGACAGAGTAGAACTGCCCCATAGTGTTTCCAAGGCTGTAAATCTTTATGGAAGCAGATTGCCACATCTTTCTCCCACAGAGCAGCTAATGGGTTCAAACCACTGATCTTTCAGTTAGCAGCCATTGCTTTAGCTACTGCGCTACCAGGGCTTCTTACAAGTAGGGTACTTCTGATTAAATAGTGATTCTCAAGCTAATTTGACAGTTGAATGCCAAACATTTAATCACCAACCTCACTTCCTGCGAAACTGAATTGTGTGTTGCCTGATGAAAGTTACAGGTCGCTGTCCCACCTGCTTAGAGCTAATAAGAGTAGAGGTCAACTTAATCCAGTTATTAAATTAAAAAGAAAAAACCTACTGATTTGTCTCTAATCCATACTTAGAGGATTGCAGGTCACAAGAACTCTGAGGACAATTAACTAATTTCCTCCCTTCTACTTGATTTATTAGGTAAGACATTTCATAAATTTGAATTCTGTGTGTGCACATGCAGGCATGTGTGTGTCTTGTGGAGCCCTAATATTCTAGTGTTTTAGATAGCTGAGTTTTTATTGAGGATCCTTGATTGCTCAGTGGTTAAGCACTCAGCTGCTAACTAAAAGGTCGCTGGTTCGAACCCACCATCCACTCTGTAGGAGAAAGATGTGGTAGTCTGCTTTTGTAAAGATTACAGCCTTGGAAGCCCTCTGGGGAAAGTTCTACTCTGTTGTTGCTTGATAGTATCCCTTATTTAATCTCCAAGTTTCCTTCTTATTTAGTATACCCTTGTGGTACTCTGTTTTACAGAAGAGAAGTATTACTATTTATTGTTAATTGTAGAATGGCTGCTAAATTGAAAACATTTTTGAGAAGGTCTTACATTTCACTTTTACTTCTTCTAAATTATGAACTGGTTCTCATTTCTGAGAACTTGAACCCACCCTTAGGTCTGTCTTCTGAACCATCAAGGACCCTTTAGAAATTTGGAGTTTGGGGTTTTGTTTTATTTTTTGGTCTAGTTTCACTGTAAAAATTTTTCATCTCTTCTTCCTCTGTGTACTTTCCCCAAGATGTCATATAACCTTTGTGACTTCTGTTATCACCTATACTGGGAAGACCCCAGTCCACTTATAAAACCTTTGTCTGTCGCTTTCCTTGCTGGTCCTTCCCACAAGCCCTCTGCCTCCCTCACAGCCTGTCATCTCACTTCCTTTTTGATATCAGTAGGTCCCTCCTGGAGGAATTCCTATTTCCTCCGTGTTCCTGGCAATGAATTGTACAATCATCTAGGCGTTCATTAGCATTTTTTCTGATCCCCGTAACTGCAGCTTGCTCACGTTGACACAGCAGCAATTACATAGCCACAGTTAATGACAAACATTTCCAGTAGGATGGAAGGGAGAATTTAGAGAATTTTTGGGATCTTGTTTCCATGCATTTCTATAGGGAGTTATAGGAACTAAGAATAAAGAGATAAATGACTGAGGTGGAAAAGAAATAAAATAAACTTCTAGGAGTTCGTATTTATTGCCTCTTCTAAAACATTTCCCAATCTTCCATGGGCAACAGTGTTGCCCTCTCATGTCCTCTGATCTTGTTTAAACTGTATAACTGAGTATGCCTAGTAATGCCTTGTATTTAGAACACTCCCACTACATGGTGGAGCCCTGGTGGCATAGTGGCTAAGAGCTCAGGCTGCTAACCCAAAAGTCAGGCAGTTCAAATCCATCAGCTGCTCCTTGGAAACCCTATAGGGCAGTTCTACTCTGTCCTATAGGGTGGCTACGTGTTGGAATTGACTTGAGGACACACAACAATAATATACATGGTTCCTACCTCACTTTCCATCACCTTTTCCTTTTCAAGGGCCTCAGGTTACTAGACACAGATAATTCACCCAAACTTATTCTGTGGCTGCCTGAAGTAAAAGGAGCCTCAGGGCACAATCATGTTATCTAATGTATATTGCTGCTAAAGTACTATGAACTTTCCAATAGATAGATAAAATAGACATCCAGAAGATAAAATTGTGTCTACATAATCCACATAAAAATGCACAAGCTCTTTTTTTTCACCTATTGATAGCACTGGAGAAAGGGAATTAACATCATATCTCATGCCAATTTACTTAAACAGTGAGGCTGGTTCTTCTAAGTCCATCTCCTCCTCGATCGATCAACCTAACAATGAGAACAGGTGAGACACACATTTCAACCAGATTCTTCAGTCACTGGTTGCCTTGCACTAATTTACAGAGACACTGTGTGTGCTGTGTACATCATGAGGGGGTGACACCATTCCTTGTTACCACTCCAGGTTCCGTACTTGTCTGCACAACCAAGTTGCAATATTTTCAGGGTGGCATTGAGATAGTGGAGGGGATTTGCCATGTATGAGAAGAGTCAGCGAGAGACATCTTTCCAGAAGGGAATGATGAGCATTGACATCCTCGTAATAATGTAAACACTGATTATCAATTTTTAACAATCACCATTAGCATAGATTGGGAGTAAGTGAAGAGGAAGTGGATATGGATGTGTGAAGAGAAAATACCTTTATTGACTGTGTATTGTTAATTAAATATTTTGTGAACCAAAAAAAGTTACATTCCTCAAGTGTCAGACGATAAGCAGATTTATGAGAAAAAGCTTTAGCATGATTAAAAAAACCGGCAATCATCATTTTGCCTTTCTCTGGGTTTGAATAAATTTTTCTTTCACGTATATAAGATAGTTAAATATGCTAAAGGAGGCAATGAATAATGTTTAAGATAGACCGAGAG
Organism: Dugong dugon; assembly: GCA_030035585.1. Lineage (NCBI taxonomy): Eukaryota > Metazoa > Chordata > Mammalia > Sirenia > Dugongidae > Dugong > Dugong dugon. The sequence continues at coordinate 107,093,731 of CM057466.1, read as the reverse complement.
GTAACAGTATAGGCATATGATTTAGGAATGTGACATAATAAAAACAGCTCAAAGATTTGAGAATGGTTGTTTCTAGGGAGCAGCAATGCAAGGTAGGAAGGTGTGGGGCACAGTGATTTTCTGAAATGCCATCTGGTTGTATAATTCTGAGTAGAGCTTCTAGAAATGTTTTTCAGCACCATCAACAAAAAAGGTTTCAACACATACACCTACAAAATGCTTTATCTTATATGGGTAGAGTGAGAGTGTTGAGGCCTCTGAGCCAAAGACCACCCAGCACAGCCTCTAGTCCAGACTATAGCAAAGGAGACCACCTACCATGGCGAATGGCAGGGCATGGAGCAGGAGGATGTTGGTTTGGCCCGACTCTATGAATTTGGCTTCTGTTAAGAGACTGGGGAGGGAGGTTTCAAGGAACTGGGGATTTATTCTGGGTTGGGTCCCAAACTGGAGATGGCCAAATGGAGCGACGCTAAAGCTGTAATTGGCACAGAAGCAGCAGTCAGCACGTTGGCTGGGCGAGGGCTGTGTGGTAATTGTGGTTTGCATAGAGACTCTTTTTGTCTGTGCCTAGGTAGGATAACAGAGTGGTCTTGTATTTTCCTTACCCCAGACCCTCAATCAACAATCTCCAGTGAGTTGGGTGGTAGGTTTGTGCCTTGCTATGGGGGTGCCTTTGCTTCTAGGCCCTTTCAGTGGACAGAATTAGAAATATATTTTTGAAAATTCATGAGTTCATACTGATAACTTTAATTTTAGACCGGTAACACAAGAAGAGTTCTTCCTATTTTCCCCATTCCATATTTGTATATCTCTTCCTCATAGTGACAACGCTGGTTCCCAACATCAATCTATTTACTCATTTCCTCTTTACTACAGCATGCACACAATAGTTTCAGAATCACTACATGAGTGCTCCTACCAACAAGTTAGTGTCACTTTCCTACTAAGTAAAGTTCAAGATTTTTTGAAATTATTTCTGTGTTAAGAATATAGCGCTAGTACTAAGAGGTTACAGTCAGAGAACTATGCTCAAAAGTAGCTTGAATTAATTCTGTTTTCTGTGTGGTTATATATTTGATGTATACTTAAGTTCATTATTTTTTTACTTGTATTCAATTTTAGTTTACTTTTTCCATCTTTTCATTTAAATTTTTTATATGCAAAGCATATGCATAATTTAAAAGTCAAAATCATAGAAAAGAGGTACACTCAGAGAAGTCTTATTCGCGTCTTTGCTCCCTCACCCCCTTTCCACCAACCTCCACACACATGTGAATGTTTTCATTAGTTTATGGTTTATTCTTTCTATGTGTCTTTTTGCAAAATAAGCAAATACATATTTTTTTTTAATTTTCCCTTTTTTTCTTACAGAAATGGTAGCATGCTATATATACTCTTTGTACTTTGTGTTTTCATTTAAAATATACCCTGCAAGTCACTCTATCTTAGTTAATAGGAACCTTCCTCATTTTTCTTTTTTAAAACTCCATTATGTGGGTGTGCCATAGTTTGTTTGGTTTCTCACAGATGAGCATACACTGTTTTCAGTATTTTTCTATTATAAATAATGCCACAATTATGAAAAACCTATTCTTATGTTGCTTTGTACTTACGGAGGTATATCTTCAAAGCAAATTCCTAGAATTGCTGGGTCAAAGGGCGACACATATGTAGTTTTGCTAGTTTCTTGCAAATTTTTTTTGCTGAGGCATCTTCCTGCCCCACTAGCAGTATATGAGAGGCTAGTTCTCCCACAGTCTGCTGTAGGAGTTTCTGCTATGCTCCAGCCCACATTCTCTCACTTTACCTGAGTTCACCTGGAGTTGCAGTAGGCAATTCTTAGGTCAGGACACTTCCCACCTCAAGCACTTGTGTCTCTCTTCTCTTCCAGAGGGGTAAGTAGAAGTCCACCAGGCCCAGATGGGAGGCCCATTTCTCAGAGGTTGAAAGAAAATGGTTTGTGTGACTTGAGTGTATAATTTGGAGATTGTTATGGATTGAATTGTGTCCCTTAAAGAGAGTTGTTAAAGTCCTATCCCCTGCCCAGGTGATTGTGACCTTGTTTGTGGGAATATCATTTTTCTTTGCAGATGTTATCAGTTAGATTATCAAAGCCATACCAGAGTAGGGTGGGTCCTTGCAAGGCAGCAGAAGCAGTTTCTCCTCTGACCATCTGCATGACCCTTACACTGAATCTGTAGAGAAAGAATGTGCCCTAGGGGAAGCCAGTTTGCTCCCCTAATGCCTTAGGGGTAAGGTATGTGATTAACTATCTAATTGTACGCTGGCAAGATCTAATCTGACATCCAAGAAGGGGAGGGAATGTTCTTCCTTTGATACCATCAAGGCTGGGGGTAATAACTGCAAGACCATCACGCACCCTGAGCCCAGACTGTGTCAAGAGGTGCCTACCTCTTTCTCCCTTTCCCCCTTTTCCCATGCTTTCCAGCACATATACCACTCCTGGTTCATACTACATAACCCTTGGGTCCCTTTGTCCCTTTGTTCCTTCAGCCATAACGCATTAAGGGGCCAGCATAGAAGAAGTTTCCTTGTCCTCTCACCTTGGAATGGGGACCTATTGGGGGTACCAGTCCAAGATAAATCTTACCCAGTTTCTCTTCATCCTTATTACTGTGTAGGTAATAAAAGCTTGTGGTCTTGCTGCTGGATAATAGCAATTATTTCCCGAGAGCTATAGCCTTGCACGAACTTACTTTGATTTTTCATCCTCAGCTCACCGCAGTCCTAATCCTAATCACTTCTGAGTGGAATTTTATAAAAGAGAAGGACAGACATGGAAACAGAATCACACACACCAGGGGAAGACAGTATGTGAGTATCTATCTTCAAGCCAAGGGATGCCAAGAGACGCCCGAGGCCAGCAGATGTTTAGAGAGTCAAAAGTAAGAGGGCATGGACACTTGAATTCCGGACTTCAGTCCCCTGAACTGTGAGATAATACATTTCTGTTCTTTAAAGCCATCCACTTTGTAGTCGTTTGTTACAGCAGCCCTGGGGGTGCTAAGACATGGACCCATGAGGATCTTCTCTGGACAAATTGTGAAGGGCATCGTATGCCTTCTGTAAAACACAAAATCAAACAAGAGCATCTGCAGCCGTGTCAGAGACGCAGGATTGTGTCCGCATTCTTCCACACCATGTGTCTGTGTGAATGTGGAAATGGAATGCTGTTTTTATTAAAGAGGTTGTCGTGAGCAAAGTGGCTGGAGGGAAGTGTTCATGCAGTGAGGTAAATGAGAAATGACATAGGACAGGTAAAGAAGGGGGAGGACTCTGTAAGACTTTGAAAGTGAAGCTGCAGTGCTTGAATCGATTGCATAGCATTTTTCCAAAGTGTGTTCAGTGGTATATGCTAAAAGGTGATAGATAAAAATACAATTTCACAGTCAATTAGTTCGAGAAATAGAGGGTTAAACTAAGTTCAATTGGTTTCTTTGCTGCTGGGTTTGCAGAGCCTTTAATATGCTGCTTTGAGTGATTTCTCTCCAAAAAAGGAACAAAGTGAGCAGTTCCTCAAACTTGTTTGTCCACAAAATCCACGTTTTCTGGAATGGCTTATGGCGATCAGAGGATGCACTTTGGAAAACATTGCCAGAGGAAGTCACTTGCCAATGGACATTTCTGATCTGAGGAGTATCACAGAAGAAACGCAGTATGGTATTGTGGCAATTAACTTCGGAACTTTAGGTAAGTGTCTTAACTTCCAGGAGGCTCATGTCACTATCTGCTGAGTGGGGAAAAAAATCTAACTCCTACAGGTGGGTGATTTAGTGTTGAGGTTAAGAGCGTGGGCTCTAGAGTTGGGCATTTGGGTTCAAATTCTAGTTTTGCTACCTAAAAGGTGTGGGGGACTTTGGGCAAATTACTTATCCCAACTCTGCCTCAGTTGCATCAAAATAGTGGTAGAATAACAGCAATTCCTAATCTATAAATGCTTAAGCAAATGAAGGAAAACACGTAACGCATTAGACAAGTGTTGGGCACGAGTAACCATTCAGTAGTCATTCCCTCTGATGTTTATAGTTGGAGGAGTAAGTGATATAATTAGTAAGGCCCTTCCTCTCAGTATTGTTATCAGAAAGCAGTAATTCGGAGAGTTGACCTGAGGACAGTTTGTAGGGCGAGTTAGGCATGTGAGTTTGTTGTCCTACATTGGAGGCTTTGAGCCCCAGGAGGATGAGCATGAAGGTGGGGAGGAAGAAGTTGCCTCTATGAGTATTTTCCTGGAGATTCTGCAGTGTTTGATGGCTGAATATGAGGGATCCAAAAGGACCACGCAAGGATGGTCTCAAGGGTGAGCCCAGACACAAGGAGGTGGGCTTCGCAGCCTCCGTGAGTGAAGGGTGTCCTGGATATTAATGTGTAAGCCTGAGGGTCTTAGCATCCTGGTTTAAAAAGTAATAGATAATTTCTGGTTGTAATAAATGCAAGAAAACAAAGACTTTTCATCTGTTTTTGCAGAAACCTGATCAATGTTTGTAAAGGAACGATCTGATTGAATAGCTGTACTACAAGGCAAATTTTGCCTGTGATGCAACTTAGAACTTTGAGGACATCTCAGCTTTTTATTTAGGGCACTGAAGTGGTGAAATTGCTCCTCTGAGAGAAAATTAAGCGTGAGAAAGGCTTAATGATGCTCAGAATGAAGAAGAGAAACAGTACAAGAAGGAGGAATTGAACAAGTCCCTAGAGAAGTCAATATGCATAAATTAAAGAATGAGAGAAGCAGAAAATGTGGTTGAAATAGCAGAGAAGATTTAAGTACGGGAAGCTTAGCAAAGTGACATAAAACAAGCCAAATGTATCAAATTATGTATACAATTATGTATTTTACTTTGAGATAGAAATTTAGCCCAAATTTGTCATCATCTTCTCATTTTTTTGTCTTGTGCCCTTGGATACTAACCTTTGCGAACCCATGGTAGTCCAGAATCCCATTATCAGAAAGTAACAAATCTAAAAACATTTGAACAAGAAATATTTTAATGAATCAGTATCTGTAGTTAATAATGAATTAAATACACACGTATTGCTTGACTTTAGTCTAAATGTTTTCTTTTTTCTACCTCTCTTTCTTATTATTTCTTTCCACAAATTGTCTTATCCCTCAGCCAACAGGATGCCAAAACACGGTGCTGACTACCATGGATGAATGAATTTTCCCAGATGACAGTACCTTTTTGTGCACCAAGCTCTATGGCTCTGAATAAGCCAGAGTGAATGCTTTGGGAAAGAAGGAAGGAAATCAATTAATTTGTATTGGCTGGAGTGGTAGCCAGAATAAAGCCTCCCAAAATGTCCATGTCCTAATCCCTGGGACCTGTGAATATGTTAGTTTACATGGCAAAAGGGATTTTGCAGATGTGATTAAGTTAAAGACCTTGAGATGTGAGATGATCCTGGATTATCTGGGCGGGTCCAAAGTAACCATAAACCTGTTGCTGTTGAGTGGATTCCAACTCATAGTGACCCTATTGGACAGTGTAGAACTGCCCCATAGAATATATTTACAGAAGCAGACTGCCACATCTTTCTCCCACAGAGTGGCTGGTAGGTTCCAACTGCTGACCTTTCAGTTAGTATCCGAATGCTTAACTACTGCACTACCAGGGCTCCTTAAAGTGATCATAGAGGTCTTTATAAGAGGGAGGCAGGAGCCAAAAGAAAGAGAGAGATGTGACAATGGAAACAGAAATCAGAAAGAGAGAGAGACTTGCAGATGCTGTGCTGCTGGCTTTAAAGCTGGAGGAAGGTGCACAAGCCAGGGAGGTCTAGGAGGCTCCTAGAAGCTGGAAAAGGTATGGAAGCGGATTCTCTCCTGGAGCCTCCAGAAGGAAACGCAGTCCTGCTGATAGTTGATTTTAGCCCAGTGAGACCCGTGTCAGATTTTAACCTCCGGAACTGTGAGATAATACGTTTGTGTTGCTTTAAAACAATGTTTGTGGTAATTTGTTACAGCAGCAATAGGAAACTCATACAGCCAGTGATACCTAAATTATGCCCCAATGTAGCCTCCCCTCCTATGGTGTCCCTGAAGAGAATAGCTTTGCTGTGCCAAGCAAGGCATGTTTATATTAGCTGATTGTTTGACCCACAAGCCCACGCAGAACCCTAGCCAGCTGGGTGGAACCCTAAGGAAGAAACTCTTTTACTGAAGGTAGGCTAGCTTTCCAGAGAAGGTGGAAACCTTCCTTGACCTCTTCCCTTAAGCCCAAACCCTAGTGATCAATGTAAGGAAAAGGCTAGACACACACAAGAACAATCAGCAGAAGAAAGTACGAGAGACAGGTACAGGTCCCAAACCGGGAAGGTAGCTAGTCCAGACTGTCAAATTTTGCAAGCCTCAATCTGACAGCTATGAGAGAGAGAAGAAAATGGGAAAGAGGAGACAGAAACAGAAAGATCAGTACAGACAGACTTAGAGACAAGAGGTAAGAGCAGCAGCAGAACATCCCGATTGCCAACCACACACAGATTCATGAGAAATAATCAGTTGTTGTTGTTTATGCCTCTAAATTTTGGGGATGGCTTGATGTGTGATTAGCAGCATATAAAGCAGGTAGATGTGTCCAGTTCTGGCCAATATGGCGTGGGGGAGTGGTGTTTGCTGTAGAAAGTTTTCCTTGCTGGTAAAAACAAAAAGAAGCAGTTCATGTTTTTCTGCCTCTAAATCTTTTCCTCAGAGCCATGGCCACCATCTTAGACAGAGGATGAGAGGACCATGTGTGTCTAGTTCCTGGAATGGAGGAAGAAGCGGTGGGCTCTGGACCTCACAGAGTGAGATGAGAGCAGCCCACTGATGCAGGACCCCTCTCAGCGAGGCCCCTCACTAACCAGCCCTTGCTAGCAGTAGTGAACAAAGTGTTTGGGGTCTGAGGGGCCAGGCAGGGGTCAGGCAGGAAAATGGAATGAAATCTATACATCTGAGCAGGAAGGAATTGAGGACAGGGGATTAGGCAGCTGCAGAACCGAAACCCAGAGGCCTAGACCTGGAGGAGAGTGGCCTCCTACCACACTCAGGTTTACTTGGAGATTTCAAGAAGCTGGGAGGTTCTAGGCACTTAGGAACTCCAGCCCATCAGTAGCCACCTCCAGAACAAGTGCAGGGACTTTCCAGAAAAATCCAGGAGGATTTGTTTCAAACCTCCTATCTGTCAAAACACCTGTGTCTGCCTACCCAGCTAAGGAATGATACGCATAAATTTGCAGAGTCTGACATCAGTTGGACAGAAATTAAATTTGGCTTCTCTTCTTATTTCCAAACTTCATGCAAGTTCCTTTCATTGGTGGGATCTGACTTGAAATCCTGCTGTGGGGATTCTGATGAATGTAACATCCAGGGGGCCTGCTCAAAAATCTAGGAGAGAACAGAGCAGGGGGAATGTGCTGTGCGGTCTGACAGGCAGACACTTCTGGCAGCCACAGCATCCCGTCTCCTCCGGGGACTGAGCCAGAGCCCAAAGGAGGAGGCCTTACACTCTCCCTTTGAGGCGAGACTAGGATTTTTGAGCACCAGTTGGGCTTTTTACCACCTTCTTTTTCCTCCTTTCACGCTAAGAACAAACCTGCAAAGTAAGAGCGAAGATCCAGAGTTAGGATCAACAACTGTGTATTGAGTGCCTGCTATGTGCTCAGCCCTGCTTTTGGCTTTGGGGATACAGCTCAACTATCTTGGTTTGCCTGTGACTATTCCAATTTTAGCACCAAAAGTCCCGTGACCCAGTAAACCTCTGGTCTCAGGGAAAGCAGGAGGTTGGTCACCATCGACGCAGCTGTGGACAAGACAGTCTTTGCACTAAGGAACGCATAGTCAAGTCGGGGAACCCAGAGACAGACAATCTGTTGCCATCTAGTCGATTCCAAATCATAGCAACCTTATAGAACAGAGTAGAACTGCCCTATAGGGTTTCCAAGGCTGTAATCTCTATGGGAACAGGTCACCAAGTCTTTCTCCTGAAGAGTGGCTGGTGGGTTCGAACCACCCACCTTAGCAGCTAAGTTCTTAACAAATGTGCCTCCAGGGCCCCTTTGAGACCGACAATAAACCAAAAACCAACCCATTGCCATCACATTGATTCTAACTCACAGGGACCCTATAGGGCAGAGTAGAACTGGCTTATAGGGTTTCCAAGGCTGTAAATCTTTACAGAAGCAGACTGCCACACCTTTCTCTCATGGAGCAGCTAGTGGGTTCAAACTGCCAACCTTTTGGTTAATATCTGAGCACTTTAACCACTGCACCACCGGTGCTCTTAAGAGATATAGAAGCGTCATTTTTCTGGTAGACCCAGCCTGCCTTCCCAGCACCGGGTGGTATGTAGCACCCCCAGGCTTTTGGTCAGGGTAGGCAACTTCCACGTGCCAGAAAGAGGCCCTACTTCTGTGACCCTGCATTGTTAGAAGCTTCCTACTGATACGGGTAATCCTGCTGAGGGATGGTGAAATAAATCAGACAGTGCAAGTCTCTTTGGATCAGAATGAATAATTGACACTACTCGCTGATGTGGTCACAGGCCTTTATTACTTACATGGTAGTCAGGATGATGATAAACACAGCAGGGTTTATCCCAAGCCAATCCCCCCAAAAAGGCTTCCGTCCAAGGGTGAGACATTTAGTCACCTCTACGCATGCCCGTCGATGCATTGTGGGTGAGGAAACAAAGGGACAGAAAAAACCAGGGCTTATATAGCAAAAACCAGAGGGTATGCATGCTGGAGTGCACAGGAAAAAGGGTAGGGGGCTAAGAGGAAGGTGCCTTTGTTCAGGCACAAACAGCATGGCTATCCCATGACCAAACTGCCTAATATTATTTCCCCTCTAGCAACAAGATCAATTCTGCTGATTACTGATACAGCAGCTTAGAAAAACACCAAGGGGTCAGTTTCCCATGGAGCACTTTCTTTGATGTTACTGGAGTCATGGCGACAAGAAGGGAATAGGGGAGAGAGAGACCCAATTCCCAGCTTACATCTCAGAGAAAGTCCTGGACCCAAGGCCTCAGCCTAGGTGCCTGGATGGGTATTGTAGAGGCAGACTGCACTCCCAATAGCTGGGTAAGAATGACATCATGGTCTCCAAGGGAGCTTACCAGGAGGGAATGTGGCCCGAGCCACCTTGTTCACTGCTGTACCAGGTGACCAACCACTCTGGTTGGCCCAGGACCGAAAGGTTTCCTGGGACACGGGACTTCAAACCCACAGCCATGTAGATGGCTGTTGGGATGATCATAGAGTTTATCATCCAAACCAAGACACTTTTGAGAATGAAATGGGGAACTGTTAAAAACACACCAATTCAACTAGGTGCATATTGGAAGTGTACCAGGGAGCCTAAGACATGTTGTTGCCCTCACTACCTTAGACAATCTTCATGTCGGATTCAGATTCTGGGGAGGTGTGGCTTATCGTGTAACTGAGGCTCTGGGCTTTTTCCCAGGCCCTGGCCATCGTGGCAGCTGTGGGAACAATGACTGTGGTGTAAATGTTAACTAAAGAGCTCAAATATAAACTATATCACCCAATTGGAGACTAAATATTCACCAGAAAAGAGAGGAACAACAGCAACAACAACAACATAAAGAAACTCAGAAGTTTTCAGTGAAAAACTCTGGGAAGAATCTGTTTCAATTTAAACACATATATGTTTTGGAATTTATTTATTTTTAAATAACATGAGGTGCAGGAGTACAAGAGGCAAAGTAACCTTGTCAGTGCTTGGGGTCTTGAAAGGTTCCAACTGGCCCTGCCAGGAGTGAAGCACACTTTCCCAAGAGTAACATGGGGAGGTGTCATGGATTGAATTGTGTCCCCCAAAAGTACCTGTCAACTTGGCTGGGTCACGATTCCCAGTATTGTATGATTGTGTACCATTTTGTAATCTTATTACATCACTATGATATAATAAGATGGATTAGCTGCAGTTATGCTGATGAGGTCTACAAGATTAGATAGTGTCTTAAGCCAATCAATCTCTTTTGAGATATAAAAGAGAGAAATGAGCAGAGACACATGGGAACCTCATACCACCAAGAAAGCAGTGCCAGAAGCATTTGAGATTCCTGAGCCGAGAAGCTCCCAGACCAAGGGAAGACTGATGACACAGACCTTCCTCCAGAACCAACAAAGAAAGCCTTCCCCGGAGCTGACGTCCTAAATTTGGACTTGTAGCCTACTGGACTGTGAGAGAATAAACTTCTCTTTGCTAAAGTCATCCACTAGTGGTATTTCTTTTAGAGCAGCACTAGATGACTAAGACAGGAGGGGAGTGCTGGCCTTGCTGGGTGCTCCCCAAGTCTCAGGCAGGGTCTGTGCTACCATCAGTGTGCTGAGGATTGGGGGCCCCACAGCTCATGGAAGATGGATCAGGATTTAAACTCAGGTTCAAATACAGAAGGGGATGGAATGAGCTCTGTTGACAGACAGGGCTTGGAAGGAGATAGCAGTTGCATGTCCCTGCTGGTCTATGTAGAATGGGATGGAATGAGCTCTGTCAGGGGACTGGGGCTGGGGAAGGAGATAGCAGATAGCTACATGTCCCTGCCTGTTCACATAACCACAGCTGTCTGGTGCTTCCTGGTGTCATTGAGAACAAACCTCAGAGAAAAACTTAGTACTGCCCGGAGCCTGATACTCCAGGCCAGGAGTCCTTACAACTTTCTTGCAAATATTTGTTTCCTTGAAACTGTGAGATCATCAGGATAGAGAAGGTTTTAAACGGAGGAGGAAGTAGAAGACCGGGCCAAGGGAATCCTGAGTGAAGCCTAAGGAGCAGGACACGGATCCCTGCTTCAGGTACTGCTTGTCCAAATGGCTCAGCACTGTCTGGTTTTACCGGGATGTGCGTGTGGCAAAATGGTCTTCACTTAGTATACTGTAGAGTTTTTCCTGTCTAAATAAAGATCTGCATAATCACTGAACTCCATCATGTGGATTTACCACAACTAATTTAGCTAGTCCACTAGTAATAGATACAAAGACTGTGTCTAATTTTTATTAATGTAAGTCATGTTGTAATAAACATGTACCCATTTTTTAAAATGTACATCTTTGCTAAATTTGTTTAATTTATCCTTCCTTAGGAGGAGTATGTTGAGGTGGCTTTGCTGGGTCAAAGAATAGAACAAGGTGGACTTTTCATACACATTGCTTAACTCCCCTTTAGAAACCAATCATCAGATTATGCTCCACCGACAGCATTTGGCATTTAGATTTCCACTCACCCTTAACCCTGGTAGTATAGTGGTTAAGAGCTACAGCTGCTAACCAAAAGTGAGCAGTTCGAATCCACCAGGTGCTCCTTGGAAACTCTGTGGGGCAGTTCTACTCTGTCCTATAGGATTGCTATAAGTCGGAATTGACTCGACAGCAATGGGTTTGGTTTTGGTTTTGTTAACAGTGGTCATTGCCATTCCTTTTGCTTATGTGCTGACAAATCTGGTAAGCAAAAATTAGTATGCCATTGTTTTTATTTTCATTTATTACGACTGGTCAGATTAAATACGTTTCTATTTGTATTCCTTCTTTTGTGCATTGCTATTTAGCATCCATTGCCAATTTTTCTATTGAAGTGTTTGTGTTTTTTGGTCATTGATGTTTAAGCACTTTATATTTAAAAAAATATATATTCCTGTTTCATAACTTCCATATACCACTCTCCAGTGTTTCCTGCCTTTTTGCTTTGTAACTGTACATCTGCCATGCTAGAGTTTCAAATTTTTATGTAGGGAAGGCCATCACATTTTTCCCTGGCTTTGGTATTATATAAAAAACAAAAACCTGTGTCCACTCTAGGTTTATAAAACAAATTCTCCCATTTTTTAGAGTCTTTTTGTCATTTAAATTATTAAAAGATTTGCAATTTATGCTGAGGTAATAGGTGAATGTATTAATTAGGGTTCTTAGTTGTAGCGGCTCAAAATAAGTCTCCCTTACAAGGACGGGCTTTATTGAGAGCATATGGAGTAAGTCACAGACTGAATGGCCTGAGGGGGAAGCTTACTCAATGCTAGTCAGCTAGCAGTAGGTCCCCCAATGGTGCCATCAGTGGGCCTGGTGCAGACGGCACCCCACCTCAGCCACAGCTACTGCTGCATGTCCCTGCCCACATGGGACACCAGGCTCCAATGCTTCAGACAGAACATCTGCACTATATTTTCTGGAGGCTCCTGCTGCCCCCCTGGCCAGAATGGACCCTATGGGCTTGCCTCCTTCCTCCCTCCTTCAAATCCCTCGAGCTTCTGATTCAAAATGAGAGAAGACGTGTGGCGTTGGGTCACGGGCCAGACCCACGCAATATGGGAGGCTGACGAGCTGAGGATCTGGCCCTGAGATGAGTGATTCTCTGACACCACGTGGGTGTGCAGAGGCTGAGCTGCCCAGGCAATGACAGATGTCCACAATGATGAGGGCTGTCCACGTGATCAGTCAGTTTCTCTATTACTGTGTTAGACAATCAATTCTTTGCTACTGAACTGAAATGTCATCATTTTCATATACTGAAATTCTGTAACTCCTCAGTCTGCTTCCAAACCTTCTATTCCTACAGAATAAAACACTTAACATTGTAGCTTTAAAAGCATTTTAATATCTGGTAGTGGAAGACCCCTAACTCTATTTTTCTTCTTTTTAAGAATATGCTGTGCTATTCTTACGCATTTAAACAGAGATCCTACTAATTAAGAATTTTTATTCTACGAATATTCGTAGACACAAACCACGCTAAGAACCAGAGGAAAACTACCCCTGGCTGCCTCCAGGGGCATTGGCATCACTTGTAGAGTGTAGTCAATGACAAGTGGCTTCATGAACTGACCCTGACCTGCTCAGAAGTGTAACTAAAAAAACCCATTGTCGTCCAGTAGATTCCAACTCATAGCAACCCTATAGGACAGAGTAGAACTGCCCCATACGGTTTCCAAGGAGTGGCTAGTAGATTCAAACTGCTGACCTTTTGGTTAGCAGCCGAACTCTTAACCACTGTGCCACCAGGGGTCCAAAGTGTAACTAGAGATTATATACAATTCCATATAAATTTCTAAATAGTTTTGAAATAGTTTCCCAAAATTTAATCTTGTCATAGAGGAGCATAGCATGTACCTCAACTTATTCAAGGCTTTTTTTTTTTTTTTAAATTCCTTTGATAGAATTTATAGAGTTCTTTGTATAATTCCCTTATTTCCTTGGAACTACCCCGTAGGGTTTCCAAAGAGTGCCTGGTGAATTCGAATTGCCAACCTTTTGGTTAGCAGCTAAACTCTTAACCACTGTGCCACCAGGGCTCCGTGTGTACATATACAGACATATATATACATACATGTATGTGTGTGTGTGTACTTTTTGCTAATCTTTCGGAAATGACAAAACAAAACCACTGAGTTTTATAAACTTATTTTGCTAGATACCTTATTTAATGTTTTCACTTGTCCTTTTTTATTTGATCCTCATGGTGATCATCTAAAAATAATACATTTTAAATTATTCTTCAATATTTATAATTCTGATTTCTTTTTCTTAACCTATTACTTAAAACTTTCAGAGCAATGTTAATTACAGAGAGTGGTAGTGGTCCTCCTTGTCTTATTTAGGAATTTAATTGAGATTCCTAGTGTCTCAGCATTAAGCAGAATGTTTGCTCTTAGTTGCTAATCAATTTTCTATATCATGTTAAGGAAATCCCAAAATTGCTATGAGTTATTATCGGGACAGTATATTTAAAATTATCAAGTGCTTTTTTATCATTTACTAGATTAAGTGATATTGTCATCTGTTAATCATAAATGCCATTTGTTTATTAAGAATTTGAGACATTTGTCTTGTGGCATCTCTTTCTTTCTATATTCAGTTAATTGTTTCGTCATGGTGCCCTTGAACTTGTTCTTCTATTCCCTGCATTTCCTATAAACTATTAGTTCTTTCTGGAGGCTTGGCTGGGCTCAGGTTCGGTTACTTTGGTAAAACTGTACAGGTGGGGCTGTATTCTTCCTATTGCATCACATCAGGAGGCCCCTCATGTCAGGTTGTCCCACTCTTAGTGATGTTAAGGTTCATCAGAGGACTAAGGTATTGTCAATCAGCAGTTCTTTTCATTATAAAGGTACCCACTAACCTTTCATCTAATGGTTTTAGCATCCATTGACGATTGTTGTCTTGATCCGTTGTTTTAATAACCCATCCACTGCCACTGAGTCGATTAGATTCCAACTCATAGTGACCCTATAGGACAGACTGGAACTGCTCCACAGGGTTTCCAAGGGTGTAATCTTTACGGAAGCAGGCTGCTACATCTTTCTCTCAAGGAGCCGCTGATGGGTTTGAACTGCCGACCTTTCTGTTAGCAGCTGAGCGCGTAACCACTATGCTACCAGAGCTCCTTATTGTTTTAATAGGGGCTGCAAAACTGTGATTTAAAAAAATCTATTATTATTTTTCCACTTTGTGGATGAATTCTTTTATAAATAGGAACTTACCTCCACTAACCATTTGGTCACCCTGAAATGCAATTTGTACAGGAAAGGCAGGTTAAATGCTTGATTCTTTCCGTTTACTTACAGTTTGCTAGAACAATGAGCTGGTGCCCCGGCAACCTTAGAGAAAAGAGGCAGCTATGTGATGCTGCATCCAGTGATGTCATGAGTTTTGCTGTGCTTTCTATTTCTGTCAACAAGTGGTATTGTTAGAGAATATTTTTACTTTTCAGCTACTGAAAAGGCTTTTGATAAGGGTCACTGAGAAAATGTTGGAGGGAGGAATCTTGTTCATCTCACTGAGTGGTGGATGTATTTACTTGGCCTCACTACTTTTCCAAATATGGGGGCCAAGATACTGGGATGCCTGTGTCCCTCCGGGAACAGATACAAAGCTAATTATTAGGTTCTTTATATTACAAGATTTCAGGAGCCTCCAAGAAGAAGCTGAAGAAACCAGAAAGGATGGACCCCTACAGAGAAACATCAAAAGCAGTGAACATTCTACCCCTCTTCATAATAGCAATAGCTTCTTTATGGAATGTGGGTGATAGTGAGGATGATGATGGGGGTGATGAAGATGTATGTATGTTTATGTGTAAACACTCAATTAAGAAGTGATTATTAAAAATAGAATAATTTGGGCAAAGCACCTAGTCTACATAATTTTGGATTCTGCGAATCAGGGAGTAGGCAACACAAACCTTCAAGTCCAGATCCCATAGATTTAAGTGGCATCTGTTATAATAGGCTATGGCGTCCAGTGTGTTGTGAGTAATCTATGTAGACACAGACTGTTTCAGCCAGTGCTTCAGGTCAGTATGAGGAAGAGTTGGTCCAAATCAGATCAGTTTTGTCTTTGGGTTTGTCCTGCAAAATCAATGTGTGTATGATTCTTAATCTTATGTCTTAATTAGTAGGGAGTTGGAAAGATGAGGCAAAAGGAAAAGTACACGTTGGACACAGGATGGAATCTGGACTGTGGTTAGTATACTGAATACATCATGTGAAACCTAACAGATGGAATTCATTGCTTCATCCTCATTCAGCAAATATCAATCAGCACCCACTGCACGCCAGGCACCATCCCAGACTCTGGGGACAGATCAGCAATTGAGCAAAACTTCATCCCTGCCTGAAGGATTTATTAAGAAGCTCTGGTGGTGCAGTGGTTAAGTGCTTGGCTGCTAACTGAAATGTCTGTGGTACAAACCCACCAGCCACTCTATGTGAGAAAGATCAGGCAGTCTGTTTCTGTAAATATTACAGCTTTAAAACCCTATTGGGCTTTTCTACTCTGTCCTATTTGGTCGCTAAGAGTAGGAATTGACTCGATGGCACCGGGTTTGGATTTTTTTTGTGAGAGTTTTATTAGGTTATAATAAGAAATGCACCAAATAAATGGGCAATTACAATCAGATGTGATCAGCATTTCAGTGAGGATATATTTGGGGTTCTTTGAGTGTGACGTCTAAGCCAGTCTTGGGGGACTTAGGGCGCGTGCCTGAGCTGAGCCCTGCTGGGCAGGAGAAGGATGGAGAAGTGCAGGCAAAGGTGTGCAAAGAGCCTGCCCTATCAGAGTTGTTCCTCAATTGTAAGATGGCAGGTGCAACTAGAGTGTAGGGTGGGTGTGAGCGGAAGAGTTATAAGACAAGAGACTGGAAAAAACGGCAGAGAGCAGGTCTTGACAGGCTTTGTAGTCAGTGAGAGGCTTGGACCTTTGCTGAGGACAGTGAGGCAGCCAGTGCACATGGAAGGGGTGGCATAAGTCAGGGAGGTTTCTAGAAAGCTACCTCCAGCACACAGTAAACACTCAGCAGACATAAAAGCCCTGGTGGCACAGCGGTTAAGTGCTCAGCTGCTAACTGAAAGGTTGGCAGTTCAAACCCACCAGCTTCCCTGTGGGAGAAAGCTGTGGCAGTCTGCTTCCACAGATTTATAGCCTTGGAAACCCTATAGAGCAGTTCTACTCTGTCCTATAGTGTTGCTATGAGTCGGAATGGACTCAGCAACGGTAGATTTGGTTTTTGTGGTTTTTTTGGTAGGCATTTGTGTAAGGATAGGCAGCATTTAAGTTTCGTGATCCATGCTTGCAGACATAATGTAGTCCAGCAGGAGAGAGCCTATCTGCATCTATGATGGCATCACCAAGCGTGCAGTTCAGGTAGCCCAGGCAAGTGCCGCCTCGTTAGTCAAATGCGGTCCTTTCTTCTCAGTATTTCTATGAATTGCATGAACTCTGACCTCCACCACCATCCTTCACGGCGGTTTAACCTCTACAACCTAATATATCAAAGGGATAGCAAACCTTCACAACCTAATATATAAATAAAACTAACTTTGCTGTCCTCTGGTACGACACAGAAATGATTGTGTTTCTAAGACATCAATACCAAACCAAACCCCTTGCCATCGAGTCGATTCTGACTCATGGCGACCCCATGTGTTACAGAGTAGAACTGTTCCGTAAGGTTTTCTTGGCTGTAATCTTTACAGAAGGTGACTGCCAAGACTTTCTTCCACAGTGCCACTAGGTGGGTTCAAAACGCCAACCTTTAGGTTAGTAGTCCAGTGCAAACTGTTTGCACTACGCAGAAGCTGCTAAACATGTGGTGATAGTTCTTAGCAAACACAAATTTATGTACTTTTTCTGTCAGAGAATGGAAGGCCAAAAAAACAAAGAAAAGAAAAAGGGTATGTAGAAGGTAGGACTGAAACTTGTTTAGATATGGTCAGAGATAAGAAAACTTCCTGAACTTAAGAGGCTTCTGAACAAGAATGCTTTGATTGGCAAAAAAAAAAAAAAAAAGGGAAGAAAAGGCAAAGAAACCAGCTTCAAGTGTTTTGTGTGTTGTTTTCATTTAAAGTTAGAACAGAGACGGAGCACCATCCTTTCAAGTTGTAGAAACTCGGGAAAACTAGAGGGACAGAGCTATATCTGAGTGTGAAGTGCATCTGAGTGGCTGAAAAGGAAAAGTTGCCTGCAGAAGCTGGTGTGCTTCTTGACTGGTGTTGATCCTTCAAAAAACATTTCTCCACAAAATATTAATGCTGTCCTTCTACTCCTACCTGAAGAAGCTGTGCTGGACAAGCTGAGAGCCCCTGCGGGTCCTGCGTGCTAACGAGGGAACAAGACAGCAGGGACACTGCCCATGACCAAAGAGAAGGCGAAGGGGCCAGCGCAAACAGGCGGCCTGTAACCAAGAGCAGGCTGGGAAAGAGAGAGCGAGCAGCCTCTCACCTCTCAAGGTCAGTAACCTACTTAGGAAAAAGATTGGAGGTGGCTAAGTTCACACATTTTAAATTAGCAGTGTGTGAAAGAGTGGGGCTGCCAATAAAACCCTATGACCAGTGATACAGCAGGGAAGAGAGCTACAGGGGAAAGCTGTCATTAGTTGAATGGTTGATGCTCCAATAAACCTGTAAGTTTAATGATGGGCACAGGTTAGTAAAAGGGTGTAGCTTCAGTACTTTTTGCTCAGTTTGTTCCTAGAATTGCATTTATAATAGATCTGACACTTTACTTCTTGAGAATAATAAAATAAAGCTAACTGGAGCAGTGTCTGTGTTACCAGGCTTAACCTTCTTGTGGTAAGAAAGACTGAGCCAGGATGAGCTTAAATATAAATACTCACTAGCTACTGACTTATTATCAATAAATGTCAGCAAACTTTTTATGTAAAGGGCCAGATATTTTACATTGTATAGGCCATATGTTATTGGTCAAAGTATTCTACTTCATAGGGTGAAAACAGCCATAGATGATATGTAAACAAATGAGTGTGGCTAGCAACTAACTCTGTTTACACAATCAGGCATTGGGCTGGATTTGGCCCAGGGACCCTAGTTTGCCAACCACTAATACTAGAGGGTCCTGGCTGAGCCCAAACAGAAATCCCTGCCCTGAACAGAGGTGGGTAGTTTAGCTCCTGGGGCAGATCCGTGACTTGCCAACGTTCTAGGGTATCCTTGGACTGGGGGAAACCCCTTGTCCCTCACCGGAAAGACTCTCCTCAGGAGATTTCTTTGAGGCAGGAGCAGAAATCTAGGCAAATAAGGTCTTGTGGAAATCCTACTGGAACCATGAGCCTCTTAACAGCTAGGGTGTCCTGGCAGAAGATGTCAAGCTCTTGCATCTGACAAGAAAGGGAGGAACAAAGGAACTCACACCGTTGTCTTCCCAGCCCCAGATACTTGTTCTCAGAGTGCAGCATAGGCTTTCTGTTTTGCAGTCCTCTGCTTCCCAGCATGTTCCACACATGTCAGTAGTTGTCCAGTCAAGTGTGGGATGGCATCAGAACAGAGATGGTCTCCCCATTACACACATGAGGTGTTTTGCGTGTGAGCTGGGGGTGGTGGGTTTGGAATGGTGGAGTGGAGACTAGAATCTTCCCAATGTTGAGAAACAATAGACAGCATGGAAAAAGACAGATAGCAATGCAACTGAGGAGAGCGAAGCTCCTGTCTGTGTGGTCAGCCTAAGGGAAGGGAGACAGCGTATCTGAAGAGCATCACCTAGCCCAGGTCACCAGAAGCCTGCAGTCAGAGGCAGGCTTGTGAGATAAACTCATACTCACGTGGTTAGCTGAAACACCTTTGGTAGTTGAGAAATTCAGTAATATTTTGATTAATGACTTCCTCTAGGATGAAGCTCTTTCATATAGACAGCTCTGTTAGAAAAAACCTCAAGCCAAAATCCCTTCATAAATCATGCAAAAAATGGCTGCCTACACAACAAAAATAGCTCAAGTGCAGGATTTATTTGTCTTTGGTCAGATGTTGATAAATAGGGCTTATCCTTTGGAAAGTTGTAAGAGCTGAACTTTACCTTCATCCACATGTCTCTTCTTGCCTTTGACTTGAATCTGTGACCTCTAGTCTCTCAATTTTAGACACTTAGAAAGTAGGTGCTTATGTTATCTTCATGTCTTAATTAAGTTGCTTTGGGTACCTTGGGCATGAAGGGGTTACTAAATAGTATTATCAGTTAGTACCCCTTTTCCAATAATCCTTCCACACACCTGATCCCTTACTCCCAGGGCAAGAAGGTTTGATGTAAGAGCTGCTGAGAGTGGAGGATGCTATATTACATCTAATTTCTTTGGAGTCTGTACCCAGCACACTGTGGCAGATATGTCCTCTGTCTCTTTGTCCCTCACACCTCTCTACCTGCACCTCTGCCCCACTTCACCCAGCCTTGACCCCCTTTCTTTTCCTGAAGACACACACAGGCACATATATTCATGCATAATGTATGTTTTGGCATTCGTTTAGTAAGATAATGATTTTTTTTTCATATCATAAACCACTTATCTGACAACTGGACTATGATCTTTTTGGGTTATTTATTTCCGGCCATTAGCATAGTATTTGTGACAAGGACTATGTCACTGAGCTCTCAGGATGTGCTGTGAGGCTGTCTGCATCTACCCACCAGGGTGGCTGAGGATCAAGTGATATGAATAACTATAAGGCCAACAGCAAATATGGTAGCCTCTGCAATTGGGAAGATCTGGGGTGAGTTTGGACTCTTGCTACTCACTAGCAGTAATTTGTTTTTTATTGAGGTGAAATTCACATAACAGAAAATTAACCATTTTAAAGTGTATAATTCAGTGGCATTTAGTACATTCACATTGTGCAACCATCACATTTGTCTAGTTCCAAAACATTGTCATCACCCTATAAGAAAGCCTTGTACCCATTAAGCAATCACTCCCCTACTCCCCCAGCCTCTGGCAACCACAAATCTACTTTCTGTCTTTATGGATTTACCTATTCTGGACATTTCATATTAAAAAAAAAAACACCTTACATTATGGGACCTTTTGTGTCTGACTTCATTCACTTAGCATAATGTTTTTAAGGTACATCCACATTGCAGCATGTATCAGAACTTCATTTCTGTTTATGGCTGAACAATATTTCATTCTATGGATATACCACAATTTATTTATCCATTCATCTGTTGATGAATATTTAGGTTGTTGATAAAGTCTTTTGATGCACAAAAGTTTTTAATTTTGATGAAGTCCAATATATATCTATTATATATATGTATATATGTATTATATATATGTATACATATATATTATATGCATATATAATACATATATACATAGTATATCTATTATATAGATGTATATATCTATTATATATATTATATAATATAATTATATAATTATTATAATATATAATAATATAATTATATAATATATATATACATATATATATAATACATATACACATATATAAATATAAATTTTGTTGTTGTTGAAAATATACACAGCAAAACATATACCAATTCAACAGTTTCTACATGTATAATTTAATGAAATTGGTTACATTCTTCGTGTTGCGCAACCATTCTCACCTTCCTTCAGGTTATTTGCTTCATCTCCTGTTTTTCTTTTGTCAGTTTGGCCAGTGGTTTATTGATTTTGTTGATCTTTGCAAAGAACCACCTTTTGGTCTTGTTAACTCTTTCAATTATTTTTCTATTTTCTATTTCATTTAATTCTGCTCTAATTTTTATTATTTGCTTTCTTCTGGTGCCCCACGGCTTCTTTTACTGCTCTGTTTCTATTTGTTCAAGTTGTAGGATTAATGTTTTGATTTTGGCCCTTTCTTCTTTTTGGATGTGTACATTTATTGTTATAAATTGACCTCTGAGCACTGCTTTAGCTGTGTCCCAAAGGTTCTGGTAGGATGTGTTTTCATTCTCATTTGATTCTGTGATTTTCTTTATTCCATCCTTAATTTCTTCTATAGCCCAGTAGTTTTTGAGCAAGGTGTTATTCAGTTTCCATGTGTTTGATTTTTTTTCCTTGCTTTTTCTGTTATTGATTCCCACTTTATGGCTTTATGGTCAGAAAAGATGCTTTGTAATATTTTGATGCTGTGGATTTTGTTAAGGCTTGCTTTATGGCCTAATATGTGGTCTATTCTGGAGAATGTTCCATGTGCGTTGGAAAAGAAAGTAGTATATTTGGCTGCCGCTGGGTAGAGTGTTCGGTATGTGTCTATGAGATCAAGTTGGTTGATTGTGGCATTTAGATCTTCTGTGTCTTTATTGACCTTCTTTCTGGATGTTCTGTCCTTTACCAAAAGTGGTGTGTTGAAGTCTTCTACTATTGATATGGAGCTGTCTGTCTCTCTTTCCAATGCTGTTAAGAGTTTGTTTTATGTATTTTGGAGCCCTGTCATTGGGTGCATAAATATTTATTATAGTTATGTCCTCCTGGTGTATTGACCCTTTAATCATTATATAGTCTGTCCTTCCTTATCCTTTGTGGTGGATTTTACTTTAAAGTCTATTTTGTCAGAGATTAATATTGCCACTCCTGCTCTTTTTTGATTGTTGTTTGCTTGATATATTTTTTTTCCATCCTTTGAGTTTTAGTTTGTTTGTGTCTTTAAGTCTAAGGTGTGTCTCTTGTAGGCAGCATATAGACAGATTGTGTTTTTTTCTGCCACTCTCTGTCTCTTTATTGGTGCATTTAGTTCATTTACATTCAGCGTAATTATTGATAGGTATGAGTTTGGTGCTGTCATTTTGATGTCTTTTTTTTGTGTTGTTGTTGACAGTTTCTTTGTTCCAATTATTTTTCTGTGCTGAGTCGTTTTTCTTTATGTATTTTCTTTTCATCTTTTTCATTGTTGTTGATTTTGTATTTGGTGAATCTTTCTGTTTTTCTCATTTTTTATTTTCATGTGTAGGATTGTTAGTTTCCTTTGTGGTTACCTTAGTATTTACCCCTGTTTTTCTCAGTTTAAACCAGTCTTTTATTTCTTTATATCGCCCTGACTTCCTCTTCATATGAAAGATCAATGACTACATTTTTTAGTCCCTCTTTTTTGTTTTAATGCTGTCATCTTTTACATAATGACATCCCTGTTTCCCTATTTTCAGCATTTTAGCTTTGATTTATTTTTGTGACTTCCCTATCTGGGTTTATATCTGGTTGGTCTGTCCTGTGTTCTAGTCTTGGGTTGTTATCTGATGTTACTGATTTTCTAACCAGAGGACTCCCTTTAGTATTTCTTGTAATTTTGGTTCTGTTTTTGCAAATTCCCTAAACTTCTGTTTATCTGGAAATGCCCTAATTCTGCCATCATATTTGAGAGACAATTTGCTGGATATATAATTCTTAATATATCTTGGCAATTTCTTTCCTTCAAGGCTTTATATGTGTCATCCCATTGCCATCTTGCCTGCATGGTTTCTGCTGAGTAGTCTGAGCTTAGTCTTATTGACTCTCCTTTAGTAGATGACTTTTCATTTATCCCTAGCTGCTCTTAAAATTCTCTCTTTATCTTTGGTTTTGGCAAGTTTGGTTATAATATGTCTTGGTGACTTTCTTTTGGGATCACTTTATGTGGGGTTCGATGAGCATCATGGATAGATATCTTCACATCTTTCACAATATCAGGGAAGTTTTCTGCCAACAAATCTTCAATAACTCTCTTTGTATTTTCTG
Organism: Dugong dugon; assembly: GCA_030035585.1. Classification (NCBI taxonomy): domain Eukaryota; kingdom Metazoa; phylum Chordata; class Mammalia; order Sirenia; family Dugongidae; genus Dugong; species Dugong dugon. Next base: position 107,070,762 of record CM057466.1, on the reverse strand, counting down.
CTATCCCCCCCCCCGTTCTGGTACTCCAATCACTCGTAGGTTATTCCTCTTGATAGAGTCCCACATACTTCTTAGGGTTTCTTCATTTTTTAAAATCCTTTTATCTGATTTTTCCTCAAGTTGGTGTCAAGTGCTTTATCTTCAGTCTCACTAATGCTGACTTGCATTGCCTTAATTCTGCTCCTATGACTTTCTAGTGAGTTGTATAATTCTGAAATTTTATTATTAATCTTCTCAATTTCTCTTTGCTGTCTCCGTGGATTCTTGAAGCCTGTTAAATTGTCATTGTGCTCTTCTATAATCTTCTTAAGTTCCTCTATTGCTTTATGTGTTCCTTGGCTTGTTCTGCATTATACATGATCTCCTTCCTGATATCTTGAAGAGTTCTGTATATTAATCTTTTGTATTCTACCTCCAGTAATTCCAAGAAGTTGTCTTCCTCTGGAAAATTTCTTGATTCTTTGTTTTGGCCACTTGCTGAAGCCATCATGGTCTGCCTCTTTATGTAATTTGATATTGACTGTTGTCTCTGACCCATTAATAAGTTATTATATTTATTTATTTTACATTTGCTTACTGTGTCCTAGCTTCTTGTTTTGTTATGTTTTGATATGCCCAAATAGGCTGCTCGTGTGAGGTAGTTTGATTATTAGTGCCTTTGAAGTTCTAACGTCCTGTCTTCAGGTGGTTAAGTCTGTTACTAGGTATGTGAGCTCAGGAGTCCATTTACTTTTCTTGTGTGGATTCAGCTCAGGTGTCCAGATAGTTGGTTACCAAGTGTGTGGTACAGGCTCTCACCTACAGTCCTAGTTGGGTAGGGGTGATTGGAGTAGGCACAGGTATCTGGCTGCAGTAGGGGTCACGCACTGAGCAAGGCAGGGGGTTGACGGCTGCCCCTAAGTGTCTGGGAGGAAAGCATGTCCCTAGAGTGTGTAGGTGGGTGGGTTTTGCAGCTGGACTATGGGCACCCAATGCTGTTGGCTGTAAGGACTGGGAGGCACCACTTATTCTTGGAGTCCTGTCGCAGGTGGCTAGGTGGCGTGGGTGAAGCCACCAGTCCTCAGGCCCTTGATGTGGGTAGGTGAGGACTCTGCTTAATGGGCACAGCGGTATCAAATGTCATGAACCTGCCACTCCACCATATAGCTGATACAGTGAAGTTAGGCTTCAGTTGTATACTCTGTTGTACTGTGGTAATGAGGGCCTACGCTGTTGAAATGGGCCCACACAGGTCTATGCAGGGGTGAAAGGCATTCAAAGTCTGTGGACTGCTTTTGCATATGCCTAGGCAAAGGAGCTGTGCCTGCCCTGAGTTTCTGGTTTAGGGGAGCTGGCAGATTATTTTTTCCTGTTTGTTAATTTGTTCTCTCTCCAAAGCCAGGAGAATGGCTCAGGGTGCATGAGGGGTCCTATTTCCAGCCCAGGGGATGTGGCAATCGCTGAAGCTGGCCTGGGACCTGGTGCAGAGTGGATAGGGAACAGGTAGATGGGGAGTTTCTTCCCATTGCATGTACTTAACTTTTGCCTATTGAGTGCTGCTTTTTACTGGCTCTGGAGGTCTGAGCAGCCTCTCTGCAGCTTGATTTCTCCTGACATGGAAAATGCGTGCTGAGTGCCACTGCCTGCCTCACCATGCACACCAGCCGATCTGGCCTGCAGGGTGTTGGCTCCCGCCCAGTCAAGTCTGGCAGCTCCTTGTTGCTTCAGAATCATCTCTCCCTCCCCCTCCCACTCAGTCCGATTCCTTAACTTTGCCTTTGATGTTCAGGTCTCCTAGATTGTCATATATAATTGATTCACTTGTTTTTTCGGGTCTGTCATAGATTGAATTATGTCCCCCCAAAAATGTATGTATTAATTTGGCTAGGTCACGATCCCCAGTACTGTATGATTGTGTACCATTTTGTAATCTGATGTGATTTCCTTATGTGTTGTAAACTCTGTCACTATGATCTAATAAGATGGATTAGTGGCAGTTATACTGATGAGGTTTACAAGATTAGATAGTCTTTTAAGACAATCCCTTTTGAGATATAAAAGAGAGAAGTGAGCAGAGACACATGGGAACGTCATACTACCAAGAAAGCAGTAATGGGAGAAGAGCGCATCCTTTGGACCTGAGATTCCTGTGCAGAGAAGCTCCCAGACCAAGGGAAGATTGATGACATGGACCTTCCTCCAGAGTCGACAGAGAGAGAAATCATTCTCCTGGAACTGATACTCTGAATTTGGACTTATCACCTACTGGGCTGTGAGAGAATAAACTTCTCTTTGTTAAAGCCATCCACTTATGGTATTTCTGTTATAGCAGCACTAGATGACTGAGACAGGGTCTTTGTTGTAAGAGGGACCAGTGAAAGCGTCTGACTACTCCGCCATCTTGGCCCTGCCTCTCACCCTCCTTTTCTTAGTAGTTCCTCCCCCATTGACATGAATTCACTGCCCTCTAAGTTTCCTATTTAATCTTTCATGTTGTTGTTTTCAGTTTGATTCCATGTAGATAGATCTTGAAACAGCACAATACTCAAGGCTGACATTCTTTACTAGTTACGCTAAAATATTGTTTGGTTTTAAGAAGACTTCAGGTGATATTTTTGCTTTAAAAGCTTTAAAGATTATCTCAGGGCAATTGTTTTGGAGGTTCATTAACCTCCATGGCTCCAGAAAGTCTGGATTCTATGAGAATTTGAAATTCTGTTCTGCATTTTCCCCCTTTTGATCAGGATTCTTCTATAACTTCTTTTATCAGAATGTTTAGTAATGGTAGCCAGACACCATCCAGTTCTTCTGGTCTCCTGTGTGTATACATATATATATATATATATATATATATATATATATATATATATATATATATATATATATATACACTCCTGCTTTTGGAGTGATATCTAAGAATCCACTGTCAAAAACAAGGTCCTGAAGCTTTACCTCTATCTTTCCTTCTAAGGGTTTTATGGTTTTAGCTCTTATATTTAGGCTGTTGATCCATTTCCAACTGAGTTTTAGTTACATGATATAGAGCACAGTAAAGACCTCCTTGAAAATTTGCATTAGAGATGTATGTGATCCTACAAAATCATATGTCTGTATAATTATGTTTCTATAATTCCAAAGAAGTAATGCTAAGACAAAGCCTTTAGGAATATAGTGCTTTTTTTCCCCCTGTGTTTAATTTGGTAGATCTTGCTAATACTGTAATACTAGGACTATATTTTCCCCTAGGAAAAAGCTTTGCATTTCCCTAATAACTAATGATGTTCTGCATCTTGCCATTTGTATATCTTCTTTGGAGAAATGTCTATGCAAATCTTTTAACTATTTTTCGATTGGGTTATTTGCCCTTTTGTTGTTGAGTTGTAGGTGTTCTCTATATATTCAGCTTCAGGCAGGCAGCCTCCATCCCGGGCAGTCCTGGGCCTTCTAGCTCTAAGGGAAGACATGTTTTCCTCTATTGCCCCTCTCTGAGTCACCTCCCCATCCTGATGGCTTGTTAGCTCTTCCATCACCCTTTCTGGTAGTTCCTCTTATGAATTACCTTCTACTGAATTTCTGGGTATAGGCTCTATTTTCCCGACCAGATCCTGTCAGGGAAACATGGGGTTAAGGATACCCATTATTTGTATATCTCTATATGATGGTAGACAATGTCCTGGCAGTCAGTTCCTTTCTCTTCAACTCCACAGGAATCATCCTAGTCCAAGCCACCATCATACCTTTGCTCAGATTATGGAAATAGTGTCCTAATAGTTTATTATCCCTTCTTCTTCCTGTCCAGACTAGTTTTCATACAGCAGCCAGAATGATTGAACCAGCTATGGTGTATGTAGATACAGGTAACAGAAACTGGTTTTCTGACTGGCTTATACCAAAAAAAAGAAAAACCCAAACCAATTGCCGTTGAGTTGATTCTGACTCATAGCAACCCTATAGGACAGAGTAGAACTGCACCATACAGTTTCCAAGGAGGGCCTGGTGGATTCAAACTGTTGACCTTTTTGGTTAGTAGCCATAGCTCTTAACCACTGTGTCACTGGTTTATAGAACAAGTAAATTTATCACCTCACACAAGAAACTCAGACTCCAGTGTTGGTGGATTCAGTAACTCATTGATGCCATTAGAGACCCAAGTTTTTTCCATCCCTCTCTGCCATCCCCATGAGTCATCTCTGTCCTCAGGCAAGTTTCTTTCAGGATGTCTGCCTGTAGTGACTGGGACAGCAGTTTTTATTGTTTATATGTAGTGAGAGAGAGAGAGAATGAAAGAAAAGTGAAGAGAAGGGCAGGAAAACTTTTTTTTCTGCCATGGAATATAAATAATATCCTTCACTCTGATGGTGTCAACTTGTGCCATGGATAGTCTCCCCCTCAAATCAATAATAGTTGTCATGGGGATGGCTTGATTGGTTATAATATCCCTGTGATGTACAGGAAGGAGTGGATTTCCAAAAAAGTCAGGTTTCCGCTAGAAATAAGGAAGGGAAATGGGTGATGTTCACTATCTTTCTAAGAATTTAAATCAGATCCTATCATTCTGGTGTCTAAAGCCAATAGCTTTCAGTTGCTCTTAGAGTCAGCAAGTCTACAAGTGCAAACACAGCCTCACCTGATCTATCTATGCAAACCAAATCTCGGGCCATTTTTCTGCCCCATCTCCCCTCAATTGTTCTAGTGACAACAGCTTTGAAAAGCTCCCAGATCATCTCTGGATTTGTTCACCTGCTCTCCCATCTATCTGGAGATCTCGCCCCTGCACCTGACCACCTGCTACCTTGCTACACTCTGATGTGGAGTAGCTGACACCTACCGATAAACTCTTGGATTGAATCACATGTGAAGCTCAGTGCTGACACCAGACAAAACTGTCTTTAGTGATTACTGCTCCTCCTTTTCCTAATTTTTACCCACCTTTTATTCTGACCCTCTGCTCATGGGCTAGATGCGTTCATACAATCCCTCTTGTTATAGAGGTACAAATATATTCTTATACTGTCACATTAATATGTTCCTAACAAGTTTGTAAGAATTCAAACTGTTACTTTACAAGAGGGGGAAGGGAGCAGTGACGGACCTAAAAAACCAACCATGTCTGGATATTGTAAATTATGTAAGATGTGACCGCTGGGGAAACGGGGAGAAGGCTACAACACAGGACCTCTCTGTACTATCTTTGCAACTTTCTGTGAGTCTGTAATTATTCCAAAACAAAAAGGTAGAGAAACCCAAATCAGCCACTGAGGATTGACTTGTATATATCCTTAGTCACCATACTTTTGTACCTAGAGAGTCTCCAGTGGTCTGTTCATCCCCACCGAAACGCGTGAGGTCAGTGAGGAAGTGGAGGTGAAAGGAAGGCCTCGCCTCGTGGGCTGGCAGGGCTGGGCTGATCCCCCCTCACGCTCTGTCCCCCCATCCCTAGAGCCACAAGACTCATCCCCCTATGCCCTTGAGGTCTTTGCTCCAGTCTCATCTTCTCGATGAGGACTTCCTTGGCTTCTTGTCTAAAAGGAGCACTAACCCTGTACCCCGTTCCCTGTCCTCATGTTCCTGCTTTATTTTTCCTCATAGCACTTACTATCTTTAACATACTATATTTCTTACTCCTTTATTTTAGTTTTTATCTCTTGCCACTAGTATGTAAGTTCTATGATGGCAAGTGGGTTTTTTTTTTTTTTAAATTGATTGCTGTATCCTCATTGCCTACAGTGTACACTTCGTAAATGTTTGTTGAATGAATGAATCTTTGTAGGAAATAAAAGCTTGGAAATAAGCTATTTCCCTGAGAGGAGACTAATTCAAATCTACCCATTCTTGTATAAGAGCAAATCTGCCTTTGAAGCTGAAACCTTTTTCCTGTGCTCGCTCTTCAGAAAAAAGAGGACACTGATGATACAATCTGAGCGGAAGGAAACTGTGCTTCGTTACCATCGTAAAAATTATCTGTTTCATAGACCAGCCTCCCGAAAGGTTTCCAGAGATGGATTATTTAACTCTCCTGTTTGTTATTCTTCATGTATACAAAGGTAAAAAATAATCTTGTATCTTCATTTTAAAAATTTACTCTTTTCCTCATCTTTTAGTGTAACATGTTCAGAATTTGTAAAGCTCTTTAGTTGGCTTAGGTAATTTCTCCCTTGTTTAGAAAAACTAAAAGTTATAAATGTTAATTGTCAGCACTGGAAAACTTTTTAGACTAAGGTAGAAACTGTTAGCTTTTTATTATTATCTCAATTGACTATCTTTCTAGGTTCTAGAAAGCTTCAGATATTTATTTGGTATTTCACTCCTTAAGTCTAATTGAATTAATGTGATGTTGTATATTCCAGCTCTATGTGAAGAGATACTTTGGGACACAACTATTAAATTTGCTGAGAATATGACTCTAGAATGTACATATTCGTTGATGGACTCCTTAACCCAAATGGAATGGTTCAAGATTAATACAGTGAAGAAAGAGTCCATGGCGATTTTCAACCCTACTTATGGTGGCATCATAAGAGAGCCCTATGCTAATAGGGTCTACTTCTTAAATTCAACTGTGGCTTCCAATCATATGGCCCTTTCGTTTTATAATGCCTCTGAAACTGACGTTGGCTTCTATTCCTGCTCTCTTTACACATTCCCATCTGGACCTTGGAAAAAGGTGATACGAGTGGTTCAGTCAGGTAAGGGCAAGTTTCATTTTCCTTTTCCCCCACCTACAACATTTGATTCCACAAAACCCAAGTAAAAACCAAATAAAAGAAAAAGAAAAATCCAAACCGGTTGCCGTCAAGTGGAAAGCTCAAGTAGAGGCTACAATATGCTTTATCATATTTTTGTATCATTTTCTAATTCCATTTATAGATTTTATGATATTATTGTTTTAAAGAAATAATAATGCAAATCAATTTCATTTTTCTTAAGATGCCCTCATTTCTCAGTAGAAGAGTCTCACAAATTTGAATGCAATGGGAGAAAGCACAGATTATATATTGTCTGAATGGTAACTTGAACATAGACTTAACTGATGGTGGCAATGCTTGGGTTCAGGAGCCAGGTACCTCCTCTCTTGAAACTTTATCCTAGTGATGTTGCACCATCCCCTTTCGCTAGGCACTCAGTGTTAACTTCAGCATCTGGATGTTCAAAGTCCTTTCTGCAGCACCAAATCTGGAATTATTGGTGAATTCTGGGCAGGATCCTAATACTCGCTCCGTCTTTCGCCTCATCCAAGTTCAGCTGGAGAGAATTTTAGAAGTTGTTAACTGTCATGTTGGGAAGAATCTAATGATCTCTTGAGGTGTTTTCTGCTGTACCTAACCTCAGCTTTTGGCTTGGTGCTTTGCATGTTAGTCATTCTATTAACAGCCACATGGCGTGGGTTTGGTAGATTGGAAAGAACTTGGTTTTATAGTCATTACATTCTGTATAACCTGTGTTAGTTGCTCCATCCTTTGGAATCTCAGGTTCCTGAATAGTAAATTAGGATAATAATAACTTTCTCTTTGTTGAATGGTTTAGAGATAATATATTTAAAGATGATAGTCAGAGAAAGGTAGATGTTATTATTGCCCATATTATTATTATTTCTTATGCTTTTGATACAAAGTGACTAATGAAGAAATTTTCAAATGTTGGTCACAGCCTAGGGAAGGAAATATTTTAGAACTGTATGTTTCTTGTCAGGTGTCATTCAACTTAAACCCTGTGGACATTAAACCCTGAGGGGACATTCCATGACGTCTGATAGGATGCTTTTTTTAAGGCATCCACATCCTAAAAGAACAATATATAGTGTTACCTGTAAGGAATATCAAATGGTGAGGAGGTGAGAAAAAATCTCCTTTGTTAGGTTTCCCTTTCGCTTCAGGTGTAGCTGAACTCAGGGATAATTTTGTTATTATGGTTGGGGCTTACAGGGTGTCAATTAGCAAAACCTGTTTTTCATCCACCACTCATAAAGAATTCATGCTGCCACGGAAGTCTTCGTTTGCTGTTGTTTGCAGCCATCTGTTAAATGTGTTTGCCAGTTCTTAGTGGATGGTCCACTTCTGATCAGCTATGCCAATAAAGAAGTGAATTGACAAGGGTCTTAAAGTAGAGTGATCCTTCAGGAGACGGCCAGAACCGCTGAGGATAGAACAAGATGGGTCCCCTCTCTGCCCTGTGTGTCCAGCCTTGGTAGTGTTGGCTCCAGATCAGGTGTTCGATTTCTGTCAGAAGGCAACCAGTTGAAGCCAGATAGCTTGATGTCTTCTGAAAGGTCAGGATAGAGGGTGAGACAAATTGTAGAGAACTAAATTGTGGGTGCAACACTAAGATAGTGCACTTAGCATCACATATGAAATAAAAAAAGGCAATATTTTCTTATTTTTGTCATTCAGATTATTGCTCCTGCTATTTTTTGAGGGCAGGAAAGGTGAGATCTCGGCCTTACTGGCTTTTTCAGAAACAGTGGTGATGTTTTCAGTCAGTCTCCCACCAGAGCAAGGGGCCCTGACCTTCCATGTCGTTTGAATTCTCCGTGATGGCATCCTTAAACATGTTCATGACGCTGTTGTGCATTTATATTTTAAAGAATGGGTTGAGGTAAAGGTTCAGTGAGAGTGTTCACCCACTTTTTAAACAAATTTCATTTATTTTGTTTTTTTATTGTTGTTAAGAATATACACAGTGAAACATTTACCAACTCAACAGTTTCTACAATTCAGTGACCTTGATTACATTCTTCAAGTTGTGCAGCCATTCTCACTCTCCCTGAGTTGTTCCTCGCTCATTAACATAAACTGCCTGCCTGCTAAGGTTCCTCTTAGTCTTTCAAGTTGCTGCTGTCAATTTGATCCCATATAGATAGGTCTCAGAAAAGCATAATGCTCAAGGCAGACAGTTTTTACTAGTTAAGCTAAACTATTTTTTTCTTATTGTTGGCCCTATAGGCCTGTCTAATCTCTAAGTGTGAACCTCAGGACTGACTTCAGTACTGAGTTGAAAGGGTGTTTAGGGGCCATACTCTCGCGGTTTCTCTAATCTCTGTCAGACCAGCAAGCCTGGTCTTCTTTTTTTTTTGGTGGGGAGGGAGTTGTTTTGTTTTAAGAAGAATTTAGGGGATATTTTTGGTTTAAGGTTTAAAGATTATCTCAGGGTAATAGTTTCAGGGGGTCATCCAGCCTCCATGGCTCTAGAAAGTCTGGAGTCCATGAGAATCTGAATATTTTTTCACCCACTTTTGAGGTTTGGGAGGAATCTTTTATTTTAAAGTAGGAATAAAGGGAATTTAAAATATAGAATACCACAAAAACCCATTGCAGTCGAGTCAATTCCAACTCATAGTGACCCTATAGGACAGAGTAGGACTGCCTCATAGAGTTTCCAAGGAGTGCCTGGTGGATTTGAACTGCCAACATTTTGGTTAGCAGCCGTAGCACTTAACCACTATGCCCCCAGGGTTTTCTAAAAAAAAAAAAAAAAAAAAAAAATAGAATAGCTATATTTAAAAATTAACCTTATGTGTAAAAATCTCCTTTTGTGCTTTGCTGAAAAATACCAAGATTTATAAATACTGAATTTGTGTATAAGGTAAAAGGAAAGCTGAAGATCTATTTGACAGTAAAAAATGAGATTAGGAATCCAGATTTGAAGCTCTTACAAGCTTCGAAGCAATTGAGAATTAAGCCATGTGCTCTGGAAATATATTGATTTCTGTTCTTTACTGATAACTTACCATATGCTAGTCTCATGTCACCCCCATCACCCACTTTGATGCTGACAACACCTTGTTTTAGACTGGGCTGCAGTGAGCTCTGGTGACCTCTCCCCAAACCTCAAACATCGCGTGTGTCCAAGACCTGTTCTTTCTGATGACGATGCCTAGGCTCTCTTCATGCCACCATGCTGGGGCCCATGTCTTGTGCTTCCTCCCACTTTTGTTTCTAGAAAGTCTAATCTCAGGCAGCTGTCACTCTGGAAATGATTTTATCAGGAAGTTTACTCTATGGTGAACTGGCCAAGAAAATAATATATTCACAGTGGACCATTCTTTAGCCCACAGGATAAAGTTAGAGCACATGTAATTATATTTATGGAAATTGCTCCCAAAGGGGTGGCTCACCCAAAGTATGTGTTACCTGACCTTTACTGGCTGACTATTCTGTATGCGCAGGAGAAAGATGTGGCAGGCAGTCTGCTTCTGTAAAGATTTACAGCCTTGTAAACCCTATAGGGCAGTCAGAATCAACTCGATGGCAATGGCTTTGCATTTTTATTCTGTAAGAGGAGTCCCTGGGTGGTGCAAATGGTTAATGCACTTCGTTGCTAACCGAAAGCTTGGAAGTCGAGTCCAGCCAGAGGCACCTCAGAAGAAAGGCCCGCCAATCTACTTCCAAAAAATATCAGCCACTGAAAACCCCATGGAGCTCAGTTCTACTCGGACACTCATGGGGTCACCGTGAGTCAGAGTGACTCCATGGAAGCTAGTTTATTATATATGAGGTAGCTGAATGCCATCTCGTTTAGTACTCAAGAGATTATAAGGTAGGTAATGTTATCCCATTATGCAGCTGAATAAACTGAGGTTCAGGGTGGTTAACGGACTTGTCCAAGGTTGCTGAGCTGCCAAGTCACAGCCCCAGGGCAAACCCAGTCCGTGCTTCTGAAATGCTGGAAACGAGATGACGGAGAGTGTAATTCCAGCACTGTGAATCGGGAAGGCTCAGGAAGGGCAAGGTCGTGCTAGGTCTTGAAGAGTTGGAGGGAACTTTTTAACTAAAAGAATCTCAGAATGAGGGAAGGAGAGAAGGATGGAGAATGCGCAGAATTATTGACGTGGGAGCACAAGATGTATTTAACTCTCCAGCTCGCATTTACAGAGGAGGGTTATAGATTCTTGCTCTGCACATTTGAGTGTCTTGTGTTAGCTACATCACATATTTTTCTCACTTTGTGATCTCCCATGCTCCATACAGTCCATTATCTGTACTTGGGTACAGAGCTGCCCCTCACTGTCTGCCTTTAAGGGTTTTAGTCTCTCCTAGGTTGTACAAGGAGTCGCTGGGTAGTTGTTGTTGTTAGGTGCTGTCGAGTCGATTCTGACTTATAGTAACCCCATGTGACAGAGTAGAACTGCTCCATAGGGTTTTCCTTGGCTGTAATTTTTATGGGAGCAGATCACCAGGTCTTTTCTGTGGCAGACCAGCTGGTGAGTTTGAACCGCAAAGCTTTTGGTTAGTAGCTGAGAGCTTACTCGTTGCTCCACCAGGGCTCCCTCCCTGGGTGGTAGCCACTCTTACTGTTAGAATCCCTCCTCTCTACATCATTCATGGACAAACTGTCCTCTGCTCAGGCTACTGGCATTGACACAGCGGCTAAAGCGTTCATGCATTCTCTCATGGTTGTTAGTGGGGCTGGGAAGCAAAAGAGGCTCCTTCAGTACTGCCCCTGCAGTGCCAAGGAATCCCATGGCAGAAGGAGATTCTAAAGGCCTTGCTGGCCTCTGTCCTGACCACAATCACCACCAGCATTCACTTTTCTCTTGCCACTTGCCTGTTTTCTAATACTGGGGTGATGCCAGATTTGAATTTGACTTAAAGCTGGGAAGGGGGAAGTGTTCCCGATCTGGCTGGTGTAAACGAGTGTGCTGATTTGTGGGAATGGAATTCACCTATCCGTGGGTTCACTTATCAAGGCTTTGTTGAGAATCTACAACGTGCAGAGTAATGTTCAAATGGTTTGGAGGACAGGACGGCACAGATCTTAGCTCTAAATGTCATGCAGAATATTAGGGGAGATAAAAGTTGCACATAGCAAATTATAATTTAAGGCAACAAGTTATGTGTTATTGTAATTCAGAGAATAGAATTTACTTTCAACCAGGAAATTAAGGATAGATTCCTTGAAAAAGAGGGATTTGAACTTAACTTTGAAGTGGGTGAGTAAGAGATGGGTGGAGTACCATTCAGAAGAATTGTTTCGGAAAATTATCTAGAAAATAGATGGCTTTGATTTTAGCTTAACCTGGGTTGGAAGGTAAACTTCATTTAAAAAAAAAAAAAAAAAGACGCTAACAAAAAAAATCTCTCAAATTGAGCCAACACATAGTATTGATCAACAAATTAATGCAATTAATTATGGTTTACAATTCATGGCTTGGTTTTCTTTAACATGTTGACTTAATACTTCAAAAAGTCTAGGTTGCTAGATGTATTGTGCACTTTTATTTTACAATCTAAAGATATTTGCATGCTTCCATTTCAGCTTTTGTTTTCCCTGTCCCAAAGTCAGAAGGAGGGGAACAAATGTATGAAAGTGACTCTACCTTATCTATTAGTGGAGCCCTGATGGCATAGTGGTTAAGAGCTACGCCTGCCAAAAGGTCGGTAGTTGGAACCCACCAGCCACTCCTTGGAAACCCTATGGGGCAGTTCTACTATGTCTTATAAGGTTGCCGTGAGTTGGAATCAATTCAACGGCAACAGGTTCTTTTGGGTTTTATATATTAGTGACAGGTGCAAAGTGACAGAGGGAAAGACTTGGTCTAAAAGGCTTTTGCCTGTCAAAGGAAATTCCAGAAAAGGGTTAAAAAGGCCATGGTGAAGGATTCTTTGTTATTCTCCTTTACAAGGGTCACCAATACACGCCAGCTTGCTTTTTCCTTCTTTCACTTTTGCCCATTATATGCAGCGCTATCACTTTGATTTTTTTTTTAAGTTGGATGGAAAAATATTGTTTCAAATTTAATGTTTAAAGAATGAAGTCATAAACACTCTCTTTTGGCCCATTCTAGCAAGCTCAGAAATAAGTCAAAAATTTTCCTTTTTATTTATCTGTGTATGTGTATGAATAAAAAAAGAATTCAGTAAAATGTTACTTACTTTTCTGCAGTTTTTCATTTAAGAGAGAAATGATATCAAGTAGTACCTATAAGAAATAGTCAACTGATCGTGTCGTGGGGTTGTTAACCAATGTCATAAAACAATATGTGTACTGACTGTTTAATGAGAAACTATTTGTTCTGTAAACCTTCATCTAAAGTACAGTAAAAAAGAAAAAACAAAACAAAACAAGACTAATGGGGCACAGCAGTCCAGGGACAAGGACTGGAAGTCAGGAGGGGACAGGAAAGCTGATAATAAGAAACCCAAGATTGAGAAGGGACAGTGTTGACATGTCGTGGGGTTGTTAACCATTGTCATGAAACAATTTGTGTACTAACTGTTTAATGAGAGACTATTTGTTCTGTAAACCTTCATCTAAAGTACAATTAAAAAAAAAAAAGCAGGGGCCAGATTTGCCCCATGGGCTGTTAAAAGAAAAAAAAAAGAAATAGTCAACTGATGAAACATAAACATTGTAAGGGCTTAGAAATCTCACTCACAGTGAAATAAAATAGTGCATAGAGAAGGCAGATGATAAAGAGTCTTTTAAGACTTGTGGAAAGCAAGCTTATGGTAACTGCACGTCTGAAGAGTGAAATTAATGGGCAGCTGAGACTGGAATAGGACCAGCACCTGTGCCAAGTAGTTTTTATTGACTTGCTTTCCATTTGCAAGTTCAGGGAAGATCATGCTGGAGAGTACATCTCACTATGGATTCAGTGCTCAGGTTTTGGGGTAAAGCTCTATAATCAAAAATCATGAAGAGAGAAATTAAAAAACAACTCTAAAACATTGCAATACTGGGTTTATACACATCATTACATTCAACAATCAAACGGCTTATAAAGTGTAGTTACCATTCAAGCAGCAGTTTGTGCTTGGGTTAACTGGAGTGATGTCTCTGGTTTGTCTGTTTCCGTGCATGCGCCTGTCTCCTCTTATTCTACCCACCTTTGTGCCCTGTGAGAACACCCAGCCCTTTACACTTAATGCTGTTATTAGCTGCTGTAAGTGGGCCCCTGACTCGTGGTGATCCCATGCACAACTGAATGAAACGCTGTCTGGTCCGGTGCCATCCCCATGATCGGTTGCGGATCAGACGACTGTGATCTATAGGGTTTTCACAGCCTCATTTTCGGAAGTAGATCGATTGCCAGGCCTTTTTTCCTAGACAGTCTTAGTCTGAATGCTCTGCTGAAATGAAACCTGTCCAGCATCATAGCAACACGCAAGCCTCCACTGACAGACAGGTGGTGGCTGCACGTGAGCTGCATTGGCCAAAATCAAACTATGGTCTTCCATGTGGAAGGAGGGAATTCTACCACTGAACCACTCACCACAGCTCCCTTACACTTATTAGCTGTAGGAAATTCCAGAAGAAAACCTTTTCTCCAGAGTTGTTTGAAAATGCATTCAGGCAACTGGAGGAGGGGATGAAATGTTCCATGACCTTCACATGCACAAACTCTACCCTTTTCACTTTTTTAGTAGGTGTTTTTATTTCTAAGATGATTGTAGGGTGGGGGCGTATTTGGCTGAATTTCTAGAGAATCAGTGATGGGTGTGGCTCTGGGACAAGTCTTCCTGCAGGCCCTGAAGACTGTTGGTATGCATGGAGACTACATCGTTCTTGGTTTTTCCTCCTTTAACTTTCAGTGATCAAGACAGTTCACACACCTTCCACTGCTCTTAACCACAGCTGCTTTTACCCAGCACTTCAGAGGCTGTCAGCCACAGATCTGGGGCCCATTTCCTCTGCAGAGTGGGTGCTGGTGGGGTGTGGGGTTAGGGGTGGGGAGTATGGCCTCACGCCTGAGTAAGATTCATTGCCCTACAACCTTTAGTGTCTATCTGAATGACTGTGGAGTGGAACATGGTCAGCCTAGATGTGGCTGGCTCCTCCCTGCACCATCTAGTTGATTATACGTTTTTTAAAATTGTTTATTGCAGTGAAATATATGTATGAAAGAAAACAATTGCGAATTCAACATTTTTTTCATGTACAATTCAGTGGCATTGATTGCATGTACAGCTATCACCACTATTTTTTCCAAATTATTCTACCACCATTAACAGAGAATTCGGTGCCCCCTAAGCAAAAACTCCCACTTTCCCCCTCCCACCCCTGGTAAACACTTGTAAGCTTTAGTCTCTAAACATTTGCCTATTTCATGTAAGTGGGATCATACAGTATTTGGCCTGTCGTGATGGACTTATTTCACTCAGCATAGTGTTTTCAAGATTCATCCATGCTGTAGCATGTATCAGAACTTCGTTTCTCTTTAAGGCTGGGTAATATGGGAATATTGCTCTCATTTAAAGCTGAGAGCCGCAGACACAGAGTGTTACTCTCCAGCACTCTCTCTGGAAATTCTCTGTAGGATTAGCTGGTAAGTGTCGGTGACCTTCGAAAAGAATTTACTGGAATTTACCCACTGATAGATCACATTATCGAGAAAAGCAAAATATATTTTACATTTTGTAAAATAGAAGTGCAGGGTTTTGGATGTGAAGAACAAAACACAGCAACAACCTAACAAAAAATGAAAAAAAGTGAAGAAGGGAAGAAAAAGTAAAGCTTTGGGCTTGCTGGATGCTTGGTGCTGGATGCTTGGGGCTCCTCCACTGGCTTTCTCTTTAACACTACCTGGTGACAGTTTATTTAGCATTGATCAAAGAGACTTGGTTTCTAAGCTATGGTTTTTTTTGCTGGTTTTTGTTTTTCTTTGGTTTTATAGAGGGTGGGTTGGCAGGCAGTATGGCTGTTCCTTTCCTTCGCGAAAATGCTAGGAGGCTATTTCTGAAGACAACATTTAAGATTTTGAAATGGTTAAGAACTTCAAGACTATCAAGCCAATCCTTCAGGGATCAAAGTGAAATTATTCCCTTAGGCGACTTCTCTTCTACTTGCTCCAGAATAGTTTTAATTAAATAACTCACTGATGGGGCTTCTGGCACTTCCCTGGAGACATTATTCACAATCCAATAAATCTCAGTGTGAGATGATTTCCCCTGACTTCAGCTGTTTAACCAACTTGCTTTTTTTTTTTTTTAAAGTTGTCTTCATAATCTGCCCAGAGAGAAAAACCTATGTTTCCTAGACGATTGATATAAAAAGCTTCCTTAGGACAGAGATGTGATATGCAGGATTCACACTGACTCTCTCTGTAAATAGCTCCATGCGTCATATCTGCTGATTTTTGTGGGCTGATGATTATGGCCAATAAGAACAAAGTCTGTGCATGAATATGTGAGCCTTTAAGTGCACCATTTAAATAACAGAATGCTTAAGAAACTTAACGTTCTCATTTCAGCAGACAGGCTCTTAAGGATGTATTTACTCCGTATCTTGGCAGGCTGCATGAACTTCTGTATGCTACCAACACTGACAGTTCCAGAATAGCTTAGTGAAGGGTATGCGTGTGCAAGCATGTGTGTGTGTGTGTGTGTGTGTGTGTGTGTATTCTCTATATGTATAGGATAATTTGAAAGAGCCCTAGTGGCGCAGTGGTTCAGCACTGAACTGTTAAACAAAAAGTCAGCGGTTCAAACCCACCAGCTGCTCCACAGGAGAAAGATGTGGTGATCTGCTTCTGTAAAGATTTACAGCCTTGGAAACCTGTCTTGTATGGTCACTATGAGTTGGAATGGACTTGATGGTGATGGTTTTTGGTTTTTTTTGTTGTTGTTGTTTGGTTTATAGGATAATTTCCTCCATGACACGTAAAGAACCTGAGACTTTAGAAAATGTTAGGTCATTTACCTAATTTATTCCACTAATGGATAGAGTACATTTATTTCTCTTTACAAACTTGATGCTACAATTGAAGGTATACTATTTTTCACCTGAGAAATAGCCATGGAATCCAGTCCTTGTGTCTGACACAGAGCTTTGTACCATTAGTGTATGCTCCCAAATGAGACCATTTTCTCTGATCCTGTTATGGATTGAATTGTGTCCCCCAAAAATATGCGTGTCAATTTGGCTAGGCCGTGATTCCCAGTAGTGTGTGATTGTCCACAATTTTGTCACCTGATGTGATTTTCCTATGTGTTGTAAATCCTACCTCTATGTTGTTGATGAGGTAGGATTAGTGGCATTTATGTTATTAAGGCAGGACTCAATCTACAAGATTAGGTTGTGTCTTAAGCCAATCTCTTTTGAGATATAAAAGAGATAAGAGAGCAGAGAGACATGGGAACCTCATACCACCAAGAAAGCAGCACCAGGAGCACAGTGTGTCCTGTGAACCCAGTGTCCCTGTGTTGAGATGCTTCTAGACCAGGGGAAGATTGATGATAAGGATCTTCCCCCAGAGCTGACAGAGAGGAAAAGCCTTCCCCTGGAGCTGGTGCCCTGAATTCAGACTTTTAGCCTTCTTGACTATGAAAGAATAAATTTCTCTTTGTTAAAACCATCCACTTGTGGTATTTCTGTTGTAGCAGCACTTGATAACTAAGATAGAGCCATTAGTTTATGACATCATAGTTCTCAAAATATCTCTTTATTATCTTTTAAGGAACATAGTTGCTCATTTAAATAGGTGAGTAAATATTTATTTAACATAGGTCTTATCTCTTCTTCCTTCTATTTTTCTTAAATTCTGGAAACAGTCCCTAAAAGAATTAACATTTACTGTGATGGAAACATTTCTAGTCACTGGCATTATGTTTCTTTGAGCTGACACAATGTTTGAAATTTTATCCTTAACATGGTCTGGCTATTATTTTTTCAGTGAAAACAGCAAAATTGAACCAAAGGGAAGATAGCAAAATTGAAGCAAAGGGAAAATTGTTAAACCTTGTTGTTTATATGACACTTTGAGGCTTTGAAGTTTGTTTTATTGGATGAACATTGATAACAGTAATTTTAAAATTTGTGCAAATCTCTTCTATGTATCTTGAATAGACGCTTATTGTTTACCGTGAGGAGAAGAAGAAATGAGTAAGAAGGTCTTTGTTTTCATGAGGGAGATGTGTACCTTACACTATGTAAACAAGTGGACTAAGTGCATGTAATGCAAAGTAGAATTTACTAAGCATAGGACAAGGCTGTGGGGAGTTGAGAGGTGACAGAGTTTACATCAAGTTTGGCGAAATCTTGGAAGGTGTCCACACTAGGCATGGAAATTGGGTCCTGATTTGAATGGGTGAAGATGAGGGATGGTGGGAAGAAGGAAACTCCAGAAGGAAGATGCATCACGAAAACATTACGGACATGGGAAAGTAAAGCATGTTTGGCACACATGATACAACAATACGTTTTGGCAGAGGCTTAGGGAAAGGTCAGAGGGTGGAAGTTCTAGGTTTTGTACTTCTTTTGGTGGTGAGTAAAGTTTTCAAATAGTGGAAGCCACACATTAGCCATGACTGGAGCCATGATTTACAGCCATTACTCTGGCAGCTGTGTATGGGACGATTTAGAGGCAGGATAGTAGAAGGACGGGAGACTAGAAAACAGGCAGGAGAAAGCGGTACCTGGGGTTCTGAAATAAAGTTATGAGTTGGAATTGACTCGATGGTAACTTGTTTGGTTTTTTGGTTTTGCCTCCAATGAATGGCCTAACAAGTATGGTCTTCACAATGTCTGTTTACCTTCCTAAAATTCAGGCAAATAAAACTTCTTCCTCCTCAGATTTCACCCTCCCATTCCCAGCTCTCTCTCTTCCTTCCCTCTTTCATTCAATAAATATTTATTGAACGTTTATTATGTGCCCAGGGTCTGTGTGAGGTTGGAGGTTCATAGGAGAACATCCCAGGCCCTGATCTCAAGTTCAACCCTCAATTATAGTTCAATTTGATAGTAACTATAATGTGTGTGCAAGGACAGGTATTAGTTGTGATAGGGTAGCAGTGGTGGTGGCGGTAGTGGTGGGGAAGATGTTGGTGGTGGTAGGGGTGATGTGCATCCATTGGAGGGATTTGTCATAGAGCAATGAAAGGGAATCATTCAGGAAAGCTTCATAGAGCAAAAGATGCTTGAGCCTATTTATGAAGGAAGATTAGAACCTTCCTGGGCTGAGGGATGGTCATGCTGTTAGCAGATGACATTCCTGCTAGGGGAAAATCAGACTTAATGGCACTGATAATGATAAAACAATGTTACGTGTACATAAAGAAAACAAAGTGAAAGGGATGTTACTAGACCTGCAGACTCCTCACCATCCACACCAGAGATTGCAAACTGGTGGCACCTAGACCCATTCCATTTGGCCAGCACATTTTTAGAAAGTTCGAAAAGCTCACATAACACTCTTGATGAACTGTCAATACTAGTCTGAATAGTCTACCTGGCAGCATTTGTCTAGGATAAGTAGTAGCTGCCTTTTAAGAATTCCCTAATAATATCTTCTATAAAGACAGATCCAAAGAATTCTTTATGTTTTTGTCATTCTCTCTTTACTCGCTGAAAAACTTTACTATGTATACTGTTTTCAAATACTATCAAGTTTTTCTCACTTTCTCTCTTTGATGTATCTAAAAACTTCTTGGCATTTATTTTGGAGCCTTTTGCAGGATATTTTTCAAATACTCGTTTGGCCTAGTTACTTATTTGTAC
This sequence comes from Dugong dugon, assembly GCA_030035585.1. NCBI lineage: Eukaryota > Metazoa > Chordata > Mammalia > Sirenia > Dugongidae > Dugong > Dugong dugon. Next base: position 107,051,352 of record CM057466.1, on the reverse strand, counting down.
CTCTGGACTTCGTAATTCTCCTCAATTGAATGAATGACCTCTTTGTTTTTGGCGATACCTTCATCTCACTGAGGCCCTTTGACTTTGCCGGTTTAGCCATAAGGGGTTTTATTTCAAGCACCTAGTCCTTTAGATCTGCAGCATATGTTTTCCCTGGACTTTCAAGATGTGTTTCTCAGTAGTCTTAGGGATTCTTTTGGGATTTTTACCTTCTCAACTATACCTTTTATTTTTTTTTTTAACCAGAATTTTTGCCTTTTATTACAGTTTCCGTTAGTCATTATGCAAAATTTCCAATGAATTTGTTTAACTTCGCTTTTCTAGTCAGAATTGCCTCCAGTCATTTGATGATTCTGTGATACAAAGTGCATACTATATATATATACATATATATATATTCCATTCCATAATGAAATATAAATTTCAATATATTTTTATTTCTTGTGGGTTAAAGAACCAGTTATATGCTTGATCCCAACGTAATGGCGCTATGTTCTTTCAGAGGTAGAATTTAAGATGGAACATAGATTATTTAAGGACTTCACCAGTTTTCCCTAGCATAATTTTCCAGTTTATTGATTTTATTTCATATTTTTCTCTTGGTTTTATGATCTTGGCTAGGGGTCTATAGTACAACACAAGAAGCTAGTTCTACCTGGTAAAATATTGATCTTTCTGTAGCAGTTTGCCTACTTGGGTATGATTTCTGTGTATGCTATACTTTATAAAAAATACTTTATCTATTGTCTTGGTCATCTAGTGCTGCTATAACAGAAATACCACAAGTGGATGCTTTAACAAAGAGTTTACTAACAGTCTAGTAGGCTAGAAGTCCAATTCAGGGCTCTGGCTCCAGGGGAAGGCATTCTCTCTCTGTCAGCTCTGGAGAAAGGTCCCTGTCATCAGTCTTCCCTTGGTCTAGGAGCATCTTGGCACAGGAACTTCAGGTCCGAAGGACGCACTGTGCTCCTGGCACTGCTTTCTTGGTGGTATGAGGTCCCTATGTCTCTCTGCTTTCTTCTGTCTTTTATATCTCAGAAGGGATTGGCTTAAAACACTATCTTATCTTGTGGATCTCATCAATATAACTGCCACTAATCCATCTCATTAACATCATAATGATAGGATTTACAACACATAGGAAAATCACATCAGATGACAAAATGGTGGACAATCACACAATACTGGGAATCATGGCCTAGTCAAATTGATGCACATATTTTTGGGGGACACAATTCAATCCATGATATTTATCTTCAAGAAATACCTTTTTAGTCTACAGGCACAATACTCCATTGATTTCTCTTGATTAACCTCCTTCTACCCTGAATCACATGTGTCACTTACATCAAGGTTGTCACTTTCTTCCAAGTTTCCCATTAATCCACTTAATTTTTTAGTCCTTAGAAATTTATAGAGATCAGGTTATGAATTTCTATTGGTTAGTTTCCAAATAAGGAGGGTGATAGAGTCATCACTAGGAAACAGACATTTTTTAAAAAGGTTGGAGCTGATGGGGTAGGGCAGGTACAAAGGGAGAAGAACTTTGATTACTTTTATCAGTTGCTGCTAAGAGACTAGAAAAAAAATTGCGTGGTTGGAGAATCTACTTAGTCAAAACTTCAGTCCTTGCGTATTTACTCACTGCCTCCATGCCCCAATGTTGCCTTCATGCAACCTGACCCTCCTCTCCAACATTATACTGTATTTGCTATTTTGTTACCATATTTCCCTTTAAAACTGTTCTCAATGCCAATTTTTTATCTGCTCTCATCACTTTAAAACCATTTGTTGGGGTGGAATTGGGTTGACTGAAGGGCTACCTTTCCAGCCATTGGTTTTCAATCTGTGGGTTCTGGAACAGCCAGGTCTTAGTTTCTGGATTTGCTGGGGTTAATGAAAAGACAAGTTCTTTGTTTCTGTTGAGGTCCAGCATTTCTGAATCAGGCTTATGAGCTTCCACACCAAGAGTGCCCACCACTCTGTTTGTTTTTAGTATAAAGAATTACAGACATTCAGCAAGTACTTGATGCCTTTTTCTTGACAATGGAGCCACTTCTCATTCTTTGTATTAGGCTTTTATTAATATTTTTAAAACATTATTTCTCCTTTTGCTAGAAAAAATTTAAAAGTTTGCAATATACTTGCCACATCTCCAAGGCTGTTTTTCCAGCCTTGTATATACCTTAGTGTTCCATTTAATAAGCAATACCTGGCCATTTCTCATGGGGAATTTCTTATATTTGATGAAACTGAATATGTGGGTAATAAAAACAGTGAGGATTCTTAGTAGTATTCCCTTTAGTATAGTTATTCAAAGACAGAAATGGTAGCTTATTTTTAATTTCTACAAACAAAACAAACAAGCAAAAAACACCTGGAAGAAAGAAATCTCTAGGCTAAGAAGACACTGCATAAAGAATATCATGGAGGCAAATCATGCCAAACAGCACTGGATAAAATTTGGAGTGGATAGGTTATATAACATTTGTGACCTTAGCTTTCATTTACAGTTACTTAATATTGATGGAGTCCCCGAGTAGCACAGTCAACATGATTGGCTGCTAACCAAAAGGTTGGGGGTTTCAGTCTATCCAGAGGTGCCTTTGAAGAAAGGTCTGGTGATCTACTTCTGAAAATTCAGCCATTAAAAACCCTATGGATCACAGTTCTACTCTTACACACATGGGGTCACCAGGAGTCGGTGTTGACTTGATGGCAACTGGTTTTTAATATCGACTGGTGAGCACAGAAGTCATTAAAGGTCATATTCAAAGATAAAATAAAGTGAGGAAGGGGCTCACGACTCTTCCTATGAAGGCCAGTGTTATGCTTGACCTTCCGTACACGATGACTGGGTCTATAGGGAGGAATTGCTGGTTTATTAATGAAATCGGGTAGGGAAGTTAAAAATAATGGTTTATTAGGTGTCTTTATTAGGTTCAGAAGCAATCCATGCCCTGAAGGTCCTCACAGTCTAATGGCACAATTTGATGTTCTCACTTCTAATAGGAGTGTCCTCCCTTAGAAGTCAGAGAAAGCTTCGCAAAAGAAAGACATGTGAGGAAATTTTCAGGGGTTCCCAGGCAGACAAACCAGTCGTGGAGGAGTGAATGAGTGAATGAGAATTTTGAATACATGAGGGTCCTGAGCTGCTTGCTGGACCTGGTATTTATGCGGTGTGGAGGGAAGTGGTGAGTGGTGCAGGCCGAGAGGGAGGTGTAGAGACAGGTTGTCCTTCATGAGACTTCAGGAGGAAGAATGTGATAGTTAAGATTGTGTGTTAACTTGGCTAGGCCATGATTTTTAGTGTTTTGGCAGTTGTATAATGTTGTGATCACACACCTCCCTGAAGGACAGTGGTGAAGGGAAATCCTCCCAATGGGCAGAGCTTCGAACAGTGCACCTGGTTGTTCACTTTTCTTAGATGGAGAAATGGCCAGATGTACAATCGTATACTGATTCATAGGCTGTGGCCAATGGTTTGGCTGGATGGTCAGGGACTTGGAAGAAACATGATTGGAAAATCAGAGACAAGGATTTATTGGGAAGAGGTATGTGGATAGACCTCTCTGAACGGGCCAAAGAAGTGAAGATATTTGTATCTCATGTGAATGCTCACCAAAGGGTGATCCCAGCAGAGGATGATTTTAACAGTCAAGTAGCTAGGATGACAAGTTCTGTGGAAACCGCTCATCTTTTTCCCACAGCTATTCCCATCATTGCCCAATGGGCTCATGAACAAAGTGGCCATGGTGGCAGAGATGGACGTTATGCATAGGCTCAGCAACGTGGACTTCCAATCACCAAGGCTGACATGACTACAGCCACTTCTGAGTGCCCAATCTGCCAGCAGCAGAGACCAACCCTCAAGGTGATCAGCCAGCAACCTGGTGGTAAGTTGATTATATTGGACCACTTCCATCATGTACAGGGCAGAGTTTTGTCCTTACTGGAATAGACACTTACTCTGGATATGGATTTGCCTACCCTGCACGCCATGCTTCTGCCAAAACTACCATCCGTGGACTTACAGAAAGCCTTATCCACCATCATGGTATCCCATGCCGCATCGCCTCTGATCAAGGGACTTACTTCACAGCAAATGAAGTGTGGCAGTGGGCCCATGCTCATGGAATTCACTGGTCTTACCATGTTTCCCATCATCCTGAAGCAGCTGGCTTGATAAAATTATGGAAAGGCCTTCTAAAGCCACAATTATGGCACCAACTAGGTGGCAATACCTTGCAGTGTTGGGACAGTGTTCTCCAGGAGGCTGTATATGCTCTAAACCAGCATCCAATATATGGTGCTGTTTCTCCTGCAGCCAGGATTTATGAGTCCAGCAGTCAAGGGAAGGAAACGGGAGTGGCATCACTTGCTTTTACCCCAGTGAACCACTCACAAGATTTTTGCTTCCTGTCCCCCATGGCCTTATGCTCTGCAGGTCTTGAGATGTTAGTTCCAAAGGGAAGAGTACTCCCACCTGGAGACACATCACTGATTCCATTGAGCTGGAAGTTAAGAATGCCACCCAGTCACTTTGGGATCCTTATGCCTCTGGATCAACAGGCAAAGAAGGAAGTTACCATACTGGCTGGTGTGACTGATCCTGATTACCAAGAGGAAATCAGATTGATATTATGTAATGGAGGTAAAGAAGAGTATGTCTGGAATGCAGGAGATCCTTTAGGGCATCTTTTAGTACTACCATGTCCTGTGATTAAAGTTGATGGAAAATTACAGCAACCCAATTGCAGTATGACTACTAATGGTTCAGATCCTTCAGGAATGAAGGTTTGGGTCACCCCACCAGTCAAAGAACCATGACCAGCTGAGGTGCTTGCTGAAGGCAAAGGGAATATGGAATGGGCAGTGGAAGAAGGTAGTTCTAAATACCAGCTGGAGCCATTTGACTAGTTGCAGAAATGAGGACTGTAATTGTTATGAGTATTTCTGCTTTGTATGTGTGCATCTGATGTTTTTGTTTTCTTCACTTATAAAATATAAGATGTAAACAGGGCTAGTGTGTTTTTGGTTGTACATGTGTTAGTTGTATCATGTTAGGTACAAGTATGACTTTGTAGTTGTTTTTGTTCAGAGATTATATATGGTTGGAGGAGATGTGTATAGGTGCCAAGTTGACAAGGGGTGGACTGTGATGGTTAAGATTGTATGTCAACTTGGCTGGGCCATGATTCTCAGTGTTTTGACAGTTGTATAATGTTGTGATCACTTCCCTGTTGAAACTTGATATGTGATCACCCCAATGATGGAATCTACTGTGTGGTACCGGTGGGGGCGGGGCCTGTAGCATCTCACCATCCCCTCAGCCTTCATCTCTCCACTCTCCACTGCCTACTTCCTTGCTGCTTACCCTGCCAAGGCTTTTGGCTTGTTCTGGATCCAGCAGCTGCCTCTTGTCATCTGACCTCCAGCTCTTGGGACTTGAGCTAGCAGCTTACCTGTCAATCTTGGGATTCGTCAATCTTCACAGCCTGTGAGCAAGACTCCTGCTCCCTGACCTGTTGATCTTGGGTTCACCAGCCCCTGCAGCTACATAAATGAGGAGAAACCTTGTGGTCTTGCCTGCCGATCTTGGGATTCGTCGGCCTTCACAGCCTGTGAGCAGGAGCCCTGCTCTCTGACCTGCTGATCTTGGGTTTGCCAGCTTCTGCGGCTGCGTAAATTGGGAGAGGCGTCTATCCTGATCCATGGATTTGGGACATTCCAGACTCTACAATCATGTGAGCTGTTTCCTTGATTAAATCTCTCTGTCTATATTTATATGCTTTACTGGTTTTGCTTCTCTAGAGAACGCAGCCTAAGACATAGAAGTTTTTAAAATATAGATTTGTAAGAAGAAAGGCACATTATCAGATTTACACTGGGAAAGATTGCCCTCCTGGAGGAAAGACTGGATATAAATCTCCATAGCCTCAGTATGAAACACTGAGCACTTGGCTTTTAAGACAGCAGTGACCAGGGGTGTGCAGATGGAAAGGACAAATACACATGGCTGATTTACATTACACAAGTGAGAGAGGTCACAGATTTCTTTAAAGAGCTCCAAATTACTAGCTCAAGGTTGTCATTTGGAGTCTTAGTGTGCTGTATGATCTATCTACAGCTACTATTCTGTTACATAATGAGCCTTTGGCTCTTTCTATTAAGAATTTTGTAAAATTTCTGGGTTCAAATACTGACTCTGCCTTCACTAGCCATGACCTTTGCTACCATATCTTTACAATAATGATAATAATAGTACCTAAAATGTAGGGTGTTTATAGAAGTCAATGAAACATTCCCTGGAAAGTGTATCACACTACATGCCATACTGCAAGTATTTAGTAAATATTCAATATTATTGTTGTTAACTGGCCAAACTAAAGACACAAGAAGTATGTGCCAAAGTGGTTTTTCATTTGAAGAAGAATTATGAGTAGTACAGGGTGTTTTTGATGTTAGGTATTGTCAAGTTGGCTCCGACTCATAGTGACCCTATGTACAACAGAACAAAATGCTGCTCAGTCCTGTGCCATGCTTACAATCTTTGCCATGTTTGAGCCCATTGTTGTAGCCACTGTGTCAGTCCATCTCATTGAGGCTCTCCCTCTTTTTTGCTCACCCTCTATGTTACCAAGCATGATGTTCTTCTCCAGGGACTAGTCCCTCCTGATAACATGGCCAAAGTACATGAAATGGAAGTCTCCCCATCCTTGCTTCTAAGGAGCATTCTGTCTATACTTCTTTCAGGACAGATTTGTTTGTTCTTCTAGCAGACCATGGTATATTTAGTATCCTTCACCAACACCATAATTCAAATGCATCAATTCTTCTTTCGGTCTTCCTTATTCATTGTCCAGCTTTCACATGCGTATGAGGTAATTGAAAATACCATGGCTCGGGTCAGGCACACCTTAGTCTTCAAAGTGACATTTTGCTTTTTAATACTTTAAAGGGATCTTTCGCAGCATATTTGCCCAATGCAATGCATTGGGGTAGAGAGAGAAATACAGAGGACAGATCTTTCACAGAAGTAAAAAAAAAAGCAGGTCTTGGGATTTTTTATATAATATTAAATAAGAGAAGGAGGCATTGTTGAGATGATATGTAACTATATTTTATTAGCTGTGTTGTGGATTGAATTGTGTCCCCCAAAAATATGTGTTGCAAATGCTTGTGGTTATAATCCCATTTGGGAATGGGCTGTCTTTGTTATGTTAATGAGGCAGGATTAGCATAGGATGTGTCTTGAGCTAATCTCTTGAGATACAAAAGAGATTAAACAAGCATGCGAAAAGTAGGGATAGGGTAAAAGAGATGCCAAGCCACATGAAGATGGCCCAAAAGCAGAAGCTCAGAAAAGACAAGGATCTTCCTCCAGAGCCAACAGAGGGAGAAAGCCTTCCCCTAGAGCTAGCACCTTGAATTTGGACTTCTAGCCTTCTAAACTGTGAGAAAATAAATTTCTGTTTGTTAAAACCACCCATTTGTGGTATTTCTGTTATAGCAGCACTAGATAACTAAGACAAGTTGCACGGGGCATCAGTTTTATCTTCTGCCTGAATGGACATTTGAAGATAGTAGGGGAAGTGATTTCTATAGGGAATTCTGGCGTTTCAAAGAACATAAAAAGGAGGTTCATAAATGTGAAGCTCAAAGAGAAGTATATTGACAAGGAGACAAGTAGGCCACTTTTTATCAGAACAAATGGAGGGAGAGAAACTTCATTTCTAATAGCTTCCCTTAGGTAATAAAAACAGTTAAGATAGTTTTTCGTTCTTCCACTTTCCAGTTTTAGGTTTGAGCCTAGGTGGGAAGAGTGAGAACAACAGTAGATGTTGGTGAGGAGCTAGTTCTTGCTCCTTAAAGAAGCTAATTGGCTCTTTTTTGAAAGAACTTCATTTTTTAAAATCCTCATGCAGTGTCTAGTACTATTCAGCAATTTGTATATCTTGTTGCTTGTAGTTATGAATCAGTCATGATAAACAATTCCTTTTTGTCAGACTTAATAACCCTGTTCTACATTGTTCAGTAAAATAAGAAGAAAATAGGCTTCACCGAGTGCCGTTTATTTCACATAGATAATACAATTTGTCTCTTCAGCATTTATTTATCTTTAAATGTAGATGGTTTTCTCACCTTTGGTTCTTTCAAAAAACATAGTCATTAGCTTTCTTTTGATACTAGACATTGTTTGAAGGGTTTTATCTACCTTTCCAGATTATCCTTTATATATGGTGGTGGAAATGAAATGTTTTGTCTTATGTGATAAAATTCCCTGGTTCAAGGCTTCCTTCACAATATTTTAGATATTCTCTTTAGCTATATAAAAGGTCATTTTTTTTCTCCTACATTTGAAAAAAGCTTCCTTGCAGCTTTTCTGGAATGCTGGAGTTGTCAGAATTTCTCCAGTGTTCTCGAGCATAATAAGAAAGGAGGGGCCACAGCTACTTCTTGATTTTTCTAAAGAAATAAAGCAGCAAATCAGCTGAATAGTATCCAGTACTCATTTGAAGTAGTGGTTGTGGCTTCAACTGTCAAAATATTTACTTTTTAAAGTTTTAACCTTTTTCTATGTTTGATTCTTGCCTTCCATGTGGGATGCCCAGGTCCAATTCCTGGCCAATGCACCTCAGGTACAGCCACCATCTCTCTCTCAGTGGAGGCTGCGTGTTGCTATGATGCAGAACAGGTTTCAGCAGAGCTTCCAGACTAAGATGGATAGAAAGAAAGATCTGGTGATCTACGAATCAGTCAACGAAAACCCTATGGATCACAACAGTTTGTTCCCCAACAGATCATGGGGATGGCGCAGACCAGGCTGCATTTCATTCTGTTGTGAATGGGGTCACCATGAGTTGGGGGCTAACTCGACGGCACCTAACAACAACGACAACACATTTAACATTTTCTCTCCTTTTTGTTCTTTTCTCTTGGTTTAGTTGCTAGCTTCTCTGGCAGCTAAGGGATTTCTCAAATGGTTTTTGTCTTTCAGTTTCTAGGCTCGGGCAGGCTCATCATTACTCTTGCCTCCGCAATGGCTTCCCATGTCCATACTCTGCACAGCAATCAACTCGCTCTTCCCAAAACATCATTACTCTGGCCAAAATGGCCAGTGGTGTCTGTCGTCTACAAAATTAAGCACATGCGTATTGGCCACATTCCCGACTGTCTAATTTTCCATCTGTATTTCCAGTGAATTCCCCATTTGCTCTAGAATGTCCTCAAATGTACTGAATGCTTGTCCACCTCTGTGACTCTGCTTAAAGTCAAGTCAAGACATTGCTCCTCTGCCTGGGATATAACTCCTCTGAGACTGCTTCCCTCTCATAACTCACATCACTGTTTATGTTGTGATTATCTTCTTAGTTTTTCTGGCTTCCTTACTAGCTTATAGGAGTTTCCGGTGATGCAAATGGTTAATGCGCTTGGCTGCTAACCAAAATGTTGGAAGTTTAAGTCCACCGAGAGGTGCCTGAGAAGAAAGGCCTGGCAATCTACTTTTGAAAAATCAACTGCTGAAAACACTATGGAGCATAGTTCTACTCTGACACACATGGATCATCATGAGTCAGAATCTGCTTGATGACCCTGTAAGCATAAGCACCATGTCTGCCTTATTATCCATTTATCCCTAATATCTTGTTCAGTCTTTGTAGTCTACTAGGCCCTTACTAAATATTTTTCAACTGAATTAATAATTGGAACAAAGGACTCTTTTTGTGAGCCCCTTCAGGGTAGGGCTAAGTCTTGCTCACATTTATATGTGAGTAAATATTGCCTAATAGTTCCTTCTGCAGGAGACTGTTAGGGGTTGATTTGTCTAATGGCGTTTATTCACTTCAACATTGAAAACCATAAATGTTCTGTCACACATGGGGAAGTGTTGGGTGTGCCTCTTTGTGCATTTGGTGTGGTCTGGTGTACCCTGGGTGTTGTCTGAGGATTAGGGCACATCTGACTCATTTTCAAAGTCTGAATCCAGGGGCTCTTAGCAATTGTAAAGCTCTTTTTTCTCCTCTTCAGCATGAATCCAAACTGCTTGTATTTTCCTTCACCAAACCTTCCCCCTGGGACCTCAAAGAATAGTGGTCAATAGATTAATTATTAAACTGGAGCCACGGTCTTTGATTCTTTTCAATGACTTTTCCCCCTAAGATTTACAAAGAATTAGAGATATGTTTATACAAATAACTCAGGGGATACCTGATGTGCTGGATGATGAAAGTGACAATTTGGAAACGTGAACTTAAACTAACAAGACAAAACCAGGTAGGAAAACATGTACTTCCTCTGCTTTATTTAAAAAAAAAAACTGTATGAGAGGTGTATCTTAGTGGTACACTGCTAATAAAGAGGTAAATATAGGTTAAAATCTAAGCCTAACATAGAGGACCCTAACTTAGTCTGGGAGCCCTGGTGGTGCAGTGGTTAAGTGCTTAGCTGCTGACCAAAAGGTTGGCGGTTCAAACCCACCAGCAGCTCTGCAGGAAAAAGATGTGATAGTCCGCTTCCTTAAAAATTACGGCCTTGGAAACCCTATGGGGCCATTCTATTCTTTCCTATAGGGTCGCTATGAGTTGGAATCAACTTGATGGCAATGGGTTATGGGTTAACCTAGTCTAAAGGAGCCCTGGTCGCACAATGGTTGAACACTCAACTGCTAACTGAAAGGTCAGCAATTCAAACCCACCAGCAGCTCCATGGCAGAAAGACCTGGAGATCTGCTCCTGTAAAGATTGCAGCCTAGGAAACCCTATGTGAAACTTCTTCTCTGTCCTATAGGGTCACTATGAGTTAGAATTGAGTTGACGACACATAACAACAACCTTATCTGAGGAGAAGGAGTGATCTGAATGCTTAATGGAAGACATGATCCCTGATTCCGAAAGGCCAGAAGCAGTAGGGCAGGTGAAGAATGGAAGGAAAGATGGTGCTGGGAGAGGGAGTAGCTATACTAGAGATCACACTTGAGGCCAAGTGTGTGTGGTAGATTAAAGGACCTGAGAGTAAGCACAAGGCCAAGAGGAGTGGCAGAGTAAAGGTAAAGCTTGGAGAAAAAAAAAACAAAAACAAAACCCAAACTCGTTGTTGTCAAGTCAATTCCAACTCATAGAGACCCTATAGGATAGAGTAGAACTGCCCCATAGGGTTTCCAAGGCTGTAATCTTTACTGAAGCAAACAGCCCTATCTTTCTCCTGCAGAGCTGCTGGTGGGTTCAAACTGCCAACCTTTCAGTTAGCAGCTGAGTGCCAAACCACTGTGCCATCGGGGCTCCTAAAGTTGGAGAAGTAGGAGCCCATTCTGTTAGGTCCTATAGTATGTGCCAAGAACTTTTGAATTTTTATCCTGAAGACTTGAGGATACATCCATGAATCTTAAGCTAGAGGCTTACAGGGTCAAATCTGTGTTTTAGAAAGATTTCTCTGGCTGTATTATGGAGGGGTGGATGGGAGTGGAGCAAGTTCAAGTAAGGAGAACAATTACAAGGCTATTGCTACAACCCAGGGCAGCACGGATGGAAAGGAGCAGGTGGATTTAAGGGAGGAAGAGGTGGCAGAACTTGAGGAGGGTTGAATTTGAGTGGTGAGCAGTGAAGGCTGGCTTCTGTCTGGGCACCAGGGTGAGTGGAGATGCCATTTGGTGGGATAGAGAGTATCAGAAAAATACCACATTGCAGAGCTTCAGAATGTATATGCCCAAGGTTATACCATTATTTCCACTTCCCTTAAAGCAAAATTGATGAGCATATAATGAATGTTCATTAGATACACTTACTGAGTACAAAAATGTTCTTTTGTGTTCTCTGATACACAAATATCTAAAAAGTATGCTTTATGCCCTTGGTAGGTTTATAATTTAATTGATGAACTATTTATTCATTACAAAGTATGAAACTACGTATGCTGGGAATGACTCAAAATATTATCTTGTTGCTCTACTCTTGTCTGAACACCTAGAAAATACATTTTTTATATTACTCTGTGAGTTAAACACATCTGTTTCTAGTTGAGATGATAAATGTTTTGAGTCACAGCTTTCTGGTTAACATTTTACTTCATACAGATTAGTCTGACAGCCTTTTTTTCTTTTGTATTATTTCTTTAAAGTATTTATTTTATTGATGTTGAGAATACAGTAAAATATACACCAATTCAACAGTTTCTACATGTACCATTTAGTGACACTGATTATGTTCTTTGAGTTGTGTAACCATTCTCACTCTCCTTCTCTGAGTTGTTCCTTTCCCATTAACATAAATTCACTGCCTCCTAAGGTTCCTATCTAATCTTTCGAGCTGCTGTTGCCAATTTGATTCCATATAGATAGTTCTTAAAAGAGCATAATACTCAAGGCAGACATTTTTTACTAGTTAAGCCAAACTACTATTTAGTTTTAAGATGACTTCAGGAGATATTTTTGGTTTAAGGTTTAAAGATCATCTCATGGCAATAGTTTCAGGGGTTCATCCAACCTTCTGGAGTCCATGAGAATTTGAAATTCTGTTCTGCATTTCCCGCCTTTTGATCAGGATTCTTCTATAGAATCTTTGATCAAAATACTCAGTAATGGTAGCCAGGCAACATCCAGTTCTTCTGGTCTCATGGCAAAGGAGGCAGTTGTTCATGGAGGCAGTTAGCCACACATTCCTTACCCTCCTTCTATTCCTGACTCTCCTTTTTCTGTTGTTCCAGGTGAATAGAGACCAGTTGTTGTGCCTTGGATGGCCACTTGCAAGCTGCTTATAAGACCGTAGCATTACACATTTGAATTAGGGGGTAGAACAGAGTCACTAAAACATTGGTTATTAGGCCAATTAATGGGAAGTCCCATGAAACCATGACGCTAAACCTCCAAACCAAGAAACCAAATCCCATGAAGTTTTCAGTTGTACATCATCAGCCTCAGCAGCTGTTCTGTTTTCTCTTTTATTTTTAATTTAAAATACATATATATATTTCATTTTTAGGGTCCAATCAATATTTGGTGGATGGGAGAGTGGAAATGGATAATGGTTAATGTCATAGTAAATTACTTCCTAGCTAGGGCTAGAATATTGCTAAGTTCTATTATATAAATTGATTCCACTTTATTCATTTTAAGAGATACAACTTTATAAGTAACTATGCACCAAATATGTCACAGTAATGTGGTTCGAACCCACCCAGTGGCTCTGAGGGAGAAAAGACCTGACGATCTACTTCCATAAATATTATAGCCTTGGAAACCCTATGGAGGCAGTTCTGCTCTGTCCTATAGGGTCACTATGAGTTTGAATGGACTCCATGGCAATGGATTTGATTTTGGGTGCATCAAATTATCCTTTTCCTGAAATATCTAGTGAAGTTTTTAGTTTTGTCAAGGTTTATCACAAACAAATCACAAATCCCCATCTTAGTGGTTATCTCTGGGTGCTGAAAACATCAGGGATTTACTTACATGCCCCACTTAGACAGCCTATTTCAGCCTGTGAGTAAATTATTTTGCTGTTGAATACAATTAATCTATTGACAGGCAAAAGAGATGGTTTATTCCCCTAACTATTACTCTACAACACTGTGCCTCTGAAATGAAACAGCATCGTTGTGACAAACTTCACCTGGATTGAAGTGCATTAGGGTATATTTGTAATCGCTACTACTGTCTCCATAGCAATCTGTGATTAGACTCAGAGCCAGAAATTTTATGGCTTTTTGTTTTGTTTTGCTTTTAAAAGGAAAACCCATAAATGTGATAAATGTAATTCCAAGATAATGGAGTTAGGAAGCTATTACTGAAGGCAATTTTAGGGAAAAATGGAGAGTATAACATGATGACTTTAAAATATTTAAAATTATGGAGGTGGAAATTGAATAGCAGATTTTGGAGGGAAGTGTGGACCGTGCAGGGGAAATGGAAATTATCCCCAATTTAGAGAAAAAAAGTTTACAGGAAGATAAAAGAGCCAGGGAAAATGGCAGATGTTGAGTTTATATATTTCAAAAGTAACCATTTCAATTATTTTTTGCATTAAAAAAGTGGCACATAGCGATAAACCCATTGCCGTTGAGTGGATTCTGACTCATAGCGACCCTATAGGAAAGAGGGGAACTGTCCCATAGGGTTTCCGAGGAGTGGCTGATCGATTTGAACTGCCAACCTTTTGGTTAGCAGCTGATCTCTTAACCCCTCTGCCAGCAGGGCTTAGCACATAGCAATAGGACATACCAATACATAACCCATTGTCGTGGAATCAATTCCAACTCATAGTGACCCTATAGGACAGAGTAGAACTACCCTATAGGGTTTCAGAATTGTAATCTTTATGGAAGCAGATGCCATATCTTTCTCTCATGGAGTGACTGGTGGGTTCAAACCACCGACCTTTCAGTTAGCAGCTGAGTGCTTAACCTCTGCGCCACCAGTGCTCCTTTACCAATACATACAGGCATATTTGTGGTGCAGTGGTTAAAGATCTCAGCTGCTAATCAAAAGGTCTGCAGTTTGAATCCACCAGCTGCTGCTTGGAAACCCTGTGGGGCAGTTCTGCTCTTTCCTGTAGGGTTGCTATGAGTCAGAATTGACTCAACAGCAACAGATTTGGTTTTGGTTTTAGAGGCGTATTTATCAAGGCTCTTTCTGATCTAGCTTCAGACAGTACATCTGAGTGGGAACTGTAATCTGAAAAAGGATTCTGTTTCTTTTTCGCTTCCAGTATTTACAACTTACTGCAGCTCTTGGATGAGTTATAGCAAACTTGAGCATCAGCAACACAGTAGAATCACACAGGCCTCTTTGGTTAGTGATGTTAACATTGGATTCATTTATTAGAGGCTTTTTCATTATTTATTAAAATATCTATACATTTATGTCTACTTCAACCAAATCTACTACTAATAAATTAAAGCAAGTAGCAGTGATTCTCAACCTATCAGACCCACTGTTCCCTTCTATAATAAATACTTTATTATAAGTTCCCTTAAGTATTTTGAAATCATATTCATAGATAATGAAACCTACCTACACAGACTCAGAGGCCTGTTGATGGCATAATCATGTGAAAGGCACTGCAGCGAAGTGTTAGAGGAACATTGGCAGTTCAGTGGTAGAATTCACCTTCCATGTGGGACACCTGGGTTTGATTTCCAGCCAATAAACCTCATGCACAGCCCCACTTGTTTGTCAGTGGAGGCTTGTGTGCTGCTGTGCTGCTGAACAGGTTGCAGCAGAACTTCCAAACTAAGCCAGACTAGGAGGAAAGGTCTGGTGATCTACTTCCAAAAATCAGCCAATGAAAACCCTGTGGATCACAACGATCTGATCTTTGACTGATTATGGAGATGGTGCAGGACTGGGTAGTGTTTCATTCCATTGTGCATGGGGTTGCCATGAATTGGGGGCTGAGCTGATGGCAGCTAACAATAAGAACAATGCCTATACAAATAACCCCAAAAGAATAAATATAAAGCTCTAGCTGTAATACAAAGGAGAAATAACAATATGTATTTATAAGATAGCATATATTTAAATATGTAAATGTTCTTGCACTATTACATGAAAAGATAAATGTATGCACCAATGCTTAGAATCACCATAACTTCTGTGGAGAGACTGGAACACTTATAACTGTTGGAGGGAATGTAAAATGGTACAACCACTTGGGAAATTGATTTGGTGCTTCCTTAAAAAGCTAGAAATAGAAGTACCATATGATCCAACAATCCCCTCTTCTTGGAATATATCCTAGAGAATTAAGAGCCATCACACGAATAGATACATGCACACCCATGTTCATTGCAGCACTGTTCACAATAGCAAAAAGATGGAAACAACCTAGGTGCCCGTCAACGGACAAATAGATAAACAAATTATGGTATATTCACACAATGGAATACTACACAATGGTAAAGAACAACGATGAATCCATGAAACATCTTATAACATGGAAGAGTGTGGAAGGTATTATGCTGAGTGAATTTAGCCAGTTGCAAAAGGACAAATACTGTATAAGACCACTGTTATAAGAACTCAAGAAAAGGTTTAAACACAGAAAAAAACATTCTTTGATGGTTATGAGGGTGGGGAGGGAGGGAGGGGGGTATTCACTAACTAGATAGTAGACAAGAATTATCTTAGGTGAAGGGAAGGACAGCACACACTACAGGGCAACTCAGCACAACTGGACTAGAACAAAGCTAAGAAGCTTCCTGAATACAAGCAAACACTGATGGACAGAGTAGCAGGGGCAGGGGGCTGAGGACCATGCTTTCAAGGGAATTGGCTTAACAAAGTTTAGTAAGAAAATGTTCTGCATCCCACTTTGGTGAGTGGTGTCTGGGGTCTTAAAAGCTAGTGAGCAGCCATCTAAGATGCATCAATTGGTCCCAACACACCTGGAGTAAAGGAAAATGAAGAACACCATAGACACAAGGAAAGTATTAGCCCAAGAGACAGAAGGGCCGCATAAACCAGAGACTTCATCAGCCTGAGACCAGAAGAAATAGATGGTGCCCGGGCACCACCAATGACCATCCTGACAGGGAACACAATAGAAAGTCCCTGAGAAAACAAGGGAAAAGTGGGGTACAGAACTCAAATTCTATTAAAAAGACCAGACTTAATCGTTTTATTGAGACTGGAGGGACCCTAGAAGACATGGCCCCTGGACTCTGTTAGCCCAAAACTAAAATCATTCCCAAGGCCAACTCTTCAGACAAAGATTAGACTGGACTATAAGACATAAAATGTTACTCATAAAGAGTGTGCTTCTTAGCTCAAGTAGATACATGAGACTAAATGGGTAGCTCCTGTCCAGAAATGAAGTGAGATGGCAGAGAGGGTCAGGAGCTGGTTGAATGTACACGGGAAAACTGGGATGGAAAGGAAGAGTGTGCTGTCACAGTATACAGAGACCAACTATGGTCACAAAACAATGTATGTATAAATTTTTGTGTGAGAGACTAACTTGAATTGTAAACTTTCACTTAAAGCACAACAATTAAAAAAAAAAAAAAAGAATCACCATAACTTCTAGCACTACACTTGAAGTTGGTGACTTGATTACCTTGCATGGCATTTTTAAAAAAAAAATTTTGTTTATTTTTTTGTTGTCATTGAGAATGTACACAGCAAAACATACATCAATTCAACAGTTTCTACATACATAATTTAGTGACGTTGATTACATTCTTTGAGTTGTGCAATCATTCTCATCCTCCTGTTCTGAAGTGTTCCTGCCTCATTAACATAGACTTACTGTCCCTTAAGGTTCCTATCTAATCTTTCCAGTTGGTGTTGTCACTATGATTTCATACAGATAGTTTTTAAAAAAGCATAATGCTCAAGGCATACATTTTTTTTACTAGTTAAGCTACTCTATTGTTTGGTTTTAAGAAGACGTCAGGAGACATTTTTGGTTTAAGGCTTAAAGATTTTCTCAGGGCAATAGTTTCAGGGGTTCATCCAGCCTCCATGGCTCCAGAAAGTCTGGAGTCCATGAGAATTTGAAATTCTTTTCTGTGTTTCCCCTCTTTTGATCAGAATTCTTCCATAGAATCTTAGATCAAAATGTTCAGTAATGGTAGCCGGGCACCATCCAGTTCTTCTGGACTCATGGCAAAGAAGGCAGTTGTTCATGGAGGCAATTAGCCACACATTCCATATCCTCCTCCTGTTCCTGACTGTCCTTCTTTCTCTGTTGCTCCAGGCAAGTAGAGATCAATTGTTGTGCCTTGAATGGCCACTTGCAAGCTTTTAAGACCCTAGGCACTACCATGCATGGAATTTTCATCAGTGATGTTGTTTCCAAAATGAACAACTCCTGGTAAAGTTCTAATACTTCGAAGTGCAAGATTCCCTCAATTTAAACATAGTAGGAATAGAATTCATAGAAAAGTCAGAGTATGCTAACACAATTCAGAAAAATTTTGTGGACTTTTTCTTGTATTTACTTTCAGGTGAGTCAGGCCTCTTACATTATTCATTGTAATTCCCTTGAAGGTTGTTAGGTTTTGTCCCAGAACTCAAGACATCTTCTTAAATAGAGTAGATCCTCAGTGGATAGTTATTTGTGTGAGTTTCTTTAGAGCATGGACATTTCTATTTTATTGGGAGTTACACAGTGACAGCCGAATGCAACTGAAAAGGTTTGATTATCATTCTTAGTTAGAAGAGGGACCAAAAATCTGACCCATCTTCCTTTCTTTTTCAATTTCTTTTGGTAGAAATACTTTTGTAAGAGAGTGATATATAGGACCCAGGACAATTACTGAACTCTGCAGACCTTTAGTGAGAAAATTGAAGACTGGCAGAACCATTACCAGGAATTGACAATCACGAGCTCAAGTCAAAGTTTGAAATGTAATATTTTGCCTTATACATGAAAACAACTGATGTATTGACATACATTGTGCACTGAGAGTTTCTTTTATGGTAGTGCTAATGAAGGAGACTTGGTGGTGTGAGGCTTAAATGCTCAGCTGCTAACCGAAAGGTCTTCAGTTCAAACCCACCCGTGGCTCCATGGGAGAAAAAACCTGGCCATCTCCTCCCTTAAACATTACACCCTAGAAAACCCTATGAGGCAGTTCTACTCTGTCACATAGGGTCACTGTGAGTTGGAATCTACTTGGAGGCACACAACAAAAACAACAACAATGAACTTGAGCCAAGTCCCTCTTGTTCTTCTCCTCATGCCAGTGGCACTCATTTATGAGGTGATAGACTGTAGACAATCAAAAAAGTTCTTATCAAACTTCTTAGATTGGCTAGGGAATGCAGTTGGTCTTGTGGCTTATTAGCATGTGGTAACCTAATAGGCTAAGAATCACAAAGTTGTTTTGCAAGTGTTACATGGAATATTGTTGTAGAAAGGTAGAATTTCAGAGCAGGAAGGCTTTCAATTTCTAAGGTAAGATTTACAAACCAAACACTTGGATGGTATTAGGATTGAATTGCATCCCCCAAAAATATGTGCTCTAAATCCTAACCTCTGTGCCTGTGGTTGTAATCCCATCTGGGAATGGGTTTTATTTGTTATGTTAATGAGACATTATTCGTGTAGGGTGTATCTTAATCAATCTCTTTCGAGATATAAAGGAGCAGATTAAGAAAGGAAGAAAGCAAGCACACATGGGGGAAGACAGATGCCACGCCACATGAAGATCACCAAGGAGCCAAGGAATAGAAGCTGAAAAGAGACAAGGACCGTCCCCCAGAATGGACAGAGACAGAGCCTTCCCCTAGAGCTGGCACCCTGAATTCAGACTTCTAGCCTCTTAAATTGCCAGAAAATAAATTTCTGTTTGTTAAAGCCACCCACTTGTGGTATTTCTATTATAGCAGCACTAGATAACTATGACGGACGGTAATATAAAAATTTATATCAGTCTTTTGAAATAATGCTAATATCACAATGAGACAGCTTTCTAAATTATAGAAATGTCTCTAATAAAAAGGATATATTTCCCCCACCTCAGTTTGTTTCCAGAAAGCTCATTCAACAGCAATAAAAGTATAGAGAAAGCATAGGATGCCAGTTTCTTCCTGCCACACTTAGATAAGAAGATTACTTTCTTTCCCTTCCCTTCATGAGGTGGTCTATAACCCTCAAGCTGTCTCAGCTGGTCTGAGGTTGCCCCATTTCTCTCGGGCTGGTCCCTTCCTTGATGACATGTAGGCTGAGCACTTGGACACTTGAGTCCTAGGAGAACAGTCCTCAATCCACAGTGCTCCTGCCAGTCTTGCAAAGGGACCACTACCACCTCCTTCTCAGCTACTTCTGACATTTCCCCCTCACGGGGAATTTAAGTGACAAATGACAGAAATTGTCACTCTAAGAGCAAGATACTGGCTCATCAGTTCTGCTCTAAGGTGGTCTACTTCTTTATTTATTTATTTATTTTTTAAATTTATTTGTGTCCTGTAAACCTTCATCTTGGGCGAGAATGGCAGCACAATTGGAAGAGCATAGTCAATATCACTTAAATGTATAAGTAAAAAGTTTTGAAATGGTGTTAAAAAAAAACAAACAAACCAAATGAGACTAATGAGGTACAGTAGTCCAGTGACAAGTGCCAGAAGACAGAAGGGGACAAGGAAGTCCCCTGGTGATAGGGAACACAAGGTGGAGTAAGGATATTCTTGATGTGTTGTGAGATTGTTAACCATTGTCATAGGGCAACATGTGTAGTAACTGTTAAATGAGAAACTATTTTGTTCTGTAAGCCTTCATCTTAAGTGAGAATAACAGCACAGTTGGAAGAGCATAGTCAATGTCACTGAACTGTGTATGTAGAAATTTTTGAAACGGTATATATTTGGCTATCTGTATTTTCATCAAAAAAAAAAAAAAGGTTGAGAATTTAGAGGCTTAATATGTTGTGGGGTTGTTAACCAATGTCATAAAACAACATGTGTACTACTGTTTCATGAGAAACTATTTGTTCTGTAACCCTTCACCTGAAGTACAATAAAATATAAAAAAAAAAAAATTATTTGTGTTTTAGGGGAAAGTTTATAGCACAAATTAGTTTTTCATTCAAAAATTTTATACACAAATTGTTTTATGATGTTAATTGCAATCCCTGCAGTCTATCAGCACTCTCCCCCTTTCCCTTTACACCCTGAGCTCTCTGTGTCCGTTTGTCCAGTTTTCTTGTCACTTCCTGCCTTTTCATCTTTGCTTTTGGGCAGGTGTTACCCATTTGGTCTCATATACTTGATTGAACTAAGAAGCAGTTTCCTCATATGTGTTATTGTTTGTTTTAGAGGCTTGACTAATCTTTGGCTAGAAAGGTAGACTTCAGGAGTGGCTTCATTTCTGAGTTAGCAGGGTGTCCGGGGTATAGTCTTGGGGGTTCCTCCAGTCACTATCAGACAAGTAAGTCTGTTCTTTTTTTGTGAATTTTAATTTTGTTCTGCATTTTTCTCCAGCTCTGTCTGGGACCCTCTATTGTGATCCCTGTCAGGGCACCACGTAGTTCTTCTGGGCTCAGGCTGGTGGAGGCTGTGGTTCATGTAGTCCATTAGCCCTTTAGACTTATGTTTTCCTTGTGTCTTTGGTTTTCTTCATTCTCCTTTGCTCCAAATGTAATGAGACCAATAGATGTATTTTAGATGGCTGCTCACAAGCTTTTAAGACCCCAGGCGCTACTCACCAAAGTAGGATGTAGAACATTCTCTTTATGAGCTATGTTATACCAACTTATCTAGATGTCCCCCAAGACAGAGTATTCACAGTTTAATGTATAAACATAGATGAATGAAATTCTAGAGTTGTTTCAGGCAGTTATTGCTTAGATAAAAGCACATGTTTAGAAAATTAAAAACTTATGTTGTTTTCTGGTTATGGCCAAGCCAGTCCTTTTCCCAACTTTAGAAAGGAGAAACTTAAATGGCAAAATAATCTCATCGGTGGTTTAAGTGCATTTATCTCCTCAATCAAGATTTGTTTTGTTTTCCAAGCTCTGTCGATCTGTTTTCTAAATGCGCTTATATTCTGTTTTTCTTTCTATGATACTCTTGATATTCTCCAGACCCTTCCCTGTTCCTCTTTAGAGAGCCTCTCTCTCTTCTCCACTGCTTCTTTGAAAAGGGCAGGGGTGGAGCCAGGGAGACATCCAACAGCTCTAGGTACCATGTTGCTGCTGGATGCTGGGCCAGGGTGGTAAGATGGCCCATGTCTACCCCTGGTTGCAGGTGCCAGCATGCTCTGCCCTCTAGAGGTGATCTACTTTCTCACCTGTACTCCTGATAAGCAAAGCCTCAATTAGACCTGGGGGTACTTATTCTAGTTATAAGAAACCAGTGGATCAAGCGGTTTCAGGTGGCTCCCTGGATACACTATCTGATAGTTCCTCATTGGCTTATGTTGCTCTCCTACCTATGGCTGAGGGAAGATAGAAACATAGTGCATTTGTTAAGAGGTATTAGGTTCAAGTCCTGACTTCTCCTTGCTTCTCTGGCCTCACTTTCATCACCTATGAAATGATGCTAATTATACATAGCTACTAACTGAAATGTCGGCGGTTTGAACTCACCAGCCAGTCAGTGGAAGAAAGATGGGCAGTCTGCTTCCATAAGGATTTACAGCCTTGAAAACCCTATGAGGCAGTTCTACTCTGTCCTATAGGGTCCCTATTAATCGGAATCAGCTCAACAGCAGTGGGTTATTGGATTGTTGTGAAGGTTAAAATGAAGTAGTATATGCAAAGTATTTTGCACAATGACAAGCAAATTATCAGCACTGAAGAAGTCTGGCTATTGTTTCTTACCTCAGACCTAGAGACTAGATTATCATCATCCTTCTTGATAAAGATCATGAGAAATAACCGAAACCCTCAGCAAATCAGGGATGACGGTTGTTCTAGCTCTCTGTGGGGAGGATTTTTATACCCAAAATTATGAAGATTTTCATAGTCTGGATATCACAGTCTCAAAACGTATGGAATTTTTATTTGCCAGTTGTCAGGACTAAGGAAGAGAAAGATGTGTGAAGTACAGGCAGCAAAAACATAAAATGGGCACCATTTCAAGAATAGCCAGTGACTCTCATCATGTCAGTACCTCCAGTTTTCATGTCTCCTTCACATAATAGGACTCAATCATTTTATATTGAAAAGAAGATATTAAAGAAACACACTGAGTAGGTATAAGGAAATTAAAAAAAAAATAGTACATTCAATTGAACAAAAATGTGTTAAGTTCACAGCCAAGAAATATGATTAGGAGATATCTTTTGGTGAACAGTCATGATTTGTTCAGTATATTCATGAGTAATTTCTATTTTATTTTGAGTAAAGAATAAAAAACACAGTTTATTTTTAACTTTATGCCTAAGTATTTACCTCTTTATTTTAACCAAATGATGAGAAGATAAAGGAAAACATAAACAGGGCCATTTGAGGGAGAGGAGAATGTGACAGTAAGAGCAAGTGCTTTGGACCCGAGAGAGTTGATTGAGAATCTCGGCATCATTTTGAGTGACATTGATGATTACCCAAACTTCTGTGAGCGTCAGTGTTCTCATCTATAAAGTTGAAGGTGTGCTGGCCTGTTGACATTAAATCATGAATGACTGACTAGGTCTATTCAGTTGCCCTCCAGGAGCTTTGATTTTGTGATTGTTCCTTGCACAGGGTTTGGAGATACATCTATTTATGGGTCGTTTTCAATTTGTTTTGGTCCCAGGACCTGGTTGGCTAATCGACTTTTAGTAGCTCATTATTCTAGCTGTATATGTATCAGCACTGGAGGAAATGCTACTGGAGTTTAGTAGCTTTTGCTAATCCACTTCATCCTTTATCCCTTCAGGGAAAGACAACTTTGCAATCATCTTCAGCACCCCAAACCTATCTCACTGAAGCTTTTTCTGAATTTTGTAACATTTTTTTGACTTACTTTAAAAAGCAGGATTAACCCCTGCTTCTCTATATCGATATATCTCAAGAGATAAAAAGAAATTGTTTCTTTAGCTAAGAAAATGTTGGGCAATTTTAATTAACATCGTTTAGTGTACTCCAGCATGCTGTGCTAATTTACTTTCCTAACACCCAGTTTTATGTTTATGGCTTTGGTTCCAGCCATGATAGTTCCTTATTATTCTCCTTCTCTAACCAACTGTAGGGCAGCCCCAACGCCTCCATTGTATTTACTCAGTTTTCTTTGTATCATTCAAGATGACTTCTCAAAAGCATTCCTTCAGCTCTACCATCTGCCTTGTCTTCCTTTTCTCTTCTAGGCTCCCAAATCCTACTTCGTTCCCTAATAAAATTTTTATTTTGGAGTATCTTTAGATTTACAGAAAAGTTACAAAGACAATGAGGAGAGTGATCATGTGCCCCTTACCCAGTTTCCCCCATTGTTAATGTCGCACGTTGTTGATGTTGTTGTGTGCCATCCTGTCTATTCCAACTCATGGCAACCCCACGTGTTACAGAGTAGAACTGCCCCATAGGGTTTTCTTGGCTGTAATCTGTATTGGAAGCTTTTTCCTGCAGAGATGCTGGGTGGGTTTGAACTGCATTGCTCTGGTATATTTTGCTCAAACTAAAACACTGACATTGGAATACTACTATTAACTAAACTCCATGCTTCATTTGGAATTCACCATTCTTTCCATTAAGGTCTCTTCCAGTTCCATGATCCAGTCCAGGGCCCCACATTGCATTTCATTGTCATGTCTTCCCAGTCTACTCTGCCCTGTGACAATTTCTGTCACTTGGTTTATATGACCTGACAATCTTGAGTACCAGCCTGTTAGAGTGCCCCACAATTTTGGGTTGTCTGATGTTTTTCTCATGATTAGAGTGGGATTAAGGTTTTTGGAAAGAACATCACAGAGGTGGCATGCCCTTCTCATTACACCATATGGGTGGTACATGCTACATACATGACTTATCACTGTGGTGTTAAGTAACATTTGTTCAGGTAGCATTTGCTGGGCGTCTCCCCTGTAAAGTTACTACTTTTCCTTTCCATATTCTGTGCTTTGGAAGTGAGTCACTAAGTTCAGCCCACCTCCAAGGGTGCTCCCCCACTTTTGAAAATAACTATTAACACAAAGCACCAAGAATATTTTAACCATGTAGTATACAGAGGTTTTAAAGCATACAAAACAAATAAGTTGAATAGCTCAAGATCCCATTCTTTTGTTTCATTTTTACATTTCCTCTTCAATTCTTTTCAGAGGCACAAATATATTTTGACTATCATCAAAGTGTAGATGTCATTGATAATTTTTTTTCTCTTCACATTATATCGAAAACATTTCCAATGTTGATTTACCAATGTCCTTATTTTTCATAATTATTATTATGCAAAATAACCTTATTATGTTGCTGGACATTTGGGTTATTTCCATTACTCACTGTTACAAATAATGCTTGATACCCATCTTTACACTTCTAATGTTTTTTAAGTTTTTTATTTTCTAGGATTGATTTTTCTGACTTATAATGAGCATAAATTGAATGTTAAATAAATATACTATTCTCCTTTTTTACTGCTGTGTCTATTTCTTTTATATGTATCCTGAATTTCCTTTTAAATGCAAATAAATAGCACGGGCGCTCCTTGTTTCCCTCCTGCTGCCAGTTCTTTCTGTCTCTTGCTTTTCTGGACAGGTCAGAGGATTACAACTCTCCCTGCAAACAGCCACACTCTTGCTGGCTTTTCAGTGTGCTTTACATTTTTCATTTTAACTTCATTATAACTTGAGCTAAATAATTTCAGCCTTTTCTACCTCGGAGGGTTGTGAGAAATATTGCCGACCTTGCTGTGGTTTGAAACGCACTGGGAGCTCTTTGGAGAGAAGGTATTAAAGCCGTAAATACTGCAATGATGGCTGGTGCTCAGGGCTGTGGCTCTGGAAGGGGCAGCTCCTGTGAGTGCTTCCCTTGGCCAGCCTGGGAACCAAGACTCAAACTCACACGGGACCTCCGCTGGAAAATATTACTCTAGGTTCCTGGTGAAAAACAGTCGCTGTCAAGTTGACTCCAACTCATGGTGACCCCATGTGTATCAGAGTAGAACTGTGCTCCATAGAGTTTTCAATGACTAATTTTTTCAGAAACAGATTGCCAGGTGGGGGCCTTGGTGATCTAGTGGTAGAATCCTCACCTCCCATGTGGGAGACCCCAGTTTAATTCCTAGCCAGTGCACCTCATGCACAGCCACCACTCATCCGTAACTGGAGGCTTGCATGTTGCCATGATGCTGAACAGGTTTCAGCAGAGCTTCTAGTCTGAGATGGACTAGGAAGAATGGCCTGGCAACTGTTTCTGAAAATCAGCCATTTGGATTGCAGTGGTCTTATCCCATTGTACATGGGGTCCCCATGAGTTGGAGACCAACTTTACAACAACTAACAACAGCAAAACTCACCAGGTCTTTCTTCTGAGGCACTTCTGGATGACTTAAAGCTTCAACCTTTGAGTTAGCACACTAACCATTTTGCACCACGCGGGGACTCTAGGTTCCTGGTATTATCCACTAACTTGAAAACTGATTTTCACCTTCAGAGATAGTTTCTCATCCATTTATTCCACATTTATTGAGCAAGTTAATGTACCTGGCATCGTGCCAGGATTCAGACATAAAGAAAGCACACTGTCTCTTAGGGACTGACAACAGTTTTTTAGGGCAAGGAGACATGGCAGCAAACAAATGTCAACACAATAGAAGGAACAGAAATAAAACAGAGGAGGAAGCAGTTAGCCTGTCTTGGGATGAGTAAGAAAATAGTTCATCAAAGAAGGTGGCATTGCAGTTGAGTTTTGCAGGATAAGTCACAATTTTCCTGGAATGGGGAAGAAGGAGTACATCTAAGGCATTCCAGGAAAAGAGATGGCTGATGCCAGATCATAAATAGGGTGTCTGGAAGATTCTAGAAGGAGATGAGACTGGAGATAGAGGCAGAGGTAAAATCAGAAAAGATTTAGATAAAGAATACGTACTCTGTCCTGTAGCGCAGGGAAATACCTGAACCTTTTTAAGCAGGTATGTGGCAGGATCAGGTTTGCATTACAGCTATGCAGTTTTGGACACGGTGTGGATTAGAGGGAGAAAGGGCTAGAATTAGAAAGATCATTTAGGCAACTACTTTAATATTCTAGTTGAAAAAGTAGCTAAGTCTCAGAGGCTTAAATTCTTCCCTTTCATTCTACTTGGTGTGAAAGTCATTCTTCCTGTTGTACAGATTTCTCTGAGGTCGTGTTTAACCCCTCACAGAAGTCTCTAGTGAATGAGTGAAAGAAGGACTGATGAGGAGGCGAAATTTTTTTTGCCTCTGTTGTAGCCCATCTTCCCACCCCTTCTTCTCTACCCTTTGCTTCCAGGGAACCCTCGGTGCCCTCTGACAGGTGGCTCCCACTCCTTTCTCCCTTCTTGGCTGCAGCTGGTCTGTTCTGGGCCACTTGTCTATGGAAACTGCTTCCTTTCCTTTCCCCTGGAGAACATTCTAATGGATAATTTCACACCAAAGTATAGATGCCTGCCAGGAGCTGAAGTTTTTCTCTGCATTTTAACAAGGACAATTTAAAGAAATTGAGCTCTAACTGTAGGGCCTAAGGCATCAGAAAATTAGATGACATTTAGGAAGAGGGGCTTTCTTGGAACCTATTTTGCCACAGTGAAATCCTGCTCCTGTGCAGGGTAGAAAGAGCTGGGTGTCACATGTACTCCTGTCACAGGGATAAGTGAGGACAGTGCTGGGGTTGGGGGAGGCCCCGTCAGCCTCCGGCCATTGGAGGAGGGTCCTGTCTCTGCCATTCATCAGAGGGTGACTTATCTTCCGTTCTTGTGACAATTAAATATGTTAGCACAAGCAACACATTGGATACTGGCACAGAATAAGAACTCATCCCAGGTTTATTATTTTACTCTTAAATATATTCTTTTCTTAGTTATCTAGTGCTGCTATAACAGAAATACCACAAGTGGATGGCTTTAACTAAGAGAAATTTATTCTCTCACAGTCTAGGAGGCTAAAAGTCTGAATTCAGGGTTCCAGCTCCAAGAGAAGGCTTTCTGTCTCTGTTGGTTCTAGGCGAAGGTCCTTGTCATCAATCTTCCCCTGGTCTAGAAGCTTCTTTGCACAGGGACCCCGGGTCCAAAGGACACGCTCCCTTCCTGGTTCTTCATTCTTGGTGACATGAAGTCCCTCTGTCTCTCTGTTCACTTCTCTTTTTTATATCTCAAATGAGATTGACTCTAAATATAACCTAATCTTGTAGATTGAGTCCTGCCTCATTAACATCATAGAGGTAGGATTTACAACACATAGGAGAATCACATCAGATCACAAAATGGTGGACAATCACACGATACTGGGAATCATGGCCTAGCCGAGTTGACACATATTTTTGGTGGACACAGTTCAATCCGTAATAGTACTGAAAACTTCTTTTTTAAAAATATATAGAAGACAAAATGCTTAGTGTAGTCTACAATGACAATTCTCTAACATAGCCTATTCTCTAGTAGGTCGTGATTAGAGACAGTGTTAATCTTTTGATTCTTTTTCTGTAAAATTCTGTTATGCAGAAAGTGTACATTAAATTTTGAAATCCTGGGGACCAATTGCTAACATTTTAATAGAAAACAAGCCAATGTTCTTTGGCTGTATTGTCAACTTTCAGTTTCACAAGACCTTAAAATGTACCATTTAAAATTCTTATCTCCTGTTGGTCGTTTCTTTTCCTGGATGGAATTGCTCGAAAGTTAGACTTTTTCATGTGCTTCAGCAAACCTTATGGTACTAACTTAAATAAATAGCATCGTTCTCATTGCCCCATGATAGAGAGATTAAAAACTTATTTTAGCAGTTGGAGTCTGTGAACAGAAGTTACCCTTTGAGAATCCATGGTCGACCCTCCAGGAGACATTCTCAGGCTTTGGCACTGTCATGAAGCAGAATATGTGGGACTGGGGGTGGATGGATCATAAAGTTGTTTTGTGTGGCTTGACTGGTATGCTTTGTATTACAAACAAAAACAAAATCCCAAACTGGTTGCCCTCAAGTTGATTCTGGCTCATAGTGACCCTATAGGACAGTGTAGAACTGCCCCATAGAGTTTCCAAGGCTGTAATCTTTACAGAAGCAGACTGCTATATCTTTCCCCTGAGGAGCTATTGGTGGGTTTGAACAGCCTACCTTTTAGTTAGCAACTGAGCGCTTAACCGCTGCACCACCAGGGCTCCTCTTTGAATTCCAGGGGCAAAAATCTGCCCAGGCCTGAGCTGACAGTTGTTTGCTCTTCATTGCTCAAACAGGCAGCACATTTGGACACGGGTACAAACCTCTTAATATGAGTTTTCTGGTCTGAATCTCTGATTTGCCAGCCAGGATGTGCTTTCCTGATTCAAGTTACTTCTTTCCATTTAAATGAATGGCCCTGCATGGCATGGCTTCATGATGCCTTTCCTCGGTTGTGTTTTTCTTTTTTAAATTTTTTTTCTATAACTCTCATTCTTCCTGTTTTATCTCTGCCTTTCAGTCAAACAATTGTTTAGCTTGTTTTTATCTTGTTTGGTTTCATTACCTTTTCTCTGTAATTTAAATGAAGGACAGAAAATGACAGTACATGGCGAGGGTGGTTATGAAGGCTGCTGATCCTAACAGCAAAGAACTTCTTGCTCCTGATTAGTTCTGGCAAGTTCTGACTGTACCCCAAAGCAAAATATCATCCCGAGGAAGTTTTGACCCAATACTTGGTCATCTGGGAACATTCTGACTTGTTCAGGGAAATGCCATCTAATAGTTTAATTTCTCCAGTTCTATGAGTGTTCTTTTTCCATGTTCTTTTTCCAGTTTCTATACTTTGTAATTCTTTAATATGCCTCTTATGTCTCTTTTAACCTACAGATTTCTTCTCTTCCATCTCCTTCCCTCTCCCTTTTTCTCTCTCTTTTGTTGTCTTTTTGAGTTTCCCATAGTCTGGATCTACTGATTGCTTTCCCATGACGCTGTTTAGCACATTCCCCTGCTCTTTGTAGTTCTGTAAGTTTAGAGTTAGATTTAGAGCTCAGTCAGAGTCAGGATTGATTATTTTGGCATGGCTGATGCCTCCCAGGTAGTCTTGTGCCCACCATCCTGTGAATTTGCAGGCATCGATGACCATTGCCTAGAACCATTGATTGATTTGGGTATTACAAACCTAATTTTAAACAAATGTTTTAATATTAGAGATATCATGGTACAAAGACCAAAAATCTATGGAAACACCTTGCACATTGATGGCAAAGTGAAATTAAAAATTAGATTTGTTGTTCAGAAAATATTGACTAAGTTCTCTAGGCCAAGCACTGCCCTAGGTCCTAAAGATAGAGTGGTACGTGAAGTCTGTACAAAGGTCTGGCCTTATGAAGCTTATAGTAAAAAGACCCGGGGTTTCATGGAGTTGATGAGTGATGTTGCAGAGTTGTTCAAACTGTGTGCAGAGCCTTAGACCCATGAGGATGGCGAGAGGCAGATGAGTGAGTGGCAGGGGTGATGGGCAAGGTCAGGAATGGCTAGAGACCCGAGCTGTACGTGGTCCCTGGAAGAGGTAGAGAAACACACAGAGATAATTCTCAAAAATGATCAATAATCATGCCAGAAGAGCCAAACACATAGTAAAGGGTAGTTTGTCATGATATCCTGCAATAAAAATCATGTAAAGGTAACAGTTTATTCTATGCTTATTCTAAGAATTAACACATAGTTAAATACAAGCATAGAATAAACTGGTTTTTATTATTTTGTTACTATATTTTGGATTAAATTAGAATCAAACTTTTCCTTCCCTCTTCACTCAGACCTTCTGGTCCTGTTTTAAGTGGGTTCGCTTTCCAATTCCAAGTATACTAGACTGATGGGTCCACTTGTTTGTGTGATGTCTTCCTGGCCATCATTTTCAGAGTCACCTCATGTTGCCTAACCTACAGCCTGTGCGGAAGATCAGGTGATCCTAATAGCCAAGGCAACAGCGAGGGCAGGACAGGCTCTGCTGCCCTCATCTTGGTCTCCATTTTCACCTGGCACCAACTCGTGACTCTGTTAGTAAGGAAAGGTTAATTGGGGGGCTACTCTGTGCTTCTGAACCACCTGCCTGTGGGGCAAGGGCCTGCCTCTTCCTGTTCTAGTCTGTGTCTGTGGACAGGTGGGTCTGTGCCCTCATGCAGAGGGAGCCCTGTTTCCTGTGTGCACACCTGGCAGGTTATCCTTGGAGGCTCTCTCCACTGACTCATGGTTCTGTCCTTGTGAAAATACATACACTCCTGAGAGGCTCCTGCTTAATACCTGAGTGAACAGGAACATGGGGTTGCTTCCCAGGACAGCAGGTTTTGGTTAGGCAGGTAAAGAAAGCTCCTGAGACTGGAGGAGGGCATCATCCAGAGGAGGGGGAAAAAACAAAGTGTGTGAGCACTAAAGACGAATATCAATCCCTTTCCCTTTTTTTACTGTTTTATTTGATCTCCCTTTTAGCTTTTATTTTCTTATGAATTTTCCCCCTTCCTTTTTTTTTCTTTTCCCCTTCTCTTTTCTTGTGTTGGCTTATACTTGGAGATGAACTGTTTTCTGTGTGCTTGTTATGTGGGTTAAGTGTTAACTCGGGTAGTAAATAACTCTATGGTTACAGGCTAAAAACCTGGAGCACTGTGGTTTTCTCTTTCCAACAATATTTTGACAAAAGGAACCCTTTTCTGTGGGGCTGAAACTAACACATGGTATTCTACCTTAATATAGATGGAACTCTTACTGTACACTGTGCTACCAGGACTTCGTACTGTATTTTAGACTTAATTTCTCACATTCTATCTCTTTTTCAAGTGTGGTATCATTTCTTTTCTTCTTTTTTTTTATCGAAAGAAAAGAAAGTGTCTCCTAGCCAGCCCTGGGCAACATAGTGGCACAGGTGAACTTTATAACAGATGTTTTTTACTTTTCTGCATCCAGGTGCTTGGTGGCACCATTACTGCCAGGCTGTCTTCTCTACTTAAACAATGTGCAAAGCTGCTTGTCAGCAGCGGTAAAAAGATCATATTAAAGAAGGTGTTAATGACTAATAAATAGATCCATGTGAGTTTCAGTTACCTAGTGCTGCCATAACAAAAAAACACAAGTGGGTGGTTTTTAAGGACAGACATTTATTTTCTCACAGTTCTGGAGGCTAAAAGTCCAAATCAGGGTCTCAGTTGCATTGATTCCTTCTGTGGGCCTCTCTCCTAGGTTTGATGTCTGCCGACAATCCTTGGTGTTCCTTTGCTTGCAGATGAGACCTCACATGGCTTCTTTCTTCCCCCGCATGTGTCTCTGTATGTATTCTGCTCCTTTGATAAGCCACCACTCAGAAATGATTAGGTTTAGGACCCGACCCCCGCAGTTGAGATAAGATCTCATTAACATAACAAAAGAAAACCTCTGTTTCCAAACAGGGTCATATTCACAGGTATGGGATTAGAACTTCCACATATCTTATTGAGGGACACAATTCAACCCACAACATTTTAATTTTGAAAAATAATTTCCTGAAGTTTATTCTTTAGAGTAGATTCTCAAACTTTTTCGTCTCAGTACCCTTGGACATTCTTTTTCTTTTTTTTTTAATTGTACTTCAGGTGAAGGCTTACAGAACAAATAGTTTCTCATGAAACAGAAGTACACATGTTGTTTTATAACATTGTTTAACAACCCCACAACATATCAACCCACTAACTTCTCAACCTCTTTTTTTTTTTGGTGAAAATACACATAGCCAAAGATACACCATTTCAAAAATTTCTACATGTACAGTTCAGTGACACTGACTATGCTCTTCGAATTGTGCTGTTATTCTCACTTAAGATGAAGGCTTACAGAACAAAATAGTTTCTCATTTAACAGTTACTACAAATGTTGCCCTATGACAATGGTTAACAATCTCACAACACATCAACAATATCCTTACTCAATCTTGCGTTCCCTATCACCAGCTTCCTTGTCCCCTTCTGCCTTCTGGCCCTTGTCACTGGACTCCTGTACCTTGTTAGCCTCATTTGGTTTTACGGGGCTGTCCACTTCCAGGCTGAACCGTGAACCTCGGAGGAAACTTCACCACTGAGCTAAAAGGGTGTCTGGGGGCCATACTATCTAGGTTTCTCAGTCTCCTTTAGGCCAGTAAATCTGGTCTTTTTTTTGTGAATTAGAATTATGCTCTACATCCTTCTCCAGCTCTGTCCAGAACCCTCTGTTGTGATCCTGGTCAGAGCAGTCAGTGGTGGTAGCCGGGCACCATCTAGCTGTACTGGACTCAGTCCGGTGGAGGCCTTGGTAGCTGTGGACAATTAGTCCTTTGGACTGATCTTTTCCTTGTATCCTGTTCTCTTCCTTCTCCCTTGCTCCCAAAGGGATGAGACCAGTGGAGTATCTTAGATGGCTGCTGACAGGCTTTTAATACCCCAGACACTATTCACCAAGGTAGAATGTAGAGCATTGTCTTTACAAGCTGTGTCATGGCAATTGAGCTAGACGTTCCCCGAGACCATGGTCCCCAGAGCCCTCCACCCAGCAATTCAGTCCCTCAGGGAGTTTGGATGTGTCTTTGGGGATTCCATGACCTTTCCTAGTACAAGTTGTGCTAGTTTCTCCTGTATTGTGTACTGTCTCACCCTTCACCCAAGATACCACTTATCTATTGCCTGTTTAGTATTTCCCCCCCACCCCTCCCATCCCTGGTAACCAACAAAGATTGTTACATTTTGCGTGTGAACTTTTTAATGGGTTTTTACGATAGAGGTCTCATACAATATCTGTCCTTTTGTGATTGACTTATTTCACTCAGCATAATGTCCTCCAGTTTCATCCATGTTATGAGATGCTTCACAGATTCCTTGTTCTTTCTCGTTGCATAGTACTCCATTGTGTGTATGTAGCATAGTTTATTTATCCATTCATCTGTTGATGGGCATCTAGATTGTTTCCATCGTTTTGTTATTGTGAACAATGCTGCCATGAACATAGGTGTGCATATGTCTATTGGAGTGACGACTCTTATTTCTTTAGGATATATTCCTAGGAGTGGGATTGCTGGATCGAATGGTATGTCTATTTATAGCTTTCTGAGGAAGCACCATATCATTTTCCAAAATGGTTGTATCATTTTGCATTCCCATCAGCAGTTCATAAGAGTTCCAATCTCCCTGCAGCCCCTGCAACATTTGTTATTTCCAGTTTTTTTTATTTGTGCCAGTAATGCCAGGGTGAGATGGTATCTCACTGTGGTTTTAATTTGCATTTCTCTAATGGCTAGTGATCGCGAGCATTTCCTCATGTGTCTGTTGGCCATATGAATGTCTTCTTCGGTGAAGTGTCTGTTCATTTCCTTTGCCCATTTTTTAATAGGATTATTTGTCTTTTTGTTGTAGAGGTGTTGGATTTTCTTGTAGATCATGGAGATTAGACCTTTGTCTGACTTGTACTGTCCAAAAACTTTTTCCCAGTCTGTAGGTTCTCTTTTTACTCTTTTGGTGAAGTCTTTTGAAGAGCATAGATGTTTGATTTTTAGAAGATCCCAGTTATCTAGCTTATCTATTGGGTTTTGTGCATTGATGGTTATGGTTTGTACCCTGTTAATGCCATGTATTAAGGCCTAAAGTGTTCGTCCTATTTTTTCTTCTATGAACTTTATAGTTTTAGGCTTTATATTCAGGTCTTTGATCCATTTTGAAGTAGTTTTTGTATACGGTGTGAGGTATGAGTCCTGTTTCATTTTTTTTGCAGATGGATAACCAGTTTTGCCAGCACCATTTGTTAAAAAGACTGTCTTTTCCCCATTTGATGGACTTTGGGCCCTTATCGAAGATCAGGTGACTGTAGGTGGATGGATTTACATCTGGGTTCTCAATTCGGTTCCATTGGTCAATGTATCTGTCATTGTACCAGTACCAGGCTGTTTTAACTACTGTAGCTGTATAGTAGGTTCTAAAGTCAGGTAGTGTGAGTCCTCCAACTTTATTCTTCTTCTTCAGTAGTGCTTTACTTATTCGGGGCTTCTTCCCTTTCCATGTAAAGTAAATGATTAGTTTTTCCATCTCTTTGAAGAATGTTGTTGGTATTTGGATCGGGATTGCGTTGTATTTGTAAATTGCTTTGGGTAGAATTGACATTTGCATAATGTTGAGTCTGCCTATCCATGAGCATGGTATCTTTTTCCATTTATGTAGATCCCTTTGGGTTTCTTGCAGTAGTGTTTTGTAGTTTTCTTTGTATAAGTCTTTGACATCCCTGGTCAGATTTATTCCTAAGTATTTTATCTTTTTAGGGGCTATTGAAAATGGTATTGTTTTCCTGATTTCCTTTTCATTGTTCTCCTTATTGATGTATAGGAATCCAAATGATTTTTGAATGTTTATCTTGTATCTTGCTACTCTGCTGAATCTTTCTATTAGTTCCAGTAGATTTCTCATGGACTCTTTAGGGTTTTCTGTGTATAGTATCATATCATCTGCAAACAGGGAGAGTTTAACTTCTTCATTACCAATTTGAATGCCCTTTATTTCTTTCTCTTGCCTTATTGCTCTAGCTAGAACTTCCAGCACAATGTTAAATAGGAGTGGTGATAAAGGGCATCCTTGTCTTGTTCCTGTTCTCAAAGGGAATGTTTTCAGCCTCTCTCCATTAAGAATAATGTTGGCTGTTGGTTTTGCATAGATGCCCTTTATTATGTTGAGAAATTTCCCTTCTATACCTATTTTATTGAGAGTTTTTATCAGGAATGGGTGTTGGACTTTGTCAAATGTTTTTTCTGCGTCAATGGAGATGATCATGTGATTCTTCTCTTTCCTTTTATTTATGTGGTGGAGTACGTTAATTGATTTTCTAATGTTGAACCATCCTTGCATACCTGGTATGAATCCTACTTGGTCGTGGTGTATTATTTTTTTGATATGATGCTGAATTCTATTGGCTAGAATTTTGTTCAGAATTTTTGCATCTATATTCATGAGAGATATTGGTCTGTAATTTTCTTTTTTGGTGACATCTTTTCCTGGTTTTGGTATCAGCGTTATGCTGGCTTCATAGAATGAATTTGGGAGTGTTGCTTCCTCTTCTATGCTCTGAAATAGCTTGAGTAGTACTGGTGCAAGCTCTCTGTAAATGTTTTGTAGAATTCTCCAGTCAAGCCATCTGGGCCAGGGTTTTTTTTGGTGGGGAGTTATTTTTATTACCTTTTCAATCTCTTCTCTTGTTATGAGTCTGTTCAGATTTTCAGCATCACTTTGTTGTAGTTTGGGTAGGCTGTGTGTTTCTAGAAATTTATCCATTTCCTCTAGGTTTTCAAATTTGTTGGAGTATAGTTTTTCATAATATTTTGTTATAATCCTTTTTATTTCAGTTGGGTCTGTTGTACTGTACCCCATTTCATTTCTTATTTGGTTTATTTGTGTCCTCTCCTGTTTTTCTTTTGTCAGTCTGGCCAGTGGTTTATCGATTTTGTTGATTCTTTCTATTGTTTTTCTGTTCTCTATTTCATTTATTTCTGCTCCGATATTTACTATTTCCTTTCTTCCAGTGGTTGTGGGCTTTTTTTGCTGTACTCTTTCTATTTGTTTGAGTTCTATAGTTAATGTTTTGATTTTGTCCCTTTCTTCTTTTTTGATCTGTGCATCTATTGCTATAAATTGTCCTCTGAGGACTGCCTTTGCTGTGTCCCAAAGGTTTTGGTATGATGTGTTTTCATTCTCATTTGATTCTAGGAAGTTTTGGATTCCATCTCTGATTTCTTCCGTTACCCACTGATGTGTAAGCAGGGTATTATTCAGTTTCCATGTAGTGGATTTTTTTTCCTTGTTCTTTCTATTGTTAATTTCTACCTTGATGGCATTGTGGTCAGAGAAGATACTTTGAATTATCTCAGCATTTTGGATCTTGTTGAGGATTGCTCTGTGGCCTAAGATGTGGTTTATTCTGGAGAACGTTCCATGTGCATTGGAAAAGAATGTGTACTTTGCAGTGGTTGGATGGAGTATTCTATATATGTCTATGAGGTCAAGTTGGCTGATTGTGCCCTTTAGGTCTTCTGTATCTTTGCTGAGTTTCTTCTTAGTTGTTCTGTCCTTTACTGAGAGTGGTGTGTTGAAGTCTCCTACTATTATTGTGGAACTGTCAGTTTCTCTTTTCAGTGTTGTTAGAGTTTGTTTTATGTATTTTGGAGCCCTGTCATTGGGTGCATAGATGTTTATTATGGTTATGTCTTCATGATGGATCATCCCCTTAATCATTATATAGTGTCTTTCTTTGCCTTTCATGGTAGATTTTGTTTTAAAATCTATTTTATCTGAGATTAGAATTGCCACTCCTGCTCTTTTTTGGTAGTTGTTAGCTTGATATATTTTTTTCCAACCTTTGACTTTTAATGAATTCACATCTTTGTTTCTAAGGTGTGTCTCGTGTAGACAGCATATTGATGGATCCTGTTTTCTTATCCATTCTGTCACTCTTCATCTCTTTATGGGTGCATTGGGTCCGTTTACATTCAGTGTAATTATTGATAGATGTGAGTTTGTTGCTGTCATTTTGTAGTGCTTTTTTTTGTGGTGCTGAAGTTTTCTTTGTTCTTCTTACTCTCTTGTGCTGAGTTACTTTTGTTTGTGGATTTTTTTTTCATTTCTTTTGTTTTTGTAGGTTTTGTTTTTGCTGAGACTTTATGTTTTTCCTGGTTTTTTTTAATGAGAATGTTTGTTAACTTTCTTTGTGGTTACCATGAATTTTACCCTTATCTTTCTAAGTTAGAAGCAGTCTACCATTACTTGGTATCACCTTGGCTTCCTCTCCATTAGAAGGTTCTATACCTATGCCGTTTATTCCCTCTTTTATCGTTTTGATGTTGTTGTCATTTACTGATTAACTGCTCTGATTCCCTGTTGTATTTCTTTTGGTTTTGGATAGTCCTCAAGAGTTCATTTCCTAGATTGGTATCTGGCTCGTACAATCCTACGTCCTAGGTTCTGCCTGTGAGCTGAAGGTGTTTGTCCTCGGATCAAAGAACTCCCTTTAATAATTCTTGTAAGTTTGGTTTGAGTTTTACATATTCCCTTAATTTCTGTTTATCTGGAAATGACCTAATTTCACCATCAAATTTGAAAGAGAGTTTTGCAGGATATATTATTCTTGGCTGGCAATTTTTTTCTTTCAAGATTTTATATATGTCATCCCATTGCCTTCTTGCCTGCATGGTTTCTGCCTAATAATCTAAGCTTAGTTTTATTGTTTCTCCTCTGTATGTGACTTCTTGTTTTTCACAGGCTGCTCTAACGATTCGTTGTTTGTCTTTGGTTTTGGCTAGTGTAAATATGATATGCCTTGGTGATTTTCTTTTGGGGTCTCTTCTATACGGGGTTTGTTGAGCTTCTTGGATGGCCAGCTTTTCATCTTTCATGATATTGGGGAAGTTTTCTGTCAGCAGTTCCTCAATGATCCTCTCTGTGTTTTCTGTTTTCTCCTCGTTCTGGAATTGCAATCACTTGCAAATTTTTGCTTTTGATTGTGTCCCACATAACTCTGAGGGTCTCTTCATTTCTCTGTTCTTTTTTCTGAGTTTTCCTCAAACAGAGTTGTCTCCAAGTGTTTGTCTTCAATTCCACTGATCCTGTCTTCCACTGTTTCAAACTGCTTCTCAGACTTTCTATGACACCGTCCATTTCTGAAATCTTGTTGTTTGTCTTTTGGATTTCTAATTGTTGTCTTTGTATAATTTCTAGTTGTGAATTTATTTTGGCATTTTGTTTCTGCATCATCTTCCTGAATTCTTCCAATTTTTTGTCTGTATTTTCCATGAATTTGTCTATTTTTTCCACATGTTTGTCAGATTTTTGCCTCAGTTCTTGGAGAATTCTGAGTATTAGAGATTTGAATTCCCTATCAGGTAGTTCTAGTGCATTTTCTTCCAGAGGAGAGTCATTTGGTGTTTTATTTTGGATGCCTACTGGAACCATCCTGTCCTGTTTTTGTAAATGTTATGTTATTGTCTGTTGTCTTCGGGGCATTCAGTAGTTATTTTTGTCATTTATTGATTGTAGATTTGTTTGTTTTGTCCCTTTTTAAAAAAAAATTGACTATGTCTGAGCAGGCAGATTGTGTGTTCTTTGTTGTTTGCTCATCTTTGGGCACAATACTTTTCGCCTACTTCTTCAACTGGCAGGGTCAGTCACTCAGATATGGTACGGCAGGGCAGGTCCAGCTGAAGAGGAGTTACTGGGACGTGTTGTTTGTGGCACTTACTACAGCTACCAGAGCTGGTCGGTAATCAGTGCAGGGTAGGTTCCAGTAGGCTATGCCTTTGCTGCTTGTTGGTGTGATGTCAAGCACACGGTGCAGGTAGGCAGGATGCAGCGGGGAGATTGTTATGTGTACAGCTAAGATGGATATGGGGGCGAGGAGAGAGGAACAGGAGCCAAAAACATACAAACAAACAAAAAAGAATGCTAGGGGAGCTTGCTGTTGGAGTGGAGAGATGAGAGACTATGAAATGGAGAAAAATAGAAAGGGGATGCAGAAGAAAAGAAAAGAATGAATAAATAAGAATCATAAAAGTTAAAGAACTGCAGAGTTCCCAGGGATCCCACCAGTGCAGCTGTGAGGTCTGGGGAAGTCGCTCTCAGGTGTTGCAGTACAGCCTGGCTAGAAGGCGTAGAGGTATACAATGCCAGGTATTCAGGAAACAGAAAGAGAAGGAAGATATAGAGAGATGAGAAACTGAGGAATGAATAAAGACAAAAAGGGGAAAAGAGAAAAAAGAAAACAAAACAAATTAAAAAAAAAAAAAAAAAAAAGAAAGGCCCCCAAAGAAACAGAAAGGAAAAAAAAAAAAAAACCAACGTAAAAAGAAATGCCCTCAGGGATCCCTCTGCATGTCTGTGGAAGCCGAAGGGGTGTCTTCCTGCCACACTGCTCAGCCTGGCCAGAAAGGGCTCCTGGCTCAAGAAAAGGAAAAGAAAACAAACAATTCAAAACAAACAAATGAACAAAAGCCCCAGGATCCCACCAGCACAGCAGCCCAAACCGGGAAGCAGCTCCACACTCGAACAGAGCTCCCCAGCCCCTCAGGAAGAAGCAAAGATGGTGCATGGAGCCAGGTACTTGAGCGAAGGGAGGGGAAGGTGGCAAGAGGCAAGTAAGAAGTCAAAAGGAGCAGAAAAAAAAGCAACACTAGCAGCCAACAAATGGCACTCAGAGAGTCAGCTAGTGTGAGCTGGTGTTTCTGGATAAGAGACTGTGTCCATGGGAAGCAGTGGGGGCCGAGTGTGGGTGAAGAAGGGTAGAGAGTGGGAAAGCATATATCACAAATTACTGGAGCTCTGCAGCCCCTCAGGAAGAAGCAAAGATGGCGCACGGAGTGAGGTACTTGAGCTAAAGGAGGGGGAGGTGGGGAGAGGCAAGGAAGAAATAAAAAGAAGCGAAAAAAAAAGCAACACCAGCAGCCAACAAATGGCACTCAGACAGCCACCCGTTCGGGTGTGTGGAATCCAAGCAGCCTTTGTTTCCCGGTCAAGAGACTGTGGCCGTGGGAATCAGGAGGAGGCCAAGTCGGGGTGAAGAGGGCGGGGGGTGGGAAAGCATATATCACCAATTACTGATTGTTTTGTCTCCCGCTGGAAGCTCTGTAAGGCTGCTTTCTCGTACCCCCGGTTTGCTGGTATCTGATAGGAGTCCGAGATGGCGGATCCGCACTGTGTTAGCTGGTAGGGGACCTCTGCGTGAATCTCTCCTTGCTGTCCGTTCTCTGTCAGTTTTCTTACTCCATTTGGTGCTTGGCTGAGTTCTTTATCTCTTCATTTGATGTATTAGGGTTTCAGGATTGTTGTATTCTCTGTTCGACTTAGTTTTTCAGATCTTTGCTGTGGAGGGACGGCATGATGCTTTTGCCTAGAGCACCATTTTGCCGGAACTCGCCTTGGACATTCTTAGCAATTATTGAGGACCCCAAAGTGTTTTTTGTTTATGTGGTTATATCTCACAATATTTACTGTGTTAGAAGTTAAAACTGAGCAAACTTTAAAACACAAGAATTTATAAGGGTGCATCATCCCATTAGATGCCAGAGCCTCTAGAAATATCTTCTGTATACTTGTGAGAGAATGAAAGTGAAAAAGGTAAATTATACTTGACTATTACTACAAAAATAGTTTTTACCTTGCAGATCCCCTGAGAGGGACACAGGGATCCCTGGGATCCCCAGAACACACTGTAAGAACCACTGCTTTAGATCTTCAGTGACTCCAGCATTCCAGGAATGGTGGCAGAATGGTGGGAAAATATTGGGGGCTTTCTTGGTGCCCAGGAATTCATACCATGTGTGGGTCCCTACTCTACCTATGCATAAAGCAATCCTGTGTACATGAAAAATGGGCCTATTTAATGAAAATTATTTGGTATCTTCTTCGTGGCCATTCAAATCTTGGTATGATTGCTGTTGTTGTGTTGTTATGTGCTATCAAGTCAATTTTGACTCATAATGACCCCATGTGACAGTAGAGCTGCCCCACAGTGTTTCCTAGGCTATAATCTTTACAGGAGAAGATTGCTAGGTCTTTTTCCAGTAGAGTGGCTGGGTGGGTTTGAACTAACAACCTTTTGGTTAGCAGCTGAGTGCTTCTTAGTTGGTATGATTATAATCTGGAAATTCAATACTCGAAGTCAGTGTTTGAGTCACCAGCCCAAAGCTATTAGAACAGAGTTCCTGTGAAATTTAGTCTCTTGATAGGATCACCACCATGAGAAACACCAGGGGGTTTCATTTATGTTTCTTACTGTATGGTTAACCAAAGAAAACTTAAGGGAACATGCGTGAACACATGCATCCTCTTTTGTATTTATGTACAGCCTCTTCTTAGCTACTTTCTTTCACAAAAATGTGACATAAAGTTATCCTTGACAATGGATGAAACTGTGTTAAGTAACATCACCAATCATTTTGGTAGAAGGTTCTGGGTAGCTTCTACCTCCACATCCAAAAATCTGATGACCTAAGTCCAATCATTTCCTTCTTCTTTTTCAGATAGTTTTGAGACAGATGTGCCATCCAATAAACACCTGGACTCAGAACCTGGAAAAAATGTCACACTCACCTATCAGCTTCAGAGGAAGCAGCCAATGCAACTAGTTATGTGGGAAAAGATCCAGCCCCATCAGATTGACCTCTTAACTTTCTGCAACTTGTCCCAAGGAAGAAGTTACATTTCAAAGTACCAAAGACAAATATTGACCAACTGCAGCCAGGGAATGAGAAGGAGCTTCATTGTCATCCACCATGTCACTGCCTCTGACTCGGGACTCTACCGGTGCAGCTTTGAGGCCAGCACAGGAGAGAAGGAGACCTTCGTGGTGAGGCTGACTGTGACCAATGGTGAGTAAAGCACAGAGGTCATCAAGGGTCATAATGGAGAAAGCCAACCACCATGGATTGGTTTCTGTTGTCTTTTCTCATCTATTTAATGTGACTGTTTTGTTCAGAATTTTTATTTTAATGGTTGAGTTTAGCTACGTTGGCAGCAGGGCTTTGAACCGGTTCTTCCTGGTTGAGTCATGGCCAC
Source organism: Dugong dugon (assembly GCA_030035585.1). Classification (NCBI taxonomy): domain Eukaryota; kingdom Metazoa; phylum Chordata; class Mammalia; order Sirenia; family Dugongidae; genus Dugong; species Dugong dugon. Next base: position 107,009,315 of record CM057466.1, on the reverse strand, counting down.
GGAAGTGACACCAGAACAGACTTAAATTTTTAAAAATTCGGGTGAAGCAGCACCATAACCGGAACAAGAAAAATTATCAGTCAAAGCCCTGCTAGAAATTTAATCTCCCTCTTAGAAAACAAGGGCAGTGTATGCGTTACATAGCAAACAAAGCTGTAGCCCATTGGATTTTGAGCTGGAAACAGAGGTGCCCCAATTAAAGATGGCAGCTGGCCAAACTGCTTGAATGTGTGTCCCTCTTCTCAGTCCTGGCAATAATCCAGTCTCAAGCACCAGGCTTCTGAAAGGGCTCACTACGCCTCTTCCAAGTCTCCCATTCCAGGGCTTCGACCCGTAATTTTTCCTGTTCCGGTTATGGTTCCAGATTACTCAAATTTTACAAATTCAGGTCTGTTCAAGTTTCGCTTCATCGGCCATGACTAAACTGGTTTGAACCAGTTCAAAACCCTGGTTGGCAGTTATTGAATTTTAGTATTTGATATTTCTTTATCTTGCTAATCCGTGAATCACCAAACCAAAACTTGTTGCCATTGAGGCTATTCCAACTCATAGTGACCCTATAGGACAGACTAGAACTGCCACATAGGGTTTTCTTGGCTATAATCTTTTGTTGTTGTTGTTGTTGAGAATATACACAGAAGAACATACCCAATTTAACCATTTTTGCATGTACCATTTAATGACACTGATTACATTCTTTGAGTTATGCAACCTTTCTTACCCTCTTTTTCTGAGTTGTTCCTCTCCCATTAACATAAACTCACTGCCCCCTAAGGTTCCTATCTAATCTTTTGAGTTGCTGTTGTCACTTTGATCCCATATAGATAGTCCTTAAAAGAACATATGCTCAAGGCAGACATTCTTTACTAGTTAAGCTAAACTGTTGTTTGATTTTAAGAAGACTTCAGGGGATATTTTTGGTATAAGTTGGCTGTAATCTTTATGGGAACAGATCATCAGTTCTAGTCTCCTGTGGAGCCTCTGGTTGGGTTTGAACCACCGACTTTTTCGTTAGCAGCCAAGCGCTTAACTTCTGCACCACCAGGGTTCCTGGCCTGTGAATCACAGATTTGACGATAATAGATCTTTTCTATTTTCTTGATCTTCCACATTCCTGAAATTAAAATAATTTAGTGAGAGTTCAAAAAATACGTGTTATCAACAGCCTATATGTTTCAGATATACAACTTCCATCTTCCCAATTATATAACAACTTTTCAATAGTGGTAGCTAGGTCTTATAATATCACATATCCCCAGAAATAATAAGATAGGGCTAGATCGGTATTTGCTGAAACAGTGTTGGGTGGAATTCAATAGGTGTTTGATCACATGGGCACTAATTTGCCAGGAACAGGGCCAGTACTTTTCAGACTTGGGAGTAGAAAGGCAGACCATGAAGCCAATGAAGTTCGCCTTCAGGGCCTCTCATGTGAGCAGGCCCCCCTTCCAAGGCACGGTACTAATTTTGTTCTAGTAATTTCTTGTCTTTGAAGCCCTAAATTGTGCAAGCTCCAGGCCCCACAAAACCTGAATCCACCCTTGTGTGAGAGCAAGGAGAAGTGCTGTCTTCACTTCCTGAAGTACCGACATAGAGACTGTGTGGGGTATGTGCTGTGGCCTGAATGGCAACTCAGTAGGAGGAGCTTCTCAGCATCACCCAACTCTGCCTCCAGGCAAACTTCCTCCTGAAGAGGACACGCCACAGAAAACAATTAAGTTTTATTGGTGGCAGAAATTCTATTTCACTTTCTCCTCCTCTTCCCCCTCCCTGCCCTTCTCTCCCTTTTCTGCCCTAGTCTCCTGTCCGCTTCCTCTCTTCTCCTTTCCTTCCTTCCTCTCTCCTCCTTCCCTCCCACTTCCCTTTCTGTCTTTAGTCTTTCTTTCCTCCTCTCTCTCCTATGTCTCCAGTCAGCTTGTGTTTAGGCTTTTACAGCTACTTCTTCCTAAGCTTTGACTGCCCCTTCAGAAAACCAGGAAAAGCCAAATCAGCTGCCATCAAAGTCAACTTCAACTCCTGGTGACCCCATATTTGTCAGAGTAGAACTGTGCTCCATAGGCATTTTAATGGCTGATTTTTCAGACGTAGATCACCAGGCCTTTCTTCTGAGGCACCTCTGGGTGGACTAAAACCACCAGTCTTTGGCTTAGCAGCTGACTGTTTATACCACCCAGGGGCTCTCCCCCTTTATAGATTCTGCTTATATTGCCCAGACTGATGTTTCTTCTTCCATCGGCAATGAAGAAGAAACGGTTTAGTATAAACATCAGCTTCTGTTGCTGCCATTGCCACAGCTGTGTGTAGTAAGGAGGACACTCAGCAGAGACGGGTGATTTTTCGTACATAACTACCTTTTATAGAAGACCGCATCATTGCTTCTTTGTTCCACTTACTGATGGGAGCTATGAGTGAGATAGACATTGGACTCCAATGTAATGCAAAGGAGAGGATGATGCATTTTTTGGGTAGGAAAAATTAGCAGAAATTCCTCATTTTAAATGTTGACTCCATTCTTCCAGACATATACAGAAAATATTTCTCATCTAAAAAAAGGCCTTATATTACAGAGTGTTTTTTGAACATGGTAGGAAAAAGAAAGAGTGAACGCAGACGCTAACCTTTCAGAGACCAAGGCAAGAAAGTGTTCTGTTTAGAAATATGTCATTAAGGGTCATTATCAAACACATATGAGATAAAATCTTGTCCATTATATGCTGGAAGAGTGATATAAACACCTTCATCCATAGAGAAAATGCAGGTAATATGATAGATTTTTATACGGTATAGTTACTTAACTCTTAGCCATTAAGTTAAAAAAGTCTTTCATTTGTCCAAACTTGACTACTTTCTTGCACAAAACTATTGCTTTTCTTTGAACATAAATGTTAAACAATGTCAAAAATCTGCCAAGTAAATGAAAGTGAAAGTCCATTTGTTTTGGATGCTCACAAAAATGGCCTTTTTTTTCCTTTTAAAATGAAAAGACATGCTCTTTTATGATTCAAAGAATCCAAAATGTAAGAGATGTAAATACTGAATGAAACAGAGTTGCTTTCATTTGAGTAGAATTTCAACACCAAATACCTTAACTGAGATTAGTATGTTGTTGGGAGACTTGAATGACTCCAAAATGATTGCTCCTTGCTTCAAGAATCCAAGCTACTGGTCCCCACTGATATCTATGTTACCATCTCCTTCTATTCTCAGGATGTTAGCTGTTAGAATTTAGCATACTGGGCAATGTCCCAGGTCATCTTCTTTTACTCTCAGTGTTTAAAGTTCTGTATCTTTACCACGTTTCCCTCTTGTCAGTGATGCAGAAACAAATATGGCAGTCATCCTGGAGGCCCTGTACAGCTAATGGTCATGGAGTTACAGGGACATCTATGCTTGGCTTGATTTCTCCCTGAATCCTGATACTGTACAGGTGGAACACAATGCACTAATTATGCAGAACAAATTTGTTCCATGTCATCTCCACCCAAATGGCTTTTTGTTGTTCAATGGACAGGTTGAAAGAGTATCAACTGGGCACTGTATCTGTTAGTAAAATGTTATAATTGGCAGAAGATGACAGCCATTGACTGTATGTTTTGGTTTAATTCCTTTTTTCAATGACTAAGTGAAGATTGAAATAAAAGCATCAGATGGAACACAAAATATATCACGTTTTCTCTGGTGCCATTTGATTATTTCAAGTCTTCAGGCTGTTTGGTCAAAAATCAATGTAGAGATTAAAGCTAAGAGACAGGTATAAGCTGTGGAGCCGATTTAATTTCTTTAGACTGTCAGGGGAAATGTGGTTGTGACTCAGATTTTATAAATTGCTATGCATCCTTTTGTTAGCTCCCATCCACTTTTTTTTGTAGGGCATAGTGTAGTAGGGCATAGTGAGTGCAAAGAGAGATTTTTTTTCTTTTTTTAATTGTAATGATTATATACTGGAGCCCTGGTGGCACAGTGGTTAAGGGCTCCCCTGCTAACCAAAAGGCTGGCAGTTCAAATCTACCAGCCACTCCTTGAAAACCCTATGGAATGGTTCTACTCTGTTCTTCAGGGTGACTGAGTCAGAATTCACTTGATGGCAACGGGTCTGGTTTTTTGGGTGAGTGTGTATATATATATATATATATATATATATAATAAAATATTTGCCATTTTAACATAATTTACATGTACAATTCAGTGATGTTAACTACATTCATGTACAACCATCACCACTATCCATTTCTAAATTTTTCCATCACCCTTAACACAAGCTCAGTGTCCCCCACGTAATAACGCCCTCTTTCCCCCTCCCTCCCACTAATGAACTTTGGTCTCTATACATGTCCCTATTCTAGACATTTCATATAAGTGGGGTCATACAGTATTTGTCCCTTAGTGACAGACTTATTTCACTCAGCATAATGTTTTCAAGGTTCATCCAAGTTGTATCATATATTAGGACAAAAATAGAGTTTTTTTTTTTAGGACTCTCATATTCTACACATACACAAACACACACACACATGCCCACATGCCCACATACCCACACACTCACACCAAACCCACACCCATATATGCCACACACACACACCATTTGAGCACTCCTCCTGAGTTTTTCCTACTTAAATTTATCTTCAGACCAGTACCAAGTAGTCAGAAATCACCTATGAGACCATCAGTGTCAACTAATGCATTATATATCCAGGCCTTGATATATTTTGAACAGAGGGAGAAAGGCACATAAGCATGAGTTGGACCCAAATTTACTATCAACTTCCTTTGCAGAATGGAAGGAACCATTTGTCTCCTACCTTTTGCTCTCCTGACCTGGGAAGTAATGTGAAATAGCTCCATACTGACTCTCTGAATTTGAAACTTGTCCAGACCCCAGGGACAAGGAACTGGAGGAAATGCCTGTGTATTGACAGTGACCAAAATTATTCTTGGCCCTCACAATCCTCTGGATGTCCATTAACCATGAGAGAAGTATTTTGAGATCTACCAAAAGAAGGTTGTAAAGTCTTTTTTAAGACTTACTAAGTGATGGGCAGACTACTTTTTTTTTTTTCTCATTCAAAATTTATACACAAGTTGTTTTGTGACATTGGTTTCAGACCCCAAAATGTGTCAGCTCTCTCCCCCTTTCCCTTTACACCTTGGTTCCCCATGTCCATTCATCCAGTTTTCCTGTCCCTTCCTGTCTTCTCGTCTTTGCCTTTGGGCAGGTTTTGCCCGTTTGGTCTTGTATGCTTGATTGAACTAAGAAGCATGTTCCTTACGTGTGTTACTGTTTGTTTTATAGGCCTGTTTAATCTTTGGACGAAAGGTGGACTTTGGGGGTGGCTTCAGTTCTGAGTTAGCAGTCTACAGGCTGTAGACTCGGGGGTTCCTCCAGTCTCTGTCAGACCAGTAAATCTGGTCTTTTTTTGTGAATTTGAATTTTGTTCTACATTTTTTTCCCACTCTGTCTGGGACCGTCTATTGTGATCCCTGTCAGAGCCGGTGGTGGTAGCTGGCCAGTGCCTAGTTCTTCTGGGCTCAGGCTGGTGGAGGCTGTGGTTCATGTGGTCCGTTAGTCCTTTAGACTAATATTTTCCTTGTGTTTTTTGTTTTCTTCATTCTCCTTTGCCGTGGATGGTATGGAATCAGTAGATGTACCTTAGATGGCCACTCACAAGCTTTTAAAACCCCAGATGTAGGATGTAGAACATTTTCTTTATGAACTATGTAATGCCAATTGACCTAGATATCCCCCAAGACCATGGTCCCCAGCCCTCTGCCCCAGTAACTCAGTCCCGCAAGGTGTTTGGATGTGTCTAGGAAGCTTCTATGACTTCGCCTTGGTCAAGTTGTGCTAACTTCCTCTATATTATGTGTTGTCTTTCCCTTCACCAAAGTTAACACTTGTCTACTATCTACTTAGTGATTTCTCCTCCCCGATCCTCCCTTCCCTTATAACCATCAAAGATCGTTTTTTAGTGTATATAAATCTTTTCTTGGGTTTTTACAATAGTGGTCTCATACACTATTTGTCCTTTTGTGATTGACTTATTTCATTCAGCACAATGCCCTCCAGATTCATCCATATTGTGAGATGTTTCGTGGAGTCATCATAGTTCTTTATTGTTGCGTGGTATTCCATTGTGTGTATGTACCATAATTTGTTTATCCATTCATCTGCTGATAGGCACTTAGGTTGTTTCCATCCTTTTGCTATTATGAATAAAGTTTCAATGAACATGGGTGTGCATATGTCTGTTCGTAAGACAGCGCTTATTTCTCTAGGATAGATTCATAGGAGTGAGATTGCTGGATCATATAATATATCTATTTCTAGGTTTTTAAGGAGGTGCCATATTGTTTTCCATAGTGGTTGTACCATTTTACATTCCCGTCAGCAGTGCTTGAGAGTTCTAGCCTCCAGGCAATCTCTTCGACATTTGTTATTTTCTATTTTTTTGATTCATGCCAGTAATGTCGGGGTGAGATGGTATCTCATTGTAGTTTTGATTGGCATTTCTCTAATGGCTGTTAAGAATTCAGCTCCTAACCAAAAGGTCGGCAATTTGAATCCACCAGCTGAACCTTAGAAACCCTTTGGGACAGTTCTACCCTGTCCTTTAGGGTTGTTATGAGTCAGAATCTAATCGACAACAATGGGTTTGATTTGGTTTTAATGGCTAATGATCACGAGCATTTCCTCATGTGTCTGTTAGCTGCCTGAATATCTTCTTTGGTGAAGTTTCTGTTCATATCCTTTGCCCATTTTTTAAATTGGATTGTCTTTTTGTTATTTAGATGTAAGTATCCTATAGATTTTAGAGATTAGATCCTTGTCAGATATGTCATAGCCAAACATTTTTTCTCAGTCTGCATGTTCCTTTTTACTCTTTTTGTGAAGTCTTTCTAGATGAGCATAAGTGTTTAATTTTTAAGAGCTCCCAGTTATCTAGTCTATCTTCTGGTGTTTGTGCACCATTAGTTATGGTTTGTGTTGTATGTATGCCATGTATTAGGACCCTTTGCGTAGTCCCTATTTTTAAGACTACTTATTTTTAAACTGAGTTTATGTACTGTAAGAAGAACAAGGAAAAATGAAATGAAATCAGCTGTCATAGAAAGTTTCTGAAGGAGGCTAGTTTTGACAAACTTCTGCTTGACATGGATAAGAACTGTAGTTAGTTATGTCTTTCTATAGTCTTCTTCCACCAACAAGGCGCCTCAGCTAAACCACCAAGTTTAAAATGAGTAATTGGAAATCAGAGCTGAGGGAACAGGATAAAACAGATCATTGCGAGTAGCACAAATAAAATATGCACAGGCGGATGGGGAAATTGTATGTGGGTGACTAGAGTCAAAAGGCAAGGCTAGTCCAGAGTCTGAGTTCTGAATTAATCTAAAAGGAGGTAGGTTAACTTAAGTGATAATTTGGTGAAATCCTGGATTCCGTGTAACAGACAATGCAAAACCACAATCAGTTCTTGAGAAATGGTAGCAAAATAGCATTCAAGGAAGTTTAAATCCAATAGTTGAGTATAGATTAAAAAAGAAAAATCTGAGGCAGATAAAATTAGTTCAGAGTCAGTTGCAATAATCAGTATAGGAAAGATTGAGCTATCAAAGTAGGCAAATACTCTCACATACTGGGCCTTTGAATCACAAAAAGGAGCCCACAGCAGATAGATAAATTACAAATGGCACCTCCTCTCAACAGGCACATTAGACCAAGGTGCCCCTTCCTCCAGCTGATACAGACCCTCATGGCCTACAGGGCTTGATGGTGGGCCGCAGGAATGAACCTGGATAAGCTATCTCTTATCCACATTGGCTTCACACAAAGGTAGCCTGGGCAAGAGGAGAGAGGTGTTATCAGTGTGATATAAAGGCTAGCCTGGCGTTTGTCACTGCCTCGACACAGTTATTCACGCTTTCCTACTTTGTTCTCTTCCTGTCTTAGTCTCCTAAGACTACTGTAACAAAAAAATACCACAAGTGGGTGAATTTAAAGAAAAGGAATTTATTGCCTCACAGATTTGGAGGCTAAAATTCCAAATCAAGACATTGACTCTAGGGGTGGGTCCCTCCCTGTTGGTAGCTCTGGATGTTCCTTGGCGTTCTCTGACTTATAGACAATTCCTCACATGATTTCTTCCCCCTGTGTATGTCTGTGTGTCTCTTCTGCTCTTTTTATGACACCACTCAGAAGGGATTAGGTTTAGAACCCACCCTACTCCTGTATGACCTCATTGATATAACAAAAGAAAACCCCTATTTCTAAGCAGGACATATTTACAGGTGGGATTTCAACATAACTTTTGGGAAGACGCAATTTAATCCATAATACTAAGCAATTTATTAATTCTCACCACTTTTATCTCCTTTGTTCCAGTTTTGTTCATGTCTCACAGCCTCCATGTTGTTTTCACATTAGCTTTAACTGCTTCCCCATCATTGAACTCTTTAGTGTCTTGAATTTCTCAAACTTTAGTAACTTGGAAATCACTACCCTAATGTGACTGAAAAATTGCTTCTATTTGCTATGGTTCAGATTCTTATTATATTAGAAATTACTTGAGATTAGAACTCATGGATCTCTGTTTAGGGTTGTCAAAGTGTCTTTTGAGAATATAGTCAATACATGTTCTTGATGGATTCTGTATTACCATTTCTATTTATTCTAGTAGGGGCTACATCCCTTTTATTAAGTTTTCTAGCTTATTTATAGATTTTTTTTATCAACATTTAACATTTGAGGATTGGCGATTGCTGATCAGAGACACCTAAAGGTTCAGAAGATCAATTGCAGTGTGTGGGTAGAAAATTATTGTGAACTTTTGTTTCCATATATGAATTTTTTAAAAAGTCTATTTCCTTTTTTAGCTTTCTTTTTTTTATTTTACAATTTTTATGTAAATGGTGCAAAATTGCTTTCCACTAGAACTGGAGGATGGGGCCTGTAAATTAAGATTACCACAGATGTATTCACAGGGAAATAATAGGCCACAGCCAAGAGACTCTTCACATATATTTCCTCTGTGAGACAGAGGCAAAGAGGTAGAATCAGCAAATCGAGTGGTTGTTGTGAGGTGCTGTCAAGTCGGTTCTGACTCATAGAAACACTATATAAAACAGAACGAAACACTGCCCGGTCCTGCACCATCCTCACAATCATTGCTATGTTTGAGCTCATTGTCGAGGCTACTGTGTCAGTCCATCTTGCTGAGGGTCTTCCTCTTTTTCACTGACCCTCTGCTTTACCAAGCATGTTGTCCTTCTCCAGGGACTGGTCCCTCCTGATAACGTGTCTAAAGTACGTGAGACAAAGTCTCATCATCCTTGCTTCTAAGGAGCATTCTGGCTGTAGTTATTCCAAGACAGATTTATTCATTCTTCTGGAATTCTATGATATATGCGCTATTCTTTGCCAACACCATAATTCAAATGAATCAATTCTTCTTCAGTCTTTGTTTTCACTGTCCAGATTTCTCATGCATAAGAGACAAATGAAAATACTTGGGTCAGGTGCACCTCAAAGTGACACCTTTGCTTTTCAATACTTTAAAGAGGTATTTTGCAGCAGATTTGCCCAGTACAATATGTCATTTGATTTCTTGACTGCTGCTTCCATGGATGTTGATTGTGGATCCAAATAAAATAAAATCCTTGACAACTTTAATATTTTCTCTGTTTATCATGATGTTGCTTATTGGTCCAGTTTGAGGATTTTGCTTTCTTTATGTTGAGGTGTAATCCATACTGTAGGCTTTGGTCTTCATCAGTAAGTGCTTCAAGTCCTCTTAATTTTCAGCAAGCAAGGTTGTATCATCTGTATATCGAAGGTTATTAATTACTCTTCTTCCAATCCTGAGGCTGTGTTCTTCATATAGTCCAGCTTCTTGGATTATTTGCTTGGTATATAGATTGAATAAGTATGGTGAAAGAATACAACCCTGTTGCACACCTTTCCTGATTTCAAACCATGTAGTATCCCCTTGTTCTGTTTGAACGACTGCCTCTTGGTCTACGTACGGGTTCCACATGAGCATAATTAAGTCTTCTGGAATTCCCATTTTTTACAATGTTCTGCATAATTTGTTGTGATCCACACAGTCAAATTCCTTTGTATAGTCAATAAAACACAGGTGAACATCTTTCTGGTATTCTGTGCTTTCAGGCAAGATCTATCAGACATCAGCAATGATATACCTCATACCACATTCCCGTCTGAAGCCGATTTAAATGTCTGGCAGTTCCCTGTCGATGTACTGCTGTAACCATTTTTGAATTGTTTTCAGCAAAATTTTACTTGCGTGTGATATTCATGATATTATTTCATAATTTCTGCATTCTGTTGGATCACCTTTCTTTGAAATGGGCACGAATATGGATCTCTTTCAGTCAATTGGCCAGGTAGCTGTCTTCAAATTTCTTGGCATAGATAAGTGAGTGCTTCCAGTATTGCATCTGTTTGTTGAAACATCTCAGTTGGTATACCATCAATTCCTGGAGCCTTATTTTTCACCAATACCTTCAGTGAAGCTTGGACTCCTTCCTTCAGTACCATAGGTTCTAGACTGTATGCTGTCCCCTGAAATAGTTGAATGTCGACCAATTCTTTTTGTACAGTGACTCTGTGTATTCCTTCCATCTTCCTTTGATGCTTCCTGCATCATTAAGTCTTTTGTCTATAGAACCCTTCAATATTGCAACTCAAGGCTTGGTTTTTTTCTTAAGTTCTTTTAGCTTGAAAAATGCCAAACATGTTCTTTCTTTTTGGTTTTCTAACTCCAGGTCTTTGCACATTTCATTATAATACTTTATTTTGTTTTCTTGAGCCACTCTTTGAAATGTTCTGTTCAACTCTTTTACTTCATCATTTCTTCAATTTGTTTAACTAATCTACATTCAAGAGCAAATTTCAGAGTCTTAATGACCTTTTGCTTTCTTTATGTATGATGTCCTTGATGTCATCCCACAACTCGTCTGGTCTTTGGTCATTAGTGTTCAGTGCATCAAATCTATTCTTGACATGGTAGAACAGAGTAGTAGAGGTTATAAATCTTGCTTAGAGATGGCTTTGGGGAGATTACTGACTTTGAGACCCTATGCTCCTGAGTTGGAATATAAGCATACTGCAGAAGAGAAATAAGCTTTGTTTGCTCCCTGGCTTGTTCCTCCCTCCAGTGGCTACTGAGTTGATTCCTACTCATGGTGACACCATGTGTATCAGGATAGAACTTTGCTCTATAGGGTTTTCAGTGGCTGATTTTTCAGAAGTATATCACCAGGACTTTTTTCTGGGATGCCTCTGGGTGGACTCCAACCTCCAACCTTCCAGTTTCTGCTACAGTTTAACCAGTTTGCTTCCTATTGATTTGGATTCCAGAACACTTTCAGGTTTTAGATAAGAGATGTTGTTTTTCTTTCAGGATTGTATTAATCCAGAACCTTCTGTCCCACTGCTATGAATTTATAATAGATGTGAAGATTATAGATATGGGGATTGAGCTGGTAGGCACTGGGCTGCAGATATGTCATTTCTACGATAGAAAATAGAGTGATTATCCTTAGCTTTTTGTTATCTTTACTGACATAGAAAAAAAAAAAAGTGTCCAAGACAGTTAATTTCCAAGCTAGAACCACATGGCCAGAATCCCAATGTGTTGGTGTCACTGTTTGCAAGTTAAAATAGCCTCTACTAAAATGGATCAACTACAATTTTCAACCCAATTTAGTTATGCTTTTAAAATTCTGGGCAATAACTGAGTTACAGATGAAACATACTGTTTCTAAAATCACAAGTGAGTTGATTACTCAATCATGGCTGATTACGTCATTCTGTCTTTATTTTACAGTTGTCTCTGCTCAAATAAGTTTTTTAAGAGACATTGCTTTTTCATTTTTTGAATACAATCAGTCTGTTAATTTGCTTCGGAAGCCCCACATATAGATTTATTAATTTTTTTCTTATGCAGAAAATCCTGAAATGTTTGCCTTTATTCATTTTTTTATACATGGCATATTTCTGTAGATAAACGAGATATTAAATTCAGTAGCCATGGTGACAAATTAATATCAGAGAGAAGGAAATGCTTAAGGGTCACGTATTAAATTGATTTGATGACACTATTATATAAGCCTAAGAAGTGAGCCAGATGTGTGTAGTTCTTGAAATTCTTACTTAAAATGTATATATACAAAAACAAACAAACAAAAAATAAAACTCACTGCTGTCAAGTTGATTCTGACTCATAAGGACCCTATAGGACAGAGTAGAACTGCCCCATAGGCTTTCTAAGGCTGCAAATCTGTACGGAAGCAGACTGCCACATCTTTCTCCCACTAAGAGGCTAGTGGGTTCGAGCTGCCGGCCTTTCAAGCACTTAACCACTGTGCCACCAGGGCTCCTCACAGTCTCCTTTAAATAATGTGTATTTATAAAATCAAGGTAAGTGCTCAAGAAAGATAAATAAGACTAAGAACCATTTGTGCAGAAAGACAAGACACTAAGATTATGGAGACAGCATTGAATTTTTTTTTAACAAGTATGCTGAATCAAAGGTGTTTACCATCCTGTGTTTTCCGCGCTGACCTAGAGACTCTTGGCACAAACCCAGCCCTATTCAGCATTGTGGCCACAGAACAGCTCAATGGCATATAATGAACCAGCAAATGCAGCAGACACAGTCATCTATATCGTACAGGCAAATTTTCCAGCCTATCTTAACCTGTATGTTTCCCACCTGAGGTAAAGTTTTAAAGCACCTAAGTCATGTGGGAAACAAATTTTCCATTAAGCAAGGCAAAACCATTGTAGCAAAATTTGTACATTGAGCTGGGACCTCACGTCCCTCATTGCTATGCTCTGAAACTACAGCAGAGCTGCTTAGGTTTTCTGTGCCTTCACTGTCTCACTGGAAATCAGACAATACTTCTATTTGGAGGAAGAGTAGTTGCTATTTACTCAGAAGAAGAATTAGAGATCAATGACATGACCCTTTAACTCTCTGAAAATAATTTCTTCCCTAGAACTTTCTTGCTATAAAACAGGGAAAGATTTTCGAAGTACAGAGTATAAAATTGATTTGCACAAAGAAAGCTGAGCATTTGAAAACTCTGAATAACATTACCATACCAAAATTCACCAGATACCTTTTCTAGTTTGTAGGGAAATTCAACAAACTTCGGGCTCCGATTATTTCCTGTGGTCCTCCAAAGCTACAGTTACTTTGTATAGTCATCAACACTAATACCTCTGCCCTTTCCCAGCAAGGCAAGTCCAGCCATAGGAACAAGCATCCTGTTTTATACATGACTACTTCACAATGAAAAGAATAGAAATGAGTTGTCTATTTAACCCTGATTTTGAATGTATATCCAAAAACCAAAACCAAACCCATTGCCGTCGAGTCAATTCCAACTCATAGCGACCTTATAGGACAGAGTAGAACTGCCTCATAGGGTTTTCAAGGCTGTAATTTTTACAGAAGCAGACTGCCACGACTTTCTCCCAAGGAGGCGCCAGTGCGTTCAAACCACAGACCTTTTGGTTAGCAGCTGAGCCGTTTAACCACTGTGCCACCAAGGCTCCTTCCTGCATCATTTAGTGAGTCAAAATTTGAAATGGTCTTGAGAATGTAGAGTCTGTAGGCTAACACAGACATCCTCCCAGTGAATTCATACACGTGTACGTTCCATTCATACCTGAAAGGAGAGCTGCTATTCTTGCTCTCTTTTTAATAAGGTATGAAAGCAAGAATTGTTTTAAGAGATACATCTACCCTGACCTACACAGAGCTGGCCAGAGGATCAGGATCCATGAGTTTTCTTAGCATGTTTTTTGGTCTAGATATTTAGGTTCTAGATTACTTGGCTTCCTCACTCCCTAACCCCACCCCAGATTCTGATAAAGGGTAAACACTAGACTTTGTGCCTACTTTCAGCTGCCTGGCTGTGAGAGATGGTCCTAGCCACATTTTTATCATGAGCCTGTCCTAGGGTTTACAACTCAGCCATAAATACTTGTCACTGACAGAAGCTTAGCCTGGAGAATCACAGTCCAGGAGTGAATTATTCATTCATGTATTTCACTGACTTGCTTTAAATTGTTTTAACTGTATTTGTATTTTGTGATGGGAGGGAAAATAATGGCTTTATGGATCAAGACACTTTTGTCCTTCTGTGAATCAGCACAACATTGGTGTGTAAGTGAAAAAAAATCAGCAGATGCGGCTGCTGAGAATGGGCAATAATTCTTCCTTCTTTAAGAGAGGAGCTTGAGGGTTGATGTTATTCAGCCTAAGATCTATTAACAACAGAACTTGGGAGGAAAAGTGGATGTTATGAGCTATTGATTATCTTCCTAAAGCAGTCATCCAGACCTAATTCCCTTTACTTTTAAGTTTTTGCTTGTTTGTTTAGCCACACAGGGCTAAACAAGTTGTGTGGTAACACCAGCCTGGCTCCTAAGTACTAACCGCTCCTGATAAAGCAGCAGGGAGAAGACAGGGAAAGGAGACAGAGACAATACTGGCTGTAGCTAGGACATTCCAGATTGCACCATCTATGGCATGTAACTGTGATCTCTACCTAACCCCCCATTTTTACCCTATTTCTTATGGGAAAGTGCTTGTTCCATGGGCTTCTTAAAATTGTCCAGAACTGTTCAAAACAGCATGCGTGCCATTAAGTCCGGCACCAAATTTGTTTTTACCCACCACTTTATCTGTCATGCCAGGGACTCAGCATGCACTAGAAGGCTCTGTGTTAAATGAATGAATGAATAAATGGATCTGACTCTGAAAGGTCAAATATTATGGGAAGGGGATAAAAAGAGGTAACATATTTCATATCGAAGAATGGCATTTGAAATTTGGATTTATAGTTGACCAGTGTCATAAATGGTCATGCTTTTAAGTAGATTCTACTTCCAAATTCATGTAATGTAGAGCTTAATGAAAGATGACTGCTGAATTGTTAAAGATTCTGAGTATTCTCCTAAGAAGAAGCTATCTGCACCCTACTCTTTAAATACAACCACCAACGTTTGGTAGATTATTCTAAGTATGCAGACCTTTACATTTTTGTACTTTTTTTTTTTTTTAAATGATTACGAAGCATTTAGGAGATTTGGAAAATACCATATAGTCTAAAGAAACAATTACTTTTAATTCTACTTCCTGGAGGTCATCACTTAAAAATGCTGGCATATTACCTTGCAGGTATTCCCCCCCCATCCCCCGCATATGTTCTATTCCCTAATTGAGGTATTACAACATATGCAATTGTGAATCCTGCTTTTGAAATCTTTCTTAATTTTAATCTGTAGTCAGCACTTACCCATTTCTTTGAAATTATTTACAAACATAATTCTAATGTCTGTGGCAGTGATGGAAATCCTGGTGGCGTAATGGTTAAGAGCTACAGCTACTAACCAAAAAGGTCCGCAGTTTGAATCCACCAGGCGCTCCTTAGAAACCCTATGGGGCAGTTCTACTCTGTCTGATAGGGTTGCTACGAGTCGGAATAGACTCCACGGCAATGGATTTAGTTTTTTTGGATGGCAGTGATTCTCAAAGAAGGGGCCCCAGACCAGCATCATGAGCATCACCTGGAAGCTATTAAGCATGCAAATTCTTGGCTCCAGCAGGCATACTGAGCTAGATATCCAGAGGGTGGGACCCAGCAATCTGTATTTTAACAAGCCCTCCAGACAATTCTAATGCAGGTTAAGTTTGAGAGCCACCGGGGCATAGTCTTTCCTTTAAGAAATAAAAATTTTCTTTTTGCTATTATGTTTCACAAAACTCCTTGTTGACATTTCTGATTATTTCCTTAGAATAATTAATTTCAGAGGTGCAAGTACCTAGTTAAAGGGTATAACACACAGAGACAGAGTTCTTTCCAGACAGATATAGCAGCATTTACTTCCCTAGTAGTGGTGGCACAGTGGTTAAGAACTCGGCTGTTAATCAAAAGGTCGTCAGTTCAAATCTACCAGTTACTCCTTGGAAACCCTATGGGGCACTTATACTCTGTCCTGTAGGGTGGCTATGAGTCGGAATCCACTTAGTGGCAACAGATTTGGTTTTTTGGTTGAATAGTGCTTGAGATTGTCTAACTCAGCATGCTTTTCCTTTTATATAAACTTATTATTTAAGTGCATTTTGTTAGGAAGTTGTATCTTTGTTATTGTCTTATATAACTTATTTTTAATAGTAAGGATATATTAAAGGTACTAACCTTTGTTTTTGGTGATAATTTTGACATATAGGCATTTTTCATTTTGATATGATCAGGTTTTTTTTTTTGGTGCTTCAGATGAAGGTTTACAGAGCAAATTAATTTCTCATTAAACATTTAATGTTTTGTGATATTGGTTGCCAGCCCTGCAACATGTCAACACTTTCCCCTTCTTGACCTTGAGTTCCCCATTTCCATTCATCCAGCTTTCTTGTCTTCTCCTGCCTTGTTGTCATTGCCGGTGGGCTGGTGTGCCCATTTAGTCCTGTATATATGATTATTCTATGTGTGTTATTGTTTGTTTTATGGGTCTGTCTGATCTATGACTGAAGGGTGAACCTCAGGAGTGACTTCAGTACTGAGTTAAAAGGGTGTCTAGGGGTCATAGTCTTGGGGGTTCTCCAGTCTCTGTCAGACCAGTAAGTCTGGTCTTTCTTTGTGAATTAGAATTTTGTTCTACATTTTTTTTTTCCAGCTCTGTCTGGGACCCTCTATTGTGATCCCTGTGAGAGCAGTCAGTGGGATAGCTAGTGCTGGACTCAATCTGGTGGAGGCTGTGGTAGTTTTGAACCATTAGTCCTTTGCCCTAATCTTTCCCTGTGTCTTTGGTTTTCTTCATTCTCCTTTGCTCCAGATGGGGTAGGACCAGTGGAATATCTTAGATGGCTGCTCACAAGCTTTTAAGACCCCAGATGCTACTCACCAAAGTAGGAAGAAGATTTTCTTTATGAACTATGTTATGCCAATTGAGCTACATGTCCCCTGAGACCGTGGTCCCCAGCCCTCAGCCCAGTAATTCCCTCCCTAAGGGAGTTTGGATGTGTCTAGGAAGCTTCTATGATTTTGCCTTGGTCAAGTTGTGCTGACTCCCCCAGCATTGTGTACTGTCTCACCCTTCACCAAAGTTACCACTTATCTATTGTCTATTTAGTATTTTTCCCTCCCTTGTAACCATTAAAGATTGTTTTTTTCTGTGTGTGGACCTTTTCACGAGTTTTGTAACAGTGGTCTCATACAGTATTTGTCTTGTTGTGATTGACTTATTTCACTCAGCATAATGCCCTACAGATTCATCCATGTTGTGAGATGTTTTGCAGATTCATCATTGTCCTTTATTGCTGCGTATGTCCATTGTGTGTATGTACCATAGTTTGTTTATCCATTCATCTGCTGATGGGCACTTAGATTGTTTCCGTCTTTTTACTTTTGTGAATAATGCTGCAGTGAACATGAGTGTGCATATGTCTATTATTATGATGGCTCTTATTTCTTAGGATATATTCCTAGGAGTAGGATTGCTGGATAGTATGGTATTTCTATTTCTAGCTTTTTAAGGAAGCACTGTATCATTGTCCAAAATGGTTGAACCATTTTGCATTCCCACCAGCAGTGCATAAGAGTTCCAATCTCCCTGCAAACTCGCCAACATTTGTTATTTTCTATTTTTTTGATTTCTGCCAGTAATATTGGGGTAAGATGATATCTGATTGTAGTTTTGATTTGCATTTCTCTAATGGCTAGTGATCGTGAGCATTTCCTTAAGTGTCTGTTAGCCACTTGAATGTCTTCTTTGGTGAAGTGTCTATTCATATCCTTTGCCCGTTTTTTAACTAAATTATTTCTCTTTTTGTTGTAGAGGTGTTGGACTTTCCTATAAACTTTAGAGATTAGATCTTTGTTGGATATGTTATAGCCAAATTTTTTTTCCCAGTCTGTAGGTTCTCTTTTTACACTTTTTGTGAAGTCTTTGATGAGCATAATTGTTTAATTTTTAGAAGGTCCCAGTTAATCTAGTTTATCTTCTGGTGTTCGTGTGTTGTTATTTATGGCTTGTATCCTATTTATGCTGTGTATTAGAGCTTCTAGAGTTGTCCCTATTTTTTCTTCCATGATCTTTATAGTTTTTGGTTTTATATTTAGGTCTTTGATCCACTTTCAATTAGTTTTTGTATATGTTGTGAGGTATGGATCCTGTTTCACTTTTTTACATGCTGTTGGTATATGGATTGGGATTGCATCGTATTTGTAGATTGCTTTGGGTAGAATTGACGTTTTCACAATAATGAGTCTACCTATCCATGAGCATTGTATGCTTTTCCATTTATGTAGGTCTCTTTCGGTTTCTTGCGATAGCGTTTTGTAGTTCTCTTTGTATAGGACTTTTACATCCCTGGTTAGATTTATTCCTAAGTATTTTGTTTTTTTAGGGGCTATTATAATTGGTATTGGTTTCCTGATTTCCGTTTCATAGTTCTCTTTATTGGTGTATAGGAATCCAGCTGATTTTTGTGTGTTTATCTCATATCCTGCTATTCTGCCGAATCTTTCTATTAGTTCTAGTAGTTTTCTTGTGGAGTCCTTTGGGTTCTCTGTGTATAGTATCATATCATCTGCAAATAGGAATGATTTTACTTTTTCCTTATCAGTTTGGATGCCCTTTATTTCTTTTCTTATTGCTCTAGCTAGGACTTCCAGCACAATATTAAATAGGAGTGGTAATAAAGGGCATCCTTGTCTGTTCCTGTTCTCAGGGGGAATGTTTTCAGCCTCTTTCCATTGAGAATGATGTTGGTTGTTGGTTTTGTATAGATGCCTTTTATTATGTTGAGGAATTTCCCTTCCATTCCTATTTTATTGAGAGTTTTTGTCAGGAATGGGTGTTGGACTTTATTAAATGCCTTTTCTGTGTAGATTGAGATGATCATGTGATTCTTTTGTTTTATTTATGTGGTGGATTATGTTGATTGATTTTCTAATGTTGAACTATCCTTGCATACCTGATATGAATCCCACTGGGTTGGGGTGTATTATCTTTTTTTATATGATGCTGAATTCTATTGGCTAGAATTTTGTTGAGAATTTTTGCACCTGTATTCATGACAGATATGGGTCTGTAATTTTCTTTTTTTGTGATGTCTATGCCTGGTTTTGGTATCAGGGTTATGTTGGCTTTATAGAATGAATTTGGAAGTATCCTTTCCTTTTCTATGTTCTGAAATAGTTTGAGTAGTACTGGTGTGAGCTCTTCTCTGAATATTTGGTAGAATTCTCCAGTGAAGCCATCTGGGCCAGGGCTTTTTTTTTGTTGAGAGTGTTTTTATTACCTTTTCAATCTCTTCCATTGTTATTGGCCTGCTCAGATTTTCAACCTCAGTTTGTTTAGGTAGGTAGTGTGCTTCTAGAAATTTGTCCATTTCCTCTAGGTTTTCAAATTTGTTGGAGAATAGTTTTTCATAGTACTCTGTTATGATCCTTTTTATTTTAGTTGGGTCTGTTGTCATGTCCCTCATTTCATTTCTTATTTGGGTTATTTGCTTCCTCTCCTGTTTTTCTTTTGTCATTTTGGCCAATGGTTTGTCACTTTTGTTGATCCTTCCAAAGAACCAACTTTTGGTTTTGTTTCTTCTTTCTATTGTTTTTCTATTCTCTATTTCATTTATTCCTGTTCTGATCTTTATTAATTCCTTTCTTCTGGTGGCTGCTGGCTTCTTTTGCTGTTCTCTGTTTGAGTTGCAGAGCTAACGTTTTGATTTTGTCCTTTCTTTTTTTTCCTTTTTTAAAATTGTACTGTAGATGAAGGTTTACAGAGAAAACAAGCTTCTCATTAAACGACATGCATATTGTTTTGTGACATTAGTTGCAAACCCCATGACATGTCAACACTCTCCCCTTCTTGACCTTGGGTTCCCCATTACCAGCTTTCCTGTCCCTTCCTGCCTTCTTGTCCTTGCCCCTGGACTGGTGTGCCCATTTAGTCTTGTTTTGTTTTATGGGCCTGTCTAATCTTTGGCTGAAGGGTGAACCTGAGGAGTGACTTTATTACTGAGCTAAAAGGGTGTCTGGGGCCATACTCTAGGGGTTTCTGCAGTCTCTGTCATTCTGTTAGACCAATAAATCTGGTCTTTTTTTTTTTGAGTTAGAATTTTGTTCTATATTTTTTTCCAGCTCTGCCCAGGACCCTCTATTGTGATCCCTGTCAGAGCAGTTGGTGGTAGTAGCTGGGTACCACCTAGCTGTGCTGAACTCAGCCTCTGGTGGAGGCTGTGGTAGTTGTGGTCCATTAGTCCTTTGGATTAATCTTTCCCTTGTGTCTCTGGTTTTCTTCATTCTCCCTTGGACCAGATGGGTGACACCAGTAGAGTATCTTAGATGGCCACTTACAAGCTTTTTAAAGACTTTAAAGCTTTTTAGACCTCTCTTATTTTTTGATATATGCATCTATTGCTATACATTGACCTCTGAGCACTGCCTTTGCTGTGTCCAAAAGTTTTGGTATGACGTGTTTTCATTTTCGTTTGATTCTAGGAATTTTTTATTCTATCTTTTCTTTGATTTCTGCTATTACCCAGCAGTTTTTAAGCAAGGTGTTATTCAGTTTCCATGTATTTGATTTTTATCCTTGCTCTTCCTGTTATTAATTTCTGCTTTTATGGCATTGTGATCAGAGAAGATACTTTGTATTATCTCAATGTTTTGAATTTTTGTTAAAGGTTGCTTTGTGGCCTAAGATGTGGTTTATTCTGGAGAACGTTCCATGTGCATTGAAAAAGAATGTATACTTTGCTGCTGTTGGGTGGAGTCTCTATATGTCTATGAGGTCTTTGGTTGATTTGTGGCCTTTAGATCTTCTGTATCTTTGTTGAGTTTCTTTCTAGATGTTCTGTCCTTTACCAAAAATGGTATGTTGAAGTCTTCTACTACTATTATGGAACTGTCAGTTTCTTTCTTCAGTGCTGTTAGAGTTTGTTTTATGTATTTTGGGGTCCTGTCATTGGATGCGTAGATATTATCGTTATGCCTTCATGGTGGATTGTCCCTTTTGACCTAGTGAATCTTATTTATTTGTTTTACAAATTGTAAAGTCATTTCTCATTCCAGAGCTTAAATAATATTCATTTATTTTCTTCTAATGTTTGATCTCTAATCCATCCAGAATTTTTTTATTGTACTAAGTGTAACAAAGATCTAAATGGTATTTCAAAAAATAAACAATTTTCCCAAAATAATGTCAATGAATTTTTTAAATTGTGAATTTCATCTTCTCACTATGATTGCTTGATTGATTTAACCTTCAAATTAGTTAGATATAACCCTGTTACCAGTTGCTGTGGAGTAGACTCCAACTCATGACGACCCCATGTGTGTCAAAGTAGAACTGCATCCCATTGGGTTTTCAATGGCTGAGTTTTCAGAAATAGATTTTCAGGCTTTTCTTCTGAGACACCTCTGGGTGGACTTGAACTCCCAAGCTTTAGATTAGCACCTAAGCATGTTATCTGTTTGCACTACTCAGGGGATACTTAGGTATAACAAGTTTTAGAGTTCTTTATTATAATTCAAAATAATTCAGTTATTCTCTTTGTTTATAATGTGACATGAGCTTAAAAGGGTTAATTTCTTGTTTAATGGGGAGAAAATTTCCTTTTTCCTTTTGTAAGTCATTGATGTATTTATTTTTGTTCTGAATAAATTTAGCTCTCCCTCTCCCTATCATAATTTGACAAAAATCTGTCTCAGACTCTATTTATAAGTCTTTGAAGTGTTCATATATTTCCTGCTTTTGTTCACCTTACATGTTAAGCAAATTTAAGAAATAAAGATGATGTTCTTTTTTTTTCTTAGCTTTTGCAGTCAAGCTTACAAAAGAAAAAGTGGGGCTAGACTATGAGGTCTTATCATGAAACAAATTACAGCTAGGTAATGGATTAGGAAGAAAGAAATAATCTGAAAAAAAGACTGGGAAAAATCAGTCAAAAAGCATGATTTTCAGGTTGCAGTAGAATTCTAGACAGCCTGGCACTGCATTTGAGCTTTCTGTATAAGAGAGAGGGAACTTCTGTTGTCTTTGGCCAGGCCTTGCCCACTTGTCCAGAGAGATTTGAAAGTTTGCTGTCCAAAGAGCTTTGTTTGTTTGTTGCTATTAAGTTGGTTCCTACTCACAGTGACCCTATGTACAACAGAATGACATTGCCTGGTCCTGTACCATCTTCATTATCATTGGTATGTTTGAGTCTATTGTTGCAGCCACTGTGTATTTTGAGTTACTTCCAGCCTAGGGGACTCATCTTCCAGCACTGTACTGTACTGTACAGTATTCCATTGTGATCCATAGGGTTTTCATTGGGTAATTTTCAGAAGTATATTACCAGACGTTTCTTCCTAGTTTGTCTTAGCCTGGATGCTCTGCTGAAACCCGTCCACCAGGGGTGACCCTGGTGGCATTTGAAATACTGGCGGCATAGCTCCCAGCATCACAGCAACATGCAAGCCACCACAGTACAACAGACTGACAGACGGACTGTGGATCCCAAAGGGAAATGGCAATAAAGGCAATTCTTGAAGTTTCAGTTCAATTACATTCCCAACAATACATATTTATCAAGTTTCTTCTTTGTGTAAAGCACCTCCCAAGGCCCTCTGTTGGTAGGGGGGTGGGTGAGATGCATCATGGGGAGGAGGATGTAAAATAAATATGAACCATCTCTGAGATGGCTGAGCTCACCCTCCAGCGGTGAAACTCCTTGAGTAGCTGCTTGTCCTTTAGGGTGTTGCCTTATTAGATTCCTACCACCATCCTGTGATGTAATTAGAACTGCTTTCATTGCCACCCTTAGCAGATGAGGAAATGAACACAGAGAAGGTGAAGGACTTCACTGGAGGTCAAACGATTAAATCATCAAAGAACCAGGATGAGAACTTCAGATCCTAGACCACTGTTCTTTCAGTTAGAGACTGAAATAGAGTGACATGTTTTTCCTGATTTTTTTTTTCTTTGACTCAAGTAGAGTAAAAAATGCTTCTTAAACAGAATTCTAGTTATAAACATCAAAGTTACATACAGTTCTATGTTGAATGTACTTAGATATAAAAGTAACATTTATTTATATACTATTTTGATGGGTTTTTTTTTTTTCCTTCAAAAGATTTTATGTCTGTGGCCGGGTGTTTATTGGAATGAAGTGATACTTGTCTCTAACTGATGCTCTTTCTATTTTTGTTCTCTTTAAGGCATTAGACTCTGCTGAATCAAGGACCTAATAAAAATGTGTAAAGAGTCAGAAATATTTAGGGAATTCTAAAAGAAAAATTATCTTTTTCCTTTTTCATCCTTTTTTTTTTCCTCATCCTACTTTTTACTGGATTTTTTGTTTGTTTTGGATGTTTACTCTCTAATGACCTATCACCCCTTCCTGAGTTTTTCATGTCCCCAGTTTTTCCCCTATCATCCCAGCCTGAGCCCAGAAGAACTAGATACTGTCCTGAGTTTCCTGTCTTCCTTTTTCCTGGTTTTAGTTGAGTTCTTAATTCCTGTATTATTATTTTTTCTCTTAGGTAAAACCAACAACCAATCTATCCTCTTCTTGGCTGGAGGGACAGTTTTATTGTTGCTGTTGGTTATCATAATTACCACCGTCATTGTCATTTATTGTAACAGGTGAGTATTGCAACTTATCATGGAGCTTGTTCACCCTGAGTGATTTTGATGTGAAAGAGTCTCTATTAATAACCGAATAGTTTTTCAAGCTGTCTCAGGACTCACATACTTTTTTTCTTTTTTTTTTGAGTACTGTTCTTACACAAAGGAGTAGTGGTTGTAATAGTATTAGAGGAGAAAGCTAGCATTCATGTAAGAATTAGTGGGAGCTGGCAGTCTGCCCCTATGTTAACATATTCTGGGCAGCAGACTGCCTAGTGTCTCTGCTCTTTCTTCCTATCTATTTTCCTCCTCCCCAGGAAAAGCTGTAGAGTGAAGGGGTGGGGTGTGTATGTGTGTGTGTGGTTTGTGGTATGAGAGAGAGAGATTGACTGACTGATTGTCTGATTTGGGAAGGGGAGGAACAAGGTTTAACAGTGATAATGCCTTCATTTATTCATCCATCTAATTATATTGTGCACAGTGGTGAGCAAGACGTTATGAAGCTCATGTTCTAAAAAGCAAAATTTCCTATTGTTGTACATGCTCAGAAACAAGCAATCAAGGTACTATTATTAACATTATTGAGGGTTAAAGGGGCTGGACGGGGGCTACTTTAGGAGGATAGATTGCTATTTGGGCTCCATGGTGGTACAGTGGTTAAGTGTTCAGCTGCTAATGGAAGGTTGGCAGTTCGAACCCAGCAGCCGCTCTGCGAGAGAAAGATATGGCAGTCTGCTTCTGTAAAGATTACAACCTTGGAAGCCCTATGGGGCAGTTCTACTCTGTCCTTTAGGGTCGCTATGAGTCAAAACTGACTCAATGGCAAAGTTTATCTTCTTAAGGGAGGGAGGGACCAAACCTTTGATGTTCACATTTTGAGTGTCTGGCACACTGTAGACACAACATATGTCTGTTGAGTGAATGAGTATATCCACTCTTCTCCCCCAGTAATATTACCAAGAAAACACACACACCACACACGTGGGTCTGTTCAGTGGATTTTCAGTATGTTTCCACCCATCATCTTTTCTCCATATGCCTGGCCTCTACCTCTGTGGAAGCCCTGATTATTGCTCTCCCAGTTTTTTGTAAAATTCTCCAGTCTGCTCTCAGATTGGTCTCCTGCTCTCAGGTAGCTCCTCTCTTTCTAACCCATCCAACTTCTCCTGGTTCTCCTTCTAAAAGCTGGGCTAACTGTGCCATCCTCCTGTTTAAAAAGTGTTGTTATTGTTCCAGTGCCCCCAGACTAAAGTTAAAATTCACTAACCTTGTTATTGAAGACGTCTGGGTTCTGACCCCAGCCTCATTGTCAGTTCATATTTTCTACTTTACTTACTCCCCTGATGTTGACAAATTTTGTTAAAAATGTAACTTTTTTCATTGGCTACGCCCAACTCTTTTCCCATCGGGCATCTACCATAATGTTGCTTCTCCCATATGTGATCTTAACCCTGTGTATAATCCGAGGTGCAGGGCACATGTCCCCACTCTGAGGTCATCCTGTTTCTCCCTCTCTGCAAATGGACGTGATGTCACCATCTTATCTGCTACTCCTGCCATCCTGCTTTGTATTAATTTTTCTCAAGCTTGTCTTCCCTGCTATTCATAATGGCAGGGATTGTGTTTTATTCATTATTCAGTGTTTCATAGCATTTAGCATTCACCTTCCAAATAATGGATCTTCAGTAAGCCTTTGTCTAATTAAATTGAAACACAAAACGGTAATTTTACCTCTCTCTCCACCACGAGCTGCCTTCAAGTCTTTCCCTGATCAGAAATGAGCAAATTAGGGTAAGAAGCTCAGGACGTTAGTGACACCAAGGATTTCTCTGCTGCTTTGCCTTGGTTAATAAAAAATGCACATTGGTCAGAGATGCCGGGGAGCCATGGGAACACGGGCAACATGTCCAAAAGCAAGAGAGTTAAGCATGGATGTCTGCAGGTCACAGATGTCAGATATGGTGGCGTTTGCTTCATGAAAATGCATCACTTTTACACGAATAGCTAAATTGAACTGTAGAATATATTGTCCTCCATGGTTAAACGTGGTAAAAAGATTAGTGGACAGATGAACACTAAAGAGGGAAAAGAAATTGTTTTATCTACCTCAGCACTAGTATCTTGTTACTTCAAATGGGAACATTTTGAAAAACGACCCAAGGGCTTAAACATCGCCCTTCTGAACTCTGCAGCTTCATGTGCACTGATTCAGACAGAAGACATGATAAACCAGACAGGGCACCCAAACCAGACTGAGCTGTCACTTCACACCAGTGCCAGAGCTAGAGCCAGTGTGCAGAGGTGGTTGAGTAGTTGCTCTGCAACTTGTTCGCGTTGTTGTCATTTACTGATAAGATAGGAACACTATTAATGGATATGGCTAGGGGAAGTGTGTAGTGCTGATAAACGTGAGAGGAGCCTAAATATATTCTATAGATGGAGGCCTGTGTTTGTAGGGAGAAAGTTACTATTTAGTGAGCCTGTGCAAAATGTTAGACACTGATTTTTACTGTTGTCTACTTTGATGTTCACAACAAATAGGGTGACCAGCTTGTCCTGGTTTGCCTAGGACTTGCCCTGTTTCTGCATTGAAAGTCCCATGCCCCACGAAACCCCTCTGTCCCAGGCAAACTGGAATGGTTGGTCAACCCAGAGCAAAACGCAGTATGTTTGCTGTCTTCATTTTATAGATGAGAAGACTGAACTGTAGAAATGTAAACAACTCAGCGGGAAAATTGCAGAGCATAATTAAACACAGATCATCTGACTCTAAGCGCCATATTCCCTTTTCTTCAACACATCGTATACACTAGGCTTATTTTTACTATCTGTCTACCTGTCCATCAATCTATATTTGGATCTATTTGGGAAAGTTAACTTTATATTATAGGAGAGGAAGCCTTGTAAACATGATTTAACCAAAGAGAAAATGTCATAGACCTGTGTCTCAGTTTTCTCATTGTAAAAACAGGTAATAATAGCATTTATATCATAGACTTCTATTCAGGATTAAATGACTTAATCTGTATCAAACATCTAGAAACATGCGTTGCACATTATTTCATCAATAGTGGACTATCATCTATACAGAATCCTTTGTTTATTTCCACATTCATCCGGCCATTTTGCTAAAGAGATTCTTTGCGGTTCGGCTGACGCTCCACTAGGTTTGCAAAGTGACTAGAAGAGACCATCTGAGGTCAGTATCCATCAGCTGGACAACCTTCCTTAGCTACAGACTATCTTGCCAAGTTTTCAAGATTTTCATGGAGGAATTATAACCTCATCTTAAAACAAAAACAACAGCAACAAACTTTACATTTTGCACGTAACCCATTTTCTCTATTGTTCAACAAGAATCTTCTCTTTAGGGAGATGTGACAGATAGTCAACATCTCCCCACAGCCCTTTTCATATACAGTGAATCCTGTGAGAGACCGAACTCGATGACACTGCCTTGTTTTTCAGGGTCTCACAGTTTTCTTCTTTTGACAGGGTGCAATCTTACCACTTTTCTGTTGCCTGTTTTAGTGGAAAATTTTTGAGTTTTCCTTCTCTGACAGGTTTATGCCTTACACAGGTCCCGGCTTTTGCAGGTTTTACAGTACTTGGATGTAGTTGTTTCGTCTGTTGCATTTGGCTACAATTGTCACGTTTCTTCTTTTGTGCTTTCTCTTCTAAGATTCCTCCTGAAGTTAGGTTTCTATGGCTTTCGTTGGAACTGTGGAGAGTTTATTTCATAGTGTGATTCCAGATGACCCATTCAACACAAAGAAGTGCTTCCAGAAGAGGTAGAATCTGATAGTCAAGAGGGAGGGCTGTGGATCCAAATCCTGATACTACACTGACCAACCACATGATTTGTGGCAACTTATTGCTCTTCTCTAAGCTCCAAGTTCCTCATCTGTTAAATATAGCGTGATGATGAAATCTAAGTAAGGTAATGCATACAGGTGGTTTAGAATAACACTAGGAAGATTCTATAAAGCTTAATTGTTGTTATTGTCATCCAAAAAGTTATACTGTTGAAATTCAAAAGATTTTACTTGTGGGAAATCTCTAAGTCCTAAGGTTATTTGGAGTAGGCTGTGAGCTATCTGTGTAATAACCCCACTATGAACCATTCTTTGGTAAAAATTGCTGAAATTAACAACTAATTCACTGGCTGGATATCCATTTAATTGCCTTCACCATCTGTGACCATCTTGGAGAAGGTAGGGAAAATGAAAAAGATTTCAGGTTAATAGAATTTTGAGTAAGTATGTATAATGCAACTGTGGATAGCTACTTCAACACATTTATTAAGTGTATATGGGCTAGGGGTACAAGTGAGGCATAGAATATTTGAAATAATACTAGTGCTAAAGTTTAATATCTTAATATCCTCTATTGAATATGTATCCCCAGGAGGAGACAGAAAAGAGCTCTATGTCAAGGGTCTTGGGATACACGAAATAAGGTAAGGTCACTCAGAATGGTTATTTTTGTGCATCATAAATGTCTTGTAAAGTCAGTCCATTTTGCAGTTAACAATCTTTTCTTTCTTTTCTTTCAATGACCTGGCCAAGTAGTTGCCTATAATTCAGGTGACAGCTATTTGAGGAAATAGTTATTTTCTAAACTACTTTCCTTTTATCGATACCCTTCGGGACTAAGTTTGTTTCAAATCAACGTAAATAAAGAAGCCATTCCACCAACAACATGATGATCGACATTGGCATGAACTGGGGAGGCAGTATGGCACAGTGGGTCATGGATGGGCTCTGCAGTCAGACACACTGTCTTCACATCCCAGCTCTGCTACCTTATTAGCTGTGAACCTTGGCAAGTTGCTGAGTCCCTCAGTTTCCTCTTCTGTAAAAGGGGCATAATAATATTTGTTATGTCATAAGGTTATTGTGAGGATTAAATTAAATTCAACTGCATGAAAGACCCTGAAACCGGTCAAACACATAAAAGGACACAATGCATGCTATTTGTTATTATTACTACATTTGAATTAATTTATTAATTAATGGATGCTCAAGATAGTTATAAAACTACAGAACTATCCTATGGTTGTAGGAGCTTGAGAAAGCATAAAATTTTCCTCCTCACCCTACCTTGCTCCTGCCCCTTACTGTTTGATTAAAATAATACTATCAGTCAAATAGAGCCCTGGTGGTGCAGTGTTTGAGAGATTGGCTGCTAACCAAAAGGTTGGCAGTTCGGATCCACCAGCTGCACCTTGGAAATCCTATGGGGCAGTTCTACTCTGTCCTATAGGGTCGCTATAAGTTAGAATTGACTTGACAGCAATGGGTTTGGTTTTTGTTTTGGTTTATTGGTCAAATATCTCTCTTTAGCACAAATTTGGTTGTACATAATTTTACAATAAAACATTTTCCCCAAATTCTATCCAAATTGCATCAGTTTCTCTTCAATTTAATTATTTGCAATTGAATTCTTCCTGTCCTAAAAGTTAAAAATTAGAGTTTCTGACAATCCAATACATGTGCTTCAGACTTGTTCATCTATCAGCTTAAGTTTTTTTAATTAAATAGTGCTCTTTGCAAAAAAAAAAAAAACAAAAAAAATTTTTCCCTAACTAATTCATGGGATGATTCTTTCAACCTCAAAGAGTCAAGAAGCTTTGCGTTGTTTTATCTGCCACCCTAGGAGGCAATGAAATGGTGCTCTGGTCACATATAATTTTTGGGTCCCCTTCTTCCTTAGCAGTTGACCACTTAATCCAGTTCAAAGCCAAACTTGTTATCATAAATTTTAAGAGAGGAAAGGAACTTTGCAACTTTCTACATTAGCTATCCAACATTTTCAGGCTCCTTTTTGTTCTTGTTGTTAGTTGTCATTGAGTTGGCTCCAACTTATGGAGACCTTATGTATAACATAACAGATGTGTAACAGGACAAAATGTTGTCTGGTCCTGTGCCATCTCATGATTGTTACTGGAGAAAATTAGATAGTAAGCTGGACTTTGAAAGATCAAGAAGTCAGAACTTCTTGATTCTTTTGTTTAGGCAGGCTATATATGTAACAATGACACTTGAACTCTCTTGTTGCAAACACCAAAACCATTATAAATTTCCACCTATCCACCAAAGGACATTTCTCTCCTCTTTCTCTCTTCCCCTCCTTTCCCTTCTTCCCCCTTTTCTTCCCTTCCCACCCCTCTCTCTCTCCTTCTTCTTTCTTTCTCCCTCTTCCCCCTCTCTTTCCTGTAGTCTTTCTATACATATGGGTGGGCTATGTGACTTGGTTAGAGTGGAGAAGATTAATGATTGTATAACATCATCTTGAAAGTGAATGACAGCTTGTTTTTTAATTTTTTTCTTGTATTCAGAGTTGCTTATTTTTCAAGCCATATCACTGTATAATGTAAAAATATTATATTAAGGCATTTATTCAACAGGCATTAATGGGTACTTACTATGGGCAAATACTATACTAGACATTCTAATTGTTGTTAGTTGCCATTGATTTAGCCCGACTCATGGTGACCCCATACACAAAGATACTTTATATAAAAATGAATAAATAATTGTTTTCATCAAAATAACCTAATATTGGGAGATGAAGCTACATACCTATACAGGTAATTCATAACACAATATGGCAAGTGCTAATCTAGATTATGCTTGGGTTGCATCTCACACAGAGTCCTGCAGATCAAGAATATGATTTCTAACAGAAGTTCAGTACAATGAAGGAAATACGTTATGCAATTAATCGCAGTGAGAATTTGACCTATATCATGGTTGAATTGAGATGAGCAGATTCATGTTCTGAGTGTCTATTTTAGCTGCTGAAATGAAGCACATTATTAAAATCCTCTGCTGTTTGTCTTTCTAGACAGCCACCAACTACAGAAGTCCCACCTCAACCAATCAACCCTTGGATGGTGCAAGAGAGGATATTTATGTCAACTACCCAGCCTTCCCTCGTAAACCAAAGATTAGAGCCTAAGCTTTTCCTTGATCTGAGAAAATTAACAATGACTATTATGAACATAAGATCTTCGGACAATTTCTTCTGTTACCCAGGGTCTACCTTAGATATAGGTTGACTGAATTTATTTCGTTTGATAGGGAAAATGTTGCGTTACCTAGAAAACATTTTTAACAGAAATGTTTCAGAAAACCTGACTCTAATTAACTTATAAATAAGAGGGAACTTACTGAATCATGTAATGGAACCACCTAGGAGCAGATCTAGCTGCAGGCAAGGCTTATTTACTAGAGCTTAAATGCTGTGTCTAGAATTCAGTATGAGCGTAAGCTGGTTTCTGAATCCACTTCTTAGTGTTGGCCTTACTCTCAGTATACTCTATCTTTGTGTTTGTGTTTCCAAGATGGGTGCTGATAACTTATGGCGATCCATACATCCTCGTTTCTGTCTGCTAGAAAGTTTGTTTCTCTGACAGAACAAACAAATTGGGTTATTTATCCATCATTAAACCAGCATCATGACCAGAAAGGATATATTGGTTTAAGTCATTTAGGGGTTTACTTCTAGAGCTGGGAGTGAGACCAAACTACACTACTGAGAAATTCCAGATATTGGAAAGGGGAGACTGGAAGTTGGGGAGGTGATAAATGAATGTTGAATGCAGTGATATTACAAGATATCTCTTGTTAACCAACTAAAAAGTGAACATGGGGGTGGATCTAGGTTAGTGTAGTCTCTCCCATTTCTAGAATCTACTAGAAGAGTACTTGAAAGTAGAATAAATGAGTGGTCAAGAGGAAGATAAATGTGACAGGGAAATCTCTTCCCTTTCTATTCATAAACAAATTTGTCTCTGATTCTATCTAGAATTCTTGCCACCATGTCCAGCCCAGATTTATGAGCAGATGTAGTAGATGGTCCGATAATAACTTCATATTTTTGACATTGAATTTTTTTTGAGAATTACTTTTTAATATACAAATTATCTTAAAAGCAATCAAGTGCTTAGGCCTTTTAAAAACAATCATGTGAAACCTGAATACAAGAAAAAGAAGGATAATAGGAGGTGGGGATATAAGGTAGTGGGGTAGAAAATTGAGGGAAAAAGAACATTGGAAAGGTACAGGAAGCAAGATAAGGCATCAAAGAATCCAAAGATACAGAGAAACTTCTCCTGCTTCACAAGTTGGCAGACAATCCTATTGACATCATGAAATTCAAAGCATTTAGAGGCATACCTGGTATTGTCCAAATTCTAGATGGAAGCAAACAATGAAAAGCATTTGTGGGACTAAATAAAACTACCATGGTCACCTTGAAACCACAATGGTCAATACCAAATGTAGTGATTATACATCTCTAAAAAATTAATTACTCATTTTTATAAAAGCTGCATTTAAATATCAAAGTTACAGACTTCTCACAGTAATCTTAAGTGAGACAAAATCAATTTCTCATGTTGACTAGACAGATTCTAGGTTCTAATTTATTATTTTGAGCAAACCAGTGAATATTTTTATGACTTTAGCTTTAAATAGCACACATGCCACACAGATGGTGCATATATTCTATGAATTACGGAAATCGTGAGTGGCCCGACCTGCTTGAGAAGCGGGAAAAATGACCATTTCCCAGTTGACTTATGCATATGCAAGAAGAGTGAACAACTGTCGTTTTTGTTATCTTTACCAGAAGACCCTACATCTGGATTTATGACGTGTTTCCACAAAGCTATTAGTGTAACAGAGTTGACAGAGAAGTTTACAAGAAAATGGTCTACTGTATTGTTAACTGCATCAGACCTATGAAGTATTACATTGCTGTGCCTGTCAGCTTGCACAGTGAAGCAAACTTAAAGAAACTTGTTGTTGTTAGGTGCTGTTGGGTCGGTTTTGACTCATAGTGATGCCATGTGACAGAGTAGAACTGCCCCATAGGCTTTTCTAGGCTGTAATCTTTACACAAGTAGATTACCAGTTCTTTCTCCCCTGGAGCCAACCTTCTGGGTTCGAACCACCAAAATTTTTGGTTAGCAGAGCGCTTAACCATTGCACCACCAGGGTTTAGCATCATTTAAAAGGCAAATTTTTTTTCCCCCTAAATGTTAAAGACAGTCAAAATATTACTTTCCGGAAGATTCTGATAACTAAATTCCCAGTAACTAATATAGGTGATTGCAATATGTGGAAATGTAAATCCTATTTCAGCAGAGAAAATGACTATTGGGGGTGTGAACCGTACAGCCAGATAGTGTTGTCCTGGTGACTTTTATTCATGGTTTCGTGGTAGACTTCTGTGGTACATCACTTAACGTTCATAAACCCTCCAGAACATTTAGAACTTGTCTTTCCATGGGTACTTTAAATTTATTTAAGAAAAATCTCTCACTTAAAAATTTATGAAAACTACCTACTCTGTCTCTTTTCTATCTGTCTTTCCTATGCAGAGCCCAAGGTGTTTTTCAGCGCTTGGCAAACCTCCTAAGTTCTGTTGAAAATTCTCTGACCTCCCCTGGTGTTCCCATAACTCCGACTGCTACTAGCCTGATGAATTCAGTTCATTCATTTCCTTCCTCTCGAGGTCTCCACTGAATAAAGCACTTGCATTTTAGCCTCTTTAATGTTATACATTGGAGTCCCTGGGTGGTGCAAACAGTTGATGTTCTCGACTGCTAACAGAAAGGTAGGAGGTTCAAGTCTACCCAGAGGCACCTTGAAAGAAAAGCCTGGCAATCTACTTCCAAAAAAATCAGTCACTGAAAATCCTACAGAGCACAGTTGTACTCTGACATACATGAGGTTGTCATGAGTTAGAGTCAACTTGACGACAACTGATTTATTTTTTAACATTATACATTTATTCACTAGAGTTTTGCGCTTCTACTTACTATATGTTTTGTTTTCTACTAATCTGTTGTACCAACTATCCTAGTTGTTGTTAAGCAAACAGATCAAAACAGGTCCACAGAACTAAAGACCAGAATTACAATAAATTATGTATTAAATCTTTTGGAAAGGTGCTGCTTAGGAGGCAATATGTTTCCTAAGATTCTTTTTTATGTATGCAAGTTAATGTGGATATGCAATACAACCTTAAATAAAAATCTGTGCTTCCTTTGAATGCCTTTATTTTAATATTTACATTAATGGGATTTGCTGTGTGATGACAAGGTAGAGGGGAGCTGATTAAATGTCATAGCTGGAGAATGTGGTTTTGTCAGAGCAAGAATGCATCTTATTAACCTATGATGACTGTGTGTTGACTATGACTGTGTTATCATCAGAGAGACCTTCAAACGTTATTCAATGTCCTTTATGTACTCAGAGGAAATAGAATAGACATTTTATTAGCTTGTCATCATGTTTACGGATGGGAGACAGGGGGATGAGGACTATAATTTTCACTTAGTGAAAACTCAAATTTGTAGACTGTTTTGAGTAATTCCTTTTATTTCCAAAAACACCGTGCATACAAATTTAAAATACATTGACTGTCAATTTACAAGATAAAATAAGATAAACGTAATTTTATTTTATACTTTTATAAATACTTTTATCATAAATATCCAAGTTATGCTGATTTATATAGAACTGTATTAACTAAAACTTAAATCTCAATTTACAGTAATTTTCCCCAAATTGGTAGGGTCCACTTTGAAATTAGAAATCAGTATAATCAAAATGCTTCTCTTTGATTTATAATAATGTGCTCTATTTTGTGCTGCTTTTATAAAATTTCAGCTGAAGATAATGAAGAATAAAGATGCTTATAAAGCTTAAGTAGAGATGCTAAACTGAGTACAAAGTTTAGCTTCTTTCCACACAGTGATAAGAAAATATCTGTGAAAAATACAAAACAATACAAACATGTAGTAGCATCATTGTTTGATCATTACAATGATCAGTAGTTTGGCCATTTTTAAGACGTAATATCTAGAAAATATAGATGCTTACATTCACGCTTTTGCATAAATTAGTATATTTTTTCATTGGGCTGTTCATTGGAATTATTCTAGTTGATTCTCTGCTCTCTTGAACATTTATCTGAAAAACAAAAACAAATATATTTTTTAAAACGTCTCTATTGCTAATGAGCCAATAGGCAGAACTGTGGCATTTAGAATTAACTGCAATGCTTTCTAAAGAAATTTTATAAATGTTCAAGACTGGTTTACATATCTATTTTCCAGATTCAAAGCACTAACTATTGTGTAAGATTTTGTAAGAAAAGATATAATTTTGGGCTGTGGGTGAGAAACGTCTGGTATGGTTCTGGTTTATGCCTGTTGTCCCTGTTTGAATGATAAATTGCATGGTCGCCGTATTTAGAATGTGCTGTCTGATTTTAGTCTGCAATTTTGATACTTGTTTTGTGTAGAGTACGTAAATGTTTCCAGGGTCCTTTATGATACCTAAATATATATACCTGGGGCCTTGGTGGCACAATGATTAAGTGCTATGGCTGGTAACCAAAAGGTTAGCAGTTCAAATCCACCAGCTGCTTCTTGGAAACCCTATGGGGCAGTTCTACTCTGTCGTGTAGGGTCGCTATGAGTCAGAATCGACTTGACGGCAGTAAGTTTGGTTTTTATGATACCTGAACATCTTGCAGGTATATCCAAAGTATATCCGAGATAGTTTCTTAAATAAATTGGTGAGTAAATGTATAAATACAAGTTAGTATCTATGTCAGCATTCTCAATTGGTAGTCTTGGAATAATGGACAATAATTCATTTTCTAATAGTTCATTTTTAACAATGCTATTGAGATTGAATTTAAATATCAGTTGTCACCAATCCTCCAACTAATAGCTACATTGCATATTTTTTCTAGACTTTATACTTTAACATTACTCACGTTTATTGATTTTTAAAACTGCAACTTATGTCCAGACATAGGTATACATTTACATGAAACATGAATTCTTTTGTAACATGCTACTTCCAAAATTCTAAGTCAGAAATTGACTTTTGTCCACTTGTTATGGAGAACTGCTAATTAAGATGCCATAAAATTATACTGGGTATCATTTGACCTGTAGAAACCAATATTATTAAAGGGAGAAAGCAGTAGATTTGCAGTCTAAATCAGCGAATAAGTAAAGACTCTTCCTGGGATAAATGTTCATGAATTAAAAATATCAGCATCAATTCTCCAAAACTGTAAAGAGTTATGCCTTTTGCTGTATTGCCAAATCTCATTTGTAAGACATGAAATTTGAGAACAATTTCTGATAACTGACTTTCTTCACTCCTCAAAATTTAAATAATCTCAACTGGATTTATATTTTTCTGAAAATTCATAAGATGATCTACTTACTCAATCACCTATTCATTATAACCTTTGTCCCAGACAGTCAAAAGTACTTAGTGACTAAGACCATTATTCTTCAGTCAGCTGATTGGTGAGACTCTGGGCTTTCCAATTTACTCTACTTTTATTACATTTTCTTCAAAACAGCTTTGGATGTGACTTCAGTTGAGTTGATTTACCCTCCTTTTGTTTTTTATCATATGAAATTCATCAGAAGCAAATTTTGATATTCTTTTGTAGCTCATAATAAATGTACAAAGAAAGTACCTTCTGGGACATAGATAACTTTTTTAGCTTTTCTATAATTTTGCATGTCTGTTTGATCATTATGTCAATGGCTAGTGAGTAGCTAACTATTATAAAGTTGGGCTATTGATAAAAAATACTACTTTATGTTTATACTATTTGCTATAATTTCCAAAGCTATTTTTTATATTCTGTCATTTGATTCTTGCAACAGCACTAAGATGGAGGCAGGATAAGTACTATTGTCCCAATTGACAATTGAGGAAGACTAGACCAGAGAGATTGTGTGCCAGATTGTGCTATACCATTTTGATTAAGCTAGGAACTGTAATTCCCATAATCCCCTTTCCTGTATGCTTCTGGGTTGTTGTTGTTACGTGCCCTAGAGCCAGCTCCAACTCATAATGACCCTTGTACTACAGAACAAAATATCGGCTGGTCTTGCACCATCTTCACAATTGTTACTATGTTTGAGCCCATTGTTGCATCTACTATGTGACTCTATCTCATTGAGGGTCTTCCTCTTTTTCACTGACCCTCTAATTTACCAAGCATGATATAATTCTCCAGGGATTGGTCCCTCCTGATAACATGTCCAAAGTAAGTGAGATGAAATCTTGCCATCCTCATTTCTAAGGAGCAGAACTGGCCAAAATAGAACTTGCATGAGATGTAGCACGTGGATGTGAAGCACTGGACGTTACATCTTAGTAAATGTGATGATGTACAGGTGCAGGGGGCCCAGCATGTTCCAGCTTGCCCTTGATCTTTCCTATTTCATGGCTGTCTCTTCTTCCTGACAGGTGTCTCTGGTGACCAGTGGCAGCCCCAGGCCCACGACTGTGGGTTTGGCTACAGAACCACAGAGGCAATAGCTTCACAGAGACCTCTTACAAGCTTCCCCTTCCTGCTCCACTTTGGTGGCTGTATATGGTTGGCTAGTCCAATAGATCTGTTAGTGACTCCCTTTCTGATCCTCTAACTTCCCTCCTAGACTTTTCCCTTCTTTAGTCCCTTCTAGAATTATCTAAAATCTAATTCTTGTAATAAAATCCCACATCTCATAACACTCATGGTCACTTTTTTCCCTTTATTAAACCATGACTGGTCACAGTAATTGATACCAGAAGTGGTTTCAGGAGAATAGAACCTAAAGGATGGAACATCTGGAATTGGTTTTCTGATCTAACTAGATTTAAAGGCATTAATTATCCTGTTACCAGCGATAAATGGGACATTAGTAGTCTGTGCCATGTGATGCCAAAAACATCGCTTAAATTACTACCTGTAATCAAATGCCTATAGAAGGCTAGAAGGCAAGACTTTGGATGACCAAGTAGCTATAGCTGTAGAATATTTTAGTGGAAACAAGGAGTATAATGGGAGTGAGTTCGTTGCCTCTAAGGGTGCTGGAGAACTTAGAGAAAGAAAATGATGTTGTTGGGGCTTTAAATTCCCAGCTCAAGAGTCAGCTCAGGAAACAGAAAGCTGTGACAGTCCTGTAGCCATAGGGCTGAGATTTCTGGAAACTAAATCCCAAATCTAATCCTGCGGGTGAAATTTTCACTGGTTGGAAAGGAATGGGTCTCTAAAAATTTGGAATGGGAACATGGTGGGCAAACTGTGATGAAGCTAAAGTCCGCAAGTCCTCAAATTTGGCTGAGTCTCCTTTGACAGCATAAGCATCCCTCCCTACCTGTCTGAAGAGTGAGTTTTCTCTTGCCTGAAGAACCCGTAATGACCTGGTATTAGTTTCCTAGGGCTGCCCTAACAGAATACCACACACTGGGAAACTTATAAGAACAGAAATGTACAGTCTCACAGTCTGGAGGCCAGAAGTCTAAATCAGTGTATCAGCTGGATCATGCTCCCACTGAAGACTCTAGGGGATGATCCTTCCTTGTCTCTCTCTCCCAGCTTCTAGTAGCCCCAGGCATCCCTTGGCTTGTAGATGCACCTTCACATGGCCGTCCTTCCTCTGTCTGTCTCTCTGTGTCTCTTCTCCTCGTTTATAGGGACACCACCCAGATTGGATGACTAGTTTGACCTCAAAAAATTTCAATCAGCATTTAGAAAGAATGGGTGTTTTCATCACCGTTACCACTCCTGAGCGTTTTCCAACTTCTATTGGCTGCATAGATTTGAAAGGTGTCATACATTGTTCATTACTTTCTTCAAATTCATGAAATCAGCCAAACCTACCTGTAGTAGGACATTTTAACAAACCCAAGCACTTCCTCACCCATTTTGATTTCTCTGGTTTCAGAGGAAGTCTCACACTCTTTTTAAAGGCATGACGCTCTAAAAGGAAAAATAATCCAGCAAATTAGTAAACCAACATGAAACGTCCAGCTGATATTTAAAGATTAAGTTTGAGGAACAGATTCTCTAAACATATTTCTACTCCAAAAATCCATTACTGTTGAGTCCATTCCAACTAGACGTGTCTAAATCCAAATGACAAAGGCTCCTATATCATGGAATGGAATGTAGTAAAGGCACCTGTTGGTCGCTACTTCAGTCAGGACTGCATGTATTTGATTTTGTTGTTAAATATTTGTCTTCCAAATTCTCATTTTCAAAAATTTTCTTTGGTTATTAGAGAGTAAGCATAGTGCAGGAGGAAAAGACATTCCCTGGTTGTGTGACATTGTGAAAGCCACTTAAACTCTCTGGGTATCTGTTATAGGATTAATTGCATCCTCTAAAAAGATATGTTGGAGTCCTAACCCCTGTACCTGTGAATGTGACCTTGTTTAGGAATAGAATCTTTGGAGATGTTATCAGTTAGGTTAACATGAGGTCATACTGGAGTTGTTAGGTGCCATTGAGTTGGTTCCGACTCATAGTGACCCATGTATAACAGAACAAAATGTTGCCTGGTCCTGTGACATCCTCATAATGGTGGGTGTATTTGAGCCCATTATTGCAGCCACTGTGTTAATCCATCTCATTGAGGGTCTTCCTCTTTTTCTCTGACCCTCTACTTTACCAAGCATGATGTCATTCTCCAGGGACTAGTCCCTCCTTATAACATGTTCAAAGTATGTGAGACAGTCTCTCCATCCTTGATTCTAAGGAGCTTTCTTTCTAATCCAGCCTGAGTAGTATCCTCATTTAAGAGGAGAAGAAACAAAGAGACAGAGAGACAATGGCCATGTGTAGATGCATTTATAAGCCAAACAACTCCAAGGATCGGCGGCAGTCACCAGAAGCTAGAAGGGAGGCATGGAACATATTCTTCTCAGAGCCCCCAGAAGGAATCAACATGGTTATATCCAGGCTTCAGACTCCCAGCCTCCAGTACTGGAAGACAATACATTTCTGTTCTTATAAGCCACCCCATTTGTGGTATACTGTTACAGCAGCCTAGGAAACCAATACAGTGTCACATCCTTCATCTAGAAAAATGAAAGTTTTGATGACCTCTAAGGTCATTTTCAGTATTAATATTCTATGACTATAGCAAGACAGTCAACCTAATAAAAAGTATGCTTGATTATAACATAGGGCCAGGAAAACACTGGAAATACGTAATAAATTCTCAGTAACCTTGCAGTTAATAAAGGGCCTTCTTTCACTTTATTTTGAAAATAGCAAGCTGGTAAGTGAAGAAATAAGTGACATTTTAAAAGTTAGCATCATATGATTGTCAGAATTCTATTTAATTACATAGTTACAGTTAATCACATAATAACAAAAATGTAAGGAAACCATATAATATTACAGTGTTGACAATATTAAATTACTCAGGTGGAAATAATTAGTTGTTCAAAAATCTCAATCATGCGAAGTTTTGGTGTAAAGTAGTATTTTTTTTTTAAACTTTTTTACCTTCTTTAAAGTGATGGAGCAAATTTTAATATTGCACATATAAATTATCTTCCTTGTAGCAATAGCATTTGTAAGTTACTTATAACTATACATAAGAAATTGATAACAATAGATTTGGTTTATTTCTTACATAATGAGATATAGAAACTAAAGTTAGAAGGTAATTCTTCAACTATATATTTCATGTATTTTTACCAAGGGAAAAAATCACACACACAGATTTTTAAAAATTTAATTTCCTAATTTTATTATTGCCTCATTATTATAATATTTTCTGCTCTGCCAGAAATTCACATTTTGGTTCCAGGGACAGTTATTCTTTTGCATACCATTCCAAAAGGTCGTTGAATTAGTATTTAAGCACACACGTCCCCAAACAAATTTATCTGGAATAGATTATAACTAAAAATAAAAATATGTCAAATCATATATTTTCCAAAAGAAACATATTTATAGTGGGTGTTTTATTTACCAAGGGCCTAATGTTCAAGTTTAATTTTATCAAAATGATCATAAACATTATGCTTAATGCACTATAAACCACATCCCTTTATAATACACAGTATAAGACTTCACAAAGTATATATAAATTAAATAAGGATTTACAGAAAGCAAAACATAATATATATAACTTAGTATATTTTAAAGGTTCATAAGGATTAGGATTTTACAAGATGGGGTGCTTCTGTGTGGATCTTAAAAAAGGTTAACAAGTAGGATGCATATACAGTGGGTCAAAAGTAAAAAATTGTGTGTGTGTGTGTGTGTGTGTCTGTGTGTGTGTTGTGTATGTTAGGGTTGGGGTGGAAGGGGCATGACGGGGGCCTTTGCAGGTCCTGGGAGGTGGCCTGTGGTCTAGAGTAAAGATGATACTGACTTTGTGCTCACTTATTGTCAGGAAGCAGACTGATTTGTTGACATGATTTATGTACTGCCTACTCTAGGTCAAATAATACAGAACTTCTTGTAACTAGAAATAATCATACTCTGTTTCAGGTCTTCACAAGATTTACAGCTCCAATCTCCACATCCCACTCACCGCTAACTTTTTTTTTGAGGAGGGGGAGAAGAGTAGACATTGTTCCTTAAACTATGCAATAGATATGTAAATCCAAATTTGATCAATCAAATTATTTCATATTGACCTATATCATGTTACTTTGAGATTGATATTTAATATCAAGATACTACTATCATTTTATGCTTCATTTTCTCTGCATTTTAGCCCCTCTGTCAAATAGTTAATTATTTGGAACCAACATAAAGACCTTCTCAAGATGTTTTCTTTAAGAAAAATTCTTTAGTGGCTTTTTTTTTTGAAATCATCTATCCCAATCTTCTTCTTTTCCTCAATTTGAGTTTTTTAAATTTCTGATTCTTGGAAATAAGCAACTCTTATGAGGCTGTGGGTCACTTGAGTGAATTAAGACAGCAATCAAATTCCAACATTAGCACAACTACAGGGTCAAGGCATATACCTGTGCCACCGAATGCACAATACTGTGTCTACAAAAAGGGTCGATTTTATGTTCTCTTTAAGTCCAAAATGCCTCCTACAGGCATGAAAAAGACTGAGGAACCTCATTGTATCAAATACTAAAATTGGCCCAAAATAACTATTAGAACATTTAAATTCATCCATTCTTCTGACAGCTGGAATATGGAATATAGAATAGAAAAATAGGTATAGATGATGTGATAAAAACTTATTAGTCAAACAGAATTTTAGGAGGAAATGGAGAATTTCTATTACAAATGTATTTTTTCTCTCCTTTAAATGTTTATAAGGGATTAAAATCTTAAAATGGGGTAGTGGGGGAGTGCCTGAAAATCTCAAGTAAAACATGGTTTTAACAAAATGTTGTGATGTTAGCTTATTCTTTATTTATCTAAACTTCATTTAATTTAAATAATTGCCTACTAAAGTTTATAAGGAAAAACTTGATGTGTATTTTAATGTAAAAAACATTTACCGAAAATCCTTGGAAAATGAAATCTTTTCAAAGTTCAAGTGAAAAAAAATGTAGCACTGTTGTCCATTATTTAACAAAGTTTTGACAAATGCACTAAATAATTACACCATAAAGTGCCACAGAGTGATAAAGACCCCAAAATAATAATCACAATTAAAATATAAGTTAGTAGGAATACAAAACACACTTACTTAATTTTTTCTTTTTGACAGTCATGTAGGATAAAAATTTTTGAATTTCAAACAAAGAACTGGATGGTAATTCAAGAGTCAGTAAAGCTTATAAAATTCATTCATGACTTACGACAGCATGGTGACATGAGTTAAGTCATATCAATTGCCCCATAAAGCCTTTCCATTGATATAATTGGCCATGAGTCCAGCAAGAATTAGAACATCTGAAAAATACAGGAAAACCCTTGAATGCCCAGGGCTTATTTCTCTAGAGGCCCTATGATATTTCTCAACTTCTATGTCTAACTGGGAGACAAGATGGTGTCAAGGAAACTTTCCTAGATGAGGATCTTGGAAGTAGGTCAAACTATTCCTGGCCTTTTCTGTGCCTCTGACCAAATCACAACATGCATGGGTTTGTTTTTTACATGACCTTTAAGGTGGCTTCCAGAGCTGGCATTCTGCCTATTTACACAATGAGTCCAACACCCCATGTTACTTCCATCAGAGTCTACAAATTACCTAATGCCTCCTTTAGTTATAATAATTGTAGAATGTATACAAACAAGATTCACATTCGTGAGTAGGAAAGTATGATTTGTGGTAGTTCCATGGAGAAAAAGAGGGATTAATCATTCAAATTATATTTACAGAGAATACACACATGAGTTTGCTCATCTCTGCTCCAATATTTATCCCTAGCCAGTCTCACTGATGATATATCTTCATGATGAAACTCCAATGTGGCTGACCAAACAAAAATGATTCTCGTGTTACTGAAGATACAGTTACTCAGGATTTTATACACATTCTTTTTTGTTAAATAATTTTCATCAAATTGAAATAAGCATGCTTGTTGGTAATATGTCTTCTTTCTGTGGTTACTTCAATACATGATGTAACTGATTGATGTCCTCCTTTAATTATATACTTCATACAAGGTTAAACTAGCAAGAAGACCAAGTCTGTGACATGGTGAAAATTTTAGGAAAGTGGAGTCCATGTGTTAGTCTGGATGTTTCACTGAAGTCTTTATAATTTTATCCAAATCCTTGCCCTTCCAACTACTTCCCATCCTTGCTCTCCAGCCCCTCCATGGGAAATTGCACCACATAAATTTCATAGCCTACAAATATGTACTATATAAATTTCTTTGGCTAGAAATTAATTTGTGTGGCATATCCCTTATTGTTATAGTTATTAATATGCATCAAGCGGCAAATTATTGTTTTCAGAAAGCCAAGCCTGAGGGATTATAAAGTATAGTTAGTGATTAAGTAATTTGAAATTTTAAGATATCTATAAATATGACTTGTTAATAGGATTGGAGAAATATGTATAATTTTCACTTTGAGCAGTTTTTAGTATAATAATTTTTTATAAAACATGAAGTATTAAAGGCCCAAAACTCAGCCCCACTGAATGTATTTTTCCATTTATTGTGCTATGTTATAATAGTCGAAACTGGACTACATTTTTTTATACAAGTATAATTTGTTCAGCTTGTTTTCGCTGTAGCGTTAATGGCTGGTTTTAGTAAATGGCTCAAATAATCTAGGGAGTAGGGTACTCATGCTGTGTTGCAAAGGTTTCTGAATTATTGGCCAAAGGATAAAGGCAAATATCAGTTTTTATAATGTGTTTTTAATGTAAAGATAC
The DNA here is from genome assembly GCA_030035585.1 of Dugong dugon. Lineage (NCBI taxonomy): Eukaryota > Metazoa > Chordata > Mammalia > Sirenia > Dugongidae > Dugong > Dugong dugon. Next base: position 106,965,525 of record CM057466.1, on the reverse strand, counting down.
TGCATGCAATAAGTTGGATCTGTAGAAGCTACTACTATCAGTGTACATTTATTTATAAGTCCACTGTTTCTATATTGGATAGAAAGTATAAGTGGTTGAGCACTTCATAGGTGAGAAATGACTTTCAAACATAATTGCCCAGTGAAGAAAGAAAAGAATTTCACAAGATACTAGGACTAGTACTCTAGTTATTATTTGCTGAAAAAGGTGGTTTACTTTTAATAAATATGTTTCACTTTATTTTACATGCCCTATCAAACTGCATCTTCCCTAATATATAAGTATATACTTTTTAATTTCATTAAGTTCAAATGTGGCAGTGGCCAGAACCTATTAATTCATAAATATTTGCAACCTGCATAAATAAATTAGTTCTGAATGCCTATTATTAGTTCAATAAGTAAGTGAAAGATGTATTTTCTTTTCCCCCACCAGAATAATAAACTATTTGCTCAAGGTTATTTTGTACTTTTCTGCGTTTTGAATATAAAGCTACGTGTTGATCATGGGTAGCAGTAATTAATATTCTCAGAGGGAAAAACTGGGGACATAAAAAACAACTCCCTTCAGGCAGTCTTTCCGTGAAAAGCATGAGCCCTCCAGGTTCCCACTGCTCTGGGAAGAGTTTCTATCACTCACGCTGGTTCCTTCATCATTGCTCTCTTCCCACTTGGCATGGACATTGTGACCAGCTCCATTCACCTCTACAAATCCAGATGGAACCTCAACTGAGTCACTTACAGAAGGAGTCAAACAATGTCTTTGGTTCATATCAATCCCTCCCTCACAATGGAAAAGCCACATATATATTAGAGATATAATATAATCCCCCAAAGGGAGGAAATATGACTTGCAAGTGTAGAGGCATCTTCAGTCAAAAACCTACGAGCGCAAGTGAATTAAATACAAGTCTCTGATCATTCTAGTTGCTCCAGTGGAATTGATTTTACGAAGTTCCAGGAGACTGACACAGTAACTTTTCATCTTTGGTTTTTGTGGAAGATTTATCTGCTCATCATTTTTATTACCGTGTGCCTTGCCGTATGTCAAGTACATTAGGTGAGTATAAACTCTCCTATCTGTTCATTTCGCAATTTTCACTTAGCTACAACTGTACCAAGAGTATACTGGGAGGAATATGCTCGAATAAGTCTCCAAAAATGTACCGTGAGCTATTTTTCAGCATTATTCTCATTGCTATGTGATTGGGGCGAAGACTTGGGAAGGGCATTTCTCTCTCACACACTCACTGTGACTTATTATTTCAGAATGAACTGGTCCAACTGGTGATGTCTGATCTTTGGTGCCCCTCAGTGAGGCTCACTAATAATGATCAGATCCAAAGGGTGTTCCTAAAACAACTTCCTAGAGGTACTGTGTCTCCTAGCAAGGAGACAACTGAGCAGACTTGTCTAATGAGCAGAATCCCCTGGGCTCACTGTCTGCACTCTCTGCATGTTAATAAAGCTGAGACATGAACCAGGACCCCTGAGGGCCTTTCCCCCAGGTCCCTTGGTAGAAACTCGTGGTCTCTAAGCAACAGCTCAACTGAGTGAGTGGCCAGAGGTTCTCTCTGAATGAGGCACCACTAGGAGCTGTGCTGAAATGGTCTCAGTGGGAGTTGCTCTGGTATATCTTACAAATGGCATTTCAACAGCAAATGCCATGTGCTAAAGTAATTCAGAGACGTTTGACCCTGAAAGCTGGAATCTCAGGTAAGGCTGTGACCCAACGAACCAGTCAGACCCACTTCTGCTGTGTCAGCAAAATTCACAGTACAGAGAGTTTGGGTAATTTTTATCCCTGAAAGCTTAAGATAATTATTTTTCACATGACTCTTATGATTAGCATCGTGATGGGGTTTTCATACTTATCTGAGAGATTTGGAAACTCTAGATCATTAGTACAAGTGCAAATTCATCCAGGAGGGCCCGATAACCATTTTTATTCAGTAGTTATTCATGGAAGTGAACTGTCAATCTGCACTCAAGCTATGGGTAGGGATTAAAAAAAAAAAATCTTATCACAGATCAGCAAAAAGGATCCCCTTTCAACAGACTAACTCTGATAGTTTTTAAATTCTGCTATTAAGATAAACTGGGTATTCATCTTACATGACCTGGGCTCAGTGTCCTTCAAATCTTCCCTTGACGTTTGAGAGCTGACCATCTTAGCCTGATGGTATCAGATAATTCAGAAAGAATAACTTTTATTTCTCCTCGAGTAAACTCTAAAATTAAAGGCAAAAATAGCTGTTGCCCTGAATTTGCCCATCACCACTTCCCTTTAAATCTTGTTGACTTGGCATGAGTGTCAGGGATGAAAATATTATATTTTGTGTTATAAACCTAGCCAACTTTTGTCCAGTGAAAGGAAAATAAAGCACAACAAATTCTGGCTGCACTGTGCTTTACAAGCCCTTGATGGCACTCTGAGAATGGCAGCTATGAAATTTTAGATATCTATGTCTGCAATCCTGTGCCTGTGGTTCTTTTTAGTGATTGAAAATAGCTGAGTTCTTTCTACATGTTATTTCTATTTCATTCTTGAACAGTTTATCGTTCAGAGTCCTTCTGATTTTCGAGGTCAAATGGAAGCTGATGAGGGAACACACCCAAACTTCCTCACTTAGCTCAGATGGGTGGTCAAAGGGAGAAAAACGGTCAACACAAGGGGACACTAACCAGAAAGGCAGCGTGAGTGGCAACGTGAAGTGCAGGACAACTAGACTTGCTCCTTTGCCTCCAAAGTGCACCCCTTGCTCACATTTTCATTTGTACTTGTCAAAGAGCTGACTTGACTACAGAAATACTTTTGCTAAGAAGCCTTTTTTTTTTAACAGCACTATTTTAAAAATAGCTATTCAACATAACAGTCTTAATTTTAATGCACCAAATTACAATTTTCAACGATTTAAGCGAACACATCCTGTCACCCTGAGCACACATTTCATATATACTTGTTATAAATAGATGGATATTGCAATACCCATTTCTGTATTTGTCTACGCACACACACACTAGAACTACAGGGCCCTGCATAATATTATATTCTAAGTTACATGTTCCCTTAATTGTCAGGACTTAATTATATGGAGAGTTATGGTGCCATTTGTAGAGCTTACTGGGTTTGTCCCTGCTGAAACCTTCAAAGCCACACAGATTGTGGCGGGTCACCATTAACGTCTAAGGACAGGCCTGTGATCAGATGGGCAGACAGAGGAAGCCACCATGAGGACGGAGGTTGACCCCATCACAGAGACACAACCCAGTTTGGGCAACGTCCCACAGTGCCCATGCTCTGCTACCGTCAGACCCAAGGAAATTTTTTTATTTAAGTGACTGTTCATACGATTTGGAGTCTATTTTTTTTTAAACATAGATTCCCCCAAAGAAATTCAATAAATAAAGGACTTAGCCATTGATTCAAGGAAGCAGAACTCCAGTTTTTAACCTTCAACGGGGATTGGGATGAGACCTGACCCATTTCAATTTTTACTGCAATCGGTCTTCTAGTATGCAGAGGGTACGAGTGGTTTCTTGACCCCCAGGCAGGTCCGGGGCAGCCTGTCTCTCTGGCTAGGAGTGGCTCTCTGTGTGTCATTGGATGAGGCTGGAGCTGTAGCTGAACCCATAGCTGCTAGACCTCGACAGCGGCTGTTGGGCCTCATCACCCTGCTCCGAGGTGTAGCTGGGAAAGGTCTGTGCACGAGACATCTTCGAGGAACCAAACCCGTGACCTAGCAAGAAAGACAAGAGAGCTGGGCTAAGAAACAGATTCAGAAGAGCAGAAACGTACGTTATACAACAAACAAAACGATGATCCAACAGACAAAGCAGAATCCCTCACATCCACAAGGCTGAGCTTGAGACAGGCAAGTAGGTAAAATGAGAAACTTTTGGTACCTTGATCCATGATGGGTTAAAAATGGTGCTTTTGAGCTCTTTACTTTCTCCCAATGTGTCTTGTCAAAAAATTGCCAGAGAGCTAGGTAAATTTTCTAGGGATCTCAAACTTCTACTATCCTTCAACTTTTGGAAAAAAGCAGGAAAGTTTCTCCCCAGAAGAGCAGTTTTGGATAAAAAGGCTGCAAGCTGCTTTCTTTTCTTTTACGCTCACTTTCAGCATACAAAAGCAAATTATACACTTTCTTCAAACCTTTGTGCACAGGCAAACTATACTTTGTCCTAACCAGTAACCATCAATTAGCAAGAAGAAGTTTTCACAATGATAGAGTTAGCGGCCCCAGCTTCTATGCCAATGGATTGGTGAGGGCCTATAATCAAGCCCACTTTATGTTAGTGGAAACTATAAACTTGCACTGTATTTTTACGCAAATAATACATGCGTTATACGTTTTTTGCCAACCATGCAAATTCACCCCCCCCCCCATGTTATTTTTTGTAAGCGCGCTATGCAAATTGCTGCCTTTTGTATGTGTGGGAGTGTTATTTGGAAAAAAATATGGTACAGTTACTAAAATGGCCTAAAATTTGCATCTTATATAAAATATACTTAAAGAAAAAGAAAATTCTATCTCTGTTTTTGGTAGTTTAGATACACCCCTGTGAGGAGAAATTCTGTCTAATGCAAACCAAAACAGAAGGGGCTACTGAAAAATGTGTCAGAATGTTAACAATGTATAGAGAAAAGCTAAGACTTCAGAGGAACTTTACAAGTTTCCTCATCCTTTTTTTCCTTTTTAACCAGTAGTTATTCTTCATGCCTGAGAATGATTGCTATCTAGTGGATGAGCTTAGTGGGGAGACAAGAAAAGTAGATCCTGTAGGCTCTGCCTTGTCAGAGTTTATATTTGAGAGATGTATTTAGATTGATTTGATTTAGCTTTGTCTGATCTCTATGGAGAGGAATCCAGAGAAGATAGTTTGTGAACACAGAGACAGTAAACATCTTGTCACACTCCTCAGGTGGGGCTGTCCTTTGCAATGTTGTAACTTAAAGTCAGTTTTGTTCCCAGGTGTGTTCGGTGGCACAGTAAATATTCTAGCAGTGTCTGAAGCTAGGGACCAATGGAGGGAACTCAGATGAATTTAGTAATAAAAGGCTAATTAAAACTGGTTAACCAGTTGCCATTGAGTCGATTCTGTCTCCTGGCAACCCTGTGTGTGCTCCATAGGGTTTTCAGTGGCTGAGTTTTCAGATGTAGATCACCAGGTCTTTCTTCCAAGGCACCTCTGGGTGGACTTGAACCTGTAACCTTTTGGTTAGCAGCCTAGCACTAACCATTTGCAACCCAGGGATTCCAGGGCTAGAAGACGAAGGTATACAGTATATGTTGCCTTTGCTACTTACAAACTTGTGACCACTTTGAGGGATGGATTTTCTTTATCTCTGTCTATCTCTGTTTCCTCATCTGCAAATTCTGGAGGGTAATAAGGGTGCTTATCATATATGATTATTTTGAATATTCAAGGAGTACTAAGTACTTAGCACGTGGAGTGCTATCACCACAGTTAGAGAGATAAGATGTGAAGACAGACTCTTGAGCAGGATCAATAATGGAGGGTGGTCAGAGAAGTTACCTTCTGGCAGAAACCTGAATGAGGTTTCTATCACAAAGCTCTGAGACACTAAGGAGATATGTAAAAAAGCACTTAAAAATTTTAAATAGTTCTTACCTGCTTATCTTATCATTGACTTGCTAGTTGTAAGTCAGAGTTCCTAGGCGTGGGAATACTGTCATTCATCAGCATAAACCAGGTGGGAAGTCTAATATTAAGACCATGTCCTTTTCCTGGCCTTGGTAACCAAAAAAAACAAACCTGTTGCTGTCGAGTTGATTACGACTCATCATGACCCTATAGGACAGAGTAGAACTGCCCCATGGGGTTAAGAGCTTGGCTGCTAACCAAAAGGCTGGCAGTTCAAATCCACCAGCTGCTCCTTGGAAACCCTGTGGGGCAGTTCTACTCTGTCCTATAGGGTTGCTATGAATCAGAAATGACTCGATGGCAACAGGTTTTGGAATCTTTATGGAAGCAGGCTGCCACATCTTTCTCCTGAGCAGCTGGTGGGTTCAAACTGCCGATCTTTTGGTTAGCAGCTTAGCACTTAACCACTGTGCCACCTTGGCATTACCCTGTCAATTTTTAGAGTTTTAGAAATACCTGAAAGAGTACAATGCTGAAGCACACCTTTAGTCTGCATTACCTGTGGGCTGAAAGCTAAGATTTGAGTTGAGAATTCAGATGAGATTTTGCCTATGCACACAGTTTTTACCCCAGAATTCTGGGCATAAAAGACCAATCATACAATCGATATTTACTAAGCACCTACTAAAACAGATCAAGGCTCCACAAGGATGACAGAGTCATGTAAGATAAGGGATGATCCCTGACCTTAGGGAGTTCACAAGCTGCTTTAGGAATCATCATGAGCCAAGGGAAGATAATAAAAACACCAAGTGGAGGTTCTGTGCAGCTAGTGCTGTATAGGATCATAGAAGGGGGCCGACAAAACTTGGAAGAGCTATGTTAGAACTGGACAGGGCAGTTCAATCACAAATGACTCCTGCCCCGCAGTGTATGCAAACAACAACCATGCCTCAGACCTTTAATATAGACAGACTTGAGTTCAAAATCTGGCTCTATTACACCTTTTTGAGCCTTATTCTCCTGGACGGGGAGAAAATACTTCTCTGAGGTGTTTTGAGGATTAAATGAAACAACACATGGAAAGATATGTAGCATAGTAGGTGCCTAGTAAATGGTAGTTCCCTTCCTTCTTTCTACTCTCCATGGGTCCATAGTCTTGTCAGACATTTTGTTCATTTCCTATACTTTCTCTATCATCTCCATGTGCTATCCATCACTATGACATGTTTTCAATAATGTTTTCCTTCAAGGTCAAAATCACTCTCTTTGCCTCTTCTAAGAATAATTTCCAGCCTAACTGGAAGTTAAATTATGATTTCTCTTACTTCCATCATTTCTTTACAGACAATTTACAAATGAAGCTACGTATTGTTTATCACAAAAATAACATATCTCAAAAAGAACTGTACACATGAAGTCTTACTAAATGCTGTTTGATTTTGGCAACAATAAGTATGAGAACAAAAGAGGGAAATAATTAAGCATTTCCCCCTACATTCCTCTGAATTATGCCCTTAGGCACTGTTGATGAAATCAAAACGAAATCAACTTTGTGACTTAAATAAAAAGTTGACGGAACAGATCTGTTCACTCACTACAGATCAGTTGCCAAGGCGTTGACTACAACTCATGGTAACCTTGTGTGTGTCAGAGTAGAACTGTGCTCCATAGGTTTTTCAATGGCTGATTTTTCAGAAGTAGATCACCAGGCCTTTCTTTTGAGGTGCCTGTGGTTGGACTTGAACTACCAACCTTTTGGTTAGCAGTGAATTTGTTAGCCATTTGCACAACTTAGGGACTCCACTGAATACAGGTACTCTACTTAAATGCTCTTAAACTTTTCCTCTAGAGCACCCTTAAAGGCAGAGAAGGGTGACTATGTATCCTGGGAACATGGGTGGTGCTACAATGTAAAAGCAACAAATTCTGTTACTGGCTATTAGTTTATCTTTAAAGTCTTCTTGAATTTTGATTTCTACTCTATTGTAAACTCTTGTTTGTTTTAATAGGAAACAATATTTCTTGCCCATATATTCAGATAAAATTGATAATCCAGGAAAGAACATATCATGTTTATCTGGTGGCTTCAAGTACATTCTTCATACCACCTCCTACACCATCTCCCCGTGGTATGAATACACGCTCCAGACTGAGAAACACAGTTCTAGTCTATGAAGAAGGAAATATTGGGTACATTTTCAGACTGTTAAAACCTTTGCTTTATTCTAACAAAGTTATATGCCCATCCCCGAATTCCGGAAACTCAAGAATACCACACAACCATAAAGTCACTCTAGCCTTAAAGAGAGATCCTCCCTGCTGTGTCATAAAAAATTCAAGTTAATAGTAAATTAGAAGGAACACAAATGCAGTAGGAAAAAACCAGCAAATTGGAATGCAAGCCCAGAGGTTCACATCACACACAGAAGACGAAATGGGGAGGGGCAGTAGATTAGGACCCTGCTTTCGCACCTGAGGAGTTAAGACGTGAATTGTTGCTGGAACAGAGAGCCAGTGCTCCTTCAGGTTCTGCCAGCCTTTCTTTCTCTATACTTACGAACACCGACTTTATTCTTGATATCAAATACAGATGAACTGGTTTTCGTAAGAAGTCAGAAGGGCCCCAAAGCCTAAAACTGTAGCTGTTAATTGGTAACAGGCAATGGGTCTGCAAAGCTACCTGATGGTTTGAATTTATGCTTTTTATTATGTTTTATTCATTTGTTATAAACTAGGAGAAATAAAAGAGTACTGTCCATTTAAATTATAAAACAAAGAGCAAAGCAAAAAAATAAAAAAGAAACAGTTGCCTAGGGATAAAGGGTGAAAGCATTAAGAACAGTTGGCCTAGACAGACACTGAGGAGATATGGTCTTCCTTTAACAAAGTGTTTCTAGCCACTAGAGAGCACAGGAGAGGGCAGACTGCAGATTCTGCACAGGCAGAGAGGGACTGATGGGAAGAAAGGACTTGAGGTGAAGAACATAGGTCTCTGAAGGCTCTCACTGAAGTGGGTGGGGAGCCAGAATGGTTTTGATGGGGTTCTTAATACCTGCATATTTACCTTCGAAGCTGGGTAAAAACTGAAACCAGACAGACTAGAAGTGGCCAGGGGCTGTCTGCAGTATCTTCCTAATGTTGTTGTTGTCAGTTGCTGAGTCAACTCTGACTCATGGCAACCCTACTGTTTTCATGGCTGTGACCTTCTGGAAACTGATTGCCAGGACTGTCTTCCAAGGCACCTCTGGATGGGTTTAAACAGCCAACCTTTCAGCTAGCAGTCAAGTACTTAACCGTTTGTGCCACCCAGGGACTCCATCTTTGCAATAAGCCACCAAATACCCACTATCCACCATATATCCATTTTCAACACCTCTTCTGCAGGCTGCATTTGAACTTTATTCAATTTGTTTTCATTTTAGTTTAAACCAGATGATGTTTTGGTTTGGCCGTTGTGCTCTTCTAGGGTGCTTTTGAAATTCTTCTGGTGGTCCCAGGGCCCCAGTAGCTTCGTGGCTCAGATGGCAAGGGATGTTTGAAGCAGCCAGGGTCAGGTTCAACACATTTCAGCCAAGGAGGAATAAAGATCATTGTTTTCAACCCATAAGGAAAGTGATTTGAAAGCCACTGTTAATAACCACTGTTCATTGAGCATTTATTTCATGCAGACCTTGTGCTATGTACCTTAGAAGTATTTCACAAAAGCCTCATATCAACTCTATCTACGAGAGGAGATTGCATATCCTCATTTTACATGTGGAAATAACAAAACTGAAACCTCTGGGCATTTAACAACCTGCCAAGCTGGTAAGTGGTGGAGTAGAGCCAGATCTAGGGCTGTTGGAATTGATTTTCTATGCTGAAAATTTTGGGTGATGTTTGTCATGTTGTAATAGTAATCAATGTCCAATACAAGAGTTGAGAATTGTTGGTGCTGATGTAAATAAGAACAGGGCCAGAGGTGCGGGGTGTGGTGGGAGGCTGAGGAGGGTCATCCTCATTGAGAAAGATCTCTAAGTATTTCTTGTTATAATTAAAATCAGTATTTTAAACTTCTGCATTATAAAAGTAATAAATTATGCAGTGATTTCAGGACGTGGAAGACAGGAAAATTTTCTGGCTGGTAGTGCTTACTGACATTCAACTGTGTGGATCATAACAAATTATAGATAACATTGCAAAGAATGGGAATCCAGAACACTTTATTGTGCTCATGAGGAACCTGTACACAGAACAAGAGGCAGTCCTTCAAACAGAACAACAGGATACTGAGTGGTTTAAAATCAGGAAAGGTGTGCATCAGGACTGTATCCTGTCACCATGCTTATTCAGTCTGTATGCTGAGCAAATAATCCGAGAAGCTGGACTACATAAACAAGAGTGGGGAATCAGGATTGGAGGAAGACCCATTAACAACTTGTGATATGCAGATGACACAACCTTCCTTGCTGAAAGTGAAGAGGACTTGAAGCACTTACTGATGAAGATCAAAGACTACAGCCTTCAGTATGGATTACACCTCAACATGAAAACAAAAATCCTCACAAGTGGACCAATAAGCAACATCATGATAAAGGAATGAAATATTGAAGTTGTCAAGGATTCCATTTTACTTGGATCCACAATCAACATCCATGGAAGCAGCAGTTAAGAAATCAAAAGACGCATTGCATTGGGCAAATCTGCTGCAAAAGACCTCTTTAAAGTGTTAAAAAGCATAGATGTCACTTTAAGAAGTAAGGTATGCCTGACCCAAGCCATGGTGTTTTCAGTCTCCTCACATGCATGTGAAAGCTGGAAAATGAATATGGACGATCAAAGAAGAATTGATCCCTTCTAATTACAATGTCGGCAAAGAATATTGAATATACCACAGACTGCCAGAAGAACGAACAGGTCTGTCTTGGAAGAAGTACAACCAGAATGCTTCTTAGAAGCAAGAATGGCAAGGCTTCATCTCACGTACTTTGGACATGTTATCAGGAGGGATCAGTCCCTGGAGAAAGACATCATACTTGGTAAAGTAGAGTGTCATCAAAAAAAAGTAAGATCCACATCAAGGTGGACTGATACAGTGGCTGCAACATTGGCCTCAAGCATAACAATGATGGTGAGGATGGCGCAGGACCAGGCAGTTTTTCGTTCTGTTGTACATAGGGTCACTATGAGTTGGAACTGACTTGATGGCACCTAATAACAACAAACAACAGTGCTTACTGGAGAGTAGATATTGCAATGTGTCTCTACTAGGTGTTGTAAACATCCAGATACATAGAGAATAAGAGATCTGAGATTCAAGAAAATGGAGTCAAGGAATACACAAAGGATGGATTCTCTTGATATTTCTTATGCCTTATAAGGAACTGCTAAAAAAAAATCTGGATTAATTTTCTAGGCAGGTTGAGCAATCCTTATTAGGTGCTATACCGTAGGGCCCAGCAGGCAGCAATGAAAGCCATCATTTTAACCCCTTGATAGTTTTATTTATTTATATTGTTGTAAAAATACCTATAGCACAACTTTTGCCAATATAACTTTTTCATGTGTACAATTTAGTGATACTCATTACCTTAATCGTGTTGTGCAACCATCATCAATGTCTGTTGCCAAATTTTCCATCACTGTAAACAGAAACTCAATGCTTTCTAAACAATGACTCCCCCTTGACCCTCTTCCTCTCACCCTTCGTAACCACTAATTAACTTTGGTCTCTATACATTTGTCTCCTCCAGACACAGGTAGATTAACCAGTAAGCAAGGTACACACGGGCTTACTTGTGTTTACTTACGAATCTGTAGTGCACAATTTCAGCTGGGTTTCACCATGTCTTTTTCACCTGGGTGAAATTGTGTACTACAGATTAGTAAATAAACGTAAGTAAGCCTGTGTGTAACTTCCTTATTTGGTAATCCATCCTTGACCAGATATTTCATAGGAATGGGATCGTACATTATTTGTCCTTTTGTGATTAACTTATTTTACTCAGCATAATGTTTTCAAGGTTCATCCATGTTGTAGCATGTATCAGGACTTCATTTCTCTTTATGGCCAAGTAGTATTCCATTGTATGTATATACCACATTATGTTTATCCATTCATCTGTTGATGGTTATTTAGGTTGTTTCCACCTTTTGACTATTGTGGATAGTGCTGCTATCTATGAACATGTGTCTGTGTTGTTGATTTCAAGGACCCTTATTAGTTCTTTATTTTTAATTAATTTTATTTTACTCACACTGGGAGAATTTATTTAGAAAAATTTTTTTAATAAATTATTTTTCATATTAAGTGAATGAATGTAAAAAGGTTAAAAACATATGTTTAGAATAATTGCCAATTTACAACTTCATGTTACCTGTACTGATGTCATTGAAAACTCGCAGGATGGGGAAGGAGCTGAGAGAGCACACTCCAGGGATAGTGCTTGCCTTCACCTGCTGACAGTGGGTCAGGTGTCTTCATCATAAGTCAATGAGCACTGGCTCGGGAGGATAGTTAACACCTAATGAGCACTAACAGCGCACCAGAAGAGTCAAACGTTCCACTTGTGTTGATTTATTTACTTCACCTGACAGCTCCCTCATTCTTAGATGAGAACACAGATAGTGAAGTTGGAACTTGGGCTTCCTGGCTGAATTCTGAAAAACCAGTTGGGGTCTAGTCATTTCCGACTCAGGGTGACCCTGTGCGTGACAGAGTGGAACTGGGTTCCACAGGGTTTTCACTGGCTGATTTTACAGAATTAGATTGCCAGGGACTCTGCAGTGGAAGGTAAGACTATTTTAATGTTAGACCTTTTTTGTTTATGTAACTGGTAACACTGACTTAACAAATTAGCAAAACGTATCAAAATGAAAACTTTCTAAATCTCAACTAGGTCAAAGACAGAAACAGTTTGCTTGAGTCTTCATGCCTCCCTGCATGAACACCATGTCTCTGTAATGCTCCAATTTTTAAAAAGTGCTGGTTCTGGGAAATCTGGGTTGCATTTTGGGAAAACATTAGTTTACCTTCTTACTACACCATATTTGAAAATTTCAGAGACTTGAGAGGTAAGGGAAAAATTGAGGAAAGTATTTGGAATTGTTTTTTTTTTTTTCTTCTTCTAAGTATAAAAACAGTTGAAGTTAAAATACAGGGTCATTTATCATTTTTTAAGACACCAAAGTATAAAAGAATCCCGTGTCTAACTCCTCTGAAACTTGACAGCATTCTGTCCTCTGGAGCCTCAATTTAAATGTAGATTTCCTAGGAAAGGGTGATATGAATTCCTTTATTAGTGACCACTGAGGTATTAGTTCATACTTGAGCCTGGGTTCACTGAAGGGTCATCAGGGTAGTGGTGGCTGGGCTTGATATGGTCAGCGAACAGCCCAGGTGGTAGCACTATCATCTAACGACTATATATATATATACACACACACACGTTTGGGGTTTATGAAAATGGAATGCAAATGACATTTTTAGAGTAAATGCCACTTTTTGGTAGACAGACTCATTCCAAATATAAATCCTATGAGATGATAATGAAGGAACCTCTTGGTGGAGAGACTGTAGCAACTAAGACCAAGGATGGGTATCTTGGGGAAGCCAGAAGTTGCAGAAGACAGGTGCCAGGAGGAGGCTGGTAAGACAGAAAGGAGAACATGCTGGCCACAGGATCATTTTCCTCCTCTTCTTCTAGTTTCCTTTTCTCCTCTTTTTCTCTCTTTCATAGCACTTTTCAAACAGATTGAAGGAAACATTTTTTTGTACCAAAGATGAAGATGATTGGTTTTGCCCTCATCGTGTTTCTTGTTTTCAGCTGTGTACTAGTTCAGAAGAAATGAAGTTCGGCTGTAAGTCATCAAGAGTAGCCTTCATGAGTGGCTCAGAGTCAGATAGGTTTGGTTCAAATGCAAGGTCAGGGCAAGTTTCTTAGTCACTCTAAACTTTGTTTTCCTCATCTGTAATGAGGAAATGAGCTGGTAATACCTAACTTGTGAGCATTTGATGAGATGGTATATTTAAAGTGTCCACTTATGACATATAGTTGTTGTGTGCTGTCAATCAGTTCTGATTCACAGAGACCCCAGGTTTTAGTAGAACTGCTCATTGGGTTTTCTGGCTGTAATCCTTATGGAAGCAGAGTGGCCAGGTCTTTCTCCTGAGAAGCCACTGGGTGAGATGGAACCACCAACCTTCTAGTTAACAGCCGAGAGCTTAAATGTTGTGCCATCAAGGCTCCTTGTGACAGATAGTAGGTGCCCAAGATAAAGTGGGAAACTATTATTACATGAGTTTGGTGCTAACATTCTAAGTAGGAGGGAATTAGAAACATAATTCTTAGAAAGAAAAAGAACCTTGGATTATACGTATTCCTCCCAGTGCAGAAAGAAATGCCTGGTAGAACAGAGTTGGGACCTTGAAGATGGATGATACTGCCAGATTTACAGACTTGAAGTGACAAGACTTGAGGCAAGGTATAACATAGAAAAATGAAAAATTTGCAGCAAGTTTAGGAATAAGACCTGTGTAGTTTATATTAATTCACTTAAAGTAATTTGGCCTTTGTCCTTGGTTCCTGAAGAGATGACTGTTGTTGTGTGCTGTCAATGTTGATTCCAACTCACAGTGACCCTATAGGACAGAGTAAAACTGCCCCATAGGGTTTCCTAGGCTGTAAATTTTTAAGGGAGCAGATCACTGGGTCTTTTCTTCCATGGAGCGGCTGATGGGTTTGAATTGCTGACTTTTCAGTTAGCAGCTGAGCTCTCACCCATTGCACTGCCTGAAACTTGTTGCTGTCAAGTCTATTCCAACTCATAGCAACCCTGTAGGACAGAGTAGAACTGTCTCATAGGGTTTCCAAGGCTGTGAATCTTTATGGAAGCAGACTGCCCTATTTTTCTCCCCCAGAGTGACTGGTGGGTTTGAACCACCAACCTTTCAATTAGCAGCCAAGTATTTAACCACTGTGCCGCCAAGGCTCCTTAATCTCTTGGAATTTCCTGAGTAACTGAGGTGACTTTGTTTTTATATACGTATATGTGTGTATATACACATAAACCCCACACCCACCAGATCCCTGATGGTATAGTGGCTAAGAGGGTAAGAGCTCAGCTGCTAACCAAAAGGCGGGCAGTTGGAATCCACCAGCCACTCGTTGGAAATGCCTGAGAGTTTATGCTAACAAAGTTACTCAGGTGGAGGCTAGCAAGGTCGGAACGCCCAGCTTGTGATATCAGATGACCTCAGGGGAGGTGGGCTGACTCAAACAATCATGCTCATGTAATGAGGTCCCAATAAAGGCTCTGGATACAGAAGCAGTATTTCAAAACTGAACCCATCATTCCCCCCACCTAATTTTCCTTTCCTCCAGTACTTATTATTTACGTGAATGGCAGCCATCAACCTAATCGCCCCTGTCAAAGAAATGGGAGCCATTCTGGTCTCTTTGCTGCCCATCACCTCCCTTCATACTGTCACCAAGTCCCATAGGTTCTATCTTCTAGAGCCTCTTAAATCCATCCATCTCCTCATGCTCACAACTTCTAACTTAAATTTCTCATCAGGCTTATGGCTACAGTCACCCACTGGTCTGCCTACCAGCAGATCTCATCTGCTGGCATAATCAAAGTGATTATGCCCTTCTAGAGAGTTCTTCCCCCAGCCTTTTAGGATAAATTAAAATTCCCTACCATAATATTTAGGGTTCTCAATGGTGGTGCCAAGGGGATGACATTAGGGTTCTTCAGTTAACACAAAGTTCATCAGTTCCACTTCCCTGTAGTATGGGTCAGAATTGACTTGATGGCAACTAACAACAATAGTAAAAATCTAAGGTTTTTTTTTTCTTCCTGATATAGCTTTATGAGAAATCCCCTAGCGCTCTCTTCTAATCAGCTTGTTACCTTTAAACTCCTTTATTTCCCTGTGCCTCTGTCTCTGTATATGAGGACTCTCTTATGATTTGAGACACGCTTACTTCTCCAGCCTCTCTCGGTCCAGTCTCTGTCTCATACCCTGTGTGCTAACGCCTCCATTCTAAACTGCACACAGTTCCCAGAACAAGCAGGACTGTGGCATGTGCTTCTTCCTCTACTTGGGATGCCCACCCTACACGCATTTACCACTTAAACTCTTACCAGGCTAATTCCTATTTGCCTTCAAAAATTTATCTAGGGAGGCTTACATACTTCCACTATCCCACCCAGCTTGGATGAGGAGCTACTCTGCTGTATCTCAGCACCATCTGCTCACCTCTAATCTGTTTACCTTTACCTCCATGAGATTATACTCAACTTGAAGAGAGTAGCTTGCTTGCCTATGTGTTTTTGGAGCCTTGTAGAGTGCTGTACCTCCAGTAGCACTCAAGAATTACCAGTGGATAAAACTATGGAAAATGTATGCAGAAACCCATAGATTGTACAACACTAGGTGTGGCCACTAATGTAAACTATAGATTTTAGTTAATAATAATTGTATCAATATCAGGCCATCAATTGTGGCAAATGTACCACAGCAATGCAAAACGTTAATAAGAGAAGAGACAATATGCAGACAGGGCAGAGGTTGTATACAGGAACTCTCTTTACTTCTGCACGATTTCTTTGTAAACCTAAAACTGCTCTAAAAAATAAACTGTGCTTAAAAATGAAACAAAAAAGAAAAAAAAAATGTATGCAGAGGCTCACTCCTATGTGCATAAGTGTGAAATCTAGAGGGAAGTACAACTGTCTCACATATTGCTTTGTGTATCATTGATCCTCAATACTGCTGAACCCAGTTAATAGAATTATATGGCTTGGTCCCTGCTCGTGGTGAAATGACAATCCTTTTAAAATAAAAATTTAAAGAAAAATAAAAGGTTAAATGTGACTGTCAAATGAAGCTATTGGTGTAAATGTGAGAATAAGGAAGTGCTTATTTTTAGGTTCATTTTAATACACCAAACCTGACAAATGTACCAGTTTAAGTTTTTTTTTTTTTTTTTTTTTAATGTGAATAGATGGGAGAGTATCAGGAAAAAAGACCTTTGTTGTGAAAGTTTCTTGGGAGACAGTTCCCAATGAGTCTTTTGCATTTCTGCATGTCTTGCAAGCAGAGGCACTGACTCAAGGTTATTTGTATAGCAAACAACCTTGGAAGGTGGGGATATTGTCTCCCTATGGAGCAAGGAAATTTGTTAACCATCTGATAAAATAATGTCTTCTTCCAGGGTGAAGGTCAGGTTAAATTACTGCCCATTATAAAGTATTGGGGTTCCCTGAACTTGGAATTCTCCTACAACACAACCCACTCTACGTGCAGGCGTCACCTGGCTTCTGGGTGTCACCCTATCGGAACAGTGCCTCAGGAAACCAGTACAAATGCTAACACTCTGGCTACTGCTACTGCAGTGAGTAATAACTGTTCTTTGTCTCTGAGTCAGGAGTCTTGTGTCTTCTGCGAGTATCTATTATATCGTGGCATGCCAGCTTTTTTACTTTCATGTACAGTAAAATCTCAGATTCTTCAAAATTCTTGTCAATGTTAATAAATAAGTCATATTTAATGATTCACATAGTAAGTGTACTGCCTTTGAATTTTTGTTGGATTTTACATTTACCCATTATCTGGTAAGACTGCTGAGTTACATTGAAATTCCTTATCCAAAATGCATTTCAGTCTTAATGACATAATGTACATAGTAGTGACCAGTTGGGTAGTTTCAAAGAGAGAACTAACTGAACAACTCCATGGATGTACGAGAAAGAACAAAT
This sequence comes from Dugong dugon, assembly GCA_030035585.1. Lineage (NCBI taxonomy): Eukaryota > Metazoa > Chordata > Mammalia > Sirenia > Dugongidae > Dugong > Dugong dugon. Next base: position 106,948,165 of record CM057466.1, on the reverse strand, counting down.
GGGTGGTCGGTGGTGTTTTCACCAGAGAATAAAAAAGTAGGTAAGTGGCCTCATCACTCAAATTCACGGAACTGAAATAGACTATTGATCAAAATTTATCTCTAGGAAAGACATTTCAGTCACCTGAGAAGAGCTGTTTATTTCTTATAGGGCATGTAGATTTTTGTTGCTGCTATTGTTTTGATGGGGAGAATCTAGTCTAAGGATTTTTTTTTTTTTTTTAAACAATAGCATGCTGTCAACATAAAGATGAAAAAAAAAAAAAAAAAAAAAAAAAAATTCCAGAGAGCTCATTTGATTTTCACAGGGAAGAAGAAAACATTTATTTTAGGACAGACACAAAGCAGAGAAAATGAATGATTCCTGTGGTTTTGGAATGAAGCTTTTATCCAGATAGAGCCTTGGTTAAAAAGTGTGAAGCATGTTTTAATTCTGACTATAGAAAATTGTTCTCAAAGATTTGCTGCTCCTTAAAATTGTGCTAAGAGACTGGCTTCTCCACAATAGGGTGCTTTTAAAGATAGAAAATAAAAAGATTACAGAATAAATAGCTTACAAGCTATGATGGTTAACATTCAGATGATGATTCACAAGTGAATGTATCTCTTATCAGAGTTCTTTAGTTAAGACAGTTTCATTTTGCTCCCCTTAACAGACAGATGAACTGAAAAGATGCAGACGTAGTGTACTTTACCCTGTATAGGGTCACTAGTAGTCGCAATTGACTTGACGGCAGTGGTTTGGTTACTGGCTGCTGCACATGTAATGGAAAGCAGGGAGATGTGGCTCATATAGGGAATGTGGTACAGGAGTTATGAGAAGAAAGTTAAGGATCAGACATGCTCTGCCCTTGTGGCACAAGGGTTAAGCCCTTGGCTGCTAACCATAAGGTTGGCAGTTCAAAACCACCTGCAGCTCCGTGGGAGAAATGATCTGGCTATCTCCTCCTGTAAAGATTACAGCCTAGAAAACTCTATGGAGTAGTTCTACTCTATCCTACATTAGGGTCACTGTGAGTTGGAATGACTCTATAGCACACAACAACAATTATCTTCAATTACTGACTCACCTCACGGTTCGAGCCCATTTTAACAACTATGTTAAAAAAAAGATAAGCAACTTGTAATATTCACAGGATGGTTGACACGATTCTATCGATAAAGTATGTGATAATGTAATAATGAGTGGTCAGTAGTTGTTCTTCTGCTATTTAGAAACTTTTGATGATTTGACTTTTTTGTTTAATAACAATAGATTCTGATGATGTTTACACATGCATGTGTATGTTTAAATTTACAATTTAACACAACTTTAAATCTCAGAATGGGAAGATGTATAAAAATGGGAAGATATGTAAAAACAGTAAATTTAAGGTTAAATGTCCCTCCTACTCTTCACCCTTTGTGCTAATCCAAGCATGCTATTGGAGCTGGTCTACGCACAGAGGCTGTGTGATTCTTGCTTGAAGTGCACTGAAGTGTGCATTATTGGGAAAAATTAATAACCTGCATAATTATGCGTGGAGTTCTGCTCTTTTGTTTCTACTGAAAATTAGTTTGCATATTTAAAAACTACGTAACAGAAACTACAAAGCAAAATAATTTTTGCACATTGCATGTACTTGTGCTTTGAGGTATTAGTGTGGCTTATTAGCTGGTGGCTAAGATCAATGGCAAGAATTTCAGTCCTCTGGGAGTGTATCTGCTGGGATGAAAATGGATCTTGGACCAGTTGCCAGTGAGCCCTGGAGAAGGGACTGTTCACACATGCTCATAGCAGGGCCACAGAATTGTAAGGGGCTGCTTGCTTGCCCAGGAGCCATAATCTTTTAGATACTTTGAAAATCTGCATCAACAAGGTATTTTTCTGCGTAGCCTATTTTCTTTGTTGTATGCGTTTCCTGTTGAGAAAAATAATATGCTAAAATAGACAGCTGTCATTCTGAGACTAGGATAATGATATGGATTAGACTGAGTTAAAATTAAGAAATAGGTAAAACTCAAGAAAAGTAGCAGAGATCTAAGAGTTTACTCATGGAGATGTGATACTGCCTGATACCCTTGCATACTTGTAAGAACATTCACTGTTTCTAGACTAAAAGGTGGACATTCTATTGTAGCAACAGTAAGAATGGTAAAAAGAAAATCTCCAAGAGGTGTTTGCAACACTTGTTTCAAATGCACTTTCATATACATTGTTTCTGAAAGCCTTGTAAGGGCAGGCTCAATGAGAATTATAGCTCCGATTTTACTGGTGCCGTATCGGAGGCTTAGTGACTACTAGTGGTTATGCTAGATTGCCGGGCTATGACTGCACTCCTTTCATTGCTTCCTTAGGAGGTAACCAGGGACCCTTTAATGTCCTAGTCATGAGGTGGCTCCAGTTTCTGCTGTGGTGCCAGGTTGCCCGTTGCAGTGTGATGGAATGCTTTATGTGCTGTGATGCCTTTTGGTGTACCAGCTGGGCTAGGCTACAGTCCCCAGTTATCAAAGCAAGCACTAATCTAGGTGTTGCTCTGCAGGTATTTTGCAGTTGTGGTTAAACTCCATAATTAGCGAGATCATCCTAGATAATCTGGGTAGGCCTGATCCAATCAGCTGAAAGGCCTTAACAACTGCACTCAGGCTTCCCTGGTGAGGAAGAAATTCTGCCTGTGGATGCAGCTTCAGCCAGCACTGCAGAGCTCCAGCCTGCCCTTCCTGACAGCCTGCCCTGTGATATCGGACTTGCCTAGCTGCCATCACAATTATGTAAGCCAATTCATTGCAATAAATCTCTTAATACGTAAACCTGACAGACCCTGCTCCTCTGGTTGAGCCCTGACCGATAGATACCCAGGGGGACCCACTGCTAACGATCACCAACCTCAGAAACCATCCTCTTGCCATCCTTCCCCACTGAGCTGCCCCAGGACATACCAGGACTGTGCTGCAACTGTTGTTGCTTGTTGTCTTTTAGTCAATTGTGACTCATGGCAGTCTCGTGTAGAGTAGAACTGCTCCATAGTGTTTTCAAGGCTGTGACCTTTTGGAAGCAGATGACTAGATCTGTCTCCTGAAGTGCTTCTGAGTGGGTTCAAACTGCCAACTTTCCATCTAGTAGTTGAGCTTTTAACTGTTTGTGCCATCTAGGGACTCCCTGAAGCTGTAAAATATGTCCCTGGGCACAGGTGAGGGACACTGCTGGTCTTGGTGTGAAGTCTTAAGAGTTGAATGGTTTCAAGGCATCCTGAGTACCTTGTGGTGGAAGGTTTTAGGTGGTGTTTATTTGGTTTTGAATTCCAAAGGCCCTTTCTGAGTTGCTCAGTTCTTAGTCCCAAGTCTGAGAATTCTGACTCTGGCAGTCTTTGCCCACTTAAACATGCCTTTGCTTTAGTCTGGATTTAAAACTTGTTATTGAATCAAAGGGATCTACTGAGTTTTTCTGTGATGTGGAAGGTGGTGGTGGACTGGTCGCAGGTGCTCATGTGGCATCTAGCTTATGGTTACTGGGATCCTGGACTGAACTTTGGTAAATTTTGAAGCCACCGATTTTAGGACCAAAGGCCCCTACGGACCATTTTTATTACTGTCCTTTTTCTTAATTAAGAAGAAAAATGGAATATTTTCACTAAATAGAGGTGAAACACACCTGAAATTATCAATAGTACTGATCACCGATGAATGGTTAGTTCAAAACTAAACATTGAATAGCTGCTGAAAATGTTTAAGGTGTCTCATGGAAGAATAAGAAGGAAATAGAAGAACTGGGCTCTAAACTTTAAAAACTAAAACCTACAATCAAAGAATGGTGAAAAGATAGCACATTTAAAAGTCTGATTTGCATGTCCTTTGGGTTTTACTGAAGATATGATTCTATTTACCATTTACATGGGCAAAAAGTAAGGTGTGAAACTGCTCTCTGCAAATAAGGCATCAATGCAGAACATGTTCCCTTTGGGCTTTTCTTCTGGTTCTAGCTAAGAGACCATGCTGTAGTTATTCCTGATACAAATAAAAAAAAAAAAAAATCTTACTGCTAGACCTTGATTTGATCATGGCTCTCTCTTTTCCACCTATGGCTCATTTGCCCTGATGTCAATGGTTGGAAACAGCTCCAACATCAGCAGCTCCAAAATTGACCTCCAAAACAAGTTCTAACAGAGTACAGGGTTTGCATGTGGAGTGATCTGGATTTAAATCCTGTCTGCCTTTAGTGGGAAGTCACTTACTGTCATGGATTGAATTGCATCCCCCCAAAAATGTGGGTAGCAACTTGGCTAGGTCATGATTCCTAGTACTGTATGATTGTGTTATCTGATGTGATGTCTTTATGTGTTGTAAACTCTACCACTATGATGAGGTTATATGTGATCTCCTCATGTGTTGTAAATTCTATCACTGTGATGAGGTCATACTGATGAGGTTGACAAGATCAGTGTCTTAATGCAATCTCTTTTGAGATATAAAAGAGAGAAGCGAGCAGACACACATGGGAACCTCATACCACCAAGAAAGCAGTTCTGGGAGCAGAGCGTGTTCTGTGGACCTGAGGTTCCTGCGCAGAGAAGCTCCCAGACCAAAGGAAGACTGATGACATGGACTTTCCTCCAGAGCCGATAGAGAAAGCGTTCCCCTGGATCTGATGTCCTGAATTTGGACTTATAGCCTACTGGACTGTGAGAGAATAAATTTCTCTTTGTAAAGCCATCCACTTGTGGTATTTCTGTTGGAGCAGCACCAGATGACTAAGACACTGACCCTGGGTCTTTTCATTTTTAAAACTATATCCATCCAAACTAAACCCACTGACAGCGAGTTGACTGTGACTCACAGAAACCTTGTAAGTCAGAGTAGAACTGCCACATAGGGTTTCCAAGGCTGTAATCATTACAGGAGCAGATCACCAGGTTTTTCTCCCACAGAGCGGCTGGTGGGTTCAGATTTCCAATCTTATGGTGAGCAGCCAAGCACTTAAGCACTGTGCCACCAGGACTCCTTATTTTTAAAACAGGCAATAATACTACTACTTCATGGGCTAGGCTAAATAAAAAGTATCTAAAAAAGGATAATGCATGTGAAGCTCTTTGCATGGCACTTGCTCCTGTACATGTTCCATAAGTATCAGTTGTTTATGTGTATTACCATGGAGAAAGACACCCCAAAGTAACCAGACTGTGACCTTTCTGGTCACCAAACATGATCCCTTCACTGCAAATCTGCTTCAGGCTGTGTAGTTAATTCCCTAATTTATTCATCGGGAATGTGGTCTACTTACAATGATTTGTGTGGTCACTACTTTCATTATGCACAGTTCCTATTATTTGGAAGAGGAACAAATTATACAAGAGATATAAAAGGGTAAGTACTATTGGCAGAGAGAAATACTGGAGCAGCTGCTCTCATTTTGATGTCCAGTGGATTGGGAAATTTGGAATGGGCGGCTGGCTGTGCCATAGTCCTTTTATGTCTGGAATTTCATTCTTCAATAATTACAAATGAGCAGTGGGAATGGGTACAGTCTTCTAACAGATTCATGAGCCTGTTTTATGTTTTTTAAAAAAATATTTCTATATAGAGGATGAATTCAGATGTTTGATTTCTTCAGTTGCCATTAATGTCAATATATTTGGCTGTATTCCTTTTCTCCTTAAGGCATAGAGTTTTATTTTTGGATAATATAAGCATATCCATAGAAACCATTATTTTCCATAAATCCTAGAGGACATGAAATGTAGGACAGAAAACTACAATTGGATAAGCTTACAACTGTTAAAGATGATTTTTCATGCTAATATATTTGATCAATGAGAACAGAAAATGAAACCAAAACAATTTTAACCAAATATTGGAAAACTTCAAATTACATATATATGTAATATACACTTGTATATGTATATGTGTAGATTACATACATGTATATGTGTAAATTACTTATATGTATACATATATATGTATACACACATATACCTATATATATGGATATACTGCAGTTTTGTTGGTCATAAGCAGTAAAACATTAGAAACTTCAAAGGGTTCAACCTAAAATACATATAAACGAAGTAAAGAAAAATGTAGTGGTTATAACGATTCCCATCACCTGCCACTTTGCTTTTATTTGAATAGCGTATTCCTGCAGCTCTATTCTTATGTTATAGCATGGCCTTAATATGCTTACTGCTGCAACTGTTTTATATTAACACTGCAGATGTGTCAAACCTTATCTTAGCCCCAGTTAATTACTTCAGCACTAATTTTAGCAAATATCTCTATCATACAGTATTGTTTTCTATTTGTAAAATGTCTTGAGTTTCAAATTGCAGAAGGAATGCATGTTTGGTTCAGCAAGTGGAATAATACAATACAAACATTAATGAAGGCAAAGGGAATCTTCTCTCCTTGCCCCGTCTTCCTTCAGCCTCAACCCTGAGGTAGCTATCTGCATGTTGTTTTACCTGATGGGAATCATATCTGGCATGCTAACTTGTGGCCTCTCTTCTCCCTCTTTCCTTTTTTTCTATTGTTGGGTGCTATCAAGTTGATTTTGACTCATAGTGACCCCATGTGACAAGGTAGAACTGCTCCATAGGGTTGTCTTGGCTGTAATCTTTACAGGAGCAGACTGCCAGGTCTTTCTCCTGTGGAGCTGCTAGGTGGCTTTGAACTGCCAATCTTCAGGTTAGCAGCTGAGTGCTTAACCGCTTGCACCACCAGGGCTCTGTCCTTTCTTCCTAGTGTTGTCTTTTACTTTCTTAACCTTGGCCTTGCCCTTCCCAGGGGCACTCCAGTGACTTACTGCAGACCATGTACTTGCTCTGGTCGTATTAAAGAGGACAGCATGGGGCTTGCTCACTTACCTTTGTCACTCTCAAGGGTGTCAGATTTGACCAAATGACTTCAGAAAAGATTGTAAAGAGGAACAATGCCCTCCTCCCTTTTATCTTTTTCTCTCCTCTCACTCCACCGTGTTCGAGGCCAACGTATCCTTCGACGTACAGATTTTTTTCCTTAAACTTCAGTTGTTTCCTTGTGATGAACCATTTTGTCTCCTAAAAACGTGGCAGCTGCCTAAATACGTTACTGTGGTTTTTTTTTTTTTTTTTGGTCTGAAGTTCCAATTTCCTAAAAATGTTGAGATGATGATTTTTAGGGAGATTTACTTTATCTTGATGAATAACACTGTCAAGGTAATTTAAATGGCAGCAGGGTATTCTTAGGGAGTCAGGAGAGCTGAGGGTCGCTCTGACGTTGCTGCCTTCTTGTATGTCACAGAACTGGATGAGATGAGGTGGAGTTGCTTGGAATCCCACCATGCAGCAAAATCACAAGAAGAGTTTGCTAAACAGACTCCTGCCTCCCCCCTTGCCCTGCCACCCTAGAATTTCTGGTCAACTAGGTCTGAGATGGGGCCTGAGAATCTGCATTTCTAGTAAGTTCCCTGGTGATACTGATGCTGCTAATGTGGGGACCAGATTTGGAGAACTACTGGCCTAGAAAATCTCTAAATTCCCATAACTTTTACCATTTCGTGATTGGGAATGTTAACAGGTAGTGGTAGCTGAGCCAACAAAACTACATAACTTGGCACATTTAACAACAAACATCTAAGATGGAGTGTGTTCCTAATATATCCACCAGGTTGGCAGAAAGCTCCATGTGGCTCCAACATTGATTCCATTTGAATACATGGTGGGCTTGATTGGCTAGTGTCAATATTTTAGAAATTTGTAGACAAAAAAGTCAGCTTGCATGCAATCCCACTCCTGAGTTTGCCATTTAATGTAATGATGTTATATAATAACCTGTCCAGTGGTGTGAGTCTCTAACTACCTAGCCACCTCATAAAATATCCTTCAGACTGGTGGTAATGTGTCTGCAGTGATTGATAAGTGGGATTTGTACTGCAATTCTGGATCTCAAAAAATGAGACCAAAATGCATTTATTTGGGCCCTATAGCTTGTTCTACTCAGGGCAGCAACTGTAAAATTTATGTTTCTTGTCTATTATTCTGCCAGGTTCATGAGCTCTGAGGGGAATAATCCTATTTTTCTGCTTAATAAATACAGGGTAAGCTCATTAATTACACTGAGATTAATGTGGCATTTAGTGTAGACACTAAATGCATTGAGTATTTGACCTTTTACATTATTAAAAGTTGGAATGGGACAGAATTTTAACATGCAGCACAAATCCAAAAACAGAATTAGCATGCTCCTGAAAATTTTTATAATTTATTCAGCTGTCTTCCCATAAGAATTTATAGGCAGCAAAAGCATTCAACAAAATATAAATAAAACTAACTTTCTAAATTGTGTAACTACCTTATTGACATCACTTATCACACTAATTGTAACAGAACAAGTACTTCCCTTTGGCTGGGACCCTGCTAGGATAGAAGACTAAAAACAGCCCAGGCAAGAAAGAAATTTATTTCAGTAAAAATTCCATTGTAAAACTTTGAAAAACACACAATATATCTTGAAGAAAAAGATACAGAAAAGCAAAGAACTATTTCTTTTAAGTAGTAATTACATATACACACATATACACACATAAACTTCATTTAAAAAATATTAATTTAATTAAGGGGAATTATTTAACATCCTTTCTGTTGCTAATAAAATGAAAAAGGCTCTTCTGAAAAGGTAGACAATTCACGCTACTTTCAATGGTTTATTCATATATTTATACCCTAAGAGGCTTCAGTTAAGCCTGCAGACCATTAGTCAAAGCTTCAAGATAATGTGTATTGCTTGACTGCTTGTTAGTTGACAGTCTTTAAGTATTTTATATATAAGTGTATATGCATGTGTGTGTGCAGGTGTGTGTATATACATACACATATGTGTATATATGTGTATATATAGATACACTTTACCCATTGCTGTCAAGTTGATTCTGACTCATAGAGACCCTATAGACAGAGCAGAACTGCCTGATAGGTTTTCCAAGAAGCAGCTGGTGTATTTGACCTGCTGACCTTTTGGTTAGCAGCTGAACGCTTAAGCACTGCACCACATACTTATGTTAGACTAGGATTTATTTGGGAGAAGATCTATTTGGAAATACTATGACCTGTTCGCTTTTTTCTTGTTTCCCCATGCGTGTATAAGACCTCTCTTAACGGTGCTATGGTTTTTATGTAATATTGAAAGAATATTGAACTATAGGACCAGCCAGGTTCAATCAAAATTATGGCACTGCTCATTTTGCATGTGGGAATGTTTATTTAAACAAAGGACTACCTGTTTTTATTTTGCAAGGATTATTTCACTGATATTCTATCTCTTGGATCATCACTCCTCCTTACTCACTTCTCATGAAAATCTCTCAATGACCTTCAGGAGTGCCTTCATGCCCTTGTCCTCCCATCTCCACCCTCCACGAAAGGATATAACAGGTGAAATAAAACCACCCCTATAAGTGCTCATGAACTTCTGCCCTCGGAGATGAAAATACTTTTCTTCGGTGATGAGTTTAATGTCTTAACAGTACATATGCCACTGCCAGATTATAAACCACAAGTGCAGGAACTGTATCTCTTTATGTGCTATATGCGTCCTGACTTATTGATGGCACTTCATCATCATAATTGTTAAATGAATGGTTTTCATATCTCTCCATCATCAGCCTCCATTTTGGCAGAGAAAGGATATTAAATAAAATTTGCTCTGCAGGGCTGCCCTTGCTTCCACACATCAAGGACTCCACCTTACTTTCTGAGCAGAAATTCACTTTGACCCTTCCCCTGTGGCTAAAATCCTCCATTCCTTATTTTTATCTAGGCCTGCGGATACTCTCCTTGGTAGATAGCCTCACCAAAGTCAAAGTCAGAGAAAATTTATGACTTGCACCTGACGCCAATGCTAATGGCCAGTCTGGGTAAATATCTGAGGCTGTAGAATAAGCATACATCTTAATATTTAAAAACAAAAAAAAAAATGACTTAAGCTTCCCTGAGGAAGCTGAAGAAGTAGTTTTGGTGGGAGGGTTATGGCTTAATTCTGGTCATGGGTTGAAGACAGAAAAAAAATTATGCAAAAAATCCTTGTCCCAAAGTGTTAAGTGAGCATGCATAAACAGGTAACAATTTTGTGACTGTGTGTCTCTATTTTTGCCCCGTATCAACTTAGATATTGAAAAAAATGGAGGACTCATACAATGCCTACCAATTTATCACAGTCTTATCTATTATCTCTTTATAAAGTGCTCCCTGCTTTTAATTAAAATCAGAGTTAGAAGGAATAACTTAGATGAGTATGTATATATTTTTACTATAGGTTATGCAAGTTCTATCATCACATAACAAGTAAATTGAAGAATTAAACCATTCATTAACATAATTAAAGGGAAACTTTCTAAACCTCATCAGCACAAAAATTATCTCATTTATCTGAGCAATTGACCTGCACAGAAATCTTAAGTTGACTCTGGGATAATGCAGTAGGGGCTGCAGGTCCTTGCACCACCTCAGTAAAAATCATTGTGCAATGAGCTTCATCCAAACCTCTGACTTCATTCACAAAGCAAACACAACACACAAATACAGACTCTCCCAGGTGGTTTTCTCCTGGAAAGTTTGGGGAACCACCATGCTAGATAACCAACATGTAAAATTTTGTTTAAGGAAAAATAATCCTTTCCCTGATATTCCTAGATTGAATTACCTCTGTTTTCATTTGGCTGGATGATTTTTGTTTTATATATACTCCAAATTCATGTAGAGAAAAAAGGGAAATTTTATATAATTTAAACTAAAATGTCCTGTCTTCATTCAATCCTTTCTGCATTGTATTTCTTCTACAGTGTGGTTCATAGCCTTTCTTTTATAAATCTTGGGTTACTCCCCAAATCCTTCCTTTGGAATTTCCTTCATTAGTTTATCAAGAATGAGCAGATTCTGTAATGTTGTGAGTCATCCTGTTTTCCTGCATGGTGCATTTTTATGTAGCTCTCTTGCTTTTGACAAATTATCCCCATCACTACAGGTGGCTTTGCATTTTATTCATGGGAAAGCAATTTTCTCAATGCTGTATGAAATGAATTTTCATTTTTCCTTGCTATTTAATTGTCGGGAAACTAATCAAATGTGTATAATTTTGCTAGGAGTTCTAATATTAACAAAGGAGAATTGCCATAATATCTTTATTATGACTACCAAATTTACATGGAAATGTCTAGAGATTTTAATTTGAAAACATTCACTTTGACATTCAACAACTATTTAGTGATATAATAAAATGCTGCTGGAAAATGTTAAGTGAAAAGGGAGGCTTCATAATAAAAAATTACATGTGAAATAATAAAGCCCATGAAAAGCTTAATAATGGACCTTCAATCTGTCTTTCATATATTTTTTAACATCATTGTTGTGTGCCATTGAGTTGATTCCAAATCATAGCGACCCTATAGGACAGGGGTTTCCTGCTCTAGGGTTTCCAAGGAGCGGCTGGTGGATTCAAACTGCTGACCTTTTGGTTAGCAGCCCAAGCTCTTAACCACTGCACCAACAGGGCTCCATTTTAATATTGGATAACATTTATTGAATGCGTCTATGGGCCCAGCACCGTACATTTATATTCCATTTTCATAAAACCCTATGGGGCAAGTACTGTTTTTTTTTTTTAATAAAATTTTATTGTGGTGAAATATATATATATAAACATTTTGTCATTTCAACCATTTTTATGTGTGCAATTCAGTGATATTAATTACATTTAAGCACCTCTGTTTCCAATTTTTTTCATTGCCCTTAATAGCAACTCAGCATCCCTTAAGCAATACTTCCCTATTTCATCCTTCCACATGCCCCTGGTAACCACTAATAAAATTTGTCTAGAGATTTCATATAAATGGAATCATAAACAATATTTGTCCTTTTATGTCTGACTTATTTCACTTGGCATGATGTTTTCAAGGTTCACCTATGTCGTAGCATGGATCAGGACTTTGTTTCTCTTTATAGCTGAACAGTAATCCACTGAGTCCATAGAACCACATTTTATTGTATCCATTTATCTGCTGATAGACACTTGTGTTGTTTCCACCTTTTGGCTATTGTGAATAATGCTACAATGAACATTGGTGGACAACATATTTATTCTGATAGCTACTAATGACCACTTTTTCCTTCCCCAATTTTATTAATAATAGCATAGGTTTACAGGATCTAAAAAAGATAAGTTTTTTTTTTTTTTTGTATAAGTTCTTTCATTGGCTTAAATTTTTATAGAAAAATATTCTGATTAATTTTAATAAAAAGCACATCACTTTTTATAAATTTGAAATAAGGTTCATTTCTACGTTTATTCATGATAGACACTCTTCACAGGGGAGAAAAATGAACACAACTCCTCTTTCAGAATTTGAGATCTATTGTAGACAACTACACAATAAAACATGTATTTATATAAAAGATAATGTGCCTTATGATGGGAGAAGTTCCAGATGATATGGGAGAGCCTTTGGTGTGGTAAGGCCATGGTGGGGCCATAGGGTGGATGAGAAAGGGTGCCCAGAACTAGTAGGTCATAACAGGCACCTAGAGAAAGTGATGTTTTTAAAGAGACCATAAATTTGAATTTCTCCTTCCTTCCCCAATGTTATTTATTTTAACATGTATTTACAATAGCTAAAGGAGATCATTTCTTGTGTCTTACTTTCTCTTACCTAAAATTCTGTAAAAGCAACCATAATGATTTTTAACCTGGAATAGGGAAAAAGACTGTAGTTTAAGCTGCCCAGGCAAGGGAAACAGCACATAGGATGGCTTTAATTTAAGAGAAAGCATAGGAACTTCTAGTAATTCATAGGTTAGTATGACTGATACAACAGCACAGAAAGGACAAAGTGGAGAGGAGACATAGCCCAAATTCTATGGAACCTTTTAAGCTTGGTAAGCAGTTTAAACTTTAACCCAAGGCAACAGGGAGTGGTTAGTGAGTTTTGAACTGGGGAGTCATACCAGTCATGTTTACTAATATCATACAGGCTGCAACGTGGAGGATAGACTGCAGAGGTCGCAGGGGAGGAAAGGAGTTAGCGAGACCAGTTGCACAGTTGTTTCAATAGTTTATGTGATCCATAGATCTTTGGTGGCCTTGAAAATTATTAAACATGAAATTTTAATTTTGTTTTTTTAATAGCATATATACACAAACATATACATACATATCTATATGGAAACATATATATATATGTATATATATGTATATATATATATATATATATATATATATATATATGGAAACAACCTAGGTGTTTGATAATGGGATTTGGTTATATTAATTATGCTGCCAGCACGCTGAGTAAAATACTATTGAGTCATTATAACTGATGTTGTACAAGAACATTACTGATGTGGAAGAATGTCCATGACATACTGCTTAGGAAAAAACAAGCTAGTATGAAAGGTGTAGTTTCGTTGAGTAACAAAACAACTAAACAAAAATGCTGGATATAGGTTTACAACAAAATACAAACATGATCCTGGGTGGTGGATTTAAAAATAAATTTTCTCTTTTTATCACTAGTGTGCTTTTCTTTTTCCAAATTTTCTTCAAGGGACATACATTATTTTAATCGGAAGTATACGTACTTCAAAATAAAATTAAAATGTGAAGTTGCTTAAATAAATATTCTTGGAGAGTTTAAAAATTTTGAATTATGTAGTCTTAATTCTAAAGTATACCAAGGAGCCCTGGTGATGCAGTGGTTAAGACCTCAGGCTGCTAACCAAATGGTCGGCAGTTTGAATCCACCAGCTGCTTCTCAGAAACCCTACTGGGCAGTTCTACTTTGTCCTATAGGATCGCTATGAGTTGGAATTGACTTGACAGCAATGGGTTTGGTTTTTGGAAGGTAAAACACAGTTTGTTGCCTAGCCAACTGTCCTTTGGTCATTGCCAGAAGGGCCCTGGATTGAATTCTTTTGATCTCAGGGAAGTTAGGATTCTCCCTTTGCCAGGTGATCCCCTTCTTCTTTGCCAGTTACTTACTTTCCCAGCCTCCGTTGCAGACAGGGATGGAGATAATCTCAAAATTGTTGGCCATCAAGGAAAACACTGTTGTGGAAACACTGGGAAAATATAAGCCTCACAGTGAAAAAAACTTTTTGTCTCTACCTCTTTCTTCTTTTCCTGAAAGGGGATGTGATACCTGGGGCTGCAGCAGCCATCTTGTGAGCATGAGCTGGCAAGCATTAAGAGGGAAACGAAATGTGCTCAGGATACTGGAATAGCAACGTAGAAAGACCTAGATCCCCAGTGACATCACTGAGCAGATAAACCAACTAGAGAAGCAAGTTGATTAGGCCTTTTTTATATGAGAAAAAAAATCTTATTTTATAAGCCACTGTCAGGCTTTTTTTTTTTAATTGCATCAAAAACATTCTTAACTGTTAAGTGAATTCTACTAGAAAAATTAGTTATAATCCCACCATCTATCATTTTTTTTTTAAACTATAAGAACTCCCCCCATTATAAATCATTCTTGAAAATGTGTTTGAAAAGGGAGAATATCTTAAACAATTTACATAATCAGATAGGGATAGGCTCTATTTCCTAATAATGGCTCCGACAGTGCTGTTTCCCTTGTGATCAAGAAAACTTGTGGGCTAATGAGAACCTATCTGTGCAAAGGGATGAAGGGCGGGAGATGGCTTCCAGCTGTCCACAGTTCTTGGTGAGAGGAAAAGCTGAATCTCCATAGCCAAGTGGACCTTAGTGGACTAGACTGTTCCTCCTGGTGTTCACTGCCCGCTCAAACGCTCTGCCTGCATCTCAGCTCAGGGTGCTGCCCCCTCCCAGGCTTAACTCTTGATTCAAATGGACACTGCCGATGTTTGATTAGAAAAAACAAAGGAGAAAACTTAAATGGCCTCTCTCCAACTATGAATCAATAGTTGCCTTTGATAGTTTCTTGACGATTAAGAAAAAATTCTCAACAATATGGCAGCTACAGAGCCATTTATCAAGAGCCAAATATTCTATAGCACAGAGGTGACCCCAAATATGCAGTGTTCTCTATGGATGAGTCCAAAATGTAATGGGGAAATAAAATCATCGGGGAGTCAGACATGAGGTGATAATTCTGAAAACTTCAATATCTAGCTGGATGATTGTATTTGTTCCCTATTGCTGTCATAATAAATTACCACAAACTTACAGGCTTAAAACAACGTGGATTTAGTTGTCTTACCATTCTGGAGGCCAGAATCAATTTCTTTGCCTTTTTCTGCTCCTGGAGGCTGTCCTCGTTGTTTGGCTCATGGTCCCACATCACATCATCCCCCTGCTTGAACAGTCATATTACCTTCTATCTCTGCTGTAGCCAATTCCCCTTCAGCCTCCCTTTTATAAGGACACTTGTAACTGCATCTGGGGCCCACCTGGATAGTACAGGGAAATCTCTCCATCTCAAGAGCCTTAACTTAATCACAGCTGTAAAGCCCCTTTTGCCATTAAGGTAAAATTCACAGGTTGTAAGGATTAGGATGTGGGTATCTTTGGGGACGATATTCATCCCACCACAATAACCTTAGGCAATTAAATAATGCTGTTAATTATTGAATCCATACTGTTTTCATGCACTGTTCTAAGGCCTTGAACATTCGAAAAATAGCAAATATTTAAAAAAATAAATATTAATCATTTAATACTCAAACCTTTATAAGTACTTTAATTATTCTCATTTGACAGATGAAGGAACAAAAGCCCAGGGAAGTTAAGGAACTTACCTGAGATCACAATGCTTGTAAATGGCAGAGCAGTTGTTCGAACCTAAGCAAAAGCCATTATTCTTTATCTCCATGTTACACACTCTTCCTTGGCTTTTTGGGGCTCTAGTTTCATGGGCTGGTGGGAGGGGAGGGGATAGAACTACCTAGATGCTCTCAGTATTTCTTTTGAGTTTTAATATATAGGGCTCTTTCCAAAGTATGTAAGTATATTTTGCCTAGTAAGAAAAACTCCAATGGTATGTTTGTTGAGTAAACAAGATTGTTCAAGACAAACATTCAAAAGTCATTTATCATGTTCTTTGAAAAAAGCATAGTGTAGGAAAAAAAGTCACACATTTCCTGAAAAACAAACTTCTTCAAGGTATTAGTAATAATAATTCTAAACTGGACAGAGTGACCAAACTGTTCAGAAGTTGATTCAGAGAGTACAGGTTAAATAATAGGCATGTAATATAAACCACTGTGAAAAGGATGCCCCAAGCTTTTCCAGGGTAATTCTAATAAATAGATAGGCAGATTCAGTCATTCATTTAAGAGTTTTGAAACTGTAATAGTACCAAAATAGAAAGTTTAGGGAAGAGAAAGTATTCACATGAACCTTAAAAAAAAAAAAAAAAAAAAAAAAAAATCAGTTCTGACAAAATAAAGTAACAAAGCTTTCTTTGTTAAACCAAGCCTACTAGACGTGTATACAGATAAAGTACATTGGATGAATCATGTTTAATAGTAGCACTTAATATCTTTCCCAGAGACACAATGGGTAATTTCTGAAGTATAAGTGATTTCTGAAAAGAGGAACCCAGGCAAAATAAATGTAGAAATGATTTAGCTTCTTTATTATAAGCAATTTGAAAATATAATGGGAAAGAGCAGAAACTAAGTGTAATACGGAATATATTTTCAAGTCCCCATTTAATGAGAACATGCTTGGTAACTAGCGTAGCTAAAGAAAAATGTTAAGATACTCAGAAATTAGGCAAGTCCATAGACTAGTGGCTTTAACTTTCATTTGCTGTTTCAATGCAATAGAAGAAGCCAAGTTGAGTGGCACTGACTCTTGTGCCCTTAAAATCTAAAAATAGTGAAAAAACAAAAAACAAAACCTCCATAAAGATAAGCTGCACTGCAAATGTCTCCTTCCTGCTGCTTTCAATTTGTTGCCTTAAAATTGTTTGTGCTGGGAACGGATTCCTTCCCTTGAAAGCCAGCCATTATAATTACGTTTATTTGCTTTTATATTAAAGTCAAATGGCTTGGAGAATCAAGTTGTGTGGTTAAGTTGCGAGGGTTTCTCAGCTGATGATATTTGAGGCTGGAAGCACTGAAATGTGAGATCACTGTAATGCAATGGCTTGGTCATTAAGGGCAGCATTGGAACGATTTATTCTCAAGGGAGAAACATACCTCAGATTTATTATCCTGCATCTTCCATAAATGAATGAAGCAGTTTGATTACTGAAGGCATTGATTCTGCATGATAAAACCATTATCTGTATACCCCATGGCCGAACTTGTTAAAGTTGTTGCATTGATAGAGCTTACTGACTTGCTAAGGGCTTTTTTCAAGATTTTAGATGCCCGATAGGAAACTACTGGAGATACTCAAGAAATGACAAAAAATTGTAAGTTATCTTTCCTTTTATATGGAAGTTGATGGAGAAATGCTTCATACTTTTTTCACTTTTTTTCCAGAATAGACCATTTCAGTGATTTTAGAATGTCATAAACTTGTTCATAGCCCATACATAGGCTTTTGGATCATAGGCAAGTCAGAACTAATGGCTTCATTTATTTCCAAAATGAGGGGAGGTGTTCCCAGAGTTAAAGTATTTAATCCTTCTCAACTAGTGTTCAGCATATTGCTGCTGACAACCAACTTCTGGGAAAAAATCCCAAGAATTTCCAATTTTTGACATCTTAATAGAGTATAGGAAGACAACATAAAATGGTTTAAAATGTCAAGTGAATAAATATTTCCTTTTAGCTCACAATTCCAATTTCTTACGTCTAGGCCAGTATATTAGTAATAGTGGTAATAATTAGTAATGATAAGAGAAAAAAAGATGATAGTTAACACTAATTCTAAGTTTAGTCTTCTAGGATCCATGACTTTATAATCACATTAAATTGTTTACAAGATGGTGACTTGCTAAAAATATCTTTAGTTCTATTTTACACATTAGGAAACAGAGACAACATAGTTTTCCGCCCACAATTGCATAGCTAGTATTTGGCAGAGGATTTCAGCAAAGTTGGTCTGGCCTTAAAAACTCAAGCTCTCATCCACTTTGAGATGAATAGCAGTAGGAGAGAGCTCAAGCTAAATAAACATAAGGTGAAAATGCTTGTCTCTGTAACTTAAAAACTTAGAAATGGCAATAAGTCAACTATTTTTTTCTACCTTTATATTACCAGTAATAATATATAGTACTATCATTTACATTTATTGAAGAGATTCCAAAAGTACAAAACACAGAAAACAAAAAATTTCTTTTCTCCTAAAGTCTGGTAAGATTAATACTAGGCGTTTTAGATAATCTAATTTTCACAGAGATTTGAAAACACTGTAATGCAGAGATGCTATATAATTAATACAGTTAATTTGAAAATTATTTTAAATAATTTTATTATAAAATAAAACACAGATACAGAAAACCACGCAGAAGTAAAATATAGATTAGAAAGCCCTTATAACCTTCATTCAGGTTCACCTTTGCCCTCCCCAGGAGCTCCTCAATTTGCCTTGCCCATGAGTCCTTCAATTTGTCCTCCCCAGGAACCCTACTCTTAGCCTTCTTCCTTCCTCCAAAATAACTACAATCCTGACTTACATAGGAATCACTTTCTTGCATTTCTCTATGGTTTTGCCACCCAAATGTTTTTCCCTAGATGCTGGTCTCTGCTAGTCAAGTCTCTTGCCCATTTTAAAACAATTTATGCCTTTTATGTCTCTCAATCTTCAAGTTGCCTCTTCGTCCCTTTCTTTACCTTACAATTTATCTGTTAAAGATCCCAGACTAACTGACCTATAGAATTAGTTGACAGACTGGGTTTGCTATTGCACATTCATGGTGCCATTCAATATGTTCAGCTCCCCTCATTTTTCCTAAAAATTAGCAGCTGTATATAGAGACTTGCTTGGATTCAGAGTGGATCCCTTTGTCAAGACTATAGTTCTGGGTTCTTTGATCAGGGGCACAGTGTGTCTGGTTTTTACTTCTTTGATGTTATCAGCTGATAATGCCTACACTATTACTGATGTTGAACATGGTAATGTTCTTAATTTTATCTTTTTTTTTTTTTCATTCATTACCTTGGATATATTTATGAAGAGATGCTTCACCTTCTCTACTGTTTGGTTTCCCAGTGGCTCAGTCCATATAGGAAAGGCAAGATAACTGATTTACATGGTTTCCAAGATAATAAATTGTCCCTGTTATCCTGTAAAAGTGACAGTTTTGTCTTATTAATATAACTATGAACTCCTTGATTTAAATGTATTTGATGAGTTTCAATCCATTACAACCTTATTGTGTCTCAAACTGACCAATCTTTAGCTAGTGGTAATCTTTCTCCATTGGTCCTTTGACACGACACTAATAATTTTAGATAGCTTCCTTGCCATTTTCTGTGTCAAGATGTTCAGGCTCATGTTACATACATAGCTGGCATTAGATGTTTTCAAAAATCTCTGGTTTCTTTTCATGGGAAATAAAATATAAGTATGAATAGATTAATATATGTGAAAATTTATCTATATATCTTAAGGAAAAAAGAAAAACTCTTTTATATCTTCATACCAAAAACCAAACCAAATCCATTGCTATTGAGTCGATTCCGACTCACAGTGACCCTACAGGACAGAGCAGAACTGCCCCATAGGGTTTCCCAGGAGCAACTGGTGGATTCATACTGCCAACCTTTTGATTAGCAGCTGCAGTTCACCGTAATTCTCATCCACTGCACCACCAGGGCTCCATAACTTCATACAGATATTTCCAATTCAAATTTGTGACTATAAATTCTTCTATATTTAATCTGTATCTCCTTTCTCCCACATCATGAATCTTGGTTGTCAAGGACACCAAAGATAACAGAATTAGAATATTCTATAATTATTCATAAGCCTACATTACACATACAAAAGTCTAAGAATAATAATACTAACAATACTACCACCAGTTTTTGTTACTGAAAATAGATATAAACTTTTTTTGTATATGTTATGCTTATTTCCACCTATTTAAAGAATGCTTGTACTATATCTATATCATCAAATCAAGCTGCCATTATATATTTTATCCTTTTTAACTCTCATTTATCTTTTTTCTTTTTTTTTTTTTACAAGTAGCTGTACATTTGCTGCTCACCAACAGTCACTATGTTACTTTCATCTTAGTCATTTTGGTTGTCTAAATCTTGTCCTCACCCAGCTATAGCCAAAATATATCAAGTGATTTTCACTAAGTTGCCAATTCATATCAATGGGGAAAATAAGTTTGTTTTGTTTTTTTAAAAAAACAAATTGTGTTGGAACAACTAAATATCCCTATGGAGGAAATAAATGAGCCTCTATTCCTACTTCATTACATATACAAAAATGTATTTGAAGTTGGGCAGTAGTGCTAGCAGCTGTCCCCTTCCGTCCTTGGCCCCAGCAAATGGCCCTTGTGCTGAGTTGCTAGGAAGCACCTATCTGTGAGCTCATAGGATCTTGAAAAGGTCATCATCTCTCTAACATTCACCTGGGGGGAAAATGGTTGAAGCCGATCATCTGGGAAAGCTCTTCATTGGTGGGCTCAACACAGAAACAAATGAGAAAGCCTTTGAGGCAGTATTTGGCAAACATGGATGAATTGTGGAAATGCTCTCGATGAAAGACCGTGAAACCAACAAATCTAGAGGATTTGCTTTTGTCACCTTTGAAAGTCTACCAGATGCCAAAGTTGCAGCCAGAGATATGAATGGAAACTCCTTAGATGGAAAAACCATCAAAGTGGAGTAAGCCATTAAACTAACCTTTGAAAGTGGTAGATGTGGAACCCCTCTGCCTCTAAGAAGCAGAGGCCCTCTGAGAGGTCTTAGACGTGGAAGAGGAGGAAGTGGAAAAACCAGGACACAGTCTTCACGTGGGGACCACATGGATGATGGTAGCTATTCCATGAACTTTGACAAGAGTTCTTCCGGGGAACCACTTTCAGTAAAAAGAGGATCTCCTAACAGATCTGCCCCCTCAGGACTGGTTCACAGCAGCAGTGGAATGGGAGGAAGAGCTCCTGTACTACGTGCAAGAGATAGTTACGGAGGCACACCACGAAGGGAACCCCTGCCCTCTCCTAGAGATGTTTATTTGTTCTCAAAAGATAATGGATATTTTACTAAAGACAGCTATTAAAGCAGAGATTACCCAAGAGATTATACATATCATGGTTGTGGTGATTCCAGTTCACGTGATGACTATCCATCCAGAGGCTATAGTGATAAAGATGATGGTGGTTGTGACTGTGACAATTTAGATGATCCAAGTAGAGGTTTCTACATAGATTCCTATGAGAGTTAAGGTAACTCATGTAGTGCCCCACCTATACGAGGCTCTCCGCCATCTTATGGTGGAAGCAGTCACTGACTATTACAGAAGCTCCCATGACAGACGTGGTGGCCGTCAAGACACTTACTCGAGCAGCGAAAGTGATCTCTACTCAAGTGTCCATGATCGGGGTGGCAGAAAAGAAAGAGGGCTTTCCGCTTCTATGGAAAGGGCGTACCCTACCCACAGGATTCCTATAGCAGTTCAAGCCCTGGAGCACCAAGAGGTGGTGGTGGCTGTTAGAGGAAGCTGATCTGATAGAGGGGGAGGCAGAGGCAGATAATAAAAACAAACAAAACTTTGGACCAAAATACCTCTTCAAACAAACACAGTGGAACCTATTCTGTCATAACCACCAAAGAAGCCCTGGTGGTACAGTGGTTAAGCATTTGGCTGCTAATCTAAAGTTCAGTGGTTAAAACCCAAACCCAACTGCCACTCTGTAGGAGAAAGATGTCCCAGTCTGCTTCCATAAAGATTACAGCCTTAGAAACCCTACGGGGCAGTTCTACTCTGTCCTATAGGGTCGCTATGAGTCAGAATCAACTTGATGGTAATAGGTATGGGTACCCAAGGACTACTAAAAGGAAAAATTGTGTTACTTTAAAAAACTTTCCTGTTAAGTTCTCATCCATAATTTTTATGTTCTTGTGAGGTAAAAAGTAAAACATATTTAATTTGATTTTATGACATGGCTGTCAACAAGAAAACGTTAAATGTGTAAGACTTGACTTGTGTACTAGTGCTGTAATTCTCTAAGTGTCCCTAAAGGCCACTTCCTATCTGATTCTTCCAAGTAAATGAGGCAAGTAATACATACTAAGATCTTCCACAAATATCTAGTCATCTAAAATGGAGAGATGAATCATTCTACCTATATAAACAAGCTAGATATTAGAAGGTTCTTGGGTTTGTTACTCTTAGGATGTCACAGTGTCTTCAAACTGAAATCTCAGTGTGGAAAACCTGAGATCAGATGCTTACATAAGGAAAGTGCTATTAACCCAGTAAACCCAAAAAGGCAAATGGGTAATGCTGGACATATTTTGCCTTTCTGACATTTTCTTGGAAATATGCAAGAACCTCCCCTCTCCCACTCCCCCAATAAGACTATTTAAGTGTGTGTTAAACAACTACAGAATACAAAATAAAAAGCTTGGCCAAAACAAAACAAAACAAAAAAAATCAATTTGCGGGAATCATAGATCTGCATGTAAAAGGTTGACACATTTTCTACAATATAGGAGAATTTCTTTGAGTTCTTGAGGTAAGTAAATTTTTCTTAGAGAGGACTTAATAAAGTACAAACCATAAAAAGGAAAACAAACACAAAATTGGACTTCTTCAAATTAAAAAAATTAAAAAAGTTCTGCTCCTATTAAGAAGGCATGCCACAGCAATGGAAATAATTGCAATGCATATATTGACAACTTGTATTTAGAAAATATAAAGAACTCCTGTAAAACAAAAATAACAAGACCAAAAACCCAGTATAAAAAAAAAAGCAACAGACTTAAACAGATACTTTAGAACTAGACAGACGATGGCTACTGGGCACCTGGAAAAGTGTCCATCATCATTATTCCTCAGGCTAACTATGATCATTAAGGTTTTGTGTCAACTTGGCTGGGCCATGATTCTCAGTGGTTTGGCAGTTATGATGTAGTTTGGCAGTCGTATGATGATATGATCACTTCCATAATGAGATTTGATATAATGTATTCACCTCCATGATGGGATCTGCTGCGAGCAGCCAGTCAGTTGAAGGGAGTTTTCTTGGGAGTGTGGCCTGCGTGGGATATAAGTGGACTTTCTGGCAAGGCTCCTGGGCTTTTGCTTGCACTGGATTCTGCAGCTGGCTCCTGCTTGTTTGACTTCCAGTTCTTGGGACTGAAGCTAGCAGCTTACCTGCTGTCTTGGCTGCGATCTTTGGATCTGTCGGTCTTCAAAGCTATGAGCCAGAGCTCTGCTGTCTGACTTGCTGGTCTTGGGTTTGCCAGCTCCAGTGCCTACATGAATTAGGAGAAGCCTCCAGCCTGATCCCTGATTTGGGATATTCCAGCCTCTACAACCGCGTGAGCCATTTCCTTTACATAAAACTTTCTATCTAGATATTTATATGCTTTACTGGTTTTGCTTCTCTAGAGAACCCAGCCTAAGACGCCAACACAAATGGAAACAAAATGAGATACAATAACACACCCACTAGAATTGCTAAAACTAGTAAGTCTCAAAATACCAAACACTGGCAACATGTAGGACAGACGAACTACACTCCCATTTGAGGGGCTAAAATTGAAAAGACTGAAGTAACAAATGTTAAAGAAGAAATGGAGCTACTGGAACTCTCATAGTTGGCTGGTGGGAGTGTCAAATGATGAAGTCCGGCTGTTTATTATAAAATTAAGAATGCATCCAACTTACTACCCCATCAATTCCTCTCAAATTATGTACCCAAAAGAGACGAAAACATACATACACTAAAAGATTTGTATCAGATTGTTTGTAGCAGCCTTAGTTATGGTGATGAAAACTGGGAACAATCCAAATTATGAACAGTAAGAGACAGGATTAAAAAATTAATATATTCATACAATAGAATAATATTCAGTTATACAAAGAAAGTACTAACCAACACAATATAAATAAAACTAAAACACCTGTTGAGTGAAAGAAGCCAGACAGAAAATAATATATATACACTGTCTGATTCCCTTTACAGGAGTCTATGGACAGGCTAAAAGATTATATGGTGCTAGAAATGAGAAAACTGTCTGGGAGGACTTCTACAGAATTCCAATGGAAAGAGACACAAGTAAGTTTTATGAAGCGATGGAAATATTCTGTATCTTGTTTTAGATGGCAGTTAGAAGGATGTACTTTTAAAACTCAAAGATCTGAAATTTAAGACCTATGCATTTTATTGTATGTAACTTATAGTTCAATACAAATTATACAGAAAAATTGAACCACTGAACCATTTATGAATAAATTGTACAGAAAAAAGTCAAGTTTGCCTATTATATGAATCTATGTAAAACTTCAGAGTATAAGCTGTAAATGAAAACTGAACCAAGAATCCTTTTATTAAAAGAGGATCATAGCATAGAGGCAACAACCATGCTTTTCTAGCTTACTAGTGCCTTAACCTGTGCTTAAAGAAGGAACAAAAACAAGAAATGACTATAAGGCTTAGCCATAGGCACTGTAAGAAAGTAAAAAGATATTCTAACTACTAGGAGAGAATAAACTCCATGCAGTATTATTTGTAATACCAACTAGAAAGTAGTAAGTGTCATGTAAGAAAAAAAAAATGTTATGGCAGTTCAAAAAGCGAGAAATCATGACCAGATGGAGGAATCAGTGAGTGAGAAAATCTTAGTGGAGGAAGGAGAAGATAAACTCTTTGCAGAATTTTTCAATAACAGTGACTTATATCCAGTTTATTCTGTACATTTTTTTAAAAAAGTTGGTATATTTAAAATTTGAGCTTCTTTTTAGCACTAACAAAATAGAAGATTCCTACATCTTTTATGTTTACAAAACACCCTTATACATTAAGGCAGAATGTAAAGGTTAATGTCATTTCAAGATGTGAACATCCTGAGGCAATGTTCTAACAACTTTAGAGGTTTCCTAAATGAAAATAAAACTACTTTTCAGAGGCAATTCAGTAAATGACATAGAGTTTATCTAGAATGTGGTAAATAGTTTTCAGATAAATGGAGAAAGTATATAAAAAAAAAGAAAGTAAACAAGCAATGATATTCACTTTCCTGGCTGTTTTGTATTTTTAAGATTCA
Source organism: Dugong dugon (assembly GCA_030035585.1). Lineage (NCBI taxonomy): Eukaryota > Metazoa > Chordata > Mammalia > Sirenia > Dugongidae > Dugong > Dugong dugon. Next base: position 106,923,057 of record CM057466.1, on the reverse strand, counting down.
AGATGCATTTTCACTGGGTAAAATTATCTGGCTATATGATGGTGGCAGGTCATTTCCCATAAAAATGATACAACTCTTTCCTCAAGAATCTTAGAAGAATTGTGCCAGAGCCAGGCCAACAAATAATTTTAAAATCCTGTGTCTCTGTCCTTTCACTAGGTGACAATTGCTATCATGTGGAATAGATTTTCATGCAGGCATAAATCATTGGGTTATAATTATTTCCTGATAAATACAGGCAATCATGTCCTTCAGGAGATAAATTAAGAATTGGAAATAACAGATTAATCTTTTTGAAATTATTGAATCAACAGGTGCAATTTCCAAAAAGATTAGTCATCATAGCCTCACTGAGTCAGGTCATTAAAGATGAGCTATTTTCAGGAATCTCACTAAACATAATTCACACAAAGTCATGACACTTTTAATTCAAACTGTAGTCTCTGCTCAGGTCACCATCCTCAGGGGCAGTTACAGAACATGACATAGCTGAAGTACGCTAGGATACTCAACAAGGAAATGAGCATAAGCCATAAGCCATTGTTCCTGAGTCTGTGGCTGGCTTGGCAGTACGGGATCCTGACTGTGTCTTCTCTCTCTGGATTAGCTGTCATTCTCTAATTTGACATGTACACCTCCTAAAATTCATTCATGATGGAGAATTTCAACAAGTAGCCAATGACTTTAGTCTTTCTATAAACTTTATTTTAGGAATGTTATGGATTGGATTATTTCTCCCCAAAATATGTGTTGAATTTCTGGCCCTTTTACCTGTGAATGTTGTCCTGTTTGGAGATAGGGGTTTTCTTTTGTTATGTTAATAAGGCCATACCAGTGTTGGGGTGGTGGATCCTAAACCTAATCACTTCTGAGTTATAAAAAGACCAGAATAGACACAGACACATACAGGGGAAGAGGAAGACGGACTACAGAGACAAATGCATCTACAAATCCCAGAATGCCAAGGATTGCCAGCAGCTTCTAGAAGCTGAAACAGACAGTGAGGGACACCCTCCTAGAGTCACACCCCGAATTTTGACTTTTGGCCTTCCAAACTGTGAGAAAATAAATTTATGTTCTTTAAAGCCACCCCTTGGGGTTTTATCACAGTAGCACTAAGAAACTAAGACAAGGAGCAACATCGGTCTCTTTTGAAGTTGATTTGGATCATGGATTATGCATAGCACACTATTTTTTAAGGATATATGTGTTAATATTGGAGCCCTGGTGGCACAGTGGTTAAGAGCTTGGCTGTTAACCAGAAAAAAAGGTCAGCAGTTCAAATCCACCAGCCGCTCCTTGGAAACTCCATGGGGCAGGTCTGCTCTGTCCTATAGGGTCGCTATGAATCGCAATCAACTTGATGGCAACCTGTTTTTTTTGTTTTTGATGTCAATACTGGGCTGACTTTTCAAACTGACAAAGTACCGTCAGAGACAGATCGGGTCTTGTTCTTAGAAGGCTGATGAACAGGTGAAAGCCAACAGAGACTGCTGTCACTTTTCCAGATCCACAGTTAGACTTAAGTATATTTATAAGAAATTAAAAAGAACTGAGATGAGCAAGGAGGGCACTGTGCTAACATCACCCCTAACAAACTCTCGGTGACAATCGTTTGTCATGTGGAACAGCAGAATCGGGGATTAGAGAAGCTGTTTTGTGAAATGGATCCAAAAGCATTCGTACTGAGCAAGCCGTCCTCTTTGTGTACCTTTCTTTTGAATTCTTCTCATGCCTCCCATCCTACAGTTACTAGCTTCATCTCCAAGTGTTAGAGTGGGTTGCTGGGAGCCATCTCTGTCTAATCCTTTAATTGGGACTCTGGCCACAGCCAGCTTTCCTTGCACTGTCCACTGCCCAGATAATTGCTGTGACATTTCATTTCTCTCTTCAAAAGACACACTCAGGCAGAAAGCTCTTTCTAGAAGCACCCCGAGCCCTGCTGCAGGGTGATGCGGTTCACAGTCTGGTGGCTGGCTCTTTCCTGAACGGTCAAGGGCTGTTTTTCGCAGTCTTATTGTTCCGAGGAAAAATAAGCCTGGACAGATAGCTGGAGTTGCTTCTCTCCTCTTTCTTACTTGTTACCAATCCTATTGCCGTCGAGGGGATTCCAACTCATAGTTACTCTACAGGACAGAGAAGAACCACCCTACATGGTTTTCAAGGTCAATTCCAAGGCCCTGGCTGAGTACCTGGTACACAGTCAGTGCTAAGTAAATACTTGTGAGAAATTGAGCAATGCTGTTCCAAGATTTTATCTTCTGTATTTCTGCTTTCTCTGGCAACTGGGTCACACTATCATCCAATCAATCACTATTAAATCTTGCAAACTGTCTTTTACATACTGTCTCATTGTTCTAAATATAAATTATTAGCTGTATAGAAATATTCTCATATTCTTTATCACGTTTTAAGAGACTAAGGATTTCTACAATCATTGTAAAACATAGTCTGAATGAGGAAAACTGAGGGGCTAAGCACAGGAAAAAAGACGTGGCTATCTTCTCCCATAAAGATTACAGCTTAGGAAACCCTAGTGGCCAGTTCTACTCTGTCCTATGCAGTCGCTATGAATCCAAACCAATTCGATGGCACACAACAACCACAAACATATTGGAGCTTAAATGACCTCAGCTATTATCTGGAATGTGTTTTACATGAGAACTCTACAGCCCAGAGAGGATAATCAACTTGTCTAAGTCTGCGCAAGAGGTTAATGACAGAACACAGGAGTCCCGACACCCAGAATAATGCTCTCCATATTACACTATGATGATGATTCTGTCAAGGGGATATGATACATTTAGTGGTCAAAAGTACATTGTTACTCAAGTTATTTAACATATCTGTCCTGAAATCTCTGAATTTAAAACTCAGTCTGTATGACACGTTATCACTATTCCTAATGCCAGAGTACCACCTCATTTACAAAAGAGGCAACACTGAATTTTATAGCAAAAAATTATTACAAAAAAAGCAATATTTTGATGCTCTACCTTTTCTCTCAATAAAATCCTCCAAACAATAGGAGTTATATGTGTGTGTGTGTATGCTGTTGCTAGGTGCTGTTGAATCGATTTCCACTCACAGCATCCCCATGTGATAGAGTAGAACTGGCCCATGCTGTTGTCTTGGCTGTAATCTTTACGGAAGCAGACTGCCCATTCTTTCTGTCTCGGAACCGCTGGTGGGTTTGAACCGCTGACCTTGAGGTTAGCAGCCAAGCACTTAACTGTTGTGCCAAGTGGGCTCTTATATGTATGTATATATATGTACATATATACATTGTACATGTCTATGTGTGTGTAAATACATGAGTATATATTTACACATGGTATCCTTTCATATTAATTCCAGTTGAGGAAGTAATGGATTGGGTGTGGAAATTCTTTGGGGAAAGGAGTTCATTCAGTAAATGGATTTCATTCAATAAAAGGATGAGTTTTGAGCCTGCTATCAAATTTCCAACAGTGAAAGATTTGGATGAAGACATTTCTTCAATGAATTTATAGTTTGGTTGATCTTAGTTATACTAAAATAAAACTTGTTTTTGTCTTACAATACATTTAGGTGAAAAAACATTAAAATCAATTACGGAAAATATCTAGTTATTGGAAATAGTAATAACAATTTCCTTGACTGACACATTTTGAAAATTATTTAAAGTGGTTATGCTTTTATTGAAGTCCCATCATACCTTAACACTGTGGACAGAGTGCGTTATCTAAAATTATGTTTAAATAAATTTCCAGATTTAAAGTCTTAATGAAAAATTCTTGGAGTCTAAGGACGCATGAGTGATAGATGAAACAAAATCTACAATTTTCTTCTGGGTGAAATAGGGAATTAAATTATCACTTCATAGGATATAAGCTGTTTAACAGAGCTAGTGAACCTCTCTGAGAGTCCTGATTGGCTGGAGTGGAAGTTACCACCTCATGTTTAGAACTTCTGTCCCTGGTCTTTCTCTTTAGTTAACCATAGGAAGATGTGGAGTGGGCTGTGTGGTAGTTGGAGCAGAAGGCATATAGCACAGGGGGAATAATCCAAGGAGAGACGCATGCTATGCCCCGGTTGTATACACAAGCAAGAATACAAGGTTAAGGGGACCAAGATCACTGCATATACAAAACAGAATTTAAACTTGCTGAACACTAAGTAACACTCCAACTTCTCATTGCATTGGCCCTCAGGGGTTCTCACAAAGGGTTTAAACATGTTTGGCTTTCTGATTTCCTAGATTGCAGCAGACTGGAGCATACATTAAAAGAGAAAGTGGGGGTGTTTGGGTTAAGGAAAGCACACTGAACAGAAAGGTGAAGGAAGGGTAACTTCTACTGCATCACAATGTCTTAGCAGCAAAAAATAAACCAGCTCTCATGGAGGAGACCCCAAATGTGCAAAACATATAAATCCTTTTAACCGTATGGTATAATTTATATTCAAAATGATGACCATTTACCCTAAATACAAATTATATCATAATACACTATAAGAAGACAGGGATGTTTTTCATGTTGTAGAATAATTTTCCACTTAAATAGTTAAAAATGAATCATAATTTTGGCACATGAATTAATTATAGTCATCAGAAAATGTAACTTAGTTGGAATAATTTACTCTAGGTGTTAAAGTAGACCATATTACTTACTTCAGATATCTTTTAAAACAGTTTTTGTAGAAGTACATATTTAGAGAGTAACTCAGGGTTAGAAAATAGGCATTCATTTTCCAAATAGTTACTTTCTCTTTGGCTAATGACATAGAACTACCTAAGCTAGGGAGTTAGTGCTTACCTTGGAAAACTACAAAAAGTGGACACTTTGCAGAAACCCAATTGAAATGTATTTGCATGTTCAATAGAGTTACAACTGAATAGTAGTGGGCTCATCTAAGAGGCTAGACATGAGGATGGGACCTCACTGACACATGATGGGATACTGCATTACTGCTGTGCTAGTAGGCCATCAAAACACAAAGGCGTTCAGAATGGCCTCTCAGTAAGAGGTAAATGGAAGCCACTCTTGGGCAAACGAGGGAGGGGGCAGAGAAGAAGTGGTTGTTCTCAGAGAGTATGCACCAAGGATATTCCAGGAGGCATGTAATGAAAATGTTCTTGAAAATTGCTTATCCAAACTGTTATCAGGAACTGATATGTCATGGATTGAATTGTGTCCCCCCAAAATATGTGTCAACTTGGTTAGGCCATGATTCCTACGATCGTGTGGTTGTCCTCCATTTTGTGATTTTCCTATGTGTTATAAATCATAATCTCTGCCTGTGGTTAAAGAGGATTAGAGTGGGATGTTAACACCTTTGCTCTGGTCACATCCCTGATCCACTGTAAAGGGAGTTTCCCTGCAGTGTGGTCTGCACCACCTTTTATCTTACAAGAGCTGAAAGGGAAGCAAGCAGAGAGTGGGGGACCTCATACCATTAAGAAAGCAGCGCCAGGAGCAAAGTGCATCCTTTGGACCCAGGGTCTCTGTGTGGAGAAACTCCTAGTCCAGGGGAAGACTGATGACAAGGACCTTCCTCCAGAGCCGAAGGAGAGAGAAGCCTTCCCCTGAAGCTGACACCCTGAATTTGGACTTAAAGCCAGTGAGGAAATAAACTTCTCTTTGTTAAAGCCACCCACCTGTGGTATTTCTGTTTTAGCAGCACTAGATGACTAAGACACTGGGCATATTGGTCAATAGAGAACCAAATTATAAATATGTTTGACATATTTTTATTTTGTTTTAAATTTGTTGTTGAGAATATACACAACAAAACATACACTGATTCAACTGTTTCTACATGTATGATTCAGTGACATTGATTACGTTCTTCCAGGTGAGCAACCATTCTCACCCTCCTTTTCTCACTTGTTCTTCTCCATTAACATAAACTCACTACCCCCTAAGGTTGCTATCTAATCTTTTGAGTTGCTGTCAATTTCATCCCACAGATGGTTCTTAAAAGAGCACAATGCTCAAGGCAGACATTTTTTACTAGTTAAGCTAAACTATTGGTTAGTTTTAAGACTTCAGGAGCTATTTTTGGTTAAAGGTGTGAAGATTATCTCAGGGCAATAGTTTCAGGGGTTCATCCAGCCTCCATGGTTCCAGAAAATCTGGATTCTATGAGAATTTCAAATTCTGTTCTGTATTTTCCTCCTTTTGATAAGATTCTTCTATAGAATATAAATCTCTGGTCACAGATAACAGGACCCATACCACTTGTTTAACTCAGGACACTGATTTTTTTTTACTCTGCTGCAATACCAAAAGGAAGTCAGTAGAGCCTTTGCAAGGAACCCTGGTGGCACAACAGTTAAGTCCTCTGCTGCTAAATGAAAGGTTGGTGGTTCAAACCCACCCAAAGGCTGCACAGGAGAAATGCCTGGTGATCTGCTCCTGCTAACGTTGTTGTTAGATACCGTCAAGTTGGTTCTGACTCATAGCAACCCTACGCACAACAGAATGAAATGCTGACTGGTCCCGTGCAAGCCTCAGAACTCTTGCTATGCCTCAGCCTGTTGTTGCAGCCACGTGTCAATCCATCTCATTGAAGGTCTTCCTCTTTTTTTCCTGAGCCTCTACTTTACCAAGCATGATGTCCTTCTCTAGGGGCTGGTCCCTCCTGATAACATGTCCAAAGTAAGTAAGACAAAGGCTCACCATCCTTGCTTCTAGGGAGCATTCTGGCTGTACTTCTTCCAAGACAGAACCCTATGGGGAAGTTCTACTCTGTCACATGGGGGCACTATGAGTCAGAATCAACTTGATGGTACCTAACAACACAACAGTGTCTTTGTAATCACATGCATGTGAAGTTCTAGGGGACCAGACGGGTCTTTGCATCTTAGCAATAGTGCAGTATCTCCTCAGACTCATACTGCACCCTCTCCTAATGTGCTTCACTTCCTATAGGGAACTTAGTGGCAGAACATCTGCTCAGTATTCAAGTTAACAAGAAAAAGTGTTTAAAATTTTAATGAGATTCACATAGTTCCAGCTCAAATCTTTGTGACTAGCCAAAACTAGATTCTGAAACTACTTAAACTAGGTTGAATATGATTAGTACATGGACAAAAATTTTGGAAAAACATATTGCCAAAGTATACCCTATTTTCATGCAAATAATGTGCACGTTCTATGTTTGTTTGCCAACCATGCCCTCGCTCCCAGGAAGTACTTTCGTAAATGCCATTATGCCAATTTTTTTTTTTTACAGCAACATTAAAAAAAAAAATCAGCACAGCACACTTAAATATCTTGGGGCGGGGGGGGGTGAGGTGGGAAGGGTGTGATTGGCAAACAAATGTGAACAGCAACGTGTAAAAAAAATTGGCATAGCAGCATTTATGAAAATACCTCAGGGGAAGGGGGAAAGCACAGTTGGCAAATGTAGAAGGCGTGCGTTACTTGCGTAAAAATATGGTATGTTCATAAAAAGTTCTTATTTCATGTTATTTTTGGCAATACCAACAGTTCCATGCATTCAGTCATACCTCCATCACCACTACAAAAAATGCATGTGTACTGCTAAAATAAAAGCAGTGATTTCATATCTTTTGGTTAGTTATTACAAGATACAGAAATGACAAGTTAGCTACACTTTGTTTTTGATTGGAATTATATTAACATGCTCTCTCTCTCTTATCCTCTGTTTCTCTCTCTCTCTCTCTCTCACACACACATGACCAAGTAAAATGGTCACACATCCACTTTATTTAGAGTATAACTGCTTTGTGAAACTTTAGAGGGCTGTACCAAAATAATGTAAGCTTTTTTTGTGATGGAAGGAACAAAACGGAACAAAAGTAAAAAAGAGTCCATTAAGAGATGCATAGTTCACTTGTAAAGTCAGATGATTTATATTTACATGTGTGTGCACATGCATATATAAATATATTATTTGACAAATATTTAAGAATTTATATAAAGTACATAGATAAGTACTAACCACTTTAGTCAAAGAGGGTATTCAGAATTGTTAGCTGCCATCCAATTGGGTGGTGGATTCAGAATTCAAGAAGAGAAAACTTCACCAACTTCATTTCTAACAACTGTCATATATGCTTGGACTTTTATGTTTGTATTTGTAAACCAAATATATGTTCTTAGCTATTTTATCTGACAATTTTTTTTTAAAAAAGTAATATCAAAACTAATAATTTATCTTAAAAGAACTACAATAAATGTCACTAATTTCACTTTTTAAGGAAATGTTTATTGAATGCCACCCTTATTAAAATGAGTTGACGTGATATACTCTGTTGTATTATGATGAGCCACATTATTTCTGTACTTCATTATCCATAGGAAAACATTTCCATGATTTCATGAGTTAGCCTAGCTAAAAGTAAAAACACAGGGCAGCTGAACCAGTTTTTTATGCTGCTGATTTACAGATTGGGGGGTATTAAAGAAGTAAATGAGACAGCTCTTTCTGATCAAGTAGTCAGACTTCATTACCTGGTAGTGATTCTGTTACTAACATGGGTACATTTAAGAGGCATTATGATTCCAGTTTGCACGTTTTGATTATACTATTGCATATTGTCTTTATGCCAACTGCTTTTGCCAGGGTTCCAAATGATCAATTAGGACCCCTTGGATAGCTCTACCAGCTGTTTGTGAAGTGCCAAGTTTAAATGGATCATATGCTTAACCATTACTTTGATGTTGGAATATCCACCTACTCCTTAATTTTTATTTGTTACATAACATTGGAAACTTCCATTTGGCCCTTGTATTCTCTATTGTAATGCAAATTAGAGCCGACTGATTTCCTTCTCATTATAAGGAGCCTAACTGTAGTTATAAACTGTGACTACGTTCAGTAGGCAGTCAGTCATTACTCTGTGACTGTGAACTACACAGATCAGTTAGCTGAGTGAGAGGACAGATTAGGAGATTTCTAGACGATCCTGAGATACGGATGAGATTGGCACATACAACTAGTGGTAAGCCAGTTCTGGTACCCTGCTGAGTGTTTAACCTACTCTGTGTGGAGACTGTCAAGGCACCCAGTTCAATCTAGGATAGACCCAGATTACCCTCGTCTAGTCCAGAAACCTGTTAGTACTCTGGAGTGGAGAAAACAGAACTGCTAAGACAAAACTAAAACAAAACCCATTCCGATGAGTGGATTCCGACTCATAGAGACCCTATAAGACAGAGTAGGGCTGCCCCATAGAGTTTCCAAAGCTGTAATCTTTACAGAAGCACACTGTCACATCTTTCTCCCACAGAGCAGCTGGTGGGTTTGAAACTACTGACCTTACAGTTAGCAGCACTTAACCACTGCACCACCAGGGCTCCTCTTGAACTGACAACGTATTGGTATTCTGAGACTTGAGACTTTCAGACCAGGATCCTCTTCTGTTTAAAATCCTTGTCCCATGAGTGGCTCTGGGAGAGCTATGCCATTAGAGGGTTTCAAAATGTCTTAGAGGTGCCTGGAGACTCAGCAACTTCTTCAGAAATAATACACTTTATGGCTGGTAAGTATCCATTAAATCAATAAACTAGAACAGGGTAATGGATACCCTCAGAAAGTTTAGCCCCAATGGTTAAATGTACTTAGTCTAAAATACACATGGATAGAGCACAGAGTTGAATACAGATTACTTGTAACTTTTTAAGATAAGACTTTAAAGATATTTGGCTCTTCTGCTGGGCTGATTTGGGTTTTGCCACAGTTCCTGTAGGGCCCATATTCCTTCCTTTCTGCTCTTACGGTTTCCTGAGCAGAAAAATTTGAAAAGAGATCCTGTATCATCTAGGGCCACATCTCAGTTTGAGGTTGTTTACGAGTGTATCCTAGACTTCCACTTCTGGCTATGATGGAATAACCAGGAATGGATTGGATTTACCTTTCTATTAATAACAACTAAAGAGCTGGACAGTGTCTAAAACACGTGACTTCAGACGCTGGGTGGCAACACGCAGCTCAAACTGTAGCCCTGACAGAAGGAAAACCAGCGCGGTAATCCTCACGATCCTTCCTCTTCATATAAATACTCTATTTTCCCTTCCCCTCAGGGAAGTGGATATGTGAGGAGACAGGGCCACCCTAACATTTTAGAGGGCCCAGGGCAAGAACACGAAAGGAGGTCCATGTCCCACCTGCCTAAATATTTAAATGTTATAAATCAAGCTAACACTTGGTAAAAGAAAACATCTTCTATTTGCCTGCTTGACAAAGATACATCATTATGACAGAAAAAGTACTCATCTTGGTGCTGGTTGTATAGGTATTTTCAGCTGCATAAAATTCATCCAGTTGTACAGTTAAGATCTGTGTAGTTTTCTAATGAGGTTGAATCGTCCGAAATTGCTGACATTTAACCATTTTTGACTTACAAAAATGGTAGTCACATGGTTCAACTTAATATATGTATATGTGTAGTTCCAAGGATGATAAGACTTACATTTCACATACTTTCGACATGTTATCAGGAGGGACCAGTCCCTGGAGAAGGACATCATGCTTGGTAAAGTGGAAGGTCCACGAAAAAGAGGAAGACCCCTAAAGAGATAGATTGATACAGTGGCTGCAACAGTGGGCTCAAAGCAATGATTGAAAGGATGGTGCAGGGCCAGGCAGTGTTTCGTTCTGTTGTACATGGGGTCGCTATGAGTCGGAACCGACTCGACAGCACCTAACAACAACAACAACATGGTTCTTGTAAGACTGAACACCAGCCAAGTATTAAAGTTTGCTGAATGTAATTATTGTGCATGTCTCAGTAGTTTACTGATAATAGCACAAAATAGTTCTCAGACGCCACTTGCAGCTGTTGCAAGAACTGGGCTAATTTGCTGATTTGTGAGTACTTTTGGAACTATGAATGGCATGTCAAAGGAAGGTAAGGAAATGGATGCTTGACACTAGCAGGAAGTGAAAGGTCATCACGCAAGATTCTATTATGTTCAGGTTATCTGGGAAATGAATTAACTTACCTCACCACTCAAATCCTCCCCATCACTTACTGTGAATAATTTTACATTATAGCTATTCATAATATATATCAGTCTTTTTCATAAAACTGTCCACTATTTATATTGAAGATTGTATTCCAGATAGCAATTAGGTTTAGTTGTAAGTGACCCTTACAAATAAACTAACACCCTAGCCAAAGAGCAGAAAACCAAAAACCAAACCCACTGCCGTCGAGTCATTTCTGACACATAGCGACCCTATAGGACAGAGCAGAACTGCCCCGTAGGGTTTCCAAGGAGTAGCTGGTGGATTCAAACTGTCAGCCTTTTGGTTAGCAGCCAACCTCTTAACCATTGCCAGGGCTGGTATTACTCAGCCTGTCTTCACTAAAACAGAATTAGCTGAATCCAGAAAGATATATCCACAGTTAGTTTCTTTTAAAAATGAATTCTGTGGTGAAAGACAGATTTTTATTAAGATTTTTCTGTAGAGTGATATGGTTTTTGGCTGATTAAAACACAGGGCTGGTACTTAACTGCCTAAATTTCTAGCTACCTGCCAAAGATACAAGAACAAAAATTATTCTGTGTAATTTTGAAAAGTCTCCAAAAATAAGTTAAATAAATGTTTTTCAAATAACTGGCATATTAAAGATCCTAAATTCATGCATTTACTTAACAAATGCCTTTTGTGTTTCCAAAATATCAGACACTATACTAAATACTGGAGCCCTGGTGCCACAGTGGTTGAGAGCTACAGTGAGCTATGGTTTCTAACCAAAAGGTTAAGCATTCGGCTGCTAACCAAGTGGTCGACGGTTTGAATCCACCAGCTGATTCTTGGAAACTGGGGCAATTCTACTCTGTCCTGTAGGGTCACTATGAGTTGGAATTTTGTTTTCTTTACCAAATATTGGAAATACCAAGGGGAATCAGAAACAGGCATTGCTCTCAAGAATTCACCGTCCAATGAGGAGAAGAAATCTTGAAAACATCTTATCATAGCATCATGATACATGAGCTAAAGGAAGAATATACAAGATGCCTTAGGGACAACACTTTGTTTTCAAATACAGCATTAAATATTTCTCAGTGGCTTATCGAAAGGTTCAGACTTACAAAATAAAGGGCAAATAGTCTGTTTAAGAAATGAAATATACTTGTGTCAAATATAATTTTTAAGATCAACACATTTCAGTCTGAAATATTGTGAAGATACTTTTGCACACCATTTTTGCGCCTTAAGATGCTTTTTGCTAGATTATTATTACCTACTTTGGTTGGTTTCTGCAAATATAGGCCTTGGATTATATATTTAGTCCTAAATCAATGGCTGTTTAGATTTTCTCAGCAACAGGCTCTGATTTAGTTTTTCAAGCATGATGAAACCATTATTTTAAAATGTAAGTATTTTTCCTTTCCTTACATGAATACTTTAGCTATCAAACAGATACCTAAAAGAGCATAACTGATAACAAACAAAAGCAAACATGTTGAAATCTTTAGCTTGGTGTCTAAACAAGTCAGCAAAGGTACAGATAACTTTTTGTGTTCTTGTCTCATTGCTCTAAGGGTTTCCAGTCCCCCTTTGCCATGTCCTGATGTGGTTTTTAAGTGCTGTCTAAACTATAAATTTAAAGATTTTCACTTAGCTAGCTATACCCTGGAACCCTGGTGGTGCAGCGGTTAAGAGCTTCGTGGTGTGGTGGTTAAGTACTACTAGGCTGCTAACTGAAAGGTTGGCAGTTCAAACCCACCAGCCACTCCTTGGGAGAAAGATGTGGCAGTCTGCTTCTGTCAAGATTACAGCTTTGGAAACCCTATGTGGCTCAGTTCTACTCTGTCCTGTAGGTAGGTTGCTATGAGTCAGAACTGACTGGATGGCAAAAGATTTTTTGTTTTTGTTTTTAACCTACATCCTGAAATCAAACTCCCTTGTATCTGCTGCATTTCAGAACATTCTAAATGATCAGGAAGAATATTTAGGGCAATTTAAAAGAGTTCTTCTTGTTGTTAGGTGCTGTCAACTTTGACTCACAGAGACCCCATTTGTCAGAGTAGAAGAGTTCTTACTTGTGAGTAAAAGCAGGAACAACCTATGATTTAAGACCATCTGACCTCTTAGGTTTCTAATACCATTCTGCTTTTGGGGGGGCTGGAGGTACAGGCACCGACATGAGGTGGGATAACATATCCCATTTCCCTTGTTTCTTCTTCAGAGGTCATTCTAATTTGCTCTCAGTGCGGGCTCAAGAATGGGGATCCTCATCCCCTTTCACAACCCTAGGTTGCCCTATGAGAACAATGAAAATTGTACTTCAGCAGTTGCATGACCTTGGAAATACGATCCTCTCAACTGACTCCAAGAGTGTTGCCTCTCCCATTTCCTCTACAATCCATCTTGCTCCTTTGGTTTTGTCCCTCGTAATCTCACTATTCCCTGAGGACCCCCCCTGCTGCCTCAACTGCCTTAGACTGCGAATTTCAGCCAAAGTCATATGTTGAGTGGGCAAAACAGAACTAGCAGAATTTCAATGCCCAATGTATAAAAAGTTTTTGTTGTATCAAAATACATAATTGTACAACTGCATCTTAAATTCCAAGTTTGACGAATGAAATACTTCATAAGACATCATCCAAATGATCTTTTTAGTTTCCAGTTCTAAACAGATAACCCTCTCCTGTTTAATCTATCAGCAAACCGTTGTTGAAGGTTCGGCTGCCATGACACCCGTAAGTTCTGGGAAAGGGTAGCACTTGTGAGTTGCAGTATGCCCGATGACAGCGATCATGGGAAAAGCAAGTCATCAAAGCCTGCCATTTGCCTTCAAACTGAAAGGACACTGAGTACTCTTTAATGGTTGTCAGTAAATGAGACTATATTTTTCAGTTTAAAGTTTTGCCTTAGTGTTTACAGAATCAGGATTGAACTGCGTTTTCAGCATGAGCATGGCTGATCAACAGTCTCTTTGACGTTGGGATTTATAATGATACAAAAGAAAGAATGAAGTCAATTTTTCTTGCATTTTTTTGAGAGCAATGATACATGACCACGAAAATGGAAAATCTGATGAATTTCTCATTAATCTTTCTGAAACACTATCTGAAAATCTTATTTAAGAGTTATCGATCTTGGGGAATGTTATGGGTTGAATTGTATCGTCCCAAAATAATGTGTTGGAATCCTAACCCTTATCCATGTAGACATGGGTATAGGGTTTTCTTTGTTATGTTAATAAGGCCATATCAGTGTAGGGTATATTGTAAGCTGATCATTTTTGAGATATAAAAGGAGCAGATTAGGCAAAGAAGCAAGCAAGCACCAATGCCAGAAAATAGATGCCACATCAGATGAAGATGGCCAAGGAACCTGGGAACAGAAGCTAAAGAGACAAGGATCTTCCCCCAGCACCGACAGATAGAGCCTTCCCCTAGAGCCAGTGCTCTGAATTCAGACTTACCTCCTAAGCTGTGAGAACATAAATTTCTCGTTAAGGCCACCCACTTGTTGTATTTCTGTTTAGCAGCTCTAGAAAACCAGGATAGGGAAACAGACCTTCCCCCCCCCCAAGGGATAACTGTCTTGACATATTTAATAGGTGCTCAAGAAGAACTTACAGATTCAATTAAGTTTACTAATAAACAGTTTTTGGACAGAAAAGGAAGTAGTGAAGTGTAGAATGGTCAATATAATGTGATGACTGATAACCAATTTCACTTAATTTTATGTAATGTTGTGGATACAAATCACAATTTTACTTGCACAATACACTACAAGTGTATCGTAATATTTCACATTAAATTAATACAATGAAGTATGCTCTTTTGACATTGTAATGTTCTGATAATAGTTTCTTTACAGATGAAAAAAATAACCCCCTAAGAAATGTGTAATGTTTTGTCTAGGGCAAAGCTAATTATTCCAATCAAAGATAAGACCATATGTCATGTCTAAGAATCATGAAATTTTTACTTCAGAATATATATTTTGTTATGCTTACAGACACTTGTCATTTTTTATAGCAAAAATTAACTTGTAATCTGTTATGATAAGATTCTTGGGTGGGTATCTGGTATGATGGTAGTGATAACAAAAGGCTAGAAATACTTGTTTTTCCAACATCACTTGCTGAACATTTGATTTTTTTAAACAAAAGTTTAGAATCATAATTATATTAGAATTCTATGTATTTGAAATAGTCAGTTTTTTAAAAATTGTACTTCAGGTGAAGGTTTACAGAACAAATAGTTTCTCATTAAACAGTCAGTACACATATTGTTTTATGACATTAGTTAACAACCCCACGACATGTCAACCCTCTCCCTTCTCCACCTTTTTCTTTTCTTTTGGTGAAAATATACATAGCCAAAGATACACCATTTCAAAAATTTCTACATGCACAGTTCAGTCACATTGATCACATTCTTCCAGTTGTGCTGCTATTCTCACTTCAGATGAAGGTTTACAGAACAAAATAGTTTCTCATTAAATAGTTAGTATACATGTTGCCCTATGACAACGGTTAACAACCCCACTACATGTCAACACTGTCCTTACTCAACCTTGGGTTCCCTATCACCAGCTTTCCTGTTCCCTTCTGCCTTCTAGTCCTTGTCCCTGGACTGCTGTGCCTCATTAGTCCCGTTTTGTTTTCTGGGGCTGTCCAATCCCTGGCTGAATGGTAAACCTTGGAAGTGACTTCACCACTGAGCTAAAAGGGTGTCTGGGGGCCATACTCTCAGGGTTTCTCCAGTCTCTTTCAGGCCAGTAAGTCTGGTCTTTTTTTGGTGTGTTAAAATTTTGTTTTACATCCTTCTCCAGCTCTGTCCAGAGCCCTCTGTTGTGATCCTGGTCAGAGCAGTCAGTGGTGGTAGGCGGGCACCATCTAGCTGTACTGGAGAAATAGTCAATAT
Source organism: Dugong dugon (assembly GCA_030035585.1). Classification (NCBI taxonomy): domain Eukaryota; kingdom Metazoa; phylum Chordata; class Mammalia; order Sirenia; family Dugongidae; genus Dugong; species Dugong dugon. The sequence continues at coordinate 106,907,209 of CM057466.1, read as the reverse complement.
TTTTAAGAATAATTTGAAATATTAGCTGGAAATCGTAACACTTTAAAAGAAAAATTTATTACAGGCTTTCATAGTTATCAAATAAATCAAGTACTTAAATATAAAATGTTAGTGTATTGGTTTGGATGCTTTTGATTTTACAAACCCAAAGTGACTTAAAAAATAATATCTTGACAAATGTCACTAGTGAGCACAGAGGTGGGGTAGAATTTGAGGTTAGTGGATCTGGTCACTCAAGGTCATCAGCACCTGGTTTCTTCTAGAGCAGGGCTGTCCAAAAGAAACAGACTATGAGCCACACATGTAATCCTAAACTTACTAGAAGTCACATTAAAAGTGTCTAAGAAGAAAGGGATGGAACTACTTTTGATTTATGCAACATATCAAATATCCCATTTCAACATGTAATCAGTATAAAAAACTAATGAAATAGTACACATTTTTCAGAATAAATTTTTAAGTCCAGTGTGTATGTTATACTTACAGCACATCTCAGTTTGCACTAGTCACATCTCTAGTGCTCAGTACTCACATGTAGCTTGCTGTTCTTAGGAGCCGTTGAGTCAGTTCAGATTCATAGTGACCCCATTTACAGTACAACAGGATGAAACATTGTCTGGTCCTGTGCCATCCTCACAATCGTTGCTGTGTTTGAGCCCACTGTTAAAGTCACTGTGTCAGTCCATCACCTTGAGGGTCTTCCTCTTTTTTGCTGACCCTCTACTTCACCAAGCATAACATCCTTCTCCAGGGACTGGTCCCTCCTGATAACATGTCCAACGTATGTGAGACGAAGTCTCACCATCCTTGCTTCTAAGGAGCATTCTGGCTGTACTTCTTCCAAGATAGATTTGTTCATTCTTTTGGCAGTCCAATACAATAATTCAAAGGCATCAATTCTTCTTCGGTCTTATTCATTTGCAGCTTTCTCATGCATATGAGGTGACTGAAAATACCATGGCTTGGGTCAGGCACACCTTGGTCCTCAAAATGACATCTCTGCTTTTTAATACTTTTAATGAGGTCTTTTGCAGCAGATTTACCCAGTGCGATACGTTGTTTGATTTCTTGACTGCTGCTTCCGTGGGCTTGATTGTGGATTCAGTAAAATGAAATCCTTGACAACTTCCATATTTTCTGCACTTATGATAATGTTGCATATTGGTCCAGTTGTGAAGATTTTTGTTTTCTTTATGCTGAGGTATAATCCATACTGAAGACTGTAGTCCTTGATCTTCATCTGTAAGTGCTTCAAGTCCTCTTCATTTTCAGCAAGCAAGGTTGTGCCATCTGCATAACGCAGGTTGTTAATGAGTCCTCCTCCAATCCTGATGCTGCATTCTTCATATAGTCCAGCTTCTCGGATTATTTGCTCAGCATACAGATTGAATAGGTATTGTGAAAGGATACAACCCTGACGCACACCTTCCCTGATTTTAAACCATGCGGTAGTCCCTTGTTCTGTTCCAATGATTGCCTCTTGGTCTATGTACAGGTTCTGCATAAGCATAGTTAAGTGTTCTGGAATTCTCATTCTTCACAATGTTATCCACAATGTGTTATGATTCATATAGTCAAATGCCTCTGCATATTTAATAAAACAAAGGTAAACATCTTTCTGGTATTTTCTTTCAGCCAGGATCCATCGGACATCAGCAATGATATCCCTCCTTTCACCTCTTCTTCTGAATCTGGCTTGAATTTCTGGCAGTTCCTGGTTGATGTGTTGCTGCAACCATTTTTGAGTTATCTTCAGCAAAATTTTACTTACGTGTAGTATTAATGATATTGTTTGATAATATCCACATTCAGCTGGATCACCTTTTTTGAAATAGGCACGAATATATATCTCTTCTAGTTGGTTGGCTAGGTAGCTGTCTTCCAAATTTCTTTGGCAATTTGTTGAAACATCTCAATTAGCATTCTGTCAATTCCTGGAGCCTCGTTTTTCGCCAATGCCTTCAGTGCAGCTTGGACTTTTTCCTTTAAAACCATTGGTTCTTGATCATATGGTACCTCCTGAAATGGTTGAACGTCGACCAATTCTTTTTGGTATAGTAAGTCTTTGTGTTCTATTCATCTTCTTTGGAGGCTTCCGTGGTCGTTCAATATTTTGCCCATAGAATCCTTCAATACTGCAACTTGAGGCTTGAATTTTTTCTTCGGTTCTTTCAGCTTGAGAAATGCCGAGCGTGTTCTTCCCTTTTGGTTTTCTAACTCCAGGTCTTTGTACATTTCATCATAATACTTTACTTTGTCTTCTCAAGCCACTCTTTGAAATCTTCTGTTCAGCTCTTTTACTTCATCATTTCTTCCATTCACTTTAACTACTCTACATTCAAGAGCAAGTTTCAGATCTCTTCTGATATCCATTTTGGTCTTTTCTTTCTTTTTTGTCTTTTTAGTGACCTTTTGCTTTCTTCATGTATGATGTTATCCCAGAACGCACCTGGTCACTAGTGTTCAATGTGTCAAATCTACTCTTGAGATGGTCTCTTAATTCAGGTGGGATATACCGAAGGTTTTACTTAGGTTCTTATACCAACTGGTTAAGCCCACCAGTGTGACCACTCCTGGAATTGGGATGCTGTCAATTTCTTCCAAAGCTCATGGACTTCATGGCACATGGGTGGGTGTGTTACTGAAATGAGAATCTGGGTACCAATAGGAAGGGTAAAGGGATCAATTACACTCAGAAGAAGATAAAGGGAATGGATAGCCAACTTATATTTTAAATCATTTATAACCTCTTTTGATTTATTTTTAAAAATAAGAATGATTTTTCACAATGATTTAATGAAACACAACTTGATCATTCATCCTGGTACAACTAGCTCCTAAGATAGCTTCTTCAGGAAGATGTATGATGCTTAGAAAATATCAGAAAACATGAAATTTCCAGGTAGCTCTAGATTTTTAAAAATCTTTAGCCATTGACAGAAAAATAGAAGCTCACTTCTTCAAAATGCCTGCTCTTTCTGTAGCCTGTGTATTTATTCTCTCTATAAAATTTCCACCATTTTCACAGTAATTAAAAGGCTTTATTATAGGATTATAATAGAATTGCTATATCATTCTTTCTGATTTCTTATTTCTCCTATATCACAAAAATGAATCATGGACTGTCCAATTCTGGGAGGCCCTTTTTTTTCTTTAAAGAAATCTCTCTCTTTGGTTAGAAAATATACAATTTTAGTTGTTTATAAAAGTTTCTTTCAAAGGTGAATACCATTTCAAAGTAGTCTTCTGGGTGAAAAAGTCATTTTTACTTTGATAAGTTTTATTTTGACAGCTGAAACTTCACGATTTTAGAGACTTACCTTCTGAAATATTTCATTCGTATAAATTAAATGGCATAATGATTTCAATAACTTTTATTTGCAAAATTCAATTAAATGACTACTCTTTAGCCTAGCTTCTCCATCTGTAGCTGACACATTTACTTGTAGAATATAAAAGTACATATTTTATTTTAGAATTATTGTAGAATATAAAAATATCTACTCAGTCCCACTACCCTGGTGGCATAGTGGTTACGAGCTTGGCAGCTAACCAAAAGGTCGGCAGTTTGAATCCACCAGCCACTCCTTGGAAACCCTATGGGGCAGTTCTACTGTCCCATAGGGTTGCTATGAGTCGGAATTGACTCAACGGCAATGGGTTATTATTATTATTTTTTTGTTTCACAAATTGTATCCATTATGGTTTTGCCTTCTCTGCATAATCATATGTTTGGGTGATTAACTAAATCATGACATCACCAGCATTTATTTCTGATCACAGACAACGTATCTATGATTAAAACTGATGATACAACTAGAGCTAGTTTATTGCAAGCCAAATGTAATTTCGCATTTAAAAGTATCCCTTGAACAAATGGTGAATGATGGCTTATTTACCAAGGATATGTTTTCCACAAGAAATTTAGGAAATGTCACAGGAAAAAAATATCAAACAGTCAAGCTTACTAACTACAAACGCAATGTGCTTCACTGTTTCTTTGGAAAAACTCTTATTTAAGAGCTCAAATTATTTAAGTAAGTGAAAACTAACTTCTGGCATTCTTCTCTAAACACTCTGAAGGGACAAACAGATGATCAATTTGGAAGTGGTTTTCAGAGTCTTTTAGTAGCTGAAATAGTTTGCAAGTATTACAAAGACAAGGTGTCCATCATAATACTTCTGACAAATGGCCATCTGTCATTCAGTGAACAGAGAAATGAATGGAGACCTCACCAGGTCAAGTTAAGTAATCTCAGAGCCACTACATGTGGTCTTACAGTACACAGCCCATAAATGCCCACTTCTTTGTGTCCACTGCAGAACAAGTAAAACAGAAATACGGAATCTTGCTATCCTGTGAACTTTTGGAAATATATATAACATGAGTACATGGTTTTCATTTAAAGTATTAGCTCTATTTTATAATTTGCTTCTACCCTGGATTCAGTTGCATAATAAATAAACTCATACACAACAGAAAAATATTTATTGTTTAACATTCTGTGCTGTATGTAAAGAGAGGCTGTGTCCACCAAAACTTCCAATTTTATATTACTGAAACATAACCTTCCTCATTCCTGTATTTTCAGAAGTTTTTTTTTCTCCACACGTGAGGGTGGGTCCACATTCGCATGTCCTATTCTTTATAAAACTGTAAGATAATTTATACATTCAGATTAAAGTAAGATATTGTCTTTCGCCAGCAGTAACACAATGAACAGGCTGTTACTGTTGGATTCAGGCTGTTTTTCACAAAATTGGGAAAACATGTAAAATAGTTTTTTTCACAATACAGAGAAGACTAAGTTCAGATTAACAGGATGTTGTAGGCATTATATGCTCAGCCATATTCTTTACCAAAAAGAAAACCAATAAAGAGCCCTTTGAATGTCAAGTAAAATCAACTATAATACAGGAACAGATTAAACACACACACAGAAAACTGTCCTATTACTACCGCTAAATTAACTTTCACTCTTAAGCTCTCACTATTTTTCATTTTTATCTTACGAATCAGACAAAATAACTTGGGATACATCTTCTCTCCCATGGCACAATTTCTGTATCACAAGGCAACATAATTACAAAAATTTAATAAATGGCAGACTAACAGCAGTGAAATTTCTTGCCAGAAGCCTCCACTGCTTTTGTATTTAGAAGTCAGCCGTGTTGTGTACAATGATTTCATGTCTGTTCTTCTCAAACTTTGACTTCTTGTTGGTTACTGTCAAGTCAATTTCATCTCATGGAGACTCCATGTGTGCACAGTAGAACTGTGATCCATAGTTTTCAAGGCTGTGACCTTATGTAAGCAGATCACCAGCCCTTCCTTCTGAGGTGCCTCTGGGTGGGTTTGAACTGCCAACCTTTCAGAGCTTAAACACTTGTGCCACCAGGGACTCCTAATCCAGATTTAGAGCTGGTAATTGTCACGTTTATTGTTTGCTTGTTTGCATGGTTTTATATGCTTTCTGCATCGTCTTTTCCTCCAAGTTCATTTTTGTGCAATTTATTTGCTGTGACTTCTGTTTTTTGTTTCATGCTTTCCTCAAATAGCTAGTTATTACTGACTAGCTAATCTCCTGTCCCTTTCAACCCACCTTGGCATCTGCTTGTCAGAAGACCTGAGCTAAGACCCAGGTTTTTCTTAAGAACAGACTGTGATAAAGCTTATTGTATTAAAATTTTGAGTTAAATACACCTGGTAGCGCAATCGCTTTGTGTACAGGAGACATGAGATACATGTGTTGTTGAGTGGGAAGCTGTTGAACTACTTCCAGTTATGTCCACTATGTCCCATTCTATGGGATTTCTGAACTCTATTATAACCTCATGGGACCATGGACATATATGCGGTTAGACGTTGCCTGAATGGATGTTATGCGGCGCGTAACTGTATATGTTGTTTTTGTTCTTAGGTGCTGTCGAGTTGGTACCATCTCATAGCAACCCTATGTATAACAGAACAAAACACTGCCTGGTCCTGTACCATCCTCACAAATCATTGTTATGCTTGAGCCCATTGTTGCAGTCACTGTGTCAATCCATCTCGTTGAAGGTCTTCCTCTTTTTCGCTGACCCTTTACTTTACCAAGCATGATCCCTCCATGCTTCTCCAGGGACTGACCCCTCCTGATAACATGTCCAAACTATGTGAGACGTAGTCTTGCCATCCTTGCTTGTAAGGAGCATTCTGGTTGTACTTCTTCCAAGACCGATCTGTTCATTCTTTTGGCAGTCCATCATGGTATATTCAATATTCTTTGCCGACACCATAATTCAAAGGGGTCAATTCTTCTTCAGTCTTTCCTATTTGTCCAGCTTTCACACGCATATGAAGTGATTGAAAACACCATGGCTTCGGTCAGGCGCACCTTAGTCTTCAAGGTGACATCTTTGCTTTTCAACCCTTTAAAGAGGTCTTTTGCAGCTGATTTGTCCGATGCAGTGTGTCTTTCGATCTCTTGACTGCTGCTTCCATAGGTGTTGATTGTGGATCCAAGTAAAATGAAATCCTTAACAACTTCAATCCTTTCTCCTTTTATCATGATATTGCTTATTGGTCTAGTTGTGAGGATTTTTGTTTTCTTTATGTTGAGGTGTAATCCATACTGAAGGCTGTGGTCTTTGATCTTCATCAGTAAGTGCTTCATGTCCTCTTCACTTTCAGCAAGCAAGGTTGTGTCATCTGTGTAATGCAGGTTGTTAATGCACCTTTCTCCAATCTTAATGCCCTGTTTTTCTTCAGAGTTCAGCTTCCTGGATTATTTGCTCAGCATACAGATTGAATAGGTATGGTGAAAGGATACAACCCTGGTGTTTACCTGTGTTTATTGACTATGCAAAGGCATTCGACTGTGTGGTTATAACAAATTATAGATAACATTGTGAAGAATAGGAATTACAGAATACTTAATTGTCCTCATGAGGAACCTGTACAGAGATCAAGAGGCAGTTGTTCAAACAGAGCAAGGGGTACTGCATGGCTGAAAGTCAGGAAAGGTGTGTATCAGGGTTATATCCTTTCACCATGCCTATTCAATCTGTATGTAACTGCATATATAATTATGTGTGTGTGTGTGTGTATTTCTCTTTCTCTCCCACCCCTCCTACTTTCATTTTTTAATTTACCAGTGTAATTTATTGAAGTCATTATAGGCTCTTTTCAGCTGCAATTGCTGAGCTTCTAAGTGCTATAAAATTGTTTTATTTGAGTGAAGAATTTATTTTTATTTTCAATTTTACTTTGCTGAGGGCACTCTAGCCCACTTTACAACCCTTTCCTTTGTCTTATCTATTCTTGGATGTCTTGCAACTCTTTTAAACTCTTTTTCAAAGAGTATACACATTTTCATTAATTTCTGAATGTGTAGAGAAGTATTTACATAAATTGTTTTTTCCTGTTTTTATTCATTTTTTCTGTTGATTTTTGTTCTTTTTTAAAACAATTTCTATCGTCTACATATGGATACCATGTTGAGTCCTTTCTGCTTAGTGCCTATCTTTGAATGCAAGTGTTCTCTCTAGAGCTGATGCTTGTTCTGAGTGTGGGACGGGATAAGAGACAAGGGGCAAAGATACATCAGGAGGCCATTTTGAACTGGGTCGATCTTCTCAGAACTCTGACCAAATTGGATGGTCTTTGTGCTCTTCTGGCACGTAGTCTGAGACTGCAGAAAAATTGCCCCAACAGCCCTACCTGCCATACCACCTGGCCATGTCAAACTGCACTGCCATGGAGGGACTACCTTTTTATAAAGAAGTACTAAATTTTATCAAATGGTTTTCTGTACCTATTGATCATCACATTCTGTTTTAGCTTAAATGTCCTAATGTGAAATAATTTATTAGTTTTTTTAATTGTTAATCTACCATTATATTTTTGGGATTAATACAATCAGATTGTGATGATGCTTTTTGCATTAATGTTTATAAATGAGATTGGCTGATTTTTTTTTTTTTCTATTTTGTACTGTCCTCATCTAGCCCATAAAGCTGAATGGCTTCTAATAAGCTTAGTTTATTAATTTTCCATTTCAATACTCTTCTAAATATGAGTATTTAAGACTATAAGATTTCCTTCACCAATTTAGCTATATCTCATAAGTTTTGATGTAGTGTTTTTATTATCTTAAAGTTTTAATAGTTTCTTTCCCTATTTTATTTATCTGTGATCATGTAGTGGTGTTTGTTAAATTCAAAAGAATACTTTTGGCTTTTAACTATTGATTTCTATTTTTATTGCATTATGATCAGGAAACATAGGCTATTATTTTATACACATTGAGACCATTTGTGATTTCACTTATGGTCAGTGTTTATTAGTGTTCTGTGAGTATTTAAAAATAATATGTATCTTTATAATTTGTTTTAGCTCAAGCTTGTTTTGTGTTGTTAAATCTTTTTCCTTGGGGTTTTTTTTTTTTTTTTGCCTTATTTTTGTAAAATGTGTGTTTTAAAAATATCTCATTAGGATTGTCAAGTTTTAAATTTATTTTGCTTTTTAGGCTGAACTATAAAAAATGTTGTTATTTAACAGTTATTGGCCTACAAAAATGGCAGTTTCAATTTGTTCAATCTAATATTTCTGTTTTCATATGTGTGTGCCAGGGGTTGAGGAGTATTGTACCTTCCTAGTAAATTACTCTTTTTTTTCTAACAATAAAACGTAATGGCCCTCCTTATCCACAACAGTGTGCTTTGCCTTATCTTCCACTTACTTCCAATATCCCTGTATCATTATATTTTTGAGGTTTTCTGTATAGAACCCTAAAAAATATTTCACTTTTTAACACACTAAGTTATAAGAATTGTTAATTTAACTTCCTGCCACCTCAGTAACTTTATTGATTATCTCCACTGTCTCTCCTATAGATTCAGCATCTTCCTTTCTGTTGGCTCTGTTCATTGACATTTAAAACTGTCACCTTGATTCCATGTGCCTCTTCTACCATGCCTAATCTCCATACTTCTCTTTATAGATGAACTTCTTGAAAGAGCAATCTCCTTGCTATTTCCACATTTTCATCTCATGATCTTCTTATTTCTGGCCCTTCTCTTCCACTGAAACTGCTCTTGTACAGCACACCATTAGCTCCACTTGGTGCAATCTGGGGTTCATAGGCAGAGGGGTTGCACGTGTTCCCAGCATATTCTTAAGCACTCTGCAGAAGGGTGTGTTTAGATCGGGCACAGCTGGACACAGTGAGGTACTTGGACTCAACTAGTACCTGGTGGCACAGTGGTTAAGAGCTTGGCTGCTAACCAAAAGATCAGCAGTTTGAATCCACCAGCCATTCCTTGGAAACCCTATGGGGCAGTTCTACCCTGTCCTGTAGGGTTGCTATGAGTCAGAATCAACTCGACGGCAATGGGAAGTGAGACTCCAACAGAAGAAAACAGCCCCCATAATGCTTTCCTTTTTTTGTATGTAGGTGCAACCCTGTAGGAATTGGACAAACAGACTCGGGCACCAGGCAGTCTGATCTTAGGTGCTAGCTCTTTATGGGAGTTGGGGAAACATCAGCTGCTGGATCCTGGAGATCTTAGGCTCCAGTTCCATGGGAAGTTGAGCTCAGTCACAGCCATTTCCACATGAAGGGGGGAGGTGGATCCTATTCCTCTACCCCCTCTTGTAAACAACTCTACCTGACATTTCCACCTTTAGGTGTATTATTGTTGTATGTCATCAAGTCAATTCCGACTCATAGCGACTCTATAGGACAGAGTAGAACTGCCTCATAGGGTTATCTGAATCCATCATTCGCTCCTTGGAAACCCTTTGGGGGCAGTTCTACTTTGTCTTATAAGGTCACTATGAGTCAGAATCGACTCCACAGCAATGAGTTTGGGTTTTTTTGCTTTTTAAACACTGTGGAAGTAGACTGCCACATCTTTCTCCTGCAGAGATGCTGGTTGGTTTCAATTGCTGTCCTTTTAGTTAGTAGCCGGGTGCTTAACCATTGTGCCACCAGGGCTCATTCTTCTATGTCTAATCGGCCTAAAACAAGACTCTCGATTTTCTTCCTAAATGTGTAAGGTATCACTGCTGTACAATCTGTCAGGCCAAGTAACCACCATCTATTCCTTGGGCTACTGCAATAACTTCCTAAATGCTTTTAATTTATATATTGCCCCTCTACAATCCAATATCCACACAGCCAAGAGAATGATCTTAAAAAAGAAAGATGATGATGATGTCACCACAGACCGTAAAACTTATGAATGGATATCCATGACACTGGAATAAATTTTGCCTTCTTGCTGTGGCCTCTGAGGCTCTTCTGTATCTAGCTGTATTCACTCTCCACTTGCCATTTTTGCCAAGCTCACTACTCCAGCTGTACCTGTCTTTCCTATAATATACCTGGCTTGCTTCTGCCCAACAGTGATGCCTATACCTAGAATTTCTTCCTTAAAATTTTGTGTTATGGGTCTTTTCTTGCCATTTAAATCTATACTCACATATTACATCTTAAAGGAAATCTAAATGGCCCAGGTCACTTTCTTTCTCATCATTGTGATATATTTTCTTCATAACATTCATCAATGTCTGAAATTATCCTGTTTATTATTTTCTTTACTTGGTTATTATTGGTATTTACTTCCATGTAAATAAATACTTTTCTTTTTCATCTATGTGTCCCTAACCAGTTTGCATATCCTCATCTCATAATCTTCCTTCTTCCTATTATTTCTGGCCATTCTATTCCACTGAAACTGCTCTTGACTAGCACATAAGGGCACTCAATACATAATCGTTGAATGAATTAATGAATCAATGAATGGACGAATAAATCTGCTGTAATTGCCTGTGTGCCTGTATTTCCCATAAGACTGTAATGTATATAGGGATGGAGACCACATCGTTCTTGTTCTCTGTAAATGAAATGCATCCCCAAGATCTAACACCACAAAACAAACTGTGATAGAAAAAAAAATCAATTCCATTTCTATAAAATGTTATTGCAACCAAAGATTATACAGTAATGCAATTATTGCAGCACTGCTTATGATAGTAAAAAGCAAGGGATAATGTACATGCTCCTGACCAATGGTAGAGAAATAGTTAAACTAGAGTTTTGCAATGCAATATTATACAGCCATTACATGAGACATAATTAGAGTCTGTTCCCAATATAAAATATAACTTGAAAACATAACAAAACTGCATATGAAGTATGAGCCTAGTTTTATAAGTATATACATATGTCTATGAATTTTATGTCAATCTATTTCTATCTACATTCATCCATATTATAAAAGGTTAATGATATAGGGTAGAATTAGTAGTGATTTTTACTTTTTTATTCACATTTCTTCATGTCTTGATTTTTTTTGATGAGGATATCATTTTGTAACTAAAAAGTTTATTAATTTCAATTAAATTTCATGTATTTATCCCTTGGAACTTTGGGCAGATTTTCAGAAACTGTACCATACCAAAAAAAAAAACCTTTTAAAATAAAGACAAAAAAACTGTTTATTTAAGGGAAATAAAGCTTGGGTAAGAAGACGTAATTTTTTAAGGAAGCCACATGAACTTACAACAGTTAATAGCAACATGGCGGCTCTGCATGTCAGCATTATTGCCTAAAAAGAAGAAAATATTCACGAAGGAGGAAAGCATATGAAGTAAAAGAGATTTGCTACTGGAAAAGGGATTTTGAAGTCTCCAAAATAATGCACACTAAAGAAGCTGGAACTGCAGGAGGGACACATTTGATCTTTCTGTAAAGCTTAGTTAAAAAGCTTGGAAAGTAATAATGAAAAGTAATGGCAACTCTCAAGAGTTAGGCTGACTAATTTACATATACAATGTGCTTTAAATTGTTCCCTAAAAGTATAGAAGTGGTTATATAAAATATTTAAAAGCAGTGCCCAAACCACGTAGAACTTGTCTTTGAATACTTGGATTTTCCACGGATTGCTTTGATGGCTTCCTTCTAGGAAGTCTCATTTAAAGCACAATTGAGACTAGCTGTTGGCCTTGTTTTTCTGAGGAATAATTCTTGAGAACCTTGATTATAGTTCAAAGAGAATGTACCTGGGCAGAAGAGTATAGACTATGAGTGTTTTATTCCATCCTGCCTTAAACTCTACTATCCTGTGATAGTTACATAACCTTCCTATGGTGGTGGCAATCTACCTAGAAAATTAAGACCACTTGCACTGATAACCCTACTCTTTGTCCTCAGGCAAGTTATTTAATCTTTCTGCACCTCAATTTCCTTATCAGTAAAATGGGGATAATAATAGCACCTACTGCAGAGAGTTTTTAGGAAGATTAAATACCACGACTCATGTAAAGTGCTCAATGAGTGTGAGCTAAGATGATAACTCCTTCCCCCATCTATAAAAACTGCATGAATAACAATCTACTTTTTCAGGAGTTCATGTGGCTTCTAACGAGTCCTGGTGGCACAGTGGTTTAGCGCTTGTCTGTGAACTGAAAGGTTGGCTGTCAAACCCACCAGCTGCTCTGAGGGAGAAAGCTATGGCAGTCTGTTTCCATAAAGATTATAGCCTTGGAAATCCTATGGGGCAGTTCTATTCTGTCCTACAGGGTTGCTATGGGTAGGAACTGACTCGAGGGCAGCAGCTTTGGTTTTGGGTGAGTGTGGCTTCTATGAGATTATATATGTGAAATTACCTAGCATATCTATAAATAGTAGATTGCTCAATGAAATACCCTTCTCCTTCCTAAAAAGAAATTTCAAACATATTACATTTCCTCAACTGCTCTTCAAACCATACATATCTGTTTCAAACGAAGTAAGTAGTCTGCCCTCACCTATTTTCTTTCCAGATTGTAGAGATTGTTGTTATTATGTGCTGTTAAGTCAATTCCATCTCGTAGTAACTCTATATGATGGAGTAGAACTGCCCCACAGGGTTTCCTAGGATGAAATCTTTAAGGGAGCAGATCTCCAGGTCTTTCTCCTGCAGAGACACTGGGTGGGCTTGAACCATCAAGGTTCTGTTAGCAGCCAAGCGCTTAACCATTGTGCCGCCAAGATTCCTTACTGTAGAGCTTATGAATACTTAAATGAAATTGTGTGATGGTTAAGTCACTAAGCCCGTCTGAGATCTCTGGTTTCCTGATGTAGTGCCTCAATGCCTTCTGAAGAATGGATTCAGCACTGAGACCCAGGAAATAAGTAGTAGATTATGAAATGAAGAACCAATATTGTGACTTTAATTTTACATACTTTAATCTGTATAACACAAGAAGCTGCAACATTAATACAGAGACATGCCTGAATAATAAAAATGTGATCATACTTTATATAATTTGCTTCTTTTTGGTAAAGAGTGTGTCTGTGTGAATTTACGAATAACACTAAATTTTACTATCAAAAAATTTGGACAACTTTAAAAATATCTGACAAAGAAATTCATGGATAATATACTACTCTCAAAGAAAAGTTTCATCTAATCACGATGGTGCTTCTCATTATGGTTGCAGGTGCAAGCACAGGGTGTTCCTCAGTCAACATCTTTTCCGAGCACATACAGAATTCTAAAGCGGGTGTGCTACAGCTATAGACGATGACTATTCTTCAAATGTACACCAAAGAGGCACCTTTTTGATTTCATTTGGAAGAATGAGATTTTTCTGATGAAGAAAAGGATAAGATATACAATTTCTGATGTAGTGTTGTGTTGCCAGTAAGAAAACTTTGTTCTAAAGTCAAATATTTTTATCATTGAACATATCTTTAAAGGACATACTGTGCCTCTTAAAGCTTGGCATTGAACGCCTTTTTCCTGTACTAGGAATATTAAAACAACATAAAGCACATATTCTAAACTCTCTACCAAACCAACATAATACAGCAATAGCAACCAAGAACTTCTAAGAACACTCCCAAAGTATACTACTCTTCCTGTGTTAAACACAGGCTTTCAAACATATGCACATAGCTTTAATTTGTAACATAAATTCTCTTGCATAAACTTATATGACCTAAGTTTTAAAATATAGGTATATTTGAATCAGGAGCATTCAGTTAGCATCTATTATTTCTAGGGCAGTGTAGCAGGTGCTAGAACTTCTTTGAAGGCCATTTTCAGTCTTAAAAGCTACACTAACTGCGTAGTTTCTTCTCAGGCAAGTATAATTTAGTATTTGTAATGATGCTAATTTCCTGATGTTTCTCATTTTTTTCTTATGCTCCAATCATTATCAAGTCTCTGGATTCCAGTTTCTCTGTTTGGCAGACAAAGGAAAAATAAAGGGAAAACAGGATAAAATAAATATTTTAAGCCTATACTTTGGGGAAGTTACATTTAGTTGAAGAGCAAGAGATAGATATGAGGTTAAAAAAGAGACCAGAAAGAAGAGATAAGGGAGAAAAAAAAAAAAACTGGACAATTTTCCCTCCAAGTTCTTTTATATAGTTTATAACTCGTGAAGCTTAGCCTAATAAGTACATTTTTGGAGGAAAAATACATGGTGAGATAGCAGTGAGTCAAATGTGCCCCCCTTTGTGTGTGTGTCAGTGTGTGTGTGAGTGCACACACCCACGCTCTCATACATGACAAAGGGAGCTGAGCCTCTGTCATGGTTGTATTAAGCTTTCTCTGAATTAATATTATACACTATGTTTATTCCCTACTGCATAAAATGGAATATATATATAATATATATCATATAATACACACAGAGTGATAGAGATTCTATAAAAGTTTGATTCATATAGAGCTTAGTATGTCGCTTATTACATTTTAAAAAACTGAGTGGGAAAAACTTGATGGAGAAAATTCAAATAGACCAGAACAGAAATTTTAATTCCAGGTTTCAACTGTAGAGAGTGAAGCAATTTATTTTAATAAGAACATTGGTGGATTATACTAACTCGATATAACATCTGGAAACTCTTAGCTTTTTATCTTTTAGAAATTACTTTTCTGTATCTGGTAAAAAATGATTAAATGACTGACTTGTTATACCGCCAACTGCGAGTCATCTTCAGATTTTGCTTTGTGCTATGTCAGCAGAACGTAATTAACAGCCTCAATCTGGCAGTGCACCTCTGGTCCAGTCGATAAGAATATGCCATGTGGGAGAGTAAATCTACTAAGAACCGGCTCAAGTAAAGCTAGTCCGTATTGCGAGAGAGACCCGTGCCTAGTGGAGGAAGAATGTGAGTCTTCTAAGGCAGTCAGGGTAAGCCTGTGAGCAAGAATCGATCCAGGGAAGGGGCACCTCTTCTGCACTAAGCTGACTGAAGCCCTTCCAGGATATCTGCAACTGGCCTGAAAACAGGGTCTAGTTTCCCTAGGCAGCCTGGACTGAGACGTTCAGGCTTGGAAACAGTGGTCCAGGGTGGGGAGTTCATCTCTTTAAGGTACAGTGTCTTATTCAAACTTACTGGTGGCAAGAAAAAAATAACCAAAAACATAAGACTCACATTTATTTATTTATTTTTGTATTAAAAAAGTTATGGTTAGAGTCAGTGCTTAGAAAACTAGAAACCATTTCTTAAACTAGATTTTTATACAGTTCTTAGCATGAACCAAACTTCCTCACACATAGTAGAAACTATAATATTTTAAAGTAAAAACTAGAATGAATTGGAGTGGGATAGCATGCCTGTTTTTGCCACAGAAAGAAACTCCTTCGTTGGAATTTATTTCAATACACTGACTGTGGTTAATAGTTGCTGAATGTTGACGCCTTCTGTGGATGACGTTGAATCATCACGATGAATTCCTTCCCTTTAAGAGTTTAGGTTTACCTAGCTCTAGAGTTACCATCTCAAGAATATGTTGTAACATGAACATGGACATTTTAGAGATGAAGAAAATGAGGCTTAGAAAGGTTAAGTAAGTCAATTGCCCAAAGTCACCCAACAAGGGGTGTAAAGTTAATATTCAAATCCAGGTCATTCTGACTCCAAAACTCAAGATGTTAACCACTAAACAAAGTGTCTCTTCACGATTATTGAGCCCTCAAGTTAGGCTGAGCCATGGGGATAAAAATCATTCAGACAAAGTTACCATCTCACAGTCTAGTGGAAGAAGCATATTTATAAACATATACACTGATGTAATAAAGTTATGCATAAATGTCTATGGAATCATGGAAGAGGGAGTGATTAATAATGACTGCAGGGTGCATGCAACATTTCATGGCGAGAGTATTCAGAGCATTTTTATGCTCTTTATTTTACGGAGCAACCAATAAATTTATCTGTAAAAACTAATATCCCAGGAGGCATTTCCTGCCTTTGACTTGCCTTTCTTAAGGTAGTGTATGCAGTAAATGTTCACAAGTAAGGTTTAATAGAAGATGTTGCTTCTAGAAAATGCTCATGTTTTTAAGGGTTGTTGCCAAATTGCCATTGGCTGGCTTGTGCTTTATAGAGATTGTAGATGTATTTGCTACTACTGATGGCCATGACAGATCCACTTAAAATGTATAAATCAAATACTGGGAAGATGGTAACTTGAACATATGTAGCAGTGCAAATTTCTGTATTTTTTTTAATTTGCTCCATGTGGTTTTTTTTAACTTTTACAATTTAGAAAAGATCATATAATGATCATTTAAAGAGAAAAATCTCAATAAAAGCAATTCATATACACTGTGAACTTGAAACTGAATGCAATAAAGGACTGAGCAAAGAGTAAATTCTTTAACTCCCTAATCTATGACAGAACTGTATATACCATTTTCTGATGGTTGTTGCTAATTCTAATGGTCTGTTTGCACCTGTCCTTCTGAGACACTAGAGCTGCAGATGCTCTTTCAGTGAACCTAAATGGCTTCTGTGTAATCAGGCAGGCAGCGGTGCTGACCCGGGAGGTCTGTAGGCTTAATTACACATGTATAGAGGGTTGAGGGAGGTATAGACCATTTAGAACTAGCATTTGAATATTAATTGGTGTTAGTGACGGCAGAGTTCCAAAGGTACTACCTTTGCAACAGGCATACACAGTCACCCTTGATCCAAAGAGTGAAGTTGTTCAAAGCTGTGCAAAAATGAGTCAAAGCATATTCCCTATAATTTGTGTGTGTGTGTGTGAAAACAAGTGATTAAATACATCAGGGAAAGTCTCAGTCCTGCGCCCTGGGACTCGTGTTCAGCCAATGGCATCAGTAGGGGTGTGTGGGGTGGGGGTGGGGGATGCAGACTTTACCAGATGACAATGTCAGAGGGGGTGACACTAAAATGACTGTCTATAAAGTTTTTGTGCAGTGTTTCAGCAGAAATGTATTATTTTTTATAAAAATATCCGTCGTTAGTTATAACAACAAAAACATTTTTCAAAAGCCCAGCTTACATGCATCAATATGACTATAAGGCTAAAACTCTATGCTAATTTACTTTTTGAACCTTCTAATCTGCCACTGTCAGAGCGTCATTATTACCCAATTACAATGACACTCTGAATCACGTGGTTTCGTCTGCATGCGCTACAAGCATGTGCTGTTGTTTTTGTTGCTGCCGATGTTTCTGCAGTCACTGATTTCTGTCACATTTTCTGGTGTTTTAGCTACAGTATTGTGGTAATTAGTACTTGTGACTCTATATCAATAACTTTTTTGAGAATGAAGTAGTAATTAAAGGAAAACAAGAATTGATAGACGGGAATTACGATTTGCGAGTAACATTAGTACAAAAAACATTACTGAGGATTCTGTATGGTCTGGTACATGAGTTACCGTACTGAGTGACACCAACCCTGGTGATGCCACTATATTCAGCTCACATTCTCAGCTCTTCTTTGCATCATTAAAGCTTGTAGAAAACTTGACTGATCCCTGGAGGGAAGCAGTAGCTAGACAGAGAGGCAGAAACAGATCTACTGGTTTAGAGGGGCAGATCTACAGCATTTCACAGCTCTTCCTGTGGTTACCAAGATGAAGAATAGCAAATACCTGTGTTCAGTAAAACTAGGCAAGAAGACGACATGGCAGCAACACCTGAATATGCTCAAGGAGAAGAACATGGGCCACCTAGAATAGGCTCCATGTGGGACCAGAGATGACTCCTTCTGAGACAATAGTTACAAATTCTCTGCAGATCCAGCCTCAGGCAGGAGGAGGACATGGTACTGATGTCATTATATCCTTTATAATGTGATTCCTAATTAATTGTTGCATTCAACAAAGACTCACCGAGTGCCACAATGGGCCTGGTTCTGTCAATGGTTTTTACTAGATTGATTTGTCATTTTCAATACATGCTTTTGCTTTAAAGACCTGCTATATATTCCATCATCTAAATACAGAGAGAGGTGATTCAGAGTGAAGGTGAGAGCCTTAAAGTAAGCAAAACTTTGTAACTGGACCTCATGGTATTTTGTTTCTTTCTTCTTTCTTTTTTGAATGTTCCTCATGCTCCCAACACATTTTCTGTTGAAGATGTTCGAACTACAATCACAATTGTATCAATATGAAAACCAAATAGTAGTTTTTAAGCATTGACTTTTGAATCAAGAGTTCAAAATCATGGCTCCTTCCCTTTAAGAGTCTAGGAATCCCTGGGTGGCACAAACGGTTAAGTGTTCAACTACTAGCACAAAGGCTGGCAGTTCGAACCCACCCAGAGGTTCCTCAGAAGAAAGGCCTGGCGATGTGCTTCCAGAGGGTCACATCCTGGAAAACCCTAGGGAGCAATTCTACTCTGCACACATGGGGTCGCTATGAGTTGTAATCAACTTGAAGGCAACTAACAACAACAAACCTAGAGTTAACATCTCTAGAACGTGTTATAAGATGAACATTTTTCAGAAATGCAGAGGCAGTTGGAAAAACATGAATAGAAAATTGCCCACTAATACAAATCAGGAGCCCTGGTACCGTAGTGGTTAAGAGCTCAGGCTGCTAACCAAAAAGTTGGTGGTCCAAATCCACCAGATGCTCCTTGGAAACTCTATGGGGCAGTTCTACGCTGTCATATAGGGTTACTATGAATTGGAATTGACTTGATGGCACACAACAACAACAACAATACAAATCAATCACCCTTACTATCTAGCCAGAAGAAAGGAGAAGTCTTTATTTACTCCTTCTATAAGAAGAGGTGGCATAATTCAAACCATTGCAACCCACTGGTTGTTGCTGGGTGCCCTAGTGTTGATTCTGACTCATAGTGACCCTATGTGACAGAGCAGAACTTCCCCATAGGGTTTCCTAGGCTGTAATCTTTATAGGAGCAGATTGCCAGATTCTTCCACGGAGCCACTGGGTGAGTTCAAACCACTAACCTTTTGGCTAGCAACTAAACACTTAACTGTTTGGGCCACTAGGGCTTCTTGCAATCCATTTAGGGGTATGGGTTTTAAACAGTAGCTGCCTAGTACATACCAAACAATATGTCATAAGCTAATTATTCCTCTTCTCACTCTTTGGGTCCCAGAGAGCTAGAGCACGATAGGAAAACCATAATAACTTATACTTTTAGCACAGCCTTCTGGGAGTAGCATGGGGCTACTTGGCACATTACTGCACTTGTTTTCCAAATGTGAAGGTAAACGTAGGATCTCAGTATTGATATCTCGGTCTTTTAGAGTGCATCTCACCTCTAGAATTCTAGCAATGAATGACACAAATGAATACGGTGAAGCTGAGCTAATGGCAGAGCTTTGAGGGTTGACAGAGAAATCGAAGTTAGAGTTAAGTCTTAATATAGACTGGATTTGTTTTTACGCCATGAATGTTTTTGTGATTCTAGTACATGTGCCACTTATTAATGAGTCTCAACCTATTAAACTTTAAATATATAGAACTTTCCCCTAGAATGAAAGCCTGCTGAATTCAATTCATATTGATCTCTGCTTCACAGATGGAATGTAAAAAATATGATGAGAAAATTCTAAAGGTCTATTTTTATTCCTCACTGCTACCTGTGGTTGGTTTACTTGATGATATACCACCCTCACCTCCAGGTTCTGACTTTGACTCTGTGAGATCAGTGGTGAGAACTGGCAGACGATGTTCTCTGATTTGTAAGGAAGAAGTGATGCCACTTCAAGGAGCAGAGCTTGGGGAAGTGAGGTGCAAAATCACCACACTTTAAAATGTAGTTTAGTGAAACCATGTAGCTGTGCAGAGAGGGTGCTGAGGCTCACTGATCCCTTTTCTATTTCTTTTTGTTTCAGTAGTTTTATTCTGCCCTGATTCCATGAGGAATCAATAAAGAACTGTTGTCAAAAGGTTCCTTATTCCCTGCTTATTTGATCACCTCAAAAGAATAAAAGAACAATAAAATAAATCACCAGTGTCAAAGTATCGCTATCAAGTATTATCCATCCATCCAGCCAGCTATATATATGATACATGGGAGGCATTTCAACGGTAGAATTCTTGCCTTCCATGTGGGAGGCCTGGGTTTCATTCTTGGCCAATGTACCTCATATGCAGCCACCACCCATCTGTCAGTGAAGGCTTGTGTATTGCTATGATGCTGAACATGTCTCAGCAGAGCTTCCAGACTCAGATGAACTAGGAAGAAAAGCCTGGTGATCTACTTCTGAAAATCAGCCAACGAAAACTCTACAGATCACAACACTTCGACCTGCAATCGATCATGGGGATAATACGGGACCAGGCAGCATTTTGGTCTATCATGCATGGGGTCGCCATGAGTCAGGGCTGACTTGACAGCAGCTAACAACCACGTATACAGGACATAACGATAAAATGAGGGGTGACCAAAATGGTGAAATGTATTACTCTAAGAATTAATACAAAAGTAAAGCCGCAGTGTAGTCAAACGTAATTTACATTTACATTGAATAACATTTTATATTTGACTTACAGTAATTACATTAGTTAACTCATGTTTTCTGTTACACAAGAACAACAAACAACCCCCAAAAAACATGATATGGAGACCATAAAAGTAAACTTTTCATGCTGTTGTGTGCCATTGAGATGATTCGGACTCATAGTGACCCTATAGTACAGAGTAGAAGTGCCCTATAAGGTTTCCCAGGGTGTAATCTTTATGGGAGCAGACGGCAATGTCTTTCTCCCCTGGAGTGGCTGGTGGGTTTGAACTGCTGACCTTTCGGTTAGCAGCCAACCACTTAAACCACTGTGCCACCAAGGCTCCTTAAACTTTTCATAGTAATCGATAAAGCATTTGAAGTCCTTGACTTTGTTGGAAAGATGCTACTAATGAGAGAAATTTTAATATTTCGGTGAGTTATTGGTTCTATTTTATTTTGTAAATCAAGAACGGCTCTGGCAATGTTTTAAGATATTTCAATTCATTCTAGTATTTTCTTTTGATGCATATGAATTCAATTCTGAAGTTGTTTATCAGCCTGTATCTCAGTTCTCCTTTCAGAGAAAATTTTTTGTTGTGTTACTATGAAAAAAAAAAAAAAAAAAGTCATTTATTTTCTGGAATTGTAAACCAAACTCTTGACAAAAACCAAAGTTTTCTTTACATTGCTTTCCAACCTATTTTGAAATTATTTGTATTAACGTCTCACTTTTTTTTTTAGCTTAGAAATTTGATCTACAACTGCCACCCACTGCCATCGAGTTGATTCTGACTCATAGAGATCCCATAAGACAGGATAGAACTGCCCCATAGAGTTTCCAAGGCTGTGCTTATGGAAGCATTTAGTGTTGTTAATATGAGCCAAAAGTACCATCTGAAAGGAAAATATATTCCTCATAATTGATCATTCATTTATCAGATATTTAGTGTTTACTACATTCAAGTCTATGGTGCTAGATACATGTTTGTTGGAGTCATTGGTGCTCTCAGCTGTGTTTGGTTAGCCTTATTTAGTTTTCCTGCTTCTTGGTCAGCTGTTACTCAATTGCTTGCAGCCAACTATTTTATCTGAAGGAGAAGAATTAATTCATTTTAGAGCAAAAAGGAAGGAGCAGAAAGAGAACCCCCAAGCTGAGGTTTCTGTGGTTGTTGACCAAATAGCTTCTGTCTATTAATTTGATTCAGCTGGAAAGCAATCCCCATTCTAGTTAACTGACCGTTTATCATTAAGAAAGTATTTCCATGTGGCATTTTCTGCACTCCCCAAATGGTTTCTAAATCAAGGCTTTTGCTAAGCCTTAAAACTTCTGTGAGTAGGTTTATGTAGCTTTTTATTACAGAGCCTGAAGTCAGCCTCCTGAACAGATGTTGTTGCTTCTGTTGTCCGCCATTGAGTTGATTCCAACTCATAGCAACCCTACAGGGCAGAGTAGAATGCCTCATAGGGTTTCCAAGGCTGTAATCTTTATGGAGGAGCCCTGGTGGTGCAGAGCCAGGCTGCTGACCAAAAGACTGGCAGTTCAAATCCACCAGCCACTCCTTGGAAAGCCTATGGGGCAGTTCTGCCCTGTCCTATAGGGTCGCTATAAGTCGGAATTGACTCCACGGTGATAGGTTAACCTTTATGGAAAAAAGAGCCCTGATGGCACAATGGTTAAGTGCTAGGTTGCTAGCTGAAAGGTCAGTGGTTTGAACCCACCAGCTGCTCCACAGAAGAAAGATAAGGCAGTCAGCTTCCATAAAGATTACAGCCTTGGAAACCCTATGGGGCAGTTCTGCTCTGTCCTATAAAGTCACTATGAGTTGGAGTAGACTTGACCACAAAGGTTTTACAGAAGCCAGCTGCCACATCTTTCTCCTGAGGAACAGCTGGTGGGTTCAAACTGCCAACCTTTCTGTTGGCAGCCGAGCGCTTAACCACTGTGCCACCAGGGCTCCTTCCTGAACTGATACTCAATCCTTTTAAGGAAGAAAGATGCTAAGAAAGAAATCCTTTGTAAAACACAGTACGAAACAGACCCTGACTGAGCTACTTTTAGCTTCTGATAATGTGCTTTGTATAACGTTTTACTCAAGTTCCTGAGCCAAACTGGGTCCTCAGCCCACACGATGGTTTTTGGAATAATTTCTTTTACCACTAGCCTATGAAATGATAGTTTTAAAAAAGTCACTGTAAACCTTGGGGCTCCCACAGTGGCCTGTGACAGCTGATACACTGAAATGGGAGGAAAACAAGCAATGCAAATGGAAGCCAATTTGCATGACTCCTGGTCAACAGGAAGGAAGCTAATGGGAGGTGCTGTCCGACTATTTTAAAGCCACTTGCCTTGCAAACTGTAGATTTCTCCCACGCTGTTCTGGCGTGTGATGTGATGCCAATATGCACTTCGAGGAAGAGAGATGGATTTGGACAACGTCACGGGTTCAGTCAAGCTTGTCTGAAGCTAAAAGAAAAAGAAAATGTACCTTAGGCTTCATTTAAAATATTAAACTGAAAATTTCCCTTTTAAATATTGAAGATTAAATGCAGGTGACATGATAGAATCTGTTATAAATAACCTGCATAAGTTTCTGTTTACGGTTAATTTTTCAAAGAAGTGAAATCATGACCCACAACAACATGAAATGAACACACGTAAACAATTTATTTTAACTCATTAGCTAATAAGGGGACCAGTAAGATGTTACACTTGATTCCAAGGGGTATGCCGATCAACATAGAAGGTAATAATCAACTGCACCCTACCAGGCAACTTTATTTGCATTTCTATGGATAAGAATTATCTCAGGATCTTTGTGAAAAACAGAAACCTTTGCCCACTACATTTCAGATGTTTAAGCATTCTCCTAGACGTTACGGAAGCCATTTGTTGTTCATTATTTACAACCATGTATCAAATGTTAAGGACATATTCTGTGCCAGGCATTGTGCAAGCCATCAGATGACTTAGAGTCCATCAGATTTGTTTACTGATCAGGTCAAGAAAGATAATGCCTTCTTTCAAGGCAAAGCTGGAGAAGGTTTGTTAGCAGCCACTTTATAAAACTGGAAATTTCCTAAACTCAGGTTCCTGAGCTGTGACAATAACCTACTGGGTATGCAGTGTCCACATGGGCTGCTCTACATTACCCCCACTGATAGGAACATGGAACTCATGATGCCTGCTATACAGTAAGTAATAAAGTCCTTTGTCTCTGGCCCAGGAGTACTGTGTCTTCTGCCAGCATCCATGAGACTGCGGCAGGCAAGTGAGGTATGTGTGACAGCATCTTTCCTGATTTTACTAATGTCTGAGTTGTCCCTGCTCTTCCTACCTTGAAAGGAAATTCCCTTCTTAAATTCCCGCTGTTGAACTACCTAGCATGGGTCCTGTTTACCTAAGTGGATCCGCACTAATACAAAGGGCTATCTCATTATGCCCTAAATGTATTCAGTACATTCACAGTGAAAAACTTCTAAGTTGTTTCCGCTCTTTTGATGCTTGTTGTTGATTTAGATGCCGTTGAGTTGATTTAGGCTCACGACAACTGCTAAAACCAACAAATCCCAATTCTAAAGGATTTTTAAAAAATTTTATTTTATTGTATTTTAAGTGAAAGTTTACAATTCAAGTTAGTCTCTCATACAAAAATTTATACATACATTGTTATGTGACCCTAATTGCTCTCCCTATACTATGACAGCACATTCTTCCTTTCCACCCCTCATTTCCCGTGTCCATTCAACCACCTCCTGACCCCCACTGCCTTCTCATTTCACCTCTGGACAGGAGCTGCCTATTTAGTCTCATGTACCTACTTGAGCTAAGAAGCATACTCTTCATGAGTATCATTTTATGTCCCATAGTCCAGTCTAATCTTTGACTGAAGAGTTGGCCTCAGGAATGGTTTTAGTGCTGGGTTGACAGAGTCCAGGAGCTGTACTCTCTGGGGTTCCTCTAGTCTCAGACCATTAAGTCTGGTGTTTTCACTAGAATTTGAGTTCTGCACCCCACTTTTTTCCTGCTCCAACATGGACTCTGTTGCGTTCCCTGTCAGCGTAGTCACTGGTGGTAGCCGGGCACCATCTAGTTCTTCTGGTCTCAGGCTGTTGCACTCTCTGGTTTATGTGGCCCTTTCTGTCTCTTGGGCTAATGCTTTCCTTGTCTCTTTGGTGTTCTTCATTTTCCTTTACTCCAGGTGGGTTGGGACCAATTGATGCATCTCAGATGGCCGCTTGCTAGCTTTTAAGACCCCAGACATCACTCACCAAAGTAGGATGCAGAACATTTTCTTAAAAAACTTTGTTATGCCAGTTGACCGAGATGTCCCCTGAAAACATGGTCCCCAGACCTCTGTCCCTGCTACTCTGTCCCTCAAAGTGTTTGGTTGTATTCAGGATACTTCTTGGCTTTGGTTTAGTCCGGTTGTGCTGACTTCCCCTGTAATGTGTGCTGTCCTTTCCTTCATCTAAGATAATTCTTGTCTACTATCTAGTTAGTGAATAACCCTCTCCTTCCCTCCTCACCCTCGTAACCATCAAAGAACGTGTTCTGTGTTTAAACCTTTTCTTGAGTTCTTATAATAGTGATCTTGTACAATACTTGTCCTTCTGTGACTGACTAAATTCACTCAGCATTATGTTCTCCAGATTCCTCCACGTTATGTTTCAAGGATTCATCGTTGTTCTTTATTGTTGTGTAGTATTCCATTGTGTGAACATACCATAATTTGCTTCTCCATTCGTCTGTTGATGGACACCGAGGTTGTTTCCATCTTTTTGCTGTTGTGAACGGTGCTGCAATGAACATGGGTGTGCATGTATCTATTAGTGTGACAGCTCTTATTTTTCTAGGCTATATTCCAAGGAGCAGGATTGCTGGATCATATGGTACTTCTATTTCTAGCTTTTTTTTTTTTTTTTTTTTAAATATATATTTTATTGTACTTCAGGTGAAAGCTTACAGAGCAAATAGTTTCTCATGAAATAGTAGTACACATGTTGTTTTTTGACATTGGTTAACAACCCCACAATGTATTAAGCCTCTAAATTCTCAACCTTTTTTTTTGATGAAAATTACAGATGGCCAAAGATACACCGTTTCAAAAATTTCTACATTCACAGTTCAGTGACATTGACTACGCTCTTCCAACTGTGCTGTTATTCTCACTTAAGATGAAGGCTTACAGAAAAAATAGTTATTCATTTAACAGTTACTACACATGTTGCCCTATGACAATGGTTAACAATCTCACAGCACATCAAGAATATCCTTACTCCACCTTGTGTTCCCTATCACCAGGGGGCTTCCTTGTCCCCTTCTGTCTTCTGGACCTTGTCAGTGGACTATTGTACCTCTTTAGTCTCATTTGTTTATTTATTTATTTATTTATTTATTTATTTATTTATTCTTATTTTATTTAAACACCATTTCAAAACTTTTTACTTACACATTTAAGTGATATTGACTATGCTCTTCCAATTGTGCTGCCATTCTCGCCCAAGATGAAGGCTTACAGGACAAAACAGCCTCCCATTTAATAGTTACTACAAATGTTGCCCTATAGCAGTGGTCAACAATCTCACAATACATCGACAGTGTCCTTATTCAATTTGTGTTCCTTATCATCAGTTTCCTACTCTCCCTCTGCCTTCTGGCCCTTGTCACCGGACTCCTGTACATCGTTAGTCCCATTTAGTTTTACTGGGGTGTCCATTCCCAGGCTTAACATCGAACCTTGAAGGTAACTTCCCCTCTGAGCTGAAAGGGTGTCTGGGGGCCACACTCTCGAGGTTTCTCTAGTATTCTTTAGGCCAGTATATCTGGTCTTCTTTTTTTTTTTTTTTTTGGGAGTTAAAATTATGCTCTACATCCTACTCCAGCTCTGCCCAGAACCCTCTGTTGTGATCCTGGTCAAAGGAGTCATTGGTGGTAGCCGGGCACCATCCAGCTGTACTGGGCTCAGTCCCGTGGAGGCCTTGGTAGCTGTGGACCATTAGTCCTTCGGACTAATCTTTTCCTTGTATCCTGTTCTCTTCATTCTCCCTTGTTCCCGAAGGGATGAGATCAGTGGAGTATCTTAGATGGCCGCTCATAGGCTTTTAAGACCCCAGACACTACTCACCAAGGTAGAATGTAGAGCATTATCTTTATAAGTAGTGTCATGCCAATTGAGCTAGATGTTCCCCGAGATCATGGTCCCCAGAGCCCTCCGTCCAACAACTCAGTCCCTCGGGGGGTTTGGATGTGTCTATAGGGCCTTCATGACCTTTCCTTGTGCAGGTTGTTTTAGTTTCCGCTGTACTATGTACTATCTCATCTCTCACCCAAGTTACCACTTACCTATTACCTATTTAGTATCCCCCCCCCCCCCCCCCATCCCTGGTAACCAACAAGGATTGTTACATTTTGCATGTGAATTTTTTCATGGGTTTTTACAATAGAGGTCTCATACAATATTTGTCCTTTTGTGATTGACTTATTTCACTCAGCATGATGTCCTCCAGTTTCATCCATGTTATGAGATGGTTCACCGATTCATTGTTCTTTCTCGTTGCATAGTACTCCATTGTGTGTATGTACCATAGTTTGTGTATCCATTCGTCTGTTGATGGACATCGAGGTTGTTTCCATCGTTTTGCTATTGTGAATAATGCTGCCATGAACATAGGTGTGCATATGTCTATTCGAGTGATGACTCTTATTTCTCTAGGATATATTCCTAGGAGTGGGATTGCTGGATCGAATGGTACGTCTATTTCTAGCTTTCTGAGGAAACGCCATATCATTTTCCAAAATGGCTGTATCATTTTGCATTCCCACCAGCAGTGTATAAGAGTTCCCGTCTCCCCGCAGCCCCTCCAACATTTGTTATTTCCAGTGTTTTTGATTCGTGCCAGTAATGCCGGGGTGAGATGGTATCTCATTGTGGTTTTAATTTGCATTTCTCTAATGGCTAGTGATCGCGAGCATTTCCTCATGTGTCTGTTGGCCATTTGAATGTCTTCCTTGGTGAAGTGTCTGTTCATTTCCTTTGCCCATTTTTTGATAGGATTGGTTGTCTTTTTGTTGTAGAGGTGTTGGATTTTCTTGTAGATTATGGAGATTAGACCTTTGTCTGACTTGTACTGTCCAAAAATTTTTTCCCAGTCTGTAGGTTCTCTTTTAACTCTTTTGGTGAAATCTTTTGAAGAGCATAGATGTTTGATTTTTAGAAGATCCCAATTATCTAGTTTATCTGTTCGGTTTTTTGTGTTGATGTTTATGGTTTGTATCCTGTTAATGCCATGTATTAAGGTCTGAAGTGTTGGTCCTATTTTTTCTTCTATGAATTTTATAGTTTGAGGCTTTATATTCAGGTCTTTGATCCATTTTGAAGTAGTTTTTGTATATGGTGTGAGGTATGGGTCCTGTTTCATTTTTCTACAAATGGATATCCAGTTTTGCCAGCACCATTTGTTAAAAAGACTGTCTTTTCCCCATTTGATGTATTTTGGGCCCTTGTCAAAAATCAGGTGACCGTAGGTGGATGGATTTACATCTGAGTTCTCAATTCTGTTCCATTGGTCAATGTCTCTGTTGTTGTACCAGTACCAGGCTGTTTTGAGTACTGTAGCTGTATAGTAGGTTCTCAAGTCAGGTAGTGTGAGTCCTCCAACTTTATTCTTCTTCTTCAGTAGTGCTTTACTTATTCGGGGTTTCTTCCCTTTCCATATAAAGTTAATAATTAGTTTTTCCATCTCTTTGAAGAATGCTGTTGGTATTTGTATCGGAATTGCATTGTATTTGTAAATTGCTTTAGGTAGAATTGCCATTTTCACAATGTTGAGTCTGCCTATCCATGAGCATGGTATGTTTTTCCATTTATGTAGATCCCTTTGGGTTTCATGCAGCAGTGTTTTGTAGTTTTCTTTGTATAGGTCTTTTATATTCCTGGTCAGATTTATTCCCAAGTATTTTATCTTTTTAGGGGCTATTGAAAATGGTATTGATTTCCTGATCTCCTTTTCATCGTTCTCTTTACTGGTGTATAGGAATCCAACTGATTTTTGAATGTTTATCTTGTATCCTGCTACTCTGCTGAATCTTTCTATTAGTTCCAGTAAATTTCTCGTGGAGTCTTTAGGGTTTTCTATGTATAGTATCATATCATCTGCAAACAGGGAGAATTTAACTTCTTCATTACCAATTTGGATGCCCTTTATTTCTTTCTCTTGCCTTACTGCTCTAGCGAGAACTTCCAGCACAATGTTAAATAGGAGTGGTGATAAAGGGCATCCTTGTCTTGTTCCTGTTTTCAGGGGGAATGTTTTCAGCCTTTCTCCATTAAGAATGATGTTGGCTGTTGGTTTTGCATAGATGCCCTTTATGATGTTGAGAAATTTCCCTTCTATACCTATTTTATTGAGAGCTTTTATCAGGAATGGGTGTTGGACTTTGTCAAATGCCTTTTCTGCATCAATTGAGATAATCATGTGATTTTTTTCTTTCCTTTTATTTATGTGGTGGATTACGTTGATGGATTTTCTAATGTTAAACCATCCTTGCATACCTGGTATGAATCCTACTTGGTCGTGGTGTATTATTTTTTTGATATGATACTGAATTCTATTGGCTAAAATTTTGTTCAGAATTTTTGCATCTATATTCATGAGAGATATTGGTCTGTAATTTTCTTTTTTTGTGATGTCTTTGCCTGGTTTTGGTATCAGCGTTATGCTGGCTTCATAGAATGAATTTGGAAGTGTTGCTTCCTCTTCTATGCTCTGAAATAACTTGAGTAGAACTGGTACGAGCTCTTCTGTAAATGTTTTGTAGAATTCTCCAGTGAAGCCATCTGGGCCAGGGCTTTTTTTGGTTGGGAGTTTTTTTATTACCTTTTCAATCTCTTCTCTTGTTATGGGTCTGTTCAGATTTTCAATATCACTTTGTTGTAGTTTGGGTAGGCCGTATGTTTCTAGAAATTTATCCATTTCCTCTAGGTTTTCAAATTTGTTGGAATATAGTTTTTCATAATATTCTGTTATAATCCTTTTTATTTCAGTTGGGTCTGTTGTAATGTCCCCCATTTCATTTCTTATTTGGGTTATTTGTGCCCTCTGCTGTTTTTCTTTTGTCAGTCTGGCCAGTGGTTTGTCGATTTTGTTGATTCTTTCAAAGAACCAACTTTTGGTTTTGTTGATTCTTTCTATTGTTTTTCTGTTCTCTATTTCATTGATTTCTGCTCTGATCTTTACTATTTCCTTTCTTCCGGTGGTTGTAGGCTTTTTTTGTTGTTCTCTTTCTATTTGTTTGAGTTCTGTAGTTAATGTTTTGATTTTGTCCCTTTCTTCTTTTTTGATATGTGCATCTATTGCTATAAATTGTCCTCTGAGGACTGCCTTTGCTGTGTCCCAAAGGTTTTGGTATGATGTGTTTTCATTTTCATTTGATTCTAGGAATTTTTTAATTCCATCTCTGATTTCTTCTATTACCCATTGATGTGTAAGCAGATTATTATTCAGTTTCCATGTGTTTGATTTTTTTTCCTTGCTCTTTCTAGTGTTAATTTCTACCTTGATGGCATTGTGGTCAGAGAAGATACTGTGAATTATCTCAGCATTTTGGATCTTGTTGAGGATTGCTCTGTGGCCTAAGATGTGGTCTATTCTGGAGAACGTTCCACGTGCATTGGAAAAGAATGTGTACTTTGCAGCGGTTGGATGGAGTGTTCTATATATGTCTATGAGGTCCAGTTGGCTGATTGTGTCCTTTAGGTCTTCTGTATCTTTGCTGAGTTTCTTTTTAGTTGTTCTGTCCTTTACTGAGAGTGGTGTGTTGAAGTCTCCTACTATTATTGTGGAACTGTCAATTTCTCTTTTCAGTGCTGTTAGAGTTTTTTTTATGTATTTTGGAGCCCTGTCATTGGGTGCATAGATATTTATTATGGTTATGTCTTCATGATGGATCATCCCCTTAATCATTATATAGTGTCCTTCTTTGTCTTTTATGGTAGATTTTGTTTTAAAGTCTATTTTATCTGAGATTAGAATTGCCACTCCTGCTCTTTTTTGATAGTTGTTAGCTTGATATATTTTTTTCCAACCTTTGATTTTTAATAAATTCACATCTTTGTTTCTAAGATGTGTCTCTTGTAGACAGCAAATAGATGGATCCTGTTTTCTTATCCATTCTGCCACTCTCCGTCGCTTTATGGGTGCATTGAGTCCATTTACGTTCAGTGTAATTATTGATAGATGTGAGTTTGTTGCTGTCATTTTGTAGTGCTTTTTTTTGTGATGCTGAAGTTTTCTTTGTTCTTCTTACTCTCTTGTGCTGAGTTCCTTTTGTTTGTGGATTTTGTGTTCATTTCTTTTGTTTTTGTAGGTTTTGTTTTTGTTGAGACTTTATGTTTTTCGTCTTTATTTTTATGAGTTGGTTTGTTAACTTTTTTTGTGGTTACCATGAATTTTACCCTTATCTTTATAATTTTGAAGCAGTCTACCGTTACTTGGTATCGCCTTGCCTTCTTCTCCTTTAGAAGGTTCTATACCTATGCCGTTTGTTCCCTCTTTCATTGTTTTGATGTTGTTGTCATCCTTTGATTGATTTCTCTGATTCCCTGTTGTATATCTTTTGTTTTTGGAAAGTCGTCTGTAGTTCAGTTCCTAGAATGGTATCTGGTTCATGTTAACCTGCATCCTAGGTCCTAGGTCCTGCCTGAGGGCTTAAGCTGTTTGTCCTCAGATCGAAGAACTCCCTTTAATAATTCTTGTAAGTTTGGTTTGACTTTTGCATATTCCTTTAGTTTCTGTTTATCTGGAAATGACCTAATTTCACCATGAAATCTGAATGAGAGTTTTGCAGGATATATTATTCTTGGCTGACAATTTTTTTCTTTCAAGATTTTATATATGTCATCCCATTGCCTTCTTGCCTGCATGGTTTCTGCTGAATAATCTGAGCTTAGTCTTATTGTTTCTCCTCTGTATGTGACTTCTTGTTTTTCCCGAGCTGCTCTCAGGATTCTTTGTTTGTCTTTAGTTTTAGCGAGTGTGAATATGATATGTCTTGGTGATTTTCTTTTGGGGTCTATTCTATATGGGGTTCGTTGAGCTTCTTGGATGACCAGCTTTTCATCTTTCATGATATTGGGAAAGTTTTCTGTCAGCAGTTCCTCAATGATCCTCTCTGTGTTTTCTGTTTTCTTCCCCTGTTCTGGTATGCCAATCACTCGTAAGTTTTTGCTTTTAATTGTGTCCCACGTAACTCTCAGGGTCTCTTCATTTTTCTTTGTTCTTTTTTCTGAGTTTTCCTGAAACAGAGTTGTATCCAAGTGTTTGTCTTCAGTTCCACTGATCCTGTCTTCCATGGTTTCAAATCTACTTCTCAGCCCTTCTATGACACCGTCCATTTCTGAAATCTTGTTGTTTATCTTTTGGATTTCTAATTGTTGTTTTTGTATAATTTCGAGTTGTGAATTTATTTTGGCATTTTGTTCTTGCATCATCTTCCTGAATTCTTCCAATTTTTTGTCTGTATTTTCCATAAATTTGTCTATTTTTTCCTCATGTTTGTCAGCTTTTTGCCTCAGTTCTTGGAAAATTCCGAGTATTAGTGATTTGAGTTCCGTATCAGGTACTTCTAGTGCATTTTCTTCCACAGGAGAGTTATCTGGTGTTTTAATTTGGACGCCTATTGGAGCCATCTTGTCTTGTTTTTGTAAATGTTTTGATATTGTTTGCTGTTTTCGGGGCATTCAGTAAATATTTCTCTCGTTTATTGATTGTAGATTTTTTTTTTTTTTTTTTCGTTCTTGTGGTACAGCTGGGCAGATCTAGTTGAGGAGGAGCCACTGGGATGGGTTGCTTGTGGCACTCACCGCAGCCACCAGAACGGTCGGTAGTCAGTGCTGGGCAGGTTCCAATAGGGCGTGCCTGCACCGCTTGGTGATGTGATGTCTAGTGCACGGTGCAGGTAGGTAGGGTGCAGCGGGAAGATGGTTATGTGTGAAGCTAAGCTGGATATGGGAGAGAGGAGAGAGGAGGAGGAGCAAAAAGCGTACAAACATAAAAGAATGCTAGAGGAGTTTGTCGTTGGAATGTACAGATGAGAGACTATGGGATGGAGGAAACCAGAAGGGGGAAGAGAAAGAAAAGGAAAGAATGACCAAATGAAAATCAGAAAAGTTAAAAAACTGCAAAGTTCCCAGGGATCGCACCGATGCAGCTATGAGGTCTGGGGGGGTCGGTCTCAATTTTCACAGCTCAGCCTGGCCAGAAGGTACAGAGGCATACATCGCCTGGTATTCAGGGATCAGAAAGAGAAGGAAGAGATAGAGGGACAAGAAATTAAGCAATGAAGAAAGACAAAAGAGAAAAAGAGGTAAAATATGACAAAACTAATCAAAAAAGGAAGAAAAATAAAATTGAGGGGAAAAAAAAAAAAAAAAAAGGGCAACACCAGCAGTCAGTGCCTACAAATGGGACCCAGAGAGCCCCCACTCAGGGGCGCGAATTCCAGGAAGCCGATAGTCTCGGGGTTAAGTGACCGTGGCCACGGGAAGCAGAGGGGCCAACGAACAAAGGCCTCAGTATCCCACCCGCGCGGGAGCCCAGACCTGGAAACAGCCACACGCCCGAACGCAGCCCTACAGCCCCGCAGGAGAGAGCAGAGACGGCCCTCGGAACCAGACACCCAGGCAAAAGGAGGGGGAGGCGGCAGGAAAAGGTCCGCTAGGTGCCAGCAAACGGCTCCCAGAAAGCCCCCAGCCCGGGCGCGCGGAACCCAAGCACCGGCGCCCCCCCGCCCAGGGACCCCGGCCACGGAAAGCAGAGGGGCGAACGAACAAAGGCCCCGGGATCCCACCCACGCGGGAGCCCAGACCCAGAAACAGCCACACGCCCGCACGCAGCCCTACAGCCCCGCAGGAGAGAGCAGAGACGGCACTCGGAACCAGGCACCCAGGCAAAAGGAGGCGGAGGCGGCAGAGAAAGGTTCGCTAGCTGCCAGCAAACGGCTCCCAGAAAGCCGCCAGCCCAGGTGCGCGGAATCCAAGCACCAGCACCCCCCAGC
Source organism: Dugong dugon (assembly GCA_030035585.1). NCBI lineage: Eukaryota > Metazoa > Chordata > Mammalia > Sirenia > Dugongidae > Dugong > Dugong dugon. Next base: position 106,873,425 of record CM057466.1, on the reverse strand, counting down.
CCAGAGACCCTGGCCACGGAAAGCAGGGGATCCCCAGCTGAGGCGGAGAGGGGTGGGTGGTGGGAGAGCGCGCACCGCAGTTTACCGGTCGTTCTGTCTCCGACCAGATGCTCTGCAAGGCTGTTCTCCCGTTTGCTGGTCTCTGATAGGAATCCAAGATGGTGGATCCGCGCTGCGTTAGCTGGTAAGGAATCTCTGCCTGAGTCTCTCCTCGCTCTCCGTTCTCTTTTAGTATTCTCACTCCGTTTGGTGTTTGGCTGAGTTCTTTATCTCTTCATTTGGTGTTCTAGGGTTTCAGGATTGTTGATTCTCTGTTAGGCTTAGTTTTTCGGATCTTTGCTGTGGAGGGACGGCGTGGTGTTTCTGCCTAGAGCGCCATCTTGCCCCTGTCTATTTCTAGCTTTTTAAGGAAGTGCCAAATTGATTTCCAAAGTGGTTGTACCATTTTACATTCCCACCAGCAGTGTATAAGTGTTCTAGTCTCTCCATAACCTCACCAACATTTATTATTTTGTGTTTTTTGGATTAATGCTAGCCTTGTTGGGGTGAGATGGTATTTCATTGTAGTTTTGATTTGCATTTCTCTAACAGCTAATGATTGTGAGCATTTCTTCATGTGTCTGTTAGTCGCCGGAATGTCTTCTTTGGTGGAGTGCCCGTTCATATCCTTTGCCCATTTTTTAATTGGGTTATTTGTCTTTTTGCTGTTGAGGTTTTGCAGTATCTTGTAGATTTTAGAGATTAGACGCTGCTCGGATTTGTCGTAGCTAAAATTTTTTTCCCAGTCTGTAGGTTGCTTTTGACTCTTTTGGTGAAGTCTTTTGATGAGCCTAAGTGTTTGATTTTTAGAAGTTTGCAGTTATCCAGTTTCTCTTCTAGTGTTTGTATATTGTTACTTATGGTTTGTATTCTGTTTATGCCATGTATTAGGGCTCCTAGCATTGTCCCTATTTTTTCTTCCATGATCTTTATTGTTGTCGATTTTATATTTAGGTCTTTGCTCCATTTTGAGTTAGTTTTTGTGCATAGTGTGAGGTATGGGTCTTGTTTCATTTTTTTGTGGATGGATATCCAGTTATGCCAGCATCCAATTCTAAAGGATTTTTGAGAAACTTAAAAAAAATACATTTAAGTCAGTATTTCATCTAGGGAATTTATTTTGTGTATGTGCAAGCTGGATTATGACTACTGTTTACCAAAGAGTCCTCAATTGTCCTACCATTATTGGGCATTTACATATATTTTTTTTTACAAAAAAAAGACATTTAATTTTCAAGAATTTAAGAAGAATTTTGCCTTTTAAATAAGTCCTCTCATATCTCCAATTTGTGTATCTGTGTTTTCCTTTGGTAATTTTTCCTATATTTTTATTTTTTCTTTTAGAGAGAATTAAGGTTTTTATTTATTTAAAGTATTTTTTCAGTTTCTCTTATTACATGTAACTCTTATCATAATTTCCTCCTCCTGTTTTTCTTAAGTTAGTTTCTTGTCCTTTTCTACTGTCTGAAGTTGAGTATTTCCATTTAATTCTTATTTATCGATTGATGAAAACATTTGCGTGTGATTGCCACTTTGTACACTTTCCAATGGTTTGATAAAGAGAATAAAAATCATTCTATCCTAAAATTCTGATTGTAGTAGTATTCTGTGATGGTAGTAGTATTTCTTCTTTTATAAAAAAAAATGCTGATTTTTTTGAGGTATTACTTTTTGTGCATATTTTGTTTTCTGTTATAATGCATTATAGTCAGAGAATGTAGCCTGAGTAATTTCCATATTTGGAAGTTTATTTTTCATTTTTATCTATTTTACATGGCCAGTTTCTGTGTGTGTTTCATAGGTGCATTAAAAGATGCACAGATGGATGTTCTCTCTTTTTCTATGTATATATGTACACATATACTATTCACTCTGTAGTTTCTTCTTCTCTTTTTAATTTCTGATTTACTTATCAAGATATGAAGGAAAGTGTTAATTTCAAATTACTTAAATAGCCATATCTGCCCATTTCCTCTTGTGTTTAAAAGTATTTTTATACATGAAAATGGACTTCTTTTTGACACAGAAAACTTCCTGTTTTATGGTTCTGCAATATTTTCTATTCTTTAGCTATATTGTTAAATTTACTTAAAAAAAGTTCTCCACAACTGTCCCAAGATTCAACCTCAGCCCCTACTCTTCTAAATAAAAGGGTTTATCTCCTTTTACTTTTTTCCAGCAAGTCTGAACTTCTTTTTCAAGAGTGGTGTTGTTCATCATCCACTAATACCATCTTTTTTTCCATTGGCATTTGGCCTGGGTGGAATTCCTGGACATTTTCAACATGTTGTTGTGTGCCATCAAGTCTTCCAAATATAGATAATACCTTACCTTATTTTCTGCTTATGTCAAATATTAAATTTTTAAAATTCCCTTTGTCATCAGCCCTGGCTTCTGACCCAGAAGTAATTTATGTTATTTAGTTAAATCCTCATAAAATTCCTGAAAAACAGGAACGGGATGAAGTGTCCCTTTTAAAATGAGAGGAAGTTGAGGCTTTGAGATATCAAGGGACTTTCCTAAGGCCATATAACTGGTGGAAGCATTGAGAATTATGATGCTGTTCTGTACTTCTGTGCTTTTATTCTAACCAAGAGATCCCATAAAATGTCTATCAAATGAACTTGCATCATAAGTAGTATTAGATAATGTATTACTTTTTTGTAGGACAGTAGGGCGTCTACATCACGTTTGGCCTGGCTGGTGACTGCTTTGATCGATAAAGTACGGTAGATATGACATTATGTATGTTCCCAAAATGACCTTTAAGATATTTAAAGCAGTTTCCTCTTTTTTCATCTTGTTGTTCTGAGTCATCATGTAAGTCTGACTATTCTGAGGCTGTCATAGTTCGAGGAAGCCCAAGATAACTAAATGGATAGACCACGTAATTCAAGGTTTGAATCTTTTGTAAGAGAATCTGTCTTAAGACTTTGCCTCCCCCTGTGATGAACACTGGGGCCCTGGTGGCATGGTGGTTAAGCATTTGGCTGCTAACCAAAAGGTCGACAGTTTGAATCCACCAGCTGCTTCTTGGAAACCCTATGAGGCAGTTGTACCCTGTCCTATATGGGAGCTATGAGTCAGAATCCATGGCAACAGGTTTGGTTTTTGGTTGATGATAAACATTAATGCTAATTTGTATTCCCCTATATAAAATTCATCTATGTAAAAATAAGTTAAACCAAATTTTCCTTTCACTCCGTATCTCCCTAGCGATTGCCTAGAAATTTTAAAATTCTATTAGTCTGTGAGAGAGATCTATACAATTTAGCATTTATGAACTAGCATTTCTGAGTCATTCCCCACATGCCCAGCAATGTGCAAACTGGGTTCATATGTTATCCCATTTAATATTCAAATAAACTGACAGCAAATATACCATCAGAATTTTGCAGACAAGAAAAGTGAGGTACAGAGATAATTTGCTCCTGGTGACACAGGCAGTGAGTGAGGTCTCTGGGACTTCAGAGCTCCCAAGGTTCTTCCTCTTCACAACTCACTAAATTACTGTATCCCTCTTCTTCAGGGAGCAGATGAGAATTATACCAGATGGGTAAATTCCACTGGAGCAGGGCAGGAATGTGGGTGCCTCTTTCCTCTTTTCCAAGTAGAACACCATGATATGTAGGGTGGAAATCACCTGGTTATTAAGCACACGGACTTGGCTACCAGCAGACCAGACATCAAATATGCCATGGGGCTAGTCATTTGACCTCAGCAAGGTCCTTCAACATTTTTTAAAAATTATTATTCTCTTTCTCCTTCTCTATAAATTGGAGTTAATGTAAGCTGTCTTAAGTGTCTGGGACAGTGGTGGTGTGGTGGTAGAATTCTCCAATTCCATAAGGGAGACTTGGGGTTTGATTCCCAGCCAGTGTACCTCATGTGCAACCACTGCCCATCTATCAGTGGAGGCTTGTGTATTGGTATGATGCTGAACAGGTTTCCACAGAACTTCCAGACTAAGACAGACTAGGAAGAAAGGCCTGGCGATCTACTTCTGAAAATCAGCCAGTGCAAACGCTATAGATCACAACAGTCCAATCTACAACCGGGCATGTATTGTTCCAGTTCCATCCTGCATGGGGTCACGATGAGTCTGGGGCTGATTCAATGGCAGGTAAGATAACAATCTTAAATGTTATTATGATTATGTAGGATGATACTCTTAGAGTGAAAAGCACAGCGTTTTTCACACATGAAGTGCTCCATAAAGATGGCTTCATTATTATTGCTACTTCTGCACAGGAGAGAAGATATAGACCAGAGTTGTATGTGTATTTGTAGTTGAGGCATTGAAATTTGTCCACATTACACTATCCAAAAAAGGACACTAGTGGCAAAGGCATATTTTTGGATCTAAGATTAAGAACTAGACAGAAGCATAAAACTCAAGGAATATGAATACTATGGGCAGGTGGGAAAAGCTGGGAGGTAGATGGGAAACAGGTGACCAATTTTCGTAGCAGGGTTTTTGTTTGCGTACAATAATAACTCGGAAACGATAATCCCAGTTTTGCATATCCATGTTCCCTGGCATGACTGAGACAAGGCGGACCTGGCTAGTGAAAGACATTGCAAATAAGAAGCACATAAGCAGCAAAGTACAAGTGGCTGAGAAACATGGTAATTGGAAATGCATGTGAGTTGTAAAAATATGCTGAATGTAAGTGCACTCCTAGTTGAAGGCATTTTGTTTTATTCTTAAAAAAGAGCTCATGAAACTTGAGAACTGAATGGGAATAGAGACACTAGAGACCTCAAGCCTGCCAAGCTTGGCCTGTGTGGCTTCATGAAAAAAGTCTCTGAAGCCTGAGTGTTTACAGGCAATTGGTTTCTCACAGACTTGACTTAATTTTCAGTAGAGGACACCTCACACTTAATTTTCCATTTTATTCAAGATAAATGGAAAGGCATTCAGAGACATGTTGCTGAGTTTGTACCAGATAAACAAATTAAATGTGGTTTACACAGCCATTTAATAGAAATTGCTAGATGTCATTTCAACTGCACTTTGTAGAATATTATTCTCATGAAACTTGAAACAAAATGGTTGTTATTATTATAGATCTTAAACCACGTATTGACCAGAATACTTTCAGATAGTATGAACAAGCTGGGTTTTAGAATAATATCAGAAAGTATTATGAGCATCTACATAAATATTTTGAGCACCATTCTCATGTGTAATCAGTAAGGCTTTTAAATATTTACACACTCTGTAAGTATATGCATTTACAGAGCTACTCTTTGAATTAAAGGAACATGATGAATACGTATTAAAACATTAAATTCCATAGACGTTTTAAATAAAAGTTTTGCTTTCCTCTGATTTTGAAATGTATACATATTTAGAAGCTGTAGGAAAGTTTATATAATTAATTTCTAATGTCTGCACATAATGAAAACTGGGATGAACGTTTAGTGGTGGTTATAACAATTTTATCCATTTAAATATAAAACAAAGATGTCACTTTGAGGACTAAGGTGTGCCTGACCCAAGTCATGGTGTTTTCAGTCACCTCATATGCATGTGAAAGCTGGACAATGAATAAGGAACACCAAAAAGAACTGTTGCATTTAAATTATGGTGTTGGTGAAGAATATTGACTATACCATGGACTCCAGAAGAGTGAACACATCTTTCTTGGAAGAAGTACAGCCGAAGTGCTCCTTGACTTTGTCTCACATAATTTGGACATATTATCAGGAGGAAGCAGTCCCTGGAGAAGGACATCATACTTGGAAAAGTGCAGGGTCAGTGAAAAAGAGGAAGACCCTCAATGAGATGGACTGACACAGTGGCTGCAACAGTGGGCTCAAACATAGCAATGATTGTGAGGATGACGCAGGACTGGACAGCGTTTTGTTCAGTTGTATATAGAGTCACTATGAGTCGGAATTGACTAGACAGCAGCTAACAACAACAAGAAATACAAAGCTAAATTTTTCTTTCACCAACCATGTCATAAATCAGCTAATAATTACCAAGCCTTTCTTAAAGGCCAGATGATACTCTAACCTTATTTAGTAGATATTATTATTGTCTCCTTTAAGAAGAAGAAACTGAGGACAGAGAAGGTAAGTAACTTGCCCAAGGTCACACAAAAGCTTAATTACAGCCTTTCTCTAGAGTCCATCTCCTCAACCACTGTGTTATGCTGAGTGTATACTGCATATGCGTTCACTGAATACATACCAGGAATTCAGAGCTATGCTCATACTCACTGATAGTAGCTTTACTCATCTCCCCATGCCATTTTTTTTTTGTAATGAAAATATACACAAGAAAATGTTCACCAATTTAATGATTTCTACATGTATAATTCAGAGACATTCATTACATTCTTCACGTTGCGCACCCATTATCACCATCCTTTTCCAAATTATTCCACCATCATTAACATAAACTCTCCCTTTCCCTCCCATCCCTGGTCACCAGCAATAATCTTTGGTTTCTGATACTTGCTTATTTCATATAAATGAGATCAAACAGTATCTGTCATTTTGCAACTAATTTATTTTACTAAGCATAATTTTTTCAAGGTTCATCCACATAATGGCATACATCAGGACTTCATTTCTCTTCATGGCTGAGTAATATTGCATTGTATGTGTGTACCACATTTCGTTTATCTATTCCTCTGTTGATAGATATTTCAGTTGTTTTCACCTTTTGCTACTGTGAAAAGTACTGCAATGACACTGGTGTACAGGTTTCTGTTTGCATTTCTACTTTTACTTCTTTATAGCGTATACTTAGGATTGGGATTTCTGGGTCATACAGTAGTTCTGTCACTTACTTTGGACATGTTATTAGGAGAGAGCAGGCCCGGGAGAAGGACATCATGTTTGGTAAAGTGAAGGGTCAGTGAAAAAGAAGAAGACCCTCAATGAGATGGATTGACACAGTGGCTGCAACAATGGGCTCAAACATAGCAACGACTGTGAGGATGGCACAGGATTGGGCAGTGTTTCGTTCTGTTGTATATAGGGTCACTGTGAGTCAGAACCGACTTGACGGCACCTAACAAGAAAACACAGTAGTTCTGTGTTCAACCTTTTGAGGCACCGTCAAACTGTCTTCCACAGTGGCTGTACCATTTTACTTTCCCATCAGCAGTGGATGAGGGTTCCAGTTCTCCACAACCTCGTCAACACCTACTATTTCCCATTTTTTTTTTTATCACTGTCATTCTAATGGGGGTAAGGTGGTATCTCATTTGCATCTCCCTAATGGTTAATGACATTGAACATCTTTTCATGTGCTTGTTGGTCACTTGAATATTCTCTTTGGTGAAATGTCTGTTCAAAACGTCCTTTACCCATTTTTGGATAGCAGACCCTTATCAGATACATGGTTCCCAAAAACTTTCACAATCTGTAGATTATTTTGTCACTTTGTTGATAAAATACTTTGATGAAAAAAAATATTTAATTTGTATGAGGTACCATTTATCTATTTGCTGCTTGTGCTTTTGTTGTAATATTTGATAATTCATTGTGAAAAGCTAGGCCCCGCAGCCATGCCCTATATTTTCTCCTAAGAATTTTATAGTTTTAGTTTTCACATTTAGGTCTTTGATGCATCTTGAATTGTTTTTTGTGGATGGTGTGAGGCATGGATCCTGTTCCATTTTTCTGCAGGTGGAAATATAATTTAGCCAGAACCATTTATGAAAGAGACTCTTCCTTCCTGCATTGAGTGAAATTAGAACTCTTGTGGGAAATCAGTTGACCAAGAGTTTCCAAGGAGTGGCTGGTGGATTCGAACTGCCGACCTTCTGGTTAGCAGACATAACTCTTAATTATAGCATCACCAGGGTTTCCAGTTGACCACAGAAGTATGGATTTATTACTGGACTCTCAGTTGGTCTATATGTCTATTATTATACCAATATCAGGCTGTTTTAATTACTGTGGCTTTACAGTATCTTTTGAAATCAGGAAGTGTGAATCCTCCTACTTCAACATTGGTTTAGCTACTTGGTGTCCCTTGTCCTTCCATATAAATTTGAGGATTGGCTTCTTCATTTCTGCAGAGAAGGATGTTGGAATTTTGATGAAGATTGCATTGAATTTATAGATTGTTTTGGGAATTACTGACACGCTAACTATATTAAGCCTTCCAACATGAACATGGACTGTCCTTCCATTTATTTCAGGATGTTTTATTGTTGTCTATGTACATGTCTTTTGTCTTCCTGGTTAAATTTATTCCTAGGTATTTTATTCTTTTAGATGCTATTGTGATAATGTTTCCTTAATTTCCTTTTCTGCTTTCTCATTGATGATAGATGGGAACATGAACGATTTCCGTGTGTTGACTTTGTACCTTGCCACCTTGCAGAATTCATTCTCCATGTAATTCTTACAGTAACTTCTTATATTTTAGTTTGCTCATGACTGGTCTACGTTTTTGTTTCCACTTTACAGCACTGTCTCAAAGAGGAGACAGTCTGATTCATTGGGTTGTATGTGTGTATGTTATATATTTGTATGCTGAGTCCATTTGAACTTATTGTTTTCATTTAAGAAATACTGCTGCTTCATCACACACTTCTAATCTTACATTATAAAAGGAAATAAGATAATTTATTTTTAATAATTATTCAGAAGGTTCTTTACTGTTGGGATAGTAGGGATTTTTTAGTTAAATGTGTGGATTTGACTTTATTTCTTATATTTCTAGTAATAAGAGCATGTAAAGTAGCAAATGATATAGAAGACACTGTACTTGTTTTCAAGAAAAGAAATGTTACGCGAGACTCTACCATTCGTTTTTACTATAGCCAGTGGAGTGTAAGAAAATTAGAGAATTGGCAGCTCTGACAGCAGCACATTCAGCAAGTCCTGAATGAGTGTTTTAGGCATCTTGATGGTATTTCAATAACAGTGATGATATTTGTCCTTAAATTGTGCACAGAGATTTTTCTGGTGACTAAAAGGCAGGAATTACCAGACTACAGGAGTATTCCAAGTGCTGTGTTTTAAAAGAACACACTGTAATTCTTATTATGTGAGACTATTTATCTACAGATATGTTTTAAGAATATCCACATTGTTAGAAATTACTACTGACAGTTTCCCTTCATTTTATTTACTTCTGATAAGATATCAGAGTTTTTTTTTTTCTTTCATTCATGTAGGCTAGGGTGCTTCTTACCTGTGGACATTTTATAACACCTGTCAAGATTAAAAACATAAAAATAAATTTAAAAAGAAAGCTTCCTTCACATCATGTATGTTGTTGCATGTGTGCGTGTTTAAGAGATTCATGAAAATCTAAAACTAAATTATTTTGGGCCATTTGAGGTCTTTTCTTCCATGATGATTTCAGAGAATACTCAACCTTGCTAGGCTAAATCATATTGAGATGAAATCACATTGGCACATCTATGACATGGTTTCTGATGAATGACTTCTATCACAAAGAAAGTCATAACTTTCCATGATAACACTGCAGAAGTGTGAGAAAGCATCTATAGGTTCCTTTGGCAACACAATTCAAAGAACTGTTGGTTCTAAGGACAATACTGATCTCTGTGAAATGCAAAAAAAAAATTCTAGCAGTGCCATTTTTGTTCAAATACGTAGCTTTAATAACTTCCTCAAATATTGGAATACTAGTGATCTCTTAGAGATAGTTCTAGTGTAAAATTTATTATGATGGTTTAATTCTTCCATGCACCCAAAACATGAAACTCTCTTGTAAAATAAGACTGTTGCTGTTGTCGTTAGGTGCTGTAGAGTCAGTTCCAACTCATAGCGACCCTATAGGACAGAACGAACTGCCCTATAGGGTTTCCAAGGAATGGCTGCTGGATTTGAACTGCCAACCTTTTGGTTAGCAGCCAAGCTCTTAACCACTATGCCACCAGGGCGCCAAAAAAATAAGACTAGTATGGGGTGACATATATAGACTACTTAAGATTGCAGTCCTTTTTTCTACCATGACCACTTTCTGATTCTCACTTGGATGCAAGAGTGCAAAGCAGTAGCTTTACATCTGAATGAAAAAGGGTGTCTTCTTAAACTGAGATGCTCCCAAAGAGTTGAACCCGTCCCCATGCACCACCCCCCCCCCAAAAAAAAAAAAAACACTGCCATTGAGTCGATTCTGACTCATAGTGGCCATATAGGACATAGTAGTACTGCCCCATAGAGTTTCTAAGGCTGTAATCTTTACAGAGCAGGCTTCTACCATCTTTCTCCCATGGAGTGGTTGCTGAGTTCAAACCGCTGACCTTTTGGTTAGCAGCTGAACACTTAATTACTGTGCCACCAGGGCTCCTCCAATGAGTTGACTATCAAAGAAATTAATCTGGCTCCACTGTCTTGACAATATGAACAAGCCCATGTGGTGTGTTTATTATTGTTTATCCAAATTTTGTAATGTTGATGTCATACCCGTCTGATTAACTGTATTAAGTTATGGAAAACTTTTGGTGTTTTAAGGAGGAAAAGGACATGAGATAATCTTGCTCTGGGCAGTACAAACTATTTGATTCCACTTGAGAGAAAAACTGTTTGTTGTTCCTGTCTTATATTCCCCTTACTACTATATTAAGCACAAAATAAGCATTTAAAAAACTTGTGAATGGTTAAAAATAGTCAACTCTATTTAAAATCTTCTTAATCGAAGATCGAAGAAGTAATTAAAAAAACTTCTAACAAAAAAAATCCCTGGCCCTGACAGCTTCACTAGAGAATTCTACAAAGCTTTCAGAGAAGGGTTAATACCACTACTACTGAAGGTATTTCAGAGCTTAGAAAAGGACGGACTACTCTTGAACTCATTCTATGAAGCCAGCATAACCCTGATACTAAAACCAGGTAAAGACACCCCACAAAAAAGGAAATTACAGACCAATATCCCTCATAAACATAGATGAAAAAATCCTCAACAAAATTCTAGCCAATAGAATTCAACAACATATCAAAAAATAATTCACCATGACCAAGTAGGATTCACATTAGGTATGCAGGGATGGTTCAACATTAGAAAAGCAATCAAAGTAATCCATCACATAAATTAAAAAAAGATAAGAAACACATGATGTTATCAACTGATGCAGAAAAGGCATCAGACAAAGTCCAACACATATTCATGACAAAAACTCTCAGCAAAATAGGAATAGAAGGGAAATTCCTTAACATAGTAAAGGGTATTTATACAAAGCCAACAGCCAACACTATCCTAAATGGAGAGAGTCTGAAAGCATTCCCTTTGAGAATGGGAACCAGACAAAGATGCCCTTTATCGCCACTCTTATTTAACACTGTGCTGGAGGTCCTAGCCAGAGAGCACTAAGGCAAGAAAAAGAAGTAAAGGACATCCAAATTGGCAAGGAAGAAGTAAAAAGTATCCCTATTTGCAGATGATACGATCTTATACACAGAAAACCCCAAAGAATCCACAAGAAAACTACTAGAACTAATAGAAGATTTCAGCAAAGTATCAGGATACAAGACAAACATACAAAAAAGTCAGCTGGATTCCTCTACACCAACAAAGGGAACTTTGAAGAGGAAATCGCCAAATCAATACCATTTACAGTAGCCCCCAAGAAGATAAAATACTCAGGAATAAATCTAACCAGAGACGTAAAGACCTACACAAAGAGAACTATAAGACACTATAGAAAGAAACCAAAAGAGACCTGCATTAAGTGGAAAAACGTACCTTGTTCATGGATAGGAAGACTCAACATTGTGAAAATGTGAATTCTACCCAAAGTAATCTACAGATACAATGCAATCCAGATCCAAATTCCAACGGCATTTTTTAATGAGATGGAGAAACAAATCACCAACGTCATACGGAAAGGAAAGAGGCCCCGAATAAGTAAAGCATTACTGAAGAAGAAGAACAAAGTGGGAGGTTTCATACTACCTGATTTTAGAATCTGTTGTACTGCCACAGTAGTCAAAACAGCCTGGTACTGGCACAACAACAGATACGTAGACCAATGGAACAGAATTGAGAATCCAGACATAAATTCATCCACTTATGAGCAGCTGATACTTGACAAAGGCCCAAAGTCTGTTAAATGGGGAAAAGACAGTCTCTTTAACAAATGGTGCTGGCATAACTGAATATCCATCCGCAAAAAAATGAAACAAGACCTATACCTCACACCATGTACAAAAACTAACTCAAAATTATCAAAGACCTAAATATAAAATCTAAAACAATAAAGATCATGGAAGAAAAAATAGGGACAATGCTAGGAGTCTTAATACATGGCATAAACACAATACAAAAGAGAACAATGCACAAACACCAGAAGAGAAACTAGATAACTGGGAGCTCCTAAAAATCAAACAATTACGCTCATCAAAAGACTTCATCAAAAGAGTCAAAAGACAACCTACAGACTGGGAAAAAAATTTTGGCTACAACATATACTGTCCAGGTCTAATCTCTAAAATCTACAAGATACTGCAAAACCTCAACAAAAAGACAAAATAACCCAATTTAAAAATGGGCAAAGGATATGAATAGGCACTTCACCAAAGAAGACATTCAGACAGTTAACGGATATATGAGGAAATGCTCATGATCATTAGCCATTAGAGAAATGCAGACCAAAACTACAATGAGATACCATCTCACCCCAACAAGGCTAGCATTAATCCAAAAATACAAAATAATAAATGTTGGAGAGGTTGTGGGGAGACTGGAACACTGTTGGTGGGAATGTAAAATGGTACAACCACTTTGGAAATCGATTTGGCACTTCCTTAAAAAGCTAGAAATGAAGTACCATATGATTCAGCAATTCCACTCCTTGGAATATAACCTAGAGAAATAAAAGCCATCACATGAATAGATAATATGTACACCCATGTTCACTGCAGCACTGTTCATAATAGCAAAAAGATGGAAACAACCTAGGTGCCCATCAACGGACAAATGGATAAATTATGGTATATTCACAGGATGGAATACTACACAACAATAAAAAACGATGAATCAGCGAAACATCTCATAATGTGGATGAATTTGGAAGGCATGCTGAGTGAAATTAGTTGCAAAAGGACATATATTGCCTGAGATCACTGTTTTAAGACCTCAAGAAAAGGTTTAAATACAGAACAAAATGTTCTTTGATGGTTATGAGGATGGGGAGGGAGGGAGAGGGGTATTCACTAACTAGATAGTAGATGAGAATTATCTTAGGTGAAGGGAAGGACAACACACAATACAGGGGAAGTCAGCACAACTGGGCTAAACCAAAGGCTAAGAAGTTTCCTGAATACAATCAAACATGTTGAGGGACAGAGTAGTGGGGGGTCAGGGGGGTGGGAAGGCTGGTCTGGGGACCATGGTTTCAGGGGACATCTAGGTCAACTGGCATAACAAAGTTTATTAACAAAAGGTTCTCTACCCCACTTTGGTGAGTAGCATCTGGGGTCTTAGAAGCTAGCGAGTGGCTATCTAAGATGCATCAATTTATCCCAACCTACCTGTAGCAAAGGAGAATGAATAACACTGAATATACAAGGAAAATAATAGCCCAAAAGACAAAAGGACCACATAAACCAGAGACTCCATCAGCCTGAGATCAGAAGAACTAGATGGAACACAACAGAGAGTCCCTTATCGAACAGGAGAAAAGTGTGGTGCAGAACTCAAATTCTAGTGAAAAGACCAGACTTAATCGTCTGACTGAGACTAGAGGAACCTCAAAAGACATGGCCCCCAGACTCTCTATTAACCCAGAACTAAAACCATTCCCAAAGCCCCCTTTTCAGACAACTATTAGACTGGACTATAAGACATAAAATAATACTCGTGAAGAGTGTGCTTCTTAGTTCAAGTAGATACAAGAAACTAAATGGGCATCTCCTGTCCGGAGGCGAGATGAGAAGGTAGAAAGGGATGGGAGCTGGCTGAATGGACATGGGAAACACAAGTGGAAAGGGGGAGTGTGCTGTCACATTATAGGGATTGCAACTAGGGTCACATAACAATATGTGTGTAAATTTTTGTATGAGAAATTAACCTGAACTATAAACTTTCACCTAAAGCAAAATAAAGAAAAGATTTTAATTGAATCAGTTAATATGAACTAATTGTTTCATTATGCTTCTCAGTGAAGGAAATCGAAACACGCACTTTTAACTGCCTTACCATTCTTTTTACAAAGTACTTTGTATTGTGGCAAATGTACTGTTTTATTCCCAATGCTGGAGAATTTTTCTAAATCTCAGATTCTTCAAGCAAGGATAGAAATATTGCCTAATTTAGATTACAGAGATATATCAAAATATGTTTATTCACGTGTCCCCCAAGAAGGGAGGTAATAAACAAGGGAAAGACATATGTCAAAAGATTATACTGAATGTTTCCACTTCCTGTAAAAAATTGTTGTTGAGATGTTATCTGTCATTCAAGTTTGTCTACCTATAAAGCCAGTTACACTCCTCAATTATCTCTCCTTTAAAGGATGAAGTGAATGCTTCAGTTGTTGGAACAACTATGTTTTAGGTATTCAATGCTTACATAGCTCACTGATAATTTAATCATGTAAAATGTTTAACATCACATAACATAAAAATGTCATTTTTCTATTTGGTCAGTATTAGCCTCACATGACCCATTTTAACATTGGAAAGCTAGTTAGTAGTGACATCTTATTTTGTTATATATATATATATATAACAAATGGAATGTAATTTTTTATATCTTAGTCTTTTTTGTACTTTTCCAACTCCCAAGTTATACATTTGCCTAGTTTACAGTATAGGACTTCATTTTATTTAACTAAGTGAATGAATGGTTAGAGAGTTTTTAAACACTAATTTCATACTTGTTGGAACTTCCTTTTTAAAGAAAGTATTGTGCATTTAGCAAAAGTTGTATCTGCAGACCCGGAAGCCTTTGCTTAGAGGGCCTAGAATTTTGAGAATTAAGGCAGTCTATCAAGTTGAGGTAGCTTGATAATGCATCATCAATTCAGGTTCCTCTGAAGACTGGACTAGATACAGAGTCATTTCTACTAGCATTAAACTTCAGAGAAAAGCATAGCTATCAAATAGTTTTGGAAACTAAAATGCTTTATTTATGTGTGTGTGCCAAGCGACAGCCTCTGGACTTTTGTGATTTTAAGAAGCATTTGGTTTCTTGGCTGCCTTACCGAGCCTGCTCTTTGACATCTGCCATACTGTCCCTCCACCTGCCAGCTTCAGCACACAGATCTACGGCATAACCCGCAGCTGCGGAGACAATTCTGACTCGTGGCAACACCATGTCACATATGCCTCCAGTTTCAGACTGCCTGAGGTTTTACTAAGTGGACAGACATTTGCTAACCCTTTGACAGCAACTGCTTCGTTCCACTCCCCTAACTTGCCTTTCAGTTTCACAGGGTACAATATACATACAACATCAACAGCAAATGTGAATTAAATTGTGTGAATTTTGTTGGCAAAAAATTGTTAGAAATTCTTGAAAGGGTTTGAAAGATGTTATTTAGCCAGCATTGGAAATAACAACTCAGTGTCTTCACAGTCATGGCAAGTCTTAGAATTATTCAAAAATATCCCCTACAGATAGATCACCATCCTCACAGTGAACACTTTCATGGTACTATCTATGAACCATGTCATATTCTTGGCAGTTTGTATGTATTAACATAAAATCTTCATAACAACCAAATAAGCAGAACAGATATCTCCATTTTACAGGTACAGGAAAATAAGGCATCTAGAAGTTAAATTACTTGCCAGGATTACTGTAATTTTTACACAAATAGCAGGCACATTCTACATTTGTTTGCCAGCTGTGCCCTCCCCCCTCAAGGTATGTTCCGAAGCACACCATGCCATTTTTTTTTACATGTTGCTGTACCCAACCAGCAAGTGGTAGAATTGGAATTCAAACCCAGGACACACAGAAAATTCTCCTTTATGGCAGACAATCACATTACATTTATTTAGACAGCTCCTGTAATTTCCATCATGAAAATATAATTTAAATGACTCTACTTATAAGCATTTTTGCCTGTGTAGAAGAACCAGAAGTAAAGATGAACCATAACCATTGACTAATAGCAAGTGCTATCTACACTGGTTAATTCGGCTTGAAAATAAGCATCAGCAGATTATAAAATGGGCTGATAATGTATGTGCAAGAACCTGAGATTTAGAAGTGACATTTTTTTCATCTGATTTTAACCACTGGAAAAATATCAGATCAACTAGATAATTGTTACAATGGCTTAATTTAATCCAAATCTTTGGAGAAGACCTAGTCTTACCAATTCCCTACTCAGCAAATAACTCAGTAAATTGTTTTTTAAAAAGAATAAGTTATTAATGTGCTTCAGTCAATGCTGTAGTCACATATTCATAATCCCACTCATGCTGAAGCTTCATTCATCCCATACCAAAACCAAACCCATTGCTATCAAATCGATTCTGACTCATAGTGCCCCTACAGGACAGAGTAGAATCACCCCATAGGGTTTCTAAGGAGCACCTGGTGGATTCAAACTGCTGACCTTTTGGTTAGCAGCTGCAGCTCTTAACCACTACACCACCAAAGTTTCTATTCATCCCATGGGGCCAAATATCCACTATAAGACTGCTCTGCACTGTCAGCCTCAGGTGTCAGGGAGGCTCTTTAAACCTATCCCAGACAGGTAAAAATCTTCGTGTAGTGTTGAGAAAATTAGAAATGTATTATAAGTAATATCAGCTCATTCGGTAAACGTCCTTGTTTTCTTATATTTAAAAGAGAATTACCTTTTATACTTCAAAATACTATGTAATTAAGAATTTTTTAAAATCAAAACCAATATACTACCAGACATAAAACTGTCACCTTAAATTGGACTAGAATTATGAATGTTTTACGGGTAACGACCCACACCCATTTCCCAAAACACCACCTGTCCTCTTGCAAATGAGATCTAAGGCATCTATCAATCCTGAAGAAAGAGAGAATATTTACCTGTTAAGATTATAGCCAACAGTTATTCCATTGTTTGCTCTTCAAGCGAGTTGGTAAAGCTTATACCTTCTGTTTTGCAGCTAGTTATAAAATTTGCTATTTCAGATTTTTGACTAAATTATTTCTTAGCTAAGCCCTGAATCTGTGGGGTAGTTCCAGGGCAGGATAAAAGACAAATTATTCTCATGGTAAACAGTATGAGTTCCTTCTACAAAATTTTATTATTGGCTCTGAAATTTAGACAGAAAAAGCTAGAAGTTTCAGAGAACCTATTAGAATAAATGTAAACACACACACAGTAGAATCCTCTCTGGGAGTAACATGATTTTCCTAGTTACTTGGGGCCCACATTAGAATCTCTGATCGTCCACCTATATGTGGAGGTATGTAGAGAGCACTGCTTCCTATTTCAATCTCTATGAATTCCACTCCAAAGTGCTCAGGTGCTAACCAAAAGGTCATCAGTTTAAACAAACCAGCTGCTCCACGAGAGAAAGATGTGGCAGTCTGCTTCTATAAAGGTTTATAGCCTTAGAAACCCTATGGGGCAGCTCTACTCTGTCCTACAGGGTCTTATGAGTCGGAATCAACTCCATGGCAATGGGTTTGGTTTGGCTTGGTTTTGGGTAACTCTGGCAACTGATCATGGGTAGAGATACAGATACCTGTAGAGTCGCCACAAATAACTGCTTTTGTGATATACTGAGTAGGTATTAAGGAATCCTGCTGGCACAGTGGTTAAGCACTCAGCTGCTAACCAAAACATTTGCAGTTCAAGCCAACCAGTCACTCCCCTGGAGAAAGATGTTGGCAGTCTGTTTCTGTAAAGATTACAGCCTTGGAAACCCTATGGGGGCAGTTCTTCTGTCCTGTGGGGTCTCTATGAGTCGAAATCTAGTTCACATCAACAGGTTTGGTTTGGTTTTTGAGTAGGTATTATAGAGGAGAGATGATAGGCTTTGCAGGATCAGTAACCAAGGTGAGCCCGTGGGTTGAGGTGGGGGTGAACACAGTTCTGACGTGAATTACCCAAACACAGATAGTACACATCATTACTGAGGAAGGAACTTACCCGGGCCTTCTGTTCCATTTCTAGCATCAATCTTTCATGTTGCTCAGCTATGGCCAGTGTTGCAGAATGGACCTTTTGATAGATCATCTCTCCTTCCCTCGTTTGAAAGGTGAACAGTCCTTCTCCCGTGTCACACATTCTGTGAGAACAGAGATAAGGAGAGATATGGGTCTTCATGTGTTCTACTGTGTAATAGATCTCCAGGTAAAAGATGCCCTTGCCCTGTGTCAACAGCCTCCTTGACCTTCGTAGGAGTCAGGTAAACAGATTCATTCTGGAGCAAACAAACAAACACATCTTTCAGTGGTACATGAGAACAAAACTAGGGGTGAAGAAAACCCATGTGTATTTTTATTTTTTTGAGATGAAGTGTTCACAACAGTGTAAAGGAACAGGTAAAAGTGACTGAGGTTATGCAATGCATCTCTCCCCAACGTTTAAAGAATAAAAGCAATAAATAAAAGTAGAAAAAATTTCTTCAAAGGTTTTCACATTTGTGATATAATACCATTATCACCTATGACTTGATACCTTTTGAAATTTTAAAGAGCTTAAGAAAAATCTGCAATTTTATACTCATTGCAATGGGAACCAAGGCGAAGAACATACATTTTTTAATTGATGGATTTGCATACACAGTCTGAAGATTTTAATTAAACTGAGGAATCCTTAAGTAAAGTGTTGTATATCCCAGGGAACAACATGGCATAAAAGAGACTCTATTTGGATATGGGAATGTTTGTTTTGAATTTTGGCCCTGTCACTTACTAGCAGTGTCACCTTGGGCATGCTGCTCCACCTGCCAATATCTCCTTTCCAAATCTCCAAAATAGGAATAAAAATGGTACTCATTTCATAAGATCCTTAGAAAGTTAAATGAGATCATACACAAAATATTTACAGTGGTATTTTGTTGTTATTGTTGTTAGATGCCGTCGGGTTTGTTCCGACTCTTAGTGACCCTACGCACAACAAGATGACACTGCCCGGTCCTGTGCCATCCTCACGATTGTTGCTATGCTTGAGCCTGTTGTTGCAGCCACTGTGTCAATCCATCTCATTGAGGGTCTCTCTCTCTTTCCCTGACCCTCTACTTTACCAGTCACGATGGCCCTCTCTAGGGACTGGTCCCTCCTGATAACATGTCCAAAGTTTGTGGGATGAAGTCTTACCTCCTCACTTCTAAGGAGTATTCTGGCTGTACTTCTTCCAAGACAGATTTGTTCGTTCTCCTGGCAGTCCATGGTATAGTCAATATTCTTTGCTAGCACCATAATTCAAAGGCACCAATTCTTCTTCAGTCTTCCTTATTCATTCTCCAGCTTTCACATGAATATGAGGTGACTGAAAATACTATGGCTTGGGTAAGGCACACCTTAGTCCTAACAGTGACATCTTTGCTTTTGAACATAAGGTCTTTTGCAGCAGATCTGCCCAATGCATATGTCATTTGATTTCTTGACTGCTGATTTCATGGGCGTTGATTGGGGATCCAAGTAAAATGCAATCCTTGACAACTTCAATCTTTTCTCCGTTTATCATGATGTTGCTTATTATTGTTCAGTTGTGAGGATTTTTGTTTTCTTTATGTTAAAGTATAACTCATACTGAAGGTTTTAGTCTTTGATCTTAGCATATAATTACTCAAAAAATGTTAGCTATTACTATTGTCATCATAGATCAAATTTGGAAGTAATCTAAACATCCACCATAGAGAAATGGTTGGATTAATAATATTTTCATCTGATAGCCTATCATGGAGCTATTACTGTGTCATTTATGAGAGCATATCATAACATTGAAAATTCTTATCTAATATTAAGAGGAAAAATCAGAATACAAAATCCTTTTCAATTATATCATTATAATTAGTTTTTAAAACATAATTTTTATTGAAGAAAGCCACTGAAGAGTTATTAGTTGATGGGATTATAGGTAAATTTTTATTAACGCAGACTAATTCTAAAGTGAAAAATATTCCTAATTAGTATCTTAAGCCACCTTCAGAAAGACCCACCCAATATCAATATGATGCTAGTACTTTGGAATTGGATATTAACTGGATTGCTGTGTTGTTGGTTTTCACATTTTAACAACAAAAGACTTGCAAAAAATGCTCATGAGGCCAAACTATTTCTTAAAGCACCAAAAAGATTTTGGAATCTTCTCTATGATTCTCCAAGGAGTGTTCAGTACAAAAGAAACGTCTCAAGAGGCTTCAGACATTAGAGGCTGCAACTGAGATCCCTTAGGGCCCCATAGAGCCAGCACTTAGCTTCTGTGAAAGAGATCTTAATAAAATTCACACAGCGTGAAATGCAATGTCCAAGGGAAAAATGAAGAGTTTTCACAAAGTGAAACAAAAGAATTCTCTTTTTTGATTCAAAGGAATAAAGAAATCCAACTGCAGCAGCAAAGCCACAGACAAGCAGTGAGTACATTGTGTTTGCATTTTGTTCATTGTCATCTGGAAAACACTGCTTATTAGCCTTCAGAGATGGGATAATGAAGGTGGGAAAAGCTACTCCATACTCAGTCCTAGAGATGCAAAGGTCGGACGCTTGCCACTTCCTGGCACTTGGCTCTGACCAGCGGGGCGTTTGAAAGCTCACAGAAGGATTTTGTCACTCTTTGAAATGGAAACTACTGTAAGCTTCATCCTCTGATCAAGAAAGAAAGGATTTAAAATATTAGCATAAAAGGAAACAAAATTTGAGGTGGAAAATGCTCTTTTTTCAGTTAGGTACCCATGAACTAAAGCCACAATGAAAGTCAAAATCTCCAGTAAAACTGGTTCCATTTATGACTTTCCTCAGCAGGGTTGGAATAAATAGCTCTAGGTTTCCCTGGATATTGTTTAAACCATGTTCCTTTGGGACTTGGGCACGGATATGGAGATATACCCACAATCATGAAGATGGTGCAGGACTAGCAACATTATTTATGTAATACGTAAAGTCAAGAATCCCTTGTGGCACAGTGGTTAAGCGCTCAGCTGCCAACCGAAACGTCAGTGATATTATCCACCAGCAGCTCCATGGGAGAAAGATGTGGCAGTCTGCTTCCATAAAGATCACCGCCTAGGAAACCCTATGGGGCAGTTCTACTCTGTCCTATAGGGTCACTATGAGTTGGAATCTACCCAACAGCAACGGGTTTTTATATATAAGGTCACCATGAGTGGGAGCAGACTCAATGGCAACTAACACCACCATCGTCAACAACAGGGCACAGATGTGGAGACTTTTTCTTATGTGCCTAAACAGTTTTTATGGTAGTAAGTCTGTACTAAAGAAGATGAGAAGGATAAAGAGGAAATGACTAGATAGCTATAGTCTTGGCTATTTAAAGTGTGGTCCACAAACCAGCAGTACTGGCATCTCTGGGAGTCTGTCAGCAACGCATAAACTCAATTCCCACCCAGACCACAGAATCAGAATCAGCATTTTAACAAGATTGCCAGGTGATTCATGTGCATACTATCATTTGAGGACAGATCTATACGACTCTTGCCAGGAGCACACCTGTCAACATCGCATTGAAGGGGAATGGGAGACGACACTTGGGGCCCAAATGAAGAATGAAGTCAAATTAGAATCCATATTTGGACAGCTTATTTTATATTGTGATGTACGAAACTGAAGATCAGGAAGGAAGAGACATAGTAGAAGGGCAAACAACCCAAAAGAATCCTTAACTCAGGAAGAGCTAAAACAGAGGTGCTAGTTATATTTGAATCTCCTAACTCCTTTGCCTCCAGCATACATATTCTTCAATTGTATTTAATTTGTGAAAAAAGTAAAAATATGTACCATGTATGTTTGTCCTGGCCCCAAACAAGCATTTTATTGATATTAATAGAAAAGGAGAATTATTATCTCTGTTTTACAAAGTATAGTAAAACCTGTGAAAGCTAGAACAGAACCTGTGTAAGGTAGAAACCTGTCAGAAAAGGAAGACTCAAAATATTTTCTACTAATAGCATTGGAAAAGTGGTAAGACTGTACCCTGTCAAAGTAAGAAAATTTTCGAGACCTGGAGAAAAAGGCTGTCTTGTCAAGTTGCAGCTTCTCATAGGTTTTAATGTATTTTCACAAAATTAGTGTTTCTGCTTATCTAAAATAAAATTACAGTGCAATGGATTGCTTTTTTGTGTCCTTTCTCACCATGGTCTTGTAACTTCCACCCAAGTGACTGGGTGAAACTGTGCAAATAAGGTAATTGTGGCCCACCAAATGGATTGGTCAGTTTTGCCATACTGCTAGGTAGGCTTAAAAGAGCCAATTCCAGAGCAGAGAAGGGATCCCACCACCACCAAGAAAGAATAGCCAGGAGCAGAGTGTGTTCTTTGGACCCAGGATCTCTGCACTGAGAAGCTCCTGGAACCAGGAGACAGAGAGAGAGAGCCCTCTAGAAGCTGTGGCAGAGAAACAACAGCAGGAGACTGGTGGGCTTCTTGTCTATGGAGCTAGGAAGCTCAGTGCCTTTGGGCAGGAGGCTTGCTGGCAGAGTAGAATGCCTCTGGGCATTATCGGCAGAGCTAAAGGGGCTTTGTAACACTTGCCGGAGCGGGGCAGAGGCTGAGGGCCAGAGAGGCGTGCCTGTGAACACAGCTGAGAAGAGGCTGTCTTGATGGAAGAACTGTATCCTGAGTGTTCTGAGCCTGAACTGTAACTTGTTACTTCTCTAATAAACCCCATAATCGTTAAGTATTGTCTGTGAGTTCTGTGTGTCCATTGCAATGAATTATCGAACCCAGCAGAGAAGTAGAGAGTGCCGTGGGAGGGACAGTTGGTGTCAGCATTGGTAAAGATGGAGCAAAGAGAGCCTGTCTGACCTCCACCTCATAGGAATCAGTTTTGTGCTGTTGATCTTGGTTCTCCATCCTCCTTGTGAAGTTAGAGGAGGTCAGGCACCACTCCCATGCCGTTTTTACAAAAATGATAGAGAATACAATCTCTAAGGGCTCTTTCAGCTCTGAATAATAGTCTGTTGCCTCATAAAAATTCTAAGAGGTATAGGGAGGACAGGCAAATTTATTTCTAGGTCTTTTTTGAATTGTGATGTAACAGAAATTGTAATAGTGTAGGACTCAAAAGGCTTGGGCTCAAATTTTCAATGATCATTTCATGACCTGTCATATCCATTTATCAGATATTTATCAAGTAGTTACTCTAAGCCATGTGCTGTCTTGGGCCTAGAGATAAAAAAATAAAAAAGGAAAATATACATGGCTCATTTCCTCTGAGGCTTTCAAGTAGTGAGGAAGATGAGAGTGGATCAGCAAAGCACTATGGTAACTACTACCACAGAGCAGTATAGGGCCATAAAGAAGGCAATGGATAGGCTGACCTGAGCAAGTTATTTTACTTATTCTCTCTTCATCTGTCAAATGGGGGCAACAAAACCCATGTCACAAAGTTTTTGGTGATCAAATGGAATAATGTATGTGTCACTGGGCAGGAAAGGGTAAACCAAGCAAGCCTGGGTTGCTCAAACCCTGCACATTCCACAGAAAGGTCTGACTTTAGGACTGGCCCTTGGCCAATTCCTGGTGATACCTTGGAATATTCTGCCTTATAAGAGTGTTTTTGTATGCCCAAAGGCCTTGGGTCATGCTGTACCAGTTTGATCAGATAATGTTTACCCCAGCAATGTGATTTATGATGAGCACCTGTTTTTGCTCTGGCTGAGACTGGAGTCTGAAAAGGTGAGGTCAGTCACTTGGGCACTGAATGCCTAAATGACTGACTCCCAGCAAAGACTCCAGGCACCAAGGCTGGGGTGAGTTTCCCTGGTTGGCAATACATCTCAAGTACAGGCACACATCATCGTCAGGAGAATCAGGCATGTCCCCAAGCGATTCCACTGGGAGGGAACACCTGGAAGCTTGTGCTTGGTTTCTTCTGGACTTGGCCCCCTGTGCCTTCTTTGCTGATTTTATTCTGTCTCTGTAATACACTACGACCATGAGTAAAACAGCTTTCCTGAGTTCTGTGAGACCTTCTAGTAAATCATCAAGGTTCAGGGTGGTCTTGGGGTCCCCCCATCCTGACAGAGCCAGCATGTGGTAGGTTGTCAATATATTATAATAATCTAAAAATTCTAATACTTTCTCTAAATGATTTCAAATTCCATATCCCTAGGAATCTAAGGAAGTATCTGCTCTTTCTTTATCCCACCTCACCTCTCACTTCCAGAACTGCTTCAAGTACCAGTACTGTCATTCTTGTCTCTGTTGTGTTCTAATAAGTATTGTGCATATGAATATATTTAATCCTAGTAAATAAGGACCACCACCTGTCAGTTTGTTGTCTGCAGTGGTTTGTGTGTTGCTTTGATGCTGGAAGCTATGCCACCAATATTTCAAATACCAGCAGGGTCACCCATGGTAGACAGGTTTCAGTGGAGCTTCCAGACTAAGACAAACTAGGAAGAAAGGCCTGGAGACCTACTTCTGAAAATTAGCCAATGAAAACTCTCTGGATCACAACGGAATATTTCCTGATACAATGCTAGTAGATGAGCCCCTTGGGTTGGAAGGCACTGAAAATACACAGCGGCCACAACAGTGGACTCGAACATACCAACGATCGTGAAGACAGTGCAGGGCAACGTTTTGTTCTGTTGTACATGCAGTCGCCATCAATCAAAGATGACTCGATGGCAATGAACAACAAGTAAATAAGAAATAACTAGAGTTCATGTGAATATATGTATTCATAGGAAACTGAACTCCAACTGAGGGGCTTCACTACTCATGGTTCTCACATTCTTCTTCAAGGGGAGAAACTGCTTAAATTTTGCTGCCCTAGTGGCAATTAAACTTGAGAAAAAACCTCTACCATGTAACTGTTAGACCCTTGTCCCCCTCTTCTAGTCTTCAATTCTCAAACTTAGCTTTTATGAGGGGGTAATTTCAAAATGTCAATCTTTCCTTCCAATGACAAGTGGGAGTCATTTACCAAGTCAAAAACTGTAGAAACACTTACTTTTAAAAAGTGGAAAATTGTTTAGAATGATTCTCTGTATGTCTCAAGATAAAACTTTTGTTATAGATGAATTAATTGATCTCTGGCAATTTCGTCCATCTTCACAGCTGTATAATTTCATTATCACTGTAAGTTTTGCAATATTATGTATGTATTTAATAACCAAATATATATCCTCCATGCATACAGAAATTTCAAACTCCTAACAATGGAGCAGACCAAGAGCACTTTTCTAAAAACCCAGTGGTGTTTCTAATCAGTATTTAAAATTTAATATTTAATTATAGAAAGTAATGAAATTCTTAAAAGCACAGCTTTTCTGCAGAGCAGTTAAAGCCAATTAACACTTTTATCCCGTTAACAGTTTAATCTTTATTGTCATTTAACAATGCCAGCATTTTTTTTAGCAGCTATGAAAAGACTGAAGTTTCACTTAACAGCTCTGGTGAGTCAGATTCTGTTGAGTGGTAAGAAACTATAGGCACATAAACGGGCAATCAGAGTAAAGAACAGTATAGAAAGTCTAGACATAAACCCAATTCAATGTATGACGAAGGTATTACTGTGAATCAGTTAAGGAAAGCTGGGCTCTTCAATACTTTGTCTTTAGATCCATGTCTTTACCTTAAATGATATAAATTCCAAAGAAAGCTAATTAAAAAAAAAAAAAAGTACTAGAAGAAAATATCGAAGAATTCCTATATAAGCTCAGAGTTAGAAAGAGGTTTCAAGCTAGGGTTCAAGACCAAAAGTGATAAATTAAAAGACAGATAAATGTGTCTGTGTAAAAAAATTTTAAACAATAAGAAATCGTAAGATGTCAAAAGGTAAACAAAAACTAGGAAAACTACTACTTAAAACTCACAACATTGGAAATTTCTCATCTATAAAATAGGTATATATCAGTGCTTGTTTCATAGGAGTGTTTGAGGATAAATGAGTTAGCATATCCTGGAAAAGTGTAACATACTAATATAATTCACTGAATACTATGACTACTACTACTACTACTACGGAGATGGATAGATCTCTAAAATATACTGCTAAATGAAACGATGAAAATAGGTATAGTGTGCTAACATTTGCATAAAAAATGCACGTGAGGGAGGACTTTGTAAACACATTCGCTTGTCTGTACATTAAAATCCCTGGAATAGCACATAAGAAATGAGTAACTGTTATTTATTGGGGTGAGGTAAAAACAGGACAAGTAGCATATAATTATGTGAGAGACACTTTTCACTGATACTTCTTTATGTAAATGACTAAAGACATTTATTGATTAATTAAATTTAATTAATTAAAATCAAATTAACACATTAAATTGTAAAGCAAGGGTCACAGTACTCTCACAGGGTGGTTGTGAAGATTTAGTGTTTATAATGCGCTTACCTCAGTCTCTGTCACTTAGCACGTAAATTTTTTACTGTTAAACTTATAAAATATTGTACTGATTTTTAGGGGCCTCATTTCCAATTAAAATATTTTATATGTGTATATATATACACACACACACACACACACACATATATATATAGATAGATAGATAGATAGATGTATATACATAAATAGGAAGTCCCTGGGTGATGCAAACAGTTAAGCGCTTGACTACTAACTGAAAACTTGGCTGTTCGAACCCACCTGGAAGTACCTTGGAAGACAGTTTTGATGATCTGCTTTTGAAAGATCACAGTCTTGGAAACCCTACAGAGCACTTCTACTCCGGACACATGGCATCGCCATGAGTCGGAAGCAACTGAACAGCAGCTAACGCCAACATAAACATATTTTGACTAACAACATATTCCCATTCTCAGGCCTGTGGATGGCGTCTAGACCAACATGCAGAGTCTATCCTGATCCTGGCTTCTTACTGGTTTCCATCTACCTCAGGTTGTGTACTGAATTAAGATGGTTGTCTACCTCCTTTTAACCTTCATGGTTCTAATGGTAAAAGAAAAAATAATTCTGATTAAGTCTAGTCAAGCCAATGTAGGTTAATGTTTTGAAAATGAAACCTTTACTTTTAATTAAAGACAGACATGTTGATGGAAAAGAACAACTGGGACAAATATACTAAGGGAAAAATAGTTTCTTAACTGACGTTACTTCATGTAATGGTAAAAAAGTAAAGTCAGTATAAAACGTGAGTCCTTTAATAAAATAAGAAACACTCAAGTGAAATAACAAAGCCAGAGATCTTGACTAGGAAAATATGGAATCCTTGGTTGAAGTGAATCCACCTGTTATAATTCTGTATTTCTGCTATTGCATTAACTAATTAAATTGTATTTTGCCCTAGAAGTCAATCAGTGGTTGATTTTTCATCTGTGTATACTTTTTTTTTTTTTTTCTGGTTACACTCACCCACTATCCTGAGTTTAACTACCACTATTTGTTAAGGCATTTGACTGTGTGTATCATAACAAATTATGGATAACATTACAAAGAATAGGAATTTCAGAACACTTAATTGTGCTTATGAGGAACCTGTACATAGACCAAGAGGCAATCATTAGAAAAAAAACAAGGAGATAAACTGTGTGGTTTAAATTGAGGAAAGGTATGCATCAAGGTTATATCCTTTCACCATATTTATTCAATCTGTATGCTGAGCAAATAATCCGAGAAGCTGGACTATATGAAGAAGAACGTGGCATCTGATTTGCTGATGCTGTTAATACAAGATATGAAGTAAGAGAAAATTATATTGACCAAAGCATGTCCTTAAAAATCTAGAGACAAAGCAGTTGTAATTTGGTATCTTTTAGGGCAGTTGACTTCTGAGAATATAATTCCTTTTCATGTTTGAATAGATTTTCCATCTCTACCTCTGACCCACCTTCACCCATCACTTCCACCCTATGTCCAAGAAAGTTTCTAGATTCCTCTGCCAGATCAAGTCATGTAACAGAGCAAAAGAGAAGAGATGCCAACACTGAAAGTCCTAAAAAAGAAGTGAAGTGGAAGTTTTATATATTAAGAAATTATGACTTACTCTATTCTTATCCATTTTTGAGTCTGTTTTCTGAGTTTAAAAATGAGCAGGTTTGGCCACATAGTTAAGGTCTCATATATAGAAGAGGTTTATAACTAAGTTTCAACTTTTAGTTCCATTTAAGAGGTTAGTTTACTTTAAACTCTGTCTATACTTGTATTTCAGAAGCTACCTAATATCATTAAGACATGAGTTACCATGTTGTGTTTCTTCAGTCTTACCTCAGGTACTTTCCTTTTCCTGCTCAGAAAACTCCATGTAAGGGAAGGAGTTGGGTTAACCGGAGACATCTTGTTGCTCAAGAGTTCATGAAACAGGAATGTACAGGACACCATCATGAACGTGGAGTTCACAGCATGGGCTCATTTACATATACTGCATATCAATTCAATTTCTCATTTATTGAGTTTCAATAGTCACATGGCTGCTGTTGGAAATTCTCACTCAGACTCTGCCTCACTTCCTGACATCACCTCTACAGTCAACAGCCACTCTTTCTGCTGGCTGTATCTCTGCCTTCCGGCTCCTCCAGCTCTCCTCTACCCAGCAGAGATCTGATATGCTGACTCTGGTTAGTCTGAGACTGAGGGGTGGGATCCTCTGTGGTTGCTATCATCGATGTCACAAAGGTCATGTTGGTGGTTGAGAGATCTAAAAATGGAGAAAGATAGATTTTCTTTCTTTCTAAAAAGAGGAATTTCCCCTGGTCTTCATATTTGCTTCACTATGGATATTGCTTGCTAGCCTCTCTTTCTGCTGAGACCCACTTGGACTTTCTCCAAGTCAGCTGGCGGTAAGAAGATAGGAAAAATACTGCCCACAAGACTCAAGGAACCATTCTCTTTTCCCAGATACAGCGATACACACAGCTAAACTTGAAAAATGGGGCAGAAGAAAAGATTACTAGTATAATGGCTAATCTTTTTTTCCTGCCAGCTTATCACATACTTCACTGAGAAAGCATTGTGACTTGCTAATCTACTAAGGGTTTTTTTTTTATTTACTTGGGAATATTATTGTATAGCAAAAGAAATGGGGAGTCTACATTCTGCTCCTGAAATTTAGAATAAAATTTGAGTTGGTAGAAAGGCAGGCTTTTATGAATTTTCCAGGGCCAGGTGTAGGTGACTAAACCACAGAGTGTAAATCATGAGTCAAGAGAGCTAAGGGCATGATTTAAGAGTTCCTTCTGGACTTGAGTGACTGTGGGAAAGAGAAGGAGTAAAAGGTAGAGAAAACATTGGGTGAGATACATCTCGATGTCCTTTATCTGGGTTTAGATTCTGAAGAAGGCAGGAGTGTTAAATAAGTTGGTGTCTAGATGGGTGAGCTAAAGGCTGTACTCCATAGCTTATATTTGGATGCAGGGCTGCAGAAATCTCTCTGTAGAGGACTGGATTTGGAGAAGAGAAGGGTAAGGGGACTCTGAGAATGAGGAAGATGGTCAGGATCAGGGCTTTTAGCAGAGAGGACCAGCATATTCTTCCAAAAGGGCAAATGGGTACAATCACGCTTTGGCAGACACGAGGCTGGGGCAGACCAGGTCAGATGGTATTTGGACCTGAGGTTCTCTTTACTCCATATGGTCATGTAAAATTTCTGTATGTTCAAACACCCAACTACAGAGAACTGGGAGAAGAGGGGGAAACCGGTTAACACCAAAATGAGTCATCTAAAAAGGACAATTTACAATTTCCTCCTCTTCATGGGGAGGGGACTCGTGAGAATCATTAGATAGAAAAGAAGAATCTGTTTTCTCTGCCTAACTGAATTGTGTTAAATTCTTTATATATTTATTTTTGGTGAAAATACACAGGGCAAAATGTGCAACTATTCAATAATTTCTACAGGTACAGTTCAGTGACATTGGTTGCCTTCTTCACATTGTCTCGTGTTAAATTCTTGAGTCTGCTACAGTTGTAAACCATTTGCAATTTCCTATAGTAACACCCTCATTCCCTTGTCTATGAGAATTGGCAAAGGTCTTTATTTTCTGTGAGCTAACATTTATATAGTCCTCATGTCAGACCTACAGTCTCTCCATGAATTTGTGGAAAAATATTTTTCCTTAAGTTTCTGCCAACACCTCCTTCTAATTCCTCCACAATATCATTCCTGGCCTCCATAACCATTTGAAGGTATAGAGTGAAATGAATGTATCTTATTTTTGATTAGTATTACTACTAAAGATCTTATCATTGGCAAAAAAAAAAAAAAAAAAAAAAATCACAAAAGGAGCCAAAGCCAAAAATGTATCCTTAGATGGTCAGTATTTATAAGATATATGCTAGAACAGACTCAGATGACCTAGATTTCAGCCACTTTAGAAAAGAATTCAACATGAAGAAAGGGTCACTAGGGCACGGCACATCAGAGCACTAGGATCCTTTATGCTATGATAACTCGCACCTGGAATTAGGACAGTCTGAATTAGCAGGTTACAAACAACCTCTTGGGTGAGATTAATGCTTGGTGAGAAAATGGAGAAGAATGGGGTGTGTGAGAGAGAGGGAGCAGCAGTAGCAAATAAACTCAAAGTTAAAGGAAAAAACAAGGCATGGGAAAGGTCAGTGAGTCAAATGGTGATAAAATCAACAAGGAGTTGAGAAAGTGATTACTCCAACAAGAGCGTTTTTCAGTGATCAAGTTGGCAATATCTTGGGGATGGAAAAGGTCACAGGATCCAGAAAGGAGGGAACGAAAATCAGAACAAGCAGAGGAAATGTCAAAATTTAGAATGCAGGCATTACTGTCAGAGTCCCATCCTTGGAGAATATTCTGGACATATCTCTCATTGCTTGTGCTACCCTAGCCCTGGCTGAACACGCTGTCTGCATTTCCTGAGTAATTGAACCTACAGAGTGGTGAGACCATCAAATTCTCCCCTTCCAAGAACATAAGCTATGAGACAGGAGGGTGATAGCATCCATGCTAGATATCCAGCTGTGAAAAGGAGGGAAGCAGGGGAAGGCAATAAGACCTTGGGGGTGGGGAGTGTTGCTTCTTCCAGAATTTTCAGCTCTCCATTCCATTTTGTCGGACGTCAGGTATACTTTGTCTCATGTATTTGGATTCCACAAGATTTCTGATAATAAGTCCTGTCTTAGTCTCCTCAGGCTGCTGTAACAAAATACCACAAAGTGGGTGGCTTTAAAGAACATACACTTATTGTCTCACAGTGCTGGAGGCCGGAAGTCCAAATCAGGGTATTGGCCATGTTGATTCCTTCTGAGGGCTTTGGGAAAGGAATTGTTCCATGCCTCTCTCCTAGCTTCTAGTGGCTACTGGCAGTCCTTGGTGTTCCTGTGCTGCTTGTAGATGTATCTTCACATGGTGTCTTCCCCCCGGATGACTCTGTTTCCGTGTCTGTTCACTCCTTTTATAAGACAACACTCAGAAGGGATCAGGACCCTGTATGATCTCTGAGTCAGTTATATTGTCACATAGGGCTGTTATGACTTGAAATCAACTCAGTGGCACACAACAGCAACAACAAACATGGCCTCTTTAAAGGAGCTCTGGTGGCGTAACGGTTAAACGATCGGCTGCTAACTGAAAGGTTGGTGGTTTGAACCTACCCAGTGGCTCTGCAGGAGAAAAGAGCTGGTAATCTGCTCCTGTAAAGATTATAGCCTAGGAAACCCTATGGGGCAGTTCTACTCTATAATATGGGGTCGCTATGAGTCGGAATTGACTCACTAGTAAATAACAATTTGACATCTTTAATTGACAACATAAGAAAAACCCTATTCCCAAACAAAGTCACATCGATAGGTACACAGGTTAGGACTTCAACATATCTTTTTAGGGGACACAACTCAATCCATAACAGGGCCAGAACCTGTATTTTAAATAAACACTGTAAATGTTTAAACTTTAAATAAAGTTTAGAGTTTGTGCTTTCAGAACAAGCCCAGGATAGTTTCCTGCTCCATCAAATGTAGTAGGAGAGCAGCAAGGACCACAGAGAGCCTTTCTGCAGGATCAAATTCTCATTAGCTTGTTCATTCAACAAATATTCATCAGCCACCCAATGTATGCAATGCGCTCTGGCAGGCAGAGAGCATAGCTGTGTGGTGACGGGAAGGCTGCTGAGGCAACAGATTCAGGCGCTTTTCTGACTGGTTTGTACTCTACTTACCACCTGAAGTTCACTGTGTCTCCATGCCTGGACTCAAAACACATTTCATTCATGTCTCCAGAAATATCCTTAGTGATTAATTAAACACCTTTGAGAGAGTTGAGGGCTAGTGGTAGGGGTATTTATTATTTGTAAACCAGAATGAATCTATCACTTGTGTAACTGAGAAGTATTTAGAGAAATGGAGTTTTGCTTTTCTGCAGATGGCAATTTCAAGAATTTAGACATGAGAGCCGTTACTGTTGCCTCTGCTAGCCAGAGGGTTGCATGAAGATGTCGGTTTCCTGGTGGATCAGGAGGAGGACTGGAGACGGAGACAGTCCTAAGTAGCAAAAGACAATGCAACTGACTTAACGTTCCTGGTATTTTGGCAAGAATTGGTGAAGGCACCTCAGGCTCTTTGAGATGCTCCCAGATTCCCTGGCTTGAGTGGCCAGGCACATGGGCGGGAGGTGGCAGAGGGAGAAGACATCATGAGCGGCCCTCTCACTGCCTCCCCTTCAGCTCAAATGAAATGCTAGGGAAGCCCAGAGGCGGTGGGAGTTTACTGGAATCTTTTCCACAGCTCTCAGCCAGCACCAACTGTTGCAAAGAACGGAATAAAAAGGCCCACAGGAAAGCCGTTGAGAGAAATTTACTCTTTTACCCTTGAGACCTAATGGGAATTCAAGCAGCATATATTTTATTTTACTCTTCTTAATGGTCAGAGCCCTTGGCTGCTTGATAGAAATACCTACCATGGATCAAAGCAATCTCAGTGAAAAATATTCCATCCAGCTTTGCTAGTTGTTAAAGCTCCTTGAAAGTGCTCATTTTAAATGCTATCCTCTCTCTGAACAAAAGATCATTTGCTGCCTTTGGAATATCTGTATTATTTCATTTTTATTACTGTACACAAGGATTAATTTTAGAATCTCAATTATATGCAGTTTTGTATTGCTCTGTTGTCTACAATTATAAATGCTTGAGCTGTAAAATTATATAATTCACATTTTTTTTCCATCCAGGGATTGATTCTGCATTTCAATGCTTAAAGATGGTATCTTTTGCTATTTTCATTAAAATGTTTTTCTACAAATTGAGGGGAAGAAGGAATTAGGTAGAAAACAAGAGATTGAAAAGTAAATCTCCTCTGTCTTATTTCAATTAGTACAGTAAAACCTGTGAAAGATGGAACCTGTGTAAGGTGGAAACCTATCCAAAAAGGAAAATGCAAATCTTTTTCTCTAATGAAAGAAAAATGTTAAGACTGCACCCCGTCAAGGGTGGAAAACTTGTGATACCTGCAGAAACAAGGAAATCCTGTCAAGTTCCAGTTCTCACAGGCTTCACTGTATTACATCAAAGGAAGTGGTAAAAGTTTTGTGACCAGGGTTAAGAGGCTGAGCTACATGAGGTTGCACCTAACCGTAGTAAGGATAATTTGCAAGAATACAACAATCCTTTGGGGTGGGATGGAGCATCCTGAGGAAACCATTGATGGGAAGCCAAAGGATGTGGGCTGCAGCTTGGATACTGCTATGGACTGAAGATATGTTGAAGTCCTACTCCTGTACCTGTGAACGTGACCTTGTTTGGAAATAAGGTCCTCGAAGATGTTATCAGTTAACATGAGGTATACTGGAATAGGGTGGGTTCGAATCCAATATGACTGGTGTCCTTATAAAGGAGGGGAAGAGACGCAGAGGAAAGATGGCCACATGACAATGGTGTTATGCTGCAGCAAGCAAGCCCAGGAACACCTGGAGATACCAGAAGCAGGGTATCTTCCCCAAAAGACTTATGAGGGAGTCCCTGGGTGGTGCAAACACTTAAAGTGCTGAGCTGCTG
This sequence comes from Dugong dugon, assembly GCA_030035585.1. Taxonomy (NCBI): domain Eukaryota; kingdom Metazoa; phylum Chordata; class Mammalia; order Sirenia; family Dugongidae; genus Dugong; species Dugong dugon. The sequence continues at coordinate 106,839,387 of CM057466.1, read as the reverse complement.
GCCAAAAGGTTGGCAGTTTGGGCCTACCCAGAAGCACCTCAGAAGAAAGGCCTAGTGATCTACTTCTGAAAAATCAGCCATTGAAAACCCTATGGAGCTCAGTTCACACACATGGGGTTGCCAAGAGTTGGAACTGACTCGATGGCAACTGGTACCAGTATGGCATAGCCGACACATTGATTTGGACTCCTAGCCTCTAAAACTGTGAGACAACTTTCTTAAGAGCCACCCGGTTTGTGATATTTTGTTAGGGCAGCCCCGGAAAACCAGCACAGATGCCTTGGAAAAGTCACCTGGCCTCTGAGTCTTTGCTGCTCATCTGTACAGCCATTTGCCCTACTGTCTACCGGGCTGCTATCAGGATCAAAATGTGAAAGCATGCTGCAAACCGTCCCACGTGGTGAAATGAAAGACATTATTAGTGTGATGAGAGATGGTTGCACGAGAGCACTACAGTATCTGGAGATCTCAGGAATCCTCCTTTGCAAATGTTTTCTTGCTGTGATTTTGAGTATCACCAGCCTCCGCTGCTTCTTCCAGATAAGGCTGTACTTTCTATGTTTGGAGATGGCATTTCCTGTTCTCAGACTGCAGCCCACAGTGCCCCCGACAAGCCCAATCACGCCCTCCTGTATACACCGTCAGACACGCAGTTGTCCCTGTCACAGTTTGCCTGTGAAAAACAGCTTCCCCTGGCGAAGTGGCAGCTTTGAACTGGGGAAATCTTCCTTCTGCTTCTACCAACACAGACAATATTTGAGAGGGGAACAAAAACCATTTTGCTATTTCACCCGTGTGTATAAAGGTCATTTTTCAACCTGTTTCTCTTGCACTGGAAGATTTTGATTGTATAGCTCTAGTAATATTGCCTTTTTGGAAATTCATTTTTGCTCTCAGGGGCTGTGCTATCTTTTCCCCATAGCAAGTTGCACTCTATTGAGTGCAGCAGAGCATGCTGACTATGTAGTTAGAATTACAGGCAAAATAATCCATTACTATGCCTATTGTCAACTTGCTTTATATTTCATAGAAATGCGTATGCAAAACCTATTTATAGTTGATCAAGATTTGAAGAAATGGAAAAGGCTTTAGTTTCTGCTTCTGGGATCTGGGTGACTTGATGTATTTTTCTCTGGGGTTCTATTTAAAACACAGCAATTTACCTTGGCTTAAAGAGTGAGAAAATGGAATTTTTTTTTAGTGACTATCTCTTATTGCTTTAGGGCTCCTATGTTATTTCAGGGATCATTTTGATCCATTTTTACTAGTAAATACAACAATAATATATATTTCCTCAGGATACTGTGTTCCCATTTTAGATTTTGGTACTGTATATTTACTATCAATACTTTAAATTATCATAAAGGTGAAATTTCTATTGCATGAGTCTCCAGAGGCATGCTGACCATGTGAGCCAATGGATGATTTGGGGGTTGCATATTCATTCAAATTAGAAATTTAAAAAAATTATATAATAAGAATAAAAAGGGAATCAGATAATCAGAAGAGAAATGAGGCTTGTGGGATACAGTCTTGAGAGAGAGATAACACTGAATGTAAACACACTGGGGGCTTGACTCAGAGTAAGTATATCTAAATGGAAGATAAAAAACCAAAACTCATTGCCGTCAGGTCGATTCCAACTTATAACAACCCCTGGCTTAGAGTAAGACCTGCCAGAACAGACAGAGTAGAACTGCCCCATAGGGTTTCCAAGGCTGTAAATCTTTACGGAAACAGATTGCCACATCTTTCTCCCAAGGACTGTCTGGTGGGTTCGAACTGCCGACCTTTTGGCTAGCAGCTAAGCGTTGAACCACTGCGTCACCAAGGCTCCTAAAACCAATCTCCTTACCTTTACTACAGTGTTGATTATGGAACCTGAATTCTTATATAACTCATTGCCGTCTAGTAGATTCCAACTCATAGTGACCCTACTGGACAGAATAGAACTGCCCCATAGGGTTTCCAAGGTTGTAATCTTTACAGAAGCAGACTGCCACATCCTTCTCCCCTGGAGAGGGTTCAAACTGCTGACCTTTCCGTTAGCAGCCGAGTGCTTAACTATTGCACCACCAGGGCTATAATCCTATGTTTGGGGCTGGAGAGTTAGCCTTGGCTAAACCAAACAGAATAGGACTTTAAACGTTAACCAATTATTTTCCTATCTTGATTCATGACTACCTCAGGGGACATGAGCTCAGCAGTGTAAGTTCTTAAGGATTCTCCAGAAAATTGTGATGAGGGGGCTGAAAAATTCAAGAGCTTATTTATGTTTTGTTTTTATTGAGTATCTGGTACATCAGAAATATCAAGCTGGTTCAGACAGAGTCCATCCAGTCAACTCTTAAGTCTCTGACAGAGAAACCAAGGAGACTGACATTTTGGGGAGAGGACACAGTGTTGTTAGCTGCCGTTGGGTCATTTCCAACTAATAGCAACCTTATGTACAACAGAATGAAACTGCCCAGTTGTGCGCCATCGTCATGATCATTGCTATGCTTGAGCCCACTGTTGGAGCCACTATGTCAATCCATCTCGTTGAGGGTCTTCCTCTTTTTCACTGACCCTCCACTTTATTAAGCATGATGTCCTTCTCCAGGGACTAATCCCTTTTGATAACCTATCGAAAGTATATGAGATGTTGTCTTGCCATCCTTGCTTCTAAGGAGCATTCTGGCTGTACTTCTTCCAAGACAGATTTGTTCACTCTTTTGGCAGTCCACAGTATATTCCATATTCTTCACCAACACCATAATTCAAAGGCTTCAATTCTCCTTTGGTCTTCTTTATTTATTTGTTGTCCAGCATTCACATGCCTATGAGATGATTGAAAACACCACGGCTTGGGTCAGGTGCACCTTAGTCCTTAAAATGACATCTTTGCTTTTTAACACTTAAAGAGGTCTTTTGCAGCAGATTTGCCCAATGCAATGTGTTGTTTGATTTCTTGACTGCTGCTCCCATGGGTGTTGACTGTGGATCTAAGTAAAATGAAGTCCTTGACAACTTCAATCTTTTCTCCATTTATCATGATGTTACTTACTGGTCCAGTTGTGAGAATTTTTATTTTCTTCATGTTGAGGTGTAATCCATACTGAAGGCTGTGGTCTTCGATCTTCATCAGTAAGTGCTTCAAGTCCTCCTCACTTTCGGTAAGCAAGGTTGTATCATCCACGTAATGCAGCTTGTTAATGAGTCTTCCTCCATTCCTGATGCCCTATTCTTCTTCATATACTTCAGCTTCTCAGATTATATGCTCAGCATACAGTTTGAATAAGTATGGTGAAAGGATACAACCCTGATGCACATCTTCCGTGATTTAAGCCATGCAGTATCCCCTTGTTCTGTTCAAATGACTGCCTCATGATCTATATGCAAGTTCCTCACGAGCACAATTAAGTGTTCTGGAATTCCCATCCTTCGCAATGTTATCTGTGATTTATGATAGTCCGCATAGTCAAATCCCTTTGCGTAGTCAGTAAAACACAGGTAAACATCTTTCCGGTATTCTCTGCTTTCAGCCAGGATTCATCTGACATCAGCAATGATATCCCTGGTTCCACGACCTCTTCTGAATCCAGCTTTAATTTCTGGCAGTTCCCTGCTGCTATCGCTTTTGAATGATCTTCAGGAAAATTTTACTTGTGTGTGATATTAATGACATTGTTTGGTAATTTCTGCATTCAGTTAGATTATCTTTCTCAGGAATAGGCATAAATATGGATCTCTTCCAGTCAGTTGGCCAAGTAGCTGTCTTCCAAATTTCTTAGCCTAGGCAAGTGAGCACTTCTAGCGCTGCATCCATCTGCTGAAACATCTCAATTGATATTCCATCAATTTCGGAAGCCTTGTTTTTTGCCAATGCCTTCATTGTAGCTTGGACCTCTTCCTTTAGTACCACTGGTTTCTGATCATATGGTACCTCCTAAAATGGCTGAACATTGACCAATTCTTTTTGGTACACTGACTCTATATATTCCTTCCATCTTCTTTTGATGCTTCCTGTGTCCTTTAATATTTTCCCTGCAGAATCCTTCAATATTGCAATTCGAGGCTTGAATTTTTTCTTCAGTTCTTTCACCTTCAGAAATGCAGAGCATGTTCTTCCCTTTTGCTTTTCCAACAAAAGGTCTTTGCATATGCCATTATTATACTTTGTCTTCTTGAGTTGCCCTTTGAAATCTTCTGTTCAGCTCTTTTACTTCATCATTTCTTCTGTTTGCTTTAGCTGCTCAACCTTCAAGAGCAAGTTTCAGAGCCTCACATCCACTTTGATCTTTTCTTTCCTGTCTTTTTAATGACCTCTTGCTTTCTTCTTGTATGATGTCCTTGATGTCATTCTACAGTTCATCTGGTCTTTGGCCATTAGTGTTCATTGTGTCAAATCTATTCTTGATATGGTTTCTAAATTCAGTAGTTGCCTCTAAATATTGGTTATTAATGTCATAGCTTTAGGTCAAAAGAAAAAATCGTGTCCAAGCTCAGACATTAGGCTTATATTCAATGCTGGTTTCTTCTGCGTTGATGAAGAGGTAGCTAGGTTGGCTAAAGGCACTCATTTGAAGAATAATAACTTGTATAATCCTTTTATAAATGTGAACCAAAGTTTGGAAGGTGTAAAATGTGAGTATCATAAAACTCTTGACATGATCTTCCTTGAACAATGTATTAAGAATACCACAACTCTTCAATAGTGATCAAAAGTGACACATGGACCCAAACATATGATTTCATATTATGATGAAGAATTAAATTAAGATCTCCATTGAAAAGAGGCTTGGAGCAACAATATATCTTATTTGAGGGAGCTTCAATTTCCCCTGAGTTACCATGATAAATTTTAAATCCATACATACCCTTGAACTGACCCTTCCCAATCTATAAATTCTCTCATAAAGTAAGCCCATTTGTTTAAAGACAGATTGAACAGGATTAATCCAGTGTATTCATAGTTTACAAAGCAGAGAATAAGATTTCAATGAATCTTTAGTTTCATTCTCTTTAAAAGTCAGCACAGTTCTCACTATATGTTTGTTAGGTTATCTTTTACATCTGAAAGAAAAATAATTCTTTGGTGTTATTTTCTCTATTTTTATTCATATCAATACATGTATGAAATACATACTTTAAGTAAACTCATAACGCTTCCACTGCATTTTAAAAATTCCTTCCCAGGAAGACAGTGCAGGAAAGAGCTAATATAATTAGCATTTTTTGACGGATGACTAGCTTCAAGGCTGGGGGCAGTGGAAATGCTTATTGCAGTTAAAGAACACACCTGGGTGCGCACAGCCACCACAGCACAATGTGGTTGGAGAAAGGAAATTAAACCCACTATTTTGTTTTCAGAAACCCTGGCAGCGTAGTGGTTAAGAGTTCGGCTGCTAACCAAAAGGCTGGCTGTTTGAATCCACCAGGTGCTCCTTGGAAACCCTATAGGGCAGCAAAAAAGAGGAAGACCTTCGATGAGATGGACTGACACAGTGGCTGCAACAATGGGCTCACCAATAACCAGGATTGTGAGAATGGCGCAGGACCAGGCAGCATTTTGTTCTATTGTACATAGGGTCACTATAAGTTGGAACTACCTTGACAGCACCTAACAACATAAGGTACTTCTAAGAACACAAGAAAAATTTCCCTCTCTTCTAGATGTATTTTAGTTCTTTATATAGGTATTTTCATAATCCACTGCTGTAAAACTAAAGGATACTCTGGTGGGATAGTGGTTAAGAGCTACAGCTGTTAACCAAAACGTCAGCAGTTCAAATCCACCAGGTGCTCCTTGGAAACTCTATGGGGCAGTTCTACTCTGTCCTACAGAGTTGCTATGAGTCAGAATCAACTCGACAGCAATGGGTTTGATTTTTTGGTTTTTGTAGAACTGAAAGTATGTACATTTGATTAAATAATTATCACTCTTATTAGCTGCCTTATAGGAAATCTGTTAAAGCTTTGATTTTTATTTTAAGAAACAGTCCTTTTAGGGAACATGATTATACAATCACTAGTCTATTTCAAAAACCAGAAACAAACAACTCTGAAATTGAGAATATATAAAAAATAAAAGGCTGGATTAAGCATCGTGTTCAAGTAAATTATAGTAAAATTTAGAAGATTTAACTATACGAACTCATGTCTATGTTTCCCTGAGGAAATCAATCAACTTTGATATTCTATACCAGTGGTAATCTAGACTTAAAATGATCTGCATTTTGGAATAAGATTTTTATTTTTTGCCTTAGCTTATCTTTGAAAAACTCCTCATTGCATTAGGCAAAGGCATTTAAATTTAAATTAGTATATGGGGTCAAAAGAGAAATATAAACATCAAACTGTTCCTGACTTGACCATTTGCCATAATCTTATTACCCAGCAAATTTTCCTTAGTTCAGAAATTGGCAAGTAAAGGCAATGAGTTCAAAGTTGACCTAATATCATAACATTATATTTTTAAAATATATTTTATGTTTTATTATTGAAAATATACACAGCAGAATAGACACCCCAATTAAACGACCTCTACATGTACAATCAGTGACACTGATTACATTCTTCAGGTTGTGCAACCATTCTCACGTTCCTTTTCCAAAGTATTCCTCCCCCTTAACACAAACTCACTGTCCCCTAAATTTCCTATCTAATTTTTCGAGTTGCTGTTGTCAATTTGATTTTATATAGATAGTTCTTAAAAGAGTACACTGATCAAGGCAGACATTCTTTACTAGTTGAGTTAAACTGTTGTTTGATTTTAAGAAGTCTTCAGGGGATATTTTTGGCTTAAGGTTTAAAGATTATCTCAGGGAAGTAGTTTCAGGGGTTATCCAGCTCCCATGAATCCAGAAAGTCTGCTTCTACAAGAATTTTAAATTATGTTATGCATTTTCCCCCTTTTGATCAGGATTCTTCTATAGAATCTTTGATCAAAACATTCAGTAATGGTAGCTGGGCACCATCCAGTTGTTCTCTCACATGGAAAAGGAAGCAGTTGTTCATGGAGGAAGAGCAAAATATTTTTAACAGATATAGAATGACTATGATTCTCAATGTGTGCTACCTTTCAATATCCTGAAATAGGATTCAGAGAAATTTTGAGGTCTAAAACTTAAAAAAAAAATTAAAAATATAATTTTAATATAACTAAATTTTTAATCGTGAGAATCATATACAGGGAATGAGATGAAAATATAATTGTAGAGCGCAGTGATTTTACCAAAAAGGAAACACAAATATGACTACCACCTAGTCAAACATTACAATAGTGTTAGCATCCTAGGATTTTGTGCTCTGTTCCCCCAATTCCTACCCTCTCCCACTCTATCCCCTGATTTAACCAGATGTTTATGACAATAGCTTTCCTGGTGTCTTAGTTATCTAGCACTGTAATAAGAAATACCACAAGTAGATGGCTTTAACAAACAGATTTATTTTCTTATAGTTTAGGAGGCAAAAAGTCCGAATTCAGGGTGCCACCTATAGGGGAAGGCTTCCTCTGTCAGCTTTGGGGGAAGGCCTTGTCTCTTCAGTTTGTTTCCTGGTTCCTTGGAGATATCCATGTGGCTTGGCATCAATCTTCCCCCATCTCTGCTTCCTAGCTTGCTTGTTTTAATTCCTTTATATCTCAAAAGAGATTAATTTAAAACATACTCTATACTAATCCTGCCTCATTAATGTAACAAAGAGAATCCACTCCTAAATGGTATTATAACCACAGGCATAGAGGTTAGGATTTACAACACATATTTTTGGGGGACACAATTCAATCCATAACACTTGGTTTTCTTTAGCTTTTCGTCTAATTATGTATGCATCCTTAAATACTGTAGTTTAAGTTTGCTGATTTTTAAATTTCATTCTTTTGTGTTTGGCTTCTTTTTCTTTCTCAAAATGGTATTTGTTCATCCATATAGTTGTGTATAGTTATAGGTCATTTGTTTTTATTGTGGTATAGTACTCTATTGTTTGATTATACTAAATTGTTTCCCCTTCTACTGCTGAATCACATTTGGGCTATTTCCATTTCGAGGCTATTACCAAATACATAAATATTTGTGTACATATCTCCTGGTAGACATGCACAGCATTTCTGCTGAGCATATATATAGAAGTGGAATTTTTGGTTATGGAGTATGCATATGTTTAGCTTTACTAGGTAATGACAAAGTAGTAATTGTACAAATTTCTACTCCTACTATAATCTGTGAGAGTTCCAGTTGCTTCACATCCTTACTAACAATTGATATTGTCAGCCTTTTTAACTTTAGCCATTCTGGAGTGCATATAACTACCTCATTGACATCTGAAGTTGTGTTTTCCTGAGTAATAACAAGACTGAATCACTTTACTATTTTTACTGGCTATTTGGATAGTCTCTTCTGTCTAGTGCTTGTTCAAGTTACTTATGGATTTTTGTATTGGGTTGTCTTTTCCTTATTGCTTTTATAGGTGTTCATTATATAGTCTGGATGTGAGCTCTTTATCAGTTAGACATGTTGCAAATATTTTCTTTCATACTGTTCCTAGTTTTCATGGCCTCAATGGTTATTTTGATAAACAAAATTTCTTAAACTTCCTTAATTTTTACATGCTCCTATCTATCGATAAGTATTTTCTGAGTCTTATATATATAGAGAACTCCCCAGGTGATTGTAAGGTATTTGATAAGGTTGAAAGCCACTGTTCTAGGCCCTAGGGCAAATTATATTGAGGGAAAATTTTATTTTATTCCTCCTCAAAAATGTTAGAGACAATTTTTTTATTCCATCAATTGTTATCAATTAGCTAGAACTGTTTTTTCCTATTGGTCCATCAACTTTGATGAATTTATAATATTTTTTAAGTTAAATTTACATAACTGTGAAAATATTGGCTATAATTCACTGCAAGAAGCCAGACATGCATTAAAATGACATTCTGGGAAAAGTAAAACTATGGGAAGAGGAATCAGATCAGTGTTTGCTAGGGGATGGAGGTGGGGTTGATGGCTTCGTTCACTTGGGTACCCATTTGGAAATTAGAACTAATTCAGAAATTCTCCTTAGCAAAAGGAGAATTTAAAACACCTTTGCAGTGTGGGGGTACAATAGAAAAAGTCAGTTTCTAGTTGCAAGTAATGATACGAATTCATCTTTGTTAATTTTATAGAGTTTGTTATCTAAAGCAGTTTTGAGAAACTGTAGGCAAAGTCTGAGAATGACATATTCTAGTTTAAATGGCAATACTGCCAGTTGCTATCAAGTCCATTCTGACTCAGCAAACCCCATGTGTGTCAGAGTAGAACTGTGCTACATAGGGTTTTCAATGGCTATGACCTTTCAGAAGTAGATCACCAGGCCTGTTTTCCGAGGTACCTCTGGATGAACTTGAACTGCCAACCTTTCAGTTAGTAGCCACGTGCTTAACCATCTGCACCAAAATAAAGGTCCTCAAACAAAGTAGGGACATTTTAAGATAGACTAGTATAGAAACCACCATCTACCTGTCAGTTTTTCATGCTGTGGTGGCTTGCATGTTGCTATGATACTGGAAGCTATACTACTAGTATTTCAAACATCAGCAGGGTCACCCATAGTAGACAGGTTTTAGTGAAACTTCCAGTCTAAGACAGGCTAGGAAGTAAGGCATGGCAATCTACTTCTGAAAATCAGTCAATAAAAACCTCACCGATAACAACAGAATATTGTCAGATATAGAGCTGGAAGATGAACCCCTCAGGTTGGAAGGTACTACATAATAGCCACAACAATAGACTTACACATATCAACAATCATAAAAAGTCACAGGACTGGACAATGTTTTGTTCTGCTATATATAAGGTTGCCATGAGTCAGACCCAACTTGACAGAAACTAATAACCACAGTATAGAAAAAGAACAGTGTGGGCATAATATAGCATCAGCAGTACCTGTACCAATAAACACATACAACAAAATAAAATCCTAGATATTTTAAGATTTTCAACATTCCATTGTGAAAAGGAAATAAAAACACCCATGTTAGAACTTCATTGTGACACATTTATAGTTTGACATTTATAATTATGCTTCAATTGATTGCATATGAAATTGCCCCATAGTTCTCAATGTGTAGTGCCATTCTCAGGTAAAATTTCCCAGCTGACATTTCAAGATAAGTTTTACATGATAACGTGAACTAGGTGAGTATCAAATAACTAATTCCCTTAATAATCTGACACCATGGGTGGGTAGAAAAGAACACTTCCTCAATGAAGCATGGTTTTATTTGGGAGGTTCTATGTTATACTCTGTCCTCCTTGGAGGGTACTTTGGTGTCTTAGCCCGCTTAGCTTGGAGAGACGCATGATTCCAGGAAATATAAATGGCATCTGTTTAAATAAAGCTGGGATTAGGCCGCTGAAATGACATTTCTAAAGCAGTTTTTTTCCTTTTTATTCTGATTAAATTTTATGTTTACGAATTAGTTAATTCCAGCAGAATTACTAACGGTTTTGTTTTTCAAATCTGATGAATGAACTAGTTTCTGCCAATTGTGGTATAATAAATATAAACATAGCGGCCTTAAAAATCACCATGCACAAGTAAAATGGGTAGGAGGAAGTCAAATAGCCAGCCAGTGGGGGACTTTGAATGCCTATGTGACCAATTCAAATCCTGATTTGACTCAAATACAATCCCTTTACAGAGCAATGGAGCATGAGTCAGTCAAATGCAGCTTTAGTGAAAGTCCTTTATTTCAAAGACTGTAAGGCTGGAAGAATTCACTCACCTGCAAAGTCAAATGTCAAAAGTGCTTCCCACTCATCCCCGGGCCTGTGGTTAAGAGTGCCCTTGACTGACAGTTCTACTGCACAGATCATGGTGCCCGAAGGAGGGAGAATGGATGGATGCTCCTTCTGTTTGGAAAGTTGTCAGGCCGCAGGCTACTTTGTTTAGCATGTGTGCTTGTGAACTTGGGGCTTGATTTCTGATTTCTCTTTTAAAACAGAACACGCTTAGTGCTCTTCAAGTTCAGATAATGCCTTAAAATGTTAAAACAGGCATCAGAAGTAATTATTTCTGCAACTGCCATTCACTGGGTGCTTGCCCTACATCAGGCATGGTGATAATTCCTTTACCTGGCATCTTAGTCATCTAGTGCTGCTATAACAGAGATACCACAAGTGGATGGCTTTAACAAACAGAGATTTATTTTCTCACAGTTTAGGAGGCTAGAAGTCTGAATTCAGGGCATCAGCTCTAGTGGAAGCCTTTGTCTCTCTGTCGGCTCTGCAGGAAGGTCCTTGTTCCTTGGCTCCTTGGTGATCTCCCTGTGGCATGGCATCTATCTTTCCCCAAACTGGCTTGCTTAATCTGCTCCTTTCATATCTCAAAAGAGATTGACTCAAAACCCCCTACACTAATCCTGTCTCATTAACATAACAAAGAAAACTCATTCCCAACTGGGATTATAACCACAGGTGTAAACCAAAAACCCTTTGCCGCTGAGTCAATTCTGATTCCGAGCAACCCTACTGGGCAAAGCAGAACTGTCCCAAGGGTTTCCTAGGAATGACTGGTGGATTCAAACTGCCGACCTTTTGGGTAGCAGCTGTAGCTGTTCACCACTGTACCACCAAGGGTTAGGATTTACAACAAATATTTTTTGGGGGACACAATTCAATTCATAACATATGTGCATCATCTCACTGAATTCTCAAACCCCCCCATGGCCGGGGAAAAATTAATCTCCAGTGTTTAGATGAGGCAACCGATGCTGAAAAGAGTTAGGTATCTTACACGAGGGCATTTTAACCCAGAAGGGTTTGCCCTGAGATTTCAGATTCTAAAGTACTTCATTACATAATGTAAATGTAGGAAATGTATAATGTGATATGGGCAAATTTCGTCAGCTATAGACGCTTTTTCATTCTAATACTTTTTTCTAGAGTTATAGGTTTTCCTAATAGATTTATTACAAAAACATGTAAAAAAAAAATACAAAATGAGGTTCTGGGGCATGATTTGACTGATGTACAACCATTATTCATAACAAGCCCTTCTCTTTATTTACTCTTGAAGTAATGCCTGTGAGTCTATGAACGCATGCTTCAACTGGTCTCAGTTCTTTAGATATTGACAAATGCACTCATCACATTCTGGAGAATGTCACTGCATAAATAAAATATTTATCATATAAAAATACTGCTAAATATTTAATGATCAATATATTAAATCTTGCTAAATAAGGTGAATTGCCTGCAAAATTTCTTTCTAAGCTCTTTATTCAGCTAACGTGGTATATTGGGATTTAAAAGCATCTATTTGAAACATTATTTTATTTACCATTTTTTTCCTTCTGACTCATATATTGCTAAAAAGTGTTTATTTTTAGGGATTACTCATGTTGTTGTTGCTGTTGAGTTGGTTCCGACTTATAGTGACCCTATGTACGAAATACTGCCCAGTCCTGCGCTATCCTCATCATTGTTATGTTTGAGCCCATTGTTGCAGGCACTGTGTCAATCCATCTCATTGAGGATCTTCCTCTTTTTTGCTGACCCTCTACTTACCAAGCATGATGTCCTTCTTCAGGGACTGACGCCTCCTGATAACATGTCCAGAGTACACGAGATGAAGTCTTACCATCCTCGCTTCTCAGCAGCATTCTGGCTGTACTTCTTCTAAAACAGATTTGTTCATTCTTCTGGCAGTCCCCGGTATATTCAATATTCCTTGCTAACACCATAAATCAAAGGCATCAGCTCTTCTTCGGTCTTCCTTAATCACTGACCAGCTTTCACATACATATGAGGTGACTGAAAATACCATGGCTTCAGTCAGGCACACCTTAGTCCTCAAAGTGACATCTTTGCTTTTTAACACTTTAAAGAGGTCTTTTGCAGCAGATTTGCCCAATGCAATATGTTGTTTGATTTCTTGACTGCTGCTTCCATGGGTGTTGATTGGGGATCTAAGTAAAAAGGAATCCTTAACAACATCAAAATTTTCTCCGTTTATCATGATGTTCTTATTGGTCCAGTTGTGAGGATTTTTGTTTTCTTCATGTTGAGGTGTAATCCATACTGAAGGCTGTAGTCTTTGATCTCCAGCTGTAAGTGCTTCAAGTCCTCTTCACTTTCAGCAAGCAAGGCTGTGTCATCTGCACATTGCAGGCTGTTAATGAGTCTTCCTCCAATCTTGATGCTGAGTTCTTCATACAGTCCAGCTTCTCGGATTATTTGCTCAGCATACAGATTGAATTAAGTATGGTGAAAAGACACAACCCTGACACACACCCTTCCTGATTTTAAACCACGTAGTGTCTCCTTGTATTGTTCAAACAACTGCCTCATGATCTACGTACAGGTTCCTCATGAGCACAATTAAGCGTTCTGGAATTCCCATTCTTCACAATGTTAGCCATGATTTGTTATGATTTACACAGTCGAATGCATTTGCATAGTCAATAAAACACACGTAAACATCTCTCTGGTATTCTCTGCTTTCAGCCAAGATCCATCTGACATCACTTATAAGGAACACTAATGGACCATACTTTTCAGTTTCTGAAATTAGTTTACTTATTCTCTGTCAACCATTTTTGAGCATTATAGCAGGGTGAACCAACCCAAAGGATCAGATTGTCAAACTGGAATCACATGAATCAGAGATTGTACTTAGTACCAAGTTTTAACACTGATAGAAGCAATTAAGAGGCACAAGCAAAGCAGGAAGGGCCATACAAAACAGCTTCCTGGGCCCTTCCTTCTGGAGTTGATATGCACTATATGACCAGGAGTAGACAAGGTCTCTAAGTGAAGTACATGGCTAGTGAGCCCAGTAGGGAGTGTTAGGGTTAGGAACTATCTTTATTTTATAGCCCAGATGTCTAGCTTCAGTGGCATTCTCCAGGTTGCACTGCCTCATAAACTTATAGATTGCAGATTTGTTGATCATAAAAACCTGTTGTCATAGTCGATTCCAACTCATAGTGACCCTATAGACAGAGTAGAACTGCCCCATAGGGTTTTTCAAGGCTGTAATCTTTATGGAGGGGCCTTGGTGGTGCAGTGGTTAAGAGCTACAGCTGCTAACCAAAAGGTCGGCAGTTCGAATCCACCAGCTGCTCCTTGGAAACTATGGGGCGGTTCTACCCTGTCATATAGGGTCGCTATTAGTCGGAATTGACTCGACAGCAATGAGTTTGGTTTTTGGTTTTAATCTTTAAGGAAGCAGACTGCCGCATCTTTCTCCTGCAGAGAGGCTGGTGAGTTCGAACCGCCTACCTTTCGGTTACCAGCCAAGCGCTTAACCACTGCACCACCATAAACCCACTGTTGTCAAGTGGATTCCGACTCATCATAACCCTACAGGACAGAACAGAGCTGCCCCATAGGGTTTCCAAGGCTGTAATCTTTATGTAAGCAGACTGCCACATCTTTCTGCCACAAAGTGGCCTTTTGGTTCGCAGCTGAGTGCTTTAACCACTGTGCAACCAGGGCGATGCTAAACCAGGAACTTGTTGCTAGGAATATTCCAAAAATAGGGAATCTCTTCCTGGCAAACATCATTAGTCTATTTACCAAGAAGTCACTCACCGGCATGTTTACAAGGAGTTTAGACTGGATTACCTGCTTTCTGTCTGTCTCCCGGGAGTGTCCCCTTAGTGGTAATGCAAGAGAGAAATAGGTCATAGACCAGATGCCTTAACTCCCTGCTCCTCCTCAGTGAGAAACATCCCTGAGTCTATAACTTGTTTTGTTTTTTTTAAATTGTGGTGACAATATACATAACATATGCCAACTCAATAATTTGCACAAGTACAATTCAGTGAAATTGATTACATTCTTCAAGTTGTGAAACTGATCTCGCTTTCCTTTTCCAAATCATTCTACAACCATTAACATAAACTCTATGACCCCTAAGCAAAAACTTGCCCTTTCCCACCCCCTCCCATCCCTGGTAATTACTAATATTCATTGGTTTCTGTGTATTTGATATTTTCACATAAGGTCATATAGTATTTGTCCTTTTATGACTGACTGACTTAGCTCAGCATTATGTTTTCAAGTTTCATCCATGCGGTAGAATGCATTAGAACTTCACTTCTCTTTATGGCTGGGTATTATTCCATTGTACATATATATCACATTTTGTTTATCCATTCATCTGTTGATGGACATTTTGGCTGTTTCCAGTTTTTGACTATTGTTAAAAGTGCTGCAATGAACATTGATGTACAGGTTTCTGTTTGCATTCTTGCTTTCACTTCTTCTGAGTATATACATAGGATTGGGTTTTCTGGGTCATATGGTAGGTCTATGTTCAACTATTTTTAGGTAATGGTTGTTCCACTTTTCATTCCCACCAGCAGTGGATGAGAGTTTCAGTTTCTCCACAACCTTGCCAACACAGTTTTACATTTTTTCGATCACTGTCATTTGGGATTGACTTGATGGCAACGGGTTTGGTTTGGCCATTCTAATTGGGGTAAGGTGGTATCTCATCGTGATTTTGATTTGCATCCTAAGGAACAGTTCTACTCTGTCCTATAGGGTCACTATGAGTTGGAATTGACTCAATGGCCACAGGTTTTTTTATTTGTTTGCTAATGGCTGATGAAGGAGCCCCGGTGGCACAGTGTTAAGCGCTTAGCTGCTAACCAAAAGATCAGTGGGAGATACATTTGGCAGTCTGCTCACGTAAAGATTACAGTCTTGGAAACCCTATGGGGCAGTTCTACTCTGTCCTACAGGGTCCTATGAGTCGGAATTGACTCTAAGGCGATGGGTTTAGCTTTTTGGTTTTTGATGGCTAGTGACATTGAGTGTCTTCTTATGTGCTTTGTTAGCCGTTTGGATATTCTCTTTCGTGAAATGTCTGGTCAAGTCCTTTGCCCGTTTTTTTGATTGGGTTGTTTATCTTTTTGTTAAGCTGTGGAAGTTGTTTTTTTTTTTTAAAAATGTATTTTGGATATTATTAGACTCTTACTGGATACGTGGTTCTGAAAATTTTCTCCCAATGTATAGGTTGGCTTTTCACTTTGTGTTTATCATTGTTCAGAGTACTTACAGGGTTTAGGGTTAAGATTAGGGGTTTAATTTCTATTCAATCCTGGAAGAAATCTTTCACGGTGATATACTACATCACCAACGTAGCCTATCATCTTAAGGGTGTATTTTATTGATTTCATTTGGAAAAGGGGGGATGCTGAAGAAGGTAAATACATTTGCAGAAATCCAGAACCCCTGTAGGTGAACTAATTTAACAAGTACTAGAGTGAGCAGGGACAGATCCAGGTTTTGTGGGGCACAAAGCTTATGCAATTCTGAAGGTCCTTTTTCCTTAAGAATAGAAAAATATATTACATGTACAAAATGAAGAAAAAATATGACTACACATGTAAACTGGTGACCAGGGCCTCTCTTACTAGACAGGGGGTCCTGAAGCTATAGCTCTTGACCATCTCAGTAAAATATGCCTGTGTGGGAAAATTATACTGTGTTTAAAGAATTGTGTTCTATTGATATGAAGGAATGAGGTGTCCTTTCATCTGGTAAATCTTTTTTTTTTTGAATGAAAAGTTAAAATCAACTATCTCCTATTTTATTCTGAGATGTAACTTGCATTCCTTCAAAATAAACAGAATAATGTTCATTGCCTCTTTAAAATGTGTTCCTACTGAATTGATTTTTTTATATAAATATAATCCAGAAAAAGCTGACATATATTTCTTTATGCCAACATAAAGAATGATTAATAATCAATTGTTTGGTCATTGTGAGTTTCTCAGGGTGACTTAAAAAAAAAAAAAGGCAATCACTGACTGAAATCTAACAGAAAATACCAGTGAACCTGCCATGAATAATTTAGTCTACAGTATTCTGACATGCAGTTATATCCTATCATCTTTTCTACTTGACTTGGCATTAATCTTTATAAAATAGGATAAAATGAATTGATATTTGGCACTATTGATGAATGACTTAAACACTTCAAGTGATGAATGTTGAAGTAAAAATGTGGTATCTTAAAGAAAACTTAGGCAACCAAATGCTAAATGAAAATGTATTGTTCAGAATTTCAGGGGGCAACAATATGTTCATATTAGAGAATAGTAACAACATTATATTCTCCATATCCAATAATTGTAACCCAAGAAGATACTATTTTTCAAAAGAAATGATTCAGAAGATACATAAACCCAATGGATTTTTTAAAATAAATACAAAATTTTGTAAAAACTTAGTAAAAGTTCTATGACAAAATTAATCATTTTTTTATATTACATTTTTTATTGTGATTTATATGAAACTTTACAGAGTAAATTAGTTTCTCATTCAAAAATTTATACACAAATTGTTTTATGGCATTGGCTGCAGCCCCTCATTGTGTCAACACTCTCGCTCTCTCCCTTTCCACCCCAGGTTCACTGTGTCCATCTGTCCAGTTTTACTGCCCCCTCCCATCTTCTTGTCTTTGTTTCTAGGCAGATGTTGCCCATTTGATCTTGTATATTTGATTGATCTAAGAAGCACGTTCCTTACACTTTTTTTGGTCTTATAGGACTGCCTAAGCTTTGGCTGAAAGGTGAACTTTGGGAGTGGCTTCAAGTCTGAGTTAGAAGGGTGTCAGGGGCCACAGTCTCGGGGGTTCCTCCAGTCTCTGTCAGACCAGTAAGTCTGGTCTTTTTTGTGAATTTGATCATTTGTTCCACATTTTCTGTCTGGGACCCTCTACTGTAATCCCAGTCAGAGTGGTCGGTAGTGGTACAAGGGCACTATCTAGTTCTTCTTGTCTTGGGGTTGTGTGCACTGTGGTTCATGTGGTCCATTAGTCCTTTGAACTAATTGCTCCCTTGGATCTTTAGTTTTTTTCCCTCTCCTTTGCTAAGGGACCACTAGTTGTAACTTAGATAGCTGCTCGCAAGCTTTTAAGACCCCAAACGCTACTTGCCAAAGTAGGATGTAGAACATTGTCTTTAAGAACTATGTTGTGCCAATTGACGTACATGTCCCCCAAGTCTACAGTCCTTTACCTTCAAGCCTGGGAACTCCATCCCATGAGGTGTTTAGTTATATCTAGGAGGTTTCCCCGACTGTGCCACTTGTGTGCTTTACTGTCTATAATTAATATATGAGAAGCATCTACAGTCATGTATTTAGAAATTTCCACCTCCGAACCTGTATCTGCTGGTCACTGTGTTCTCTTACACCCTCCTTCACCTCTTGACTATCTATATGTGTATCAATTCGTAGATTGTTGATTCTATTGTTGCATGATTGTCTATGCTATAGTAGTTACCATACCAAAAACCAAACCCATTGCTGTTGAGTCACTCATAGCAACCCTACAGGACAGAGTAGAACTGCTCCTCAGGGTTTCCAAGGAGCAGCTGGTGGATTCAAACTGCCAACCTTCTGGTTATCAGGCAAGTGCTTAACCACTGCACTACCAATTCTCCATACTTGCCCTTTATTCCTGTGTTCCTCTCAGTGTCCTCTCTTACCTTGGTCATGTCGTACTGACTTCTCTCATATTGTCTATCGCCTTTCCCTTCACCAATATTAACTCACATCTACTATCTTTTTGGTAATGTTCCCTCCCTCCATCTCCCATCCCTGGTAACCACATGAAAGAGTCTTTTTTTTTTTCATATGTAAACCCTTAGTTGTTACTTTATAAAAACGGTCTCATACAATATTTGTCTTTTTGTGATTGACTTATTTCACTCAACATAATGATCTCCAGATTCATCCATGTTGTGAGATGTTTTGTGGATTCGTCATTACTCTTCTTTGTTGCATAATATTTCACTGTGTGCATGCACCACAGTTTGTTAATCCATTTATCTGTTGATGGGCACTTAGGTTGCTTCCATCTTTTTGCTATTGTGAATAATGCTACAATGAACATGAGTGTGCACATGTCTATTCATGCCACAACTCTTATTTCTTTAGCGTATATACCTAGGAGTGGAACTGCTGGATCATATGGTATTTCTAGCTTTTTAAGGACACGCCATACCATTTTCCATAGTGGCTGTACCATCTTACATTCCCACTAGCAATGTATATGAGTTCCAATCTCACCACATTCTAGCCAATATTATTTTCTGGTTTTTTGATTAGTGCCAGTAATGTTGAGGTGACATGGTATCTCACTGTAGTTTTGATTTTCATCTCTCTAATTGCTAATGATTGTGAGTATTTCTTCACCTCCTCCTGGGCAGGAGAAAAGAGGAAGGAACAGCAGGTGACGTTCGGTCAGTCTTGCTGCATCCGTCTGTTGGTGGTGGCAAGAGGGAGGAAGTGCAGTGGCTAGGTATCTGCGCACTCTCTTCTTCCACCCTGCACTGGGCAAGGGAAGGGAGAAAAGGGCCTCAGGTGGCGGGGGGTGGGGGCACTTGCTCATAGTCGTAGCTCCCTTGCTGGGCGGGATAGAGGATGGATTTGATCCTGACAAATGCATGCAAAGTAGTGTCACCTCGGGTCAGGTGAGGGGAGGAAGGAAGGGGCTGCAGAAGCATGTGCGTGTAGTCATGTCTCCTCTGCCCCCAACTGGGCCAGTTAAGGGAGAGAGTCTTGCCTGGTGGGTACATGCACAGAAATGCTGCCTCACGCCAGATGGGGAGAGGGAGGAGGAAGAAGGGAGCAGTGGACAAATCCTCTCACTGTCCTGCCACTACTGCTCTGCACCGGGTCCTTGGGGAAGGTAGTAGGTGGCGGGCATGCCTAGTCTCATTCATGTAGTGAGCAAGGGGGAGTAGTGGACAAGGTTGGGTATGGTAGGGAGAAGAGGATAGGCTCGTGTTAGGGTCCCCCAGTCAGACAAAGAAGTCAGGGTATGGAAACTTCTGCCAACTGATCAGATCAGGAGGATGGTGTGTGGGGGGGAGTGTGTTCCTCAAGCTAGGATATGCAGGTGCCGGGACACCCTGCATCTGCTGCAGCCAAGGCACAGAACCTGTCCTCTCTCGAGTACAAGGTGGTGGGGGGCTGCACAGGGACCAGTTGGGTGGAAGAGCTTCTGCTGATGCTCCATGAGTCCACTGCGTCATGCACACACTCACCCCCTGAGGTCAAGGGCTGCCGTTCCTGCCTATCTCTGGTTCTGGATCTGGCATCCTCCCTGTCTCTGCTGCTTTCCGTGTGTGTCTATAGAGGTTTCTCTGACCCTTTTAGGAATGCTGTGAAGTTGCCTTGCTGTTTTCTTCACCCAAGGTCTCTGCTGGCTTAGTCCTAAATTAGCTGCAGCAGGCCAGGATAGTTGGTTGCGCTCCGCCATTCCTGTTACTCCTTTTTTGCTGCTTTCCTTATTCCTTCCAATTTGTATTCGGTTGAGTCCTTAGGCTTTTGTTTGATGTTCAGCGTTCCTGGACTGTTATCTGCTTCTGTTTCGCTTGTTTTTTTTTGCGTCTTTGGTGCAGGGGGACATTGTGGTGCCTGTGAGGCCGCCATCTTTGCTCTGCCACAGAAAATTAATCATTTTTAATAGCTCTATTTTTAATGGAGTCCTGGTGGCACAGTCGTTAAGAGTTTGGCTGCTAACCAAAACGCGGCATTTCGAATCCACCAGCCACTCCTTGGAAACCCTATAGGGCAGTTCTACTCTGTCCTGTAGGGCTGCTATGAGTTGGAATCGACTCAATGCCATGGCTTGTTTGTTTTCTTATATTTTTAATACAGAAACGGTGATGGTTTTTATCACTGAAAAACAGGGTGATTGAGTATCTGTTAACCTTGTTGATCATTAAATGATTCCACTGTCATCAGAATTGTATTTCCAAATGTAATACATTCCAGATGTGCTAAGTGTCCTTAATTCTACTTGCAAACTAGAAGTACTTATCTGGAAATAGCTTGAAGGGGTGTATACCATGAATTCAGGGTCTCTGTGCATTTGTTTTCTTTGATTCTATTAAAGGAAATGATACCAATTTGAGGTGTTTTACCATGGCTGTGTTCCAGGCATCATATGCAGGAAATAAACATGGGCGGCGGAGGGGGGGGGGGATTTTCTCATCTCCACTGGAAGGGTTAATTGACCTTAATATTCCTCTGGAACTGCTGTTCTAGCCTGAAGAATACCACCAGACAAACCAAAGCCAATGGTGCCTGTGACAAACAATGAGCCTTGTGGTCCCATGGCTCTTAGCATCCATGTGTTTTCTATTGAGATGTAATGTCTGGTCAAGTAAAAAATAGACCTAGTTTTAAAGAAACCAAAGTACAGATTTAATCCAAGTCAGCTATCATGGGCCAGAAACTCCTGGACTTCATGGACTCTGAGTACAAAATGAGTAATACATAAAAAACAAACAAAAAAACCACCACATTTAATTAGTTTCTTTCATAGTGAAATGCACTGGGAAAAAAATACTTGATTTCATATATTGTTTAATGGGTTTCTGTTCTCATGGCAGAGTATCCTGTGGTGGACGAGATTATCTTTTAAGGCAACTTTCAATTTCACTTAGAAATGTGCATGAAGAAACCTAGGTATCATGAAGAAATCTAGGTATCTGGAAGTGTTAAAATACATTTTTATTCTACATTGAACACTAATATTGCTTCAGATAATCTTCTGACTTACCCATGTGGTTATCACCATCATTAAAATAAATGAACCCAAGGTCGTAAACTTGATCTTTTTGAGCGACAAATTAAGACTCTTTGAAAAGCCCTCTTAAAGATGGTCTCACAGTACAGTCAAAGCAACTGTGACAAAACAGTGTTAAGAGCTTCTTTATCTGATTAGATTCAGCACATTTGTTAAAAATACAGTATTTTGCAATCACACTCTACAGCTGATCCTACAGAATCATGTTCTGGTTATTTAGCTTTTTCCATAGAAGAATGTTGATGTCTTCAAAGAAAAGGATCCTTTTTTGGTTGCCTACATTGCTTTGTCCACTGTTGTGCATATAAAATAGGTGTTTGCTGAATTTAATCATCTCTTCCACGTGTGTTACATCGGATAGCTCTCAAAGCACAATTTTTCATTTGATCCTCACATCAGCACTGAAGGTGGATGGAGTAGAAGATATGTTTATCAAGTGTTCACGGATGAGAAACATCGAGCCTTAGAACGGTTAATATGGCGTAACTGAGGTCACACGGAAAGTAAGTGGCTGGCGAATGGCAAGCCTGAGTGGTTTGATCCCTTGTCTGATGTTTCTCCATACCTCCATCACTTGGAGAATAGTGACCTAGTCACTCTATTTATTTAAAACTATTAACCCAGTTAAAGGATTCATTACTAAGATATCTTCTACATAGTCGCCAGATAGACATATCTAAAATTTAAATCTACGTTTACCTGTCTATGTTAAAAGCAACTCCCTACTGCATCTAAGATAAAGTCCAAGTGTTATTGGTATGGCTTAAAAAATACTCCTGGTTCTGAGCTTTACCTGCCTTTCTAACGAACTCTTTGCCCACTTCCTGCTTCTTACTATAACCTCCAGCGGCAGAAAATGATGATGAAGAACATCACCCACGCTGCTTCCATGGGGAATGAGCTGCCACCTCTATCCCCACACCAACCTCCCACTCCCAGCTTCAGTGAGTCCAACTCATCTTCTGTTTGCTCACCATCTCCTTCAGTTAACCTTTCCTAAGTCCCTAAAATTAGATTCAGTGCACTTTTCAAAGACAGCAGTGTTGCTGTTGTTAGTTGCTGTTGAGTTGGCTCCAACTCAGGACGACCTTATGTACAGGCAGTGGCCAGATCATGGAAGATTTCCGTTCCTAAATCTGTCTTTAAGTCGAATTTGTACCCAAGTTGGAATAGCTAGGTATGGTTTATATCTAACATCAATTAGTCAAATGTTTGTCTTAGTATATGGTATACCTTTCCATGCATAAAAAAACAAAGAAATACTTCCAGATACACTAAAACATCTTTAACATAATAATACAGTAATAGTAATAATAATGTTTTGATGCATGTTACAAAGTAGCACCTTTTGTTATTACGAACCATTGTATGTACCTCAAATTGTAATAGGCTTTGCGGGGCTTGGCTCGCAACTACAAGTTGTACATAGGTCAGACATTCGTAACCAGGGGACTGCACATATTTGCAGACAAAAATGAAAGAGATTTAAAAGAACTCAAAACCTTGCAAAGTTGGAAAAGATAACTGATGAGATAAAGCAAAGTAGCAACTTTCAAATAAAAAAAGAAAGAAAATCAAAAGATTTAAAAAATTTGAGAACTATGTTAAAAACACTGAAAAATAGTGGGTATTGCTATTGGTACATATAATCTACTGAATCAAATAGATAAGTCTATTAGACTTAGTTCTTTAGAGCAGTTTTAGATTTACAGAAAAATTGCACAGAAAGTACAGAGAATTTCCACATACCTCATCTCTCCTGCACACTGTTTCCCCATTATTAGCATCTTGCATTCCTGAGGTACATTTGTTATAACTGATGAACCAATATTAATACATCATTATTAACTAAAGTCCATAGTTTACATTAGGGCTTACTTTGTGTTGACAGTCCTATGAGCTTTGACAAATGGATAATTTCATGTGTCCACCATTACAGTATCATACAGAATAGTTTCACTGCCCTAAATATGCCCTGGGCTCCCTGTTTATCCCTCCCTCTGAACCCCTGGCAACCACTGACCTTTTTACTGTCTTTAAGTTTTGCTTTTTCAGAACATCATAGAGTTGGAATCATACAGTATGTAGCTGTTTCAGACTGGCTTCTTCCACTTAGCAATATGCATTTAAAGTTCCTCCATGTGTTTTAGTACCTTGAAAGCTCTATTTTTTTAATTGCTGAATAATAATACTCCATTGTATGGATGTGCCACAGTTTACTTATCCATTCACCTGTTGGAGGACTTCTTGGTTGATTCCAATTTTTGGCAATTATGAATAATAAAGCTGCTATATACATTTGTGTGCAGGTTTTTATGTGGATACATGTTTTCAACTAATTTGGGTAAATACTTAGGAGCATGCTTAGCCTATGTTTAGCTTTGTAAGAGACTGCCAGACTACTTTCCAAAGTGGCTGTTAATATTTGCATTTCCACCAGCAATGAATGAACGTGCCTGATACTCTGCAACCTCGTCAGTATTTGGAGTTGTCAGCATTTTGGATTTTAGCCATTTTAATAGGTGCATAGTGGTATCTCATTGTTTTAATTTTCAATTTCCTAATGACATTATGATGGTGAGTATCTTTTCATATGCTTATTTGCCATCCTTTGACCAATCTGTAATTGGGTGGTTGAGTTTTGAGAGTTCTTTGTATATTCTGGATACAAGTCCTTTATCAAATATGCATTTTGCAAATATTTTCTACCAGTCTGTGGCTTGTCTCTTCATTCTCATAACAGTGTCTTTCACACAGTAGAAGTTTTTAATTTTAATAAAGTGCAACTTACCATTTTTTTTAAAGACTGTGCTTTTGGTGTTGTAACTATCAAACCCAGTGGCACCTAGATTTTCTCCTGTGTTATCTTTTAGGAGTTGTATTGTTTTCCATCTTACATTTAGGTCTATGATCACATTTAAGTTAATTTTTATAAAATATGTAAGGTCTGTGTCTAGATTTGTGGGTTTTTTTGGCGTGTGGACGCCCAGTTGTTCTAGCGCCATTTGTTGGAAAGACTATCCTTTCTCAATTGCATTACGTTTGTTCCTTTGTCCAAGATCACTTGACTATATTTGTGTGCATTTATTTCTGGGTTCTTTAGTCTGTTCCATTGATCTGTTTGCCTATTCCTCTGACAATACCACACTGTCTTGATCACTCCAATTTTACAGTAAGTCATGATGTCAGGTAGTGTCAGTACTCCAATTCTGTTTTTCTTTAGTACTGACCATTCTGCATCTTTTGCCTTTCTATATGAACTGTAAAAGAAGTCTGTCAATACCCAAAAAATAATTTACTGGGATTGTATTGAATCTATAGATCAAGTTTGGAAAAACTGACATCTTAATAATACTGTTTTCCTCCTCGTGAACAGGGACTATCTCTTCACTTACTTAGATATTCTTTGATTTCTTCCATCAGAGTTTTTTAGTTTTCCTCATACAGATCTTGTACATGTTTTGTTAGGTTTATATAAGTGGTATAAATGGTTAAGTCCTCAACTACTAGCCAAAAGGTTGGTGGTTCAAACTCACCCAGAGGCATCTTGAAAGACAGGCCTGGTGATCTGCTTCTGAAAGGTCACAGCCTTAAAAACTCTGTGGAGCAGTTCTACTTTGCACATACGGGGTCGTCATGAGTTGGAATCAACTTGATGGCAAATGTGAACAATAACATATGTAAGTATTCAGGGTTTTTTTTTTGTGTGTGTGGTAATGTAAATGGGTTTTGTTCATTACAAATGAGAAAGCAACTGAATTTTTTATATTAACCTCATATCCTGACATCTTGCTATAATAGATTAACTCCAGGAGTTTTTGGTCTATTCTTTAGGACTTTCTATGTAAACAATCATATCATCTGTAAACAAAGACAGTTTTATTTCTTCCTTCCAAATTGGCATACCTTGTATTTCCTGTTCTTGTCTAACTACATCATCTTTACTAGTATTTTTAGAAAGTTGTACAAAGGAAAAAAAAAAAAAAACAAAACCTCAAACCAAAAATATTTGACTTTCTAAAAGTTGCTAAGCCTCAGACTTCTAACATAACTCTCATGGCAGAAATTAGGCTGAGAAACTTGCCAAGCCTCATAGAGAACATTTTCACAATGCCAGGTTCAGACATGGCCAAGGAGGATAATGGAAAGAAAAATCTTCCCAGAAAGTAGGGCCAAGGAGACCAACGGATAAGTGTGCATCTCCCAAAGAGCAGGACAAGGGCCCGGTCAAGTGTCGTTGTTAACCCTCAGCGTAAGAACCTTCACACTGTCTGGTACAGTATTTGAGAAATACCAGAACCAGGGCCTGCTTGCTGTGGGAATGGCAGTGTTTGCTGTGGTAGGCCTCCTACTCCTCTTAAACCACTCTTCACTGGGTGGGACTCTGTAGGGGCAGAAAACTGTCTTTTTAGGTCATTATTTTGAGACCCACAAAGTCATATCTGGAACTGATGAAAACATTGTTGCGTACCACCCAGAGATTCTGGACTTTGAGCTGGATGCAGTAGTAGAATAGGTTGCCTTTTTGTAATGTCTCCCTTAGGGAAAGAATGAATGTGTTCTATACACATGGGAAAAAAATGAGCATAGGGATCTCTGTTAACTAGAAAAGCAGAGTGTGGTAGAGACCAAACAAAACCAAACCCGTTGCCGTTGATTCGATTCCAACTCATAGTGACCCTATAGGACAGAGTAGAACTGCTTCACAGGTTTTCCAAGGAGCGGCTGGTGGAGTCATACTGCTTACCTTTTGGCAAGGCTCCGTGGTAGAGACAGTTATACTAAATATCCACATGCTCCCCTGTGGTGACCTCCCCCCTTGCAGTGAGGTGGGATCATGTGACAAGGGCTAGACAATGGGCTGCTGACAGAAGTAACAAGCATCACCTCTGTGCCAAAGCATTTAAATGCCACCAGGGTTTCCACTTATAATTCCTACATTACACTGTAATTACTGCTTGATCCATCTGTCTCTCCAAGCATCCTCTGGATTACCCATTTTTATTTCTCTACTTCTTATCATAGTGTTTGACAAGTGAATGAAAGCAACCCAGAGACTAAATGGACTGACTGATGTCACAAAATATTTAAATCATAATGTCCAACTGAATTTTAGTTACATGGTACAGGGCATAGGGAAGACCTCGAAGATTTGCATCAGGAATATATGTGATTTAGAAATCATACGTCTACATACACCCTTTCTTTAATTCCAAAGAAGTGATGGTAAGACTAAGCCTTTTGGAATTTTGAGCTTTTTTTCTTTTTCTTTCTTTCTATGTCTAATTTGGTAAATCCAAATTGCTACTCTAATAATACTAGGACTAATTTTTTCCCCTAGGATAAAGCATTAATTAAACGACTTAGGAAACTGTTCTTATCAAGGAACGGAGACTCTGATCTTAGTTTTTGCTCCATTAACTTTAAAGTTCAGTACATTTTTATTGAACCCACACATACTTTAATGCGAATTGCTTTTCACTAATTGGTCTGTAGGGACCACGATGACAGTTTTGGTCTTCTTTTTCAGCTTCTTTGTTTTCCTTAAAAAAAAAAAGTTACTAAACTTTATTAGTAGTCATTAAGTCAAGAAATGATTGCTGGAATCAAGGAACAAAAATCAATGGGGAGAGATGACAAGTTCTGGTTCGATCTCTTCCCTGATTGGTGGTCTCTCACAAGAGACTGTTCCCAGCTGACTTTGTTAGAACAACTGAACCAGAGGGGCATATTTTCATAGTTTAACATCTCTGAAATTGGGGGTTATTCTGAAGTTGGGGGGGTATTTTTTTTTAACTATTTATGGCATCGTATATTCAATAAGGAGCCCTGGTGGCACAGTGATTAAGCACTCAGCTGCTAACCAAAATGTTGGTGGTTCAAACCCACTAGTTACTGTGTGGAAGAAAGATGTGGCAGTCTGCTTTCATAAACTAAAAAAACCAAGCCCATTGTAATCAGGTCAATTCCAACTTGTAACAACCCTATAGGACAGAGTAGAACTGCTCCATAGGGTCTCCAAGGAGTGACAGGCAGATTCAAACTGCCAACCTTTTGGTTAACAGCCATAGCTTCTTAACCACTGCACTAGCAGGGCTCCCCATAAAGATTACAGCCTGGGAAACCCTATGAGGCAGTTCTACACTGTTGTATATGGGCATCGACTTGGAGGCAATGGGTATATTCAATGCCCCCAGGGGGTGCAAGCGATTTGCGATTGGCTGCTAACCTAAAGGTTGGCAGTTGAAACCTACCCAGCGGCGCTGTGGAAGAAAGGCCTGGTGGACTGCTTCTGTAAAGATTACAGTCAAGAAAACCCTATGGAGCAGTTCTACCCTCTAACATATGGGGTTGCCATGAGTCGGAACTGATGTGATGGCAATGGGTTTGGTTGGGTTCTATTCAGTGGCAGCATTCAGTGGTGCCGTCAAGTGGGAAGAGATGCAATTGTTATTGCCTGCACACTCACAGCTTTGGTCAGAGATGTTCCTGCTTCCCTCACTTCTACTGAAGCTATGTACAGTGTTGGTACTTCTGTGTTTAATTATAATTATGTTTTAGTCAAGAAATCTTTTATGACCATTTGAGAAAGAAACATGAATCCTAGTTGTTGTCTAGATACCGACTCTAGACACCTTCTGGTAGGTAAAGTTGGCACCAGCATAAAACTTGCAGAATAGGTGTCTGTCGTTTAGAAGAAGATCTTAGCATCAAGAGCAGGGTACTCTTTTATACTCCTGAGAGCACAGAAGAGAATATTTTGTAAGAAACACAGACCCAGGGCACTGATAACTCTGAGTCGATGCAGAAGAGTGCGACTCTGTATGTGAAAAAGTTTTAGAAATTCTTTAACTAATTATATTTATATTTTATGTATATACAAGAATAATTTATGATAATCTATGGCAACAAGTTTTTCCAGGCATATAAAATAAAAGCTTTAAGTGATGAGAGAACTTGGTATAATGGTATAAAGTATATAATCGGCACTATTTTCCATAGGACACATACAATGATGGTGGATGTTAGAATTATTGGTATTTTACATTTGACAGAATATGGTATTTACTGAGTTCATATATCAGGTGGTGTTCTAGGTGTCTGGGATAAATCAGAGAACAAAGTTCCCTGACTTTATGATGCTTATAGGCTAATTGGGTAGGACAGTAGGAAGAGACACAAATTACTGTAAACAGACATAATATATCAGAGGATGATGGGTGTTATGGAGACAAAATGAACATAGTGAACGGGATAGGCATGCTGTGGATGGACGTGCTATTTTATAGTGTAGTCAAGTAAAGCCTCTTTTAAATGGCAATATTTCAGTAGCGACCTGAAGGAATCGGGGAAGAAGGCAGAAGGAGTAGTAGATATAAAGGCCTGGCTGAAGACAGTGCTGTACTTGCATATTTAAGGGACAGGAAGTGTGGCCAGAGCTGATGAGTGATGGAAAGAATGGGAGGAGAGGATGTAAGACAAGTGTTGGGGGGCCAGGCTAAGTGTGGTGTCTTGTTGGTCATGTTAAAGACTTTGGGTTTTGTTTGGAATGGGGTGGAAAGTCATGGGGTTATCTGGACCAAGTGATTGCAATTCTGTTATAAAGGAGTTTATTCTGGATGTTGTAGGGAAGTAACGACGAAAATAAGGAGACCAGTTAGGATTCCATTACAATAATTCAGGCAAAAGGTTAGTAAGGGAGAGGATGAGAAAGAACCATATTTAAAGTTTGATAGAGCTGAACAGATGTAGAATGTGAGAAAAATACATGAATCACATGACTCAAATATGACTACAAGAATTGGTTCAAGAACCAGAAGAAGAGAGTTGCCATTTACTGTCACATGGAATACTGAAGGGGTAAAAGACTGGGTTGAAAATTAAGAGTTTGTTTTTTGACATAAGCTAGAGTATCTAGTAGACTCCAACTGGAACTTGAGAAGGTAATTTTATATGTATATAGATATGTCTGGATGTCAGGGATGAGTTCTGAATTAGAGATATAAATTTGGGGAGGGGGTCATCAAAATCTAGATTGTTTTTACAGGCATATACCTAGATGACTGACTCATTCATAGAGTACATATAAATAGAGAAGATACAATTATTTTCATTACTTACCCTGGAGCAAAAGTGCTTCAAGAAGTAGAGAGTATTAATTGTGTTAAATGCTGCAGAGAGATTAAGATGAGGCTTTAGAAGTAACAAGTTGATTTTGCAAATCGGGTTACTGATGGCCTTAAAAAGAGCTGTTTTGGTGGCAGAGTGGAAGCAAAAGATTGCAGTGTTGGAGTAGGTTCAAGAAAGAATGGGAGGAGAGAAATTAGAGACAACATGTATAGATGACTCTGAAGAAATTTTGCTGTGAAGATAACAGGTAGGGAAGAAACTAGAAGGGGGTGTGAGGTAAATGGACGATTTAAGATGAGATGTATGCTGATGGGATTCACACTGCAGAGAGAAAAAATGATAATAGAAGAAAGAGGGAAACATTGCTAACTCAATATCATTGAGATGGTGAGTGGAATAGGATCTAGTGAACAAGTGAGGGCCTAGAGTAAAACTAGGTAAAATATGATATTTTGGAATAAATGGAGGTGGGCTTGTGGGGATCATGATGGGAGCATATGGAGGTTGTCTTGTAATGGCCTCTCTTTCCTTAGTGAAATAGAAAGCAAGGTAGCTGAGCATGAGGCTAGAGCAAAGCGATATTTGAGATTATACCTTTAAAAGAAGGTATAATACACTTGTTTAAAAGAGTGAGTAAATGCATTAGGGAAATGGAGTAGGATGGCCAGTTAGCAACAAAGTAACGTTCTCATAATCACCAGTGGAACCGTGGCCTTAACCATTTTCCCTGGTCTTAAATTCCTCACCCAATGCTACTTCCAAGCAACTGCAGGCTTCCACTCTCGAAATGCCACCATCATGATCCCCACAAGCCTACCTCCATTTATGCCATAATATCATGTTTTACTATAGCCCCTCATTTGTTTACTGGATCTTGTTCCCTTTCACCATCTCAGCGATACTGAGTTAGCAATGTTTCCCTCTTTCTTCTGCTTTATCATTTTTTCTCTCTGCAGCGTGAGTCCCATTAGCACACGTTTAAATATCTCATCTTTTTTATAAAAAATTTTCCGTTAGCCTCACATCTCCTTCTAATTTCTTCCCTATTGCTCCATTATTTTCAAAGCAAAGTTCTTCTGGGGTATAATCATAGAATCCTCGATTGTACCACATGTAGTATTTGTTTCCATCAACCATCTTCCCATATTGCAATATTTAAGTATTGTCTTACATTTCTAATTGTTAGAAATCTGTAACCAGATTTTTTCTAGACTTGTAAATACAGCCAATAGTATCAAATTAGTAAGATACATATTTTAAGCAATAATTTTGTTATATTAAGCATTGTGCAATACTATGTTTTTGAAGAATAATTCTATAAAAAAGGATCTGGGGATTTTGTTATGCAGGCATATGAACTCATCTTGAATTTTGCTTGCAATTTTTATAAGATTCGATGAAATGAAAATGTCACATCAGCAGTTAAAAAAAAAACTGTCTTTTCAGGATAAAATTGCACATAATCATGAATCCTATGACTTCCTCTGAGGGTCTGGAGATTTTTTAAGAAATTACGTTTGCCTGGCAAATTCGTTGTTTTTTACTCTTAAAATGCAAGGTGGTGATTGTTACGGTAAAACAGAAATTTCTAGGAGTCTGTCTGAGACTATAAATTCATCTTCCAAATGCCATGCCCCTCAGAGGACAA
Organism: Dugong dugon; assembly: GCA_030035585.1. Classification (NCBI taxonomy): domain Eukaryota; kingdom Metazoa; phylum Chordata; class Mammalia; order Sirenia; family Dugongidae; genus Dugong; species Dugong dugon. The sequence goes on along the minus strand of CM057466.1, from coordinate 106,808,025 downwards.
TTTCCACTGAAAACTTCCTGGTCCCCATCTTCCTCTGTCCTCACACTTGGTGTGTGCTCACTGAAGCTTAGGGCATAGGGTTATAATTAAGATGAAGAATGACGAAGCTCCTCCTGAAAGAATAACCTTAGATCCATTCCTACTATTCATTTTTATATTTTAGTGGTATAGAAAAATTTAATAATGCATTTGAAAAAAGCCTATCAGTAGAGAAAAACAGAATATTCTGACATATACAATTTAATAACTTTCCAGTATATATAATAATAAAACAGTGCTACCAAATAATATGCCTTGTGCAAAGAGCTAATAAAATAAAACCCCCAAATGGAAGCCTTTAAGGTTTGTTAGGATAACTGGCCAGGCCTCACTTGCCTGTCTTCTCTTTGAAGTGTCCTCACTCTCATCACCAGTGCCCTCAACATGCTTGAACCAGGGGACACAATGGATCAAGCATGGACAAAACCTTCCGTCCTTGACTTCCTTTAACAAAAATGAAGTAGTCTAGAATTTACAAAATAAGTGCACAAAATAATGGTCAGTATCCCAATTATTGGGAGCCCTGGTGGCACAGTGGTTAAGTGCATGGCTGCTAGCCAAAAGGTTGATGGTTCAAACCTACCAGCTGCTCCATGGGAGAAAAATGTGGCGGTCTGCTTCCGCAAAGATTGCAGCCTTGGAAACCCTAGGGGCAGTTCTGCTCTGTACTATAAGGTTGCTATGAGTCAGAATTGACTTGATGGCAATAGGTTTGGGTTGTACAAATTATTAAAGAGCAAACGACACCCAAAATTCACAGAAGGAAAAAAAAATAGAAATGAGCAATGTACACAAGGACAAACCTCTCTAATCAAACAAAAGCGAGAGAGAAAGATACCAAATTCTACTCTAAAAATATCTTAAGTCATCATTTCAATACTTGTGTTTATAGGGCAAGAAGGGCACTTTCTTTGTACTATTAGAGGGTGTGAACTGATATTATTTTTCTTGAAAGCAAGTTGCTATATTGTGAACAGGCTTTGACCCAGTAATTCTTGTTATAAAAGGCTCTTCTAAGAAAACAATCAGAGATTGGGACATCATTGCACAGATGGTCAGCACAGCCTTACTTATAATAGTTCATGATGGAAACATCTTAATGGTAAATTAATAATGGCACAGCCATATGTTAGGGTATTATTACACAACAACAACAACAACAAAAACCCACTGTCATCAATTCTGACTCATAGCGACCCAATAGAACAGAAGAGAACTGCCCTTATAGGGTTTCCAAGGCTGCACTCCTTATGGAAGCAGACTGCCACATTTTTCTCCCATGGAGCAGCTGGTGGGTTTGAACTGCCAACCTTTCAGTTAGCAGCCAAGCACTTAACCACTGTGCCAGCAGGGCTCCTCTAGGGTATTACACAGTCATTAAAATTTTGATTTCAAAGACCTAGGGGATTTGTTCTCAATATTAACTGAAAAAATAAATATATTTACTGTAAAATACACTGAATGGAAGTGTACCAAAATATTAAAAGTGGCTGTCTTAGGATGAAGGAATCTTGTCTGATTTTAGTTTTTTATTTCCAAGTCTTCCCTTAAGGTATTAAAAATTATCAATATAAAGACAAAGTAGAGATTTACAAAGGTATTGTTGTTAGGGTTGCTATGAGTTGGAACCGACTCGACGGCACCTATGTACAATAGATCAAAACACTGCCATCCTCACAATTGCAGCCACTGTGTCAATTCATCTTTTTGAGGGGTCTTCTTCGCTGACCCTCTACTTTACCAAGCATGATGTCCTTCTCCCGGTACCGGTCCCTTCTGATAACATGTCCAAAATACGTGAGATGAAGTCTCACCATCCTACCCTCCAAGGAGCACTCTGGCTGTACTTCTTCCAAGACAGACCTGTTCGTCTTTCTGGCAGTCCATGGTATATTCAATATTCTTTGCCAACACCATAATTCAAAGGCATCAATAATTCTTCGGTCTTCCTTATGCATTGTCCAGCTTTTGCATGCATATGAGCCGACTGAAAATATCATGGCTTAGGTCAGCTGCGCCTTAGTCCTCAAAGTGACATCTTTGCTTTTTAACACTTTAAAGAGGTCTTTTGTAGCAAAAATTGCCCAATGCGATACGTCGTTTGATTTCTTGACTGTTGCTTCCATGGGTCTTGATTGTGGATCCAAGAAAAATGAAATCCTTGACAATTTCAATCTTTTCCCTGTTTATCATGATGTTGCTTATTGGTCCAGAGTTGTGAGGATTTTTTTTTATGTTGAGGTGTAATCTATACTGAAGGCTGTAGTGTTTGATCTTCATCAGTAAGTGCTTCAAGTCCTCTTCACTTACAGCAAGCAAAGTAAGTGTGCAAAATGAGTCCAGCTTACCTAGTTAGGAGTAAATGCCCATTCCTATCCTACAGTGCCCAGACATCCTATCCAGAGAACACTTGGGCTTCTCTCTCTCCTTCCTGGGCCCTATTTATTCCAGGGGAAGTGTTTTATCGTAACAGTAATAAATGCTCATTGCCAAGCATTCAAACACACAATGAAGGTATATAAAATAAGAAGAGAAAATCCTCTCCTACTTTCTTTTCCCACATTAAAAACATTTATTGGTGTATAATTTGTATTGAAAATATCACTGATATTTAGTAAAAAAGTTCCATGATTTCTGACAAATGTCAAAATGAATTCTACTACAGTCAGCATACAGGATATTTTCATCATCCCAAAAAGTTCCCTTGTACTCCTTCATAGTCCATTCTTCCCCAGTCCCCAAGCCCAGGCAACGACTGATCTTCTTTCTGTGACTATAAACTAGTTTTGCCTTGGTAGAATTTTCTATAAATGGAAACCTTAAATATTGCTTACTAACGTGTTTGATATCTGTCCATGTTACTGGTAGGTAGCATTGTTACTGGTAGGTAGCATTCCATTGTTAACTATATCAAAATCTGATTCTCCAGTCACATATTGACGGCCATTTGGGTTGTTTCCAGATTTTGACAGTTATGAAAAAAAGCTTCTGTGAACATTCAGGTACACATATTTTTGTGAATATGTTGTTTTTTGAAGGGAGGGTAAGTACCTAGGAGTAGAATTGCTTTGTCGTATGGTGCACATATGAAACTGCTAAGTATTCTCCAGTGGTATTATCCTGTTAAAGTAAACTCCTGAAGGCTGAAGATTTAGACTTTAATTACTGGACTAACTTTACCCTAGCCTGACTGTCCAGGTCTAAATGAATGTCTTGGGGTCATACTTGTGTGCTGTGCCATGACCACCTGGAATAAACTAAATGAGTTTACACATGACAAACCTGAGCATTTCTTTACTTAGACAAAATCTTCGGAAGACAACTGGTACAGCTGACAGAATTAGATGGAATTCTAGAAGACTAACTATAGGCATGCACGGTAATACCCAAACTAACTAAAAATTTGAACAAAAATTGGGTATGTTTGGTGGAGAAAAGAGCTATTGGTTATCCATTCTTTGAAAGTGAAACTAAGTGGGTGTGAACCTGACAGTTAAAAGTCATTAGGATGTCTGCCACTATTAAGAAGCCTCTTCGTGACAGGATAAACTTGTCACAGGCTGAGCAAAGAGGACATTAGGTTGCTTGCCAGTATACAAAAAGTACCCCGTGACAGGCACACTGTCAAACAAAACACAAGAAGCCCAGATCCCAATACTATCCTTTGAGGAAATAGGGCATAGTATATGGATGACCAAGATACTCCAAACCATAATCTTCCAACTTTTTTTTGGCTAAACCTGGCATAGATACAGGCAATAACATGGAACATACAAAATTGCATTTATGGTAAAAAAGACTTGTGACTGACCCTGGGGGAAGACATGGAGAATGAGAAACAGACTTAAAATTTAAATTACTAACAAAATTAATCACTTCAGATAACTATTTCCTAGGGTCAAAGGAAAGGATTATGTACTCTCAAGTGAGGACTGTTGCAGGTTATTGAGGATCTGTTGTGTGCTGTCAAGATTCATAGCAGCTCTATAGGACAGAGTAGAACTTGGAAACATAAGGTTTCCGAGGCTGTAATCTTTCTCTCATGGAGTGGCTTGGTGGGTTCAAACTGCTGACCTCGGGTTAGCAGCCAAGCACTGAACCACTGAGCCACTAAGATTCCTATAGAGGATTTAGTAAGGACCAAACTTAAAATAAAGAATACCCTTGCCATAGGCCTGATTACCTGAGCACAGGAGTTATATTCTATAATTAAAAGGGATAAGATACGAGAGGTACCTGCCCTACTATTATTAAAAGGGATAAGATACGAGAGGTACCTGCCCTACTATTAGGAGCAAAAAAGCAATATTGACAAAGGGAAAAATCTTGGCCAGGGGGATAGTGTCCCAGAGACTTATTCCAAATCCCATCAAATATGATCCACTACCTGGAGATAATGATTATCCACATGACCAATGTAACCCTGACAATTGGCTTTCACGCCCCACGACAACTGACAAAATTACCAAAAACAACATTGATGAAGATCCCATCAGGGTCACAGAACAAACAAGCAAACCTTCACTGAAACATAATGGCTTTTAGAACTTTGGTCAAAATGTGGGAGAACCTAAGCTTCACTGGTGATGAATTAATACAATTGGGTGCAATCACCAATGATGCTAGATTAAATCAAGAATTCAGATCTCTAGGGGAAACCCAAGCACAGAGAGAGATCACTGTTCAATTGGGCACCTAGAGGCTGGAAAACCAGATGGCTATTCCCAAATTTAACATCCGTAAAGATGAAACAGTGCACAATTGCAGAAGAAGCTGCCAATATCTTGATAAAGTTAGGCTTACTCACAATGATCTGACAGAAGGGCAGACTGACCGTTGGAAGCAAAAGATGCAGACGAAATTCAAAAGATAATTCTTAGATCAGCACCTCTACAAGAAAGAACTGCCTTCTTTTACTATATTTACCAGAGCACATACTATAAGCAACCTAATAGATTCAGTTAGGACGACTGAGGAGTTAAACTAAGACGAACATTATTCTTTTCAAGCCATTTTTAAATTCAGAGCCCAAAATAAGCTTAGTACCAATTTTAGATCCAGCAGACCTCCACTTTTTAATGCAAATTGTAGGCAACCCAGACCGGTACAGCCAGCTAACAATAGAGAACACCAGAGAAGGCTGCGGGGAAGAATTGAGGATTACAGCTACAGAAGAAGTGAGTTTAGTCAACCTAACGGAAACCAGAATAGGAGCATTCAGAAGGAGAGAAAACAGCCAAAACAGAGAATTTAGTAGTAGAAACACAACATTAAGGAGGCCAAATCAAGGAGACTTAATCACCCTATAGGAAACTGGCCATCTCTGTCTCCTGGCCAAAGCTGGAGATAACTGCCCATATGTTACTAAGGCCATATATAGAGATAACTGTAAATTTGAAAATATACTTGTAGATACAGGATCTCAAATTACTGACTCAAGGAAAACAACAAAAAGATAAATAATAATGGAGTCTATATAGAAGGCCTAGACAGTAAACTAAGTGAAGGAACCTGAGTACACAGATTTGCCTCCTTAGATGAATATCTTCCCATAAAATTTAACTGCTTAATGGACCTAATTAGAAAACATACTAGAAATGGATATCATACTTCCACGCCTAACTAACTTTACTAACTTAGCTACAGCCAAGTGGACTCCAGTGATATTTCCAGTGGTTAAAAAGATTGTTAACAGCCCATAATATAATCTTAAAGAAGGATCTAAAGAAATTACAGATAAAATTAAAAACCTTTTAGGAGAAAGTTTTACAACCATCTCCCCATGTAATAACCCAATTTAGCTCATTAAAAAAACCAAATGGTTCATACAGATTTCTAAGGAGCCCTGGCGGCGCAGAAGTTAAGAACTCAGCTGCTCACCAAAAGGTCAGCCGTTCGAATCCACCAGCTCCTTGGAAGCCCTATGGAGCAGTTCTACTCTGTCCTACAGGGTCGCTATGAGTTGGAATTGATTCAACGGCAACAGGTTGAGTTTGGTATAGAAACCTAGACAGAGCACCTAAACTAGAGGGAGCACTACCAGATGTGGGCAACTTCACTGATATCACTACTGAAGAGGGCATTGGGTACACTATCAGACTTAAGTGATATGCTTTTTTGCCATTCCATTGGCCAAAGAAAGTCAAACCAAACTGCTTTTTTATGCAAAGGTAAACAATGTACATTCACATGATTGCCTCAAGGTTATATTATCTGCCCAGTAATAGCACATAACTTGCTAACTCAGGATTTACACAGTTTCCAACCTATACTCACAGCAATACAATTATGTCTTACATATATGATGTTATTATAACAGGACAAAAGAGAGTAGAACAAGAAAAAAATACAACTCATTTTCTACAGAAAGAGGATGGGCCATTAATCCTAGCAAGGGTACAGGGAGCAGATACAATAATAAAGTTTGTAGGTGTTAATTGGTTATCTCAAGGGAGAAAAATCCCCATCAGGTTATTACAGATACTGTCCCTCTACTACCAAAGAAGCAACACAAAAATTAATAGGTTGATTTGAATATTGGAGACAACTAGAAAGAGTAGGACATTTTCACTTGGGAGCCTACACAGGAACATTCTGGAACACTTTTAAAAGAAGCAATGCAAACATACCAGACTCTTGCACCTATGCAACCTGAATCAAAACTCAGGGTAGAATGCTTTGCCACAAGGTTTATGCCACATAGTCCTTATGGATTAAAAATCCTATAGACTCTAAACTTAATCCAACTGGCTTTTGGTCTAAAAGGTTCCCTTGGGCAGAACATAAATAATATCCCATGGAAGAACTTAAGTGGGATGAAGCACTACAACACACAGAGCCACTAACTGAAAAAAGGAGTATTCAGCTCCATATACCTCAACCCATCCTGGCATGGGTCCAACAGATGCCTGACAAACAAAAGGGTGTAACATCTGTCCAGAAAGCTCTCAATTGGAAATGGTACATTTTCCAGAGGGATATACAGGTGGATGGTTGACCTCTGTGTTAACTATAGAAATCTCAATACTACCTTTAGAAAAAATATATAAATGTGCGCATGAACAAACATAAACCTACCCATATCACATTTTTTTTTTAATAATATGTAGTTACACACTGTGACCCTTAACAGAAAATTTAAGGCATGAAGATACACTAAGGAATACACTGACAAGGTGAAGCCTGACAGACTGTTTCAAATTATTTTAATACAGTACATTGGTCCTTTACCTCTGAAAATAGGAAATATTCACGTAACATAGTAGATGCATGGTCAGTTTAGGACTACCACAGCCTTGTAAAACCAGTAACCTACACTCCACCATAAAAGCATTAGAGATTTGGATATCTTGCTTTGGCATACACCTCACACTACAGAATCAGATCAAGGCACACATTTTACTGGGTATCAAGTACAAAAATAAGCTGACAATGAAGAAATCTTATGGAACTTTCATTTACCTTACAACCCTACAGCAGCTGGTCGTATTCCAAGACATATAATACATATTTAAACAAAAATTAAGACTCGTTAACCAATACTAACCAATAATTGGAGCCCTGGTGGCATAGTGGTTAACAGCTTGGCTGCTAACCAAGAGGTCGGCAGTTTGAATCCAGCAGCTGCTCCTTGGAGACTCTATGGGGCAGTTCTACTTTGTCCTAGAGGGTCACTACGAGTCAGAATTGACTCGACAACAACAGTTTTTTTTTTTTTTTTAAAAAAAACCAATAATCAAGAATTTAGAGGATGATCTAAACAATTATGGAAACCCACCAAAACTCTCAACTACAGAGAAAGAATTAACACTCTCAGCCCCACAGACATGATACTTACTCACCCTAGTAATATATTAAGATACTTAATACCATAAATACAACAGTATCCCCCACTTTTCAAAGCTCACTTTATGTCACTTCACTTTTACAAAAGACCTACATTAGTACCTGTTGTTGCTAACTGAAATAAATCTGAAGATTTTTGCTTTTACGAAAAAAGATGAAAAGCAAAATTAGTGTTCAGCGTTTGTTTTGCAGCGAGCAACCTGAGCAGCAAGAGTGGCTTTGTCAAGCTCCTTCCCAGGAACTACACGGTACATACATCGTTTCTACTTTATATAGGCTATGTATTTATCATTTCTGCTTTTACTATATGTTAGTGTTATTTTAGGTTTTATGTGTTATTTGGTATGATTTAGTAGGTTATTTTTTGAGTCTGGGAATGCTCAAGAAATTTTCCCATATAAATTAATGGTAATTGCTTCTTCATTTATGCCATTTCGGCTTACAAAAGGCTTCACAGGAATGCTCCACTTTCCGATAGCGGGGTAAACCTAAACACTTTCCGGTATAGTTCTTATTAAATCTAATAATAATTCATTTAGTAAAGGGGTAAATATTGCCCCAGCCACTAGAAATACATAGTGGGTAACTACAAAGAAATTTAAACATCTACAGATTAAGGAAACTTCCCTAATTTCCATTTAATCACTTTCAGATGTGTCACCACATGTTGACTTCTTGGACTACTATAGCTTACATTTACTGCTCTCAGCATTTTTGCCATTGACAGCCTAACTCATAGCAGTGGATTCCAAGCCAACATCATGAATTTCCCTGCTTCCTTCAATATTACAATTCCACTGTTTATACAGTTTGACACCAAGTCAGTCACCAACACCTGCCACCTCTACTGGGCCATCAACTCCTCCTCTGGCTTTCACAACAACAAATTAACAATGCTAAAATTAAAAGAGAATTTGAGGTTAAAACTCAATGTGGTATGAACAACCAGAATGCAATTAAAGAAAATGCTGACACATTGTGAAAAATGTAACTAACTTCGCTGAAAAATTTGTATAGAAACCGTCAAATGGAAACCTAATTTACTCTGTAAAGTTTCACCAAAAACACAATATTTCAAAAAATGCAGCGGTCATTACAGGTAGATATTGGAACCTAGCCATAACAGATAATCCCATTAAATCAAAAGTTGATGTTATCTTTGATAATGGATGTGATGCCACAAAAGCTTGTCAAATAAAAATCCTAGCTTTAAAAGGTGGGACTGTGAAATAGGGCTATCACACATGGGGATATCCCAATTTTAAAAAGGGGAATGGATGCTTAGAGATGATCAAATTTTATGTTCCTCATGACCAACTGATAGAATGGAATTAGAACACATGGATAACACCAGATGCTATAGATATACCTGACATACAGGTACAGACAACTATGGCTTTCATGCCTGAAAAACCAGTAGTATATTATTTAGGCAATTGGACTTTCGTGGCTTGTTTCAAGAATCCTACAAACTTTACTTACTGGACAAATGGTAAGAGTATCTGCTTCAAGGTTGTACTGAAGTGATATATACAATTGGAGGAAAAATTTATTATTCAAAATCTACCTAGGATAAAGGAATAATAACTAATGAAAATTTTCACCTGACTAAACCTAAAGTTTCCTTGGTCAATACTGAAGCAACATTGATGAACTATAACCACGGGAGCGAACACCTGAGGCAAGAGACAAAACATACACAGTCCAAGATCCAGAAGGTAACTAAAGAGCATAAAGACCAATTTCCAGAAACCACGACCACTTTAAACACAGCATTTATGGCATCTGTGCATGCCTTAGAACATGCTACTAATGTTTTCAAGCCTAATTGTCAAGAAATTTTGTTTGGATGACTAAATAAGCTAAATTTTTAGAATTTTGGTGAATGGATATTGAGCCATATAAAAGAAGCATTTGCATTTGTGATATTGATTATATTTGGAAAATTTTCAATGAAACTTGCTTTTAAGAAGTTAATGCTAAGATTTTTGACTGAATCCAAATTGAGATCAAAGAGTGGATTGTGATGTATGCTTATAATGTCAAACAACATATGTGTGAAACATGTAATGTGTGATGTGAACATTCAAAGCTAAGCTGTGAACAACTTGAAACTGACAAACTTCTAATGTTAACAATTGCTTTGCAGTGATATGGTTTGACATAACCTCCAGTTCATCTATGTTAGACATTGTGAGTAAACCTCTTACTATGAACCTGACATAAATTACCCTGATGCAATAGGAACTGGACATCCCTGATAAACACTTATTTGCAAAACCAGAGGGACTAAATCACATAAAAACCCCAGGCTCTTCATCTTCCAATGAGAGCAAGGTAGAGGCAGAATGACTCTCTGTCTCTTACGTTCTTCAAAGACAAAGACTCTGCCAGAAGCTCTGCTGGAGATTCTGCCCATTGCTGCCACAGACCTTGGACCCCAGCTATGATGGACCTCCACCAAGGATGAGCCACTGGTCAAGCCTTCCTCCTGAGACCACTCATTAGAAGTAAACGCCTGAAGGCTGAAGATCTGGACTTTATTTATTGGACTAACTTTACCCTACCTGATTCTCCAGGACTAAATGAATGTCGTGGGGTCGTACCTGCGTGCTGTGCCATGACCACCTGCAATAAAATAAATGAGTCTATGCATGTCAAACCTGAGCATTTCTCTATTTATTTTAAAATAAAATCTCTACAGGTGAATGAATAAACAAAATGCAGTATATACATACAAAGACATCTTTGAGATTTTCCCTTAATATTTTTAAGCATAAGGACATTTGATGGTCATTGCTGTACAGTCTGATTTGTCTAAGGAGCTTATGCTCATTCCAAAGAATTATACATGGTAAATTAGAGGGCTCTCCCATTAAGTGGGCACCTACTGTCCAATAAAGTTATGCCCCAAACACCAGTTAGTACAAAGACTGCCATTCAATACTTTCTCCTTATCTGTTCTTTAAAGTCTTGTTGCATTAACCCCATTTTCACCCGGTCTCAAATTCTGTCTGACCCATGACAGGTAGCATAGATTTCTATTTCCAGACTTCAGGTTTATAATGAATTCTCCAACATTTGAATTTAGCTTCTCCCAGTGTTTTCTGCTTGGCTTATGTCTACCTACACTTCCAGTGTACTGGTGAAGAATATACCTTACCAGAGTTTTCAGGAGGAGAGTTCTGTAGACCTAAGTAGAAACTTCATTCAGAAATTAGAAATGGACAAATTATATAATTTCTGAGAAAGAATAAGCAGTTATGATTTCTTACATGCCCATTTGTGAGAGTACTGTGCTGTGTGCTGCCTTATATACACACTAACTCACTCAGCCTCTCCAAATATATCTAGAACATACAGATTATAATACCTATAATACAAAGAAGAAAAGTGAAACCCAGATGGCTCAAATTTCACAAGCTGTATTATTAGTAAGAGACAGAGCTGTGGTCTAATCTAGCTCTCTCTGGTTCTCAGGGCACATATGGGGTGGGTATCAAGATGTTTTCTAGATACTCAGATACTTGCTTTTTAAGAAGTTATTCTGTTGATGAGTTCCTGCAAAATGGTGCTCTATGCAGAAGCACCACGCCGTCCCTCCACAGCAAAGATCCGAAAAACTAAGTTGAACAGAGAATAAACAATCCTGAAACCCTAAAACATCAAATGAAGAGATAAAGAACTCAGCCAAGCACCAAATGGAGTGAGAAAACTGGCACAAAACAGAGGCGAGGAGGGATTCATGCAGAGGTCTCCTACCAGCTAACGCAGCGCGGATCCACCATCTTGGACTCCTATCGGAGACCAGCAAACGGGGGTACAAGAAAGCAGCCTCACGGAGCGTCCAGTGGGAGACAAAACAACTGGTAATTTGCTGTGTGCGCTTTCCCACCCCGCACCCCTCTTTGCCCTGGCTCGGCCTCCTCTGCTTCTTGCGGCCACGGTCTCTTGACTGGGAAGCACCGGCTGCTTGGATTCCACAACCCAAGCGGGTGGCTCTCTGCGTGCCATTTGTTGGCTGCTGGTGTTGCTTTTTTTTTCTGCTTCTTTTGATTTCTCACTTGCCTCTTGCCACCTCGCCCTCCTTTCACCTGAGTGCCTGGCTCTGTGCACCACCTTTGCTTCTTCCTGAGGGGCTGCAGAGAGCTGGAAATTTGTGATACACGCTTTCCCACTCTCTACCATTCTTCACCCACACTCGGCCTCCTCTGCTTCCCACGGACACAGTCTCTTGTCCAGAAACACCAGCCTGCACTAGCTGGCTCTCTGAGTGCCATTTGTGGCTGCTGGTGTGGCCTTTTTTTTTTTTTTCTTTTCCTGCTTCTTTTGATTTCTTGCTTGCCTCTTGCTGCCTCCCCCTCCTTTCACTCGAGTGCCTGGCTCTGTGCGCCATCTTTGCTTCTTCCTGAGGGGCTGCAGAGCTCCATTTGAGTGTGGAGCTGCTTCCTGGTCTGGGCTACCGCACTGGTGGGATCCCGGGGCTGTTGTTCGTTTTGAATTGTTTGTCTGTTTTCTTTTACTTTTCTTGAGTTGGGAGCCCCTTCTGGCCAGGTGGAGCTGCATGGCAAGGAACTCCCCTTCAGCTTCCACAGACATGCAGAGTGATCCCTGAGAGCACTTCTTTTTTCGTTGGTTTTTTTTTTTTTTTCCTTCTGTTTTTTTTGGGGGACTTTCTTGTTCTTTTTTTTTTTTTTTTTAAATTTGTTTTGTTTTCTTTTCCCTCTTTTTCCCTGTTTGTCTTTCTTCATTGCTCAGTCTCTCACCTCTCTATATCTTCCTTCTCTTTCTGATCCCTGAATACTAGGCGTTGTACACCTCTACGCCTTCTAACCAGGCTGTACTGCAACACCTCAGAGCTACGTCCCCAGACCTCATAGCTGCATCAGTGGGATCCCTGGGAACTTTGCAGTTCTTTAACCTTTCTGATTTCTATTTATTCATTCTTTTCTTTTCTTCCTCTTCCCCTTTCTGTTTTTCTCCATTTCATCGTCTCTCTTCTCTCCATTCCAACGGCAAGCTCCCCTAGCATTCTTTTTTGTTTGCTTGTATGGTTTTGGCTCCTGTTCCTCTCTCCTCTCTCCCATATCCATCTTAGCTCCACACATAACAATCTCCCCACTGCATCCTGCCTACCTGCACCGTGCGCTTGACATCACACCACCAAGCAGCACAGGCAGGGCCTATTGGAACCTGCCCTACACTGATTACTGACCCGCCCTGGTGGCTGTAGTAAGTGCTACAAACAACCCGTCCCAATAACTCCTCTTCAGCTAGACCTGCCCTGCTGTACCATATATGAGTGACTGACCCTGCCAGTTGGAGAAGGAGGCGAAAACTATTGAGCGCACAGATGACCAAACAACAAAGAACACACAGTCCGCCTGCTCAGACATAGTCAAAATCTTTTTTTAAAAAAAGGGATGAAACAAATCTACAATCAGTAAACGAGAAAAATAACTACTGAATGCCCCGAAAACGGCAGACAATATCAAAACATTTACAAAAACTGGAGAGGATGGTTCCAGTAGGCATCCAAAATAAAACACCAGATGACTCTCCTGTGGAAGAAAATGCACTAGAACTACCTGATAGGGAATTCAAATCTCTAATACTTGGAATTCTCCAAGAACTGAAGCAAAAAGTTGACAAACATGAGGAAAAAACAGACAAATTCATGGAAAATACAGACAAAAATTAGAAGAATTCAGGAAGATGGTGCAGGAACAAAATGCCAAAATAAATTCACAACTAGAAATTATACAAAAACAACAATTAGAAATCCAAAAGATAAACAAGAAGATTTCAGAAATGGATGATGTCATAGAAGGGCTGAGAAGCAGATTTGCAATGGTGGAAGACAGGATCAGTGGAACTGAAGACAAACAATTGGATACAACTCTGTTTCAGGAAAACTCAGAAAAAAGAACAAAGAAAAATGAAGAGACCCTGAGAGTTATGTGGGACACAATTAAAAGCAAAAATTTACGAGTGATTGGAACTCCAGAACGGGGGAGAAAACAGAAAACACAGAGAGGATCACTGAGGAACTGCTGACAGAAATCTTCCCCAATATCATGAAAGATGAAAAGCTGGCCATCCAAGAAGCTCAATGAACCCCATATAGAAGAGACCCCAAAAGAAAATCACCAAGGCATATCATGCTCACACTCGCCAAAACCAAAGACAAACAAAGAATCCTGAGAGCAGCTCGTGAAAAACAAGAAGTCACATACAGAGGAGAAACAATAAGACTAAGCTCAGATTATTAGGCAGAAACCATGCAGGCAAGAAGGCAATCGGATGACATATATAAAATCTTGAAAGAAAAAAATTGTCAGCCAAGAATAATACATCCTGCAAAACTCTCGTTCAAATTTGATGGTGAAATTAGGTCATTTCCAGATAAACAGAAATTAAGGGAATATGTAAAACTCAAACCAAACATACAACAATTATTAAAGGGAGTTCTTCAATCTGAGGACAAACAGCTTCAGCTCACAGGCAGAACCTAGGACACAGGATCATATGAGCCAGATACCAATCAAGGAAATGAACTCTCGAGGACTATCCAAAACCAAAAGAAATACAACAGGGAATCAGAGCAGTTAATCAATGCATGACAACATCAAAACAATAAAAGAGGGAATAAACGGCATAGGTATAGAACCTTCTAATGGTGAGGAAGGCAAGGTGATACCAAGTCATGGTAGACTGCTTCAAACTTAGAAAGATAAGGGTAAAATTCATGGTAATCACAAAGAAAGTTAACAAACCAACTCATAAAAATAAAGACGAAAAACATAAAGTCTCGGCAAGAACAAAACCTACAAAAACAAAAGAAATGAAAACAAGATCCACAAACAAAAGTAACTCAGCACAAGAGAGTAAGGAGAACACAGAAAACTTCAGCACCACAAAAAAAAGCACTACAAAATGACAGCAACAAACTCACATGTATCAATAACTACACTGAACGTAAATGGACTCAATTCACCCATAAAGAGATGGAGAGTGACAGAATGGATAAGAAAACAGGATCCATCAATATGCTGTCTACACGAGACACACCTTAGAAACAAAAATGTGAATTTATTAAAAGTCAAAGGTTGGGAAAAAATATATCAAGCTAACAACTACCAAAAAAGAGCAGGAGTGGCAATTCTAATCTCAGATAAAATAGACTTTAAAACAAAATCTACCATAAAAGACAAAGAAGTACACTCTATAATGATTAAGGGGATGATCCATCATGAAGACATAACCATAATAAACATCTACGCACCCAATGACAGGGCTCCAAAATACATAAAACAAACTCTAACAACACTGAAAAGAGAAATTGACAGTTCCACAATAATAGGAGGAGACTTCAACACACCACTCTCAGTAAAGGACAGAACAACTAAGAAGAAACTCAGCAAAGATACAGAAGACCTAAAGGGCACAATCAGACAACTTGACCTCATAGACCTATATAGAACACTCCATCCAACCACTGCAAAGTACACATTCTTTTCCAATGCACATGGAACGTTCTCCAGAATAGACCACATCTTAGGCCACAGAGCAATCCTCAACAAGATCCAAAACGCTGAGATAATTCAAAGTATCTTCTCTGACCACAATGCCATCAAAGTAGAAATTAACAATAGAAAGAAGAAGGAAAAAAAATCCACTACATGGAAACTGAATAATACCCTGCTTACACATAAGTGGGTAATGGAAGAAATCAGAGATGGAATCCAAAACTTCCTAGAATCAAATGAGAATGAAAACACATCATACCAAAACCTTTGGGACACAGCAAAGGCAGTCCTAAGAGGACAATTTATAGCAATAGATGCACATATCAAAAAAGAAGAAAGGCACAAAATCAAAACATTAACTACAGAACTCCGACAAATAGAAAGAGAATAGCAAAAAAAGCCCACAACCACTGGAAGAAAGGAAATAGTAAAGATCAGAGCAGAAATCAATGAAATAGAGAACAGAAAAACAATAGAAAGAATCAACAAAACCAAAAGTTGGTTCTCTGAAAGAATCAACAAAATCGACAAACCACTGGCCAGACTGACAAAAGAAAAACAGGAGAGGACACAAATAACCCAAATAAGAAATGAAGTGGGGGACATTACAACAGACCCAACTGAAATAAAAAGGATTATAACAGAATATTATGAAAAACTATACTCCCAACAAATTTGAAAACCTAGGGGAAATGGATAAATGTCTAGAATCACACGGCCCACCCAAACTACAACAAAGTGATGTTGAAAATCTGAACAGACCCATAACAAGAGAAGAGATTGAAAAGGTAATAAAAAAACTGCCAACCAAAAAAAGCTCTGGCCCAGATGGCTTCACTGGAGAATTCTACAAAACATTTACAGAGAGCTTGTACCAGTACTACTCAAGCTATTTCAGAGCACAGAAGAGGAAGCAACACTCCCAAATTCATTCTGTGAAGCCAGCGTAACGCTGATACCAAAACCAGGCAGACCTCACAAAAAAAGAAAATTACAGACCAATATCTCTCATGAATATAGATGCAAAAATTCTGAACAAAATTCTAGCCAATAGAATTCAGTATCATATCAAAAAAATAATACACCACGACCAAGTGGGATTCATACCAGCTACGCAAGGATGGTTCAACATTAGAAAATCGATCCACGTAATCCACCACATAATTAAAAGGAAAGAAAAGAATCACATGATCATCTCAATTGATGCAGAAAAGGCATTTGCAAAGTCTAACACCCATTCCTGATAAAAACTCTCAATAAAATAGGTATAGAAGGGAAATTTCTCAACATAATAAAGGGCATCTATGCAAAACCAACAGCCAACATCATTCTTAATGGAGAGAGGCTGAAAACATTCCCCTTGAAAACAGGAACCAGACAAGGATGCCCTTTATCACCACTCCTATTTAACATTGTGCTGGAAGTTCTAGCTAGAGCTATAAGGCAAGAAAAAGAAATAAAGGGCATCCAAACTGATAATGAAGAAGTTAAACTGTCCCTATTTGCAGATGATATGATATTATACACAGAAAACCCTAAAGAGTCCATGAGAAATCTACTGGAACTAATAGAAAGATTCAGCAGAGTAGCAGGATACAAGATAAACATTCAAAAATCAGTTGGATTCCTATACACCAATAAGGAGAACGATGAAAAGGAAATTAGGAAAACAATACCATTTTCAATAGCCCCTAAAAAGATAAAATACTTAGGAATAAATCTGACCAGGGATGCAAAAGACCTATACAAAGAAACACTACTGCATGAAACCCAAAGGGATCTACATAAATCGAAAAAGATACCATGCTCATGGATAGGCAGACTCAACATTGTGAAAATGGCAATACTACCCAAAGCAATTTACAAATACAACGCAATCCCGATCCAAATACCAACAACATTCTTCACAGAGATGGAAAACTAATCATTAACTTTATATGGAAAGGGAAGAAGCCCCGAATAAGTAAAGCACTACTGAAGAAGAAGAATAAAGTTGGAGGACTCACACTACCTGACTTCAGAACCTACTATACAGCTACAGTAGTCAAAACAGCCTGGTACTGGTACAATGACAGATACATTGACCAATGGAACAGAATTGAGAACCCAGATGTAAATCCATCCACTTACGGTAACCTGATTTTCGACAAGGGCCCAAAGTCCATCAAATGGGGAAAAGACAGTCTTTTTAACAAATGGTGCTGGCAAAACTGGACATCCATATGCAAAAAAATGAAACAGGACCCATACCTCACATTGTATATAAAAACTACTTCAAAATGGATCAAAGGCCTGAATATAAAGCCTAAAACTATAAAGTTCATAGAAGAAAAAACAGGACCAACACTACAGGCCTTAATACATGGCATTAACAGGATACAAACCATAACCATCAATGGAGAAACCCCAATAGATAAGCTAGATTACTGGGATCTTCTAAAAATCAAACACCTATGCTCTTCAAAAGACTTCACCAAATGAGTAAAAAGAGAACCTACAGACGGGGAAAAACTTTTTGGACAGTACAAGTCAGACAAAGGTCTAATCTCCATAATCTACAAGAAAATCCAACACCTCTACAACAAAAAGACAAATAATCCTATTAAAAAATGGGCAAAGGAAATGAACAGACACTTCACCAAAGAAGACATTCAAATGGCCAACAGACACATGAGGAAATGCTTGCAATCACTATCCATTAGAGAAATGCAAATTAAAACCACAGTGAGATACCATCTCACCCTGGCATTACTGGCACGAATCAAAAACACTGGAAATGACAAATGTTGGAGGGGCTGCAGGGAGATTGGAACTCTTATGCACTGCTGGTGGGAATGCAAAATGATACAACCATTTTGGAAAATGATATGGCACTTCCTCAGAAAGCTAGAAATAGACATACTCTTTGATCCAGCAATCCCACTCCTAGGAATATATCCTAGAGAAATAAGAGTCGTCACTCAAATAGACATATGCACACCTATGTTCATGACAGCATCGTTCACAATAACAAAACAATGGAAACAACCTAGATGCCCATCAACAGATGAATGGATGTACAATCTATGGTACATACACACAATGGAGTACTATGCAACGAGAAAGAACAACAATGAATCTGTGAAGCATCTCATAACATGGATGAAACTGGAGGACATTATGCTGAGTGAAATAAGCCAATCACAAAAGGACAAATATTGTATGAGACCTCTATTATAAAAACCCATTAAAAAGTTCACACACAAAATGTAACAATCTTTGTTGGTTACCAGGGATGGGAGGGATTGGGGGGAAATACTAAATAGGCAATAGTAAGTGGTATCTTGGGTGAAGGTTGAGACAGTACACAATACAGGGGAAACTAGCACAACCTGTACAAGGAAAGGTCATGGAAGCCCCATAGACACATCCAAACTCCCTGAGGGACTGAATTGCTGGGTGGAGGGCTGTGGGGCCATGGTCTCGGGGAACATCTAGCTCATTTGGCATGACACAGCTTATAAAGACAATGCTCTACATTCTACCTTGGTGAGTAGTGTCTGGGGTCTTAAAAGCCTGTGAGCGGCCATCTAAGATACTCCACTGGTCTCACCCCTTCGGGAGCAAGGGAGAATGAAGAGAACAGGATACAAGGAAAAGATTAGTCTGAAGGACTAATTGTCCACAGCTACCAAGGCCTCCACTGGACTGAGTCCAGTACAGCTTGATGGTGCCCGGCTACCACCACCAACTGCTCTCACCAGGATCACAACAGAGGGTTCTGGACAGAGCTGGAGAAGGATGTAGAGCATAATTCTAATTCACAAAAAGAAAAAAAAAAGACCAGATTTACTGGCCTAAAGGAGACTGGAGAAACCTCGAGAGGATGGCCCCCAGACACCCTTTTAGCTCAGTGGTGAAGTTACCTCCGAGGTTCACTGTTCAGCCTGGGAGTGGACAGCCCCCTAAAACCAAATGAGACTAACGAGGTACAGGAGTCCAGTGACAAGGGCCAGAAGGCAGAAGGTGACAAGGAAGCTGGTGATACGGAACACAAGGTTGAGTAAGATATTGTTGATGTGTTGTGAGATTGTTAACCATTGTCATAGGGCAACATTTGTAGTAACTGTTAAATAAGAAACTATTTTGTTCTGTAAGCCTTCATCTTAAGTTAGAATAACAGCACAATTGGAAGAGCGTAATCAACGTCACTGAACTGTGTATGCAGAAATTTTTGAAACGGTGTATCTTTGGCTATGTGTATTTTCACAAAAAAAATAAAAAGGTTTAGAAGTTAGAGGGTTAATATGTTGTGGGGTTGTTAACCAGTGTCATAAAACAACACGTGTACTTCTGTTTCATTAGAAACTACCTGTTCTTTAAGCCTTCACCTGAAGTACAATAAAATATATTAAAAAAAAAAAAAAGTTATTCTGTTCAACCCAAAAACCCAAAAACCTCCTAAACCAATAAAACAAGAACACAAGACCATTTAGATTTTGGACCTTATCTATTCTGAGATATATATATATATGTACGCATATACATAGGTATACAGGTATATATGTGTATATGTATATGTATATTATGAATCTCAAAATCATTAAAAATCATCAAGATTACTGAAGAACAATTCATATTGATTGTCAGAGAAGCCAAGTAGTTTGCATATTAAGCAGTTTGGTGTTTTAGTTGAGAAAATCAATTTAAAACCTGTAACAGGGCCATGCTTGCCCCTTAAAGGCTTTGAAAGAACAGGAAATTGGCAAAAACTAATACGGTTCGGTATAACCCGTTGCCGTTGAGTCAATTCCAACTCACTCATAGCAACTGTATAAATAAGACAGAGTTGAACTGCTCCATAGGGTTTCCAGGGCTGTAATCTTTAAGGAAGCAGACTGCCACAGCTTCCGAGCACTTTAACCATTGAGCCACCAGCGTTTCTTAAATGGACAGGTATAAACAGGATGAAAATTCTGGATAACCAGTATAAAAGAAGAAGGAAAAAAAACCCCACTATTTGTTATTTAAATCCTATCTTGCTCTCTTAGATGCATAGATGCCAAATGAAATGAAGGACAGTCAGATAGTTAAATTGTACATAAAAATAGGAAGATAAGGGGCCCCCAAAGGAAAGATCCAGGGAGGGGAGCCCAGAGCTAGCGCTGCTAAGTGATGAAAACAAGCCATCTAGCTCATTTATATACACACACTAAAGTTAAGTTCAGTAAAAAATGCATCATAGATGTTAGATCACTAAATCTCTAAGCTATG
This sequence comes from Dugong dugon, assembly GCA_030035585.1. Classification (NCBI taxonomy): domain Eukaryota; kingdom Metazoa; phylum Chordata; class Mammalia; order Sirenia; family Dugongidae; genus Dugong; species Dugong dugon. The sequence continues at coordinate 106,787,359 of CM057466.1, read as the reverse complement.
CTTCCTTTTTCATAACCACAGAATTTTTAATAAACTGTACATGTCTAAAATATTTCATTTTATAAACAGAATTAAGACTGTGGATTGAGACACACTTAAGACAGATGATTACCCTGATACTGTCAAGATCTAAGCAGAGAGGAGAGCCAGGTGAGTGAGCGCATACAAGTATATACAGGTGCGTGGGGTCCTCAGAGAAATCAGTGTGATGGAGGCTTCCATCCTACCTTAGTGGAAACAGATTGCAGACAACTTACTCTAGGTTAGGGTTTTTTTTTTTTTTCCTCTTTAAAAAATTTAAACAGCATATGACCCATTTAGGGTACTAAATAGGTATTATTATTAGGATCTAACCTTGCACCAGAGCCTTGGTGGCATAGTTGTTAAGAGCTTGGCTGCTAACAAAAAGGTTGGCAGTTTGAATTCACCGGCCACTACTTGGAAACTCTATAGGGCAGTTCTACTCTTTCCTCCAGGGTTGCCATGAGTCAGAATCAATTCCACAGCAGTGGGTTTGTTTTTAACCTTGAATAAGGGTCCTGGGTGGCGCAAAAAGTTAACTGTACTCACTGCTAACTGAAAGGTTAGAGGTTTGAGCCCAGACAGTTTTATAAGAAGTTACACATTTTAAATTGTTATATTAAACACAATGAAACCTCACTGCAATTACATGAGAATACCACTGATCCACTTTGAGAATGTAATAATCATGTCCCCTGTGTGAACAGTGATGCATTCAACATTCTTACATAGAATTCCCAGCCCTTGAATGCATGACAACAGTATCACCAAGTGGTCATAGCATAAAGGCATTAATTTGGTTAGTAGTAGCAAATGTCTAAACCAATGTCTGTGAATAATAATTGTGAAACAAGCATTCTTTTCAAACACTTATGGATTCCAAACTTATGCTGCAATCAAGAAGCCAAAATATTTGTCTTGACACGCCATGCTTTAAAGTCTGAGTTACACATTTCATAAATTATGCATTCACCAACATTTCCTCAGTCATTGTGAATTAATATTTATATTAAACTGATTTTTTAACATACAAATCTGGGTAAATTAATATTTTTGAACTTACCTCAAACCTAAAAAGCAAGATTTAAATAATTTTATGTAAAAATTCTTTTGAAATTGTCTGCTTATAAAAACTCACATAAGCTGGCCATGTTGTGGAGAGACTGGAACCCTTATCCACTACTGCTGGGAACGTAAAATCGTACAGCCATCATGGAAAATGGTATGATGCTTCCTCAAAAAGCTAGAAATAGAAATACCCTATGATCCAGCAATCCCGTTCCTAGGTATATGCCTTAGAGATCTAATAGCAATCACACAAACATATGCATACCTATGTTCACTGCAGCATTATTCACAACAGCAAAAAGATGGAAACAACCTAAGTGCCCATCAATGGATGAACAGATAAACAAAATGTGGTATATACATTCAATGGAATACTATGGAGCTATAAAGAACAATGATGAGTCCACCAAACATAACATGAATGAATCTGGAGGACATTATGCTCAATGAAATAAGCCAAGCACAACGGGACAAATATTATATGATGCTACTTTTATAAAAAGACAAAAATAGGTATACATATAGAAATCAACGTTCTTTGGTGGTTACCAGGCATGGGAGGGTGAGGGAGAGGAAATCACTCTCTAGACAGAAGACAATTGTTAGTTTTGGTGACAAGGAAGGCAATACTGAATGTTAGTGAAGTAAGCACAACTTAACCAATGTAAAGGATGACACTAAGAAGTACACAAGAATAAGGGACAGTACTGGTAAATGCTATAACATATACAATTTGGCAACAGCAGTAACAACAAAAAAATGCGTGGTTACACAGATATATATGTATATATGCACATAGGAGTATACATGTGTATATGTTGCTGTTGTTAGGTGCTGTCAAGTCATTTCCGACTCATAGTGACCCTATGTACAACAGAACAAAACACTGCCCAGTCTTGCACCATCCTCACAGTCATTGTTATGTTTCAGCCCATTGTTGCAGCCACTGTGTCAATCCATCTCGTAGAGGGTCTTCCTCTTTTTTGCTGATCATCTACTTTACTAAGCGTGATGTCCTTCTCCAGGGACTGGTCCCTCCTTATAACATGTCCAAAGTACGTGAGACAAAGTCTCTCCATCCTTGCTTCTAAGGAACATTTTGGCTGTACTTCTTCCAAGATAGATTTGTTTTTTCTTCTGGCAGTCCATGGTATAGTCAATATTCTTCACCAGCACCATAACCTGAAAGTATCACTTCTTCTTTGGTCTTCCTTACCCACTGTCCAGCTTTCACATGCATATGAGGTGACTGAAAATACCATGGCTTGGGTCAGGCACACCTTAGTCCTCAAAGTGACACCTCTGCATTTTTAACACTTTAAAGAGGTTTTCTGAAGCAGATTTGCCTAATGATTTGATTTCTTGACTGTTGCTTCCATGGGCGTTGATTGTGGATCCAAGTAAAATGAAATCCTTGACTTCAATATTTTATCTGTTTATCATGATGTTGCTTATTGGTCCAGTTGTGAAGATTTTGGCTGAAGTATAATCCATACTGAAGGCTGTAGTCTTTGATCTTCATCAGTAAGTGCTTCACGTCCTCTTCACTTTCAGCAAGCAAGGCTGTATCATCTGCATGGTTGTTAATGATCTTCATCCAATGTTGATGCCATGTTCTTTTTCATATAGTCAAGCTTCTTGGATTATCTGCTCAGCAATATGTGTATATACGTGAGCATATTTAGTGTATCTGTATGTATATCTATATACATGTTTGAGAGTGCTGCACATATATTCATATATATATATATATATATATATATATAATAAAGCACACAGGGCTCACAGTCACAGATACCTCCCAGACATAACCAAGCACCTCACAGGATTGGTTTACTGAGTTTGAAGGCTTAGGACCATAGTCTCCTGGGACGTCTCAGTCAATTGGCACAACATTGTCTACAAAGTTTATATTCCATATCCTAGTTTGCTAAGTAACATCTAGGGTCTTAAAAGCTTGAGAGCAGCCATCAGAGATACAACTATTGGTCTCTACACATCTGGAGCAAAAGAGAAAGAAGGAAACCAAAGACTCAAAGAAGAAACCAGTCTACAGGACCAACTGCCTACACAAACCATGACTTCACCTATCCAGAGACCAGAACTAGATGGTGCCCAGCACCACTACCAACCGTTCTGACAGAATGGGAAAATATTGTAGAACAAAATTCAAAATCTTAAAAAAAGGCCAGACTTACTGGATCTGCAGAGACCTGGGAAACACCCAAGACTATCACCCTGAGATACTCTTTAAACTCTAAACTGAAACTAATCCTGGAGGTCATCTTTCAACTAAATAACAGATTAGCTCATAAAATAATACCACCTGTGAGTACTGTGCTCCTTTTAGAAATATACATAAACCAATCATATATTTGAGACCAAATAGTCAACATTTACCCTAAAGCAAAGATGAGAAGGTTGGGGGTGGGTGGGGAGGGCAGGATGGGTAGGCAGGGAAGCAAGAATAATGGAAAGAAAAGAACCATAATGGAAATACTGAGAATGTTGACGCAAGGTGGAAAATGTAACCACGTATGTGCAGAAATTAGAGAACCTAATTTGCTGTGTAAACTTTCACCAAAACTCTTTTTTTTTTTTAAATAATAAAAAAAAAACAACTTTACAAATAATGCAAGCAAGGACATATTGAATTTCATGAGATTCCTACTGAATGAGGATACACCAAAATAGAGTACTGAAATCATTTGCAAAAAAATAGTGCATTATTGAGATAATTATAAAACTAATTTGATGTCAATAGAAGAAACCAAACTTTTTTTGACTGAGGCAATAATCCTGCCATACAATCAACACAACTTTACACAGGTTATCAACAGGAATCTGAAGAAATGATATATTTTGTAACTTCTCCCCTTAAAACAGCACCCTGGGTGGCAGTGGTCACAACCTTCTCTTCAATAGTGTTCCCGCCTCCTGCACTTGGTCACTGCACTGAGCACTCACCTTCCTGACTCAAATGTGAACCACGTTGAGTCCCGACCGTATCTCCTCAATGAGCTGAGAGGCCACATCACCAGTTTGACCTTGGCATTGTGGATATCCCAGAGATAGATATTCTCATGAGTGATCTGCATTGTACATTCACCATAGATATCCAGATTGGGTGTAGGCATAAGGTACACGTTGAATCGTTCTGCAAAGAAATGAAGAATGGAGAACATTTAAGTGTAAAGTAGTGTGACTCTTTCTGGCAGCAGTGTGTTCATTTGTAACCGGGAAACTTCAGAAAGCACTTCCATCTCCCTCACACCTTCTTCCACTTTGTGTGTGAGGAAAGGAGTTATTAAAGTCTTCTTTATTAATTCATTCACTCACTCCTTCATTCTACAGCTTTTTTATTGCATGCACTCTCTATGGTGGGGATTAAATTGTCAAACTGTATACTGAAAAAATAAAGGTAAAAATCTAGACAGGGTTTCTGCCCTAATGGTACTTACTATTTCTTTACACAATCTAAATGGATATAACATACATACCTCCTGTGAGGAATGTCTTTATTTAATCAATAACTTACTCAATTTCATAAAGTATATAAAGTATTAATGTAAACCAGAATGACTCACTAGTTATTTAAGCACTGAAAAAATAGTTCAGTTTGTATCTCAAAACAAATTTTACTCATGGTAAAATTCAGCACATAATAATTGCAGATATTCATTACTCCCTTCTACAAAACTAAAGGTATTGTTTTGATAAGTAAAATAAAAAGACATTACTTTTTTTCATTCTTGGATATTCTAGGTTGAAAATCTAATTATTAGGTAGTGATTCCAAATCTTGCTACATAGCTTTCTATATTTCAAGGGGTATTACAAAATCTGCAGACTTTAGTTCTTATTCAAATGAATTAAATGCACTTTATTTTGATAAACAATGTTAGATTGTAAATTCCAGCAAGTCAGGTACTTGATATGCCCTATAAAGTGTCTTATAAAACATCCCTAGATTCTAGACCATTTTTGGTTTATAGCAGGCGATCAATAAATATGGGTTGGCTGTATGAAAGAAATATATATCATGATGAATATGATACTCATGATTGCAGAATTACAAAAAATAATGAGTCATGATAACAACAGTTTAAGAACTACTGGAAGATACATTTTTGTAACTTAGAATTTAATTGCGAATAGTGCTTTAAAGGCAGTGCTGTTGGGTTAATTATTCTGCGATCAAATGGTGCAGCTGAAGTTGGAAGAGAATTGATATGCTAGGCATGTGCTATTATTCATAATGCCGTGATCTCAAAGTTGAATGTTTGCTAGTACTGAGCTGGTCTGTGTAATAGAAAGAATCTTTTCTGTGGCAGGTATTTTGCACAGTTAGGATCACTGAAGCCAAAGAACAATATTCACATTTCAAATAGATTTAATTTAACACAAGCACACTAGCTTCAAGTTTAGTAACCATGTGATTACTGTTTAAATGCAAGGGTCTAGGTAATTTTGCACCAAAGACAATCTAACGATTTCCTTTTCTACTTTGATGACTGGCCCATGAAACTGACATGCATATGGATTTCACATTCATTTCCTAAAGAAATGACACCTGGGATCAATTCTACAGCTGAAAAATGAAGAACAATGTCCTATTAATTACCTACAATTTAAAAAGCCCAAATATATATGCATTTCATAAATCTTGCAATTCTTCTGTGCCAATCAAGTAAAGACATTTAGCATTAAATACATCACTCACATTCCCACCACAATCCCCACTCCGATGGGATTACAAGTAGTAAATCAAAGTGGGCATGATCTTATATAACAGTATAAATGAAACTTCAACCCAACGGGTAACTCAAGAATATATATAATGCCTGAACAGCAATCTTCCTTCCTTTGGTAGGGACGCTTTTGATGAACTTCAGCTTCTATATTTGGAACTAATCATATGTCAGTGGCTTCTGCTGTGCATAGAAAAAATGCTGTCATTATAAAAGTGGAAAGTAAAAAAATTCCTCTAAATTCTTTTCTTTCCATCAATTCCAAAGCTTGAAGGTTGTCACCAGAGAATCATTGCCAAAGTGCCAATAATAATTATTTCAAAATATTGATAAAAATAAATATCATTAACCAATTATATTGTTACTTGAAGCTATACTGATTCTTGATATTTACATCCATAATGTGATATTTTATTGAAAAAAAGTAAAAGAATAATCCTGACATTGAGTGTACTTGAAGTGGATGGTATATAAAATATTACATATGATCTAAAGAGTACTACCGAGGACCCAGAAGAATCATTACGAATGTCTGTGTGCTCAAATGTTAGCAGATAAAGCCCATTAATAATAAACAGGGTCAGAGTACAAATCATCACCGTAGGCATTGGAAAAAGGTGGAAAAGAATGCATAAGTGAATTGAAAAGATTCAGATAACATATCGTTATTGTTGTTAGGTGCCCTCTAGTAGGTTCTGATTCATAGAGACTTCACGAACAACAGAACGAAACACTGTCCGGTCCTGCGCCAGCCTCACAATTGTTATGCTTAAACCCAATGTTGCAGGTACTGTGTCAATCCACCTCATTGAGGGTCTTCCTCTTTTTCAATGACCATCTACTTTACCAAGCATGATGTCCTTCTCTAGGAACTCATCCCTCCTGATAACATGTCCGAAGTATGTGAGACGAAGTCTCCCCAACCCTGCGTCTAAGGAGCATCCTGGCAGTACTTTTTCCAAGACAGATTTGTTTGTTCTTCTGGCAGTCCATGGCATATTCAATATTCTTCGCCAACACCATAATTCAAAGGCACTGACTCTTTTTTAGTCTTCCTTATTCACTGTCAAGCTTTCACATGCATATGAGGCAACGGAAAACACCATGGTTTAGGTCAGGCTCATCTTAGTCCTTAAAGTGACATCTTTGCTTTTTAACACTTTAAAGAGGTCTATTGCAGCAGATTTGCCCAATGCAATGTGTCTTTTCATTTCTTGACTGCTACTTCCATGGGTATCGATTGTAGATCCAAGTAAAATGAAATCCTTGACAACTTCAATATTTTCTCCATTTATCATGACGTTGCTTACTGGTCCAGTTGTGAGGATTTTTGTTTTCTTTATGTTAAGGTGAAACCTATACTGGAGGCTGTAGTCTTTGATCTTCATCAATAAGTGCTTCAAGTCCTCTTCACTTTCAGCAAGCAAGGTTGTGTCATTTGCGTATCACAGGCTGTTAATGAGTCTTCCTCCAGTCCTGATGCCCCATTCTTCTTTATATAGTCCAGCTTCTAGGATTATTTGCTCAGCTACAGATTGAATATGTACGGTGAAAAGGTACAACTCTGACGCACACCTTTCTTGACTTTAAACCAAACAATATTCCCTTGTTTTATTCGAACAACTGCCTCTCGGTCTGTGTACAGCTTCCTCATGAGCACAATTAAGTGTTCTGGAATTTCCATTTTTTGTAATGTTATCCATAATTTGTTATGATCCACACAGTCGAATGCCTTTGCACAGTCAGTCAAACACAGGTAAACATCTTTTTGGTATTCTCTGCTTTCTGCCAAGATCCATCAAAAATCAGCAATATAGCCCTCGTTCCACATCCTCTTCTGAACCTGGCTTGAACTTCTGGCAGTTTCCTGTTGATGTACTGCTGCAGCCACTTTTGAATGATCTTCAGCAAAATTTTACTTGTGTGTGATACTAACGATATTGTTCGATAATTTCAGCATTTGGTTGGACCATGTTTCTTTGGAATGGGCACAAATATGGATCTCTTCCAGTTGGTTGGCCAGGTAGCTGTCTTCCAATTTCTTGGCATAGACAAGTGAGCACTTCCAGAGCTGTATCCATTTGCTGAAACATTTCAGTTGGTATTCTGTCAACTCCTGGAGCCCTGTTTTTCACCAATGATTTCAGTGCGGCTTGGGCCTCTTCCTTCAGTATCATTGGTTCCTGATCATATGATACTTCCTGAAATGCTTGAACATTGACCATTTTTTTTTTGGTACAGTGACTCGGTGTATTCCTTACATCTTCTTTTGATGCTTCCTGCATCGTTTAATACTTCCCCATAGAATCGTTCAATATTGCAACTTAAGGCTTGAATTTCCTCTTCAGTTCTTTCAGCTTGAGAAATACAGAGTGCATTCCTCCCTTTTGGTATTCTTACTCTAGGTCTTGGCAGTTTTCATTATAATACTTTGTCTTCTGGAGCTGCCTTTTGAAATCTTCTGTTCAGCTCTTTTACTTCATCATTTCTTCCTTTCACTTTAGCTACTCTATGCTCAAGAGCAAGTTTCAGAGTCTCTTCTGACAACCATTTTGATCTTTTCTTTCTTTCCTGTCTTTTTAAGGATCTCTTGCTTTCTTCATGTCTGATGTCCCTGATGTCATTCCATAACTCATCTGGTCTTTGGTCATTAGTGTTTAATGAGTCAAATCTATTCTTGAGATGGCCTCTAAACTCAGGTGGAATAATCTCAAGGTCATACTTTGGCTCTTTTGGACTTGTTCTAATTTTCTTCAGCTTCAACTTGAACTTGCATAGGAGCAATTGATGGTCTGTTACACAGTCAGCCACTGGCCTTGCTCTAACTGATAATATTGAGCTTTTCTATCATCTCCTTCCACAGATGTAGTCAATTTGATTCCTGTGCATTCCAGCTGGCAAGGTCCACATGTATAGTCACCATTTATGTTGTTGCTAAAAGGTATTTGCAACGAAGAAATCATTGATCTTGTAAAACTTTATCATGTGATCTCTGACGTCACTTCTATCACAAAGGCCATATTTTCCAACTACCGATTTTTCTTCATTTGCAACTTTTGCATTCCAATCACCAGTATTTATCAATGCATTTTGATTGCACATCCGATCAATTTCAGACTACAGAAGTTGGTAAAAATCTTCAATTTCCTAATCTTTGGCATTAGTGGTTGATGTCTAAATTTGAATAATAGTCGTATTAACTGGTCTTCCTTGTAGGTGTATGGATATTATCATATCACTGACAGCATTGTACTTCAGGATAGATTTTGAAATCTTCTTTCCGATGATGAATGAAATGCCATTCCTCTTCAATTTGTAATTCCTGACATAGTATACCATTTTATTGTCTGATTCAAAATGGCCAATACCAGTCCATTTCAGCTCACTAATGCATAGGACATTGCTGTTTATGCACTCCATTTCATTTCTGATGACTTCGAATTTTCCTAGATTCATAATTCCTACATTCCACATTCCTATTATTTATGCATGTTTGCGGCTGTTTTCTTCTCATTTTGAGTCGTGCCACATCAGCAAATTAAAGTCCTGAAAGCCTGACTCTATCCACGTCATTAAGATGGACTCTACTTTGAGGAAGCAGCTCTTCCCCAGTAATACACCGTATGGTAAACTGACAAACATGTGGAGTAAGATGATATAGTGCTCTGGATATAAAAGTCATTTGAGTACATTTACAAACAAACAAAAAGCCATTGAATAAGTTACCCCAGGGAGTCCTCCCCAGGCCAGCTCCAGGCAATAGAAAATAGATGAAATTCTATGAATGGTTCCCCATCCCTCTGGCCCAGCCTTCCCAGTCTTCACATTACTTAGTACCCCAGCAACTTCTTGTTATGATCCAATCTCTCCAATTTTCCTTTGATGCTATTTATTGCATCTTATAAAAGTAATTACCCTACGAAATTTTATTTTCAAATGTTCAAAATCCATCTCCTACTGCTTAATTTCTGAGGACCTGAGAGTCAATTTAAAAACAGACTGTTTTAATCCAGCAGACAACGTGTTACACAGAAATGAGGGCAACACATCAAGTTGCCTAATAAATTGTTTCCTTGAATTCAAGTTTTCTACATTTTCTATGAATAAATTATTTTATGCATTCAGTAATGTAAAACATGGCTTCACTAATGTGCATTAAGGTTTCCATTGAAAAGACTATTTCAATACGGAACAGTAAAAATTAAAAGATAATTTTTTCAAATGTTTACCTTTGTGAAGCCATCCTGCCAGGCAAGTGTCTTAAATCTCCCTCTAATGGTGTCATTTTCTTATTTAAGAACCTAGAGTTGGTTGTTAAGGAACCCTGGTGGCACAAAAAGGTTAAGCACTCAGCTGCTAATCAAAAGGTTGGTGGTTCAAACCCACCCAATGGCTCCATGGGAGAAACACCTGGCAATCTGCTTCTGTAAGGATCACAGCCTAAAAAATAGGGCTTTGAACTACTTTATTCTGGTGAAAACCTCTACTGAGAATTTGCATTTATACCCCAGATATACTGAATCAGAATGTACATTTCCCCCCAGACTATGGCCACAGGACACCCTGCTGACTCAGAACTGAAGCTGCTCCTGAAGTCCACCTTTCAGCCAAAGTTTAGACAGGCTTATAAAATGAACAGTAACACAAGTGAGGAATGTGCTTCTTAGTTCAATTAAACATATGAGACCAAATGGGCAACACCTGCCCAAAAGCAAAGATGAGAAGGCAGGAAGGGACAGGAAAACTGGATAGACACGGAGAACCCGAGGTGGAAAGCGGGAGAGTGTTGACACATTTTGGGGATTGCAACCAATGTCACAAAACAGTTTGTGTATAAATTTTTGAATGAGAAACTAATTTGTGCTGTAAACTTTCACCTAAAACACAATAAAATTTTTTAAAAAATCTACATTTTACAATATCCCCAGGTGATTCTCATGTATAATAAATGTTGAGACCCGCTGCTCTATTAGTGGTTCTCAGAACTGGTCCCTAACCAGCAGCATTAGCATTGCCTGGGAAGTTGTTAGAAATGCAAATTTTCAGCAGGAGTTCGAACTGGAACCAACTGGTTCAAAGCCCTGCTAGAAGATCCAATGGGGGCAGTTCTACTTTGTCACATGGGGTCACTATGAGTTGAAAATCAACTTGACAGCACCTAACAACAACAGGTGGTTGTTACTGCCTAGTTTATGGTTCTCAGACTTAAGTGTGCATCAAATCACCTGGTTGGTTTGTCAACACACAGACTGCTGGGCCCACCCTATCTTTCTGATTCGGTGGATCTGGGATGGGGCTGGACAATTTACATTTCCACTCGTTCCCAAGGGATGTTGACGTTGCATCTCTGGGAGCACACTTTGAGAACTGCTGATTTGTGAAACTCACCTTAAAATACTGCCAGGGGAGTAGGAAGGTTAGAGAAACCACAGGAAATGCTTTGAAAAGTAATGCTATCTTCCCGTAGAACCAACTAGCACATCGTATTCAAAACTATTATCTACTATTTGCTCAAATAAATTAATCCCACTTCAATGAACTCATGACTAATTTGCAAGAAGGAAGTCTTATTCCAAACTGAAACAGAAGAAGAGAAACAGAAAAAGAGGAGATATATGAGACAGTTTACGATTCATCAAGCTATGTATATTGCAACTATTTGTTTTCTTTTAAGAGGATCAACAACAAAAACACTACAAAAGAGCACTAAACGACCCATTCTCAAGCACCCAAATGAATTGGAAAACAAACAAATTGTCTAAATAATGATAATAGTATCCTGAAATATGAATAAAAATTCTATTAATATGAAATCCTGTGATGTCTGCTGCCTCTGTGCAGAAATACGTGGTTGAAAAGGTTATATATTAACAAAATTATCATCAGATTAAAATGTGTTCTTCCGTATGAATTATGGAATTCTAGAGTTTAAATAAATCCCAAACACACTGCCCAAGGATTTATATTTTGGGAAAATTTAGGGTCCTATATTAGCTAAGGAGCCCAGGTGGTGTAGTGGTTAAGAGCTTGGCTGCTAATCAAAAGGTCAGCAGTTCCAATCCATCAGCCACTTCTTGGAAACCCTACCGGGCAGTTCTACTCTGTCCCTTATAGGGTTGTTATGAGTCAGAAGTGACTCGACGGCAACTGATTTTTTTTTTATATTACTGAAAGGAGTCATGATGGCACAGTGGATAAGTGGCTCGGCTGCTGACTGAAAGGTCAGCCAATTCGAACCCCCTAGCTGCTCTGTGGGAGAAAGATGTGGTAGTCTGCTTTCACAAAAATTACAGCCTTGGAAACGCTATGGGGCAGTTTTACTCTGTCCTATAAGGTTGCTATGAGTCGGAACTGAGGTGAAGGCAACAGGTTTGGATTTTTTGGTTTTATATTAGCTGATATATGAGAAAACTTATGAAAGTTCCATTCCATATTTGATACTTAACTATTGTTACATAACAGTTTAAAACATGAAACTTTACTATTAATACAAAACTAATAAATATTTTACTGAATATTATTCAGGCAAAATCCCAGAGTCACTGGTCTAATATCAAGCACGGATGAATAAATCCATGAGAATCTGGTATTTGAAAAACTGAACCTGTGCTTTGAGAGCAGTGGGATTCCTTAACAGTATTTGTTTCAGTTTGGAATCTAGGCTCACCCCACTGTCTGGTATTATCAACTTTAACAGTTACATGAAGTGCTAAAGGAACGATATAGAACCAAATATTATGCAGAAAATAATTAGACATTTCAAGATCATTCTTTATATTCTTATCTCCAAAATTCCCATAATAGTGGAATAATGGGGCAAGTACTTTCCAATTCCAGAAGCTTTAGAAACTCAGCCACCCTGACAAGGCAGATAGGTAAACATTTAGACATATCCTGAGACCTACATCATGCAATTAAACCAATGAAACAAAGCATGATTTATGCTTGTCAAAATTTGTGATGCTCTTCAGAAATTGTTTCTCTATTTCCACCACCATACTCAAATTTGTCAAAATTTATTTTCTTTACAATGTGGCAAACCTGTTGCCATCAAGTCGGTTCTGACTCATAGCGACCCTATAGGACAGAGTAGAACTGCCCCATAGGGTTTCCAAGGAGTGGCTGGTGGATTCGAACTGCTGATCCTTTGGTTAACAGCTGTAGCTCTTAAGCACTACACCATGTTATTATACTGAATACTAAATACTAAACCCTGTACACTACACTTACTATAATATAAACGTTTTCAGATGCTGTTAAGTATTCCTTGGGAACATGGTGTTTTAATGAATGCATAATATTCCTCTGTATAGCTATGCCATAATTTAATAATCCTCCATTTAATGAACATTGAAGTTATTCTAATTTTTGCCTAATATAAATTAAACTGCAATAAAATGATAAATTTTCATTTTGCTCAATTTGCTGAATAATTTATTCCTTTCCTATTGACTCATGGGGCTTACTTTATTCTTGTATATAAAGTTTTGATGCTGTTTAATATCCCTGATATTCAGATGCTTAAAACTCTTTTAAGGCTTACACTGCCAAACTGCTTTCCAGAAATTTCTTACAACTACTTACTCCAATAGGCAGCGTGGAAAGTATTCATCTGAATGTACCTGTGCCAGAACAGAGACATATTATATACTAATGGGATTCTATGCTAATTTAGTTATAAACTTAACATTTTGCTATTTAACAATTTATACTTATTACTTGGGAGATTTAGCTTTTTTTCATAAGTTTATTAACCATTTATATTTTTTTATTTTAATGTTTTTTGCAGATTTTTTAAAAATCAGATTTATGGTTTCTCTTGTTGAGTTTTAGAATTTTATATACCACAAGTACTAGCACTTTTCCTACCATATTTATGATAAATACTTCATCTCAGATTTGCATTAATAGTAACTTTGTTCATGGTATTTATGGAAGTCTAGAAGGTAGAAAATAGTTTTATTTTCTCTAATTTTTGTAATAAACCCTTGGCCATTGAAAGAAAATTAAGTATTATCCTACATTTCTTTTATAGAATTTTCAGAATTTTATTTCTTACATTAACCAAATACATAAAACTATATTGTAACTTGTAACGAAATGTTCATAGTTAAGTATAATGTTCATTCAGTTTCGACAAATGCCTATCAAGATACACAATAGAAAGCCTCCTTATGCCACTTACAGGTCATCCCTGTCCCAAGGTGCAACTAGTAACCTGATTTCTAACACTGTAGGTTACTTTTGGCTATTCTCATGTGCTCTTGTCAGCTGGTAGCGGTTAGCTTCATCACTAGTAATTTATCCCAGTGTGGCTTTTCTTCAGTACTTTTTTCAGAGGTGTTTTTTTTTTTTATTTTAAAGAGCATAGGTTTCAGTTTTGAGGAAGTCCAACTTATCATTTATTTTTATAGTCTATGCTTTCAGTGTTTTACCTAAGAAATCCTATCCCCAAATTGAATCCATCTTTATTTGATGTTTGAGTATGTTGTGAGCTAGGGGTTGAGGTTCCTTGTTCCCGAGGTGGATATTCAGTTACTCTAGAACAGTTTATCAAAAAAAAAAAAAAAAAAAAAAAAAAAAAAATCCATTTTCCCATTGAAATGCTTTGGTGCCCTTGCCAAAAATTATATGTATGGATCTACTTCTCCTCTTTATTCTGTTCCAGTGATATCCTGTCTACCTTCTGTCTTGATTGCTGCCACTTTACAGTAAGTCCTGAAATTAGAAAGGATAAGCCTTCCACCTTGGTTCTTCCTTTTCAAGACTGTTTGGCAAATGTTGGCCCTTTGTCTTTCCAAATGCATTTTTTTAATTGTTGTAAAAATATAGATAACAAGGCATTTGATATAGACCAATGGAACAGAATTGAGAGCCCAGAGTTAAGCACGCACATTTATGGTCAATTAATCTTTGACAAGGGTGCTAAATCCATCAAATGAGGAAAAGAATGGTCTCTTTAATAACTGGTGCTGGGACAACTGGATTTCCACATGCAAAAGATTGAAGTTACACCCATACCTAACATCATATACAAAAACTAACTCAAAATGAATCAAAGACCTAAATGTATGTTCTAAAACCAGAAGACTCTTAGACGAAAACAGAAGTAATATTTCAGGACCTAGTCTTCAACAATAGATTCTTAGATATGACACTGAAAGCACAAGCAACAAAAGACAAAATAGATAAATGTGATCTTATCAAAATTAAAAATCTCTGTACACGAAAGGACTTTATCAACAAAGTGAAGAAATAATCTATAGACTGGGAAAATTTGGGGGAACAATATATCAGATAAGGATTAACGGAATATAAAAAGAACTCCTACAACTTATCAAGAAAAAGACAGACAACTCAATCGAAAAATGGGCAAAGGACTCAACTAGACATTTCACCAAAGAGGATGTATAAATGGCCAACAAGCACATGAAAAGATACTGAATGTCATTAGTCATTAGGGAGATGCAAATAAAAATCATGAGATACCACTTCATTCCCACTAGGATGGCTAATACAAAAAGGAAAATAACAAAAGTTGGTAAGGATGTGGAGAAACTGGAACCCTCATTCATTGCTGATGGGAATGCAATGCAAAATGGTACAGCCACTGTAGAAATGGTTTGGCAGCTCTTCAAGAACTTAAACATAGAACTACCATATGACCCAGCAATTCCACTCCTAGGTATATAGCCAAAAGACTTGAAAGCAGCAATGCAAACAGACACATGTACACCAATGTTCATTGCAGCAATATTCACAATAGCCAAAAGGTGGACATAACCCAAATATCCATCAACAGAAAAATGGATAAACAACTTTGTCAAGTTCTAGAAAAAAAATTCCTGGTGGGATTTTTATTGGGATTGCACTGAATCTATAGCTCAATCTGGAGAGAACTCATATCTTAACCATATTGGGTCTTCCTACCATGAATGTCATTTATCACTCCATTTATTTAGATCTCTTTTAATTTCTCTCAGCAATATCTTATTTTTCAGTGTAGAGGTCTGGTATGTTCTTTACTAATTTTATGACTGAGTATATGATTTTTTTTGGTATTGTAAATGTATTTTATATTTCATTTTCTAATCGTTCATTGCTTAGATATATCTGTATATTAATTTTTGAATGCTGGATTTGTATCCTGCAACACTGCTAAATTTTTTTATTAGTTATAGTTGCTTTCTGGTAGATTCCTTAAAGTTTTCTGGGTACACAATCCTAGATTCTTCTGTCTTATGACTTTATTTTGTTGTATGGTTACAGAGGTTAGGACTTTTATTAGAATGATGAATAGAAACATTGAGCGAGGATAACTTTGTCTAGTTCCCAATTTTGGGGGGGAAGCATTCAACATTTCACCATCAAGAAAGATATCATGCCACATGCAGAGGCTTGAATTGTGTTGCAAGTTTGGGCTTACTCTCCTCCACTACTACTTTTTGTTTTCAGAACATGCTTTGGGTAGCAGTTGGTGTAAGGAGGATGACAGACACATGGGACAGATCTGAACACAACCTGCAGCTTGCAGCCAATCTCAGCAGAGCCCAGCCTAAATCAGCTAAACCCTAGCCAACCCATTCATGCATCAGTGAACAGGACAAGCTGATAGGTCTTTGCCATTGAAAAAATTTTAAATAATTTTTGTTGTTGTTGTAGTTGAGAATATACACAGCAAAAACATACACCAAATTTCTACATGTACAATTCAGTGACACTGATTACATTCTTTGAGTTGAGCAACCATCCTCACCCTCCTTTTCCAAGTTGTTCCTCCCCCATTAAATAAACTCACTGCCCCATAAGTTTCCTATCTAGTCTTTTGAGTTGCCGTTGTCAGTTTGATCCCACACAGACAGATCTTAAAAGAGCATAATGCTCAAGCATGCCCATGAAATTTTGTGGTGTCACAGCATTGCTTTAGAAAGCATTGATCATAAACTTTGTTTATAGGTTTGTCTCCCCATTTTGTAACCTTCTTAAAAGTAATGATCATTTTTGTTCAATTCTACATTTCCTCAGCTTATAATAAAATCTGTTGCTGTTGAGTCAATTCTGACTCATAGAAACCCTATAGGACAGAGGAGAACTTCCCCATAGAGTTCCCAAGGAGCATCTGGTGGATTTGAAGTGCCGACCTTTTGGTTAGTAGCCATAGAACTTAATCACTACACCACCAGGGTTTCCTCAAAAATGTCTGATGGGTGGATAGTGAATGACTGAATGGCATCCAAGGGTGTCTGAGTTGGATGTAGGGAGCACGGCTGCTATGGAAACCCAGGTAAAGAATTTAGAAACAACACTGGAATACTGCTTCAGTTCTGAAGAAAGGTTATAAACATTTTTAGGCTAAAGTAAGAATTCATGCTAATTCTAGTCCATTCATAAGCACAGATGCTAGATCCTGAAGGGAAAAAAAAAAAACCCTTCAGATAGGACTCTGAATTAACCAGATGGCAAAGTCAGAGGTTCCTTTTCCAGTTTTTGTTCCTATTGAGATCTTTTACATCAGCGGCAAGCCTGACATATCCTCTGACTCCACTTCTAACTGTAATTGCAGGCATTTCCAGCAGGTGAGTTGCTTCTTGCTTATGACATTTATCTCTGCTATTAATGATTAACACATAATTTTTGTTTTCTGGAATTTCTATCATGTGTTGTGAATCCTTTATAAGTAGCCATCAGACCGTAACACCATGCATTAGTATTTTCTAAAGTCAGTGTAGGCTATCATAAATGCTAATGAAAGATCTAGAGATCCTGGAAATAGTTTAAGAATTTAAAGTTTGAAACATTTACTTTCTTGTGGCAATGTTATCTGAAGTCTAAGAATAAGCGTGTATATGTGAGAGAGAGAGAGAGAGAGAGAAAGCGTGTGTTTGCTTTCCTTTCTCCTATACCATGTGGGATTCTGAGTCAATATGAAATCAGCTGACAGCACTAGATAAAGATGATTATAGCAAGGAATTTAATCATAACCACTTTTATCTCAGCAACAGACATTATCTTTCACCTTTAAAATATTTGCATAAATGTTTATTCTTAGCTAATCTCAGAGTAAACAAAACCAAGCTGTATGGACTGTCTGGAACTCAGAGAAACACTACAGGAGAAGCAGCCATTCTGAATGTCAACACAGTGCTGAGGTTAAGGCTAAGCAATGTGTCTTTTCCTTGATGACAGGATATCACAAGACCATGCAAATCAATAGGAGATTTATTACCTCAATTCCACATGCATATGGATCTTATCTCTTAGGAGAAATTCCAAACTTAATCCAAGCAAATTATTGATAAAACAATAAAGTAAGTTTTCTGTTGAAGGATAAACTATGCAATTTAATACTACAATGGCTTCAGAAAAAAATTAACTGACTCCATAAAGGAAAATCTTTTACTAAGAATTTATTTCTATCTGTACATATTAATCACTTCAAACAAGTATTAGGAAGTTGAGGATTTAGTTTATGTTAAAAGATGTTAACGCTTAAAGTGTAATATACTGGACCGATGGAGGCCAGAGAAGACCCTGAAACTATGGCTCTGAGCTGCCCTTCAAACCTGGAATTGAAACTATCCCCTGAAGTCACCTTTAAACTAAGGAACAGTTTAGTGCAAAGAGTAAAGATTGTCCCTCTTGAGTACTGCATTACTTTAAAAAAAAAAAAAAAAAACTATATAAGGCCGAAGAGTCAACAGCTACTTAAAGATGAGAAGGCTGAGGGAGGGGGTGGGCAAGGAGATTAAGGAAATGGTAGTGAAATAACGAGAACGTTGACACAAACTGAAGAATTTAACCACTGTCACTGATCATTGTGTCTAGAAAGTGTGGAATGGGAGTGGGTTTTGCTGTGTTGTATATTTTCACCAAAAATAAAAATTAAAAAAATTCTGTAATAGTGATTGAGAGCTAAATGAAAGGACCAGTTTATAGGACGGCATGTCTTTAAAGATTTTAATAGCTAGCTAAAATACTGTTCCTACACATTTTAAGTAAAATAAGTGGGTTTATTGTCTAGGGGAGAGACAATGTCCCCAAAGTCATCATGGGGTCTGAAGGTGAGAGTCCAAATTGGCTAAAGAGCAATCTTAGTATTGACCATGTAGTTTATAATCCTACTGGTAGTTCTTCCTGCCCAATGCACCTGAAGTGTAGCCACCACTCATCTGTCAGTGGAGGCTTGCTAAGATGCTGAATAGATTTCAGCAGAGATGCTAGGCTAAGATAGACTAGGAAGAAAGGCCTGGTGAACTACTTTCAAAAATCAGCCAATGAAAACCCTATCTATCACAATGGTCTGATCCCATTGCATAGAGTCGGGGGCCAACTCAACATAAGCTAACAACAACAGTCATTTTAAGGGAGACCCTAAAATGAAATTATGATATGTATGGTATACACATAGCAACCCTATAGGACAGAGTAGAACTGCCCCATAGAGTTTCCAGGAAGTGCCTGGTGGATTCGAACTGCCAACCTTTTGATTAGCAGCCATAGCTTTTAACCACTATGCCACCAGGATAGGGTCGCTATGAGTCAGAATCAACTCGATGGCAGTGGGTTTGGTTTGGTTTGGTTTGTGGGTATACCAGGTTGAATTGTGTCCCCCTAAAAAGGTTATGTTCAAGTCCTAAGCCCTGGTACCCATGAATATGACCCTATTTGCAAATAGGGTCTTTGCAGATGTGGTCAAATTAAGATGACGTCATGCTCAACTAGGGTGGGCCCTAATCCAAAGACTGGTGTCCTTATAAGAAGAGGGAAATTTGGACAAATAACCTACAGAGGGAAGACAGCCATATGAAGACGAAGGCAGAGGTTGGAGTTATCCTGCCACAAGCCAAGGAATGCTAAGGATTACTGGCAACCACCAGCCTTGGGCTGATCTTGAGTCTCATCTTCCCCCTTGAAGTTAGACACGTTCTGATACTACTACTCCTCCTCCCATCATTTTACACATAGTATGAATAACTATTTTTTAAAGTTTCAGCTAGGCATAAATGTGCCAAGAGGAACAGAGGAAAGATGCTATTATCTAGACTTGAACAAGCACTTTAAAGGAAGGGCATGGAGACAAGACCCCTGAGCAACAGCGGTAACAGTAACCTTTGCAATGAAAGAGAGGAATTCACTCATTTGGAAGGTGATTCCTAGGGAAATGAAATCCTCCCCATCTGAGAAGTTTCCTTGGAATGCTAAACACTGAAGGGTCTTAGTGAGTAAAAAAGGTCCCCAGTTTGGAGGTTTGAACCCACCCAGAGGTACTGCAAAAAGAAGACCTGGGAATGCACTTCCATTAAGATTACAGCCAAGAAAACCCTACGGAGCACAGTTCTACTTTGTAACACATGGGGCTGCTGTGAATAGGAACTGACTCAATGTCAAGTAACAATAATAGTGAGTGTGTGAGTGTGTGTGTGTTTAAGTAAGATTGCCAATTTCCTTATAGGTTACCAAGTACTTTTAGAGTGATTTAAATAAACCATATACTACCTTCTCTAGCTAAATCATTACTCATAGGCTTGTGATATACACTTTTAAAGCATATATATCCCTTTGCATAAGGTTGAGATTATTAAAAAAACGAATCTTAGAAGCACATTTATGGCACTGGTGATATTATAATTGCAGGTCTGCTTTACAACATATGCAGGAATTTTTTTTTTTTTAACTTGAGCTTTTTATGTTTTTATGACTTTTAAATCTGTGCTTGTCCTTTTCTAACAAATCCATATTAGGAATTCCCCCTTATATTCTAGGCCTATCACTTAGACATTTTAAATTAGAAATTAAAATTATTATACTAAACCAAGAGAGTAACATTATCCACTTGGATAGAAAAATATAGAACTCCAAATCCTTAAAGTGGAAGCCCAGAGCTCACATTAAAAGAGCTGCAAGATGTTTCCACCCACAAGCCTGATTTAGTAGCTCTCTTCATATTTCCTTTATGCAGTATTTGACAAGTGCTTATGAGTGAGAGGTCTTCCCTTCTTTCCTTACTTAAACTGTGAATGAGCGGCACACTTAAAGCAGTGTGGTCGTGGACTTTCACACTGACCACAGCTCTGACAACACAAGTCAGTGGGAGGAAATCCCCAGAGAGGTGGGAGAGGAATATAAAACAAGAAGCTAAAAAAAAGAGTCACAGGAGCTCTCTTGTGACTTTCTGAAAACTATCACACACAGGCAGTTTTTTCATATCTGTTCATGTTCATGATAAACTGGCAGTTTTTGCTTTTTCATTTCAGCAACAAACAAAAAGGTGCTTTTTTAACGTGCTCTGAGAGAGGGAAGATTACTAACAACAGTGTTGTTAGTACTTACATGATTATAATCATCAAAGCACTTTACCTGTGCTATCTAATTTATAATCCACAGATAATTCCAGGATTTCTTTTTAATCATTAGTGTCAAGTTTCCCCAATCTCTCTCACCCTTTCCAAACACTGACCATCAAAATTTAGGAACATTGAAAAGTTTCTGTTTTCACACTACTAGATCATCTGGAAGTGGAGGTAAGTATAAAAAAATAATGGAGAAAAACGAGCTCACAATTAACTAATAACGACACCCTGAATAATGAATGCATCGCTCCGACTTCATTATTTAGAGATGTCAGTCAAGAAGATGCAGCATTAATTCTTACCAGACATTAGAAATGTGTTGAATTACAGCACAGTGTGGTAAGTAAAAAATGCTAGACATATAAACCTCAATTTTGTGATACTCAGAGATTTCATCCACTGTACTTTCTTATTTATAAGATTAGCCTAATGCCCTAAGAATCTACTGATAGCACGATAGACCAAATAGATTAATATAGACTCTAAATCTATAGCAACTCTCAGAGAAGAAAAAGTGAGGATGTCAAACATTCCAAAACTTCCTATACAGTGAGTTAACTTATTGGTTATGTATTTAGAGAAATGACAGTGTCCCAGAGCAAGAAGTCAGGAGATCTGGATTGTTTGTACTTGAGCATTTCACTAGCTCTATGCAATCCTGGGAAAGACCCTTAACAACCCAAACTGGTTAATTTACTTTCTTAAAAAGAAAATCAAACAAACAACAATAACAAAAAATTTGTATGAAACATGTCAAAGGCCCTGTCCAGTTTCCAAGCTCTACAACCATTAGTGCGATTGGAAATGGTGGCAGGCCAGCTCACACTCACCATTCTGCTCACGCTGCACGCCTGCCGCCAGCAGGTCTGGCTCCCCCAGGCTGATGTCGTTTAGCCGGGTCCCCAGACATTCCATGCAGAGGTGCTTGCACCACTCCTCGGCCTCCAGCTCTGAAAGGGACCACACATCCCCAAGGTCAGGAAGCATCCCATACAAGTGACGGATCATTGGTAAAAATTAAAAATCTTAAGAAAACAAAGAACTACATTCAAGAAATTAAAAAGTCCAAATTTTTCCCCATTGTTGGACATTATTTTTTCAAGTGCTTTCAATGTACTTTATCTTATTTGCAAATAACAGTCCAAGAATATTTCATACCCCTATCTAGTATATTTCAGGAGTCCCCGAGTGGCACTTTCATACCCCTATCTAGTATATTTCAGGAGTCCCCGAGTGGCACAAATGGCAGGTCACAGCCTTGAAAACTCTATGCACGGGATCAAATTGACAACAGCAACTCAAAAGGTTACCAAGGAAGTTTAGGGGGCAGTAAGTTTATGTTAATAGGGGACAGATAATTCAGAAAAGGAGACTGAGAATGGCTGCACAACTTGAAGAATGTAATCAATGTCACCAAATTGTACACGTAAAAATTATTGAATTGGTGTATGTTTAGCTGTGTATATTTTCAACAACAACAAAAATAATTAAAAAAAAAAAAAAAAAAAAAACCTTACGGAGCATAGTTCTACTCTGACACACATGGGGTCGCCAGGAGTCAGAATTGACTCAATGGCTACTGGTGGCATATTATAGATTGATGTAAGTCTTGGAGGGAAATTACATAAAATTGAATAAAAAAAAAATAAATGAATAGTGGAATAATGCCAGATGAGATGAAGCAAGTGAATGTTTTCCTGAGTGCAGCCAAGACGTATTGAGTTAAAGGTCTCATTCCCAAGTCATTCTGAATTGTAATGGATCATAAGACCAGCGCTGGTATCTGGTAGCTTTTCTTTTATAAACATAAAAAAATGTGCTATCCTTACTTTGAAGAAATTTTGGGTAGGATATTAAAAGTATCTTTCTTCTCAGGAAAACTAATCATCTAAGACATTGATTAGATCATTACTATTTTTACTATCATTACTTTCCACCTTCTTTATATCCAATTTTTTTTCCTTTTTTGAAACGTTAGAACATCTCACACGTCTACGTAGAATCTTGTAGTATCTAAAACTCATAAACATAAATGAATTTGATTGTCATATAAGTCCTGTGAGGGTGGGGTGGGTAAACGTAAGAGTCATATTTGGGTTCCATGTTATATCACTGGCCAGTACCAATGATATGGTATCTATTTTTAATATGCAGAGATATCAAGTAGGTATGGGGTTGGATATTTTAGGATAAGCCCCAAGATCACTGCACGGAAACTGGATAAGAGCTTTCCTTTTACACCTGCCTAGACACACTTACGAGTCGGAATGGACTCGATGGCAACAGGCTCGGTTTTTTTTTTTAAGACACATTTCTGGCTTTTCCATGTGGCATAAATCTATACTAGAACAGTTTAATATAACTTTGCTTCAACTTTCATGTTGCTCTCTGGATGACATTCCAACATTTGCCTTGGCATTTTAAACTCCTATGAAAAGTCAGCTCTGACGAGTTTTTTTGACTGGAGGGATCTGAATACCAACCACTCTCCGCAATGGTCAACAACTGTCAAACCTGGGTAATGTTTTCTTCCTGAGCTTAGTCACACTGCCTTAACATCAAAAATAGGTGTGATCAATGAGATGTCAAGACAGTTTGTCATGTATTTTTATTTTTATCAAGACCATGAAAGACTGTTAGAAAACAAAGAACATGCAGTCACCCACACGGTACCATTCTAACAAAAATAGGTGTTCCAGTATTTAGTCATGAAAGGTATTTTCTTCACAAAAGACCCCGTTTGCATAATTCAGGGACCATCCCCTCAGTATTGCCAGTCACACAGTCCACCTAGCTCAAGGATCCAGTCAATTCCTAGTGAGCCTGGTGCTGGCCTCTTGAGAGTTTCGTCTGCAGCCTAGAAAACACAGTCGAAATTGAATCTCATTTTTTGCAGATTTCTTATTCACAAGCTCGCTGATTTGCTAGCATCACTAAACAATCCCAGCCATGTGCATGCGCAGAGTGTCAATATTCCCTGTGATGTTGGATACAGGTGTGATTCTGCATTTGCTAATTCAGCATTCGTGGGCTTTGCTAGACCAGCTACCGCGAATAACAAGAATCAACTTCCAACTACCAGATTATTAATATAATTAATGCGTACTGGCTGAGGCCTCACAGACTTCTTAAGGAAAACATCTTTTTTTTAATTCCAGTTAAGGAATGTTAAACTTCATTGAAAAATTCTACAGAAGCAATGATAGAAATTTATAAAGTGATTTTTATTAGATCTATGAGTTTTGGTGAAGTTATAAAAGTTTTGAAAGCTTTTCTAACACCAAAGCCAAAACCTTAACAGACTGAACTAATTTACATCGTATGTACTTAGAAACCCTTGGAGTTTTTGCTTAGGGAGACAATACGAGTACTTTTTAAAATTTTTAATGTTCTGAATTTTTCTCAGGATTCCACAATTTAATATCATCAGTAAAATCATATGTAGTTAACATTTTATCTGCATTACTCTATCTAATATGATTTCCAGTACTCCATAGATGAAAATGAGAATATCGACTATTCTATTTGGGGTAAACATAAGATATTAAATATGCCAAAGTACCTTTGTGCCAATGTTCCCTTTAAGTACTAAGTCAGCACATGCCCAAAGGTTAGAGGAATATGTCACTCTTTCATTTTTTCACTCTTTCTGTTAACTCTTTTATCCTGGGCTTTAATGAGACAATAGAAGCAACCATACAGCTAAGAGCTTCTGTGAAATGGGAACCGACTCCTTCCAGTGGAATTTGGTAAGGACCAGGAGAAGGGAGGTCTCCAGGCCTCCTACCACAGCAGTGCCAGTACTCGTGGGCTTCCTCCAGCAGGTCAAGATGTCTTCTGCAAGCAGTCTTCAGACTCACAATGCTTTCACATTTGAATAATATATAATAGCATATAAGAATAGAAGTAGCAAGAGTAATAAGAATAGAGTAGAAGTAGTCACATTAGAAACTGAACTATAAACTATTTCAGAAATAAAGAGAGAGAGAGTATGCAGGAATGATTAGAAATTCAGACATCATCAAGGGTTTATTCTTTTTTAAACAAGCATTTATTGTGAACTGACCTTATGCCAGAATCTATGCTACCCATTGCAGTCAAGTCAATTCTGACTCATAGTGACCCTACAGGACAGAGCAGAACTGCCCCATAGGGTCTTCACAGAGCACACTGTGGATTCGAACTGCTGAACCTTTTGTTTAGCAGCCGAACTCTTAATCACTACGCCACCAGCGTTTCTGGCACTATGCTAGGAGGCTGTATAAAAGACAAAAACACAGCTTCTGCTCTCAATAATCTTAGAGTCTAGTGGGATGGGCAGGTGAGTTTGGTATGTGTTGCTCTGGAGAGCTACTGGCTGAGCCAGGTTGGAACTGAGGTGTTACAGTGAGGCTCAGCAGAGTGGAAGGTATCTGAACAGGGACTGCTCGACAAGCAGAAGGAAGGTAAGGATGTATGGTTCCGTGTATTTGAGAGTGTGAATATGTGAGAGTCAGTGTGTGTGACAGTGAGTTTGAGTGTTTAAATGTATAAGTGTGTGTGTGCGTGTGTGCGTGTGTGTGTGGCTGCATGCCGGGAGAGTCAGGTGAACTGAAGAGGAGGATGGAGGAGCTGAGAGAGGCATTTCCAGGGCAGTGAGAGTGACACCCCATTAACAGCTCGGGACAGTCCAAGTTCATGTGGTACAATGTGAAAAGCAGCACTCTATCCATTCACTCCTTGATTTTCTAGTATTCAGTTCAATCAGAGCAGTCCTAAACTTTCATCTCAAAAGGATTAACATACTTTGATCCCACAGTTTTGCTGCAGAGAAGCTAGATTTTGCTATATAGGGCTTTCTATTTTTAACAGTCACCTTGCAAACAATTACAGCTATGTTTTTTATTTGTTCTTGCTTGGGCAAGCTCTGTACTGAAGCCTTGTAATCTTTTATTGTGTGTTTTGTCCTATTATTTAATTAGTGTGTTCTTCTCAATTACCTTCTATGTTTCACCTTTCCATAATGATTGAGATTAAATATAACTGCAATAATCTGAATCCACTGCACTTTAAAAAATTCCCCATAGATTCAGTGCTTTTTGTCTTTTGCTTTATCTTTCAAACGTCTATCTTAGTCTACACCTATAGTGTGAAAATAATTAAAATGCTTCATGGTGTAATAAAGACATAAAAACGTTCTATGAGGTTTTCTATGTCTTTCTCTACATGATGGAAGTGCTTTTTCACCAAGATGTTGTTTTCTGATCACCTGTAGTTATGTGTCAATTCTTAATTCAGGTAAATAACCCACCCCGCCTCTAGAACAGAAACCCAAATAACTTCCTTATTACATAAGATAAGTTAGATGAAAATATTCGGTAATTTCTAAAAGGAAAATTGAAGGATGTTTGGGAAAAACAAGACAAATGGAGAAGAGAGACTAAATAGATGATGAAAGGCATGATGAATGGGTTTACTGGTTCAAGGGAAAATGATGATCAAGGATATTGCTAAAGAAAAACACCTGAAGGCTGGTGGCTGCTCTTCCTGGAATCTCTCTCCATTTACCTTCCATAGAATTCTCAGGACACTAATGGCTATACCCCTTTGAGCCAGGAAAGAGATCTTTACAAAGCAGATCCTTAATAAATACCTATTGACTAAAGGATTAGATTCAAGCTTTATTGTTTTCACTTAATTTAGGCCTTAGGATAATGACAGTAAAGTTAAATGACCTAAATGAGCTACATTTGAAAACAGAGTTAAAAATTTTTCATCACATAATATAGAAAATATGCTATCAGCCAAAGTTATGCAGCAGAATTCAAGATAGCACTGTATGGGCTTCATGTTACTTTATGATAAGATGAAGTCAAGATTAGTTTTGTATGGAAATAATAAATCATTATATCTAGTTATCACTGGTTTTAGCTTTTAATAACAATTTCAGGAAAAGCATCAGCAAGATAATCCTGCAAAAACAGTAATTTTTACATATGTTGTTGTTAGGTGCTGTCGAGTTGGTTCCGACTCATAGCAACCCTATGTACAACAGATGAAACACTGCCTAGTCCTGTGCCAACCTCACAATTGTTGTTATGCTTGAGACCACTGTGTCGATCCATCTTGTTGAGGGTCCTCCTACTTTTCGCTGGCCCTCTACTTTACCGAGCATGATGTCCTTTTCCAGGGACTGATCCCTTCTGATAACATGTCCAAAGTGTGTGAGACGTAGTCTCACCATCTTTGCTTCTAAGGAGCATTCTGGTTATACTTTGTCCAAGACAGATTTGTTCATTCTTATAGCAGTCCAGGGTATATTCAATATTCTTTGCCAACACCACAATTCAAAGGTGTTAATTCTTCTTTGGCTTCCTTATTTATTGTCCAGCTTTCCCACGTGTATGAGGCAACTGAAAACACCATGGCTTGGGTCAGGTGCACCTTAGTCTTCAAGGTGACATCTTTGCTTTTCAACACTTTCAAGAGGTCTTTTGCAGCAGATCTGCCCAATGCAATGTGTCTTTTGATTTCCTGACTAGTGCTTCCATGGGTGTTGACTGTAGATCTAAGTAAAATGAAATCCTTGACAATTTCAGTTTTTATGTCTATCTAATGCTTATTTCCTGTGTGGATTCTCCATGATTTGGTGATAAATGTTGTTTTCATATATATTCAAAGTCTTCTTAAATACATACTTTGTGGGAAAATGAAGAAAAACGTTTCCCCATATTGCTTAAAGAATATGAAAGATCTCTTTTATTACCACTTGAAATTTATAGAGCTATTAAAATGTAAGACATTTTGATGATTCTTTTCATTCTTGAAAACTGGTATCTACTTGTTATTTAACTGGGCTTGTTGACATTTCATAGACTTTGTTTTTTTCCTCACTCTGAGATCTGTAGTAAGAAGAATCCAGTTAAAACTTGAACTCTTGATTCAGCAAAGCCAAAAGAATGTATCTGTATTTAGCTCATGTTGTTAGCTGCCATGGAATCAGACCCCGACTCATGATGACCCCATGCACAACAGAATGAAATGTTGCCAAGTCCTGTGTCATTCTCATGATGGATATGGATCAGACCTTTGTGACCTATAAGAAAGGGCTTTTTCCGTTGAAGTCAGATTTGTAGGAATGATCAGTTTAGAGATGGGGGGAACAATCAGTTTTCTTTTCTAGGTAAGAAGTGCTTTTAGTCCCTTTCCCTGGAACGTCCCTTATTTGCTCCCTTCCACAAAAATCACTCACACCTAATAGTCCTTTAAACTTGGTTCAAATATGACCTTCTCAGTTTAGCGCTTTGAGACCCAAGTATGGATTTGGCATCTTTCCTCTATATTTCCTTAACATCCTATCACAAGTTTTATCATAGCCACTATATGTCACTGGAGGAGCCCTGGTGGTGTGAGTGATTAAGTATTTGGCTGCTAACCAAAAGGTCAGCAGTTTGAATCCACCAGTAGCTCCTTGGAAACCCTGTGGGGCAGTTCTACTCTGTCCTATAGGGTCACTATGAGTCGGAACCAACTCAATGGTAATGTTTTCTTTTAGTTTATATGTCATTGGAGAGGCCCTGGTGGCACAGTGGTTAAAGTGCTTGGCTGCTAACCAAAAGGCTGGCGGTTCAAATCCACCAGCTGCTCTGCGGAAGAAAGATGTGGCAGTCTGCTTCTGTAAAGATTTACAGCCTTGGAAACTCTACAGGGAAGTTCTACTCTGTCCTACGTTGCTATGTGTCTAAATCGACTCAATAGCAATGTGTTTGGTTTTTGGTTTATATGTCGTTGAGTTATGTGTCTCCCTTTCTAACAATATACTTTAAGAAACTGGAGTGTGGGTGACTTGATTTAGTCATTCTAGAGCCTAGCATGGCGTCCTGACATAGAAACTAAAATAAATGTGGAACGAAGAAGTAGATGTTATTTGCGGTTAATGTTCAGAAATTTAAGACAGATTCTGCAATCAAATGCAAATAATTTAGGGAGCAGCCATTTGCTGGAATTTTGAGATCTCACTGCACACCTCCATTAAAGCTGAGGTAACCTTTGCTCTTCAAAGGAGATTTTTGATTAGGAAAGGGGAGGGGACAATATCAAATATGGATCTCTACTGAACTTCAGCAATACTAAATATTAGTCATTCAAAAGGGTTTCTTTATTAAACTTGTTCTTTTAACCTCATTGGTGGCATTTTTGCCTAAATGGAAGTCTTGTATAAATTCCTTTTGATTCTACATGTGATAAACACTTGATTTTTATTTTCTATATAGATAAAGCAGTGGAATCTTCGGTCAATTTAGAGCAAAGGGAATGTATCACTACTTATGTGAATTACATTTTTGTGCAGATAATCATAACTAATGTTCCTTAATTTAACAGCAAGTTGATATATCACAATTTTGGATTCTATACAGGACACCTTATTCTGTCACATCTCTCCACTGTCATGGAGAAAACAGCTCCTGCCTACTCTTCAAAGAAACACATGATGAATAGCAGCAATTGACAAAACAATCAAATGTGCTGTGTGTGCTTCAGCCTAATAAGAGGGTACTGCAAAACACTTTAATACGGAGATTAATGAATGGCACAAGAGCTTAAAACAACTCAAAGAAAATAAAAACGAACAGCAGTCAACATCTACAAAAGGTCTGGAAAGTGATGGTGTAGTGTGTGCGTGTGTGCGTGTGTGTGTGTGCGCGCACACAAGTGTGCTGTGGAGAAGGAATAAGGTGTTAAAACGTTACAAGAAAGTGAGATAAAAGGGGCCTTTGTAACAACTCTAAAGCTCCCGAAAGAACGAGTGCATTTCTGTGACAGGAAACCAGAATCAGGATAGAACAGTTTACCATCTAAGAAATTCTTAATAGATACCAGTAGAGTATGTGACGCATAGGTTTTAGGCTTCTCCCAAAAATGTAATTATCAAGCATTGAACTTGCGAGGGAGAGGTGTTCTCAAAGATTTCATCTCAGTGATGTTCTCTTAAGGCCCCAAAAGCCAAATCCTCTGTGTGTACCTCTCACAAAGTGCTTGAGACAAGAAAGGAAAAACAAAACCAAGAAGAACTATTTTCTGGACCAGGAGACTGTTGCTGATGACATGGCTACCTAAGCCTATGCTCTAAAATCACACAGAACTCTAAAACTGTTTCCCTGCACATAGCCAGCATTATCACAAAACGTTTACATAATAGCTTAGATTTAGAAGCTACTGTTTTTTAAACGTTTGGAATAGCAACCTTCCCCCTCCCCCCTTTTTGAATCCATTCATTTAGAAAGCAATTACTGACAATCTATTATGTGCCAAAACCAAAACCAAACCTGTTGCTGTCCCAGTTGATTCTAACTCATAGAGACCCTATACGACAGAGTATAACTGCCCCATAGGGTTTCCACAGAGCAGCTGGTGGATTTGAACTGCAGATCTTTTGGTTAGCTTCCAAGCTCTTAACTACTGGGCCACCAGGGCTCCATTATGTGCCAACCACTGTGCTATTTGCTAATGATATTGTGGTAGGCAGAAAAATAGCCACTCTCAAAGATGTCCACATTCTAATTACCTGAAACTGTGAGTATGTTACATTACACAGCAAAAGACACTTATGAAGGAATTTCAGAATGACTTTAGGAATGCAAAAATGTTTTCTTCATTGGTTTGAAATGAAGTTAGTTTGAAGATTTTAACCATCCTATTGCTTAAAGTCATTTGTCACTACTAATGAGTATTTCTATGCAAGCAATTATTTTGACTTGGCTTTATAGCAGGAGTTTAATATGGCTGTGTGATAATCACAGAGTTGGCAATAGGACACTATTATATTGGCATGGCACAAGAAATTAATCTTAAATCAGTACCATTTTGTGTCTTTACGGTACAGATTTTCAAACTGACTGTAAAAGCCTTATTGGAAATCTAACTCTTAACTGCACATTCACGCAAAATTTGGTTTGATGGATTAAAATGGATCAATGAGAAATTGTGTTCAAATATTTTCTATTTGTTCAAAGGCATCTAACAACAAAGATTCTTAAAATGAAAGGCCAAAATAAACAAGAGGGAAAGAGCCTAGAATTTTCAGCAGGTATTATTCAACTACTGAGAGTACAGTTAGGATAGGAAAGAAAAATCAAAGAGTACTCTTTACTAGGAATAATGGTAAAGAAAGCAGAAAATTACATTAGAAGCAAGCCTTCTGAAAGTTCTGAGATAAATGTTTATCCTGATTAAAATATGAGTCTCAAGGCGGAAGTACCAGAGAAACAAGACAGGAAAGCGAGAATAAAAGAAAGCGTTAGCTCCCAGAGTTCTGAAGTTTTGTCATCTAAGAGAATCAAAATATTGGCGGGGAGATTAAATTCTAGGTTTACCGAGAAGAATTAAGCTGGAAAATAAGTGAGCCACCCCTCTTTTCATTACTATTTGTTTCTGTGCTAAGACCAGAAGTTCAGCTTCTCACAGTGAGGCAAGGAGGGCACACTAAAAGGTTTTTGATTCTGATAGACAATAAGAAAATGTTCGTACTGTGTTTACAGTTAGAAGTGGTTGGTGACAGTGTCACATAATTTTACTTAACCTTCTATTCTTCCTTTACATTGTACTTGTTTTTAAAATTCATTCCGTACATTAAGGTCATATTTTAACAAAGAATTATTTTAAGTAGGAAAACCATGATTGACTAGACGAGCATTAATCATGTAACGTTTTGATATTCTCTAGTAAGAATGGTCTACATTTTAGAACTATTAGCTTGACAATCACACATAAAGTAATTCTGAATTGATATTATAGCGTATAATGGAGAGGGGATGCCACTATTTCTCACTGGTGCTCCAGAACAAGTTACTTATGATTTCTGAATTTCAATTTCTTATTTAAGGCATGCCCACAGTTTATCTTTTTGCTTGTTAATTAGTTGCTTATGCATATAATTTGATAAACTGTGAAGTGCTTTTCCTATCTTTCCTGACTTTCTGTACCTGCCTTCTTCTCATTTGACTTTGCAACTCAAGCATAAGAAAAATCAGGTATAGATGAGTAGATGTCTCCATAATAAATAAGAAAACAAGTATAATGCCCCTTAGGGTTAGTATGAAAACCCCAAAATTTCCTCAATTTAGGTTA
The DNA here is from genome assembly GCA_030035585.1 of Dugong dugon. Taxonomy (NCBI): domain Eukaryota; kingdom Metazoa; phylum Chordata; class Mammalia; order Sirenia; family Dugongidae; genus Dugong; species Dugong dugon. The sequence continues at coordinate 106,755,064 of CM057466.1, read as the reverse complement.
TAAAATTATCCCTCATCAAATTTTAGCCCTACTGAATATGTCATTTGAGATGGAAACATTAGCGATTACGTTAAGACCAATATGAAAAAAATTTGTCCGTACCCTGCAGTAGCACACACCATCATAGAAAATGTGCTAAGCCTCTGAGATTTCTACATAAGAGTAAAAATTTATAAGTTATTGGAAATTTAACACTCATTTTCAGGTAAAACCAATTGCTAGAAAAGGACATCGTGTTTGGTAGAGAGTCAGCAAAAACAAGGGAAACCCTTCACGAGATGGATTGACACAATAGCAACAATGATGGACTCAAACATATCAATGATCATGAAGATGGCATAGGACTGGGCAACACTTGGTTCTTATAGTGCTATATATATATAAGAATGGTGACCCTGGGTTGTTATACATAAGGTTACCGTGAGTTGGAGTCATCTCCGTGGCAACTGACAACAACAGATTTTTATTTGAAATTGCTATACAAAGAGACACTTACATCCTACTTCTCTTCATATAAAGAGTAATACATTTAGCAGTTGATTCCAGGTTATGTTCCCACATGTGAACACTTTATGCACTCGTCTTTGAGACATACAGAGACTATGCTGAAAGAGGAAATAGTGGCTTCTGGAAGGAAAAAAGTGGGTCAAATCAGCAAGTGGCTATTTGCTTGTGTCTGACATGCATCACAACCTCTTCCAAACAGATCTGATGATGCACTTCAAGCATAACAGATGTAATGGCGAGGCACCTCCTCCTATTGCAAGGTACCTCTTCTTACTGCAATGCCAGGAGTACACCCCCAAATCATTTGCATCCATCAATTGATCTAGCAGTTCTACAGCTCACTGCTTATAATGAAACACCAGAATTTCAGATTTTTCATCTAACAACGTTTCAAAGCTAGCATGAATTCAATGTTCAGAAAGAAAGTGTCCTAGTATATCATCACAGGTCCACAAAGATCAGGTTCTTTTTGGCCATTTTCTAGGACATTCTAAACGCAATACCACTGTAACACACCAGTCAATGTACATTGCACTATTTTGATCCTCTCTCCCAGCTGTCCCCTTTAACAACCTGTGTGTTGACATCTGTGGTGCCCTTGACTATCTCAGGCTGCTAATGAATAACGTCCAGGGGGCAAATGTGAGCAATGGCCAACTTCTCAGGGAATTAATCCCTAAATAAAAGCACAAAGGAATATAGCATACAGAAACAAATCACGTATTATGATGTGATAATCTTCTTAATTTTTTTAAATGACAGCACGTAGGCTTCTTTTCAGGGTTTTTGCTGGTCACTTTTATTTCTTACTTATGGAAATTATTTTATTTTTACTTTGCCTGTGCTTCCTTCTGAAGGTTGTATGTGGCTGTGGATGCAGATATTTCTGTTGCCTTATGTAACAGGAAATGCCGAGATGTTACCTGTTTCTTCTGAGCAGGTCAGGGAGTACAGGGCATGGAGGGTAAGCTATGGAGCTGCAGAAACCACACAGAGCCCAGGGTGACAGTCCCCCCCCCCCCCCCTTTTACCTCTGAGACTCAGTGGCTGCAAAATCAGATCCCAGGATTAAATGTGTACATAAAACAAAACAAACAAGTCCGGTGCTGTCCAGTCAATTCTGACCCACAGCAACCCTATAAGACAAAGTAGGACTGTCCCACAGGGTTTCCAAGGAGCGGCTGGTGGATTTGAACTGCCGACCTTTTGGCTGGCAGCCGAGCCCTTAAGCACTGTGCCACCTGGGCTCAAGTTCTATTATTTAACTGGAGGGTGCAAAGAGAGTTGTCTGTGTGTTTTAATATGCTTTCAAATGTTCAAAGTAGGAAAAATATCCTCCTTAAGGGAACTGATAAAACAGTGCTGTAACTCTTCAAAACAAAGCAGAAACCAAACTTGCTATTGATTCCAACTCATAGTGACCCTATAGGACAGGGCAGAACTGCCCCAAAGGGTTTCCAAGCCTGTAAATCTTTACAGAAGCAGGCTGCTACATCTTTTTCCCATGCAACAGCTAGTGGGTTTGAACTGCCAACATTTCAGTTAGCAGCCGAGTGCTTAAGCACTGTGCCACCAGTGCTCCTCCATCATTCCTAGTGGATAATGAACCTGTTCTGGCTGACTCTTGATACTGTTTGCTTATTATGTGCAGGCTGACTTTTTAGAGCTGTTCTAAGCTTCAACCAAGAATATTGACAGTAATGAATTATTGGACAGCCAGTTGCTGGATTACCTTCTCATTTTTTTTTTTTTTTTTGAAGTTATGTATGAGAAAATAAAGGATTTTGAGTCACTAGATGTTACCTTGTGCTTTATTTTGGAGTACTGAAAAAAAAAAAAAAAAGACACTGAGAAAGATTTGCTTCCATTATGAAATAAATGGAGGAAGACAGAGAGCTGCTACTGGCAGAACTAAGTAGCAGCGGTAAGGAAGCAAAGGTGCCCCTTTATTCTGAGCAGGAAAATCAGTGACGAAAAGGCAATTATTTACTGTGGTGTTTTCTCCATATTGTTCTGAAATGAAATGATGAGCTTATATTTTAATAGTAGTAGCAGTAGTAAAAGGGAGACCTGGTGGTACAGTGGTTAAGCACTCAGCTGCTAACCAAAAGGTTTCCAGTTCAAACCCACCCAGCAGTTCCTCGAGAGAAAGACCCAGCAATCTTCTCCCATAAAGATTACAGCCAAGAAAACCCTATGGGGCAGTTCTACTCTGTCACATGGAATCACTAGGAGTCAAAATCAACTCAATAGCATCAAACAACAACTGTAGTAGTAGTTACCTTTCTAAAAATTAAAACAATAGTTAATATTTTTAAAACAGTTACTGTGTGCCAGGTACTACTGTTCTTAGAAATTTACACACATTAACTCATGTATCGGAGCCCTGATGGTGCAGTGGTTAAGCGCTCAGCTGCTAACTGAAAGGTCAGTGGTCCAAGCCCACCAGCCGCTCTGCGGGAGAAAGATGTGGCAGTCTGCTTTTGTAAAGATTTACATCCTAGGAAACCCTATGGGGCAGTTCTGTTCTGTCCTATAGGGTCACCATGAGTCGGAATCGACTCAATGGCAATGGGTTTGTTTGTTTGTTTATTTTTTGGTTTTGTATCTTGTAAAAAGGATATAGTTGGATTTTTAAATCCAATTTGTGATCTCTTAAAAATAACAACAACAACAAAAAAAACCCAGATAGGTTGTGATTCATAGGGTTTTCATTGATTTTTAGAAGTAGATCACCAGACCTTTCTTTCTAGTCTTCCTTAGTCTGGAAGCCTGCTGAAACCTGTTCAGCATCATAGAAACATGCAGGCCTCCGCTGACAGATGGGTGGTGGCTGTGCATGAGGTGTACTGGCTGGGATTTGAACCTTGGTCTGCTGCATGAAAGGTGAGAATTCTAACAGTGAACCACCACTGCCCACAAATGAATACAGACTATTTTCCTCTCTTGTAATTAGATGAGTCTTTTACATTTTATCAGTATAAATGTTTGAAAAATACCAGGGTCCCTCTCCCACCTGGGACTTGCACACGTTCCTAGAGATGGACACATCCAGACTCCTCAAGTGGGAAGCTGTGAGGTACTATGTGGATAGTAAGAGAAGTTGGAGAAAATTTCCTTGCCAGCCAATGATGAGGATTCAAGAATATGCCATCTGACTGCTCTGCTCTAATAATATCAAATCCACTGGGATTATATGCTTAATTGGACAAACCATGTTTCTTTTTTTGTGTGTAAGATTCAGTTCATGTTCTCTCCCCTAATTTATTGATTTTTTTTTTTTTGGTTAATAACATACATCTGAAATTGGCAAGGGATCTGGCCTTCTACACAGGAACCAGGAAATAAAAAAGAATTTACTACTGTTCCCAGTTGCATGAACAGCTCTTTTACTGCGGATGGAATGGGGGCTGGTCTGATCATTTTCTACAAACTCAATCCAGGCACAGGTATGTGTACTGGCATGTTGCCAAAGCAAACCTTTGTGCTCAGGACTGCTGGGTCCAGTCATGATCTTCTACCTGCCAGTTAACGGGGTATTTGGTACACAAGGAGCCCTGGTGGTATAGTGGTTAAGCGCTTGGCTACTAACCAAAAGGTTGACAGTTCGAACCCACCAGCCACTCCATGGGAGAAAGACCTGATGATTGGCTCCCATAAAGATTTCAGCCTAGAAAATCCTATGGAGCAGTTCAACTCTGCCACATGGGGTTGCTATAAGTCAGAATCAACTCGATGGCATCCAACAGCAACAACAACAGCAACATTTGATACACACATTTTCATACCCCCATATCTTCAAATTCTTAGTCCTTAGTAGAGAGAAAATAACTAGCCTTTTACTGTCATTTAAAAAACTTTCCTGGTAAAAGACCATTTACCTATAAACTCTCAATGGTGGGATGGTGAATATAGCCTTTTCAGTGAGAAAGCAAAATGACCTTTTTGTTCTGTTTTGTTTTTGTCAGGAGCAAATACACTGTAACCTTGGTTCTCACTTAACTTACAAACAACCTCAAATGCAGCATAACACCATTTACATTTTGTATTTTTAATTTCCTCCACAACCATTATAATAATTAACTTCATATAAGTGAAATGCTTATGAAGGAATGAATGTGACACCTTCCCTTTCTAGGTGTGTGGAGTAAAAGGTAAATATCAAAAGTTCTTTTTAACAAGAGAAAGAGAAAAAAAGAGGTGCTAAGCTTCACGAAAGAGTGCTGGTGGGGCAATGGTTAAGCATTTGGCTGCTAACCAAAAGATTGCCAGTTCAAGCCTACCAGAAGCTCCGCAAGAAAAAACACCTGGCATAAGGATTACAGCCTAGAAAACCTTATGAGGCAGTTCAACTCTGTTACATGGGGTCACTATGAGTCAGAACCGGCTCCATGGCAATGGGTTTGGTTTGGTTTTGGTAAGCTTCATGATGATTCTTAAAACTAAACAAGTATTTGATAGCTTCTTGGTCACTGTAAACCTGTTCTAAAACAAAGCAGCGTATTAACAAATGAATAAAGATAAACAAACTCTGATTCCCTCTGGGCAGTTCAGACTGCAGCCTTCCCTTGCAGGTTCTTGGTTGGCACATCCCTGGCTGCACTCTTCTCCGGTCCTCTCATGCAATTTTTCTGTGTCACCATTTCTACCGTCATCTGCTCTCAACCTGATGGTGCGGAATTGAAGCGGGGGACTTCCATGTTCCGATAAGTCTGTAAACAAGTAGGGGACTAAGTTTCCATGTCACTGAGGACCCACTCATGCTTTTCTTCCTCCTTTTCACACATTCTGTCCAAAGCTCATGGGCTGTACCAGGAGCGGGGAGTACATCCCATGTCATTCCCTCCCTCTGTACAATTATCTCTCTTTAAAATCTGAGGTGTCTTACCTGGCCTGGTGGCATCTGTCCACCTGTGGGTCTTATCCAGCCTGGCACTGTCTGTCTACATGCGGGTCTTATCCGGCCTGACAGAATTCATCTACTTTCAGATCTCAGGGCTTTGTCCAGTAGCATTTCCACAGAATTATGCAGTCACAACACTGAATTGCTGAGCTTTGAACTAGCAGTTTAGAATCTGGCAGCTTCAGGACTTCCAGTTTCTTATAGGCTAATGGGAGCTGCCTTATTTCTTCATATATACTCCACGTATAAGGGGAAGATGAGCCCCTTAGGTTGCAAGACACTCAAAATACACACTGGCTGCCAACAATGGACTTGAGCATACCAACAATTGCGGAGATGGTGTAGGACTGGTCAACGTTTCCTTCTGTTGTACTTGGGGTTACCATGAATTCGAAGCCAACTCAACAGCAACTAAAACAACAACATCATACCCATCAATAGGATAACAAATAAAACCACCAATAATAACTTATGCCTGTCACATACTTCTTGTTGTTAGGAACTGAGTCGATTCCGACTCATAGCGACCCCACGTGACAGAGTAGAACTGCCCCATAGGGTTTTCTAGGCTGTAATCTTTATGGCAGCAGATTGTCAGGTCTTTCTCCTGCACAGCCACTGGGTGGGTTCAAACCACAGACCTTTCAGGTTAGCAGCCAAGCACTTAACTATTGCACCACATACTAGCAAACAGCAAATACTATAAACTTTGCTTTACAACATCATAAGGAAACAAACATCACAACTAGCAGCCAGCTCTGGATTGCAGCCTGGAAAGAAAGCAGATGGAGACTGTGTGGAATAAAGGATAGAGTGGAGTGTGCTTAGCGGGAATGCAGATAAATTCATTCCCAGAAAGAGAAGGCCCCGTCATGAAGGGAAAGCAGAGATAATGTGTTCGAGCATCCATGGGCACAGCATGGAGGAGGACTGAAAGGGGCAGGACTAGGGGGCCAGTCTTGTGACAACCCTATTTCTGGTAAAGGGAACCATCCCTTAGAGGTTTGGTGGAACAGGAAGAGGAGTAAGCAAGTGGTGGAAAGTAATGTTCCTAAAGAAGAGACAATTAAAATTAGCAGGCATCTAGCCATCACCCTCAACCCAAATAAGCACCTGTGAAGGAGGACACTCAAGAATCAAACCTTGAGAGCCAATCAAAAGTCCTGGTCCCTGCATCACCTATAACTGTTGGGAAATATAGTATTTAAAATTAACAAAGAGCAGGACAACACCCATAACCTGCAATAAAGGAAGAAAATAGAAAAAGAGAATAAAAGGTAACAGCTGATGAAAAATTTTTTTTCGTAAAAGTAACCAGAAAGCAGAAGAAATCTGTAACACAATATCCAAGTCTTCATTAAATACACTCACACAGTTGTTAGGTGCTGTCGAGTTGATTCTGACTCATGGGACCCTATACAACAGAGTAGAACTGCCCCAAAGGGTTTACAAGGCTGTAAATCTTTACAGAAGGAGATTACCATATCTTTCTCCCATGGAGCAGCTGGTGGGTTTGAACCACAACCTTTCAGTTAGCAGCCATGCCCTTAACCACTGTACTACCAGGGCTCCTTGGGCACTTGCAGACATGATAAAAACAAACTCCTTGTATTAGAGTGGCAAAAACTTGGAACAGATATGGAAAAAATACAGATACAGATAGACAAGTAGAAAAAAATGACTAAAATATGTATAACTGACAACCATGAAGAAGACAGACCTAACGATGGAACAAGAGTAATATACAAAATAATAATCCAAGAAAACTTTCTCGAAAGGAAGGAAACTTGAATGTACATATTGAAAGAGCCCACTGTATATCAGGAAACTTGATGAAATAATCAAATCTTAGACGTAGTCTAGGAAAACTATGGATTTTAAGAATAAAGAGAAATTCATTTGGCTTCCCAAAAAAACAAAAAGACTAAGTCAATTATAAAGGAAAGGAAATAAGGCTGGAGTCAGGTTTTTCAACCACAAGCTACAAAATAGGAGAGTACTTGTACATTTCCATAAAAATCACAGAAAGAAGTTGTTAAAGGGTCTTAAACTCTAGGCCACAGAGTTTTCATGTTTAAATATCTTTAAACATGAAAAACTAAAAAAATACTGTCCTCAAGAATCTACTAGAAAAGAAGCTTTATCCAAACAAAATAAATATCAACAAAAGGACTGTGAGGGTTAAGGTTGTCTGTCGAATTTGGCTAGGCCATGATCCTCAGTGGTTTGGCAGTTATGATATAATCTGGCAGCTTTTTAATGATGCAATCACCTCCATTATGGGATTTTGATATAATGTAATCACCTTCATGATGAGATCTGTTATGAGCAGCCCAGTCAGTTGAAAGGGAGTTTCTTTGGGGGTAGGGCCTGCATCTAATATAGGTGGACTTTCTGGCAAGGCTCATGGGCTTTTGCTTCCTCTGGATCCTGCAGCTGGATCCTGTTCATTTGACCCCTGGTTCTTAGGACTTGAGCTAACAGCTTACCTGCTGTCTTACCTGCCCATCTTGGGATTCGTTGGCCTCCACAGTCTGTGAGCCAGAGGCCCACTATCTGACTTTCTGATCTTGGATTTGCCAGCGCCTGCAGCTACAATGAGTCAGGAGAAACCTCCAGCCTGACCCACAGACTTGGGACTTGCCAGCCTCTACAACCATGTGAACCATTTCCTTTATATAAATTTCTCTGCATAGATGTTTATACACTCCACTGGTTTTGCTTCTCTAGAGAACCCAGCCTACAGCAAAGACTGATTGTGATCATTTAGCATATTTAGTTGTATAGTATCACTATAACATAAATGCAAACCTTTCTATTTACCTACCAAAACACCTCCCTCTAATAAAAGCACAGCAAAGGAAATCTATCCCATGGAAAAACAAAAAAACAAAAAAACAGAACAGTGAACAAAACACAAAATAATGACAAAGTAGAGACCAAAGGTATAAGCAATAATTTCAAAGGCGATCCCGAGGTGATGGAATAGCTCTGTGTCTGGATTGTGATGGTGGTTAAATGAATCTACACATGTGATAGAATGACATGGACCTAGACACACGCATTGTCTAGACAGGTAGATAGAGACAGATAGGTAGGTCTCATAAAGCCAATTACCAACAAGTCAATTTGGACTCACAGCAACCCTAAAGGACAAAGTAGAACTGCCCCTATAGGGTTTCCAAGGCTGTTATCTTTACAGAAGCAGACTGCCACATCTTTCTCCCTCGGAGTGGCTGGTGGATTTGAACTGCCAGCCTTTCAGTTAGCAGTCAAGCTCTTGGCCACTGCCCACCAGGGCTCCTTGATAGGTAGGTACGGAATGGGATGGAAAAATATTGCAAAATGTTAACTGAGCTCAAGTTCTTCATATTTCTATTCCTTCAATGTTCTGTAAGTTTGTAACTTTTCAAAATAAAAAATCCAGACGTTATTAGATGCCTCCAAAGAAAAAAAATCTCTGGAATCTTTGCTCTCAACAGTTCAAATGAGGGTGTTAAAACTGTTTCACAAAACGTTTCAGCTTAATCACTGGATAGCCTGATTACAAAAATATTTAGTGAGACAGTTCAGATCCATTTATTTTTATATTTGGGCAATAGCAGTAACACCTTACACCCATGGTTCACAAAACTTATCTGATTAATGTTATCAGAAGAATTAGATAAAAATTTAGGTTTTGGAGCCACCCCTGAAATTTTTAATTCATTAAGTCTGGAACAGAGCCTAAGCATTTACATTTTTAAAGAGGCAGATTCTTAAACCATGACAGTAATTCAAGTTTGTTATTTTGTGTTTTTTACACCTAAGACAGTCATTGCTTGACTTGTGAGTTAGATTCTGGCTTTTCATACTAATTATATTGCTTAAGAATGTCTTCAGTCAGAATGCTGCCCCCCCAAATGTCTGTTATTTTAAAACCTGGTGTCTTAACTTGAATTTTCAAGCCCCTTTCTAGTTCCTTAAAGATAACGGTGTCTCAATATCTATGATCCTAAAGCCTCAACCACCCAACTGCCACCACAGGTATCTTACTGTCCACAAGCAGCAGCATGGAAAACACAAAAAGTATTCTGCAGAAGAATCATTTCAGATGCAAAATAGCATGTTATTTTCTCCTCCCTCTCATGTATTTTGGACATGACTTGAGTAAGGATAAAAGTTTTTTTTTTGTTTTTTTTTTTTTACTGCTTTTGCTGTCTTTTGAAAGCTTTTTATAGGTAAATGTGCCTGATGAATTTTCAAAAGGGAGACATATTAATTGTATTTCCCAAACTCATATGACCATGAAAATACATTTTCCCGAACATCTCTTATAACCTTCTCTAGAGAAAACACTGCTCTAATAATGGTGATCAGTGGGCTGCTGTTGGGTGGATTTATGACAGAATAAAAGCAAACGGCAAGAGTCATTTAGCTACAAGACAGAACACGAGGATATGAAGAGGGGAGGCCATGTTTGGGGGTGCCCTCTCTTGAGGCTCAGGTTATGACTCAGGGTGTCAGACAGCAGGGAATGGGATACAGAGGTGAGGAGGGGAGGCTGTGCTATTTATGGCTAAAAAATTGTTTTTAAGGACTACGCGCAATCATCCCAGAGACCTACCACCTATTACACTGAAGTTAAGTCTCTTCACCTATTCATTCACACACTCACTTCCCAGGCTGTTTTTGTCTTTCCAGCCTTTTTTGGCCTTTAAGTTGACTTTGAACTTCATGTTACCCTGACTTCATTTGCATAAAATCTATGTGTTTTTCAGAACTGGAACATAAATGTGTTCCTAATAATTAGAGCACCTCTGGCAGCCCTGGTCATAGATTTAGCTAAACACTGACGGTTGGAAGGAACTAACTTTAAGAAGGAGCAGTCAGAAGAGGGAGAGGAAGCTAAGAACATCTTGGAAGGTCACACAGAAGTGACTCAGCCTGTGCTGCCCCAGAAAGCAGAGCTGGACAGAAGTGACACTGGTCCCTGAGAAGACAGGTCTTCACCACCATCCTTCATGGCCACCCTTGAGTGGAGCTATAATATGGCAGAAGTCCACTGCTGGTTTGCAGAGACATACCTTGCTAGCTTATTTGTGAACCATGCATGGCATTCTTCCTTCTCCTTTAGTTGGTCATAGCGAATCCCCCATAAGACCACAGGTGTGAGATGAAATAAATCACCCAGGGAAAGAAAGATAGGTGATGTGGGGTTTGTGCCACCTGTTCTTGTAACATCTTGTGTCCTTTGTGCCCGTTAGGACTTCATCCTGAATATTTCCATTGTAACATGAGCTGCTGCTGCGTCCACCTGACCTTAAGATATGGTAGATTTACTCAATCCAGCTCCTGTCATATGAGCACTTGGCGCCCACAGCCCAGTCATCGTTCCCTACCAGGACCAGCACCATGCTAGCAGCCATTTCTAAAGTGGAGAGCAGTTCTCCATGAATGGCATGAACTTGTCCCAGACCACTAGGTGTCCACACTGCAGGATTCCTGCTGGGACTTGCCAGAGACTCCACTCAGCGTTTCTGCATACACAGATACCCTCTAGCACCATTAGATCTACTGGCTCACTCAGTTCTAGGACAGAAAGGCTTACAACCCAGCCAGGGGATGCTCAAGAGTCATTTCTTGCTCTGGGCTCCACTCAAAACTTGCAGCCTTTCAAGAAAACCAATAAGTGGATTGGAAAAAATATTCTGAAATATGGTATTGTTGCCAAAATATAAAGAGGCTCCCTAAACACTATGCCTCTTTCTTAGTGGAAGGAGGTACTTGTGTAATACCTTATGTGGTGTCTGGGTGGGGAAGTCTAGATTTGCAGCACCTGCACCTCATTCCAGTTAGCCACAAGTAGAAGTCTTGGTGATAGTGATGCTACTATATGCCATGAGTTTTCACCATCTGTTTACAACCAGAAATTTGATCTCCATGGCTGTCAGACAAGGGAATAATCCAACTCCTAAAACCTACCCTGAGGGTATGCTTTCTGTGGGCCATTCCTGGTTTCTTGGCAGCAAGAGACGTTTGAACCAAGCAAGGCCTAAAGCAAAAGCATACGTGGTACTAGCTTATTAGAGTATAATCAACTAAAGGAGCAGTGTTGTTGTTGTTAGGCGCCGTCAGGTCAGTTCCCACACACAGCGATCCTATGTATAACAGAAGGAAACACTACCTGGTCCTTTGCCATTCTCATGATCGTTGTTACGCTTAAGCCCATTGTTGCAGCCACTGTGTCACTCCACCTCATTGAAGGTCTTCCTCTTTTTCACTGACCCTCCACTTTACCAAGCATGATGTCCTTCTCCAGGGACTGGTCCCTCCTGATAACATGTCCAAAGTATGTGAGACAAAGTCTCCACATTCTTGCTTCTAAGGTGCTTTATGGCTGTACTTCTTCCAAGACAGATTTATTTGTTCTTCCGACAGTCTATGGTATATTCAATATTCTTCACCAACACTACAACTCAAAGGCATCAATTCTGCTTCGGTCTTCTTTATTCATTGTCCAGCTTTCGCATGCATATGAGGCAACTGAAAGCACCATGGCTTGGGTCAGGCATACTTTAGTCCTCAAAGTGACATCTTTGCTTTTTGACACTCTCAAGAGGTCTCCTGCAGCAGATTTGCCCAGTGCAATGCATCGTTTGATTTCTTGACTGCTGCCTCCAACAGTGTTGATTGTGGATCCAAGTAAAATGAAATCTTCAATGACTTCAGTCTTTTCTCTGTCTATCATGATATTACTTATTGGTCCAGTTGTGAGGATTTTTGTTTTCTTTGAGGAGCAGTGAGGGACAGGAAAAAAGGAAAGCCACTATGAAGATGGAGTATTGAACTGGCCACTTCTCTGTGCAAATAACTGCTCAATTTGGCAGAGTTGTCCTCTAAGAAGTCACAAAAACTATGCCTCAGGCCAGTCCATATGGTGAGAGAGAGACAAATTTAAAACCTGACTCGTATCTCCCACAGGTGAAACGTTCACAATATGGGCTGTTAACTCCCCTGCATGTCTAGTTGGCCATACAGGGGTTCCAACTGGTGTCCCCTAGTATTTGAAGTCTTGAATGACGAATAGACATGGTGACACCAGGGTAAATTCTGATGCTCCCAGAACATCCAAATCAGGGTCTTGTGGGGCCACACAGGATTGTATCTGACCAGAACAATTTCTGTGGTAAACTACGTCTCAGAGGCTATGTCCAAGCAAAGTACTAGGAAAAAGAAAACATTAGGTTACTTCTTGAATTAGCTGGATTCTAGTGTTTGTTTAGTCTTGCTCCAAATGATGCTTCTTTTTATATTTATTGTATGGGCACTCCATATAATATATGCAGCTATAAATTCATTAATAAACATCATTCTTATACAAAATATTAAAAAGGGGCTTACTGAAATTACACATTTCTAAATATTGAGAAACATACCAAGGGAGGCCTCACTTTCAAGCATCTTATACCAAATAAGAGGATGATACCTTCTGCTGGTGAAAACACTTTAAGCTGTCAGAGGCCACTTGATGACTTTATAATATTTAACATTTATACGTATGAGAGGGCGTGTGTCCCCAGGTTCCAACCCATATATGGTATTCTGACACACAGGTCTTACCTACAGGATAACAGAATGCCCGAATCTTAGAATATAGAAGACTATATTGACACTATTTTTGAGGAACAAAAAAAATCTGAACTCAGGACTTTTGAAAATTTTGCAATAATCACTTTTATAGGTCTCAAATGCCAAATTCAGATCAAAAGGAGAGAGATACAGGTATTAAGAGATTTTTAGAAAGCATGATAAAGTGTTCTCAGAGCCCACAAGCCAAAAAAAAAAAAAAAAAACCCTAAGTATTGATTTCATTATACATTCAACTCAATCGCCCATCATCAGAGGTTCTACTACTTCTTAGCTGGAGCAAATATGTCTCCTAGGACAAATGAACCGAATCTGTTTTTGAGTAATAAAGTATGTACAAAGCTTTTATTCTTTATTGCAAGGTCACCAAGGAGAATGCAAATACATTTTACAAAACTGCCAAATAATTATAAAAGTTTCTATAACTTCAAGGATAAATATTTAGAGTTGAGGAGAATGGCATTTTTTCAATAGTCATGAGTCAAGAAAATATATGAATATTTGAATGCTGAAAGTATTTCATGAATCCAAGTTTGGTCATGTAATCAACTTAAAAATTTTCAAACTGAGTAAATGCTAGTGAGTTGTAACAAAAAGGATGAGCATTAAAAAAACAACTAATCTTATATAGGCAAATCGCCACCCATCTGTCAGTTTGTTGCACTGTGGTGGCCTATGTGTTGCTATGATGCTGGAAGGTATGCCATCGGTATTTCAAATACCAGCAGGGTCACCCATGGTGGACAGGTTTCAGCTTCCAGACTAAGCCAGACTAAGAAGAAAGGCCTAGTGATCTACTTCCAAAACTTAGCCAATGAAAACCCTGTGGATCACAAAAGAACACTGACTGACTCACTTGTTTCAGACATGTCATCAGGAAGGATCAATCGCCGGAAGGGGACGTCGTGTTTGATGATGTGGAGTGCCAATGAGGGCAAGTGAGACCCTTGGTAAGATGAATTGGATTGGCATAGCTACAACGGTGGACTCAAACACACTGGTGATTATAAGGATGACGCAGGACCAGGCAACATTTAATTCTGTTGTATATAAGGTCGTCATCAGTTGGAGTCAACTTGACAGCAGCTATTTGTCTATCATATAGGCAAAAGGATTTTCATGAAAGAGGCATATGAAATCTAAAGGTTAATGTTTCAGGTTTTGGACAGTTTGTTTATATGGATGCACACTTTAAATGGGTTAGCAGTACTTTTCATGTCAGATGTTTGTGTAGATAAACCATTCCATTTCCCCGTGTGTGTGGTCATGGTATCAAACATCTTCTATTGTGGAGAAGTGCGTCTGAGTCATCTGTGATGAATTTTTGCCACAGTGACATGTGGTGACATGGAGCGGTCCATTGGTGAGTCCTCCACTCAGTGATGATTAGGACATACCAGGGGGACTGAAGTGGTTTGCAGGATAATGTAGTGCCCAGGACACCAGTGACCAAATTGAGGCCGAACCGTGACAGGTTAGGTGCAGTAAATTACCATGTTATCTATGGAAGGTCTCCTGGGCCCAGCCAGTCATACATAATCTGTCAATATCTCAAATTCTATTTGTAAATTACTGTCAGGAATTTTTGGCACGGACAATTCCAACAGCCTAAGAAGATCCTGGATTTATACAGTAAAAATTGTATCTTCTCCAAATAATGGTCAAATTCTTCATCCATGGAGACAATTAACAAACAAGTTTTCTCATACTGTCTTTGCTTTTTAGATAGCTCCTTAGTTGGTGCTTCATCCAGGAAGGGTACTGTGAAATGTGCTTAAATGCAAAGACGGGAGTTATTTTTCAAGTAGACACAGCTAGACCAACCAAACCAAACCAAACTAGTTGCTGTCAAGTCGATTTGGACTCATGGCAACCCCATGTGTTTCAGAGTAGAACTGCACACCACAGTTGTGATCTCTTGGAAGTATATTTCCAGGCCTTTCTTCTGAGGCACCTCTGGCTGGATACAAACCCCCCAATCTTTGGTTAGTAGCTGAGCGCATAGCTAGAGACACATTATTAGAACAGAAATAATGTCCTGACAAAGGCAAGTATCTTAATTCAACAATGAATAAACCATTCTGAACGCAAATTATTTAATAATCTGAATTCATTCCCTAGGGTTAACAAGGGGTGAGTTCAAATTGTTAAATTTGCCCCTCAGTTACCTGTGTTTCTAGATCTCAAAAGTTACTTGGGGCACTTACCTTTTCCTAGCCTTATGAAACTATCTTAAGAAAAGGCCTATAAATTTATATTTTTCCAAAAAACACAAAAAAGTGTTCAGCAATACCAAAAGCATTTTGCAGAAGCATTGCAGGGGAATTCAATAAAGATTTGTAATATACATTGCAGTACACACAGTCACAGTGTAATTTGACCATTCAACATAAAACAAAGAAATCCAAAATACTGCCTGGGGCTTTGAAAATAGAAATGAAACATAATGATTAATGCTTTGTGAAACTTGGGGCACATTTTCCAAGGGAAGAACTATGCATCTACCCCCCATTATTATGACTTCAATTTTTTATAGCTCTTTCGATGGTAATGGCAAGCCTCTACTCTAAACTAAGCCCTTTGGCTATATTCTGACAATCTATTTGTGTTCTGATTTCATGAATAATGAATGACTGACTGTGAAGAAACATATAGCTTTCCTCACTCATGCAAAAAAGTTTTAAAGCAAAATACATTTTAACATAAATCCTACTAAATGTGAAAAAAAATCCAAAGGAATTAAAATTTGACAAGGTGGAACATTCCCCCTCAACCCCATTCCAAAGAAGCATGGTATAATCAAAGGAGCAATAGGGTCAAGAAACCCCAAATCTATTTTTCAGTTGGCTTTGGAAACATTATCTTTAAAATGACCCGGGTTTGTTTAGGCATTTTCTGGATACTTACTGTTTGCTTGTAGATACATGCCAGGTGAATATGTGTGCAGGGTCAACCTGCATACCCAATAGGTTTTGGATTAGGAATTAATTAATGTTAAGCATTACAGTCGAATACAGAGTCAACTGACTATCATAGTTCTGAAAGGCTGGTGGTTAGAATCCACACAGTGGCAGCACGGGAGAAAGACCTGGCAATCTGCTTCTGTGAAGATTACAGCCTAGAAAACCCTCTGAAGTAGTTCTATTCTGTCACATGGAGTCTCTATGAGTCAAAATCTACTCCACGGCACCTAGCAACAACAATTGAACTGCATCTGAAGAGCTGAAACACCCAGTGCTGAAGAAGGTTGGAGTTCATTAGGTACAGAATCCCAATGACCTGCCCCCCACCCTAGATCAATTTTTAGGATGGAAATGATGGACTCTAATGCCTAACTCCATGGAGACAGGATATCAACAATCCCCTTTTAAATTTATCACTTTCTCTTATTTATCACTGCCCTATTGCCATGATTTATCTAGTTCCATGGCAATTCTCAAATTCCAGTTCCCCAGGTGATGAGAAGGATGCTGTCATGGTGAGGCTATCCAAAATTGAAACTCTCACAGGATAATGAAGAAAGAAAGCTAACTGGACTTGGTTACATAAATTTTTTAAAAATTAAATAGTTCCTCAATGCCAAATTTCAATGATATTTTTTTTTGTTTCACTTCTAAATAAATTACTATTACAATAAATTTATACTGCAAATTCCTCTTTGAAAAAGAGTGACAGATGCAGGAAGAGGGAAAAAGTAGGAAAAAGGGGGACTGTTGGGCTGTCACTCTTTTAATTGGGCACAGACTATGTGTGAAATGGGAAACATGTCAGTAACAAGTCAAAGATATAGCCATTTAGGATGAGCAGAAAAAAATTAGGTAACAATCATTTTTGATATTCTAAACTTCAGCAAACCTCCATTTAAACTCTTGAGCACTGAGCAAATTACAGAAACTTTGCCACTTGCTGTGTCTCCAAAGACCACACCAATCTTCTGTTTTGCTCCAGGGATGCCAGGCTATAAACACCATAAAAATGAAACTACTGCATAGTCTTAGAGCTGCCTGAATGTTCTCTAAACAGCTGCCAGGTTCATTTGGCAGGAACAGTGATCCCCAAACTGGCAGGCCCCCAATGGTCCACTGATTGGCTGTGAGACTTTAATACATCTCAGCTTTTGTGAATAAATCAGTGTCGTTTTCATACCATATGATCTTCTCTCTGGCCAGGGACGAGGTGCCCTCTGGTATTTTGGGTAAGAGCAAGGCCTTTTGATAAGCACTTAACCCCCATGTTCGGATCTCGTACACCACTCTCAGCTTTCTCAAGCCTTAAGTTAACTCTTTAGCACACATAGATCCTACTCAAATCTACCCAAGAACCCTCTTCATACATGGAGGTCTGAATTACTCTCACACTTAGACCCAGCTCTAAGACATTCTCAAATTGATAAGTGGACTAATTGTTTCTATATGTCTCTACAGAACTCCAGTTCAAAGATATGCTTAGAGGTTAAAAAAAAAAAGTTTCCACCATCAAGTATATTAGGAAAGTTTCATACTAACATGACCTTCTTAGAGAGGTATAACTTACCATGCTATATTAAAGGCTCTAAGGAGTCCTACAGTAAATGTTTGTCTCTGTTTAATCCAGTATTCTCCAAACATGAGGCCACTCAGCTTTCTTCATGTGATAGATATTAACCTTGCAAAAAAATTAATGGTAGACAATGCAATTTGGGGAAACAGTACTCTAAAACTATTTTTTTCAAGTATTATTTATAAAGAAATAAAAGTTAAAAATTAATTCTATAGGAATCTATTTTAGGAAACAACTTTTTGTACATTATGTATAAAGTCCATTTAAAGGCCAGAATGACCATCTTAATGTTTTTTTTCTATCTTATGTAGATTTATGAAATGGTATCTCTGTATTTTACATACAAATATAAGCTCTGGATAATTACACTGAAGAAAAAGTGCCGTCTCAAGGATGAATTCCATTAAATTTCTAGAATTTTGTTAAGTCTCTTCATCCTCATACATGATTTGACACCCAGGATATTTGTGCTTAAAGACCAAAGAAAATTTTGTTGTTGTTATTGTTAGATGCTATCGAGTTGGTTCTGACTCATAGCGACCCTATGTACAAAAAAAAACAAAACACTGCCCAGTTCTGTGCCATCCTCACAATCGTTGCTATGTTTGAGCCTATTGTTGCAGTCACTGTGTCAATCCATCTCATTGAGGGTCTTCCTCTTTTTAGCTGACTCTCCACTTTACCAAGCATGATGTCCTTCTCCAGGGACTGGTCCCTCCTGATAACATGTCCAAAGTATGTGAGATGAAGTCTCACCATCCTCGCTTCTATGGTGCATTCTTCTAAGACAGATTTGTTCGTTCTTCTGGCAGTTCATGGTATATTCATTATTTTTCACCAACACCATAAATCAAAGGCATCAGTTCTCCTTCGGTCTTCTTTATTCATTGCCCAGTTTAGGAAGTTTAATTTATTTACAAAGTATCACATACAAGTGTCTCACTGAACACTAGAAAAATCCCTCAAAAGCACCACGCAAATTTCTCCAAGTTCTGGTTTAGATGTGTCTGCAAACAGTTTGCAGTGTCTCCATTCCCAACTTGGGGCTGTCATCTAAGCATGTGCAGTGCAGCTCTGTAGAGTATTTGTAGCTTTTTGCTTTTTGCTAACCGAGCCTTCCTCCTTTGGCTACCAGAACACCCACCACTCTCCCTCAGTTCCACATCCATTTGTCTAATCCTTTCCTATCTCTTTTTGATCTTCTTTCTCTCCAGTCCTTTAAATGTTAGCATTCAACAGGCCTTCATCTCCTATGTCCTTCTTTTCTCAAACGAGAATCAGGTCATGATCCGGCTCGGATCCAAGCCCTTCAATACCTTCCCATCTCACCTGGCCAAAGCCAAAGTCCTCACACAGGCCTAAAAGGCCCCCCAACCTGATCAGGCGGACAAATAAATAACATCATAATAAATGAAGAAAAAACTAGCTGTCAACGATTTCATTCTACTTGGATCAACAATCAATGCCCATGGAACCAGCAGTCAAGAAATCAAATGACATACTGCATTGGGCAAATGTGCTGCAAAACATATCTTTAAAATCTTAAAAAGCAAGACATCACTTTGATGGTTAAGGTTCTCCTGATCCAAGCCATGGTCTTTTCAATTGCCTCATATGCATGTGAAAGCTGGGCAATGGAAAAGGAAGGCAGAAGAATTGATGCATTGGGACTGTGGTGTTGGTGAAGAATATTGAATATATCGTGGACTGCCAGAAGAACAAATAAATCAGCCTTACAAGAAATACAACCAGAATCCCCCTAAAAGCAAGGAAGGCAAGACTTTGACTCACTTACTTTGGATATGTCATCAGGAAAAAAACAATTGCTAGAAAGGCCATCATGTTTGATAAAGTAGAGGATCAGTGAAAATGAAAGAACCCTTCAATGAGGTAAGGAGCCCTGGTGGCACAGTGGTTAAACGCTCAGCTGCTAATCAAAAAGTTGGTGGTTCAAACCCACCAGCTGCTCCATGGGACAAAAGTGTAGCAGTGTGCTTCCGTAAAGATTTATAGCCTTGGAAACCCTACAGGGAAGTTCTACTCTGTCCTATAGAGTCGCTATGAGTCAGAATTGACTCAACAGCAACAGGGCAATGAGATGGATTGACACAACAGCCATAACAATGGGCTGAAACACACCAATGATCACAGAGATAGCGCAGAACCAGGCAGCATTTCATTGTGTTGTACATAAGGTCACATAAGTTGGAGCCAGCTATACAGCCAACTAACCACAGCACCTGATCAGGCACATTGTCCCTACCTTACATCTCTGACTTCACTTCCTATTGCTTTTTCTTTTATTCGCAGCATTCCATAAGTCCCAGCTCACTTACTTTTTTTAAACAAATGAGACAGGCTCTTGCTTAGGGAACTTGGTCCTAACTGCTTCCTCTGCCTGGGATGCTCTCCCCAATACCTCCATGGCATACTCCCTTGTCTCCTCTAGCTTTTGTTCCAATGTCGCCTACTTCCTAAGTAACACTGCCCATGACCCTCCTATTTAAAACTGACACCACAACCCCTGCATTAATCCACATCTCAGACTTATTTTTATCAGTGAAAACACTAACTGCCCTTTTAATGGTTTTCTTTTCATAGGGATACTATGTATGAATGAAAGTTTTGAAACAAGAAATAAACAGGTTCCAGAATGACCAAACCTAAATCTCTGAACATTTTCTCACAGTGTTAGAATACTTCAGGTGAAGTTCTGAGTTCTGGGCCTGGCCCCCCAAAGCATTTAATAAATGGTAATAATGCTATTGCTGCTGATGATGACAGGAAATGGTTAATTTTTATCTCTTCTGAAGCAATTAAGATACCTGCTGTGGAGAAAAAAAAAAAAAAAGGCATACTTCGGAAGGCTTGAACCTTTCACCTATCTTCAGGACTTGACTGTAGACATTTGAATGTGCACATTGGATCTTAACACTTTTGGAGGAAAGACACACATTTATCATCCACAGAGATACAATGACTCTGACGCAGTGTGGGCTGGGGGTAGCTGAGCTCTCATTCTGTCATGGACCATGGGAAAGCTTAACCTTCAAAGCAGAAGTCTCAACCAAGGCAATTCAAGGTGAGCCACCCTCCTGAGAGGCACTACCAGAGAACTCGATCAAGCTATAGATTTTTATTTCCCTGACAAATTAGAAAACAAACTCACTCTCTGGCCATAAAACAGGCTCCTCTTAGGGTTTTAACTCATGAAAATGTAATTAAATGACTCCAACTTGTGACCTTAAGATGAATTCTAATTTGGTTTTGACACCAATAAAGAGCTTACAGCATCCTCGGGTCACCCGCTGCACTGCTTTATAGCCTTTAAATGGCATTTGGGCATTCACCTATGTGATGAGGACACTGAAGATGCCAGAAGAAATGGGAAAAAAAAACTAGTTTTCAGATTCCTCTCTAGAGTTGCCTAGTCAAGTGGTTCTAGAAAATGCATCAGCCTTCATCACATTTTAAAAATGACTCTGATAGTAGTCTTTAAAAAATAAAATTTCATAGGTGCTATCCAGTTGAGGTGGAGCCATGGTGGCACACTGATTAACAGCTTGGCTGCTAACCAAAAGGTTGGCAGTTTAAATTCACCAGCTGCTCCTTGGAAACCCTATGGGGCAGTTCTGCTCTGTCCTATAGGGTCACAATATGTCGGAATTGACTTGACAGCATCGAGTGTGGTGTTTTGGTTTATCCAGTTGAGTGAAACGTATAGAGGCTTTAAAACAGCATTGATCTTCAAAAATGTCTGGAAAAGCACATAGGGGAAAAACAAAACAACACAGTAAGATCATGTTTAATCAGATTAGAGGTTAACTGCTGTGGCATAAAGTATAAGAATGCACACAACACTCATACATACACATTGGAAAGGGACTTGTTCCTCTAGTGTGTATGATAAAGTGCTTCAAAAGCCAGGATTCATCATTAATTAAATGGCAATTAAAATGGCATTAGTAAGAAAACATACATACACACACAGAGGAATCAGTTAATAAATTTAAAAATATGGTCCCTGAAAAGAATCAGAAAGTAATATTCTTACAAAATTCATCCCTCGCTAAACTTCTGTTAGATTAACTGCATATGGTTTTGGTCAAATCATTAAAGGGAGAGATTTTGTAGTCATGAAAAGTGACATCAAACTTTTCTTTTTTTTTTTTGCAAAGAAGTTATGATTACTGTTCCATTTTCTCCGATTACAGAACAAACAGTGGGTTACTTACCGGTTTTAGATTCCAAAGGAATAAAACTTGAAATGTAATCAGGCCTCTAGGACATGTTATAAAAGGCTATAATTCTTGCTATATTTTAAAAATGTTAGGCATTTGTTTTCAACTGGTGGGATGTAGAGGTAAAAATGACTATGATTTACTAAAATCTATTTGACACCATGAGATGATGATGACAATGTGATGATGAAGATGATGATGGTGATGATGGTGAAATATCTTTAAACTAACCTCTAACTGAGGATAGGTTCACGGAAAGGGAAGAGAGTTTCAGGGGCCAATAAAAACAAATTCATTTCTGAACTGTCTTCAGATGTATTCAACATTAAAAGCCCACTGCCGTTGAGTTGATTCCTACTCATAGTGAAGCTACTGGACAGAGGAGAACTGCCTCATAGAGCTGACAAGGCTGTAATCTTTATGAGAGCAGACTGCCACATCTTTCTCCTGCAGAGTGGATGGTGGGTTCAAACTGCCAACCTTTTGGTTAGCAGCTGAGTGCTTAACCACTGTGCCACCTCCACAAAGAATGAGACATCATTGTCCCTTACTTTACACCAAGAATTGATGAAAGAGGAAGCTATCTGAGTCATACTAATGGAGTTACCAATCACTAAGTTTTACCATGTGCCAGGTGCTTTTTACCTATCATTTCAAATTATCAACAACACTATAAATGATTCCTGTTTGCAGACGAAAACACTAAGGTTAAAATACATGTAGTGTCCCAGTTAGGAGCGGGGTTCTAGAGTGATACTTTCTGAACCATATCTTGGCTCCAGCAGTGCTGGTAATGTGACTATGGGCATTGCAGCCTCTCTGTGTCTCTTTTCACCACCTCCAAAATGGGAACAACAACCTTCTAAGAGTGCTGTGAGAATTACTAGGAGATTTTAATGACTTCATACTGTAGAGGACTTGTAAGAGTGCCAGAAACACAATAGCATTTAATAAATATCAGTTACCATCATTAGTGGGATCCAGGAGTTTTCTCAGGGTCATGGAAACTAACAATTGGCTGAATTGGATTCATCAGTTTTCACTTCACTGCACTGCTTTGCTTTCTTGGAAGACAAAAAGCTTTTCTTGGTAATATTATGTATATTATGAGCCAAGTACTATCCAGACAACACAACCAATTAATTATTTAGACCGAAGTTGAGTTTCACCTTCCTATTTATGTTTTAGGTAGATTTTATTACCTTTAAAATACACTGGAAAACTTTCCTGAATATAGTGCATGGAGCGTCCACAATCCTAACTGTTAAAACGTATAAACACAATGCTGTGGTGATAGGGAAATGGCAATTTCAACTCAAATGGGTTTACTTCACTTTCATATATGATGCAGGAGTGATAGTAATTACACTAGTAATTTTTTTTTCTTCCCAGTTAGGTATATTCCTATAAATTCTTTTCTCTCTAAAATTCCCGAGTCAGAGCTGGTCTCAAGATTATACATTGATTTTTTAAAGTTATTACATTTGTTTGTGTCCTTAAACAATAATACTTGTTGCACTTACCAATTGTTCAAATCTCTGAATCCCAATTTCCTTTGTGTCATTCTGTAATTTCCATTCAATGCCTGCAAGCTCCTTATCTAAGGAGACCATAGTGACCTGCATTAAATCTAACTTGCTACTGACATCTGCCTTACTATTTATAAACAAATTCAGTACAACGTAGTGAACCAGTGCTATGTTTTTAGAAGTAGTACGTTTAAAGACAGGAAAACAGAGCTTGAAGCAAATGGCAACAGGATACATAAACACAAAATCCTACTGCTTATTTCATGGCATTTCTAGTGACAACTGAAGAAAAATGCTTTTGGCAGCAGACATTAAGAGGCAGCCTTATGATATATTCTGCCCAAGAAATTATAGTTGTCAAAACAAATAAATCCTGCAGATGTCAATGTGATATGCTTCTATAATACAAAGCTTGAATTCACAGGAGACAAAGGTTATCAAAACTGTGGACATAAATATAATTCTCTAGTCTCTGTTTTCTTTCTTTATGGAGCTGGAGAAGGTCATAAAAATAAGGCAATGGGCTTACTGGCTAATGAGAAGGTTCAGGCCTAGAAAATACAATAAGCACAAATTTGAAAATTCAATGGGATTTCCTATGTGATCTTTCTGAGCACAGTGACAGGCACAGAGAGTGTTAAAACTTTTTTCTGGCATCTTAATTAGTTGAAATTGAAAATCCAAGAGACAAATCCACACAA
This sequence comes from Dugong dugon, assembly GCA_030035585.1. Lineage (NCBI taxonomy): Eukaryota > Metazoa > Chordata > Mammalia > Sirenia > Dugongidae > Dugong > Dugong dugon. Next base: position 106,731,015 of record CM057466.1, on the reverse strand, counting down.
AATCTGTTATGGTACTTGGAGTATCTGATAGTCATGAAATCTGATTAGTATCCTCCCATGAAGCTGGCGCAGAAGTATATTAGGATGAAGTTTTAATTATATTAACTACATCATTTTGAATATACTTTAAGGTCATTCTCTTCCTTTCAAAGCACATGACCAGCAACTGCTTATATTTACTGTGCATCTACTATGTGCAAGGCATCATCTTTTATCATTAAGGAATTAACTATTTCCCAAAGGAAATTTCCAAACAACCAACATTTACATCTTTCATTAAATCTGTTTTCATACAGACTGGCATCCTCTATTTTTTTAGTTTATTCCACTGAGTAGCTCAATTCCAACAATCTTTCAACCCTATCAGGATCTCTAGTCCACTGCTGACTCAACTACATTTTCAAACTCAATCACTCCCTTGATATCATCACTTCCCTCCTCAAACTAAACCCGTTGCGGTCAAGTCAATTCTGACTCATAGTGACCCTACAGACAGAGTAGAACTGCCCCATTGGGTTTCCAAAGCTATAATCTTTATGAAAGCAGACTGCCATATCTTTCTTCTGTGGAGGAACTAGTGGGTTCAAACCACTGACCTTTGGGTTAGCAGCCAAGCACTGTAACCACTGCACCACCAGGGATCCTCTCCTCTCCTCATCCACCTTAAATTCTATGGTCAATCATGGCATACAAACTCAACTTCCCTGCCCCTCCCCATGTTTCTGCATATTCACTTGGCAAAATCTTGCCCAAAGAAATCAGCAAAATTTGTATTTTTCTGAGCATCTTAAATAGTATAAAAAAAGGAAACACAAGCATGTTACGTTATCAATGGGAAGAGACCCATGTATACAAATAAAAGAAAATTAAAATATATCATTGCCCTCTTCTGTGCTACCAGAGCACTTTGTATTTTTAACACCTCTTATTAATCTGTTTGCAGTGAGTCTTGTACAAATATAAGGCTTCATAGGGACAAGCTGGCAAAAAAATAAGTCAGGCCTATTGAATAGTCTAACTGTTCATGACATTTTCTAGATAGTTTACATAAAACTAGTCTTGTGTTGTTGTTGTGTGCCTTTGAGTTGATTCTGACTCATAGTGACCCCATGTGACAGAGTAGAACTACCACCCCATAGGGTTTCCTAGCCTGTAATCTTTACAGGAGCATATTGTCAGGTCTTTTCTCCTGAGAGCAGCTAGTGGATTTGAAGCACAGACCTTTTGTTTAGCAGCAAAGCACGTAACCATTGCACCACCAGGGGTCTTTAAAAATAGTCTTACTATTCACAACTTAGTCAACTGAAATGGGCTGTTACACCAAGAAATAGAATCAATATGTCCTCTTTCAACAATTCGAATTAAGCTTTTTTCCCTGCATAAAAATATTAAAAACCATTTTTCTGCTTCAAGATTTCAAAAGAGTCTAGTACCAAATTATAGGTGGCTTGATTTCTTAGAAAAGTACTGTTGTACAAAAATACAAAGTGGCATATGGTAAAACTTTGAAGTGGCACATCAAAGATAATATTCTTTATGTAAATTCTGAAAATAAAACAAAAAGTACATTTTTTAATGTGCAAGCCTCAAGAATGACAATGATGCCTCTCCATTTGAGCATTTTCCAGCTGACAGTAAAAGAGTCTTGGTGGCACAGAGGTTAAGTGCTTGGCTGCTAACCAAAAGGTCAATGGTTGGAATCCACCAGCCGCTCGGCAGAAGAAAGATGTGGCAGTCTGCTCTGGTAAAGATTACAGGCTTGGAAACCCTATGAGGCAGTTCTACCCTTTCCTATAGGGTTACAACGAGTCAGAATCGAGTTATTCATAAAACTTGAAAAAGATTTTAAGAATTCTTTCACATATAGTAGTTAGTTCTAAAATTACTTTCTGTAGCTTGATTACTTTGGGGGGAAATCCACTCGGTTGGCTTAGAGAAGGAGCAAGAGAGTAAGCTAGTGCTTCATTGGGTGATATAATGTTAGAAAGCCATATGTAGCTAGCCCACATCAGCCAAAAGGTCAATGCATTGGATGAGAGGATGAAGTGATGGGACGTACATCTAGTGTTCCCATATAGCAGATGATTAACAAGTGGTAACTCTTTTTACTATGCACACAGTTCAGTGGCAAAGAAACAAAGTAGGACCAGGGTGAAACTGAGAAGGAAATCATTAGAGTTGGGGCAGAAAGTGAAGATGCTCAGGATTTCTACTAGATTTTATTCTTGAGCCCTTAATTTCTAAAGCCTATCTGTCCTTAAGGAGCCCTGGTAGCACAATGGTTAAGTGTTTGGCTACTAACAAGAAGGTTGGAGATTCGAACCCACCCATCAGCTCTGCGGGAGTATCACCTGGTGATCGGCTTCTGTAAAGATTACAGTCAAGAAAATCCTATGAAGCAGTTCTACTCTGTCACATGGAGTTGCCATGGGTCAGAACTGACTTGACAGCACCTAACAACAACAAGAATTACATGCTACTCAATATAAAGGAGGCTTGGTGTTGCAAAGGTTATGCACTTGGTTGCTAACCTGTCTCGGTCAGTGGTTCGAACCCACCAGTACCTCTACAGGAGAAAAGACCTGGTGATCTGCTCCCACAAGGGTTACAGCCTAGGAAGCCCTATGGACAGTTCTACTCTCTTCTACAGGGTTATGAGTCAGAATTAACTTGCCGGCACACAGCAACCACAGCCCTTAGTGAGTGATTAAACCAGATTACACCAGAGTTAAACGTAGTACCCTCTACTGTATGCTTAAATTAATTGTTAATGAAGCCTACGCATTTTCCTCTCACAGTGAACAAACTCCTTTCTTATTTCCAATGTCCCCAAGGAACCTCTTTCGGATATGGCATATTAACCATGCTCTTCCTACGTGGGATTAACTCGCCTCAGTCACGATTGTGGTACTCAGATAGGGACAGCTCTTGAGACTATATCGAACAGACCATTTCACTTAATATCCACTTTACATTGCAGGCTGGACACTGCAGGGTAATTAAGTCTTAACAAATTTTGCTCAATTCAGTTCTGTCCTTGATGGTTTCTGTCAGCCCAACCTTACAAAATCATGCCCAAATTTTGCCAAAAATAAGCTTTTTTATGAGATACAGCTTAAGGTTTGGTATTTTTATTCAATGTGGGTCTGACAAGGGCATTAAAAATTCAAAGTCTTGCTACACTGTCACTGCTACAGAGCATTTCACTTTCCTTAAAGAATTAACTTCAAAATCCTAACACACTTCAGATCACATAAGGCCACTATATTCTACTTTTAATGTTTTTTTTCCAAGTCTTTTAGCAGGATAGCTAAGAAGCAGATGGTTATAAATCAGCAATTCTATTCCATCATGACTGAGTCAGCTAGAAATATAAGTCGTTCCAACTTTGTTCAAGTTGTCTTTTGTACTGAACAATCAGTAAACGGAAGTGTCTTCCATTATCCCCAAAAGTAAAGGGACTGCTCATAAAAGGGCTGGACTGATGCCACTTGACACTGAAATTACTATGTTTATCCACTGTGAGGAGCAAGTCCTTTGGACATGCCTGGCGGCCACGGTTTTCTCCTTCCCTTTCTCTGCTGGCATCTTTAGGCGTCAGTACAAAGCTTCCCTCCCACTGAGGCTTGATGTTTGTTAGCAAGATTTAAAAGACACGATTCTGGGCTAACCACCCTGCCTCCTCAGGAAGTCAGGCGGGCATAATGCAGTAGGATATTTGTTCGCAGGGTTAAAAAGATAGAATTGGTCACTTAAGTTGGGGGTATACAACTGTTGGGAGAGGAAGTTTTCTGGGTCTCCTCAGCTATGGTGCAGGCAGAACACACATAACTCACAGTCCACCTAAGTGGACCTACCTGGCTAGGGGGAGACCAGCAGCAGGTGGGGTACCGTTTAAGCCCCTCACCCACGGCACAAAATGGGGTGTACAAGGAAGAGTCATCGTCTCTGCCCAGACAGCTTTTGAGGGGGATTGCTTGTGATGGAACCTTTCTGGTTGTATGCTGTCTGATTCTTGTAAGTAACAAAAGGTACTTACCATGTGCTAACGTGTGTTCAGGCTCTGATGAGAAGGACGTAAAGTTCATGGAGCAATCAATCCATGTTAGTTATTGGCCCCCTGGCTATCTAGAAATCGGGTACAACCTATGAGTATCACGCAGGTTTGGAACGTTGTCTCACAGTTATGGCGCGGTCAAGCAGGACATGTTGTTCCTACATCCACAGACCAGGTAATTATGGGCAGCAGTGCTGAATATTTTTTATAATGTCACACCCTAATTTGGCTTCCTAAATGCAATGGAATTGACTTCCTCCTTTGTCTTGGATATATAGCTGCTGTTATTTTGGGTTATATAAAAACTACATTTGAAACAACTTAACGTTGTATTTTACTATACAGTTGACCAAATACCATCAAAATCCATTTGCTGTTTTACTGGCTTCTATTACATGAGCTCCATTACCACAAACATAAAAAGCTCTATAAAAGCTCTATAATCTGGGTGAGTACCTGAAGCACAGGACCTTTATATGAGGGACCATGTGACTAGGCCAGCAGATTCTATCTCTAGAGCTTTACTCTTAAGCAGGAGTTGAACCCTTTCCAAAATTAATCAATCCACAAAGTTCAAAGGATTTAACAGGAATGCTTCTAAAAAATAAAATAACCCTTTTGGTTAAATAATACTTATATATATATTTACACTCTTTATTATAATATTAATGAACAGTGATTGGACCTTATAGTAGGCTCTGTTCATCTAAGTACAAGTACAGATTATTTGTCTAGTGCCAAAAGCTTCAACATAGATCCATTTCCAGTGTTTAAAGGTTACATGCCACAAGCTGGGGGTCAACACAGGTTTTGTAATTGCACATACAATAAAAAGGCTAACCATCAGGAAGATGCATGCCTCTTATCTTTCATTTTAAGTTTGAGAATGATTTTTGACTTCATCTCTTCTGGACTGACTTCTGGTAGGAAAAATTATATAATGCCTGAGAAGAGAAAACTCTTTATAGGGACTCTTTGGGGGAGAAAAAAAAAAAGAGAGAGAGAGAAGCAGAAAACTTTTTATAGGATGCTTGGAGGAGGGGAATGCTTTCTTAAAGTAATTAACAATATTACAAGATACAAATATAGCTTATTGAGTAATACAAAATCACTATGGAGAAAAGAGATTATTTTAGAAAATAATGTTCTTTTTACATAAAGATATAGAATTTGAGTTATAGGTTATATTCTTAAATAATAAAAACAATGTGATAAACTGATATCTAGGTATTTCAGGTACAAAGTAATACACAAAACTTTAAATTTTTAATGCAAAAATATGGGTAAATTGGGATTTGGAATTTATATTTTTTTATTTTTGATGTGTGAGAATTTATTAAACTTATGAATATTCTGTTAAGTATTTTGTACAGAAGAACCTATAGAAATAACTTCAGTATTTTAGAAGGTAAATTCAATGCTTCAATTAATTATTTAGAGAATTAACCAGATTATTCAGACTTTAAACACTATTTGCTTTTATTGGGAGATACGTTTTCAGGCTTCATATTGCTCACAAAGATAGAGATGGTTGAGCTCTTTTTTCCCCCTCTTTCTCTTTTCCATAATGAAGGTGAGCAGAATCTATTACCCAAACTCTGGGTTTCTAATATCTAAGCCATCTGCTCTTTCATTTACTAGGCATTGAATGCGCTCAAAAAAAGGAACAAGGGCTCTCTTTTTAAGGAACAGGCAAAATACAGGAATTCTCATTTGTATTCAACAATGTTTTACTTATAGAGTTATTGCAGCAGACTTGGTGGGCCATGACAATTTACACACACACACACACACACACACACACAGGTCATTTACTCCCCCATCACAAACACTCTTCAATCTGTTATGTAACAATTTAAATAATTTGTCTCCTGGGGTTGCCAAATTAATCTCTAAAACTTGCTTTTGCAAAATAATTATCTTTTTGAAAAAAAGAATGATAAATAATATATCACTATAACAAATCTTAAATATAAATTTTACTCATTCATGTATTTATTCATTCATTCAACAAAGTTGTTATTAGCACCTACTCTTTTGATAACCATGCACCCACCCCTCTGCTCCCACTCCTAACCACTAATCTGTTCTCCATTCCTAAAACTGGTCATTTCCAAGACGCTATATAAATGAAATCACATAGCATTTAACCTTTTGGTATTGGCTTTTTTTTCACTCAGGATAATTCCCTTCAGATTCATCCAGGTGGTTGTTATGTATCAATAGTTTGCCCCTTTTTATTGCTGACTAGTATTCCACGGTGTGGAGGTACCACAATTTGTTGAAGACATCTGGGTCTTTCCAGGGTGGGGCTATTATAAATAAAAATTCCATGAACACTCATGGATATATTTTTTTGTATGAATATAAGTTTTCTTCCCCTTTTTTTTTTCTGGGATAAATGCTCAAGAATGCAATTGCTGGGTTGAATGGTAATTGCTTGTTTAGTTTTATAAGAAGCTGCCAGACCATTTTCCAGAGCAGCTGGACCATTTTGCATTCCAGTCAGCAATGGGAGTGGTCTGTTTCTCTACTTCCTCACAAGTCTTCAGTGGTGTCACTGGTTTTATTCTAGCTATTCTGACAGATATGTAGTGATATTTCAGTGTGGTTTTAATTACCATTTCCCAAATGACAGACTAACTTTAAAAATTTGGGTTACATTCATGCATGCCTTCACATATACATAATTTCATATAAATGGGATAGCTAATGTGCTGGGTATTTTCTTCTGTTTATTTTCTATTCTTACTTTTCCTTTTTTGCTTGTCTTTTTCTCCATCTTCTTTTTTTTATCTACATCATCATTATTTCACCTTAACCCAGGTAACACTTGTTAAAACTAACCTCTCTCTCACTATTTCTTTTACAAAATGTGATTAGTCAGTATATACATCTCTGATGGCTGCTTTGCTTGAGCAACTATATTTCATAGAACTCTCTCCAAGTTAACTGGTTTAATTAGAATCCTTCCTAGTGATTGCATGTTATTTCATGATGAGAATATACCGTACTTTAGTCAACTATTCTCTTGATAGGCATTCATTTGTAATTTTGTGTCTATTACACATAATGTACTTAAACCTAAACCTACATCATCAAGTACTGATGGGTATGTTTATATGGGAATATATCCTGAAAGTGCTTCATTGGGTCAAAGGCTACATGAATATTTTTAAATAGCAGTTGCCAGTTTTCTTGAAAAACAAGTTGAAACAATTCATATTCCCATTAGCCATTATGAGAATATACTGTTATGTGTACCTTCACTAGAAATAAATGTGACAGCTCCTTCTATTCTTTGCTTTAATCTTATTGCTATTTTGATTTTCGCATCCCTGACTACTTAAGAGTTTGAGTCTTTCTTCCACATATTTTTTGCTATTTGGATTTATCAAATGTGATCTGCCTAGTCATAATCTTTGCAGGTTTTTTCACTGTCAATATTTTTTCTTGTCACTTTGTAAGAGTTTTTAGACATTATAGTTATTAACTCTTTATCCGTCACTTGCATTCCTTATATTATTCCAAAACTTTAATTTGCCCAGTGACTATGCTTGTAAATCTTTTGTTACACGAGAGTTGTTTGATTATATATGGTCATATCTATTGGTCCTTTCTTTTCCATCTATGGATCTTCTGTCCTGTAAAGTTCTCTTCAACCTATAGATTATACACAGTCCCCCAATTTCTTCAAAAATCTTTATAGATTTTAAAACTTTTTATTTGATTAATACCAGCTATTATTCTATACAGGGGCTGCTGGGTGGTGTAAATGGTTAATGCCCTTGGCTGCTAACCAAAAGGCTGGAGATTTAAGTCCACCTAGAAGTGCCTTGGAAGAAAGACCTGGAGACCTACTCCAAAAAATCAGCCACTGAAAACCCTACAGAGCACAGCTCTACTTTGACAAACATAGACTTTCCCTAAGTTGGAACTGACAGCAATTGATGGTTTTGGTTTATTATTCCACATAAAATTTTAATAGTTTTTTTTCCTCCTCTATAAGTAAAATCTCATTGACCCTCAAACTGGAATTAAATTAAAGGCACTATAGGGGAAGATTATTATTTTAATATTATGTCTTCCTAGCCAAGGAAATACTCTGTTTACATTTTTAAAGAAGACTTTATCTTTTCCTTTATATAGCACGCTTCTTCTCAAATTCTGAGTACTTTAAGTTTTTGTTGCTATTGCATATTACTGTAAATTTTTGCTATTTTTTAATTTAGAATTTTAAAAATTATTAAAAATGAGGAAAATATCAGATTTTCTATGCTAGCTTCACAAAAAAAAATTAAAACCCTTCCCATTTTTTAAAATGAGTTGTCATAGTTTTAAATATTGGAAAGAAATGCTTTAAAATAGAATTCAGATATCAAAAATTCTGATCTTAGCAACAGAGGGTCCTGGACAGAGCTGGAGAAGGATGTAGAACAAAATTACAACTCACAAAAAAAGACCAGATTTACTGGCCTGACAGACTGGAGAAACCCCAAGAGTATAGTCCCTGGACACCCTTTTAGCTCAGTGGTGAAGTCACTCCTGAGGTTCACCATTCAGCCAGAGATTGGACAGTCCCATAAAACAAAATGGGACTAATGAAGCACAGCAGTCCAGGGAAAAGGACTAGAAGGCAGGAGGGGACAAGAAAGCTGGTGATAGGGAACCCAAGGTTGAGAAGGGACAGTGTTGACATGTGGTGGGGTTGTTAACCATTGTCATAGGGCAATATGTGTACTAACCGTTTAATGAGAAACTATTCTGTAAACCTTCATCTAAGGTACAAAAAAAAAAAAGAATTATCGATGTGAGATCAAATTGACAATAGCAACTCAAAAGGTTTGATGGGAAGTGAGTTGAAGATAATGGTGATGGAATAATTTTGAAAAGGATAGTGACAATAGCAGCACAACTGGAAGAATGTAATCGATGTCACTGAACTGTACACGTAGAAACTTTTGAAATGGCGTAACTTTGGCTATGTATATTTTCACCAAAAAAAAAAAAAAAAGTCCTCCAAGGTTGAGAAGGGAGATGGTTGACATATCATGGGGTTGTTAACCAATGGCATAAAACAACATCTGTACTGACTGTTTAATGAGAAACTATCCTGTAAACCTTCATCTAAAGTGCAATAAAAATTTAAAAAAAAAATTCTGATCTTAGTACTCTTTAGAGTAATTGATTTTCAATTATCTTTTAAATCATTAGTGCAGGCCAGGGCATAGAACAGTACTTGGCACATAGTAGGCACTCAATAAATATCAACGTTTGAATACACACCATAATGATGAGGATTTCCATTTTAAAATAAAACAAGAACAAACGAAAGCATAAAGTGTGAAGTACCAGCAAACTGAGTAGATAAACATGAGCTATTGTTGGGAGTTGGGAGTGACCGAAAGGTTGGTGGTTCAAACTCACCTAGTGGCTATGAGGGAGAAAGACTGGATGATTGGCTCCTGTAAGGATTAAAAAACAAAAAACAGAAAAACCTATTGCCATCTAGTCAATTCCAACTCATAGCGACCCTACAGGACAGAGTACAACTGCCTAGGTTGTTTCCAAGGAGAAGCTGGTGAATTCAAACTGCTGATATTTTTGTTAGCAGCCAAGCTCTTTAACCACTACACCACCAGGGCTCCATATAAATTACAACCTAGAAAACCCTATGGGGCAGCTCTACTCTTTCACATGGGTTACTATGAGTTAAAAATTGACTCCATGGCACCTAACCACAACAACAACAACATGGTTTGTGTTAAACTAAAAATTGGGCATTTGAACCCACCTACTGGCTCCACAGGAGAAAAGACCTGGCCATCTGCTCCCGTAAAGATTACAGCCTAGGAAACCCCAAGGGGCAGTTCTACTCTGTCATATAGGGTTGCTATAAGTCAGAATCAACCTGACAGCACCTAACAACAACAACAACAGGAATCGTAGGGAGAGGCAGGCTATCACGGGCCTGAAGCTTCCCTATTCTTCTGCTGAGTATGCCAGTCTGCAACGGTCCTTACAGAGAATTTCTGTAGTGTCACACAGACAATGAAGTACATCCAGGCTGCCACTGTTTAACTACCAGGTAACTACTTGTCCGTTCTGGAGGGAGGGGGGCTGGCTTGTTTGTTGCGTGTTGTAATGTTTACTGCTAGCTCAGCGAGTGCTGGGCTCTGATCTGAGTTTCTCAGCTGTGACACAAACCCACTGCACACACAGGCATCCATCTAGGCTTGTCACACTGCCTCTGTGGGATTTGGGGGAAAAAGGCATCAATACAAATATGCTGAGGTTCATGCCAATCACTGTGTCTTGAGTAACAAACTCATTTTTCTCTGATCCAGGGGTCTCTTGTCATCTACTAGCCTCTATGAAAGAGTAACAACAGATAAAATTGTTAGCTTCTAAAAACCAAAAACCAGTTGCCACTGAATAGGCTCTGACTCATGGTGCCTCCATGTGTGTCAGAATAGAACTGTGCTCCATAGAGTTTGCAATGGCTGATTTTTTGGAAGTAGATCACTAGACCTTTCTTCCATGGTGCCTCTGGCTGGACTTGAACCTTTAGCAGCTGAATGTATCAATGGGCTAAGGACTCTATTGTTTTGTACCACTAAGGACTCTATTAGCTTCTAAGTAGAGTAAAATACCAGATTCTCCATAATTCTTGACACACATTCCCTACTTATTAGAAAATATGAAATATTTCAGAAGGACCAATATTGAAACAGAGTTTAACATTTTATTTAGAAGTAATTACAGAATCACAGGGACTTGCAGTGACAATACAGAGGGTTCCTCATGTACCTTTCACAGTTTGTCCCAACGGTTACATTCTACATCATTACAGTACATCATCAAAACCAGTAATTTGATGTGGGTACCGTGTGTGTATAGTTCGATGTCATTTTATCACATGTAGATTTGTGTAACCAACACTCAATCTAGATACAGAACTGTCCCATTACCACAGAGATCTGCCTAATGCTACGCATCATAGTCACATGCACGCCCTCCCCTAACCTTTCCTAACCACTGGCAACCACTAACCTGTTTTCCATCTGTATGATTTTGTCATTTCAAGAATATTATATAAATAGAATCATACAATATGTGGCCTTTTGAAACTGGCTTTGATCACTTAACCACTACACCATGGTGGTGTACTGGTTAACAGCTACATCTGCTGACCAGTAGGTCGGCAGTTCGAATCCACCAGGCTCTCCTTGGAAACTCTACAGAGCATTTCTACTCTGTCCTCCGGGGTCGCTATGAGTCGGAATCGATTCAACAGCAGTGGGTTTGGTTGTTTTTTTTTTGTTCACTTAGCATAAAAATCTGGATATTCGTCCAGCTTGTTGCGTGCATAGTTTGCTCCTTTTTATTGCTGAGTAGTATCCCATGGTGTGGATGTACTAGTGTTTGTTTATCCATTCACCTACTGAGAGACATTTTAGTTGTTTCCGATTTTGAGCTACTATAAACACAGCTACTGTGAACAGTCAGGTACTGATTTTTGTGTGGACATACATTTTCATTTCTCTGGGATATAAAGACTCAGGAGTGCGATATCTGGGTTGTATATAAACGGAGTGTATGTTTAATTGAATAAGAAACTGCCAAACGGCTTTCCAGAATGACTACCATTTTATATTCCCACCAGCAATGTATAACTGATCCAGTTTCTCCTATCCTTGCTAGTACTTTGTATTGTCGCTTTTTAAAAACTTTTACCTTAGCCATTCTCATAAGTGTGCCATGATATCTCATTGTGGTCTTAAGTTGTATTCCCTAATGGCCAGGGATGTTGAACATCTTTCATATGCTTATTTGCCATCTGTACATCCTCTTCAGTGAAATGTCTCTTCACGTCTTTTACCCATTTCTAATGTGATTTTTAAAACATTGAGTTCTGAAAGTCTTTCATAGATTCTAGGGAGGAGTTCTTTGCCTGACATGTGATTTGCAAATATCTTCACTCAGTCTGTAGCTTGTCTTCTCATTCTCTTTGCAGAGCAAATGTTTAAATGTTGATGACATCTTATTAATAATTTTTGTTTTTCTGTTAAGAATCATGCTTTTGGTGTCTTGTCATGTCTTCAACAAGCCCTAGAGCTCCTCAGTCTGTTTCCTATGAAATCATCTAAAAATTTTGTAGTCTCCAAAGTAATACTAAAAAACCCACTGCCATCAAGTCGATTCCGACTCATAGCGACCCTATAGGACAAAGTAGAACTGTCCCATAGGGTTTCCAATGCTGTAGTCTTTATGGATGCAGACTGCCACATCTTTCTCCCACAGACCAGCTGGTAGGTTCGAACTGCTAACTTTTAGGTTAGCAGCCGAGTGCTTAACCACTGTACCACCTGGGCTCCTGCATAACAGATTCCAATATTGCCATAAAATGGCTTAGTATACAATTTCAAAAATGTAAAACAACATGAAATTTTAAAATTAAGTGAAAATTATCTTTTTTGAAAACCAATTTTCTGGTGTTTATTAGTTTTAACATGAGACTTTAAGAACTCAGAAAAAAATGAAATGCTGCAACAGTTTAAGACAGTGCACAAGGAGAAATAATTTTGTAAATTAATACATGATAACAACAAGGTTGGGACAAGTTCAAATACAAAATGGGGATTTGTATAGCCAGTTAACAGAATTCTATGCAACTCTAAAAAGTCAATTTTAAATGATGAAATGAGGTCAGATGGCCATTGAAAGTATGGCAGAAGGATTGACAGATAAAAGCATTTTCAAGGAAAGAGGTATGCTTTGATAAATGTCAACTCAGTTTCACAAAACTAAGTTAAGTATGGGTGAGGAGGTGTGAGCAAAACGATATCGTAAGTTTCAGAATAATATAGCCTGGTATTAATTATACCTATAAACTCTAACTCCATAAAATCAGAAGCTTTATTTTCCTTTAAAAAAGATTCAACAAAGCTTCTCTTAAGACTTAACTATTTTCAGTTTACCTTTCTCAATTCCTTAGTAACTTATACTTCAATCCATTATAAAACAAATGTGCCATTTCATTGAGCAAAGTCTTTTTAAAAAATATTTTACTGAGACATTTGAGCAAAATCTTTAAAAAGCTATATTAAACCAATTAAAATATTGCATAATACTGGGATTCCAAAATGAAAAATACTTCAAACTCCAACTATACACTGCCTTGTGTCTCAATATTATGTCATGGTGCTTTATAAACTGGGATGCTAAATTCAATCTGAAATGGATTTACTTGTAGTACTGAGAATACAGAAAAGCAACAAATTGATGAGATTTTTTAAATGTCTAGGATGTAGGCAGTGCTCTGCCTCACTTTTGCAGGGCAGATGATTACCCTACCATGCGCCTACAGCAATGTTTGGCAAGAACCAGAATACCAGCCACATGCTCACCCTAACAACATCTCCTGAGCATTGTTTACTTAATTCTCAAAGCTTGAACGTAAATCTCAAGAGTCCTGAGACCACCTGGGAGCAAAATCCAGACACAGACAGATAACAAACTAGCACCCCAAACATCTGTAGAAATCAGTATGCTGAGTACATACTCAAACCTTTGACAGCACTTTTTCATTACAATAAGCCCTCCCATTCAGGAGAGCATCATAATCCACCTGGACCATTGTCTCAGGAGCAGCTCAGCTTCCTTACATTGTAGATAGGCTGTAATTGCTTACCTGACTCACAGGCAAATGTCTTTGACGTTTCATCATGAAAAATAATTGCCACTGCATGCTTCTTTGTCTCTCGAGGCAGTCTGGTTATATTTTTGATGTTGTGCAGTTCAGTTACCTTGAAAGAAAAACATTCTTAACTTAGCGTACAATGTATACTTTATGTTGCAGTGCTTACAAAATGATCAGTTATCACTGTCTTAACCACTTCCCACGGCTTATTTGTACTCATTTCCAATTAACTGTAGCCAAAAACAATACAAAACAAAAGAAAAAGTCTTCTATTATGACCTCAACTTTGGTCACAGATTAGAATGCTTGCTAAAAGTGCTATGGTGGTGCAATGGTTAAGTGCTCAGCGGCTAATTGAAAGGTTGGCTGTTCCAACGCACACAGCAGCTCCACGGGAAAAAAGACCTGGTAGGACTGTAGTCAAGATGCAACTAACACCTGTCTATTGACAGAGACAGTGATTCCAAAATTTTGGGGTCATTAACGATAGGCAAAGGAGCCCTGGTGGTCCAGTGGTTAAGCACTCGGCTGCTAACTGAAAGGTCAGTGATTTGAACCAACCAATCACTCAGTGGGAGAAAGATGTGGCTGTTTGCTTCCAGAGGCCGTTCTATTCTGTCCTATAGAGTCGCTGAAGTCAGAATCGACTCAGCAGCAATGGGTAAATATGCGCAATGGACCCTGTCCTTGGAAAATGCACATAGTGTTAACAGACGCCTACAACCCCACTGCCTCACCTTGTTCCCTCTTAGAGACCCATCCATGATTTATGGACCCAGCTTAAGAAATGTTATTCATTTGGCAATTAATCAATATTTAATATATCTATGATTTTTAGCTTTTAGCTCTTTATTGGCACAAGTTATTCAGCTACATTGTGTGCTTCATTCCCCCCCCGCCCAGTTTATAGAAACAGACTAATGTTTATTTCATCAACTTCTCCACAAACTCAACATTGAAATATAATTTTGTATTAGTTTTTTCTAATTCCCCTACTCAACATGCTGAATTTCATTTTTTATTTAATATAAAAGATTTCTTATTTCTGTCAATAATGTTAGCAGAAAATAGGCAGAATTAACTAAGATAATAAACAGCCAATTAATATCTTTTTCATGGCATCCTACAAGGATATATCTGAAATAACAAAACATTCTAGTTCCTTCTCCCCCTTGCACAGTTCCCCCTATTATTTACAAGTTACATTCATGTGGTGCAATTGTTACAAGTGATGAACCAATATTAATACGTTATTATTAACTAAAGTCTATGGATAGTTTGCATTAGAGCTCACTCTTCATGTTGGAAGTAGTAAAGTGCTATAAAAAGGCATAAACATAAATAATATTTCTAATTTTTCTTATTGATATAAACCTATAAAATACTATTACAAGTAACTATAAAAATATGAAGTTTTAGACGTACATATTTTGGTTTCTCTTGGTAGCATTTAAATTTGCAATGTGTTTGAAATGTAATTTCTGTTACCATTCTTAATTGGCTGTGCATTTCATGGCTTTCAATTACATAATTCAGTTTTATGTCTAGGGCTCCAGTCAGAAAAAATGTTGATATCATTCTTTTCATAAACACATTTAAAAACATGTTGCATGTGACTATCGATCATTTTTACAGGAATATATATGAGGACACCTAGTACAATCTAAAACTAATGACTGTTAGATCTCTGTCATAATAGGAACTCGAGGAGCCCAAAGCAAAGTGCTAAATCATGCTGTATCTTCTACTTCCTGTCATTTTTTTTCCTTTATACTCGTAATAGCCACATTACTAATTGTGAAAATGCCCCTTCTGATATTTAGTATCTTTGGGATTTTGGGGCTTCTAGTATGTGTTTGAATCAATAGATATTACCGTAATAGTTCTCACACAACCCTAATGAGTTGATATTATCATCATTCCTGTATTACAGATAAGAAAGCTGATGCTCAGAGGGCTTAAGGGCATGGGTCTCCCAAAGCTACACAGCTCTTTAAGGGAGGGACCCACACCCATACTGAATGTTGACGTCTGTATGCCCAATTCCTTGAATGATTTGCTCTCTTCAGTGAATGTTCTGTAAAAAGTACTGCCTTTGACAAGGGTCTCATTTTTTACTTGTTTGATCAGTGATCAATGCTATTTATTTTATCGTACATGCTTTAACTGCAAATGAAGGACTTCGCTGAAAGGAAATGACCTAATTTCATTCATAACTCACAATGCAATGCCAGAACAATAATCAGTCACTACCTAGAGTGTTCTAAGTGCAGGAGAAAAGTATAGACACATTTAATACCTTTTTTGTTAGCTTTCATTTTTGAAGATGGTATATCTCTCTGATGATGATAAGGATATAATAGAGAAGTTGTTAAAATGATAAATTTATGACCAAAAGTCATACCCATGTCACATGAAATGATACCTGCAAAATAAGATTACTTGGCTACAGTTTTAGCAGCTTGATATTGTTACACTTTCTTCTAAAATCTTTGATGGCCTAGACTTCTAGCCTCAAAATAAGAGCAAGCTCATTGCTCAGGGCTGCTTCCCAGACTTTATAGAACACTTTTATTCTCTGTCACAGTGAGGTCTCAGTTCTGTCACCTTGCTGGAAAATTTTTTAATATCCTTTACTCATATTTGTTCTTCTCTGCTTTAATGACTTCACACAAGATTACTATGTAAAATTAAAATGGGGAAGATGAGTGATTTTAAGAAAAATAAAAGTTTGCTTCATATATACACACATATGTATATATGTACATATATACACTATATAAAATATATATGTATAATTACATATATGTATGTACAGTTCCCCTTCCAGGAAAGAAATATTAGACCCCAACATCTAATAGTTCCTGAGGGTTAAACCCTGTGGTAAATTATGAGAATTCTTTCTTCATATAATATGTGAACAATGATTCACATATTATAAATTAAGCACATTAAAGCATGTTTTCAAATAAAGTTTAACTACTGGATTTCTAAGTGGTTAAATAATTGACTCACGTGACATTTAAGTAAACGTTTCCAACACTGTAAGTGAAAGTTATATGTAAAAAAGAGATGATTTTCAAATGTTATTTTTACCTAAACAAAGGATCCTACCAAAACTAAGTTGAATCTAAAAGAAATGAAGATTATGTACTGCCTGAAAATTATGTTAGAAAGTGAGCATAGAAGTGATATACTGCTATATAAAATGCATTATATATGATATCTACTTGTACCAAACAATATCATAAAAACATTTATAATTCTGCTAAAGGGCACTTCCCCAAAAAGAATACACTAGTCAACGATAAAGCATACACTCAAAAGTTTTCAGAGCTTAGAAGAAGACTGCTTATGTTTTCAGGCAATTAAAGTTTAAATTAAATTAAACTGTGGGAGCTTACATGCTGGTGGAAGATCCAGTCAAGACTGTAGAGATCTACACTACTTAAATCCTTCTATCTCTAAAAACAGCTAAAAAAATGCAAGAAAATATTACAACAAATATTGCGGATTACATCTTTTTTGTCCTGTCATAGCAAAAACCAACAACACAAACTAACTAGGGTAGGCTAGCAAAATGCAGCCTGAACTTGAGATTCTCTAACTCCAGTGCCTCAGGTGATCTGAGGGAGGATGTAGCTCTCAGGAAGTGTTTGCTCTTCTGTGAAATGTGCATTCAGAAGTGCAGGCAGCCTCTTCAAAAGGCATTGTGAGTGTGGTTTCCAGAATACTGTAAAGCTTTTTGTTGTTACTCAGAAGTGTGATGCCACCTGCCTCAGTGGGCATGCTAAGAAATTAAAGAGATGCCAGGAAAAGCAAAGTATTAATGGAGACGAGAAAATTTAACCCCTCAGACTGTCCTGAGGAGGATGATCAAGCATTATACTAGATTACCAAAGGTTATAAAATTATACCAGAAAATGTCCTGAGAAGTTTGTACATCCTGGGAATTGTTCCTCTTTATTTCAAAATCTGTTTTTTACAATTTAAAGACATATATATATATATATACATATATATACACACACACATACATATGTTGTTGTTGTCAGGTGCCATCAGGTCCGTTCTGACTCATAGTGACCCTAAGTACTACAGAACAAAACACTGCCCGGTCCTGCGCCATCCTCACAATCATTGTTATGCTTGAGCCCATTGTTGCAGCCACTGTGTCAATCCATCTTGTTGAGGGTCTCCCTCTTTTTCACTGACCCTGTATTTACCAAGCATGATGTCCTTCTCCAGGGACTGATCCCTCCTGATAACATGTCCAAAGTATATGACATAGTTTCAC
This sequence comes from Dugong dugon, assembly GCA_030035585.1. NCBI lineage: Eukaryota > Metazoa > Chordata > Mammalia > Sirenia > Dugongidae > Dugong > Dugong dugon. The sequence goes on along the minus strand of CM057466.1, from coordinate 106,712,958 downwards.
CATCCTTGCTTCTAAGGAGCATTTTGGCTGTACTTCTTCTTTTGGCAGCCCATGGTATGTTCAGTATTCTTCGCCAACACCACAATTCAAAGGTGTCAGTTCTTCTTTGGTCTTCCTTACTCATTGTCAGCTTTTGCATGCATATGATGCAATTGAAAATACCATGGCTTGGGTCAGGCCCACCTTCGGCTTTTTTTCGCAGCAGATATGCCCAGTGCAATGCGTCTTTTGATTTCTTGACTGCTGCTTCCATGGGTGTTGATCGTGGATCCACGTAAAATGAAATCCTTGACAACTTCAATCTTTTCTCCATTTATCATGATGTTGCTTATTGGTCCAGTTGTGAGGCATTTTATGTTCCTTATGTTTAGGTGTAATCAATACTGAAGACTATGGTCTTTGATCTTCATCAGTAAGTGCTTTAAGTCCTCTTCACTTTCAGCAGGCAAGGTTGTGTCATCTGCATAATTAATACAGGTTGTTAATGAGTCTTCCTCCAATCCTGATGCCCCATTCTTCTTCATATAGTCCAGCTTCTCAGATTATCTGCTCAGCACACACACTGAATAGGTATGGTGAAAGTATACAACCCTGACACACACTTTTCCTGACTTTAAACCATGCAGTATACCCTTGTTCTGTTCAAACAACTGCCTCTTAATCTATGTACAAGTTCCTCATGAGCACAATCAAGTGCTCTGGAGTTCCCATTCTTCTCAATGTTATCCATAATTTGTTATGATCCACACAGTTGAATGCCTTTGCATAGTCAATAAAACACAGGTAAACATTTTTCTGGTACTCTCTGCTTTCAGCCAGGATCCATCTGACATCAGCAATGATATCCCTTGTTCCATGCTCTCTTCTGAATCCAGCCTGAATTTCTGGCAGTTCCCTGTCAATATACTGCTGCAGCCGCTTCTGAATGATCTTTAGCAAAATTTTGCTCGTGTGTAATATTAACAATATTGTTTGATAATTTCCACATTTGGTTTAATCACTTTTCTTGGAAATAGGCATAAATATGGATCTCTTCCAGTCAGTTGGCCAGGTAGCTATCTTCCAAATTTCTTGGCATAGATGAGTGAGCACTTTCAGAGCTGCATCCTTTTGTTGAAACATCTCAATTGGTATTCCATCAATTCCTGAAGCCTTGTTTTTTGACAATGCCTTCAGTGCAGCTTGGACTTCTTCCTTCACTACCATCAGTTCCTGATCATATGCTACCTCTTGAAATGGCTGAATGTCAACCAATTCTTTTTGGTAAATGACTCTATGTATTTCTTCCATCTTCTTTTGATGCTTCCTTCATTGTCTAACATTTTCCCCATAGAATCCCTCACTACTGCAACTGAAGGCTTGAATTTTTTCTTCAGTTCTTTCAGCTTGAGAAATGCCAAGCGTGTTCTTCCCTTTTGGTTTTCTATCTGCGGCTCTTTGCTCACGTCATTATAATACTGCACTTTGTCTTCTCCAGCTGCCCTTTGAAATCTTCTGTTCAGTTCTTTTACTTCATCATTTCTTCCTTTTGCTTTAGCGACTCGACGTTCCAGAGCAAGTTTCAGAGTCTCTTCTGACATCCATTTTGGTCTTTTCTTTCTTTCCTGTCTTTTTAATGACCTCTTGCTTTCTTCATGTCTGATGTCCCTGATGTCAGTCCACAACTTGTCTGGTCATCAGTCATTAGAAGAAGGATTGGTAGTCAGGAAATATGTCCTTGGTGATAACATGATGCCGGAGATCCCATGATAGAATTCTGCAAGACCAATGACTTCTTCACTGCAAGTGCCTTTTTTTCACCAACAGAAACAGCAATGACACATGTGGACCTTGCCAGATGGAATACACAGAAATAAAATGGACTACATCTGTGGAAAGAGACGATGCAAAAGCTTAATATCATCAGTCAGAACAAGGCCACGGGTCGACTGCAGAACAGATGGAACAGACCATCAATTGCTTGTTTGCAAGTTCAAACCAAAACTGAAGAAAATTAGAACAAGTCCATGAGAGCCAAAATAGGATATATATATATATGTATATATATCATATATATATATACACACGTACACACACACGCATATGTACGTGTATATTTCTAATTCATTTCAATGTCCTATCCTCATATTTTAACTCAGCTCTACATGAATTTACCATCCAGTAGGAAACTATTTGTTTGCTTGGACAAAAGAAACTTTTAAACTGATGTTTTAAAATGTCTCTATTAATCTAAAACCTGTTAATTTAACATAAAAATAATTACCAATATTTATTAAGATTGTGAAATCCTAGAGCTTTTCTGTAATATTCATAAAATTATCGTAGCATGTAAAATTCAATACATATTTCTGAAATACAGACTTTTTACATATTTATAAAAGCACAGGATATTGGGGTTAAAGCTTAATCAAAGCCCTGAGATAATTTTAAATGAATACAAAATTAACAGAATTTAATTGAAAGGCAAATTATTTGAAAATAATTCTGGTTGGTTTTAGGTAGCTCCAAGTCAATAAATACTTTGATCAATTATTTAAAATATCTAAAGTGTGATAAGAGATAGAGTGAAAGCCTAAATATATTTAAATGATGACTCTGCTAACTGATGCTACTTAATTTTTGTTTCAAGGAGCCATCCCTCAGCAATTCACTGCATTAAGAACAGCAAGTTCAAGGTGATACACACAGCCTTTCTTCTTTATGGCCTCATAATTTAGTTTGGGAGACGAGACTACAAGTAACAGTGATAAGCACTATGACAGAAAACAAAACTACAGAAGCACAGAGGTAGAAGATGTATGTTTTAATTTATGGATTCCGCCATGGGAGTGACACCTCGATTTTAAGTATAAATAAAAATATATAACTTCCAAACCCTAACCTCCAGCCCAACTTTATTCATATGGGTTATGTATGTTGATAATTCCCATGTGAGATATTAGAAACTATAAATTATTAAATATTTATTAAATTTATTTAAAAACAACAATAAACTCATTTCATGATAACACAAATACCATTTTAAATTAAAAAAATAATTCCCCAAATAGTGAGAAAAGTGGAAATGTTTTTACATTTTTTGCAAACTTTTTAATGTCTGGCTTAATAAGAAACAACTTGATTATTCGTATCTGCTTCTAAATGCAATCTGTTGCAATATGTTCTTCTGATTAAAAGTATATGAAGAAAATAAGGCCTCTCATAGACATGGAGTTGTAAGAGGGAAGAATATTTAAGAGCATTTTCAGCCAACTGTGGATATTCTTCTCCATCTTCAAGCTTGGCAAATGTTCTTAAAGGTTTTCCAGTGGGGAAGCTGACACCATGTCAATATAATTTTTTTGCTCTGTTCAATGAAAATTCCTAGGTCTACTTTGAACTTTCAATGGGTGTTTTAGTCATCATGGTTTTATAACATCATGGATTGGTCATTGGGAACATATTGGTCCACTGAGTTATGCAGGTCTTCCAAATGTTGACATATTTCATAATATATTATTTAAAATATTCATTATTGTCACCCCCGATCTCCTCAGAAAAATCTGTAAGTTTTGAGAAGCTGTCAAGCACAAGGATGCAGATACAAGTTTCCTAAATTTAAGGATCACTTGAAAGCTTAAATTTCAACATTCTCAATAAACACTGTCAGTGGCTTTCCTTCAAATGACAGGCTCACTTCATTCATTTTCAAGAAAATATTTGACAAATGCCCAAGTGTGAATGCCTATAGATATTCTGTCAGCTGTTCTTTCATTAAAAGTGGAATTCCTTAAGTTAAAAAAAAAAAAAAGGCTGGCTCCCTTGCAACTTCAACAATCACACAAGTGCACTTCCTCAAGAAAATCACTGCACATCAGTATGTGTTCTTATCATTTCGTCAAATAAAATATTAAAAATACATATTCAGGAATCTAGATGTAATACAATTAATTTTTACTGTGTCATCAAGTGAAATGAAATTAACATTCATTCATTCAGGGTAGTATATGACAGTAAAGAATGAAATGAGTATCAGTATTTTCTGTCGCCGTTGCCTTGATTTGTGCTGCAGTTTTACCCAGTATTGCTTTTACACCAAAACAAAGTGAGAGTAAAGTGAAAAAAGGCAAATAACGTATTAGGATTTTGATGAAAAGAGTGTTGTTTCCATGGACTACTCTGAGACCCAATGTTTCAGATATTGCCCTCTCCCTCACAACACTTGATCTGTCATAGATTTTGTTATTTCCACGTCTGGAACATTCCACTTCTGAAACATTCCTTTTATTTATTCTTTGCAGTTCATGACGTCACCATTCCTTCAGACCCTCATTTTTTTCTTATCTGAAATATTTCCGTTATTTTCCCATTAGCCTACACACTTCTTGCCTTCCATCGTATTGTTCACACTGCTTCCTATTATTAAACATTTAAACATGCCCCTTGCTGACATCAAACCATTTAACAACACCTGAAAAATAAAGTCCTGACCCCACAGCCAGGCCTTGAAGACACTCAGTGATCCAGTTCCTACCTGCATATCTCATCTCGTCTTTCTCCATAACCCTGAACACAAATTATGTTCCAGCCATGTACAAAATCTTTCAGTTCTCCTGAATGAAAAGTGTGAAATTTACAGACTACGCAGACTTTCACATATTCATTTGCCTGGAGCACCCTGTCCTTGCATTTTCTTGTCACTCTTCAAGAGCAACGCACATGTCTTCCCTGAGTGATGCACACAGGGTTAATAACTCCTTTCTGGGTAGGCTCACTCTCAACACCTTGATATAGTGACTTGAACTCAGGAGCTTTCTTGGCTCATTATGCAACCTATTTGTGTTCTTATACTGGACGTAGTAAAGATAGTTATTGTTGCATTAATTCATGTCATTTATTAATTCTTTATATAAATGGACTACAGCATAGGATTATTTATTTATTTTGATTCTGTGCTGTTCACAATAAAGACCTGTAAACCAGCTGCCCTCCAGCTGACTCCGACTCATGATGACCCCATGTGTGTTAGAGTAGAACTGTTCTTCACAGGCTTTCAATGGCTGATTTTTCAGAAGTAGATCTCCAGGTCTTTCTTCTGAGGCATCTCTGGGTACACTCTAACCACCAACCTTTCAGTTAGTAGCCAAGCATGTTAACCATTTGTACTACCCAGGGACATCTGCTAAATGACTACTTCTTTCATATGCCATGGGAAAAGTAAAGACTAAAGAATAGGATTTGCAGGGGTGGTGGAATATCTTGGAAAAAGCAATAATGGTGCCACAACATGAAAAATATAATCAATGTCATTGAATTTTAAATGTGGAAGTTGTCATACTGGCGACTGTTTCAGTGTATATATTTTCAACATACTTTAAAAAAAAAATAAGAAGAAATAGAAAATAATAGGCTTTGCTGCTTTGGGCTGTTTGCTCTAAGAGGAAAAGCATACTTGGATGTTTCAAGGAGTTGTATATAGAAGACCAAACAACAGAAAGAAAAACTTTGTTTCAGTTCTAATGCAACATGGTTGATTAGATTTTACTTGCCCTGCTACTTGATAACTGGAATCATCTATGGGCTGAAGAACATAGCGATATTTTCTTCAGTGAAGCTGATTTTTTCAGAGTGATTTTACTTGCATATTTAGCAACAATTAGAGTAAGAAAATTAAGATTTACTGCACAATTTAAAAATCAGATGTTATGCATCTTTCCCCTTAGACCAACTCTACAAATTAAGCTAAATATTGGCATTCAGCACAGATCATCCTCACTATTGTAAAACTGCATTTGTAATATGTAGATAGGCAGCATGCAGTACACACAAAAATAGGTGAAAATATAATATTTCTTGAAATTACTAGTAGTTCTAAAGTGCCTCTTTTCTGCTTATTGTCAGGGCAATTGGGATTAGATACTTGCTTATTTAGGTACTTGATTTCTTTTTAAATCTAATTATCTCCTGAAGACTGTAAGAAAATTAACTTTTTTTAAAAGTAGATTTAAATGAATTAGAATATCTGAAATATATTATAATTTTACTGATAATTCTTATTCATTTTACTAATAATTTTTATTAATCCCAGTATTTTACTAATCTTCTATGGTTGTCTTAAAAAGTCAAAGTTTTTATTTTTATAATAATATAGTACATTTTAGGAATAAGTTTAATAAAACTTTATTATGATAGAAAATATTGATTTTCTGGTAAGAAAATAAGTTAGGGATTTTATTGAATTTGTTTATTATTATTACAATTAGCGCACATCAACTCTTTGTGTGTGAGACCTTAACTTTTATAACAACTTAGAGATTGGTATTACACCATAAATTGTATGCTTCAATATATAGATGATAATATTTACAAAGAGATTTTACTAATGCTTTCCTTCCAATTAAATTACATCAATTTTCTTGTAGCTGCTTCCTTAACTTTGCCTCCTGCTGCTGATGAATATGTACCACTGAAAAATATCAATATAAATTTATTCTTAAAGCTGCCTGTGATCTGATATGGTCCTCCCATCTTCACTATTTGAATATCCCAACATGTTCACTATCCATACTTACAAGTTTTATCTTTTATATCTTTGGCAGATTTAAGATCTCTCAGATATTAAACCATACTGTGAAATGTGTCATCTGGAAACTAATTACTATGGATAAAATGTTATTAGAGTTGGAATTAACCACAAAAGTCACTGTTGGCTGTCTCCAGCTCCTTCTTTCTTACCAGAACCTGATTTGGTCGCTCATCTATCCCTTCTTCATGCAGTCCATGTCCCATAGCAATGACAAAGAACTTGTTTTCAAAAGGTCATGGTCTCCTTGCTGGTGATTGGTTCAGGAAAGAGAATATGACCCAAACATGGCTAATGAGATGTGAAGAGAATTTTTCTGGTTGGCTTCTGATAAATGTTTCTGACCTAAGGAGAGCCTCAGGATGAAACTAGCCCACTTTCCCACTGGATGCTGTCCTGTGTACACGTAATAACTCACAAATGCTACAGCTACTATTTTACTAAATTGAGGGTGCAGACAACCCTAAGGATGGCAGAGCAAAGATACAGAAAAACCTCAGGTCCTTAAATTTCATTGTTGAGCGAGAGTTACTGAGTCAATGTACCCTGAAGCCAGTTTCTTCTTCTGCACATGCTGTAACATGTAATACTGCAATTTTAAAAAGTAGTTTGAGTTGGAGTTTCTGTTACTTGTGGCCAAAAACATTCTAAGTGATAAAGTAACTTCAGAGCTAAGCTTTCCTCATTTTACAAATGGGAAATGGCTGTCACAAGTTAGTTGAATGCATAGCCAGAATAAGGGTCCATGTCTCCTGTTTCTTGGTCCAGTGCGCTTTCTGTCAATTTATGTAATAACCATTGGTCTGAAAAGCACGCAATTTATTAATGGCAAATAAGGCTGATCAAGAAGTCATTACAGGAAGGAAAATTTAACTGTAAAAGAGGCTCAAACTGTAGGGATGGTGGAAGGAAGCCTAGGAAAACCTGATTATCTTACTCCAAGTAATTTTGAGGCAGTAAATATTATAAAAAAAGGAAAAAAAACTATAAGTTTGAGAAATTAATACATAGGGAAAATAAGCATTTTAATAGGAAATCTGTACACTTCAACTTTCTCTCAATTTGCATGTGCAAATTTAGCATGTCTAGTAACATGCTTCCCTGACTCTAAGAACTAAAATGACATGAAAACAGCTCAGTCAGCTACACCACTCTTAACTTTGAGTGCAACAGCTTTACTACACAGATATTAACAGTTACTATACAACTACTTGAGCCCTAATGGCACAGCGGTTAAAGAGCTCAGCTGCTAACTAAAAGGTTGGCAGTTCATATTCACCAGCCGCTCCTTGGAAACCCTATAGGGTAGTTCTACTCTGTCCTGTAGGATCACTATGTGTTGGAGTGGACTCAATGGCAACGGATTTGGTTTTGGTGTTTTGGTATACAGCTACTATGGCTTTACTTAGTTGATGTACGAAACCAAAACTTTTATTTATTGTAATGGGTTGAATAGTGGCACTCAAGAAGATACGTTCAGATCTTAGCCCCTGAACCTGTGAAGTGTAGTGGGTTGAATAGTGGCACCTGAGAAGATACGTTCAAATTTTAGCCCCTGTACCTGTGAATGTGACCTTATTTGGGAAAGGGGCCTCTGCAAATGTAAATAAGTTTAGGATCTTGAGATGAGACCATCCTGAATTTAGGGTAAGCCCTATCCAATGACAGATAACCTTAGGAGAAAAGGGCAGAGGGAGAATTGACACAAAGATACTAGGGAGAAGGTCATTTGAAGATGGAGGTAAAGATTGGAGTGATGCCATCACAATCTAAGGATCTCCGGGAGACAGGAGGATGGGCTAGGAAGAGGCAAGGAAAACATACTTCCCTAGAGTCTTTGGGGAGAGTGTGGCCCTGAAGACACCTTGATTTTGGACTTCCAGTCTTCATAACTGTGAGACAATAAATTTCTACTGTTTTAAGCCACCAAGTTTCTGGTAATTTGTGATGGCAGCACTACGAAATTAACACAAATGTACAGAACTATTTCATGATGAACAGTTCTTTTTGTGTTATAAAGTTAATATTCTTGAATACAAATAAAATGAAAGACAAAAAAGTCCCTTAAATTTTGTATAGTCACATTTCCTATATTAATTTCTTAAAGAGCAAGGGATACATTTCTATATATTTTATGTCACATAAAGGCATTAAGGAAAACCTGGTGGCATAGTGGTTAAGAGTTCGGCTGCTAACCATAAAGGCTGGCAGTTTGAATCCACCAGGCACTCCTTGGAAACCCTATGGGGGCAGTTCTACTCTGTCTTATAGGGTTGCTATGAGTTGGAATCGACTTGACGGCAATAGGTTTGGTTTGGTTTGGCTTTAAAGATGTTAAGGGGCCCTGGAGGTGCAGTGGTTAAGTGCTCAGCTGCTAACCAAAAGGCTGGCAGTTTGAATCCACCAGCTGCTCCTTGAAAACCCTATGGGGCAGTTCTACTCTGTCCTATAGGATTGCTATGAGTTGGAATGGACTTGACAGCAAGAAGTAAAGGCTTTAAATATGTTTTGTTTGTTTTTTTTTACCTTTTTTTTGATTAACCAAAAATTCACACAGCTCTGTAATGTAGTGCTTTAGTTACCTAGCGCTATTGTAACAGAAATACCACAAGCAAGTTGCTTTAAAGAAAATAAATGTATTTTCTCACAGTTCAGGAGATTGTTGTTATTAGGTGCCATTGAGTTGGTTCCAACTCATGGTGACTCTCTGTACAACAGAGTGAAACACTGCCTGTTCCTGTGCCATCCTCATGATCCTTGTTATGCTTCAGCCCATTGTCACAGCCACTGTGTCAATCCATCTCATTGAGGGTCTTCCTCTCTTTCACTGACCCTCTAACTTTACCAAGCATGATGTTCTTCTCCAGGGACTGATCCCTCCTGATAACATGTCCAAAGTATGTGAGATGAAGTCTCACCATCCTTGCTTCTAAGCAGCATTCTGGCTGTGCCTCTTCCAAGACAGATTTGTTCTTTATTCAGACAGTCCATGGTATATTCAATATTCTTCACCAACACCATAATTCAAAGGCATCGATATTTCTTCGATCTTCCTTACTCGGGTGGTTAGAAGTCTAAATTCAGGGCACTGGCTCTAAGGCTCTCTCTGCGGGCTCTGGAGGAAGGTCTTTGTCTCTTCTAGTATTCCTTGTTTCCTTGGTGATCTTCACATGGCATTTATCTTCCCTCCTTTGTGCTTCTTTATCTCTGTGTCTATGCTATTCCTTATAACTCATGACCTCATTAACATAAGAAAGAAAACCCTATTCCCAAATGGGATTATATCCACAGGAATAGGGTTTAGGATTCCAACTTGTATTTGCGGATGGGGGGGGGAGGGCGGGGAAACAATTCAATCTGTAACATGGCGTTCCCATAGAGGCTGGGTGAATGACAAATGGACAGTCACGGAGAGGTGAAGGTCCACTAGGCAAGCGCTCCTGTCATCGAACTCTGCCAGGGTTTCAGGGGCAAACTTCGTGATATCATCATAAATAAAGGTCATAAACCAGAAAGTCTTTCCTTGAAAAACTAATTTATGAACATTCAGTGGGCCCACAGCAAGGCTGACCTGTTACTGAGCTGCTAAGCTTCTCACCTTTGGGCTTTTTATCTTCTCTCAAGTAGGGAACCAGTGATTAGGAGTGGAATAATCTACCTCCAGAAGAAGAGGTAAGTAAGAGGACCAGGTGTAAAGGTTTGATGCTCCACAGGCATTGGTCCTGCTCAGTTCTTTGCCTTGTTTATAATCTATATGTGGCCAAAAGTAACTTCTCTTTACTGATTTGGGCACATTGACAGGGAACACGGAAGTAGCCCCATGGAGACCTGTCACCAACCAAAAACATCAGGACAAAGAATGCTGGAGAAGACCATCAGTGGTGCCCACTTTCTTCCCTGCAATAGACAATGAAAAGTCCCCAATCTGTCCTCTTCAAACAGATAAACAATTTCTTTGTACAAACACCTTTATCTCTCTATGGTCTGTAATCAAAATTGTTGGTCATTTTCACAACGATCTTGTGAAAATATGTGGCTAATTTTAAGCAAGTCATTATACTGCTGTAATTTCTGTAACTGTTTCTTGCTGGTATTTCTGGAATCAAACCATAGGAAAAGGTACCAGTTGAATGAAGAAGTTCAATGCTCATTGCACACATCTGACAGCTAGAAGGAACTATCATGAGTTGCCCAAAATTGTTGAGCCTCCATTATATATAAGACAGAACATACCACAGAAAGAAGGCAAGTACCAATGCCATGAAAAATAATTAATGGCAACTCTAAGGACACTTGCTACAAAAATATTGCTGCAGCTGTTGAAAACACACAAAGCTATGATTAGGTACAAACCATGCTGACATACATAAACCTTTAAAAATGTCATAAGTGTGGGTTCCAACCAGGAAAAAAAAAAGGGAAAGTCTAAGATAGACTGCTTGTATGTTAAGACTTTGTATCAATCTGTGAATGGCACCCAAGGTCATATCATGGTTATACAGACAACCCACCAAACTCAGTTCTCAGGCAGCACTGTACGAACGGGAAGATAATGCAATCCATCCATACACCCCACTCTAAGTGGTTTGGAAAGCACATTGACTTTTACCAGGTAAATTATACAATTCAGTGAGAAACAAAGGGAAAAACTGTAACCTAATCACATGTGATAAAATCATCCCACAGTTCACAAAGAAGTTAAATAGTAAAACTGCACTTCTCATAAATGGAGATATAGAAGTCCTGTAAAATAGAATAAAGTCAAGCTATTCTATATTGTCTGTACAGACATACACACACACATCTACTATCAACAACAAAAAAGACATTTTGTTTACTGTTTAACTTTTTTTTAAATTATTGTGCTTTAAGTGAAAGTTTACAATTCGTCTCTCATACAAAAAATTTATATACACACATTGTTATGTGACCCTAGTTGCTCTCTCTGTAATGTGACAGCACACTCCTCCTTTCCACCCTGGATTTCCCGTGTCCATTCAACCAGCTCCTGACCCTCTCTGCCTTCTCATCTCGCCTCTGGGCAGGAGATGCCCATTTAGTCTCACGTATCTACATGAACTAAGAAGCACACTCTTCATGAGTATCATTTTGTGTCCCATACTCCAGTCTAATCTTTGTCTGAAGAGTTGGCCTCAGAAATGGTTTCACTTTTGGGCTAACTGAGAGTCTGGGGGCCATGTCTTCCAGGGTCCCTCCAGTCTCAAACAAACCATTAAGTCTGGTCTTTTTACTAGAATTTGAGTTCTGCACTTCATTTTTCTCCTGCTCCATCAGGGACTCTCAGTGTGTTCCCTGTCAGGGCAGTCACTGGTGGTAGGTGGGCACCATCTATTTCTTCTGGTCTCAGGCTGATGAAGTCTCTGGTTTATGTGGCCCTTTGTGTCTCTTGGGCTACTACTTTCCTTATTTTTGGTGTTATTCATTCTCCTTTGCTCCAGGTGGGTTGGAACAAATTGATGCATCTTAGATGGCTGCTCATCAGCTTTTAAGACCCCAGATGCCACTCACCAAAGTGGGATGCAGGACATTTTCTTAATAAACTTTGTTATGCCAATCGACCTAGATGTCCCCTGAAACCATGGTCCCCAGACCCCTTCCCCTGCTACTGTGTCCCTCAAAGTGTTTGGTTGTATTCAGGAAAATTCTTAGCTTTGATTTAGTCCAGTTGTGCTGACTTCCCTTGTAGTGTGTGCTGTCCTTCCCTTCACCTAAGATAATCCTTGTCTACTATCTAGCTGGTGAATACCCCTGTCCCTCCCTCCCCACCCTCATAACCATCAAAGAATGTTTTCTTCCATGTTGAAACCCTTTTATCTATCTTTCCCCATCTCTGCTAGCTTGCTTTGTTGCTTGCTCAATCTGCTTTTTTTTTTTTTTAATTGAACTTTAGATGAAGGTTTACAGAACAAACCAGCTTCTCATTAAACAGTTAGTACTTAAATTGTTTTACGGCATTAGTTAACAACCCTATGACATATCAGTACTCTCCCTTCTCGAACTTAGGTTCCCTATTACCAGCTTTCCTGCCCCCTCTTGCTTTCGAGTCCTTACCCTGGTCTGGTGTGCCCCTTTAGTCTCGTTTTGTCCAATGGATCTGTCTAATCTTTGGCTGAAAGGTGAACCTCTGGAGTGACTTCATTACTGGGCTAAAAGGGTGTCCAGGGGCCATATCTTAGGGTTTCTCCAGTCTCTGTCAGACCAGTAAGTCTGGTCTTTTCTTTAAAAGTTAGAATTTTGTCCTACATTTTTCTCCTGTTCTATCTGGGACCCTCTATTGTGATCCCTGTCAGAGCAGTCAGTGGTGGTAGCTGGGCACCATCTAGTTGTACTGGACTCAGTCTGGTGGAGGCCATAGTAGTTGTAGTCCGTTAGTCCTTTGGACTAATCTTCCCCGTGTCTTTGGTTTTCTTCATTTTCCCTTGCTCCTGAAGGAGTGAGACTAGTGGAGTATCTTAGACAGCTGCTCACAGGCTCAAAAAAGACATTTTAAAAAAAACATTTAGGTTATTTATAACAACTGACCAGTAATGAGGTAATAAGAAAGCCTTAATAAATTAAAAAAGCCAATATTATACAGATTCCATTCTATGGCCATAATACCATATAATTAGAAATTTATAACAAATGGTTAATCACTGTACTTTTATGCAAATAACATGTGCTTTCTACGTTTGTTTGCCAATAGCACCCTCCCCCCCCCCCCCCCCGTGAGGTATTTTCGTAAGCACTGTTATGCTAATTTTTTACATGTTTCTGTAAAAAAAAAAAAAAAGAAAATTAGCATAGCATGCTTATGAAAATACCTTGCACGGGGAGGGCATGATTGGCACACAAACGTTGAAGGGGCTGTAAAAAAAAAAAAAAAACAATTGGCATAGTAGTGCTTACGAAAATACATTGTTGTGGGGAGGGCTAGTTGGCAAACTAACATAGAAGGCATGCATTATTTGCGTAAAAATATGGTAACTAGCCCATACATATGAAAACTAAACAAAATATATCTAGAGAACATACGGGTTGAAAAAGAAGTTATAAGTTAAATTACTAGATGCTTTGGTTTTAATGAAAATGAAATGTGTTAAAATTTGAACGAAGAAAATATGTAGCTTTAAAAAATACTTCTCATGAACAGAAAAGGTGGAAAACAAAGAACTTAAGCATTTAATTGAAGAAGTTTAAAAAAAAAGCAACAGCATTTTCAGAATGAAAGATATAATAAAGGGCAGAAATCAGTGAAATGAATTTAAAAAAACCAAGATGTTCAACAAAACCAAAAGCTCCATCTGAAAGGATGAATAAAGGAGACTTCTAGCAAGTCAGATCAAAGAAAAAAAGAGAAGGTGAAAATAAGTCAAATACAGGATGAAATGAGGAAAACTCAATGCAAAAATTTAAATATCAAAGGAAGCTTGTGGACTGCATGCTAATTAATTAAAAATATAGGTTTTATATATATATATATATATATATATATATATATACACACACACACACACACACACATACATACATTTAGAAAAATACAAAATGCTAAAACTGGCAATAGAAAAAAATTTAAAACAATGTACTCATTTCTTGAAAGCTCTATTTATAGACAATTTCACAACTGAGTTTTACCAAGCTTTCAAGGGACAGTGAATTATTATCTTCTGAAGGTATTCCAGAAAACTGAAAAAGAGCAAAAGTTGCTTAGTTTCTGGCACCCTTTTTTCATATTGATCCCAAAACCAGATAGGAAAAATATAAAAATTATATGGCTGCATTGTATTTATAAATGGGGAGGGGAGGACCCTAACATGAAAGTCAAGTTTATCCCAGGAGTGAAAGTATAGTTAACATTGGAAAGTCTATCAACGTAAGTCTCAAAATTAATTGACTAAATGATAAAAAAAAAAATCACACGACTACCTCAGCAGATCAAAAAAATAACATCACTGATAAAGTTCAACACTTTCTATGAGAAAAACTCTTACTATAACAGGAATAGAAGGGAACTTCCTTAATTTAAAAGATTACATACCGAAACTTAATTTTATTTCATGCTGAAGCATTAGACACATTCCATTTATTACTGGAAACATGACAGTAGTGGTCTTTATCAGGTCTACAATATGATACAAGTTCTGGCCAATAAGAAACAGGAAAACAAGAAGAATAGGGAAGGAGGAGATAAAACTGTCAATATTTGCAGACAATATGATCATTTACACAGAAACACTAACAGAATCAACAGAAAAGTAAACTATTAGAAACAATAAAAATATTCAGCAATGTTGACAGGTAACAGTCAACTCAAAACATCAAAAGGATTTTTCTATACCAGCAATTATTATTTAGCAAATAAAACTATAGCTCTATATTAACAACAAAAACCTATAAACTATCTAGGTGTTGCTTTGGAGAAACATTTAAAATACTGTTAAAGGACTGAGAAGAAAAGCTGAATGAAAGGAAGGACCTACCAGGCTCTTGGATGAGAATAAAGTTCCATAAGCAGGTAAGGTAACTTTGGAAAACAAGAGCCAACAGAGTGGCTGAGAGACAGTTGCCCTACCAAATGTTACAAGAGGGTATGATGCATGGCATTTTAAAACTGTTGTGTTTTGGTGGCACAAGAACAAACCAGAAGATCAACAGAATAAAACAGAGAACTCAACAACATACCCGTGTGTGTGTGTGTTGGGGGGGCGGTAAGAGTACAAAATATACGTTGACGCAACAATTGAGAGAATAAAAGGTTTAATAGATGGGTTTGTGAAGACTGGCTTCCCAAGTAGTAAAAAATAAAATGAAAATCCTATCTAATTCCATATAGAAATATGGACTCCAGGTAGATGAAAGGCAAAAAACATTAAAGACAAAACTACAACGCTAATGAGTAAAATGTAGGATAATATCTTTGTGATATATGGGGTGGGGAAGTACTTCTTAAAGAAAGTACTGGAGCCCAAACCATGACAGCTTTGAGTACACTGAAATTACAGATTTTTTTTTTTTTTTAATATTTTATTGTACTTCAGGTGAAGGCTTATAGAACAAACAGTTTCTCATGTAACAGTAGTATACATGCTGTTTTATGACTTTGGTTAACAACCCCACAACATTTTAACCCTCTAAATTCTCAGCTTTTTTTTTTTTTTTTTTTTTGGTGAAAATACACATAGCCAAAGATACACCATTTCAAAACTTTTTACGTACACATTTAAGTGACATTGACTACGCTCTTCTAATTGTGCTGTTATTCTCACTTAAGATGAAGGCTTACAGGACAAAATCGCCTCCCATTTAACAGTTACTACAGATGTTGTCCTATAACAATGGTTAACAATCTCACAACACATCAACAGTATCCTTACTCAACCTTGTGTTCCCTATCATCAGCTTCCTACTCCCCTTCTGCCTTCTGGCCCTTGTCACTGGACTCCTGTACCTTGTCAGCCTGGGAGTGGACAGCCCAGTAAAACCAAATGAAATTACAGATTTTTGTCTGTTGTAGGACAGCATACACAAAGTGAACAGACAGCGGATAAAGGAGGGGAATTATTTATAATGCCTAAAACTGAAATAAGACTACTGCTTAGAACAGACAACAGATTACTGCAAAAAAAGCAAGAGAAATATAGAAACTCCAGCAGGAAGATGGACAAATGATCTGATCTGGTAATTCCTGGAAGAATAAATCCTAACAGCTAACAAGCTGGGATGAGTTCCTCAAACTCACTCTGAATAGAAAAGTGCATGTTAAAACAACAATTGGATATCATTTTATACCCATTAGATTTGGAAAAGTTAATGAGTAATGCAAAGTATCAGTAAGATGTGAGAATACAGAACCCTCATGCACTGGTAGATGTATAGAATAGAGCATCCATTCTGGAAAACCATCTGGTAGTCCTTATTTAAGTATTTACAAATATTTAACACAATGACTCATCCCCTTTATATACCCCAGAACATCTCTCACATTGGGTTATAAGGGGACAATGCAACAAGCTTAATTACGGCATTGTTAGAGGTAATGAAAAGTTGCTAGCAATCTAGTTTCTTTCACTTGGAAAACGGAGAAGTAAAATACAGTGGGTACAAATGGTAAAAAAGGAGAAAAAAAGGAGGTATCATGTAGCAGCTAAAAGCCACTGGCAAAATGAGAGTACATCTTAAAAACCACAGTGCTGCATGAATAAAAGGAAGAAACAGAGTAAGACTTATGACACAATGGTATCTAAGTTAGCAATGCAGTACATGCACAAGAAATCAACAGCGCACATTTGTAAGGATCATACAAATACAAACATTCCCATCAAACCCATCATGATTGAGGAATGGGAATAAAATAGATTAATCAAATATTATAGAAATATATGATGATATCATCCATTAATTTAGCAAGATGATTAACTTAACCCTTGTATCTGAGTTCTACAACCCTAAAAAAAAGAAAGAAGAAAGGACAGAAGAGAGGGAAGGATGGATGGAGGGAGGAATAAAAGTAGAGAGATTCATATCCCAAAGGAAAGTCAATCTAATGATGTGTGAAATTCTAGCAGGTCAGCCATTATGAACAATTACATACCTATTACAACGTACATACCATGTGCTCTGAGTTAGTCTTCAATCTGGCTGTCTAGTACAGCCCGGTATATGATACCTCTTAACATAAGTAATGGGAACAATTATGTTCCTCTAACACAGGAGACGGAGTGGAAAAGAGTGTTGGTATGATCATCAATACATATCAGTTCCAAAAAGCACAAAAAATCTGAGAGGCTATAGTTACTTTCCTATGATTATAAGACCAACTTTACGTGTGATCTATGAGTTAACTGCCTGTCATATTTGGCTAAGGTTTACCTGCACATTTACAGCATTTAGATATGTTATCAAGATTACTGACACATTTTTATTCAGTTGGAAATTTGTCTAGCTTCAAGTAACAGAAAACCCAATAATGATTTAAACCAGGGGTTGGCAAACTACAGCCTATAGGCCAAATTTAGTCTATTACTAATTTTTGTAAATAAAGTTTTATTGGAACACAGCTATGCCCATTTGTTTACCTATCATGTTTGGCTGGTTTTGCATTAGAAAGGCAAAGTTGAGAAGCTGGAACAGAGACCAATAAAAGCCCAAGATATTTACAATCTCGCCTTTTTACAGAAAGAAGTTTGCTGACTCTTGATATAAGCAAACAGAGCCTTATTTTCCTCACACAAGAACTCTGGAAGTAGGCAGCTATTGATGTTGGTTCAGCAGCATTCCAGACCTATATCTCTGTCCTTGTCTTAGCAGTTCTCTCATTGTTTATATCCTCATGGTCACAATACAGCTGCTGCATTTCCAGCCATCATGCTTTCAATTTAAGAAAAAGGAGAAAAGGACACTGCTGGCCATATCAGAAAATGTAAAATTCTTTCACCGCTTCTAGCAGACTTTCACTTATATCACATTGGCCAGAAATATGCCCACTAACTGCAGGAAGGCTAAGAAAGCAGTCATTCAGCTTTTTCAGTCTCTATCGTGGAGATGGGAAAGGAAGAAGTAGGTTGGTTACAATTGGTGTCGAGTTAGCAATTAAGTTAAATCCATGCCTGAATCATCAAAGTTGCCTCGTTTCACTTCAAATATGATGTCTATAATGTATATATCTCTTCTGGGCAACTAGGGACAAGCTGTTCTTACACTTTTGCCGGCCTAAAAAAATCCCTGCCCAAATGAAAGATAAAAACAAAAATTTAAATGGCAAGCCTCTAGAGTTAGATCACAACATAGAACTTCAGAGCGGCATTCCCTGCTCCCTTGAATGAATACTCTGAAAAAATGTATAAACAAACCTATAGATTTTCTGAGTGATGCACTAACTTTGACGAATGTATTTCCATTGATTAGAGAAAGTGTCATCACAGAGCTGGGCAGATTGAGCTCTGAGCCTCACCAAAAAGTTACCAACCACTGGGCCAGACTACGGCAACACACGGGTACCAGTGGTAGGCAGAATTCTGAGATGGCCCTCAAGATTCCCCAGTCTATGCTGTACATGGCCCTGTATTAGGTTATGTTTATGATGCACTTGACCTTAAGGAAGGAAGATTATCTGCTGAGCCTGACCTAATCACATGAGCCTTTTCAAAGCATAGAATTTTCCCTGGTAACAGAAGAAGTAGTTAGAGAATTTCCAAGTGTAAGATGGATTTAATGTGTCTGGTTGCTGGCTTACAGATGCAGGGAACCACACGTCAAGGACTGGGGACAGCCTCTAGTTGCTGAGATCAGCCCCTTGTAGACAGCCAGCAAGGAAGTGGGGACCTCAGTCTGATAGCTGAAAGGAACTGAATTCTGCCAACAACAGGAGGAGCTTAGAAGCAGATTTTTCTCCACAGCTGTCAGACAAGAGCTCAGCCCGGTAACAACATGATTTCAGCCTTGTATAACTCTGAGCAAGGAACCCAGCCACACTGGGCCAGACTTTTCATCTATGTAACTGTAAACAAATGGATGTTTACATTTGTGGTAACTTCCTACACAGCAATAGAAAACTAACAACAGTCCCTCAATTTATTGTTAGTGACCGAATTGCAGAAAAAGATTCAACCCTTGGGGACAATGATGAGCCTGACCAGATCTGCTTACCTGCAAGACAGAACTGGAGTAAAACATGGGAAGTTGAGTTATTGGTCCACCATCAGGGAGTTCACTACACCAGTTCTAAAACCATGAGAATATCATGGTAGCCCCAAGCCTAGGGGAATATCACCTAGAAGGACAATTTTTGGTACGCCAAACCAAGTCCTTTAGAAGAGGAGGATAAGGAAAGACTAAAGGAGAATTCAAGGCTACCGAAAACCAGCTTAAATTTTAATTTTATAGCATACTTGATATTTAAATATGATTACCTTGATTCAAAGACACAGAAAAGTAGAATAACGGAGAATTTTTTAAGCAAACATTGATTCTATTTCTGCTTCTCCCAAACAAACAAAACTTGTTTCTCTGAATACTGTACAGCAGAAATTCAACCATCTTTTCAGGTGCTCAAATTACGTGTGACCATTCTGAGTAGAAAAAATAGAACATTTATCAATAAGACATGTAATTTCACTAAGTCTCAAAGCCCACAGTTCTCTAAATAAAGAAACTTTTTGCATCAATAAAATCAGTTTAGTGGTTGCCCTTTGATATGTAACTAATGGTTAATTAAAATTTTACTGTTGTCTTAAATAGAAGCTATAGATGTAAAAGGCTTTAAATTTTTTAAAATACTATATGATATGAAACAGCATTATTTATAACAAAAGATACTAAATAGATATCAATAGTGAAGTGCAAAATATTAATTCAAGACTGAATTTTCACTGAAATATTTTTCAACTTGTAAGCTGTAAATATGCATTCATTGCTTGAGGTATAATATATAATTTTATCATTCATGGTAGAAAAACAATTTACCCTCAGTGAACATTATGAAATAAGCATTTCTCTTGTTGTATCTGTCAAATACTGAACTATTAAGCAGAATTTGTTAATGGGTAAAAAGGAGATTTTTAAAAACCAAAATGCATTCATGATATCTTGTGAAATAATAATGAAGGGCATAGGAGCTCAATCCATTAAATAAATGTAAAAAATATTCCATAAATGATGGAAATAAAATCATAATATAATTGTGGTATTAAATAGCTGATTTACTGAGTAAAATGCCTTTCTGTAATTACAAGCTGCTTTATCATCCAAATTGATCTCAAAAGATTTCTGAGGTTGGTATGAACTTTTCCCTGATTTCCAAGATGCAAAATCTAAGGCAGAAATTATTTTTACCACCACAGTGGCTTTACAGTTTACATATTATCTTACATGCAGGTATCATCTCACTTTCTGAACTACAGTATTACTATGTTCATTTTAGAGGTTGAAAAGTGAGGGAAGTATAATGTTAAAATTATACTATGTTGTTTCTTATACAGTACCATTTATGAATGGCCACCTTGGAAAAGAAAAAGGGATAGTTTTAATGAGTAGAATAGAGACAGTAGTTTTGCTAATGTAAATCATCCTGTTGCATACTGTAAGTCAAGTCCAGGTCAACCATACGGTATATTCTGAGTGCAAGTCTATATTTTTCTGTGAACAGATCACTGCTGCAGAGCAACTGGTCACATATAACAATCCCAGTTACTGGGTTATTTATTTTTCATGGTATCCTCAAGCTTTTCAGAAAAATACTTATTGGAGATACCATTCATCTTAGATTCAAATTTGATTTTAATTTTATAAAGTTTTCATCAACCTCAGTTCAAATATTATGTAGATCAAGTTTAGCTCTGGGAGGTCCCTATCATTTTGAGATGACAGCTTTCATCTCCTCCATCCTAAAGTCCCAGTGCCAGGTCACGACCAGCCCATCTCTGTCAGGGACACTCACTCTCCACAGTGTATCATGCCATGGCCATTTTTCTTTTCCTTCCTTTCATCTACATAAAAACCAACGATTCATACTCCACTTCATTGTGTACTCTCTCAGTGACTAGTCAGCGATCAGATAATGTGAGTAACACTCTCCATAAATGATCATGGGTTAACGTATGACTGTCCCAGGAATCCATGTGTGTGTTAACAGTGCTTGCGTTCAAAAGACTGAGACCTTTTCATTGCAATCTGAGATTACAGATCAATGAATAAATAAACAGATGAATGAACAAATGGATATGATGCCTTAACCCAAATAAATGATGACCATTATGGGAACTTCAGGCAGATATTTCTAAAGACATCAATCCTTTGAAAACCCTTCATATCCTACAAAGAGTACACAGAATTATTTCTCCATGGAATCAAACTGAGAATGCTTAGTATGACACACTGTGTACATGTAATGTTTCTACAATCACCAATGCTTTTGCTTCTAGCTTTAAGTAATATTATAGATAGCTGCTATCAAGTCGACTCCAACTCATGGTGACTCCATGTACAACAGAACAAAATGTTGCCCCGTCCTGCGTCATCCGCAAAATTATCAGCATGTTCGAGTCCATCACCGAAACTCTTGTGCCAATCCATCACACCTACACTCTCCCTCACCCTCACTGGCCTTCTCCTTCACCACATATGATGCCCTCCTCCAGCAATTGATCCCTCCTGATGATGTATCAAAAGCAAGCATGTCAGACTATGTTCTGTTGTGATCCATAGGTTTTCACTGGCTAATTTTTGGAAATAGGTTGCCAGTCTTTCTTTCTAGTCTGTCTTAGTCTGGAAATTCCACTGAAAGTTGTACAGCCTGGGTTACCCTGCTGGTTATTTGAAATGCCAATGGCATAGCTTCTAGCATCATACTAACATGCAAGCCATCAGAGTGACAGACAGGTGGTTGAAGTAATTATTTATAGGTAGTTATTTTTCACAAGAATGTCTTCATCTTTTATCTTCATCTTCAACTCTCTCAGATGTTTGCTTTACATAAACATAAATACTACTAACCTCATATAGGAGTAAAGCAGACAGAATGGAATTATGATGTTTTCCGTGTCAGGTTATAAGGGATTTAGAAATAAGATTGGTCCTAATAAAGGTATTGCCTTTCTTGGCATCATTAATTTTCATTCCTGCAACTTCCATAGTTCTATCTTCTTTACTCCTTCCAAGAGATTTTATTTGTATTTTCCTCCCTGTGGATGGCACCCATATTTATTTTATTAAAATTTCTTTAAACTGTTTCTTTTTCATCTGCTTAGAAAATTAAGGAAAATTTAGTAGTTGATTCTATGTAAATTGCTCTAGTTCGGTTTTCACTGAGGATAAATTTGTTTTGAATATCTGTTACGACAATTATATACAGCTACATTTTGAACCCTAATGCATTTTTAATAACTTCCTTCAGCAGCTCGTGATTTGAATTTCAAATTTCTTTCTACTAAGTAAAAAAAAAAAAAAAATTTATAGCAGTTTCATATAAAAATTGATTTATATAGAAAGATCTCTCTCATAGTAAACATATCAAATGTCTAAATGAGACCATTAATAATCACAAGCTTTATAATATTTATGTTCCAGACAGAGCATGGCACAAAGTTAAAGCTGATAAACAACTGTGTCTTTAGCTTATTTTTCAGACATTGTTCACTTATGTTGGAAACATTTCATTCATTGAATTATTCTGATTTATTGCTATTGAGCTCTATAGCAGATTTTAGTGCATACTGAAATAATTGATTAGTTACAAGTCTGAAGTATTTAAACATTAACAAACAGAAAATTTTGGGGACTCCGTATTAGTCTATTTTTTTAAATCTTACTGAAAATGAAGAATTCCCCCCCCCCCCCCCCCAATTCTGGAGATCCAATATTTGGGCTGGTCATGGGATTGCCCAAAGAAAAAGAAAGATTTCAAACACGCCAGCCTGCTTCATAAGGGGATCTTCCTTTGTTTATCTGACCATCAGCAGGAACTGTGAGAAATTTATAGCTTTGCCAATGTTCACTTCTGAGGAGAGAATTTATGATGCTAGGAATGGAAAAAGCCATGGACGGATGGTTCATTCCTGACTTTGCAGGAGCAAGAGTTTATTTCAGGATAAAAGTATCAAGAACACCGGTGATTGTTTCTTCTACTTGATGGCTGGTTGTCCAGGCCTTAGACAACAGAACGACATGATCCTTGTAGTGGCCCCCTCATCCACCTACCCCCTCAGAGGGAGGGACAGCCCCAAACATTCTGGCTTCTTCCTTCTTTCCGAACACTGTGTCAGTATTTTTAATATTTTTTGGTAAGATAACTATATTCTCTTTAGAATTATTACATTATTCATTTAGTTGTATATTTAAGAAGTCTTGATAATTACTCTAAATTTTACTGCTTTGTATATTTTACATTTATTCCACTAGCAGTTTCTCATTTAAATGGAACTTCCCATAATTTTCTAGCATTTCTCAAATCAGCTGTTTTTCCATTTAAGTGTCAACTTTTTTTGATTTGCAATTCACAAGATTTAGAATTGCAACACCTGTGAAATACTCTGGAAGCCATTCTAAGGTGGTTCCAAAATCCATTTTAGAGAAAACAGCTAATTGCAACGTTTTATTTTGCAATGATCAGGCTTTCAAAGATAGGCTTTGAAAAATACCCACATTAATATTAATTCTGTCCAATAGATTTTCTGAAAAATTTCCTTACAATCTGCCAGTACTTCCAACTGCATAATGAAAATACCTCTTTGAGTATACCAGGGATACATCAAACATTCTGACAATGAACTTGTTTTCTTCACTGCTAAAATCTGCTCCTCCTCACATGTCCCCTGATTCAGAACAACACAGATATTCAAGTCACCAGACTTGAAACAATTGGCCTTGGATTCCTTTTTGCCTTTATTCAATCAATTACTCAGTCTTGTTAATTCTACTTGATTCTACCTGGACAATGTCATCAAAATCCATCTATCTCCTCCTCTGCATTCACTTTACCTCTCTCCAATTCAGGCCTTTGTCATCTCTTTTTTGGGAGTATAATGCCCTATGAGTTTCTCTGCATTTAGTCTACTACCCTATCCCTTTGATGTGGTGTCCTATCAAGTTACATTTTCTAAAATACGTATTTAAGGATATATGACAAAACATTTTAAGCCCTTTACAACTTCTCTATTACTCAACAGATAAAGACTAGACTCATTAGTACTCATGATCCTACACAGTATTGCTCCATTTTTTAAAAAATATTTTATTGTGTTTTCTTTGAAAGTTTATACAGCAAATTAGGTTCCTCTCTAACCATTACTACACAATTTGTTCAGTGACATTGGTTACATTTTTCACAGTGTCACCATTCTCATTATTTCCATTCTGGATGTTTCATTTCCAATAATCTGGTTTCCCTGTCCCCTCACCCTTTCATCTTTGCTTTAGAGTAATAGTTGACCATTTAGTCTCACATAGATTTTTTTTAAAGATGTGCAGTACTCACAGGTAATATTTTCTTTATGAGCCAATCTGTTACTTAGCTAAAAGGTGACCTCAGGTTAGTTTTTGTTCAAGGTTTAAGGAGTATCTCAGGGCAATCATCTTGGGAAATCCTCTAATCTCACTGGTCTAATAATTCTGGGCTTTTAAGAATCTGAGCTCTGTTCCAGATTTTTCTCTTCTTCTATCAGGATTCATCTATTGTGACCCTGATCAGAATGGTTGTTAGTGGTAGCCCGGCACCATCTGGTTCTTCTGGTCTCAGTGTAGATGAGGCCATGATTCCTGTAGACTCTTAGTCCTGTAAACTAGTTTCTTCTCTGAGTCTTTGGTTTCCATCTTTCTCTTTTATTCCAGATGAGAAGAGATCGATAGTTGTATTCCATCTACTTCTTTTAGACTATCTTTCAGCACTGTGGCCCTCCTTTTAGAGTTTGCTGACACAAGATCACCCAAATTCCCTTCATCTCACCAGGCAATGTAACTTTTCAGTACTTGTAACCATACTTTCCTTTCCTCACGTAATGCCTTTCCTGCCATCATTTTGCTTTGTCTAAATGGAGTAGTATTAAGAAGCCCCTTACTCATTACCTCCTCTGTGATGTCCTGATTTCCAGAGGCAGAACTAACCATTCCTTTCTTTTATTATAGCACTGTGCACATCATCATATTTCATTATAGTTAGCTGTTTATAAACCTTACCTCATTGGACTGTAAAATTTTCAAACCACGGTGATAATAACTCTTAACAGTAAGGACTTCTAGCACTCTTTTAAATACTTTTTATGCAGTACCTTATTTCTCATAACAGTCCTCGAGGAATAGGCCAATTATTGTTTTTATTGTACAAATGAGAAGAGTATCTTATTCAGCTTACTTGTCTTCTGAGACTCCGTCTATCTTAGCATTAAACACAGTAGTCTCACATATTACATGATTAGTATTATTTTATTATTATATATGAATTGAGGAGCCCTGGTGGCACCAAGGTCAAGCGCTTGGCTGCTAACCAAAAGGTCAGTGGTTAGAACCCCACCCAGTGGCACACAGGAGAAAGAACTGGCAATCTACTCCCATAAAGATCACAGCCTAGGAAGCCCTATAAGGCAGCTATGCCCTGTCCTATAGGTAACTATGAGTCAAAATTGACTCGACAGCACACAAGAAGATATATGAATTGAGCTTAAACAGCAGTTTCCCAACAAAGAAGGGGGTTTCCCTTTTCCTTTGTAACATAATGGTAATTACTTTTGGAGGCAGAAAACACCAGTATGTTATTTATCTCACGTAAAGAGCAGGCTATGTACCTTGAAGGTTTTTACTTTAATCAGGGCAATGTTAGGGTTGCTTAATGGTAATAAATTCTGATGACCAGGAAGAACAGATGCCATTTGAGTAATAAAGAGTGGCATTAAAATATTGATAGAAGGCTGATAAAGGAGAATTTGAAGAACACTTGATGGACATCCTAAGACCAACAGAAGCCAAAAAATCAGTAGTGTGGACATAGTTAAGATTGTGGGAAAAAGTGAAGGCTGGTATTTTAGAATAAGGCAGCCAGGTAGAAATAGAGAGCAAAACTAAGAGAGACTCAAAGTAAGAGAAGTGATTGTGTACCTAATCTATTGAAAACAATCCTTAATACTGGTTCTTACGAGTGAATCATGACAAAATCATTCTTCCATAAAATGACTGATCTAACTTCATTGTTTCAGTTCACAATAAATCACAAAAGGAAAAAAAAAAAAAAAAAGATAAATCTCCTCAAGGAAGCTTCAATCACTAGGAAACTGAATTAGCCACCCCAAAGCTGTGAAGAGTAAGTTATAAGAATAAAAACTTTAATCTTCATAACATTGCCATGAGAAAGGTAATTTTTAGCTAGCACATACACTGAATCTAGTTATTAAAGTGCTTTAGGGAGCTTCAACTTACAGTTAATGAAATCTGTTTATTTATTAAGAGACTATTCCCTTAACTATTTCTATTCTCACTGTGCTCCCCATTCTCTTTTATTGCTTAACTTTCACAGACTAGAGGGAGAAAGCTCACACACACGAAGCTTGTGTGTTTTTGAAGTGTCATTCAGTGTTGAAGCTTGTGTGTTTTTGATGTGTCATTCAATGTTATGATATTAAATCTTATCCTATTTCTATTTGTACTTGTATCCTATTCCTGACTTTTTGTTAAAATACAGTATCCTTGGTTCTATCAAAAGCCAATTCCTGTAGTTATACACAGGAACCTTCTCATTATTACATTTTTGGTCTACAAGGTCATTTCTATGGACCTACAGACATGTTACAATACACTTATAGTCCCTGACTTACCATGGGGTTTTGTTCCTATGACTCTGTTGTAAGTCAGTTCTGATGTAAGTCAAATACCTCTTTTTCATTAAAGTTTTAATTATTATTGCCTTTTATTATCAGTATCTTTATAAATCTGATCTTGAACAGTAAATCATAACATTGAACATCTGTGAGTGAATATCTTAGAATAATAACATCATCAAGTTATCCACTGCAACACTGTACGTAGTACATATTACTAATGATAAGATGCACAAAAGAAAACAACAAAACAGATGGTCCTTTAAGTACGGTTCGTTGTAACTCGAATACGTCCTAAATCTGGGACTACCCATACATCTTATGTTTGAAAAGCATCCCTGCTACATAACTTGGCTCGATCTTACAGCAAAACTTTTTTGAAAACAGCTGTCTAGGTAGCTCTCTCTTCCTCATCTCGTCAACAAAGACCTCCACATAGAAAACACACTGATCGCTTTTCTGTCGTTTTACTCAATCTCTCAAGAGTACCAGACATAGTTCACTATTTCCTCTATTGTTTTCTTCCTGCCATTAATCTCATATCGTAAAATCTGGCTTTCAAACATCTTATTTTTAGTTATAAAATTTTCTGTTTTTTATAATTTCTATTTGTTTGCTGGGACTTCCTATCTTTTATAAATATGATAATATTTTCATTTACCTCACATAGGTGTAATGTCTGTTTTAAAATTCTTGTTTGATAATTCCAACATCTGGGTCATGTCAGGTTTAACATCTGTTTATTTTCTTTTCCTGTGAGACTGGACCACATTTTTGTGCCTTTTCATGTCTTGAGGAATTTTGGCTTTTATCTTGGACACTATGAAAATCATGTGTAGACTCTGGATTCTGTTACAGTGCTCTGAAGAGTGTTGATATTTTGTTTCAGCAAGCAATTAGCCTGCTTAGACTGAATTACAGGCTGTCACACCTGTGGCTCAGATCTCAGTTCAGTTCCTAATCCAGTGGTGAACTGCTTTCTATTTTGTCCCTTCACGGGTGGTTCAAGGCTCAGCCATAGCTTTGGGCTGAGTTTATGTACATATTTAGGGGTTTTCCTTGTCTGTCTTTTCCTCACTCCCTGGCAGCCTTGATTACCCCAATGCTACTTGGACTGGTTCCTAAAAAGTAGCAAGTTTGTCTGTAGGAGTTTTAGTCACCCATAGCCATGGCTATCGCTGCTGCTCCTGCGGCTCCTGCGGCTCCTGCGGCTCCTGCGGCTCCTGCGGCTGCCCAGAGGGTGAAGCTGCAGCCAAAGAGAAGAAGATACCCTGGGCTCTTCATTGTCTCAAGATCTGACTCCTCTCCAGAAACTACTTGCTTTTGTTCAGAGGCCTGGGTACTCATTTGTTACTGGTATTTAAAAATTAGTCATTTAATGCCAGTCCCCTACATAAAACCTTTTAACAGATTCTTATCGTTTGTAGAACATAATCTAGTTTTTATGACCTCTTCTCCTATACTCTAGCCATAGAACCTTCTGTTTGATCCACAGGCATGCCAAACTCTTCTTGCTTCAAGTTTTTTATTTTTTTTAAACAAGTGGCCTATTTATTTTTTATTCTCTTGGAATGATCTTCCTCTATATTTTGAGTCCTTTAAGGGCTGGCACTTTTTTCCCACTTAGGTCTCAGCCTCTTCCTATCTATAGTGGTTCCCCATTCATTCTGCCTCATATCATTCATTTAAAAAATAAATACTTATTAATACATGATATTTACCTAACTATTGTTTGTTTTATGTTACTAAGAAGGTAAGATCAATGACAGAATGATGCACCATCCATCTTTTTCACCACTATATCCCTGGTGCATGGAACAGCGCCACATGCGTAATAATACTCAATACTCAATAAGCATAGGTATAATGAACATTAATGAAAGTTCTATACCAGCCTGATAGCCCAAATTTGGGCAATTCACACAATAACTCAAGGAATGACGTTCGCCTTTGACAGGCTTGGCTCACAGTGGAAGCCCAGTGATTTTCAATGAGGTCAGCTCTTAGTCAAAGAGGAGCTAGCACCTTCTTCAGCTCTGAGTGCTGCTACGGAGTGTTTGTGAGTGCCACTGTAGAGAAAAGACACCAGGCAAGGCATAAAAAGTAAAAACAGCATAAAATAAGGAGAAAGGAAGACTGAAAGGACAGACAGCAAGGGTGCCATGCTCCAGATGCCTTCCAGAAATGGCTTTTCCTCTTCATCTGGCTAACACATCCATACTACCAGTTTCTTCATTCAAATATCATCTTTGTCAGGAAGTTTTAAGTGAATCCCAGATTAGGCAAAATGCTCTTTCTACAACAATCTACTTTTCTAACTGTACTTGCCATATTTGAATTGGAGGTTTCTGTGTGCGTGCATTTCCCACTACAATGCAAGATCTTTGAGAGCAAGAACTGTTTCTCACGCATCTTTGTATTCCCAACCAGGAGCGGACGGTCTGGCGTAGTGTAGGCACACAATACCTTCCTTTGTCTAAGTTACCAGTTGTTATCTGGGGTCAGAATACCAGAATGTGTCTCCTTTTAAAAACAACACATGTTTTGGTCCAAAATTGCTTAGTTACTGTCAGGTTAACCCTCAACTCATGGTGACCCTTTGCACAATGGAACGAAGCACTGCCTGATGGGTTGCAGGTCGGACCACTGTGATCCACAGAGTTTTCACTGGCTGATTTTCAGAAGCAGATTGTCAGGCTTTTCTTTCCAGTCTTAGTCTAGAAGCTCCACTAAAACCTGTTCAACATCATTGCAAGACGCAAGCTTCTAATGACAGACAGGTGGTGGCTGTACATGAGATGAAGTGTCCAGGAATCATATCTGGGTCACCCACATGGAAAGTGAGAATTCTACCACAGAACCATTCAATGCCTCAGTTCAAAACTAAGATATAACAACTTCTTGCGCCTGTTTTATCTGTTAGTAGAAATAAACCAAGGTGTGTTGGGTAGAGGGCATCTGACCAGTATATGTCACTGGCCAGCAGGAAATCACTGTTACCAGAGGGGCTTTGGTCATGAACCTACAGAATATGTGTTACACCCAACCTTCAATTTTTTTCTCACAAACTCTATGCCACAAAATCACTTTTCACAACCTGGCAGCTCCTCATTGAATCAGGTTAAAATGATTGCCACAGTCATAATCATAACCCAAAAGATACTAGTAAAACTTTAGGCTTAAAATAATTTTTCATTTAGTTGGGACAGGAAGCATTTTCCTGGTTATTTCTGATATGCTACATCACATAATTCTCAAAACAGATGTGGAATATAGCAGTGTTAACACCCATGTACTCGTGAGAAACCCAAACATTTATGAGCTAGTAAGTGACAGGGTGGGAACTTCAACTTAGATTCTTTGGCAGTAAATCTATATTAAATCTACTATACAGAATACTTAATAGGGAGTTACCCATTGCTGTCAAGTCGATTCTGACTCACAGTGACCATATAGGACAGAGTAGAACTTCCCCATAGGGCTTCCCAGGCTGTAATCTTTAGGGAAGCAGACTGCCACATCTTTCTCCCGTGGAGCCACTGGTGGGTTCAAACCACCAACCTTTCAATTAGCCGCTGAACGCTTAACCACTTCACCACCAGGGCTCCTCAAATCTCAACCCCTCTGGGTCCAAGTTCAAATATAATTTAAAAAAAAAAATGATTGCTAGCTATTGGTTAATAGGATTGGTTAGCAAATTACTGTCAAATAGTCTGTCTTTAATAAAAGGAGAAATTAGAACTGTATATCACATTAAATAAAATTCCACAAATTAACTACATTATTCAGGGTAACTTATTCTATATTACTGTCAGTGTGGAATTAGAATCTTCACTGAGTTTTTTCAGGCATTCTACCAACAAACAATACTATTCTACTGTATGAGTTCTGATCATGGTTCTCCATATTACTACAAAATACTTAACTGTGCTTTGATGCCGTCATCAGCAATATATTTAGGATCATTTTAGGGTTTTTTTTTTACATTATTTTAATTCTTAGGAAACTGATCATTTCATTCGTAGAATTTATGCCACATCTGTAGATGTCAGCGTTATCTGATGATCCTTTCCTTCCTTGTTAAAGAGCTGACAAAAACAGCACATGCCATATACATTCAGATTGTCATTAGCACTGCTAAATCCAATCTCCAGGTTTGATCTCCTAAATATGGCCCACAGTTTAAATCAAAGTAACAAGTGCACAATTAACCCGAACAGATGGAAAATGCTTACTCAGCACCTTGGAAAATGATCTGGTTGAGTTATGAGTCATCTCATTTTGCAAAGTAGCAATAAAAATGAATCTTTCATTTTTCAGAGGCACCACTGGCATTTACAGCAGATGATTAAAATAAAAGAGAAAAATAACTTTTACATTTTATCTGCACAGGGGTATTTTATCCTGGCCATGCATTTTTGCCTCTGCAGATTTAACTGATCAACAGAAAGGTCTCCAGAAGTTGCTGTCAAGGGTCCCCAGGGACTCCAAAGATGGTGACTTACCTTATGAAAGTTTCTGAAATAAGCTGCCTTTTCATCTGGAAATTTTTCTAGCCTTCTGGGTCCTTTGCTGGAAGCCTTCTTGAAAACCAACCAGCATCGTCTGAAAATCTGAAAGCAAAAAAAGAACTCCATTATCCATCTTTTCAAAATGAGTTTAGTAGCATCAGGACTTTGTATTTTCAATTACTTCATCGTAAGAAATTTACAAAATACACTTATCTTACAGAGCAGCTTTCTTTTTTGAGTCATAAGCATGTTATTCATAAAAATTACAGCAAAATGTAAAAACACAATATTTAAAAACGATTTTTTTGGGAAAATATTTTAAACGATGAGGTTTTCAATGTGCTGGTTTCAGTCATCTTAATATAGTTAAATCACCTGGGTGTCAATACAATTGAAAATATTTATTTTCAGCATGTAATGACAGGCAATTCCCCATTATCCATGCTAATGCCGTGGAGACTTCATAAGGTAAAGTATTTACGTAATGCTCTGTTTTCTATCTTTGGAAAAACATCACATTAAAAAAAATCCTATAATTTTAAAACAAAGGCTCACATGTTAATTTAACCAAAAAACTGAAACCTGCTGCCACTGAGTTGATTCCAACTCATAGTGACCCTATAGGACATGGTAGAACTGCCCCATAGGGTTTCCAAGGAGCCGGTGGTAGATCTGAACTGCTGACCTTTTGGTTAGCAGCCAAGCTCTTAAACCACTGCGCCACCAGGGTTCCTCATATCTTAATTTAGAAAACAGAAAGAGGTATGTTTTTATAACGGACATATCTGTGTCTCATCCTTTTATACTTTTATAATTAGTATTTATTAAATACTATATGCAGTGGAGCCCTGGTGGCGCAATGGTTAACAGCTCGGCTGCCAAGCAAAAGGTCAGCAGTTCGTATCCACCAGCCGCTCCTTGAAAACCCTACGGGGCAGTTCTACTCTGTCCTGTAGGGTCACTATGAGTTGGAATCAACTCAACAGCAACGGGTTCTTTTTTTTTTTTTTTTTTGGTTTTATATGCAGTATGTTTTAAAATTTATATTGACATTTAGTCTTCATAACTACTGGAAGAGGTAGACAGTGCTACTTTCAATTTAAGATAAAGACAGTGTCAACATCAGGATTTGAACACATCTATCTGGATTTGAACACATCTATCTGTCTCTTAGATGAAAAAGCAAGAAAAGTAATTACACAAACCATCATTTCTGGACCTTTCCTCTTACTTTATAGGACTAATTCATATTGGATCTTTTGATTTACTTGTCACCTGACTTCCACCATATCACTTTCCTTTTACAGTTATGTTTTCAGGCAAAGTAGAGAAAATGAGTCATCTTCTCTAGTAATTGAAAATGTCTAGGAATGCAAATTGGCCACAACTTTTAAATTTCAACATATAGCAAATTTTTTCTTTTTTTGGCTGGAGTATATTCTCTACAGCTATAAAGAAATTCAAAGAAGAAAACCTCAGCAACTCTGATCACTGTAATTTCTCTTCTGTTTCTTGATTTAATGGCTAAGTTGCCATGTTATTATTATTTTTAACTAACATATCCATTGCTATCGAGTTGATTCTGACTCATAGCGACCCTACAGGACAGAGTAGAACTGCCCCACAAGGTTTCCAAGGCTATAAATCTTTATGGAAGCAGAGTGCCACATCTTTCTCCCTCATAGCAGCTGGTGGGATCCACCTACCCACCTTTCAGTTAGCAGTCAAACACTTAGCTACCAACATAGGCCAGATTACATAATTCCTTTAAGGTGTGCATTGTTTATTACACTAGAACTAAACAGTATTCCCCATGTTAAATGGCAGTCTTAGGACAATCACATAACGACATCTCAGTGTAAAAGAAGAATACATAGAATAACCACTCAAACACACAAGCATTCTGAGCTCCTTTCCCGCAGCTGTGAAAAGCATATAAAGGACAAACCTGAACATCCTGCACACATGAATATGCCTACACCCCCATTTCAGACACATGTCCTCTGTGAAATGACTGTTAACCATGCACCTGGAAATCAGGAGTTTAATTACTCCTTCAGAGCCCTCGTGCCAAAGTGAGCTATTTAAGACGAGCTCTTACTCATTTTTTAATACCGGGCATCTATAGAAAAACACCTGAGATATAGGAGGACTACAACATCTTTTTTGCAGAATGAATGGATGTTTGAATGTTTTAATCACTAAAACAATTTAACAAGTGTAAATTTTGATTAGAATATTATATGGTTTATTTAGCTTTAATTAACTCAACTCTATGAATTTTAGAGTTGTGCCTGCTAAACTTAAAAATACACATATTTTAAGTGATAATAGGTCTAGACAATGAAAACATAAGTAGGGACAGTTTGTTGTAGCAGAAAATTAAGAAAGCTTTGCTGTCAAACAGACTTAGGTTGACATTATGGCTATGCCACTTACTAGCTGTGCAACCCCAGACAAACTAATATTTCTGACCTTCAGTTGCCTCTTCTAATAACGAAGGAAACCTGGTAGGATGGAGGGAGGGTGTAATGAGATGGGCCCGTGGTCTTGTATCTAGAAGGTTCTCAAGAGGGTCAGCTCATTCTTCTTACAGAGAAGGTGTAATTTCTGTACACAACAAAGCCATATGTAGGGAAAATTCTTTTCTTCCTCAATGACACATAATTCTAACAGACATTTAAATATCCCCAATTGAGAACAATTAGAGTGCTGTCATGGACTGAACTGGGTCCCCCCAAAATATCTGTCAACTTGGCTGGGTCATGATTTCCAGTATTGTATGATTGTGTACCATTCTGTAATCTGATGTGATTTCCTTATGTGTTGTAAAATCTACCACTATGATGTAATAAAATGGATTAGCGGCAGTTATACTGATGAGGTATACAAGACTGGATAGTGTCTTAAGCCAATCTCTTTTGAGATATAAAAGAGAGAAGTCAGCAGAAACACATGGGAACCTCATATCACCAAGAAAGCAGTGCCGGGAGAAGAGGTCCCTGCACAGAGAAGCTCCCAGACCAAGAGAAGATTGATGACACGGACCTTCCTCCAGAGCCGACAGAGAAAGTGTTCCCTTGGAGCTGATGCGCTGAATTTGGGACTTGTAGCCTACTGGACTGTGAGAAAATAAACTCTTTGTTAAAATCATTCACTTGTGGTATTCTGTTATAGCAGCACTAGATGACGAAGACAAGTGCCATATAAAAACTCGTTGCTGTTGAGATGATTCTGACTCACAGCAGCCCTACAGGACAGAGCAGAACTGCCCCATAGGGTTTCCAAGGAGCAGCTGGTGGATTCGAACTGCCAACCTTTCAGTTAGCAGCCAAGCTCTTAACCACTGTGCGACCAGGGCTCCAGAGCGCTATGTAAGAGTTAATAAAAATAAATAGAAAATAAATTAATGATCTCTACAACATGGCCTGTGGAACTAGAAAGACTAGAATTGGAATTCCAGCTGAGCCTGTTGTTGGTGTCACATAGCTTTGGGAAAGTTAATCAACCCTCTGAGCTGTGTCCTTAGAATGCGGAAAACTATACTTATATCATAGGAGTATGTTATGATGAAAGAAATGAGGCATATAAAGCTCTTGCCACAGTATCATACAGAAGAGTCTATAACTAAACAGATAGTGATATAATACAAAGTGGATAAAATTGTCTTAGCAACAAATCTAGTTCAGCATATCCATAACCGTAACGGATCTTTGCTTGTATTGTAAAAATCATTGCTTGTACCAATATATTTTTAAAGGTGTCAGATGGTTCCCATCATTAGTCATATATAATATCAATAAACAAAACTGTCTAAATATCCCATTGAATAAAAATATGAGTTCCTGCTAATTTCTCAAGGGTTTGGATATCGTTAATCAATATAGCTATTACACTGAGCAATATACAACTGAAAGAAAAACAAATTGCATCAGATTCACTCTCTTCTTAAAATTACTCTCTCCACAATGTAGCATGAAGTCACTCTTGCATAGGATAAATCATTGTACTCAGTTTTTAATATAATTCACACATTTTTACATCAGAATCAGGGGATTATAGTGTAGTATCCAAGAAGACAGTTTTTAAATCAGACCAGCTTGTGACTTCCAATGCAGGTTCTGCAGTTGATTAAATGCCTTGCCTCACAGAAGTTATATTAACTTCTCTAAGGCCTAACTTCTTCATCTATAAATTAAAGACAATATACTTCATGAGGTTGTTATTTGAGAACTATATTAAGATAGCCTGCTGAAAGGATCTAGCATATGTGTCTGAAGTATACGCCACAATCCCGAATCTGAGTAGAAACTGAAGCGATTAGAAGCAAGGAAATACAAATATCATTTGTAATTTAGGATGTATACAAATTATCAGTATTTACCTTCTGGCTATTTTGTAGTGTATCTATAGTCCTAGTTGAAGTAAGAAGGCTCTCGAATGGAATGGAGACCCAAATCCCTAGTAATACAGTTTCTTTTCTACAGAGTAAGGCTTATGGCTGAGAAAGCTTTGTGGTGTCAAAAGAAGCCTTATAACATTCATGGAAGCACACATACACGCTGGTTGGAATCCCCATCTTATATTACTTTGTTATTGTAAGTTAAAAATGGGTCAGAAAGCATGTAAGTGCTTCCATTTAGAGTCTGAATGGTATTACAGAATAAAGTTGATTACAGATAAGAAAAAGTAGATGTGGTATTTTCAAAGATACCTTTTGGCTATCACATTAACAGAGGCAACCACATATAGAGAAGACTGATTGTTAAAGACTTTGTTATAGACTATTTACCAAGTGGAGATCCATAAATTATATTTTAATAAACTTTATTTTAGCACAATTTTAGATTTAGAAAACCTTCACAAAGATAGTACAGAGTTCCTGCATACACTTCACCCAGCTTCCCCTAATACTAATATCCTATATAACCATGATAACATTTTTCAAAACTAAGAAATTAACATTGGTAAAATACTATTAAAAGGAGCCCTGGAGGCGCAATGGTTAAGTGCTGGATTGCTAACCAAAAGGTAGGATGTTCAAACCTACCAGCCACTCCATGGGAGAAAAGACCTGGCTATCTGCTCCCATAAAGATTACAGCCTAGGACACCCTACGGGGCAGTTCTACTCAGTCCTGTAGGGTCGCCATGAGTTGGAATCAACTCAATGGCACACAACAATACTATTAGCTAAACTACAGACTTTATAAGGAGCCCTGGTGGCACAGTGGTTAAGCGCTCGGCCGTTAACAAAAAGGTCAGTGGTTTGTATCTACCAGCCTACAGGAGAGAGATGAGGCAGTCTGCTTCCATAAAAGATTTATGGCCTTGGATACCCTATGGGGCAGTTCTACTCTGTCCTACAGGGTTGCTATGGGTCAGAATCAACTGTATGGCAGTGGATTTGGTTTCTTAGTTTACAGGCTTTATTTAGATTTCATCAAACAAACAAACAAAAAAACCCAAACTTGTTGCCATTGAGATTCCGACTAATAGTGACCCTATAGCGACCCTACAGGACAGAGTAGAACTGCCCCAAAGGGTTTCTAAGGGGCAGTTGGTGGATTCAAACTGCCGACCTTTTGGTTAACAGCCAAGCTCTTAACCACTGTGCCACCAGGACTCCCAGATTTCACTACTTTCCCATTAATGTCTTGGATCTCATCCAGGAAACCACATTGCATTTTGCCATCATGTTTCCTTAGTCTCTTCTGTTCTGTGAGTTTCTCAGACTTTCCTTGTTGTTCATGACCTTGACAATTTGAGAGAGTACTGGTCAGATATTTTGTACAATGTCTCTTAATTTTGGTTGTTTCAATTATTTTTGATCTTCGAAGAGTCTGATGAAAATCTCACAACAAAGTGATTAAAACTAATAGCTTCTTTGGAAAAATAATATGAATTCATCCTGGCTATGGACTTATTTTATTCTGATCAGATCTCTAGCTGAATTTCTGAACAAGTAGCAAATGAATCAGTTAATAAATGCAGAGTTTTTGTTCTGTCTTAAGACACAGTTTTTCAAAATATTTTGCTTTTCAGTGGTGGTAAAATGACATAAAATTTCCCCGGTGTGGAGAGTTTGGAAGTGTCATTTCCTGTCAACGTGAAATCAAATGAAGCATGCAGGAGTCAGCACACCAAAAGGAGCCTCCATACCAGGAGTATGGAATTAACAGTAGCATGAGGAAATGTCTCCTTTGTACTCTTCATCAAATAGGGTTTTATTACTGTACTATGTTCTGCATTAGGCCCTAGACAGAAGCCTTATATGAAGATGCTGGACAAGTTCCAGAACTGAGCAACAAAAATGACTGTCTGAGCCCAGGAAATCACTCCTCTGAGGGGGGGAAGAAGGAATAGGTTTTATTTTGCTTATAAAAGATATAAATTCTTAGAGTACCTTGTTTTTATTTGCTTCCAATGAGAATACAAACTATAAGTGACCTTCATTACGGTGTGTGGGAGGGGATGGTGTAGTCTCTTCAGACAGTGCTTGGCTCTTCAAGGGCATGGAAAGGGGCAGAGACCATTTGGCTGGAAAGCAACGGAACACACTGCTTGCAAGAAGATTCATCTTCTCCTGTGTTCTGTCTCTTCGTGGATGACACCCCTGTCTGCTCCATCCCTGTCCTGGGGGATTAATTAAATTCACTTTCTCACTCACAGTCACTGCCCACAAAGGTCAGTTCATCTCTACAAACCAGCTCCTAGGTGTCCCCCAAGATCCTCCTTACAGAAAATTCTACATGGTTGCCAGGACTCCAGAAATTCCAGGATCCGCAGCTGTTTCATGCTCTGAGTTTTCCACTGCATTAGCCAGCCAGCTAGCTTGCCATAATTAAATACCCTCTTAATTCCCTTCCATCTGATAAAAACCCTTTTACCTCAAAACAATCTCTTTTCCTGAGGGCTTTCTCCTTTTCAAGGTGATTTTACAAAAAGGACATTTTTTTTTTTTCTATTTAAGACTCACTGTGAAGTAGATGGCAGATTTCTTGGCTTTAGTTCATAGCTATAAT
Source organism: Dugong dugon (assembly GCA_030035585.1). Classification (NCBI taxonomy): domain Eukaryota; kingdom Metazoa; phylum Chordata; class Mammalia; order Sirenia; family Dugongidae; genus Dugong; species Dugong dugon. Next base: position 106,674,561 of record CM057466.1, on the reverse strand, counting down.
TACGTTATTTAGCTAGGACTCATTCACAAGCTTTAACTTAACCAAAAGTCAGATTTAATGGGCCTATTTCATCACAAGCTGTTGACCTAATGAACTCTGCACTTCAAACAGGATTTTGGTTAGCAACTTGGAAAATTTTCTGATTACAGGAGTTGTCAGATCTGAGGGTCCACTGCACTGATGCGGGTCACAGAAACTCTGTCTTTCAGGATTTTAAAGAATAGAGTAGGAAGTGGCATACCTGGAGTCTTACATTTGTGTTCCTATCTGAAAGCAAGATAATATATAAATAATACCTTAGGTGCAGGATTTAATTATTTATTTGTAACAGTATATCAGATGAAAACTAAACAAATCAACAAGGCCCACTCAGCAATAGTAATTGCAGGCTTATGCTATGAGTAATTTCAATTATTCAGTTGCAGGTCTTTGTCCTCTCACAAAATGTATATGGTACTATTGAAGGACCAATTTGGTTTTTCTAAAAAGCAGCTAATACCCTGGATTACACTTAATGCACTGGTGACAGTGTTAGCTATCATTTCAATAATGGCTTATATTTCATCACCGTTAAATATACATCAATACAAGAATCATTCATTCATTATTCATTCATTCATCCAACAAATATTTGAGTTTATTATGTTCCAGGCATTTTTCTAGGCTCTATGGATATAGTAGTGAGGAAAAAACAAAAATAATCATATTAACAGCAACCAAAACCAAGTTCCTACCCTTATGGAAACAAGATTCCTGCCCTCGTGGAACGTATACTTCAGTGGGTAGACAGATAAAAAAAAATGTTTAAATAGTAAGGTCAATAGTGCTAATTGCTGTGGAGAGAATTAGGGCATGATGTGGGGGAAGCCCAGGTATGGTAAGGGAAGAGGACACTTCAGCACAGCAGAGAGGAGGTAAATGACTGTTACATCTGGGGAAAGAGTATTTCCATCAGAGAATAGCAAGTGCAAACCCCTGATGTGGGAGCCTGCCCATGAAGGGCAATAGGCCAGTGTGGAAGGCAGCAACCCAGAGTTAGACAGTAGGAGATAGGAAGAGAGATCTGGTGGAGCCAGCTCAGGTAAGGAGCTTGGCTTTTCCTAGAAAAAGTCATTGAAGGCTTGGAGCAGTGAGGAAACATAATATGACTTAAATTTTACTAACAAAGGGTTAATATAGCTATACTAGCATCATAAAAAGTACATTCTAAGGCAAAAATATATTATTAAAGATTTAAAAAAAAAAAAAAAACCCACTGCCATCAAGTCAATTCCAACTCATAGTGACCCTACAGAGGCATTTTATATAATCAAACATTAATTCAGCAGAAAGTTTCAACTATCTTCTGAATTTGTAAACACCCACTAAGGTAGCCTCAAAAAATGAATTGACCAAAAACAAAACAACAAAAAAAGATAAAGCCACAATAATGCTTAAAAAAAAAAAAAAAATCTCAGAATGTTTGAGAAACAAGATTAATCAAATTGATTAAATACACATATACAGAACACTGTACCCAATGATTGAATAATATAAATTACTTTCAAGTTCACAAGGAACATGATAGAATTGACCATATATTGGGTTACAAACCAGCAAATTCAAATGATTGAAGTCACGTATATTAAGTTCTCTGACTATAATATACTAACAGAAAAGTCAATTAAAATTAGAAAATTCCCAAATGTTTAGATATTATCTATTGAATCTCTAAATAGTCCTTAGTTCAAACAATAAATAATAATGTGATTTAGAGACTACTGCACACTGTGTGATAATGAAAATATTACTTAACAAAACTTATTAAAGCAGTATTTAAAAAGAAATTATAGTTTTAAATGTATGGATTAAAAACAAGAAAAAGCTGAGAATTAATGATCTAGGTACCAATCTGAAGAAGTTAGAAAAGAAAAAGGAAAGTAAATACAGAGACAATATAGAAAATAGTAAAACAGAAAACAAAGATAAAATAGACAGGAACAATAAACTTCAGTTATCAACTATAATATTCTCTTAAAAGAAGACTTGTCTTTATTGATCCTCTCTATTGAATGCTTTTCTATTTTTTAATTTTTATTATTATCTATAATTGATAACTTGCAGCAAGACTGGTCATGGAAAAAAAGAGAAGGGATAAATGGCAATGTTAGAAAGAAAAAAGAGAACTTCAATACAGATCTTGAAGACAGTAAGGATATAATAATATTGTCAACACCTTTTGTCAATAAAGTTGAAAATTTTCATAGAATAAATTCCTAAAATAAGGCAACTTACTAGACAGAATTTATAACTCAAGAAGAACTAGAGAATCTGAGAAGTTCTATAACTTTTTCAAAAATTGAATCTATATGATAAATTCTCTATCAAGAGAAAAAACAAAACAAGGTTTCAACATAGTATTCTGTCACACATTTAAGAAAGCAACATCAGTGGCCCTACATAAAGTTTTTCTGGAGAATATTAATAGGGGAGTAGTTTCTTATTTATTTTATGAAGTCAGAATAACTTAGATTAAAAATTTCAACAAGGATGGGAATAAAATCATATGCAAAGATAAATTATCAAAACTAATTTGGGTTTATTCCAGTAATGCAATAATTATTTAAAGTTGTATCATCAACTAATAAAATTGACCACATTAGTGTAATAAAGGTAAAAATCTTTTATGATCATTTCACAAACAGCAGATAAGACAGTAAATAAAGTTCAATATATAATCCTTATAATAATTCTTAGCAAGAACAAGAAAAAGGTATCTGCTATCAGCACTTCCATTTAATATTGCACTGGCAGTGCTAGTCAATGCAATGAGGCAGCAAAAAGAAGTGAAAAGTGTAAGGATTGGGAAAGAAGTATTAAGTTGTCATTATTCTTGGATAAATTTATTGTGTATATATAATATCATAAATAATTTATAGATAAATTATTAGTATTAGAATTAGTTTAGCAAGGTGTCCGGATACTAGCTAAGTATAGAAAAATCAGTGGTACTTTTGTACACCATTAGCAAACACTAAGAAGATGAAAACTAAAAAACTATAACCATTTGAATTAGCATCCTCAGACATCACATATCTAGCAATAAATCTAACAAATGATGTGCAAGACTTTAAACTGTAAAAAATTGACAATGCCAGAGGAAAATATTCAGACTGAAACCCACAGAGACAAAAGGATGTAAAATATAGAAAACAATGTAAGAGACATTTATAGCATGACAAAAAGATCGAACATACATGTAATTAGAATCTCAAAAGGAAAAGACTATAAAAGCAATATTTGAAGAAATAATTTCTGAGAACTTTTTAAAACAAAAGATATCAACCCAAAGATTCAAGAAGCTCTATAGACTCCAAGCAGGAAAAATATAAAGCCACATCAAAGCAATTCTTAATAAACTTACTTAACACCTGCTTAAAAAAAAATTGAGCAATTTTAAGAAGATATAAATCATTGGAGAGAGCTATCATGTTTATACAGTGAAATCTGTGACAGCCAGAACTCAACAGAACTGTGTTCTTTTTCTGGGTCCCCCAAGTTTTCCACCCTTGACAGGGAGCAGTCTTAACACTTTTATATTGCTCTCTATTAGTGGAAAATATTTGATTTTCCTTCTCTGACAGGTTTCTGGCTTATACACATTCCAGCTCTTGTAGGTTTTACTGTAGTTTGTTTAAGACTGAATATTGCAAAAATGTTAATGCTCTGTCAACTGATCTAGAGATTCAATGTAAATCCATTTAAAAATGTCCCACTTTGTGGAACTTCACAAACTGATCATCACATTTGTAAATATGAAGTACAAAGGACCATTTATAGCCAAGACACTTGAAGAATAACAAGATGGGAGAATTTGCTATATGGAATACCAAGACTCATTAAGTACACATTAATTAATGCACTACAGAACTGGACAAAGACAAATAGACTACTGTAATGGAATAGTCTATAAACAGATCAACATGTATGTGGAAATTTGATTTATAACAAAAGGACCATTTTAACACATTGGGGAAAAGACAGCCCTCTTAATAAATTGCTTGGGGACAACTGGATATCCATGTCAAAAACAAGATGAAAACTGAGCTCCCCCTCACATGATACCAAAAATCCATTTTAGGTGGATTGTAGATATGAATGTAAAAGGCCCAGCAATAAAGCATCTAGAAAAATATATGGTATGCTACTTAGTATGCTAATGACCTCAAAGTCATTTTTGGAAACTATAGGACAGAAACATGATATAAATGATAAAAAAAGGTATTTAAATTAGTAAGAATTTAAAATTTATTTTATATCAGGAAAGAACATTCAGAATGAAAAATCAAGCCATACACTGTAAGATATTTGCAAACATATGTGGTGTTTTGATGCAAATAATGTGCACCCTCTGTTTGCCAACAGCTCCTTCTCTGTGAGTTATTTTTGTTAAGTGCCCTTTGCTAATTTTTTTACATGTTGTTGTAAAAAATTAGCATAGCGGGACTTATGAAACTACCTCGCAAGGGGAGGGAGTGGTTGGCAAACAAATGTAGACGGTGTGCATTATTTGCGTCAAAATATGGTAACTTACAAAGAGCACGTATCCAGAACATGTAAAGAACTCCAAGAAACTCCAAAGAAAAAGACAATCCAGGAGGAAAAATGGGCAAGGTACCTGAACAAATAGAAGCTGTACAAATGGCCAGTAAGCTTATGAAAGTTGTTCCATCTTATTAGCACTCATGGAAATATGAAGTAAAGCAAAATGAGTATCACTTCATTCCCAAGAAAATAGAGAAAGGAAGTAAAAATGCTCACAATATCAAGTACTGGTGAGTGTCATGGATTGAATTATGTCCCCCAAAAAATATCTGTCAGCTTGGCTAGGTCATGATTCCCAGTATTGTATGACTGTGTACCATTTTATCATCTGATGTGATTTCCCTATGTGTTGTAAATGCTATCACTATGATGTAATAAGATGGATTAGCGGCAGTTACATTGGTGAGGTCTATAAGATTAGATAGTGTCTTAAGCCAATCTCTTGAGATATAAAAGACAGAAGCAAGCAAAGAGACATGAGGAACCTCATACCACAAAGAAAGCAGTGCTCGGAGCTGAGCATGTCCTTCGGACCTGAGGTTCCTGCACAGAGAAGCTCCTACACCAAGTGAAGACTGATTGCAAGGACCTTCCTTCAGAGCTGACACAGACAGAAAGCGTTGCCCTGGAGGTGGCACCCTGAATTTGAACTTGTAGCCTTACTGGACTGTGGGAGAATAAACTTCTCTTTGTTAAAGCCATCCGCTTGTGGTAATTCTGTTACAGCAGCACTAGATAACCAAGACAGTGAGGATGAGGAGCAATGGAAGTCCTGCACCTTGCTGGTGGAAGTATGCTTTGGATAACTTTAGAAGATATGCATTCCTATGATCTAGCAATTCTACTTTAGGTTATGTACCCAACATAATGTGTGCGCTTTGCACAGGAATGTTCGTAATAGCATTACTCATATAGTTGCAAATGCATAAATTGCGGTTTATGTATATATGGAATACTAAGCAGCACTGAAAGTAAATGAACTATGGCTACACATAACCAACTACACAGATGAATCTTAAAAACGTAACACTGAAGAACTGGGCACAGAAGAATACATACAACTAGGTTCATTTATATAAATTCCCCAAATAGGCAAAATCAAGTTATGCTGTTGGGAAACTGCTGGGATACATACTTACATGGCAAGTGTATACAGAAGAGCAAGGAGGCGGCTACCATGGCAATCATCATAGTGGCTACATTTTAGGGGGAAGCAGTGGTGTGAGTATCAATGCCCATGGAAACAGCAGTCAAGAAAACAAACAACATACTCATTGGGCAAATCTGCTGCAAAAGATCTCTTTAAAGTTCTAAAAAGCAAAGATGTCACTTTGATGACTAAGATGTGCCTGACCCAAGTCACAGTCTTTTCAATCACCACCTATGCTTGTGAAGCTGGACAATGAAAAAGTAAGACTGAAGAAGAACTGATGCATTTGAATCATGGTGCTAACGAAGATCATTGACTCTACCGTGGAATGCCAGAAAAATGAACAAATCAGTCTTAGAAGAAATAAAAACAGAACTGCTCTTTAGGAGCAAGCGTGGGAGACTTTGACTTTCTTACTTTGGACATGTCATCAGGAAAGACTAATACCTAGAAAAGGACATCCTGTTTGAGAAAGTAAAGAGTAAGTAAAAATGAGGGAAATCATCAACGAGATGGACTGGCATAACAGTCATGTAACAATGGGCTCAAACGTATCAGAGATCAAGAAGGTAGCTCACAACCGGTAAGCATTTTGTTCTGTTCTGCATAAGGTCGTCACGAGTTGGGAGTCAACTTGATGGCAACTTACAACAGGAACTGTGAAAGGATGGAACATGTTGGAAGTTTCTACCTGACTGCTAACAATGTTCTATTTCTCAATTTGGGTGGTGTATACAGCAGTATTTGCTTTAATCTGTCCATTTAGAGTTCACACCATATTCTCTATGGTTGTTTTAATATACAATTACAAATGCTTAAAAATACCATGCTGTATACTCAGGTTTACTCAGATCTTATGGGGGGGGGGATTTCACTTTTCTCTCCTTATATTTGTTTCTATTTCTAAGAAGAAAAGATAGAGCAAGGGATAAGGGTAGAAGAATTTATCTTCTCTAGTATTTTTCAGGATAACAGAAAGCAGTCTCCCATAAATGCACTACAAAAGGTGTTAGGATAAACCATGAATTCTACTGCACAGATTAAGGAATCAAGCAGACATAAAGCAACTTCTTGGCTAAGATGCAGCTATCCCAGAAGTACTCTTGAGTTTCTAAAAAGCTCGGACAGTTCTAGGTTGTCTACTAAAAAATAAGTTAATGACCAGACTCTGAATTTCAGAGTCTGCAGTGTATATAGAAGTGGCTGTTCTGGTTCTTGTGAAGGGAAGCCGGGTGGGATTCTAACTGGAAAGGGTATTAAACCAACACTTACTGGGCATTTCTATGAATGAGGTAGTGTGCTAAAAGCTTTACATACATTATCAGGTGATTAGGGCAACAATCCAGAAAGGTAAATATTACTAATCCATTTAATTCAAGCAATTTGCAAAGATCCCAAAACCTGGGGGTACTACCAAACTCCAATGCATGTCTGGCTTCAAAGCTTGTGTTTTTAGCCCATCCCTGTGGCCCACTTGTTTCTGTAATATAATTTTTTCTCTAAATTGTGGTGTACCAGAGGTTTAATTAAAAATGTGTCTTAATAATGGCTATATAGAGGAGGGTATGATTTATGTTACATTATCCTTGTGTGAAATAATTATTTTCTATAATCATTCTTTAGAATATACATCACATGCTATGCATGACCATTCTGGAATTTATTACACCGACACTGTTCTCTAGCTATCTTTTATTATCTTTCCTAGTGAACTATCAATTGACTTGAGGGAAGAAATAGCAAATTTTTCCCTCCTACAGCAAAACAGGCATTAAAAATATGATTCAGATGAATACATAACTGTGCTGATATTATAAAATCAGAATTTTAAAATCAGAGCTTTTATTTCAGTTTTTCTTAAAGGTACATCTGCTCAATACTGAAAATCAGATTGGAGAATATTAAAAATCACTTAAAATACCACTACCATCCATATAAAAAATATTGTTAACACTGTACTGGACATCCTTCCAAGACAGCCCCGCCTCCACTCACACACACACTTTTCTGTGCAGCTCTTCATAGATGCGTTACTCTGTAATTCAGTCAACAAATAATTTCTCATCTGCTATTTGTCAGGTACAGTTCCAATTGATGGACATTAAGCAATGAACAAAACAAAAATATCTGCATTCCTGTCCTCATGGAGTTTGCCATCCAGTAAAGGGAAAAAAACAATATACATATTACAGGCAAGTCCCTGGATTACAAATGAGTTCCATTCCTATATCTGTCTTTAAGTCGAATTTGTATGTACATCAGAAGAGTTAGGTACGGTTTGTATCTAATGTTAGTCAAATGTTTGTCTTAGTATACTGTATATAGTATACCTTTCTGTGCATAAAAAACATTAAAGAAACACTTCCAGATACAGTTGACTCAATGTCACCTAACAACAACAATAACATCACTGGTTGTATTTCGATTGGCCATAAAAAGCTGCTAGATTTGGTAATGAATTTAAGGGATCACTAAAATGTCAGTCATAAGTGAAATTTTGTAATGATCTAAAAGAAATTCTATATTTTGTAGGGCCAGTTGTCTGTAATAATTAAACTCTATTTTGTATATGTACTGCACACACATATGTATGTCACATCATTACCAATCTATACTATTTAAAAAAATTTTTTAAGTATGCTTCTCTACTTTATAATTTTTTCCCAATAATTTGTAATATAAACCCTCCTAAGGGCTAAGATCGTGTTCTCACTGGCTATCTTTATATGAATTTGGTGAAGAATTTCTTGTTACTACAGAATTTCTATTTTGAAGGTATTCATGAAGGCATTGCTAATCCTCATTTCTCTAGGTTAAATTTTATTAATTATAAACCCTTTCAAAAAGGCTGTATTTTCTAATGAGTTTGTTGAATTCTTAACTAGTGTTAATAAAGCCAAACACAACATTCTTATATTTCAGAATATTTTCTCATGTTAGGCTATTGTAAAAACATATGTATAATCTGTTTACACTTGTGTGGTTACTGATATATTTGAACTTATCTTTGTTTTGTTTTTCTTTTTAATATGATCATTTTCTTCTTTGTAATAGATACATAAAATTTCTAAGGTTGCCTCCCTTTTTCCCCTCAACTGGCTTTGAAGTCATAGATTGTAATAATAAATGTTTAGTGATTATCTTTGAAATTTTAAAGTACATATTTACATCCTTCTTTTACAAGAAAATCTGTAGTTATTGTCCTTCCAAACAAAACCAAGGTATTAGCAAGGTTGAACCACCAATTGGATAGTCTCAATCACTATTCTCCACCACCATTTCCTATCCTTGATCCATATTCCTTAGCTTACATTTTTTCATCTACATAATATTGCAAATCTTTAAATTATAAATAAATCATGTTTAGCAACATATTTGATTATGTTCTGTGTTCATTCTTGGTTTTTTGTTTTTTTTTAAATCTTAATTCTTCACTTAAATCTTTATTTCTAGGTCAACCATATTTTCTATATTTAAAAAAAAAACTCTATTCATTAGTAACCCAAATTCAACAGGACTCAAACCAAAGGATTATATATCTAGTTAAACCTGTTCTAATCCTTGGACTTGGCATATGAGCACATTATGTACTTTTAGAATAACTGGAGGTTATCTAATTTCTTCTTTTTAATTCCCATTCCAGAAAAAATATTCATTTAGTTGACAAATACATTTAACCCTCTACCCATCATCTCTCTCTCCCTTTTTCATTTCCACTGCTAAAACTAAATGGAATCTCACTTCACTTCTAAGAAACACTGTAATAATAACCTCTCCTCTGGTCTCCTGCCTTCAAGTCTTTTCTACTCCAATCCAATTTATAAACTAGTGCCATATTAAATCTCCTAAAGCACAACTCTGATCGTGCTATAGCTGTGCACCAACACACACACACCAAACAAAACGTTTTCAATCCTCTAACATTGTCCATTGCTTATAAAAGAAATTTCAAGTTCTGAAGCTTGCCATTTAAGAACCTCCATGACTTAATCCTAAAGTCATGTGGAGCACTGTTGTCACTTCTCCCCATTAAATTCTATCTTCAAATCACCTGGGTATACTCATAATTATTTCCTTGAATAAATTTGCTTCCATTTCTTCAACTGTGCCATTTTTTTTACCTAAAATTCCTTATTTTTCAATTCACACTCTTTAGAATCCTAGCTACAAATATTATCTCTCACAAAACTTTCCTGTACCACATCAGTTAAAAGTGACTTCTCTTTACCTTGTTTTTCCTTATCAGTTGTTCCTTGTTGTCTTTTAGAAATTAATCTCCCTTACTAGATTATAAGCTCCTTCAGAGAAGGAGCCATGCCTTATACATCATTGTATTCCCCCCTCCCCATCCCCAGGCTAACTCATTTAAGCAAGGTGGTTGCTTAAAAATGGCTGGATGAATTAATCAATACTTTATAGGTATGAACTCTTTTATAATGTTCAAGGCAAGCCCTTCCTCTAAGCCACACATTGTTCTAAATGTTTTAAATGTACTAATTCATTTAATTCACAAAATAACATCATTGGGATACATTATCATCATCATGTTACACATGAGGAAACTAAGCCACAGAAATGTTAAAAAAAGAATACAATAACAAATATGGAAATCAAGCACTGGTAAACTGGTTTCAGAGTCTGTATTACAAATTATTGCATATACTCCCTTGTGCATTATGCCATTGGAGTCTTAAAGCAAGTGAGGTATTAAATGTATTGATTTTAAAGGTGGACAATCTTACACCAAGATAGGGAAAGAGGTCTGCTTTCTCTATGGTTGAAAGTTTGGGCCTGGAAAACAGAGGTTGCTGAAAACAAAGAAATGGGTCTAAACGGAGAGGTAGCCTAAGTTTGTCTATTCATACATTTTTTTTTTTAAAGCCAATTGTGTGTGGGAATTGTCCTTTTTCTCTACCTTCCCTCAAACTTACCCCTTCCTACTTCTTCTTGTTTCACCTAGAAGAATGTCCCTGTTCCAAAAAGTTGGAAACCAGCCATTGTAGGAAAATAATGTACTTACTCTGATACACTGAAAACTTCAGAAGACAATTATGTCGTGTTTGAAAGCCAGAATGGCAGAACAGAAATAAAGATAACTGAAAAGAAAATTGTGAAAATAAAAAGGGCTTGCAACGTGCTTTCCTCCATCTAGAGCCAACTCTAGGTTTGTTGGATTAAATCAATGAAGAACTGCTTAGTTAAAAATAACTCCTTCTCCAAAAAAGACTGTTTTGAAAATATCCCTTTGGATAACCTTCGTATCCTTTCTTTTTAAGGATGTAAAACTTCTGCAGTATTAATTTTTTTTTTTTTTTAAATCAAGAGAAAAAGAAAATGTCAAATTCTAAACTAAATGATATTTGAGAGCATGGATACCTCACACCCTTAGGCACTAAGCCAGGCTCAGTGGCTGAACAGAAACTTCTCACCTCATAGCATGAAAAAGGCTTGGAACCTTCAGGAGGTGGAAAGCCCAGGAAAGAACTGGTTTAGAGTTTAATGAACTGATTTCTAATGGATAGAGCTACCTTGCTACCTTGAAATGTGCCATCTTAAGCATTTCTTTCTCAAAGAGAAAGTCATTTTCTTTGCAAAAAAGTACACAGCGTTTCTTATCTACTTTACATTTTTATTTCTACCATTTTCCCTAATTTAATTTTGGCTGCTGTTTAGAAAATGCACTAGCTTTCTTTTTTGAGCTATACAATTAGATTTGGGGGTTCTACACATATTGTAGTATTTTGATTTTATGGTTAACTTGACTTTATCTCCTGGGGCAAATTTTGGGCACTGCTCCATCAGGCAGCAGCAGCAATCCTAACTTTAATAATAATAACTAGCATCTCAAGTTCTTTTTATGCTTCCTACTGATCTAAGTGACTTAACAAATGTTAACAATTTAAACCTCACCAAAACCCAAGGAGGTATCCAATGTAATTATTCTTGTTTACAGATTGGGACACTTAGGCAAGGAAGTTTGTAACCTACTGAAAATTTAGCACAATACTAAATTATTACTTTTGTTTGCTAAATTGGCATCCTACCTTTAGATCTTCCAAATCTAAACTATTCTATATACCATCATCAAAATAATCATACTAACATTTTCTCAATTCCACGGCACATTGAAGGCTTCTAGTTGCCTATAAGATAAATTCTAACTACATAAATCCACATACATGGCCCTCCACCCCATTCTTATCCTGCCTTCTCAGTCTGTCTCCCACTTCTTTTTATTCAAACTAAGAACTCTAGGGATTCAAAACCACCTGACATGACCCCTGAACTACTGCCCTGAGATAATCTTTAAACCTTAAACCAAAAATATCCCCTGAAGTCTTTAAACCTTAAACCAAAAATATCCCCTGATGTCTTGTTTAAACCAAGCAATAGTTTAGCTTAACTAGTAAAAAACAGTCTGCCTTGGACATTATGCTCTTTTGAGAACTATCTATATGGGATCAAAGTTACAATAGCAACTGGAAAGACTAGACAGAAACCTTAGAGGGCAGTTATTTTATGTTAATGGAGGAGGAACAACTCAGAAAAGAAGGGCAAGAATGGTTCCACAACTCAAAGAATGTAATCACTGTCACTGTACATGTAGAAACTGTTGAATTGGTCTATGTTCTGCTGTGTATATTCTCAACAACAAAATAAATAAAAATTCAAACAAACAAACCACCTTCTTGTGCTTTCCAAGCGTCCTGACATCTGGTTAACCTGATGAGCTTTTCACTATTGATATCATAGTCCTTTTTCAAGGGTGGAAATCTCAGGCTGATCAAATTTGCCTGCTCATGGTAATGCCTGCCTCCACATTCCAACAGTCTATATATATCACACACATGAAAATTATCACATTCTGCTTTGTTTTGTAAATTGGCATGGAGAAATTTAACTTCTCCAGTAGAGAAATTACGACTTTGGGTGGCAAACAGATTCTAGCACAATATATTCCCAAAGGGCTCAGTATACACTCGTTGAAAGCATAAACTCCTGCCTTAGATTTCTAAAGAACCAACGACAATTCCAAGCTTAAATAAATGTAATTATACACTTCAACAGCACTTTAATACCTATTCCCAATAAAAATGACTTTCACAAATGTTTGTAAGTGGTATTTACTTAAGTTCTGAATATAATTTAATGTATTCAATCTTTATGGATAATATACATTATTTATGCATTCTACCGACTGCCACCTCCTTGGCCCAAGTCTTAAGTAGTAACCATGCCACTGAAAAGGGCAATAGTTCCCCCATCGCATACAAGTTGATGTTTCTTATCTTAGGATTATTCTAGTGCATGAAAGCGAATTACAGAAGGCTGTGATTTTAGAGACTTAATTTATAATTTCAGATTACATAGTAAATAAATGCTGCTTATAACAGGGAAGATTAAAACTTGTATTTGCTTTCAAGGGGCAAACAATTTGGGGAAACAGAAGCACAAACAAATATACTATTACATGAGGTATGAAAAATGTAAGGATATATGTATATATGTTAACAGGATAAAATATACAATTCCCTCTTCCCCACCATACACACACCCACACTTGAATAAGCCCAAGAACCAACATCTATGTTAATGGAGAAAGATTGGAGGTATTTCTGCCAAAGTCAGGCTCACAACAAGGACATTCTCCATCACCAGGACTATTACACATGATACTGAGGTATTAACCAAAGTAATAAAGTCAGGTCAAAAAGAATGCCCTCAATTGGCACTACAATTTACATGGTACTAGAAGGATTAACCAGTGTAATTACAAGAGAGAAAGAAACGAATAAGTATTAGAAAGTAAGAATTAAAACTATTTGAAGAAATGGCTGTATGTTGGGAAATCCAAAAAAATCAACTGCAGTCTATAACAGCATAAGAAAATTAATTTCACTAAAGCATAATAAAGGCAGCTCTGGTGGCACAGTGGTTAAGAGCTCGGCTCCTAACTGAAAGGTCAACAGTTCAAATCCACCAGCTGCTCCGTGGAAGAAAGATGTGGCAGTCTGCTTCCATAAAGATTACAGCCTTGGAAACCCTGCGGGGTAGTTTTACTCAGTCTTATAGGGTCGCCATGAGTCAGAATCAACTTGACGGAAATGGGTTTTAAGGTATAATAATATAAAATCAATTAGCAGAAGTCCATAATCTTAAATATACAAACAATAATTGCTTAGAAAGTATGATGGAAGAGAAGACTCCATTTACAGTGGTCACATGAACATTAAGAAACTTACTTAAATGTCAAGACCCACAAAACGAACATTAGAAAAAATTTCTAGAAGATATAAATTATGAATCAATGCAAAGACACACCATGATTGTGGGTAGAAGTCAATTCTCCTATATTAGTTAATAGGTTTAATGAAATTCCACTTAAATAAGCCCTTCAGAAATAGACAAGCTATTTAACTTATGGTAAAATAAGCAATAGCAAGAAAAATTCAAAATAAGAGCAAACCTAGGAGATATTAAAACATATAATAATGCTTCAATAATTAAAACTGTATGGTAATAGCACATGAATAATAAGACCAATAAAACAGAATAGAACGTCCAGAAAGAATGTATGATGAAAGTGACAACTCAACGGAGGAAGGCTAAAGAACTGTTTTTGTGTGTGTGTGGTAAATACATATGTAACAAGACGTTTGCCATTTCGAACATTCTTCACAAGTACAGTTCAGTGACATGAACTTATGTTGTTCAATGACCACTCTAGGACAATGAACTTTTTAATTTAAAAAAAAAAAAAAAAATCAAAATAACATACATGTAACTCTGAACCACCATTCCCACATTCTAGAATTTAAACCATAGATACACCTGTATTCATAACAATGTTATATACATAAGTTATATACTGAAGGATTGTTGATAATAGCAAAATACTGGAAATAACACCAATACCTATCAATAAAGAACTTGTTAAATAAACTACAATACTTCCACATAATGGAATAAGAAAGGTCTCTCTGTATGAATGTGAAAATATCTCCAGGATATACGTGAAAAGACAAACAAAAACAAGGGGCTTTATACACGGAAAACAAGAAAATATATAAAGACAGCCATGTTTTCTTGGATCTCCTTACAGAAATACTAATACAGTGAAACCTTTGAGAACCGAAACTCAACTAATACAGTGAAACCTTTGAGAACCGAAACTCAAAGTGTCTGCCATGTTGTTCCAGTTCTTGGAAGCTTTCCACCTTTGACAGGGTGCAGCTTACCACTTTTCTATCATGCTCTGTTAGTGGAAAACATTTTTTTAGTTTTCCTTCTCTGACAGGTTTCTGCCTTACACAGGTTCTTGCTTTTGCAGGTTTTACTGTATTACACAAAATGAACTTTAAAAACTGGTTTTCACTACAGGGAGGAGGGAATAAGGTGTACCAAGATGAGGCTAGGAGACAGACTTCTCAATTTATAAATTATGTGCCATGAGTTTGCTTTCTGACAAAGAATATTACAATGTGATCAACAAGCATTTAAAGTTTTAACGCTTGATAGAGGTATTTGCCTCCCCCCCCCCCTTTTTTTTTTAACTCATGTGGACAGCCACTGAAGGATCCACAATCACATTTGTATTTTAGAACTGTTAACTCTGGCAGTGGGGTGCAGAATAGTTTTGAGGAGAAACAGCCTAAAGCAGGAAGATTCTTTGTTTGGTTTACTCCTAACAATACTCATCAAACAACTTATTTGTCAAGCACCCACCCACTCCCTTAATCTTCACACGGTGTGGTTGTTGTTGCTGGGTGCTGTTGAATTGATCCCGACTCATAGCAACCCCATGTGACAGAGTAGAACTGTCCTATAGGGTTTCTTAGGCTGTAATCTTTTTTTTTTTTTTTTTTAGCTGTTGTACTTCAAGTGAAAGTTTACAATTCAAGTTAGTCTCTCAAGCAAAAATTTATGCATACATTGCTATTGTGACCCTAACTGCTCTCCCTATACTGTGACAGCACATTCCTCCTTTCCACCCCTGATTTCCTGTGTCCATTTAATCAGCTCCTGATCCTCTCTGCCTTCTCATCTCACCTCCAGATGGGAGCTGCCCATTTAGTCTCATGTGTCTACTTGAGCTAAGCAGCACACTCTTCACGACTATCGTTTTATGTCCCATAGTCCAGCCTAATCTTTCACTGAAGAGTTGGCCTCAGGAATGGTTTTAGTCCTGGGCTCACAGAGTCTGGAGGCCATACTTTCTGGGGTTCCTCCTGTCTCAGATCATTAAATCTGGTCTTTTTACTAGAATTTGAGTTCTGCACCCCACTTCTCTCCTGCTCCAATAGGGACTCTCTGTTGTGTTCCCTGTCGGGGCAGTCATTGATGGTAGCTGGGCACCATCTAGTTCTTCTCAGGCTGATGCAGTCTCTGGTTTATGTGGCCCTTTCTGTCTCTTGGGCTAATGCTTTCCTTGTGACTTTGGTGTTCTTCATTCTCCTTTACTCCAGGTGGTTGGGACCAATTGATGCATCTTAGATGCCGCTCGCTAGCTTTTAAGACCCCAGATGCCGCTCACCAAAGTAGGATGTAGAACATTTTCTTAATAAACTTTGTTATGCTTAGGCTGTAATCTTTACAGAAGCAGATTGCTAGGTCTTTTCTTCTGCGGAGCCGCTGGGTGGGTTCAAACAGCCAACCTCTCGGTTAGCAGCTGAATGCTTAACTGTTGTGCCACCTAGTATTTCCATTTTACAAATGAAATAACTGACGCTTACAGAAACTGACTAATGGCTTAGGAGGTCCAACGACAACATCTTTCTGGGTGGGGAGTGGCTGGGTGGTTGAGGGCAGTGGGGGATAAGGTTTACATTCAATGGGAAATGCAGAGACGGGATCCTGAGGAAGAAAATCAGACAGGTAACAGGAATAATAAGAGTGAAGCACCGCAGCGATTAAGCGAGGAGGAATAGAAAGGATGGTGTAGAAAAGGAGAAATTAAACTAAGTCACTCTTAAATATTCTTATCAGAAGGAAAAAAAAAATGATGTGTAACCTGTTTATAAGAAATGATGCTGAAAATTAGACCGTAAGTCCAAAGTGGTCTCTGTTATTACTTAAATGCTATAGGAATTATCTTTCTCCTCACTCATATTTTTTCTTTGCTTCTATGTAGGTTCCCATATATCAAAATACCATTTCTATTTTCAAAATACTGTTGTACTGACCAAGAAGATACATAAGAGCCTATTTATCTTGTATTTCAATAAAATAATGACAGCCCTGTAACTTTACAGTATTTTTATATGTCACAGTCATAAAAAAATCAAACTGAACATGACAGTTATATTTTAAATCTCTGCTTAGATATAAGTTCTTTTTTTAAATCCTTCAATCATTCCTCTAGGAAAAAAAAAATCACAATACTGAAAGCTTTTTTAAGGAGCTTATTTTTACTGGAAGCCATCTCTCTGATATTCTCTGATATTGCAGAGAATTCTCCCTGCAAAAAAGATTTTATCAGGATCTTGGCCAGGTAACTATTGATGATATCTATGAAATGTTTTTGCTAGCTAGAGATAATAAATTATTCCTTGTTCAAAATCATAAAACCAAAACTGGAGTAGAAGTCTGCACATTTGTGTAATTCACATACTTTTTACATACAAAGGAATAATCCAACTCTTATCAATGTATTACTCAGAGTAAGTGCTGAATAATGAGTTTAGTGTAGCGTAGGTTGTCCAGTTGTCCAACTTGTCCAATTAAGTACAATTCAGTTCAAAAAGTAACCATACGGCACTTAATACATGCCACTGTGCTAGGCATAGAGAATATGACTACAAAATGGACTTGATCACAAGGAACTTGCAATCTAGTTGGGCAGACAAGCATGTAAAAAGTCATTTTATGTCATGAAGAAAGAGCCATAGTGATATTCTTGGGGTACACTGAGACAGAATGAGGTACCTGACACAGCCTGGGAAAGAAAGGCTGAATGCAGGAAAGCTGCTTAGAGGAAGCAAAGACACATGGGAGATTTAAGATAACCAGGCCGAGATCAGAGGGAGAAGGCGGAAGGTAGTCCTAAGGTTCAAAAGTCTTTATAAAAATCAAAGTTGAACATCCTTTATGAATCATTTTGTCTGTAATTATTTGAATGTTTCCTGTAGGATAATGTGTATATTCTTTTGCTTGCCTCATCATTTTAAATAATTTAAGATATATCAAGTTGATCCCTTGAGTCATTTAATCACATTAAAGAACCTACTGAACCACCTGGGCTTTCTTATTCTTTCCTGTACAATGAGGGAGTTGAACTAAATCACTATTAAGGGTCCTTTTAAAACTATATATATATACATATATATTATAAATACATTAATACATGTGAACATATAAGCTGTATATTATTGTTCAAATTTAATAATGTGATAATTGTATATAGTCTATACTAATTATAATAATTTCAAACAATATAAAGAGTACAGAGGAGATGGGAAGTAAACAAGTATCTCATCAATCAGAAATTACTATAATTAAGATAATATTTCATATAAATTAGCTCTTCATGTACCTGCATGGATGGATGGTCACACTTAATATAAAGATAGCATATAGTTAATAAAAATCATATTTAATAAAAGCATTGCTTTCAATTTTACTTTTTCAGTTTTAACAGTATGTATTCTGCAGTCTGAATTTTAGTCATACCATTACCTATCAAGTTCTATAGCATTTACCTTGCATTCTGCTCATAGTTTTAAGTATCAATGGATTCAATACTTACCAAATCCTTTTACAGATTCTGTATTCCTGAGGTAATTATACCAATTTGTGTTTTGGTGGACTTGATTTTATGGCTAAGTTATTTGTTCTAATAAGGGCTCGTAGGTGTCTTTCTTGAGTTCATGCATCCTTGAAAATGGCTACATGTTTTCTTTGTACTCATAGGCTATTCTACGGTATTAAATGTCTTGGTAAATGCTTGATTCTGCCAGACCTTAGCAAGCATTGCATTAATTATGTCAATATACTGTTTGTCACTGGACTTTTTCCTATGGCATCTCTTTTTTTTTTTTTTGCCACATTTTGTGTTTTATTGTTTCTTCAAGAAGCCCTTGTAGGTGTTATAATTCCTAATCTCTCTCATGTTTAGGAAGGTGTCCCTGTCGCATTAATATCTGCCTGATAATTTGGCTAACTGCAGTATTTTTTTGAGTAACATTTCCTGTTACTCAAACTTTGTAGGTATTAATCTATTAATTTCTGTTATCCAATGTTTCATGATAAAATTTGAGGTCTATCTGATTGGTCCTATTCTAAATAATTTTCTCTTCTCTTGGAAACCTGACTTTTATGGTCTCCTTAAAACAAAAAACAAAATAAATAAATAAACCTCTACACTTTTATCCTTTAATTTAACCAAAGAAAGCATAGAATAATCATATTTAATGGCAAAACATTAGGAGTAATACCCTTAAAACCAAGAACATAATGAGAATGTTGAATATATATACTGCTGGTATTGAACAATGTACTGGAAACCATACCACACCCAGTAAATAACAAAAAAGAAAACTGCATAAGGGTTGTAAAGACTAAAAAGAAACCCAGACTCTAATTATTCATAGAAATTATATTGTCTACATTTAAAAAAAAAGTGACTCTATAGCAGATTATTAGTAATACAGAAAGTTCAGCAAGTCTGTGGACATAAGATCAATATCCAGAAATCAATTGTTTTCCTATTCACCAGCAACAAAGACATAGAATATGTAGGAGAAAAATATGAATTTTATAATAGCACCAAAAATATAAAACTTAGGAATAAATCTAAGAAAAGCTATTAAGACCATTATAGAGAAAGTATCTTTTCTGAAAGGCATCAACAGCCTAAGGAAATGAAAAGATCTATGATCAATGCAATGATTCACATTGATTTGCATCACACTAATCTATAAATGCAATTTCAACCAAAACCCTTACAAGTTATTTTGTGCAACTTTGCAAAGTGTGGCTAAAATCATGGCAGATGCTGAAGAAGTATGAGGTAAAGGTCTTACTATTTCTGATATAAAGACTTACCATTAAGTTACAATAATTAAGAATGTGGTATTGATACAGAAATTGACAACAGGACAAGTAGAAACCATTATGGAGATCATAAACTGTTACCAACATACATGGGATGTTGATACATGACAGAGCTGGCATTTTAGATCCATGGGGTGAAGGACTACTCAGAAAATGGTACTAGAAAAATTGGTTATTTCTATGGAAAAAACACAGTGTAAGTTTTATTCCTACCTCTCACCATACACATGGATATATCCACATACATAGAAAAGTATCATAAATATAGAAGTCAAAGTTTAAAAAAAATTTAGAAGCAAATACAAAATAGTAAAGTATTACATTGGGCTTGAGAAGGTTTTCTTAGACCATACAGCTAATACACAAGACATAAAATTAAAGACTGATAAGTGTAACTACATTAAAAGTTAAATGCTATTTATAAAAATATCTCTCTAGAAAGTTCGAAGAAAATCTTGAAGATATTTGAAACACATAACAGGTAACATGTGTGTATAACTTATGTAAACCTAGATATTTTAAGAGTGAAAGCTAGTGGAAAACTGGGAATGTAGCAGGTAAACCAGGACATATGATCACCTTACATACAGCCAGCAAAAGATTTTGTCATGGATTGAATTGTGTCCCCCAAAAATATGTGTCAACTTGGCTAGGCCATAATTTCCAGTATTGTGTGATTGTCCACTATTTTGTCATCTGCTGTGATTTTCCTGTGTGTTATAAATGCTACCTCTATGATGTTAATGAGGCACGATTAGAGGCAGTTATGTTAATGAGGCAGGACTCAATCTACAAGATTACGTTTTGTTTTAAGTCCATCTCCTGTGAGATATAAAAGAGAGAAGCAAGCAAGGAGACAGGGGGACCTCATATCACCAAGAAACAAGAGCCAGGCAAGAACTTCCTTTGGATCCGGGTCCCTGTGCTAAGAAGTTCCTAGACCAGGGGAAGACTGATGACAAGGATCTTCTCCCAGAGCCAACAGAGAGAGAGCCTTCCCCTGGAGCTGGCACCCTGAATTTGGACTTCTAGCCTACTAGACTGTGAGAAAATAAATTTCTGTTTGTTAAAGCGATCCACTTGTGGTATTTCTGTTATAGAAGCAGTAGATAACTAAGATTTGTTTTCTTTCTTTTATAGATCAAAAGAAGGCCAAGCAACTCAATTTAAAATGACAAAGAGGTACAAAGAGGTGATCTGCTGAAAATGAAAGATGAATGGCCAGAAATACATGAGCAGGTGCTCAGGCTCATTAGGAATCAAGGAACTGCACATTAAAGCCATGATGAAATGCCATTTTGCATCCAGAAAGCTTTCAAAAATAAAGTGTAATAATACAAAGAACCATCAAGCATTTGAAGTAACAGAAGAGCATTTTTACCACCACTTGGGACAGCATATCAGTAACACAGTAACATTTAAGTTGTGCCTAACTAATGACCAAGCAATTCCACCCTAACTTGTGCACACAGAAACAAGACCCGTACAAGTCTGTATGGGTAACAAAAAAAAAAAAAATCAAAACCACCTAAATGCCTAATTACAGAAGACTGCATACATTGTGGTAAGGTTATACAGTGAATACAATAACAATGAAAATGAATGAACTAGAACTACATGCTTCAACACACACACACACACACCTTGAGTGAAATGAAAACTAATTACAAAAAATACTCTGAAACCACTGAAAACCACTGAAATAAAAGCCTAAAACCTCCAATATAAATACTATATATTGCATATTATATACTACATACATCTATCTACATCTCTCTCTCTATATATCTATAGTTACATCTCTCTCTATGCATCTATAGCTACATCTCTCTCCTCTCAACAACTCTCTACCCACCCCTTCCCCCTCTCCCTACTTCCTTCCCTCCCCCTAACCTTTCTTACTCTCCCCCTCCTGTTCTCCCCTGCTCCTCCTGCTCCTCCCTACCCCTCTTCACATATAATCTATATCTACATACATATCTATATCATCTACATATATATCTCTACATAGATCCACAATCAACACCCACAGAACCAGCAGTCAAGAAATTAAATGACATTTTGCATTGAGCAAATCTGCTACAAAAGACCTTTTTAAAATGTTAAAACGCAAAGATGTCACTTTGAAGATTAAGGTATGCCTGATCCAAGCAATGGTATTTTCAATCGACTTGTATGCATGTAAAATCTGGATAATGGATAAGGAAGACCAAAGGATTGATGCATTTGAATTATGGTGTCAGTGAAGAATATTGAGTATACCATGGACTGCCAGAAGAACAAACACATTTGTCTTGGAAGAGGTAGAGGCAGGATGCTCCTTAGAAGCAAGAATGTGAAGTCTCCCATACTGTGGACATGTTGTCAGGAGGGACCAGTCCCTGGAGAAACACTAGGCTTGATAAAGCAGAGTGTCAGTGAAAAAGAGGAAGAACCTCAATGAGACAGATTGACACAGTGGCTGCAACAATCGGCTCAAATACAGCAACAAATATCAAATTCCAAGACAAATCTCTGTGTTCTCCCTCCCCCTATCTCTCTCTCTCTATTTATCTATCACTCTCTCTCTCTCTCTCTCTCTCTCTCTGTATATATATATATATGCCTAGTAAAAACGTAAGAAAATGCTTGGGAATGATATATCCCAAATTCATCTTGTGGGCAAGAGAGCATGAGGTGATCAGGGGAGAATACAAAAAGGGTATTTAACTGTGTTGACAGAACTTTTTCTTAGGCTAGTTGGTGAAGATAAAACAGTATTCATTTTATTATTCTTTAAATCTTCTAAATGTTGCATAATAAACACTTTAAGAGAGTACTTTTTTTAATTCATTCATTTCACATCAGGACATTTCATCATTCTAATTCTTACTATGTCTCAAATCTGGGAAAAACAAAGTATCTTTGCTTATAAATATAAGATATTCTTTTTGTCTAATAAGAAGCAGTAAGAGGCTATGACTGTGTAAGAATTTGTTTTTCTAATATGGGTTTAGACCACCAAGAATTAGTTTATTAGTTGAGGTAAAATTCAAAGGATTAGACTGAAATTTTACATCATGTAGCCTAAGTGAAACCAAGAGTCCCTGTTGGCTTGAATTACAATTCAATTAGGATTGACGCATGTGTAATGAATAAGGACTGCTGTTAAGAAAACAGGAGAGAAGGACGCAATTATAAAGCAAAATGAGAAACACAAGAGGCCAAAAATAACAAATGTTTCAGAGACAGACTGTAGACTGGCAATTGAGAGGCCAGTGTTCAAAATTCTTAAGTATCTGGCAGGAGTCTCGTGTTTAATTTATATGTAGCAGCAATTTCACATCACGTTTATCTAATTCCCCACAGATCCTGATACCCACAGCAAGTGCTTTAGACAAATGGTAATTTAGAGCATGACCTTTGCTCAGTGTGGACTGACCAGATACCATCACCTTCATACACATTCACTCTCCAGAAAAAATATATTAATAGTAGATTCATTTTGAATAAAGTTTTATATAAATAACGTCAAAATAAAACACGTGACTGTTTTTTCTTTACTAGGATGAAAGGAAGTATCAGATATGTGTCTCTAAACATCATATATCTAATGAGATCAGCAAAATGATCCTAGTTTTAATTTCAGAGATGAGAAAATGGAGACTAAATTTACCTAAAAGTACTGACACTTAGTAGAACTCTGAGGACTTGAATCAGTTCTACTGATGCCTCGACTAGTATTTTCCTTACCATTCCATACTCTTTGCCATTGTAAAGTGAGCCAGTTATTAAACGCCTTGTACAAGGTGCATTTTTGATTGGTTGATTTGATTTTTAATGTAAATAAAACATCACACTTGAAATGATGATTGTTTAATAACAATCATGAAGAAAAAAAGTTACTTATCTAAAGAGAAGATGCCTATAAAACTAAGACATCTATAATTCAGCTTTAAAATTAAAAATTGTATTAAAATCATATTGAAACACTGGAACAAATAAAATTCCGCAATTTTTCATGCACAGCTGAGAAGACAATCATCTATTATGATGAATCTATTTCATGTCAAGCCTACAGTCAGAACCAAGGAAAGATAAGACAGCCTTCAGCCGAGACGGAAATATTATATTTCATAATAATCTCACTTCTTCATCACTGTATTTGAAGTACAACAAAATATCACATCCATTTTGGAGTTGTTTCGGTTCCTTTATGTACAAAATGGTAACGTACTGATTCCCAACATACACAACTGGCTATCTGCACAATTTCTAAATGAGAAGAGCAGAAATAAATATGACTTCGAAATCTTCAGATAAAGTTTTCAAATATTTTAGATCAGTTTTTTATATAAACATTGGTTAGCGAAAAATTAGTAAATTTCAACTCAAAATAACTGTTAGCATTTCTAACATAGTCTGGAGCTCAGGGTGATTTAATATTTACAAAAGAACAAAAGCAATACCTGTCTTCCTCCAGCTAAGGCTGTTCTCACGCAGTGCTCAGGCACTGGGCGGGTGAGTATTACATATTCCTGCTGCTGGGCACCTGTGTTGCTGGGCACTACAAACTGGCCCAGCTGAAGACTACCAGCATTCAAAACTGTCAGTTTTGAAAGTTTTGAAAGATGCAGTGAGTCTACTTGTGTAATTACAATCTGATAACCCTCAATTTGTGTATAGATTAAACATCTTATTTTCTTTTAGCTAAAAATGCTAATTAGGAGAACAGAACCACTATGAAACAGATACAGCATAGTCAAAGAGATCTGGGGCAAAACTGCACCTTAATACCAGGGGAACTGTAGCCAAGTTACTTACTCAGTTACTAACTCTCAGTTTTTCAGACGAAAAACTGGTTTTTAAAAACAACTTCTATTGTCCAGAGCAAAAGAGAGAAGGAAACCAAAGACTCAAGGAAGAAATTAGTCTATAGAACTAATAGTCTACATGAACCATGGCTTCATCTACCCAGAGACAAGAACTAGATAGTGCCTGGCTACCACTACTGACTGTTCTAAGCAGGGCCACAGTAGGTGGACCCTGATAGGATGGGCGAAAAATGTGGAACAGAACCCCAAATTCTTAAAAAACAAACAACACTCCACACACACCTGACAAGCCCATACATCCCACCCCCTCACTTGGCTGGTTGAGACCCGCCGACTCCCTGAGATACTCTTCAAACCCTGAACTGAAATTAACTGGAGTCGGGAGAGGATTAATCAGTAAGCACGGTATGCACTGACTTAAGTAAGCGAGGCACACATGGGCTTAATTGTTTACTTACTCATCTGTAGTGCACAATTTCACCTGGGTGTAACTTACTAATCTGTAGTGTACAGTTTCACCTGGTTGCAGTTGGCGATATAGCTCTATCAATCTTCCCCAACCTAGAACAATTCCCAGTGACCCTGCTTCTTCTGTTCTTCTTGATAATAAATCCTTTGTAGGAAATGAGCCAGTTGCACTGCAGAAAATCCACACTGTGAGTATGTCTATTTATTCACATCAAACATTTCTGGTAGGAGCACCACAGAGGCTATGCTACGGATCCCCCACTGAGCCCCGTTCCAGAAGTCACATAATGTCAGGCCATGCTTGGCAGAGCTAAGCTTGCCCCCATGGCAAAGGGTACATTTTACCATTTTTAATCACTAACTTATCTGGGCCAAAACTTTTAGACTTACTAATATCATGTTCCCCAACAATATTTTATACAATGGTATTAGCCTTCATTGATAACAATAATCTTTGCCTGAGGTTTTACATTGGGTTTTATAAAATAGGGATTTTCTAGTTGTATTATTTTCCCCACATTTTGTCTTACATTTTTCTGTAAAGAAAAGGTTTTTCCAATTATTTCTTTCTCTTTGCCTCCTTCTCTCTCTCTAGATAGTTAGATATGTGAAAAACAGATACACAGAGAAATATGCATGTCTAAGTGGCCTCTGTTATAGATTAGTAAGTAAACACAATTAAGCCTGTGTGTACATTGTGTATTGGGTAATCCGTCCCTGCTCACAAGGTCACCTTGTAGCTAAATAACAAATTGGCTCACAAAATAATGAATATCACCCATTTGCAGTGTACTCCTTTAAAAAATCATCGGTATGAGTCCAAATAGTCAACAATTACTTTAAACAAAGATGAGAATGTAAGGGGTCAGGGAAACTAGATTAACAGAAACAAAACAACCAGAATGGAAATAGTAAGAATGTTAAGGCATTGTGAAGAATGTAACCAATGTCACTGAACAATTTGTGTAGAAATTGTTAAATGGGAACCTAAACTCCTGTGTAAATCTTCACAGAAAACACAATATTATTTAAAAAAAAAAACTTCTAGAAGTTGTTGCAATAACTCAATGAGCTAATAATATGTGTGAAGCACTTAGCCAAGAGCTTGGCTCAAAAATAGCAGTCCATATGAAAGTACTGGAGACTGTCTTTGTTTCCTGGGGCTGCCATACAAAATACTACAAAGTGGGTAACTTTAAAGAACAGAAATATTTTCTCACAGTTCTGGAGGCTAGAAGTCCAAATCAGGGTCTTGGCTGTGTAGATTCCTTCTGACGGCTCTGAGAGAGCAAATGATCCATTGGTCTCTCCTAGTTTCTGGTGTGTAGACAGATCCTCACATGCTGCCTTCCCTCTTTGCGTGAGACCGCTTCTGAGTCTGTCCCTGTCTCATTTATAAAACTCTACTCAGAAGTGATTAGATCAGGACCCACCCTACTCCAGTATGACTTGATTAATCTGATGACATCTGCAAACCCTCGTTCCCCAAATAAGATCAAATTCACCTGTGCAGGGTTTGGGACTTCAATATATCTTTTTGAGAGACACAATTCAAACTATAACAGAGGCCAGTTAGTCATGCACATCTATCCATCCATCCATCTTCTATCATCTATGTATCTATGTATACCTATCTATCTATCTAATCTATCTGTCACCTATCTAAGTATATATATATATATATATATACACAGAGAAAGAGGCAGAGAGAAAAAGAATTGGAAGACCTTTTCTTTACAGAAAAATGTAAGACAAAATGTGGGGAAAACAATACAACTAGAAAATCTCTATTTTATAAAACCCAATGGGCCATCCAGGAACATGTGGCCTCTAGGAGCTGAGGCACTCATTTCTATATTTGCAAGAACTAATCCTGCCAACAAGTGAGCCAGGAAGAGGACCCAGAGCCTCAGATGAGATCTCAGTTCTGGTGGACAACTTGACTGCAGCCTCAAGAGACCCTGAGCTGAGGACCAAGCTAACCTAAGCTCAGAACCCTTACGGATGGCAACTGGGAGGTAGTGTATGTATACTGTTCTGAGCTGCTACATTATTTGGTAATTTGTAACACAGTATAGAAAAGGTATATAGTCTGGAAGGCAGGAGATGGAGTTTCTATTTTTATTCCCAACAATTACCAGATAAGTGATATGAGGCAAGCATTTACTATACAGGTTTCCTCATCTGTAAAGTTCAAAAGCTAAATTAGAATATTTCAGAAGTTCCTTCCCCTTATAAATATTGCTGCATTCATTATAACATTTTTTGAGTGCTAACTGCTAGTGTGGCACAATGACAGGTGTTAGTTGACATTTGTGGATTACTTAAAATCAGTTCACCATGACTTGCAGTCTAATTAGATGAACAGAAAGTAGAAAAAAACTTACAGTTGCAAAAGCTTATAATTCTATGAATAAGAGACAATATGTAATGAAAGCTAAAAAATGTAACACTTCATCCCAGATGTTTAGAAAGACTCTCTGTGGTGATATTCTCTTTCTCCTCAAGTAATAAAACATAAATTAAAACAATTATTTGCTTCAGATTTACCTATCAAAATGATCAGTATTAGTTATTAATAAACAATTGATCTTCATAAATTTTAGTAACATAAAATTTAATTAACTTTATAAGGTATCTTAGTCATCTAGTGCTGCTATAACAGAAATACCACAAGTAGATGGCTTTAACAAAGAGAAATTTATTCTCTTACAGTCTAGGAGGCTAGAAGTCCGAATTTAAGGTGTCAGCTCCATGGGAATGTTTTCACTCTGTCGGCTCCTGGGGAAGGTTCTTTTTATCAATTTTCCCCAGTCAAGGAGCGTCGCAGCACAGGGACCCCAGGTCCAAAGGTCATGTGCTCCCTGCTCTTGTTTCTTGGTGGTAAGAGGTACCCCTATCTCTCTGCTCCCTTCTTTCTTTTAAAAGAGATTGGCTTAAAACAAAACCTCAGAAGAGACTGGTTTAAGATAAAACCTAATCTTGCAGACTCAATCCTCCCTCATTAACATAACTGCCTCTAATCTTGCCTCATTAACATCATAGAGGTAGGATTTACAATGTGTAGGGAAATCACATCAGATGACAAAATAGTGGACAATCACACAATACTGGGAACCATGGCCTAGCCAAGCTGACACACATTTTGGGGGGACAGAGTTCAATCCATAACATAAGGTAACAGTCTTTCAAATAAATCTAGCTAGTTAACATTTGAACTAATGATTAATTCTACTGATCTTTTCCGTATATAGACTATCATACACTGTTATGCTGAAGTATTCAGAGGTTACAACTATTCTAGAAATAAATTACTTGATTTTAGTCTTAATTACAAGACCCCCTGATCACACATTGGTTAAGCACTTGACTGTCAACCAAAAGGCTAGCAGTTCAAACCCACCCTGCAGCCCCGTGGGAGTGGCAATCTGCTCCCGTAAAAGTTCACAGACTAAAAAACCCTATGGGGCAGTTCTGTTCTTTCACATGGGGTCGCTATGAGGGACAGTCGACTTGATGGCATCTAACAACAACAGTCTTAATCATACTATTCTTTGTAGCACATAGTCTTTTTATTTCTCTTCCATAAATACAGAAAAAATGTTCACCAAAATTAGAAAGTAACTTTTCTAAAAGCTGTCAGATTCAAATTCATTCACTGATCAAATCTGTAATGAAGGCTTCATAACAGCTGCCTAATACTGAGCATCTTCTCTTGCCAGAGGGTTTGTACATTATTCCTAATAACCCAACAACTCCACAAATTAATCTGACCCCATATTAGTTATGAAGAAACAGAGATTGTCTTGTACATACACATCTGACCTCAAAGCCTGTCTTCTTACTATTCCATATAGCTGTCTTCTACAAGCTTCAAGCTCTGGTAGGGACATAACCCCAACCACACACAGTCTGTGCCCTCAAGAGACTCAAAGAAGAAAAATAAACAATTTCATTACAATAATGGATAGACACAAAAGGAATACTGAAAATACAAATGAAGGAATGAGTTTCCTACTTTTTAAGAAAGTTATCTGTGATTCGTTTATTTGTATCTAATTAGCTAAAATCTTTTAAACTATTGTTTATATCAGTGTATCTTGTGAATTTAGGGAAATTTAATTTACATGGTATGAATGGTATAGACTTCAAGTAGAATCAAATCTGTTTAATGGAAATCAATTTGTTTATAAATCTGTTCTTTCTGAGACATAGGTATTCTATGTAAATGAAAATTCAATATTTTAAAATATGTTTTGACACAAAAAAAATTGCTATATTTTCAAACACACAAAACTATGCATGTCGAATTTTACCATAATTTCAGCTACCATAATTCTAGCTAAAAGATATTCCATACAGTTAGGATTTGTAACCAAGCCATTAAAACGTAGTGGATGCAAGCTGCCAAATGAGGCTGAAGATAAAATGTCCAGTTATAATTGAAAAAATTGTCAACATATGAATAAAACTGTATAGATAGAACCTCTTTCATTTTTCAAAGATTTTAACATATTTTGACATTTTTCTTTGTCTTAGCAATGGATAAAACACTGGTGGCCAAAAATTTATTTGGGCTAAATACTATTAAAATAATTGTCTGACATTTCTGCTTTGGTTGTAGGAATAAAATTTTTGTCTAGTACATCCTTATAGTATTTGACACATACAAATAAAAACACTTAAAATTGCCAGAATTAAAGAGAAATAAATCAACAACCATTTCTTGGGATTTTAACATTCTTCCTCAGTAATTAATGGAAAAATCAGTATGGCTACAGAAGAATTGAAAAAGCTACCAAACAACTTGATGTAATTGACATTTCTAGCACACTATAGCCAAAAGTTAAACATCACACGTTCTTTTCAAGTTTCATGGAATGTTCCTTAAGGTATTTCATATCCTGGAACATGAAAACAAGTCTCAGTAAATTTCAAAGTACTGCAATCACACGGAGCATCTTCTGCAACTACAACAAAATTAAATTATAAATAAGGGCAAGATTAGGTAGAAATCTCCCAAGTACTTGCAAATAAAGCAACACGATTATAAATAACAGATGGGTCAAAGGAGAAATCATAGAGGAAATCAGAAAATAGTTTAAAATGCAAAAATTAAAGCACAATTCCCAATATGCTACTTCCAATTGAACAATAAATAAATTATCACCTGTTACAGTAGCATACAGCATAACATACTTAGGAGGAAAAAATACCAAAATCCAGGAAAGATCTCTATATTGCAAACTACAAAACATCTCTGAGAGAAATTAAAGAAGACCTAACAAATCTGTCTTGGAAGAAGAACAGCCAGAATGCCCTTAGAAGCAAGGATGGCGAGACTTTGTCTCATGTGCTTTGGTCATGTTATCAGGAGGGAACAGTCCCTGGAGAAGGACATCATACTTGGTAGAGGGTCAGTGAAAAAGATGACGACTCTCAACGAGATAGACTGATGCAGTGGCTGCAACAACAGGCTCAAACACAGCAAAGATTGTGAGGATGGTGTAGGACTAGGCAGTGTTTCGTCCTATTGTACGTAGGGTTGCTATGAGTCGGAAATGACTAGACAGCCCCTAACAACAAAGTAAATGCAGAGATACAGCATTGATCTACAGATTCAACACCATTATAATCAAAATCCTAGCAGGTCTTTTTTTTTTGGTAGAAATTGACAAGGTGATTCTAAAATTTATATGGAAGTTCAAATGACCTACAGCAGCTAAAAAAAAAACTTTTAAAAAGAACTGGAATTCTAACACATTTACTGGAGATCATATAAAATGGTAAAACCACTTTTGACAACTCTTTGGAAGTCCCTCTGAAAGTCAAGTATACTTCATGGCCAGCAATTCTTCTGGGTACATACGAAAGAGATGACTGCAGTAGACAGCGGAGAGGTAAGGCACAACTCAAACAGAGATGGAGGAAAGGGGTTCAGATTCCCAAGTTATTTAGCAGCAAAAATGACAAAAACTGGGTGTTTCTGGGGCCGCCTATGTTTTTATAGCTACTTATTTTTACCCTAATGGTTAAGGCACGTGCACTATATTTATATCATAGACTCAGGGTCTTAGCTTTATAAATGTGCTACTTACAGTGGGTGGAGCCCTGGTGGCGTAATGGTTAGGTGTCTGGCTGTTCACCAGTTCGAATACACCAGCCGCTCCTTGGAAATTCTATGAGGTGGTTCTACTCTGTCATGTAGGATTGCTATGAGTTGGAATCAACTCGATGGCAAAGGGTCTGGTTTACAGTGAATGCTGTAACTTAGTCTATCTTATTTAAAAACATCTTCCTAAATACATTAGTTCTTCCTAGAGATTATAGCTGACTCAGAATGCAGTGAGGGAAGACCAATCTGTGTATGTGTGTGCTTCAGCATATGAATGGGTGAATGAGCACAAATATACATTTGTCTTCAAAACTTTTACCATATTCTACCCCAAAACTTTTCACAAGGGACTTGGTGTACATACTCTTAAATAAATTTGATTGGATTATATTAAAATATGCAATTATTTATTGAAAACCACTAGATGTTCAAAGATGAATACAAAAGGCTTGGCTCTCAAAAAGGTGACACCTCTGCAGACTAGTGAAACTAATTATAAAAAAAGATAACTGCTGTATTTTAGGTATACACAGAAAGCTACAGAACCACAAACAATCCATTCTACTTTGGTCAACTGTATTTATTTCCAATCATTTTAAGTTATTTAAAGTGACTGAAGAACAAATATGCTAATCCGTATGTCTCTTGCATAACACATCACATTCCATATACCCATAAGTCATATTCATGTTAAGATGTTTTACTTCCCTTACCTCACAGAACTTCAACTATATCTAAACAAAACTGACTTGCTTGGATGAGTAGCACTTTTAACCTTTTGCTGCTTGAAAACACATATGCACACGTACATGCGCATACACACGTACACTCGTGTGCATTCTTTCTCCCTTACTCTTATTTTCACACATACACACATATACACATCAAGGGATTTCTGATGGTTCCCCCCAACCTCCTCCACCCCACTCCAGACCTCAAAATCTGCTGGTGGTCAAGTGTTTATAACATAAAGCATAAAAACCAATAAACGAGGAATTATAAAAAGGAGAGAATTTCCTTGATTTTCAAACTGAGATAGATCTAAGAAAAACAGGAAAATAAAGCAGTCTACTTCACTAAGGATTTAAACTTACAAATTTTAAAACTCATTATAACTTAAATTTAACTACTTGTCCTGGTTACTGAAGTAAAAATAATTCTGTCCATAGGTACTATATTCTAACATGAGCTTCCCACATTAGTCATTTGAATTAAACAATTACTGAAGTTCCTTTCTTGCAGTTGTCAGGTTAATGATTATATTTGCATAATATGAATACATTCCATTTTTATACTTTTCTGGTGAGATAATGCCTAGCATCATATTCTTATTCAATTAGACTGAATGGAAAATCTGTTGGCATAATGTTATACACGGTTTATTCTGTATTAGAGAAGACATGACAAGTCACACTAAAAAAATACATGTATATTTTTTGGAAGATAATGAGGACACAATTGAAGTGGCTGAAAAGGAAGGGAAGTAGTCAAAACGAATCCTGAGTTACCATCAGAATTATGTTATTAATGAGCATTATTACATACTATACAATTTAAAATAAATTCAAAGCAGTTTCCACATAATGTAGAGGACTGAGTGTTTGCTTTCGGTTATTAACAATTTTTTTTCTAGAGGAGTACAAGATGTTGGGTCACTGTAACTAAACGTGACACTTTTTTGAAAGAACATACTTGCTGTTATTCCTCCTTATTTCTTTTAGAATACCACTTTTCAAAGTGACTGTCACTTTTCTAAGTGACTGTTTTTTCTAATTTGTCCCCCAAATAGTGGCCATCGAAATTGATGGTTTCTCACAAAACTGCTCTCTCAGAAATCAGTGTGTACTTGTACAAATATTTAAACAGCACTGAAATTTGATTTTTAAGCAATTTTATCTCAATAAATATCGTATAGACTATGAATACCAACTGAAAGGAAAATATTACCTAAGTTATTAAGAAAAATACTATCTAACTTATTAAATAAGGTATTTGAAAGGGTAAGTACATTCTAACCAGAGAATTGGCAGGGAAAATTTCTATTTTCACTTTTTCATAAAATAAGGAAATGCCCGTTTCACGGTTAGCAAACGTTTCCCTGTGCACAATCATAAAAGTAGACTGTGTTACTATGCAGACTGATATTAGAACACTGCCAATACCTGATAAATGCTCTTCTATCTCCATGGTTTTAACTAGAAAAGTGGGAGAAGAGACCAGAGATCTTTGTTCAAAGAGCAAAGTGGGCTCTTAAGTATCTCAAAATTTTAATGGAAATTTTACGAGACAATCTTTCAAAAGTATGCATAAATACTGTCATCATAAATGACACTATTTCACTGAGAATGAAAATAACCATGGCCAAGTAAAGGGAAAAAAGATACAAACAGGTGATGCTCATGGTCTTGAAACAGTACTAGGTCTAATAGTCTAGACTGAACCTCTCTGAGATCGCTGATAATGAGCGTAAGCTAGTAAAACAGCTCCCACGGCATCTAAGCTTCTTGGGCACTGGTTCTCAAAGTGTGTTCCATGGACCAGAAGAAATGTGAAGAAATGTGGGTAAAATCATGAAGCGGGGGAAAAATTGTGAACTAAAATGACCTGTGTGCTGGATTTATTGAGGTAGACTTGGTAATGAGAAAATTATATAATGAATATAATTACATAATATATAATAAAGAAGTAACATTATATAATAAAGAAGTAAAACAGGAAGTGAAGGAAACACCAGACTCATCATCTTTGATCAGAAATTTTCTCCTGTCTTACTTTGCTAGGGCTGCGGTAACAGAAATGCCTCCAAGTGGGTGGTATATATGAGAACTCATTAAAGAACAGAATCTATTTTCTCTTTGGCTCTAAGTCCAAATCAGGGTCTGGGCTCTGTCAATTCTTTCTGTGGGACTTTCTCCTAGTTTCTGATGACTGGCAGCAGTTCTGGCATTCCTTAGCCAAGATGCTCACACGGTGTCTGTCTTCCCTCCTGTGTGTCTCTGTGTTTATTCCTGTCTTTTTATCAGTCAGAAGTGATGATTTCAGGATCCACCCTACTGTGGTATGACCTCATTAACATAACAAAAGAAAAAGTCCATTTTTCCAAACAGGATCCATCCACAGATACAGAGGCCAAGACTTCAATATGTATTTTGCGGAGACACAATTTAATTTATAGTATCTCCTCTTCTAGCAATAAAAAAGTGTCTAAGGTAAGCAGAAGAAAAGTAAAATTCTATAATACTACCCATTCCCATTTTATCATAAACCAAAGGAACTGGAAATGACTAAATTGGTCAATCTCAAATAATTTAAAATAAACTTCCATGCAATTCATATCAACCAAATACACAGGAAGTTAACACATTTTCAAGTGTTTAATACCTCAAAAAAGAAAAAGATATTCTTTGGTTTCCTTACCAAATTCTAGCAGGGACATAAGTTTTCAGAAACTAAATTCAGGATACCTTTCAAAGGTCACAGCTTAAATGAACAGAAAACTAAGAAATCCGCAGTTTATGCCTGATGAGGTATCATTACGCTATGAAAGTACTGCCTGACTAAGCTTGACCCCTCAATGAAAAATTCATTTATGAAATCCAAACATCCTTAAGAAATAAAAGGTTACACTTAATAATGGCGCTTAGTGGCTGTAAATGTCCTTCCCTTAAGAAATTCTCAAATAGGAAAATTAACCAATAAATTAACCCATTTATTTTTAAAATACAGTAAAACCTGCAAAGGCTGGAACCCGTATTAGGCAGAAACCTGTCAGAAGAGGAAAACGCAAATATTTTCCACTAAAACAAGCAATGCAAAAGTGGTAAGACTGCACCCTGTCAAAGGCAGAAAACTTGCAAGACCTGGAAAAATAAGCCAGTCCCGCTGAGTTCAAGCTCTCACAGGTTTCACTGTATCTCTTGGTAATGAACTTATCTTTGCTCTGTTAAAGATTAGCCAATTATAATTCCTTAAGCAAAAAACTAAAGGATTAAAAACTGCTGATTTTTCACAAATGTCACTGTATAGTAGTAGAATACCGGCTTTCTGTTCCATCAAAATAAACATGAAAATGTTAAGATGGTAACACCCATACTTGTTTTCATCAATTTAGAGCTATATATAAGAACTCACCAAAAAACTTAGTCTTTTTATCACTCTCTGTCATTACCCTCCAACAAAAATATTTTACATGTATCTGGACACTTAATTTTCTTATTAACTTTGAGTGTCTAGTACTAGGTCTAATAGTCTAGACTGAACCTCTCTGAGATGGCTGATAATGAGCGTAAGCTAGTAAAACAGCTCCCATGGCATCTAAGCTTCTTGGGCACTGGTTCTCAAAGTGTGTTCCATGGACCAGCAGTTTTAGTACCACTCGGGAACATGTTAGGAAGACAAATTATGAATCAAAAACTCGGGAGATGGGGCATAGAAACTTGTGTTTTAGCAAGCCTTCCTGAGATTCAGAGGCACAGTGAAGTTGTATGGGCCACTGCTTTAAAGCTATCTATTAAAACAGGGTGACTTCTCGTCCCCTGTGGTTCCCCAACCTTTGGTGACTCAAAGCAGTGTCTGCTATCCATGCCCTGCTGACAACCACACTTTACCTGTTCAAGGCCTAAGCTCAGCTTCAGATGTAGATGGATTTAGAAACGTTTATTTTCTTTTTCTTTCTGTGTATATATGCAATAATATTATATAAAAGAATACATACCTGACACACAAAGTGTTTTTACCATTAATATGCAACTAATGTTTGCCCAAGAAACCCAGGTGGCACAGTGGTTAAGTGCTTGGCTGCTATCCAAAAGGTTGGTGGTTTCAACACACCAGCCACTCTGCAGGAGAAAGATGTGGCAGTCTGCTTCCATAAAGATTGCAGCCTTGGAAATCCTGTGAGGCAGTTCTAATCTGTCCTATAGGGTTGCTATGAGTTGGAATTGACTCGACATCAACTAGGGGTAATGTCTGCCCAGTACTTAAAATGTAAATGATACCTGTTCATATCTAGGAAGACAAGGATATAAATAGGCAACATAGTATGGTAATTAGAAGTAGCGCAATTTGGAATCAAAGAGCTGGGCTCTACTGTTTATTAATGGTGTGATCTTGTTCAGTTTATTGTACCTTTGGGACATCAATTCAGTACTGTGTAAAATGGTAATAATAATAATAATTGGAGTGCTTTTTATATGATCACATATATAATCTTGTTTTATCCTTAAAATAACACCATGAAGTACCATAATAATTCTCGTTTGATAGATGAGTGATGCTTAACAGACTTGCCCAAAGCCACTCAGCTAGAAAGGACCAGAAACAAGATTCAATCTTAAGCCTCTCTGGGTCCAAATTTGATATACTTCAGCTGCAAAAACGAGATGATATATATAAAGTTCCTAACCCATCATTATTATACAAAACTTTAGGGAATTGTGAAAGGTAACATAGAGGTACCAAATCTAATTAATAATGAAGTTTAAGAAGAAGACATTTTGTTCTAGTTTGGATTGTCACTAGAGTCCATGGGAGAGGGGGACATTAATGCTAAGGCTTAAATTTAGATATACTGGATTTTAATGAGCTGAGGAAGAAGAGGTCTTTTCTCTGTATAATAACTTGAGCAAACAGGCTGGTTACGTACAACCAAAAATCTC
This sequence comes from Dugong dugon, assembly GCA_030035585.1. Lineage (NCBI taxonomy): Eukaryota > Metazoa > Chordata > Mammalia > Sirenia > Dugongidae > Dugong > Dugong dugon. The sequence goes on along the minus strand of CM057466.1, from coordinate 106,637,721 downwards.
ATGGGATTTAGTTTCTTGGTTTGGAGGTTTAGGGTCATGGTTTCATGGGACATCCCAGTTAACTGGCCTAATAACGTGTTTAGTGCTTCTGTTCTACCTCCTAGTTCGTTGTGTAGCGCCTGAGGTCTTAAAAGCTTGCAAGAGGCCATCCACAGCACAACAGTTGATCTCTATTCACCTGGAGCCACAAAGGAAGAAGGAGAGTCAGGAATAGGAGGCAGATATGGAATGTGTGGCTGACTGCCTCCATGAACAACTGCCTTCTTTGCCATGAGACCAGAAAAATGAGATGGTACCTGGCTACCATTACTGAACATTTTGATCAAAGATTCTATAGAAGAATTCTGATCAAAAGTCAGAAAATACAGAATTTCTAATTCTCATGGAATCCAGACTTTCTGGAACCATGGGGGCTGGGTGAACCACTGACACTATTGCCCTGAGAAAATCTTTAAAACCTAAGCCAAAAATATTCCCTTAAGTCTTCTTAAAACCAAATAGTAGTTTAGCCTAATAGTTTAGCTTTAGTAAAAAATGTCTGCCTTGAGCATTATACTCTTTTAAAAACTATCTATATGGGCTCAACTCGAAAGTAGACAAGAATTATCTTAGGCAAAGGGAAGGACAGCACACACTACAGGGGAAGTCAGCACAACTGGACTAAATCAAAGCTAAGAAGTTTCCTGAATACAACCAAACACTTTGAGGGACACAGTAGCAGGGGTGGGGGTCTGGGGACCATGCTTTCATGGGACATCTAGGTCAACTGGCATAACAAAGTTTTTTTAAAAAATGTTCTGCATCCCACTTTAGTGAGCGGTGTCTGGGGTCTTAAAAGCTGGTGAGCAGCCATCTAAGATGCATCAATTGGTCCCAAACCACCTGGAGCAAAGGAGAATGAAGAATTCCATGGACACAAGGAAAGTATTAGCCTAAGAGACAGAAAGGGCCACATAAACCAGAGACTTCATCAGACTGAGATCAGAAGAACTAGATGGTGCCCAGCTACCACAATGACTGCCCTAACAGGGAACAGAACAGAGAGTCCCTGAGGGAACAGGAGAAAGGAGAAAAGTGGGGTGCAGAACTCAAATTCTAGTAAAAAGACCAGACTTAATGGTTTGATTGAGACTGGAGGGACCCTGGAAGACATGACCCCTGGACTCTCTGTTAGCCCAAAACTAAAACCATTCCCAAGGCCAACTCTTCAGACAAATATTAGACTGGACTATGGGACATAAAACAATACTCATGAAGAGTGTGCTTCTTAGCTCAAGTAGATATATGAGACTAAATGGGCAGCTCCCATCTGGAGGCAAGATGAGAAGGTAGAGAGGGTCAGGAGCTGGTTGAATGCACATGGGAAATCTGGGGTGGAAAGGAGGAATGTGCTGTCACAGTATAGGGAGAGCAACTAGGGTCACAAAACAATGTATGTATAAATTTTTATAAGAGAGACTAACTTGAATTGTAAACCTTCACTTAAAGCACAACACTAAAAAATATATATGTATTTTTGAAAGAGTGTTTAAAAAAGAAGATCTATATGGGATCAAAGTGAAAACAGCAACTTGAAAGATTAGATAGGAACCTTAGGGGGCAGTGAGTTTAGGTTAATGAGGGAGGAACAACTCAGAAAAGGAGGGTGAGAATGGTTGCACAACTCAATGTAATCAATATCACTGAACTGCATGTGTAGAAATGGCTGAATTCCTGTATGTTTTTCTGTGTATACTGTCAACAACAACCACAAAATAATTTTTAAAAAAATCATATGATATATAAATCGATTTGATGGCAGTGGGTTTGAGTTTTTATATGATATATACCTTTAAAAAATAATAACTTGGGCAAAAATGTAAAGGAAGAAAGTACAAGGAGTATGTGCAGCAGGAGGGGCTTTGATGGCGCAGTTGTTAAGCACTCAGTTCAATCGGCAGTTCAAACCCATCAGTGGCTTCATGGAAGAAAAGACCTGGCAATCTGCTCCTGTAAGGATTATAGCCTAGGAAACCCTACCGGGCAGTTCTATTTTGTCCTATGGGGTCGCTATGGGTCGTAATCCACCCAATGGCAACCGGTTTGGCTTTTTTGGTTATGTGGAGTAGACTGTGTACGTATTACATTATGGTGTACTCATCATGCTCTCTTGCAATTATTGCTTTACATAGCAAGAGCTGGTAGCACGGTGGTTAAGCACTTGGCTGCTCAAGCACTTGGCTGCTCACCGAAAGGTAGGCAGTTCAAATCCACCAGCTGCTCCACGGGAGAAAGATGTGGCAGTCTTCTCCTGTAAAGATTACAGCCTTGGAAATCTAGAGGACAGTTCCACCCTGTCTTACAGGGTTGCTATGAGTCAGAATTGACTGGACAGCCGTGGTTGTGTTTTTTTTTTTTTTTTTGGTTGTTGTTTGTTTTTTGGAGATTCAGTAAGTATTTAAATTCTTTCCCAAGTATCTGGCACAATGCATTAAATAAACGTTGCATAAATAAATGAAGGTTGCAGGGGCTGCCGACAGTGAATCCAGACTGGAGAACCCCGCTTGGAGGCCTTTGTTCAATGAGTCGAAGGAATGAGATAAAGGCATGAAATAGTCCTAACTATGTGAATTTGAAAGGAGGAGCCAGTACCAAAAAATCAATAAATAAATGAAAAAAAAAAAAAAAACTGAATAGTTGGATAGAGGAGTAGAGGGAGAAATAAGGCAAAGATGAATCCTATTATTAAAGACTGGAATGGAATTTATGGAGCTTTCAATAATGCCTAGTATATATACCACTATACTTCATGTTATGCTGTCAGTAACCTAATTTACTATATAATTTCCTTTCTGTTGCAAGTGCTGAGAAGAACACGCATACACACGTGCAGAAAATTAGAGTACCAAACCAACAGACCATAACTCACAGTAAGGTCTGACTATGTTGTTAGGTGCTGTGGAATCGATTCCGACTCATCACAACCCTAGAGAACAGTTTTCTAGGCTGTAATCTTTATGGGAGCAGATTGTCAGGTATTTCTTACACAGAGCAGCTAGTGGGTTCAAACTGCTGACTTTTAGTTAGCAGCTGAGCGCTTAATCATTGTGCCACCAGGGCTCCTTCACTGGGCAGAAATTCTGGAAATGCAGGTGATCCCTCTTATACTACTGTTTCCACGCTATTTTGCTCTTTGGACCTATCAGGGGAGGATAATTAACCTTTGTTTTCTTCTTTCCTGGAAAAAGGTGATGCTGAATAACGTAATGTAAGCACTGCCAGTTTCTCTAAATGGATGCTGTTTTAATAGTTTTCAACCAAGACAGATGCTAAATAATGATTAATACTTCATGAATGTGCTGAAATTAATTAATGAGTCCAAGACAAAATGACCATGGGAATGATGGATCCTTAATCTACATAAATGAAAGTTTTTTTTTAAACTTGCTTTTAAATAAAAATTCTAAATAAAGAAATGCTGGAATACAGATCATTTTAAGGTTCCCTGGCATTGCAAAAGCTGGCAAGATTAGAGCTTTCTTTGGAAGAAGTATCCTTACCAGCAGTGCGAGTCAGGCTCAACTTCAGGGAAACCCCTGGATAAATGCCAAACACAGAAATTGAAGTTCTCCCCAGACTAATTCACCTTAATTCAGAAGTCTAATGTGTTATTAAAACCTATTGAGGAGTCAAGTTCTTGCTAATTTCAAAGGTATTTTTACTTCTTATGGAAACTTTAAGTATTTTAGAAAATTTTAAGTTCTGAAAGGAAGATGATTAGAGAATCTTACTGTTATTATAAAAATTGTATCTGAAAGAATGAGAGAAAGAGTTAAAAAAATACTTTTCTAGGAAACAAAGGGCCTGAATGCTAGTCTAGCTCTATAATTAACTTACTGTGATATTAATAATTTATATATCTGAGTCTTAGTTTCTGCATCTGTAAGATGAAGAATTTGTATTGGAAGGTAACCTGTACAATTATGTTTATAACCACGCTGAAAGCTCACGAATGGTGACTGTCATTTAGGCACATAAAGTAGACAGAACCACTAATCTGTATAAGCATAAATTCAAATCAACAAAAGTTCAGCATTTGCCTTTCTTAAATAGGCTTCTTTTTTTTTTAAAATAAATCAGCAGTAGCTAAGTGACTTCCAGGAAAAAGCATATATGCAAAAGGATGAAGTGTAGAATGTGGCAAATGAGTCTAAAAGCATTATAAATGTATGAAACAACCTCACTGAAAGTAGTTGGGGAAATGAGGAGCTGAATTAAGTGACTCTGGACACGATTAAATGCTACAGCATATGCAAAATAGGAATACCTAACAGAAAGAGAAAAAATATTTGAAGAAACAAAAGCTGAAAACTTCCCAAATTTGATGAAAAACATTCATCTTTACATCCATGAATCTCCATGAACTCCAGGAAGGAGAAGCACAAAAAGACCGACACTCATACATATCATAGTAAAATGCTAAACACCAAACACAAACAGAAAATCTAGAAAGCAACAAGAGAAAAATGAATCTTGGATATCCACCTTCCACCATACACAAAAGTTAACTGAAAATAGATCAAAGACCTAAACAGAGGAGCTAAAACTATAAAACTATGAGAAGAAAAAGGCATAAACTCTTGTGACCTTGCATTACACAATGATTTTTGAGATATGGCACTAAAGTCACAAGCAATAAAAGAAAAACAGATAAATTGGAGTTCATCAAAATTAAAAAAAGTTTTGTACATCCAAGGATACCACCAAGAAAGTGAAAAGATAACCCACAAAATGGGGACTGTATTTGCAATTCATGTATCTGATAAGGTAGTTGTATCTAGGATATATAACTAACTCTATAAATTCAACAATTAAGAAAACACAATACCCAATTAAAAAACAGTCAAAGAATCTGAAAAGACGTTTCTCCAAAGAAGATATGCAAATGGCCAATGAACACAAGATTAGTTTGCAAAGCCAAAGAGTTTTCTATTTGTTATATAGTTTCAAAGACGTTTCAAAATTTACCATTTCTCCATGGCAAACTAGGGGGTGCGGGGGGTGTGGACCACATCAGGTGACACTGTCAGAGGGGGTGACACCAAAATGACTGTCTATAAAATTTTTAGGCAGTGTTTCAGCAGAAATTTATTATTTTTAATAAAAATATCCTTGTAGTTAGATGTAACAACAAAAATATTTTTCTTAAGTCCAGCTTACATGTATCAATATACCTACAAGGCTAAAAATCTATGCTAATTTACTTTTTGAACCTTCTATTGCTCTCCAGTCAGAGCTGATATTATTAACCAATTACAGTGATGCTTTGAATCACATGATTTCATCTGCATGTGCTACAAGCACGCACTGTTGTTTTTTTGCTACGGGTGTTTTTACAGTTGCTAATTTTGTCAAATTTTCTGATATTTTAGCTACACTATTGTGGTAATTAGCATGAAGGTGACACCATGAGTTACTGCACTAGATGACACCAACCCTAGTGACGTCACTACCATTTCTACCTCCCGTTACCATTGAGTCAGTTCCGACTCATATCGACCTATAGGACAGAGTAGAACTGCCCCATAGGATTTCCAAGGCTGTAATCTTTACAGAATCAGGCTGCCACATCTTTCTCCCACAGAGTGGCTAGTGGGTTCGAAGCACCAACCTCTCAGTTAGCAGTCAAGCACTTTAACCACTGCATCACCAGGCCTCCTTCATTTCTACCTATTCACCTAAAAAGAATTGTAAAATACAGTATTTGACTTAAACACTGAATTTAATTTGGTAAAGTAGAAGGTCAGTAAAAAAGAGGAAGACTTTCAATCAGATGGATTGACACAGTGGTTGCAACAATGGGTTCAAACATAGCAATGATTGTGAGGAAGGCATAGGAATGGGCAGTGTTTAGCTCTGCTGTACATAAGGTCACTTATACCCAACAATGACAACACCTAACAACAGCAATAACAACAATAGTTTTATATGCCTTTATATTTCACTATGAAATTGAGGTTTCATTTTCTACTGAAAAGACTCATTTAATATCCATTTATTCAAAATAGATTTTTTTTTCTTTCCAGTGAATTCACCAGCATAGCAATAAAACTTGACTGGTCTACCAACTGGAAGGAAGAAATGATTACGAAGAGAAGAATCATATGATATTAACGGATACAAGAAAAGAACTCTCAACTACTTTTTTTAAAGCAAACTAACCAAAATAATTGAATTAATTTAAGTTTTCAAAAATGAGCTTAATAGTTTTAAGCTTCTAGACAATTAATCACCTGATGAAAACTTCAAAATTAATGGGTCTTCACTGCATTTCCATTTAAACTGAACATTTGGTTATAAAATTAAAAAAAAAAAAAACTAACTTTTCGAAATAGCTCTGACCTAATAGACTTAGCATAATTGCAATTATAATTGTCTAAAATAAACTATATTTAAGACATATTTAGATAACCAGAAGACACGTCATGTCATTGTTCACACTCTATTTTATTAAATCACTGCACACGCCACTATATTTAAGGAGTGTAATTACAATGAAAGTGATACTTTAATTTCACAACAGACTGAGTAGAAGTACTGCTAACAAAACTTTAAATCACATAAAATAGCACATGAAAGAAAATAGAAGAATGTCCAATAAAACACACTTTCTCCAAACAGGTTGTGACACTCCCAAAATCTTTAAAGTAGTGCCTTTTCATTTTTATATGTATGTTGCTTAATTTAATAGAATATCCAAGTTCTTAACTTTCAATAATTATTTCACTAATAACTTTGACTCTGGTGGAATATTGTCCAATCTGACTAAAACGGTGACAATCTCAAGCACGTAATAAACACAAAACTTCTCATATATCCCAGGATACAAACATCATTGCATAATGCACACACAGAGGCTTGGATAAAATATCTCCTAAAAAATAGACTTCTGAATCTGTACAGTTTTAGACAGATCATCTCTTCACTATCTAATGCTAAAAATTTCAGATGGAGGTGGGAAAAACATTTGCGACTGTAAACATGAACTGGAAAAGCTTTAGATCAATTTTCAAGTCAATACTTAGCTTTCAAATCATGTTCACCTAATGCATTTGTGGATTATGTTCACACATTCCCTGCAGGTCAGGTGATTGTAAGGAAGAGATTTCACGGGGTTATCAGCCACATGACCATTACTGGTGCTGACAAAGCAGTATTTTTTTTGCTCACTGCTATTAAAGCTAGACCTAAACAGTTATACAAACACATAAACAAAACAAATAAAACCAGAGATGAGGAAAATAAAACTCTGTAGAGAAAAAAATCGATTTCTTTCCTTTGGTGGCAGATCAATATCTACAGTGTCTGCAAAAACCATTAAGGTGAAAATATTTTTAACCATTGAATAAAACATTTGTTATGAAATTAAAATAGGAAAATTTAGATAAAGCCAAGAGATCATTCCTATGACATGTCTGACACTAAGCCAGTTGGAGAGTTTAAATTTTGACATGTTTCTTTAGGTAATTAGCAAGGCAATAAGTTATTTTTTTAACTGAGATATATGTTATGATTATTGTTTAATTTGTAAGAAAAAATAATAATAACTGCTTAGGAGCCACTCCCAGGACAGAAAAGTAAAAATATGTCAACTTAAGAAATTTCAAAGATTTTCATTTACTATGACTTTATCCTATTCCTTATATGCATTTCACAACATAATTATTTTAGATCAAGGTGTTGGCTCTCTCTATGCACAGCTTCTTGTGCACCTGTGTCAATCGTGGAAGACGCAGAACTTTACTGAATTAATTCTCAGAGAAACACGGGCTTCACTGAATAATTGGCAAGAAACAAAGAAAAGGATTTGCATGACATACCACAAAATAAACAATGTAATATCAAATGTAAGGTGTACATTTCTGATCACACCAAGTCTCCCTTCCAGCTCTCTCTGGACCCTTTGTGAAGTCTCTAAGTTCTGCTTTGTTCCAGTCCCACCTCCCAGACCCTTCTTCCCGGCTTCTTTTTCTTTCTCTTGCAGATCAATTAACCCTGACTTAGTGCCTCCATTCTTAGAGATCATACCCACCACGTGGCTCAGAAAACAAAGAGAAGTCCCTGTTACCTTTTTAGAAAGCAGCAAGGCAATAGGAAATAGTCGATTCCCCTCCCTGCCACCATCACATTTTGATCTGCAATTCAACAAGTTTTGAACAGATATAAGAAATTTCAATAAGGTGGAACAGTACTCTATATTTTCCAAGAAGATATCATAAAAGCTAGATATAATAGCTACAAATATTGCATGAGAACTATTACTTTTACCCAAGCATAGAAAGTTACAGACATAAAAATGTTTATATTACAATGAATTTGTTTAATTGAACTAACGTGGTGAAATGAGTTCCTTTATGTGGCCTTTTGCCTTGGTTATTTGGAAAAATAGCTTAAGAGATTTTTTTCCCCTAAGCCCTGAGGAGTTACCTTTGCCCTAGTTTCTACCCTAGAGGTTTGTTACTTTTGTTCAGGTTGATTGACATTTCCTGGGCAAGTTGTAAACAACATGACTTTTGTCTGGCCATGGGCTGCTGTGTGCCACGTGACTGGTATGTGCCTTGTAGGAACTGGTCAATACACTATGCAAATGAGATGAGCTGTAGCCTACTACGGAAATGAAGTGTCTGTGGCCTATTGAGAAGGGATTGGTCAGTTTGTGGCCCCCCGGTGGGAGTGCCATGCCTTGGAACTGACAAGGAGTTTGTGTATTTAAGCAGCCAGCCCCACAGAGGTTTTTCAGACAGAAGTAGGAAGAAGCAGAAGGAAGAAAGAAGAGAGAAGAGAGATGAAGCAAAGAGAGAGAATAGGAAAGGAACCTCCTAAAAGAGCTGTAACATGGGTCAAAGGCTGTAACGTTGAAAACAGCTAGAGGCCCGGAAGGGGCCCAGCAGCAGAGCCAGCGGTGACAAATGGCAGGGCCAAGAGGAAACTGCCCTGAGGAGGCCAAGAGGAGGCCCGTCCAGAGAGAGAGACTTGCATGGCTGACAAGAGCCAAGAGAGCTGTCCTGCACTGAAGAAGAAAGACTTTGCCTGTATGCTTCCTGGTCCTGAGTTGTAGTCTGTTGATCCTGATCCCAAACTGTACCCTGTTACTTTCTTAATAAACCATTTAACTGTAAGTATGTTCTGTGAGTTCTGTGTGGCCACTGCAATGGATTACTGAACCCAGAAGCGAAGTAGGGACGGCTGGTGTCAGAATTGGTAAAAAGGTTGGAGAATGGAGGTATGTCTGACCCCCACCTCGTGGGAATCAGCTTTGTGCTGATGGTGATTCTCATTATCCCCATGAAGTTAGACAGGTTTGGATGCTACTCCTGCTAGTCTCATTTTACAACTAATAAACGCAGAATGTAGAAAAGTACTTTATAATTTTATTTCTCTTGGAAAGAACAAGTTAGTTTTGTAAGTGTCTGCTTGTGTTTTCTACTAGAAGAATTAATAAACAACTTAGTCCTCAAATCGAAATTCTACATTTGTAGAAAATTTTGAGCATCAGTATCTTCTTGTCATAGTCTTTTAAAAATTTACTTAAAATACTTGTTATATTTTGTTGTTGTTGTTGTTGTTCTGTGCCGTCAAGTAGATTCCAACTCATGGCAACACTACAGGACAGAGTAGAAGTAGAACTGCCCCATAGTTTCCTAGGCTGTAATCTTTACAGGAGTAGATCACCCGGTCTTCCTCCAAGGGAGCCACTGGTGGGTTCAAACTGATGACCTTTCGGTCAGCAGCTGAGCACTTAACCATTGTGCCAACAGAGCTCCATAAACCACTGTTATACTTAAAGCGAACAGAATGCCCCCAATCCTTTTTTTAAAGGTTACTGCAAAGATAGAGGTAAATATTAATTCACAGATTAAAAAAATAACTCTAAATTTCAGGACACTGGATATAACACACTTTCTAAAATAACTCAGCTGAAATGCTTCCAAAATAATATTATGTGCTTTGTTTGGTTCTCCCCCCTCTCACCCCCGACTTTGAAGATACAGTATCTTTGATAAAAGGAGTCCTGGTTGCCCAGTGGTTAAGTGCTCAGCTGCTAACCAAAAGGTTGGTGGTTCAAACCAACCAGCTGCTCCACAGGAGACAACCTGGTGATTATATATACTCCCTGATACATTGTGAGAGATAAATGTATATTATTTAAAACATGCAACAGTAAAATAAGAAGCTCAAACTCATTATCCACAATCTATTGGTAAAGAAGCTATATGTACAATTGTTTAAGTAAAATTGAGAAATCTGGAATATCAGTTTGCAACTGCAGTGATATCTCAGGTTTACTGCAGATATTTTATCAGAACAATCTACTAAAAAATAAGCATTTAAGAACTGAAGTCTTTTAAGCAATTAGTATTTTTATCACTAGTACCATTGACTTTCCAGATTTCATTAATTGCTTTTGCCTCCTATTTGTAAAACATGAGCAACTGAAGTAAGGAGCCTCATCTTTTTTACCAAAATAATCCAAACACTTCAGGAAGGGCATAGCATATTTCATACATGTGAACTGAACTGAAATGAATTGAAAAAATATTTCCAAGGCTGATCCCACACTATTACCTTGTTTTCTAAAACAGAAGTGGAACATATCTGAAACTGATTTAAAGAAACAAAGAAACTAATATTTTAAAATAGTGCATCAATTTACATATATACTATTCAAGAATATTTGAAACCACACAAATGGGGTGATATAATTTAATTACTTCAGCTTACATTAGCAACATCTTATCCAAATCAATGGTGCAATAATATCTATTTTTACTAAATCAATTAGAAATTAAGCATTTTAAAAAAGGAAATAAACATCCTTTAAAAAGTATTAAGATTTGAAGAGTCTTCAGAAACATGGTTGGGGTAATTAAACTTGCAAGTAACTATCAAATGCATAAATCTTCTTTAAGAGTAATAAACATGAAAGTTTTTCTATATAGTAAATTCAGATAATTCAATAAACTGGAACTAGTTTAGTCTGCATGGAAGAAAATAGAAAGTGTTATTTCTATAACTTATTATTTTTAATTAATATTTTATAACTATTAATAATATTATAAATATTTCATATTTATAAAATACATAAAGAATTTATAAAATATATATCATAAAATATATATTTTATATTATATCAAGTATAATATATAAAAAAATTTTTTTTTATTCTTTAAATGAAGCTGCTAATGCTAACAGTGTCCTAGACACATTTAGGCAATATGATTTTGTGCAATGAAATGATCACAAACAATAAAACTTATTTCTAAAATTGGAAATTGGAAAATCAAAATACTACACATTACCTTTATCCAGGTTTTTCTATTTCATTGACTATGTACAGGTATTCGACTGTGTAGATCATAACAAATTATGAAGAACATTGCAAAGAATGGGAGTTCCAGAACACTTAATTGTGCTCATGAGGAACCTGTATATAGATAAGTCGTTTGAACAAGGGGATACTGTGTGGTTTAAAGTCAGGAAAGGTGTATGTCAGGATTGTATCCTTTCACCATACTTATTTAATCTGTATGCTTAGCAAATAATCTGAGAAGCTGGGCTATATGAAGAAGAATAGGGCATCAAGATTGGAGGAAGACTCATCAACAAACTGCAATATACAGATGATACAACCTTGCTTGCTGACAGTGAAGAGGACTTGAAGCACTTACTGATAAAGATCAAAGATCAAAGACCACAGCCTTCAGTATGGATTACACCTCACCATAAAGAAAACAAAAATCCTCACAACTGGACCAATAAGCAACATCATGACAAATGGAGAAAAGATTGAAGTTGTCAAAGATTTCATCTTACTGGGAGCCACAATCAATACTCATGGAAGCAGCAGTCAAGAAATATGCGCCTGATCCAAGCCATGGTGTTTTCAATCCTCTCATATGCATCCAAAAGCTGGACAATTAATAAGGAAGACCGAAGAAGAACTGATGCCTTTGAATTATGGTGTTGGCAAAGAATATTGAATATACCACGGACTGCCAGAAGAACAAACAAATCTGTCTTGGAAGAAGTACAGCCAGAATGCTCCTTAGAAGCAAGGATGGGGAGACTTTGTTTCACGTACTTTGGGCATGTTATCAGGAGGGACCAGTCCCTAGAGAAGGACATCATGCTTTGTAAAGTAGAGCATCAGCAAAATAAAGGAAGACCCTCAGTAAGATGTATTGACAAAGTGGCTACAACAATGGGCTCAAGCATGACAACAATTGTGAGGATGGCACAGGACCAGGCAGTGTTTCATTCTGTTGTACATAAGGATCGCTATGAGTTAGAACTGATTCGACAGCACCTAACAACAGCTTTTCTATTGAAAGGCCTATTGACAATACCAGAATGAAAGTTGAAGATTATTAATATTAACACTGTTATTTTTCTTTATAAGCACCTTCTTACGCCATATTTTATACAAGATTTGTAAATATATTAGTTCAAACACTTTAACATACCATTTTTATAATTCTAATAAATTCAGAAAAGTGAAATTTACAAAATAATAAATGTTCATCTCTACCCCAAAAGTAAGTGTTAATATTTTAGTTATATTTTCTATGTTTTCCATCTGTATTTACACATGTTCAACAATTATGGAGCTATTTTTTAATTTGCCTTTTATACCTAAAATTTATCAACATTTTCCTAAGTCTTTAAATAGTCTCCAAATTCTCAATTTTTAACCACTGTGTAAAACTCTAATGTATGGCTTTAGCATAATTTATTTACATCCTCCCTGTATCTGTGGCATTCAGTTATTTTCTTTTTTATGCATGAACAATGAAAATAAAGCAGTGATGCACATTCTTGTACCTGTATTACTTACTACGGCTAGTCTGAACATCTTAGTCTGCATAACCAGTAAATGACTATATGTCTAATATGGCTGTTAAAGGGTATTTTTATTTTTGGTTTCAATATATATTAAATTACCCTCCACCTATTAAAGTCTGCACAATTCTTCTCAATCTATGACTATGTTAAATACAGTTTTATGTTCTAAACAGTCACAGCATGAATATTCTGACAATATTTTGTTGTTGGTACCCCAAAAAGGTCTGTGAAGCTGAGCTTAAACATAGGTAGTATACTTACTCTTCAACTTTTTATAATCCTAGTTTTAGTATTTTCTCGAGAAAATTTCTGAACGCCAACTCTCTGTTGGTAAATTACTGCATTTTCTTTTCCATTTGATATGGCGCAGAGGGCAGAAAGATTTCCATTGCCAAATACAAGAGTGGCTATTACAAATGCGACCAGTAAAAGATAACTTTATATATCTGATAATTTTTAAAACTACTGCCGGGTTTCAAATTCTGTCACATTCTATCCTATGTTCTATTACATCCAGTGAAATATTGGGTTCATTATATCATATGTTCCTTCCTGCTTAGCATGATTTTAATTTTGTTACTCACTGTTATTTTTATGACTTTTCCTGTCCTTTCTATTTAGCTAAAAAGTTGGTGCTCTAAAAAGATTATCCATAGGTTACTTTGCCAAATATTGGTGAATTTCCTACTGCTATTCTCTAGGGTCGCTATGAGTCGGAATCAACTCAACAGCAATAAGGTTGGTTGGTTGGGTTAAATATCCTTATTTGGAGCCCCGGTGGCACAGTGGTTAAGAGCTAAGGCTGCTAACCAAAAAAGTTCCGCAGTCTGAATCCACCAGCTGCTTCTCGGGAACCCTATGAAGCAGTTCTACTCTGTCCTATAGGGTTGGATATCCTTATTTAAGTTTGATACAAGTTTTTCAAATTCAGTCATACACCATAACCACAATAGCTGAGATGATAACCTTGGGCAAAATAAACAACGCTGCTAATTAGAGTAATAAATTAAAATATTTAAGATACAAGGCAATATTGTATAACTAAGGTGTTTTCCCATAAATGACCATAAAAGGGAGGCTGCCTAAAAGGTGAGACTAGAATGATAAGTATAAAGAGTGGCAGGCAAGAGAAGAAAGGGTCAATCCACATCAGGGCCGTAACACATTAAAAAGAAGAAACAGGAAGAGGAGCAGAAATATGAGGGGAAAGAGGAGAGGAGGAGAGATCTGGAGAGTGATTTATCACCCACATTTCAAGCATTTAGGTGTTCAGGCCTTTGTATTTGCACTAGTGGATTCCTCTAAAATTTTAATACTGTAGAAACAAGCTGTTAATTTATCAGACTGGCAATGCTTTCCCCCAAATTACAGAGTGCTGACAAGCACTCTAAGTAATTCTTTCAATATTTTTAACAAGTAATAATCATGCTCTGAATTATTAAGAGACTCATCAATGCACAGATGGAAACCCTGCTGCCAACTGCTAGCAGGTAGTGCACCCAAAGGAGAGCTAAAGTCATGCCCTGCTAGATGACTAATGAGATCTAATCTGGCCTATGAAAGGCAGGTCTAGTGTTGCTAAAATGCTAACATGTGTGAAAGTTGAGGTTACAGGAAATCTAGCCTAAAGGTGGGAAGAGCCCCTACCTGTTGCCCTGCAGTTGACTCCAACTCATAGCAACCCTGCAGGACAGAAAACTGCCCCATAGGCTGCAGAAGCGAAGATGGCGAGACTTCGTCTCATGTACTTTGGACATGTTATCAGGAGGGACCAGTCCCTGGAAAAGGACATCATGCTTGGTAAAGTAGACAGTCAATGAAAAAGAGGAAGACCATCAATGAGACTGACTGACACAGTGGATGCAACAACAGGCTCCAACATGATGACTGTGAGGATGGCGCAGGACCCAACAGTGTTTCATTCTGTTGTACCTGGGGTCGCTATGAGTCTAACCAACCAGACAACACCTAACAACAACACCAATCTTTGTGGAAGCCGAACGCCACATCTTTCTCCCATGGAGCGGCTGGTGGGTTCAAACCACCAACCTTTCAGTTAGCAACTTCGCGCTTAACCACTGTGCTATCAGGTCCTAGAAAACCCTATGGAGAAGTTCTACTCTGTGATGTCAGGTTCTTGTGAGTTGTAACCAACTCGATCACACTCAACAACAACAAGAAAAGGTTATGGGAAATAAAAATAAAGACACGAGCTATATAAAACAACTCTCAAATAAAAGTTGTACGCAGTTACGGGTTATACTCAGTTTAGTACAACACGTATTTGAGAGCTGATTTATATAGTTCGCATTAGTACAATCTAAAGCGAAGTACCCTAGTAATTAGAGACAGGGTCATTAAAAATCCAGTTTCTAAAATTCCAAGTAGCAAATATAAAATAAAAATGCCTGAGAGCAAACCAACCCAACTTCTATCTTAAATAATAAACAATCAAAAAATAAATAAATCCTGAGACATGGTTTGCAAGAGACAATCTAAGATTCTATCTAATCTGTTCAACCACTCAAAGACTCTGGAATTTGTCAAGTTTAATTAATATAGTCAAGGATTTGCCTCAGAAGTCAGAGAAAAGTATATAAATTGAAGAGCTAATAGTATGAATGGAATCTAGGGAAAAATACAAGCAAGATCAATATCTGTTTTCCTTATCCAGAAGTCATGTGGTCTCACAAGGTCATATGGACATCCAGTTCACTCAGCCATTATATCCACACAGTGAATATAAACATATTAAACTATTAGAGCTCAAAGGCAGTGGTCGAGCTTTGCTTTGACTCTGTACTCACCTAGGGGCATTTTTTTGTCATTTATTTCCCAAGAATGTCCTATGTGTTCTTATCCAAAAACATAAATAAAAACAGAAATATGGTAAATATAAAGATTCCAAAGCTACAATCTCAATCATCAAGCTGTCACTATTTAAAACAATGCAACCTCGCGAAATCTTTGCAGCTGGAGAAAAGATATCTGATCAAAGGCAAGGAGCAGTCCTGAATAAGACCTTTGTGTTTTTGTATCTCTCATAATACCTAAGCTAGGAGTCTCATATATAACTAGTTCTCAACAGGTATTTATTGATCAGTTGTTTGATTTTAATCACTTTGTTGCCGTTACATCCATTCCAACTCATAGTGACCCATGTGACAGAGTAGAACTGCCTCATATGGTTTTCTTGGCTGTAATCTTTACGGAAGTAGACTGTCAGATCTTTCTCCCATGAAGCCGCCAGTGGGTTTGAATCACCAACCTTTCAGTTGGCAGCAGAGTGCTTAACTGTTTTCGCCACCAGGGCTCCTTTCAATCACCTTAGTATTTCCTAAAGCATGTACTACATAGAAGTGCTATGCTTTTCTTTGTATTCTGTTTAAAAAAAATTTTTTGTTCTGTTTTTCTTATTTTGTTTGTGTATGCACTCCAAAGCAAGCAAAGTCAATACACTGGATAGTGACTCCTGCTGCTGTCCAGGTTAGAGTAACAACTATTAGAATAAACTTCTTGCCGGAAACAATCATAAAAACTGGACAAAATATTATAAAAAGTAATCATCTGAAAGCACTAGAGAGAAAATAGTAATGGTAGAATAAAGCAGGAACAGAAGAATAAGGAAAGTTTTTGCAAATGTTTGGAAATCAAGCAAAACACTATTCAATGATAGACAACATGAGGCAAATAAAAAATCAGAATTAAGCAAATAATAATATTAAAACATGTAGGATGAAAGTAGTGCAGTACTTAAAGACATTTTATTGTTTCAAAATTATTATTAGAAAAAGTAAGGTTCAAAACCAGTATTCTCTTACTAGAAAATGAGTAGCAAATTAAACTCAAAGAATCTCAAAGAAAATAAAACTAAAAATAATAAAAATAAGGGCTAATTATTGGTTTTTTGAAATTATTTATAAAATTGATAAACCCCTAGCAAAACGGTCAAGTAAAATTGAGAGAAAGTACAAATTTCCAATATTAGGAGTTAAATATTACAGACAATATAAGTAACAGTATATTATAAACAACTTCATGGCAATAAATTTTACAACTTAGATGAAATGGATAAATATCTTTAAGAAACATAATATGGTAAATATGTCACCAAAGAAAACAAGTCAGAAGAGTTGTATTTTTGTAATAAAAATTTTTGAACCTACAATTTTTTTTAAAAAGTATAACTAAAACTCCGAGAGCAGATAGCTTCAGTCACTCACTCTCCTGAACATTTAGGGAAGAAATAGTATCAACCTTCCATACATTCTTTCAAAGAACAGAAAAGAGGGAACACTTCTCAACTTGTTTTACGTAAATAAACCCCTATATCAAAACTTTATAAGGACATTTTAAGAATGGAAATTGATAGGCAACTCTCTTTTTTAAACAGAAATACAAAATTTCTGTAACATATACATCAAATATATTGATAAATATAGTACCCAAATATGCAAAGCAAAGTTGACAGAAACAAAAGGAAAAATATAAGTATTCAGAGTGCTGGAGATTTTAACAGGTTTATTTTAGTAACTGATAGAATAAGCAGAGGGGAAAAAAAAAAAAAGAAGAAGAAAGGAAAATGCACCATGAGAAAATATCATTAAATTCTGGAATAAATTGGTTTAATAATAGAAAACCATTCTATGTAATTCACATTAACATCCTAGAAGATGCAAAAAGACATCTGATAAAATTCAACAATAAAATAAAATAAATCAACAAGAAAATTCAACTGCAAGTCAGTGAAATAAGAATTAAAGAATTAAAGATGCAAAGATTGGAGAGGGAAATGTAAAACTTACTATCTACAGAAGTCATGATTTTACAACGTAGAAAATCTGAAACAAGATAGGTTGCCACATCTTTCTCTCACAGAGCAACTGGTGGGTTTGAACCTCTAACCTTTTGGTTAGCAGCCTAGTACTTAACCACTGTGCCACCAGGGATCCTTCACTATATTGCATACCAAAAACCAAACTAAACCTGTTGCCAGTGAGTTGACTCCGACTCACAGCAACCCTACAGACAGAGTAGAACTGCCCTATAGGGTTTCCAAGGAGTGCCTGGTGGATTCAAACTGCTGACCTCTTGGTTACCAGCTGTGCTCTTAACCACTGCACCACCAGGGCTCCTTACCATAGCATAACTTAATCAAATACCTAGGAATCAATCTAGTGAAAGATATGTAAGACTTCTACACTGAAAATGATAAAATATCACTGAGAGAAGATTAAGAAGATCTAAATAATAAATAATAAGGAGCCCTGGTGGCACAATGGTTAAGTGCTGGGCTGCTAACTGAAAGGTTGGCAGTTAGAACCCACCCAGCAGCTCTGCAGAAGAAAGACCTGGCAATCTGTTCCTGTAAAGATTATAGCCTAGGAAACACTATGGGGCAGTTCTAGTCTGTCACATGGGCTCACTATGAGTTGCAAATCAACTCAACGGCACCTAACAACAACAAATAATAAATATACTCTGTTCATTGATTAGAAAACTCGATATTGTTAAATATCAATTCTTTCCAAATTTATTTATAGATCTGATACAATTTCCATTAAAATCTCAGAAAAAAATTGTGTGGAAATTAACAAGCTTGCTTTGAAATTTATATAAAAATGCAAATTACCTAGGTTACTCAGTATAATATTAAAGAACATTAATCAGAAAATTTATTAAGTTACAGAATAAAAAGTCACTACACAAAAATCGCCTTTAAAGAAATTATTGCCTGGTAAGTATTAATGAGTTTATCAACGTTTCTTGCAATTGCAGAGTTTTATTTATGTTTCATTGTCTTTTGCACATGCTTTTAACTTAGCCTAGAATATTTTTTTCTTGTCTTCACCTGGTGAAATAAAAATTTATCCTTTAAGACTCATTTTGTCAGTTACTGTGAAAGCCTGCCCAGTCTCCTTCGGCAGAGTTGGTTGCTCTTCCATTTGATCAAATAAGATTTTATTAGTACGTGTTACACCACTAATTCTATGTATGTACATATTTGCCTTCCTGGCTAGACTAGACACTTAATTTTAATTCAGAAAAGGTAACCTCTTAATTATCCAGCATGCAGTACAATGCCTAGAACATAAAATCTTCTTGCATGAGGTGCAGCTGGCAAAACATTATGGATGCACCAAGATGCACAAGACACAGTCCCTGCTCTCAGGACATCAGTAAGAAACTTAAATCATGTTGAACATTGCAGAAAAATAAGAATTGATTAGCATTTTCTAAGTAACAAATCTAAAACAGTATACACCCTCCAGTTAACCTATGGTTGAAAGAGTGTAGAAAATGCATCAACCATAAATCTGCTTGAGGAACGCACAATACATAGTAGCTGACCTGAAAACTTGGAAAAGCCCAACAATAAAGAAACATTCCTCAATTGTAACATTTCTCAAACTTATTTGATCATAGACTGAGAGAGAGTGTGCGTGCGTCTTATGGCTATTCTATGAAGCTAGTCTTATACAAAGTTTTTCTTTCTCCTTCCCTTTTTTTCCAAGATGCTGACCCATAGTAAAGTTACTCATCCAAAGTAAGTGAGAATGAATAATTGTTATCCATATCTTTCTCACTTCCAAGGTATTTCTCCATAGACTTCTCTGCTTTCTCTCACTGCCAGTTTGCAGATGTTTGTCTATTTTTTCAAATCCATCCTATTATTGTTTCATCTGAGCTGTTGCCGAAACAAAGAATATTAACTAAATTTTATATTTTTTAGTTCATGGCTGGCTCCCATTTATCCAGTATGTCACTAGTTTTGTGGTGATGACATATTCGGACGGCCCAGAAGCGAAGGGGAACAAGATAAACAACTGACCAAGCAACAACAAAAAAGGAAGTTATCTTTGAATATCAGAACACATTGAAGCTAACAGCCTGCTGAATTTATTATCAGGGTCACCTCAGAATTGGAAAAAAAATGCTTATCACTCTTTTTTTATGAATTAGAAAGGTTATCTCACCAGTAACATTTAGGAAATTTCTCTTTAGTTACACATATTTACACAATGCCTCCTCTGCATTCCTGCTCCTCTGGTCTAACAGAAATCTAGGAAGACATGACAGCAACTCAACAAATTGTTAAAGGTTAAGAACACTGGATAAAACTAAGTTTGATGTAAAAATATATCTCCTCTCATATGTTTTAAACATTGTAGTCAAGACGGGTTAAACATTTCAAAAAATGGGAGACTAGCATGACCCTCCACCATACTGTGGCAGCCTGCTTGTTGTTGTGACACTGGAAGCTATGTCACTGGTATAGCTTCCAGTATCACAGAAAAATACAGCCTTGAGTATATCCCACCTGAATTTGGAGACCATCTCAAGAATAGACTTGACTCACTGAACACTAATGACCGAAGATCCGATGAGTTGTGGGATGACATCAAGGACATCATACAGGCAGAAAGCAAAAAGTCATTAAAAAGACAAGAAAGAAAGAAAAGACCAAAATGGGTGTCAGAAGAGACTCTGAAACTTGCTCCTATGTCGAGTAACTAAAGCAAATGGAAGAAATGATGAAGTAAAAGAGCTAAACAGAAGATTTCAAAGGGTGGCTCGAGAAGACATAATATTATAATGAAATGTACAAAGACCTGGAGTTAGAAAACCAGAAGGGAAGAACATGCTTGAAATTTCTCAAGCTGAAACAATTGAAGAAAAAATTCAAGCCTCAAGTTGCAATACTGAAGGATTCTACAGGGAAAATACTGAACAACGCAGAAAACATTAAAAGAAGATGGAAGGAATACAGAGTCATTGTTGACCAAAAGAATTGGTCAACCATTTCAGGAGGTAATATATGATCAAGAGCCAATGGTATTGATGGAAGAAGTCCAAGCTGAAGACATTGGCGAAAAACAAGGCTCCAGGAATTGACAGAATATCAACTGAGATGTTTCAACAAACTGATACAGTGCTAGAAGTGCTCATTCATCTATGCCAAGAAATCTGGAAGACAGCTACCTGGCCAACCGAATGGAAGCAATCCATATTTGTGCCCTCTCCAAAGAAAGGTGATCCAACAGACTGTAGAAATTATTTAACAATATCGTTAATATAACATGCAAGTAAAATTTTGCCGAAGATAATTAAAAAATGTTGTAGCAGTACTTCAGTAGGGAAGCATCAGAAATTCAAGCTGGATTTAGAAGAGGATGTGGAAAGAGGGATACCACCACTGATGTCAGATGGGTCTTGGCTGAAAGGAGAGGATACGACAAAGACATTTACCTGTGTTTTAATGTAGATCATAACAAATTATGGATAAATTGTGAAGAATGGGAATTCCAGAACACTTAGTTGTGCTCATGCAGATCTTGTATATAGACCAACAGGCAGTTGTTCAAATAGAACAAGGGGATACTGTATGGTTTAAAATAAGGAAAGGTGTGCATCAGGGTTGTATCCTTTCACCATACTTATTCAATCCGTATGCTAAGTAAATAATCCAAGAAGCTGGACTATATGAAGAAAAATGTGGCATCGGGATCAGTGGAAGACTTATTAACAACCTGTGATATGCAGATGACACAACCTTGCTTGCTGAAAGGGAAGACGACTTGAAGCACTTACTGATGAAGATTAAAGACTACAGCCTTCGGTATGGATTACACCTCAACATAAAAACAAAAATCTTCACAACTGAACCAATAACCAACATCATGATAAATGGAGACAATATTGAAGTTGTCAAGGATTTCATTTTACTTGGATCCACAATCAACGCTCATGGAAGCAATAGTCAAGATATCAAACGACGTATTGTATTGGGCAAATTGGCTGCAGAAAACCTCTTTAAAGTGTTGAAAAGCAAAGGTGTCACTTTGAGGATTAAGATGTGCCTGACCCTATTTTCAATCACCTCATATGCATGGGAAAGCTGGACAATGAAAAAGGAACACAGAAGAAGTATTGATGGCTTAGAATTATGGTGTTGGCAAAGAATATTGAATATACCATGGACTGCCAGAAGAACAAACGAATCTGTCGTGGAAGAAGTACAGCCAAAGTGTTCTTTGGAAGCGAGGACAGCAAGATTTCATCTCATGTATTTTAGATATGTTGTGAAGAGAGACCGATCCCTGGAGAAGGACATCATGCTTGGTAAGGTAGAGGGTCGGCAAAACAGAAGATCCTCGACAAGATGTACTGTGACTCAACATTGGGCTTAAACATAGCAAAGATTGTGAGGATGGCGCAGGACCGGGCAGTGTCTAGCTGTTGTACACAGGGTCACTATGAGACAGCATCTAATAACAATAACAACAGCAGCATGATCCTAACCTTAACAAACAGAAGCCCACACACAAATAGTGACCTAAAGTCATTAAAGATTTACCACTGATCATTTTAAATACTGCCCAGTGTATCATCGTACTTATTGAGCAGAGCTTCTAGTTTTCTAGTTAGTTCAAGGTTATGGGCAGAAGACAAAGCTCGCTGTCAGGCTGAATGCGCTGCCTACAAAATCCATACACATACCTGGATAGTCTGCTTCTTTCCAGAAAGTGGGGCACTCTAGTCTGACTGGTTCACAAAGGGGAGCGGCAAACTGCACAATTACATTGAGAATTTGGCTTCCCAGTCTGCAAGAAGAAAGCCCTAACTAAAACAAAACAAAACAAAACAAAAACACTCCAAAAACCTACCTTAATTTTTTGAGATGAGACATACAGGATAAGTTAATATACTCAGTGGCTGAATGACATCAATCATGATTTTATTCACAATATAAATTAATGAATCAATGCTCTACTTGTTTTATTATCAATGAAGCCACCTATATGAGTTACGTGGAGCTGTTGTTTTTCATTTCAGAGTTTCTGAATAAATTAGAATAAATAAATTATATTTCAGGATTCATTCAACCAATGTGGTTGGTAAACATTTTTTATAACACAATATCCTATTTAATTTTTCAGGAATGTCACCTTCTCCCATCTTGGGAATTTTGCACACAGAGATGTGAAAATTGATACAGTGCATAAGGGAATTCTTAGTATTCATTTTTCCAAGAGGATGACAAAGGAGAAAAAAAGTGTTTATAAATGTTTCCCTTTTTTGTTTGTTCCTCTATTCCTTCATTTTTTCCTTCCTTCCTTCCTTATTCCCTCTCTTCCTCCATCTCTTCTTCCCTTCTTTCCTTCCTTGCTTATTTACTTATTTATATCCCTATTATAGGTTAGAATCAATATTTTTATTCCAAAGTGACCAGTCAAGTAAATACATATTCAAGTAAATACATACTTCAAATATTTACTTAGGGGAAGTAATCAAATAATTGCAAAATTTCAAGATGAAATAATCTAAATAATAAAAAAGGTTCTTACACTCTTTTTTGCATATAGTTATTCTTGAATTATTGCTATATCTCTAAATTATGATTTCAATAAGCTA
Source organism: Dugong dugon (assembly GCA_030035585.1). Taxonomy (NCBI): domain Eukaryota; kingdom Metazoa; phylum Chordata; class Mammalia; order Sirenia; family Dugongidae; genus Dugong; species Dugong dugon. The sequence goes on along the minus strand of CM057466.1, from coordinate 106,614,423 downwards.
TATGTCTTTACAGAAGAGTTATAATAAAACCTAACTAGAGATAATACATACCTTAAAGCTTAAAATGGACTTACCATTTTATTAAATTTTAATCCAGCAAATATTAATACGAACTGAGAAATGTATTTTATTAAAGAGAGTTCAGTTTTTAGGAGATAACACGTTTTAACTATAAATTATATTTTCACAGGTTTTTTTTTTTTTTTTTTTTGTAAAACTGTAATACTGTGGTTTTATAATACCAAGCAATATGCTGAATCCTTTGCAAGTAACAGAGCCCTGGGGTGGCGCAGTGGTTAAGAGCTACAGTGAGCTACAGCTGCTAACCAAAAGGTCAGCAGTTTGACTCCACCAGCTGCTCCTTGGAAACTCTATGGGGCAGTTCTACTCTGTCCTGACGGGTCGCTATGAGTTGGAATTGACTCCATGGCAATGGGTTTGGTTGTTTGGTTTGCAAGTAACACCTGAACTTCTTTATTGCTAAACAATTTAGCCCAACTAAAATTTACTAAAATGAACTCCACACCACCTCTACATTGTTTTGCTACACAAGAACTTTCCCATAAGGCATACTTTGCCAAAAATCTCTCATGTTATGCAAGCTTTCCAGATAATAGAAAACTTTCTGTGTATTTCATACTATTCATTACCAGTGTCAGCAGGTTGGAAAACAAAGGGTCCCCCTCCTTGAAAACCATTTATTGCTGAAAATCACCATTATCTAGAGCAACTGGAAGCTTCCCATAAGGACAGTGTGTCAAGATGTATTGGGACAGACTACATATATCCAGAGAGTGAGTGAGTGTGAATGTTTGTGTGTGTGTGTTTGTATGACAGGCTTATATATCAGCAGTCACACTTGGAACTTAATTAGTTTAAGCTTTTGGGAGAAGGACAGAAGCACAGTTGCTGCCTAAAATAAGGTAATAATTAAAAAATCTTATTCCTCTTCTTTATTTTATAAAAGACAGAAAATTTTTTATGCCACGATTTTTTAATAAAAAACGAATAGGAATGAGTACATCTATTGCCAAATATATTTTTACTATTTAACTACAATATTTAAACTAAATATTTTTAACTAAAGTATATACCACATTTAGTGATTTTAGTCTACTTGATGCTCAATTTGGAATGAAATTTAAAAGAACTGGATTCTTGAAGAGTTTTAGTAAAAGAGCTACAGTTCTAATTATAAGGTACTTATATTTTACTATTAACAGGGAAAATTGTTTTATATTTAACAGGGAAGATTGCCAATTATAATGTTAAATGCAGGATGGAGACTGGTCTGTAGGTAATGATTAGTGGGATCAATAAACGAAAAGCATTTAATAACACCAACAATGATACCATGTGCCTCACCCTCACCTATTGCTACTATCCATGAGGCTATAAAATAACTATAATAAATTGGGGGATAAAACACTGTGCCTATGTGTACAACAGACTCCATCTCCTTTAACGAGTACTTGGGTATGAATGCTAAACTTAAAGCAAGTTTTTGCAGATTTTGAAGATTCCTTACTCCTTATTTAACCTGAATCCTTCATTCTTAGGCAAGCAGTTCTTAGATCTTAACTCCTGACTGCAATCAACATTTATATAGAGAGCTGAAAAGAAAGAGCCACAGAATCATACTATTAAGGAACCCTAGTGACACAACCGTTAAGTGCTCACCTGCTAATGAAAGGTTGTTGGTTTGAATCCACCAACTACTCCTCAGGAGAAAGACCTGGAAATCTGCTCATGTAGAGATTAAAGCCAAGAAAACCCTATGGGGCAGCTCTACTCATATAGGGTCGCTAAGAATCAGAATAGACTTGACAGGCCGCAACAAAAACAGCAACATACCCATCGCCTTATCTATTTGCCCAAAAAAAGGATTATCACAATGTGTGAGAGCAGGGTACCAGATATATAAACAGCAGATGATCTGGGAGAAGGATGCTTTTAGGTTGTGAAGAGTTAAGTAACTGTAAAAGAATGTACCTTCAGGTCATCTCATCATAGGTAATGTAATAATAGGATATATAGGCTATGTTGTAAAGAAAGCAACTATAGCGAAAGAGATGGAGCCATATCATTACTCAAATCAATTCTCTCTTCAACATTCATTTCCTCTTACATTTTATTTGGTTTAATATTACTTTTTTGGAATTAAGATAATTTTGCCAGAATTATTTGGTTTCTTCCTCAACTCCCCCACTTTATCTATGTTTTGGTAACGTTTGTAATTTTTTCCATATTCAAAAATAGTTTTGCCAAAGAGAAAGAGAGAGAACAGGCGAAAGAGGAATGACTGAAATGAAGACCAAGATGAAGAGGAGAGGAAAAATGAAGACAAAGAATAAAGACAACCACAGAAAGAAACAAGCAAAAATAAACAAAACTAAAATAATCGAAAAATCACTAAAAGGATGTAACTTCTTTAGTTGGAATTCACTGTTAAACATGTTCATCCAAAATAACTAACCAAATTGACTGAAAAAAATCAGATTTCCTTTCTTTCCTACACAAATGTAAAATAATAACCTTTTTTTTTTTTTATGTTGCAGCGAAGATATTTCCACCGTTGCTCATGGCTTGTACTGTGGCCAGTACACAGATACACAGAACCCTGGTGGCAGAGTGGTTAAGAGCTATGGCTGCTAACCAAAAAGTTGGCAGTTCGAGTCTACCACGTGCTCCTTGGAAACTAGGGGGCAGTTCTACCCTGTCATATAGGGTTGCTATGAGTCATAATCGAGTCAATGGCAACAGGATTTTTGGTAGATCACTCTGGATAGAACACAAAGCAGTAGCATTTACTTTGGTAACGGCCATTCAGAAGACCACAGAAAAACTGAAAAGGAATTGGCTTGGTGTTTGTTATTTAAATTTAATAAACCAAACAACAAAACCCTAATTCATTTTATTCATACTTTCAAAAATATTTTTGCATGAATGTTTTAAGAGCAATTAGTGAAAAAGGTAATATAAATAGAGTAGTCGGTATTTACAAAAGCACAATGATGGCATGATCAGTGAGAAGTAAGCTCTCCTGTCAAGTGATTGAAGATGTTTTCATTATTTAATGGCTGATATCACGTAAAAGCAATATTGCATGATTACAATAACACCAACGAGAAAAACATAATGAAGAATTAAATAGGCAATATCCAGCAGCTCCAATTCAATGTAATAAATTTACATTTTATTGCTTTCTGTGCTTAATGAGGATACTAGGATTCATTTGTTTCAAAGAATTTTCAAATTTTAGCCAAAAGAACTCTAAAATAATAATAAGCTCATGAAACACGGAGGAGAGTGAGTATTAACCTCCTAGGGGAGTAACTGCAGGACAAAATTTACACCTAATCACCATCTTTCCATTAGACCTGTGTGCTGCAACACTGGTTTAATAAAACTACCATCTAGACAGAACAGTCCAATCAAGTCAAATATTACAAGCAAGAAATCGCGGCTGCCCCTGCCATTCTTATGTTGAAGACTGGAAATAATGAAGGCATTTCACACCCATTTTCGAACGCATAAGTACACAGCACCCCAAGAGTCTCAATGATGGCTCAGTAACAATTTGGTAGTATTCATCCCAAAATAAAATTATGTGGGGGCTATTTTGTTTAAATATGAGCAGTCACATGCACATCTTATAGATAAAATGAACAATTTATTTGGGAATGCGTTGCTGAAAGGAAGGAGAATTACAAGTCTTGCTGTCACCAGAATTAGAAATAGCCTGGTTTTTTAACTTAATTTCTTGAATACTGGCATAATATTTGGCCAAGACTTTGGCAGATAGTTGACTTTCATGCATAAATGCGTTTGAAGAAAAGAATATACGCAGAGGAAAAAACTAAAAGAATGACTTGAGAAATTCTGAAGAGATTTTGAAGATAAGGATAGGTCTCTGATGAAGAGAGGGATATCCAGAACCCATTAATGTAGCCAGGTGGGCGGGGCATGCCTTATCATGGCTGGGATTAAATTTGAGTAAATGTTGGGAATGTGATAAAACAAAAATACAAACCAGCTGCCATAGAGTCGATTCTGACTCATGGCAACCCCACGTGTGTCAGAGCAGAACTGTGCTCCATTTTTCAATGGTTGTGATCTTTGGGATTAGACTGCCAGGCCTTTCTTCTGAGGCACCTCTGGGTGGACTCAAACTACCAATCTTTTGGTTAGTAACTGAGCACTTAACTGTTTGAGCCACCCAGGGACTCCTTGGAAATGTAATAGGGCTATTAAATGTATTATTAGCTATAAAAATTTAGATTGCTGTTCTATTTATTATTTAATAGTATAAAAAATAATTTTATCATGATACATAATTTGTAAAATATCAACAAAGAAACTACGGCTAGTTTAAAAACAACCCAAGTCTCCCTTTTCTCCATAGCCTTCCCTGGTTGCCTATAGCTTTCCATTACTCTCTCTGTATCACTGCTTCTCATTTTTGCCTCCTAAACACATGAAAGCTGAATAATGAATAAGGAAGACTGAAGAAGAATTGACACCTTTGTAGTATGGTGTTGGCAAAGAATGTTGAATATACCATGGACTGCCAGAAAAATGAACAAATCTGTCTTGGAAGAAGTACAGCCAGAATGCTCCTTAGAAGGGAGGGTGGAGAGACTTCGTCTCGCGTAGTTTGGACATGTTATCAGGAGAGATCAGTCCTTGGAAAAGGAAATCATGCTTGGTAAAGTAGAGGGTCAGCAAAACAGAAGAAGAACCCTCAATGAGATGAGCTGACACAGTGGCTGCAACAATGGGCTCAAGCATGACGACGACTGTGAGGATGGCACAAGACCACACAGTGTTTCGTTCTGTTGTACACAGGGTCGCTTTGGGTCGGAACCGACTGGATGGCATCTAACAACAACAACCATGACTCACCTATGAGTTGGAACTGATTAGATGGCAATGGGTTTGTTTTGGTCTTTTTTAACCATGACTGAGTCTTCTAACGTGTGTTTATGAATTCCTGGGAGAGAGTGCACAGGAGTCATGGCAGGGCCTCACTAAAGAAAAAAATAATTGCCATAGTATGCAATGATAATGTAGACACACAACTCTCTCCTAATTGGAACCACCAACCCCGTTTTAGTCATGCAGACTTTGCTTCATTGCCTGGCCCCCTTCATCCATCATGCCATCAATCTGCACCTCCACCCATCCATTCACTACATCATTGGTTCCATAATGTGACCTGTAAAAACCCACTGAAGTCTGTGACTTTAAAACACTTAATTCTTAATTAAAAACTTTCCAACAAAAATTCCATGCCCAGATAATTTCACTTTCAAATTCTACCAAACAGTAGGAAATAAAATGCACCCCACACAAACTACTGCACAAAATAGAAGAGGAAGGAACATTTCTCAAGTCATTCCACGAGGCCAGCAGTTACCTAGGCCAGAGAAAAAACATTTCAAGGAAAAAAAAAAAAAAAGCTACAGACCAATATCATTCATGAACAATAAACCTCTCATAGTATACTAGCAAATATAATCCATTAATATACAAAAAAAAAAAAATGATAATACATCATAACCAATCAAGGTTTATTCCAGGAAACCATGGCTGGTTCAACATTTGAAAACCAATCAATACAATTTACTATATCAAATGATCAAAGGAAAAAAATCTGATAACTTAAGATAAAGAGAAAGCATTTGAAAATAAACAACTTCCATTCGTTAAAAAAAAGACCCTGGAAACTAAAAATACAAGGGAACTTTCTCAACCTGAGAATCAGCCTCTGTGAAAAACCTATAATTAACATCATACAGAATGGTGAAAGACTGAAAGCTTTCCCCCTGAGATCATGAGGAAGGAAAGGATCACCTCTCTTCCCTCTTCCCATTCCTATTCAACATTGCCCTAGATATTCTAGCCAGTGTAATAAAGCAAGAAAAAAGAAACAAAAGGCACCAAGACTGGAAAAAGACACAGAAGTGCCTCTATTCACAGATAACATGATTGGCTATATAAGAAATCCCAATGAATACACACAAAGCTTCCAGAATCAATAAGTGAGTTCAGCCATGTCACAGGGAGCTAGGTCAATATACAAAACTATTTTTGTACACTAGCAATGAAGCTTAAAAATTAAAAAAAAAATTTAAGTCATTTTTTAAAATAGCACCAAAAAAACCCATGGAATACTTTGGTAGGTTAATTGATTTTTGACAAAGCTACAAAGACAACTCACTAAAGAATGAATAATCTCTTCAACCAGCACTGCTGGAACTACTAGATATCCATGTGCAAAACAAACAACGAAGTTTCTACCTATATTCTGTGCCATTTACACAATTTAACTTAGAACATAAACATAAACGTAGAATCTAAGCCCACACAACTTCTAGAAAAAAATATAGGGAAAAAAATGTGAGACCTTGGATTAGGCAAACGATCTCAGAAGTGACACCGAACATGAATGATTAAAGATAAAAAGTAACAAATTAAGTAATATTAAAACCTCTGCTCTTTCAAAGATACTGTTTAAATGAAAAAAAGAAGCCACACCCTGGAAAAATACTTACAAAACACATACTTGATAAAAGACTTGTATCCAGAATATGTAAAGAACTCTAAACACTCCAGAGCAAGAAAACAGCCTATTAAAAATTAGAAAAAGATATGGATACTTCACCAAAGGAAACATATGGATATATTGAAGATAGATGTTAGCACATGAAAATATGCCCAACATTATTAATCATTAGGAAAGTGTGCATTAAAATCATAGTGAAATACCACTGCATACCTACTGTTGTTAGGAGCCGTCAAGTCGGTAGCGACTTACAGCAACCCTGTATACAACAGAATGAAACACTGCCTGGTCCTGCGCCATCCTCACAATTGTTGCTATGTTTGAGCCCATTGCTGCAGCCACTGTGTCAATCCATCCTGTAGAGGGTCTCCCTCTTTTTTGCTAACCCTCTACTTTACCAAGCATGATGTCCTTCTTCAAGGACTGATCCCTCTTGATAACATGTGCAAATTACATGAGACGAAGTCTTGCCATCCTCGCTTCTAAGAAGCATTCTGGTTGTACTTCTTCCAAGACATATTTGTTGGTTCTTCTGGCAGTCCATGGTATATTCAATATTCTTCACCAACACCATAATTCAAAGGCATCAGACCTTCGGTCTTCCTTACTCACCTACTAGAATGGCTAAAATAAAATAAGCAAATACTGACAATATTAAATGCTGGCAATAACGTGGAGCAACATGAACATTTTATATTGCTGATGAGAATTTAAAATTGTACCACCACTCTGTAAAACAGTTTAGCATTTTCTATAATATTAAACATATGCTCACTGTACAACCCAGCAATCCCATTGCTAGTTATTTTCCAAGGCAAAAGAAAACTTATGTTCATACATAAACCTGTATGTGAAATGTTTATAGTGGCTTTATTCATAATCTCCAAAATCTGGAAACGACACAAGGTCCTACAACAGGTAAGTGGATTAACAGTTTTTAACATAACACAATTCACAATGAAAAATGAGAGAACTATTTATACATACAATAACATAGATGAATCTCAAAGGCATTAAGCATTTCATAAGAAGCCAGATTCAAAAGGCTAAATAATCTGTGATATCAATATATTTTTTATACTCTAAAAAAAGCAAAACTATAGAAACAGAAAACAGATAAGAGGTCGTCAGGGACTGGGGCTGAATGGGAGGGTTGTCCATAAAGAAACAGGAGGGAACTCTTGGGGGGATGGTGATGAAATTGTTCTATATCTTGATTCCTGTGTTGGTTAAACGACTGTACACATTTGTAAGACTTTAAAGAATGCTGCATTAAAAGTGTGAATTTTACTGCATGTAAATTATACTTCAATTAAAAAAAAGTCTTGTCACTGAATGCAATATTGACGGTGTTATTTTACGTAAATTTTTTAAAGCCCTTATAAAACTAAAACAAACAAACAAACCTATAGCCATCAAGTCAATTCTGACTATTACAGACCCTACTGGACAGAGTAAAGAGGAAAACCCCGGTGGTGTAGTGGTTAAAAGCTTGGCTGCCAACCAAAAGGTCAGCAGTTTGAATCCACCAGGAGCTCCTTGGAAACTCTATGGGGCAGTTCTACTCTGTCCTATAGGGTCACTATGAGCTGGAATCGACTCGACAGCAATAAGTTTGTTGTTTTTTAATAGGACAGAACAGAACTGCCCCATAGGGTTTCCAAGGCTGTAATCTTTACAGAAGCAGACTGCCTAATTTTCCCCCTGTGGAGCAGCTGGTGGGTTCGTACTGCTGACCTTTCGGTTATCAGCTGAGCACTTAACCACTGTGCCACCAGGGCTCCTTAATGCCCTTATAACTTCCATCAATTTCAGTTTGCACATCAGAAGATAAATTGGGGGGAAGGGATGTCAATGGCTGCCAATCTTAAAGAGTATGATTACTGAAAGAAACAATAAGTTATTTTAAAATAATGGCTACATTCATTTGTTGCTAAAATTTACCCAGCACTGTGCTAAAGCCTTTACATTCATCATTTCATTTAATCCTTACACTGATCCCATAATTTATCTATAATTATCACCATTTCAATGGGAAAAAGACTGAGGCTTGGGACATATAAATAAATGCCCAGAATTTTCTCTTGAAGAAATTTTAATATTTTGTTTGTAATTTTGCTCATAACTCTTCTGGGGATTTTATTTGTGTTTTTAGTAAATACTATTTTTATTTGTTTTTGGCTTTTCTTTTTTTTTTTTTGGAGAGTAAACAGCTGGAGTCAGGCAATAATTTGAACACAGTTCTAAGTTTATTTCCAAAACTAGGACCTTCAGCCACTTCATCACACATTTTCCCCCCAAAATAAGAAGAAACCTTAGGATTCTATAGTACAGAGCCTCACACAGGCAACATGTAAATGGAATTAGCCACTTATTATTTACACTAGACTTGGCCAATGCTATTAAATACTATAAAGCTAAGGATAGATAAAACTCTTTTTTTTACAAAACCAGAGACCCTCCAACATCACCATGCTTACCCTCAAATTTATGGCAAATGAAAACAAACAAACAAACAAACAAAAAAAAAAACAAAAACCCAAACACATCAGTTGCTACCTGATAAAATGCTACCGTCCTTACTTGTTTAATTAACAACATGTGTTAGTGTACGTTATTGTAGATCACAGGGACAAAGAACAGCATTTCCTCTGTTCTCTAGTAGATTACGAATCTGGATAAGAAGATACAATCTACAGATGCAAACCAGTTATATTAATAAATGCAATCACAAGTATGTAAGTGAAAACAAGCACACAGGCAACTAGAAGTGAAGATGAGTAATTGCGGAAGCTGTCAGAGGGGGTTTTTAAATACAGAAAAAGACAAAAGTGGATTAAATGCCAAATGAAAAAGAATGTGAGTTTTAGAAACGTGTGCAATGAAAGTGTAACCTGGGTTGGGGAAAAGAAAATGAATTCATTTAACCCAACAAGATGGCAAGTTGACTTCTGAGAGAACAATATGGCAAGTTAACCAATATGAAAACTGATTTCAGTGGGAAAAAGATAATTCAAATATACATTAAAGAGAAAGATTGATAAAGAGTGAAAAATACTGAAATTCCAAATTAAATATTACTATGCTAAAATTATGAAAACATTTAAGTCTTTATTATATAATCATGGATTCAAAGTCTTCAACTCTGTATTTTGATCCACCTGCCAAATCAGAACTCCCCACCTTGTATTTTGGAGAGAAAATTTTCTTTAAGCAAAGAAAAAGAAAAAAAACTGCCCTTTATTGAAATTAAAAATTTTTAATGTAAAATATTATTGTTTTGCAAAGAAAAAGTAAATTGAATTAATTTGATCACATTAATTCTAGCCCATTTCCCACAATAAAGATTACTGCTTTCAGTTCACATCCATTGACTAATTTATTCAAGTGTTAAAAACAATTGTCAATTTTCCAGAATAAAAATTTATTTTAAGAACTAAAAAAATACTCCTTGTTTCTCTTTGGCACATAATGTCATTTTTATTTTGTCATATATCTATTATCTCACTTAGATATATAATCTTAAATTTAAATTTTGGATCTATAACCTTAAATCTAAATTTTGGAGGGAAAATTATCTCATTGTTTATTCTATTTTTACTACTTTTCTGTCTAAAAAATTTGTTCAGCATAATGGCACTTACATGCAGCATATACCAGTACAAAATGTGATCTTCAAAATATTAAATAATAAACAGATGAATATATTGTCCTAAAGTGGCTCAAGCTGACAATCTTCATAATTACAGAGTCTTAAAAAAGAACATTTCTCAAAAGGTTACTTAGGCATTCCTACCCTATAACTTAAATATTTTCCTTCTCATGTGTGAAATCAGGCTAATATTTCACCTTGATACACTGGGAACAAATTGTCTTCAGGCAATTAACAAGTATTTATTCAACACCTACTGAGTACCAGGCATTTTACTAGCCACTGGGGTTATATCTCTGAACCAGGATGTGCCCTGCCCTGCTAAATGTGTGTAAGAACTATCATGGCGTGAAGCACTTTTACTCTGAAAACAGTTATAAAAAACAAGTTAAGCTGAGATTCACATAACACAGTTTTTAAGGGCAAAAATGTAAGTTAATGGTGTTTCCTCTTCATTTTGGGGCGTTAAAAAATATATTAATATATCAAATAAAACTTTCCCTGAGAACATCAGAATTTGCAGATATGCCAATTTCATCACATATTATTATAAGGGGGAAAAAAAAAAAAACAAACCCACTGCTGCTGAGTCAATTCCAACTCATAGCGACCCTATAGGATAGAGTAGAACTACCCCACAGGGCTTCCAAAGAACAGCTGGTGGATTCGAACTGCTGACATTTGGGTTAGCAGCCAAGCTCTTAACCACTGTGCCACCAGGACTCTATTATTATAAGAGTATACATAATTGAATTTTGCTAAAAAAGGAATAAATTACAGCTTTTAAAGTATCATTTGATATTTTATATCATATAAAACTATTTACATAAAAAATGAAAATGGTTGTGTCCGTGATTCATCACAATTCTATTCTCCAAAGAAAATTCACTGGGTTTCTAATCTTACCTCTTTGGATATTAATAAAATATACTTTGTAGGTTCAAAGCAGATTGGAATATTTTATTTCAACACTAAGAAACCAGTTAAAATTTACAAACATGTTATTACACATTATTTTTAATTAATTTCCCAAAATAAAGCAAATTTTCACAATATTTTGGTCTCTTATAAACACATCAGGATTCTTGTGTGTGACATATTTTCATTTAGAGTAAAATTGGTCCTTAAAAGGCATACTAAAGCTTTAATAATATCTGTAGGTAAGGTTAATATCATTTTTCTGTAAAGTGTGGAAAAAATAAAGTAATACCCTCCAAATTCTGATTTTTACACTGTTGTTAGGTACCATCAGGTAGATTCTGACTCATAGTGACTGTATAGGACAGAGCAGAATTGCCCCATTGGGTTTCCTAGGCTGTAATCTTTATGGGAACAGATTGCCGAGTCTTTCTCCTGCAGAGATGCTGTATGGGTTCAAATCACCAACCTTTCAGTCAGCAGGAGAGCATTTAACCACTGCAACACCAGGGCTTCTATTTTAACACTATCTGTTATATAAATGAAAAGCTTTTAAAATAAAATTGATGTGTGATCTATATTTCTCTAGGATCTGCAACTAATGCAATAAAGTGAACATCCATTCATTCATTTTGCAACTCAACAAAAATGCATTCAGTATCTACTATTTTCAATAGTTGCTCACCCACACTGGTGCCTAAGATGGCCTGGTTACTATTAACATGGAGTTTATAAACTTGTGGTAATCCATTCAGAGGACCACTTGAGAGCAGGGGAATAGCTGGTGTTAGAAAGTCACGATTGCACAGCCTGGATATGCTAGGGCAAACACAATCATCAGCCTCCAGCCACAGCATCATCCCTTCCTTCCCAAGGATCCTGCCTGTGAAACTCAGGAGGAGGTCCGAGAGATGGGGCTAGACACAGTGTGTCTGTTATTAGGGGAAGACTTGCCTCTTTCTCTAGCATGACCCTTAAGTTTGTCTCTTGGCGTACTGGGGACTGCCTAAAACTGCCATTTTAATAACTCTGGTTGAATTTAAGGAAAGTATATTTCAGACAAATGCAGTTTAGAAGGCTTTTTGCTGTTAGTTGCCATCAAATCAACTCTGACTCATGGAGACCCCAAGGACAACAGAATGAAACATTGGCTGGTTCGTCCCAACTTGTGATCATTGGTATGCTGAAGTCCACTGTTGAGGCTACTGTGTACTGTGAGTGCCTTCCAACCTAGGGGGCTCATCTTCCAACACTATATTGGACAATATTCTGTTGTGATCCATAAGTCTTCATTGGCTATTTTTTGGAAGTAGATCACTGGGGCTTTCTTCCTAGTCTGTCTTAATCTAGAAGTTCTGCTGAAACCTGTCTACCGTGGGTGACTCTGCTGATATTTGCAATACCAGTGGCTCAGCTTCCAGCGTCATAGCAACATGTAAGCCACCACAGTATAACAAACTGACAGATGGGTGGGTGGTTGTGAGGCTTAAGAGTATACTTATTTGTGGCTTTCTCTGCTATGTCTTAGGATCTTACGTATTTGGTGCACTCTCCTGCATTTTCTGTACTTACTGTGCATGGTATGCAAAGGAAATATCATACCCATGACAATAATACTTACCTCATAGGGTTGCTTTGAGGATTAATGTTTTATAAGAAATATACTTACAGCAATGCCTGTTACATCCTAACGCATTAATGTTAACTCTGATTTATCAAAATAGCACATGCTACTAAATAGAGTATGCCAGATTCCACAGTATTTATATCCAGTATATTGAACTAAATAAATCTTCAAATAATTGTCCCATACCATGGAAACAATCTGGAAACCTGGAAATTACTGTATTATCAACTATGTCCTCAAGACTCCCACATTTTACAGAGAGACAGAGATTTAATTAATTACAACATGCTGTAGTAAGTCTTATGACGGAAGGAATCACAGAGTACCACGAGAAAATATGCAGAAAAATATGACTTTACCCATAATTGAGGCGATCATGAAGATTTTTCTGGAGATGTCATCTGAGATGGGTTTTGCTGAATAAATAAAGACTGGCCAAGAGACGAGATATATGGCAAGCAATATAAGCAGAGAAAATAGTGTTCAAAGACAGAGGAATTAGAAACCATCATCCATTTGGGGAACCTACAGTAGGCAAGTATAAAAATTTAGATGGATAGGCCAGTGGAAATGACTGGGCTAGACACAAAGATTTGAATAGGCAGTGCATAAGTGATCATTTAAGAAATGAAAGACAACTGTATCTCTAGATAGCAGCGAGAAAAATGGTTAAGTTTGTATGGCTTAGGGTATACACTGGACAATACCAACATTTAACCCATGAGCAAAGAAAGTTAAGAAGATAAAATGAAGAAGAAACCAAATAAGGAGAGAATTTGAAGGGATAATTTCTTGGTAATTCAAAGAACAGAATATCCTACTCTTTCCTGTGCCTAATTACTGGCACCATCGTGGTTGTGTGCTGTCGAGTTGATTCCAACTCACAGCAACCCTATAGAGACCCTAAAATGGCACTAAAATTGTAAAAGTATAAACTACTGTGTGGAAATATTTTTTATCTAGAGAGTATTTAATTTGGGCTGAAGGAGGAAGTACTGATCTGAAAAACTGTGTAAGGTAACCAACACTTTAAAATTTGACTGATTTTCTTACAATTAGAAGACAAAGTCTCTCAGACTTTAGGCTTCAGTCATTGTCTATGGAACTCTAAAACCCATGAGATAGCCATGGGTACTCTCCTCTGAAGTAAAATGACATGTCTGAGTGCAACTGCTGGATACATGATTAAGAAGGGCCACACAGGATTATTTCCTGTTTCCTATTTGTAGGTATAAAACCAAAATCCAAACCAAACTCGTGGCCATGGAGTCAATTTCGACTCATACAGACCCTACGGGACAGAGTAGAACTTCCCCATAGGGTTTCCAAGGAGTGGCTGGTGGATTCAAACTGTGGACCTTTTGGTTGGCAGCCAAGCTCTTAACCACTGGACCACCAGGGCTCCGTTTGTAGGTACAGCCACACTTTTAAGATATACATATCTGGTAGTGTTTCTGTTAAGACTGAAATACTAATTACATAGATTCATGACTGGGGTTGACAAAATTGATAATTATTAACTGGTTGTTGCTCATAATTTATCCACTATCCTCAGTTGCACTGTGTAGTGTAATGGCTGTCATATTTTAGGATGCATTAAAATCACCTAGAGTGCCTATTAAGAAAACAGATTTGGGGCTCCAGACCCAGAGTTTCTGAGTCGGTAGGTCTGGTGTGAGGCTGGGAATCTGCCTTTCTAACAAGTTCCCAGGGGATGCTGAGACTGTTAGTCTGGGGACTACAATGAGAATGACCAGTGTGGTGGAAGGAGGCTACCCACAAGCTTTATCCTGCTTATCTGCCCCTCAGTTTACTTGTTAGTAAAAAGCACACAATAAACCATGCAAAGCATATCTTGGAAGTCTTTAGTAGTGATTAAGTAGGGTAACGTCTTTTAAAATACTTTAAAACTTTTTAAAGAGTTACTCAAAGTTGAGGTATTAAAATGGTGCTTTTACATTTATAGAGAAATTACGGGCTCTACCTCAGAGGTTTGGGAGAAACCTTTGGTAATATTAGCGTGGTCTTAGTCATAACGGCATCATCATCCTGCTTTTATGTGATAGCTAATATGTATCGGGCACTTACTGTGCTAATCAGCTGAAGTGCTCACTAAGCCTCATAACTACTCTATCAGGTAGGTATTGTTACTAGTCTCATTTCAGAAATGAGAAAGCACAGGTAGTAAATGGGAGAGCCTGTGTTTGAAGCTAGGTAATCCAAAAAACACAAACAAACCAAAAAAAGAGACACTGTGAGGATTTTTTATATTAGCCTTAAAAAAATTCAAAGCTGTAACATAAAATAATGATAATTAATTGGTTTTATTATAGTTTGAACTCACAGTGGCAGAGTCTACACTTCCTACCAGGGCAATATTGCTCTTAGCTGTTTTAAGAAGTGACCCATCTAACACTATTTTCAATTGTGTATAATGCTTATAAGTTTAAAATCAATAGTTAGTTGTATGTCCCTATACCCGCATATAAATAATACTGTGATTTTTATAGTTTCTATTTTGAATTTTCAGTAAAAGCAATGTATAATTTTTCTGACATTCCCTATTTCTCCAAAAAAGATAATAATTAGAGTTACAGATTCATACCCCTCACTCCTTCAGTTTTCTACATGCTGCTGGCATCTGATTAGCTCTGCAAAAAGACAGATTTGGGAATGAGCACTTCCTAATAAAGATAGCCATAACAGCACGATCTGAGCTCTCAAGCTGGAGAGGCCCATACTTATCATTCCTTTGGTTCTCTGCACATTGACTGCCATTTACTCAGTGGTAATACGTGGCCAGTTGGCGAAAAAAGATGATTTATATATTTAGAATGCATGGATAAATTTCAGAATGTACCTTGGCAACCTCTAAACAAACTCAAAATCACTAAATACAATAAAAAACTTCCAAGGTCATATTCTTATGCAAAATACTAGCCTGCTAAATGACTGCTGTAATTCAGAAAACCCTCAGCTGTGGGTGGAATTAACATTCAGCACAGATTCTTGGATTTTTCCCTGCTTCCTTTGGATATGCACTGCTAACAAGTTAACATCTTGCCAATGTATGGTTACAATTATATCATTCAAAGAACATCTATGATAATAATGTGATCAAGGAGATGATATTTCAGAGTCTCAAATTTGGCCCCATGTAGCTCTACTGAAATTTTAGAAAATATTCTTTCTATGGCTAGAGCTATTTTTCCAAGAAGATTTCAATAATGCAGAAAAAAAGCTTTTTATATACAAAAAACATGAATTTATTGTGTCAGAAAACGACAAGCAATGGAATTCTTCAATAGCTTTCTTTCTGCTGTGAAAAGCATTTGAGTAATCAAAATAGCAAAGTGCAAAAATGATGCATTCCTTCGAAAAAGGCAGACAAGAAAAGTATTTACTAATGATTTAAATAAACTTGATAGATGTCCTGTACTGATAACATTGTTCAATTAATGTAAACAATTTCCACTTCACTGTGTTTATTCTTACTATTAATAGTTAACATTGGATTAATAGTTAACATTATTGTATGCCATTCCTTTTGTGGGTATAATAAAGGTTACCCAGTTTAGTGGTATCTATCAATTGAAGGTGATGAAATTGAGTTTTGGTTGTGACAATAGCTTTACGACATAGGTAGTAGCTACAGAGATATTATTTGAGCCTATTATTTAAATACTATACCATACTATTTATCTCATATTTGAATAATTAGTCTTAATGAATCAGTAACTATCTGAAGAAGGATAATCAACAGGAAGAGTAGATTAAGTATATTTTCCTCTATCATCTAAATGTCTAACAGTATGGATATCTTCTATCTGAGTTGAAAAAATGTATGATCCATTTGTGGTAATTTTACATTTCAACAAGCATTTTATTTCAAAAACTAGATAACTATATATATGTACTATTTATTTATACAGTATAAAAATATATATAAATAAATGTGTGGACCCACTCAGCGGCACCATGGAAGAAAGGCTTGACAATCTGCTTCCATAAAGATTATAACCAATAAAATCCTATGGTGCAGTTACATTCTGACACACATGGGGTTGCCTTGAGTTTAAATCGACTCCACAGCAACTGGACTGTCCAGGCATGAAACACTTAAAAACAATTTCATATGGGTTAATTTTTCAAGGCACACTGCCTAGCTGCTAAATGCCTCTTTGTAAGTTACAAAAAGATTGTCACTAAGCTTAAAAGGGGCTTGTTACAGTAAGCAGTGGCATTGGGGAACTGTTCATCAGCCAATATGCAAGAGAAGAAAGCAAGAAATAGGTTAAGTATCTGAATCTTTATCTGGTTTCCAAAATTACTAATTCTACCTTCTTATACATAATTTCTATCTATACTAATAGATGTTGAATTTATTTCTAAAACATACTTGTGATTGAATATATTAAATTCTTACTTGAGCACTTGAGAAAAATAAGAAAATTCAAATAGATATTGAATGTGAAAGTATTTTCCTCAAAGTCCAGAGGCACTTTTATTTATCAATTGATTTTCATCCATATTTAGACTTCTAAACTACAGTGTATCTTAAATATTAAACAATGGAAACAAATGTGTTTCACAAGGGAAATAAAGTCATAGGCTCAAACAACACTACAGTAATTTCTGTCAATGATTTAGACTTCACTGTCAAATATTTACATAACATAGTTTAAAGGAAAGTAAAAGCATGCATTTAGTATGAATGAAGTAGTGTTTTCTAAAGGATAAATCTCTTTAGAAGCTTGTTCAGAATCTATTATGAATGTTTTAATAAGATTTCATTATTGCAACTCTTGTGATCCTTGTTGCTGTGAAGTATTTGTATTTCCTGACAGATATATTTTTCTTCCTAAGAGTTTACAACATTGTTTCCTTTATTTACTATGATATTTTATATATATATATGAAATTTTATATTTCTTGTGTTTACTATGTTAGTATAAATATTACTATAAAATTATTAAAATATCAGAAATTTATGCTCTTTATGTGATTAAGGCCTTGATTTATCATTTATTTCTTTATGAAAAATTCAACTATTGTATATAAGTATATGAAATCACAAATTAGCAAATTTATTTTAAGGAGAATTAGGTGGTTAAAACACTGAAACACCAAGTAAACAATAAAACATTTATCACAGTGGATTCACTGGCTAAGAACAACTACCCTTCAAATACATACGCTCTTGTATTCTGTTGAACTGTCAAAAAGGCTGGTTGTCAAGAATCCCAAATGTCTTCTTTTTATACTATAGATCTTAAAATCAATTCAGCAACAAAGAGGTGGGGCCAAGATGGTGGAGTAGTCAGACGCTTCCTGTGGTCCCCTGTACAACAAAGACCCGTAAAAACAAGTGAATCGATTATATTTGATAATCTAAGAGCCATGAATATCAAAGGCAAAGTTGAGGAGTCAGACTGAGTGGCAGGGGG
This sequence comes from Dugong dugon, assembly GCA_030035585.1. Classification (NCBI taxonomy): domain Eukaryota; kingdom Metazoa; phylum Chordata; class Mammalia; order Sirenia; family Dugongidae; genus Dugong; species Dugong dugon. The sequence goes on along the minus strand of CM057466.1, from coordinate 106,596,211 downwards.
AGGGAAGAGACGGTTCAGAAGCAGTGAGAAATTGCCAGATCTGACCTGGCAGAAACCAGCACCCTGCCGCCCGTCCACACGTGAGACAAGCAGTGGCACTTGGGGTGTGTTTTCCACACTGGGAGAGACCGAGTGGTAGAGAGTCTACTCAAGCCTCCAGAACCAGGAAAAAGCAGAGCTCAATCAGGAAAAGATAAATACATGTGTTTAACCTACCATGCAGATCAAAAAACATCATCTTTGCGAAAAACCTGTCTCCCATTTACCTGCCCCCTCCTTGCTCTGCACCAGGTCCCAGGCTGGCTTCAGCCATTGCTGCATCCCCTGGCCCAGAAGTAAAGACCCATCAAGAGCCATGAGCCATTCTCCCAGCCTCGGAAGGGGAACAAGTTAACAAACAGGAAAAAATAATCTACCAGCTTTCCTAAGCCAGGAACTTAGGGTAGCTGCAGCTTCTTTGCCTAGGCACAGGCATAAGGGATCCATAGACTTTGAATGCCTTTCACCCCTGCATATTCCTGTGTGGGTCCATTTCAACAGCACAGGCCTTCATGAGCACAGTACAACAGGGTATATACCTGAAGCCTAACTTTAACTGTATCAGGCCTATGGTGGAGTGCCAGGTTAGTAACATTTGACACTGCTCTGTCCACGTAAACCAGAGACTGCATCAGCCTGAGACCAGAAGAAATAGATTGTGCCTGGCTACCACCAATGACCTCCCTGACAGGGAAGACAACAGAGAGTCCCTGGTGGAACAGGAGAAAAGTGGGGTGCAGAACTCATATTCTACTAAAAAGACCAGACTTAATGGTCCGACTGAGACTGGAGGGACCCTGAAAGACATGGCGCCTGGACTCTTTGTTAGTCCAAAACTGAAACCATTCCCGAAGCCAACTCTTCAGAGAAAGATTAGACTGGACTGTGTGACATAAAATGATACTTGTGAAGAGTGTTTCTTTGCTCAAGTAGACACATAAATCTAAATGGGCAGCTCCTGTCTGGAGGTGAGATGCGAAGACAGAAAGGGACAGAAGCTGGATGAATGGACATGGGAAATCCGGGGTGGAAAGGAGGAGTGTGCTGTCACAGTATGGGCAGAGCAACTAGGGTCACACAGCAGTGTATGTATAAATTTTTGTATGAGAAATTAACTTGAACTGTAAACTTTCATTCAAAGCACAATTAAAAAAATCAATTCAGCAATAAACGTAAAGTGGTCTTCTGTAAAATATCAAAGGGTTTCAAAAATTTCCTCCATGGCAGAAACTGTTTTTATAACAAACTCTTCCTCACAACTGCAATAAATGAAACAAGTGAGGATGTTGCTTTTCTATGTGCTGGGGCTGGGAACCAGCCAGACTCCTGCCTGCTGAGCTTGCTCTTGTAGCCAAGGAAGCTCCTAAATCACTCCCATAGATGGGTAGGGCTCCAAGGCACACCATTAAAAAAAACACTGAACTAGATCAGTTAGAACCTCTTTAAAAAATCAGTGCATTTTGACTTCCGGGCAACATGGTGCTATAGTCAGAAGCACCACGCCATCCCTCCACAGCACAGATCAGGAAAACTAAGTCAAACAGAGTCACACAACAATCCTGAAACCCTAGGCATCAAATGAAGAGATAAAGAGCTCAGCACCGAATGGAATAAGAAACTGACAGAGAACAGAGAGCAAGGAGAGATACATGCAGAGGTCCCCTATCAGCTACTGCAGCACAGATCCACCATCTCGGATGCCTATCAGAGATCAGCAAACGGGGGGTATGAGAAAGCAGCTTCATGGAGCTTCTAACAGGAGACAGAACAACCGGTAACCAGCGATATACGCTTTCGCACCCCCCACCTTTCTTCACCCCCACTTAGCCTCCTCTGCTTCCTGCAGCCACAGTCTTTTGGGTGGGAAGCACCAGCTTCACCCCAGTGTTGCTTGGATTCCACCCAGCTGCACTGGCCGGCTCCCTGAATGCCTTTTGTTGGCTGCTGGTGTTGCTTTTTTCCACTTCTTTAGATTTCTTCCTCATCTCTCACCACCTCCCCCTCCTTTCTCTCAAATACCTGGCTCCATGCGCCATCTTTGGTTCCTCCTGAAAGGCTGTGAAACACTGCTTGACTGTGAAACTGCTTCCCAGCCCATGCTGCCATGCTAGTGGGATCCCGGGGCTTTTTTGTTTGCTCTGATTTGTTCTGTTTGTTTTTATTTTCTCAGCTTGGGAGCCCTTCTAGCTGGGCAGTACCACGTGGCTTGGAAGCTACTCCCTTACTCTGTGCAGATGCACAGGGACAGGGACATCCTTGGAGGCATTTCTTTTTTCTTGTTTTTTTTTTTTTGTTTGTTCTTTTTGTTTGTTTGTTTGTTTTTGTTTGTTTTGTTTTCTTCTCTCTCTTATTCCCTTTCTGTATTTCTTCATTTCCAGCTTCTTGATTTATTCATTTTTTTCATTTACCCTTTTTCTTTTTCTTTTTTTCTGTTTTTCCCCATTTCTCAGTCTCTCATCTCTCCACTCCCAATAGCAAGCTCCCTTAGCACTCTTTTTTGTTTCTGTGTATGTTTTTGGCTCCTGTTCCTCTCTCCTCTCTCTCATCTTTCCCGCACCCATCTTAGCTCCACACATCACAATATACCCCCTCCTTCCTGCCTACCTGCACCGTGTACTGAATATCACACTCCCAGGCAGCACAGGTACAACCTACTAGAACCTGCCCTGCACTGATTCCTGGTCCGCACTGTCAGCCCAGGTATGTGCCACAAACAACCTATCCCAGCAACTCCCCTTCAGCTGGACCTGCCCTGCTGTACCAAACCTGAGTGACTGAACCTGCCCATTGGAGAAGAAGGTGAAAAGTATCGTGCCCACAGATGAGCAAACTACAAAGAATGCACAGCCCGCCTGCTCAGACATAACCAAGTAAAACAAAAAATCAGGATGAAACAAACAAATCTACAATCAATAAACAAGGAAAATAACTACTGAATGCACTGAAGACAGCAGACAATATCAAAACATTTACAAAAACAGGACAGCATGATTCCAGTAGGTGTCCAAAATAAAACACCAGACGAACTTCCAGTAGAAGAAAAGGCACTAGACCTAACTGATAGGGAATTCAAATCTCTAATATTCAGAATTATCCAGAGTCGAAGCAAAAAGCAGACAAAAATGAGGAAAAAATAGACAAATTCATGGAAAGGGCAGACAAATTCGTGGAAAATACAGACAAAGATATGGAAGAATTCAAGAAAATAATACAGGAAAAAAATGATAAAATAGATTCACAACTAGAAATCATATAAAAACAACAATTAGAAATCCAAAATATAAAAAACAAGATTTCAGAAATGGACAATGTCACAGAAGGGCTGAGGGGCATGTGTGAAATGATGGAAGATAGGATCTGCGAAATTAAGGACAAACACTTGGCTACAACTCTGTTTGAGGAAAAATCAGAAAAAAGAATGAAGAAAAATGAAGAAACCCTGAGAATTATGTGGGATACAATCAAAAGCAAAAATCTGCAAGTGATCGGAGTTCCAGAACAGGGGGAGAAAACAGAAAACACAGAGAGAATTATTGAAGAATTGCTGACAGAAAACTTCCCCAATATTTTGAAAGATGAAAAGCTGACCATCTAAGAAGCTCAACGAAGCCCATATAGGATAGACCCCAAAAGACAATCACCAAGGCATATCATAATCACACTCACTAAAACCAAAGACAAAGTATACTGAGAGCAGCTCGAGAAAAACAAAAAGTCGCATACAGAGGAGAAACAATAAGACCAAGCTCAAATTATTCGGCAGAAACCATGCACGCAAGAAGGCAACAGGATGACATATATAAAACCTTGAAAGAAAAAAACTGCCAGCCAAGAATAATGTATCCTGCAAAACTCTCATTCAAATAGGATGGTGAAATTAGGTCATTCCCAGATAAACAGAAATTAAGGGACTATGTAGAAACAAAACCAAACTTACAAGACTTATTAAAGGGAGACCCTGGATCTGAGAACAAACAACATCAGACCACAGGCTGAATACAGGACACAGGATTGTACTAGCCAGATACCAACCTAGGAAATGAACTCTTAAGGACTATGCAAAACCAAAAGAATTACAACAAGGAACCTGAGAGATTAATCTGTAAACGACAACAACATCAGAACAATAAAAGAGGGAATAAACAGTGTAGGTATAGAAACTTCTAAGAAAGGCAAGGTGATACCAAGTAATAATAGACTGTTTCAAATCTAGGAAGATAAGGGTAAATTTCAAGATAACCACAAAGAAAGTTAACAAACCTACTCATCAAAATAAAGAAGAAAAACATAAAGTCTCACTAAAAACAAAACCTACAAAAACAAAACAAATTAAAAAAAAAAAATCCACCAACAAAAGGAACTCAGCACAGGAGAGTAAGAGGAACAAAGAAAACGTCAGCACCAAAAAAAAAAGCACTACAAAATGCAATCCCACTCCTAGGAATATATCCTAGAGAAATAAGAGCCATCACCAGAATAGACATACGCACACCCACATTCACTGCAGTACTGTTCACAACAGCAAAAAATGGAAACAACCTAGATGTCCATCAACAGATGAATGGATAAACAAACAATAGTACATACACACAATGGAGTATTATGCAAAGATAAAGAACAATGATGAATCTGTGAAGCATCTCATAACACAGATGAAACTGCAGGACTTTATGCTGAGTGAAATAAGTCAATCACAAAAGCACAAATATTATATGAGACCTTTACTGTAAAAACTCATGTAAAAGTTTACTTACAAAAAGAAACAATCTTTGTTGGTTACGAGAAATGGGGGGGCACTAAATAGATGACAGATAAGTGGTAACTCTGGTGAAGAGTAAGACAGTACACAATACTGGGGAAGCCAGCACATCCTGTACAAGGAAAGGTCATGGAAGCTCCATAGACACTTCCAAACTCCCTGAGGGACTGAATTGCTGGGTGGAGGGCTGTGGGGACCATGGTCTCCAGGAACATCTAGCTCAATTGGCATAACACAGTTAATAAAGACAATGTTCTACATTCTACCTTGGTGAGGTAGAATGTGAGGTGAGGTCTTAAAAGCCTGTGAGCAGCCATCTAAGATACTCCACTGGTCTCACCCTTTTGGGGGCAAGGGAGAATGAAGAGAACAAGATACAAGGAAAAAGATTAGTCCAAAGGACTAATGGACCACAGCTACCATGGCCTCCACCAGACTGAGTCTAGTACATCTAGATGGTGCCCAGCTACCACCACTGACTGCACTGACCAGGATCACAATAGAGGGTCCTGGACAGAGCTGGAGAAGGGTTTAGAACAAAATTCTAACCCACAGAAAAAAATACAAGATTTACTGGCCTGACAGACTGGAGAAACCCCAAGAGTATGGCCACCAGACACCCTTAGCTCAGTGGTGAAGTCATTCCTGAAGTTCACCATTCAGCCGGGGATTGGACAGCCTCATAAAACACAACAGAGCTAATGAAGCACAGCAGTCCAGGAACAAGGACTAGAAGGTAGGAGGGGACAGGAAAGTTGGTGATAGGGAACCCAAGGTTGAGAAAGGACAGTGTTGACATGTTGTGGGGTTGTTAACCATTGTCATAGGGTTATATGTGTACTAACTGTTTAATGAGAAACTATTTATTCTGCAAACCTTCATCTAAGGTACCAAAAAAAAAGAACCATCTATGTGGGATCAAATTGACAACAGCAACTCAAATGGTTTGATGGGAAGCCTAGGGGGCAGTGAGTTGAAGATAATTGTGATGGAATAATCTGGGAAAGGATAGCGAGAATAGCAGCACAACTGGAAGAATGTAATCGATGTCACTGAATTGTACATGTAGAAACTATTGAAATGGTGTAACTTTGTGTATGTATATTTTCACCAATAAAGAAGTCCTCCAAGGTTGAGAAGAGTGTTGACATGTCGTGGGGTTGTTAACCAATGTCATAAAACAATATGTGTACTGACTGTTTAATGAGAAACTATTTGTTCTGTAAACCTTCATCTAAAGTACAATTTAAAAAATTTTTTAAAAATCAGTTAATTTTAATGACAGAAAAATGGTTTACGTAAAAATTTCTCCAAAAGCACACTTGTCCACTGCCCACAAGCAAGTCAAAGGGAACACACTGACCCAAGTAACTGTGGTACAGCATTTTCAGGTTGTAAAGCATTATCCAGTCCCCTGCACCACTCATTTGGTATGACAGACATGTCACCACCATCCCATCTGATCCCCACATCTCCTGGCCTCTGCAGATAGGCAGGGCCATGTGAGTCATCCATAAGGGTGACTTATGTCACCTTCAGCTCAGCTAATGACAAACCCATGCAAGATCCTGCAGGCTGTTCATCTCCTGTGATGGCAACTGAGGAGGCAACAAGAGGTGGCACTTTCATCTGCTGAGTCCCACATGAGCGTATGGAGCAGGGCCACCCTAACAAACCCCAGATGTTTATGTTACATATGTACTTGGACTCTTCGTACACCAGGAATGATCTTTTCTCCTAACTACGTTCTTCTGTTCTTTAACCACTTTTTTTTTTTTTTAGAGACCAAAGTTTATTAGTGGTTACCAGGGGCGGGAGGGAGAGGGAAAAGGGAGGTTAACAGTGATGGAAAAATTGCATTGATTAAGAGTACTACACAGTTGATTACTGCTGTCAATAAGTTGTACACCTCTAAAAAGTTGCACTGGCAAAGGCTGTGTGATATATTTACAATGACAAAAAAAGAGTAGCTGCTGAGACTGCTTAATATACAACTAAACACCTCATGGGATTTGGTTCCTTGGTATGGAGGTTTAGGGTCATGGTTTCATGGGACATCCCAGTTAATTGGCCTAATAACATGCAGTGCCTGGGGTCTTAAAAGCTTCAAGTGTCCATTTAAGGCACAATAATTGGCCTCTATTTACCTGGAGCAACAGATGAAGAAGGAGAGTCAGGAATAGGAGGAGGAAATGGAATGTGTGGCTAATTGCCTCTGTGAAAAACTGCCTTTGCCGTGAGACCAGAAGAATTGGATGGTGCCTGGATACCATCACTGAATATTGTCATCAAAGATTCCATAGAAGAATCCTGATCCAAAGGGGGAAAATGAAGAACAGAATTTCAACTTCTCATGGACTCTAGCCTTTCTGGAGCCATGGACGGTGTCTTAGTCATCTAGTGCTGCCATAACAGAAATACCACAAGTGGATGGTTTTAACGAAGAGAAATTTATTTCCTCACAGTCAAACTAGGCTAAAAGTCCAAATTCAGGGTGTCAGCTCCAGGGGAAGGCTTTTTCTCTCTGTCAGCCTTCTCATCAGTGTTCCCCGGACTAGGAGCTTCTTGGCGCAGGGACCCCAGTCCAAAGGATGCACTCTGCTCCCGGCACTGCTTTCTTGATGGTATGAGGTCCCCTCTTTAACCACTTTTTGACAATGTGACACAGAGACTGATAATCAGCCATGTATGTATCTGGCAGAGCTTTTCAAGAATGCACCTGACCTCTTCACTCACTGTGATTATTGAGTCCCCAAAGTGCTGTACAAATTCCCTATTTTTTCATATATATATATATATATAGATATATATATAGATATATATACATACACACAAACATCCATGTATATACAGACACATATGGTCTGTGGCACAGACCATCAGTTGCTCATATGCAAGTTCAAGCTGAAGCTGGAGAAAAAAATTAGAACAAGTCCATGAGAGCCAAAATATGACCCTTGGGTAAATCCCACCTGAATTTGGAGACCATCTCAAGAATAGATTTGATGTACTGAACGCTAATGACTGAAGACCAGACGAGATGGGGGAAGACATCATACATGAAGAAAGAAAAGGTCATTAAGAAAACAGGTAAGAAAGAAAAGACCAAAACAGATGTCAGAGGAGACTCTGACCCTTGCTCTTGAATGTAGAGTAGCTAAAGCAAATGGGAGAAATGATGAAGTAAAAGAGCTGAAAAGAAAATTTCAAAGGGCAGCTCAAGAAGACAAAGTAAAATATAATGAAATATGCAAAGACCTGGAGTTAGAAAACCAAAAAGGAAGAACATGTTTGGTATTTCTCAAGCTGAAAGAACTGAAGAAAAAAATTCAAGCCTCGAGTTGCAGTTTGGAAGGATTCTACGGGAAAAATGTTAAACGATGCAGGAAGCATCAAAAGAAGATAAAAGGAATACAGAGAGTCACTGTACCAAAAAAAAATGGTGGATGTTCAACCATTTCAGGAGGTAGCATATGATCAAGAACTGATATTATTAAAGAAAGAAGTCCAAGCTGAACTGAAGACTCCGGCAAAAAGCAAGGTTCCAGGAATCGATGGAATAACAATTGAGATGTATCAACAAACGGATGCAGCGCCAGGTGCTCACCATCTATGCCAAGAAATTTGGAAGACAGCTACCTGGCCAACCAACTGGAAGAGATCCACATCTGTGCACATTCCATAGAAAGGTGATCCAACAGAACGCAGAAATTATCCAACAGTATCATTAATATCACATACAAGTAAAATTCTGCTGAAGAGAATTCAAAAACAGTTGCAGCAGTTCATCGACAGGGAACTGCCAGAAATTCAAGCTGGATTCAGAAGAGGACATGAAATGAGAGAGATCATTGCTGATGTCAGAGGGATCCTGGCTGAAAGAAGAGAATGCCAGAAAAATGTTTACCTATGTTTTATTTACTATGCAAAGGCATTCAACCCTATACGGTCACTATTAGGCACAATCGACTCAATGTCAGTAGTTTTGAGTTTTTGGCCCTCAGTATAAGAGCCCTAGTGGCGCAGTGGTTAAGAGACTGGCAAAAGGACGGCAGTTCAAATCCACCAGCTGCTCTGTGGAAACCCTATAGGGCAGTTCTACTCTGTCCTATAGGGTCGTATGAATTGGAATCAACTCAATGGCAACAGTTTGGTTTTAGATATACAATATATATATAATACATACATATTACACATATATTTTATATATATATGTATATAATATACATTATTACATATGAATAACATAACAAACCCTCATGGCACCATAGTTAAGCACTCAGCTGCTAACCGAAAGGTCGGTGTTTTGAAGTTACCAACCACTCCATGGGAGAAAGATGTAGCAGTTTGCTTCCATAAAAATTGCAGCCTTTGAAACCGTATAGGGCAGCTCTACTCTGTCCTATAGGGGCACTATGTGTCAGAATTGACTCGACTACAACTTCCTTTTTTAATTATATGTATGATTTTTATTTTGTAATTATTTTACTTTAGAAGTGAAGAAACTCTGGTGGCATAGTGATTAAAAGCTATGGCTGCTAACCAAAAAGTTGGCAGTTTGAATCCATCAGGAGCTCCCTGGATACTCTATGGGGCAGTTCTACTCTGTCCTACAGGGTCACTATGAGTCAGAATCGACTCAACAGCAATGGGTTTCATTTTTTTTTTTTTTTAAGAAGTGAAGAGTCAAAAGCAAGTGTGAGACCATGCATGGAAGTATTTCCAAAAATTATATTATTAGAATCATTTTTCTTTAGTGGTAGAGGAGGTAGGGGATGGGGAAAGACAAAAACATAATGAACACAACCTGTGTTTAGAGCAAAGTAACCAGGAAGTTTTGGTATAAAATATCCACTGGAATCAGAGAACTGTTTGTCTAGTCACTTAAACCATAGAAGAATGTTTTCTGTCCTAGAGCAACACTAGTTTCATCTCCTAAGATGATAAAGCTGAACAGCCTATGGTCAGCCAAGCATTTCTTCACTCCCCTGAAGGGATCCTGGTGTAAAATGATGCAAAGAGCTACGCCCTTGTTTCTCAGGCATAGCCTTGAGGGAGAGAAACCACAGGGGCCAAAGTGGACAAGGCAATTAGACTGCAGGATAATGGATGCCCTCTGTGCTTTAAATTCTGTACCCAGGGGACACAGTCAAATGACAACTGAAGCAGGCTTCTCCAACTCTCTGGAGGTAAAGAGCCAGTTTTTCTTCATCTTTTTTTTCTTTTTAAGCTCCTATATGTTATGAACCTTTACGAAGTACATTAAAATGAAACTTATTAAAAAAAGATATAGATACAATATAAAAATCCATTTTCTAATTAGATTCAACTAATCTAATAATCACTATGAAACTTGGTACACACATCTTTAAGCACATATTCTCACTTAGCCCTTAGCTGATTACGGACTGTGCTCTACTGCTAACTGAAAGGTCAGCGGTTCAATCCCATTAGCAGCTCCGTAGGAGATAGACCTGGCAATCTGCTCCCATAAAGATTACAGCCTAGAAAACCCTATGGGGCAGTTCTACTCTGTCACTTAGAGTCACTCTGAGTTGGAATTGACTGGAAGGCACCTAAGAACAACAAACAACCTGAGTAGCACTGATCCATACAAAGGATGTGCTGTGGTTGTAAAACACACACAGCTCTTTCCTCACAAAAATATGGTGGTGCAAGTTTGTCTCACATAACTCTAGAAACTTGTAAAAAAAAAAATGCATTTTAAAAATAAACTCCTTATATGTTTATGTTTTAAAGGTTCAGTATAAAAAATACTAAATATATTTCATTTCAATATACTCTTTAATAACAGACATGGTTAAAATTCTATATTCTGTGATGTTAATTCTTTAATTCACTCAACAAAATATAAAATACAAAAACTGAAACTGTCTGGAAATATTTTACGGCTGTGCTGTAAAAGAAAGACAGCTTCTAAATTTAGGCTTTGTTCCCGTCACCAAAAATACATCAACTGAGTGTATGTATGCATACTTACAAAGCTGAGGCTTTTTTTTTTTTAAAGACTCCTTCTATAAAATAACTATTTCAGTTGTTTACCACATATAGAGTCCCAAATTTTTTCACATAAAATCACACACATATTACACAGAAATCAATTGATCAAATACTTTACAAGAATAATATTTCAGCCAGTCATGGTTTTTTAGAGACCTATTGGGAATTTAATTTATCCTTTGAGGAAAGGCTCAGGCCACAGGGTTTATAAATTAAGTGAACAATTCAATATATATTAGAACAAGAGTCTCAATAAAGAGCAGGAAGCCCTCAACCTGTTGCTTTCGGATACAGTGAAAAAAGAAACCACTAGGATTATTTTCTAAGTAGTTAAATATGCTTGATAATTTGGAAAAAAAAAAAAAAGAGAGAAAGACTCAAATATTTTATCAAATAAAAAGCCCAATTTCGCATGCAGATTTTTATGAAATTTTTATTTTAATCATTAAAAGGAAGCAATTAACTGTAAAAAGGAGGCTCTGCAACAAGTATGAATAAAACACGAAGACTAGTGACTTTCTAATGCCTTTCTTCTCTAAATTTTGTTAAGTCAAGTACAAGTAAGGCCAACAGCATGCTGAGGCACTTTTTTAACAAAACAAGTCTGTCCTACACCAGTTTACAATCTGGAGAGAAGGGCTTCTTGAGGTTTAAGTGGCATCTGCAATTACTGAAGAGAAAGGAGTTGCAAGGACTCTCACCTTATAAGGGTTCAAAGACAAGGGTAGTGGGGGTGAGGCCAAGAGGGCAGAGTAGTCAGATACTTCTGGTAGACCCTCTTACAACAAAGACCCGAAAAAACAAGTGAATTGATTATATATTGCAATCTGGGAGCCCTGAACATCAAAGGCAGAGTTGAGGAAGTAGACTGAGTGGCAGGGGAGGGAAAGACGGTTTGGAAGCAGCGAGGTGTTCCCAGACCTGAACTGGCGAGAGCTTGAGCCCTTCAGGCCTGAGCAGCTCAGGGGTGAGCAGTGAGGCAGGCAAGCAGCAGTCCTTGGGAGGCGCATTTTCCGCACGGGGAGAGACCCAGAGGCAGAGAGTCTACCCGGCCACCCAGAACCAATGAGAAGCAGCCCTTGACCGGCGGAAGATAAGTAACTGCATCTGGCCTACTGAGCAGATCAGAAACACCCCTCTTACGGAAAAACCTCTCTCCCATTTACCACCCTGCTCACTGCTCTGCACTGGGTCCCGGACCGGCTTCAGCAATTGCCAAGTCATCTGGGCCGGAAACAGGATCGGTCACACGCCCGGAGCCACCCTCCCTGCCTTGGAGAGTGAACAAATTAACAAACAGGGGCAAAAACAAACTGCCAGCTCCCATAAGCCAGGAACCCAGGGTAGGCACAGCTCCTTTGCCTACGCACAGGCATAAGGGATCCGTGGACTCTGAGTGCCTTTCACCCTGCAGAGACGTGTGTGGGCCCATTTCAACAGCATACACCCTCACTGCCACAGTACAACAGGATATATGCCGGAAGTCTAACTTCAACTGTTTCAACTGTGAAGTGGTAGTTTCTCAACATTTGACACTGCTATGCCCATTAAACAGGGTCTTCACCTACCCACATCAGGGGCCTGAGGACTGGTGGCTCCACTCACGCCACCTAGCCACCTGCCATAGAGGCCCATGAATAAGAGCTACCCTAGTCCTTAGAGCCAACAGTATTAGGTGCTCATAGTCCGGATGCAAAACCCACCTACCTACGTACTCTAGGGAACAGGGACACGCCTTCCTCCTGGACACTCAGGGGTGGCCATCACCCCCTGCCTTGCTCAGAGTGTGTCCCCCTGCAGCAGCCAGATGCCTGTGCCTACAACTATCACCCATGCCAGTCTAGGACTGTAAGTGAGAGCTGACACCACACACTTGGTGGCTATCTATCTGGGCACCTCAGCTAAATCAATACAGGAGGAGTGGGTGGACTCCTGAGCTCACATACCTAGTAACAGATCTAACCACCTGGTGACAGGACATTAGAGCTTCAAAATAATCAAACAAGCTCCTACAAGCAGGCTATTTGGGCATATCAAAACAAAACAAGAAGCTAGGACACAGTAAGCAAACATGAAATAAATAAATATAATAACTTATTGACGGCTCGGCGACAACAGTCAATATCAAATCACATAAAGAGGTAATTCATGATGGCTTCAGCAAGCTCCCAAAATAAAGACTCTAGAAATTTTCCAGAGGAGGAAAATTTCCTGGAATTACTGGAGGCAGAATATAAAAGATTAATATGTAGAACTCTTCAAGAAATTAGGGAGGAAATTAAGCAAAACACAGAACATGCAATAGAGGAAATTAAAAAGATTAGAGAAGAGCATAATGACAAATTTAACAGGATGCAAGAATCCATAGAGAGACAGCAATCAGAAATCCAGAAGATTAACAATAAAATTTCAGAATTAGAAAACTCAGTAGAAAGTTATAGGAGCAGAATTGAGGCAATGGAAGTCAGAATTAGTGATTGAAGATAAAGCACTTGACACCAACTTATTTCAGGAAACAGCAGATAAAAGGATATAAAAAACTGAAGAAACCCTAAGAATTATGTGGGACTCTATCAAGAGGAATGACCTATGAGTGACAGGAGTACCAGAACGGGGCGGGGATAACAGAAAACACAGAGAAAACTATTGAAGATTCATTGGCAGAAAACTTCCCTGATACAGTGAAAGATGACAAGATATCTATCCAAGATGCTCATAAAATCCCACATAAGATACATCACAAAAGAAAGTCACCAAGACATATTATAATCAAACTTGCCAAAACCAAAGATAAAGAGAATTTTAAGAGCAGCTAGGAATAAAAGAAAAGTCATCTGCAAAGGAGAGTCAATAAGAATAAGCTCAGGCTACTCAGCAGAAACCATGCAGGCAAGAAGGCAATGGGATGACATACATAAAGCCTTTCAGGAAAAAAACTGCAAGCCAAGAATTATATATCCAGCAAAACTGTCTCTGAAATATAATGGTGAAATTAGAGCATTTCCAGACAAACAGAAGTTCAGGGAATTTGCAAAAACCAAATCAAAATTACAAGAAATACTAAAGGGAGACCTCAGGTTAGAAAATCAGTAACATTAGGTAACAACCCAAGACTAGAACACAGGACAGAGCAACCAGATATCAAACCAGACAGGGAACTCACAAAAGGAAATCAAAGCTAAAACACTGAAAATACGGAAATAGATGTTGATATGTAAAAGATGACAACATTAAAACAAAAAAGAGGGACTGAAAAAAATGTAGACATAGATTTTTCATATGGAGAGGAAGTCAAAGCGATATAAAGAAATAAAAGACTGCTATAAACTTAGAAAAATAGGGGTAAATATTAAGGTAACCACAAAGGAAACTAACAATCCTGCAAGTCAAAATAAAAAACTAGAAAAATATAAAGACTCAGCAAACACAAAATCAACAACAATGAAAAAGATGAGAAGAAAATACATAAAGAAAAACAATGCAGCACAGAAAATTAAGTGGAACAAAGAAACTGTGAACAACACACACAAAAAGACATCAAAATGACAGCACTAAATTCATACCTATCAATAATAATGCTGAATGTAAACAGACTAAATGCACCAAAAAAGAGACAGAGAGTGGCAGATTGGATAAAAAAAACCACAATCTGTCTATATTCTGCCTACAAGAGAAACACCCTAGACTTAAAGACACAAACTAAAACTCAAAGGATGGAAAAAAATGTATCAAGCAAACAACACTCAAAAAAGCAGGAGTGACAATATTAATCTCTGACAAAATACACTTTAAAGTAAAATCCACCACAAAGGATAAGGAAGGACACTATATAATGATGAGTCAATACACTAGGAGGACATAACTATAATAAATATTTATGCACCCAACGACAGAGCTCCAAAATACATAAAAATAACTCTAACAGCACTGAAAAGAGAGACAGACAGCTCCACAACAGTAGTAGTAGGAGACTTCAACACACCACTTTCGGTGAAGGACAGAACATCCAGAAAGAAGCTCAGCAAAGACACGGAAGAGCTACATGCTAAAATCAACCAACCTGATCTCACAGACATATACCGAACACTCCACCCAACAGCAGCCAAGTATACTTTCTTTTCAAAGGCACATGGAACATTCTCCAGGATAGACCACATATTAGGCCATAAAGCAAGCCTTAACAAAATCCAAAGCACTGAAATACTACAAAGCATCTTTTCTGCCCATAAAGCCATAAAAGTAGAAATCAACAATAGAAAACACAAGGAAAAAAAAATCAAACACACAGAAACTGAACAACACCTTACTCAAAAACTACTGAGTTATAGAAGAAATTAAGGATGGAATAAAGAAATTCATAGACTCCAATGAGAAAGAAAACACATCCTACCAGAACCCTTGGGACACAGCAAAAGCAGTGCTCAGAGGTCAGTTTATAGCAATAACTGCACACATCCAAAAAGAAGAAAGGGTCATAATCAAAACATTAACCGTGCAACTGGAACAAGTAGAAAGAGAGCAGCAAATGAAGCCCTCAGGTGCCAGAAGAAAGGAAATAATAAGAATTAAAGCAGAATTAAATGAAATAGAGAGTAGAAAAATAATTAAAAGAGTTAACAACACCAAAAGCTGGTTCCTTGAAAAGATCAATAAAACTGATAAACCACTGGCCAGACTGGCAAAAGAAAAATAGAAGAGGAAGCAAATAAACCCATATAAAAAATGAGATGGGTGATCTCACAACAGACCCAACTGAAATTAAAAGAATCATAACAGAATACTATGAAAAACTGTACTCTAACAAATTTGAAAACCTAGAGGAAATGGACAAAGTTCTAGAAACTCACTACCTACTTAAACTAACACAGACAGAGGTAGAACAACTAAATAAACCCATAAACCCATAACAAAAGAAACAATTGAAAAGGTAATTTAAAAACTCCCAAGAAATAAAAGCCCTGGCCCAAATGGCTTCGTTGGAGAATTCGACCAAACTTTCAGAGAAGAGTTAACACCACTACTACTAAAGTATTTCAGAGCATAGGAAAGTATGGAATACTCCCAAATTCATTCTATGAAGCCAGCATAATCCTGATACCAAAACCAGGTAAAGACACCACAAAAAAAGAAAATGACAGACCAATATCCCTCATGAACACTGACGCAAAAATGCTCAACAAAATTCTAGCCAACAGAATCCAGCAACATATCAAAAAATAATTCACCATGACCAAGTAGGATTCACACTAGGTATGTGGGGATGGTTCAACATTAGAAAAACAATCAGTGTAATCCATCACATAAACTAAAAAAAGATAAGAACCATATGATCTTATCAATTGATGCAGAAAAGGCATCTGACAAAGTCCAACACATATTCATGATAAAAAATCTCAGCAAAATAGGAATAGAAGGGAAATTCCTTAACATAATAAAGGGTATTTACACAAAGCCAACAGCCAACATTATCCTAAATGGAGAGAGTCTGAAAGCACTCCCTTTGAGAATGGGAACCAGATAAGGATGCCCTTTATCAGCACTCTTATTTAACACTGTGCTGGAGCTCCTAACCAGAGCACTAAGGCAAGAAAAAGAAACAAAGGGCATCCAAATTGGTAGGGAAGAGGTCAAAGGATCTCTATTTGCAGATTATATGATCTTATACACAAAAAAAAAACCCCAAAGAATCCACAAGAAAACTCCTGGAACTGAAAGAAGATTTCAGCAAAGTTTCACGATACAAGATAAACATACAAAAGTCTGTTGGATTCCTTTACACCAACAAAGACAACCTCGAAGAGGAAATCACCAAATCAGTACCATTTACAATAGCCCCCAAGAAGACAAAATACTTAGGAATAAATCTAACCAGAAATGTAAAAGACCTGTACAATGAAAACTACAAGACACTACTGCAAGAAACCAAAAGAGACCTGCATAAGTGGAAAAACATACCTTGCTCATGGATAGGCAGACTCAACATTGTTAAAATGTCAATCCTACCAAAAGTGATCTACAGATACAATGCAATCCCGATCCAAATTCCACCAGCATTTTTTAATGAGATGGAGAAACAAATTACCAACTTCATATGGAAAGGGAAGAGGCCTCGAATAAGTAAAGCGTTACTCAAGAAGAAGAACAAAGTGGGAGGACTCACACTACTTGATTTTAGAAACTATTATACCGCCACGGTAGTCAAAACAGCCTGGTACTGGTACAACAAAAGATACATAGACCAGTGGAACAGAATTGAGAATCCAGACATAAATTCATCCACCTATGAGCAGCTGATACTTGACAAAGGACCAAAATCCGTTAATTGGGGAAAAGACAGCCTCTTTAACAAATGTTGCTGGCATAACTGGATATCTAGCTGCAAAAAACTGAAACAAGACCCATATCTCACACCATGCAGAAACACTAACTCAAAATGGATCAAAGACTTAAATATAAAATTGAAAATGATAAAGATCACGGAAGAAAAAACAGGGACAATGCTAGGAGCCCTAATATATAGCATAAACACAATACAAACCATAAGTAACAATGCACAGGCACCAAAAGAGAGACTAGATAACCGGGAGCTCCTAAAAATGAAACACTTATGCTCATCAAAAGACTTCAGCAAAAGAGTAAAAAGACAACCTACAGACTGGGAAGAAAATGTTGGCTACAACAAATCTGATCAGCATCTAATCTCTAAAACCTACAAGATACTTCAAAACCTCAACAACAAAAAGACAAATAACCCAATTAAACAATGGGCAAAGGATATGAACAGGCACTTCGTCAAAGACGATATTCAGGTGGGTAACAGACCCATGAAGAAATGCTCACGATCATTAGCCAGAGAAATGCAGATCAAAACTACAATGAGATATCCTCTCACCCCAACAAGGCTAGTCTTAATCCAAAAAAACACAAAATAATAAATGCTGGAGAGGTTGCGGAGAGACTGGAACACTTATACACTGTTTGTGGGAATGTAAAATGGAACAACCACTTTGGAAATCGATCTGGCGCTTCCTTAAAAGCTAGAAATAGCAGTACCATACGATCCAGCTATCCTGCTCCTTGGAATATATCCTAGAGAAATAAGAGCCATCACAAGAATAGATATATGCACACCCATGTTCAGTGCAGCACTGTTCACAATAGCAAAAAGAGGGAAACAACCTAGGTGCCCATCAATGGACGAATGGATAAATAAATTATGGTATATCCACACAATGGAACAGTATGTGACGATAAAGAACAACGATGAAGCCGTGAAATGTAACTTGGAGGAATCTGGTGGGCATTACACTGAGTGAATTTAGTCAGTCACAGAAGGACAAATATTGTATAAGACCACTATTATATAAAAGGTTTAAACACAGAAGAAAACATTCTTTGATGCTTATGAGGGTGGGGAGGGAAGGTGAGGGTTATTTACTAACTAGATAGTAGATAAGAATTATCTTAGGTGAAGGGAAGGACAGCACACACTACAGGGGAAGTCAGCACAACTGGACTAAACCAAAGCTAAGAAGTTTCCTGAATACAATCAAACACTTTGAGGGACAGAGTAGCATGGGTAGGGGTCTGGAGACCATGCTTTCAGAGGCCATCTAGGTCAACTGGCATAACAAAGCTTAGTAAGAAAATGTTCTGCATCCTACTTTGGTGAGTGGCATCTGGGGTCTAAAAAGCTTGCAAGCGGCCATCTAAGATACATCAATTGGTCCCAATCACCTGGAGTAAAGGAGAATGAAGAACACCAAAGACACAAGGAAAGTAGTAGCCCATGAGACAGAAAGGGCCACATAAACCAGAGACTTCATCAGCCTGAGACCAGAAGAACTAGATGGTGCCCAGCTACCACCAATGACAGCCATCACAGGGAACACAACAGAGAGTCCCTGATGGAGCAGGAGAAAGGTGGGGTGCAGAACTCAAATTCTAGTAAGATGACCAGACTTAATGGTCTGAGACTGTTGGAACCCTGAAAAGCATGGCCCCTGGATTCTCTATCATCTCAGAACTAAAACAATTCCCGAGGCCAACTCTTCAGACAGGGATTGGACTGGACTGTGGGACATAAAATGATACTCATGAGGAGTGTGCCTCTTAGCTCAAGTAGATATAAGGGACTAAATGGGCAGCTTCTGTCCGGAGGTGAGATGGGAAGGCAGACTAGGGTTAGGAGCTGGTTGAATGGACATGGGGAATCAGGGGTGGAAAGGAGGAGTGTGCTGTCACAGTATGGGGAGAGCAATTAGGGTCACATAACAATGGGAGACTAACTTGAAATGTAAACTTCATTTAAACTACAAGAATCAAAATAAATAAATAAAAATTAAAGAAAAAACAAAGACAAGGGTAGCTAGAGAAGCAGAGATGGGAAGAAGGAACCAGCAAAAAAAGTGACTATAATCTGTTCAAACCCTGTGGAAGGCTGGCGGCCCATTCCTCCCAAGCCAGCCTGAGAGAGCTCTGGGTGAGTGGCCTTTCTCGGATACTGTTTTGTATATAGAATGCTTCTCTTAAGACGGAATAGATCTCAGGACCACTTGACTGCACTGTATCATTGTTCTTGGGTGCCGTGGAATCAATTCCAACTCATAGCGACCCCATGTGACAGAGTAGAACTGCACTACAGGGCTCTCTAAGCTGTAATCTTTACTGAATGATTTAATCTTTACACTAGCTGATTGCCAGATCTTTCTCCTGTGTAGCCACTGGTTACGTTAGAACCGCCAACCTTTCAAGGTTAACAGCCAAGTCCTTAACCATTGCTCCACCAGGGTTCCTTTTTGGAAACTAGGCCTCATTCAATAAATATTCAGTAAGCTTGTATTCCCCCCAAATTTGGGCAATCTGTTATGTGCCTATTTTAACAAAAACTAAAACATTTGCTTAATTCTTGTTGTTGTTTTGTTGCCTTAAGTGTTTGGATGTGTGGTGCAATTAATTAGTTTTGTGTGTGGCCTTTCCAGTCATGGTCTTGTAATTCCCACCCAGGTGATTGTGTGATAGGGTAATTGTGGCCTACCAAGGGGGCTGGTCAGTTTTGCCTTAAAAAAGAGCCAATTCCAGAGCAGAGGAGGAGCCCACCACCACCACCAAGGAAGGAGAGACCTGGCAGCAGGAGACAGTTCAGTGGGCTTCCCGGCCCATGGAGAGAGAAAGTTGACCGCCTTTGGGCAGTGACTGAGGGCCTGGGAAAGGTGTGCCTGCGAGCACAGCTGAGAAGAGGCTGTCCTGATGGAAGAACTGTATCCTGAGTGTTCCTGAGCCTGAATTGTAATTGTTACTTCCCTAATAATCCCCATATTGTGAGTATGGTTTATGAGTTCTTGTGTGGCCATTGCAATGAATTATCAAACCCAATAGACAGTGCTGTGGGAGGGGCAGTTGGTGTCAGAATAGAGATGGTGGACAGAGGAGGCATGTCTGGCCTCCATCTCATGGGAATCAGCCTTGGGTTGTTGATCTTAGTTCTCCTTTCCCCTTGTGAAGTTAGAGGAGGTCAGACACTGCCCCTCATGCCATTTTTTACAGGTGGGAAATCGGGAGGGACCACTGTGAAGGTCACTTGGTAAAAGTAACGTTTAAACTACATAATATTGGAGCAAGTGTTTCAAATGATGTGTAAAATATGTCTGAATATACTAACTAGGTAGTGGTATGTCAGCAAGAAGAGCCCTAGTGGCACAGTGGTTAAGCACTCAGCTGCTAACCGAAAGGTTGGTGGTTCAAACCCACCAGTCGCTCCACAGGAGAAAGACTGGCAGTCTGCTCCGGTAAAGATTTACAGCCTTGGAAACCCTATGGGGCATTGCTACCCTGTCCTACAGGGTCACTATGAGTTGGAATTGACTCACCCACAATGGGTTTGGCTTTGGTTTGATCTCAGCAAGTTATTTAACTGCTCTGGCTTTACATATTTTAATTAGGGAATTCAACAAGATTTAAATAAATTCTAAATGTCTATGATATTCAGTGTCTTTTTAAAAGCAAAAAATAAAAGGCAGTAAGGTCCAGTACTTGATGGAATTATTCCATTCACCATCAAAGAATGCATTCCTCACTTCCCATATCCAAAGTGTATTAAAGTAATAATCTTACTTATTTTTTAAATGAGATACAAATCCATTGAACTTACATGTAATGAATATACATATATATATTTGATTTGAATGTGCTTTACTATAAATCATCATTTTTCTAATAAAAACTCTCCAAATTTTCTATACATTCATATGATAATGTTATGTCAAGTAAAATGTTTATGAGACACAGTGGTTAAGTGCTCCACTGCTAAACAAAAGGTTGGTGGTTTGAACCCACCAGCCACTCCACGGGAAGAAGACGTGGCAGTCTGCTTCCCTAAAGATTACAGCCTTGGAAACCCTATAGGGCGGGCCTACTCTGTTCTACAGGGTCGCTATGAGGCAGAATCGACTCGACGGCAATGGGTTTGGCAATGGGAAAATGTTCATAATTATTTTATTTGTGCTTTAGTCCTACAAATTGCTCATCAATAAGCATATTTAAATTGTTAATATATTCCATAAGCTATTATTTAAAAACTGAACTGTACAATTTATTTTTACAATAAAATTATTTTGAGGTAAGTTATCACTACTATTGAAGTAGATTCTTCTACCATTACAGGTGTTGCACAGCTGATAAACAGAAGTGCGCCCATCTATGTTAATATCCCAGCAAATAAACTGTAACTGAGGAATTAAATAAGTTTTGAGGGTGCAAATTTATTAATAACTCTTGAAATTGACCTGCTCCCTGGTGATTTATGTCTAAATTTATTAGTAGCTCTAATTTTAATGAAATTAAAATCAGGTCACCACCACATACTCAGAAGAGACTGAACAGATGCAAAAGATAGTCAATCATGTTACTGTCATGCTTAATTCAAAATGCTTTATGGAACTTTAAGCCTTTTGTAGATTTCTTTAATAACTGTACTTAAGGGTGTTAAATAACTTCTTTTCCTCATGGGAAGAAGTTATTCCATTCTAACTGAGATCAGAGGTGACAAAGGGCATTTCTTTTTTGTGAACATGTGCCAGTGAAGAAATGACCTAGAGAAGAATGTTTTAACTTACATAATACTAACTAGGATTATTGCATTGTTCTCCTTCCAAAGAGCTAACAATTTCTAAAACTTTATGATTATGGTCATGTTACAGAAAAAGTATCTGGAACAAAATATAAGTGGAGAAAATGACTGTATTCCTATCATCCCAGAACCCTGCAAAACTTGCTCCTATATTTGTGGTTAGCCACCATTGGGTCCATGTCTCTTACACGTTGAGGGAAAGGTTCTGTACTGTTAAATGTCCTACACATCGCTAGGTTTTATACCAACTTATGCTACCATATCCCCTCTCAGTAGGGCACCCCAGGCCTCTTTTTTGATTTTCATTCTCATATTTTAAACCTTTTCCTGGGACCCTTCTGGCCCAACTGTGCATAATGAACTTAAAACCCCCACTCCTCCCTACATCTGCCTAATCCCATGTTCCTTGTTTATTATATTTTTGTTTATAGAGCCACCAGGCTTCCAGAATATAAAACTTGCATTTGTTTTTCAGTTACACCCTTTCCTACAACCCACTGCCGTAGAGTCTATTCCAACTCATATCGACCTTATAGGACAGAGGAGAACTGCCCTATAGGGTTTCCAAGGAGCAGCTGGTGAATTCAAACTGCAGACCTTTTGGTTAGCAACCAAGCACTTGACCACTGTGCCACCACAACTCCACACTCTTTCTTACCTCCATCAATATAAGAACTCTTTAGTGTGCTGAACGCTTAAGAAATAGCTTATCAAAAATGAAGCTGACAAAATATCCAAACTGGATATGTCTCAGAAATTTGTCTTAATTAATCTTAACTGGATTCTATGCCATATAGGTATAATCTTTTTCTACAACTGAAAAAATAGTACCAAATTTAAACACTACTAAATGCAATGTAGTACCCTAGACTGGATTCTAGAACAGAAAAGAGACATTAGTGAGAAAGCCCACAAAATCCAAATAAAGTTTGTAGTTCAGTTAATAGTAGTGTACAGATGTTGGCTTCTTAATTTTGACTAATATACTACAGTAATGTAAGATACTAATATTAAAGGAAAAATGGAAGAAAGGTATATAGAAATTCTCTGCACTATGGGTGTGTTCGTCTGCAAACTAAAAAGTTCCAAAATATAAGCATTTTGGAAAAAAAGGAAAAAAAAACACACTAGTGTTCTTATATACAATACTGGTATTATGCTCCAAAGTTAATACATAATTGATAAACTGGAAATAAAGTGATGGTAGCGGTTATAAGAATAAATGTTTACCAGTAGGATTAGAAAACAAAAGCACCAATCATACAATTGCATACAATGAATTTGTTTCTCAAAGAAAATGAGGAATTGACAGAAGAAGCTGTAATCAGGAAAATATAATATCTTCATTATCTCGATTTTTTACATTAGAAAATAAAGAAGAAATTCCAAGTGATTGCTTTCCAATAAATTTCTAAAGGAAAAAAAAAAAAGGAAGAGAGAGACCAAGATGAAGGATGAGAATAGAAGTTGTGGCCCTAAAACATGGATTTATGTGCAAGGTACAAGGAAACTCCTGGGCATAAAAGAGGACTGATATGATTAGCAAACATGCCATGCTAATATAAAATGGTTCTGATTTTATTTAATACGCAGAAAATATAGCTAAATGTAATGCCCGAAATGGCCCTGATTCGGAAAGCCTCTTCTCTCTTCTACCTCACTGAGTCAATGGAAATATAGAGGTAAACCACAACTATACACATACTTTGTTAATTATAGGTTACTTTCTAAACGTGATGCTCATGCTTAACTTAAAACTCAATTTGACGTAGTGTTAGTGAAATTGTCTGTACTTAAAAAGCAAGAAGATGTAAGGTTTTTTTTTTTAATCATTTCCTAATGATAATACTTTTTACTTGCATGCACTATTGATAATCTTTGTGAAAGGCTTGGCCTAAATGAAATCAAGACTAAAGTCTCAAACGTTAAAGCAGTGTGCTTTCTCACAGTTATGTTTAAGGAAACCAAATAAAGAAGGAGCATAAGAGGTATGGAAATACGGTAGTTTAAGGTGAAATTCATGGTTATGTGCAGGATTATCATCTTGGCAGTACAGCTAACACATGGAATAACACATTGACCATTCAAGAAAGTGCCAAAACCACCTCCAAAGTTATCAATGCTCAAAATGTTTTCTCTGAAATTTCTATACAGTCACATTATACCTAACTAAAAACAGAAATTAAGTCAGCTTTTTAATTTTAAAAAATGTATTAGCCAAATTCAAATATAAAACAAATAATAATGATTTAGAGGAACAGAGAAATGGATGTCATTCATTTTATCTTCTGGACTTAACATATTTTGAGCACATAGGAACTCAATAAATATATGTTGAATAAAATGAATGACACAGCTAAGTACTCTCTTGCTTTAAGCTTTCTATAGCTACGGCAAACAAAGAAACACCATATCAAACATAGTCTCATCTGACCAGAAGGAAGATAGAACACAGAATTTTAAATCTAGAATACACTTGAACCAAAAACTAGCTGCCATCCAGCTGATTCTGACTCATGGTGACCCCGTATGTTTTACAGTAGAATTGTGCTCCAGAGAGTTTTCAGTGGCTGTGATCTTTCAGAAGCAGAGCACCAAGTCTTTCTTCTGAGACACCTCTGAGTGGATCTGCACCACCAATCTTTCAGTTAGTAGCCAGGCGCTTAGACATCTGTGCCACCTAGGGACTCCAAAAGACACTTAAGGACCATGAAGCTCAGAGTTTTTAAGCTACCTCCACACTGTTAGAGCACCTCTCTGTTCTTCACTCTCTGTTGTGGCCTACCTCCACCCTGGCCTCCAATGGGAAAAAGCTGTCTCAGCAATCCTTGGAACTGGCCCGGAATAGCTCTATGGAACCTGTTTCCACACTTGAAGATAGGTAGGACACCCCCTAAATGAGAATGTTCTTTGAAACTGTATTTCAAACTTTATATTTCAAAAGGTGTTGTCATCATGCAATCTATTAAGCACACAACAGATTCATCCCTATACTAAATCCATCTTAAAATACTACTGCTATGCTAAATGTAGCTAGCCTATTATGAAGCCTGCTATGCAAATAAAATCAGTGCTGGGATCATTAATGAAACTCAAGTACTCAAGACTTGACTTATGACGTATATTAACTGACTAATCCAAGGAATCTTCAATTATGTTCATTCATAAAGATGGTGATCATGTAATATGTTCCATCTGCTCCCCAGGTTCATCACTGTCCTCTGATCTCCAATGGGCTCTGTGCCCCAGGAGGCTGTCTTTGTGGACTGCAGGAGCCAAGCTCCTGTGCCCTCTGGCTCCCAGTTGGCTTCTGACAAAGGAAAAGTTCCAACAAAGATTGGAGGGGTGCAGGAGAAGGACTGCATTGCTTGTTCCCTCTGTGGGCACTGCTACCTTCCTCACCTCAAGGCCATGAATCCTGTTGGGAAGCCCCCCCAACCTCAGCTCAAACGTTGGTCAAAGGTCCCTTCTCTTGCCCGTAGGATGGCAGGGGCTGACTCCACTTTCCCCCATCTCTCATTGGCTTCCTTAACCTTGTTCACACCTTGCGCACAGTAAGATTTCCTTAGTCACTTCTTTTGAGAGAGCCATCTGTTTCCTCCAGAGACCCTGATTGATAAAGTGACTTTTATGTTTGCCTCTCTTCCAAGGGTTCCCTCTGAACTTCCATTCTATTCTTGAAATATATACATTTTTTAAATCATGAGTTTTCAGGTACTTATACTTAATATGGAGCCTTGGTGGCACAGTGATTAAGAGCTCAGCTGCTAACCAAAAGGTCAGCAGTTTGAATCTACCAGTCACTCCTTGGAAACCCTATGGGGCAGTTCTGTTCTTTCCTATAGGGTCCCTATGAGTCAGAATCGACTTGATGGCAAGGGGTTTGTTGTTGTTGTTTTTTTTTTTTTTTGGTATACTTAATATGAAGGAGCCCTGCTGGCGCAGTGGTTAAGCACTTGGCTGCTAACTGAAAGGTCAGCAGTTTGAACCCACCAGCTGCTGTGCAGCAGAAAGATGTAGCAGAATCTTCTTCTGTAAACATTTACAGCTTTGGAAACCATATGGGGAAGTTCTACTCTGTCCTATGAGTCGGAATAGACTCAACAACAATGGAGTTTTTTTATACTTAATATGAGACAAACAGTTTAGGGATATCTAGAAAAATTCTTGCACTTACATATATTTTTCATATTATCGTTAATATCTAGGAAGAAAATCTATTCCTATGTGTTAAAGAAAATTAGTTTAAAAGATAATGACTTCCTTCTATAATTGACAACCAACTAAATCAATAATACCAAAGTCACAAAGTTATTGTGGAGAACTGCATTTAAAGTGTTAAGTAGTTAAGATGGATAACTTACATTATTTAATCCTCCTTTAATAAAACTGGAAGATCAACATATATAAAACAGCACTGAGAAAAGTAAAGTTTTTCAAGTATAAAGCAAGATAAGAATTATTGCTGTTGTTAGTTGCTGGTGAGTTGATTCCCACTCATGGCAATCCCATGCATGACAAAGTTGAACTGCTCCACAGGGTATTCTAGGCTGTAATCTTTACAGGAGTAGACTGCCAGGCCTTTTTCTTTTTGGTACCTCTGGGTGTGTTTGAACCTCCAGCTAGTAAAAAAAAAAAAAAAAAAACCTATTGCTCTCAAGTCGATTCCAACTTACAGTGACCGTATAGGACAGAGCAGAATTGCCCCACAGAGTTTCCAAGGAGCGGCTGGTAGGTTCAAACTGCCGACCTTTTGGTTAGCAGCCATAGCTCTAGGTTAGCAGTCAAACACAAACAATTTGCACCAGCCAGGGATCCATTATTTACTAGAAGAATTGCTATACCAAAATGTAAACTATTAAGTTTCTGGCAGATTAAATAGCTCAGTACAATGCCATTAAGAATCAAGCTTTCTTATTTTCATGAACACAATTTTAGGTTAAGGTGGGACAATCTAAATGAGAGCTTACATTAAAAAGAAAGTATTCAAAGACAATGTTTAGCAGCACAATAAGCTTTGAATTTCTCTCTTCAAAATATAAAACTATTTGCCAACTATGATATATTTTTTCCTATTTTTCTTTGTTTTATAATTCTTCTGACTTTTTTTTTTTTTTACTATCTTATTATGGGCAATTTATAAAATAATAAGTAGGTATTGATAATCAATATGAAAATGTATTTGCACAGGGTCCACCCTTAATTCTGAGTTTTACTTTATTTACTTGTAAACTAGTTGCTGTTGGTTAAGATCAATGGTTTTGTTTTTCCAACTTGCTCAGTGAAGATAAAATTCCAATATTATCTTCTACCTAATCACATTTTCTTTCTCTTTTCCCCAAAACAGTTGAATATGTTGTTAAGAATGCTTTTTCAATTATGCTGAAGTTGATGAAAAATTGACATACAAAGTTGCTATTTATTAACCATATTATAACTTCAACACGGACTTACTGAAATTCTTCTTAATATGTTAAAGTTAATGCAAATATCCCTACCTGGAACTCAAAAATGAAACTTCTATCTGGTTTAAGGTTTGTTTGGGGTCTTTTATAATATTCAAATCTTAACCCAAGGTAAACATTTTTTTTTTAAATATCTGGAATGTATATATTATTGTTTAGTAAGTTATTATACTGTCACAGTTTTTTATTTGGTTTGAGTGTTTGCTTATAGATAATTGATACCATTGGCTATAGTATTTTAAAAAATAATGTAGTTATTGACAAGAATTGTAAGACTGCATTAATTTTTGTTTTTGAGAAGAATTTCCCTAGTTCTGAATATACTGACTATAAAACATTACATTGGAAAGCCTTTGGAACTATTTTAGTTATGCCATGGCCAAAAATTTTCTTGCAAAGAATTTCAGAGAATTCCCCAGGGAATTGTGTGTGTGTGTGTGTGTGTGTGTGTGTGTGTGTGTGTGTGTGTGTGTGTGTGTGTGTGTGTGTGTGTGCGCGTGTGCGTGTGCGTGTGTGTGTGTATGTATATATATATATGTGTGTGTGTGTATATATATATAAGTTGGTTCAAAAATGAAAACTGGCATTAAAAACAGCACTTGACACATTTTCCAATGAATAAGTTCTTGGAATATATTAAACTGTATAGAATAGAACCATATCAAGAGTCAAATTCATTACAGGCAAAAATTTTATTTTAAAGATCCAATGGCATATTTTCTGAATAAGCCTAAATAAAATGACCTATTTTTATTCACATTAGAAAAAAGCAGCCTAGAATTTGCTATATAAATAATCTAATGTTCAGCAGTAGGGTTGTTCAGCCTTTCAAATGGTTTTTCTGTTTCCCAAATGTTTAGGGGGTTGTGTTGCTTTTATATTATGTACACATGATTATGCAGATTCAAAGAAAGAGAGCCACAATAGAAAGCACATTGGCAAAATTACAAGAGATGAGGCAACATCAATTACTTAATTGATTCAACGTTAAGTGTTCAACTACTAACTAAAAGGTTCACAGTTCGAAACCAGCCAGACGTACCTTAGAGGAAAGGCCTAGAAATCTACTTCCAAAAGGCCACAGCCATGAAAACCCTACGGAGCAGTTCTACTCTGAACGCATGGTGTCTCCGTGAGTCGGAACTGACTCACGACAACTGGTTAAAGGCACCTAGGTGACATAAACTGTTTGCGCTCAACTAACCTAAGGTTGCTGGTCCAAACCCCCTCAGCGATGCCACGGAAAGAAAGCCCTGGAGACCTGCCTGCATAAAGATCAATGCTATGGAGCAGTTCTACTCAGTAGTACACAGAGTCACCATGAGTAAAAACTGAGTCTATGGTAACAGGTTTGGTTTTTTGGTATTTTTTTTTAAATATATTTACAGTTATGTGCCTAGGAAAGAAATAAAGATGACTAAGGTACAGTTTTCCATCTTAAGAAGCTTCAAACTAAGGGAAGGGACACATTTTATGTACATCAAACACCTAGCAAAAAAAGCAAGGTATGCATTGTTACCGGGACACATAAGAGAGACTAAATATACCTGATATTTCACTGCCCTTATATGCTCACTCTATATCCACCCCCATTAGACTGGGAGCTCCTGGAGAGCAAACCAAAAAAAAAAAAAATTCATTGCTGTCAAGTCGATTCCAACACATAAAGACCCTACAGGACAGAGTAGAATTGCCCCATTGGGTTTCCAAGGAGCAGCTGGTGGATTTGAAATGCCAACCTTTTGGTTAGCAGCTGAGCTCTTAACCACTGTGCAACCAGGGGTCACTTATTAACAAATACTCACTGAGCACCTACTTTTGTACAGAAATTATTCTAGGCACAAGCACATATCAGGGAATATCCTTCCATTACTGGGATTATGTAAACCAATTTGAGAAATTTTAACATCTTTTTTTATTATTTGGCCTAAACTTTAACTAGAAATAGTCATATAACTAGGGTTATAGTAAGGATTGCCAGATTTAGCAAATAAAAAACAAATATTGCATAAGACAAACATATTAAAAAAATATTCCTTGTTTATCTGAAATTATCTGAATATCCTGTATTTTATTTGGAAAAAACCAGCTTATAATTGAGCGGTAAGGTTTGAACTTTCCCCCTCATCTTTGGAAAGCATAATTATATTAGTTATATACTATAAAGAACATAAATTTTACCCATGTATTTGTATTTGTTAAATTTTTATTCTACTACATTAATAATTAGCTTGAAAATAATTATAAAATGTAAGGCAAATGAGGTCAACGTAAAATGTGCTTTTCCTTCTGATTGTATATTAACACTGCTGGAGGCAAAAGAAGCAAATGCCAGAAGGTGCCTCCGAACAAGTTTCAATAGGGTGAGATTCTTCAACACAGATAAGAACAGGGCATACGAATAACCTGTGCATGCAATTCTTTGTTTCTTAGAAAGGCATTCCTGAATTGCATAATTTGTACTAGGCCAGACTTGGTAGTCTGAAGACAAATTTTAAAAGAAAAAAAATACATATATTTGAAAGAATACTGGGATCACATATGTGGGGTTTTTCTCCAAACATTTCTCTTGATGAAAAATGGGAAAGACAAAGGAGGAGGAAGAGAATGAGGAGGAGGAGGACAAGGAGGAAGAGGAGGACAAGGAGGACAAGGAGGAAGAGGAGGAGAGGAGGAGAAGAAGAGGAGGAGGTTCTAGAAATAAATGAAGAACCTTCCTGGTTCTGGGTCTAAGTAGGTTCTAGGGTTGCACAGTTACAGATAACTGGGAGCTGGACAGAGGGAACAGGCTACATGGCTGACTAGCCTCAACAGACGAATGCAACTTCTAAAGCCTAAGTAGCTGAGGATAGCCCAGGTAAAGGACTGCTCCATAGAAGTCTTAGACCCCCATACAGGGACATTATCTGCCTCCTTTTCTTCTAAGGGCTGCAGTCCCTGAGGGTGTTCTCAGGAAGGAGCTAATGGAGAGAGTGGGGCACCACAGAGGAGTAAGGGAGCAGCATTGTGTGAGCAGTAGCACTTACTTGGTCTGAGTGCTCCTACTCAACATCTGGCCTGCAATAATTAGGTGGGGTCCAGTCCACCTGTTTTTGATATAACTTTAACCTCACATGAAGGGGTATGTTCAGCTATACACTGGGTTTCTGACATTCATTTCTAGCTTCTCCAAAATAGAAATTGGTAGAACAATTGCCTAGGTGAGGTTATGTTTCAGTTTCCTTATATGTCAAATGGTGATGTAAATGCACTAAGCAAGGGGCTGTTGGTGTTAAATGCCATTAAGTCAATTCCAATTCAGAGCAACCTCACGTGACAGAGTAGAACTGCCCAATAGGGTTTTCTAGGTTGTAATCTTTATGAGAGCAGATGACCAGGTCTTTCTCCCGTGGAGCCTCTGGGTGGTTTCAAACCACCAATCTTTCAGTTAGCAGCTGAGCATTTAACCATTGCACCACCAGAAGCAGAGCGGGCAAATTCCACCTTCATTGCTAACTGCGTGGTGAGGATCAGCATGAATCCAACTCCCATCTGGAAATGGATCCAGTCCTCACTTTCCCAGCCACTCCAAGGGACACTCTCTCATCCCCTGCCACCTAGGACCAGGTCAAGTGGTATCAGTACCGGCAGCAAGCACAGTAGTCCGTATGATTCCCTCCACTTCAGACCAGCACCTGGAGCTAGGGCAGAGCATACAAGTTAAAATGATACACACAGTCCTTCAGACTGCCAAACAGGCATACGCCAGCCCTTGCTGACTCTCACTGCCTGTTAATTCCCTGGAAAGACTCTCAGAATTCACGGAAAGCATCTACACTTACAGTTAAGGTACAAAGCAGGCAACGCCCAGGGCAGGTCCGGAGGGGTCCCAGCACTGGGCTTCCTGCCTTGACAAGAACATCTGCTCTTAGGAGGGTGCCATGTCCCTGGAGACAATGGGAGCCTCGTGCTAGGACCCCTTCCACACCTCAAGAATACAGACCCTGCCTAGTACCTCTTCCAGGACCTGTGCACAGCAGGCAATACAATTTATTGTGCGTGCTGAGTGTGTTACTGCTGTTGAGTTTAACAGAGTTACCCTGTTTCAAATTCCGAGCAGAGTAGAATTTAATGTGAGAATCTGCTCATTGACATGTTTCTATTTGTTACATAAGTATCCATAATTTGCTTCCTGAAATACAGAAGCCTCCTTAACTGTATACAAGGAAAGTGATTCCATTGTAATGAGAAATATCAAATTGGCACCATTATATAATGGCAGCTGTGTATATAAGCCAGGGAATGATACATGAATCATAGTAATCACCTAAGAAGGATAAAATATGAATTAATAATGAGGCCCACAGTAAGAAACAATGGGAATTTTCATTTCATTTGAAAATGCAATAAAATAATCTCAAAATTAAATCATTGCCTATTGCACAGCATAGTGCTTTTCAAAATTGCAAGCCCTTTTCCGTGCTATTACTCACAGTATAACTAGGGAGCTATCATACCCTCTCTTAATCCTTTGATAACTATTTATATTCCATATATATATATATCAGGGAGCCCTGGTGGTACAGTGGTTTAGAGCTCAGCTACTAATCAAAAGGTCAGCAGTTTGAATCTACCAGCTACTCCTTGGAAACTCTATGAAGCAGTTCTACTCTGTCCCCTATGGTCTCTATGAGTTGGAACTGACTTGATGGCAACAAGTTTTTTTTTTTTTTAACTGTATATATCACACCTCATCACTTTTAATATGGATATCACAGCAGTAATAATTGTAAATACTGAGACTAACAGCAGGAAACTGCATATTTACATAGGATTTTTGGATAATTCTGATATAGTGTTTGATTATCTGGTGGCACATAGAAGAATATGATTTTTTTTAAAAGTCTCTTTTTTCATTAGGTAAGAAAAATAAGAAATTACACGATTTGATAATATCTAGATAGCTTTATAGGAAAACAAGCTGAATTAGTAATTATACAATGTTATGAGTTGAATATAGATTAGCTGAATATAGAGTAGGAAAAACAACTCTGCATTTCCTTGGTTAATTATAAGAAAGTGTTTGAAACAACTCATTTTCTAATGTTATTTTACCTCTTATAGAATAGGATCAAATCACGTTCATAATTCAAAACAAATTCTTACTTAGTTCCTTGTCAACTGTGTACTCATGTTAAAGTAGGCACTTGCTTTTTCATTTCATTTACGTTTTGTCATTTGAAAATGGTTCTATGATCTCATGTATGAATTATCAGTAACTGTAGAATTCACTGTGTCTGCCATATGATTTAGCATCTGTAACAGGATATATTTTTATCATTCTTTTAAACATTTCTTAATCTTAACCTCTTCTCTACTATATAACATTATTAAATATGATTATAAATGACTTTTTGCCTATAAGTGTAAACACAAGAAAAATTCAGTAAGGTTAAAGTTATTCATTATCTACAAAACTTTTGATGTTGCTACAGATTCACACCTTCTTAGGCACCTAGTGCTATCATGATCTTTCCTCTTTTCTACTTAAAAAAAAAAAAAAATTTATATATATGGAAAGGAAATGAAAAGGAAAGAAAAAAATTCCCCTTTTCCTCCAGTATCAATATGAAAGTAACTTGGATCAACATCTTATTCATCAGAAAAAGAAATTTCATTATGGACAGAGAAAAAGGGTATTCTTTTCTCTTCCTCCTTCCTTCCTCCCTTCTTATATCTTTCTTTCAGATTGGTGTCCATTTTATCCTCTTAAAATCATATAAAATGTGGTTAACTAATCATAGAATAACTTTTCTACCTTCTTATCTCATCCCGTTTTCTTTCTTTTTCCTTCTGTTTTTGAAAGCTTTTCCAAAAGCAGAAACCGTATGTAAAATTTTATATTAAATTTAAATTTGTGTACAACAGTATAATTTTTATTAGGGATTTTGCTTATTCTTTTACAGTTACATCATAAAAATACAAGAGAAACTCAATTTCTTTTGTCTTAAATGAAAATATACACGCAGCAATATCTGCTTTTCATTATTTTAATATTATGAAAATTAAAGGTCCTCCAATCTAGGAAATGAATCAAACACACCATAAAATGAAAGCAAAGAAACAGTTTCAAGTTTTGTGTGTGTGTGTGTGTGTGTGTGCGCACACAATCTTTATTTCCATCAGTAATTGGGTTCCACTAATTTTAGACTTCAATAACCCAGAACAGATTTAAATAAACTAAAGTTTAACTTTCATTGTGAGTGAAAGTATTTAACAGCAAATTAGGTTATAGGAAGGTGCTACAAGGAAATTTAAATAATTTGAAATAAAATTTGAAGTACATTTGAGAAACATTTCTTTTTAAAAAGTGTGATCTGAAATTTAAAAATAGAGGTTGTTTTTGCTTTTGCTGTTATTGTTCTTGGAAGCAGATCCCTTAAGTACTTCAACTGCCAGTACTCTAATTTGAGGTGCCCTGTTTAATCTTATGTAACAATGTTTTGTGTCTTTAAAAATATTTAGTTTGCATTGCTCATTGATTCTGACTGGCTCTGCTCATACTGCAAAGATTTTATTGAAAATTATGAGATATCCTTGGTATTTTTTATAGAGTATATATCTACAATATTTTACGGATTATTCATCAAAATTCTTCACTGAGCATCTCTATCCTAGACTAGAAATAATGAAATAAAAACATCATTTTGTATTAGTTTCTTGTTCTCACATAATCTAAGATGAAGTCCCCCCCCCCTTCTTTTAATATCAAACTGATGTCATTAAACTGTCAGCATATGTGAAGATAAAGGCGTGGACAACACTGGAAATAGGTCTCTCCTTAAAGGGTAGGAAAGTGGACCATAATGACAAAATATTAAACAGCCAAATGAAACACAGTCCCCGCCACTGTGATACATATCTTCGTCTAAAACCTTCTGAGACAAGCTTTCAACTACATAGGTTTTTAGAAATGTCAATCCCACATCAGGATATGTGACAAATTACTGAAATTCACATTGATTACATGGTTCCTTTTTAGATGTGAGCCTATCATTATGCAAACGTATTTATGAAAACAACACTCCCATTGCTAGGGCATTATACTCCTTAAGCATGCTACAATTTAGTTTATTAAAGTCCAGAACAACTGTATGCACTTTAAACATTGCCAAATCTTTAGATGGCCCAGATCTTTATGGTTTTAGGTTCAGAGTTCAGAATGCCAGAAACACAAGAGCAAGCAGTTTAAGTAACAAAAATATTGACAAGTGTCTATTATAACCATTAGCTTCAAACAAAAGCAGCAGTAATTACAATCATTACAATTTAAGCTTTATTTGGTGTCTAGAGGATGCTAAGTACTATTCAGACAAGACAGACACAGTGGCATGAAATCTACATAAGAGAGGACACAAGGAAGACTAAAACACACACGTACATACAAATAAGGCAAGAAACCCTGAAAAGCTAATTACTTGCAGCAGAAAGAACTGGAAAGTGCCCACTGGTGTCTTCTTTATCAAGTGTCATTCACGATTACCTGCTTTTTCGCTTAGTTTAATGACAAAACTTTAGTGTTTCATTAACAGGAAAGATTCTTAAGGGGACAGAGGGTGAGAGAGGCCAACGATAAACATGAATACAGCAAATGCTGCTGTTTATCTCTAAATGCTAACTGCTGATGAAGAGCTCTCCAGTAGACAAGGGAGGGAAGGCTGAAGGAGAGTAGGAGTGGCTAAACATATTCCAGAATGCTTAGCCACAGACCAAAATCGACATAACAGGCTGAAAAGAAACCACTGATGAAGGAAATGAGAAACAGGCCGAGCTGCCAGTCAGCCATGGGACGCTGGATCAAAGAATTGAAAAGGCAGGGGAACTCTAAATGACTTGGGTTACTTGAGCACAGAGTTAAAATAATTGCTCAAACTCCCATGAGAAACCACCTTTCCAATGCTTAAATGCTCTTAATCTGGATTTGTTGAATTCTGCACAGATTTGAGGGTATCATAATCTTCTAGCAGAGGGATTAATCGGCTAATACCTCCATGAACGCTCTATGAAAACATTTTTTTAAGCAAAAGCAATTCACTGAAGCCTTTAATAAAAACTAAAAAAAAAATCTAGCACAAACAAGAATGGGCTTGAATAAATATATCTTTAAATACCCATGACATTTAGAATTTTTAATACCAAGATGGAAAGAAGCAACAATGTAATCAAAATATTCATGGAAGCTGAAGTCTGAGGATACATTTTATAAATACTCTTAACTATCAGAGTCCAAGGGGAAATATGAGGTCACACACACACATTAGTCTCTGCAAGAAGACTAACAACTAACATTTGCTTTAATAAATGGTTAGTGGATGACCTGCATCTACTAAGCACTATGCTAAATCCTGAGAGCACACAGTTAAAAAATACATATGGTGCTTGCTTTCACAAACCCTGTGTTTAGTGGAAACACACACAATTGTAGTACAATACAATTCGTGGTATGGAAGCATACAGGGGAAATGCTGGAATGTCAAGGATATGTTCTGCCTTGGAAGAAGAAATGTCCTCCCTACATGAAAAATAATTAGCAGCAGACCAGACGAGAAAAAGAGAAGGTACAGGAAAAAGTGTTCTAGGCAGAAGCAACAGCAGCTGTATGCAGCTAGAGATGAGAGACGGAGAGCAGACAAAGACTTGCAGGAGCAAAGGTTAGTCCACAGTGGTTGAAGTACACACCTATGTGAGAGGCAGATCAGAAAAGTATGAGAGACCATGTGAGTTAAGGTGTTGGGGCTCTTCCCCCCCCCCCAAAAAAGGCCCATTAAAGGGCTTATGAGGGACAGTATTTCCAAGGATGGCCCAGTCCAAGATGGAAGGTGGGTTGGAGAGGACTGAAGGGGAGATTGCTTTATCATTTTTATTTCAAAATCTTGGTCTTGGGACACATGTATTTGTACATACAGACAAATGTGCAGTACTTTTTTGAAAAGTTTGCTTATAAAAGGAGAGATAGGGCTACAAATGGAGGGGAATATGAGATCTAAATGTTTTTTCAAAGAGAGTCTTGAAAAGATGTTTATGCTACTGGAAACTAAAATTGGAAGACAGGAAAATTTTGAAGATTGGGGGAAAGCATGACAATGGATGAAATAGGGCCCCCAAGAGGATATGTTATTCAGAGGAAAGTGGGAAAGGATTTAGACCAAAGACAAAGTAAAGTATTATAATGAAACGTGCAAAGACCTGGAGATAGAAAACCAAAAGGGAAGAACACACTTGGCATTTCTCAAGCTGAAAGAACTGAAGAAAAATTTCAAGCCTCGAGTTGCAATACTGAAAGATTCCATGGGCAAAATACTGACTGACAAAGGAAGCATCAAAAGAAGATGAAAGGAATACAGAGTCACTGTACCAAAAAGAATTGGTCAACATTCAACCATTTCACGAGGTAGCATATGATCCAAGAACCAACGGCACTGAAGGAAGAAGTCCAAGCTGCACTGAAGGCACTGATGAAAAACAAGGCTCCAGGAGCTGACGGAATACCAGTTGAGATGTTTCAACAAATGGATGCAGTGCTGGAAGTGCTCACTCATCTATGCCAAGAAATCTGGAAAACAGCCACCTGGCCAACTGACTGGAAGAGGTCCGTATTTGTGGCCATTCCAAAGAAAGGAGATCAACAGTATGCAGAAATTATCAAACAACATCATCAATATCACATGCAAGTAAAATCACGCTGAAGTAAAGTAAAAAATGGTTGCAGCAGCCCATGGACAGGGAACTGTCAGAAATTCAAGCCGGATTGAGAAGAGGACGTGGAACGAGGGATATCATTGCTGATGTCAAATGGATCTTGCTGAAAGCAGAGAATACCAGAAAGATGTTTACCTGTGTTTTATTGACTGTGCAAAGGCATTCAACTGTGTGGATCATAACAAATTATGGATAACATTGCCAAGAACGGGAATTCCAGAACACTTAATTTTGCTCATGAGAAACCTGTACATAGATCAAGAGGCAGTCATTTGAATAGAACAAGGGGATGCTGCATGGTTTAAAGTCAAGAACGGTATGCGTCAGGTTGTATCCTTTCACCATACTTATTCAATCTGTATGCTGAACAAATAATCTGAGAAACTGGAAGATATGAATAAGATTGTGGCATCAGATTGGAGGAAGACTCATTAACAACCTGTGATACACAGAGGACACGACCTTGCTTCTTGAGAGCGAAGAGGACTTGAAGCACTTACTGATGAAGATCAAAGGCTATAGCCTTCAGTATGGATTATACCTTAACATAAAGAAAACAAAAATCCTTACAATTCTAACAGTAAGTAAACAGCCTGATAAAGGGAGAAAAGACTGAAGTTGTCAAGGATTTCGTGTTATTTGGATCCACAATCAACACCCATGGAAGCGGCAGTCAAGAAATCAAGTGACATATTACATTGGGTAAATCCACTGTAAAAGACCTCTTTAAAGTTTTAAAAAGCAAAGATGTCACCTTAAGAACTAAGGTGCAACTGACCCAAACCATGATATTTTCAATCACCTCGTATGCACGTGAAAGCTGGACAATAAATAAGGAAGACTGAAGAAAAACTGATACATGTGAATTATGGCATTGGTGAAGAATACTGAATATACCATGGACTGCCAAAAGACTGAACAAATCTTGGAAAAATTGCTGCCAGAATGCTCCTTAAAAGGGAGGATGGCGAGACTTTGTCTTATATATTTTGGACATGTTATCAGGAGGGGCCAGTGTTTCATTCTGTTGTGCACCAGGTCGCTATGAGTTGGAACTTACCTGACGGCAACTAACAACAACAACAGAGGCACATGGCCTGTCTTAATCAAAAGAGAATAAAAGGGTACTTAGACACCAATAAGGCTGTCAGTCATTTGTCTGGATTTGTTTCTATGATACAAAATGGGAATATCAAACTCTATAAATAGGTCATAAAATCATAGGATGCTGTAGAAGAAAGAGCATTTAGAGGTCACCTTTTTCACAGCCCACTTTACAGCTGAAGAACCTAGGTGTAAGGGATGTGGCAGGGTTAGAAATACAACTTGGCCAGTGTGCTTTCCAATACACCGCTGGACTGGTGAACCTCAGCACTCAGCAGAGCATGCAGAACACGATGTATTTCACCGTCACCACAACAAAATGCCAATTATTACTGTCCATAACACTTAAAAATGTTTATTCACGTTTAATTCCTAGAAACACATCACAGCTAACAATTCAATACAGCCTTAAACACTGAGCATAAAGCATCAATGTTCATCAGAAGCCACCACTTTGGGAGGTAGGTAGATCAAGTACTAGGGTCATTGCAATAGAAATAAGGAAGCAGAAGCACAGAGACACACAGCTAGAACTGTTAGGATCAAAGGAGAAGAAAGGTAGTCTTTTGGTCAGTCTTAAGCCATTTTGTTTGTATGACATAGGATTTGGGTTTTTTGTTTTGTTTTGTTTTTGTTTTTCTTTAAGATGAGAGAACTTGACTGTTTTTGGCTAGAAGCTTGAGTTTCAAACTTCCCCTTCTCTGTATCTTTTAGGCTAATTTCTGAGCATAAGCAAGCATCTTTGTCTTTATGTAGTCAAAACTATCATTCTGTCTATTCCTATAGGCTATTTTTTACATTGTTGATATTCTTGTCTATTAAGAATCCATGCTAGCTGCTTTATAGCAAGTCTCTCCATTTGGATTTTATCTGACTTATTTTTCATGGTAAGATTGAGGTCACTGGCTCTCACTCACACACACACACACACACACACACACACACACACACACAGAGAGAGAGAGAGAGAGAGAGAGACAGGCAATAGTGCAATAAGGTATCCTTATTGCATCATACCTGATGCACACTAATATCATTTGACCCCTTACTGGTGGTGTTAAGTTTCATCACAGAAGTTGTGAATATCCTATTTCCTATTTTCACCCCATGATTAACGATGCTTGACTAATTCAATTATTACTGTTGTCGTTTGTTGCCATCAAGTCAATTCTGACTCATAGCTCCCCCATGTGTGCAGAGTAGGAGTTGTAAAAGAATAGCTTTCCATTTCTATTACTCACTTCACACTTTTATTTGGCGTTCTTCAGTAAAGAAGAATTTTCTGCTCTCCCCAAAGGCCTCACGTATTTTGCCAGAAAATAAGGTATGCCTAAAAACCGATGGGAATGTCAAAAGGTCACAGAAGTCAGCTGGAAGAGGTTCTCACTGGCCACATTTGGGACAGTTTAAGTATCAAAATAAATAATGACAGAAATGAATAATGCACTTAATTTTTTATAAAGTCCATAAATAATGTTAAAGAAAAATTCAGTTTTAAACACAAATAATGTACTAATATTAAAGTAGCTTTATTAATGATTTTTGACCATATTTACAACACAATCCTTTTGTTTCCTTAAGTAAAAAATTATCTGAAATGCATATTTTTTTATCAGTTATATATATGCAAGCCAATTACTAGGTGTAATCAGTATACTGCTTTCAATTTTCTTTTTGAGGCTTTTTTTCCCCTTGAATGTGAATTTTGAAATACTATCAATTGTACTCAATTACAGTAAAGTTCTAACTGCAGTGGCAGACGCCTGCTCATGAAGAATATATAAACAGAAGACAGTACTATCTACAATAATCACCATCAAAAGCAATAAGCATATGGATTCAGAACGCCAGTTATGGAGACAAAACAACTGGGCTTTCATCTTGTTTTAGAATGTGCTAGTCACTAACTAGAGGCCTGACTTTCCTCAGATAGAGAGAGGTTGATATGAGGATTAAATTATTTAAAAAGTAATATGCTGTGAACATTGACACCTTTTAAATATTCAATAAAAAGCCATTAATTAGTATTTGGTGTTATCAACTCAAGGGCACAAGGACAACAAACACGGCAAGAAGAAAATTGGAGAGGAGATTTTAAATGACAAAACATGAAAACCATTCAGAAAAGCTGATTCACTCTACCAGGTGTAAAAGGCAAATCGGAGTTGTTGCTAAAGTTTAAGTTATTGAGTTGGAATATGATAAAGTAAACGGTACCTTAACAAAAGAATGGATTTTGGAAATACATTCCTGAGTAAAAACAATGCTTTTCATATCATGCCAAAAGGAGCACTTTTGTATGTGCTAGGTATGACTCTTAATAATAATGCTTGGATGACAAATGTTTACTTGTACATGGTAGAAACAAATGTGAAATGTATCTCCTGTACTTCGGAGAAATCTAAGACATTAATCACTTCTTTAAATTCTGATTTTTAATCTTAATATATTACAGTCAGTAGAGTCTCTTTAGGGAATTGGCATTTCAAACTAGTTGTTCATTCTTTTGGAAAAAAAGAAAAGATTAATGTTGCCATTATTTGCATGGATTTAAAAAGATAAATGAGTTCAAACCGCCCATAATTTAGTTTTTGAATATAAATGACAAGTTATTTGCCAATACAGCTGCAGGTAATTTTACTGAAAGAGGAGGACTGCCAATATTTTATATTCTATTCTATGGCATTTACCCCCAGTGTTCTATGCCTCTCATCTGCTGTCAGTTAAAACCTCCAAGTCTCTATGGATCTTACTCCACATCCATATGTAAAAACAAACTACCATATTGATCAAATATGTTCCAACATACAATTGTGACTACAGAGAATCCTAATGCATATACTACATAGAGAGAAAAGAGGAAATATTGGAAAAAGGAATTCATTGAGATATTTTACAGGATGAACTATTCATATATACATATATCTGTTAAAACAGTTTAAAGAATGTTCACTTTGTATAAATAAACAAAAAATTTACAGACCCTCAATGTAACAAAGGTTTTCTGATGGCCTGAGATATATGGAGAAAGAAAGACAGACAGAAACAGAGAGACACCCAGGATGTGTGAAGCAGGACAAAGCAAGGTTGCCCATGGAATGCAGTAGAAACAACCACAGGGTGTGACAGAAAGCTAAGGGAGCACATGGAAGTGACTCTGGGGACCAGAAGAAACTTTCTGGAGATGGTATATGGGGATTTAGCCTGGACAAAATGCAGTAGCAAGAATGCTGTGGGTCTATGTCTGGGGAGCAATATCAGCAACTCCTTGAAGAAGAAAAAGTCAACAGCAAGTGACTGTGTGGCCAGAGCATATGGTACAAGGGGCAGAAAGCAACACAGGAACATGCTGGAGAGGCCAGGCAGGGCCAGATCCTGACTGCCCTTGAAGTCATGCTTCGGAGTTTATCTCAAGCACAGCCATGTCAGATAACAGAGTTCAGTAACAAATGGAACAGATACGGAACTTCTTTAGTTACTCTCATGCAGGCTTCAAGAAACATACCAGCTCAGGTTTCTCCAGCTTAGAAAAAGCAACCCCTGTCCTAACCATCTGTGGACAGAAGAGGTGGCCACCTGGACCAATAATAATGATACACTATTACCGCACCGTACTTATGTCACTGTTCTAAGTAACTTACATGTTTAAACTAATTTATCTTTACTCCAACACCTTCTGCAAAGGAGAAAGCTGAATACCAAAACCAAACCAGTTGCCAGTGAGTTGTTTCTAACTCACAGAGACCCTAAAGGACAGGGCAGAAGTGCCCCCATACAATTTCAAAGGCTATAAATCTTTATGGAAGCAGACTGCCACATCTTTCTCTCATGGAGTAGCTGATGGGTTTGAACCGCTGACCTTTCAGTTAGCAGCTGAGCGCTTCAATACTTCAACACCAGGGCTCCTTCTGAATACCAGAGAAGGACAAACTGTCCCTTTGGTCACACTGCTAGTAAGGCCTGGAGCTGGGCTTCAACCAGAAACAGGCTGGCTACGGGGTCCAAACACTTAACCTGTGATATTCTCTCTCACAAGGTCTCTTAAAGAATCTGTCTTCAGGTGCTTGTTGGGAGGAAGGCTGTATTCAGCAGTCATCAAAGCTCCATGTGCAGACACTAAAGTCTTTCTACAAATACAGGGGTCTTTTAAAATCAACACCATGGGAAAAATTATGCTCAGAAACCTATGAAGTCTGCACCAACATAACTTTGACTTTGAAAACAATTGATACAGGTGCTGAATCTACTGATATGTTCCATTTGGAGGTGAACCTCCCTCACTGTATCCTCTTTACACTGAATGAAAAGTCTGAGCCATCTTCATTATTTTTATATTAAATGAGTATGAGAGAACATTTTTTCCCCATTCATTTGTGCATTAATTCAACAAACACTGATTCTGCACCTGCTGTGGGTCAGTTCTGTACTATGAGAATGTAGTGAAAATTCATGGAAATGGTCCCTGCGCTCACGGAACTGACAGTTAGTGGGGAAGAGAGACACTAATAAAATAACCACACAAATACATGATTCAAGACCGTATATGTCATGAGGGGAAAATGATTCATGACAATAAGCAGCATGGGAAAAGTAGCAACCAAAACTTGAATTTCTGTTTGTTGGAAAGAAATCTGCAAAGTATATTAAGAATCCTTAAAGATATCTAATAATAAAAAGCACATAAAAGATAACTCCAAATAATTTTGTTAATGTTCATAAGATGAGCAAATTGACCCTACTTTAAAAGAAAAGAAACCAAGTCAAAAGTCACATTAATGGTTTTGCTTTTATTTCAAAAATATAAGTAATTAAAAAACATCAAGCAAAACCTAAAAGAAAGACTGGTTAATCATGCAGGTTCTGTACACAATTTAGGATTATCCAAATCCTCTTGAGTCTTTTCTTAACCGCATCTCTGCATGTCCCAGGATAGCCATATTTTAATGCTCAGTTTAAATGTTATCTCTTTTCTAAAGTATTTTTCTGAAATCTGCTCTCCTTCC
Source organism: Dugong dugon (assembly GCA_030035585.1). Classification (NCBI taxonomy): domain Eukaryota; kingdom Metazoa; phylum Chordata; class Mammalia; order Sirenia; family Dugongidae; genus Dugong; species Dugong dugon. Next base: position 106,552,954 of record CM057466.1, on the reverse strand, counting down.
AGCCAGAACAATTTATTCTTTTCTCTAAATATTCAAAATACTTTATTGTGGCTTTCTATGTTGCATTAGGAGCCCTGGTGGTACAGTGGTTAAGAGGTCAGCTGCTAACCAAAAGGTCGGCAGTTCAAATCCACCAGCCGGCTCCTTGGAAACCCTATGGGGTAGTTCTACTCTGTCCTATAGGGTCGCTATGAGTCAGAATCGACTCGACGGCAACGGGTTTGTGTTGCATTGTGTATACTGGTGTTTCACCTCCTCCACTGAATCATCTCTTTATTTCACTGAACACCTGTAGTGCTTTTCACAACATAACAAGTTACTGAATGAACAACCGTTCTGGATATTTCCTGGAGGCTGAAATTTCAATTATAAAAAAAGAATAACACATTTTATCTATGTTTATTGCTACATTTTCCAATATGAATATTCTGGTGGAGCAAAGAATAAAAACATCCGATTCAGAAATAACTTGTAAATTTATCTATGCTATCTAAACACACCAATGATAATGAAGATGGAACAGGACTGGGCAACGCTGTGTTCTGTTGTACATGGAGTCACCATAAATCAGAACCCACTTGTTGGCAACTACCAACAACCACCACCTACGTTCAATGACTCATTGGGTGGTATGTTGAGTATAACTTTGAAAATATTTTCTTTATAAGAAATCTAGCTCAAAATAAGTAATTCGCACTAAGTTGAAGGCAATAGATGTTATGTGCAAAGATGTTTTTATCGAATTTATTTTCTCATGTTTTCCAATGTCTTTGATTGTATAACTGTTTCAAAATGCAAGAAAAAAAAATGAAATCCTTAAAGGAGAAATGCCTACCACCAAACACATGCAATCTTTGTGTTAGAAGTGGACAGGAAAGGAACAATGTAATTATTGAATTTCAAAAATTAAGCATTATTATATTAGAATGTTTGACATACTTTTAGACTTATACTATTTTCAACAATAATTTAATAATAACTGTAATAGAATGTTACTGTAACTTCATCTGGTATTGATATAAGGGTGGGTTCTTGTTGGCTCTAAGAATAATATGAATTATATGATTTAATGTGAATCATAAAAGAGTCCAAAATTTACCAGGAATAAGGAAGTATAGAGAATTAACTTGAAAAGTTTAATTTTAGTGTCTTTCTTTCTTCTGTTGTAATTCAAAAGGTTAAAGTAGTCAACTGATTTCTTAATTAGCCTATTGAGAATCAAATAGTGGGATGCGAAATACTTCAAGAAGCTGCTGAAAACCACTACCCACTCACTCAGTTAACTCTGCATATATTAAAGCTTCAATTAGATAATGTACAGTTGTTTTTCTCTTCAAACCTCACAACTGTATATAAAGTATATCTTTTTTTTTTTTTCTTTTTTTGCTCCATGTTGAATGCTTCTTAGAGTCAAGGCTAAAATCAGTATATATATCTTTAAAAGCAGGGATATCCAGGAGTAAAAAGCAAGTTGTGTAGAAAAGGGAGGTAAGTGAGAGACTAAAACTTTTTACAGAAACAGTAAATGCTAGAAGACAGCGGAACAATGTCTACAAGGATCTCAGTGAAAAGACTCTAACACAAGGAATATGTTCCAGCTTAAGTTCTCCTTCAATATAAAAGCACCAGGCAGACATTCCAACTGTGAAATAACTCAGAGAACGTACTCATGACTACTCTTAATATCTTCCCGTAACCAACTATTTAATGATGAAATCCAGGTAATACAGATATGCGTCAAAATACAGAAGTCAAGAATGGGGAAGCTACCGTGTTGAAGCAGTGGCGAACATCACGTGCATTTATATACAGAACTGAGATTTTAAAAGTTATTAGGACTGTAACTATAAAACAAAGTAAATATTAGAAACCATATTAAGTTAAAAATCACGCACGCAAAAGTTAGGAAGAAAAGGAGAACTGTATGTTAACTTTATCAGTATTCATAGCAAAGAACAAATCTTAAATTATCTTAAATATTATCTCTATTTATGTCTTTCAAAAGAGAAGTACATATGAACAAAGTAAGAAATAGTTAAAAGGTACAATAAAAAAAATAGCATTGATTGTCGCCTGTGGAAAAATCATGTGGGAATAGAAAATCTTGCTATATTTTGGGTTATAAAATTAGTGTATAAAATATTCTTCCTACATTGGCCACACTTTGGAAAAAATTTGGAATATATAAAAAATCTGAGGTAAAAAAATACACAGAAAATTCCAAATGTGAAATTCATATGGTTCCTTTCATATTTTCTGCTCTTCCTAGTGATTTTAATGCCATATCAGCAACTATATATTTAACTAGTTCCTGAAAAGAAACACTCCACAGTTTTTTGCAAACTAGTTATCTCCAACTCATTAAAAATGCAAATGTACCTGGGTTTTCTTCTGTTCTGCCATGTGTACAGATTACACAGAGAACAACATCTCTAAAAGTGTCTGAACACACACACACAGAGCCTCAGTCACTGCTGAAGCCAGGATGGAGCTCTCCCCAGCCAGTGTGTCTGACTCACTGCATTACATCTTCAAGTGCAGCTTGAGACTTGGTCATATATATGATTTTTCTCTATCTGGGTCATTTTTGGCTGCCAACATGGGTTAAAATATACACATATTTTTACATGATAATTAACTCGAAAACATTTGATGCAATAAAAAATGCTGCTCACTTAAAGGATGTTTCTAAATGTCCCTACCTCTATTCCAAAGGGCTAGTGGTTCTTGCAAAATCTCTCAGCAAAAGCTTTCCAGAACTCAAAACAATTTTTTTTTTTTTGCCATTCAGATAAACAAGAAAATATTTTTAAATACTTAATATCGAAAAGAAAGAAATAGCAAAAGAGGAAAACTCAAGCCTGTTCTTTGAGAGTGCCTTAACACCTGTTTCTCAAGCAGAAACAGGGTTGGCTTGGTATGAACACATACAGTGTTCACAGATCTCCTGGGGACCCTGGGTGTGCTCCATTTAAATTTAAAAAGCAATTCAAATTACACTGATATATAGACTTAAACTAGATTCCAACCCATTAGAACACACAGACACAGGCTATTTAAAGAAGTCAAATAAGACTGAGAACAGCGCCTATGTTTTCATTTACATTACATTTGTCACAAACTGCCATTTTTATGACTTTGCAATAATCAAAGCCATTAAAACAAGCGAACTGCTGGGCTTTGGGGCCAAGCAGACATGTCTGCAGCCTGAAAGCCATGATTTAATAATAGTGAATTGGTCCAAAGTATAATGCACTATTAACTTCATCTTTAATTGTGAAATCCTAGAGGGCTACCCTTTAGCTTATTTAGTTCATTTTATATGCTCCAAGCACAACACAATGTGCCTTAATGAAATATTTTAAAAACTGTAGTAATTTATATTTTGAAGAAAATTCTGTTTTATTTCATTAATACTTTTTCTATGTCTTTTTTTAAAATGGTAATCGTAAAATGTTTTGTAAACTGTGTACACTAATTTCAAAGAATTAATACCATCGAATGGATTACTGTTGTCAGTAGCCATTATATAAGTAGAAAACTCTGAGTAAGATTAGTTTCACATATTCAAACCTTGCTGAAATACAGAAACATGCACATTTATTCCCTCTCCTCCTCAAAACAGCATTGTGTTACGTAGAAACAATTCAACATATTTCTATGTTCACACTTTTCACTCAGTTTATCTATGGGCTTGGTATTTTTTTGCCCATTTCCAAAGAATTAGAATGATGAACGTGTAGACAAAAATATTACTAATTGTAAACTACATTATGGAATATCTAAGTGTCTAATTGTAATTTCCTTTAAAATTCTTTTTTGTTTCCTTTTCTTAGGTTATTATAACTTAACATAAACAAAACAAAAAAAAATCAAACCCACTGCCATTGAGTCAATTCTGACTTATAGCGACCCTACAGGTGCCTATAATTTAAGGGCCACCGTTTCCAAGAAACATAATGTTTACGTGCAGTATGCTAGCTACTTATAATGGCTGTATAAAATAAATATTCTATGCTGAGGAAAACCAGGATTGAGATTATAAGGCATTTTCTGCACTTATTTTTGCAACTTATAGTTCTATAAGTCTAAAATTACCTCAAAAGTTAAAAAAAATGTAACTCTGACACAATCTTACTTCTAAGACATTATCCAAGGAGGGAAAGTCCAACAGTTGTAGGTTATAGAAATGCTATAACATCCATAAATTGTAATGACTAAAAATCGTGGAGATCTGTACATTGTGAGAAAGTAAAAATTAACTTGGACTGTAAAAATCATCTCTGCCATTCACTGGTCTCGAATAAGTGGCACAGATAAAACCAGATGCAAGGTTAACAGGAAACAACCTTTCTCCCAAGGATATGCTACAAATGAAAGTAGCATAAACACTCCTTTTATGAGTGTCTACTACTGCTTTTCTACTCACAGAGAGACCCTGTTTGCCCTCAGAAACTCTGCTGTTTGGAATTACATAAACAGAAATGAAACATCCTTCTCTTGCCTGGGAAGAGCTAAGTGGCTCTGACTCAGAGAAGCAGCCTCAATTTCCAACTCAGGTACAGTGCTTCATACAAGGGGCTTCTTGAAACAGCGGTCCATCACTGTCTCAACCCTGCAGTTTCCCAGGAAAAAGGACCACGAGTCCTCCTTGCAGTCCAGATGTGATACTGACACTTTAAGGAGTCCTGCTTTGCTGTAAGCCTCTCAAAACACTGCTTCATTTGAATTTCATCTAAGGTACAATCTTCCCTAAAATATTGTAATAACTCTGTTTTTTTCTTAGTTGAGTCAGGCACCTCACAGTTCCTCTGATGTGGATGTCCCTCATTGCTGCAGTTGTTAGCTGCTGTCAAGTCCGCTCTGACTCATGGCAATCCCATGTATAACAGAAGGAAATGTTGCCCAGTCCTGCGCCATCTTCATGATCGTTGGTATGTCTGAGTCCATTGTTGTGGCCATTGTGTCAATCCATCTCATTATGGGTTTTCCTTGCCTTCACTGGCCCTACTACCAAACATGACATCCTTCTCCAGTGATCAGTCCCTCCTGATGATGCATCCAAAGTAGGCAAGTTGAAGTCTCAGACAGTATTCTGGGATCTACAGGGTTTTCATTGGATGATTTTCAGAAGTAGGTCACCAGGCCTGTCTTCCTAGCCTTAGTCTAGAAGCTCCATTGAAACCTATTCATGATGGGTGACCCTGCTAATATTTGAAATACTAGTGGAATAGCTTCCAGCAACACAGCAACACACAAGCCACCACAGTACGACACATCGACAGATGGGTTGTGGTCCCTCATTGCAGTGAGTCAATAAAACTGATTTTATCAGATTATAGGCTTGTCACTGGTGGTTTTAGGCTGATAGAGCTAGAACAGTTGACTTATGAAAACAATGATCTATTTTTAAGTGGAAAAATGCATATACTCTATGCCATTTTTATAAAACAAAGATATTTATATATGTCCATTTAGGCAAAGAAAAGGTTTGGGAGGATACATGCAAAACATGAATAATGATAATGGTGCTCATTAGGAGGGAGAGGAAACCACAAGTGAGTAACTTTTTTAGTTTTTTATGTTGTCTGAGTTTTTTTAAAATAACGAGCAGCTCTTATAATGAAAGAAAATAAAATTTTTATATTTTAAAGAAAATAAATCCCTGTTCTCAAAAAAAATATGCAAAAGTATAAAGAACTATTCCGTGCCTTCAATCTGAACAAACCAATAATGATCAGCTTCCTTGTCATTAACTACTAGACCGAGGACACAGGCTTATGAATATTCTGAATTTGGATGTTAGAAAGAAAAAAATATATCTTGATGTAGGTAATCTAAGACTTTCTAGACATGAAGATATTCTTCTTCTCTCTTATAATCAAATCAATCCCAGACCTTCCAACACAATGTAGAACTAATAGTTGCAATTGTTCCTCAGCAAACTGATCGATGTACAGATTTCTATCAGAAGCTGTTGCATAACTCTCTATGCACTGAGATTATTTTTCTGTTTTTTTTTTTTTAAAAAGGAAATTTCATTAGATTAAAATGGTCAATGCATCAGTGTTTCATGCAATCAATAGTTTAACCTATTTGTTAACTGGGCACATTCAGAGATAAGAGCAATACCTTTCATACTTTACATCTTAATGGAAACAATACAGTTCATCTCTCCTTAACAGTGTCTAATTGTTACACTAAGACTTAGAAATTACAACTGTGAAAATGCAAAAATCAACCAGAGTTACAGATACTGGGTGCTAAGTGTTATAGGAGAGATGTCACTCAATGCACAAACATGACTTAAGGAGTGCTGGTGGCCAACCAGTGGCCCTGAGAGAGAAAGACCTGGTGACTTGCTTTTGTAAAGATTACAGCCTAAAAAACTCTATGGGGCAGTTCTACTTTGTCATATGCAGTCTCTATGAGTCGGAACCGACTCAACGGCACCTAACAACAAACATGACTTAAGCCATGGCTCAGTTACGATAGTTTATTAAGAAAAAGTACACCATGCCCTAGTCTAGAGTGCCATACCAGAGGATGACAGAGATATGATGGCCTCTACTGGGGCAAGGGTGGAATACAATGTCATGAAAATGTGTGCAGTAGTTAGGAGAGGTATTCTTGAGAAGACACTGTAAATAAATGTAAAGGGATTCCACTTTGATTCAAGACATGTGAGCTCACCTCCTTTAAGCGCAAGGTCCTTCTATACAAAACGAAGAATATATCTGCCCTGCCCACTGAATAGCTTTGCTATGTTAAAGGTGAACTATATGTAAAAGCACATTTCCAACTGTAAAATGCTTAAAAAATATACATTGTTGGTATGATTCTTAATGGAAAATTCTACTTGCTGGAACATACCACAAGATTCTAATTTATATGCTATTTGAAATATCACAATAAATGTTAAAAATAAATATGTACATAACCAAGAGTCAAAATAGCAACTGAAACAAATAAAAAATCGCATACAAAAAAAATGCATCTAAAAATAATATTGCAGTGCTCAATTTTTTTTTTATTTAGGTAGCCTTTAAATCAAAACCTATACCCCTCAAAAAACTACATGCACTTGTTTTTTTTTTTTTTTTTGGTATGTTTTGTTCTTAGCAAAGCTAAATTCAATACTTTCTTGCAGAATTTTCAAAAATGTTTTTTAGCTGAAATTACAAAATATATTTTGTAAAACTTAAACACTGAATAACATGTTTTCAGGTGAGATATGAGACATTTTTCTGGCTGATATATTCCCAGTTACAGCCTTTGTATTGCAATTCAGTTAATAGTGCAAAAGCTAATTTAAAAAGTGGAAATTACAAAGTGACTACATAAAAGCACTGCCAATACTCCTATACATATCAATCAAAAGCATGGTAGCACAGTTTCGAATGTACACTTATTTAACAATTTAGCAACTGTTTATTGGCTGCCCTTCTTTGTGCCTGGCTGGACCAGTCTAGCATTGGGTCTAATTCATCATTGTATCCCCTCATGCAGAGTACATACTGTGCTTGTTGCTATTAATGCTGTTTTTTCTTCTCATTACTCCTCCTCCCTTAATATATTTGCATATATATGCATTTGTTGTTGTTATTAGTTACCATCCAGTTGGCCCCAACTCATGGCGACCTTAAGGTTGCCCGGTCCTGTGCCACCTTCATGATCGTTGGTATGTTTGTACCCATTGTTGAGGCTACTGTGTCAATCCGTCCCACTGACGGTTTTCAATACATATACATATCTGTATACATATTACACCACCACTCCTCTGTCAGTTTCTCGTACTCTGGTGGCTTACATGTTGCTATGATGTCGGAAGCAGGAAGAGCTGCCTCCTCAAAGTAGAGCTGACTTCAATGAAGTGGATGAAGTAAAGCTTTCAGGACTTTCATTTGCTGATGTGGCATGACTCAAACTGAGAAGAAACAGCTGCAAACATTTATTAATAATCAGAATGTGGAATGTACTAAGTATGAATCAAAGAAAATTGGAAGTTGTCAAAAATTAAATGGAATGAATAAACATCAATATCTGAGGCATTAGTGAACAGAAATAGACTGGTATTGGGATTTTTTTAATCAGACAAACGTATGGTCTACTATGCCAGGAATCAATGTCAAAAAGAACATTTCAAGATCTATTCTGAAATGCAACACTGCCAGTGATAGGATAATATCCATACACCTACAGGGAAGACCAGTTAACATGACTTATTCAAATTTACACACCAACCACTGATGCCAAAGATGAGGAAACTGAAGATTTTTACCAACTTTTGCAGTCTACAATTAATCAAACATGCGATCAAGATTCATTGATAATTACTGGTAATTGGAATGGGAAAGCTGGAAACAAAGAAGAAGGATTGGAAGCTGGAAACTATGGCCTTTAGAACCGACATGGGTGACTACATGACAGAATTTTGCAAGACAAATGACTTATTCATTGGAAACATCTTTTTTCAACAACATAAATGGCAGCTAACATATGGACCTTGCCAAATGGAATATACAGGAATCAAATCGACTACATGTGTGGAAAGAGACAATGGAGAAGCTCAATATCATCAGTTAGAACAAGGCCAGGGGCTGACTGTGGAACAGACCATCAACTGCTCATATGCAAATTCAAGCTGAAGCCGAAGAAAATTAAAATGATTTCACGAGAGCAAAAGTACAACCTTGAGTACAACCCAATTCAATTTGAGACCATCTCAAGAAAACATCTGATGCACTGAACATTAATGAATGAAGACCAGTCAAGCTTTAGGATGACATAAGGTACATCATACATGAGGAAAGCAAAAGGTCATTAAAAAGACAGGAAAGAAAGAAAAGATCAAAATGGATGTCAGATGGGCTCAAACACAGCATGGATTATGATGATGGAGCAGACCTAGCAGTGCTTCCTTCTGTTGTACACAGGGTTACTATAAGTCAACAGAACTGACTCGAAGGCACCTAACAACAACATACTTGGAAACGCTATGAGGCAGTTCTACTCTGTCCTTTAGGGTTGCTATGAGTTGGAATCGACTCTACGGCAACGGGTTTAGTTTTTGGTATTTCTTCTTTTTCTCTCTCTTGCCATGAAGTCAATTCCAACACACAGCAACCCTACAGGACAGAGTAGAACTGCCCCATAAGATTTCCAAGGAGCAGCTGCTGGTTTCAAACTGTCAATTTTCTGGTTAGCAGCCAAGCTCTTAACCACTGAGCCACAGGGGCTCCATACAGATACACAGATATATATATATACAGATGTAACTATATATCCTTAACATTTCAAGTGAAAAAGTATACTAAATATGTTACAGATTCTAACTGCAAAGAAAAACAATTATTTCTTCCACCTTTAATTCCAAATCCTAGATGAATCATAAATATCCAAACGCTTCAGGTGTTTGCTTACCTTTGTAATTTTATTTTCATCCCTTCATTATCTATTCAGGTACCAAAGCTGACCTGTCAGTAGACAGTACATAACTAAAACCTCTTAGTTACTTTATTTGGTACTTCACTTATTTTGTATTCTGCAGTTTTATTATCATTTAAAGAGAAGCTCTGATTAAGCATCACCTTGAGTACTAAGACAGCTAATTACATTTTTCTGGATGGGAATGTAGCCAAGCGATCTATCTTTCATGGAAGATACAAACTGAAATTTCATTGGCACGCAGCTGAACTTTACCTCTTTCTAAGTAATTATGTTTTCTAAAATTTTGCCAAGATGCCTCATTCAGAGCTCAAAATCAAAGGCAGACGAGTTTTGCATGGCTGTTTGTTTTGAGAGTCAATGGAGTGTTCAAACCACTTGGCTCCTAGTAATTAAGGTATTCAGTGGGCAAATGTAGCTTATATAAATCTCATTTCACAGAGAACATCAAATTGAAACTGCAAACTGATTAACATTGATATTTTCCACAATTCAAAAAGAGAGAGCAAGCCATAAGAATTTGCCAGCTAATAACTGCAATATCTGTACTTAAGGCAAGGTGAGGCTTAACCTTACCAAGTTTAAGAAAGAGTTATTTCTCAACTGGGATTAAGAAATTATTCCCCATCATATTTACTTTAAAGCTCTTTCATATTTAAATACAAGTCCTGCTTTATTTATAACCAATTATTTTAGAACTCACTGAGAAAATCTGACATCATTTATCAGGCTTAGATTAAAAATATAAAATCCAGCTATGATAAAAGAATACTCATTTACCTTAGATAATAAATGTTACAAAAGTACACAAACACCAGAAAAGATCCAAACACAGTAAGAATAAGGGTGATGTTGTTAATAATAGTTATTTAAACATAGTCAGCAAATATTTATTGATCTTTCCTTGACTATTTGGCAATGAGAGTTGGAGATCAAAAATAGCAAAAATTGTCCTAACTTCCAACAATCTATAGTGGTTTAAGAGACCAAAGACAAACATATGAACATTTGAAAATATTATATAATTTAAACAGGGCCAAGATTATGTAACACCAAAGGGGCTTTCACATCAATGAATGAAGTCACTTGGATATGTGATGAGTACAACCCTCAAAGTTCTATGCATGGTCCTTAATTACAAATGAGTTCTCTAAGATCTCAGAAAGGATGAAAACTTCTAGGCTGGGGAAAAGAGATGAGGCATTCTGGAGGGAGTAGAAGTTGAGCATTGTTTTCACAAGGTGAGGTTTTGAAACAGAACATACTGGGGTCCCTGGATTGGTAAGAACGAGAGCCAGCTGTCTTCCCCACTTCCTGCTAACTTTCTTGGGAAGGATGAAGGATGAAGAGTCTTCCTCTATTTGAAGGAGGAATTCTCACCATCTCTAAGAGAAGAGTCATTTTTATGTGCAGTTTTCACATGTGGCAATGCAAACAGTTATCACATTAAACCTCACTTATCTAGTCATATATCTATTCAGAAAGTTTAGTTTTATGCACAAACACAGAATTTAACTTTTCCTTGCCATTGTGGCTTGGGTTTCAGAAAAACTACGGCAGCATAAGGATTATTCAGTAAAAGCATATCCACTGATTATGAGGCTACGCTTGTTTCTTTTCTTCTTTTTCCTTTCTTCCTTCCTCCCTCCCTTCCTAATTGAGAAAAGTTTACCTAGATACCTGGAGAGTAGAAGGAAGTGAAGGAGCTACAGGAGAGGGCACTTTGAAATGTGATGAGATAACATAATATTATGATGTGTTAATTAAGTCAATCACATATTAGGTTTTAATGTCTTACACTGTCAAAACGACTTATGCTAGAACTTTATAGGAACTCAGTAAATGTTGACTGTATTCATTGAAAAAGTTTACAGGAATATATTTTCAGTCCAAAAATCCAACTGCATTTTTCATTTGATTCACAAATGACAATATGTGCTTCACTACTACAAAACAAGGAACCATTTCCAAGGCCAAGGGGTTTCCGGAGAGCCTCATTTATAAATTATATAAATGCAGACTGCTCCACAGGACTTTGACAAATGTTAGATTTCTCTAGGGTGGCCAATTCTATTTGGAATGTTGATTAATATACTATTTCACAATTAAACAACTCCCATCCCAAACAGAAAATATTAAGTTTAAAAATTTAAAACTTTTCATGTGTTGCTATAAAACAATTAGATAATTTCTGGTTATTCCAGCTTCAGTGCCAACTCTAACTTTAGCGTGTTTTCTAACTTCAATTTAAAAAGAATAGAAGGCGGAGCCAATATGGCACTATAGACAGAAGCATCATCCCATCCCTCTACAGCAAGGACCTGAAAAACTAACAGATACAAACATTAATCCTGGAACCCTAAGCATCAAATGAAGGGATAAAGAACTTGATCAAGCACCAAATGGAATAAGAAACTGACAGAGAACAGAGAACAAGGAAAGCTATGGAGCAGAGGTACTCTACTAGCTAATGTGGCACAGATGTACTGTCTTGGCCCTCAACCACCAAGAACAGTGGACAAGGAGTATGGGAAGGCAACTTCATGGATCTCCCAACAAAATACAGAGCACCCGGTAACCAGGGATATACGCTTTCCCATCCCCTACCCTTCCCTCTATGTGGCATCTACCACTTTCCAATGGGCCATGGTCACTCGGCTGAAGAAACATCAGCTCACTGCCACTCGGGTCCACCCCACCCCCACCGGTTGGCTCCTTCAGCATCATTTTTTGTTTGTTAGGCTTTTTTTTTTTTTTTTTTTGTTCTTCTCTCTCCCTTCCTTCCTTTTCTTTCTTCTGCCCAGCTAGCCCCGTGTGCTGTCCCTGCCCCTTCTTGACGGGCTGTGCCACACCACTTGGCTAGAAAGCCACCATCACATGCCTTCCTCAGGTCCACGCCACCCCACTGGCAGTTTCCCTCAGCATCTTTTTTTTCTTTCAGATTCTTCTCTCTCTCTCTCCTTTCCTTCCTTTCCTTTCTCCCACACAGCTAGCCCTGTGCACCATGACTGCCCCTTCTTGATGGGCTGTTCCACACCACTTGGCTAGAGAGCCTCTATCACATGCTTTTCTTGGGTCCACGCCACCCCACTGGCAGGTTCCCTCAGCGCCTTTTTCTCTTTTTTTTTTTTCCAGATTTTTCTTTTTCTCTCTCTCCTTTCCTTCCTTTCCTTTCTCCCGCACAGCTAGCCCCATGCGCCATGGCTGCCCCTTCTTGAAGAGCTGTGCCAAACTGCTTAGATAGAGAGCCACCGGCACACAGCCTTGCTGCATCTGCCCCACCCCCACCTGCTGAATCCTACCACACTATGATCTTGTTACTTTTTCTTTTTCTTTTTTCCCCCATTTTTCTTTCTTTTTGGCTTCTGTTCCTCCCTTTTCTTTCTCTCACCTACTTAGCTCCACACATCACATCATCTCTCTTCCCCCCTGCCTATCTGCACCACGCACCAAGCACTGTGCCCTCAAGCAGCGAAGGCGTGGACCACCAGACCCTGAAATGCACTGCCCCCGGTCCTGCCCCATCTGTCCCAGCTGGACCTGCCCTCCTGCACCATAGTTAAGTGACTGGCCCTGCCCACCTGGACAAAGTGGTGATAAGTATCATGACCACAGATGAGCAAGCAACAAAGCATGCCCCACCGACCTGCCCAGATATAACCAAATAAACAAAAAATCAGGATAAAATGAACAATCTACAATAAACAAAATAATTCATGAATGTCACAAAGACAGCAGACAATATTAAAACACACACACACACACACACACACACACACACACACACACACACACACACACACACAGAAAACAAAAAGAAAACAGGACAGGATGGCACTAGAAAGTGACCAAAATAAAACACCATATGACATTCAGGTAGAAGAAAAGGCACTGGAACTACCTGAAAGGGAATTCAGTGTGCTCCAAGAAATGAAGGAAAACACAGACAAAAATAAGGAAAAAATAGCCAAAATCATGAAAAACAAAGACAAAGCAATGGAAGAATTCAGGAAAATAATATACGAACAAAATGTCAAAGTGAACAACTACAAATCATACAAAAACAGCAATTAAAAATCCAAAAGATAAACAATAAGATTTGAGAAATGGACAGTGTCACAGAAGGTTTGAGGAGCAGGTTTGAAACAATGGAAGACGGGATCAGCAAAATTAAAGACAAATCCTTGGATGTCATTTTGTTTGAGGAAAACTAAGAGACAAGAAAAAAGAAAAATGAAGAAACCCTGAAAATGATGTGGGATACAATCAAAAGCAAAAATCTACAAGTGACTGAAGCTCCAGAATAGGAGGAGAAAATGGAAAACACAGAGAGGATCACTAAAGAATCGCTGACAGAAAATTTCCCTAATATCATGAAAGATGAAAAGCTGACCATCCAAGAAGCTCAAGGAACCCCATATAGGATAGACTCTCCCCAAAAAATCATGAAGGCATAGCATAATCACACTTGCTAAAACCAAACACAACAAAAGAATCCTGAGAGCAGCTCTAGAAAAACGAAAAGTCACATACAGAGGGGAAACAATAAGACTAAGCTCTGATTACTCGGCAGAAACCATGCCAGCAAGAAGGCAATGGGATGACATATATAAAACCTTGAAAGAAAAAACTGCCAACCAAGAATAATATATCCTGCAAAACTCTTGCTCAAATATGATGGTGAAATTAGGACATTTACAGATAAAGATTAAGGGAATATGTAAAAACCAAAACAAATTTACAAGAATTATTAAAGGAAGGGAGTCCTTTGGTTAGAGAACCAACAACATCAGACAACAGCCCTGATCCAGGACACCATACCACATCTGCCAGATACCAACCTACGTAATGAATCATCAGGGATTTAAAAAAAAAAAAAAAAAAAAAACACTAAAAGATTTACAACAAGGAACCAGAGAGGTCAATCTGTAAATGACAACAACATAAGAACAACAAACAGAGGGAATAAATGGTGTAAGTATAGAACTTTCAATTGGACAGGTAGCCAAGGTGATATCAAGTAATAAAAGACTGGTTTAAACTTAGAAAGATAGGGGAAATTTCAAGGTAACCCCAAAGAAAGTTAACAAACCTACTCATCAAAATAAAGAAAAAGTTTCAGTAAACACAAAATCTACAAAAACAAAAGAAACAAAAAAAATCCACAAAAAGGAATTCAGCACAAGAGAGTAAGACAAAGAAAACGTCAGCATCACACACACACAAAAAAAGGCACTACAAAATGACAGCAATAAACTCACACCTATCAATAACCACAATGAACTTAAATGGCTTAAATGCACCCATAAAGAGACAGAGAGTGACAGAATGGATTAAAAAAAAAAAAAAAAAAAAAAAAACAGGATCCATCAATATGCTGTCTACAAGAGACACACCTTAGAAACAAAAACATTTATTAAAAATTAAAGGATGGAAAAAAATATATCAAGCAAACAGCTACCAAAAAAGAGCAGGAGTGGCAATACTAATGTCAGATAAAATAGACTTTAAGGCAAAATCCACCATAAAAGACAAGGAAGGGCATTATATAATGATTAAAGGGACAATCCACCATGATGACATAACCATAATAAATATCTATATACCAAATCACAGGGCTCCAAAATACATAAACTGTAACAGCACTGAAAAGAGAAACTGACAGTTCCACAGTAAGAGCAGAAGACTTAAAAACACCACTCTCAGTAAAGGACAGAACATCTAAAAAGAAACTCAGTAAAGTTATAGAAGATATAAAGACCACAATCAACCAACTTGACCTCATAGACATATATAGAAAATTCCACCGAACAGCAGTAAAGTACACATTCTTTTCCAGTGCACATAGAAGGTTCTCCAGAATAGATGACATCTTAGGTCGCAAAGCAACCCTCAACAAAATCCAAAACACTGAGATAATACAAAGCATCTTCTCTGATCACAATGCCATAAAGCAGAAATTAATAACAGGAAGAGCCAGGAAACAAACAAACAAAAAAAAAAAAAAACACATGGAAACTGAATAACACCCTGCTTAAAAACCACTGAGTAAAAGAAGAAATCAAAGATGGAATCAAAAAATTCCTAGAATCAAATAAGAATGAAAATACATCATATTAAAACCTCTGGGACACAGCAAAGACAGCACTCACAAGTTAATTTATAGCAATAGATCCACACAACAAAAAAGAAGAAAGGGACAAAATCAAAATGTTAGCTATACAACTCAAACAAATAGAAAGAGAACAGCAAAAGAAGTCCACAGCCACTAGACCAAAGGAAATAAAGATCAGAGCAGAAATAAATGAAATAGAGAACAAAAAAACAATAGAATCAACAAAACCAAAAGTTGGTTCTCTGAAAGGATTAACAAAATGGACAAACCACTGCCCAAACTGACAAAAGAAAAACAGGAGAGGATACAAATAATCCAAATAAGAAATGAAATGGGGACATTACAATAGATCCAACTGAAATAAAAAGGATCATAACAGAGTACTATGAAAAACTATACTCCAACAAATTTGAAAACCTAAAAGAAATGGACAAATTTCTAGAAACACACTACCTACCTAAACTAACACAAACTGAGGTTGAAAACCTGAACAGACCCATAACAAGAGGAAGAAACTGAAAAGGTAATTTAAAAAACTCCCAACAAAGAAAAGCCCTGGCCCAGATGGCTTTGCTGGAGAATTCTACAAAACATTCAGAGAAGAGCTTGCACCAGTACTACTCAAACTATTTCAGAACATAGAAAAGGAAGGAATACTTCCAAATTCATTCTATGAAGCCAGCATAACTCTAATACCAAAACCAGACAAAGATACACACACAAAAAAATTACAGACCAATATTTCTCATGAATATAGATGCAAAAATTCTCAACAAAATTCTAGCCAATAGAATTAAGCATTAAAAAAAAAAAAAAACACGACCAAGTGGGATTCATACTAGGTACGCAAGGATGGTTCAACATTAGAAAATCAATCAACATAATCCACCACATAAATAAAAAGAAAGAAAAGAACCACATGATCATTTCAATTGATGCAGAAAAGTCATTTGATAAAGTTCAACACATTCTGGATAAAAACTCTCAATAAACTCTCAATAAAATAAGTATAAAAGGGAATTCCTCAACATAGTAAAGGGCATCTATACAAAACCAACAGCTAACATTGTTCTTAAAGGACAGACCCTTAAAACACTCCCCCTGAGAACAGGAACAAGACAAGGATGCCCTTTAGCACCAGTCCTATTTAACATTGTGCTGGAAGACCTGACTAGTGCAATAAGGCAAGAAAAAGAAATAAAGGACATCCAAACGGGTAAGGAAGAAGTAAAATTGTCCCTATTTGCAGATGAAATGACACTATACATGCAGAACCCAAAAGACTCCACAAGAAAACTACTAGAACTAATAGCAAGATTCAGCAGAGTAACAGGACACAAGCTAAACATACAAAGCTCAGTTGGATTCCTATACACCAATAAAGAGAACTATGAAAAGGAAATCAGGAAAGCAATACCATTTATAAAAAAAACAAAATACTTAGGAATAAATCTAACCAGGGATGTAAAAGACCTATACAAAGAAAAACCACCAAGCACTACTGCAAGAAACCAAAAGAGATCTACATAAATGGAAAAACATACCATGCTCATGGATAGGGAGACTCAACATTGTGAAAATGACATTTTTACCCGAAACAATCTACAAATACAATGCAATCCCAATCCAAATACCAACAGCTTTCTTTAAAGAGATGGAAAAACTAATCATTAATTTTATATGGAAAGGAAAGACGTCCCAGATGAGTAAAGCACTACTGAAGAAGAAAAAAAAGTAGGAAGACTTGCACTACTTGACCTCAGAAACTACTATACAGCTACAGAAGTCAAAAAAGCCTGGTATTGGTGCAAGACAGACATACTGACCAATGGAACAGAATTGAGAATCCAGATGTAAATCCATCCACCTACGGTCACCTGATCTTCAATCAAGGCCTATAATCCATTAAAAGACAGTATTTTTAACAAATGGTGCTGGAAAAAGTGGATTCCATCTGCAAAAAAATGAAACAGGACCGATCCATACCTCACACCATACACAAAAACTAATCCAAAATGAATCAAAGACCTAAATAGAAAACCCAAAACTATAAAAATTATGGAAGAAAAAATAGGGTCAAAGCTATAGGCCCTAATGCACGGCATAAACAGGATACAAACCATAACTAACAATACACAAACACCAGAAAGATAAGCTAGATAACTGGGATCTTCTAAAAATTAAACACTTAAGCTCATCAAAAGACTTCCACCAAAAGAGTAAAAAGAGAACCTACATACTGGCAAAAGTTTTTGGCTACGACTGATCCAACAAAGGTCTGATCACTAAAATCTATAGGAAAAGCTAATACCTCTACAACAAAAAGACAATCCAATTGAAAAATGGGTAAAGGATATGAACAGACACTTCACTAAAGAAAACATTTAAGTGGCTGACAGACACAAGAGGAAATCCTCGCAATAACTAGCCATTAGAGAAATGCAAATCAAAACTACAATGAGATACTATCTCACCCTGATTACCGGCACAAATTGAAACAAACAAACAAACAACAACAACAAAAAAAAAAAACAGAAAATAACAAATGTTGGAGAGGCTGCAGGGAGATTGCTAGTGGGAATGCAAAATGCTACAACCATTTTGGAAAACGATATGGTGCTTCCTTAAAAAGCCAGAAATAGAAACACCATATGATTCAGCTACTCCACTCCTAGGAATATATCCTAGAAAAATAAGAGCCGCCACACAAATAAACATATGCACACCCACGTTCATTGCAGCATTATTCACAATAGCAAAAAGTTGGAAACAACCTAAGTGCCCACCGACAGATGAACAGATAAACTATGGTACATGCACACAACGGAATACTATGCAACAATAAAGAACAACGATGAGTCTGCAAAACATCTCACAACATGGATGAATCTGGAGGACATTATGCTTAGTGAAATAAGTCAATCACAAAAGGACAAATACTGTATGAGACTACTATTATAAAAACTCTTGGAAAGGTTTACACACAGAAAAAAACAATCTTTGATGGTTATAAGGGAGGGAAAGGGTGAGGAGGGAACAACACTAACTAAACAACAGATAAGTGGTCACTCTGGTGAAGCATAAGACAGTCCACAATACTGGGGAAGCCAGCACAACTTAACCAGGGCAAGGTCATGAAAGCTTCATAGACATATCCAAACTCCCTGAGGGACCAAATTACTGGGCTGAGGGCTGGGAACCATGGTCTCATGGGACATCTAGCTCAACTGGCATAAAATAGTTTATAAAGAAAATGTTCTACATCCTACTTTGGTAAGTAGCATCTGGGCTCTTCAAAGCTTATGAGTGACCAGCTAAGATACACTCCACTGGTCCCACCCCGTCTGGAGCAAGGGAGAATGAAGAAAACCAAAGACACAAGGGAAAAAAGAGTCCAAAGGACTAATGGACCACAAGTACCATAGCCTCCACCAGACCAAGTGCAGCACAACCAGATGGTGCCCGGCTACCATCAACTGCTCTGACAGGGATCAAAATATAGGGTCCTGGACAGAGCTGCAGAAAAATGTAGAATAAAATTCTAACTCACAAAAAAAGACCAGGTTTACTGGTCTGACAGAGACTGAAGGCACTCCCAGAGTATGGCCCCCAGATACCCTTTTAACTCAGTAATGAAGTCACTCCTGAGGTTCACCCTTCAGCCAGACAGACCCATAAAATAAAACGAGACCAAACGGGCACACCAGTCCAGGGGCAAGGATGAGAAGGCAAGAGGGGACAGGAAAGCTGGTAATGGGGAACCCAAGGTCGAGAAGGGGAGGCAGCTGATATGTTGTGGGACTGGCAACCAATGTCACAAAACAACATGTGTACTAATTGTTTAATAAGAAACTAATTTGCTCTGTAAACCCTCATCCAAAGCACAATAAAAAAATAAAAAGAAGAAATAAAGTGTAAGATGTGAAGGATAAAACAAAAATAAACAAGAAAAAAAAAAAAGAATTTTAAATGGCATACTATTTATTTTATGCTCCAAAGTATTGTCTATCATAGTTGTAAAATGGGGCTATATTATGATACTACCTCTTACAATTTTTTAAATTAAACTTTTTGAGATAGTTGTGGATTCACTATCAGTTGTAAGAAATAATGCATAGAGGTCCTGGGGTACACGTTACCCAGTTTCCACCAATGGTAACATCTTGCAAAATTATAGTCCAATATCACAACCAGGATATTGGCACTGATATAATCAAGGTACAGAATATTTCCATCTCCACAAGGATCCCTCGTGTGGCCATTTTATAACCGTACCCCCCACCACCACAAATCCCACCTTCTCTCCCATCCATAACCCCTGCCTACACTAATCTGTCCTCCATTTCTATAATTTTGTTATTTCAAGAATGTTCTATACATAAAATCACACAGTATATAACCTTTTGGGATTGGCTTTTTTCACTCAGCATAATTCCCTACAGATTCATCCATTTTGCTGCTGGTATCAACAGTTTGGTCCTGTTTATTACTGGATAGTATTGCATGGTATAGTTGTACCACAATTTATCTAGCCATTCACCCAAAGAGGGACATCTTGTTTTTCCCAATTTGGGGCCATTATGAATGAAGCAGCTTGTTGTTGTTGTTGTTAGTCGCCATTGTGTCGATTCTAACTCGTGGCAACAGCATGTGTACAGAGCAGAACTGCACTCAATAGGGTTTTCAAGGTTGTGACCTTTTGGAAGCAGATTGCCAGGACTGTCTTCCAAGATGCCTCTGGATGGGTTAGAAATGCCAGCCTTTTGCCTAGCAGTCCAGCGCTCAACCATTTGCACCACCCTGGGACTCCTAAAGCTGCTATGAACATTCATATATAGGCTTTTGTGTGAACATACATTTTCATTTCTCTGGGACACATGCCCATGAGTCCAACTGCTTTGTCATATGGTAGTTGAGTATTTAGTTTGTCTACAAAACTGTAAAATTGTTTTCCAGAGTGCCTGAATCATTTTACATTTCCATCAGCAATGCATGAATGATTCAGTTTCTCCACATTCTCACCAGTATTTGGTATTGTCACTATTTTTTATTTTAGCCATTCTGATAGGTATATGGTGATATCTCATTGTTGTTTTAATTTGCATTTCCCTAATGGCTAATGATGTCAAACATCTGTTCACATGCTTATTTTTCTTCAGCATATCAACTTCAGTGAAATGTCTGTTCATATCTTTTGCCCATTTTCTAGTTAAATTGTTTTCTTACTATTGAGCTTTGAGCATTTTTTAAATATATTCTAGAAATGAGACCTTTGTCAGATATATAGTTTGCAAATATTTTACCATAGTCTACAGCTTGCCTTTCCATCCTGTTAGCAGAATCTGGCACAGAGCAAAAGTTTTTAATTTTGATGATGTCCAATTTATGTTTCCTTTTACGGAGCATGCTTTAGGTGTTGAGTCTAAGATCTGTTTGCCTAGCCCTAGGTCCCAAAGATTACTTCTATGTTTTTTCTAAAACTTTCATAGTTTTACATTTTACATTGAATTTTGTGATTTGTGTTTACAAGGTGTCAGGTTTAGGCAGAGATTCATTTATTTTGCTTATGGAGACCCACTGTTCCAGCACCATTTGTTGAAAGCCCACCCTTTCTCCACTGAATTTTTTTAGCAACCTCGTCAAAAATCTGTTGGGTATATTTGAGTGAACCCTTTTTACTTTTAAATCAAACTTTTTTAAAATTGAATGTATGCTTCCAGCAAATCTGCCCTTCTCCATGGGTGAACAGAAGGATTCACTAATGAGGCTCTTAATGTCCTAGCTAGGAGGGACTACAATAGAACGTAAGTTTTAGTATCTACCTTTTTTTAAGAAGAAATGCTGAATATTCATGACTTTACAAATAAAATTAGTAATTTAGTACATTACTTCTGAAAGTTAATTTAGGCACCTCCAATAACGCCATCTTAATATTGTTGTCGTTGCTAAGTATCGTCGAGTCTATTTTGGGTCATAGTGACCCCATGTGACAGAGAAGAACTGCCCCATAGGGTTTTCTAGGCTGTAATCTCATCTGATCAACAGGTCTTCCTCCCATGGAGCTACTGGGTGGGTCTGAACCAGAGCTCTGAACCAGATTGTTCCAGTTCAAACTCCTGCTAAGAATTTGCATTTCCACTCCAGATATACTGAATCAGAATCTACACTTTAACAAGATCCCCTGGTGATTCTTACATAAACATTATTATTCTCTACTAGTGGTTCCCAGAATTAGTCCCTAATCAGCAGCATTAGCATCACCTGGGAACTTGTTAGAAATGCAAATTTTCAGCAGGGTTTCTAATCAGAACCAACCAGTTCTGATCAGTTCGAAGCCCTGGTTTGAATCACCAACACTTCGGTTACAGCCCCATGCTTAAACATTATGCCACCAGGGTTCCTCATCTTATATTACAATCAGCATTACTTCAAATTTATTAAAATATATTAGAGCTGGAGAGCTAGAGGACCAGGTTCAAGACTAAGCAGCCACAAATGATCCCTAAAATCATGCAAGTGGCTTGGTGCGGAAATTGCTGCCACCACCTTTGGACAATAGGTGCAATAATTTGCATTGCTTCTACTTTTAAATCAATAAGTTGATTTAACAGAAACTACTAAATGCCATCCCCTGTGATGATCCTTCCACTTGGCTTCCTCTTTTGTCACTAATGCAAAGTCTGTCCTAGGTTGTTGTAACTGGCAAAACCTCTCTCATGCCTTAGCTGCAAAAGAGACAAAGAAAGAAATCTCTCTGCCTTTTTCATCTTCTATAAGGGGTGTCATTATTTGCTACCCTCAAAACTCATAATGTGGGGCTACTCTCCAAATACTGGAGGAAGAGTCAAATTCTAGTTTAACAAATAAATCATTTGGGGGAGATTAAAGCCAAACAAAATAAAACAAACAAAACTCTGACGACCAGAGATCAATTAAATTAGAATCTCTGGAAGTGGGTCCTGTCATTCCTATTTACTAAAACAAACACTAAAAAAAAAAAAAAAAAAAACCCTCAAAAATCTTGTCCAATGACTGTCCAGAGTTGAGGAACACTACTGTGAACGGCAGAACTTTATTGTCTTATACATTCAGTCAAATCCTGGAGCAGGCTCACAACTGCTTCTTGTCTCATTGTTTCCCCCATTTTTATACAAAAGTAGGCTAGACACTCCTCCTCCCACTACTTGGCAACAGTTGTGGTTAGGTTCATCACTCTAAATCTCTCCATTTTTCTTCTACGTCACTACACAAATCCTAGTTCTATGATGGAGGTAGGCTACCTGCTCTGAAAACATTCTAAGTAAAAATTACCTCAGGAAGAGGGTCTCACAGTGAAGGAAGAGCTACAGCCCAGGTCCCTTGTTTCTCAGTGGACGCAGGACCACATGGCCTATAGCTCCCCACAGGAAATCACTATAAAATTCAACCATCTGAGAAAGTTCCACTCCTGGTAATGGTGCACAAGGTAAATAAGGCAAGCCCTCCAGCTGACAATAATTAGAGATGTTGAACAAATACAAAAATCATCTTTGAAGGCACTGAAGACTACCAAAGACAAAATTCAGAATTTATTTTTGTAGTAAATGCTAAAAAAGTAATTTAAAAAAATCTAGGCCCAAAAATACAATAACTGAAATTGACAACTCCATGAGGAGTTTTAACAGTAGATTATACAAAGCTGAATAGACAATTAATAAACTGGAAGCTATGTCAGAAAAAAAAATAAATAAACATCCTGAAGCTTGGAGAAACAAAAAGATGAAAACAGCATACAGTTACAGCATATACAGTAGAAATGATAGGATACATGAGGAAGGAAGAAGAGAAAGAATGAACAGAGTTGAT
The DNA here is from genome assembly GCA_030035585.1 of Dugong dugon. NCBI lineage: Eukaryota > Metazoa > Chordata > Mammalia > Sirenia > Dugongidae > Dugong > Dugong dugon. The sequence goes on along the minus strand of CM057466.1, from coordinate 106,529,547 downwards.
ATTTGAAGAGGTAATGATGGACAATTGTTCAGAACTGAAGATAGTAAGCCAGAGTCAAGTAGCACCAAAAACCCCATGAAAGAATAATAGAATGAAAATTACATTTATAGCTATCACAGTTAAAACTGCTAAAAGACAAAGAAAACATTAAAAGCAGCTAAAGAAAAAAAAAAGACATTTGCAAAAGGCAACAGTAAGACTGACAGCTGACTTCTCAATGCAACAATAGTAGGTGGAAGACTTATTTCTTAGTAGGGGTCAGGAGAAATAATACTTTTGGTAGGCGTTCTCAATCCTGGCTACCTACTAGAATCACCTGAGTGCCTTTCCAGGTTATCAAAACTCACCCCTAGTCAGTCTCCTTGCCAATCATTCTACTTTGCTATAGTCCATTCCACAAACCACAGTCTCAGAGATCTTACCAATTTGAGAATCTGAGTATTTAACTCCTCTTACAAAACACATCGGAGCCCTGGTGGCACAGTGGTTAAGAGCTATGGCAAGCTACAGTGATTTCCAATGTTCTTAGAACACTGCAAATCCCTTTGTCCCACTCTTTATCTCAACATTCCACACCCACTCAGGCACATCTTACTATTCAGGAAGGCTATTTCTTCTGCATGGAATCTGGGCAAATTCTTCTTCATTCATGGCTCTTCAGCTTGGTGGTCACTTTCTCTGGAAACCACAGAAGCACATACTATCTGTGTGGACTCAATACTCTCTCTTCCCACCTATCTATCCATGCCCCAGCCCCTAAATTAGGGAAAAAGCAACAAAAGAAACCTCTTAGCTATATCAGGAATAAGATGCTGCATTGTAACAACTGCGTTGCATAGCTATTAGCCTAGATCTATGAAGAATGCAAAACTGACTCTGAGTTATTTTTTTGTAATAAAGGCTGATGCACTGAATCTCCAGTAAACTGTCAGAACTTACTGAGTCTTAAATTAAGTACATTTAAACAGCCATGGTAGTCTAATTACTTAGATTAGTATATACAAACCAGAAGAAGGAAGCTGCTCAAGAACAGCCATACTGCTGGTAGAAATACGAGCCAGGCATCAAGACAGCTGACCGAAAACACAATTCAGGGTCATCAAGAAAGTTTAACTGATGTTCATCACACTGGACTTCTGTTCCTCTAGGGAGTACAGGGTCACTATGAGCCGGAATCAACTTGACGGCAACGGGTGGGGAGTTTCTACTGTATTCTTTTTCTGTTCACACTGTAACACATTATAGACTGTAAGCAAATTAGTGAATTGTGACTGACTTATTAGATAACTGGAGCCCTGGTGGCACAGTGGTTAAGAGCTATGGCACAGTGGTTAAGAGCAAAATGTCAGCAGTTCAAATCCACCAGCCATTCCTGGGAAACTCTATGGAATAGTTCTACTCTATCCTATAGGGTCGCTATGAGTCAGAATTGACTGGTTTTATTGGATAACTAACTTTATTTGTATTTCAAGAACTCCAATACAGAAGTCAGCACTACACAATAGTTACTTAGTATTTCCACATTGCATGGCGATGGTTCTCCACATTAGAAATACCTGGGAAACTTTAAAACAGACCCTAGCTCAAAACCCATGCAGACAGATTCAAGGAGGACAAGCCCAAGCAGTACGTTATACAAGTTCTGCGGGTGATTGCAATATTCACTCATGACTAAGAACCAAAAAATGGATTTTTTAAGAGGGCTAAATAGTGCAGAGAACTAAGCAAAGCATCAGGAAATAACAGCATGTGTGGTGAGTAGTCTTCCATGCTTTAAACAGCTGTCATGTTTTACATTCAAAGGAAAGTAAATTTCACACTCATGCATAAATTTGGTAGCTTATAGTTAAAATTAAAGAGAGACAGAGAAATGAATTGGTTGCAGAATGGCATCAATGAAAATGAAATTGTGTCCACTAATAGTGGTCTGGAGGAATAGCTATATATTGTTGCTATTCTCCTATTGTTGGCATAATTTCATTCACCAAATAGCACTTTTATCAGTAATTCAAATAAAGCTGAGAAAGTGAATGATCAGATTAGCTTTATACCACATTATTAAAGAGAAAAAAAAATACTTTGAACAGTACACATAATCATGTTGTACTTGCAACGGTGAACATGAAGTTATAAAACCTAGATTTAGTGTGCACGTTCACACACACACACACACACACACACACACACACACACACACACAAAACCTGTGGCTCTCTAACTCCAGCTGATTCATTTTATTTCCTTTGATTTTTAGTTTCTTGAAGTGTAAATGGGGGTAAAAATTAAATATGCTTTCACAAACACGCTGGGAGAAATATTTAATATGTGTGACATTTTCTCTAAGCTGTAAATGCATGGTACACATAAAATGCAGTATGATTATGTTACTATTAAGAACTCTAAAATTTAACTAAACTTCAATGTGTTTTGCTCCCAGTAATTTTTATTGATAAGCCAAAAAAAAAAAAAATTAGCTAAGCCTTTTGCAACTCCAGTAAAATAGCAGGGAAAATACTTTGTACACGTTCATAAATTGCAACCACCACCAGCAATGACTTCAACAACATGAAAAGAATAGTTTTCTTTATTAAATGAGTTTCTACTCTCTGCTAATAACAAAATATCATATCTTATTCCAACCACTGGCAGGTTCAATATTCTCACTGAGGATTAGTGTAATAATACAAAAATAAATTTCTCAGAATAATCTTAAAACTAATGGGGATTTACGCAAGGAAGTTAATGAAAATGTTCTCTACCTAGAATGCGTTGGCTCTCCAGCCAAAGTCACTATAAAGCTTGAAGGACAAAACATGCTGTGACTAAAGTGACGCAAAAACTATAAAATCAAGTGTGATCATTAAGGTTGTCAACTTGGCTGGGCCGTGATTCTCAATGGTTTGGCAGTTATGATGTAGTCTGGCAATAGTGTAATAATGTGATCATCTCCATGACGGGATGTGCTGTAAGTAGCCAATCAGCTGAAAGCGAGTTTCCTTGTGGGTGTGGCCTGCATCCAATAGGTGGACTTTCTGGTGAGGCTGGCGGGCTTCTGCTCACTCTGGATCCCGCAGTTGGCTCCTGTTCATCTAACTTCTCGTTCTCCGGATTTTAAAGAAAAAAATTTGAGATTTAAGCTAGCAGCTTACCTGCCAATCTTGGGATTCATCAGCCTCTGCAGTCTGTGAGCCAGCAACCTGTCAGCTTACCTGATATCTTGGGATTTGTTGGCCTCCACAGACCCGTGAGCCAGAGGCCTATTGTCTGACCTGTTGATTTTGGGTTCACCAGCCCCTCAGCTGCATGAGTCAGGAGAAGCCTCCAGCCTGACCCACAGACTTGGGACTTTCTTGCCTCTATAACTGCATAAGCCATTTCCTTGATACAAATCCTTGATATAAATCTCTCTCTTTATACAGATATATACATATACACACTTACACATATATACATATACATATATATACACACACACACTTCACTGGTTTTGCTTCTCTAGAGAACCCAGCCTAAGACACCAAGTCTAAAGAAATTATACTATATTCCTTTTTAATTAGTTTGCCTTGTTTGGTAGAAATTACTTTCTCAGTAAAACTACTACTTCAAAATGTATGAAATCTAGAGATCTTCTATAGGTGGTGGGAATATAGGTAACTTTTATTTGTATTGCTTATTTTTATCTTGTAAAAGTTTCATCATGTAATGTAAAATATAAGTTATTTTTACATAAAAGAATGAAATCAAGTCAACTAAATAAAAGACAAAAAAGGAACTGAAATCTTTTACAAAGAATATAGAAGATTTCGCATACACACACATTATGGTGTAAAAAATTTTAGTTTGATATAAATAGGAACAGTTCAACCATACAAATATTTAATTGTCCTACTCAACTTATTATGATCCAAACACAGCAATGGATTACTATCAAAACTACCTGAAAAGGCTGACACCAATGTCCAATACGCAGGCTTCAGATGAAACCATTTTCTTTATGCTATTTTATACTGATCAAAAATATCAACCATTACCATGCTCTCTTGAAAGACATTTATGGAAACTGGGGATGTTGACGTTACAAAGATGTTTGATCCCTGTATGACTTCCCTGTTCAAAATGTATTAATTTCAGTTGTTTAGTCACTTATGAAAGATTTCTCTAAGTACTGGGTATAATCTTTGTTATCTGAGAAAAGGAATGCCATCTTTTACGATTCACTTTCCCAACAATCATCTGTAAATCTATCACGAAAAAAATTGAGATGTGAACCCTTATACCTCATCCCTGATTTAACAGCTTCCCCCAGGTATTACACAGGCATAATCATTTAATATCAAAATCCAGCAAAATGTCTAAGCTTCATTTTCACAGGGAGGCTTATTTTTGTTTTCTTTGTTTTTTCCTTTAAGAACATCAGGCAGGCCCACATCTACACATAGGAATAAAAAAAGAAAAACAATCCTTACTAAAAAACAATTCTTAGTAAGTAGATATTAGTTTCTAAGCATACCTGACACGTCAAACACACAAATACACAACTGCAAATAATGTAATATATAGGGATAAAACAGAAGGTATATAAAACCTTTTCCTACTCTAAGATTCTATGACCCTGTAAAATTTATAGACATAGATACAGGTATAGAAATAGGTGGTATATGTATAGATAGTGTTAAGCATATACATAAGAGTGACCATGAATAAAAAGCCAAAATAAAAATAATTAGAAAGATAAAATAATCTCATTTTATTATATTCTCCATCCATATTTAATGGGAAGGAGGTAAATGACAAAAAAACATGGATACTATCGATCCATTTCAGACAGCACTGCCCATGACATACAATATTGTAGAATGACTAAAGACTTAAATACACCCAATATTACTTCTGCATCTCAAGCCCACCAACTAGGAATTCACATCTGAAATAAAGGTCTTGAAAATTCTTAGTATGTCTTTTGGATGATAAAAATTATTAAGTTGTTTATACATTTTTTCTTAAATATATTTATTATATTTAATTCTTGAAAAATTGGTAATGCATACCATGCAAGATATCATCTCTATTCACAAAATAGTTTCTAGTGATTCAGGAGACCAGAGAAATTTTTAAAGGCTCTCATGCACAAAAAATATACAAGTGTACACACAAATTCCTATTAATGATTGAGCTTCTATAAGGGGATACACTTTTGTAAACATCTCTAACAAACATCTACTCTTCTATTTTCATCAGAGGAAAGCTGCTTTTAACAGGACAGGAAAGCTCAGAAAAGAGTTCAATAACCCAGTCAGAAATGGAGGTGTCTTGAGGTTTTAAAACCAAGGAAGGGAAAAGGGGACAAGCAGTAGATGAATCCACAATCAGTTGGTAAAACAAATGGAGAATCTGCAAATGAGAAAATCCTGAAAGATCATTTAACTTATAAAGTCAGTGCTCATCAAATACCCGCTGTATTTCTCCGCATTTTCCCGTCTCCATTGCAGCCAAGTTAGGGCCTAGTGGCTAATTCTGGACCAACATACTAAGAGGAGAAGTGATTTTGGACTTACTTATTGTTAATACTGCTAACCAAAAGGTTGTTAGCAGTTCAAATTCACCAGCTGCTCCTTGGAAACCCTATGGGGCAGTTCTAGTCAGTCTTATAGGGTCGTCACTATGAGTTGGAATCGACTAAATGGTAATGTGCTTGGTTTTTGGGTTCTATTGTTAATAGTTAACAGTAGGCACTCCATGATCATTTGTTGAATGTGTAAATAAATGAATAAATGTGTGCATACATACCTATATCTATCTATATATATACAGAGAGAGAGATATACTTCATCCTATTATGCAGTGGAAGTGCTCACTTGTCTATGCCAAGAAATTAGGAAGATAGCTACCTGGCCAACCAACTGGAAGAGATCCATATTTATGCCTATTCCCAAGAAACGTGATCCAGCTGAATGTGGAAATTATCAAACAATATCATTAATATCACACTCAAGTAAAATTATACTGAAGATCATTCAAAAGCGGTTCCAACAGCACACTGACAGAGAACCGCCAGAAATTCAAGCCGGATTCGGAAGACATGGAACCAGGGATATCGTTGCAGATATCAAATGGATCCTGACTGAAAATAGAGAAATACTAGAAAGATGTCTACCTGTGTTCTACTGACTATGCAAAGGCATCTGACTGTGTGGATCGTAACAAATTATGGATAACATTTCAAAGAATGGGAATTCAAGAACACTTAATTGTGCCCATGAGGAACCTGTAAATAGATCAAGAGGCAGTCATTTGAACAGAACAAGGGGATATCAGGTGGTTTAAAGTCAGGAAAGGTGTGCATCAGGGTTGTATCCTTTCACCATACTTATTCAACCTGTATGCTGAGCAAATAATCAGAGAAGCTGGAGTGTATGAAGAAGAATAGGGCATCAAGATTGGAGGAAGACTCATCAACAACCTGTGATATGCAGAAGACACAACCTTGCTTGCTGAAAGTGAAAAGGGCTTGAAGCACTTACTGATGGAGATCAAAGACTACAGCCTTCAGTATGGATTATACCTCAACATAAAGAAAACAAAAATCCTCACAACTGGACCAATAAGCAACATCATGATAAATGGAAAAAAGATTGAAGTTGTCAAGAATTTCATTTTATTTAGATCCACAATCAACACCCATGGAAGCAGCAGTCAAGAAATCAAAAGATGCATTACACTGGGCAAATCTGCTGCAAAACACCTTTTTAATGTGTTAAAAAGCAAAGACGTCACTTTAAGGATTAAGGTGCACTTGACCCAAGCCATGCTGTTTTCAATCACCTCATATGCATGTAAAAGCTGGACAATGAATAAGGAAGACCTAAGAAGAACAGTTGCCTTTGAATTATGATGTTGGCAAAGAACATTGAATATACCACAGTCTGCCAGAAGAACCAACAAATCTGTCTCGGAAGGACAGCAGAATGCTCCTTAGAAGCAAGAATGGCAAGACCTCCTCTCACATATTATCAGGAGGGATCAGTCCCTGGAGAAGGACATCATGTTAGTAGAGGGTCAGCGAAAAAGAGGAAGACCCTCAACGAGATAAACCGCACAGTGGCTGCAACGATGGACTCAAACTTGGCAACGATTATCAGGATGGCACAGGACCAAGCAGTGTTTCCATCTGTTGTACATAAGGTCGCTATGAGTTGGAAGCTCCTTGACAGCACCCAACAACCACCACCGTTATCAAGGCACTCTTCTGACACCCACACATACCAAAACCTCATCCTGAATCTGAGTAATATTAAGAAAACCTGTGTAAAATACTTTTTAGTACTCTTGAATATTCATATTGATGTATTTTAATTGACTTCCTGAAACAATGACGTGACGGCTGCGTCTAATATTTATTCAAATCGTTGTTGTTGTTGGGTGCCGTTGTTGATTTTCAACTCATAGCGACCCCATGTGACAGAGTAGAACTGCCCCATAGGGTTTTCTAGGCTGTAATCTGTACAGGAGCAGTTCACCAAGTCTTTTTCCTGCTGAGCCACGGTGTGGGTTCGAATTGACAACCTTTCGTTTAGCAGCTGAGCACTTAAAGTCAGTCTGGAGTTCATACAATGATACTGATGATTGTGACTGTGATGATAATGATGATGATGTCATCTTTGCCTTCACTTTTGCTACATTTATAGAGTCAATAAGCAATGTATTAGGCCATTAATGGTTTCAGTGACCGAATCCTTAGTTTGACTGAACCAGGACAAGCTGGCTATTTGCAATACATGCCCTGATGACTAGATTTAACCAATAAGAAGCCAGAAGAAAACAGGAAAGCAGGCTACGAGATAAACAATGGTGATCAGTATGCTTTTGTTTTGCTTTATTTTTAATAGTGTTTCTAAGTCTCCCTTTCTTTAAAAAACTAGCATCCATGGTACCTTGTGAATTATAATACCTGTCATACAACAGATAAGATGACAAGAGGAACTGGACTACTTTAAGTAGAACCAGTCTATTTTAAATTTTGCAAAAGGAAAACAGTATGTTCACAGAAATAGTGATAATGAAAAAAATAACACAGAATTTAAAGAAACAAGTCTTTTAAGAGTTGTCATTATACTTTTAATGATTTAGTAAGCATATTTTTAAAGAACAGGTGTAAAATTCATGAAAACAATTCCATTTGTTTCTCAAAATTATTTTCCTAAATGGAAGAAAAGCTGATCACTGAGTCAAGACAAATTTCAAAGATGACATTCAAAATTTCTTTAACACTTACTAAAAAGTTCTTTAAGGAGCCTTGGTGTCTCAATGGTTAAGCGCTAGGCTGGTAGCCAAAAGGTTGGTGGTCTGAACCACCAGCGGCTCTGCCAGAGAAAGATGTGGCAGTCAGCTTCCGTAAAGATTACAGCCTCGGAAACCGTAAGGGGCAGTTCTATACTGTCCTATAGGGTCACCTTGAATCAGAATGACTTCTTTAACTTTCCTAAACAGTTGACATATGGACGGACTACACTCAACAAGCTGTACTAGATCCTCTCATAAAACATGTGGCAAAAGCCCTTTCAAATCGCGTAACTCGGAAGCACCCCTGCAAGGGGTTGCGCCAGTGCCTGGAGGGCAATAAATGCTGTAATGCCCTGGTACAGCACTATACTAAGCACTGATTTGTGAAGCAGAAAAGGTACATTAGAATATTTCATCATAAATTATGTTTTCATTTCATAATTATCCCTGATGCAATCAGCCTGATACCCAGGCCTCTTTTCACCTTAGCACACTGCAAAACTCAATTTTTGCAAGCATAAGTTCTGTCCATAATAAATCAAATATCTATGCATATTTAGAATTATTTTTAGTTTTGGACATAAACCCTAGAGAATCCTTACATGTCCTTGGAATCAAAAGTAACATTTGGAAAAGTTCATAGTCTTGAGTCCATAAGTTTAAGGACATGCATCAAGTATAAAAATAAAATATTTTTGTTTACATAAATCTTCTATGAGTTTGGAGTATACTTTTTTTTTTTTAAAGGCATACACGGTTACAAAAAGTAGTGTTTGCTTATAGCTTTACTATCTTAAGGGACCCACTTACTTCTTAAGCTTTACAGAACAGTTAGTGTGAACTTTTGCCATGTGAATTCACCATTCTGAATCCTAGAATATTCTAAACAGAAAAGTCTCTAATGTTTTTTGAATGAATTATATTCTCCAAAATAGTCAAGGTGAATTTAATATTTTGATTTACAATTAAAGCAAAGTAAACCTGTTTCAAGGAACACACTTGGAATTTTACATTTTCAAGTAGAAATGGAAGATAAAAGCAGTCAATCTGCATATAAACATGCTTTTGTCATTTATATGAAAGCTGTCCCTTAAAAAGGTATAGCTCTAAACAATGAAAATAGAAAAAGACTCATTGAAAGTGTAAACATACATTTGCACATACAGTAGGCAGAAATGGTGTTCTAAAATGACATTTCAAAGGCAGTCAATGCCACAGTTACCCAGGAGGCACTCAATGCTCTGTCACTGGTTCCTGTCTTGTAATCAGTTTCCACATTCAGTTTTTATTTTATGAAATCCTAGAAAGCTCGGATGGGGGAGTAATCCAATGAGCTCCCACAGCCAAGCACGCAGGAGTGCAGTTCTCATGGTTGTATGTCTTGCTGTCATTTTCAGGTACACTGTGTCTGGAAGCACACACACATCTCCCCGGGGGCTCAAATCATACATTAGCTTATGATCGTCTGAGGTGTTAAGACGCAACTGGGATTTCAAGAAGCCAGAGGGCAAGAAAGATGAACAAGCACACTGACCAGAGCAAAGGGCGTCAAAGGTCAGTCGTGAAGATGATTCTAGCCCGGGGTTCTGGTGCCGCAGCCACCCACTTCCTTGGCTGACAGCTGTTCAGGTGACAAATTTGAGCACTTCATCCCAGGGGTCCAGGGAAGTAATCAGCGTCTAGACAAACGCAGTTTTGCACGTGGTTGTTCCTTCTCTCCCTGGAAAAGAACGAGGCTCTTTCTTCTCCCCAAGCAAAGCCTCTGAAGCGTGGCTCAGGGTCTGAGCCCAGCGCCTGCACCCTCTTGTCCCGAGAAGACGCACAGGGGCGCACAGGGGCTCCAGACTGGTGGCTGTGTTGTCACCCAGCTTCGTCCTCCCGGCTCTTAAAGCCTCCCAGGATCCTAAAGATTGTCAAAGTTCAAGAATAGGTCCCTTGAGTCTTTGGGGCTCAGCCTGCACCGTCAATGCGAAAGGGAGCTGAGGCAGCTCCAAAAGCCAAGTCGGCCGGTTTCCTTTCTTCCTCCCCCGCTACACCTGCCTCCAGGTATCACAACTCCGACAAAGCGACTTCTAGAGGCATGGGGACCTTCCTACTTTTGGAGGACCCTGCCGCACCTTTTCAGTTCTTTAACGATACAGCTGTTTTTACTTCATGAAAAACTTACGATATTCCTCCTCCCTTCCCTCCCCTCTCCAAATGAGGGTGTCTATCCTTTCAACAGAGGATGCAAGGGGCTACTTTGCCCCAGGATTCCGGAGCTTCGCATAACTGGGAACTATGAGAACAGTGAAGTGTAGTGACAGCCTGGGAATCCGGAAAACGGGCACTTTCTCCCCGATCGCATTTCTCTTCCCGCTCATAGACCCGACTGCCCGGTGGGTTTCTGCTGCTCACCTTAGCTCGCGTGCTCCGGAGGCTCCCGTTCCCCCGTCCGGCCCGCACCCAGGTCCTCGGGGACCCTCATTGGGCCCCTTTTACCTACTGGTCTGATCACTAAGCAAGTGTGGAGCCCCCCCGGGTCTACACTTCCTCTCTCCCAAGTCAGGCCGAGCAGCTCTCAAGAAGAAACTAGGCGAAGAGCCCCATAAACTTTGCCGCGGCGCATCCTCCGCGTCGGCGTGCACACCTGCCCGTACATACCTGCGTGCACACGGGCGCACGCACGCACGTCTGGGGGCATACTCATGGCGAGAAGCCGGCTAGCCAGCAAGGCTCTGGAAGCAGGGAACCTGCTCGACACTGCCGGCGGGGACGCGCGGCGCGGGGAGAGCAGCAAACGGGAATTTCCAAATGGGCTGGGGAAACGGGAAGCAGAAAATGGTGATTCTAAAGACATCCCCGTGAGCGGCTGCAGCTCCCGCCGCGGAGTCTCCACCGGCAGGCGCCCACTTTCCCATAAGAGACCATAGTAGATGGCTTGTCTGTAAATCCCCCAGACACATTCATCTCTGGCACTGACAGTTCCCTTCGTCCACTGGACTTTCCGGTCCGGGTCCAGAGCAGGCGGCGCACGCGGCGACCCCGCCCGGCTCCAGAGCCCCAACGCAGGTGCGGCGTCCCCCGCCCGGCCCCGGAACCCCGAGGCAAGCGCGGCGCCTCCGTTCCTGGCCCCGAAGCCCCCAAGCAGGTACGGCGTCCCCATCCCTGGCCGTGGAGCCCCCAAGCAGGTGCGGCGCCTTCATCCCCGGCCGAGCAACAAGGGGGCGGCCGCTACCTCTGGCCCTGGCTCCGCGCTTGCCACCCATCCCCGCCGCCCGCCGCGCCAAGGCGCCCAGTGAAGGAGACAGGCGGGTGCCACTCACCCCCAGCTTCCTGCTGCGGAGCTTCACGTAGCCCTGCTTGACTATGTCGTTAAAGTTGGAGGCCATGGCCAGTGCGTGCGGGCTGCTGCGCTCCGAGCGGTGTCCCCGAACGAGAACCGCGTCCGCCGGCCGGCCCCGGGAGCTCGCGCAGCGGACGCCGCCCGCGCTCCGCGAGCTCCGCCGCCGGGGCCGCGAGTGGCAGGGCCGCTCGGACGGAGTGCGGGCCGGGCCGCGAGCAGCGCCGCCCTCCGAGCCGGTCCGCACCTTCGCCCCCGCGCGCCGAGCGCCGCGGCCCTCGCCCTGCCGCCCCCGGCAGCACCCACTGCGGCGCCTAGCTCGCGGCGCACAGCTGGCCCGAGCGCACCGCGCGCCGGGTGCGGGGAGGGGCGGGGCGGGCCGAGTGGCGGCAGCTCCCCCACCCCCACCCCGCTCCGGCCGGCGGCCGACGGGCTGGGGGATGTTCCGAGGCGCGCGCCATCCCTCCCCCGCCGTCTTCCCGGGCCGCTACGACCGGCCAAGCCTCCGCGCGCCCGGGCGGGCTTCTCAAGGAAACGCCGCGCCTCATTCCGGGCGCCCATTTCCACTCCCAGCTGGACCCCAGGGCAAGGGCGGAGGGGACACATCCACAGAGGAGACAGTCGTTTATTTCAGTGACCGTGGGCACAGTGCCTTTTATTTCCAAACACACGGCCGCTCCAGACTCTGCCCCTTTAGGAACTGTGTGCCTCAAAGCCAAGCCCTGCCCGGCGCACACAAAGAGACCGACCGTGCGCATGTGTCCAATCCCTCTGCTGCCGGAGAGCAAGCGTCAGGCGAGGCAGCCTGGCGCCCCTCGCGTCGGGGGAAGCAGCCAAGACCCGAGGGGGTTGATTTATGCGTCCGTTCTCGTTCACTACCACGAAAAGTGCCGCGTGGCTTTTCATCTTATCGGGAAATGGAGACCATAGTTATTAACGGTTCATGCGCATGATTTCTTGAGATGTGCAACTTATAAAAACAAAAGAAGGAACAACTTTCTCTTAATGTAGGAAAGCGTGGCATTTAAAAGTAGGCTTTTCCTTTTTGTAAAGGAATTTTGTTTTTAAAATTTTTTGTATCATTTTTATAAGAGTCAAGGGAAGATAGGATGTATTGAATTTTGGCTGGAGGCAATATATGGATTTTTGCTATAGGCAAGAACACTTAGCACCTAGTAGCTAAGGATGTTTCTAAGAAAAAAAATATAAAGATTCAAGATTTTATAAGTGACTCCCTTATTTATAAAGAGCTTTTATTTAATAAAAGTTCCAAAGCTCATATTTATTTCTGCTTGTTATAGCAGGCAGTATTTTTCCATGTTTTCAATTAAATTCCTTATTTTTTTTTGGGGGGGGGGACATAATATTAAGAAGAAACTGAACTTAATTGAGGGGAGAAAAGCATAAAACACTGAAGGACAAAGTAGCAAGTCCCCTCACCCAAATGGGCATCCCAGCGGTAATCTCTGTCCCACCACTGGCAATAGTTTCTGCCTAGAGCCCATAAAACACAATGGAAGCTCTACTCAACAGCACACTCTTCATATTCATTCATGGTTGTAGCAAATATTTTTTTGTGCTGCCAAGTACCAGACTCTGGGGCAGATACTTAGAATGATATGACAAGGTCCTTAGGGCTTTCCCTCTGGAATGAGCTCAAACTCTCATCTTCCCAGGAAACTTGAATAAATTCCCTAGTTCCCTGATGTGACTCACCTCTTCCAAATGCCTGTGGCTTGTTGTCTATTCCACTCGTTTGTTACTTTTCAATATCCTATATGGCTAGTATTTCTTTTCCTTTTTTAATATGAAGGATGTTTTAGATTTGCAGGATGCTTTAGTCCTCTTTGCAATCACATATGTCAAGCAAAGCCACCTGCCATTTAATAGATGAGGAAACTGCAGCTCAGAGATAGACGTTCAGATGTAAATTCTCAACGTCAAGATTGGCTTTGGGTCTATGATAATTTCCATAACCACTAACTTCTACCATCTTTAATAATATGTTTCCACAAGTCAGTTGTAAGATCTTTAAGGCAGAAATTCCTTTTTGTCTCAACAACAATCTCAATGCTTACGTAACACACAGGTATGATGGTAACTGTGACTTTCAAAGAATATATAAAACTGAGTGCGCCTTTGCTCATATGCATATGAAGATCTGTAACACCCTAATGTAATTTAAATATTCATCTATGCTTACTGTTCATTTTTAGATTTTTATATATACTTTTTTCTGTAACAAGTACTCTCTCCCTCTTTCTTGGACCATTTGTTTGTTTCCCATTTCAAAACATTATTTGTCCTATAAATTTTCCCAATTCTGGTTTAGTTGATTGTATCACCATGGCATCATTTAATGAGTTCACTTAAGCTTCACATTTCCTGTTAACTCCTAGTGTGACTTAGAAGTTTGATTACATTCTTCTTCTCCCTCCACCAAACAAGAATAATTCATAAAAGATGTTTATATCCTACTGCATCACATCAAAAGGAGCAAAATATCTGTTTGTCCCATTAATTAGAGAGTTCAAGTATTGTCAGCCTGATCCATCCATTATAAAGTTCTCCATCAATCTTGCACTAATGATTGTTTCAGCCACCCATGACCATTGGGTAGATGCATTATTTCATGACTGTCTTAGTTGTCTAGTGCTGCTATAACAGAAATACCACAAGTGGATGGCATTAACAAAGAGTTTATTCTTTCACAGTCTAGTAGACTAGAAGTCCAAACTCAGGGTGTCAGCTCCAGGGGAAGACCTTCTCTCTCTGTCGGCTCTGGAGGAAGGTCCTTGTCATCAATCTTCCCCTGGACTAGGAGTTTCTCTGCAGAGGGACCATGGGTCCAAAGGGCGCACTCTTCTCCTGGTTCATTTCTTGGTAGTGTGAGGTCCCTCTCTCCACTCACTTCCCTCTTCTTTTATCCTTGTAAGATAAAAGGTGGTGCAGGCCACACCCCAGGGAGACTCCTTTTACACTGGGTCAGGGATGTGACTGAGTAAGGGTGTTACATCCCACCCTAATCCTCTAGGATTAGGTTAACATAATCAAACCTTGCCTTATTAACCAGAGGCACAGATAAGGATTTACAACACACAGGAAAATTGTATCAATCACAAAATGGAGGACAACCACACAATACTGGGAATTATGGCCTAACCAAGTTGACACATATTTTGGGGGGAGACAATTCAATCCAAGACAATTAGGGATTGTGAATTTGGGATTTTCTAATTTGACCTTCTTCCAGAATTTGCTGTCTTTTTCCTTAAAACAAAATCAAAAAACACTTTCTCTCACAAATTAACTGATTGCTCTGAAACAGATTCCATATAAGAAACATAAGGTATGAAATCTTTATCAGGCAGCCTCTAAGCTGGACTCCAAAGATCCCCACCTCTTAGCATTACGCCTTCGGAGTGAGGGCTGGTCTGACTGACAAACTTCTAATGAATAGAACATGGTAGAAGTGATGGAATGCCCTTCCTGTGTTAGGTTATAAAAAGAACGTGTCTTCTACTTAGAGCAATCTCTATCGGATCGCTTGCTCTGAGGGGAGCCAAATGCCAGGACATGAGGCCCATAATCTTCTGATGCCCTTTGACATCTGTATGAGATGGATCTAGAATGGGATCCTCCCTAGTCAACCCTTGGGATGACTGCTCCCTGAGCCAGAACCACCCAGCTAAGCTGCTCCTAAGATTCCTGAACAACAGACAATATATGTTTATTGTTTCCATCTTCTGTCTTTTGGGTAATTTGTCATGAGAAATGGATAACTAAAACAGATTTCGGTATCTGGAAGTGAGACATTGCCTTAGCAAAAACCTGAAATGTGGGAATGTCTTTGGAATCCATCAGTGGGCCTTGAGAAGGGAGTTACTGAAAAGCTAAAGTAACTTTGAACATAGTTTGTCAAATTTTGGACTTCAGGACACTGTGTGTGAGATCTGGCAAGAAAGTGAGGAAAATAATACTGGAACACAGAGAAAGGAGTTTTCTGGTTATGTAGTGGCAGGAAGCTTAGTAATACTGTTGGCTGCAACTATGTGGAAACTAGAAAATGTATCTAATGATCTAGGTAGGTTTTCCAAACAAAATGTTAACAGTGAAATCTGTTTCTTTTTCCTGCTTAGAAAAATGCAAGAGGAAAGAGAGTTGAATTGCATTTCTTTTCTTGTTTATCTTTAACATATACCCACAGCTAAAAAAGTAGTACAGGTTTTTTAAAGTTAAGTCAATTCCCGTTGTATCTTTATACAGACACAGTCCCATTCCCTAGAGTCAGCCACATTGAAAAAGTTTTATTTATCTTTTGTTATTTAATAGTTTCTCCACATTGTTAAACTATATGCTTGTAATACTGTTTCTTGATTTTTTAACTGAAGAGTTTACCTGGTATCGATTTTCTTTGCGTATAAACGAGCATTTGGCTCAGTTACACCACACCCCTAATAACACTCTCCTCCCTCCTACTAGTACTTCCTACACTGTTTATTTCCACTATTGTTTCACTGTGTTACCTTAAAAAATAGTTTAGACATTTATGTATTTCTTTCTTATCGTTGCATCTCATTGCCTCCCTACTGTCTATTGTTTTTGTGTGCTGACAAGCCGATTCAGACTCCTGGTGACCCTACAGGACAAAGTAGAACTGCCCAATAAGGTTTTCTAGGCTGTAATCTTTATGGGAGCTGATTGTTAGGTCTTTTCTCCCAAAGAGCTGCTGGTAAGTTCTCACCCTGACTTTTCAGTTAGCAGCCCCACACTTAACCATTGTGCCATAAGGGTTCCTTCTACTTTTTATTATGAGTATATTGATGCTATGGCCCGTCCTTCCAGCTCTACTCCCCAAGGACCCATGCTTCCCAACTTTTGTCAGCTATAGCTTTTATTACTTTTAATTAATAAAATTACTTTTCTGTAATCAAGATGAAGTCTTTACTGCTTATTCTATTGGTTTATACTAAACCAATGTACTAAATGGAAATGTTTCATTATAAAACTTAGTTTAGAATTTCAAAGCTCTGGTTATTAATCGGTATTATCATTAATATATAGGACTAATAGACATACTTGCAAGACATGATTTGAGAAACGTAGACACTATTTAGTCAGCTGGAGTAGCAAAGATTTCTCCTTAGTTTTTAGCTAGAAATGTCCATTTTTACAAAGCCAGTAGTTTGTTTACAATTCTATAGGGGCTTTTGTTTTAATCCAGAGCTTTTTTCAATAATGGGATATTTTAAAGTATTTAAAAATAATCCTGCCGCAGTCGAGTCGATGCCAACTCACAGCGACCCTATAGGACAGAGTAGAACTGCCCCATAGGGTTTCCAAGGAGCGGCAGGTAGATTCAAACTGCCAACCTTTTGGTTAGCAGCCAAGCTTGTAACCACTGTACCACCAGGGCCCCACAGCAGATACAAGGGAACCAAAAATAAGGGAAAATTCTTTTTCAATTAGGAATCAGGACACACATGATCCATTTGAACAGAAAACACCACAGAGAATGATAGTTGGGGAAGCTCTTATCTCGGAGTCCCACACCCCCTGAGGGCTGACTTCCTATTAGGACATTGTAGACACTGTATTTACAGATCTGTCTCACTCATGATAAACTTTTTAACACTCCTGTTCTGTCTCTAATAGCTTCTTTAAAAAATCTTTGGTGCTAACTCTTACATATGATATTCAGCTTCTCTGTTTCTCAAAGGCATCATTAATCTCTGCCACTCACATCTCATCTCTGAAACCTTATCTATTGTAGAAACAGCATGAGCATCAGAGCAACACACAATCTAACTTCCAGGAGCCTCGGTTTTCCCCAACTAATGCAGGTGGATATTAATAAATCAGAGATGTCTGTTAATATTAGGTGGCATGATGTACTAAGCACAGTGCCCATCAAGCAGATAGCAATAGTCTTCTTCTAAAAGAATTTCTTTTTGGTATAAGAGTTTACCTTCTCCAAATTTCTAGCAATATTCTATCTTGGATCACAGACAGACCATCTCATGCCCATGTAGTCACAATTCTGCTCAGTATTTTTCAACTTAGGGTGACAGATAAACTGTTTTGTTTAAGTAGTTGAGAGTTATTTCAGTCTAACGACCAGTTGAAGTAATTTTTTTTGTTATTGTTGAATAGGAAAATTGTATAATTCACTAATTATACAATTAGTAATTAATCGCAGTTAAAATGGTTCTTCTAGTTGAGGCCCAACTATTGTATACTCAGATCTTTTAATACTATTTAGTAAATAAACCTTACGAACATTAGTATAATAAACAAATCTTTTAATATTATAGAGAGAAATTATGGTTAAAATGACAGAGACATAGCTTGAAACTGGATAGAGACTGTACAATTGGAGGTCACATGCTCTCACTGAGGGTCTTATTTCTGCAACCTGCAAGCTCTTTAAACTGGGAAAGCCTGGAAAGTCATTTATCTTTTCCAATCTCAAGATTCTTTGGTAAAATTCAAGTGGGTATTCTATACAAACAAAATGTTCCATAGAATTGGCATGATGATCAAATAACATTTAAATGAAAGCACTATAACCTTAAAGCACATTCTAAATCTGTTCTATTACCTATACCTTCAATTATAAAAAATTATTTGAAAAGCATTGTCATGATATAAGAAAGTGAACCTTAACTTCACCAAAGACTGCATTTAACTCTCTAAATAGCATACTCAGATAAACATCATAAATATCTCCTTGTCCATGTGGAGAAAAAAATCAACACATACAGTACAGGGCCCTGAACATACATAGCTACCTAAATAAATAGAAATAGTTACTGCAAGGATGAAAAAGCAACTTATAGAGGGTATTTCTGACACTTTTTTTTTTAATAAAAGAAATATTGATTCTAATGAAAGATAAAATCTATTGTGAAAGATGAACTCTATTGTATTAAAATAGAACTGGATAAATTAAGGAACAAATGTAAGGAAACAAGATGGTAGCTCAAAACCTTCCTTTGAAAGAATGAAAGTCAGAATCCTCCAAGCAGAAGATTAAGCAGTGACTTGAGGACCATTCCAAGAGCAAATAGGAAAAGGCAGAATTTTTTCTTTCCTCTGCGGACAGCCCAGCATATGTAAGGCTGAACGGCACCATCTCTCTGGCTTAAATGAGTCATAGGAGATTTCACACCATGGGCACCAGAGAAGGCCCTGGTTGGTCATGACTCAGAGGGGCAACTTCTCACCAAGGTTTCACAAACCCCCAATGACTTGCTTTCCCTCTTCAATCCACTCTCATTGCCACTGCAATTCAGTCAACTAAAAGAGACTCAGAAAACCTGTTAGGGCTCATCTTGCTCATGGCCCCTGAATTTCACATATCAATTGGAAAAGGTTCCTCTCAGAATACAAGGAAATACCAAGTGTATTATATAACAATTAATTTAGGCAATAGGAGGAAAAATGGGATAACTGGGAAACATCTATGGAAGTACCTGGCCATTCAAAAATATTCTGAATTTATGCCATCATATCAGATCCACTGCAGATAATTAAGGAAAGAACAAGTTCATTTTTTTTCTGCTTTTTTGAGTTTATTTCACTATTATTTGAATATGAGATCTCCTTAAGATTAATTTTAGGTCTCTATCACATTAGTTCTGTGAAAATGATCGGAGATTAAAAATAGTCTATACAGCAAGCATAGAAGATAAAAGACAAAGGATTACAAAGGTGAAAGAATTAATGCCAAAAACATAAATAATAGCTTTTAAAGTATAAATTTGGACTGTTTCATTAAATATATATCATACTTCATATCTTACAAACCTGCAATGTGTCCACTGAGACATTTCTAAATTTGAATGTGATTATAGCCTCGGATATATTAACTGTCTCAGTATATACAAAACAGCGAAAATGTGCAGTAAAATTATATGACATAAAAATATAACTTGGCAAAGGCATACAAATAAACAACATTTACAATAATCAGCAACAAAACTATAAATTAATAGTAAAATACAGAGCAAATCCCCAAAATCCATTTTTTACAACTACTTTAATCAAAGATTTTTTTGGCCAAAGAAGTAATTAATTAAATTTCAGCAGGCTATTTAAAATATATAGTGAAGAGACAACTACATAAAAATGTTATAGACCGTGTTCAACGCTTTAATGATAAATTCTTTGTTGTAAGTGATGTGTACTAAAAAATAAGATAATAAATAATATGTAACATATTGAGTGTACTAGCTCTGGTGGCACAGTGGTTAAGAGCTCAGCTGCTAACCAAGAGGTTGACAGTTTGAATCCACCAGCCACTCCTCTCCTTGGAAACCCTATAGGGCAGTTCTACTCTGTCATGTAGTGTCGCTATGAGTCAGAATCAACTCAACAGCAGCATATGCATATGTCAGGAACTCATATAAACACTTCAGATGTTTTAACTAATTTAATCCTTACAGAAACCTTGCAAAGTATTATCAGCATTCTACAGATGAAGAGGAGTCCCTGGATGATGCAAACAGTTAATACACTCAGCTGCTAACTGAAAGGTTGCAGGTTCAAGTCCACCCAGAGGTGCCTAGAAAGAAAGGTGTGGTGACCTACTTCCAAAAAAATCAGCCGTTGAAAACCCTATGGAGTTCAGCTCTACTCTGATACACATGGGTTTGCCATGAGTCAGAGTCAACTCTAAAGCAACTGGTTTACTGATAAAGAAATGGAGGTACAGAGGGGTTAAGTAACCTGCCTCCAAATACAGTTTCAGTATAAAGGAGCTGTCTGGCTTTGCAATTTATGCTGTTGTAGTTTTTCTCCTCAAGAATAGAAATAAACTAATTACTCAACTGAAAAACTGTTTAAGTTAAGGAAAACAGAAGGATTATTACATCAAGTGTAAGAAAAGAATCCCTAAATAGAAAAATAATAGTAAAATTGATTAACCCAAGAGCTTATTTTAGTAAAATTCTGATGTAATCACAAAAGGAGCTAAATTATAAATAAACTTGGCTAGACTGTAAAAACCTTAAATTTAACTGTAAACAGAAGGGGGCAAGATATTCAAAATACTTCTTGCAACATCTTCATAGGATGTGCTACTTTGTTCTTGCAGGAGAAATGAAATAGGTTTTGTTATTAAAAGATTACCTGTTGCTGTCAAGTCAATTCTGACTCATAGCAACCCTATAGGACAGAGTAGAACTGCCCCATAGGGTTTCCTAGGCTGTAATCTTTACAGAACTACATAGCCATATCTTTCTCCCATGGAGCTGCTGGTGGGTTTAAACCATCACTCTTTTGGTTCGCAGCAGAGTGCTTAACCACTGTACCACCAGGGCTCCTTTATTAAGAGATTAGGTAGCTGCTGAAGAACACACAACTGATCAGCAATATGGTAATACAGGACTCAAAAGCATTTGAGTGCAAAATCTGAACTATACTATATTTGCATTATATCAAACTCAGTGTTTTCCCATGTAGGGTGAATTTGAACAGTCTCAGGGATCAGCTTCTTAAGGTTCACAGGACAAGGAGGAACAAATGATCTCAAGAACAATGAGGAAAATTTGCTTATACCTATAGGCTCATAAAATACTGTACACAGCAATGGTTGAAGAATCATTATTGAAGAACAGAATGTGGTTGTGTGTCAACATGGCGTGTCCAACTCAAAGATATACTTTCTTCCCAAATGGCAGATCTATAATATTATAAAAAATCTAACTACTACCCCTTCCTGGGATCTCAACTTAAATGATGTGTTTTCTTGAGGCTGACAGCTCTCTGCTGTCAGGCAAAAATCAATAATTTCTTTACACTGTATAATAACCACTATTACTGAGAAATGCATAGGTTTAATATTTTCTAATATAATCATTGGCTTACATACCAGCTAAACACTAAACTGAGCGCTCCATTAGAACAAGAACAAGGTCTAATTTGCTTTTTTATATATAAGTTTAGCATGGTGACTTGAATAGAATAAATGCTCGATAAAATTTGAAAAATGAGTCAATGTGGGAACAATTTTATAGTCAAGTAAGTGATAAAAAAGAAATATCAAATAAGACTATGACATCCTGAATAAAAGTCAGAGAGATCTGAGGATAAATATTAGATTCTAATGTCTTCTTTTCAAGTGAAGTTGAGATTTGACAAAGTTTTGAATACAAGGTGAGCAACAGGATTTGGTTTCTGGTACATAGCTTAATGTAGAATAACACAGATTCTGCTCTAGGGCCAGAATGCCTTTTGTGAATACCCTATGTCATAATGTGCGAATAGCGTGCACCTGCTGTTTGTTTCCCAGCAGCACCCTCCCCGCTAGGGATTTTCATCAGCACCGCTATGCTCCTCAATTATCGACTATCTTGTTATCCAACATTTTGCATATATGACAATAGTAAAAAAGAAAAAGAAAAAAAAACTACTCTCCCACTACTTTGTGCATAATGAGGAACCCAGGCTAAAGGGGGAGGAGGAGGAAATGAGAAAGAAAAAGAAACCATCCTTCACTGAGTGCCTCCTTTTTCCAGATACTTCAAATATGCCTTCTCGTTTAATCCTCCTTCCAATCTTACAAGAAGAGTATTATTATTTTAAACTAAGTGATCGTTGTTGTTGTTGTTAGGTGCCATTGAGTTAGTTCCAACTCATAGTGGTCTGTGCCAGCCCCAAAATAGTAGGTATGTTTGAGCCCATTATTGCAGTCACTGTATCAATCCATCACATTGAGGGTCTTTCTTTGTTTCCCTCACCGTCTACTTTACCAAGCATGGTATCTTTCTTCAGGGAGTGGTCCCTCTCAATAACATGTCCAAAGTAAGCAAGACAAAGTCTCACCATCCTTGCTTCTAAGGAGCATACTTGTCTGTCAGTTTGTTGTACTGTGGTGGCTAGCGTGTTGCCGTGATGCTGGAAGCTATGCCACTGGTATTTCAAATACTAGCAAGGTCACCTATTGTGGACAGGTTTCAGTGGAGCTTCCAGACTAAAACAGACTAGAAGGAAGGACCTGGCAATCTACTTCTGAAAAAAGAATTAGCTGGTGGAAACCCTATGGAAAACTAACTGATAAGGAAACTGAACTGAATTTAGCTGAGTAGCTGGGCCAAGATCCCCATTTGTCTATCTCACTCCATGCTATATGATTTCCTTTATGTCACACTGTCTTCCTAAGTGTACTGACTCTGGAGGAAAGGAAGTCCATGTGGGGCCTTCCTATGTGGTTTAATGTAGTCCAGAGCTCTGCAGAGGACTAGTGTAGGGAGACTACAAGAGAGGGGCTCTCCTGGGCTCTCTTTTTGTTCTCCACCTTCTGGGATGAACCACAAAGATAACTGAATTCACCAGACTCCTGGTGCATACATGAGTGGTACTTCATACCTCCTCCAGGGGTGAGGGAAACACTTAACTCCACTGTAGTGCTCACCTACACCTTTAGTTCCTGTGAGGCATCATCAAGTTCACTGCCTTCTTAATAATTCTCATATATATGACCTCTCAGCAACACCTCATTGTTTCAATCAAATCTAAATGTTAATGATAAAAGTAATATAAGTATAGCATGAATATCTGAACCTGGGCAAAAGAAAGAGAATGTATTAATCATTGCATATCTGGGAAAACTACAGAGAAGTGGGTGTGACATTGATTGTCATAGGGTCAAGTCTGTCTTATCAGAGCAGAGACTGAAAATACTATTTCAAGTTGTCAGGAGAATCCCAGGTGTAAAAGATGAGCAGCAATCAACTAGGAGAATAAGAAGTGGAAAGTTTGGTGGTGGGGACGGGGAAGGGGCATTGGCATAACTTTCTCCTGTTATATTTTTCATTGTCTTTCTTGAATTTCAATATCTGTAAATGAATTCTATGCATTTGAATTGTTGTTGTTGTTCCTGTTGTGGGCAGTCAGTAGATTTACCCATAGCGACCCTGTAGGAGAGAGTAGAACTTCCCCATAGGATTTCCTAGGCTGTAATCTTTATGGGAGCAGATCTGTAGGTCTTTTCTCCCACAGAGCCACTGCTGGATTTAAAACAACTATCTTAATGTTAGCAGGGAAGCCACATGGAATATTTTGTCACATAATAGAGATTCCATAAACATTTATTTAATTGAACCTATATTCAAGGACAGAAGCATTCAACATTTAAGCATTTGTAGGTGGATACATCTTATACCAGAAGCATTAAATTTTAGTGAAAAAAAACAGAGTACTTTAATGTTGCTAAATATTTAAGTGTGCTCTGAAGGTTGTCTCTGAAAGCCCATTACTGCTTTCTTTAAAAGAGCTGCAAATTGTAAATGCATTTAGCCTTGTTGTTCTTCCCAATGAAAATATGATAAAAAGGAGTAAGGCGTTCCATTTTATAATGAAGATAAGGATTTGTCATTTGACTACAGTCAATGTGGGAAACAAATTCAAAATGCCATCTTCCCTTTTTGTTTTTAACTTGCTCTGCAATGTCTTGCAAGTCTGACTCTAAGAAATGGAACTCATGTTAAGATAAAGAACACTGAAACATGGGTGAGGGGAGAGGGTGGTAGAAATGGTGGGATACTGAGCTGAGGGTTTAGGAGAGGTCCTGAAAGAAAGATTATAGTTGTTACATGCCGTTGAGTCAATTCTAACTCACAACTACCCTACAGAATAGAGCAGAACTGCCCCATAAGGTTTCCTAGGCTGTAATGTTTACAGGAGCAGATCTCCAGATCTTTCCTCCCATGGAGCCTCTAGTGGGTTCCAACAACTGACCTTTCAGTTAGGAGCTGAGCACTTAACCACTGCACCACCAGGGCTCCTTGAAAGACAGACTGTTTCAAGTCTGGGCAAAATTGTGAGGTAGATGTTCATGCTCACAACAGTAGTCAAAATATGTGCCTGTTCCAAATTATATTTCCAACTGCATAATTTTGATCAACACACAGCAAAAAACTTCATCTTTAGAAGGCCTTTCTTGCACTCACTCATAGCCCCCTAAAGCTGCTGTCTCGTTGCTCTGCTCTTTTTTTATTTTTTTTATTGTACTTCAGGTGAAGGCTTACAGAACAAATAGTTTCTCATGAAACAGTAGTACACATGTTGTTTTATGACATTGGTTAACAACCCCACAACATATCAACCCTCTAACTTCTCAACCTCTTTTTTTTTTTTTTTTTTTGGTGAAAATACACATAGCCAAAGATACACCATTTCAAAAATTTCTACATGCACGGTTCAGTGACATTGACTGTGCTCTTCCAATTGTGCTGTTATTCTCACTTAAGATCAAGGCTTACAGAACAAAATAGTTTCTCATTTAACAGTTACTACAAATGTTGCCCTATGACAATGGTTAACAATCTCACAACACATCAACAATATCCTTACTCAACCTTGTGTTCCCTATCACCAGCTTCCTTATCCCCTTCTGCCTTCTGGACCTTGTCACTGGACTCCTGTACCTCGTTAGTAGGGCTGTCCACTCCCAGGCTGAACAGTGAAGCTCGGAGGTAACTTCGCCACTGAGCTAAAAGGGTGTCTGGGGGCCATCCTCTCGAGGTTTCTCCAGTCTCCTTTAGGCCAGTAAATCTGGTCTTTTTTGTGTATGTGAGTTAGAATTATGCTCTACATCCTTCTCCAGCTCTGTCCAGAACCCTCTGTTGTGATCCTGGTCAGAGCAGTCAGTGGTGGTAGCTGGGCACCATCTAGCTGTACTGGACTCAGGCCGGTAGAGGACTTGGTAGCTGTGGACAATTAGTCCTTCGGACTAATCTTTTCCTTGTATCCTGTTCTCTTCATTCTCCCTTGCTCCCGAAGGGATGAGACCAGTGGAGTATCTCTGATGGCCACTCACAGGCTTTTAAGACCCCAGACACTACTCACCAAGGTAGAATGTAGAGCATTGTCTTTATAAGCTGTGTCATGCCAATTGAGCTAGATGTTCCCCGAGACCATGGTCCCCACAGCCCTCCGCCCAGCAATTCAGTCCCTCAGAGAGTTTGGATGTGTCTGTGGGGCTTCCATGACCATTACTTGTCCAAGTTGTGCTAGTTTCCCCTGTATTGTGTACTGTCTCACCCTTCACCCAAGATACCACTTATCTATTGCCTGTTTAGTATTTCCCCCCCACCCCTCCCATCCCTGGTAACCAACAAAGATTGTTACATTTTGTGTGTGAACTTTTTCATGGGTTTTTACGATAGAGGTCTCATACAATATTTGACCTTTTGTGATTGACTTAGTTCACTCAGCATAATGTCCTCCAGTTTCATCCATGTTAGGAGATGGTTCACGGATTCATTGTTGTTCTTTCTCGTTGCATAGTACTCCATTGTGTGTATGTAGCATAGTTTATTTATCCATTCATCTGTTGATGGGCATCTAGATTGTTTCCATCGTTTTGTTATTGTGAACAATGCTGCCATGAACATAGGTGTGCATATGTCTATTGGAGTGACGACTCTTATTTCTTTAGGATATATTCCTAGGAGTGGGATTGCTGGATCGAATGGTATGTCTATTTATAGCTTTCTGAGGAAGCGCCATATCATTTTCCAAAATGGTTGTATCATTTTGCATTCCCATCAGCAGTTCATAAGAGTTCCAATCTCCCTGCAGCCCCTCCAACATTTGTTATTTCCAGTTTTTTTTATTTGTGCCAGTAATGCCAGGGTGAGATGGTATCTCACTGTGGTTTTAATTTGCATTTCTCTAATGGCTAGTGATCGTGAGCATTTCCTCATGTGTCTGTTGGCCATATGAATGTCTTCTTCGGTGAAGTGTCTGTTCATTTCCTTTGCCCATTTTTTAATAGGATTATTTGTCTTTTTGTTGTAGAGGTGTTGGATTTTCTTGTAGATCATGGAGATTAGACCTTTGTCTGACTTGTACTGTCCAAAAACTTATTCCCAGTCTATAGGTTCTCTTTTTACTCTTTTGGTGAAGTCTTTTGAAGAGCATAGGTGTTTGATTTTTAGAAGATCCCAGTTATCTAGCTTATCTATTGGGGTTTGTGCGTTGATGTTTATGGTTTGTATCCTGTTAATGCCATGTATTAAGGCCTGAAGTGTTGGTCCTATTTTTTCTTCTATGAACTTTAGAGTTTTAGGCTTTATATTCAGGTCTTTGATCCATTTTGAAGTAGTTTTTGTATACGGTGTGAGGTATAGGTCCTGTTTCATTTTTTTGCAGACGGATATCCAGTTTTGCCATTTGTTAAAAAGACTGTCTTTTCCCCATTTGATGGACTTTGGGCCCTTGTTGAAGATCAGGTGGCCATAGGTGGTTGGATTTACATCTGGGTTCTCAATTCTGTTCCATTGGTCAATGTATCTGTCGTTGTACCGGTACCAGGCTGTTTTGAAAACTGTAGCTGTATAGTAGGTTCTGAAGTCAGGTAGTGTGAGTCCTCCAACTTTATTCTTCTTCTTCAGTAGTGCTTTACTTATTCGGAGCTTCTTCCCTTTCCATACAAAGTTAATTATTAGTTTTTCCATCTCTTTGAAGAATGTTGTTGGTATTTGGATCGGGATTGCGTTGTATTTGTAAATTGCTTTGGGTAGAATTGACATTTTCACAATGTTGAGTCTGCCTATCCATGAGCATGGTATGTTTTTCCATTTATGTAGATCCCTTTGGGTTTCATGCAGTAGTGTTTTGTAGTTTTCTTAGTATAGGTCTTTGACATCCCTGGTCAGATTTATTCCTAAGTATTTTATCTTTTTAGGGGCTATTGAAAATGGTATTGTTTTCCTGATTTCCTTTTCATCGTTCTCCTTACTGGTGTATAGGAATCCAACTGATTTGTGAATGTTTATCTTGTATCCTGCTACTCTGCTGAATCTTTCTATTAGTTTCAGTAGATTTCTCATGGAGTCTTTAGGGTTTTCTATGTATAGTATCATATCATCTGCAAACAGGGACAATTGAACTTCTTCATTACCAATTTGGATGCCCTTTATTTCTTTTTCTTGCCTTATTGCTCTAGCTAGAACTTCCAGCACAATGTTAAATAGGAGTGGTGATAAAGGGCATCCTTGTCTTGTTCCTGTTTTCAGAGGGGAATGTTTTCAGCCTCTCTCCATTAAGAATGATGTTGGCCGTTGGTTTTGCATAGATGCCCTTTATTATGTTGAGAAATTCCCCTTCTATACCTATTTTATTGAGCGTTTTTATCAGGAATAGGTGTTGGACTTTGTCAAATGCCTTTTCTGCGTCAATTGAGATGATCATGTGATTCTTTTCTTTCCTTTCATTTATGTGGTGTATTATGTTGATTGATTTTCTAATGATGTACCATCCCTGCATACCTGGTATGAATCCTACCTGGTTGTGGTGTATTATTTTTTTGATATGATGCTGAATTCTATTGGCTAGAATTTTGTTCAGAATTTTTGCATCTATATTCATGAGAGATATTGGTCTGTAATTTTCTTTTTTTGTGACATCTTTGCCTGGTTTTGGTATCAGCGTTATGCTGGCTTCATAGAATGAATTTGGAAGTGTTGCTTCCTCTTCTATGCTCTGAAATAGCCTGAGTAGAACTGGTACAAGCTCTCTGTAAATGTTTGGTAGAATTCTCCAGTGAAGCCATCTGGCCCTGGGCTTTTTTTGGTTGGGAGTTTTTTTTATTACCTTTTCAATCTCTTCTCTTGTTATGGGTCTGTTCAGATTTTCAACATCACTTTGTTGTAGTCTGGGTAGGCCGTGTGTTTCTAGAAATTTATCCATTTCCTCTAGATTTTCAAATTTGTTGGAGTACAGTTTTACATAATATTCTGTTATAATCCTTTTTATTTCAGTTGGGTCTGTTGTAATATCCTCCATTTCATTTCTTATTTGGGTTATTTGTGTCCTCTCCTGTTTTTCTTTTGTCAGTCTGGCCAGTGGTTTGTTGATTTTGTTGATTCTTTCAAAGAACTGACTTTTGGTTTTGTTGATTCTTTCTATTGTTTTTCTGTTCTCTATTTCATTGATTTCTGCTCTGATCTTTACTATTTTCTTTCTTCCGGTGGTTGTGGGCATTTTTTGCTCTTCTCTTTCTATTTGTTTGAGTTCTGTAGCTAATGTTTTGATTTTGTCCCTTTCTTCCTTTTTGATGTGTGCATCTATTGCTATAAATTGTCCTCTGAGCACTGCCTTTGCTGTGTCCCAAAGGTTTTGGTATGATGTGTTTTCATTCTCATTTGATTCTAGGAATTTTTTGATTCCATCTCTGATTTCCTCTATTACTCACTGATGTGTGAGCAGGGTATTATTCAGTTTTCATGTAGTTTTTTTTTTTTTTCCTTGCTCTTTCTATTGTTAATTTCTACCTTGATGGCATTGTGGTCAGAGAAGATACTTTGAATTATCTCAGCGTTTTGGATCTTGTTGAGGATTGCTCTGTGGCTTAAGATGTGGTCTATTCTGGAGAACGTTCCATGTGCATTGGAAAAGAATGTGTACTTTGCAGTGGTTGGATGGAGTGTTCTACATATGTCTAAGAGGTCAAGTTGACTGTGCCCTTTAGGTCTTCTGTATCTTTGCTGAGTTTCTTCTTAGTTGTTCTGTCCTTACTGAGAGTGGTGTGTTGAAGTCTCCTACTATTATTGTGGAACTGTCAATTTCTCTTTTCAGTGTTGTTAGAGTTTGTTTGATATATTTTGGAGCCATGTCATTGGGTGCGTAGATGTTTATTATGGTTATGTCTTCATGATGCATCGTCCCCTTAATCATTATAGAGTGTACTTCTTTGTTTTTTATGGTAGATTTTGTTTTAAAATTTATTTTATCTGAGATTAGAAATGCCACTCCTGCTCTTTTTTGGTAGTTGGTAACTTGATATATTTTTTTCTAATCTTTGACTTTTAATGAATTCACATCTTTGTTTCTAAGGTGTGTCTCTTGTAGACAGCATATTGATGGATCCTGTTTTCTTATACATTCTGTCACTCTCCGTCTCTTTATGGGTGCATTGAGTCCGTTTACATTCAGGGTAATTATTGATAGATGTGAGTTTGTTGCTGTCATTTTGTAGTGCTTTTTTTTGTGCTGCTGAATTTTTCTTTGTTCTTCTTACTCTCTTGTGCTGAGTTACTTTTGTTTGTGGATTTTTTTTTAATTTTGTTTGTTTTTGTAGGTTTTGTTTTTGCTGAGACTTTATGTTTTTCCTCTTTTTTTTTTATGAGTATGTTTGTTAACTTTATTTGTGGTGACCATGAATTTTACCCTTATCTTTCTACGTTTGAAGCAGTCGACCATGACTTGGTATCGTCTTGCCTTCTTCTCCATTAGAAGGTTCTATACCTATGCCGTTTATTCCCTCTTTTATTGTTTTGATGTTGTTGTCATGTATTGATTAACTGCTCTGATTCCCTGTTGTATTTCTTTTGGTGTTGGATAGTCCTCGAGAGTTCATTTCCTAGATTGGTATCTGGCTGCTATGATCCTCCGTTCTAGGTTCTGCCTGTGAGCTGAAGCTGTTTGTCCTCAGATTGAAGAACTCCCTTTAATAATTCTTGTAAGTTTGGTTTGACTTTTATATATTCCCTTAATTTCTGTTTATCTGGAAATTAACTAATTTCACCATCAAATTTGAACGAGAGTTTTGCAGGATATATTATTCTTGGCTGACAAGTTTTTTCTTTCAAGATTTTATATATGTCATCCATTGCCCTCTTGCCTGCATGGTTTCTGCCGAATAATCTGAGCTTAGTCTTATTGTTTCTCCTCTGTATGTGACTTCTTGTTTTTCATGAGCTGCTCTCAGGATTCTTTGTCTTTGGTTTTGGCGAGTGTGAGTATGATATGCCTTGGTGATTTTCTTTTGGGGTGTCTTCTATATGGGGTTCATTGAGCTTCTTGGATGGCCAGCTTTTCATCTTTCATGATATTGGGGAAGTTTTCTGTCAGCAGTTCCTCAATGATCCTCTCTGTGTTTTGTTTTCTCCTCGTTCTGGAATTGCAATCACTCGCAAATTTTTGCTTTTGATTGTGTCCCACATAACTCTGAGGGTCTCTTCATTTCTCTGTTCTTTTTTCTGAGTTTTCCTCAAACAGAGTTGTCTCCAAGTGTTTGTCTTCAATTCCACTGATCCTGTCTTCCACTGTTTCAAAGTGCTTCTCAGCCTTTCTATGACACTGTCCATTTCTGAAATCTTGTTGTTTTTCTTTTGGATTTCTAATTGTTGTCTTTGTATAATTTCTAGTTGTGAATTTATTTTGGCATTTTGTTTCTGCATTATCTTCCTGAATTCTTCCAATTTTTTGTCGTATTTTCCATGAATTTGTCTATTTTTTCCGCATGTTTGTCAGATTTTTGCCTCAGTTCTTGGAGAATTCTGAATATTAGAGATTTGAATTCCCTATCAGGTAGTTCTAGTGCATTTTCTTCCACAGGAGAGTCATCTGGTGTTTTATTTTCGATGTCTACTGGAACCATCCTCTCCAGTTTTTGTAAATGTTTTGATATTGTCTGCCTTTTTCGGGGCATTCAGTAGTTATTTTTCTCATTTATTGATTGTAGATTTGTTTCATCCCTTTTTAAAAAAAAAAAATTTGACTATGTCTGAGCAGGCGGACTGTGTGTTCTTTGTTGTTTGGTCGTCTGTGCGCTCAATACTTTTCTCCTCCTTCTCCAACTGGCAAGGTCAGTCACTCATATATGGTACAGCAGGGCAGGTCTAGCTGAAGAGGAGTTACTGGGACGGGTTGTTTGTAGCACTTACTACAGCCACCAGGGCGGGTCGGTAATCAGTGCAGGGCAGGTTCCAGTAGGCCGTGCCTGTGCTGCTTGGTGGTGTGATGTCAAGTGCACGGTGCAGGTAGGCAGGATGCAGTGGGGAGATTGTTATGTGTGGAGCTAAGATAGATATGGGAGAGTGGAGAGAGGAACAGGAGCCAAAACCATACAAACAAACAAAAAAGAATGCTAGGGGAGCTTGCCGTTGGAATGGAGAGATGAGAGACGATGAAATGGAGAAAAACAGAAAGGGGAAGAGGAAGAAAAGAAAAGAATGAATAAATAGAAATCAGAAAGGTTAAAGAACTGCAAAGTTCCCAGGGATCCCACCGATGCAGCTATGAGGTCTGGGGAAGTCGCTCTCAGGTGTTGCAGTACAGCCTGGCTAGAAGGCATAGAGGTATAGAACGCCTGGTATTCAGGGATCAGAAAGAGAAGGAAGATATAGAGAGATGAGAGACTGAGCAATGAAGAAAGACAAAAAGGGAATAAGAGGGAAAAGAAAACAAAACAAATTAGAAAAAAAAAAGAAGAAGAAGAACAAGAAAGGCCCCCAAAAAAACAGAAGGAAAAAAAACAATGAAAAAAGAAATGCTCTCAGGGATCTCTCTGCACATCTGTGGAAGCTGAAGGGGAGTTCCTTGCCATGCAGCTCCGCCTGGCCAGAAGGGGTTCCCAACTCAAGAAAAGGAAAAGAAAACAGACAAACAATTCAAAACGAAGAGAAGCCCCCGGATCCCACCAGTGTGGTAGCCCAGACTGGGAAGCAGCTCCACACTCGAATGGAGCTCTGCAGCCCCTCAGGAAGAAGCAAAGATGGCGCACAGAGCCAGGCACTCGAGTGAAAGGAGGGGGAGGTGGCGAGAGGCAAGTAAGAAATCAAAAGAAGCAGAAAAAAAAAAAAAAAGGCCACACCAGCAGCCAACAAATGGCACTGAGAGAGCCAGCTAGTGCGGGCTGGTGTTTCTGGACAAGAGACTGTGTCTGCAGGAAGCGGAGGGGGCCGAGTGTGGGTGGAGAAGGGTAGAGAGTGGGAAAGCATATATCACAAATTACTGGTGCTCTACAGCCCCTCAGGAAGAAGCAAAGATGGCACACGGAGCCAGGCAATCGAACAAAAGGAGGGGGAGATGGCGAGAGGCAAGGAAGAAATCAAAAGAAGAGGAAAAAAGCAACACCAGCAGCCAACAAATGGCACCCAGAGAGTCGCCTGCTCGGGTGTGTGGAATCCAAGCAGCCGGCAATTCCCGGTCAAGAGACCGTGGCCGTGGGAAGCAGAGGAGGCTGAGCCGGGGTGAAAAGGGTTGGGGCGTGGGAAAGCACACACCACAAATTACCGGTTGTTTTGTCTCCTGCTGGATGCTCCGTGAGGCTGCTTTCTTGTACCCCATGTTTTCTGGTCTCCGATAGGAGTCCAAGATGGTGGATCAGCGCTGCGTTAGCTGGTCAGGGACCTTTGCATGAATCTCTCCTCGCTGTCCGTTCTCTGTCAGTTTTCTCACCCCATTTGGTGCTTGGCTGAGTTCTTTATCTCTTCATTTGTTGTTTTAGGGTTTCAGGATTGTTGTATTCTCTGTTCGGCTTAGTTTTTCGGATCTTTGTTGTGGAGGGATGGCGTGGTGCTTCTGCCTAGAGCACCATTTTGCCAGACTTCCTCCCATCAGGCTGTTTTGGAGAAACTCAGAGGCGTAGCAAGAGTAACAGTGCCCAGAGGCAATCTCTAAGTTTGCAACCCACACCCCACCAGCCTTGGCAGTGTGTGTCAGGGGGTGCCTCATTCACCAGGCCGGTCTTGTCTGATGCCCCCTTGGACTTATGCCCAGGGGCAAGTGCCTGCCTCTACCCCCTCTTGCTATGCCTCTGGAGAAACTGCTTGTGTTAGATCACCAATGACTCCATCTGGCTAACCTAATGCTCAGTTTTCATCTATCTGTTGACCTACCAGCAATATTTGAAATTACTCATCACTTTTTCCTTGATACATGTCTTCAGCTTCCAAGATACCACTTCTCTCTCATTTTTTCCTCCAACTTCAATGGATGCTCCTTACCAGAAATCTTTGCTAATGTTTCTTCATAAAGGGAAGATAGGGCCCTACTCTGGACCAGACTACCTAAGTTCAAATTTACCTGCTTAGTTGTGAGACCTTGGACAATTACTTAACTCTTCTGTGCTTGAGTTTTTCCATCAGTGTGCTTATGGGATAGTCATACCATATTTTTACACAAATAACGCGAGCCTTCTACATTTGTTTTCCAACCACGCCCACAACCCCAGGTATTTTCTTAAGAGTACTATGCTATTTTTTTACAGAAACATGTAAAAAAAATTGACATAACTGCACTCATGAAAATATCTCTTAGGAGGGAGGGTGTGGTTGGCAAACAAACATAGAAGGTGCCCATTATTTTCGTAGAAATAACGGTAGTGTCTATTGTACAATGTTGTTCTTAGGATTAAATGAGTTAATGAGTTAATATATATATATGAATATAAAGAACTTGTAACAATGGTTGGCACTGTTTGTGTAATTATTATAAATGTTTGCAACTGTTATTACCTCCCAAAATTTAAACTTTGGAATGCCCTAGGGAATGCTTCTAACTCTGTATGCATTTCCCTGGCTTTCTCATGACTAAGTATCTCCAGCCTGGCCCTACCACTTAACTTTATTTGAACATCTAATAAATATGTTAAAGTTAATCACTGAGTCCCACATACCTGTTTCTCCCATAGTCTTTTTTAACAAGATCTCCATGTGATTTTTAAGTATACCTAAGAATCACCTTGGAAGCCTGGTGGCATAGTGGTTAAGAGCTACAGCTGCTACCCAAAAGGTTGGCAGTTGGAATCCACCAGGTGCTCCTTGGAAACCCTATTAAGCAGTTCTACCCTGTCCCTTAGGGTTGCTGTGAGTCGGAGTTGACTCGACAGCCACAACACCACCACAACGAGAATCACCTGGGAGATCTTGTTAAAATGTAGATTCTGATTCAGTAATATACGGGATGGAAATGCAAATTTTCAGCAGTGGGTCAAACTGAGACGAACTGGTTCAAAGTCCTGGTTCAGATCAGAAACCCTGCTTTTTCTCTATCTCTCACACCCCACATCCAGGCCAAAGTCTTGTTTTGTTAAGTATAGTTTCAATACACATCACTACACCAATGTGCTGGAACTGGCCACGGCATCTGATCGACAGTGTTGGAACAGAAATAAGCAAACATCTAGTTAGAAATAGGAGCAATGAAAAAGAACCCTTAGTTGGTCCCTGTCTTCTCCTCCTTTTGTGATCTGGAAGAAATGCCTTCGTTGTCTTCCTTGGACTTGGGAGCTTCTTCTTTATCCATTATCCTCTGAAGTAATGATGTGGTGGCAGCGTCTGACCTCCTCTAACTTCACAAGGTGGGGGAAGAGAATCAAGATCAACAGCCCAAGGCTGGTTCCTATGGTCAGACATGCCTTCTCTCTTTTGACATCTTTAGCAATTCTGACAGCAACTGTCCCTCCCAAAGGTACTCAGCTTTCTCACTCTGTGGGCCGGGAAGCCCACTGCACTTTCTCCTGCTGTTTCTCTGCCACCACTAGTTACTCTTCAGGGTTATAGCTCTTGCTCTCTCCAATAGCTTCTCAGCACAGGGATCCCAGGTCTAAAGGATGTGCTCTTGCTATTGGACCCTCTTCCTTGGTGGTGATGAGATCCTCTCTCTGCTCTGAAATTGGCTCTTTTAAGCCTAGCAGGATGGCAAAAGTGACCAATGCACTTGGTGGGCCACAGTTACGTTATTTGCACAGTCCCACTCAATCAGTTGAGTGGCCTTACAAGACCATGGCGAGAAAGGCTACACAAAAGCAATTTACCACCCTGTATCCTCAGTGGTCACATTTGAAATTCATATCATGATGCCTCATGGAGGCTGGCACAGGCATGGGGCAGAGAGCAACTTTAAAAATTAAACAATTACAGTCTTTTGTAAAGATTTGTAATTTCCAAGGCAATATAACTTCCTCAAACATTGGCAGGCTTAATGGCTCCCTGCGTTCAATAAGCTCCACATGAAGTTAATCATAACCTATAGTTCTTACACCTGATGAATCTCCTCTTTTATTTACTGGGGCTTGTTTTTTTGCCTCTCTCTCCCATTCAGTTTAATGGAAATACCTTGAGGTAATGTGAAATAACCCCAAACCCCCATTGCTGTCAAGTCGATTCCAACTCATAGAGATCCTATAGGACAGAGTAGAACTGCCCCATAAGGTTTCCGAGGCTGTAAATCTTTATGGAAGCAGACTGCCACGTCTTTCTCCCATGGATCAGCTGGTGGGTTTGAACCTCTGACCTTTTGGTTAGCAGCTGAGCACTAAACTCACACCAAGGATCCTAATGTGAAATAAGAAATGGGTAAAAAAGATAATGCCCTTAATTAGATTGGTGCAACTGGGCTGGCCCTTAGAAAATCATATCTCCTGTTCCCTGGGTTACACATACTACTGGCTTTTCCAACTCCGTGAAGCAGCAAATTACTAGACTTTCAGACATTTTAAACAGCAGTCCAGAGCAGAGAGAGCCTTCTTTAACTAAACTCTATTCCCTTTAATTTTTCTTGGTAACTGACCAAGTCTCACCTCAGCTTCCAATCATGGTATCTTGTCAAAAGCTGCCAAGAAGCAACCAACGGACATGTTGTGAACTTTTCCAACACATTAGCTAAAGGCTTCTATAGCTGGAAGTTTCTACTCCCAAATTCCCTATCTCTATTTATCAGAGATTCCCTTGGACTCTTCCCTCACCTCCTTCACCCTCATATTTAATCATACGCCAAGTCCAACATATTGTAATTTCTAATTACCTCTCCAATGCAATAATAATTTCCTATCTCCCTATAACCACTTGGACAAGGTATTTAGAAGAATGCTCACTAGTAGGCAGAAGTCATTTAAAAAATAAATTAGTTTTTTGATAGACAAAATAAATTCAAATAATAAAGGAATGGTTATATAACATAAAAATGTTGTCAGTTTAAAATAAATATGCAGTGGTAATTTCCCCAGGATAATATTCAAGCCTATGAAATAGACGCATGATACATCAATTTGCATAAAATATATTCCTAAATCTATGGATTCTGTAATGTCTTTTATTTAGATCCTAGAAGCATCAAGCAATGTCTTCTTCTCTGAGTGATGGAAATCAAGAGACATGAGTTTTACTCTTTGGTCTTTTAGATTGAAATATTAATTTATTGGTTTAACAGATGTTTACCTGTGGGTACCTTCTGCCCTGCACTCGCCCTGTGTTACATCTTGGGTTATCTACTGGGAACAAACAGCCATAGAGGGGGGCGTTTAATGGGAAGATGGATGTCTTAGGCTGGGTTCTCTAGAGAAGCAAAACCAGTAAAGTGTATAAATATATATACAGAGAGAGATTATATCAAGGAAACAGCTCACGCGATTGTAGAGGCTAGAACGTCCCAAGTCTGTGGGTCAGGGTAGAGGCCTCTCCCAAGTCACACAGCTGCAGAAGCTGGCAAGCCCAAGATCAGAAGGTCGGAGAACAGGGCTCCCACTCACAGGCTGTGCAGATCGACGAATCCCAGGTTCGGCAGATAAGCTGACAGCTCAAGTCCCAAGAACGGGAGATGAGATGACAGGAAGCAGCCGCAGGATCCAGAGAGAGCAAAATGCCAGAACATCTGCTTATATCCAGATGCAGGCCACACCCCCAAGGAGACTCCCTTCCATCTGACTGGCTACTCACAGTATATTCAATCATGGGAGTGATTACATTAAAACACGGAGAATCATGGCCCAGCCAAGCTGACACACAATCTTAACCATCACAATGGACATTAAGCAAATAAAACCACAAATGAATGTATAACTATAAAATCAGTTTATTAAAAAATAAAAACAGGATGCTTAACGAGAAAAAGTGTAACAGAGAGCAGGATCTATTTCAGACTGAATTATCACATCTGAATTCTCCAAGAAAGCACTGTTAAATGCATCTCATTTCATTTGCTTTTCAATTTTATTGTGCTTTAGGTGAAAGTTTACAGCATAAATTAGTTTCCTATTCAAAAATTTATACATAAATTGTTTTGTGACATTGGTTTCAATCCCGGCAATGTGTCAGCACTCTCCCCCTTTCCCTTTATACGCCGGGTTTCCCACTCCCATTTATCCAGTTTTCCTGTCCCTTCCTGCCTCCTTGTCTTTGCTTTTGGGCAAGTGTTGCCCATTTGGTCACATGTACTTGACTGAACTAAGAAGCATGTTCCTCACGTGTGTTATTTTTTGTTTTATAGGCCTGTCTAATCTTTGGCTGAAAGGTGGACTTCAGGGAGTGGCTTCAGTTCTGAGTTAGCAGGGTGTCTGGAGGTCACAGTCTACAGGGTTCCTCCAGTCTCTGTCAGACCAGTAAGTCTGTTCTTTTTTTGTGAATTTGAATTTTGCTCTACATTTTACTCCCACTCTGTCCAGGACCCTCTAGTGTAATCCCTGTCACAGCTGTTGTTGGTGGTAGCTAAGTACCATCTAGTTCTTCTGGGCTCAGGCAGGTGGAGGCTGTGGTTCACATGGTCCATTAGTCTTTTGGACTAATATTTTCCTTTTATCTTTGGTTTTCTTCATTCTCATTTGCTTCGGATGGGATGGGACCAATAGATGTATCTTAGAGAGCTTATTTCATTTCTTATTTAGCACACTTATATTCTATGGACTATTTTGGAATCTATGTATTAGAAACAAGCATATGAATATATTGTACATGGGTTAAATCAGAAATTTTAGTGTAACTGCTTCAAATAATAAATATCAGAGGATACCTGTAATATTATGAACTCATTTAAAAATATTTTCAGTATCCAAATAATTGAAGGAAATCTTATTTTCCATTATGTTCTTCTCTCTGCTCCTACCCTTGCCTTCCCAAGGCATTCCCCACAAGTCAAGCCAGAGTGATTTTTGTAATATTTTAAAGATCATGTCATTCCCCTGCTTAAAGTCCTCCAATACTTTACCGTAAACTTAGAATAAAACCCACATTTCTTCTTAGGGTCTACAAGGCAGTGACAGTTAAGATTGTGTGTCAACTTGGCTGGGCCATGATTCTCAGTGTTTTAATGTAATCACTCCCATGATTGAATATACTGTGAGTAGCCAATCAGAGGAAAGGGAGTCTTCTTGGGGGTGTGGCCCGCATCTGTATATAAGCAGACATTCTGGCTTTTTGCTCTCTCTGGATCCTGCGGCTGCTTCCTGTCATCTCATCTCCCGTTCTTGGGACTTGAGCTGTCAGCTTATCTGCCGAACCTGGGATTCGTCGATCTGCACAGCCTGTGAGTGGGAGCCCTGTTCTCCAACCTTCTGATCTTGGGCTTGCCAGCTTCTGCAGCTGTGTGACTTGAGAGAGGCCTCTACCCTGACCCACAGACTTGGGACGTTCTAGCCTCTACAATCGCGTGAGCTGTTTCCTTGATATAATCTCTCTATATATATACTTATACACTTTACTGGTTTTGCTTTTCTAGAGAACCCAGCCTAAAAAGGCCTCTTGTCTGATTTGGGTCCGTCCCCCTCTAACCACACCACCCATTTCCTGTCTTACACTCTGGAGGAAATGTGATTATCTCTAGCATTTGGAGAAAGAAATCTGGCAGCATGTGTTAAAATTAAAAATACACAATCACTCTGACCCATCATTTAATTTATGAAAATGTAGAAATAATGGCACTGGTAATATAGGATATGTACAAGGATGTTTAATGCAAAATGTTCTTTGTTGCCTTAAAAAAAAGAAATCGAACAAGAAAACCTGAAAACAATCTAAATGTTTATCATCAGTGTCTGAAATTCTTTGGAAGGTTATTCTAAGGAGGCCATTGTTGCCAAGTACTAAAGAGTATTTGATATTGATTTTTGACTGCATTTTTATACATAGTGGGAATAAGCCTGTCACAGGGCGAAGTTCTGATGGTGCAGAGTAGGCTGGAGTTGTCACAATGGAGATGAAAAACTGTCTCTCTGGCTGATCCATACCATCGGGAAACTGGGGTTTTCCTCCACCACTTCCTAAGGGCTTCCTGCTAGCCAAGCTGAGTTTGAGCTAATGGAGACAGTAACATCCATTTAAGGCCAGCACACTCTAGATCCATCAAGAGCAAACAGTGCTTGTTGTTACTGAGGTCCGGAGACAAGGAGGACAAACGATGCAAGGCATGAAGAAGGGAAAAGGAAGAGAGAAATTGCAAGAAATAACCCAATTCAGAGAAAGAATATTCATTGAGCAAGAAAAACATTATAAAGGTACAAAGTAGTTTAAAGTTATATCACTTACTAAGAAACTCAAAAGGAGGGAGGAAAATCAAATAGTTTAAAATTCTTTACGTAGTAAATCAGGAATTAAAAAATTAAGCCATGATTACAGTTTAGAAGAAGTGTGAATGGGAGTAGATTATGCATGGATATAGAATCAGCCCAGGTATTAACTATATTACTAGTAGACTTGCTGTTTTCTTCATAAATGTGAATGTCCATTACTAAGTTTCATTTTGGGCATTCAGCCAGTGATTTTGGCTGAGGGCTACACATAGCCTCAAATTTGATCTGTATACTGTCAGACTAGTATTGATTGCCACCTATTCAATTCCTACTCATGGCAACCCCACATGTTACAGAGTAGAACTATGCTCCATAGGATTTTCAATGGCTGTAATCTTATGGAAGTAGATCCCCAGGATTTTCTTCTGAGGCGCCTCTGGATATACTCTAACCTCCAATCTCTTGGTTTCGTAGCTGAGAGAAAACCATCTGCGCCACCCAGGGGCCATACTTAGGATTAAAATTAGAGTTTGGATGATTACCATAGCAACTCTGAAGATAAATAAAGGGCAGAGTAAGGCAGAGCCTTATTTTTCGTGGGTTCAACATAGTGTTTCAAATGTCAGGTCAGTTTTGTGGCTCAGAGAGACACATTTCTGCAATCAAGTTCTCTGTCAGCTTTGTTTGAAAGCTGGGAGAGCCCTCTGGCATTATTTGTTCTGACAATTTTCTAAAGCTTCAGCTGATTTTTAAGCTGGAAAAACTCAAGTCTCTCCAGACTTTTCAAAAGTCAGCTTTGTCTGTACCTACAGCTCTACTTTTTTATTTCACAACTGGGTTCAATGCAGTGGTTAAGAAATGGCCACTCCATTCATGGCTATTTTCCAGAGTCTCAAGATGAAGGTTGAAAAGTTTCATTTTTTTTTTTTTTTAAATTAGGAATGTCATTGAATAAATTGATACATTTTAACACTGAATGCTATGTAAATAATAAAATAAACATGATCAGCTAAAAAGAGGAAGACTCTCAATGAGATGGACTGACACAGTGGCTGCAACAATGGGCTCAAGCATAACAATTGTGAGGATGTGCAGAACTGGGCAGTGTTTCATTCTGTTGTAGGTAGCATAGCTATGAGTCAGAACTGACTCAACAGTACCTAAAAATACAACAGCCTCCATTCTGGAACTAGATTTTTTTGACTCAACCATTTAATTTAGGGTTTATGCTTTTTAAAAAAGAAATAGAGGAGAAAACTGTATTAATAGGATGAAAACAGAGCAATGGAATAATATATTTGAGGAAAATTCTAGTCAGTTATCTAGAGCTGCTGTAACAGATATACCACAAGTGGATGGCTTTAACAAAGAGAAATGTATTCTCTCACGGTCTAGGAAGCTAGAAGTCTGAATTTAAGGTGCTCCAGGAAAAGGCTTTCTCTCTCTGCCAGCTCTGGGGGAAATTCTTTGTCATCAATTTTCCCTTGGTCTAGGAGCTTTTCAGCACAGGGACCCTGGGTCCAAAGGACACACGCTCCTCAATCTTCTTGCTTGGTAGTAATGAGGTCCCCCTCTCTCTGCTAGCTTTTCTCTTTTATATCTCAAAAGAGATTGACTTAAGACACAACCCAATCTTGTAGATTGAGTCATGCCTCATTAACATAATTGCCTCTAATCCTGCCTCATTAACATCATAGAGGTAGGATTTACAACATATAGGAAAATCACATCAGAAGACAAAACGGTGGACGATCACACAATTCTGGGAATCATGATTGACACACATTTTGAGGGACACAATTCAATCCATAATAGTTGGGAATCTCCAGTAATAAATAGGAATAACCAAGTGAGTCTGGGGTGTCATTGGTAGAAAGCATAGTCACTCTAAGACTTCTGGCATTTTCCAGCTGCTGGTGGGCCTGAGGAGAAACAAAGATGCCAGTTAACTTTGCTATTGGATTTGTCTTGTCTGTCTTCCTTGCCTGCTGAATGGTAGGCTGCTTTTTTTTTTTTTTTTTTTTTTTCCAGTGAAAGCTGGTTTTCACTCTTCCAGTTTGGACAGACTTTGCTTTTTCAATGGAAATTACAAAATGAGAGTATATTGTGTTTTTAATTTGTATGGGATAGAAGCAATCTTTGGAGGACAATTTATTGTATTAAATGCATGTTAGTAGAAAATAGACAATATAAAATACCAATGAGCATTTAGCTTCAGGACTATGGAAAAGAATATCAAAGCAAATCCATAAAGAAGTGAAAAGAAGTAATTAATAAAAACAAGGGCAGACATCAATAAAGCAAGGAGCAATTCACAACAGAAAACACAAAATTGATAGACCCAAAGCCAGTTCTTTGTG
The DNA here is from genome assembly GCA_030035585.1 of Dugong dugon. Classification (NCBI taxonomy): domain Eukaryota; kingdom Metazoa; phylum Chordata; class Mammalia; order Sirenia; family Dugongidae; genus Dugong; species Dugong dugon. The sequence continues at coordinate 106,487,570 of CM057466.1, read as the reverse complement.
TAGCGTCTCCCAGCATAAAACAGTGAAACCTCTGATAGTTCTAATCAAGACTTTGAAAGTCTAAACAGAGTAGATGATTGTCTCAGAAATGGCCAATCTGCTTCAAGAAAAGGAAAAATCTAAAAGAGACAATAGTCATTAATGAAATTAAAAGGGTATCAGAGATGGACTTGAAAGCCACAGTAAGCCAAAGCCTTTTTACCTTGAGTGATTTAAATCTTTTCAATAACAGTTCCTATTTATATGAAGTACTGGAGAGCATAGAAACAAACAGAAATAATAACAGTTAAACTTTATTGAGTATGGACTATTTGCCAGGAAATTCTGTAAATAAATCCACTGTGTCTTTCAGTGCATTTGGTCCTCACCACTGTGTCAGGTGGGGATGGACAGGTAACTCCCCTTCTCCTGGTTTCTAGGAGCAGGAGTTTGTCGGTGGACACAGACAGCTTCTCCCTGCCTACCTACTTAATAGGTAAATTTGGGAAGAATAATAAAAGCAAGAATGGTGAGACTTCCCCTGGCTTGCTTTGGGCATACTATCAGGAAAGACCAATCCCTAGAAAAGGACCTCATGTTTGGTAAAGTAGAGAAAGGTAGGCACAAAGAATTCTTAGGAAAAAAAAAAAGGAGACTGTTCATGTGAAACATCTTTTCCTGCTTTCCCTTATTTCCATGAGGAGAGCTTTTCACTCAACATCTCACAGACACCACACCCCAACATCCTCTTCATCAGTAGAGAAGTCGAAAAACTTGGTTGACTGGTAACTTCAGGAAAAATAACTGGGTATACATAACTCAACTCTGCCCTCATTCTTCCTCTTGTGAATGAGCAGCCCACAATGAACACATGGCTTATTTTGCCTGCAAATATGTGATACTGCACCTAATTCTGGAGTTTAGTTGACTTTTTTTTTTGTTTTAACCAAGATACATACTTCAATTTAGCCTTATAAGTATGTGAGACAAAGCTTTACAATCCTTGCATCCAAGGAGCATTCTGGCTGTACTTCTTCCAAGACAGATTTGTTTGTTCTTTTGGCGGTCCATGGTATATTCAATATTCTTCTCCAAAACCGTAATTCAAAGGCGTCAATTCTTCTTTGGTCTTCCTTATTCACTGCCCAGCTTTTGCATGCATATGAGGCTATTGAAAACACTATGGCTTGAGTCAGGTGCACCTTAGTCCTTAAAGAGACATCTTTGCTTTTTGACACTTTAAAGAGGTCTTTTGCAGCAGATTTGAATGCAATGTGTCATTTAATCTCTTGACTGCTGCATACACACACACACATACCTGTATATAGTTAAAAGAACAAAGAAACACAAAGGAAAGAGGGATATAATCTAGAACTTAAATGGAGAACAGGCATATAATTTATTATATAACTCTACTTTTAAGGAAAAAATTAAGTTTTGTTTGCATATTATTAGCCTTAAGGTTTTTCTTACTTTGGGTCCCCTAAAAAGCAGATCTGAATTAAAGATTTGAAGATGGGTAATGGACTTGGGAGGAACCCTGGTCATGCAGTGGTTAAGGGCTTAGTTGCTAACTGAAAGGTCAGTTGTTTGAATCCACCAGCTGCTCTGAGGGAGTCACTAAGAGAATTGACTTGATGGTAACGGGTTTGGGTTTGGTAGTGGAATTGGGAAGAGGGAAAGTGAGGGGAAGCAAGGAGTATGATGATGAGTCTTACTCCTGTGTGAACTGGAGTACACTCCTGGTGGACCCTCTGAGGAACCATGCAGAACCTGCCTCAGAATTGTTCCCCCAAGAGCCCAGGGGTCTCGGGCACATCTGTTGTCATCTCAATGGTTAAGGGTTTCTCCCTAGGTGACAGGGTGCAGTAACCACCCTGCACTTCTGGGACTCCCTGTAAGCTCTCCTGGCAGCAGAGAAGCAGAAAGATGCTGGTGCTTGAGGTGGGCATGATAAGTGCTGAAAGGATGTGGGTGGGACACCAATGTCATCTACTCTACCAACACACAGGTCGTGGTTTGCTGGGTGTCTTTTCTGGGTTGAATCTCTAAGAGACAGTGCACAGTTCATTACTTTGTCCCTTTGCCAGTATAGCTGTCAATATTCGGATGAGGTCTGCTCCACCAGCCACATTTGGCTGGAGCAGATTCCCCAGCCAACTGATGTTGGACAAGCAGTGAGGAAGAAATAAATCTCTGTTGTTTCAAGTCACTGTGATCCAGGGATTGTTACCACACATGACTTAGCTTGTCCTGATTGCCAAAAAACTTAGTAACTTGAAGTAGTGACCTGTTGTTGTTGTTGTGTGCCATTGAGGGGATTCTAACTCATAACAACCCTGTGTGACAGAGTAGAACTGCCCCATATGGTTTTCTAGGCTGTAATCTTTACAGAAGCAGATGACCAGGTCTTTTCTCCCTCAGAGCTGCTGGTGGGTTAGAACCGCTGACCTTTTGGTTAGCAGCTGATGGCTTAACCATTGTGCAACCAGGGCGGCTATTATTATTATTTTTTTTTAAACGTCTGAAAGATATAGTCTTTACTTAAGGGAGGAAAGCAGCAGAAGGTACTGGAAAAACTGGTATTGGAGGCAGGATGCTAGCACAATGATGAAGTCTTAGGCACCATTCATGATGGTAAATGCTATAGGTCTCACTGAAATTCATAGCCTTCCCACACCCCTCCCCCTAGGTGAGGAGTGTCCCTAAAACATTTAGCTAATCATATAACTTGATCACATTTCATTTCAGCAATGAGAGCCTATTTCTAGCACTTATTATGCTAACAGACAAGTCAATGATTTGTCTAACTGAAGTACTTTTCTAGCCATTGTGTCTATCCATTGGTTTAGGAGGATTTTTTTTTTGGCTGGGTCATAGAACCCTGTCTCTGGAGTGCTGTCATGTCTGCCATGAGTAAACTAGTCACAGAACGTTCAATTCAGTTTGTTTGATTAAAGCCAGTAGGTATTTTCTGGGCTCCCACTATGCTACAGGGACACAAAATACTAGGAAATAGTCACCATTGTAATCACTGTTTTAGAAAGCTCAAGAATCTGTTGGGGAGGCTGGTATTAAACAACACAATGTACAAATATATGAGAACAAATTATAGCTGATGGACAGGAATGCTATTTTGAAACCAGAGAAGTCAGTCTATTCAGCATTTTCCCCAGGTAGCACTCAGGCGTTTTATGTAGCACCATGTCGTTTTAGGGAGAGCACCTGGGCTTCAGCTGGCAACTGTCTATGCCCTGAGTAGCCAAGATGTACATGGTATATCCCTGTTGGGGTTTTAGTTTTCAAATCTGCTCCATGGACTTCATGGACTCAAATGGACTCTCCTAAGATATCTGGATGATATATGAGCTGGTGGGAATGAGCCTGGTTGCACAATAGTTAGGCACTCAGCTGCTAACCAAAAGGTTGGTAGTTTGAACACATCAGCCACTCCATGGGAGCAAATACTTGGAGATCTGCTCCTGTAAAGATTATAGCCTGGGAAACCCTACGGGGGCAGTTCTACTCTGTCCTATAGAGTCGCTGAGTCGGAACTGACTCAACGGCACACAAAGTAATGTATACATGTTGCTGTTAGGTGCCGTCAAGTCAGTTCTGGCTTATAGTGACCCCATGTACAATAGAACGAAATACTGCCCAGTCCTGGGCCATCTTCACGATTTTTGTATACATAAGAATGGATTGAGATAGGCTGTAGCAGAGTTGCATATTAACTCAACTTTGCACATCCTTCCTCAACATTCACTATGTTGTTTCCAGCCTCTGATACACCCGAGATGTGTGAGCTCGGGCGAGTTACTTAACCTATCCGTTCTTCAGTGCCCTCTTTGCGAAAATGAAGATGAGAGTTGCACAAATCTTCATAAACACAAACCCGTTGCCACTGAGTCACTTCTGACTCATGGCAACCCCATGTGTTACAGCGTAGAACTGCACCATAAGGTTTTCTTGGCTGTATTCTTTATGGAAACAGATCGTTAGGCGTTTTTTCCATGGCTCTGCTGGGTGGGTTGAAACTACCAATTCTTAGGTTAGCAACCAATTGCAAACCACTTGTGCCTCTCACCCAGGGGCAAATTTTCATAGTGAGGATTAAATGAGATATGTAAAGTGCTTATAACACACTGTCTAACATAAAATAAATATTCAACAAATATAAGTCTATTAATAAGAGTAGTAGTCCCTGGGTGGCTTGAACAGTTAAGCACTTTGCTACTAACTGAAAGGTTGGCAGTTTGAATTCACCCAGAGGACTGTCAAAAGAAAGGTTTGGCGATCTACTTTCAGAAACATCAGCCATTGAAAACCTTATGCAGTACTGTTCTACTCTTAACCACATGGGGAGTCAACTCAATGGCAACTGGCTTTTCGTTATTAATAATAGTAGTAATAGCAGTGACAGTATTATCTCCATTTTTGCAGAAGAGGAAATAGAGTCAGAGGTTGACGATTTTGCCCAAGTTCACAGAGCTTTTAGGGATAGAGCTGGGATTCAAACTTTGTCTGGTTCTGGAAGCTGTACTTTTAAACACAGCAGTATTTTTGCCTTTCTAGTAATATTAGTTGATCCCATCTTCAATTCTGTAGTATCAAGATCTTCGTGAGGGGATGAAAGAGAACTTTTGCAACTCTATGTGAATAGTTAATTTGTGTATTTCACAGCCATTATTTATTCATTGCCTTATACGTATGTATGTGTGCTTATTCTCCAGCAAAGAACTCACCTGTGGGCCATCATTATAATCCCTAACTTTTTTACATACATGGACTACAGAGATATTCACTGTTCAGATTCTCAGTGATTATATTATGAGATGTGGTTGAGAAAGTCCACATCTGTCTAGCCCACAATCTGAACATGGTGTACCCAAACCAAACCCATTGCCGTCGAGTTCATTCAGACTCATAACGACCCTATAGTGTAAGGAATGATATTAAAGTTGCATTGCAAGTATTAAATAGTCCTCTGAAATTAACTTAAAGGCACATAATATTTTATAAATAATATTCATTAAAACTAAGTTTTTTTTTAAATAAAGTGGCCTGATTTTGCAATATAATTTTCACAGGCAAAGTTTTAAAAAAATAATTTCAAATGCTGAAAAGCACTTCATCATTCCATTATATTTCTAATCCCAGCTTTAAAACAAAACTGTATAGGTAAGTCTAGAATATTAATATTATGATTGGAGTACAAGGGATCTTTGCATAGAAATTGATTTCTAAATAAATTATATCTAATGTTGTTCTGTGCCATTGAGTTGATTCGACTCATAGTGACCCTATAGGACAGAGCAGAACAGCCCCATAGGGTTTCCTAGGCTGAAATCTTCACAAGAGCAGAATGTTAGGTCTCTTCTCCTGCAGAGCCACTAGTGGGTTCAAACCTCTGACCTTTCAGTTAGCTGCCAAGCGCTTAACCACTATGCTACCAGTGCTCCTTATTATAGCTTATACTAAGTTAAAATTAAGCTCAAATTACTAAATTATGGCAGTATATTAAAATGTATATATTTGTATATATGCATGTACGTATTTTTCTTTTTACTGAATATATCATTTACATTTGAAATACATAAAGGAAACAAATGAGACACTCTTTTATTTGATGTTTGAAATAAAGTCTTCAGTTATATTCTTTTATCTCGTATTTGCTATAGAGTTAATTCAGATTCGTGGTGACCCGACGTGTGCAGAGTAGAACTGCTCCATAGAGTTTTCAAAGCTATAACTTTTCTGAAGGAGATCACCAGGCTTGTCTCCCAAGGCCCTTCTAGATGGATTCGAACCAACAACCTTTCAGCTAGTAGCTTAACCATTTGTGCCACCCAAAGAGTTGTTTATCACTTTACTCCTAAAGAATAAGATAGTGTGTAGCGAACATGATCAGTGGGTACCAATAAGAATATAATTTGACAAATTGGCAAAGCCTGTGGAATTTATACTAAAAGAGTTGCATTGACATATAGAGTCAAAAGATGTCAATGATTTTATGATGGTTCCTGAGGAAAAAATCTTGAAGGGTATTTCTACTAGTTTTGACAACACAACTGGAATACTTGAAATATTTTAGCCAAAGTGCTTCCTCTTCTACTCTCTGTTAGATGCACATGAAGCAATGCCTTTCACTAGTCCCCACACTGCTGGAGGTTGTACTGACGTTCTCCATGTGCACCATTTTATAAAGTTCATAAAGAAGATAATAACTTGTGTAATAGCTGTAATGTGTTAATGCACACCGATATCTGTGTAAGACCAAAACCAACAAAACTCATTGCTGTCAAGTTGATTCTGACTCACAGAAACCCTACAGGACAGAGCAGAACTGCCCCACAGGTTTTCCAAGGAGTGGCTGGTGGATTCAAACTGCCCACCTTTTGGTTAGCGACCAAACGCTTAACCACTGTGCCACCAGGGGTCCTGTGTAAGACAGCTAATTTAGAAGTTACTCTCTAGGCCATTATTTTATATTTGACCAACATTACCTCTCCCTTTTTTTTTTTTTTAATTTTTTTTATTGTACCTTAGATGGTTTACCAACAGAACAAATAGTTTCTCATTAAACAGTCAGTACACATATTGTTTTATGGCATTGGTTAACAACCCCATGACATGTCAATACTCTCCCTTCTCGATCTTGGCAGACCTTTTTTTTTGTGGGGGGGAATATACATAACCAAAGATACACCATTTGAAAAATTTCTACATGTACAATCCACTGACGTCGATTACATTCTTCTAGTTGTGCTGCTATTCTCACTATCCTTTTCCAGATTATTCCATCACCATTATCTTCAACTCACTGTCCTTTAGGCTTCCCATCAAACATTTTTAGTTGCTGTTGTCAATTTGATCTCACATAGATAACTCTTTTTTTTTGGTACCTTAGATGAGGGTTTTCAGAACAAATAGCTTCTCATTAAACAGTTAGTACACATATTGCCCTATGACAATGGTTAACAACCCCACGACATGTCAACACTGTCCCTTCTCAACCTTGGGTTCCCTATCACCTGCTTTCCCATCCCCTCCTGCCTTCTAGTCCTTGTCCCTGGACTGCTGTGCTTTATTAGTCCTGTTCTGTTTTATGGGGCTGTCCAATACGTGGCTGAACTGTGAACCTCAGGAGTGACTTCACCACTGAGCTAAAGGGTGTCCAGAGGCCATACTCTCGGGGTTTCTCCAGTCTCTGTCAGGCCAGTAAATCTGGTCTTTTTGTGTGTGTTACAATTTTGTTCTAAATTCTTCTCCAGCTCTGTCCCGGACCCTCTGTTGTGATCCCAGTCAGAGCAGTCAGTGGTAGTAGCCAGGCACCATCTAGCTGTACTGGACTCAGTCTGGTGGAGGCCTTGGTAGCTGTGATCCATTAGTCCTCCCACTTTTTTAACATTGATTTTATTTTGTGATTTAATGCCTAAAAGTCCAACTTACTTATTTCTAAGCTCTTGCAGGGATGTGCTGTGTCATGCTGTACCAATGTCCCAAAGTACTAGCAACATTCTTTGCATAATATTTTAAAATTACCTCATGACAAGCTTACAGACTGTATTTTAGATCAGCCATACATTTAGCTTCGTGAAATGAAATATAATTCTTTAAATTTGTATTTCGACCTCTAGTTCAACATGTCTCTTCTAAACTTAATTATAAATACCTTTTTCTATAGTTCCACTGAACTATCAAAAGAAATAAGAACAAATAAACATAAATAGCTGTGCTAGAAAGCCAGGATCAATGGAAGAAGCAGATCTATAAGTGAGAAAACCTACTTACATATAAAACTTATGGAATCAGACTGGCAGCAACTGCAATGATGGGAGGAGCTTACAATCTCATTGTAACCCTTCAGATAATCACAAAATCAGAGCCAGTGGAAGACAGAAGGAATAATCCTGAAGGAGTCAGCAGAGGAATTATTTAAACAGAAGGCCAATTCTTTTGTTTACCCCAGAAATCTAATGAATTGATCTTCTGAGCCTTGTTTCTTTTGATTGGGAAGTGCCAGCTTCATTGCCACCCCTCATTGAAGCTTGCTGTGGATTTTATTGAAAACTTTTGCAGGAAGTCTTGCTATATGCCCATCGACCCTTTCAATTACTGGAGTCTGAGTTCCATGAAGCAGAATCTTCATTTGGTATAGCGGACTGGAGTACAAGGATCTTACATGGGCTGGGAAATACGTCACTTAATCAATACTGATCAACCTGAACCTCATCAATGGAGAGGAAGAAATAAGTAAAGACCACAAGAACTTTGAGGAAACCGGATGCACAAAGGAGAGGCATCTACCTTAACAAAGAAAATAAACCCAGAGGAAAAAGAGTTAATTTTTAGAAAAAGGAGATAGCTTTGTAGTAAGTACAATCAGTATCTTTCAAGGAAGTAAGGAGATTATTACATTAAAGAAAAAGATATGTGCCATGAAAATGAAACACTCTACTTTCTTGAAAATTAGAAACATGACTTCTGAAATAAGTTGCTCCATGAATGGGCTGAATAGCATAGCAGACACATCTTAACCGAATGACTGAACTGATGGAATCTCTAAAAAACACAGTGACAATGACAAATTTCTTTTTTTTAAATGAAAGGCAAATTTAAGGCTATCAGAGATCCAGAAATCCCAACATCTACCAAAGACTTCCAAAAGGAAAGAATGGAAGGGAAGAAATGAGCAATAAAATAAATTCATAGAACAAAAGAAAATCTATATATAGATAGATATTTGTTCATGGTCAAAGGAGGAAAAAGTAGAAGACTCTGGGGAGAAAATAGAGGTTGCCTATTTAAGGATACAAATTAGATAAATATCAGACTTGTTATCAGCAATACGGAATGCTAGAAGAAAATATAGGAGAACACTGATGTTCCAAGAGAAAATGATGTAGAATCTATCAGTGTACCATTATCCAAAACATTTGAATGTGGGGGGAGATGACTTGTTCCTACACGCAATGCCAAGATATTTTCCACTATGCACTATTTCTAAAAAAAAGTGACACAAAGTATATCACATCAACATGGAAAATAAACCAAGAAAGAGGAAACCACTGGTATAAGAAAAATTGGAAAACCACATAAGGAAATCTAAAGTATTATTGAAAGGCAGCTTTTTAATCTGATGCAAATAAAACAACAGAAGATTTAAACAAAACAGAAACAGCAAAAGCAAATATCTTACAATCAAATTTGCAATCACAACTGTGAAAACATTCTATCTCCCTATTTTAATTTTTTCTTGGTAGGAGGACATGAGATATTATCAGCTTTGTTTAAAAATGCAAAATACGAAAAATAACAATTAGCTATATGCTGTTTAAACAGACATGGGATATTTGAAAACAGGAACAGACAAAATAATAGCAATAAAGTGATATAAAAATAAAGCAATAATGAATAAGATGTTATCTTATAAAATATAATTCTGTGTGACATTATTAAATGAAAAAAATAAGCATACTGTCACAGACAAATATCATAATCCACCAAAAAGGATAGCTCTGAGCCTTCATTCAACTAAAACTGAGAAATCAAATAGACAAAGAAAGATTGCCAGGATTCAAATGACACATTAAGTGAGCTTGATTTAAATATATATTATAAATTAATTATACTATAAAAAGAAAAAAACAAACCCATTGCCGTCGAGTTGATTCCAACTCATATAGACCCTATAGGACAGAGTAGAACTGCTCCATATGGTTTCTAAGGAGTGACTGGTGGAGTCGAACTGTTGACCTTTTGGTTAGCAGTTGAATGCTTAACCACTCTACCATATTATATCATGTATCATATTATGTCATATTATATTTTATTTAAAAATATATTGGAGATGGGAACTCTTATGCACTGCTGGTGGGAATGCAAAATGATACAACCATTTTGGAAAATGATATGGTGCTTCCTCAGAAAGCTAAAAATAGACATACCATTCGATCCAGCAATCCCATCCTAGGAATATATCCTAGAGAAATAAGAGTTGTCACTCAAATAGACATATGTACACCTATGTTCATGGCAGCATTGTTCACAATAGCAAAACAATGGAAACAACCTAGATGCCCATCAACAGATGAATGGATAAATAAACTATGGTACATACACACAATGGAGTACTATGCAACGAGAAAGAACAAGGAATCTGTGAAGCATCTCATAACATGGATGAAACTGGAGGACATTATGTTGAGTGAAATAAGTCAATCACAAAAGGACAGATATTGTATGAGACCTCTATCGTAAAAACCCATGAAAAAGTTCACACACAAAATGTAACAATCTTTGTTGGTTACCAGGGATGGGAGGGGTGGGGGGGAAATACTAAACAGGCAATAGATAAGTGGTATCTTGGGTGAAGGGTGAGACAGTACACAATACAGGGGAAACTAGCACAACTTGGACAAGTAATGGTCATGGAAGCCCCACAGACACATCCAAACTCCCTGAGGGACTGAATTGCTGGGCGGAGGGCTGTGGGGACCATTGTCTCGTGGAACATCTAGCTCAATTGGCATGACACAGCTTATAAAGACAATGCTCTACATTCTACCTTGGTGAGTAGTGTCTGGGGTCTTAAAAGCCTGTGAGCGGCCATCTAAGATACTCCACTGGTCTCATCCCTTCGGGAGCAAGGGAGAATGAAGAGAACAGGATACAAGGAAAAGATTAGTCCGAAGGACTAATTATGCACAGCTACCAAGTCCTCTACCGGACTGAGTCCAGTACAGCTAGATGGTGCCCGGCTACCACCACTGACTGCTCTGACCAGGCTCACAACAGAGGGTTCTGGACAGAGCTGGAGAAGGATGTAGAGCATAATTCTAACTCACATACACAAAAAAGACCAGATTTACTGGCCTAAAGGAGACTGGAGAAACCTCGAGAGGATGGCCCCCAGATACCCTTTTAGCTCAGTGGCGAAGTTACCTCCGAGGTTCACTGTTCAGCCTGGGAGTGGACAGCCCTGTACAACCAAATGAGACTAACGAGGTACAGGAGTCCAGTGACAAGGGCCAGAAGGCAGAAGGGGACAAGGAAGCTGGTGATAGGGAACACAAGGTTGAGTAAGGATATTGTTGATGTGTTGTGAGATTGTTAACCATTGTCATAGGGCAACATTTGTAGTAACTGTTAAATGAGAAACTATTTTGTTCTGTAAGCCTTCATCTTAAGTGAGAATAACAGCACAGTTGGAAGAGCGTAGTCAATGTCACTGAACTGTGTATGTAGAAATTTTTGAAACGGTGTATCTTCGGATATGTGTATTTTCACCAAAAAAAAAAAGGTTGAGAATTTAGAGGGTTAATATGTTGTGGGGTTGTTAACCAATGTCATAAAACAACATGTGTACTACTGTTTCATGAGAAACTATTTGTTCTGTAAGCCTTCACCTGAAGTACAATAAAATATTTAAAATATATATATATATATATATATATATACACACACATACATATATAGATATATACATATGGATAGATATGATTTATTGTAAGATAGATAAGACTTAGATATGGATAAAGAGATAAGATTCATTATCTCCATCCAAAGAAAATTTAGTGCTCAACAGAGAACACTTATTTTTCTAATATCCATAACACATTTAAAGCAATTAGCCATTTACTAGAATACAGAAAAAAAAAAAAAGTCTTAAACATTTGAAATCATACACATTTTACTCTCTGAACATGAGATAAAAATGTGTCAAAAAACATAGTACAAACTGTTTTCCAAACTTTAGATTTGGAAGTTAAAATAAAATCTATGAAGTTTGTTATGTTTTTAAAAATGAAATTAAATTCTATTAAAAACAAATGTCAATGAAAGCACTAAACATCACAACCAGGGGCCCTGGATGAGAATTTAAAACCTAAATCATAAGTAAAAAAAAAAAAAAAAAAAGTGAAAATAAATAAAACCACTTTTAATGAATTATGAAAATAATAAAACATTAAAATAGCTAATGGGAAAAATTAAAATAAAATAACAAAAATAACTATACTTGAGCATACAAACACAAAATTGTTCTTTGAAAGAACTAATTCTGGCAGGTTTGATTCAGGGATAATAAAAGTGAAAAAAATAAGCAAATCTTAGGAATAAGAGGACAAAACAACAGACACAAATAAGACCAAACATATTTGCAACATAAATCACTTTGAATGTTTATACAAATTCAGTTGAAATTATAGATGAGAGGTGCTTAACTCAGAAAAGCAAAAATTTGCAAACATATTTAAGAGCAAGCAGAAAAGTCATTGGATCAACAGAAAACAAGAACTATTTGAAAAGATAAAGTGAGTTTTATTCTAAGGGGCACTGGAACAACATTTAACAGGCTGAATTCTGACATACCTTCAAGGACACTGTTATTGTTGTTGTTAGGTGCTGTCAAGTCAGTTCCGACTCACAGCTACTCTGGGTACAACAGAATGAAATGCTGCCCCATCCTGTGCCTTCCTCACAATTGTTGCTATGTTTAAGCCCATTGTTGCAGCCCCTATGTCAATCCTCTCATTAAGAGTCTTCGTCCTTATCGCTGACCCTCTACTTTACCAAGCATCAGGTCTGTGTCAGCGTGGGTAGGTCATGATTCTCAGTGGATTGGTAGCTATTACATAATCATCTTCCATTTTATGATCTGATGTAAGCAGCCAATCAGTTGAAAGGAGAGTTTCACTGGAGGTGTGGCTTGCATCCAATATATACGGATGTTCTGGCAAAGCTCACTTGCTCTCCATCTTGAATCTGACTGGTCATCCTCTGTTCTTGGAACATGAGCCAGCAGGCTGCTTCCTGACCTGCAGATTTTGGGATTCACCAGCTCCTGCAACCCTGTGAGCCAGAAGCCTTCTGCCTGACCTGCCAATTTTGGGTTTGTAAGCCCCTGCAACTGTGTGAGTAAGGAAAGGAGCCCCAGCCTGACACCTGACCCACGGATTTGGGACTGCACAACTTTGTGAACCATTTCCTTGAAATAAATCTCTCTATGTATATTTACATATATGCTTCACTGATTTTGTTCCTCTAGAGAACTCAGCCTAAGACAATGTTCTTCTCCAGGGTCTGGTCCCTCTTGATAACATGTCCAAAGTACGTGAGTTGAAGTCTTGCCATCCTCAAGTCTAAGCAGCATTCTGGCTGTACTTATTCCAAGATAGATTTGTTTGGTCTTCTGGAAGTCCATGGTATAATCAGTATTTTTTGCCAATATCACAATTCAATGTGTTCTTCGCCCATAGAAAAAGATAGGAGGACTCCTAAAGACTTCTATGATGCTACTAACCTTGACAAAAATTGGATAGCGTTGTCCTAGCCAGATGTTTTCTAGATTAACATCTCCTTCCGCTTTAGCAATATTAGAGTCCATGGCTCATGATTATTAGCACTCCTTGGTGGAAAACCTCGACTCACTGGCCTTTTGTGTCCTCAGCTGGCAAATCTCCAACAATGTTCACCCAAACATCTGCTTTCTTTGTGCTGAACCCAAGAAACCAAATGCTTATGGAGAAAATGTAAGTATGACTGGTGACAGCTTAAATGAATAATCATACATCTCAACTACCCAGTGACTCTATTTGTTCTTGCTAAACAGAGTTTCCTGAATCTGTGTGTACTTCCTTTATGACTTTTCCCCAGATGAGTATACCCTGGATTTATATTAATATTTTCTTAATATTATTTATGTATTAATTTATTACTATTTTAAATAATCGATTCTTTCTTTACATAAAAGAGTCCAATTAAGAAGGAAAATTTACTTCAAACCATAATTAAAAAAATTGCATTTCTTGCCATAAGTCTAAGGTAATCATGAAGATAAATACAAAAAACAAAAAAATGTTTGAGGAGGTTGCTTTCTGATTCAAGGAAAGAAAAACAGTCCTGAGAAGACTTCTGGAAAATATATATATATATTTTTTAACTCCATGCCTTTGAGTTTTCTATCTCCTTCATTTTTAAAATTCTCCACCAGTCATCTAGTATTTTGTATTTTTTGAGTTATGCGTTTTAACTACCATCTCTTGCCTTATTCTCATTGTCAATTGACAAATACTGATTATACATTGCCCAGTGTAACGTGGACCACTACTCGAATTTAACTTTGTAGTAGTGTGGAGGCTAGCATGCTGCTGTGATGCTGGAAGCTATGCTGCTGGTATTTCAAATACCAGCAGGGTCACCCGTGGTAGACAGGTTTCAGTGGAGCTTCCAGACTAAGACAGACTGGGAAGAAGGACCTGGCGATCTACTTCTGAAAAAATTGGCCTGCGAAAACCTTATGGATAGCAGTGGAAGCTTGTCTGATACAGTGCCAGAAGATGAACCCCTCAGTTTGGAAACCACAAAAAATATCACTAGGGAAGAGCTGCCTCTTCAAAGTAGAGTCAATCTTAATGACATGGATGGAGTAAAGCCTTCAGGACCTTCATTTGCTAATGTGGCATGACTCAAAATGAGAAGAAACAGCTGTAGGCATCCATTAATAAACAGAATGTGGAATGCATGAAGTATGAATCTAGGAAAAGGGAAGTCGTAAAAAATGAAATGGAGCACATAAAGATCAATATCCTAGGCATTAGTGAGCTGAAATAGACTGGTATTGGCCATTTTGAATCAGGCAATCATATGGTCCACTATGCCTGAAATGACAACTTGAAGAAGAATGGTATTGCTTTCATCCTAAGAAAGAACATTCAAGATCTATCCTGAGGTACAACGCCGTGAGTGACAGGATAATATCCATATGCCTACAAGGAAGACCAGTTAATACAACTATTATTCAAATTTATGCACCAATCATTAAGGCCAAAGATCTAAGATATTGAAGATTTTTACCAACTTCTGCAGTCTGAAATTGATCAAATATGAAATCAAGGTGCATTGATAATTATTGGTGATGGAATGGAAAGTTAGAAACAAAGGAGGAGGATCAGTAGTTGGAAAATATGGCCTTGGTGACAGAAATGACACCAGAGATCATATGGTAGAATTTTGCAAGACCAATGACTTCTTCATTGCAAATACCTTTTTCAACAACATAGACAGTGACTATACATGTGGACCTCTCTGGATGGAATACACAGGAATCAAATCTACTACATCTGTAGAAAGAGATGATGGAGAAGCTCAATATTATCAGTCAGAACAAGGTCAGGTGCTGACTGCAGAACAGACCATCAATTGCTTATATGTGAGTTAAAGTTGAAGATGAAGAAAATTAAAACAAGTCCATGAAAGCTAAAATATAATCTTGAGTATATCCCACCTGAATTTAGAGACCATCTCAAGAACAGATTTGACACACTGAGCACTAATGACTAAAGACAGACAAGTTGTGGGATGCCATCATACCTGAAGAAAGCAAAAGATCATTAAAAAGACTCAGGAAAGAAAGAAAAGACCAAAATGGATGTCAAAAGAGACTCTGATACTTGCTCATGAATGTACAACAGCTAAAGCGAATGGAAGAAATGATAATGTAAAAGAACTGGACAGAAAATTTCAAAGGGTGGGTCGAAAAGACAAAGTAAAGTATTATAATGGAATGTGCAAAGACCTGGAGATAGAAAACCAAAAGGGAAGAACACCCTTGGCATTTCTCAAGCTGAAAGAAATGGAGAAAAAATTTAAGCCTTGACTTGCAAAACTGAAGGATTCTATGGGAAAAATATTGAACAACACAGGAAATATCAAAAGAAGATAGAAGGAATACATAAAGTCAGTGTGCCAAAAAGAATTAGTCGATGTTCAACCATTTCAGGAGATTAGGAGGTAGCACATGATCAAGAGCCAATGGTATTGAAGGAAGAAGTCCAAGCTGCACTGAAAGCATTGGTGAAAAAGAAGGCTTTAGGAACTGATGGAATACCAACTGATGTGTTTCAGCAAATGGTTGAAATGCTGGAAGCGCTCACTTGTCTATGCCAAGAAATCTGGAAGATAGCTACCTAGCCAACTGACTGGAAGAGATCCATATTTGTGCCCATTCCAAAGAAAGGTGATTTAACAGAATATGGAAATTATCGAACAATATCATTAATATAACATGCAAGTAAAATTTTGCAGAAGACAATTAAAAAATGGTTGCAGCAATACATCCATAGGGAACTGCCAGAAATTCAAGCCAGATTCAGAAGAGGACATGGAATGAGGGATATCATTGCTGATGTCAGATGGATCTTGGCTGAAAGCAGAGAATACCAGAAAGATGTTTACCTGTGTTTTATTATGCAAAGGCATTTGATTGTGTGGATCATAAGAAATTATGGATAACATTGTGAAGAATGGAAATTCCAGAACACTTAATTGTGCTCATGAGGAACCTGTATATAGACCAAGAAGAAGTCACTCGAACAGAACAAGGGAATACTGAGTAGTTTAAAATCAGAAAGGTGTGCATCAGGATTATATTCTTTCACCACACTTATTCAATCTGTTTTCTAAGCAAATAATCTGAGAAGCTGGACTGTGTGAAGAAGAATGCAGCATCAGGATTGGAAGAAGACTCATTAACAACCTGCAATATGCAGATGACAAAACCTTGCTTGCTGAAAGTGAAGAGAACTTGAAGCATTTACTGATGAAGATCAAAGGCTACAGCCTTCAGTATATGGATTATACCTCTACATAAAGAAAACAAAAATCCTAACAACTGCACCAGTCAGCAACATCATGATAAGTGGAGAAGACTGAAGTTGTCAAGGATTTCATTTTACTTGGATGCACAATCAACGCCCGTGGAAGCAGCAGTCAAGAAATGAAACAACATATTGCATTAGGCAAATCTGTTGCAAAAGACCTCTTTAAAATGTTAAAAAGCAAAGATGCCACTTTGAGAACTAAGGAGCATCTGACCAAAGCCATGGTATTTTCAATCACCTCATATGCGTGTAAAAGTTGGACAATGAATAAGGAAGGCCAAAGAATTAATGCCTTTGAATTATGGTGCTGGCAAAGAATATTGAATATATTATGGACTGCCAAAACAATGAACAAATCTGTCTTGGAAGAAGTATAGCCAGAATGCTCCTTAGAAGCAAAGATGGTGAGATTTTGTCTCACACACTTTGGACATGTTATCAGGAAGGACCAGCCCCTGGAAAAGGACATCACACTTGGTAGAGGGTCAGGGAAAAAGAGGAAGACCTTCAATGAGATGGACTGACCGAGTGGCTGCAGAAGTGGGCTCAACATAGCAATGATTTTGAGGATAGTGCAGGACTGGGCAGTGTTTCATTCTGTTGTACACTGAGTCACTATGAATTGGAACCAACTTGATGGCACCTAACAACAATGTGGAAAATACACAGTGTATCAATAATAGTAACAACCAAAAACAACTGTCCTCCACCAAGAACCAACAAACAAGCAAAAACAAAAAAAGAAAGAAAATACCTGCCACACTGGGTTTATCAGATCCTGTCCACATCATTAAAATGTCTTCACTCCTCATATTTCAGGCCACTTTAGCCTGATTTATACCCTGTATGGGTGTCCCTGGGTGGTGCAAATGGATAACATGCTCAGCTGCTAACTGAAAGGCTGGTGGTTGTCTTGGTTATCTAGTGCAGCTGTAACAGAAATACCACAAGTAGATGGCTTTAACAAAGAGAAATGTATTCTCTCTCAGTGTAGGGGGTTAGATGTTTGAATTCTGGGTGTTAGGCATTCAGCTGTCTCGCTCCGTGGGGTTGGATCCAGCGCTGTCTCATGCTGGTCTCCTCGTTCTGCTGCTGCTCTTTCTCTGTTGCTGCCATTTCTCTGCTGCTGCTTCTCACCATCTGTGCCATCTCCAGTGTAATAGCTCTCCTCATTTCCTTCTGAGTCCTCACCAGAATTGTCTTTGATGTCCATAATTCCACTAATAGTCTCTTCAAGGTAATCTAGGCTTTTACTATCAGGCACTGTAAAACTCTTCCAGCTTCTATCCATTCAGTTTCAAAATATCTTCCACGTTTTAGGTATCTGTCAGAGCAGCACCCCACTCTTGGTACAAAATTCTGTCTTGATTATTTAGTGCTGCTATAACAGAGCCCTGGTGGCACAGTGATTAAGAGCTTGGCTGCTAACCAAAAGGTTGGCAGCTGCAATCCACCAGCCGCTCCTTGGAAACCCTATGGGGCAGTTCTACTCTGTCCTATAGGGTTGCTATGAGTCAGAATCAACTTGATGGCCAACAAGTTTTTTTTCTTCTGGCTATAACAGAAATACCACAAGTGGATGGCTTTAACAAAAAGAAATTTACTCTCTTATAGTCTAGGAGGCTGGAAATCTGAATTCAGGGTGTTAGCTCCAGGGGAAGGCTTTCTCTCTCTTGTTGGCTCTGGGGGAAGGTTCTCGTCATAATCCTCCCTGGTTGCAGAACATCCCAGTTCAGAGACCCTGGGTCCAAAGGACACACTATTCTCCTGGCTCTTGTTTCTTGGTGGTGTTATGTCACCATGTCTCTCTGCTCACTTTCCTCTTTTATATCTCAAACGAGACTGACTTAAGATACAACCTAATCCTGTAGATTGAGTCCTGCCTCATTAATATAACTGCCTCTAATCTTGCCTCATTAACATCACAGAGGTAGGATTTACAGCATATAAGGAAATCACATCAGATGACAAAATGGTGGACAATCACACAATACTGGGAATCATGGCTTAGCCAAGTTGACATACATTTTTGGGGGATACAATTCAAGCCATAACAGTGGTTCAAGTCCACCCAAACGTACACTGGAAGAAAGGTCTGGTGATCTACTTCTGAAAATCAGCCATTGAAAACACTATGGATCACAGCGTTACTCTGATACGCATGGGGTTGCCACGAGATGGAATCGACTGGACAGCAACAGGTTTGGTTTTCTAGTTTTGTTCCCTGTATACTTTACTCCCCATAAACAGCCTGCACCCTCACTTCTGTCTTTTCCACTTATAATCATTTCACACTGATGTAAGCTCCATATACACTTGGATCTTTGCCTGACTCATTCCCCTTGTATCCTTAGCACCTCAGCCAACAATTTCTCATATCTGGTAGGCACCCAATAGATGTTCTTTCTGAAAGAATGAGTGATCCAATTATAGACAGCTGATCTGACATAACCAAAGCAGGGTTAACATATCAGTCCAACTTTCCATCGTTTTTCAGGTAAGTAATGCTCTTCCTCTCTTTACTTCCTAACATTTACTACTAGGGTTACTTGAAATAAAGGACAAATTTACTTATCAACTTTTTACTGGCATTTTGACCGCTAAACTGTCCTAGTAGTAGGGTGGTGTTGTTGGGTGCTGTCAAGTCTATCTGACTCAGCAACACCATGTGACAGAGTATAACTGCCCCATAGAGTTTTCTTGGCTGTAATCTTTAAGGGAGCAAATGACTAGGTCTTTTCTCTTGCAGGGCTGCTGGGTGGGTGTGAACCATCGACCTTCTGGTTAGCAGTGAGGGCTTAACCATTGTGCTACCAGGGCTGCTTAAATAGGATTGTGTTGTTGTTTTGTGCCGTTGAGTTGATTCCGACCCATAGTGACACTACAGGTTAAGAGTAGAACTGCCCCATAGGGTTTCCAAGGAGTGGCTGGTGGATTCGAACTGCCAACCTTTTGGTTAGCAGCCTGAGCTCTTATAGTTAGTACAAAATGGAAGAAAAAACTTACTGATTCATAAAAAGCCTCATTTTTGTGGGGTTCATTCCATTCATTGCATTTAAGGTCCAAGATACAAAGGAAGGTAAGGTCTACAGATCAGAAAATTTATTTTTACATCAGTGGACCCTGATGTTACCAAGTGCTCAGCTTTATTTTTGCATTTTTTCTCAATAGTTAAATTAAGATATTAAAAAATATTTCATAAGTGTATGAATCTCCTTGCTCTTCTTATTAAATGGAAGTGCTTTGGGTTAGCAGGGCAGCTGGGTGTGAAATTTTGTTATTTCTTCCTATCATGCAAATGCATACAGAGTACCTCATGTATTTAACATTATTTAATACTCACTCTCTTCCTGATTGTTCTTCTCTGATTTAAATGATCTTTCCTGATAAAGGAGAAACATCTCCTTTCATGCAGAAAAAAAAAAAGTAATGATGATAGTTAATATTCATTGAGTATTTATTGCATGCCAGACACTGTGCTCAGCAAGTTGGATATAGCAGCTCATTTAATAATACAACTCTGTACACAGTTTATTTCCATATTAGAAAGGAGAAACAGACATCTATCTAGGGTTGGCAAGCTGCTCACATTTACGCAGCTGTTATTTCTGTTAGATGCTGTCGAGTTGATTCCAACTCATAGCGACTCTGTACAGCAGGAAAAAACACTACCTGGTCCTGTGCCAATCTCACAACCGCTGCTATGTTTCAGCCCATTGTTGCAGCCATTGTGTCAATCCATCTCACTGAGGGTCTTCCTCTTTTTCTCTGACCCTCTTGTTTACCAAGCATGGTGTCATTCTCCAGAGACTGGTCCCTCTTGATAACATACCCGAAGCACGGAGGACGAAGTCTTGCCATCCTTGCTCTAAGGAGCATTCTCGTTGTACTTCTTTGAAGACAGATCGGTTCATTCTTCTGGTAGTCCATGGCAGATTTCCATATTAGAGATAAGAAAACAGATATCCATGTAGGCTTAGTAAATTGTCCACATATATACAGCTAGTAGAAAGGAAAAAGGTAAAGCAACTGCCCGTGATACCTTTCTCTCCTTACTACCTGAGCATGGGGTGGTCCTGGGGAAAGAAGGCTGGTACGCTGATCTAATCTCCTGTGAATCTACTAACAACTGGACATCCTTGAAAACAGACTAATGACAGTTGCTAAGAGGAGAGCCCCTACTTAATGTAACGCTGTTCCAAATATGTCCCTAGTTTAGGATTTCTTATGTCAAACAAAACTGTAATATGCGGATTTATGAGCCATGGTTCCGGGTAAAACCCTCATAGGCTAAGCATGTATCTGGGTATAAAATGAAGATGCTTCACAACTACATATTTCCTGGTATGTGAGGTAACAGCTCACTTCAAGGTCTTATCTATATTTTGGGATAGAGAGTGTTTGTCCCAGGTGAGAAAGAAACGGCAGCAGCGGGTGGGGGAGGTGCATTATGGAAGCCCCAGACATCTCCCTGCTCCACCCAGGCCTCTTGATTGTATCCCTGTATTTATTTGAAAAGCTTGATATAGGTAAGATTTCTGATATGAGTGAGTTGAATGTGACAATTCAATCCTTTGTGCGAGTTTAGCTAATAAATGGTAGAATTAGATTCCACACTTTTAAAGACAGCAGTGCAGCACGGATATCTCTGGATCTTACAATATATATTTTTTGTTCTCAGTATGATTAATCAATTCACTATGGTGCAGTGAAACTCTCAGAAGCCACTATTCTACTAAAATTTTAAAGAGAATCCACACTATTTTTATTTCTCTATCTTCATAAAGGTTTAGTCTACATTTTACAATGTTTATTACAACTGAGATTCTTGTTTCCAGTGAAGACATTCCAGTTATATTTAAATATAATAACAATGTTTGCCACTAACAAACATTTAAAATATATTCACCTTAAATAAAATGGAGATATTTTAAATGTAGATTTAGAAAACTGTTTTCAGCATTCTCAAAACAAATCAATAGTAAACATTTGTATAGCTCTTTATAATTTACAAACAACTTATATATAAACTGTCCCAGTGGTAGAAAGACATACTGAATGAAGGTTTTGTAACTGATTAAATAACATTTGCTATAGTTTTTATCAATTGACTTAGTGTGTGATTTAGAAAATCTTTACTAGAATTTACCTACCCAAAAACCCAAGCCTGTTGCTGTCGTTTCCTACTCATAGATACCCTATAGGACAGAGCAGAACTGCCCCATAGAGTTTCCAAGGCTGTAAATCTGTACAGAAGCCAACTGCTACATCTTTCTCCTGTGGAGCCGCAGGTGGGTTCAAATCACCAACATTTTGGTTAGCAGCCGAGCACTTAACCACTGCACCATGAGGGCTCCTAAACAGTTGCTGTCAGGTCAGTTCCCACTCATGGAAACTCCATGTGTGTCAGAGTAGAACTGTGCTCCATAGGGTTTTCACTGGCTGAGTTTTCAGAAGCAAATCTCCAGGCCTTTCTTCTGAGGTGCCTCTAGGTGAACTTGAACCTTCAACCTTTCTGTTAGCAGCTTACCTTGCTATTGTTTGCACCACCCAGGGACTTCATATAGGATTTACCTATACTAAGAATTAAATATTTCCAAATTCAAGACTTTTACAATTATGTTCTAGAAAAGCTTTTAATCTTTATTTTGAATATCTTCAGATTTAAATGCTGTTTATCTAATGTCAATGAAGAAACTAGAAAAATCCCAAAAAAGCAATCTATAATTTTACCCCTAATAATAATTCACATAAAGAAATAATTTTCAAAAGATACAGGGGAAAAGACCGTAATAGAAATTTTCTGCTTGCTTTAGTTACATTTATGAGATCTTTCACCTAGAGAACTTACTCCATGCTCTCTTTCATGAGTTCAGAAGAACTAACTGAAAACTGTTATTGATGAATTATTTTATTCCTATTGTGAAAAGGAGACATTAAGGATAGGGGGAGAAAGAAAATGGAAAAGTAATTTTTTCATTGCTGAGACTTTTAACATTTACCTTAATCTGTCTGTAAATGCATGCCAAAATGTCAAAATGAAGATGAGTATAATTATACAATGCACTGAAATGCATTTATTTATTTGCGGTTTTAAGTGAACGTAATAAAATATAAATGAAATATAAATTAGAGCAAGAGGAAGCTATGTTATATAAGCCTAGTGAAAAGTCAGTAGGCACTTTAGCAGCTGTCAAATCTAGGGGGAAGGTAGTCAGAACGCTGCCTTGATACAGCAACTGGAAGCCAGAATCACTATCAAAGCTTTTATGGGCTGCTGGTTCTACATCCCTTCTGAGGTATGCGGATTCCCCCAGTACATCACCAAGTCCTGGGAGGAGTCCATCAATCTTGCAGTTGGCTATTGTCCAGGCATCTACTTTTATAACTTGGGAAATAACAAAATCATAACAGCAAAGGAAATGTATTTGCTTAGAGTATTAAATTTTACAACCGAATGTAAAAAATGAGTTATCTGAGTCAAACCATCAGTCATTGCCAAGGTGATGGCAAAGTCTTTATCAAAAAGAAAAGCGAAGAAGAAATGCCTAGGGTAGCTACAGATAGGGTGGGGGATTTGGGAAGTTTGGGGAAAGAGAAACACATTTCTGCATATAAATGGTCCATAACAAGCAAGATTGTGGTTAACAACAGGTCATTCTTTTGCTCCAGACTCCCCAGTTGTTCCCTATTTCACTTTGAGCAAAAGTCAAATTCCTTATTGTAGTCAACAAGGCCCTGCAGAATCTGGCTCATAGTATTCCATGGTCCTTGCTCCTACTCCTTCTCTCTGTCCTCATCCTGCTGCAGGCAAATTT
Organism: Dugong dugon; assembly: GCA_030035585.1. Taxonomy (NCBI): domain Eukaryota; kingdom Metazoa; phylum Chordata; class Mammalia; order Sirenia; family Dugongidae; genus Dugong; species Dugong dugon. The sequence continues at coordinate 106,464,109 of CM057466.1, read as the reverse complement.
ATGGCTCAGATATACTGAGAAGCAAAAATTGTTTAGGAGCCCTGATGGCACAATAGTTAAGCACTCAGCTGCTAACAGAAAGACAGAAAGGTCAGCGGTTTGAACCTACCAGCCTCTCGGTGGAAAGACATGGCGGTCTGCTCCAGTACAGGGACAGATTAGCCAACAGCAAGGTACACACAGGCTTAATTATGCTTATTTACTTATCTGTAATGCACAATTTCACCTGTTTTTTCATATGTAAGATTTCATATATAAGATTTTTGTATGTAAGATTACTTACAGATTAGCAAGTGAACAATTAAAGCTGGTGCATGCTGTGATTACTGGTTAATTCAACCCCACACATAAAGATTCTGAACCCCTTGCCGTGGAGTCGATTCTGATTCGTAACGACCCTATAAGACAGAGCAGAACTGCCCCATAAGGATTCCTAGGCTGTAATCTTTACCGAAGCAGACTGCCACATCTTTCTCCCACTGGAATCGCCAACCTTTCAGTTAGCAGCTGAGCGCACTTAACCTCTGCACCACCAGGGCTCCTTCCATAAAGATTACAGCCTTGGAAACACTATGGGGGCTGTCATGGTTTGAATATGTCCCCAAAAAATGTATCAATTTGGCTGGGCCATGATTCCCAGAATTGTGTGGTTGGCCTCCATTCTGTGATTGTAATTTTATGTTAAAGAGGATTAGGGTGGGATTGTAACACCACCTCTACCCAGGTCACATCCCTGATTCAATGTAAAGGGAGTATCCCTGGGGTATGGCCTGCACCACCTTTTATCTCTCAAGAGATAAAAGGAAAAGGAAGCAAGCAGAGAGTGGGGGACCTCATACCATCAAGAAAGCAGTGCTGGGAGCAGAGCGCATCCTTTGGACCGGGGTCCCTGCTCAGAGAAACTCCTAGTCCAGGGGAACACTGAAGAGAAGAAGGCCGACAGAGAGAAAAAGCCTTCCCCTGGAGCTGACACCCTGAATTTGGACTTTTAGCCTACTTTGACTATGAGGAGATAAACTTCTCTTCGTTAAAACCATCCACTTGTGGTATTTCTGTTATAGCAGCAAGAGATGACTAAGACAGGGGCATTTCTACAGCATCCTATAGGCTTGCTATGAGTCACAATCAACTTGATGGCAAACAACAACCAAGATTATTTAACAAATTTTCCCATCTATAGGGAATGGTGACACAACCATACTAATCAATTTATTTCTAGCTTAGAGCCTATGAGATTTCAACCGGGAAAAAGTAAGTCTTCCAAGACCATAAGTGGCAGCCAAGGATGAGGTCCCCATCCCCTCTTCAGATTCCAGTGCAGCCCAGCCATGAAGTTTAGAATGGGATTGAGTTAAGGGAAGGAAAAGACATTCCTCTACTTGTAGCAAAGATGCACTGCTACTGTTGCCACTTCCCCAATCATTGTTGGGCCTGGGAGTAAGAAAGTGCAATCCAGTCCTCTCCTGCGTTTCACCTCAAGATGGTGAGTTGGACTTCTTGTCACAGCCTCTACACTACATTATTTCTTTAAATCACAATGCCAACTAGAGCAGCGAGAAGTTCCTTATAGTGCATTGAGAACTTCTTAAAGATAGCCACTGCAATTATCTTCATACATAAAATTCATAACCTCTTTTTTTACACTTAATTTTCTGCAGGCTACTACCTTTCTAATTTACTGAGGCATCGAATAGTTTACAACTGTTTTGATAAATGTATATTTCCTTGCTTATCCCTTGTTAATGAGTACTAAATTTAGAAGTTGGAGTTAAGGACAAAGTAATAGGCAGTGAAGTGAAGCGCTAATTTGGAATTATTTGTCATCAAATCTTGGTCAGTGTTAATAATTATACACCGTATTTATTCATAGTCCTTTGAGCCTAATAAAAGCTTGAAAAATAATTCATATTATTTAAATATTATAGAGCTTAATAAAACTCTTAATTTGCTCTCTTATCAAAAGTAAAAAGTACACCACAAGTAAAAGAGGACCATCACTGGCCTGTTTAATTGGCACTATCTAACAAATTTATTCTGATTGAGATTAATAATCACTAATATTAAAACCTACAAATAGATTAAATTTCAATGCTAATGTAATTTAAAACATTTTCATCAGTGATCTGTAAATCCATGCTGTTACCTTTGGTACTAAATATGACAGCTGAATACTTCTAACCTTATTAAAATAATTAATTCTTCAATAAAAACTTATTTTAGCTTATTCTGTAAAATTGTGTACTGAAAAGTGATTCCAAGGTGATTTTAAATTGATATGCACATTCGACACCTTCAGGTTAGATTGCTGTATGTGCTACAATATGTACATTTTTATTTGCTTTTTCCAGATTTTTAAATCAATGTTAGAGATAGAGGGAGTATCTTGTAAATATATATTACAGACAACTGAGTTCATTTTTTATTAAAGTGAAGTAAGGCATGGTGATGCTTACTGGGGAAGAGCAATGGTCTGGGAAGAAGCTCACGTCCTCACTCTACCATTAAGGTGACTCATCTACCTTTCTGAGCCTCAGCTTCCCAAGACAACACATTACCCATTACCATCGAGTTGATTCCAACTCATAGTGACCCTATTGGGCCCTAAGAAATCAGGTCTCTTTTAGCAGTAAGTTTCCCCTTTGGTTTATTATATAAAAGATAAACTGTTCCACTAGTAACATGGAAACAAAAATAGCATTTTACATATTATTGTTGTTATGCTGTATTATTTTTTTTACCAAGCTGACCTTTAGGAAATTTAGCACAATAATGCTATTATCATAAACCAAAAAAACCAAACCCATTGCCATCGAGTTGATTCCGACTCATAGCGACCCTATAGGTTAGAGTGAAACAACCTCATAGAGTTTCCAAGGAGCACCTGGTGGATTCAAACTGCCAACCTTTTGGTTAGCAGACGTAGCTCTTAACCACTATGCCACCAGGGTTAAGTGGTCATCAATGTCACTGCCATGATTATTATTACTAACAAACAAGATTAACTACACTCACGTTGTTTCTAAGCAAATTATTAAACTAATACATATACATAATACATATAATATACATATAACACATATACATATATTTGTTTAATAATAATATAATAGTTTCTATAAAATTAATTAAACATTATTCAGTGGTGTAATAATGATGATGGTGACATTTTTGTGTAAAATGCAAGAGGAGAACAAATGACTTGTAAAATTCAAATTTTGATGCAATTGATTTTCAAATACGTTACTGTCCAAAATAATATGGAACACTTCAGTGTTTCTTACTTAAAACTGAAACTGTTTTCTTCGTTCTTCTCAAGTGTCGGAATACCATATTCTGGATCATGGTTTTGTTATCTACTGAATATGTACATTTTTCCTATCAGAATTCGATTTAGGCATGGTTCTCTTTTAAATAAGATTTCATAAAAAGCTGCTGCAGTTACATTCTAATAAATGAAACTTTTTTCCTTGAAACAGATGGAATCCAAAGTTTTTTTAATTAAATAAACAAGATAAATCTCTGTTTATCTTCCCCAAACTGTGAGAATTTCACTTATCAATGAGCACAGAATTGTTGCTTTGGAGAGAATAAAGTATTATTACTGCTACCAAATGTAATTATCGCTTTGTTTTCTGTAATAAGATAAGTGATACATATGCATGAAGATAATCTTACATTAAGAACAGTCAAATGAACATATAGATTCAAATGAATAACCTGGGTAATTGAAATCAAGTAGTGAAACAATACTTTCTTTATGGTGGGTGAGAAGAATAGTTTGAATTGAGGTTGTGTAGAAAAGAAAATCATGCATCATTTTATCCACTTTGTTTTTAAATAGACATTAAGAAGTGCGCTTTAGGCCTCAATTAAATCAGACTGCATATACACACTCGATTAGATAGCCTGACAAAACCACTTCTGTTTTATTAAATGTAGTGGTGTTCTAAGCTAACAACTTTTAGCTCATTTAAATCTCACTACAAAACCATAATGTAAGGAGGATTCTTAGTTCCATTTCACAGGTGAGCAATCTTAGGCAAAGAAAGATCGATTGACTCAATTCAGATCACACAGCTATGAAGCAGGACTTTTAACCAGTTCAAACCAGTGCAGTCATGGCTGACAAAGTGAAATCAGAACAGACCCAAATTTTTAAAATTTGGTGAAGTGGAATAACAAGCAGAATGGGAAAAATTACAGGTCAAAGCCCTGGACTGGGAGACTAGGAAGAGGAAATATGAGCACTCTTATAAGCCTGATGCAGGAGATTGGGTTATTGCCAGGGCCGTGGAGACTGACACACATTCAAAGTGACGTAGTCAGCCACCATCTTTGAGTGAAGCAAAACTGTTTCTAACTCTGTAGGTCAAGAGATCTGGTTGCTATGCTATGTGCATGCTACCCATTTTTTTATTTTTAATTTTAATTTAATTTTTTATTGTGCTTTAAGTGAAAGTTTACAGTTCAGTTTCTCATACAAAAATTTATACAGACATTGCTATGTGACCCTAGCTTCTCTCCCTATAATATGACACCACACTCCTCCTTTCCACCCCAGATTTCCCATGTCCATTCAATCAGTTCCTGTCCCTTTTTGCCTTCTCATCTCGCCTCGGGACAGGAGCTGCCCATTTAGTCTCATGTATCTACTTGAGCTAAGAAGCACTTTCTTCAAGAGTATCATTTTATATCCCATAGTCCAGTCTAATCTCTGTCTGAAGAGTTGGCCTCAGGAATGGTTTTAGTTGTGGGTTGACAGAGAGTCCAAGGGCCATACTCTCTGGGGTTCCTCCAGTCTCAGACCATTAAGTCTTGTCTTTTTACTAGAATTTGAGTTCTCCACCCCACTTTTCTCCTGCTCCATCAGGGACTCTCTGTTGTGTTCCCTGTCAGGGCAGTCATTGGTGGTAGCCAGGCACCATCTAGTTCTTCTGGTCTCAGGCTGATGGAGTCTCTGGTTTATGTGGCCCTTTCTGTCTCTTGGGCTAATGTTTTCCTTGCGTCTTTGTGTTCTTCATTCTCCTTTGCTCCAGGTGGGTCGGGACCAACTGATGCATCTTAGATGGCTGCTTGCTAGCTTTTTAGACCCCAGACGCCACTCACCAAAGTGGGATGCAGAACATTTTCTTAATAAAATTTGTTACGCCAGTTGACCTAGATGTCCCGTGAAACCATGGTCCCCAGACCCCTGCCCCTGCTACCGTGTCCCTTGAAGTGTTTGCTTATATTCAGGAAACTTCTTAGCTTTTACTTTTGTTCAATTGTGCTAACTTCCCCTGTATTGTGTGTTGTCCTTCCCTTCACCTAAGATAATTCTTGTCTACTATCTAGTTAGTGAATACCCCCTCCCTCCCTCCCCATCCTCATAACCATCAAAGAATGTTTTTTTCTGTGTTTAAACCTTTTCTTGAGTTCTGATAATAGTGGTCTTATACAATATTTGTCCTTTTGCAAGTGACTAATTTCACTCACCATAATGCCTTCCAGATTCCTCCATGTTATGAGATGTCTCGTGGATTCATCATTGTTGTTTATCGTTGCGCAGTATTCCACTGTGTGAATATACTATAATTTATTTATCCATTCATCCATTGATGGCCACCTAGGTTGTTTCCATCTTTTTACTATTGTGAACAGTGCTACAGTGAACATGGGTGTGCATATATCTATTCGTGTGATGGCTCTTATTTCTCTAGGATATATTCCAAGGAGTGGGATTGCTGGATCATATGGTACTTCTATTTCTAGAGTTTTAAGGAAGCGCCAAATTGATTTCCAAAGTGGTTGTACCATTTTACATTCCCACCAACAGTGTATAAGTGTTTCATCTCTCCACAACCTCTCCAATATTTATTATTTTGTGTTTTTTTGATTAATGCTAGCCTAGTTGGGATGAGATGGTATCTTACTGTAGTTTTGATTTGCATTTCTCTAATGGCTAATGATCGTGAGCACTTCCTCATGTATCTGTTAGCCACTTGAATGTCTTCTTTTGAGGTTTGGCATTATCTTGTAGATTTTAGAGATTAGATGCTGATCGGATTTGTTGTAGCCAAAATTTTTTCCCAGTCTGTAGGTTGTCTCTACTTTTTTTGGTGAAGTCTTTTGATGAGCGTAAGTGTTTGATTTTTAGGAGCTCCCAGTTACTTAGTTTCTCTTCTGGTGTTTGTGCATTGGTATTTATGGTTTGTATTCTGTTTATGGCATGTATTAGGGCTTCTAGCTTTGTCCCTATTTTTTCTTCCATGATCTTTATCATTTTGCTGCCCTTGTTTTCTAAGACAGAGATTAAGTTTCTAGCAGGGCTTCAACCTATAATTTTTCCTGTTCTGCTTATCGTTCCACTTTACTCACATTTTAAAAATTCAGGTCCCATTTGAGTTTCGCTTCGTCGGCCATGACTGAAATGTGCAGAACCAGTTTGAAGCCCTGCTACTAAGTAAGCAGAGCAGGAGTTGAACAAAAGTCCATGTCCTAAATCAGGGGTCGACAAACTATGGCCAGCAGACCAAATATAGTCTGCTACCTGTTTTGCAAATAATGTTTTATTGGAACACAACCACATTTATTCACTTACTCATTGTTTAGTTTGCTCTATAACTGCAGGGTTGAGTAGCTGCAACAGAGACTGTATGGTTCTCAACAACTAAAATATATAATATCTGGCCCTTTACAGAAAAAGTTTGCTGATCCTGCTTGAAATCTTATATTCTTTAAATTCTTTTCAGTTAAGCTGCTTAGTGTGCCACCTGCTTCCTGTTGGGAACTTAACTGATAGTGTAGTCTAATTAAATTCTGATGAGACAGCATGTTTTATATTATTTCAGTCTATTGCATTTTGTCAAGACTTGCTGAAAATCACATCTAGTCAATTTCTGTAACTATCTACAGTATACTTCAGAATAATTTGTATTATAAAGCTTTGGCATGCAGGTTCTGTGTAAATTCTTTGTGGCAAGTTTAATATTTGTTCAATCTGTCTATATTCTTGTTTTTTTTCCTCAGATTTTTTTAAATCAATTCTTTTTTCTCTTTCCTGCATTTTGAGTCATTGCACTTTTGGAATATGTTTCTAATTTTTTTCATTACTTTTGGAAAATTCTTGGCCATTAATCTTAATTTTTTTCTTCTAATCAATTCTTTTCTCCACTTTTTTCCTGGAATCCTGTCATCCATATCTTCTTACTTTGGTTTCTTATTTTCCATCCTTAACTTTTCTGTGCTTCTATCTCAGATAATTCCTTCTGCTCTATTCTTCCTGGTCATGAATTCCTGCTTTTGTGTTTCTTACTGCTAGAAGTTTTACTTTTCTGTTCCCTACACATACTTCAAAACTTTTTATTTATTTAAACACAGTAAGTATTGTTGTTTTAGAATCTGTAGGACATTCTCAATTATCTGAGATCTTTGTGTGCTCTTCTCTTCTGATTCTTACTCATTGTGTCCTATTAACTTCTGCTTGTTTTTTTTTTATTTTACCGTGAGACACTTATTTTTCTTGAAAAATTATCTCTGTGAATTGTTTGAGCCATCAGGTAATGGTAAGTGTCCAGAACTCATTTGCATTTGCTTTTACCAGACATCTGAGTCTGGAGGCACTTTAAATTCATAGTTTAAATATTTTTTAAGCTTTTTTTTTAAATTGAACTTTAGATGACTGTTTACAGAACAAACTAGCTTCTCATTAAACAGTTAGTACATATATTGTTTTATGACACTGGTTAACAAACCTACAGCATGTCAGTACTCTCCCTTCTTGACCGTAGATTCCCTATTACCAGCTTTCCTGTCCCCTCCTGCCTTCTAGTCCTTGCCCCTGGGCTGGTGTGACCCTTTAGTCTCATTTTGTCCTATGGGTCTGTCTAATCTTTGGCTAAAAGGTGAACCTCTGGAGTGACTTCATTACTGAGCTAAAAGGGTGTCCAGGGGCCATACTCTGAGGATGTCTCCAGTCTCTGTCAGGCCAGTAAGTCTGGTCTTTTTTTGAGTTAGAATTTTGTTCTACATTTTTCTCCAGCTCTGTCTGGGACCCTCTACTGTGACCCCTGTCAGAGCAGGCAGTGGGGGTAACCGGGCACCATCTAGTTGTACTGGACTCAGTCTGGTGGAGGCCATGGTAGTTGTGGTCCATTAGTCCTTTGGACTAATCTTTCCCTTGTGTCTTTAGTTTTCTTCATTTTCCCTTGCTCTTGAAGGGCTGAGATCAGTGTAGTATCTTAGATGGCCTCACAGGCTTTTAAGATCCCAGATGCTACTCACCAAAGTAGGATGTAGAACATTTTCTTTATAAACTATGTTATGCCAATTGAGCTAGATGTTCCACAGCCCCCAGCCCAGTAATTTGGTGCCTAAGGGAGTTTGGATTTGTCCATGGAGCTTCTATGACCTTACCTTGAACAAGTTGTACTGGCTTCTGCAGTAACTTCACCAAAGTTACCACATAGTTTAAGGGTTTATGGATGACCCAAGGGGTGGTATTTTTTAGCTGCTTCTTTGTATGTTATAACCCATCCACTGCTATTGAGTCGATTCTGACTCCTAGGGACCCTGTAGGACAGAGTAGAACTGCCCCATAGGGTTTCCAAGGAGCAGCTGGTCGATGTGAACTGCCAACCTTTTGGTTAGTAGCTGAGCTCTTAACCACTGTGCCATCAGGGCTCCACTGTGCCACCAGGGCTCCTGTAAAAAAAAATATGGAACACTTCATGAATTTGTATGTCATCCTTGCACAGGGGCTATGCTAATCTTCCCTGTATAGTTCCAATTTTAGTATATATGCTGCCAAAGTGAGCACTTGTATGCTATACACCTCCTTAATACACTGATATTATTTTTGCTCAACTAATCAGTGGTCCTTAAAGCAACTGAAGGAAAAAAAAAAGCCATCTTATATATTTACCTACATATTGATCTTTTCTGTTGCTCTTCATTTCTTTCTTAGATACAAATTTCTATCTGGTATCATTTTCTGTTGGCCTGAAGAAATTCCTTTAACATTACTTATAGTCAAGTATGCTGGAGATAAATTCTCTCAGTTATAAATAAGAGTCATTATTTTACTTTAATTTTTTAAAGATATCTTCATATATTATAGAATTCTGGGTTAACAGTTGGTATTTCTCAAGTGCTTTAAGTATACTTTTCCATTGTCTTCTGGCTTACAAGCCTTATGAAGAAATACCTGCTGTCATTCCTTTGTTTATATCCAGGTTTCCCTCCAGCATCATTTTCCTTGATGGGTTTCTTTTAAAATCTATTGTCTTGAAGTTTACTGATGTTGAATTCTTTCACCTTTGTATGTGTGAAGAGTTTTTATTTCACCTATGTTTTTGAAAGATATTTTGACTGGGTAAGAATTCTAGGTTGACAATTTATTTCAATGTTTTAAAGATGTTGCCTATATGTATGGATTTCAATTACCATGGTTTAGATAGATAACACCAGTCTCTCAGAAACACAGTTAAAATTTCAGTTACCAAGGTATATTAACTGTGAGTAACTGCATAAGGTATAAACTTCACTGCTAGCTCTTCAGTCCACAAATCACTATGTAAAGAACAGACGCAATCATAATCAGTGGCCAATCATGTCACTTTTTCCAAATTCTGCCAGTCATTGGTCACTGTATTTGTTACTCAGTTCATGCAGACAGCAAAGTGTGTCTCTGTGCTATTTCTGTGTCTCCACAGGATAAACCTTCATGATATTTTATAAAAATGAATAATCAAAAGAGGGAACTGGCCAACAGAGGTGAAAGTGAAGCAAATAAGTGAAAAGTGATGACATTGAAAGGAAAATTCAAATGGAACATAAATGGAGTTACGGAAGGAATAGCTGATGGTGGGAATGTTGTCGCTGCTGCCCTTTGAGAAACCCAAGACGTGAAGCCAGAGGAACTTAGTGAAAACTACTGTAGTAATGTAATGAGGAAAGTGTTTTTGACAAAAAAGATTAAGATGTCAAGGAGGAAGTAACATTGACAATGGCTTTTGTTGGTTTTATTCTTATTTACAGTGCTGCATACATAATGGGTTTTCAATTAAATATTAACTTATGATTTTAATCAAAATTTTATTACTCCATCACTGACTAGAAGAATGCAATTCATTTTATTTACTCCTGAAAAATCTCATTTAGAGAAACTCACTTCCATGTATAAAGCCCCATATGTACTTTTTGGTGTGGATTCTGATGCTTTTCATATGCATAAGAGACTTTTAATTAATTTCTTTCTATGACTAAAACAATCTTTCTAAGTACCTCCAAGGAGAACCAGCTACCTTTTCTCCTTTGTGGTTTTTGGTAAATGCCAGACCTTATCCATAAATATTTTGTTGTAATAACTGCTTACCAATCAGGTGTTTGTCTCTACCTGCTAAATACATCTTTGTTAGTCAAGGAATCTGACTTCAAATTATCAAATCATCTTTGACTTACTTTTTCTTTCAAAATGCTTGTTTTATGAAATTGTATGTTTTCACACATTTTACTATGCTATATTTTGGTCTGGCAATCTTTCTTAGAATCACGTATCACTGCAAGAGTTTTGCATGCTTCATTACCACTGGAAGCATCAAACATTAAATGAAATTATTCCTTCTTATACAGAATCTTCTGAAAACAAATCTATATGTTTTCCTTTTTTAAAAAGGAAATTCTTACATAGTACAGATGTAAAGATGTGTTTTTATTAGAAAATACTCATATTATAAATTGAGAGTCATGGTCAGAAAATACATTTTAAAAGTAAGATTTTTTTTCCTAAGCTAAAAATGTACTTTCATTTATGTTCTTAGAGAGGGGGTAGATTTTTTTTTTAATATTCATGTGAAATTTTCATTGTTCTTTCATGATATCCTCTTACTGAATTTTTTTTTTTTTCCAGAAATCCTTGTTTTTAAAGTGACTCTAAAGGGCGTGGAGAACCGACTACAAGGAATAGAAAATACCTTCTAGAGTTTTTAATGCAAACTCAGTAAGAGGTACTATAGTTGAGCATATTAGTAAAATTTTTCAATAAATGTTCAGATGAATTATTTCATTAAACATAGAAAAAGCCAAATCATATAGCAACAATGGGGGATGCTGTACCTAACTACAGAGTATGGAACTGAGAAAAAAAATAAATCTTCACTGTGCTAGCCTTGAAGATCAATGGCAAAAAAGTAACATAAAAATTTCCCAACTTTATTTATTTAGCTGGACAATGGAAGAAAAAGAAGAATTGATGCCTTTGAATTATGATATTGGTGAATAATACTGAATATACAATGCACTGCCAGAAGAATGAACAAGTCTTTCTTGGAAGAAATACAGCCAGAGTGCTCCTTGGAAGCAAGGATGGGGAGACTTCGTCTCATGTACTTTGGACATGTTATCAGGAGGGACCAGTCCCTGAAGAAGGACATCATGCTTGGTACAGTAGCGAGTCAGTGAAAAAGAGGACAACAAGATGGACTGACACAGTGGCTGCAAAAATGGGCTCTAACATAACAACAGTTGGGAAGATGGTGCAGGACCAGGCAGTGTTTCGTTCTTTTGTACACAGGTTTGCCATGAGTTGGAACCAACTTGACGGCACCTCACAACAACATGTTTACGATGCTGGGTGATGGGGAATATATACAGAAAAACAGAAGTGAATTCTATTCTTAGTTTAAGGTTTTGGTTGTGTTAAGGTGCAAGTTTTAAAGTAATAAGTTTCATAAAAAGCATATTAATAAAGTCCTATGAAAAACTGGAAAAACAAGAAACAAGTGATGTTTGATGGAGAGTAGATAAAATCTTCAGGGAGATGCTGTTTGAACTTTTCAAAATGGTAAAGAGGCAGAATGCTAAGATGTAGAAAAAACATATCTTCAAAGTTTTGGGGGAAAACAGAAAATAAGCCAAGGTATGTATAGGCAGCAGGCAATAGATCATTCTGGCCAAATAAAAAAAAAAGTATTAAAGGGAATAAAGAACAAAACTCTGGTAAGTTCATTAGGGACCAGATTATGGAAAAACTTGATTTTCTTAAAGCTTTCTTAGAGACTTGGACTTTATTTAAGAAGGATACCATATCAGCTGGCTTTTGAACTGGATGATATAGTCAAAACTCTGCCTTAGCAAACTGAATTGAAGCCACTGCACAGGACCCAGTTTAATAGATGACTACCAGACACACTTTCACAATCATCTGTCTTGCCTTTACTTGATCACTCATTTTCTGACCTTTTTTTCTTAATTGGTGTAAACTCCATCAGAATACAACTTAACAGTTCATAATTTAACTGCTTTTTTTCTTGATTATTTCTTTTATTAAATAAAACAAATGAAATCCAGAGCTACAGAGCTGCTTTACTTGCTTTGACAGTAGATAAGTCATACACAAGGGACCAAAGAAGCTCCAAAAGACTTCCTCTCATCCCCATCACACCACCATCGAACACAGTAGAACTCTACATTAACAGTAGCCAAGTTCTTTAAAAGCATCAAATTAAGAGGGAAAATGGTCCCTCTAAGTCAGAATCAACTCGACAGCAATGGGTGTGAACCCAAAACCATAGAAGACAAACTTCAAGTCTATTTCAGTAGCCTGGAATACCTTTGTCCAGTTCTAGCTGGCCAGAAGACCATTTTTGCTGTCAAGATGATAAATGAACCCTGATGTTCCTACATATTTATCATACCTAGACTCAGCCATTTTATAATCTGCTTTACCTGAACATTAGCATAGCAGGCAAATAAAACTGCAGTAAGCACAAAATAGATCAGCTCACTCACTGGTAGTAGCAAATCCCTAATAACCTCTGACTACCACCACCACCGGAGCCCTGGTGGTACAGTGGTTAAGAGCTCAGCTACAAACCGAGAGGTCAGCAGTTTGAATCCACCAGTCACTCCTTGGAAACCCTATGGGGCAGTTCTACTCTGTGCTATAGGGTCACTAGGAGTCAGAATTGACTTGACAGCAAAGGGTTTGATTTTGGTTTTGGATCACCACCACCACCACACAGAGAAGAGTCTTACACATTCAAGAGGCCCTGATGATTCTTTCATGAGTGACTATAAACCAAAACAAAAACAAAAACAAAACACAAAACCACTGCCTGTTGAGTCGATTCCGACTCATAGTGACCCCATGTGACAGAGCAGAACTGCCACAGGGTTTCCTAGGCTATAATCTTTATAGGAGCAGATCATCAGGTCTTTTCTCGCACAGAGTTGCTGGTGGGTTTGAATCTCCATCACCTTTCAGTTAGAAGCTGGATGCTTCACCACAGTGTCTCCAGGGCTCCTTTTGCAACTCTTGAAGTAAGAATATGAGTTAATACCTAGTGAAATCTGAGTATGGACTGGTCTCGAGTGGAATTAAAGTGAGACTTAATAGTGAGGATGATAATTCAGTACTTCATTAGGTATTTTGAGCATATAACAAATTTTTATTACACAGATGTTCCCTAGCATATTTTGAAATATGAGTTAAGAGTTTGTGGATTATCTTTGTATAAAAATACTTCTAAGCTATTAAAGTCTATAGAATATTTATGCCATCTCTAAGAATTTCATAATACAGATCTTCCATGGGAGTGTGTAAATTATTCATATTTTAATGATATTACAAAACACAGAGAGAGAAGGGCTTTTACAAAGGTCTCATGGAATATTAATCACAAAGGCTGAGTTAGAACCTTTTCTCTGACCCAGAATCAAATACTGCAAAGTCATTTATTGTTCTTTATATTTTTCTTATATCTGAAGTACATTTGTAAGCAGTCTGTTCGATTTTGGTAATATCTGGTTGAAGTTTTCTAAACTTTGTGAAGCTCATCCCTCTAATGTCCCACAGTATAGTTCTTGACAAAATATACATATATATTTTTTCTAGTCAGAATAACAGAGACAGGGTTCACAATTCCACTATAAAAAACTAAAAATTGTGTATTAACCTAGATTAAACAACTTATTTCAGATATTGAATGAAAAGTCTTTCAGGACTATGATCACTGAGAAAAGGGAAATACAATGTTGTTGTTGTTGGGTGCCATCACTAGTCAGCTTATAATGACCCCATGTGACAGAGTAGAAGCACTCCATAGGGTCTTCTTGGCTGTAATCTTTGTGGAAGCAACCATAACCACTGCACCACCAGGGATCTTTGGGAAGTACAATAGGAACACCTTATTGTTAACTTGGATTTCTGCCTGGAGGCACATTCTGGACTGCTAACCAAGAGAAGGATCCCAAACAGAGTACATCAGACTCATTAAATGGAGAAGACAGACACTGATGTTCCAGAAGATTGACGTAGCTTAAATTCATGTGCAGAAAAGAAGCTAAAGAGATGTGCACAGTTGTTTTATTGAGTCCTTGCTGAATATTAAGACTTGCATACCTAAGATACAACTCCAATAGGCTGTCAGAAGAACATGTGTTAGTTGTGAGCTTAATATTTCTCAAAGTTAAAAGACAGCTAGGAGGCATTTGAATTCCAATTAGCCATACTGGAAAGTCTTCATTGATCACTTGAGGTGTTTAATAGATACCCCAGAAGAGCCATCCCTTAGTAATGGTGATATATCCTTCCTATGATAAAGACTACTCTATATCTACTCAAACAAAGATCTTCTAAATCTTCAAAATGATCAAAGTTAATCAGAAGTAATCTAGCTGCTTACCAGAACAAAGCCCCAAACTGTTTTAAAGAAGAAAGTACAATTTATACGTGCAACAATGTAAAAATAAAAATTTCCAGCATCCACTAAGAATCACTAAAAATGGTGAGAAGCAGAAAAATATGGCCCATAAGCATAAAAAGAGTCAGTCAATAGATACAAACTCAAAAATAAAAGATGATGAATTGGCAAAGATGTTAAAATAGCTATTTAATATATGTTCAAGCAATGGAATGTAAGCATGAACGTAGTAAGGAGAGAGAAAGAAAATATATAAAAAGATCTAAGTGGAACTTCCAGTAATTAAAAATATGGGAATAACATCAGATTGTACCCTGCAGAAAAAATGATTATTAATTTGAAGACATAATAATAGAAACTAGCAGAATGAAACAAGGAGGAATAAAGACTGAACACAGGCTCCAGTGACCTTTGGGACCATGGTGGTGCAGTGGTTAAGTGCTCAGTTACTAACTGAATGGTTGGCTGTTCCAACCCACCAGCTGCACCGTGGGAGAAAGATGTGGCTGCCTGCTTACATAAAGATTTACAGCCTTGGAAACCCTATGGAGCAGTTCCATGCTGTCCTATAGGGTGACTATGAGTCGTAACTGACTTGATGGCAACTGTTTTTTTTTTTTGTTGTTGTTGTTGTTTTTGGTAACACATATGTAATTGGATTCACAGAAGGGAAGGTAGGTAAAAATATTTGAAGAAATAATCATTGGGAATATCTCAAATGTTATGGAAACCATAAACCTTTGTTCAAATTCAAGAATCTCAACGAACCCCACGTAGAGTAATTACAAACAAAACAACAGAAAGGTACATAAAAACCAAATTCCTAGTAACCAACAGTAAAAAAAAAAACAAACAAATCTTAAAAGCAGCCAGGAAGAAAAAAAAAAAAAAGAACACAGAACATATTTATATAAAGACAGATACAAAGAAGAAATCTACAGAGTAATTGTCAGAGTACAAGTCAGATGACAATGGAAGGACATCTTTAAAATGCTGCAAGACAAAACCACCAATCTACAATTCTATACCTGGTGAAAATTCCTTTCAAAAATGGAAGTGATGTAAAAACTTTATAAGGAAAACAAAATCTGGGGCTTTATCACCAGCTGGCAAGCATTACAAGGAAGTTCTTCAGGCAGAAGGAAAATTTTATCAGATGGAAATTCAGATCCCTAGACAATGAAAGGAGGAGCACTGGAAATGGTAAATCTGGGGAAAATATAAAAACCATATTGTATCGTTTTAAAAAATCCCTTTAGAAGATAATTTTCTGTTTAAATAAAATAAATAACATTGAATTGTGGGAAACATTAAAAAAAAAGCACATATGATAGAAGTGGGAGATGAAAGTATATTGTTTTAAGGTTCTTACATTATATGATAGATGGTATAATATCATTAGAAGTCTGTAAAAAATAAAAATGTTTTAAACTCTAGAGCAGTAGATGGCAAATTTTTACCTTCATAAGAATCAACTGATGGGCCTGCTAAAGCACAAATGTCTGGGTCTTATCTCCAGGGTTTCTGATACAGTAGGTCTTGCATGGAGTCCAAGAATTTGAATATGCAACAAATTTCCAAGTAATAGTGATGTTTATGGTCGAGGGACCACACTTTGAGAACCACTCTCTAGAGTATGAGAACCACTCTCTAGAGTAATCCCCAAAATATAAAAGAATCAGGTAAAGCTAATAAGCTAAGACTGTGATACAATGCAATTCTAAAAATATATTTAAGTAATCAAAAGAAGGCCAAAAAAAACCCTAAGACTTGATGTCACAAAAATAAAACAAAAAGCCAGACAGTAGACCCCCCTTCCCCTCAAAATAGATAATTGGAGCCCTGGTACCCAGTGGTTAAGCATTTGGCTGCTATCCAAAAGGCTGGCAGTTCAAATCCACCAGTTGCTCCTTGGATACCCTATAGGGCAGTTCTACTGTGTCCTACAGGGTTGCTATGAGACGGAATCGACTCGAAGGCAACGAGTTTTTTTTTTTTTTTAATAAATTACATTATATATAAATTGTCTAAACACTTCTCTTAGAAAGTAGCCAGTCTCAAAATGGATAAAATAGCAAAATCCAGCTATAGGTTGTTTACCCACTTAAATATGAAAACTGAGATATGTCGTAGATGTAAATCTGTGAAACTAATATGTAACATACTATTACTATGGTAAGTAAATTCCACACATTTTCAAACTCTATATGATCCACAGTTTAATAGTGTATATTGTTAGAATTTTTATGAAAATATTTAAGAGGATTTTCACAAGACAGCTTCCCCAATTACTCCTGTCACTACCAATAGGACTTTTCATAATGCATACTAATCTATACTAAACTATACACATTATTTGCAGGCAATTTTTCAGATGGCATTGGACGTTTTTGTTGTTGTTGTTCTGTGCAATCCTTTTCTGAAAACCAACTTCCATCTGTGGTTGTCTATTTCAACTGAAGGTCAGACATGTTCTTATCTGATCTCAGCACTTTGGTTCAGTTGATAGGTACATGGATGTCAGTTGGCCCAAGTTGTGTCAATGTGCCCTTTCCTTGACATTTTTGAACTAGGGATCTATGGATGCACAAGTGATTTTACAGAATATCAGACAGTGAGATTATCTGAAGATGGATATCAATGAGAACATCTTTACCTAAAATTTACCTTTCTATCTGACACAGTTTCTATCCTTATGCAACAGTAAATGTGGTTTAGGTTCTAAGTTAGTGTTATGGATTTGTTTTAGTCACTTAGTGCTGCTATAACAGAAATACAAGTGGAGGGCTCTAACAAACATAGGTTTATTCTCTCATAGTTTAGGAGGATAAAAGTCTGAATTCAGGGTGCTAGCTCCAAGGGAAGGCTTTCTTTCTCTGTCAGCTCTGGAGGAAGGTCCTTGTCATCAATCTTTCCCAGTTGAGGAGCTTCTCAGTGCAGGGACCCTGAGTCCAAAGGACATGCTCTGCTCCTGGCACTACTTACTTGGTGGTATGAGGTCCCCATGTCTCTCTGCTTGCTTTTCTCTTTTACATCTCAAAAGAGATTGACTTAAAACACAATCTAATCTTGTAAATTTAGTCCTGCCTCATTAACATAACTGCCTCTAATCTTGCCTCATTAACATCATAGAGGTAGGATTTGCAACACATAGGAAAATCACATCAGATGATACAATCACACAGTACTGGGAATCACGGCCTAGCCAAGCTGACACACATTTTTGGGGGACACAATTCAATCTTGTTGTGGATAGAATTGTATCCCCCCAAAATGTGTGTCAACTTGGCTAGGCCATGATTCCCAGTATTGTGTGTGGTTGTCCACCATTTTGTGATCTTATTAGGTGTTGTAAATCCTAACTTCTACGATGTTAATGAGGCAGGATTAGAGGCAGTTATGTTAATGAGGCAGGACTCAATCTACAAGATTAGATTGTGTTTTAAGTCAATCTCTTTTGAGATGTAAAAGAATCTGTCAGATGAGAAGGATCTCATTACCACCAAGCAAGAAGAGTCAGGAGCTGAGGGCATCCTTTGGACCCAAGGTCCCAGCACTGAGAAGCTCCTAGACCAGGGGAAGATTGATAACAAGGACCTTCCCCCAGAGCCAACAGAGACAGAAAGCCTTCCCCTGGAGCTGGAGCCCTAAATTCAAACTTTTAGCCTCCTAAACCATGAGAAAATAAATTTCTGTTTGTTAAAGCCATTCACTGTGGTATTTCTGTTATAGCAGCACTAGATAACTAAGACAATAACCACTGTAAGAAGTTTCCCCTTATTAAAAAGGTATTAATTCTCTTCTTATCCTATCTTTAATGCTTTCATTGACATAGGGAATATTTAAATGTATTATTTGATATACTGCATTTACACATAACAGAACTGAGTTACAGGAAGAATGAACATGACCCAGACTAAAAATTTGAGCACAATATCCATTGTAATACCTCCAGTGGCAGTATCTGGACATAATTTTGGATTTTACTCAATGAAATTGGGTGAGTGCAATATTTTTAAGAGATCACTTGTTAATTTCATTTTTATTCCTGTTTTGCATTGGCCCAAATCTATTTTTCCAGTTGCCATTTATCATTTCTATCCCCAGTCTAGTTACCTTCTCTAAGAAGCATTATTTTCCTTAATTCTACTTCATTTTTTTTTCTTAACATTTTGTATCCTAGGAGCTTACAGATGTAGGGTAGTTATTTAAAAATAAAAATCATACTTAAGTGATATCTTGCTTAATCACTAACTTTAACACACATATTTATAGTATATTTATTTTACAACAGAAATCTGTAAGAAAATGTACATATTTTATTTATTTTTCACAGCAACACTCTACTTTCAAATTCCACCTCACATTAAACCTTGGTATATAAAAGAAATAAAAAGTAGAACTGCTTTTATTAAAGAGAGAAGGGACCTATGTTTGTTCTCATCCACAATACATGCTCTATGGCAGCTGATATCAGAACTCTAGAAAATACAGTTGGAATATTGTTAGTGAATAAATTTGTCCTAGCATACTTAGCAAGACTGTAAAATCTTAGTAACATGCACTGCTTACATCTTCTTTTTATTCAATATTCCAAGTTAAGTTGTAAAATTTAACTATGTAATGTAGAATATATATATATATATATGTGATATATAGATATATGATTCAGGTTACGTCCGTGTTACCATGGGGATTTGATTCGTGCTTTACATTTGGTCAATGTGGTTAAACACAATTAGCCCAATTACTGGAACAATATGACTTATCCATCGAATATATGAGCTTTGCATTGAATGTAGTTACCTCTGATAAACTAGGCTTACCATTTTGGGTAAAGGGTAGTTTCTAAATCTACTTTGTGTTGTCCGACAAATGCAGTCCACAATGCTGGTACTTATTTTTAGTCTGAATTACCATAGTAAATGATGACTACTTTAGCATTCAGATTTAAGAAGATGATTAATGTAGAATCTTTTTAGAATGATGGATTAGGGTGTTCTATAATGACAGTCTTTTGTCACCATGATTTATCATTTATTTACAGTAGTATAGTCAACCTTCTAAAAATATATAACTTTTTGACAAAAAGTGTGTGCTTCTGTTGTTTTTAAAGGAAGAAAGAAAGCATTATTTTAAAGTTTAATACACATTCCTGGCCAAGATAAAAATACTACAATGGTTGACTATGCATGGAATTGTCATCAGTTGAATCACTATATATTTTTTTCTATTTTACTGCTACATAACATTTTTACTTATTTTGAGATTTCAGTAAGAAATCAAAAGGCTTATGAACTAATTTTCATTACACATACAGGAAATTTTACCTTAAAATTATTAATGTGGTCCTTTCTCTTTTGTCTAAGATGTCTTTTAAAACCAACGAAGACATTCTACACTTATTCTAATGGTAAATTGTCTAATGATTTAACATTTTTAACAGCATTGTTAACTTACATGAACTATATCCAATATTCTCTCTGAGTGTCCTTGATAGTATAAAATGACAATTTTAAATTTGAAAACAGCATGAGCTGCATTCACTCCAGTACCCACACCTCTTCTGAATTTTAAGTCTATTTCATGGGAAGTATATTCAGTCCTTCTAAGGATATTGGGGCACTATTTACTAGTTGATGTGAATTCCAAAGTGCCTACCTCCCTCAAATAAAGACACATTGAAACAGTAATTGACTGAGTATTATCTTATTACTTTGTGTATATTAATGTGTATCCTTATGAAACTAACTTATTCACAAAGCTAGACTTGAGAAGGAGGGAAAAATGGCTTAGTAAAAAATGTCTTGGTGGCTTTTGCTTTAAGCCATTATGAAGTTATTGCTATACCACACAAACCCTCCCTTCATAACCAATTTAAAAATTAGACAAAATATATGAGGCAATATTTTCAGATGAGCAATAACAAGCAATACAAAACTGGCACCGCTGACAAGGGGAAACACACAGAATAAGACCCATAATACCCTAGATTTTGCCTCAGGACAGAGATCACACCAAGCTTAGGAAACAGAGTTTAAGTTCAAGGATTATAAGGCAATTGAAATTTGCAAGAAAGAATACCTATTGCTGTCAAGTTGATTCTAACTCATAGCAACCATATAGGAAACCTATAGGGTACCCAAGGCTGTAATCTTTATGAAAGCAGACTACAATATCCTTCTCCCGTGGAGTGTGTGGCTGGTGGGTTTGAACCACTGACTTCAGTTAGCAGCTGAGCACTTTACCACTGAGACACCATAGATCCTTGCAGGAAAGAACATGCACATGGAATAAGTTTTAGAAATCTGCATACAAGTCCCCATAAGCCTTTAGCTGAATACTAACCTGTGCATGTTCAGGACAAGATTTCACAAGGTCTGGCAAAGAATAGTTTCTAGGGAGCTATGAGCTAAACAGAGATGCCAGGGGTTACGTGGCGCTTTAAAAAATAAGAATTCCAACAAGCCAGCCATGAGAACTCTTAACAACTCAGAAAACCACACCTAGAGTAATGGCTGCTCTAGACCTTCCCTAAAAAGCTTAAAAAAAAAAAAACTTTGAAATGATGAAATCTAATAATCAAAACAAAAAAACAAACTCACTGCTGTCAAATCAGTTCTGACTCACAGCAATCCTACAGGACAGGGTAGAACTCCCCTGAAGGGTTTCTAAGGCCATAAATCTTTACAGAAGGAAACTGCCACATCTTTCTCCCACAGAGTGGCTGGTGAGTTTGAACCACCGACCTTTTGGTTAGCAGCCAAGCGCTTTAACCACTGTACCACCAGGGCTCCTTCTAATATACCAGTAAATTAACTGTCTGCCAGAAAAAACCCAATGCTGTCTAAAGGACGGAAAATTATCTAAATTCCAAAAAATGTAGCATTTGCCATGCACAACATAAAATGTTGGCCATATAAGGTTGTAGTCAAAATGTTGTCAGAGACTTTGGTCATCTGGAGGCTTGACTGGGCTGAGATTCTGTATCCCAGGTGGCATAACTGGGTTGAGGTAGGGTAGAATGCATGATTAATGGAAACCAACAACGTGACGATCCAGATATTGGAATTAACAGTGAAGGACTGTAAATAATTTATTATAAATATGCTCAAGGACTTAAAGGAAAGTGTGATAATAATGAATGAAGAAAGGGAACTATCAGCAAAGAAATGGAAAGTATAAAAACAGGTCAAAATGGAAAATTAGAATATCTCAAATAAATATTTCACTGGTTGTGTTAAGCAGCAGTATGGGTAAGTAGATTTGAAGACAGATCATTACAAGTTAGCTCATTTGAAGAACAGACAGCAAAAAGATGAACAGAAACTCAGCAACTCTGACACAGAGAATAACAACCTGTCTGATGGATGTACAAATTGAGACCTACGAGGAGAAAAGAGAAGGAGAGAGTTGGACAAAAAAAATCTATTTAAAGAAATATTGTCTGAAAATTTCCCAAACTTTGTGAAAAACAAACTTACAGATCGAAGAATCTCAGTAATTGCTAAGCTGGATAAATAAAAGAGAACCACATCTAGGTACATTATAGATGAAGTGCTGAAAACCATGGATAAAGATAAAGATAAAATCTTGAAAATAGCCAGAGGGGGAAAATATATTATGTACAGGGAAGCAATGATTCAAATTATAAGTGATTTACATCTCAAACAATGTAGGCCAAAATAAAATGGTTCAACACTTTTAAAGTGCTAAAATTAAAAACAACCTGTCAATCCAGAATTCTAGATCCAGAGAAAATATCCTACAAAATAAAAGGTGAAACGCAGACATTTTCAGACAAACAATAATTGAGAGACTTCATCACCAGTAGAAATGAAATACAACAAATGCTGAAGAAACGAAAGAATTTTTGTACTGAAATAAATTGACACCAGATGAAAACTCACATCTATAAAAAGCAATAAAAAGCACCCAAAATAGTAAATGTGATAACTCTGTGTGTGTATATATACACACAGAGATACACACATACATATAAAAACACATATACATGTGTTATGAATTGAATTGTATCCCCCCAAAATGTGTGTCAACCTGGCTAGACCATGATTCCTACTATTGTATGACTGTCCACCATTTTGCCATCTGATGTGATTTTCCTTTGTGTTGTAAATCCTACCTCTATGATGTTAATGAGGCAGGACTCAATCTACAGGATTAGGTTATATCTTGAGTCAATCTCTTTTGAGATATAAAAGAGAGAAGTGAGCAGAGAGACAGATGGGACCACATGCCACCAAGAATGAAGAACCAGGAGGGGAACACATCCTTTGGACCCAAGGTCCCTGCACTGAGAAGCTCCTAAACTGCAGAAGATTGATGATAAAGACCTTCCCCCAAGAGCCAACAGAGAGAAAAAGCCTTCCCCTGGAGCTGGCACCCTGAATTCAGACTTCTAGCCTCCTAGACTGTGAGAGAATAAATTTATCTTTGTTAAAGCCATTCTCTTGTGGTATTTCTGTTATAAGCAACATGTATATATTTACACACAAGTATTTACACACATATATTTACATAAATATATACATATATGTACTTCTTTTAATTTCTTTAAAAGCATATTATTATTTAAAGCAAAAATTATAACAAGATACTGTGGGTTACCTTTGAAGAAAAAGAACAAAGTAGGAGGACTCAAACTACCTGACCTACTGTACAGCTATGATAGTCAAAACAGCCCAGTAACTAGTACATTGGCAGACACATGGACCAAAGAAACAGAATCAAGAACCCAGATGTAAACCCATCCACCTACTGTCACCTGATCTTTGACAAAGGCTCAAAGTCCATTAAATGGGGAAAAGACAGTCTTTTTAAAAAACGGTGCTAGCAAAACTGGATGTCCATCTGCAAAAAAATGTAACAGGATCCATACCTCACACCATACACAAAAACTATTCAAAACTGATCAAAGACTTAAATATAAAACCAAAAACTATAAAGATCACAGAAGAAAAAATAGAGTCAATGCTAGAGACCCTAATACACAGTGTAAATAGGATACAAACCATAACTAACAATACACAAACACCAGAAGATAAACTAGATAAATGGGATCGTCTAAAAATTAAACATTTATGCTCATCAAAAGACTTCACCAAAAGAGTAAAAAGAAAGCCTACAGACTGGGAAAAAAATTTGGCTAGAACAAATCCGACAAAAGTCTACTCTCTAAAATCTATAGGAAAATCCAACACCTCTACTATAAAAAGACAAATAATCCAATTAAAAAAACGGGCAAAGGATATGAGTAAACACTTCACCAAAGAAGACATTCAGGCACCTAATGGACTCATGAGGAAATGCTGGCAATCACTAGCTATTACAGAAACGCAAATCAAAAGTACAGTGAGATGGCACCTCACCCCAACATCACTAGCACGAATCAAAAGCACAGAAAGTAACAAATGTTGGAGAGGCTGCAGGGAAATTGGAACTCTTATGCACTGCTGGTGGGAATGTAAAATGGTACAACTATTTTGGCAAATGATTTGGTGCTTCCTTAAAAAGCTAGAAATAGAAATATCATACGATCCAGAAATTCCACTCATAGGAATATATCCTAGAGAAATACGAGCTGTAACACAAATAGACATATGCACACCCATGTTCACTGCAATGTTATTCACAATAGCAAAAAGATGGAAACAAGCTAAGTGCCTATCATCAACAGATGAATGGATGAACAAACTATGGTATATACACACAATGGAATACTATGCAACGATAAAGAACAATGATGAATCTGCAAAACATCTCACAACATGAATGAATCTGGAGGGCATTAGGCTGAGTGACATAAGTCAATCACCAAAGGACAAATACTGTGTGAGACCACTATTATAAAAACTCATGAAAAGGTTTATATACAAAAAGAAACAATTTTTGATGGTTATGAGGGGAGAGGAGGAGGGAGGGAAAAACACTAATTAGACAATAGATAACTGCTAACTTTGGTGAACGGTAAGACAGTCCACAATACTGGGGATGTCAGCACAACTTGACCAAGGCAAGGTCATGGAAGCTTCACAGACACATCCAAACTCCCTGAGGGACCAAATTACTGGTCTGAGGGCTGGGGACCATGGTCCCAGGGGACATCTAGCTCAATTGGCATAAGATAGTTTATAAAGAAAATGTTCTACATCCTACTTTGGTGAGTAGCGTCTGCAGTCTTAAAAGTTTTAAGTGGCCATCTAAGATACTCCACTGGTGCCACCCCATCTGGAGAGAGGGAGAATGAAGAAAACCAAAGACACAAGGGAAAGATTAGTCCAAAAAACTAATGGACCACAACTACCACAGCCTCCACCAGACTGAGTACAGCACAACTAGATGGTGCCCTGCTACCACCACCAATTGATCTAACAGGGGTCACAACAGAGGGTCTCTGACAGAGCTGGAGAAAAATGTAGAAGAAAATTCTAACTCACAAAAAAAAAAAAAAAAAAAAAAAAAAAAGACCAGACTTACTGGTCTGACAGACTGGAGAAACCCTGAGAGTATGGCCCCCAGATATCCTTTTAACCAGTACTTAAGTCTTAAGTCACTCCTGAGGTTGACCCTTCAGCCAAAGATTTGACAGGCCCATAAAACAAAATGAGACCAAAGGGGCACACTAGCCCAGGTGCAAGGATAAGAAGGCAGGAAGGGACAGGAAAGCTAGTAATAGGGAACCCAATGTCAAGAAGGGGAGAGTGGTGACATGTCGTGGAGTTGGCAACAAATTTCACGATCCAATATGTGTATTGTTTAATGAGAAACTAATTTGCTCTGTAAACTCATCTAAAGTACAATAAAAAAGATAATGTGGGTTTATAATATATGTACATATAATTTTTTTTACAAAATACAGTAGCTATTCTGCAAGAACATTATAATCCACAAGAACTTTAATTCTTGGTACAACTTGCATTAACTAATATTTGCATGCTGAAGCAAAACCCTATCTACCAGAAATTTTCACAGAAGACAAAATTAAATCAAAAGAGACTATTTAGTGGGTTATATTTTGAGTTATTATTATGCGTACGTGTCTTTGTGTATGTGTGTTTTTCATGTTTTTTCTCTTGTTGTTTTTCAATCCATCTACCTCCAATTTGCAAAATTACCATGATTTAGTGTTAACAAATTTATTATCCTCAATGAGTTTTCTTCTAAATTGAGAAGAAAGAATCACCTGAGAGTATACTTTTCATACATTTCATCCACACAATATTTCAAAAGCATTCATTGGTATTGAAGAGATTTAAAAATGAATGAGGCTAAGTGGAATTAGATGTGAATTACTTTTCTACTTTTCTCATGCAAATCTAGGTGAAGGAGGTTGTGATGTAGTTTATCACTGACAGAATGTACAACTTTGGAACTGATCTTCAAGTTCTCACCTGAAAGTACTCTATCAACACCATTCTAATAATAGCATAGTTTATTTTCTTATCCCTGTAGGGAAAAAAAAAAAGCTATCCAAACATGTCCCATTACGTTTTCTCTCCAAGTAACTAGTAGGCTAATCAATAATGTGGTTAGTTAGAAATTTTAATGAATATGTTAAACATAATAGATTTATTTTATTTCCTTCTAGGGATTTTAATGCTTTTGGTCAAAGTCATTACATATTAGGACAGGTTGGAATATTACGATAGAGTATTAGGGAAGGTTGTTTTGGGGTAGATGGGCTTTTTTCTGAAAAAATAATCCTACAATCTACAAAAGTAGATGAATATTTTACTGTGTCTCAAGCTGCACCAAGTATGGTGCTACTCCTTGTAGTGGTTTTAAAGTTATGTTTGCAAAATTTTTGGCATTCCTTCCTTCAAATGTTGTTGTTGTTAGGTGCCACTGAGCCAGTTCTGACTCACAGCCACCCAATGTACAACAGAATGAACCGCTGTCCTGGTCCTGCACCATCCTATGTTTAAGCCCATTGTTGCAGCCCCTGTGTCAGTCTATCTCATTGAGGGTCTTCCTCTTTTTTTGCTGACCCTCTACGTTAAATAATGGAACTCAATTCTCCTCCCCTTGAATGTGGACCAGAATTTTTGACTCACTTCCAACCAACAGAATGTGATAGAGGTGGTGGTGGTGGTCAGAGGCTTTGCGGGGGGAGAGCTGGGGGGACACTTGCTCCTGGGAACAAGTCTGGGGGTGGGGGCAGATGAGTGGCAGAATGACATTCTGAGGTGTCACAAATATGAAAGGCACCTGGCTGAAGCAGCCAGACAAGAAAGGGGGAAGTTGTTTCTGCTGACACATCACCACTATCAATGTCTATTTATTTTGAAATTGGGGGTGGGGTGCAACTTTGCCCCTGGGTACTCCTTACCCTAGTTACACCCCTGGTGGTGGTCAAAGACCTGGCCACTGTTAATCTTCTCTTTTGTGTTGCTTTCTCTGGGGAAAGCCAGCCACCACACCATGAGGTCACTCAGGCAGCCACAGAGAGGCATGCATTGTGAGGAACTGAGGCTTCAACCAACTAGCACCACCCACTAGGCATGTGAAGGAGCCATCTGGGAAGCAGAATCTGCCGCCTCCTTGAGTCAAGCCTTCAGATGACCGAAGTCCCTGAAAACATCTTGACTACAACATTATGAGACACTCTTGGCTAGAACCACACAGTCAAACTGATCCAAAGTTCCTGACCTGTGGAAAGTTTGAGAGGAATCAATATGTATAACTTCTTAAGCCACTAAACTCTGGGCTAAATGTCTTATTTAGGATTAGATAACCAATAAACTGCTTTTAAATTTTTGCTATTTTTTTTTATTGTGAGCCATATTACCATAGAGAAGACTGTATAAAACTTCTAACTGAAGTTCAAAAAATAAGTCAAACACTAAACAACCTCACAGGTTAAGAAATAAAACATGCCCAGCACCTTAGAGGAGCCCTGGTGGCACAGTGGTTTAGAGCTTGGCTGCTAACCAAAAGGTTGGCAGTTCGAATCCACCAGCCACTCCAAGGAAACCCTTTGAGGCAGTTCTACTCTGTCCTATAGGTTTACTATGAGTTGGAATTGACTCAATGGCAACAGGTTTGGTTTTTTTAGTACCGTAGATAGTCCCCTTACTGCATGTTTGTGTCTTCACTGTCACATTATTTTCCCTCCATCTTGTATGCAATCACTATCTCAAAATTTTGTGATAACCATTCCATTTCTTTTCTTTATATTTTTACCATGCATGTATTCTTAAGCAACATATTGATTTATTTATTTGGCCTGTTTTTTTAAAATTCTGTTGTCGTTAGGTGCCTTCAAGTCAGTTCCAACTCAAAGCAACCCTATGTACAACAGAATGAAACACTGCCCAGTCCCATGCCATCCTCACAATCATTGTTATGCTTGAACCCATTGTTGCAGCTGCTGTGTCAATCCATCTCGTTGAGGGTCTTCCTCTTTTTTGCTGATCATCTACTTTATCAAGCATGATGTCCTTCTCCAGGGACTGATTCCTCCTGATAACATGTCTGTAATGGTTAAGGTTGTGTGTCAACTTGGCTGGGCCATGATCCTCAGTGATCTGATAGTTGTATGATGGTGTGATCACATCCATGATGAGATTTGACATTATGTGATCACTTCCATGATGAGATCTGCTGTGAGAAGCCAATCAGATGAAAGGGAGTTTCCTCAGGTGTGTGGCCTGCATTGAATATAAGTGGATACTCTGGCAAGGCTTGTGAGCTTCTGCTCATTCTGGATCCTGCAGCTGGCTGCTGTTCATCTGATCTCCGATTCTTGGGACTTGAACTAGCAGCTTACCTGCGGTCTTGCCTGCAGATCTTAGGGATCTGTCAATCTTCAGAGCCTGTGAACAAGAGCCCTGCTCACCAACCTGCCAATCTTAGGTTCGCCAGCCCCTTGGCTACGTGCATCAGGAGAAGCCCGACCCACAGACTTGGGATGTTCCAGCCTCTAAAACCGCATGAGCTGTTTCCTTGATATAAATCTCTCTCTCTCTCTATATATATATATTTATATGCTTTACTGGTTTTGCTTCTCTAGAGAACCCAGCCTAAGACAATGTCCAAAGTATGTGAGACATAATCTCACCATCTTTGCTTCTAAGGAGCACATACTTCTTCCAAGACAGATTTGTTCTTTTTTTTTTTTTTTTTTGGCAGTCCATGGTATATTCAATATTCTCTGCTAACACCACAATTCAAAGGCGTCAATTCTTCTTCAGTCTTCCTTATTCATCACCTAGCTTTTGCATGCATATGAGGTAATTGAAAACATCCTGGCTTGGGTCAGGTGCACCTTAGTCTTCAAGGTGACGTCTCTACTTTTTAACATTATTAAAGAGGTCTTTTGCAGCAGATTTGCCCAATGCAATATGTTGTCTGATTTCTTGACTATTGCTTCCATGGGTGTTGATTGTGGATCCAAGTAAAATGAAATCCTTGACAACTTCAATGTTTTATCCATTTATCATGATGTTGTTTATTGGTCCAATTGTGAGAGTTTCTGTCTTCTTTATGTTGAGGTTTAATCCATATCGAAGGCTGTGGTCTTTGATCTAAATCAGTAAGTGCTTCAAGTCCTCTTTGCTTTCAACAAGCAAAGTTGTATCATCTGCATAATGCGGGCTGTTAATGAGTCTTCCTCTAATCCTGATGTCAGCTTCTTCTTCATATAGTCCAGCTTCTTGGATTATTTGCTCAGTATACTGATTGACTAGGTATGATGCACACCTTCTTGACTTTAAACCACACAGTATTCCTTTGTTCTCTTACAAAGACTCCTCTTGATCCATGCACAGGTTCCTCATGAGCACAATTAAGTGTTCTGGAATTCCCATTCTTCACAATGTTATCCATAATTTGTTTTTAATGCTATATAAGTGGAATTATACTGTATTTGTCTGTGACTTTTTTTCTTTCATTCAACATAATCTTTATAAAATTCATTCATTTTGATTTTGAATGAGTGTAGCTATAGTTTATTAATTTTAATTGATGTACAGTAAACCATCGTATGATTCTTCCAAGAATTATGGAATCTATTGTTGATGGATATTTGTTGAGTTTCTTGCATGGTTGTTACCGTGAGCACTGCTGTTTATATTCTTGCACATGTTTCTTGTTGCATATC
The DNA here is from genome assembly GCA_030035585.1 of Dugong dugon. NCBI lineage: Eukaryota > Metazoa > Chordata > Mammalia > Sirenia > Dugongidae > Dugong > Dugong dugon. The sequence goes on along the minus strand of CM057466.1, from coordinate 106,434,307 downwards.
TGCAAGAATGTTTCTAATATGCTTTTGCTACATCCCACCAGTTTTGTTACATTATATCCTTCTCTTTATCATTCAATCCAATGTATCCCTGGTCTGCAATTGTACTTTCCCTGGCATCAGTTGCCTCAACTGCATACTGAGGAATTATTCTTACCTCTCGAGGTTTTCATTAGGATTAAATGTAAAGGGTTTAGAACAAAGCCTGCTCTCTCTCTCTCTCTGTATATACTCTCTGTGTGTACATGCATATATATATATATATATATATATATATATATATATATATATATAAATATATGTTAGCCACTATGGAGCCTTGCTGGTGCAGTGGTTAATATTTCATCTGCTAACCAAAAGGCTGGCAGTTCAAATCCACCAGCCACTCCTTGGAAATCCTATGGGCAGTTCTACTCTGTCCTATAGGGTCGCTATGAGTTGGAATCGACTCCATGGCAATGGGTTATGCAAATAATAAACATGTTTCTTGATTATGTGAATTGAAAACTATTTTCCTGATAATTTTTTAATTAATTTTGTTACAGTCTCCTTTGTAATACCGTGTGTGTGTGTGTGTGTGTGTGTGTGTGTGTGTGTGTGTGTTGTAGTGAACTAAGGCTATCTCTTCTGGTATAATTTTAAGTTTTCAGCTGTGGTAAAGAAGATCTCCTCTACCTCTATAGTGTGCATGGATCTTTCAAGATTTTTTTTTACATTATTATATTTTGTACATTTTACAACTAAATCTGTGAAACCATCTGGAATTTATTTTTAATAATGTTTGAGAAAGGGGTCTAAATTATACTTTCCCAGATGGATATATGATTGTACCAACACATTTTATTAAATGTACCATGCTTTTCACACTTACAATACCATATTTGTCATATAGTAAACTCTCACATATAATGAGAGCTATTCCTGGATATTGTATTATGATCCATTATTCTATTTGTCTATTGGCATGCCAGTATCATGTTTATTTTACTGTATTAATTTTTCAATACATACTAATATCTAGGTTGGTAAAGGTATCTCTTCATCATTCTTCTAATTTATTTCCCCCCAGGATATTCTCCAGTTTTTGTACCTCCAAGTACAACACAGAATTATCCACTTAGATGCTCAGGTCATGGAAAACATAAAGTTATCCTTGCTGTCTCTATTTTACATACAACCAGAATACACTCTATAAACTATGCCTGCTCTTTACCTTCAAAATATTTCCTAAATCAAACTAGTTTTCACTGTTTCCATCACCATCACTCTGTCCAAGCCACAATCATCTCTGGCTTGAATCACTCACTGGCCTCCTCACTGGTTTCTCTGTGTTCACCTTTGTCCTCTTGTTGTCATTCCCCACACAACTGCAAGGTAAGGTCATTAAGATATAACTACTGGTCTCTAGACATCTAGAGCAAAAGAGAAAGAAAGAAACCAAAGACTCAAAAAAGAAAATAGTCTCCAGAACAAATTGTCTACATGAACTATGGCCTCATCTATCCTGAGACCAGAATAACTAGAAGGTGCCCAGCTACCACTATCAACTGTTCTAACCAGGGCCACAGTAGATGGACCCTGATAAAATGGATAGAATGGACAGATTCTCAAGTTTCTTAAAAAAAATAAAAACATAAAAAACAAACAAACAACCACAAAACATACCTACTGGACTGGCTGACACTGGATGACTCCCCAAGACTACTGCCTTGAGCTGCTCTTCAACCTTGAAGCAAAACTAACCCGACGTCACCTCATAACTAAATAACAAATTGGCTCAAAAAATAATGAATATCATCCATAAGTACTACGTTCCTTAAAAAATCAGTCATATGAGACCAAACAGTCAACAATTACTTTAAAATAAAGATGAGAAAGTAAGGGTGCAGGGAAACTACATTAAGGAAAATGGAACAACCAGGATGGAAATAATGAGAATGTTTATGCATGCTGATTTATGTAACCAATATCACTGAATTACTTGCTCAGAAATTGTTGAATGGGAATCTAAACTGCTGTGTAAACCTTCACAAAAACACAATAAAATATTACTTAAAAAATATAAAATAAGACCCCCAAAACCCAAAAAAGATAAGATCAAATGTGTGTATGGGATCATATCAGTCCCCTGCCCTCAACTCTCCAGTTCTCCCACATAACATGTGGAAAAAAACTCAAAGTTCTCATCATGGCATACAAGCCTTTATGTGGCTCTGCAACTGGCCCTCTTTGGACCCTAGTTCTTGGCATCCTCCCCCAACTCAGTCTGCTTCAGCCACAGTGGCCTCCACGTTGTGATTCAAACACCAGACTTCTACTATACTTCTTGAGAGAGGTATTTCCTGACCACCATGTAGAAAACAAAACTTCTCTAATTTTTAACATCTTTCCCTATTTTTCCATCTTAGCATTTATCCCTAAGGAGCCCTGGTGATGCAATGATTAAGCACTGAACTGCTGTCTGGAAAGTCAGTGGTTGAACTCACCAAGTGCCTTCAAGGGAGAAAGACCTGGCACTCTGCTTCTGTAAAGATTACAACCTAGGAAACACTATGGGGCAGTTTTACTCTGTCACATGTGGTCACTATGAGTTGGAATCTACTCACAACACACAACAACAGCACTTTCCCTACCTGACATCATATTATGTATTTTAAAAATCAATTTCACCTTTAGCAGAATATAAACACCATGAGAGTAGGGTTTTGTTTGCTTCTCCATCCTTAATGATAAGAATAACACCAGCCATGGTGTTGATTTTCAACAAATACTTGTCAAATAAATTATTTATTTTTCTATCCAAAGAAAACACTGTTGGGATTTTACTTGAAATTGCATTGAGTTTAACAGTGGAGTTTGGGTAAATTTACATTTATATGACTTTATACTTTCACATCAATGGAATATTTTTCCATTTGTTTTTACCTTTTTTATAGTAATTTTTACTTTCATACAGGTCCAGTGACATTAGGTTAAATGTACTTTTGAGTACATAATTTATGTTGTCATATAAACGATATGTGACATAATATGTCATAGTTTATGTAACAGAGTATTTTTTCTCATTTCCATTCTGTTTCCAGTTACTTTCACAAAATATTTGAATCTAATAAATTTTACTTATCTCCTGGAATTTTTAATTATAAAATCATAACTTTAGTAAAAATAATGTTATCTCCTATTATGACATTTTTAAGTGCTATTTTACTTCCTCTTGTTATAGATGTTACAATCTCCCAGATAATTTTAATAACATGGCAGTCAGGCTATCCATATCCATTTCTAGGTGCTTTTATTTCTTCTTCTGTCTTTACAATTTTTTCTATGGTTTATTTGTCTATGTTTTTTTTTCCACTTAACACTTTAATGCTTCTTGGGACAGAAGCCACCCACAAACATTTTGGGGCTCTCAGGTTTCTTAGGATACTACTTTTCCCACTAGAAGTATTTGCTGCCCTCCACTGGGGGCTTGTGTAACAGTGAAAAATGAAAGGAGCATCCTTTGGAGAAAATTCACTAAGATAGAAGGCTTACGGGTGAGGCAGTGCATCCAGAAAGTGTGATCTGGTCAAACTTTTGTCTTTTCTGGCTTTTGTACAGCTAGATAATCATTGTAAGCATATTTATGGCTTTCTGTGTGATAGTTAGGAAGCTCTGGTGAGTTTGGGTTTCTTTTTATTCGTTGTCATATTTGGAAAACTAGAGGTGCCAAATGTAACCTTTCATTTGAAAGGCGCTGCTTATGTATGCAACCGTTAACGTTTTTGGGATATGTGTTCCCCACAAAATATTATGCACAAAACTTGATTTTTGGGAGACATATGTGCCCCACCAAATATGTATCAAAATCCATATTTCATAACATAAATTCAGAAAGACTTCTTGATTCAGCATGCCTTCTATTACTGAAAACATACGTTGTTGTTGCTGGGTGCCGTCAAGTCAGTTCTGACTCATAGCAACCCCATGTACAACAGAACGAAACACTGCCCGGTCATGTGCCATCTTCACAACCATTGATACGCCTTAGCCCACTGCTGCAGCCATTGTGTCCATCCACCTCGTTGAGGGTCTTCCTCTCTTTTGATGGTCCTCTACTTTACCAGACATGATGTCCTTCTCCAGGAAGTGGTCCCTCCTGCTGGCATGTTCAAAGTACATGAGATGAAGTTTTGCCATCCTTGCTTCTAAGGAGCATGCTGGCTGTACTTCCAACACAGATTTGTTTGTTCTTCTGCCAGGCCATGGTATACTAAATATTCTTCCTCAACACCATAATTCAAAGGCATCAATTCTTCTTCGGTCTTCCTTATTCACTGTCCCGCTATCGCATGCATATGAGACGACTGAAAACACAATGGCTTGGGTCAGACGCACCTTAGTCCTTAAAGTAACATGTTTGTTTTAAAGAGGTCTTTTGCAGCAGATTTGCCCAATGCAATGAGCCCTTTGATTTCTTGATTGCTGTTTCCATGGATATTGATTGTAGATCAAAGTAAAATGAAATCCTTTACAACTTCAATCTTTTCTCTGTTTATCATAATGTGCTTATTGGTGCAATTGTTAGGATTTTTGTTTTCTTTATGAAGAGGTATAATCCGTACCGAAGGCCGTAGTCTGTGATCTTAATCAGTAAATGCTTCAAGTCCTCTTCGCCTTCAGCAAGCAAGGTTGTGTCATCTGCATATTGCAGGTTGTTAATGAGTCTTCCTTCAATCATGACACCGCATTCTTCTTCATAAAGTCCAGCTTCTCAGATTATTTGCTTAGCATAGAGATTGAATAAGTATGGTGAAGGAATACAATCCTGATGCACACCTTTCTGATTTTAAACCAATCAGTATTCCCTTGTTCTGTTTGAATGACTTCCTCTCGGTCTATGTACACATTCCTCATGAGCACAATTAGGTATTCTGGAATTCCCATTCTTCACAATGTTATCCATAATTTCTTATGATACACACAGTCTAATGCCTTCGCATAGTCAGTAAAACACAGGTAAACATCTTTCTGGTATTCTCTGCTTTCAGTGAGGATCCCTCTGACATTAGCAATGATATCCCTTGTTCCATATCCTCTTCAGAATCCAGCTACAATTTCTGGCAGTTCTATGTGGATATACTGATCCAACCACTTTTGAATGATCTTCAGCAAAATTTTACTTGTGTGTGATCTTAATGATGTTGTTTGATAATTTCCTCATTCTTTTGGATCACCTTTCTTTAGAATGGGCACAAATATGGATCTCCTCCAGATGGCTGGCCAGGTGGCTGTCTTCCAAATTTCTTGGCATAGATGAGCGGGCACTTCCAGTGCTGCATCGGTTTGTTGAAACATCTCAATCAGTATTCTATATATTCTTGGAGCCTTGTTTTTCACCAATGCCTTCAGTGCAGCTTGGGGCTCCTCCTTCAGTACTATCAGTTCTTGATCATATGCTACCTCCTGAAATGCTTGAATGTCGACCAGTTCTTTCTTGGTACAGTGACTCTGTACTCCTTCCATCTTCTTTTGATGCTTTCTGCATCGTTTAATATTTTCCCCTTAGAATCCTTCACTATTGCAACTCAAGGGTTGAATTTTTTCTTCAGTTCTTTCAGTTTGAAAAATGCAGAGCGTGTTCTTCCCTTTTGCTTTTCTATCTCCAGGTCTTTGCACATGTCACCATAATACTTTACTTTGTCTTCTCGAGCACCCTTTGAAATCTTCCATTCAGCTCTTTTACTTCATCATTTCTTCCTTTTGCTTTAGCTATCCTATGCTTCTTGACTACGAATGTGACACCATTCCTCTTCAATTTGCCATTCCCAGCATAGTAGATCATATGATTGTCTGATTCAAAATTGCCAATACTGGTCCATTTCAGCTCACCAATGCCTAGGATAGCAATCTTTATTTGTTTCATTTCATTTCTGATGATTTCCAATCTTCCTAGACTCATACTTCATACATTCCACCTTCCAATTATTAATGGATATTTGCAGCTGTTTCATCTCAATTTAAGTTGTGCCACATCAGCAGATGAAGACCCCAAAAGTTTGACTCCATCCACGTCATTAAGGTGGACTCGACTCTGAGGAAGCAGTTTTCCCCCACTTGTACTGAGTGCCTTCCAACCTGAGGAGCTCATCTTCTTGCACTATATCAGACAATGTTTCACTGCTACTCATAAGGTTTTCACTGGCCAATTTTTTTCAGAAATAGACTACCAGGTCCTTCTTCCTAGTCTGTCTTAGTCTGTAAGCTCAGCTGAAACCTGTCCACCAAAGGTTACCCTGCTGGTATTTGAAATACCAGGGGCAAAACTTCCAGTATCACAGCAACATGCAAGCCCTCACAGTACAACAAACTGACAGACACATGAAAATATATAGTATTAAAAAAAAAGAAAAAAATTTAAAGGAGAAAGTAACAGAATCTTGAAAGGGTTAATATCCTAAGCCTTGATTTTGGTTTCACAATTACGAGCCTCTCCTTCAAAATATCTATTGGAGTTTTAAAATTGTGTGTATTTTTTAATGCTAAAAATCAAAAGATTTTATTCCAGTGGATGCTTCCCTCTTCCTTCATCTGACTAGTAGGGATCTCAATGGAGTGCTGGTCTAGTATTCTCTTGGGATGGGATCATAGATGGGCTATTTTCCTTCATGTGCCTCTTTGGGACTGAGGTCCAGTTCTTGGACTCTATACGTGGACTTGGCCGGCCTATGTGCTCACAGTTTAGCAGGCTGGAGCAACCTGACACCGCCTCTCTCGTGCAGGATCACCTGAGGGTCAGGACCTGATGCCCCCAGCAGAGAGGGGCCAGGTGCACCACGCACACAGCAGACAAAGTCAGCCTTCCATCCAGGGCTGTGGCCACATGCCTGTGGATCTCTGTGGGCTAACCTCATCAGCCACACCTTATATTTCTTGCAGGGCCAACAAAGGTATGTTTGCACCTGGGCAGAGGGGGTCCTAATATAATGTTAAGTGTTAGGTGATACTCAGTCAAGTCAACTCATAGCAACCTCATGTGGCACAGAAGAACTGCCTCATTGGGCTTCCTAGGCTGTAATCTTTATGGGAACAGATCACAGGTCTTTCTCCTGTGGAGCTGCTGGGTGGGTTCAAACCTCCGACTTTCAGTTAGCAACCCAGTATTTAACCTTTGTGCCACCAGGTCTCCTTTGATAATATTTTAGTCAAATTAATTTTTGACATCTATTGAACTTGGTGCCCCATTAAACCCAGCACCACCTGTACAACTTGATCCTTAATTCCAAGATGACTTCTTGCCCCAGAGCTTACCTTAGCTTCCTCTTAGATCCTCTTTAGACCCAAGACCTGCAGCTGTGCCTCAGCAGAGCTGCCATCATATCCACTATTTTATCTGCTGTCTTAGCTGTCACCTTATCCACCATCTTATCCACCATCTGATCTACTGGCCCTATTGCCCAGTAGCTCCACCAATAGCCTGGCTTAAGAATGTTGGATGGATTCCAGGTCTTCTTCCAAAAGCAGTCTTTTCTGTACTACTAATTTAAACTGATAGGAGAAATCTATTTTTAAAGCTTTTACAAAATAAAAAATAAGACATTTAAGCTTAAATTTACAATAAACTCACAATTATAATAATATTATTTAAAAGGTGATACAGTAATATTGGAAATGTGTTATTTGAACCTTACATATATAATTTCCTTTTAACTTTAAATTCAATATTGGTTTTATAAACTCTAATTACAGTACTTATGGTACTTGTAAAAAATTAGCTAAATTATCATGATACATGGTAATTTTTATACATGATAAACTGGTTTATGAAAGATGAAAAAAAAAAACTTGATTTAAATTCCTAAAATGTTCAATTATTAGAATGCTAAAAAAAAAATTTCAAAAGTCAACCAGTCCCTACTAAGTTTTAAGATGTAGCTATAACCAAGCTACCAGATGGCACAATTATAAGAAGTAATCAACATTTTATGAGCATGTAGTTGGAAATTTAGGAGCTGTTCTACTGCTGTAATGTTGCTGGAGATTTTAGTGAACTGTTAATTATAGTTTTGAAAATAAATTAATTTTAGAGAATCATGGAATTCATCCCTGAGGGTTAGAGCTTAATCTCATAGTAGAGTATAATGCTAAAATATCATTCTCTATGATATCAATGTCTCTATTTAAGAAAAAGGAGTAATATAAAGAATTCAATGTCTCAATTTGAACTAAGAAATCATCTCTCCTTAAAATGATCTTTTAGTCCCTAGATGCTTGTTGTATCATGATATATGATGGTCTCACTGTTAAGTATCAAGGCATTTAATGGGTATGGGACTAGAGAAACAAGTTATGTCTTATGTGAGGACTCACTGTCCCCAAGCTGTCCTTTCCTCCTAGGAGCCAGATTATTTTACCCAGTTATATGCATGCACCTCAGGCAGTTCAGCAGGATACTATGCTTACCTGCAAGGTTAAACAACTTCACTTGTGCCCCAAAACTGCCATCAAGTTGACATGGACAACCCAGTAAGTTAATACTTGCCTAGTGTCTTATTTTGTAATAAAGTTCTTATGTACAACCTAATGATAACAAAAGCCTGTCTTCAACAATTTGGCAAATCAGAGTAGAGACCATACATCACCATAATGACTTATGGGAACAGTACGCTTTCAGTATTTGTATATTGACTAGACGTTTCCTATTTCACAATTTCTATAACTACTCTTATTGAAAAATGCATCCCTTAAGGTGAAGGAAAAAATCAACAAGAACCAAATTAGAAGACCACTTTTCAAGTATGATAGATATTAACAACTCAATACAAGAATAATTTACACTTCATATTAGAATTTCTTTTCTGTCTAGAAACTTTAAAAACAATTAGAGGAAACAAAGGAATGAAGGAAAGGAGGGAGGCAGGAATTAAAGAAGAGAGGAAGGAAGGAAGCAAGCAAACAATGGAGAATACACACACGTGTGTATACATGCACAGACACACACAGAGGGAAGCGGCCACAACACAAACCTGGCCTCTTGGTTTCTTTGTCTCCAAACATCTGACATATTTTTTGTACCGTAGCTCTACCACCTACTCCCAAGGCTATAACTTTGACTATGCCTTGAATATTGAACCATTTCATTTTTAAAATTTTTCTTTATCCCAGTGGTTAAGAACTACGGCTGCTAACCAAAAGGTCGGCGTTCAAATCCACCAGCCGCTCCTTGGAAACCTATGGGACAGTTCTACTCTGTCCTGTGGAGTTGCTATGAGTCAGAACCATCTGGAGGGCGGCTAACAACAACTTCTTATCTTTCCTGATCACTTTTGCTGGAGCTGCCCATTTCAACTAGAGTCTTTCTGTTTCTTTGTTATGATGATGGTTGGTGGGCAGGGTTACGAGTCCCCTGATTTTATGGCCCCTTTTGTCTTGCATAGGCCTCAAATTTAAAGTTCTCCTGTTTCTTCTTTTCCTCTTAATGACCAAATTGCCAAAGGACACTTTCTTTTCCTTTTTGTTTTTTTCTCCTCCAAAAGTAAGTATTTCAGAGTGCCCCTTCAAACCTCAGGACTGCTCCTGTAAGTCACACAAAGTTTGAGGTTTTATCCCTTGTCATGCATGATCTGCCCAGATACTTTTTTAATTTTTTTTTAATATTTTGAGGCTGAGGGTGGAACTAGAGTTTCTGATGACAGTTTGAGATCAAGCTTAGATCCTTTTGCTGTTTTCCTTCTATCTTCTCTGCAGTTTTTCTACATCTGGATGTGCTCAGCACAAAGTCTTGTGGTCAAGCTAAGGTAAGGCATGATCTTGAGAGATTTTGTCCTGAGATTTAGTGATTTGTCTCTGTTTACCAATAACTATTTTTAGATAATTTGACTTAATATTTAAAAAGAGATATATTTATCAACCTTATCTGCAGGCACATGAGGGTATTTTATTTATTTTATTAAATCTGAGCAACGTCTGTATTTAATTATTTTTTTGTGAAATTTCAACACTGTTTGCTGTTGTAGGGAAAAAAAATTGCAAAGTTTAGTAAAACAAAAAGAAAGTTTTATTCAGCATATATGCAAAAGGGCAAAGCGGGAAGTGGACAAGCATGCTGCCAGAGCTAACGTCTGCCTGAATCCAAGGAAGGTTATAGAATCATCAGTATATACTGTCATCATAGAATGGGCAGAATCACTGAAAGCTTCACCTTTTCACAGATTGGCTAGAAACTGTGATCTTACATTTTGAGTCATCTTTCTTAATAATCATTGGTACTGGTTTCAGTAACAACAGTCAGGAGGATCTCCATTGGTCCAACACATTTCTATTCACTAAATGCTAATAGAAAAATATAAGAGCGGAAAGTCTTTTGTCTTGTTTGCTCGGCTTTATGTGGAAAAACAAACAAAACGAACAAACCAAACCCACTGCCGTCGAGTCAATTCCGACTCATAGCGACCCTACATGACAGAGTTGAACTGCCCTCTAGGGTTTCCAGGGATGGCTGGTGGATTTGAACTGCCTACCTTTTGGATAGCAGCCAAATGCTTAACCACTGACTGTGCCACGAGGGTTTCTGCTTTATGTGAAAGGTTCCCTAAAAGATATTTTTCTTCCCTAAAAGATAATTTCCAAGATTGTCCCATCCATTGTCTTTATCTCAGGGCCGAGCTGATGTGTTCCTGTGAGTCCTTGAGGGCCCAGCTCCAGCTGGGTCACATTCACAATAATATGATTCCGATATGATTTTCTAAATCACTGCAGAACTCCATTGGTGATATCAGAACAGTGAAAAACAACCTGCATTGATGTTTTATTATTAAACTTTCTTTTTATGGCCAATGTAGAGCTAAGTAGCTTTCTTCACATTTTAAATTTATTTTTTCCTATAAAAAATCAAGTTCTAGGTTACAGAAGGAAAAACCACTCCAGTTTGCTAAGTTACAAATTGGAATTTTGGAGCTCATGGATGTGGTGGGGGTTATGGGTCCTCTGATTCTATCCCCCCACCCCCCGTTTATTCTTCTTTTTGTTGTTGTTAAGAAAATAATTATTTGGAACAGTTTAATAGTATGGAATTCTGTTAGGTCATAAAGATATTCTTTTTTATGCTAGTCAAGTGTGCTCTTTTAATCTACTTTTCAGTGAGACTCTTTTCTTGAAATTACTGTAAGGTATATTCATTAACCTATGACTACACTTCTGTTAGTCTACAGAGTAAACTAGTATGTACTTGTAAGTTTATTCCTAAACAATTTGTAATGTCATCTATATAACTGTGATCCATGGATCCAATATTAGAATTTTGTTATAGAAAAAATAAAGAACCCCATTAAAAGATAATTCTAACATTCTAATTGCACTGTCTCTTTAAAAACATAGCCTATAACACAGGATCCAATATACAAGAGAAATTTTCAACCAGAATTAAAAGATTATATATATTATATATATATAATACACACACACATATATATGTATATGTATGTATGTATTTATACAGATCTTGGAAGATCTAAAGTCTTGGGAGAAATACAGCCAGAATGCTCCTTAGAAGTAAGGATGGTGAGGCTTTGTCTCACATACTTTGGATATATTATCAGGAGGGGCCAGTCCCTGGAGAAGGACATCATACTTGGTAAAATAGATGGTCAGCAAAAGAGGAAGACCTTCAATGAGATGGACTGACATTGTGGCTGCAACAATGGGCTCAAACATAGCAGTGACTGTGAGGATGGCACAGGACCAGGCAGTGTTTTGCTCTGTTGTACAAAGAGTCAATATGAGTCAGAACCGACTCAATGGCACCTAACAACAACGACAACATGTATTTATATATATAAAGAAGCCCTGGTGGCAAAATGGTAAAGTGGCTCTGTGGGAGAAAGACCTGGCAATCTGTTTCCATAAAGATTACAGCCCAGAAATCCCTATGGAGCAGTTCTACTCTGTGACATGGGGTCACTATGAATCAGAATTGACTAAAGGGCACCCAACAACATTTATATGTGTGTATGTGTGTGTGTGTGTGTGTGTGTGTGTGTGTGTGTGTGTGTGTGTATTTACAATACAAATACCCAATGCTAACTTTAGTTCACAACCTTTATTGAACAAGACTCTCTCTTTAAGAGGCCCCAGACAAGTAAAGCATTACCGAAGAAGAACAAAGGGGAGGCCTCACACTACCTGATTTTAGAACCTATCGTACCACTACAGTAGTCAAAACAGCCTGGTACTGGTACAACAACAGAAACACAGACCAATGGAACAGAATTGAGAATCCAAATGTAAATTCATCCACCTATGAGCAGCTGATATTTGACAAAGGCCCAAAGTCCGTTAATTGGGGAAAAGACAGTCTCTTTAACAAACGGTGCTGGCATAACTGGATATCCATCTGCAAAAAAATTAAACAAGACCCATACCTCACACCGTGCACAAAAACTAACTCAAAAAGAATCAAAGACCTAAATATGAAATCTACAACGATAAAGATCATGGAAGAAAAAGTAGGGACAATGCTAGGAGCCCGAATACATGGCATAAACAGAATACAAACCGTAAGTAACAATGTACAAACACCAGAAGAGAAACAAGGTAACTGGGAGCTCCTAAAAATCAAACACTTATGCTCATCAAAAGACTTCACCAAAAGGGTCAAAAGACATCCTACAGACTGGGAAACAAATTTTGGCTACGACAAATCCGATCAGCGTCTAATCTCTAAAATCTACAAGATACTGCAAAACATCAACAACAAAAAAGACAAACAACCCAATTAAAAAATGGGCAAAGGATATGAACAGACACTTCACCAAAGAAGACATTCAGGTGGCTAACAGACACATGAAGAAATGCTCACGATCATTAGCTATTAGAGAAATGCAAATCAAAACTACAATGAGATACCATCTCACCTCAACAAGGCTAGCATTAATCCAAAAAACACAAAATAATAAATGCTACAGAGGTTGTGGAGAGACTGGAACACTTATATACTGTTGGTGGGAACGTAAACTTGTACAACCACTGTGGAAATCAATTTGGCGCATCCTTTAAAAGCTAGAAATAAAAGTACCATATGATCCAGCAATCCCATTCCTTGGAATATATCCTAGAGAAATAAGAGCTGTAACATGAATAGATACATGCAGACCCATGTTCACTGCAGCACTGTTCACGATACCAAAAAGACGGAAGCAACCTAGGTGCCCATCAATGGACGAGTGGATAAACAAATTGAGGTATATTCACGCAATGGAATACTATGCAATGATACAGAACAACAATGAACCTGTGAAACATCTTATAACAGGGAGGAATCTGAAAGGCATTATGCTGAGTGAATTTAGTCAGTCACAAAAGGACAAATATTGTATAAGACCACTATTATAAGAACTCAAGAAAAGGTTTAAATACAGACGAAAACATTCTTTGATAGTTACGAGAGTGGGGAGGGAGGGAGAGGGGTATTCACTAACTAGATGGTAGACAAGAATTATCTTAGGTGAAGGGAAGGACAACACACACTACAGGGGAAGTCAGCACAACTGGACTAAACCAAAGCTAAGAAGTTTCTTGAATACAACCAAACACTTCAAGGGACAGAGTAGCAGGGGCAGGGGTCTGGGGACCATGGTTTCAGAGGACATCTAGGTCAACTGGCATAACAAAGTTTATGAAGAAAATATTCTGCATCCCAGTTTGGTGAGTGGTGTCTGGGGTCTTAAAAGCTAAGGGTGGCCATCTAAGATGCATCAACTGGTCCCAACCCACCTGGAGCAAAGGAGAATGAAGAACAGCAAAGACACAAGGAAAGTATTAGCCAAAGAGAAAGGGCCACATAAACCAGAGACTTCATCAGCCTGAGACCAGAAGAAATAGATGGTGCCCAGCTACCACCAATGACCACGCTGACAGGGAACACAACAGAGAGTCCCTAACGGAGCAGGAGAAAAGTAGGGTGCAGAACTCAAATTCTAGTAAAAAGACCAGACTTAATGGTTTGACTGAGACTGGAGGGATCCTAAAAGACATGGCCCCCAGACTTTCCGTTAGCCCAAAACTAAAACCATTTCCAAGGCCAGCTCTTCAGACAAAGATTAGACTGGACTATGGGACATAAAATGATACTCGTGAAGATTGTGCTTCTTAGCTCAAGAAGATACATGAGACTAAATGGGCAGCTCCTGTCCGGAGGTGAGATGAGAAGGCATAGAAGGTCAGGAGCCAGTTGAATGCACACAGGAAATCCAGGGTGGAAAGAAGTATGCTGTCACAGTAGAGGGAGAGCAAGTAGGGTCACATAATAACGTATGTATAAATTTTTGTATGAGAGACTGACTTGAATTGTAAACTTTCACTTAAAGCATGACAATAAAAAAAAAAATTATCTTCATTAAAAAAAAGACATTCTCTTTAATATTGTATTAGGTGTTCAAAAAACAACAATACAATTTCATTGTCCCAGGCTGTGAGTTCAGTAGAAGAAAAGACTATTAAATATGAACTTAAAATGATATCTACAACATATATTATGCAAGCATAGTAGTTTGACCCTGAGGCAAAATTACAACACCTAAAAGATTCATTCCTAGCAACTGAAAAAATATGAACAAAGTCACAGAGACATGAAATAGTGGCATTTACCCAAACCAAACCTGTTGCCATTGAGCTGATTTCAACTCATAGCAAACCTATAGGACAGAGTATAATTGCCCCACAAGGTTTCTAAGGAGCAACTGGTGGATTTGAACTGCTGACTTTTTGGTTAGTAGCAGAGCTTTTAACCACTGCGCCACCAGGGCTCCAGTGGTGGTATAAGCAGTTTTTATTTCTCTTAATTAGGAGCTGGTGGGGAGAGGTGCTGTCTAAGGAAGTCTGATGAACAGGCAGAAGCCGGATCTTAGAGTAACTTAGAGGTTTCTGGACTTGCTCCTAGAGGCATACCAGTGAAGCATCTTTATCAGATAATCAGCTTGGTAATATTGCACAGGGTTGGATCATGCTGGGTGGCAGTTAGGAGTCTAGTGGCTCACAGCCCACCCAGGAAGCCATTCCAATGATGGTCGTAAGAGATTTACAATAATTTGAACAACTGCAGTGAGATGAAGGACGGAGAAGGAAAGACAAGAGTTGAATAACTCTTCATATCCCATAAATATTATTATACAACACTTGGCCCTCACAGATGCCTTGACTATATTCAGAACACAGTATTATCATCAAGTTTTAAAGGAGAAAAGAAAAACTGAGAGATCCAAGTTACAAGCATATTTCACACAGCTAATAAGTGAAGGAACCAGATCCAAAGCCCAGTTATTGTGACTGCTGGTTGATTATATTATACTATCTTGTTCATTGTTGCTGTTGGTTGTTGTGGAGTTGATTCTGACTCATGGCAACCCTACATACGCAGAGTGGAAGTGTTCCATAGGGTTTTCAAGGCTGTGACCTTTTGGAAACAGATCGCCAGAACTGTCTCCCGAGGTGCCTCTGGGTGGGTTCGAACTGGCAACCTTTCAGCTAATAGTGGACTGCTTAACCATTTTTGCTACCCAGGGCTTACCCTCGTTCATAGTGTAGTGTTATTTAAATATATATGTTAAAATTTTATAACTACCACTGAATATTATGTACTGAATTAGTTTATGTGAAATTGATAAATTTATATGACCATTTCCTTCCTGCTATATTTACCAAAATTCAGATAATGAAGATACCATTTATAAAAATAAGCAAGATTTTTACTGTGGTTACAGAAATCAAGGCTATCCATTTTTGAGAAATTACCTGTGCTCTTGTGTGACACTCTTTACCAGCACACTTTTTAAATGTACAGCCATGGCTCTGGAATCAGTCACAGATATTGTTGGGTAAAATATTAAGATAACCTTTGCTAAAGTGTCACAGATAAGGGGGATCACTATTTACTTCTCCTGACTTCTCTCCATTTGTTCAGGTTATCCTACAAAAGTACATTTGCTACCTTCCATTTTTTGATGTATATCCTTACTCATTGTTGGTCTCAAAATTTGCCGGAAAACACAAGGCAATTACTCAAATGGTGTCAGTTTGTCAGGAAGGAAGCCAATGCAAAATGTGTTTTCCATGACAAGAGCAGATGTGATTCTGAGAATACACCTATCGATAAAAGCAGTAGGAAAATGAAGAAATAATACCTAAGGTTACTCTCGCCCACTCTTCAAAAAATTATGAAATCCCAGCAATTTCAGACAAGCCGAAATAAATGTTAGTAAGGAAGAGATTTCAGAGCATTGTTTTCTCCATAAATGTCAAAGAATCAAGCATTCCTTAAAAATGCATTTATCTCTAGAGGGACTACTGAGGTGCTTATTTAAAAGACTGAGATTTAAAAAAAATAAACAAATAACCTCTTTATTTTAGAATAGATTCAGATTTACAGAAAAGTTGAAAAGACAGCACAGAGATTTCCCATATAACCCTCATCGCCTAGCACTAACACATTGCATTACTACGGTCCATCTGTCACATCAAGAAACCAATGTTAGTGTACTACTATGGACTATATTCATACTTTATCCAAATTTTCTTTGTTTTTACCTAAAGTCTTTCTTCTGTTCCAGGATTCCATCCAGGATACCATGTTATATTTAGTTGTCATGTCTTCTTAGGCTCCTCTGGTCTGTGAGAGTTCCTTGAATTTTCCTTGTTTTTGATGGTCTTGGCAATTTTGAGGAGTACTGGTCAGGTATTTTGTAGAATGCTGCTCAATTTGGGTTTGTCTGATATTTTGTCATGGTTAGACAGGGGTTATGTGCTCTTGGATGAAAGACCACAAGAGGAATAAGCCATTCTCATCGCATCATATCCAGGGCACATACTATTAACATGACTGATGAGTGCTGATGTTGACCTTGATCACCTGGTTGAGGCAGGGTTTGTCAGGTTTCTCTACTATAAAGTTACTTTTTCCCCTTCCTCTACTCTTTGGATGTGGAGATATTCTTTTTTATATTTTTTGTAATAAATTTATTAAAAGCAGAAAAGAATAACAGGCTTCAAGGGGCACATAAACAGAGCAGACCAAGTTGCCAGAGCATGTATGTGTGCTTGGGACAGACTCCTGGGCAGAAGACAGAAACTTCAGGAAGGCTGCATTGCAATTACTTGCACTGGATAGACACCACCAATCCTAGGGATACAAATGCCATCTATGGCTGTTCCACTGAAAGAACTGGGAAATGTCCCCAATTTGCCCACTCTATTTTGCACAAAAAGAATATTCTGTTTTCTATATTGCTGGTCTTTTTTAGGCACTTTAGAACAACTCTTCCCAAGCTGTGGTTCATGGACCACAGAACTGCAGGAAAGAGGCATCCTACGAGAAAAATAACTTCATGTTTAAATAAGTTTCAGAAGGCCTGAGTTAGAGGAGATAAGACAGGATTCTTTACCATTAGACTTCCTCCTAGTATTTTTCTTCTTCTCTATATATCTGTTATTTTTAAAAAAGACATGTCTTTGTCCTTTTTTGTTTATATTCAACTTTTTTTCTCTAACACCATAGAGTAGTAAAACTGAGGAAAAAAAGCACAAAATTTCCTCTCTTTGAGTTGGAGTGAAGAATTAGAAGTTATTTACCCGTCACTGTCGAGTCAGTTCTGACTCAAATTGACCTTATACGACACAGCAGAACTGTCCCATATGGCTTCCAAGGCTATAATCTTTACAGAAGCAGACTGCCACATCTTTCTCCTGAGAAGTGGCTGGTGGGTTCTAACCGCCGACCCTTCTGTTAGCAGCCAAGCACTTAGCCACTGTGCCACCAGGGCTCCTTTAGAAGTTATAAGCATATGCAATTTGCATTTTTGTAATGATAGAAGTTGCCCTAAAGGGAACTCACAGATAGGGGGTCAAGGTACTGGGCTGCCCTGGTGGGCTTCATGCTCAGGGGACTGTGCCACAGTGGAGTTGGAGGGAAAGCTGTGAATCTTACCTTTCAACGCCTTCAGGTGGGCTCCGCTGGCTCTCTTTCACCATAAATATCTCAGGTTCCTGTGAATCTAGAATGACTAGGCATATGCACTAGCAGAGAAGGAAAAAAAAGTCTCAGTGAATTATGGGTAAGTGACATTTTAGGTAAGGGGCTGAGATGGATGATGAGGGAGAATAATTTATCTGGCTGCTTTGAGGTGGCAATTCACGTGGGAATATCTTTCAAAGGGAAGCCTCTATAATTTGGATTTAGCTTTCACTGAAGGCTTAGAACCACAGTTGTTGTTGTTACATGCCATCTAGTCAGTTCCGACACGTAACGACACCATGTGCAACACAACTTAACACTGCCTGGTCCTGCACCATCCTCATGATCCTTGTTACGCGTGAGCCCATTGTTGCAGCCACTCTGTCAATCCACCTCATTGAGGGCCTTCCTCTTTTTCACCAAGCATGATGTCCTCCTCCCCCTGAAAACATGTCCAAAGTATGTGAGACGAAGTCTTGCCATCCTCACTTCTCAGGTGCATTCTGGCTGTACTTCTTCCAAGACAGAAATTTGTTCCTTCTTTTGGTAGTCCACAGTATATTCAACATTTTTTGCCAACACCGTAACTCAAAGGTGACAGTTCTTCCTCGGTCTTGCCTATTCATTGTCCAGCTTTTGCATGCATATGAGGCAACTGAAAACACCATGGCTTGGGTCAGGTGCACTTTAGTCCTTAAAGTGACATCTTTGCTTTTTGACACTTTAAAGAGGTCTTTTGCAGCAGATCTGCCCAATGCAATGTGTCCTATGATTTCTTGACTGCTGCTTCCATGGCTGTTGATTGTGGATCCAAGTAAAATGAAATCCTTGACAACTTCAATCTTTTCTCCATTTATCATGATGTTGCTTATTGGTCCAGTTGTGAGGATTTTTGTTTTCTTTATGTTAAGATGAAACCCATACTGAAGTCTGTGGTCTTTGATCTTCATTACTAAGTGCTTCAAGTCCTCTTTACTTTCAGCAAGCAAGGTTGTGTCATCTGCATAACACAGGTTGTTAATGAGTCTTCCTCCAATCCTGATGCCCTATCCTTCTTCATTTAGGCCAAATTCTCAGATTATCTGCTTAGCCTATAGATTAAGTATGGTGAAAGGATATAACCCTGACACACAATTTTCCTGACTTTAAACCACGCAGTATCCCCTTGTTCTATATGAATGACTGCCTCTTGATCTAGGTGCAGGTTTCTCATGAGCAAAATTAAGTGCTCTGGAATTCCCATTCTTCACAATGTTATCCATAATTTGTTATGATCCACACAGTCGAATGTCTTTGCATAGTCAATAAAACACAGGTAAACATCTTTCTGGTATTCTCTGCTTTCAGCCAGCATCCATCTGACATTAACAGTGACATCCCTGGTTCCACGTCCTCTTCTGAATCCAGCTTGAATTTCTGGCAGTTCCCTGTTAATTTATTGCTGAAGCTGCTTTTGAATGATCTTCAGCAAAATTTTACTTGCATGTGACATTAATGATATTGTTTGATAATTTCTGCATTCGGCTGGATCACCTGTCTTTGGAATGAGTCCAAATATGGATCTTTTCCAGTCAGCTGGCCAGCTAGCTGTCTTCCAAATTTCTTGGCATAGACAAGTGAGCACGTCCAGCACCGCATCCATTTGTCGAAACATCTCAATTGGTATTCTGTCAAGTATTGGTAGGAAGCAAAATTCCAGAAGTATTGCTAGGAAGGTAAATTTTGAAAGGAGAGAGGGAAAGGAGGTGCGGGGAGGAGAGGGAAAGGGAAGGGAAAGGATATGTAACACTTGTAGTTGCTGAGGTGGAATGATCACTATGTAACAATAAATTTAAAACTTGTTCTTTCTAAGACTGTACATATATATATGGTTCTCAGAATAAAAGATGGATTAAATTTGACATTCAGAGTTTCAAACAGCTGATTTTTCTTAAGCCTAACAAATTGAAGACTCTTTCTAATTATTTTTATGTTTCAATTTAGAGTCAGTTTGATTTTCACATTTTTTGAGTATAAAGAATTGAAACTTCATAGGAATTTTATGTACTCAGATGGATTATAGTCTTACAAAAATTAATCATGCTTCCCATAAAAAGAATGCTAGTAATGTCTTAGGTCACTTTTCTTTTTTTTTTTTTCAGAATTGTCTCTCCATATTATCTCTGCCAAAACCAATGGGATTTTTTAAATATTTAATGTAATAATTATAATAGGTAACACTCTTACAATTTAGTCAAATTATGTGTGTGTGTTTTAAGTAAACCTAGCAAAGGCTGATGGTACTAATACCAGATTTGAGATCTGGTGATCAAGCGGATGAGAAACAGGGGTAATATCAGAACAAATATACAGACAGAAAATGCAGACATGTCTTAAAATAATTTTGTATCGAGAGAGAAGCATGGCTGACATAGATGGGTGAGTGCTAAGAAGTATTATTTTCCACCGGAGAAACCCAAACACTCAAAAAGTGAATGTGAAGAAGATACAGAGAAGGAGATGTTAAAGATAGTGGTAGAAATGAATAACAAATAGGAATAGATACATAATAGATGTAGGTGTATAAGAAGGTAAGAAAGCTCTGGCAGCTAGAGTAAGGAGGAGAGATTCAGCTAAAAAAAAAAAAGAAAAGAAAAGAAAACCAGAGGATAAGGAGAAATGGGTGCAAAAGTAATAGTTTTGTAGATTTGCTAAGAGGATGTTAAGAGAATTCCCATGATAACTTGTATTTTTTTCTACAAATTATGAAGACAGTTCTTCCAGTAAGAACAAGGAGTGGAGATGGTAAGATGAAGGGTTTCAGGAGATCTGAAATACTGAAATGGCCTCTGTAGAGAAAAGAATGGTGGTCTGTTGTTATTGTGATGTACATGCAGGAAGAAATCAGTTTAGTTATTATGTCTGGTTATTTCCCACAAATGTGAAATTAAAGGATTAGTGTTTTAGGCTATGAGCAAAAAGATTTAGTCTATTGCAATGGGTCACATCCCTCTAAGAACACCACACTACAGCCACTGGCTTTCAGAGACGTGGTATTATAGAGGTGCAGCCATGCTGAAAGTATACATCCCTCCAACCACCATCTTTTTTTTCCTATTGAAATATGTTTTTTTTTTAAATTTTGGTTTCTGCTTCATTTTTTAAAAATCATCTATCAGATATATCTGCACAAATTTTTTTTGATTGAGGTCTTACATAAATATAGCAGAAAGCATAAGTCTTAAGTGTATAGCTCAGTGTAGACACACATACTGAGGAAGCCTGAGCAAAATTTAAAAATTGATCCCTGCCTCACATTTGTACAGACCTCAGTTTAGTGCCAGCTTCTTATATTGTTCAGGACTAAATAAAGGATCATGGAATGATAATCACAGAAATGGCCAAGCATAGCTGAAGAGACTGTGCATAAATATTTTGATTGAAGAAAGAAAAATGACAGCTATGACTTGGAAAATGTATACTATAAAGAGCAATGGATGAATGTGTCCACTGGAAAGCAAATACATTCTCCATTACTATTTTTCTTGATTGATGTATCTCTAGTGAAATAAGGATCATGAAATAAAATTTCTCGGAAATTATTTAGACGATTTTATTTTCTCAAAGTTAGTTTTTAGTCTGCTATACTTTGTAGAATATTCTTTACATATATTAGAATAAATGAAATAGTACATAGTTTCTTATGTTTAAAGAAATCAGTTAAAGATGGAAATTTTTTCTTTGGTAATCATATATACTTGTTAAAATACTAATCATATCTCTGCAGAATATAGTGTTTATTATTTTATCAACTTATGCAATATTCTATATGAAATAGATATAAATAGAAAATCAGTTGGGACCTGTGTTATCAACCATTGTTTAACTCCAGGTAAACATTCAAAAATATTTTTGAATAATTCCTTATCTGTGCCCCTTCAAAGGAACACTATACAAATGGAAAATGCTACTATTTTCTCTGAGAAAATAACCAAATAATCAATTAAAGATTTTGTAGAAAAAAATGCCTCTTTCTAAGACTGATAAATGTAATAATTCTTTAAAAGACTAAATAATGCTAGAGATCTACTATTTTCAGTCTAATTAAACATATGGCTGAAACCTACATTTTATATAAAATTCTGCCAAAATACAGATGGTTGTAAGTTATCTATTCCTGCAGATAGCTAAGCTGTTTATTTGCTTGCTTTTTAATTCTGTTTCATATAGGATCCTGAGAACTTTAACTATAGATACCATATATGTTTTCTATAGCAATTTATCTAGAGTAGCTTTCCCAAAAGCTTTCTTACAGCAGCAGCAATGATGTATCACTTGGAAGACTATGATAGACAGATGGAGCTGTACTTCTGATTTCAAAACTTGGACTGAAGATAAACTAGAGTTTTACTAATCAAGAAATGTGTGTGTGTGTGTGCACATTCACTCAATATTGCCTATGGTTTATCTTGGTTAAGTTCTTTCTCATTTATAAATGCAACGTAATCCTATTTTTCTTTTTAGCCTCTATTTACCGAAGTAAACATACACAATATTCAAGGACTTATGTGTTATAAAAGTACTATTCATGTTCATACTCCATTGATTTTGGCTTTAATTCAGCTTTTAAACTTTCAATTAAATATGGAGCAAATGTTTATTAACTCACTTCATTTCATCAGAGTGTTTTAGCTCAAGATTACCACATACACACTGCAAATTTTAAAAAGTTAACATAATTGGTCACGAAAACGGATGTTAATTTTTTTCGTCACTACATTTTCCTCTGAAGAAGTAAATCCTATAAGTTTAAATGTACTTTTGTGATGTTGTTGATGTTATTGTGTGCCATCGAGTCGATTCTGTCTGATAGTGACCCTATAGGACAGAGTAGAACTGCCCCATAGGGTTTTCTAGGCTGTAACCTTTAAGGGAGCAGATTGCCAGGTCTTTCTCCCATGGAGTTGCTGGGTGGGTTTGAACTGCAAACCTTTGGCTTAGCAGCTGAGCACTTAACCATTGCGCCACCAGGACTCCTTATTTATTTTTGTGGTAAGATATTTAAATATCTTAACTTTAGCTACTGCTGAAAACTCAGTTCTATAAACATAGCAAAGATTGCTACAGTTGTTATATTAACTTGAAAAGCACCTTGGGGAAGTGAGAGTATGAGGAGATTGTTTCAGAGGGTAGGACTTCCCTGAATAAGTGTCAGGAATATGTCAAGGATATAGCACTTCAGGGGTACCTGGCAGTGAAAAATGCAATTCAATTCTCAGGATTAAAGACATATTAATTATTTGATGGGGGAAAACGAAGATACTACTTCATTGCTGATTTGTGCATTTATAAATAGACATCTCTAGGCTTTCACCAGAGAGATCATCCCAAATCAAGTATCTGGCAGAGCTCATAAACCCATTGCCATTGAGTTGATTCCAATCATAGTGACCCTATAGGACAGAGTAGAACTGCCTCATTGGGTTTTCTAGGCTGTAATCTTTATAGAAGCAGACTATCACATCTTTCTCTTGTGAAATAGCTGGTGGATTTAAACTGCTGACTTTTCAAATGCTGCTTAAATATCCTCAACAAGCATTCTATATTCCAAACATGTTCTTGTTGCATGCTATCAAGTTGATTTCGACTCATAGTGACCTTATAGTGGATTTCTAATACCACCATCAAAGTTCTACCAATACTGCAGCATTCACTGACACTACTACAAGTGCAATAAATGTTTTGAGAACCTGTTATTGCCAGACACTGCACTAATTTTCACTACATTTTCCTTAGCAATTATCATTTCAATGATAAACTATCAATAATTATCAATCCTCACCTCCATTTTACAAATGATAAAAACTGAGTTTCAACAAACCTAAACAACTGGCCCCCAATCACACCCAAGTTCTTTGGAAAGCCAATGCTCCTTTCTTTATGCAACCACATCATGACATGCTGTCAGATTTCCATGACTTTGTGCATGACCTTGACCTTAGATGCCTTGTCAACTCTGCTTTTGTGCTAGTGTGCCCATTAGTCTCGTATACCTGAACTATGAAGCACGTTCCTCATGTGTGTTATTGTTGGCCCTATAGACCTGTCTAATCTTTGGCTGAAGGCTGAACCTCAGGAGTGACTTCAGTACTGAGTTAAAAGTGTATCCAGGAGCCATACTCTCAGGGTTTCTCCAGTTTCTGCCAGACCAGCAAGCCTGTTTTTTTTTTTTTTGTGAATTTGAATTTTGTTCTACTGTTCTTCTCCTGCTCTGTCTGGGACCTTCTATTGCAATCCCTGCCAGAGCAGCCAATGGTGGTAACCGGGCACCATCTAGTTGATCCAGGGTCAGTCTGGCAGGGGTTGTGGTCCACAGAGGGAATTTTTAATTGCCAAAAATTGAAATTAATATCTATGATGTCTGGGTATTAAAAGATTAAAATCTTTTTAATAAAAAAATCTGTATGTTCAATTTTTTTGTTTGTTTTCAATGTTATGTGAATAGGATGGTACATTCAAACAAAAGTTAAGTGATTATGGTAGCTGTACTACAAGCTGTATGGATTATATGTAAGGTGGTTCAAAAATTGAAAATTCATTCATTAGAAATTCACTCATTTTTATGGCTGAATGATACTCCACTGTATGCATATACCACATTTTGTTTATCCATTCATCAGTGAATGGCACTTGGGTTTTTTCCATCTTTTGGCTATTGTGAATAGTGCTGCTATAAACATTTGTGTACAAGTACATTTGAGTCCCTGTTTTCAATTGTGTTGAGTGGAATTTCTGGGTTATATAGTAATTCTATGATTAACTTCTTGAGGAACCACCAAACTGGAGGTTTGCAAAATGGTGCCTCTACCATTTACATTCCCACCAGCAATGTATGAGTCTTCCAATTTCTCCACATCCTCTCCAACATTTGATAATTTCTTTTTTTTTTTTTTTAAATTATGACCATCCTAGTTGGTACTTATTGCAATAAATGCAATAAGGACACAAAAGGGCAAATATTTTATCATTCCACCTATATATCTAGAACAGGCAGATTGATAAAGATAGAATATAGTAGATTAGAGGTTACCAGGGGCTGGAGGAGGGGTTAGGGGGAGTTATTGCTCACTGGGTACAAAGGTTCTATTTGTGGTGATGAAAATGTTTCAGAAATAGTTAGTAGTGATGATGGCTGCACATCATTGTGAATGTAATTAATGCCACTGAATTGTACACTTAAAGATGGTTAAACTGGCAAAATTTTGTTTTATATATACATATGTACGTGTATACATACATATATATATATACACATATAACCAGAATAACAAAAAAAAAAAGTTAAAAGGGGAATATGACTTCTCACCTCACACTCAGGTGATAAAAAAGCATCCGTCTGTATTCTCTCATCCCAGAGGTCCTTTCTTAAATAAATACACATCAGAAATGTTCAGTGCAAGGAGGTCGTAATGATTAGATGGCAACTTTACAAGAGGCCAAGCCTGGACCACACAGTCCCTGGTCTGATAAGAGCCAAGTTCTGCACCAAATGGGTGTGTTTCATTGTGGCACTTAGAGAAACATTAGGTGTTGCTGTAGTCTTCTATCTACCCAGAGATGAGAGTGGGTGAGTTCTGTGGGCTCAACAACCAAACCAAAAATAAAAAAAACCTGTTGCTGCTGGGTTGATTACAACTCATAGTGACCCTTCAGGACAGAGGAGAACTGCCCCATAAGGTTTCCAAGGAGTGGCTGGTGGATTTGATTTGCTGACCTTTTGGTCAGCAGCTGAGCGCTTAACCACTGTGCCACCAGGACTCCAACAAGGGCAGGGCTTATTATGTTGGATTTCAGAGGTGGGTGGATAGAAGAAGGAATTCCCCTGCCTTAACAGACAGCAACCCTTCAGGAATGTGGCTGGCCCTTTGGGGACGGGGAACTGAATGGAGATGATTCTGAGATTCCCCATGTTTCCACGTCCTGCTGGTCTGAGAGCACAGATGCAGTGCACTATAATATACTCTGCCTTTTCAACTGTCATATTTGATGCATAACAAGAATTTTGCTAACTTAAATTTATTTTTAGATGAGTTTTAGGAGCTGGATTTTGTTACTCTGCAAAATGATAAGTATGAAAACTCATGCACATAATAGCCCCTTGAAGTAATGCAAATATTTTATTTCACATCTCTTCAAAATAATGAGGGTTTCATGAGACCAAATAATCTATGTCTTTCTTAATATCACTGCCAAATTATGAATCAGGGCATTAGATAAGATTTTCAGCTTTTCTCTCTCTCTCTTTTTTTTCCCCCACTATTATTGGGTTCCTGAATAAAGAATGCTCCTTGCAACAGATTCCTTAAAACTGTTTCAAGTGACAGGAAATGTCAAATGCTTAGGTGCTAATATTAATTACATTGCTAATTAAATGACAAATCATTTTATCTATTATGCATTTACTGAGTATGTTTGTCATATTTTGTGCTATATGCAAACGTGTTACAATGACTTCTTCATAGAGCTCTAAATCTATCAGTTCATATCTGTAAGTGATGGAATTACCATATGTTCTCAAAAGAGCTATAAACAAAAAACTCATAATATTTTAAACACCACTGAAAATATTTTAATGAGGAAAAAACCAAAAATTATTTATTTAAAATAATCTCTTTTGCTATTTAAAACTGACAAATTACTGACTCAATGAGAGATCTATATTCAATAGTTCTGCTAATATTTAAGTTTCTTTGCCCATGTTTACTGAGCAAATAAAATCAATACTGTCACATATTTCTTATAGTTTTGAAGAACTTTTATAGAAGAACTTTTTAATGGGAACAATAATGATCCTCAATGAGTAAAGAGGAAAAAACTGAGTTTAATTTGATTAACTTAGAGAAGAAAGATGCAGGAAAGTCTTGGACAATAGAAAAGGATTTCTATTCCTAAAACACTCAAGTTTTATTCCCTTTGAGGCCAAAGCACAAAGAAACAAGCTTAAGTTCTAACATGAGAATTGAAGAAAAAATCCTAATAATTGTAGTATGCCAATATGTTACTGGCAAAAGGAAAAAAATTACAACATCCATGCAGAAATTTTCCAGCACTAGGGGGTACTTGCATTTTCCAGCACTCAAATACTTCCACGTGGCTGACCCACATTCATCATGTAGTTGAGATGTGGAGTTGGAAAACAAACAACACAGATTAGACATTTAAAAATATTTTATCATTTGCAGAACACAGTTTTGAGCAATTTCATATGCCAGCTACTATGTTCATTTTTTTAAAAAAAATTATCATGGAGAAATAGTTTAACAAAACATTTGCCATTTCAACCATTTTTATTTGTGCAACTAAGTGACATTAACTGCAATCACAATGTTGTACAACCATCACCACTATCTGTTTCTAAATTTTTACTGTGTTAGGTTTGGGGACTCAAAAATTTTAGGACTGTTCCATCTGAGAATTTATGCTCCCCAAAGAGAGTAAGATAGGTAAATAAATATCCTATAACATTTTACTAAATGTTACCACTATGGTAGTTACAGGGGGATAAGCAGGGAAGAGTACAGATGGGACTAGGAGAGGGTCAGAAAACACTGCACAGAACATGTGATTGCTTAAATAGATTTAGAATGACAAACGGGACAAATGGGGACAGGAGGAGGTTCAGAAGAGGACAAGTAGGGATAGAGAGCAACATGTAGAGAAACTAGTTGCATTCTGGAAATGGCAAATATTCCGTTTGTCCACAACAATATAAGGCAGGAATTCCATGTCTAGAAAGGACTTACATCTCATGCTAAGAGGTTTGAGTATTTCCATGAAAAAAATGGGTAGTGAGACTTCCAGGCAACATGGTGCTATAGTCAGAAGCACCATGCCATTCCTCTGCAGCAAAGATCAGAAAAACTAAGTCAAACAGAGTTACACATCAGTCCTGAAACGCTAAGCATCAAATGAAGAGACAAAAAACTCAGCCAAGCATCAAATGGAATAAGAAACTGACCGAGAACAGAGAGCAAGGAGAGATACTTGCAGAGGGCCCCTATCAGCTACCCCAGCATGGATCCGCTATCTTGGGAGTCCTATCAGAGATCAGCAAACAGGGGGTATGAGAAAGTAGCTTCACGGAGCTTCCAGCAGGAGACAGAACAACCACTAACCAGCGATACAGGCTTTCCCACCCCCCACCCTTCTTCACCCCCACTTAGCCTCCTCTGCTTCCTGCAGCCACAGTCTCTTGGCTGGGAAGCACCAGCTTCATGCCGGTGCCACTTGGATTCCACCCGCCTGTACTGGCCAGCTCCCTGAGTGCCTTTTCTTGGCTGCTGGTGTTGCTTTTTTCCACTTCTTTAGATTTCTTCCTTACCTCTCACCACCTCCCCCTCCTTCATCTCAAATACCTAGCTCCGTAAGTCATCTTTGTCTCTTCCTGAAAGGCTGCAAAACACTGCTCAACTGTGAAACTGCTTCTCGGCCAGTGCCACCACACTGGTTGGACCCCTGGGGCTTTTTTGTTTGTTTGTTTGTTTGCTCTGATTTGTTTGTTTGTTTTTTCTTTTCTCATCTTGGAAGCCCCTTCTAGTTGGGCAGTACCGCGTGGCTTGGAAAGCTACTCCCTTACTCTGCACAGATGCACAGGGACATCCCTGGGGGCATTTCCTTTTCCTTGGTTTTTTTTTTTGTTTGTTTGTTTCTGTTTTGTTTTCTTCTCGCTCTTATTCCCTTTTGTCTTTCTTCATTTCCAGTTTCTTGATTTACTCATTTTTTTCTTTTACCCTTTCTTTTTTTATTTTTCATTTTTGTTTTTCCCCATTTCTTAGTCTGTCCTCTCTCCACTCCAATAGCAAGTTCCCTTAGCACTCTTTTTTGTTTGTGTGTATATTTTTGGCTCCTGTTCCTCTCTCCTCTATCTCATCTTTCCCATACCCGTCTTAGTTCCACACATCACAATATACCCCCTCCTTCCTGCCTACCTGTACCATGTGCTGAACATCACACTCCCAAGCAGCACAGGCAAGGCCTACTGGAACCTGCCATGCACTGATTCCTGGTCCGTACTGTCAGCCCTGGTACGTGCCACAAACAACCCATCCCAGCAACTCCCCTTCAGCTGGACCTACCCTTCTGTACTATACCTGAGTGGCTGACTCTGCCCATTGGAGAAGGAGGTGAAAAGTATCATGCCCACAGACAAGCAAACAACAAAGAATGCACAGCCCGCCTGCTCAGACATAATCAAATGAAACAAAAAAGCAGGATGAAGCAAACAAATCTACAATCAATAAATGAGGAAAATAACCACTAAATTCCCTGAAGACAGCAAACAATATCAAAACATTTACAAAAACAGGACAGGATGGTTCCAGTAGGCGTCCAAAATAAAACACCAGATGACCTTCCAGTAGAAGAAAAGGCACTAGACCTAACTGGCAGGAAATTCAAATATCTAATATTCAGAATTATCCAAGAGTTGAAGCAAAAAGCAGACAAAAATGAGGAAAAACTAGGCATGGAAAAGGCAGACAAATTCATGGAAAATACAGACAAAAAAAAAAAAAAAGGAAGGACTCAAGAAAATAAAGGAAGAAAATACTAAAATAAATTCACAACTAGAAATCATACAAAAACAACAATTAGAAATCCAAAAGATAAACAACAAGATTTCAGAAATGGACAGTATCACAGAAGGGCTGAGGAGCAGGTTTGAAACAAGGGAAGACAGGATCAGCAAAATTGAAGACAAACACTTGGATACAACTCTGTTTGAGAATAATCAGAATAAAGAACAAAAAAATGAAGAAACCCTGAGAATTATGTGGGCTACAATTAAAAGCAAAAATCTGTGAGTGATTGGAGTTCCAGAACAGGGGGAGAAAACAGAAAACACAGAGAGGAACACTGAAGAATTGCTGACAGAAATCTTCCCCTATATCATGACAGATGAAAAGCTCACCATCCAAGAAGCTCCACGAACCCCATATATGATAGACTCCAAAAGAAAATCACCAAGGCATATCATAATCACACTCACTAAAACCAAAGACAAAGAATCCTGAGAGCAGCTCAAGAAAAACAAAAAGTCACATACAGAGGAGAAACAATAAGACTAAGCTTGAATTATTCAGCAGAAACCATGCAGGCAAGAAGGCAATGGGATGACATACATAAAACCTTGAAAGAAAAAAACTGTCAGCTGAGAATAATATATCCTGCAAAAATCTTGTTCAAATTTGATGGTGAGATTAGGTCATTTCCAGATAAATAGAAATTAAGAGACTATGTAAAAACCAAACCAAACTTACAAGACAAGTTAAAGGGAGTCCTTCAATCTGAGAACAAACAACATCAAACCACAGGCTGAATACAGGACACAGGATTGTACTAATCAGATACCAACCTAGGAAATGAACTCTTAAGGACTATGCAAAACCAAAAGAACTACAACAGGGAACCCGAGAGATTAATCTGTAAATGACAACAGCATCAGAATAATAATAATAAACGGTTTAGGTATAGAACCTTCTAATGGAGAGGAAGGCAAGGTGATATCAAGTAATAATAGACCGGTTCAAATCTAGGAAGATAAGGGTAAATTTCAAGGTAACCACAAAGAAAGTCAACAAACCTACTCATTAAAATAAAGAAGAAAAACATAAAGCCTCAGTAAAAACAAAACCTACAAAAACAAAATAAATGAAAAAAAAAATCCACAAACAAAAGGAACTCAGCACAGGAGAGTAAGAGGAACAAAGAAAACATCAGCACCACAAAAAAAGCACTACAAAATGCAATCCCACTCCTAGGAATATATCTTAGAGAAACAACAGCCATCACACAAATAGACATGCACACCTATATTCATTGCAGCAATGTTCACAATAGCAAAAAGATGGAAACAACCTAGATGCTCATCAACAGATGAATGGATAAACTACGGTACATACACACAATGGAGTAAAAGATAAAGAACAATGATGAATCTATGAAGCATCCCATAACATGGATGAAACTGGAGGACATTATGCTGAGTGAAATAAGTCAATCACAAAAGGACAAATGTTGTATGAGACCTTTACTGTAAAAACTCATGTAAAAGTTTACACACAAAAAGAAACAATCTTTGTTGGTTAAGAGGGATGGGAGGGGTTGGGGGAAGAACTAAAAAGACAATCGATAAGTAGTAACTTTGGGGAAGGGTAAGACAGTACACAATACTGGGGAAGCCAGCACAACTTGTACAAGGAAAGGTCATGGAAGCTTCACAGACACTTCCAAACTCCCTGAGGGAGTGAATTGCTGGCCGGAGGGCTACGGGGACCACGGTCTCCAGGAACATCTACCTCAACTGGCATAAAACAGTTTATAAAGACAATGTTCTACATTCTACTTTGGTGAGTAGCGTCTGGGGTCTTAAAAGCTTGTGAGCAGCCATCTAAGATACTCCACCAGTCTCACCCCTTCGGGAGCAAGGGAGAATGAAGAGAACAAGATACAAGGAAAAGATTAGTCCAAAGGACTAATGGACTACAGCTACCATGGCCTCGAACAGACTGAGTACAGTACAGCTAGATGGTGCCGGGCTACCACCACTGACTGCTCTGACTGGGATCACAATAGAGGGTCCTGGACGGAGCTGGAAAAGAATGTAGAACAAAATTGTAACTCACAAAAAAAAGACCAGATTTATTGGCCTGACAGACTGGAGAAACCCCAAGGGTATGGCCCCCGGACACTCTTTTAGCTCAGTGGTGAAGTCGCTCCCGAAGTTCACCGTTCAGCCAGGGATTGGACAGCCCCATAAAACAAAACGGGACTAATGAAGCACAGAAGTCCAGGGACAAGGACTAGAAGGCAGGAGGGGACAGGAAAGCTGGTGATAGGGAACCCAAGGTTGAAAAGGGACAGTGTTGACATGTCGTGGGGTTGTTAACCATTGTCATAGGGCAGCATGTGTACTATTTAATGAGAAAATATTTGTTCTGCAAACCTTCATCTAAGGTACCAAAAAAAAAAAAAAAAAAACCAATTATCTATGTGAGATCAAATTGACAACAGCAACTCAACAGGTTTGATGGGAAGCCTAGGGGGCAGTGAGTTGAAGATAATGGTGATGGAATAACCTGGGAAAGGATAGTTAGAATAGCAGCACAACTAGAAGAATGTAATCGATGTCACTGAATTGTACATGTAGAAACTTTTTAAATGGTGTAACTTTAGCTATGTATATTTTCACCAAAAAAAAGGTCCTCCAAGGTCAAGAAGGGAGAGTGTTGACAAGTCATGGGGTTGTCAACCAATGTCATAAAACAATATGTGTACTGACTGTTTAATGAGAAACTATTTGTTCTGTAAACCTTCATCTAAAGTACAATTAAAAAAAAAATTTAAAAAAAAAATGGGTAGTCATCAAAGCAAGCGAGTAACTTGGGAGGTTTTTGTAAAATTACTCTGACACAAAGTGCAAGGAGACACAACAGGTAGCTGTGTAATAATTTAGTTAATAAAGAATAAAAGTCACAATTAAATATATTTGGAAATGGAGAAAAGGAAGAAATTGTTTGGCTGTACATGTGTATTACCATGTGTATATGCAAATACACACATATACATCTGCCTGGTAGAACCCTGGTAGATAAAATTAAAGCAAGATACTGCTCTTTCCTCAATTAAAACCCACCTCCATCTGAAAATAAGAAGAAAAGCATAAAGCAACCAGAAGTTTCACAGGAAATCATATGCCGGCATCATTCTATCTGGCTCCAGAACTGTTAAGTTCATAAATACTTTAGGTTATTTCAGTGTTATCGTATTCTCACCACTCTTTACAAAGGACTGTCACATACTGATCTCACATTTTGCTTTTGAAATTTACAGTAAACTCTTGCATATTCTTATGTAGGTTCCCAGCTTGATTTAGATCCATCTGAATGTGAAACACATATAATAAAACCATGGGTTGAGGCGCTTCTGGAGAAATAACAGAAGCTGGGGTCACCCTGGGGCCATACCAGGGCACCTGAGGTGGTACCATAGGTCAGTGAGTAGGAAATGACTAGCGAAGGTTGTGTTAGGTGTCAATATCTGTTGCACCTAGCAGGTCACTGGAAGCCACCTGTGAGGAACTATGATGAGAGGGGACATGCAATAGAAATGGTTGAAAACCAGTGTGAGACCTGGTGGTCCCGTGAGAACACCCACCATCAGTGCACGGGCTTGTGGCCATCCACGGGAGTCTCACAAGTACATGATGAGTGGGTGCAAGTGTATGTAGGGGTGGGTAGGGTGGGGATCCAGTTGCTGTCGAGTTGACTCTGATTCATGATGACCCCATGTATTATTGTTGTTGTTAGGTGCCGTCCAGTTGGTTCCAACTCACAGTGACCCTATGTACAAATCCCGTGCCATTCTCACAATCACTGTTATGCTTGAGCCCACTGTTGCAGCCACTGTGTCAATCCATCTTGTTGAGAGTCTTCTTCTTTCTCACTGACCCTCTACTCTACCAAGCATGATGTCCTTCTACAGAGACTGGTCCCTCCTGACAACATGTCCTAAGTATGTGAGACGAAGTCTCACCATCCTTGCTTCTAAGGAGCATTTTGGCTGTACTTCTCCCAAGACAGATTTGTTTGTTCTTCTGGCAGTCCATGGTATATTCAGTATTCTTCCCCAACAGCATAATGCAAAGGCATCAGTTCTTCTTAGGTCTTCCTTCTTCATTGCCCAGCCTTCACATGCATATAGGGTGACTGAAAACATCACGACCTGGGTCAGGTGCACCTAAGTCCTTAATGTGACATCTTTGCTTTTTAATACTTTAAAGATATTTTTTGCAGCAGGTTTGCCCAGTGCAATGTGTCCTTTGATTTCTTGATTGCTGCTTTCATGGGTATTGATTGTGGATCCAAATAAAATGAAATCCTTTACAATTTCAATCTTTTCTCCACTTACCATGATGTTGCTTATTAGTCCAGTTGTGAGGATTTTTCTTTTCTTTATGTTGAGGTGTGTGTAATCCATACTGAAGGCTGTGGTCTTTGATCTTCATTAGTAAGTGCTTCAAGTCCTCTTCACTTACAGCAAGCAGGGTTGTACCACCTGCACATTGCAGATTGTTAATGAGTCTTCCTCTAATCCTGATGCCATGTTCTTCTTCATACAGTCCAGCTTTTTGGATTAGCTGCTCAGCATACAGATTGAATAAGCAAAGTGAAAGGATACAACCCTGACGCACACCTTTCCTAACTTTAAAACACACAATATTCCCTTGTTCTGTGTGAAAGACTGCCTCTTGGTCTAAGTACAGGTTCCTCATGAGCACAATTAAGTGTTCTGGAATACCCATTCTTCACAATGTTATCCATAATTGGTTATGATCCACACACAGTCGAATGCCTTTGCATAGTCAATAAAACACAGGTAAACATCTTTCTGGTATTCTGTTTTCAGCCAAGATCCATCTGATATCAGCAATGATATCCCTTGTTTCATGTCTTCTTCTGAATCTGGCTTGAATTTCTGGCAGTTCCCTGTTGATGTACTGCTGCAACTGCTTTTGAATGATCTTCAGCAAAATTTTACTTGTGCGTGATATTAACGATATTGTTCAATATGACCCTTTGAGTGTCAGAGTAGAACTGTGTTCCTTAGGGATTTCAATGGCTGTGATCTTTCAGAAGTAGATGGCCTATCTTCCAAGGCACCTCTGAGTGAACTCAAATCTCCAAGCTTTCAGTTGGCAGCTGAGTGTGTTAACAGTTTGCCCCACCCAGGGACTCCAGGGTGGAAATGGGGGTGCAAATCCACAATAGCTGCCACTCTGGGTCAGTCAGACCTTATGCACAAGAAATGAGTTTGCCTGGAGAAATCAGGGTTATTTCTACAGTAAGAAAATCATTCGGTTCTTTTAGTTTTTATCTTTGTAATCTTTTTCAAAGATCACATTGTGTCTACTCTTTGCTTTGGAAGTCATACAATGGCCTTTGCCCAAAACCAATAAAATTCTTACTTGCCTAAGAATTGTTAAACATTGGAGTAAGGTCAGCGAGAAACCCTGAGTAATCTCTTTGAAGGAGACCTTTTAACATTCTCTGTGTCTTCTGACAAAATAAAATGGGAATGTGGCCATTCCTGTTGGACAGTAAGATAATGCACTAAATGTTCTCTTCAATTGAGTCTTTAACTTGTTTAATGTAAAATTCTATAATGCTGAACCAGCATTAAATTTCACGGAAATAAATAATTCCTTTTAATAAGTCTTCTCAACTGTTGGATTTGGGCCTTGACTGAGGCTGCTAAGCGTATCAAGATTTTGGCCCACTGGATGAACAATGCTGGGTTGCTGGGGGCTTTTCCATTCAACATCATTGCCAGGGTTCTGGCTGATTGATCATTTGCACAGGCTCAGGCAGCAAATGCAAATGTGCTCTTCATCAAACTGGTGCTGGATTTTTACAATGTGAGTTTTGACACACCTCAATTTGTTTTGGTTATAGTATAATGATTATTAAACACACCATTTGATTTAACAAAGGTATGACTCAGGAAAAAGCAATTTAGCATTTTAATTTCTGATGCTAGGCTTGCCATTGTGAAAACGATAAGAGAAGTACAGAAATCAGGGCTTATTTCCTACGCTTGGAGGTCACATAAGGCCAATGTGCTAGTTCCACAAATTTTCAGGCGAACATTAAGTCTGTAGAATTACCAGCAGGAAATACCCACTATGCAGTCAACCTGCCTGCAGACTTTCTATGTAGTGTAAAGTTGGAGAAAAGACAGAAATCAACTAACAGATGGAAGCTAGCTAAAGTAATTAAGCAGAGAATTCATTCCCTCTTTACACAAGCTGCAAAGAATGTTAAATCAGATATTTGACCAATGAGACGGGCAAAGAGATAAATGCACCTCTGCTCACAATAATCTATATATTTAATATATCAGAGTACTCCTGAACTAGGAACGTAGGCCCTGGATTTTACCCTGGTAAGAGTAATTTTATTTGATACCATTTGAATTCTGCAAAATAGGTCTGCAGGGAATTTTGAACTAGAAAAGCAATTATTCTGTTATTATTTGCTCTTGGAATCTTTTAGTTCAAACATGAAGAACATTTCTCTAGTTAAATCCATTTATTCAATTCAACTGTCAAATAATAAGTAGCATAGAAACAGGTTTGTTATTATTAGAACAAGTGGCCTGTATAAAATATTTTATCTACGTTATTGTTGGAGAAATTATTTTCCTATCATTCTAAAATAGTAAGTTTGTCATCATAACTACTATAATTATGTCTAAGGAAGGACTTACCTAGAATATCTAATCTTATTTTTCAAACTAAAATAAATGTTCACAATACCTAATTGTAATAAATGTAGCCTTTTTATTGCATTGCTACTAGTGATTTAATAAAAACAGTTTAAGTAGCATTATCTTCTAATATAAATTTGTTTGAACAATTTGAGCAAAATAAATGAAGCAGTACTGGATTATAACCCAAAGTATAAAATAAAAATCCATGAGTCTATACTGATATAAATAAGTGATTAAATAAATAAATGGAGGTATAAGACAAATCTCCCATGCAGAAGCTTTTCCAATAATTTATATAGTTACTCTGCCTCAAGTAGGGGGAGCATAACTCCCCACTGCTTAGGTGTCCACTGCACATAGTGACTTCCTTCCCAAAAGTATAGTATTAAGCCAGGAAAAGAAGAGTAATTTTACAGAGGAGAAACCTGACAACCCTGCCTTAGCCAGATGATCAAAGTCAATATTAACAGCCATCAATCATGTTGATAGTATGGACCCTTGCCATGAAGTGATGAAAACAGCACTTTACCTCTGTGGTCTTCCAAGAGTCTAATCATGAGAACAACATAAGACAAAATTCCATGAAAGGGCATATACAAAATATTTCACCAATACTCCTCAAAACCGTCAAGATTATCAAAAACAAAAGAAATGGCCATAGCCAAGAGGAGCCTAAACAGACATAATGACTAAATGAATGTGATATCCTGGATGGAAGCCTGGAACAGGAAAAGCTCATTAGGTGAACCTAAGAAAATCTGAGTAAATTGTGTCTCTTAGTTAATTATAATGAATAAACATTGTTTCATTAATTGTAACAAAATTTTTAGACTAATGTAGGATGTTAAATATATGGAAAACTGGTTGTAGGATATATGGGAACTCTGTACTACTTTCTCATCTTTTCTATAAATCTAAAACTGTTCTAAAAATTAAAGTCTATTTATAATTAAAAGTGTTAAGTATATGAACTCATGATCTGGTATGACCATTATGATTTCCACAGAAAAATAAATCTCCCCACATTATAAAATTATTGTAATATTTAAAAAAAAAAACAATTAGCTGACATTTGTTTTTAGTTACGAATGACACTGAAACCTATCAATATAAAGAAGGTGAAGGGGAAAAGGAAGCAGAGGTAAAGAAGAAGGGTGGAAGAAAAATATTATCATATTAATTTATGATTTATATGAAATAGTATATTTTTATTTCTATGCAAGGAGATATTCCATATTTACATATTTTTGAGAAAAAAAGAGCAATTGGAAGGGAGAACTATAAGTTGTAAGGATAAGTAAGAAAAGTTAAAAGAAACTATAAATTCTATTTTGTATCTTTAGAAATAATAACTTGCAAGAGATGACACTATGGTATGAGCATGGATTTCTAAAATATTTTATTGTAATGGGATTAGACTGTAATTATGGTCTAAATGTTAGGTGTATATTTCTAAGAGAAAAAGAGAAGTATTTATATTAAATGTAAGATGGAAATACCAAAAAACAAAAACCATATCCACTGCCCTTGAGTTGACTCTGACTCATAGTGACCCTATATAGTGCTAAACTTTGATATATTTTTTCTGATAGGATTAAACCTTCCAACATAAGCAAAGCTCTGGAACTAGAGTTAGTATCTGTTAAAATTATATAACTTTAAAACTAAATCCAGAAATTAGCCAGTTAACTGGAGATAGCTTTATAGTAAATACTCTGTTTGAATTCTAAATGTAAGAAAAAACCTCACCCCAGAAAATTAGAAGAGAAAGAGCAACATGGGGACATTTCAGGTCATTTAAGAGGAAGAAGATAAAAATTGACTGGGAGGAGACTTCTAAGGGCAATCTTCAAAGAGTTGTTACTGTTTGTATTTTTGTCACTCACTGTGGCATGAATTGTATGATTTTTCTATGTTACTGTGAGATTCTTGATGGACCATCCATAGATGGTAATGATGTGCTTGTGTGGGAAATTGTGGGATTACTTTAAGTTTTTATCTTGATAAAACCCGTTGTCGTCAAGGTGATTCCTACTCATAGCAACCTTACAGGACAGAGGAGAACTGCCCCATAGGGTTTCCAAGGAGTGCCTGGTGGATTTGAACTGCCAGCCTTTTGGTTAGTAGCCATAGCACTTAACCACTACACCACCAGGGTTTATCGTCATAGAACATACAAAAATGCAATTAAAACACCATTTATGTTAGCACAAAAAAAAAAAAAAAAAGAGAAAAATACTTAGGTATAAATCCAACAAAATATGTACAAGATGTATATGAGGAAAACTGCAAAGTTCTGATGAAAGACATTAAAGAAGATCTAAGTAAACAGACATTCCATGTTCATGGATATGAGGAATCAATATTATTTATTTACATGTTGGAGAGGAAACTGAAAGTCCCAACTTAGTGATTTTTGAGGGTTTGAAAGAACTATTCAAACATGCATAACTTACGAGATAAGGAGTTAAATTTTATTTGCTGAGAAATTCCTAAGAAACATCCCACTACTTTTTGTATGTGTTAGCTTCTTGCTCAATTTAAATGCAAGTTTGTTAAAGGCAGAGGATTTATGTTCAAATTACTTTCTAGCTTTCTCATTAGTATGTCCATGAGCATGTTCTTTTTTGCACAGAACTGCATTTAATTGATATAATTAAATATAGTAAGAAAAGGTTTAGCATTGAAGGAGCGTGTGTGTACTGACTTTCAGGGAGTGTTTGCCAGTTATGATATACTGCTTTTTCGTCACATCAACATGTTAATACCCTGCTTGATATCTCCCTCCTCGGAACTCCCACAGCTCTTTTTTTTCGTATCATATTTCAGGACTATTCACTGTGGAGCTCATTATAATCACTCTATATCTCCACTTCTTTCATTGCATCTGTGGTAGGCAGAAAAATAATATCCACTGCTGTCAAGTTGAATTGACTCATAGCGACTCTACAGAGCAGAGTAGAACTGCCCCATTGGGTTTCCTAGGCTGTAATCTTTACAGAAGCAGACTGCCGCATCTTTCTCCTGCAGAGCTGCTCATGAGTTTGACCCTGCTGATGTTTCAGTTATCAGTCGTGCGCTTAACCACTGCACCACCAGGGCTCCTTAGGCACAATAATAGCCCCCCAAAAGTGTTCACATCCTACTCCCTAAAACTTGTGAATGTGTTAGATAACATTGCAGAGAAGAACTAAGTTTGCAGATGAAACCATGGTGGCTGATCAGCTGACCTTAAAACAGGGAGCTTATCAGTATATTTTAGAAGAATTTTGAGATCTTTTAAGAATGACACTCAACAAACAACAATGTTTTCTGTTACTTGCCTTCTTCTGGCATATTACAAACTAGCAAAATGTATCTTCTTATATTTAAAGAAAAGAAATTGGGGGGGGTTACATGTTTTATGAAAGAATAATGCAAATATGTGAAATTAATTCATGAAAGAAAGCAGTGTTAGAATGCATGCCATAAAAACTAAACTTGATGAACAGGTGAAGAGAGTACTTCATCAGAATTAATGTTCACATCTTCTCAAATAATTTCTGTCATTTAGATTGAGGTGAGTTCACTCTAGATTTGCCAGTTCATTTAACCTCATGATTCTCTGCTATAATGTTTTGTCATTTCTCAAATTTTCAATTTCTATACTGCTCTTTGGCAGTGATGATTCACTGCCTAAGAAAAGTGTTAGTTATATCAAATGAGCAAAATCTTCACATTACTTAATACTTTCCTCCGTAATTTTCTGTTGTTAGAAAACCTGGTTAAAACTTTACCAAGTTTAGCTGTGAAATTATAAATTATTTTTATTTACTATTGTTTATGAAAAGAATCTATTGGCTATTTGCAGTAAACTTGCTAAAACTGATTACAAAGTCAAAATAAAAACCCCAAACCTACTGCCATCAAGTCGAATTTCAACTCACAGTGACCCTATAGGACAGAGTAAAGGTGCCCTATAGGGTTTCCAAGGCTGTAAATCTTTACTGAAGCAGACTGTCTCATCTTTCTGTCATGGAGCGGCTGGTAGATTTGAACTGCCAATCTTTCAGTTAGCTGTTGAGCACTTAACCACTGTGCCACTGTTGTTGTTAGGTGCCACCAAGTCGGTTCTGACTCAGAGCAACCTTATGCACCACAGAATGAAATACTGCCCAGTCCTGCGCCGTGCTCACGATCACTGTTATGCTTGAGCCCATTGTTGCAGCCACTGTGTCAATCCATCTAGTTGAGGGTCCTCCTGTTTTTCACTGACCCTGAACTTTACCAAGCATGATGTCTTTCTCCAGGGACTGATCCCTCCTGATAACATGTCCAAAGTATCTGAGACAAAGTCTCGCCATCCTTGCTTCTAATGAGCATTCTGGCTGTACTTCTTCCAAGGCAGATTTCTTTGTTTTTCTGGCAGTCCATGGTATATTCAATATTCTTCACTTACACCATAACTCAAAGGCATTAATTCTTTTTCGGTCTTTCTTATTCATTGTTCAGCTTTCATATGCAATAGAAATGATTGAAAACACCATGGCTTGGGTCAGACACACCTTAAGTCTTCAAGGTGACATCTTTGCTTTTCAACACTTTAAAGAGGTCTTTTGCAGCAGATTTGCCCAGTGTAACGCGTCTTTTGATTTTCTGACTGCTGCTTCCATGGGTGTTGATTGTGGATCCAAGTAAAATGAAATCCTTGACAACTTCAGTATTTTCTGTTTATCACGGTGCTGCTTATTGGTCCAGTTTTGAGGATTTTTGTTTTCTTTATGTTGCGTAATCCATACTGAAGGCTGTAGTCTTTGATCTTTACCGGTAAATGCTTCAAGTTCTCTCCACTTTCAGCAAGCAAGGTTGTGTCATCTGCATATCGCAGTTGTTAATGAGTCTTCCGCCAATCCTGATGCCCCTTTCTTCCTCACACAGTCCAGCTTCTTGGATTTTTTGCTCAGCATACAGATTGAATAGGTATGGTGAAAGGATGCAACCCTGACGTACACCTTTCCTAACTTTAAACCACGCATTATCCCCTTGCTGTGTCCAAAAAACTGCCTCTTGATCTGTGTACAGGTTCCTCATGAGCACAATCAAGTGTTCTGGAATTCCCATTCTTTGCAATGTTATCCATAATTTGTTATGATCCACACAATCCAATGCCTTTGCATAGTCAATAAAACACAGGTAAACATCTTTCTGGTATTCTCCGCTTTCAGTCAGGATCCATCTGACATCAGCAATGATATCCCTGGTTCCACATCCTCTTCTGAATCCGGCTGAACTTCTGGAAGTTCCCTGTCGACATACTGCTGCAGCCACTTTTGAATGATCTTTAACAAAATTTTACTTGCGTGTGATATTAATGATATTGTTTGATAATTTCCACATTCAGTTGGATCACCTTTCTTGGGAACAGGTGTAAATATGGATCTCTTCCAGTTGGTTTGCCAGGTAACTGTCTTCCAAGTTTCTTGGCATAGATGAGTGAGCACTTCAATGCTGCATCCATTTGGTGAAACATCTCAATTGATATTCTGTCAATTCCTGGAGCCTTGTTTTTCGCCAATGCCTTCACTGCAGCTTGGACTTCTTTCTTCAGTATCATTGGTTCCTGATCATATGCTACCTCTTGAAATGGCTGAACATCGACCAATTCTTTTTGGTACAGTGACTCTGTGTATTCCTTCCATCTTCTTTTGATGCTTCCTGCATCGTTTAATATTTTCCCCATAGAATCCTTCACTATGGCAACTCAAGGCTTGAATTTTTTCTTCAATTCTTTCAGCTTGAGGAATGCTGAGCATGTTCTTCCCCTTTGGTTTTCTATCTCCAGCTCTTTGCACATGTCATTATAATACTTTACTTTGTCTTCTAGCGCCGCCCTTTGAAATCTTCTCTTCAGTTATTTTACTT
The DNA here is from genome assembly GCA_030035585.1 of Dugong dugon. Lineage (NCBI taxonomy): Eukaryota > Metazoa > Chordata > Mammalia > Sirenia > Dugongidae > Dugong > Dugong dugon. Next base: position 106,392,123 of record CM057466.1, on the reverse strand, counting down.
CATCATTTCTTCCTTTTGCTTTAGCTACTCAACACTGAAGAGCAAGTTTCAGAGTCTCTTCTGACATCCATTTTGGTCTTTTCTTTCTTTCTTGTCTCTTTAATGATCTCTTGCTTTCTTCGTGTATGATGTCCTTGATTTCATTCCACAACTCGTCTGGTCTTCAGTCATTAGTGTTCAATAAATCAAATCTATTTTTGAGATAGTCTCTAAATTCAGGTGGGATATACTCAAGGTCGTACTTTGGCTCTCATGGACTTGTTCTAATTTTCTTCAGTTTCAACTTGAACTTGCATAGGAGCAATTGATGGTCTGTTCTGCGGTTAGCCCCTGGCCTTGTTCAGACTGATGGTATTGAGCTTTTCCATCGTCTCTTTCCACAGATGTAGTCAATTTGATTCCTGTGAATTCCATCTGGTGAGGTCCATGTGTATAGTCACCATTTATGTTGGTGAAAAAAAGTTATTTGCAATGAAGAAGTCATTGGTCTTGAAAAATTCTATCATGTGAACTCCAGCATCATTTCTATCACCAAGGCCATATTTTTCAACTACCAATCCTTCTTCATTTCCAACTTTCACATTCCAATCACCAGTAATTATCAATGCATCCTGACTGTGAATTCGATCAATTTCAGACTGAAGAAGTTGGTAAAAATCTTCAGTTTCTTCATCTTTGGCCTTAGTGGTTGGTGCATAAATTTGAATAGTAGTCGTATTAACTGGTCTTGCTTGTAGGTATATGGATATTATCCTATCACTGACAGCGTTGTACTTCAGGATAGATCTTAAAATGTTCTTTTTGACGATGAATGCAACGCCATTCCTCTTCAAATTGTTGTTCCCAGCATAGTAGACCATATGGTTGCCTGATTCAAAATGGCCAATATCAACCCATTTCAGGCACTAATGCCCAGGATATCAATGTTTATGCATTCCATTTCATTTTTTGATGATTTCCAGTTTTCCTAGATTCCTACTTCGTACATTTCACGTTCTGAGTATTAATGGATGTTTGCAACTGTTTCTTCTCATTTTGAGTCATGCCATATCAGCAAATGAAGGTCCTGAAAGCTTGACTCCATCCATATCATTAAGGTCGACTCTATTTTGAGGAGGCAGCTGTTCCCCAGTTGTCTTTTGAGTGCCTTCCAACCTGGGGGGCTCATCTTCTGGCACTATATCAGACAGTGGTCCCCTGCTATTCAAAGGGTTTTCACTGGCTAATTCTTTTCAGAAGTAGACTGCCAGGTCCTTCTTCCTAGTCTGTTTTAGCTGTATGCTCAGCTGAAACCTGTCTGCCACGGGAGACCCTGCTGGTATCTGAATACCGGTGGCATAGCTTCCAGTATCACAGCAACATGCAAGCCCCCACAGTATGACAAACTGACATACATGTGGGGGGACTGTACCACTAGGGCTCCTTAAAGTCAAAATAGTAATCCATAATTTTGAGACTAAAGGGACAGGAAAACAGAATTGTTTATAGGCTAATTATATCCCAGTGTTTCACCAATTACTGTTGGCTAGTGTGAGTCATAATGATCAAACACACCTTCCTCTTTTTAGGACATTGACAAAATGAAGATATTATAATGCTTGAGTTTATTAGCTACTGTATTTCCCTTCTGAGTTTTCATGACAGGGACAGTTTCTCCCAATTAGCTACATTTACAAGTTCCACTAATAAGCACCATGCTTGAAATGTATGTTAAGTAAAGGTGACTGCCCACAATGGTCTTCAGTTATTACAAGATAACTATGAAAAATATAATAGCTAACTGGATCAATATTTTACTTTGGCCTATAAATCTTTGTTATCATGATGAATACTTACTTTTTGTACAAAGTTCTTTCTACCTTCTCTAATTTCGTCCTTGAAGATCATCGTTGGGAACTCCAGTCATTATTCACGCCCTGGAAAAGTGCTGGAAATGAGAAATAGACAAAGTCAAAGATTTAAAGTTCACTCAAATTGCTTTTGGAAACTTAAAAGATGGTACAGGATTATTATATCATCAGAAAATTGTAAAGACCACTAGGCATTTGCCATGATGCACAGAGACCACATCTGTCAGTCAGAAGTGAAATAGAGAAGGGAAGAGTGAGAAAACAACTCAAAGGACATTTTGATAAGGTCCAAGCATGGGAAATTCAAGTTGCATGGAGGCCATGCTTAACCAGCCTGATGGAAGCCTTTGAAGATATTACTGTCGTGATAAATAAGGAAAGAAGATATTACTGTCATGATAAATAAGGAAAATCAAAGTGATGGAACTGTACTTCCATTTTCCAAAATGCATTTAACTATCATCAGAGAGTTTAACTGCTAAGGTGAGGTGCCATGAGGTAGGTGTGGATATGAAATAGAAGAGTGGGCTCTTAACCTAGTGGCATGAATTTCAAAAATGGTATGATGAGTTCTTTACTCCCAGAAATTATTTGAAGGTTTTTTACAGGGAAAAAGTAACCCTAGATTTCTTTGTGTTATTATTTTTATGTAAGTTTTGTTGGGAAAGGTTGTCCAAATGTAACAAGGCTAGAGATTGGTTTAGCGATGTGTCTCAATTTCAACAAACTGGGTTTTTTTTTTTTGTACAGAATGGTTCATTGAATGTGTGTTTAAGTTGGCAGCTCTCTATTAAATATCCAGAAAAATTATTAAAGAGAGCATAATTTGTGCTTATCTTAAATTTTATCTAAATTTAAGAAAATATAATCTAAAAATTAGATTATATGTAATAAATTGAAGAGGTAACAGTATGTATTAATATAGAACTAGTTTCTAAATCTCATTGGAGGTAAGTGTTGTGGAAGTGGGAAAACTTTGCTTCCTTAGCACCAGCTACACAAAAAAATACTGGTTGAAAATAATATATAAGTTACATGAATTATTTCAAAATTTTTTTTTTATTTCTCATATGTTCCTCTCTAGCCCTGCTATTCCCCAGCAGAATAAGTTATATATAGTATTGGCAACTAAAAGTCAAAATTGGAGACCAAAATATACACTTTAAAGGCCAGGAGGAAAAAAAAATTAACTATTGGCTCTTCTGACAGTGAAATGGAGGAAAGTTTTATTTAGTCAAACATAAATGTTACAGGCTCCATCCCTAGAAAAGAACTGAGGCATTTCTGGGCTAGGAAAAGGCTTGAGTTGGAGAAAGTCAACAGCATACCCATCATCTCGTTGCTATGGTTACTCCATTAGTAGAATCAATGTTTGGAAATCAGTAGGGTGCCACTTGGAAATCAGCCAGGCCATTGTGTTTCCTTCATCTGCAGTCTTTCAGCTGCTCATCAGTAACTTATGTCACTTGTATAACTTGTCTCTCTTCTTCTGAGAACTTCTTGAGAATGAGAATCAGGAATTGCTTAATTAAGGGGTTACACATAATCATTTGAAATGAAATTCTTTGAAATTAAATACTGAGTTAATTGTCCTTTTGAAAATGATGATCTTCTTGCCTTTAAAATCTGTGTACTGAGGAAGAGGACATCTTAAATGAGACAAGGTTGATCAGATTGTGACAACTTCCATTTATACTAAACTAAACTGAAGATAAAGTCATTCTAGTAAAAAAAGCCATAAACCAAACCCACTGGCGTCGAGTCAATTCCAACTCATAGCGACCCTATAGGACAGAGCAGACTGCCCCATAGGGCTTCCAAGGAGCGGCTGGTGTATTCAAACTACCGGTCTTTTGGTTAGCAGCTGTAGCTCTTAACCACTGCCCCACCAGCGCTCCAGACAAACCTGGAAGTGGAAAAGGTTTAAATGGATCAAGAATTGTATAATCTAAGTAGCTGAAGAAATATCGTTACATTTTAAAATGTTAATGTCAAGGCAGTTTGTTGTTGTCAGGTGTTGATTTTTGATCCATAGCTACTCCATGTGACAGAGTAGAAGAACTGCCCGATAGGGTGTTCTAGACTGTCATCTTTACAGGAGCAGATCACCAGGTCTTTTTCTCACAGAGCAGCCAGGCGGTTTTGAACTGCCCTGCCTACCTTTCCGATAGCAGCTGAACACTTAATTGTTGTGCCACCAGGTCTCTTTCCAAGGCAGTTTAGATGGCGCCAAATGAATGGCAGTTCATAGTACTTAACCTTTTACTCTTAATTCTTCAGTTCATCTGGAATTTATTTTGGTTTATCAAATGATGTGAGACTAACTTGATAACGTTTTCTAGAAGGCTAAATAATTATATTTTTATCATTTTTGACTAATCTACTCTTTCCCATTGGTTTCTGTGCTTTATTTTACATATATTATGCTCTAGTTCAGAAAAGAAAATATGACAAGAATTTTAGGGAGGACTCTTGCACAATATTATAGTTGCTTCTCTAGTCTTCTGTTAATTCCACTATCACCCATTACTATAAATATCCCTATCTCACCAGAATATTGACAGCCATTTTAGTAGATACTAGTAGTAGATCTAGTAGAGGGTGTATGAATGTTTTCTTTTTCTTTGAAATACCTTTAAAATTTCACCTTTGCAAAATGGCTCCAGGTTATTTTAAGGTAGGAAAATTTCATACTAACTGAAAAAGATCCTCCAACACTCAAGTTAACTTTCATGGAATAGTTTTTTTTTTTTTTTTCTTTCAAGTTTGCATCAATAATGAGTGTGAAATCCAAAAAAGGTAATTTCTCTGGTCTCTGAAGGGTGTCTACACATGGCCCAAAACCGAGCCAGTAGTGGCTCCAGTTATAGCTGTCCCTCTGAATGTGATCTTGTTATTTGACATATCCCTCTGATAACTGGTTCAGGGCTATTGATATAGTGAACACATTTATTTTCTGTTTTTTTCATTTGACAGACCAAAAGCATTTCATTTGCACCCCAAATAACAGTAATATACTTTTATGATTCTGCTGCAAGGTTATGCAAAGTTTCTAGTCCTGTACTACAAAGTAGTTCACTGACAATTTGATGGATTTACTGTCTTGTAGGACATTGTTCTTCTCTGTTAAATTTATAATGTCAAGTGAGAACTGACAAGTCCTTTTTGTGTAGAAGACAATGGGAGCTAAACTTCATGAAGTCCCATCATATTTCTAAAGTCTCTGCGATCCAGTGACCCAGGGCACACAGGCATAAGCTCATCAAGGTGAAGGACAAGATAGCACATCTGCAAAACACACCACTAAAAAGACGGTAGGAGGGCCAGTGTAATTTTTTTAGATTTTAGAGGCATAGAAACCCAAAATGGGTGACCTCCTCCAACTCATTTATCCTATGACCAGAAAAGATGTCTGTTCCAATAAAAAGAAATTTTATAGGTTCAACAGTGCTTGAAGTGTCTGAAGCTGACGGGATACAATTAAAGCCTACGATAAGATTAATAAGATAATTAAAGAAAGGTCTCTTAGGGATTTGGGAAAAACACATACTTTCTTTAGTACATACATAATTCTCGTTTGAAAAACACAACTTGAGAGCCTAAATACTTGACTACAGGTTACCAGGTAACAGCAACATTAAACTGGCAACTAAATTACATGTCTCGCAACAAAGCTGATGTGCCCCAGTGAAGTTATATATGCCCTCCAAAACATTTCTGATTAAGTAGAAGCAATACAAAGACACTTGGGCACCAGGGTCACCGAAAACACAAGTTGCTTAAATTAACAGATTCCTCAGAGCCCCCATATAATAAATCTGTGTCTCTAAAGAACTGAGTCCCTCAAAGAGGCACTAAAGAATTCTGTGATTTAGAAGGGAGTTTCTTATGATCATCTAACATAAAATTAAAATACTTTACTCTTGCTTATAGCTATCTTTACAAAGGAAGACTTTAGTATACTGGGCATTCACATGGGTGAGCTTGGAAAAGATATCCTGGACATAAATTTGAGCAGAAAGTTGATTGTTTCTCTGCTTGGAAGGTGAGTCAGTGTGTAGTCAGAAATTATATCGACCACTGGGAAGTTTCCAAAATGTGGTTAGAGACTTGGAAAGAACAGAAAGAGCAACAGGGTTTGGCATGCAGCAGATGCCTACCTCCAAGGCAATGGCAACATTACCATATCTCTTGGTTACTGATAAGCTCTTGCTTCTGCCCTCTATTATGCAGATGTATAACCCATACCTGTAAGAGTTCTAAAAAAAATGGTTGACTATAATAGGAAATTTTTTTCTGAATGCTTGAGACAAAGATAACGGCCCAATGACAGGGCAAGGCCATCCAAGACGGCACTATTTGGTTGACCTGTGAAATTTACAGTCCATGAGATGCTGTCTTATGATTTTATACTTTTTTTTTTACAGTTTCCTTATAATAAACACATAAGAGCTATAATATTAGCATGGAATTTCCTTTCAACTCAAAAAAGTCTAACTTTAACTTGTACAGATGAGGTACAATAATAATTTCATATTTTAATAAGTGTGTTATTTTTTTATACCCTGCAAATACATCTTTTATATCTGCAAAAGAGAGGGTATCATTTACCCTGAAGGAGTTGTCAGACATATTATCAATTATGATAACACATTCTTAGCAACTAAATACATAACCAAAGGTCTTAAGGAGAGGTAAGGCTGTTTTTTCCCATAGCTCCTGACCTTTTGGTTAACAGCCAACCTTTCAACCACTGTGCCACCAGGGCCCCTTAGAAAACAGGAGAGATTTTTATGTTGAAACAAGAGATGTTTGTGTTAAGTTTCATCCTGCCCCCAAACTCCTAAATTGAGTTCTGGAATAAAGAGACACAAAATACGAACCTTGAGGTATTTGGAAATCTGAGAGTAGTAGAAACAGTTCTGTGTGTTCCAGAGTCTACGTAGGTGAAGGGGAGATAGGTCTCAGAGAGGAATCTCCCACCCCATCACAACGAAGTGGCATAGAGCAGAAATGTGAATATGATCTACAGGGCATAATTCCAAAATGAAGGACTCTTTGAGGGAGGCAGACTAGACAGCTTTGTTAGAGACTGGAAAATGTCAAATAGCGTTGGATCTCCTTAGCTGAGAGCTCTAGAGCACAGGGCCTTGGGAAGAGTCTGAGCGTTCAGATCAATGGCAAAGTAGACAGGCAATGCTGTGTATCTATCAAAAGAGCATCTATTCCATGAGATAAGAATTAGAAGCAGATTCTGGGAAGGATCAACCTCTTTATCAGACCTGAAACTGATGTCAACTCTATTTATACCTCACACTAAAATTCACGGTATTAGCCAAACTAAATAAAAAGGACCAAAAGTTAAGCAATTCCTTGTCATCCAATTGACTCTGCACTTGTATGTTAGTTGGACCTCCAAATTTCACAAGGTATAATTATTCATGGTTATTTCTCTCAGTGACCGTTATTTCGTTCTCACAAATTCCCGGCACAATTAGTATTAAAAGCCCAACATTTTTGAGATTTGTTAAAAAGTAAATGAGTAGCTAGATTACAGCACTTAGGCTGAAAAGAACTAGGGAAGCTCAGGCAGACACAGTGGGGTGCAAGAAGGAATGAGACATGTTCCTGCAGTCACTATCCACCCTGAAACAGATTTTATCCCATTCTGAATTGAAAATAACAGTTTGCTATCTCTTCCTTGTAATGACATAACCTGGAGAGCCAACCCTGGGAAAGACTGTGAAGTAGAGGATATGTGCCTCTCTAATCTTTGCCACTATGTATGTCATACCTAAGCAGCCCTGCTGGTGCAGTGGTTAAAGTGATGGACTGCTAACTGAAAGGTGGCAGTTCGAAACCACCAGAGGCTCCGTGGGAGAAAAATGTGGCAATCTGCATTCTTAGAGATTCACAGCCTTAGAAACCCTGGGGGGTCACTATGAGTTGGAATCAACCTGACAGCAGTGGGTCTGGTTTGTTTTTATGTCATACCTGCCCCAAAGTGGTCCTTTTTTTCTATTAGGCTTCCAGTGATTTCTTATTATAAAACGTTAACTTGGATGTGCCAAAATCTTACCAATGTATTATTCCAGAGTATTTCCCTTGACTACCAAAAAAAAAAAAAAAAAAGTATATATACCCAAAACAAACGCACTGGCATTGAATTCTGACTCATAGTGACCCTACAGGGCAGAATAGAACTGCCTCGGGGGTAGGATTTCTTGGGCTGTAAGCTTTATGGGAGCAGATCTCCAGGTCTTTTCTCCCAAGAAGCCACTGTGTGCGTCTGTGTGTGTGTGTGTGTGTGTGTGTGTGTGTGTGTGTGCGTGTGCGCGCGCACGCGCTTCAGGATATATCTGAACAATTATTCAAATTACAATTTTTGTAAGAAAATTTTTATTTTTGATATTGAAATGTCTTTAAAAAGTACTGATTATATGGGATAGAAAGTACAAATTTGGAATTGATAAATATATCTTTAGGAATTATTATTAATGGAATATATAGCTATATTAAACTTTTTCATATCTCATATGAAATATGTTCTAATAGCAGAGGAATAAATAGCATTTAAGATAGCTAATGGAAATGAAATATAAATGGGGCTATTATATGAATTATGTGATTTTTTAAACTAGTATACAAAGGTGATCTTTCTGGTGAATAACAACTTTTTAATTAGTTACAGTGATACTGTGTTAAGTCATAGAGATGGGAAAGTTATGCTTACTCTACTCATCCAAAATTTGACTGAGAATATTTTTAAAAACTCACAAAATCCCCACCTAGTATAGTTTTCTCTTACAAAGCATTTTAGTTTTAATTATTATTGTTTTTTATTTCAATAGAATATGTATATTTTGCAGCTCCCTTATTATTTTTTTCCATTGAAAAAATATGTCCAGCAATAAATCATTTTTACCTTGAATTTTTCCATTTTCTCATTTCTTCTCATCTAGTCCATGGTAATTTAAAAAAGAATACGTGAAATGACAATGAAGGAAAAATAATTACTAAATTCACATTGGAGCCCTAGTGGCACAGTGGTTAAGAGCTCGGCTGCTAACCAAAAGGTCAGCAGATCTAATTCACCAGCCACTCCTTGGAAACCCTATGAGGCAGTTCTACTCTGTCCCATAGGGTCACTACGAGTTGGAATCGACTCAATGACAATGGGTTAGATTAATTAGTTAGAAATTCTTATTGGAAACTTAGTTTTGTATTTAAGCCCAGAGACAATGCTACCATACTTAATTAAAATTATAAGACAACAATTATTCAACGGAACACTCCTGATTATTTTGCAGATTCTATATGAAAAAGTATTAAAAAAAATTATTGTGAGTTATTTGATGGGTCTCCTGAAGTTTCTGCCCAATGATCTAGTTTCTTCCTGCTTTATGGCTGCTCTCTTTTAGGGCCCCAAATGCTTCATTTTACTTAAACATTTATGGTGAATTTAACATTACATTTGATTATTAGCGATTTTCATTCATTTATTCAGGTGTTAACATTCATTTTAAGCACCCAGTGTATTCCTAGCAGGGGAAAAAAAAAGTAGTTAGAAAAATAAGTCAATTCTGATATGGAATACGGAAAGTAGAGAAGGTGAAATTTCATTTGATTGCCATAAGACTGGGGTAATTAAAGATAAGGGAATATGTATTCTAGGCATTTAAGAATGAAGGAAAAGTTTAAGCCAAGAAAATGGAAATCACATGGTGCATTTAGAATAAAATGTAATTGGGTATAAGATGAAGAATGGGGTGAAATGCCTGCATCCATAGCTTGGGAACTTTGGGAACTACATTCCTCTCTCCTAGCTTCTGATAGCTCCAGGCATTCCTTGGCTCATAACTGCAGTGTCACATGGAGTCCTCCCTTTGTCTCTCTGTGTCCTCCTTTTTTATACAGTTAGCACTTGGGTATGACCTCATGTTAATCTAACTGATTACATTATCAAAGACAATATCCAAACAAGGTCACAGTCACCAGTAGCCAGAGTTAGAATTTCAACGTATCTTTTTTTTAAGGGGGGGTACAATTCAATCCATAACAGGTACCACCATACTTGCTAGTTTAGTAAAGACAAACTTACAATGCAGAGTCACTACTATTAATTTGATGGATCTCAGAAACTAATATGTCAATAAATTTAAAGTAATTTTAATTTAATCTGAACAAAATCAGTGGTTCAATACACACACACACACACACACACACACACACACAGTCTGCTTTCAACCTCCAAATAATTAATATTCTTTCAACTGCAGAATGGATTCTATTATTCTATTGATAAAAATGACTAAATGAGTAAAAAACACTAATCACTGAGTCCAAATGTATTTGCAATTAGTACTTTCACCAATGGAAAAAGCATACTTTTATTCCTTTTCCTTAAGGGGATAATTAAATGAAAGAAATTACAAATTATTCTTTGTAAGTGTTAGCATAGGCCAAGTGCAAATAGGATAGGAGCTTCAGAAGATAGTAATTTCAGCAGGGAATGGGAGTATGACAGGTTTTATATGTTTTCATCGTTTTTAAATTATTGAGTGCTTCTTGAACTGGAAAGGAAAATGAAGTGGTATCTTCATTCTCATATCACAGATAACTCCACATTAATTAAAATCACTTGACATATTTTGAAAGGTTGTGTACTAATAGGCTAAGAAAATTGACAAGTGATAATCAAATTTTACTTTAAAGAAATCTCAGTGTATTTAAAGAAATCTCAGTGCACACTGAATTGGCTCACAGGACTTGCATTATTAAATGCTAAGAGTGAGAACTTTTCTTTGAAACTCTTTGTCTTATTACTAGAAAAGAATGAACGCTTTAATGCCTGGTTCCTGACAGGTTTTTAAATTTATCATGATATATGCATAAGCATCATGAAAGAAATTTGTTAACAACCAAAAATGGTAGTATTAGGCCCTTGGGTATTTAATGTTATATGAATGATTTAAATCTTTATTTAAACTTGCCTTTTATGACAAGAAGGAAGCAAAAAGCGTTGAGGATAAGACACTGTAATGCAATTTTAAGTTCTTTTTTTTTTTCATCGTTGCTCTTTCAAAAACAGTATTACCAACTTACATTCATTTTAAAAAGAAATACACAGGTTATATATACTTTATCTTCCCTTGGCATTTAAAATTTCTTACGTTTATGTCCTGGCTTGTTCTGCTTTTCATTCCTTCCGTATCATCTAGAATGTAAAACCTGCCATACTGGCATGGAATGCATTTCTTAAAACACGAACATTTTAGAAACGCTTTGTAACTACAGATAAAATGAGGCATAAAAGGGATATAAATTGATTTAACATTTCTACCCCAAAATAAAGAGCATGTTATAATCCTAAATTTACTACTGTGTATGCATTAGATATAGAAGATTCAAGAAATAAAAGAAAATGCCATTGCTAAATGTACTCTTCACACTTTGAATACATTTTAGGGAAACGTGATTGCTCTCCCCTTGTGAATAATTAACTTCAAACAGAAAGATCCTACTAGAATTAAATGTTTTGGACAAATGCCATCTTCATTTTAAATACGAAGAAACCAAAAAGAGAAATGGAGGACATCTTGCCGAAAGCTTATACTTGCATAGAAAATCACACTAGGATCAAATAAAAACAATAATGGATGTATGAGATAATTTAAGGATATGAGAACATACTCCGAGTTAGTTCATGACCAAGATGGAGTTGAGACATATTTGAGCATAGAAATTTCCTGTTATCTTCAAACAAATTTTGATGTGAAGAGATCTGTGGATGTCAGGGCTCTTGCTGTATATAAGGCATTGCCCAAATCCATACATTAAGTGACTTTTGCTCTGAGGTTAACCCATTCAAGATGAAGTTTGGAATACATGCTTAGAGAGCAATTGTGCTAAAAATTGTCCTTATTTGCTTTTGACTCCATGCTTGCACTGCATTCATTCACCATAACAAAGGCTGGTATCTGAATTGGGGATCTGTTGGCAATGGGATGAACTGAGCGCTTATCGAAGACTGCATCTCTCAATATTGAAGAGTCAATTGCAAGCTATTTATTGGGGGAAAGTACAAGTAGAACGCAACCATTATTAGTAAATTCCCAAACCAAGTCAAATCAAAACCCAGGTCTGTTCAAGCAAGAAATGAAGACTGTAATTAGTGGATGTCAAAACAGCAATAGGGAAGCCCCTATGCAAATATTATGAAAGCTTCACTCATTTAGCAGACATTTAGTTAGTTCCCAGTAGCATCAAGTTAGTTTGGTAGGCAACTGGAGGCATAGTGTTGACCAAGGGAAACACATTCAAGCTCTCATGAAGTGTACTTATTCAGGAGAAAGACATCCATCACAAGGAACACCAGCAGAGAAGTACCGCTTACTTCCAAAGAGCTTAGGAAGTCAAGTCGAGCAACGTACCCAGTGAAGAGTGGGGAATAACCCAACAAGCCTGACTGTTGGTGGATTCACCACATCAAGGAGTCCCCGGGTAGTGAAAATGGTTAAGTGTTTGGCTACTAACTGAAAGGTTGCTGGCTTAAGGTTGGCGGTTTGAATCCACTCAGAGGTGGAAAGTAGAAGCTGTTAGGTAGGGGTTCCAGGAAAGCTCCTCAAAGTGGAACTAACTCAACAAGCTGGCCTTTTTGCTTTGTCTGTTGGTTTGTTTTGTTCTTTTAGGCCTTCCATCTTCCCTTTTTTTGTGGCTAAGATGAGTATGTGATGTTGGAGGAAGAGTAGTGATTTTGTGGCCGCAAGGCAACTATGAGGAAAAGGTGAAGAACGTGCCTTGGCTCTGACATCCTTCAGCTGGAACTAATTCCAGCAGCCACCCAAATCCAGATTAAACTCATTTACTTCAACCACTACTTTGCAGGTTTCTGTTTCAGACCAGGGCAATTTCAGGTTGATACACACTCTGGTGTCACTATATTTGTGAGGCTCATAGCACCCCCTACGTAGAGTGCTCACTCACTGGAGAGTCGTACTTTTATCTACTGAAAAACTATGCTTCACTTAAGCATTGTAAACTCAATACTGCCTTTTAAACATACTGCCTTTTAAACTCAATTATATTTCCTATGAGAATGGAATTGTTTTTAAAACTAAGAATAGCATTGGATATTTAGAGTATCCTTACATTTATTTATTGTTTAGCGCACAATGTTAAATATGTACGTGTGTTTTTAGTTATTGATGTCCTACATCTTTATAGCATTTTACTGCAGTTTTCCACATTAATTAGTTCATTTAATCATGCAAAAGGTATGTAACTATTTGTTGATTACTTTCCCTCATTGTTCAAGATAACTGATTCTGTTATAAAACTAGAACTATCTTGCCTTGAATACGTTCTCTTCAAGGACAGCTGCAAACTTTAGGCCACCTTGGATTCAAAGATTTCTGAGCTCTTTCTTAGATTGCCGAAACTTCCATTTGTCCAAATTAATCACCTTGCCATTGAGTCACATAATTCCACAACTAGAAGAGATTCTAAAGACAATTTTATCAGCTTGTTATTAAATTAATTTACTAATTCATTCAGTTATTATCAATATTAAGTGCCCCAGCATTAAGTACTGGGTATTCAGAGATAAAAGTACAGACTTTCCTAGCCTTAAAGATCTTATTATCAGTGGGGAGGCAGACATGTCAAAAAATTGCAATAGCGTGGTAACTGTAACAAAATTATCACTAATAGTTAAGTAGTCAGCTGATTATTATAGTCCAGCAGTATGTTATGTAATTTTCATCTATCATCTCATTTGACTTGGTGAAATTGGAAGTACTATTAGCACTATTTATCAGATAAGAAAACACATTTAGAGAAATCAATGAATTTGCTAGTCCACACACAGCTTGTAGGTGACAACGCAGCGGGTGGAGTTTAGGGCACTGTGAGATTACAGTTTCAGAGATGCATACAGTGCACTGAGAACTCTTGTGAGGAGAAAAACTCAGTCCACAGACTCAGAAATGAAATCACAGTGTCTACTCTGAATTGCACACTGGAAGAAGACAGAGGCAATGTTCACCAGCCAGCAGCTGGAAGAACAGCATTCCCCAGATTCTTAGTAAATCAAAAACCCTCTCCAAAAATCGTCTGGTTTTAGAACAGAGATCTGTGACCCTCCAGTACAAAGAAAGATTTGTGACATTGAGTGAAGAGGAGAGGAGACCTGGAGCCATGAGGGATTGTTGAAAAGTTTCTGGTAATGCACGTGTGGCCGAAGCCTCCGTGTTTGCCCAGGAAGACATTCTGTAGTAGTAGTAGTTAACTTTTTTCCTCTAACTCACAAGCTACATGATTTGCAGATGGCGGTGTTATTTCTCCCTCATGCTCCCCATTTTGTGGCTCTACAAGTCACGTGTTAATCCATCTATATTCGTCATCTGTTAATCTCCCCACCAATCAGCTCAGCTGAGGACAGGTTGGAGAGGGATGCACAGGGAGGAGGAGGAGGGTCCTGGTGGCTCCAGTTCATGCCAGTCCCCAGGGCATCCAGCCTTCTTGAAAGTCTCTAAGTCTCCTGTGATGGGACTTGGTTAGCCCTTCCCCAGGCGGCTACAAGGCCCATGTTGTTTTTGTTGTCTTGTGGCTGTTAGTTGCCCTGGAGTTGATTCTGACAGACCCTATAGCAGAGAGCAGAACTGCCCCCATAACAAGGTTTCCAAGGCTGTAAATCTTTACAGAAGCAGACTGCCACATCTTTCCCCCGAGGAGCAATTGGTGGATTCAAAGTGCCCACCTTTTGGTTAGCAGCCCAGCGATTAACCACTGTGCCACCAGGGCTCCTTATAAGGGCCCCAGGGTGCTGAAAACTACATGTTCTCTATGATGATTTTAATTTCACTTGCAAACTTTATCATACAGTGCATAAGCCCACAAAATGCCTAGTTGTCACTTTTGTTGCCTCGGGTGCCATTCATAAACGTAATTCATTATCTTTACATATATTAAACTCTATTTTAGAAATTCCATTATTGTTTAAAGATCAGTGGGTCTCGTTACTCACGATGGTTGTGTTCTAGAAACTTCCCGCGAACACAGTATTCTCAAACAGCAGCTGGTCTAGAAACTTCCCGCCAACACAGTATTCTCAAACAGCAGCTGGTCTAGAAACTTTCCCGCGAACACAATATTCTCAAACAGTAGCTGGGCGCCAGGCTGTGGTGGAGACACGGTGTTACTGCTCTGCGCATGTGCATGTGAGAGCGTGCCCCCAATGACCTCGAAAGCTCTACGAGATTTCATTTGGGGTTACAAATAAATGTTATCCTCAAGCACGCAAATCTAAAATATGGAATCTGTGAACAATGAGCGTCGACTGTATCAGTTTTCTGATTTTTAAAACAAATCTTTTTGGGTTACTAAATAATTTTTAAGAAATTAATAAGCTATATATGTGGACACGGAGCCCTGGTGGTGCAATGGTTAAGCGTTTGGCTGCTAACCAACGGGTCAGGAGATGGAATCCACCAGCCACTCCTTGGAAACCCTACGGGGCAGTTCTCCTCTGTCCTATGGAGACACTGAGTCGGAATGGACTCCACTGCAATCGGTACGGGTACACGTGAACGCAGTGAACCTTAGTTGTCTTAGATGTCGCAATGCCATTTATAAATTCTAAAATTTCACCACAAAAATTTAAATTGATTACTCAACTTAAATTTTATATTAGAGTAACAAAGCTGTTACCGTAAAAGACCAAAATTCTTTCTACTTCATAAAATATTGCAATGTAAAAATATAAATCTATAAGCATATGTTTATAATTAGTATATCATAATTCTTTTTAAACACAGAATTATTAATGCTAATGATTTGATTCTCTTAAACGTTTTCATGCTAACTCTAAATAGTAAGTGCACGCTGCCTGCTCCCTTAAAGGGAAAGAGTAACCATTGCTGTTGACTAAAGTTATTTATTATCAGAGAGTTTGGCTAGGACCCTGACGAGATTCTTACCTGTGATGCTGACAGGAATCCCCAAAGTTTATTTTGTAGTTGCTTGTCACATTCTTTTAAATATTTTACATATATATATTATATATGTATATATATTAGCCCAGATTCCTAGATTGTGACTAAATATCCATCATATTTTTTTTCTGTTTCTTACAGAATTTTATAGTTCCCACTCAGGTCAATAGCTTGATTGGATTTTGCATTTTGACCATTTAAGGTCTATAAATGTGTTTTCCCTTCTAATTCCAAAAATCTTTTAATGTAATGAGGTTCTAATATGAATTTCTTTTGCATTCATTTTGGGAATTTTGAATTTGAAAAATCTCATAGGGCCATAGAATTATTATGCAAATCCAAAATAATACTAAATTGGATTTTGGATATTATAAATGGCATCAACTGCCCTGTAGTCATCACTTACAAACTCAATCTTCCCTTGAGTCCGGAAATGTTTTCTAATTTTTAGTGTCCACAGAAGTAATGTCTCTTTTCTTAAAGAGATTCATTAAATGAGTCTATAGTATATGATTGACTAAAAAGCTCCATAATTATACACTCTATAGTTGTTTAGAAAGTTTATATGACCTTTTCCTTTTTGTGTGTATCATTATAAACTCATGGCTTCACAGATTCAACTTTTCTCCCCCAATTAACTAAAATCGTTATTCATCTTCAGCTAATCAAATTGTCACCACTTAGTTCAACTGGAGCCCCTTTTCATGTCCTTTTGACGTGATTCCATTAACCTTATAAACATTTCCTGTTTTCTGGCACAAGAGTATGTTCCAGGCTCACCTTGAGCAGATGGAATCATCTGTATCTTCAAGGAACTCTTGTTCTTTTTCATGGAGAATGTCTTGAGCGTTGGGATGACATTGTCCCTATGCCACTTCAGAAGAGAACACATGAAAGAATTGTGTTCTATTTTGAAGACATGAGTTCACATTGATATTGCCAATTCAGTTCTAGTATTAGAGTGTTCCTCTTAAAATGTTTTGACTCTGTAAGTGTACCTCATTTTCTTTATGTTAAACATCTTGATTCCTAAAGATGAGCATATTTCTGTTACATAACAAAGTGTTTCAGAGTAACAGTATGAGAAAATAATCTATTTAGTGAAGTTTGTGATTTTTCCCTGAAGTTCTTTTTTGCCTAAGAACACACAAGATATGGACAGTTAAATTACTTCTTTCTAGTGACAGTCAACATGCCTCTTCACAATTGCTACTTCTGTTCTATTTTGTCTGTTCTCTTTCAATTTCAAGGCGTTGATATTTTAAAAGGATCTAGTTCTAAATTCTTATATGATATGACACCCTTCAGCTACTTGTCCTTTTCTTTCTTTTTTCCTTTGTTTTTGCTTTTGTAAATATATTGAACTATTGGAGGAAAGGGGCAGGTCTCTCTGCCAGTTCTATCCTTGAGACAACTGGAAAAAAACAAAGTTCTAAACAACAGTCTGACTTCCTACTAAGGTCCATCCACAATGTCTTTAAAAAACAGCTGTAGTTACCATGTTCACAAACAAGAGTCTAGCTGAGCAAGCCAATTCTGCCTCCTACTCTTTCATTTCTAGTAACATAAAAATGTATAAGATTTTGCATATTCAGTTAAATTTTAATTTCACTAAGTCTTTATATAAAAGCTTTTAAAACTGATTATAATTTTATGTCACAAAACTATGTAGGTTTTGTCAAAAATCTCCTTTTGAATAATGTGTCAAAATCCAAATTTAATTCACGTATCTTTTTAATTTAAGCATTCTTATTTTGACTATAAGAATCTCTAGTGGGAAATTCAAAATTTCAGAAGCCATTGGCAAAATATACATATCAATTCTCATGATAATTTCATACTTACAAAAACTAAAAATGGTAGGAAATATTAACAAAATATAAAATATTAAATTAACTTTTATTTATAGATTCTATAGATTTTGTCTATAGATTCATATTTTTCAGAGTATTAGGGCCACTATGAGTCAGCATTGACTTGAATGCACTAGGTTTGTTCGTTTTTTGGTTTTTATCAGTTTGTAAAATTCTAACTCAAACCCTAAAACGTTTCAGTGCCAACCTTAAGTTCTTATATATTTATTTTTGGAGCCCTGATGGCACAGCGGAAACACTGGTGGCATAGTGGTTAAGAGCTATGGCTGCTAACCAAAAGGTTGGCAGTTGAAATCTAACAGGCGCTCCTTGGAAACCCTATGGGGCAGCTCTACTCTGTCCTATAGGGTCGTTATGAATTGGAATCCACTTGATGGCAACGGGCTTGGTGTAGTTTTTTTTTTTTTTGGTGGCACAGTGGTTAAGAGCTAGGCTGTTAACCAAAAGGTTGGCAGTTCGAATCCACCAGCTGCTCCTAGGAAACCCTATGGGACAGTTCTACCCTGTCCTATAGGGGTGCTATGAGTCGGAATCGACTTGAGGGCAACCAGTTCGGGTTTTACTTACTTTTAGTGAAGAAATGCAAATTCTTACAAGAAATCAGAATATGCTATGTCCCAAGTTCCCAATTTTGTATTAATAGTAATTATAGTCATTTCCATTGAGAAAAACATAATGTTCTTCTAAGCCAGTTAAGGGAAAACATTAAACTTTCCAGTTTCATTATGCATTATGTACTCATAATCACATATTAAAATTTGAAAGGTATTTAATATGAACCTTCAAAATTAAAAAAAAATTATGAGAACAAAGATTCATAAATAATTCTTTAACCAAAATGTTGGAGGGGATTTGGCTGAGGTTTTTCATTCCCCAATCCTACTTAGAATCTGGGCTTTTGCTTTTAGAAGATTTAAAACTGACTCTTGAAAAAATAAAGACCTTTCAGCCTTGGATTAGTTAATCCTTTTATCTCTTCTTTGGCTTCCAGCCTGCTCTTATCAGTTCATTAGTTAAATTTCTTTCTAAACATAAGAGACCTTTTCTAAAAATGGAGAGAATTATTAGTTCAATAGATTCAATTCCTATCAATTTTAGCTTCATACAAAAGGTTCAGTCATTCTGTCTTTTTAACTAGAAACACACACTTTTAAGCAAAGAATGTAAACACAGATCTGCATATTTTTACCAACAGAGTGTCTTGTTTTCAATTTTTTTTAAACTTCGTTTTTGGAAACAGCTGTGTTGGACAGTATTTTCAGTTCAGCATTTCTTATCTATTCTGCCCTTCTCCATCTTGTCTTACCCCAGGAAGCTGACCTATATGAGCTACTTCAACAGGGATCTGTGTCCTCTCACTTTTTATTGGGCAGTGGATACTCCAGCAGATGGTGAGAGAAAGGAGGGGGAGTGAGATGAGGCGGTTTGTTTCCAGATCCCTCCTTTCCAAGTCACTTCTGGCTGGTGGTGTCCCTTGAAACCTTTTCTCCATCATGTTCTCCTTCCTGTTCTCGTAAATGCCCCTTCTAGCAGCTCTACCACTGCTGGCTCAGGGTTCCAGCACTTTCCCTGTTGTTCCCCTACACTGTGACCCACCTTTGGAAATAAAACCGAAAAACCCATTGCCGTCCAGTCAATTCCGACTCATCGCGACCCTATAGGACAGAGTAGAAATGCCCCGTTGGGTTTCCAAGGCTGTAATCTTTACACAAGCAGACTGCCACATTTTTCTCCCTTGGAGTGGCTAGTGGGTTGGAACCACTGATCTTTTGGTTAGCAAACAAGTGCTTAACCACTGCATCACCAAAAAAACAAACAAACAAAAACATTGCTGTTTGGTCAATTCCAACTCACAGCGACCCTATAGGACAGAGTAGAATTGCCCTATAGGGTTTCCAAGGCTGTAATCTTTAGGGAAACAGACTGCTACATCTTTTTCCCACAGAGTGCTTGGTGGGTTCGAACCACCAACTTTTTGGTTAGCAGCTGCGTGATTAACCACTGCACCACCAGGGCTCCTTCCTCTGTAAATACTACCTTTATTAAACCCTCCTTGAATTATACTACTATGATTGTAGCATGTCTATCTGTTGGTTCTCTGGTTGCTCCAGGACTCTTTCCAAAGGTTCGTTCCTGAGACCTGAGTTCTCTGAATAAATTTTCTTTTAATTTAATAAACAATGTTGGCATAAATCACAACACTCTCAAGTTCTCTTTGGAGACAAGAAATCCTTAATATGTAAAAGATCACTTCAGATGTTAAAACACAGTTGTTTATAGTTACACAAATCTCAGTTTGTTTTTTACTCAATGCTTCTCGATTAGGATACATTATTTCAAATACAAATAATTCCTTTACCCTTTGATCTTAATCAAGCTAGGCTTATTTAAGGGGAAGTTTCTCTATTTTTAGCTTTTTCCAAGTTCACAAAGTTAAAATTCAGTAACTTAAGGAATTAATTTAAATTTAATAAGGGTGGAGTGGTCTTCTGTGGATTATACAACTTCTTTTATTTGGTGAGTCCCAAAGAATTTAAAAGTGTTCTTTCCATGGCATGACTACTGGTTAGGAAACTTTCCTTCTAATGCCTCCGGGGCTTTATCGTACCTTGAGACAATATGATAGAAGGTTTCCTGGCATCTCCAAGATAGGAACTGGGTGAGGCTATTTTAGCAATCCTTGGGCAGAGTAGGAGTAAGCAATCAGTGATCTAAAAGATCCTTGGGTCGTACCGGTGTTGAGGGGAAGAAAGTACACTGCCAGTATTGCTGTTGTTTAGAGGCAACATGTGGGATTCCATGAGCTTTGTGTTTTCATGTTTTAATTTTTAGAAATTACTTTTACTATTAACATTTGCGTCAATTTCCTGCAGTAGACTAATAGAGGGATGGGACCTGTACTTCTAAGTTGTGAGGGTTTGGTTTTTTGCTGCTAAGTTATTATTATTATTTATTCATAAACATGAGAGGTTAATATTTATTACTTGATTGTAGTATTGTTTAATCATCTACCTTGCCTGTTCTCTGTTCTGTCTATAGTGTAAACTTAGTGCTACACGATCACAATTTTCTTAGAATGGCTTTATCTTGGTTTGCCCCAGATAAACACTAGTTTTTACCAGTTGAAATCGGGTAATTATTAAAAATATCAATCCCATTTTCGACAGTGTCCCCCAGTTTGGACAATATATATATGATTGTTGTGAAGGAAAAGGTTAACAGTAGAACTTTAATCACTTTCCTCTCCCCTGGGGATGCAGAGAGGAGGAGAAAAAAAAAAAAAATGACCCGGTCAAACCTCCCTATAAACATGTTAATGAAATTTTCTGGTCGAGACATTAATGGTGTTCATTAGCAAAAAAACAGAGCTCTGATCTGTGAAACACTTTTAGCCACATAACCTAGTTTATCTAGAGGGCTTTTGTAAACAAATCTGGAATTTTTAGATTCATCAAGGCATGTCTTCCTAGAAAATGTCATCTCTGCCTTCTAATTAATGGGGCATAAACTGGAAATGTGTTATAACCATAATTGCTCCTTTTGTGAAAACAGTAAGCTGTATGCATAGCTCAGAATTCATATGCTAAATCTGAACCACAGTGCATCCTACTACAGTAAGGAAAGACCAGGTAAGCTGCAGTGATGGTTTCAGACTTCACATGCTTTGTTTGTGTTCTGTAATTGCCTGTATCCTTTGAATTATTGGTAATTTCTCTGAGATGAATTTGGCAATCAGACCTTTTGCATTATTCTTACTACCATATGATATCTCAATATTGACCCACCTTTATATAGAACCTACTACTCTGTTCTCCAAATAATAGATAAAACATTCATTCCAAAAAGAAGCTTCCAACTCAAAGGAATCTTCAAATAGGGTCAGGAATAAATCTATAAAGGTATTTTAAACTTAAGAAAATTCAATATGAACCAGAAATACATAGTATTTTTGATTATTTAATTATATCAACAATTCAGTATAAATGAAATTAGATCCTTATTGACTGTCATACTTTTCTTGGATTAATAAGAAAATAGAAAAGAGTCAAATACTAAACAACATTTGAAAGTTATGTTGTAGATAATATTTCACAGTATGAGATCTCTACGAATACATGGTAAAAGAAGTTGTCTTCTGGTGAAATGTCTGTGAAATGCTGCTGGCAAAAATCCTCAATTCATGTTTTTACTATCTGTAGGTGCCTGTAAGAACATACTGCTCATAGGCAGGGCAGGATAGGCAGGACTTCGACCTTACCTTTCTTGAATGAGATTGATTAGGGTCCAGTGTGAAAAAGTGCTACTCGGTAGTGATTTTGCTGCCCCTGGTGGTGAACAGTCCCATGTGGAGTTTTTGGTTTCAGTACTGGATTCAGACGTAAAAGGTACTAGCTTTAGTATATAGGGTCGCTATGAGTCTGAATCGACTCGACAGCAATGAGTTTTTTTAACGGGTGCCCTTAATTTAAGGAGCCCTGGTGGCACAGAGGTTAAATGCTCAGCTGCTAACTGACTGTTGGTTTAAATCCACCAGCTGCTCTGCTAGAGAAGGACCTGGCACTCTGCTCCTGTAAAGATTACGGCCTAAAAAACACTACGGGGCAGTTCTACTCTGTTATCTAAGGTCATGATGGGTCAGAGTTGACTTAACGGTAAGCAACAACAAAGACCTTCTTTAGGGACCTGTGTCTGGCGACAGATTAGTGATCTACTGAACAAGGTGTGCGCACTGAACGAAACGTGCCTGATCTATCATTTCTGACAAATGGTATATTTTACTTCAGTTGGGAATCTCTCTCACTTTAAAACCAAAAAAACCAAACTTGTGGCCGCTGAGTTGATTCTGACTCATAGTGACCCTACAGAACAGAGGAGAACTGCCCCATAGGGTTTCCAAGGGGGCGCCTGGAGGATTCGAACTGCCGACAATTGGTTAGCAGCTGTAGCTCTTAACCGCTACACCACCAGAGTTTCCACTCTCTAAGTGTACATATATCCAATTATTTTTCAAAACTGAAATTATTGTTACTGTAGTTGCTGGATCAGCAAACCTTTACTGTAAAAGGTTTTTAGGCTTTTTTGGAAAATATCATACGTCTTGTGGCCTTATGGTCTCTGTTGCACCTACTCAGCTCCGCAGTTGTGGTATAAAAGCAGCCTTAGACAACACATAAATAGCAATTGATGTATTCCAGTAAAACTTTAATAACAAAACAGATGGTGGGCCAGATTTGGCCCAGGTGCCATAGATTGCCAAACCTGGCTCTAGTTTAAAAAGATTACTGGAAAAACTAGGAATTTGAGGTCTTCCACATTGGCATGTTGACATAATACATACCATGAAAAGCATTCAATACTTCTTTTTTTTTTTGGCAACATGTATAGCAGATAAAATTTAATATCCTTGATTACAAAGAGAGCTCTTGAAATTTATGGGAAAAGGGATAAATAAATCACTTTCAATGTCTATCTCCATCCCACTAGTGTTAAAATTATCAAAGTATAGGACAAGCAGCTTACAAAAGCAGAAATATAATTGTCCAATAAATATGAAAATAAGTTCAGGATCACCTTTAATATATGAAATACATATTAAAACAGTGTTATTTTTATCTAGTATATTGTCATATATATTTTTTATTTTTTCCCATACAAAAATTTATACATACATTTTTATGTCCCTAATTGCTCTTCCCATACCGTGACAACACACTCCTCCTTTCCACCCGATTCCCCATGTCCATTCAACCAGCTCCTAACCTTCTCTGCCTTCTAATCTCACCTCTGGAAAGAAGCTGCCCATTTAGTCTCTTGTATCTACTTGAGCTAAGAGGCACACTCCTCACGACTATCACTTTATGTCCCACAGTCCAGTCCAATCCCTGTCTGAAGAGTTGGCTTTGGAAATTGTTTTAGTTCTGAGCTGATAGAGAATCCAGGGGCTATGCCTTCTGGGGTTCCTCCAGTCTCAGTCAGACCATTAAGTCTGGTCTTCTTACTAGAATTTGAGTTCTGCACCCCACATTTCTCCTGCTCCATCTGGGACTCTCTGTTGTGTTCCCTGTCAGGGCGGTCGTTGGAGGTAGCCAGGCACCATCTAGTTCTTCTGGTCTCAGGCTGATGAAGTCTCTGGCTTATGTGGCCCTTTCTGTCTCTTGGGCTAGTACTTGCCTTGTGTCTTTGGTGTGCTTCATTCTCCTTTAATCCAGGTGGTTGGGACTACTTGATGCATCTTAGATGGCCGCTAGCAAGCTTTTAAGACCCCAGACGCCACTCACTAAAGTAGGATGCAGAACATTTTCTTAGTAAGCTTTGTTATGCCAGTTGACCTAGATGTCCCCTGAAAGCATGGTCCCCAGACCCCGGCCCCTGCTACTCTGTCCCTCAAAGTGTTTGATTGTATTCAGGAAACTTCTTAGCTTTGGTTTAGTCCTGTTGTGCTGACTTCCCCTATAGTGTGTGCTGTCCTTCCTTTCACCTATGATAATTCTTATCTACTATCTAGCTAGTAAATAACCCTCACCCTCCCTCCCCACCCTTGGAACTATCAAAGAATGTTTTCTTCTGTGTTCAAACCTTTTCTTGAGTTCTTATAATAGTGGTTTTATACAATATTTGCCCTTCTGTGACTGACTAAATTCACTCAGCATAATGACCTCCAGCTTCCTCCATGTCATAAGATGTTTCGTGGATTCATCGTTGTTCTTTAGCATTGCGTAGTATTCCATTGTGTGGATATACCATAATTTGTTTATCCATTTATCCATTGATGGGCACCTAGGTTGTTTCCATCTTTTTGCTATTGTGAACAGTGCTGCAATGAACATGAGTCTGCATATAGCTACTCGTGTGACGGCTCTTATTTCTCTAGGATATATTCCAAGGAGTGGGTAGCTGGATCATATGGTACTTCTATTTCTAGTTTTTAAGGAAGCGCCAAATTGGTTTCCAAAGTGGTTGTACCATTTTACATTCCCACCAACAGTGTCTAAGTGTTCCAGTCTCTCCGCAACTTCTCCAACATTTATTATTTTGTGGTTTTTGGATTAACGCTAGCCTTCTCAGAGTGAAATGATATCTCATTGTAGTTTTGATCTGCATTTCTCTAATGGCTAATGATGGTGTGCATTTCTTCATGGGTCTGTTAGTCACCTGAATATCTTCTTTGGCGAAGTGCCTGTTCATAACCTTTGCCCATTTTTTAATTGGGTTATCTGTCTTTTTGTTGATGAGGTTTTGCAGTATCTTGAAGATTTTAGAGATTAGACAATGATTGGATGTGTCGAAGCCAAAAATTTTTTCCCAGTCTGTAGGTTGTCTTTTTACTCTTTTGGTGAAGTCTTTTGAAGGGCATAAGTGTTTCATGTTTAGGAGCTCCCAGTTACCTAGTTTCTCTTCTGGTGCTTGTGCATTGTTATTTATGGTTCTTATTGTGTTTATGCCAACCATGTATTAGGGCTCCTAGAGTTGTCCCTATTTTTTCTTCCATGATCTTCATTGTTTTTGATTTTATATTTAAGTCTTTGATCCATTTTGAGTTAGTTTCTGTGCATGGTCTGAGGTATGGTTCTTGTTTCATTTTTTTTGCAGATGGATATCCAGTTATACCAGCACCATTTGTTAAAGAGACTGTTTTTTCCCCAATTAATGGACTTTAGGCCTTTGTCAAATATCAGCATCTCATAGGTGGATGAATTTATATCTGGATTCTCAGTTCTGTTCCATTGGTCTATGTATCTGTTGTTGTACCAGTACCAGGCTGTTTTGACTACCGTGGCAGTATAATAGGTTCTAAAGTCAGATAGTGTGAGGCCTCCCACTTTGTTCTTCTTCTTGAGTAATGCTTTACTTTTTCAAGGCCTCTTCCCTTTCCATATGAAGTTGGTGATTTGTTTCTCCATCTCATTAAAAAATGCCAGTGGAATCTGGACCAAGACTGCATTGTATCTGTAGATCGCTTTGGGTAGAATTGACATTTTCACTATGTTGAGTCTACCTGTCCATGAGCAAGGTATGTTTTTCCACTTATGCAGGTCTCTTTTGGTTTCTTGCAGTAGTGTCTTGTAGTTTTCATTGTACAGGTCTTTTACATCTCTGGTTAGATTTATTCCTAAGTATTTTATCTTCTTGGGGGCTATTGTAAATGGCATTGATTTGGTTATTTCCTCTTCGAGGTTCTCTTTGTTGGTGTAAAGGAATCCAACTGATTTTTGCATGTTTATCCTGTACCCTGAAACTTTGCTGAAATCTTCTATCAGTTCCAGGAGTTTTCTTGTGGATTCTTTGGGGTTTTCTGTGTATAAGATCATATCATCTGCAAATAGAGATATTTTGACTTCTTCCCTACCAATCTGAATGCTCTTTATTTCTTTTTCTAGACCAGTTGCTCTGGCTAGGACCTCCAGCACAATGTTGAATAAGAGTGGTGGTAAAGGTCATCCTTGTTTGGTTCCCATTCTCAAGGGGAGTGCTTTCAAAGTCTCTCCATTTAGGATGATGTTGACTGTAGGCTTTGTATAAATGCCATTAATTATATTGAGGAATTTTCCTTCTATTCCTATTTTGTTGAGAGTTATTATCATGAATGAGTGTTGGACTTTGTCAAATACCTTTTCTGCTTCCATTGATAAAATCATGTGGCTCTTGTCATTTGTTTTATTTACGTGATGGATTACATTGATTGTTTTTCTAATGTTGAACCATACCTGCATACCTGGTATAAATCCCACTTGGTCATGGTGAATTATTTTTTTTTATATGTTGCTGAATTCTATTGGCTAGAATTTTGTTGAGGATTTTTGTGTCAATGTTCGTGAGGGATATTGGTCTGTAATTTTCTTTTTTTGTGGTATCTTTACCTGGTTTTGGTATTAGGGTTATGCTGACTTCATAGAATGAGTTTGGGAAGTAGTCCATCCTTTTCTATGCTCTGAAATACCTTTAGTAGTAGTGGTGTTAACTCTTCTTTGAAAGTTTGGTAGAATTCTCCAGTGAAGCCATCCAGGCCAGGGCTTTTTTTGTTGGGAGTTTTTAAATTAACTTTTCAATCTCTTCTTTTGTTATGGGTTTATTTAGTTGTTCTACCTCTGTTTGTGTTTAGGTAGGTAGTGAGTTTCTAGAAATTTGTCCATTTCCTCTAGGTTTTCAAATTTGTTAGAATACAATTTTTCATAGTATTCAGTTATGATTCTTTTAATTTCAGTTGGGTCTGTTGTGATATCACCCATCTCATTTCTTATACAGGTTATCTGCTTCCTCTCTTGTTTTTCTTTTGTCAGTTTGGCCAATGGTTTATTAATTTTGTTGATCTTTTCAAAGAACCAGCTCTTGGTCTTGTTAACTCTTTCAATTGTTTTTCTATTCTCTATTTCATTTAATTCTGCTCTAATTCTTATTATTTCCTTTCTTCTGGCACCTGAGGGCTTCTTTTGCTGCTCTCTTTCTACTTGTTCCAGTTGTAGGATTAAGGTTTTGATTATGGCCCTTTCTTCTTTTTGGATGTGTGCATTTATTGCTATAAACTGACCTGTGAGCACTGTTTTGCTGTGTCCCAAAGGTTCTAGTAGGATGTGTTTTCATTCTCATATGATTCTATGAATTTCTTTATTCCATCCTCAATTTCTTCTATAACTCAGTAGTTTTTGAGCAAGGTGTTGTTCAGTTTCCATTTGTTTGATTTTTTTTCCTTGCTTTTTCTGTTGTTAATTTCTACTTTTATGGATTTATGGTCAGAAAAGATGCTTTGTAATGTTTCGATGCTTTGGATTTTGTTAAGG
This sequence comes from Dugong dugon, assembly GCA_030035585.1. Taxonomy (NCBI): domain Eukaryota; kingdom Metazoa; phylum Chordata; class Mammalia; order Sirenia; family Dugongidae; genus Dugong; species Dugong dugon. The sequence continues at coordinate 106,364,629 of CM057466.1, read as the reverse complement.
CTTGCTTTATGGTCTAATATGTGGTCTATTCTGGAGACTGTTCCATGTGCGTTGGAAAAGAAAGTATACTTGGCTGCTCTTGGGTGGAGTATTTGGCATATGTCTATGAGATCAAGTTGGTTGATGGTAGCATTTAGCTCTTCCGTGTCTTTGTAGAGCTTCTTTCTGGATGTTCTGTGCGTCACTGAAAGTGGTGTGTTAAGGTCTCCTACTACTATTGTGGAGCTGTCTATCTCTCTTTTCAGTGCTGTTAAGAGTTTTTTTTAATGTATTTTGGATCCCTGTCATTGAATGCGTAAATATTTATTATGGTTATGTCCTCCTAGTGTATTGACCCTTTCATCATTATATAGTGTCCTTCCTTATTCTTTGTGGTGGATTTTACTTTAAAGTGTATTTTGTCAGAGATTAATATTGTCACTCCTGCTCTTTTTTGAGTGTTGTTTGCTTGATATATTTTTTTCCATCCTTTGAGTTTTAGTTTGTGTCTTTAAGTCTAAGGTGTGTCTCTTGTAGGTAGCATATAGATCGATTGTGGTTTTTTTATCCAATCGCCATTCTCTGTCTCTTTATGGTGCATTTAGTCCATTTCCATTCAGCATAATTACTGATAGGTATGAGTTTAGTGCTGTCATGCTGATTTCTTTTTTGTGTGTTGTTCACAGTTTCTTTGTTCCACTTAATTTTCTGTGCTGTGTCATTTTTCTTTATGTATTTTCTTTTCAGCTTTTTCATTGTTGTTGATTTTGTGTTTGCTGAGTCTTTATTTTTTTCTAGTTTTTTATTTTGACTTGTAGGATTGTTAGTTTCCTTTGTGGTTACCTTAATATTTACCCCTATTTTTCTAAGTTTATACCAGTCTTTTATTTCTTTATATCGCCTTGACTTCCTCTCCATATGAAAAATCTATGTCTGCATTTTTTAAGCCCCTCTTTTTTGTTTTAATGTTGTCATCTTTTACATACTGACATCTGTTTCCCTATTTTCAGTGCTTTAGCTTTGATTTACTTTTGTGACTTCCCTAGCTGGGTTAATATCTGGTTGGTCTGTCCTGTGTTCTAGTCTTGGGCTGTTATCTGATATTATTTATTTTCTAACTGGAGGAGTCCCTTTAGTATTTCTTGTAATTTTGGTTTGGTTTTTGTAAATTCCCTAAACTTCTGTCTCTCTGGAAATGCCTTAATTTCGCCATCATATTTGAGAGACAGTTTTGCTGGATATATAATTCTTGGCTGGCACTTTTTTTTTCCTTCAAGGCTTTACATATGTCATCCCATTGCCTTCTTGCCCACAGTGTTTCTGCTGAGTAGTCTGAGCTTATTCTTATTGACTCGCCTTTGTAGATGACTTCATTTATCTCTAGCCACTCTTAAAATTCTCTCTTTATCTTTGGTTTTGGGAAGTTTGATTATAATATGTCTTGGTGACTTTCTTTTGGAATCTACCTTATGTGGGATTCGACGAGCATCTTGGTTAGGTATCTTGTCATCTTTCACGATATCAGGGAAGTTTTCTGCCAACAAATCTTCAACAATTCTCTCTGTATTTTCTGTTATCCCCCTCTGTTTTGGTACTCCAATCACTTGTAGGTTATTCCTCTTGATAGAGTCCCACATAATTCTTAGGTTTTCTTCATTTTTTAAAATCCTTTTATCTGAGTTTTCCTCAAATAAGTTGGTATCAAGTGCTTTATCTTCAATCTCATTATTTCTGACCTTCATTGCCTCAATTCTACTCCTATAACTTTCTATTGTGTTGTCTAATTCTGAAATTTTATTGTTATTCTTACGGATTTCTGATTGGCAGCCTGTTATATTTGTCATTATGCTCTTCTCTAATCTTTTGAATTTCCTCTATTGTGTGTTCTGTGTTTTGCCTAATTTCCTTCCTAATTTCTTAAAGAGTTCTGTATAATAATCTTTTGTATTCTGCTTCTGTTAAATCCAAGAAATTTTCCTCCTTTGAAAAATTTCTAGATTCTTTATTTTGGGAGCTTGCTGAAGCCATCATGGATTGCCTGTTTATGTGATCTGATATTGACTGTTGTTTCTGAGTCATCAATAAGTTATTATATTTATTTATTTTATGTTTGCTTACTGTGTCCTAACTTCTTGTTTTGTTTTGATATGTCCAAATAGGCAGCTTGTATAAGCTAGTTTGATTATTGGTACCTTTGAAGCTCTACTATCTTGTCACCAGGTGGTTAGATCAGTTACTAGGTATGTGAGCACAGGAGTCCTCCCACTCCTCCTGTGTGGATTCAGTGCAGGTGCCCAGGTAGATAGTCATCAAGTGTGTGATGTAGACTCTCAATTACAGTCCTAAGCAGGCATGGGTGATTGGTGTGGGCACAAACATCTGGCTGTAGCAGGCGGACACACTCTGAGCAAGGCAGGGAGCTGATGGCCACCCCCGAGTGTCCAGGAGGAAGGCATGTCCCTGTTCCCTAGAGCGCATAGGTGGGTGGGTTTTGCATCCAGACTATGAGCACCTAATGCTGTTGGCTGTAAGGACTGGGGGGCACCTCTTATTCATGGGCCCCTATCGCATGTGGCTAGGTGGCGTGGGTGGAGCCACCAGTCCTCAGGCCCCTAATGTGGGTAGGTGAAGACCGTGCTTACTCGGCAGAGCAGTGTCAAATGTCAAGAACCTGCCACTTTGCGGCTGAAACAGTTGAAGTTAGACTTCATGTAAATACCTTTTTGTAGTGCAGTAATGAGGGCCTATGCTGTTGAGATGTGCCCACACAAATCTGTACAGGGGGAAAGCCACTCAAAGTCCATGGATCCCTTATGTCTGTGCCTAGGCAAAGGACTGTGCCTACCCTGCGTTTCTGGCTTAGGGGAGGCTGCCATTTATTTTTTCCTCTTTTTGTTAATTTGTTCACTCTCCAAGACAGGGAGAATAGATCGGGCGTGTGATGGATCCTACTTCTGGCCCAGGGGACTCGGCAATTGCTGAAGGCATTCTAGGACTCAGTGCAGAGCAGGGAGCGGGGAGGTAAATGGGAGAGAGGTTTTTCCCTAAGGGGGGTGTTTTTGATCAATGCGATAAGCTGTATGCAATTACTTATCTTTCGCCCATGAGGGCTGCTTTTCACTGATTCTGGGTGGCCATGTAGACTTTCTGGCACTGGGTCTCTCCCGGTGTGGAAAACGTGCCTCCCAAGCACCGCCGCTTGCCTTTCTCACCACTCACTCTTGAGCTGCTCAGGCCTGAAAGGCTCCGGCTCTCCCCAGGTCAGGTCTTGCAACTCCTCGCTGCTTCTGAACTGTCTCTCCCTTCCCCTGCCCCTCAGTCTGGTTCCTCAACTCTGCCTTTGATGTTCAGGGCTCCCAGATTGCCACATATAATGGAATCACTTGTTTTTTTGGGTCTTTGTTGTAAGAGGGTCCACTGGAAACGTCTGACTACTCCGCCATATTGGCCCTGCCTCCTCAATACATTTTTATAATTAATTATTTTTATCTAGTCTGCTTTCAAATAGATATGAAACAGCAATAAATGTTGGCCAGTGATGAGAGAAATGAATCAAAATTTCAGTTAAGTCAATTGTTTGACTTCTTTTACTCAACTAATTGTCACTTAGAATAATCGAGAACATCTAATTTTAAAAGCCAGTTTAACTCTCCAGAACTTCAAGGCTAGCCCAGCAGGAGTGAGTAGATAAGATACACTATGCCCATTGAGGGACCGCTTATCATTTCCTGCATTATCACCTTTTGTATTTGATCAGTTGGTATCTTGAAGGCTTTCCTGTCTTAAAGCTCCTCGTAACAAATGTTTCTAATTCTGAAGGAAGCCATAACTTACAGCCTTAGAGAGAATCACTAACAGTTCTGTGAGACCAAGATAGGTTCCTTGAAAGTAGAGAAGGAAATATGATAGGCATTTGAGAATAAGAGTTGCCTTTCTTACCAAATTCAAATTTTGGTTGGGCTCTCATCCTTTTTTGTTTGAAGAAGGCATGTTCAGCTGGATCACAGACTCACACGATCGTGAATTTTATTTCTGGAAGATAAATATGAGTTAGTCCTACTCTTTAATTTTAAAAATGAGGAAGCTGTTCCATAAATTCAAATATATTGCAATCCAACCCATAAGAGAGAATCTTTCTATGTTTATTGCTGCTCAAGCATAGCCAAAAATGCTCCATAGAAAGTAAATCTGCGATCTAAGTAGTGGCCCAAATTGCATTTCACAGAATGGGCAACTGGGGACCTGGGTAAAACTGTAAATCTGTCTTTTCAGTAAAATGGTATTTTACCTATTAATATAGGATTTTCTGACAGTACCGAGAAACTGAATTTGGTTGATTCACAGGACAGAAGTATTAGCTGTAGAATATGCATTTTTTAGGATTTAATTATTCAATCAACTTTCTTAAAAAGGAATAATACAACACTTTCACTTTGAGAATTGAGCTTGAGATGAAAGAAAGAACTTTAGCTCTTGTAACTTAGCAGCATTTTATGCTATTTATTTATTTTATGTTTAAATCCCTGGCTTTTTGCATATTGAGAGAAACAAGGCAGCCACTATTAGAACGTCAAAGGACCATCAAAGTGCATAACGTCAATTGTAGGGCAGGCAGGGTGACAACAAAGAAGTACAATACTCGACTCAGCTTCTAATCTGTCTTAGGCTGGCTTCTCTAGAGAAGCAAAACCAGTAAAGTGTATAAATATATATATATATAGATTTATATGAAGGAAACGGCTCATGTGGGTGTAGAGGATGGAATGTCCCAAGTCCATGGGTCAGGCTGGAGACCTCTCCTGATTCACGTAGCCACAGGGACCAGTGAACCTGTAACCTGGTTAGGGTGGGTCCTGCCTGGCGCAACCCCTTGAGTCAATTGAGACACACTAGGCTTTTTGGGAAAGAAAAACTAGACTTTATTGTAAGCCTATCAAGCAAGGAGCTTGGAGACTAAGTTTCAAATCAATGTCTCTGAGGTTGGGGATTCCAGGGTAGTTATAATGCTTGGGATAGGGTAGTTACGCATAATTTATGAAGTTTCTGAGAATGGGCAGGCAATTCCAGGAACTAATTAATATGTGTGGGGATGCAATGGGGGTTCAGTGTTATGGCGGATATAGGATGTGTTTTTGGGGGTGTGACACATGAAGTTCATCTAAGGATAGCTTTGTGCCTTATTGTGCATACTGGAATGGAGGTGGAGCAATGAAGTGGCCTTAGGCTGCTACACAGGAGGCCTTATCAGGAACAAGTTGACCACAGACCTGAGGTGTGATGGATGGAGAGGGAACAGTTTAACCTTGTTGGTTAAGAACCCAAGATCAGTAGGTCAGACAGCAGGGCTCTTGCTCACAGGTTGTGTACACCTATGAGTCCCAAGATCGGCAGGCAAGATGGCAGGTAAGCTACTAGCTCAAGTCCCAAGAACTGGAGGTCCGACAAACAGGAGCCAGCTGCAGTATTCAGAGCGAGCAAAAGCCTGCAAGCCTTGACAGAAAGTCTGCCTATCTGAATGCAGGTCACACCCCGAAGGAAACTCCCCTTCAACCGATTGGCTACTCATAGCAGATCCCATCACAGAGGTGATCACATTATATCAAATCTCATCATGGAAGTAATCACATCATCCTATAACCACCAAACTACTTCATAACTGCCAAACCACTGAGAATCATGGCCCACACAAGTTGACACACAACCTTAGTCACAGACTTGCAGAGTGACAGAAAGTCTTACAAGGTATGCTTGGAGCTCACAGCCAGCAAGTGGAACTAATCCATTAAAAATGCTGATACCTGCAACTGGACACTTCACAATAGCATTTCACAAACAGCAAGGAATGCACTAAAAATGGTAGACAAAATCAAATTGCACAGACAGAGATCTAGGAAAGCAAGAGTACCCTTAAAGGTGACACAGCTAAAGAATATATGAAGGGAAAAATTAACCCAGTAAGTCAAAGACACGGTAAATGATGGCCAACAATGCTCTTCATTAAAAGATGCTGTACCTGAGTTTGGCTCCATTTTCTGCCCTCTGTGGCCTCCATTGGGGCTGATCAGGAAGCAGAGTGAGGTCTTGTAGGCTCAGTCATCTTGGGCTTCTCTCTTTTTTCTCAGATACAAGCCTTATTATATTCATCATCTCTTAGGTCCCCTATCCCTATGCAGCCAGCTGGTATTGTATTTGGGCTTAGATGAAGTGGAAAACTTAATTTCACTAAGAATTCCTTTTAAAGGGCATACTTATGTATTTACTGATTTTCTTTCCTTAGCTCTTTGTTGTTGTTACTACTGTCACAAATAAGACACTCAGTTACTTTCTTCAAACAACACAAACTTCCTGATTCCTGAAGAACACAGATCAGGCATCATCTTTTTCAAAAAGCCTCCCCTAACATCTTACAGGCTTGCTGAATTATGGGAAGCATTCTGCTCCCGTCATTTCCCAGATAAATTTCATCACGATATTTTCCCCATTATATTGAAATGATCTGTTTGGGAAGCTATAGGTAGACAGAAACATCTTCTGGTTTGTATCCTCAACATCTTTTGCTATGCCTAGAATGGAAGGGACTTTTAATTAATGTTTGCTAAACTTGACCTTTTGTTTATGATTACAAAAATTACAAACAGTGGTAAGAGATTGTGCAAGATCACAGCCTGCACATTCAAAGGCATATTTATTATCACAGAGAATACTTTCTGAAGGAATCAATAAAGAGGTCCAGCAGAAGAATGGAGCAGTCATGAAAAAACTTTGTGTATTTTTTAATGTAAAATTACATTCCTCTTAAAATAAGGTACGAAGCAAATTTTCTCTGAAATTTCTTATGGAATATTCAGCCCTCCTTTGCTAATTATTCTGTAGAGTTTATATCTTTTCAAAAATGCTGGTTTTTGTACTTAAGGGAAAATATATGTCTTCAATTCAGTGTTAATTGTGATGTAAAATAACCCTCTCTCTCATCCACATCATAAAATGCTCAGTTTTCTTATTCTGGTAATTATTTATGCTAATCACAGTCATTAGGATTGAAATTGATGAGAAAAAAATACATACAGAAGATAACATCTGAACATTTTAATAGTATGTGTTAAACATTAGATAAAGTTAATAAGAACATAAAAAAGATGTGTTCTAACAATGTAATTAGATGACGAGAACATTTCAATTATCTTCAAGAAAGTATAGATCTTTTCTTGCAATAGCTCTGGAGTACATGTCAAACAGCAGAAAAAGAGGCACAATTTATAGATGGTATACTTTAAATTATCAGTGAAAAGACCATCACCAAGCCTCAAGTGGCCTCCAAGGTGTGGGTTGAGGATGATGGCAAGCGTGAGATTTATTATATAAATACTTTTTCACAGACGCAGAATCACCCAGAGCCAAAAAAATCATGCATTGTCACTCAAAAGTATGTTTGTATAGATTATTAATTATAAACCTGACATAAAGTCATATGTTGACTTTTATGATTTCTCGAAGATCTTACTTTTCCAGACCAATTTAATAGTTTTCCCCATGTGTCATAAAATTCCTTAAAATCTGTGCAATTGTTAAATTTTATAATCATGATTGATCAGTAACATAATTTAACAAAACAATATGATTATAATTATATTTGATTTTTAAAATTTTGGCTGACTTTAACTTTATTAAACTTGATATATTTTTACTTAATTTTCATAAAAGCTTTCAATAACTGGAATGTGTCAGTGCCCACAAAGCAAAAATAATTATAGGGGAGCTACAGGTGAAGAAGTGTTTACATTTTTATTACTTTCTATTATGCATCCTCTTTTGAAGTTAGACTGCCTTGCCCTTGTTAAAATTTTGAGATGGTGATTATATAGTTACATAGGAACTAGATTTATTAGTCATAATTTGCTTAGGTTGAATTTTATTTATTGTTAGCTTTATTAAGTTTCTGCAAGATACTTAGCATCAGACCAAGCTGAGTGCATCATAGACCCTACATGGTGCCTGGTTTCGGTGGGCTGACGCTGTACTGAGAGTTGTCAACGAGATGTCCAGGGAGGTCGAGGCTGACACAGGAGCCCATATTCCAGAGATGTGTTCAGTTCTGGGGATTTTGTCTCAATGGCCAGTGGGGGCTCTCATCTGCTCAGAGTTCCAGAGCTACTTTGGATAACAAATCATCAAAACAACCATCTCCTGGGTGTTACTACTCAGAGTACAGCAACCTTGAGTATCACACAGCACCCTCAGTGACAATGGTTTTCTTAAACTCTACTGGGATGCTATGCTATTGAAATGAACCCCAGTGGCTCAGGAAGAAAAGGCTGGATTCCAATGCTGACAGCTGAATATAATTTGTTTACCTCCTTCAGCTCCATGGCCATCTGAGTGTGTCCTGATTCCTCCCCAGCTGGCTGAGAGTGAGCTGCCCCTATGATGCACTGGAGTGATGGCAGGTATAAGAGGAGGCTTTCTTCTCTTTCCTGCTTGCTACCTACTTTTTCATCTGTCCTGCAACCATGCGGGAGGCTGCAGACTGATAGAACATTTATTACAGTCAGCAGAAGAGGAGTGGGAAGAAGATTTCTGTCCTGCTGGCCAAAGAACTGTCTCTTAGAGAGCAAGCTGTCTTTTCCTTTCTTCTTTGGTCAAATGTAAGGCCAGATGCCATACTAAGTATTTTATAACCTGCTGACTCTGTGAGTGTTCTAGAAAACTAAAATGCCTTTAAAACTTTCAAAAACCATTCCCATGTGTAAAGGTCTAACTTTTTTGGAGTGCGGCCATTTTGAGGGTTCAGTCATAGAATCTAACACAAAAGAGTTTGGACTTACTCTCCAGCACAGAGATACGGTCCTGTAGGGGCCTTTGTAGAAGGGACACTGGAAGAAGCAATAGGAAGTGCTTTTCTACACACAGCTGTTTCCAGGTTGTGCTCTCATCAGCAAGTAGTTTAGTGGGAATAAACTGGCCTCCACAGAACAAAGGGCCCCAATCTATGAGTAGTTCCTATAAGCCTCCTAAAACTCTACATATGACAGAGTATAGACATTCTTCCAAAACGCGCTGACTCTGGGTGGATGTTATTGTTAGGTGCCATTGAGTCGATTCCAACTCATAGTGACCTCATATGACAGAGTAGAACTGCCCCATAGGGTTTTCTAGGCTGTATTCTATACAGGAGAAACCCTGGTAGTGTAGTGGTTAAGAGCTACGGCTGCTAACCAAAAAGTCAGCAGGTTTGAATCCACCAGGCACTCCTTGGAAACTCTGTGGGGCAGTTCTACCCTGTCCTATTGGGTCACTATGAGTCGGAATTGACTTGATAGCAATGGGTTTGGTTTTTTGGTTTTTTATTCTATATGGGAGCAGATTGTCAGGTCTTTCTCCTGTGCAGCCACTGGGTGGGTTCAAACTGCCAACCTTTCTGTTAGCAGCCACGTGCTTAACTGTAGTGCTACCAGGGCTCCTGGATACAGTGAGAAATATCTCCTGTCTGCTTTTTCTCCTTGAGACTGGCCTGGTGCCCCTCATTTGAGCCAAATTTCTGTTCAACCAATTCTTGATTAAAAAAACAAACAAACAACATGTCCTCCCCAAAACAAGTTGGTGAATTTTCTGGCCCAAGTCCATGTTAAAAGAGTCAATATTACTGTCTTAAGATATTGATAAAGAATCTTAAATATATTCTTAAGTAAGATAAAGTCAATGAAATCAGTACTGTGAATTCCCAAGAGTGAGTATTACGTGAAATGTCAGCAGGCAAAGATCCTGAAAGAGGAGACCAAGAGTGCATGGTTGTCAAAATAGCAAATGTTAGAAACAAAAAGTAAAAACAATAAAGACAAAAGAGGGAGAAAGGAATACAAAGAGGGCCCAGAAGAGAAGATCCAAGGTGAAGAAGGGGAAAGGAGAGAATGCTGGTTAGAACGTAAGAACATAGGACAAAAAAGGAGATAAAACTGGCTCAAAATCAGACAAAACTAAAACAGGTTGGATACTTGTATCATAGTCCAGAAAGCATTTAAGAAACAAGAAAATGAGATTAATCCAAGCGTTGGAATGAGAATTCAAAATATTCCAGTGCAGAGATGGACCATGAGGTTATTATGGTGAATGGCCTAGGAGAAACATATAAACCCAGATATTCTGGGACTGCTGTGGTAGAGGGCAGCTTAGTCCCACAAAATATCTGCTGTTGTGGCACACAGCAGAGTGGGAGTAAGTGATGAGTTTGAATCGAAAACCCCTAAGCTGCTGCAAACGTGGGGCAGCTGGTGTGTATAAGCTGTGATAAAGGAAGTGTTGAGCTGGTCACGTTTCTGTGTAATGAGGGCATTGGTTTTTAGATTCTACTATATACAAGCAGTTACCCTTCCCCCAACCTGAGTCCATCCCAGCCTGCCAAAGGAGGAGAATTAAAATCTCCCTACCTCGGCAGCCAGGAAGAGTGCCAGCCCAGTATGTATAAATAGAAAGCCACAGGGCCATGGCAAAGAGCGAAGAGTCATTCCTCAGTAACACGAATAGAAGGAAGCCAGCACATAGGAAAGCTTACTTACAGCAAGGCTTCCGCAGCTACAGAGTGGTCAAATTTTTACTGTGAAGCATTTGTAAACTTCAAACTTAAGAATACGAGCATCAGTAGAATCACATGTCAGCCTGAAGATCAGCTGAATCCAGAAGAAAGAGAATCTTGACTCTTTCAGAAAAGAGATCAACTAAGGGACTCAACCTGTTTTTTGGATAGGAAGAACTGGATGTTCACATCAGAGCTCTATTCCGTAACCTACACACTTGAAAGTCAGCCTATACACACCAAATACAGCAGTACTGGTTGTTAAAATATGTTGCTATTGTTGGGTGCCATTGACTCAATTTTGACTCATAATGACCCCATGTGACAGAGTAGAACTTCCCCATATGGGTTTCTAGGCTGTAATCTTTATAGGAACCCATCACTATGTCTTTCTTCTGTGGAACTGCTGGGTGAGTTCGAACTGCCAACCTTTTGCTTAGCAGCTGAGCACTTAATCGTTGCACCACCAGGGCTCCTTTTTAAAATATTTACTGGCTGGAAAATAACTGCTGTCCTGAACCCCCGAAGTCTACCTGCTTTCCGAGCCACTTCAATCAAGAAGGATTTGAACTGCTGACCTTTTGGTCAGCAGCATGAGCGCTTAACCACTTCACCACCAGGGCTCCAACACATACACATACATACATACATACACATATATATCCTTAATACTAGAAAGAAAACATTCAAGCCTCTAGTTGCAATATTAAAGGATTCCACAGGGAATATATTAAACAATGCAGGAAGCATCAAAAGAAGATGGAAGGAATACACAGAGTCACTGCACCAAAAAAATTGGTTGACGTTCAACCATTTCAGGAGGTAGCATATAATCAAGAACCAGTGGTGCTAAAGGAGGAGATCCAAGCTGCACTGAAGGCACTGGCAAAAAAACAAGGCCACAGGAATTGATGGAATACCAATTGAGTTGCTTCAACAAACAGATGCAGTGCTGGAAGCGCTTATTCTTCTATGCCAAGAAATTTGGAAGATAGGTACCTGGCCAACTGACTGGAAGAGATCCATATTTGTACCCATTCCAAAGAAAGCAGATCCAACAGAATGTGGAAATTATTGAACAATATCATTAATATCACACACAAGTAAAATTTTCCCGAAGATCATTCAAAAGTGGTTACAACTGACAGGGAACTGCCAGAAATTCAAGCTGGATTCAGAAGAGGACTTGGAACAAGAGATATCATTGCTGATGTCAGATGGGTCATGGCTGAAAGCAGAGAATATCAGAAAGATGTCTACCTGTGTTTTACTGACTATGCAAAGGCATTGGATTGTGTGGATCATAACAAATTATGGATAACATTGCAAAGAATGGAAATTCCAGAACACTTAATTGTGCTCGTGAGGAACCTGTACATAGACCAAGAGGTAGTCGTTCGAACAGAACAAGGGGATACTGCATGGTTTAAAGTCAGGAAAGATGTGTCAGGGTTGTATCCTTTCACCATGCTTATTCAATCTGTATGCTGAGTAAATAATACAAGAAGCTGGACTATATGAAGAAGACTGCAGCATCAGGATTGGAGGAAGACTATTAACAACCTGCAATATGCAGATGACACAACCTTGCTGTCTGAAAGTGAAGAGGACTTGAAGTACTTACTGATGAAGATCAAAGACTACAGCCTTCAGTATGGATTGCACCTAAATATAAAGAAAACAAAAATCCTCACAACTGGACCAATAAGCAACATTATGATAAATGGAGAAAAGATTAAAGTTGTCAAGGATTTCATATTGCTTGGATCCACAATCAACACCCATGGAAGCAGCCATCAAGAAATCAGATGATGCATTGCCCTGGGCAAATGTGATGCAAAAAATCTCTTTAAAGTGTTAAAAAGCAAAGATGTCACTTTAAGGACTAAGATGGGCCTAACCCAAGCCATGGTGTTTTCGATTGCCTCATATGCTGGCCAATGACTAAGGAAGACTGAAGAAGAATGATGCCTTTGAATTATGGTGTTTGCAAAGAATATTGAATATACCATGGACTGCCAGAAGAATGAACAAATCTGTCTTGGAAGAAGTACAGCCAGAACACTCACTAGAAGCAAGGATGGTGAGACTTCATCTCTCATACTTTGGACATGTTATCAGGAAGGACCAGTCCCTGAATAAGGACATCATGCCTTTACAGGGTCAGCAAAAGAGAGGAAGACTATCAACCAGACGGATTGACATAGTGGCTGCACCAATGAGCTCAAACATAGCAATGATTGTGAGGATGGCGCAGGACCAAGCAGTGTTTAGTTCTGTGGAACATAGGTTCGCTATGAGTCAGAATCAACTCAATGGCACCTAACAAGAACAATACTAGGATATTTTTATTATGCTGAAGTCTACCTTTCTGTAATTTAAATCATATAGTAGGGATTTGCCTTAGTTATCTACTCCTGCTATAACAGAAATACCACAAGTGGATGGCTTTAACAAACAGAAATCTATTCTCTCACAGTCCTTAAGATGCTAGAAGTTCGAATTCAGGGTACCAGCTCCAGGGGAAGGCTTTGTTTCTGTTGCCTCTGGGGGAAAGTCCTTGTCATCAATCTTCCCCAGTCGAGGAGCTTCTCGGTGCAGGGACCCCAGGTCCAAAGGATGTGCTATTCTCCTGGATCTTGTTTCTTGGTGGTATGAGGTCCCTCTGTCTCTCTGCTCACTTCTCTCTTTTATATCTCAAAAGATTGACTTAAGACACAACCTAATCTTGTAGATTGAGTCCTGCCTCATTAACATAACTGCCTCTAACCCTGCCTCATTAACAGCATAGAGGTAGGATTTATAACACATAGGAAAATCACATCAGATGACAAAATGGTGGACGATCACACAATACTGGGAATCATGGCCTAGCCAAGTTGACACACATTTTTGGGGGACACAATTCAATCCATAACAGCATCTTATTCCAGCCTCTGTCATGAATCAGGCTTTATCAATCCAGCCTTCATTCTCTCATTCAAGATAAGTGTACTTAAACTTGGCTGCTAAAGGAAAGATTGGCTGTTCAAACCCACCAGTAGCTCTGCAGGAGAAAGACTTGGTGATCTGCTCCTGTAAAGACTGCAGCCTAGGAAACTATAGGACAGTTCTACTCTGTCACATGGGGTCACTATGAGTTAGAATTGATGCCAAGGCACACAACAACAACAGATGCTTGAAAACAAGCAAATCCTGAAACCAAAAATCAAACCTGTTGCCATCAAGTCAATTCCAACTCATAGTGACCCTACAGGACAGAGTAGAACTGCCCCCATAGGGTTTCCAAGACTGTAAATCTTTATGGGAGCAGACTGCCACATCTTTCTCCCACTAAGCGGCGGAGGGGTTCAAACTGCCGACCTCTGGGTTAGCAGCACTATAAAAATGGCGTGGGAGCAGCATCTGACCTCCTCTAACTTCACAAGGGTGAAGGAGAATCAAGATCAACAGCCCAAGGCTGATTCTTATGAAGTGGAGGTCAGACATGTCTCTTCTCTCCACCATCTTTACCCCTGCTAACACAAATCATCTCCCCCACTGCACTCTCTACTTCTCTGCTGGATTTGATAATTCATTGCAATGGCCACACGGAACTCACAGACTACACTCATGCTTATGGAGTGTATTAGGGAATTAACACGTTACAATTCAGCCTCAGGAACACTTGGGATACAGATCTTCCATCAGGATTGCCTCTTCCCTGACATGTTTGCAGGCATGCCTCGTCCTGGCACTAAGCTTCTGCCCAAAGTCATTCAGCTGTCTTGTTCTGTGGGCTGGGAAGCCCACCGCACCATCTCCTGCTGTCAGGTCTTTGCTGCTGGGTCTCTCCTGTCATCGCTTCTTACTGTCTTCAGGGTTACAGCTCGCTCGCTCTCAGTCTCCCACTTCCAGGAGCTTCTCAGCACTGGGATCCTGGGTCCAAAGACGTGCTGGCTCCTGGCTGTTCTTCCTTGGTGGTGGTGGTGGGCTTTTCTCTTTCCCACCTCTGGGGTGGCTCATTTCAAGCCCAGCGGGATGGCAAAACTGTCCAGTCCCCTTGGTGGGCTACAATTACCCTATCTGCACAGTCCTGCCCAATAACCTGGGTGGGAATTACAAGACTATGGTGAGAAAGGCCACACAAAAGCGATGCATCACACTGCAGCAGCCGAGCACTTAACTGCTCCACCACAGGGGCTCCTAGGTGAATCCTGGAGAGTCAAAAGTACCCAAGGCAGTGCTCTCAAGGAGTTCACAGTCCAGGAGGGAAGGCAGACCTCTAAGCAAACTAACTCCATTACTGTGTGGAAAGACCCTGGTGCATAGAAGAGCAGGGTGTAATGACTTTATAGACTAGGAACACCCACCTAGCTCTAGTGATCTAGGATGGCTTCCTGATGAAGGGGGACTCCAGGGAGTCATAAGGAGGCAGAATGAGCTGGAGGGGAAGGAGGTAGCTCTAGTGGCATCACTAGGGTTGGTATCACCCAGTGCGGTAACTCTTGGTATCACACCGCCATGGACCTCCTCCCATACCAGACCATACAGAATCCTTAGTAATGTTTTTTGTTCTAATGATACTCACAAATCATAATCCCTGTATATCACTACTTCTTTTCCTTTAATTGGAGCCTTGGTGGTTCAGTGGTTAAGGACTCAGCTGCTAACTAAAATGCTGGCAGTTTGAATCCACCAGCTGCTCCTTAGAAACCCTGTGGGGCAGTTCTATTCTGTCCTATAAGGTCACTATGAGTCAGAATTGACTTGAGGGCAATGGGTTTGGTTGGTTTGGTTTCTTCCTTTAATTACTACTTTATTTTCAAAAAATTATTGATACAGGCTCACAAATACTGATTACACAATATTGTAGCTAAAACACCAGAAAATTTGACAAAATCAGAGACTATAAAAACACTTCAAGTTTGCTAAACTTAAAAATATAATCTACTAATGAAGCAAGGATGACACTTTTTGTGCATAGTCACATATTTAGTAAGTCCCTCAGTCAGGAAGATGAGTTTCACACAAGTGCTTCAGATCCATGTAACACTTCTGAGCATGACCAAACCTCCTTTGTATCAAAATTAACTGCCAGTGTGTGTGCTTTCTGCTGAAAACTGCATACATTCAAATCTCGCCTGAAATCTATATGCAGAAAGCTAAGCTTCTCTACAACTTGCTACCCTGAGATAAGTATTCTGTAATCTTTAGACTATGCTTAAAAATCTGGATGAATGAATGCTGACTATTGACTAAAAATGCATAATTAAAGTTCTGCTCAGCAAATAGAAAATCTAATTTAAGAAAACTACTATCATTTTCCCCCCAGAAAACATTCCCTTGGTTTAACAGTTCTTATCAGAACTCCCTAAAGTAAATGTATTCTTGAGCTACCTTACATGATTTAATACTAAATAAACAATCATTGCATGCAGAGAACAGAGCAAGATGTAAGTCTTCTAGAAGACAGTTTTCCCCTAGATGCTACAGGTTAGAAAAAAACGAGAAACTTCTATGAGTTTAGGGAGTGTTGGCATTTTATGCTTTTGAAAGCAGCATCTTCTGGCTCAATTCCAACTCTCGCTCAGCACCTCCCTGCCTCTTCCTCACCCCATTTCTGCTAGTTTAGTTAAAGCCCAGTTGCAGTATGGCAAATATGACTTCCCTTTGCCATAAACCATTTGCCATTGAGTCAGTTCTGATTCATGGTAACCCCATGTGTATCAGAGTACAACTGCGCTCCACAGACATTTCAGTGGCTGATTTTTTGGAAATAGATTGCCAGACTTTCTTCTGAAGTGCCTCTGGGTGGACTTGAACCTTCAATCTTTCAGTTAGCAGCCAAGTGTATTAATCATTTGTACTACTCAGGGGCTCCCCCCTTGCTATATACAGGTAATATTTTATGTTGAGGGCAGGTAGTGCAGAAAAGAATTAAGGTGTTCTCACTTTAAACATATATCAAAAGAACTTCCTTCTTTCTCCACGGAGAAGTAGAGGCTTTGATATAGACAGTAGTATTCGCTCAAAACCCGTTTCCTAAACCTATTGCCAATAAGCTGATTCCAATTCATATTGAACCTACAGGACAGAGTAGAACTAGCCCGTTGGGTTTCCAACAGGGCTTTGAACTGGTTCATTTTGGTTCGAACCACTGCTATTATTGTTGTTCTTAGGTGCCATCGAGTTGGTTCCAACTCATAGTGATGCTATGTACAACAGAATCAAACACTGCTCAGTCCTGTACCATCCTCACAATCATTGTTATGCTTGAGCCCATTGTTGCAGCCATTGTGTCAATCCATCTTGTTGAGAGTCTTCCTCTGTTTCAATGACCTTCTACTCTACCAAGCAGGATGTCCTTCTCCAGGAACTGGTTTCTCCTGACAACATGTCCAAAGTATGTGTGATGTAGTCTTGCCCTCCTTGCTTCTAAGGAGCATTCTGGGTGTACTTCTTCAAGACAGATTTGTTTGTTCTTCTGGCAGTCCATGGTATGTTCAATATTCTTCACCAACACCATAATTCAAATGCGTCTATTCTTCTTTGGTCTTCCTTATTCATTGTCCAGCTTTCATATGCATACTAGGTGATTGAAAACACCATGGCTTGGGTCAGGTGCACCTTAGTCCTTAAAGTGACATCTTTGCTTTTTAACACTTTAAAGAGATTTTTTGCAGCAGATTTGCTCGATGCAATGCATCTTGTGATTTCTTGATCGCTGCTTCCATAGGACAGCTTCAGTCTTTTCTCCATTTATCATGATGTTGCTTACTGGTCCAGTTGTGAGGATTTTTGTTTTCTTTATGTTGAGGTGTAATCCATACTGAAGGCTGTGGTCTTTGATCTTCGTCAGTCAGTAAGTGCTTCAAGTCCTCTTCACTTTCAACAAGCAAGGTTGTGTCATCTCCTTATCTTCGCACATTTCATTATAATACTTTGTCTTCTGGAGCTGCCAACCTCTGTTGAGAATTTGCATTTCTAACAAGTTCTACATAAGAATCACCTGGGGAACTTATTTAACTGTAGATTCTGATTCAGTACATCTGGGATGGAAATGCAAATTCTTAGCAGGGGCTTGAACTGAAATGAACCAGTTTGAAGCCCTGGTTTCCAAGTCTGTAAATTTTTACAGAAGCACACTTTCTCCTGTGTAGCAGCTGGTGGGTTCGAACCATCACCTTTCAGTTACCAGCCTAATGCTTTACCACTGTACCACCAAGGTTCCATAGTATTCACTCACCTCCTTTTAAAAAGGGCCTAAAGCCTAAGCTGTCATTGGGTGACTGAAACGCCTATACCTCTGCACAAAGTTCAGTACTCCATCTCTCATAAGGATTTCTAACCTTCATCTCTCACCTAAACTTTCCTGTGATTAGAATTTAGAACATTTACCCATCAGATAAAGTTTCATACTCTTGGAAACTTCTTTACTTTCCTATCACCTAAGTTGTCTTGTCATTTATCTTATTTCTCTAAGGTTCTTTGGCAGATGGTAGTAATGGATAATTGAATAAACCAGTCTCAGCTAATTTGATGGAAAATCTGTTATCCTTTTAAACGTAAATAATGTCTTCAGCTAGCTAAAGAAGCACTTAAGGGCACTAACCTGACTAATGATGTTGGGATTTGTGAAAACAAAGGGAGGACTTTGATAGAGTAGTTTTTGGTAGAGAGGACCTTTGGCTCTCTTCTCATTGTGCCATGTCGACAGCTGTGTTCCTTCTGTACTTGTAACAAGGCCAGGGGAAGACGCCAGAGAGTGACCCTCGCAATTATCTCAGACTAATGTCTGCTTGCTGGCCCTGCCTGTGACTCTTCCCAGGTCTGCATGTCAGGGATAATCCAGAGGTTAAACAGTTTTGGACAGAACACGCTAAGGCTTGTACCTTTAATGGAGTGGATTTTCCTTTTTCTCATAAATCAGAGAGGTTCCCACTAAGGTTTTATAACAGTCCATTTCACCCCTGTGTGAGAGAGAGGTGTTAGGTTCATTAATCTTTGCTGCTTAAAAGATTTAAAAGATAAGAGAAATGCAAAGGGTCTCCCATGGGCACTTTATAGGTGAATACATGGAGATAGAATTTGGAATTAAATACTTAGTTTGAGCATGAAAACGAGAATCCATTAAAACTCTGTAGATATTGCTTGGTATTAATACTTGATTTCATTTCTAGAGGGAGGAGGAAGAGGAGAAAAAGGTCAGGACACTGTGCCAGGAAAAAGAGACATGTGCCAGGGAAAGAGACATGAAGCAGGCAGACACTCACTGCTCTCGAGGAATCTGCATTCTTACTGAATGTAGAATTCTAGAACATATAGTTAATAGATCATTTGATGCTATTAAGGCATTTGTATGTTTGAAGAGTTGATACTATAAAACTAACTGAACAATGGAGACATCTTTGAAGTTATTAAAGTGGTGAGGGGGAAGAAAATGAAAGGCATTAGCTTAGGGTCATAGAAAACTCTTCTTTATTCAAAAATCTCAAAATAATAAAGGAAATTAAAAAATCTGGTTGCATCACCTACATGGGTATTTGAAATATTACCCAAACTATAAAATCACAAAAGCAAAATCAGAACTTTTAAAATAACTCTAATGTAAATGCCAACATATTAAAAGCTGAAAAATAAGTGGATCCCCCGATTTACTTGTGGAAAATGAAAAAAATACATAAGGAAAGTCTATTTTTTAATTTAAAATGAATAATTTTTCCTTCATTTGATTGGCATTTCTAAGCTCTCCTACTTAGGTGAAATAAAAAAACTTTTTTTAAAAAAAAATTTTGTTGTTGTTAGGTGCCATTGAGTCAGTTCTGACTCATAGCAACCCTATGTACAACAGAAGGAAACATTGCCTGCTCCTGCACCATTCTCACAATTGTTGCTGTGTTTGAGCACTCAATTTTAGTAGACTGAAAAAACCCATCAATTTGGTCACTAATTGCTTTCCTTCAGATTTCTTGAGTTAAGACCTGTCAACACTTACAAAAAGGCCTTACACTATTTTAAAATATGAACATTGCCCATTCTTTTGTGACTTGGAGATTTTTCTGTATTTTTACTCCTTTCCTGCTTCCCAGCAGTGCATGAATTGACCGAGTAAGACTTCCATTTACCTGCAAACTGTCAGCATCATTGATGAGCTTTGCCATTTGCTTAGCTGACAAAAGGTTTTGGCTGAACATATTGAAATGGCGCCTCTCACTCTGATGACAGCAGACGCCAGTCCAAAAGAAAGGGGGATCATGATATCTGTGTGATATCCATCATCCTTGTTAAGGTGGAATCAAAACCACGACTGCCATTCCAAACTATAATGTATTTGTTGGTAAGAATATGGGACCACTAAAGGTCCATTCTCTCACTGAAACATATTATGCAAATTGTGAAGGGCGGGATTTTTAAAATGATTTCATTTGCAAGTTTTTCATTTATATAGATACAATCCAAGCAACAAGAGTAGACAAAATGCCAGGGAAAAATACTTTTCCACTCAGATGATAGTGTCATCCTCTAAACCCCTCTTCACTTCCTTGATTCTACTTCTAACGCTCTAACTTGCTGCATAATTTTAGGGAACTGCTTTAACCCCTCCATGTTGAGTCATCTGTCTTCACCTTCTCCAACATTTAACTCAGTGCCTTGAATATTATTAGTAGGTGATTGATAAATACAGATATCTGATGAATGGATGAAATGATACCAAACCAAAACCAAACCTGTTGCCATTGAATTGATTCCAACTCATAGTGACCCTATAGGACAGAGCAGAACTGCCCCACAGAGTTTTCAACGAGTGGCTAGGGGATTTGAACTGCTGACCTTTTGGTTATTAGCTAAGCTCCTAACCACCGTGCCACCAGGGATGAAAAATAGTTAGCTATTAATAGAATAGGATCCCTGGTGGTGCAATGGTTAAAGCGCTTGGCTACTAACCAAAAAAAGAAAAAAACAAAGTTGGTAGTTCAAACCCACCCAGCAGCTCTGTGGGAGGAAAGACTAAGTGATCTGCCCCCATAAAGGTAACAGCCTAGGAAACCCTATGGGGCAGTTTTACTCTGTCCTATAGGTTTGCTATGAGTCGGAATCAACTCAAGCGTGCACAACAACAATTAATAGACTAGAAAAAGAAGAAGAATATCCACAAATCCAGATCAAAGGATAAGATGATTTCAAGAGAGCCAAGAATAGGGATTTTGATCACATAGAAGGAACAAATATGTCTGTGTGAGTGTGAGTGTGTGTCCATTCTTCCTTCTGTGAAGATAAACCTGTATGTAGAAAATCTGCTTTCAGATGGCTTTTATTACTTTACATTTATAAATATATTTATATACTCACACTATAAGACTTCATTTCTTAGAAAGAGATGCTTTAATTGCTTATCAAGTGCTAAAACTACAAGGATGAGTATACTTACGCTGCATTAGTAGTGTAAGGAGTTAACATAGATTTATAATTTTTTCTTACATGAGGTTGAGGTTAGGGAAATCAAAGTAAAGAGTATTTCATATCATTGTGCTAAATTATTTTAAATTCTTACTCCATCTAAATCACAATTACTCAGGATTAGATGTTATCAATATTTTCAGATTGCATTATTATTTTAAGAAGATCTTTTAGATTGTCATTTAAATGTCTTTGTTTTAGTGCTTATTTGAGAAGCCTCCCATCCTACTGGTACTGGCTCAGAATTCCGCGGGGAATGCTTCTACTTCTCCTTGTCCAGTTGACAATCTGTATGTAGTCTTTAGGCATCAATTCCTCTAAGCTCCCCTCCACTCAAGTCGTAACATATGCCTCATTCCTTCTTTTGTGCCTCATGGTATAGTGTCTGTACTTTTAAGACAGTATTTATCTATTGGACTGTAATTTTTTGATGGGGGCTCTTCTTTCTAACAAGAGAGACATATAGAGGAAAGATTTAGTGGTTTTCACGCCTTTGTCCCCATTGCCCACCAGAGTGCCTGGCCAGTAACAAATACAGACATTTGGAAGCTGAATAAAATAATAAAATCAGTCATTAGCCTATCATGCCTAAACAGAATATTTCAGTTAATCAATTGCCAAATGAGTGGTAGAGACAAAAAGATGAATTCAGAGAAGTGAGAGATTTTTGGAGGTCGAATGGCATGGAAAATGCTTTCTGAAAGAGAAATGGTTTGAACGAGATTTAAATGGATACATAATGTTCTTGAAAAAAAAAAAAAGAAGAAGGGAAATCATCCAAGGTCTAAAAGAAAATGGAGATGGAAAAGTACAAGTCATGTTCTAAGAATGGTGAATAGACCAGTTGTACCATAACTGAGGACAGGGAAAGTTGAATAATTGGAGAGATGACTTAAAAGGTGGTTAAGCCAGGTGTTAAACCATATGTCTTAATCGGCTGGCCATGGAGTTAGAACTTTTGGTAACTTAGAGCCATTTTCAGTTTTAAGTATTCAGGCAATAAAAGTAGAGTGAGAATTTTAGAGAAATGTTCTAAAAAGGCAGAGTGAACATTTTTCTCTAAATTCAGAAATTTTAAAGTCCCTTTATAAATTAAACATTCAATTTCAGATTTAAAAAAAAAGATGGACAATAGACTCAAAAAGAAGTACCCTATTCAAGTCTCTTTAATGGATTTATTTAAAACAAAGTAATCCTAAAATAATGAAGATATAAAACCATAATTTTGTTTTTTTAAGGTAAACATTTTCATGTGCCCATTGAAACATTTTCTATTTACACTATATGTGTTGTTTATTGTCCTTTTCTCTAGCATAAATGAACTGGTCATTATTTTAGTGTACTCTGAGCGGCACAAATGATTGCGTGCTCAACTACTAGCTGCAAGGTTGACAGTTCGAACCTACCCTGAAGTGCCTTGGAAGACAGGCCCGGCAATCTGCTTCTGAAAGGTCACACAGCCTTGAAAACACTATGGAGCAGTTCTACTGTGCACATACAGGGTTGACATGGATTGGAATCAACTCAATGGCAACTGACAACAATAACAACATGTTGTGAAGATGCTAAGGATCCAGAATTCTTTTATAATTTAATTTTGTGAAAAAATGAAAATGTTTTCAAGCACTTAAGGAAATACAATGATTCATTTTGCTATTGATGCAATACATTTCCTCCTCATGGCCAAAAGTCTTTTTTAAGTCAACTCATACAATCATAGAATATTGGCAGAAAACTGTTGAATTTTACAACTTTTAAGAAGTGAGGCATAACATCATACTGAGAATAAATTTAACTAAAAACAAAATGTTTTCTTAGTAGAAAGTATTGCATAAGAGGTATGTCTATCAAACAAGAACGTTTCTGTTCATCCAAAACACAGCTATGCTTTACAAGTACTGTGAAGAAAATACACAATAATAGAAGAAACAACTTGGTTGTATATATCCTATTAGTATATACTCACTAAATGTCAAATGAAAGTTTTTGTTGTTGCTGGTGTTGAATGCACATTACATCTTTACATTGCAATGGCCTATTTTGGAATGTGGAACTAACTCTTTTTCATGTTTCATATATGTAAATAATATTCCACCCATGTTTTAGTCATCTAGGGCTGCTGTAACAGAAAGACCACAAGTGGATGGCTTTAACCAAGAGAAATTTATTCTGTGACAGTCCAGTAGGCTACAAGTCCAAATTCAGGGCATCAGGTCCAGAAGAAGGCTTTCTCTCTCTGTTGGCTCTGGAGGTAGGTCCTTGTGATGCATCAGTCTTCCACTGGTCTGGGAGCATCTCAGCACAGGAATCTCAGGTCCAAAGGATGCACTCAGCTCCTGGCACTGCTTTCTTGGTGGTATGAGGTTCCCATATCTCTCTGCTCACTTCTCTTTTTTATATCTTAAAAGAGATTGGCTTAAGACACTATCTGATCTTGTAAACTTCATCAGTATAACTGCCACTAATCCATCTTATTAGATCATCGTAATAGAGTTTACAACACATAAGGAAATCATATCAGATTACAGAATGGTACACAATCATATAATACTGGGAATCATGACCCAGCCAAATTGACAGATATTTTTGGGGTACACAATTCAATCCATGACAATCCAGATGAGATTATTTTGCTTGATCATTCACACGACACCCACACTAATTTATTAGGCAGAACAAAACTTATTAGTGAAATAAATTATATTTTATTAAAAACTAGTATTATTGAATAATAAATAAGCAAAAAGTATAAGGGTAGGAATTATGATACATGCTAATTCAATAAAATGGAGCTTAAGGAGAATGAATACATTTAAAGTAACTTTTGGCAAGCGTTGCAACAGTTAGCTGAATAATTTTATATGTAATTAGATTATGAAATAAAGCCAGCTGCCTTTGTAAAGTTTTAAACACTCTGTGGACACAGAGGCATATGGTCTTTAGACTGCATCAGCGGATTTCAAAATAGGTAGTATACTTACGTGTCCCTAATAGTTATATATTTCTGAAGCAGTTTCCATTGGATAAAAGTTGATAATCTAAATTGATATTTATCTGACCTTATGCCAATCAGCCATTTCTGTATATATGAGCCAAATTCAACAAAAAGCAGCCTCATATTCTTTTAAGACATTATTCTAATAAGTTAATAGATGGCAATTGTTTAGGCTTTTTGAATGGTTAAGAATAATTCAATATAATTCACAAATAGCAAATTGCCAAGAAACATCATTAATTTTGGAAGATACACTAAAACAAACTACATCTACTTTCAGATTTAATAAAGGTTGGAAATTCTAGAGCCTATCACTTTTTACTGATTTCCTTTCTCACACTTTACAAATGCCTGTGTTTTCATAAACATGCATCTGCTGATCCCTGTCAGTGCTTTCACCCCTCAAAATCAATGAACAGGTAAATAAAAGAATTTAAAAAATTGAAAATGAAATACTGTCTTTTAATAACTGTGTTGTTAGGTGCCCTCGAGTGTGTTCCAACACAGTGATCTTATGTACAACATAATGAAATTATGCCCAGTCCTGCGCCATCCTCACAATTGTTGCTATGTTTGAGCCTATTGTTGCAGCCGCTGTGTCATTCCTTCCTGCTGAGGGTCTTCCTCTTTTTTGCTGACCCTCTGCTTTATCAAGCATGATGACCTTCTCCAGGGACTGATGCCTCCTGATAACATGTCCAAAGTACATGAGACGAAGTCTTGCCATTCTCACTTCTAATGGGCATTCTGTACTTCTTTCTAGATCGATTAATTCCTTTTTCTGGAAGTCCATGGTATATTCAATATTCCTTGCCAACACCATAATTGAAAGGCATCAATTCTTCTTCAGTCTTCCTTATTCATTGTCCAGCTTTCGCATGCATATGAGGTGACTGAAAATATCATGGCTTGGGTCAGGTGCACCCTAGTCCTCAAAGTGACATCTTTGCTTTTTAACATTTTAAAGAGGTCATTTGCAGCAGATTTGCTCAATGCAATACGTTATTTGATAGCCTGACTGCTGCTTCCATGAGTATTGATTGTGGATCCAAGTAAAATGAAATTCTGGAAAACTTCAATCTTTTCTCTGTGTATCATGATGTTACTTATTGGTCTAGTTGTAAGGATTTTCGTTTTCTTTATGTTGAGATATAATCCTTACTGAAGTCTGCAGTCTTCGATCTTAGTAAGTGCATCAAGTCCTCTGGACTTTCAGTGAGCAAGGTTGTGACATCTCTGTATCTCAGGTTGTTTTATTAGTCTTCCTCCAATCATGTTGCCACGTACTTCATATAGTTCAGCGTCTTGGATTCTTTGCTCAGCATACAGATTAAATAATTAAGGTGAAATTATGTAACTCTGACACATACATTTCTAGATTTTAAACCATGCAGTATCCCCTTGTTCTGTTCAAATGACTGCCTCTTGCTCTATGTATAGTTTCTGCGTGAGCACAATGAAGTGTTCCATTTGTCATGGATTGAATTGTGTCCCCCAAAATGACTGTCAGCTTGGCTGGGTCATGATTCCCAGTGTTGTATTGTTGTCTATCATTTTGTCATCTGATGTGATTTCCCTGTGTGTTGTAAATCCTGTCACTATGATGTAATGAGATGGATTAGTGGCAGTTATATTGATGAGATCTACAAGATTAGACAGTGTCTTAAGCCATTCTCTTTTGAGATATAAAAGAGAGAAGTGAGCAGAGAGACATGGGGATCTCATGCCACCAAGAAAGCAGGGCCAGGAGCAGAGTGCATCCTTTGGACCTGAGATTCCTGTGCTGAGATGCTCCCACACCAAGGGAAGACT
This sequence comes from Dugong dugon, assembly GCA_030035585.1. Classification (NCBI taxonomy): domain Eukaryota; kingdom Metazoa; phylum Chordata; class Mammalia; order Sirenia; family Dugongidae; genus Dugong; species Dugong dugon. Next base: position 106,338,836 of record CM057466.1, on the reverse strand, counting down.
GATGCATCACAAAGACCTTCCTCCAGAGCCGACAGAGAGAGAAAGCCCTCCCCTGGAGCCTGCGCCCTGAATTCGGACTTCTAGCCTACTGGACTGTGAGAGAATAAACTTCTCTTTGTTGAAGCCATCCACTTGTGGTATTTCTATTAAAGCAGCACTAGGATTACCAAGACATCATTTTTTGCAATGTTATCCATAATTTGTTATGATCCACACAGTCTAATGCCTCTGCATAGTCAATAATTTAACACAGGTAAACATCTTTCTGGTGTTCTCTGCTTTTAGCCAAGATCAATCTGGCATTAGCAGTGATAGCCCTCATTCTACATCCTCTTCTGAATCCAGCTTAAATTTCTGGCAGTTACCTGTTGATGTATTGCTGCAACTGTTTTTTTAGAATTATGTTCAGCAAAATTTTACTTGCGTGTGTATTAATGATATTGTTCAATAATTTCTGCTTTCTGTTGGATCATCCTTCTTTGGAATGGGCACAAATATGGATCTCTTCCAGTTGGTTGGCCAGATAGTTGTCTTCCAAATTTCTTGGCATAGATGATTGAGCTATTCCAGCACTGCATCCATTTATTGAAAGATATCAGTTGGTATTCTGTCAATTCCTGGAGCCTTGTTTTTCACCGATGCCTTCAGTACAGCTTGGACTTCTTCCTTCAGTATGGCTGGTTCTTGATCATATGCTACCTCCTGAAATGGTTGAATGTTGACCAATTCTTTCTGGTACAGTGACTCTGCATATTCCTTCCATCTTCTTTTGATGCTTCCTGCATAATTCAATATTTTGCCCATAGAATCCTTCAAAATTGCAACTCAAGACTTGAATTTTTTCTTCAGTTCTTTCAGCTTGAGAAACACCTAGCATATTTTTCCCTTTTGGTTTACTAATTCCAGGTATTTGCACATTTAATTTTAATATTTCCCTTTGGCTTCTCAAACTGTCCTTTGAAATCTTCAGTTCTTTTACTTCATCATTCCTTCCATTTACTTTAGCTACTCTAAGTTCAAGGGCAAGTTTAAGAGTCTCTTTTGACATCCAGTTTGATCTTTTCTTTCTTTCTTGACTTTTTAATGACCTTTTGCTTTCTTCACATATGATGTCTTTGATGTCATCCCACAACTTGTCAGGTTTTCGGTCATTAGTGTTCAAGGTGTCAAATCTCTTCTTGAAATGGTCTTTAAATTCTGTTGGAATATATTCAAAGACATATTTTGGCTCTTGTGGACTGTTATGATTTTCTTCAACTTCAACTTGAACTTACATATGAGCTACTGCTTGTTCTGCATTTGACCCTTGGCCTTGTTCTGACTGGTGATATTGAGCTTCTCATTGTCTCTTTCCACAGATGTAGTCGATTAGAATCCTATGTATTCAATTTGTTGAGGTCTATATGTATAATCACCATTAATGTTGTTGAAAAAAGATATTTCCCATGAATAAGTCACTGGACTTGCAAAATTCTATCATGCGATCTCTGGTATTGTTTCTATCACCAAGGCCATGTTTTCCAACTATCGATCATTCTTCTTTGTTTCCAACTTTTGCATTCCAATCACCAGTAATTATCAATACATTTTGATTGCATGTTTGATCAATTTCAGACTGTAGAAGTTGGTAAAAATCTTCAATTTCTTCATCTTTGATATTAGCGGTTGATGCATAAATTTGAATAGTAGTCATATTAAATGGTCTTCCTTGTAGTCTTATGGATATTATCCTCTCATTGACAATGTGGAACTTCAGGATAGATCTTGAAATGTTCTTTTTGACAAAGAATGTGATGCCATTTCTCTTCAATTTGTCATTCTCAGCATTAGTAGACCATATGATTGTCTAATTCAAAATGGTCAATACCAGTCCATTTCAGCTCACTAATGCCTGGGATATCTATCTTCCAATTTTCCTAGATTCATACTTCATACATTCCATGTTCCAATTACTAATGGAAGTTTTCAGCTGTTTCTTCTCATTTTAGCTGTGCCACATAAGCAAACGAAGGTCCCAAAAGCTTTACTCCATCCACATCATTAGGGTCAATTCTACTTTGAGGAGGTAGCTCTTCCCTGGTGGTATTTTGAGTGCCTTCCATTCTGAGGGGCTACTTTTCTGGCACTATATCAGACAATATTCTGTTGCTATTCATATGGTTTTCACTGGCCAATTTTTTCTGAAGTAAATTGCTAGGTCCTTCCTCCTAGTCTGTCTTAGTCTGGAAGCTCTGCTGAAACCTGTCCACCATAGGTGACCCTGCTGGTATTTGAAATACTGGTGGCATAACTTCCAGCATCACGGTAATGAGCAAGCCATCACAGTATGACAAACTGACAGCCAAGTGGTGGCTTTTCACTTCAGACTGTGAATATTCACTTCAGTTGAGGAATCATAGTGTGCTACAGGTAGTTTGATCTACTTTTAATCTTTAAACTGCTGAAAACGTTTCCAGTAACGCTTTAATTTCTTTTGCATATTGGCTTCGTATTTGAAAAGGTACAGGTTTGAAACTCGACATTCATAAATGGGTGTCGATTTTATAATACTCATGTTTACATTCTAGGACTGTGGCTGGTATCATACATTTCCTTTATCTTTTCTATTATCATTAATATAAAGTATATAGACACATATTTGAAGAAAAATATCTAAAAACCATGTAACCACTTATCTTTCAAATTCCCTCTCCATAACTATTCCCTAATAGGCCTCTTGTATTCTGGCCTCTTCCCCATTTCATCCCATTTTATACTCAACTGATGGAAGAATAGTCTCACCTGGGAAATCCTTCAAGTATCCCCAATTTTGTTTTTTCAATTAAGTGCAAACTTCTTAACCTGTTAGTTTAACATTCTATGATTTGTCTTCAATATTCTTTTAAACTTTTGTCCTATTGTTTCTCTTTACAAATCATCTAGTTTAGCCTAATTTTACTGTTGCTATTCCACAACACTCCCATGCTTGCCCCGGGGCACCCTGTCTCACATGGCTCCATAGCCCTCTCCCATCTCTGCAAATGTAGTTATTTCATCATTCAAGGCCATTTTAACACACCACTTCCTCTGTAAGCTTCTCTGATCTCCAGCACTTAAAATGTCCTATTCTACCATGGCATGGCACTCTAATCCATTACTTAACCTATTCATTATAGTTTGATACAAGTCCACTTGTATGTGTAGTGCAAGACAACACACCCAGCTCTACTATGCCATACCAGACTCCAAACACTCCAAACCTGTGCAGCACTCACAGGTTGTACACAATTTCTAGATAGCCAGGAGGCCATTAGGAAAACGGCTGCAACAACTGATATGGATTGCTCCATAAACATCACGTCCTTCCAATCAGAGCCTGAACACATGTTGACACATGGAAAGTAGCTTTTATTACTTACAAGAATCAGACAGCATACAATCAGAAAAGTTCCATAATTAGCTGTGCCCCCTCTAAAGCTGTCTGGGCAGAGATGACCACTCTTCCTTGGACACCCCATTTTATGTCATGGGTGAGGGGCTTAAATCGGGCTCTACCTACTGCTGGTCTCCCCCTGGCCAGGTAGGTCCACTTAGGTGGACTGTAAGCTTAAGCTACATGTGTCCCACCTGCACCACAGCTGAGGCGACTCAGACAACTTCCTCTCCCAGCATTTTATACCCCCAGGCTAAGCAAATAATATCTTCTTCACTTTGCTAACAAAAGTCCTATCCCATCATGACCCCTGACTTCCTGGGAGGTGGGGGGTTGTTAGCCCAGAATTAATCTTTCTAACCTTGCTAACAAACATCATGCCTCAGTGGGGCTGGGGGGGCGGGAGTTGTTCTGAGACCTAAAGATGCCATCAGGGAGAGGAAAGGAGAAAACCATGGCCACCTGGCTTGTCGAAGGACTTGCTCTCACATGTAGATTGTTTTATTAGATAAGAAGTGTCTCAAAAAACTCCCTGTGCCGTCCCGATCCCTTTGGAAACATTTATCACTCAATATTGTTTGATAAATGATTTTTCTCTTGCCCAAGTTTCATATCTGGCTACCAAAGCCCCAGGAAGAAATAGAGAGAATATCTTAGGTGGGGCATTTGAATGTTCTTGTAGTATTTGAGAATCATAAATAACTACTACATTACAGCTTATATCCATAGATAAGTGAAATATACATTTATTTCCTAATTCGCATACAGATTATAGTCCTTCAAATATAAAACTAAATATGTTCTGTCAATTTTTATCCAGTAAAGCACATCTGGTACTGAAGTTTTTAGAGAATGACCTCTAACATTTCTAACTCTTTTTTTGCATTTGAGAATCTGTAACATCTTGAATTTTTCATTTCTACTGCGCAGTTGGATATTTGCTTTTTTTTTTTTTATCATGTTTGCATATGAGGGTTCTGCATGAATTCTCACTTTTATATAGCTATGCTATCTCTTAGTATAAGTTATCTCTCCCTTATCAGCGGATATTAATATGAAGTTGAAGGTGCGAAATAAACAGTGTCTTCTCTAACACATTATTGAATACAGAAGTCATCCAAATTGCTGTTTGTACAACATCAGTAAAATATATGAAATTGCCACATCACAGTTGCTCTAAGTTGTTCGAGCTTTTTCAATGAAGAGCACTTGTTTATTAAAAATCAAAATAAAATCCTTGCAGTCTCTTTGAAAGAAGGAATGGCACAGAGAAGTAAGATAATCCTGTTTATTTTAAGAACAGCAATTTACTTTGGAGGCTTCTTCTTAAGCTCTTTCACACACCAAACCTTAGCACCATCCAGTTCAGCCAGAGACAGACTTTCTGGAGATACGGAGTAAAAATAAAATGACAGGTGTGCTTTTAAAATTAATTTGAGAGTGTCAGACAACATTTGCAAATGTAATATTAGGGAGTTTGTAATTCTAAACATGAAGAAAAAGCACTCCAGTGGAATAGGTTCAATAAATAAAATAGAAATATTTTCACAGTGTAAAATAGCAACAAAAATTTAGGAATAAGCACAAAAAAAGACTACATATTTTATTTCAGGCTATCATTTCTGCCTGATATGAACTTAATGTCTTATATCCTAAACATTGTAGATAACCATTGTGATTACCTCTTGGATATATTCAGAGAATATAAATATGAGACTCTTTCTGACATTCCTCAGGTAAGCACATGAGGAAAGAATTGAATACAGTAGGTCTCCTCCCTAGTGGCTAACATCAGCACAAAGAAAAACAAAACAAAACAAAAATACCAGAGAAGTCGTATGTTATGTGAACATTTAATAGAGGAAGAATAGTCAAATATTTGATAAACACTCAAGTGAAATCCTTCTTAATATTAACAAAAACATGAATTGTATATTACATCTTTTTTCAAAGTTCTCAGAAATATTTGTCAGTGATTCAAAAAGAATTTGATTCTCTTTCATTGAATCCATACATATAATGCTTCACGCTCATGATTTCAACCATGAATTTGAAGTATACAACCTAATTCCATCATCTAACATTTTGGTTTGCCCACCATTAATATCTTTCTTTAAGGAACTCTTGTGGCACAACAGTTAAGTGCTCAGTTGCTCACCGAAAGGTTGGCAGTTTGAACCCACCCAGCAGCTCTGGGATCTGCTTCCATAAAGATTACAGCCAAAATCGACTTAACTATTTCTGTTAAAAAAAGATAATGGTCACTTTGCAGCGTACTTTGGATGGAAGGAAAGTCTTTGGCAGAAAATAAAAGATGTGGTGTTAACTGACTACACTCTGAGCAAGCCTATGATCAAACAATAAAAATATTATGTGACTAATGGGCTTCAAACAAGAGTAAACATTTCAGTGCAAAATGTATCAGGGGTTAGCAGACCAGGAAAAATTGCACAGCCCTGTGAGGACCATTAAATAATAAATTTCTTAATTATAATAAAATTATAACACCAGATATGGAGTGATGATTAATTGGAAGTGTTTATCAGAATCCTTCTGTTATAATACTAATTACATTCTTTTTACTTAGGCTTAATGTAGTATAAATTAAATTTTGTACAGAAATTTCTCTGGAATTCAGCTTTGATCATTGGAAAATCATCTTACTGTAATCATCATACAAGGTAAAGAATGTAATTTTGAATATGAGCTTGAAGGCAAGGTAAATAAAGGTAAAATTTATTTTAATGTCATAGTCTAGTTTCCCAGGCCCAGTGTGGATAAGAGGTGTTAAGCAAAACCTCTTACAAAATTTTGTCTAAGTAAAAACAAAACCTGGCTAGATAAAGTACTCCTTACACTTCTATTCCCTCGCCTTTAACTCATTATGCTACTGTATGAAACAAAAGTTAAACATAATGATTGGTGTAACATTTCATACAATTTTAATTCAAATATTATGAAATCATGTTAGCTATCTATAGCTAATGTTTTTTTAGAGAATGGTCTAAATATGCTCATCATGTAGAATATGTGAATGTAAATCCATTTGCAAGGGCATTCACATCAATAGACAAATCATTCTGAGATAACCTCTGTAGGCTGTACTGTTACTGCTGAATTAATACAGCCAGAATTCTAGTGCTGACAAAGCAGATGTCTGACATGCAAATATTTGTCTTCTGTTGTTTTTATGCTTCTTGTCCACTCCAAATCAAGGTTTGATGAATATCTGCATTAGAATGCTAATTAGAGCTCACAAGTAGAAATAGGAAAGAAACCCAGGTAATGATGCCATAAAACAGCTCCCAGCCCCTTGTAAGTATGCATATATATATTTATTTGCTGGTTGTTTGGAATCGTTGCTGAGATATTTTGGTCTAATGAATGATCCTCGGCTTCCACAATCACTTAAGGATAAAAATTTAAATTTCGCTGTCTTAGGAATTTAATAGTTTCTAAATAAATCTTTTGAATTATAGTTTCAAGGCACTTTAAATTTAATTAGTAAATCTTTCTGTATGAGCTGAAGCTGTATCATTTTAACAGCTCTCTTAAGCCCCCTGAGTTTTCTCTTTAATCTTCTAAAATGATAAAGGAACTTGTTTTTCAAACAAGCTCTTGGCTCACCATCTCTTTCTTTTAAGAAAGGAGCAATTGCCCAGCCAATTATTAATATTATAGAAAAAGAAAAAAAATCAGTTCCTGTTATGAAAATGGACAATTAGAAGAATAGAACAGAAAATAGATTCCAAAACAAAAAGACATTCCAAATCATTAAGGAAAAATGGATTATTCACTTAATGGGAGGAACTAGATACGCCAATTGAAAAAAAAATTAGAGCCCTACCTCATACTCTCATTTAAAAAACGAAAAATAATGGTTTAAGGATCTAAACATGGAAAACAAATCTATAAACGACTGGGAAAACAGTCATATGAGAAAGCCACCTTGGAAACGGATCCTGCAGATGAAGTCAAGCCTTCAGATGACGGTAGCCCCAGCCAAGAGACTAACTATAGTCTCAGTAGAGACCCTGACACAGAACCACTGCTAACCTGATCCAGAACTCCTGACCCACAGAAACTGTGAGATAACATGTTTGTTGGATTCATCTGCAAACATCAGTGCTGATACTTCATGTGCAAATGGTTAACTATAACACTGAGTTTAACAAAATTTATTTCCCCATTCTTTTGTATGACTTTCTGTTATCCTTAATTTTTAGAATTTAAACACTTTTTCAATAAATAGTAGACTCTTTGGCTTTTTGATATTCTATATGCATTTTCAAACGAACACGTGAAAGTTAAAGAAACCACCATACCGCCAACACCTTGTTAGGAATTAAATGATTGCTTTACATTTATATAATCAGTTGGGAGAAATGAAACCCATACGATTTTGCATCTTACTCATTATGAATATGGTATATTCCTATTTAGCATAAACTGAGCAGTAAAGGGGCTAAAGAGAATATTTTAAGCTAGTTGTTCTCAACTATAGCTATATATTAAAATCACCTGGGGAGTTAATAAATACTCATGCCTCAACCACTTCTCCAAAGATGCTGATTTAACTGGTCTGTATTGAAACTGAGTCATTGCTTTGCTTAAAATCTCCCCAGGTGATTCTAACATTGTAGCCAAGTTCAGGAACTACCCATCTAAGCCAATCATATGATTGCAAACAGGTGATCTATAAAAAGACACGCATCCTAGTCTTTTCATTGGTACATAACTGTCACATTCAATACTGTCATGTTGAACATCAGCAGATATTACAGAGTATTTTGGATAAAAGAATTACCCATAATTTTATCATAAGAATTCTAGTCTTTTAATTGGTACGTACCTATCAATGTTCAATACTGCTCACATCCCAGCAAAAATCTTCCTGCTTGTCATTCAAAAGATACTGCGTTTTAGCAAAATGTAGTATCTGGCAAATTATAATATATCAAAGTTAAACAGTAAACTAATAATCATCAGTTAGCTCCTATTATAATCCATTCTTGTTTTACTCTAAAAGAAAAAATATATATAAAAATGAATGCAGAAGGTTCATTAATCTATTCAGAACACATTAATTTGGTATTTTTTATGTCCCAAAACCAAAACCCAAACCCACTGCCATCGAGTTGATTCCGACTCATAGCAACCCTATGGGACACAGTAGCGTTTCCAAGGAGTGACTGGTGGATTCAAACTTCCAACCTTTTGGTTAGTAGCCTTAGCACTTAACCACTACACCACTGGGGTTTCCCTTATGTCCCAGGTACTGTTCTAATCCCTGGGGATCTAGCAGTAAACAAAACAACATCCTTGACTTCATGGAGCTTACATTTCAGGAGTGTGAGCTTGTGTTCTAGTTTATTAAGAAATAAATGCATGTTTAAGATAATATTAATGATGTATAAAAGTAAAGCAGAGTAGGAGGATAAAGTGTTCTACAGAATGTTGGTTTAAGCAGGGTAATCAGGAAAATCTTCAATGATGAACTATTTGAATACAAATATGAAATTGTTCACAATGATTAAAAATTGCATAATTTTAATATAATGCTTTACATCTAACCACCATGCTTTTATTAAAGTGAACAAATGGATTAAAAAAAAAAATTGCCATCGAGTCGACTCCAGATTAGGTGCATTAAATCTCACTGTGACATATCAGTAAATTTAGCAGCAAGGCTGGATTACCCAATAAGCAAGGTATGCACGCACTTACTTGTATGTACTTACTAATCTGTAGTGAACAATTTCGTGAAATTGTAGCGAACAATTTCATACCTGGTTTAATATAAACCAATGCATACGTACCTTGCTTACTGGTTATCCACCCCTGCTTAGCAGTCACAGCTGTTAGAGTTAAAGGTAAAAATAAATCTACATCCTTAGAGGTAACTCAAGCATACCCCTCTCTAAAAACTATGAATTTACCTTCCTTAGAAATAAACTTGGAATGTTTTGCCGATTTATTATCATACATTTGGTTTTACTCACCCAGATCCACTTGAGCTGAATGAACTGATTTAGACTAGGAAAATAACATATCCTGAATTGCAAGTATTGTAATTGCATACGAATATAAGAATATGCCTCGGCATACCAAGAAAAAGCTATATGACTGAAATTATGTAATAGACACCGCCCTGTAGGGAGAAAGAAAAAAAAATGACAAACTCAAACAAAGTGGAAAATATTTTCTGTGTTAAATAAAACAAGGTAATAGTTTTCTGATTCTTGGTTGTTTGCATCTCGGCCGGGAGAGTCACAGTTCAGTGGCTGTGGTAGCAGTGCAAACAGTAGGAGGCACAAAGTACACGTTCAGCTTAGAACACGGAGTGTGAGGAAACCAAAACACCCTCTCTTTAGTAAATGAAGGAAACAAAACATAATGAGTTAACTGTTTTCCTTATGAATTTAAGACTTTGAAAGTTTGTTTTTGAATGTTTATATGAGGTGTTGTACAGGTGAAGCTGCTATAACAAAGAGATCACGGAAAAAAGTGGATAAAGCATAATGGAATTTTTTCTTTTACATAATTGTCTAACGTAGGTAGACCAGGGGTTGTAGAGTGACTCTACCTCCTCCACACATGGCTTCTGTCTCTTAGCTCAGTATAGATGCTCCAGTTCTTTCAATCCCCCAGGGAAAACAGAAAGTGACCAAGGGGTTCATACCCAATCTGTTTAAAGCCAAGAACTTTTAAGTGGAATATATGGTTTCTACTCACATCCTATTGACTTAAACTTAATCCAAGGCCACACCTAATTCCTAGTATGGTCAGAAAATGTAGTCTTCAGGTGACTGGCCAAGTGTTTAACTATATGTTCTTTATTAATTTTTATTATTAATTACCAAGAAGATAATTCAGTAGAACTAAAGACTATTTTGGATAAAAGAATTACCCACAATTCTATCATAAGAATTCTAGTCTTTTCATTGGTACATACCTGTCATGTTCAATACTGAATCATTTGTAAATATTTATATCATTAAAATCAAAGTTTATTATCTCTCCTAGATATGTGGACAAAAAATATCATGAAAAATGCCATGATTGTTCATTCAAGCATTTCTTGCAATAGTAGGGAAAAAAATGGAACCAACCCAGACAGCCATCAATTGAAGAATATATATACATAGAATAAGCGATTTAGTTACATATGGGTTAAAATGGGTGGGAAAATATATAAATAATACATTTATATATAATTATATAAATATAAGTGTATGTTTTGTATATATCATTTATAATTACACAAATGCACTATGAGGAATACTTAAAAAACATGATTTGAGTAAACATTAAGTTTCAGCAACATCTTATAATACAGTTTATGTAAATTTTTAAAACAGTGAAAAATAAACTGTAATATTGTTTGTGAATAATATAATAAATGGAATGGAATTATCTAGACTCAGGAGAGAAATAGTCCCTAGACAGTGAAGGGGGAAGGGACTGGGAGTGTTAATCCAAGGGGAATTTAGCCCATTACGTACTGATTTACTTCTTCCAAACTTTCTAGAAGCAATATGATAAAATGTTAATCCCAGGTAGTGGAATTTGGATGGTTGTCACAATAGTATTTGAATGTCTCATGGGTTTAAAATAGTTTTTCTCGAATTGGTTACAAAGCAATAAATTCTGTTTAAATACATTATTTATTTGGACCCCTTACAACTAAAAACAAATTAGTAGGGATTGCCCATGATTGATTTTTTATGGGAATTCTGGAAGAGAAATAATTCAGAGGTGATGAGATTTCTTACCTGAGTTTACTGGAAGAATAGCAGTGTTATTTACAGAAATAACAAAAACTTAGACAAGTCAAGTTATAAACCAAAACCGAAAACCAAACCCATTGCAGTTGAGTCCGTTCTGACTCAGTGACCCCATAGGACACAGTAGAATTGCCCCATGGGGTTTCCAAGGCTGTAATCTTTACTGAAAGATGGCCACATCTTTCTCCTATGGAGTGGTTGGTGGGTTCGAACCCACCAACCACTCAGTTAGCAGCCAAGTGCTTAACCACTCTGCTACCAGAGTTCCTTAAGTCAAGTCATACAAGGTGTTGAATTGATTACACCTGAAACTGATTTGAAATTCAAGAGAAATGCCAAATTAGATCATGTCAGAATTGGAGAAATGATGTTTTAAAAACTGTACACACATACACACACACACTTCAAACCATACATACAGTTTAAAAGTATATAAACCAAAAATCCATTGCCATTGAGTCAACTCTGACTCGGAGCAACCCTAAAAGTCAGTAGAACTGCCCCATACAATTGCCAAGGAGTGGCTGGTGGATTTGAACTGCTGTCCTTTGGTTAGCAGTTGGAGCTCTTAACCACTGCACCACCAATTTTAAAACATAGATATACAGTTTACATATATAACATATATATATACTTTTAAACATGTATCATTATATATACATTACATATATATATATATATATATATATATACACATGACACTAGAAATGAGTTATTTGTATTATTATTTACTTTATTTTTCTTTAAAAATTTGACTTGTATAACCCAGATTTTTGGAAATAGGAACACTGCAATGCCAGGGACTGACAAATATAAATCCTTATAGAAAATTTTAAGAATTTTAAAATAAATTTCTTTTCAATAGAACCATTTCAATATTTTTGTTCTGCTTATTGAACATCACGGATTACACCATACTAGAGAAAATGAGTGAGGAAAATTTATCTTCCATGAAGCATAGATACAGATGAAGATACTATGCAACGTTTATATTATCCCTTTCCTGCTTTAGATTATCAAAATAGTTTCCTTCAATAAACTAAAGATTCCGTCCATAAACAGAATTCTTAAATAATTTATCTATAATAAAACATTATAACTACCTAATACATGGAAGTGAAATCAGATTATTTAACATGGTAGAATTTAATTCCTTACATTTTATTTAAGAGGTAATAAATGATTTCTATGCCAGTTATATCAAATAACATAAAAGCTTTTAGCTGGGGTTTTGTTTTTATATTTTGGTCTTTTTGTTGTTGCTGCTGTTGTCTTTATAAAAATCTAAACACCAGTAATGAGACTCCACGTGGAAACTTGTCTATATTGACTTTTGAAGATATTTATTAACAGTCTCCTGGAGACAAATCCAGAGGTTGGATTTTCTAATAATTGTATCTACCCATGCTATTGATTATTGTTAAACAACATGAGCAATTTGTTACTTTCTCCCAAAGAAAGATAAGATAGAGTTCCTATGCTGACACTCTAACCAGTTAATTTATTACTATAACTGATCACTGATGAGAAGACTGAGTTCACATTAAAAAAAATCTGAATATTAGTCGCATTTAAAAATTAATTGCATTTCTTGCATGTTGTTGTTAGGTGCCATCCAGTCAGTTCTGACTCATAGTAACCCCATGTACAACCGAATGAAACACTGCCCTGTACTGCGCCATCCTCACAATTGTTGCCGCCCATCATTGCAGCCACTGTGTAAATCCATCCCGTTGAGGGTCTTCCTCTTTTTTGCTGATCCTCTACTTTACCAAGCATGATGTCCTTCTCCAGGGACTAATCTCTCCTAATAATATTTCCAAAGTATGTGAAACAAAGTTTCTCCATCCTTGTTTCTAAGGAGCATTCTGTTGTACTTCTTCCAAGACATGTTTGTTCATTCTTTTGGCAGTCCATGGTATATTCAATATTCTTCTCCAACACCATAATTCAAAGGAATCAATTCTTCTTCTGTCTTCCTTATTTATTGTCCAGCTTTCTCATGCATATGAGGCAATTGAAAATACCATAGCTTGGGTCAGGCGCACCTTAGTCCTTAAAGTGACATCTTTGTTTTTTAACACATCAAAGGGTCTTTTGCAGCAGATTTGCCCAATGCAATACGTCACCTGATTTCTTGACTGCTGCTTCCATGGGCATTCATTGTGGATCCAAGTAAAATGAAATCCTTGAAAACTTCAATCTTTTCTCTGCTTATCATGACGTTGCTTATTGGTCCAGTTGTGAGGATTTTTGTTTTCTTTATGTTGAGGTGCGATCCATACAGAAGGTCGTAATCTTTGATCTTCATCAGTAAGTGCTTCTAGTCCTCTTCATTTTCAGCAAGCAAGGTTGTGACTACATATCGTAAGTTGTTAATGAGTCTTCCTCCAATACTGATGCCACATTCCTCTTCATATAGTCCGACTTCTAGGATTATTTGCTCAGCACACAGATTGAATAAGTATGGTGAAAGGATACAACCCTGATGCATAGCTTTCCTGACTTTAACCCCCCGCCCCAAGTACCCCCTTCTTCTGTTGGAATGACTGCCTCTTGGTCTATGTACAGGTTCCTCATGAGCACAATTAGGTGTTCTGGAATTCCCATTCTTCACAATGTTATCCATAATTTGTTAGTATCCACACAGTCAAATGCCTTTGCATAGTCAATAAAACACAGGTAAACATCTTTCTGGTATTCTCTGCTTTCAGCCAAGATCCATCTGACATCACCAATGATATCCCTCATTCCATGGCATCCTCTTCTGAGTCTGGCTTGAATTTCTGGCAGTTCCCTGTTGATGTACTACTGCAACTGCTTTTGAATGATCTTCAGCAAAATTTTACTTGTGTGTGATATTAATATTGTTTGATAATTTCCACATTCAGTTGGATCACTTCTCTTTGGAATGGGCACCAATATAGATCTCTTCAAGTCAGTTGGCCAGGTAGCTCTCGCCCAAATTTCTTGGCATAGACAAGCGAGCACTTCCAGTGCTGCATCTGTTTGTAGAAACATCCCAATTGGTATTCTGTCAATTCCTGGAGCCTTGTTCTTTGCCAATGCCTTCAGTGAAGTGTGGACTTCTTCCTTCAGTTTCATCAGTTCTTGATCATATGCTACTTCTTGAAATGATTGAATGTCGACCAATTCTTTTTTGTACGGTGACTGTGTATTCCTTCCATCTTCTTTTGATGCTTCCTGTGTCATTTAATATTTTGCCCATAGAATCTTTCAATATTGCAAGTCGAGGCTTGAATTTTTACTTCAGTTCTTTCAGCTTGAGAAATGCTGAGCATGTTCTTCCCTTTTGGTTTTTTAACTTCAGGTCTTTGGACATTTCATTACAGTACTTTATGTTGTCTTCTCGAGCGGCCGTTTGAAATCTTCTGTTCAGCTCTTTTACTTTATCACTTCTTCCTTTTGCTTTAGCTACTCTATGTTCAAGAGCAACTTTCAGAGTCTCTTCTGACATCCATTTTGGCCTTTTCTTTTTTTTCTGTCTTGTTAACGACCTCTTGCTTTCTTCATGTATGATGTCCTTGATGTCATTCCACAACTCGTCTGGTCTTCAGTCTTAGTGTTTAATGGGTCAAATCTGTTCTTGAGATTGTATTTAAACTCAGGTGGGATATAGTACTTTGGCTCTCGCAGACTTGTAATTTTATTCAGCTTCAACTTGAACTTGCATATGAGCTATTGATGGTCTGTTCCACAGTTGGCCCTTGGCCTTGTTCTGACTGATGATATTGAATTTTCCATTGTCTCTTTCCACAGAGGTAGTCAATTTGATTCCTGTGTATTCCATCTAGTTAGGGCCACATGATTAGTTGCTGTTTATGTTGTTGAAAAAAGGTATTTGCAATGAAGAAGTCGTTGGTCTTGCAAAATTCCTTCATGCAGCCTCTGGAGTCATTTTCATCATCAAGGCCATATTTTCCAACTACTGATCTTTCTTCTGTGTTTCCAACATTTGCATTCCAATCACCAGTAATTATCAATGCATCTTGATTGCATGTTTTATCAGTTTCGGACTGTAGAAGTTGATAATTTCTTGCATAGATATTGATATTAGTAGCCTAAGATACTAGGTCTTTAAATCAAGAATTGTAAAGGTACAAATAATTTTAATATTGTATTGCAGACTGCCTCAGTCATATGAAACAAATCTTAAATATGCTGTTATATGAACTCTGGAAAAAGTCATTTAAATCTTGTTCCATCTACTTTCTGTTTAGGGGAGATTTCTTACAGATATTGAAATTATATTGTATCTATTTGAACTGTATCTTAGAGGGCACTGTTTTTTGTTTGCTTATTTTTAAAATGTGTTTATAGGATGTCACCCCATTCTCCTTACTGCTAACTATTTCTGAATCCAAGGATCTCTGTGTGAAATATTGCAAAGCCTCAGATACTTTATATGAGGTGGGGTTGAGGGAGCATTTTCTAGAAGAGATTTTCCAGACATGGTCTGATAGGTGATGATGTGAGGCTGACTGCAAATAAGTCTCATAATGTTAGGAAGTAACAAAGAGAAATTTAAGCATCACTTCAATCAAGTTAATTTAGTAATAAAAATTTCATAAGAAGTTAGTGACCTGGAAAGGAGTATAATTGGTAGATGCAGTATAGAATTTAATGTAGCTTTTGACTTGATAACCTGAACTAATGTCAACAAGGGAATGCATGAGTTAGATCCAATGCTTATTACAAAATCTAAAAGGATATTTAACCCATTTCCATTTATTTTTACTCTGTCATGGAATTAAAACCCTAAG
Organism: Dugong dugon; assembly: GCA_030035585.1. Lineage (NCBI taxonomy): Eukaryota > Metazoa > Chordata > Mammalia > Sirenia > Dugongidae > Dugong > Dugong dugon. The sequence goes on along the minus strand of CM057466.1, from coordinate 106,322,853 downwards.
CCAAGAAGGTTAAACAGATTTTTTTTCTCATGTTTTTTAAAGGGTAGAGAGTAAATGAAAATTAAAATGAATCATGCATAATTTATTATCTTTCTCGGGGGATTGAATTAATTAAGACCAACCTTGTGGCTTCCTCATTATAAGTTAGATTTTTTTGATTCAAATGTATGTAGTATATCAAACAAAGCAAAACTCAGTTTACCCTATCTGCCAGTATTTTATTTTTGTTTGCCAATCATTGGTATCCTACTCAGATCATGACTCCAATATATCTGATAACCTTTCTTTAAAGAATATGAGAAATAAAAAATTTAACAACTGTATATGTCTAAGTATTTGTAGAAAAAAAATAACGGGGTGCAAAAATGCAAATAACTAAAAAAAAGGCAAAATCTATACAAAAATAGCTCACATTTTATATTAATATCATACAAGATAAATTGTATAGGGAAAATAACTATCAGAGATGAAGAGGTTTACTCTCCAATAATAAATTATTTAATTCAAGTAGACATAAGACATTACCAATTTTATTCTAGCCTAGACATTAAAGCAAGTCTGAAAACTATAAAATATTGAAATCAGATAGTCCCAATTCTCAAGCCACATGTACTTTAGTCAGAAATTAATAATCAAATGATAGTAGAAAAATCAAAGATATTTCTAAAGAATCCTTTATTCAAAGTGAGTCATTCAGGAAATTAGAAATTATTTTTAACAGGATCACAGCAAAAATACACATCAAAACATATGGGATACAGCTAAAATTATACTTAAAGGTAAACTTACAGACTTTCATGCTTATATTTGGGAAAAAAGGCTAAAAATCAATGAAATAATCACCCATCAGGAAGAGTTTGAAAACTACAACAAAATAACATAAAAGTGTTATGCGGAAAGAAATAATGATTTGAACAGGAATTATTGAATTATAAGACAAATACAAGGTAATCTATATAAAAATAAAAACTATTTCTTTGTTTTAAAAAATGATAACATTGACCACCCTTTTTTTAGACTGAGCACAAAAATAACAGAAACTTAAAACTATTGGGAATGACAAAGGATATAATTCTATGCTCAGATATGAAATGAAAAGTTAAGTGCATATTTTGAACCCATTTAAGCCAATAAATATGAAAATTTAGATAAAAATGTAAAAACTCCTGGTAAAACTGACTAAAAGAGAAATAGAAAACCTGAATTACAACTAAAGGCCAGATTTAGTTAGTGTTCAATAATCTTTCCACATCAAAAATTGTAGGCACAGTTGGATTCACTGGTGAGTACTACCAGATATCTGAGTAACAAATAAGTCCAATCATATAAAAATATTTCTAAAATATTAAAAATAAATATAAAGAGTGAAAACATATTTTTGAGGCCAATCAGCACTTTAAAGAAACTTAACAAGGATAGTAAATAAAAAAAAGGAAAATTACAAAGCCAATAAATTTCGTGAACATTCATATAAAAATCCTAAGCAAATATTAGGAAGTAAAGAGAAAAATATAAGAAGGATAATTCTCCATAACCAAGTTGGGCTTAAAAAATTTTATTCAAAATTAATGTAATTTTCTACCATGCAGTTAAGAAAAAAATTACATTATCATTTCAATACATGCAATGGAATGTTTATACAGAAAATACAGTTTGAGTATGCTGTTCACTTAGAGCAAATTTTATAGTGATGAGTTATTTTTAGCCATAATATGAGAAATCTTATTGGAACCCTACCTCCATCTCCCAGTTTTATCTTTAGGTGACTGAGAAGGTACAGAGAAGGGTCAAGAGCAATTTTTAAGTTACAACAATAAAATCAAAACTTGTGGTTACTTCTACCCTCTTCACCAGCCAATTCCCATTTTTCTTTTTATCAAGAGATTCTAGTTTTATCAAGATTTTCCGTAAAAATTCTCCTGTTTCCATGAAGTATTATAGCTGGGTAATCTAATCTACCATAGGGTGAAAAATGAAATGATCACTTTGGTGATTTTATAACTATGGTGATTTTATAAATGGTTTTATTAGCATCCCTAATCCCCCAATTTTGTCGCTTTACTTATCCCTATCAAACATTTACAAAACTGAGAATATTAAGGAAAATTGAACATGAATAAACAACTCTCACTAAGGATTATTTGTTGACAGGGTTTTCAGAATTTTTGAAATGTTTTACTTCTTAAGCCTTAATAACTTTCTAGTTGGTGAGATTTCTGACAAGACAAAGTTACAAAGGTGTGTTTGCCTGTGATTAAAAGTTGAAATATTTGCAAATAAATGTCTTTCATTTTACCTGACTTCTCTAACATATAGTCCCATCCTCTATCCACAATTTTAAAAATAAACAAAATAATTATCCCCTAGATTCAGTTTTTGTTGCCCTGGTGGCATAGTGGTTGGGAACTCGGCTGCTTTAAATCCACCAGCCACTCCTTGGAAACCCTATGGGGCAGTTCTACTCTGTCCTATAGGATCGCTATGAGCCAGAATCAACCTGATAGCCATGATTTTTTGCCAGTTTGTTTTAGATTAGTTTTTAATGATTTGCATGTGAAATATTTTGACTTAACGTATCTTTATAATGTCACATCAGCTTAATGACCATCTTTTCTCTATAAAAGTGGACTAGACTCGGTTTTTCTTCCTTTTAAAACATGTTTTATGTGTCCATTTGGAAAACAATTTAATTGGTAATTACGTATTAATATTTAAAACGTTGAGAGGTGTACCACTGAGGGTTAGAACATGGTTTTAATTTTAAACAAGGATTTTCATATCTACTCTTGAGAAAAAGAAGTATTTACTGACTTATTTTTGATATGAGGAAATGAAATTACTTTGAAAAATCAGCATGCACTATTTATGCAATATTCTTTACCAAGAATTGTTATCATTGTTGACAAAGACATATTCAAATATATAGTGGATTATTGATCTCTGAAGTTTGAATTAGGTGCAAAATGCCAGATGAGGTTCATATAACATGTCACTATTAATTAGGTAGGTAATTCCTGCTGAGAAGCTTATTGTAGGCAAAATAAATGGTTTTCATTAACTAGCAATTAACCTGGTTACATTATGAAGGTCAAAAATTAGTCTACGGAATACAACATGTTACTTGCAGGTTTCAAAAAATAAATGTATCCATCTAAATACTCTCTGAATAATATAAGTAATGAGAGAGGCAGAATCACAGTAGGTGAATAAACAATAACAACAAATCCCAAACAGAAGAGAGTTACAGGTGGTACATAAGCAGAGGAAAATAAACTTTTATTGACCACTCACTGTGTGTCAGATATTATCATTTACAGTATCTAATTTAGTTGTCTTTACCACTGTAAAATGTGATAATATTATTGCCAAGTTAAATTCAAAGAATCAGAGGCTCAGAGATGTTAAATAACTTTTCCTAAGTCACAACTAATATAAGGCATAGCTGGGAAATGACCCCACATCTATCCTCTGGCTGCCAAATTTGCACTGTCCTAGTAGCAGGAAAAAGTCTTTATTTTAAAAAAAGGAAATAGAGGCAAAGACTGGCATATGGGTACTTAAATAATAAATTAATGAATAAGTGAGTAATGCCTGTAGTCATATGTTAATAAACAAGCATACATTTTCACAAGTAATTTGACTCATAATTCTACATACACGATTTTAAGTAGTTGACACAGCAAGTGGTGGGGAAAAGAAAGGAAATGATGAGATAGCAGAAATGAGAGTCAAACCTATCATATTGTAACTAATATTAGAAAAAGGTCATTGGAATTTTAATAAGGATTGCATTAAATCTGTAGATCAGTTTGGATAGTACTGACATTTTAACAATATTCAGTCTTCCAACTCATGAATGTGGAATGTCTTTTCATTAATTTTAGGTTTCCTTAATTTGTTTTAGCAAGATTTTATAGTTTCAGTGTACAAGTCTTCCATCCCCTTGGTTGAATTTATTTCTAAGTATTTTGTTCTTTTGGATGGTGTTGTAAATGGAATGGTTTTCTTAGTTCCCTTTTTGATTGTTCATTGCTAGTATATAGAAGTACATCGGATTTTTATCTAGCAATATTGTAATCCTGCAACACTGCTGAGTATGTTTGTTAACTCTGATATTTTTTATGTGGATTCTTTTGATTTTTCTATATGTAAGATCATGCCATCTGCAAATAGTAATCATTTTCCTTTTTCCTTTCTGATTTGGATGGCTTTTCTTTCTTTTGCTTGCCTAATTGCTCTGTCTAGAACATCCAGTACAATGTTGACTAGAAGCGGCCAAAGCAGGCATTTTTGTCTTGTTCCTAATCTTATGGGAAAAGCTTTCAGTCTTTCATCATTGAATAGTATGTTACCCGTCGGTTTTTCATAAATGGCCTTTATCAGGTTGATGAAGCTTCCTCCTATTCCTAGTTTGTTAAGTGTTTTTTAATCATGAAAGTTTGTTGGATTTTGTCAAACACATTTTATGCATCACATGAGATGATCATGTCATCTGTTCGTTTACTTTCCTTTGTTCTATTAAAGGGGTATATTATTGGATTCATTCATTTTTGTATGTTGAACCACCCTTGCATTTGGGGACAAATCCCACTTGATCATGGTATGTAATCTGCTTAATGTGTTGCTGAATTCTGTTTGCTAGTATTTTGTTGAGGATTTTTGCATCTATATTTACATGGGATGTTGGTCAGCAGATTTCTTTTCTTGTGATACCTTTATCTGGCTTGGATATCAGGGTAACGCTGGCCTCGTAGAATGAGTTAGGAAGTGTTCTCTCCTCTTCTATATCTTGGAAGAATTTGAGAAGGATTGGTGTTAATTATGCTTTAAATGTTTGATAGAATTAATCTCTGAAGCCATCTGGTCCTGAGTTTTTCTTTATTGGGAGGTTTTTGATTAGTCAATCTCTTATTATAGACCTATTCAGATTTTCTGTTTCTTATAGAGTAGTTTTGGTAGTTTATGTGTCTTAGGAATTTGTCCATTTCATCTAGATTATCTAATTTGTTGATACTCATTTGCTCATAATATTCTCTTATAATTATTTTTATTTCTGTAAGTTCGGTAGTAATGACCCCATTTTCTCTTCTGAGTTTAGTATTTTGAGTATTCTCTCTTTCTTTTTTTCCTTAGTCAATCTAGCTTCCTCGTCTTCATTTTCTGCTTTCATGGAATCTCCACAGGTGTTTTTGTTACTTATTTTAACTTTAAACAGAGATGTTTGTTGCTTTTCTGTTCTGGAAAGAAAGAGGGAAAATGTGACTAAGAGACTTCATGATCAAAATCTAAAATAAACCAAAAAGTTCTAAAGTAACCAAAACAGCTAGGAACACTTTATTCTTCAAGAAGTAATTACCATTCTAATGGGAATTAGGTTTCAGACAAATTCTTCCAACCATGTACATTCCTGGATAATTTGACTCTTGGAAAATTTCCTCCTTCTTAAAAGAGAAGGTTTTGATTACCTTCTGTCCAGTCAAACATATCCTTGGCTTCACTTCATCTAGGCTGATTGAGTGTCGTTTTATCTCCCCTGCGCTTACACATTTTCCTCATGGCTGTCTTTTCATAAAGTGGCAGATAATCATATCTAACTTATAACAGTTTTGTGTTATAAGGTATTTAAACTCCTTAGAATTACTATACAAACAACTCTATTTTTTGCAGATGGCTCAGACTTAAGAGGTTTTATACAAGGAATGTTTTCTCCTTCACACCTCTTAGATTCTTGAGTTCAGTTTTTAAGACCTCCATTGAAACAATCACTCTATATTTTGTGGTATAGTTTGTGAACACATTCCCTCATTAAAAAGGTAGTCCAATAAATTCCCAGAATTCACTGTGAAATGCAGGTTGAGTCAAGCACTATAATATCAGAGTTCAGCTTGCTGTTGTTCAGAGTTGTCATTGTCTGTGTATGCAAACGACATCTAACTACTTTTTTTTTTGTAAATTTATCTTTCTTCTAGGCTATGATCTTTTCTGAAGCAGCATTTAGTCTATGCCTAAGGTGTAGTAGTTACCCAAAAAATGTTTATGAAAAGAATAAATGACTTGACTTGGTTAATAATTTAAATGTATAAATTAGTCTTTTATTGGAAAATATAGACACAATGGTACCCTAAAATCATTAAATTACAAAAAGAAAGTTATGCTTATGAGAATTTATGCATGTTTTACACTAATACTTTTTTAATAATGAGTAGAGCTGATGTGCTGAGTAAATTACATACTATCTGCCCCTAAAAGACTGGAAATCACTGTTTTCTGTAATTCAATACAAATCATAGCTAATAGTGCTTAATTAAAACATCTAGTAGAGTCATCAAAGAGCGTTCTAGAAAACTTTATGAAAGCTTTAGTTTGCATTTCCATTAATATTTAAACTCGTACAAATCAATTGCAGGTGCTGGCGTGGAAATGCATTTCAAAGCAGCGCAGCTCAGCTTCCAAGGCAACAGAACCTCAAATACGCAGCACTAATCATCCTTTTCTTCTATGTCCTTAAGAGATGCAGAAAATTAGGGTATTAAAAGGAAAACATCCAACTGGAAACGCTGCATAAAAATGATACATCCTAAATCCTGGACTATGTTTTCCCTGAGCTACATATAATCAATCTACATATTTAAAAGCAATTTTTATTTGTTGTTTTTTTCTTGTTTTGTTTTCCAGTCTTCCTTTTCTCTTTGAGACAATCCTGTTCTAACGGTAACGACTGGGTTATTTTTAACAATAGCTGTACCTTTCTGTTTTAAAATTTCAGTATCAGAGTTAATGGACCCTCACAGCGGAGGATAAAGAAAATATATTTAGTGTCCCTGATTACTCAAAACACAAATTAATCCTAGTGACTATCAGTATGGAGCTCTTGAATAAATGAAAATAGCATATGCTATGTTAGAAAGACAATCATTCTTGAAATGGATAGCCATTCATTCTAAGTAATTGAACTTGTAGATTCAGTTATAGGAAAACAAAAATTAGGAATGTTATTGAAAATAATTCTGAGAGCAATCCTTTTTTTAAATTTCATATTCTTTTTTACAGGGAAGGTGTAATAATATAATGCTTTGAGTATTCAGGAGTCAGATTTCTGTCCCTTTCAACAATATGAAATATGGCAATTATCTTCTTTTTTTATTTTTATTGTACTTCAGGTGAAGGCTTACAGAACAAATAGTTTCTCATGAAAGAGTAGTACACATATTGTTCATTACATTGGTTAACATCCCCACAACATGTGAACCCTCTAACTTCTCAACCTTTTTTTTTTTTTTTTTGGTGAAAATACACATATAGCCAAAGATACACCAATTCAAAAATTTCTACATGCACAGTTCAGTGACATTGACTACACTCTTCCAATTGTGCAGTTATTCTCACTTAAGATGAAGGCTTACAGAACAAAATAGTTTCTCATTTAACACTTATTACAAAATGTTGCCCTATGACAATGGTTAACAATCTCACAACACATCAACAATATCCTTCCTCAACCTTGGGTTCCCTATCACCAGCTTCCTTGTCCCCTTCTGCCTTCTGGCCCTTGTCACTGGACTCCTGTACCTCATTAGTCTCATTTGGTTTTACGGGGCTGTCCACTCCCAGGCTGAACAGTGAACCTTGGAGATAACTTCACCACTGAGCTAAAAAGTTATCTGGGGGCCATACTCTCGGGGTTTCCCCAGTCTCCTTTAGGCCAGTAAATCTGGTCTTTTTTATGTGAGATAGAATTATGTTCTACATCCTTCTCCAGGTCTGTCCAGAACCCTCTGTTGTGATCCTGGTCAGAGCCATCAGTGGTGGTAGCCGGGCACCATCTAACTGTACTGGACTCAGTCCGGTGGAGGCCTTGGTAGCTGTGGGCAATTAGTCCTTTGGACTAATCTTTTCCTTGTATCCTGTTCTCTTCATTCTCCCTTGCTCCTGAAGGGATGAGACCAGTGGAGTATCTTAGATGGCCGCTCACAGGCTTTTAAGACCCCAGACACTATTCACCAAGGTAGAATGTAGAGCATAGTCTTTATAAACTGTGTTATGCCAATTGAGCTAGATGTTCCCCAAGACCATGGTCCCCACAGCCCTCTGCCCAGCAATTCAGTCCCTTAGGGAGTTTGGATGTGTCTATGGGGCTTCCATGACCTTTCCTTGTACTAGTTGTGCTAGTTTCCCCTGTATTGTGTACTGTCTCACCCTTCACCCAAGATACCACTTATCTATTGCCTATTTAGTATTTCCCCCCCACCCTTCCCATCCCTGGTAACCAACAAATATTGTTACATTCTGTGTGTGAACTTTTTCATGGGTTTTCACAATAGAGGTCTCATGCAATATTTGTCCATTTGTGATTGCCTTATTTCACTCAGCATAATGTCCTCCAGTTTCATCCATGTTAGGAGATGGTTCACAGATTCATTGTTGTTCTTTCTCGTTGCATAGTACTCCATTGTGTGTATGTACCATAGTTTGTTTATCCATTCATCTGTTGATGGGCACCTACGTTGTTTCCATCGTTTTGCTATTGTGAACAATGCTGCCATGAACATAGGTGTGCATATGTCTATTCGAGTGATGACTCTTATTTCTCTAGGATATATTCCTAGGAGTGGGATTGCTGGATCGAATGGTATGTCTATTTCTAGCTTTCTGAGGAAGCGCCATATCATTTTCCAAAATGATTGTATCATTTTGCATTCCCACCAGCAGTGCATAAGACTTCCAATCTCCCTGCAGCCCCTCCAACATTTGTTATTTCCAGTGTTTTGGTTTCATGCCAGTAATGGCGGGGTGAGATGGTATCTCATTGTGGTTTTAATTTGCATTTCTCTAATGGCTAGTGATTGCAAGCATTTCCTCATGTGTCTGTTGGCCATTTGAATGTCTTCTCTGGTGAAGTGTCTGTTCATTTCCTTTGCCCATTTTTTAACAGGATTATTTGTCTTTTTGTTGCAGAGGTGTTGGATTTTCTTGTAGAGTATGGAGATTAGACCTTTGTCTGACTTATACTGTCCAAAATTTTTTTCCTAGTCTGTAGGTTCTCTTTTTACTCTTTTGGTGAAGTCTTTTGAATAGCATAGGTGTTTGATTTTTAGAAGAGCCCAGTTATCTAGCTTGTCTGTTGGGGTTTGTGCATTGATGGTTATGGTTTGTGTCCTGTTAATGCCGTGTATTAAGGCCTGAAGTGTTGGTCCTATTTTTTCTTCTATGAACTTTAGAGTTTTAGGCTTTATATTCAGGTCTTTGATCCATTTTGAAGTAGTTTTTGTATATGGCGTGAGGTATGGGTCCTGTTTCATTTTTATGCAGATGGATATCCAGTTTTGCCAGCACCATTTGTTAAAAAGACTGTCTTTTCCCCATTTGATGGACTTTGGGCCCTTGTTGAGATCAGGTGACCGCAGGTGGATGGATTTACATCTGGGTTCTCAATTCTGTTCCATTGGTCAATGTATCTGTCATTGTACCAGTACCAGGATGTTTTGACTACTGTAGCTGTATAGTAGGTTCTGAAGTCAGGTAGTGTGAGTCCTCCAACTTTATTCTTCTTCTTCAGTAGTGCTTTACTTATTCAGGGCTTCTTCCCTTTCCATATAAAGGTAATGATTAGTTTTTCCATCTCTTTGAAGAATGTTGTTGGTATTTGGATCAGGATTGCATTGTATTTGTAAATTGCTTTGGGTAGAATTGACATTTTCACAATGTTGAGTCTGCCTATACATGAGCATGGTATCTTTTTCCATTTGTGTAGATCCCTTTGGGTTTCTTGCAGTAGTGTTTTGTAGTTTTCTTTGTCTAGGTCTTTGACATCCCTGGTCAGATTTATTCCTAAGTATTTTATCTTTTTAGGGGCTATTGAAAATGGTATTGTTTTCCTGATTTCCTTTTCTTCGTTCTCCTTATTGGTGTATAGGAATCCAACTGATTTTTGAATGTTTATCTTGTATCCTGCTACTCTACTGAATCATTCTATTAGTTCCAGTAGATTTCTCCTGGAGTCTTTAGGGTTTTCTGTGTATAGTATCATATCATCTGCAAATAGGGACAGTTTAACTTCTTCATTACCAATTTGGATGCCCTTTATTTCTTTTTCTTGCCTTATTGCTCTAGCTAGAACTTCCAGCACAGTGTTAAATAGGAGTGATGGTAAAGGGCATCCTTGCCTTGTTCCTGTTTTCAAGGGGAATGTTTTCAGCCTCTCTCCATTAAGAATGATGTTGGCAGTTGGTTTTGCATAAATGCCCTTTATTATGTTGAGAAATTCCCCTTCTATACCTATTTTATTGAGATTTTTTATCAGGAATGGGTGTTGGACTTCGTAAAATGCCTTTTCTGCATCAATTAAGATGATCATGTGATTCTTTTCTTTCCTTTTATTTATGTGGTGGATTACGTTGATTGATTTTCTAATGTTGAACCATCTTTGCATACCTGGTATGAATCCTACTTGGTCATGGTGTATTTTTTTTTTTGATATGATACTGAATTCTATTGGCTAGAATTTTGTTCAGAATTTTTGCATCTATATTTATGAGAGTTATTGGTCTGTAATTTTCTTTTTTTGTGACGTCTTTGCCTGGTTTTGTATCAGCGTTATGCTGGCTTCATAGAATGAATTTGGAAGTGTTGCTTCCTCTTCTATGCTCTGAAATAGCTTGAGTAGAACTGGTACAAGCTCTTCTGTAAATGTTTTGTAGAATTCTCCAGTGAAGCCATCTGGCCCAGGGCTTTTTTTGGTTGGGAGTTTTTTTAATTAGCTTTTCAATCTCTTCTCTTGTTATGGGTCTGTTCAGATTTTCAACATCACTTTGTTGTAGTTTGGGTAGGCTGTGTGTTTCTAGAAATTTATCCATTTCCTCTAGGTTTTCAAATTTGTTGGAGTATAGTTTTTCATAATATTCTGTTATAATCCTTTTTATTTCAGTTGGATCTGTTGTAATGTCCCCTAGTTCATTCCTTATTTGAGTTATTTGTGTCCTCTCCTGTTTTTCTTTTGTCAGTCTGGCCAGTGGTTTGTCGATTCTGTTGATTCTTTCAAAGAACCAACTTTTGGTTTTGTTGATTCTTTCTATTGTTTTTCTGTTCTCTATTTCATTGATTTCTGCTCTGATCTTTACTATTTCCTTTCTTCTGGTGTTTGTGGACTTTTTTTGCTCTTCACTTTCTATTTATTTGAGTTCTGTAGTTAATGTTTTGATTTTGTCCCTTTCTTCTTTTTTGATATGTGCATCTATTGCTATAAATTGTCCTCTGAGGACTGCCTTTGCTGTGTCCCAAAGGTTTTCGTATGGTGTGTTTTCATTCTCATTTGATTCTAGGAATTTTTGGATTCCATCTCTGATTTCTTCTATTACCCAGTGATGTGTAAGCAGGGTATTATTCATTTTCCATGTAGTTGATTTTTTTTCCTTGCTCTTTCTGTTGTTAATTTCTACCTTGATGGCATTGTGGTCAGAGAAGATACTTTGAATTATCTCAACGTTTTGGATCTTGTTGAGGATTGCTCTGTGGCCGAAGATGTGGTCTATTCTGGAGAACGTTCCATGTGCATTGGAAAAGAACGTGTACTTTGCAGTGGTTGGATGGAGTGTTCTATATATGTCTATGAGGTCAAGTTGTCTGATTGTGCCCTTTAGGTCTTCTGTATCTTTGCTCAGTTTCTTCTTAGTTATTCTGTCCTTTACTGAGAGTGGTGTGTTGAAGTCTCTTACTATTATTGCGGAACCGTCAATTTCTCTTTTCAGTGTTGTTACAGTTTATGTATTTTGGAGCCCTGTCATTGGGTGCGTGGATGTTTATTATGGTTATGTCTTCATGATGGATCGTCCTGTTAATCAGTATATAGTGTCCTTCTTTGTCTTTTGTGGTAGATTTTGTTTTAAAATCTATTTTATCTGAGATTAGAATTGCCACTCCTGCTCTTTTTTGGTAGTTGTTAGCTTGATATATTTTTTTCCAACCTTTGCCTTTTCATAAATTCACATCGTTGTTTCTAAGGCATGTCTCTTATAGACAGCATATTGATGGATCCTGTTTTCTTATCCATTCTGTCACTCTCCGTCTCTTTATGGGTGCATTGAGTCCATTTACATTCAGTGTAATTATTGATAGATGTGAGTTTGTTGCTGTCATTTTGTATTGCTTTTCTTTGCATTGCTGAAGTTTTGTTTCTTCTTCTTATGCTCTTGTGCTAAGTTACTTTTGTTTGTGGATTTTTTTTTCATTTCTTTTGTTTTTGTACGTTTTGTTTTTGATGAGACTTTGTTTTTCCTCTTTTTTTTTATGAGTATGTCTGTTAAATTTCTTTGTGGTTACCATGAATTTTACCCTTATTTTGCTAAGTTTGAAGCAGTCTACCATTACTTGGTATCGCCTTGGCTTCCTCTCTTTTAGAAGGTTCTATACCTATGCCGTTTATTCCCTCTTTTATTGTTTTGATGTTGTTGTCATTTACTGATTAACTGCTCTGATTCCCTGTTGTATATCTTTTGGTTTTGGATAGTCATTGAGAGTTCATTTCCTAGATTGGTATCTGGCTGGTACAATCTTGTGTTCTAGATTCTGCCTGTGAGCTGAAGCTGTTTGTCCTCAGATCGAGGAACTCCCTTAAATAATTCTTTTAAGTTTGGTTTGACTTTTACATATTCCCTTAATTTCTGTTTATCTGGAAAAGACCTAATTTCAACATCAAATTTGAACAAGAGTTTTGCAGGATATATTATTCTTGGCTGGCAATTTTTTTCTTTCAAGATTTTATATATGTCATCCCATTATGGCCTTTATCTTTAAAAAATATCCTGTGTAAAAAAATCCATGTATCTCTACCAGAGATATATAGACATGCCCACACACTGCACACATGATTCATTCACTTATTTAGTCATTCAATAAACAGCTATTGAATGCCTCCTCTGTTCCAATGATTATTATAGTTACTGAGCAAGAACAGACAGTGCCCTGCTTTCACAGAGTTTACATTCTGGTGAGCAAGATTTTGTGAGAAATAATTAGCCACGACATCTTTTTTTGCTTAGACTACAAAACAAACAGGGTTCCCGATACCAAGCACCATCACTTCAGTCCAACCTGTAGATGTACCCATAATCAGCCTTTCTAAAATGTTTTTCCTTATTATACCTGTGTTCAAAATTTTCAACTTCTTTCATGAATAGAAGAAAATCCACACTTTATCATTTTAGTATATTTAAGACCTTTCAAAATCTAACCAAAACCTATCTGTCCTCTGACGACTCTTCTTTCTAGACTATTACTTATTTCACCTTCTTTATCATACTTAAGGAGCCCTGGTGGTGCAGTGGTTAAGAACTACGGCGAGCTATGGGTGCTAATCAGAAGGTCAGCAGTTCAAATCCACCTGGCGCTCCTTGGAAACCCTATGGAGCAGTTCTAGTCTGTCCCTTAGGGTTGCTATGAGTCAGGATTGACTTGAAGGCAATGGGTTTGTTTGTTTTATCATACTTAACACTGTAGGAAATTACTGTAGTCACTAGAATAATGCTTTTTAAAGGCATACACTCGGTTTATCTTTTTCACCCCACCACTTTCCTAGCATCTAAAACAGGGTCAGGCAGATAGTAGCGGCTCAATAAATATGCTGACCATCCTACTACTATTTAAAATCTCTGCTCCAGTTGGCTAAACATTGCTCTCGAAAATGCCTTACACTTACCCACCTGAACACTTTTGCACCTGCCTGGAAAGCTTTTGCAGCGATTCTTGCCTATGGTTAGTATGCAACTTATATCAAGTGTCTGCTCAGTTGAGGCCTGGAATCTCATTACCTTAATTAGTATTTCACAATTAATATTATCGCAGCTCATGAAAGCTTTTTTGTTGATATTGTCAATAATTATTTAAATATGTTATTCTTTTGTCTGATTATGTTTTGGTCTCCTAAGTAAAAATATTTGAATTAGGAATTATTTTTATTGTAGTATTAACTACACTAATAGTAATAGATTGATTTCAAAATTCTATTTATTGTGTGGCTACTCTGTACCAGGTCTTCATAATCAAGCTCTAAGTGCTTGTCCCACCAAACTATAGTTTCTTCTAGTTTTATTTCCTACTGACTCAGGCAAGAATTTAATAATGATTGATTTTATTTTAAATAATATAGTAGAAGACCTACTGACAGTAGAAAAAAGTAGGGGTTTATAGGTAAATAATTAGAGAAATTTTGGACCAGATAGGACAGGGGAAACATATGTGCCTCCCTCAGTATTACACAAGTATTATAACACTACAATTATTACCATTATGGGGAGGCTGTGAATTATTAGGAATTATGATCATTGGGCTTAGTATGCTCTGTTTTAGATAACAGAGGTTTGGAGAATATATTTACTTATTTTATTCAAAATAATTTAATATATAAAGAAATAGTAAGAAAGGTTTAAGAGATTATAAACTACTAGATTAACAAAACAAAAATAAACTACTAGATTGACCAAGCAAAAATATATGGAACTATGAAATATGTTAACAGTCACGAATATCAACAGATGAGACGAAACAACAGTGACATGTTATTGTCAAGTGGAACAAGTCACTTCTTGACACACTTGGTTTGCCAGTTGTTAACGTGTTTCTTCTCAGCTCCAAATCCACTCTTCTTTTTCCCACTTTGTGACATGGGAGCTGGAGTCAGCCAACTGCATTTTCCCTTCTGCATACAGGGGGTTGCTGTGTGGACACTGAAGGAGGGGTTTTCTTTTCTTTCTCCTGCTTTTGTTTTTGTTCTGTGGTGGCCCCAAGAGGCTGTTGAGTCCTTCTGGTCTCTTAGTGTTCCTGTGTCCCTCGGCTGCTTTGGTGGCTCCAGGCAGCCTCAGTTGGCTTCATTATCCCAGGAATGGGGTGGGCAAGTGTGTTCTTACAGCAGCCACACTATCTCCTAATTTAGGAGATTTTGTTGTTGGTGTTAGGTGCTGTCGAGTCGGTTCAGACTCATAGTGACCTTATAGGACAAAGTAGAACCGCCCCATAGAGTTTCCAAGGAGCAGCTGGTGGATTTGAACTGCCCACCTTTTGGATAGCAGCCAAGCTCTTAACCACTATGCCACCAGAGCTCCTTAGAAGATTTAGGCATCCAGATTTGCACCTTGTGAGCTTCTCCTCCAAGTTTCTCAGTATCTCCTTGTTCACTTGTCCCTCAACTGTGAGGGAGAGGGGTGGGGTGGGGGGCAGTTCCTTTCCACTGCTGCCAGTTCTATTCTGCCTTGGCGTTCTCTTTCACCCCTTTTATTTGATAGCTACCTTTCACCTAGTTAATGATTCTTTACGCTGAATTTCCCTTATTCAAATTGCTGGTATGATTCTGGATTCTGACTGATACAGGTAGATAAATGAAGATTTTTCTTCTAAAATGAAGTTTTTCAACATTTAATTGAGCTGAAAGAAGTTTTGTTAGCAAACTGCCTATAGCTATTTCTTATTAAATGGTCTTGTTTACCTCTTGCACTTTTTTCTACTCAGAAAATCGCTGACAAAACCTTTTTTTAAAATTTATTTATTTTTTGTGTGGTCTTACCTGGACCCACTTAAGTCAATTTCAAGCGCAGGTTGGGCCCCAAATGGTCAGTTATAAACCAGTGACATATAACTCACACTGTGCCCTATTCTCTAGAAACTTGTTGCAATCACTTGGTAGATTTGTATCACAATCCACAAAAGTATGTCTGATCCACAGGGTACCTAATACAAAGTTCTATATACACGGGGTGTTAGGATTTACCCACTATGTTCCGATAATGCAATAACAGGAAGAGTTATTCATTCCAGGTTTAAATACCAGAGACAAACCCCCCTCCCTTTAACTTTTAGTAGTAGGTACAGAATTTCCCATTCTCTTACTTATCTGGCTGGTTTAAGCCCAATGTATAGCCCCCAGGGGTGAATTCCATGTGCACAATTATATCACCAGGTTCTGCACAGGCAGGGAAGAAAAGGAGGAGAACCAGGACCTCTTGGTGTTCTAAGTACCAGGGGCTCTTAGAACCAGTTTTTTGTTTGTTTGCTTGCTTGTTTGTTTTTCAACCTGCATTCTCAATCCCAATGGCCTAAGACTCTTAAACTATAGGTTTGATCAGGTAGGACTTTTTCCAAGCTTTACATTAAGAAAGATGCAGTTGGTCACCTGTTTATATAACAAACCTGGTATATTAATCTCTTTCCCTTCTTCCACGCACCCTGCTATGAAATGAGGAGAAGACTGCCATTCAAGCATACTTTAACTTTGCCTAAAACCTCCTCAGGATTCTTTTTCCAATTATTGAGAAATTTATAAAAGGATATTTGTTCAGACTAGTTCTACCTAAGAACGTCTTTAAGCATTTCACAGCTTGGAATAAAAAAGACTGGAGAGAGGGCTTTCTATTATATTGTAGCATGGGCAACAATCAAGAACTAAAGAGCTTTATTCTGACTTTCATTTTTTAATAGCATTCATAACAAAGGACTGATGATCATTTTTAATAAGAATTACTTAGGAGGGATGAAAAGCACAGATAATGGAAATCCTGACACCACTGACACCAATGAAAGAAGAGTGTTTAAAATAAGCAAGAGCAAGCCCTTCTGTGGAGCAGAGTTTTATATTTAACATCTTCATATTTACAGCTCGCAGAAGATTAATAGTAAATAACTGTCAACCAGGTCTAGGATGGAAAAGCATTACATGGAGGCAAAATGCCATATGTCTTCCAATATCCAGGTACTATAATGACATTAGGAAGGTGATTAAGGGGCAACCACATGGTGTCCAGGTGTAATATGGCATATGGTACATTTCCTGGCTAACAGTGCATCTCATTGCTCTTGTCAGCTGAAACCACTAATAAACTTTTATTGCCACTTGTGTATGTGCAAATATGGGATTTGCTGTTTAAGTAAAATGCTCAGTATTATAATTATCACTGTATTATTTATTTCACTACTTATCATTTCATAATAAAATTGTTTTAAGGGATATGACCATAGACAGATATGATTCATAAACTGAAAAAAATTAAAGGTAATAATAGCTAATACTTATTGAATGTTTTCTAAGTGTTTCTGCTTTGCTTTAGATATATTACCTCACTTAGTTTTCACAATAAGTGTCATTAATGAATTTACAAAAATAAAAAACTAAAGTAAGGAATTTGCTCAGGATCACACATTAATAAATGGAAGAGTTGATATTCAAATTCAGATATTCTTAATTACACTTCCATGCGATTTCTACCAGACTATCCTCATTTTAAATATCACAGATAGTTTTTATAAATTGTAACACGGTGAAAACAAAACATAGTAAATACACTGGTTTATTTCTGGTAATAAAAATAAGAACTAAGCTGAAGATAAGATGCCCTTGGTGGTAGTTGTAAGACACATCAACAAATTCTTTAATGTTTCTTCCCTCAAGAGGTGGAGCTTGATTTTACTCTCATTAAGTGTGGGCTGGACTTAGAGACTTAACTTTATTAACTAGAAATAGCAGACATGATGGCACGCACTTCTAAGATTAGGTTGTACATAGACTGGGGCGTCCATCTTGGGTGTGTTTTCTCTCTCTCTCACTTAGATGTTTAATTCTGCAGGAAGCCATGTCTTCAGCATCTTTATGGAAAGGTCCATGTGGAGAGGGCTGAAGCTTCCTGCCAATAGCCATGTGAGTGAGCTTGGGAGCAGAGCCTTAAGCCCCATCAAATCAATAGAGATTGCCCCTGGACACCCATTTAGCTCAGTAATGAAGTCACTCCTGAGATTCACCCTTCAGCCAAAGATTAGACAGCCCCATAAAACAAACCAAGACTAATGGGGCACAACGGTCCAGGGACAAGGACTAGAAGGCAGGAGGGGACAGGAAAGCTGGTAATAGGGAACCCAAGGTTGAGAAGGGACAGTGTTGACATCTCGTGGGGTTGTTAACCATTGTCATAAAACAATATGTGTACTGTTTAATGAGAAACTATTTGTTCGTAAACCTTCATCTAAAACACAATAAAAAAATTGAAAATATAAAAATCAATAGAGATTGCACCTGTGGCAGACAACTTGCCTGCAACCTCATGAGGGACTCTGAGCTAGAACTACGCAGCTAAATCACTCTGGATTTCTCACCACGATTCTGTGAAAACCAGTTGCTGTGCAATGGATTCCAACTCATTGTAACCCCATGTGTGTCAGAGTAGTACTGTGCTCCATAGGGTTTACACTGGCTGATTTTTCTTGGAAGTAGGTTGCCAGGCCTTTCTTCCTAATCTGTCTTAGTCTGGAAGCTCTGTTGAAACGTGTTCAGCATCATAGTGACATGCAAGCCTCCAGTGACAGACGGGTGGTGGCTGCACATGAGGTGCATTAGCTGGGAATTGAACCTGGATCTCATAAGGAAGGTGAGAATTCTATCACTGAACCACCACTGCCTCACATCACACACACCCTACCCTCTTAAATTGTTTTGCTCTACTCCATAGAATTGATGACCATTTGAAATATTATATGCTTATGTATTTGTGGTGCAGTGGTTATAGGTGCTTGACTACTAACCAAAAGGTTGGCAGTTTGACACCACCAGTGGCTCTGTGGGAGAAAGATGTGGCAGTCTGCTTCCATAGAGATTTACAGCCTTGGAAACCCTATGGGGTCACTATGAGTTGGAATCAACTTGATGGCAGTGGGTATACATGTATACTTTATGTTGCCCCTCACTAAAATGTAAAACCTGGAGAATATGGACTATTTTCTGTGTTGTTCACTATTGTCCCCATGCCTCAAACATGCCTGACATGTAATTACTACTTTTTGAATTAATAATATATCTGGAACGTATCTGAAGATTCAGAACAATCTAGATTTACTTCCTTTTTTCTTAAATAGCTATGCAGTTCTTCATTTTATGGATACATATTAACTTAGTTACCTATTTCCATTTGAGGATCACTTATTTTTATTCCTTACTTTTATTGAGTTTTTATCATTTTAATTCATGTTTTCATATTTCAAAGCTGTTCCTTGCTTTAGCCTTCCCACTTGCAATTCTCCCTCTCCAGAAACAACCATTTTAGTTTCTTAGCTTTTTAATCTGGTATTTAATCTAGTTATACAGCTATTTTTGTTTATTTTTCCATTTTCAATAGTATCAGCACGAGAATGTATGCACAAACACATACACACATACACAGACACACACATACCTTTTTATTCACTTTGCACTTGGTTTCCTGAATCTATGGCTGTGGTCAAGCAGAATTTTGTGTTTTTCTCTTACGTCGACATTTACATTCATACACGTGCATGTAGAAATATTTGAGGGATCTAAATATGTTCCCTCTTCCATTAGCTTTCTGTTGAGAGGATGATGAAAAGTCAATCCTAAATCTATCAGCAGAGGGAATATCTGAAATCTGCCTTCCAGAAGATATCTCCATGTATAGACACAAGCTCTATGGACATTAGCTATGGCTTATAACAGTTTTGGGGATTCAGAGTCCTGGACGTGATTTAAATGAACAAGTATCAGATTCTTGGTCCACAAGTCACCTAGTAAGACTCCACGAAGCATTATCTCAAAGGGCCTGAGGAGAAAGGTGATGCAATGATGCTGCCTTCATCTTACACAGCAAACCAAATGAGCATGCATCTGGGAAACACGAGAAAAACCAATGTGCCTCATACTGGTGTTGTCTATGTGCATGCCTTGGGTACGGGTGTGTTGCCGTCCACCTTATTTCCTATGCACGAATCCTTTATTTAAGTATTCTCAGAAACTACTAATACCATCTATTGTCTTCTTTTACCTTTTATCATTTAGTAAGATTGAAGAAGATCCCAATGCTACCCAACAAAAGAAGAGAGGAATTCCAAGGATAGCATCTGTCTCATTGGCAAAGCATTCCCTTGCTTCTTGTGGATTGAGCCTTGGACTTGCCTTTGGATTTGGCACTTCTGAGATGGACAGACTTGGTGAATCATTTTTTCTTATTTGAAGAAACCACTGACTTTTAGGTCAGGTTCACATTCTGACAAGTGTAATTGTGTTTTTTAAAAAGGTAGCAGGCTTTATTTACATTCTTTCATCTCGCCATAGAGTTGAGCCCTTTGTTTGATGTATGGTAATTGGAACACGACAGACAGCAGTTGCCATATTCTTTGCATAGAAATGTGCTGTGTGGGCTCTGTGCCACTCACCCTCCCGCCTATCTCTCTGGCTCACATGCCTCCCTTCTTAATTAGAACTCAAAAACGCTGACAGTCTTCCTTGCAGTGAAATTGCCTCGTTCTCTCTTCTTAGTGTGGGCATCTGTATGTTATTACACCATGAATAAAATCTTGGATCTCTTTCTAAAATAAGCTCTTTTTGACAAAGAAATTGCACGCAGTCTAGCAACATATCATCTCATTGTCTTAGGTATCCATCTTAATGATACATCCCTATGCATATATTAAAACTGAGAGGTTTTTCTGCTAATGACAGGATCAAACCAAAGGAAGGATCTTTATATTAATTTTAGTTTTCCTAAATATAGGTCTTATAAACTTGGGATGTGTTAAGATGCTAGGATGGAAAAAATAGCAACAACATATAGCCTGGCTTTTCTACAGTCCTTTAATTTCAGGCATATGGAGTTAAATTTAAAAAAAAAAGAAATAGAGAAGAACAGTGGTTAAAAATAAATGAAAATTGTACAAGCACATTTTAGTTCATCAGTATTTAGTCAAATAATTCAAGTAATGGTCACTCATAAAAAAAATTCCATATATAAGGAACAGAAGAGCCCTGGTGGTGCAGTGGTTAAGTGCTCGGTTGCTAACCAAAAGGTAAGTAATTTCAACCCCACCAGCCACTCTGGTGGAAGGAAGATGTGGCAATCTTCTTCATTAAAGATTACAGCCTTGGAAACTCCGTGGGGCAGCTCTACTCTGTTCTATACGGTCACTACGAGTCTGAATTGCCTCGACAGTAAAGGGTTTTTTCTAAGGAACAGTAAAAAAAAAAAAGGACGTTGCATGACTCAAAGATTAATAAGTCTAATTAATGAAGCTGAGACGGCTTGGTTGGGACTCCAGGCACTTTTTCTCTAGAGGCAATTGCATAAGAACGTGTAGATGTCAAGATCATGTGTGCCTCATAAACAGTCATGTAGATTATAGGCTCTTTTTGATGAGTTCTTGGTAATCAGGTATCTCAATATTAGTTTACCTGTTTTCTGAAAATCACAGTATGTGATTCCATTAGAGTAACACTAAAAAAAAGACAAAAAAAGATCCTGAACATAACTGGAAATCCACAGGCTTAAAAATAAAGTACGAGCTTTGACAAGTACATCTTTCCTCCACTTTTGAACCCAACTCCAACAGAGAGTGCACTGTCTTCATCAATTTTGAGAAGAGTTGACTCTAATTTCAACAGCTACTTCGTGAATGATTGGGCAGAAAGAAGTGGAGAGGAAGTCCGAATCCTCTTTTCAGAATTAGTTTTAGGGAACATAGATCTACAAGTTTCACTTCAACACATAAGCAGAGAAAGGTATTAAAACTGAATCAGATTTCCATCAGCCTCTCACTTGATGGAGAGGTGAGAGTAGCTTTAACAGAACAATATATATCTTCACGGCTTTGATGACCTAGCAATATTGGAACAGACTTCATTAACAACAGCTATCAGTCCTAAAGAGCAATTGAGTAATGCCTTAAAAAAGAAAAGAAAAGAAAAAAGGCAACTAAGGGTAAAACCAAAAATAAAAAAACAAACCCGCTGCCATCAAGTCAACTCTGACTCCTAGTGACCTTATAGGACGGAGTAGAACTGCCCTATAGGGTTTCCAAGGAGTGACTGGTGGATTCAAACTACCGACCTTTTGGTTAGCAGCCTGAGCTCTTAAACACTGCACCACCAGGACAGCCTTCCTGAAATGCTTTGTTATGTTGTCAGGTGCTGTCGAGTCGGTTCTGACTAATAGTGACCCTAAGTACAACACTGCCCAGTCCTGCGCCATCCTCACAATCATCGTTATGTTTGAGCCCATTATTGCAGCCACTGTGTCAATCCATCTCATTGAAGGTCTTCCTCTTTTTTGCTGGCCCTCCACTTTATCAAGCATGATGTCCTTCTCCAGGGACTGGTCCATCCTGATAACATGCCCAAAGTATGTGAGACGAAGTCTCACCATCCTTGCTTGCTGAAATGCTAGTCATCAATAAATATTTGTCAAGTGTTTAATATATTTAGCATACTAAAATATTGTTTGTTCCATGTCACTGAATTGTACATATAGAAATTATTGAGATTGTGTATGTTTTGCCATGTATATTTTCATCACACACACAAAAAATTACTATTGTTCCTAGTAGGAGAAAAACTCATAGACACTTATTTTCATTATGCATAGTAACAAGGCACAAAATTGATCTGCTTTTTGTTGGTTATTTAAGAAGAGACCTGGGACATTCTATGTTTTTAAGAATTTATAGAGATGATATTCCTGGTGAGTACCCTTGTGTCATGTAATAAAATAATATAGGAGAGTCTGATTATTATTTTTTAATTTAGAATGAGGTTACCCTCCTCATTCTGTATTCTAATTCAGACTTACTAACTTTGTCCTTGGATGTCTGGTTTAATGAAACTTGCTTTCTATTAAGTGGCTGGTTACAGTTTGGGAATCATGATACGGTGATGCAGAAAATGACCCGCTAAGTGGGTTAATGATCAGACATTAATGCAGAAACTCATTGAAAGAAAGTCAACTTCTATTAGTACTATTTACTGCATAATAGCCAATCAGCCCCTTCCCCCTTTTTAAAATGGAACACTTCTTTTAAAATGTAATTCTTTAAAAGTTCCAGGTTATTGTCTTTTCCATCCCTGTTTTAAATAGTAACTCTCCTAGATTTTCAAACCAACCTTCTTGGCTCTTTTACTCTCAAATATATACATCGCTACACTGGAGCTCCTAAAAGCCACCATATTGAACAGATCACCCTCTTCACTTAAATCTAATTTACTCCTCTCTGTCCTTGCACGTCTGTTTCCTTCTAGTGTCTTCATTTGTTGACATATGTAAGTAGCGGTACTAGATTTTAACTCACAGGCCATTATTCTGTCATTTGGATCTAACCATTGGACTGCATATCTAAAAATATGACGATGAAGCTTACACTGCTTTGATATGACTATTGTTGATGGGTCTACCT
Source organism: Dugong dugon (assembly GCA_030035585.1). Taxonomy (NCBI): domain Eukaryota; kingdom Metazoa; phylum Chordata; class Mammalia; order Sirenia; family Dugongidae; genus Dugong; species Dugong dugon. The sequence goes on along the minus strand of CM057466.1, from coordinate 106,299,654 downwards.
GTAGATGAGTTTCTCACTTGCATTACCAACATAAACACACAAAATAAAGTTTCTTTTTCCCCAAACTTGACTTGTTTTAAAGTTCCAAACATAAGGTAGAATTCCTACCTCTCCCTCCTTCCTTATTATTTTTCTTTAAAGTTTCTTTTAGAAGTGAACAAAAAGAGTATCTTTCTATGATGCCTGGAAGGACGATATTCGCAAATATCATGAAGTTTGAATGTCATCCCTCACCAAGAGAAGTTCTTATGCTAAACAGACACTGTACTGAGAAAATCAGCATTACCAATAAATCCTTTCTTCTGGCTACCTAAAATTCAACAATCTGACTTGCAAATGGAGTTATTTATATTAATAGATATGAAAAAAACACACACCTTACTTTGCTTTAATTAAAACTTGCCATGATGCAAAGTGTTTTAATATCTTAACTTATAATTTTATTCTTTTTAAGAAGCATGTGAATGTACATGCTTTCTAAATCACAGCTATTTTTCAATTCTCATTCTGAATTATTGAAAATTTCCTTACCAGATTTTTGGTTATTGGCCTCATAGTATATATAGTCACAACAGGCTCACATATGTCAGTAGATACAGGTTATTGTTTGTTTGTTTTTTCCCTGCTAAATTATTTACTTCCTTAGATTTGAGGATAAGAAAAAATATTCAGTTATACACTCTTGGTTGTAAGTAGCAGGCTAACATAACCAGTGATGGAATCTATTTTAAGGATATCAAGATGCTCACAGAATCAAGAGAAAGCTTAAAAATCATGCCCAGAAAATGGGCAAAAACCAGGGAACACTGATGCTAGTGAACACTGTCGCTGGGCACTAGGCATGGGCGTGTTTGACTGGCAGAACATAGGTTATAGGGTCACACCCCGGCTGCCAAGGGGTAGGGAAAGGGGGTTACAGTTCAATTTCCATAATGGAAAATGGAAAACTCTTCCATCAATAGTTCGCCTAATGTCAAACACACCAATATATGAAAGGCAAACAAAACAAAACAAATCACAACCAGTGGATATACACTAAAGAATGGGAACCCTCAGGGACTTTCATTTCTATCAAATAATAATGCAAGTAAGTGTTTTTCTGCTCTTTGTACACTGAGTTAAAAGAGGACAGGTCATCATCTTTGACACCCTATAAATTGATTCTCTAGATACTGCTTTCAAATGAGTTTTTGAAAATATTTGTATAATGAATGTGTTCATTCATTTTCAAAGAAACTCAGATCTTAAAATAGCACATTAAAATGCTTTGTTGCTGTGGTAGGCAGAATAATGGCCCCCAAAGATGCCCAAGTCCTAATCTCCATAACCTGTGGATATGTTACTTTATGTGGCAAAAGTGACTTTGTAGCTGGATTAAGGTTAAGGACCTTGAGATGGGGAGATTATCCTACTAATTATCCAAACTAATCACACGTATCCTTAAAAAGTGGCGAACCTTTCCCAGCTGTGCTCAGAGACAGATGTGATGACTGAAACAGGGTCAGAGAGATATGACTTTCCTGGCTTTGAAGATGAAGAAGCGGCTACAAGCCAAGGAATGCATGCAGCTTCTAGATGCTGGAAAAGGCAAGAAAAGGATTCTCCCCTGGAGCATCCAGAAAGGAACACAGTCCTGTCAACCTTGATTTGAATTCAGTGATATCTGTTGAACTTCTGATCTACAAACCTGTGAGACAATAAATTTGAGTTGGTTTAAGCTTCTAAATTTGTGGTAATTTATTATGGCAGCAATAGAAAACTAACACAGCTGCTCTCCTGTAAGGTAAGCAGTGGCAAGCTTTCTTTTTCTCACTTCACAGATGGACCAGGTGAGACCCAGGAAGAGTAAAAATTGACTCAATGAGACAATGAAATTCAGGTGTTATGGAAATAAAGCGACCAAGTTCTTCTACTTTTACTGCAAAAGTGTCACATGGGTTAAATAATTCACACTTATCTACTGCATGTACATTATTGTGAAATTGTCAGTTTTGATTTTTTTTAATTTACTACACATCATTAAGCAACATAATGATAAATGGAGAAAATATCGAAGCTGTCAAGGATTTAATTTTACTTGGATCCACAAGCAAAATCCATGGAAACAGCAGTCAAGAAATCAAATGATGTATTGCATTGGGCAAATCTGCTGCAAAAAGACGTTTTAACGTGTTAAAAAGCAAAGATGTCATTTTAAAGACTTAAGGTGCGCCTGACTCAACCCATGGTATTTTCAATCACCTCATATGCATGCGAAAGCTGGACAATGAACAAGGAAGACCAAAGAAGAATTGATGTCTTTGAATTATGGTATTGATGAAGAATACTGAATATACCACAGACTGCCAGAAGAATGAACAAATCTGTCTTGGAAGAAGTACAGCCATAATGCTCCTTAGAAGCAAGGACAGTAAGACTTCATCTCACTTACTTTGGACATGTTAGCAGGAGGGACCAATTTCTGGAGACAGACATCATGCTTGGTAGAGGGTCAGAGAAAAAGAGGAAGACCCTCAACGAGATGGAATGATGAAGTAGCTACAACAATGGCTCAAACATAGCAACAACTGTGAGCATGGTGCAGGACCAGGCAGAGTTTTGTTCTGTTGTACATAGGCCAGCTATGAGTTGGAACTGACTTGATGGCACCTAACAACAATAACAAAAATACATCATTAAAAAGATTTTCAGAAAAAAAAATGAAGTTACTTTATTTAAAAATCCAAATCTTCTAAGGATAAATGCATAAATGGTAATACTAAGAGAAAGGCATTGCTTAACAGTCATCACGTTCTTTTGTTTTCTTTTTAAAAACATAACATGCAAACATAAGACTTATGTGTAATTGAGACTAGATTTTCAGTGTTTTAGTTATATAATCATGCAAAACTTATGTCATTCCTTATGTAAGAATTTTCGAGGCCATAAGATTGATGGTGGATCTCCACCTCAGGGCAAGGCTACATTGCAGGTTACTTGCTCTACAAGACAAAATTACAGTAGAAGCAATTCCCTAAAAACTAGTTCAAGGGAAAAAAGAAATATCAGTGTACACTGCATTTAAAGAATTCTACAGCTGAGAGGTAGCATAATGACAATTTTATCCTCAGTACTTCCCTATATGAAAGTTACATAATAGAGAGGTAACTTCACCATTAGAAGAAAGGTCTGGTGATCTATTTCTGAAAAACCAGCCAATGAAATCCCTAGATCAGAACTGTTCGATCCCGTTGTGACGGGGTTGCCATGACTCAGGGCTTACTGGATGGCAGCTAACAACAACAATAACTTCAATGGCTAAAGGAAATAAAATATGAACAATTAATTACTTCATGATGGTCAGTCCCCGATAATTAAAAATGTTATTAATGGATTCAACTTAATGTAATCATACATGGTGACTTTGTTTAACACTTGAGTCCATGATTTTCAATTCTTTGTTATGGTAGTTGTAGAATTCCTAGTAATATGCTCATTTGTCAAACTCAGAGTAAAAACATATGAAAAACACACATATTGAAGTGGTAGACTTCGCCTCATTCAAGCAAGGTAAACATATAGATGGAATATTGAGAGATCATCTCCTTCCCTAATATAAAAACTAGCACTCTGTAAAAGCACATTCTACTCAACCAACAGCTCACTTCATTACAGGTGAGTATAAATTCATAGGCATTTAGTGAAGTATGCCAAAAATGTATTAGAGTTCCTGTTATGGATTGAATTGTGTCTCCCAAAAATGTGTGTCAACTTGGCTAGGCCATGACTCCCAGTATTGTGTGGTTGTCCACCATTTTGTGATCTGATGTGATTTTTCTATATGTCGTAAATCCTGACCTCTATGATGGTAATGAGGTAAGATTAGAAGCAGTTGTATTAATGGGGCTGGATTCAATCTACAGGATTAGGTTGTATCTTAAGTCAATCTCTTTTGAGATATAAAAGAGAAAAGTGAACAGAGAAGAGAGGGACCTCATTACCACCAAGCAAGGAGCCAGGAGCAGACGAAGCACATCCTTTGAGCCTGGGGTCTCTGCTCTGAGAAGCTCCTAGACCAGAGGAAGATTGATGAAAAGTACCTTCCACCAGAGTCCACAGAGAGAGAAAGCCTTCCCCTGGGGCTGGCTCCCTAAATTCAGACTTCCAGCCTCCTATACCGTGAGAGAATAAACTTCTGTTTGTTAAAGCCATCCACTTGTGGTATTTCTGTTATAGCAGCACTAGATAACTAAGACACCTCCCCTAAGGTTTATTCTGATTTTTTTACATGTGTTTTTATGAATGATAAAGGAATTGCAAGCACTAGAAATCCTTGGTGTTTCATGGAATCATAAGTGTATTAGTTTTCTAGGGCTGCTGTAACAAAATATCACAATCTGGGTGGATTAAAACAACTGAAATCAATTGTCTCACAGTTCTGGAGGCTGTAATTTCAAAATTAAGATGTTAGCAGGGCCATGCCCTCTCTGAAAGCTCTAGGGGAAGATTTTTCCTCGCCGCTTCCTCATTTTGGGTGATTCTTGGCAACCTTTGGCATTCTTTGGCTTACCGATGGATCACTCTAATCTCTGTCCCCATCTTTGCATGGCAATTTCCTTCTGTGTCTGTCTCTTCTTTGTATAAGAACACTAGTCATATTGGATTAGGGCACATCCTACACCCATATGACCTCATGTTAACTAATAATATCTTCAAAGACTCTCCAAACAAGATCACATTCACAAGTACTGACTTCAACACTTTTGGGGAACACAGTTCAGTCCATAACAATAGGCATGTACTTGCAGTACATTTGTGCATTCACAAATAACCAATGACTAAATCATGGAACATTCTAACAACAGTTGTCAGCAGGTAACTCAATTCAGCAAATATTTTCTCTTTCCAAGCACTGTGCTATGTGTGGGAATGCAAAGTTGAAAAATACCTGATGGAAAAGACTGAGCCCTACCCATCTAACAATAATCTGCTGTAACAAATTTAGGAGGGAACAAAATGAACAAATCCCCTTATAAACATTGATCAAAGAGCAACGGATTTAAGGAGAATAGTGGGCCTGGGAACTTAACGAAAGTGCTTCAACGAAGGTTTCATAATTGAGTTGGACACTGAAGAATAAATACAGCAGTTAGTCAGGTAAACAAAGATGACATTGAGGTGGAGTGAGGAAGATGGATTTAGATATTAGTGCATGCAGATGAAGATAACTACCAGAAAAAGAAGCAAAGTTCTGAAAATATATTAAATATATAAAGACTATCGATGAGTCCCAAGTATAAAGAGTATAACACAAAGGGAAGGGAGTAACAGAAGAAGAGACTGTAAAAGATTAAGTCAAGATTGGGAAAGAGACTTGAGTGTCCTTAGTAAGGAGATGAGGTCTATTCTTTAGGAAATAAACAAATACATGAACTTTAATGTAATATTAAAGAAAATCAATTACAAAATAATCATAGTGATTGAAACTTGACATAATTTCTAAAGAATAGTTAAGGAACATATTTTATGTTCCTGAAATATTAGATTAATTTTGTGTACTTCAACTGCATGTAACATTTTTGTCTTGCTGAAATCTGTTCATACCCATGCAATACAGTTAGATACCATTAATGATTAATATTGTTTCAAAATTGAAATCCATGATTCATTGTTTATACAGAAGCAAGCTGCTCTAATATCAAGAATGAATAATACAAAATATCACAGAAAGGAATTCAGGCTCATTTTATGAATAAAATGGTAGACAGCTTTTGGATGAGCTACACAAATACATAATTCTCCTAAGAAATGTCTGTACACAAAAAAAAATAACTGAGTTTAGAGAAATAGATTAAAATTATGAAAGTTGTGGGATTTTATGTTTTGATAAGATCATTTACACCGGTCTTGGTTCTAGTAACATCATCTAATTTTAATTTATCATCAACCTATAACTAGACCATCATGGATTCAATTCAAAAAGTCATTTTCAGGTGCGTGACATTGAAAAAGTTATTCAAACCTCATGTTGTTGTTAAGTGCCGTCAGGTCGCTTCCTAACAAAACACTGCCGGGTCCTGTGCCATCCCACAATCGGGGTTATGCTTGAGTCGATTGTTGCAACCATTGTGTCAATCCATCTCATTGAGGGTCTTCTTCTTTTTCACTGACTCTCTACTTTACCAAGCATGACGTCCTTCTCCAGGGACTGGTCCCTCCTGACTACATGCCCAAAGTACGTGAGACTATGTCTCGCCATCCTCGCTTCCAAGGAGCACTCTGGCTGTATTCCTTCCAAGACATATTTGTTCCTTCTTCTGGCAGTCCATGGTATATTCAATATTCTTTGCCAACACCGTAATTCAAAGGCATCAATTCTTCTTCAGTCTTTCTTATTCATTGTCTAGCTTTCAAATGCATATGAGGCAATTGAAAACACTAAGTGTTGAGTCAGGCGCACCTTAGTCTTTAAACTGACATCTTTGCTTTTTAACACTCTAGGGGTTTTTGCAGCAGATATGCCCAATGATATGCATCCTTTGATTTCTTGACTGCTGCCTCCATGAGTGTTGACTGTGGATCCAGATAAAATGAAATCCTTGACAGCATCAATCTTTTCTCCATTTATCATGTTGTTGCTTATTGGTCCCACTGTGAGGATTTTTGTTTTCTTTATAATCCATACTGAAGGCCGTAGTCTTTGATCTTTATCAGTAAGTGCTTCAAGTCCTCTTCACTTTCAGCAAGCAAGGTTGTACCATCTGCATATCACAGCTTGTTAATGAGTCTTCCTCCAATCCTGATGCTGTGTTCTTCTTTATATAGTCCAGCTTCTCCGATTGTTCAGCATACAGATTGAAAAAGTATGGCGAAAGGATACAACCTGATGCACATCTTTCCTGATTTTAAACCATGCAGTATCCCCTTTTCGTGTTCGAACTGCCTTTTGGTCTATGTATAGGTTCTGCATGAGCACAATTAAGTGTTCTGGAATTCTCATTCTTCCCAGTGTTATCCATAATTTGTTATGATCCACACAGTCGAATGCCTTTGCATAGTCAATAAAACACAGGTAAACATCATTCTGGTATTCTCTGCTTTCAGCCAAGATCCACCTGACATCATCAGTGATATCCCTCTTTCCACATCCTCTTCTGAATATGGCTTGAATTTCTGGTGCTCCCTGTCGATGTACTGCTGTAACTGCTTTTGAATGATCTTCAGCAAAATTTTACTTGCATGTGATATTAATGATATTGTTCGATATTTTCTGCATTCTGTTGGATCACTTCTCTTTGGAATGGGCACAAATATGGATCTCTTCCAGTTAGTTGGCCAGGTAGTTGTCTTCCAAATTTCTTGGCATCGATGAGCGAGTGCTTCTAGTGCTGCTTCTGTTTGTTGAAACATCTCAATTGATATTCTGTCAATTCCTGGAGCCTTGATTTTTGCCAATGCCTTCAGTGCAGCTTGAACTTCTTCCTTCAGTACCAGTGGTTCTTGATCATATGCTGCCTCCTGAAATGGCTGTATGGTCAACAAATTCTTTTTGGTACAGTGACTGTGTATTCCTTCCATCTTCTTTTGATGCTTCCTACATTGTTTAATATTTCCCCTGTAGAATCCTTCAATATCGCAACTTGAGGCTTGAATTTTTTCTTCAGTTCTTTCAGCTTGAGAAATGCTGAGCGTGTTCTTCCCTTTTGCTTTTCTATCTCCAGGTCTTTGCACATGTCATCATAATACTTTACTTTGTCTTCTCAAGCCACCCTTTGAAATCTTCTGTTTAGCTCTTTTACTTCATCATTGCTTCCTTTCTCTTTAGCTACTCTATGTTCAAGAGCAACTTTTAGAGTCTCTTCTGACATCCACTTTGGTCTTTCTTCTCTATCTTTTTAATGACTTCTTGCTTTCTTCATGTAGGAAGTCCTTGATGTCATTCCACAACTTGTTTGGTTCAGTCATTAGTGTTTGAGTCAAATCTATTCTTAAGATGGTCTCTAAATTCAGGTGGAATATACTAAAGGTCATATTATAGCTCTTGTGGACTTGTGTTCTAATTTTCTTCAGCTTCAACTTGAACTTGAATATGAGTAATTGACAGTCTATTCCACAGTCAGCCCCTGGCCTTGTTCTGACTGATGATATTGAGCTTTGCCATCGTCTCTTTCCACAGATGTAGTCCGTTTGATTCCTGTGTATTCCATCTGATGAGGTCCATGTGTTTTGTCTCCATTTATGTTGGTGAAAAAAGGTATTTGCAATGAAGAAGTGGTTGGTTTTGCAAAATTCTATCAAGCAATCTCTAGCATCGTTTCTATCACCAAAGCCATATTTTCCAACTACTGTTCCTTCTTCGTTTCCAACTTTTGCATTCCAATCACCAGTAATTATCAATGCATCTTGGTTGTACATTTAATCAATTTCAGACTGCAGAAGTTGGTAAAAATCTTCAGTTTCCTCATCTTTGGCCTTAGTGGTTGGCGCATAAATCTGAACAATAGTTGTATTAACTGGTCTTCCTTGTAGGCATATGGACATTATCCTATCACTGACAGCTGTTGTACTTCAGCATAGATCTTGAAATGTTCTTTTTGACAATGAATGCAATGCCATTCCTCTTGAATTTGTCATTCCTGGCATAGTATACTATATGATTGTCCAGTTCAAAATGGCTAATACCAGTCTATTTCAGCTGATTTATGCCTAGGATATCAATGATTTAAGCCTCATAAGCCTCATTATTCCTATCTGTAATATGAAATTATAGCCATATTACAGATTTTTTGACATTTTAAAGAAGGAATGTCTGGCAGAAAATAATATTATCTCATTGACTGATTGTGATGGTTTGCCAATTTCTACTTATTTTCTCATACTCTTGAGGCTGCTTCCATTTCACTCTCAAATACTTGCATATTCTTGTTTGAAAGAACATCTGAACTTCCTCTGTTACTATTTACAATGTCAGTGACAAACTGGATATAGTGAACTTTCAGGACTTTCTATAAAATTCTATAATATTTTTAAAAATGTGCCATGGAGTACACAGCTACCAAGACCTCCACCGGACTGAGTCCAGTACAGCTAGATGGTGCCTGGCTACCACCACTGACTGCTCTGACCAGGATCATAACAGAGGGTTCTGGACAGAGCTGGAGAAGGATGTAGAGCATAATTCTGACTCACAAAAAAAAGACCAGATTTACTGGCCTAAAGGAGACTGGAGAAACCTCGAGAGGATGGCCCCCAGACACCCCTTCAGCTCAGTGGTGAAGTTACCTCCAAGGTTCACTGTTCAGCCTGCGAGTGGACAGCCCCATAAAACCAAATGAGACTAACGAGGTACAGGAGTCCAGTGACAAGAGCCAGAAGGCAGAAGGGGACAAGGAAGCTGGTGATAGGGAACACAAGGTGGAGTAAAGATATTGTTGATGTGTTGTGAGATTGTTAACCATTGTCATAGGGCAACATTTGTAGTAACTGTTAAATGAGAAACTATTTTGTTCTGTAAGCCTTCATCTTAAGTGAGAATAACAGCACAACTGGAAGAGCGTAGTCAATGTCACTGAACTGTGTATGTAGAAATTTTTGAAACGGTGTATCTTTGGCTGTGTGTATTTTCACAAAAAAAAAAAAGGTTGAGAATTTAGAGGGTTAATATGTTGTGGAGTTGTTAACCAATGTCATAAAACAACATGTGTACTACTGTTTAATGAGAAACTATTTGTTCTGTAAGCCTTCACCTGAAGTACAATAAAATATAAAAAACAAAAAATTAAAAAATTAAAAAAAAAAATGTGCCATGGAAATACCGTAAAGTTAAACATACCTGTTGATGTTTATCAGAATTGAAGAGAGTCATAAAAGTTTTATGCAATTAATCTGTTTTCTCATTCCTTTAAAATTATTGACTGGTAAGTAAATAAATAAATGTCTGATTTATAAGAGGGTTTATAAATTTTCATTTTAAATTCTTAGTGACAGAGTTCCTTATTTTCAAAAAATGTTACTGAATGTGTCTCCTACTTTTAGCCACTGGCTTGCATTTGCCCAGGATCACGTGTTGTTGTTAGGTGCCATCAAGCTGGCATCATAGCAACAATAGAATGAACACTGCCTGGTCCTGAGCCATCCTCACAATCGTTGTTATGCTTGAATCCATTGTTGCAGCCACTGTGTCAATCCATCTCGTTGAGGGTCTTCCTCTTTTTCGCTGACCCTCTACTTCACCATGCATGATGTCCTTCTCTAGGGATTGGTCCCTTCTGATAATGTGTCCGGAGCCCTTGTGGCACAGTGGTTAAGAGCTCGGCTGGTAACAAAAAGGTCAGCAGTTTGAATCCACCAGCTGCTCCTTGGAAACCCTACTCTGTCCCATAGGGTCACTATGAATGGGAATCAGTTCCACTGCGATGGCTTTTTACAGGATAACTTGTCCAAAGTACATGAGCCGAAGCCTCCCTATCCTAGTTTCTAAGGAGCATTTTGGCTGTACTTCCTCCAAGACAGATTTGCTTGTTCTTCTGGCAGTCCATAGTATATTCAGTATTCTTCACCAATACTATAATTCACATGTTGTTGTTGTTGTTAGGTGCTGTTGAGTGGATTCCGACTCATAGCAACCCTATGTACAACAGAATGAAACACTGCCTGGTCCTGCACCATCCTCACAATCATTGCTATGCTTGAGCCCATTGTTGTGGCCACTGTATCAGTCCATCTCATTGAGAGTCTTCCTCTTTTTCACTGACCCTCTACTTTACCAAGCATGATGTCCTTCCTCAAGGACTGAGCCCTCCTGATAACTGTCCAAACTATGTGAGACGTAGTCTTGCCATCCTTGTGTCTATGGAGCATTCTGGCTGTACTTCTTCAAAGACAGATTTGTTCATTCTTTTGGCAGTCCAGGGTATATTCAATCTTCTCCGCCAACATCATAATTCAAAGGCTTCAGTTCTTCTGTCTTCACATAGATTTTACTTATTTTTTTAACAGAACTTAATAATGTAATAAGCAGAAGTGAATACTGGTGCCGCATGCATATTATTTCTGCATCTTTGAAATGCCTCAATTGGTGTTCTTTTGAATACTCTAGCATACCTTCTCAGCCTTCTTTCTCCACCCAGACTTCCTCTATTTGCTTCCTCAGGTCATAAGTCAAGAATGTATTCTTTTCTACTTTATACTATGCTATACAATTTCTTCTTTAGCCACACTTATATTTATCTATACACTGATGACCCACAAAAATATATCTAACCCATCCCTTTCTCCTGAGACCCAACCATTTTATGTAATTACCTTTTTCACATCTCCACCTAGGTAGAAAAGAGTTGAGTCGTACTTAACATGTTCACGTCAGAGATCATGATTTTTATGTTTACTGCTAAAGAGTTTTATCATACCTGCTTCATTTCCTACTTTAGTAAAGACGTAAGTTTCCTCCATGTGATTCAACATAGAAACCTGTGAGAGACTTTTGACTTCCCACTCTGTCATTACAAGCCCTCCCATTCTTATTGGCTCCATTTCCTGAATCACTAAATCCTGAGTATCTCCTTAATCCATCTATGGGTCTTAGACCTCACTCTAATTAGCCTAAACTATCCAGTCCCTTATCACACCTTTTGTAATTGTACCCTATTCACTCTTGTCAACCCACCCATTTATACTGTACTTAGTAGCCAGAATGATAGCTATTACATAAACAATCTATTTGTCACTCTCCTGTTTAAAATCTCTACAGTAATTTATTAAAAAATCATTGTGAAATATAACTGATATACAAAGTATAGAAAACATGTAAATAAAGGTAAAGAGTGACAATGACATCAACAGCTGTATATCTACTACCAGGTCAAGGAAAAGAACATTACATGCAGATTCCATGATCCATTCACTGATCCCATTTTTTCCCCTTCTCAGAATCAGCCACGATCCTGATACCTGGAACTACCACTGCCTACATTTTCTGCAATTTTCATTATTCAATTCTGCATCCCCAATGAAAACGCTCTGTACTTATACATATTTTACACACAATGTAACTGGAATTGTACTTATCTCCTGAGACATACTTCTTCCACTCAACATGATTCTTTTAAGAGTCAACCCTATTAATACACAAGGCTGTATTTCACTCATTTTGTTTTGTTTTATTGAATATTCCACAATTATTTATCCATTCTAAATTGATGTACATTTTGACTCGTTTCAGAATTTTCTATCATGACATTGTTAGTATGAACTCTTCTGTGTTTCCTGGGTACATACTCTATAGTGGAGGACCTACGTTATTGTAATAGCAAACCCATTGCCTTCAAGTCAATTCTGACTCATAGCGACCCTTTAGGACAGAGTAGAACTGTCCCATAGGGTTTCCAAGGCTGTAATCTTTATGGAAGCAGACTGTCACAGCTTTTACCTGTGAAGTGGCGGGTGAGTTCAAACCGCCAATTGTTTGATTAGTAGCCTTGTGCTTAACCACTGCGCAACCAGGCTCCTCTGTTGTAATGTCAGTGATTCCCAAACATCAATGCACTTTAGAATCACCGAGGAAGCTTCTAAACATCCCAGTGTCCAAGTGTCAACTCCATAAATCTGAATATCTGAGGCAGAGCCAGGCATCTAAGATCTCCAGGTGACTACAATGAGCATCAAAGTTTAGAAACTACTGGGCTAAGGGCTTGTTCAACTACATCAAGCAATGCCAAACAGGCTTTTCAAAGTGGTTGCATTTCAGTTTACATTGCCAGCTGCAGTGAATGAGTTATTGTTGTTCTATATCACTACCAAAGTTTGACATTGTACAATTGAAAAAAAAAAAAAAAAGCCAAGCTGTTGGATGAGAAATAGTACTTACATGGAGTTTTAGGTTGAATTTCCCTGGTGGCTAGTAAGGTTGAGTACTTGTCTTAAGTTTTATGTAAGTGGTCCATTTCCATTTCCTCATCTATACAATGCCTTTCTATGTTTTCTGTCTGAATTTTTTGTAGGTCTATTTATGTTTTCATTTTTAAAATTGATTGGCAGGAAATCTTTACGTATTCTTGAAAACCCTTTGGCAGTTATATATGTTGCAAATAACTTCTCTAGATTTGTAGACTTCCTTTTCACTGTCTTTACGTGCATTTGGATGAAGACTATTCATTGGTTTTTAATGCAGTCAGATTTATCAATTTGTTTCCTTTATTATCCGTGCTTGTTTTGCATCTAGTTTAAAAATCTTCCCTTACTTCAAGTTCATTACAGGTATTATCCTATACCGACTTTTAAACATTTTAAAATTTTACCGTTCACACTAAGTCTTTAAACTGCTGAAATATACAAGATGCCATGATGATATGGAGTTGCTGGCTCCCATCTTTATGTTCCTGTAACTCACATTTTTACAAACCCACGCTAATGCACCTCTACATATATTTTATCCCAGGAATAGAAACATACCACATTAAAAATACCTTGCTCGCATTAAGCATTTTCACAGTAAGGTGTAATTATCTTTCATTGTCTCTTTTATGAAGTAAAAATAGTTTCAGATCATCTATAAAACCCCAGAAATTTCTATTTAATTCTCAAGGTCAGTGAGACAACTGACAGAGAGGTACTTAGAATAAAAACAAGAACCTCTTTCACATGGGGAAATAATGAAAATTTTCTATCTATGATATGCCAATGATTGCAGAAAATATTATTTTGAAAATGAGAAAAAGGGAAACTTCATCATTTCAATTTTTATATGGTGCATGATATTGCCCAGACTTTTGCAAAATGTTCCAACAAAGTTTATTTTAATCTACAGACTAGATTTCAGCCATTATTTCTATAGCTCTTGAATATTGGGACCCTTTCTTCAGCCTAAAAAAGCAGCTGTCAGAACAGCAAAAAACATAACATGTGACAGAGAAACAGGAACCAAATCATTTCGTTCACTGAAAAAAATCCTTAAATTATAACATTATATATCAGAATCCTCTTTGGTAAAACCCAGCTCAGTCTGGACAAGGAATGTAACTTCGAGTGGGGTTCACCAGGCTCTTTGAGATAATTACTTGTCTTTAAATGGCTATTTGGAACAGAGTCAATGACTGTCTTGAAGACTCTCTAAAAGTTTAAAAATCAGTCTGTTACCTTTTTTAGTTCATGAACTGAGGGGAAGATTACCACCCTTAGATGTTTCATCAAAGACCTGGTGAAACCCATGTGAAATTGGTCACTACGGATCAGTAACTAGGCACAAGTAAGCTCGTGTTTACCTTGCTTACTGTGCAATCTGTCCCTGTCAGGGACTGTACATTTGAAAAGAGGCTTTGATTCTGTAGGAAGGTGCACTGGGGTTGGGAGACAGAGAGATGCTAGTTATACCTAGAAGCAGAATCTTTGATGTGGTGGAAACAAAATGTGAAATTGTTCATTACAGATGATCTGGTAAGCAAGGAAAGCACTGTGCTTACCTTGCCTATTGGATAATCTGCCCCTGCATGAACAACAGAATTTGTTCTCTTTACAGATACAAAAATAGCTTTTGTTTTAACCACTCCAAGAGCTAAACATAGTGACATTAATGAAGCTCCTCCAAGCCTCTTAATTTTAGAAATCAGTGACTTTCTTGATTGCCCTAAATAAGGATTCATGTAGTCATATAGCTTTCGACCTTCTTACCACATAGCTGCAGGTTCACAATCAAACTCCTTGGCAAGCCCACACCCTCAATGGGCTGCCTTCAAGGGCCAGCGCTGGAGGTGAGGAGCATTGGCAGGGTTTCCTGCTAAGTGTGTTCCTCTTCAAAACTAACATACTCGAAGCTCATTTTCTTTTATTACTATCTACACCATTTTCTCTTTTCATGTAAAATATATTATTTAAGAGATTCTTACAAGCGAGTTTATGTCTTATATTTAACGGTCAGGTGTTTTTTGTTTTGTTTCTTGCCATCCAGGGAGAGCCGGTTTTAGGCACTGTTTCTAAATAATCCTGAGTTTTGCTCTTCTTACTTTCCTTCCTGCATTCCTCTGCTTTGCAGTAGGCTTACACTTGTCACACTGTTGCAGCTGATGCTTCACAGAGCCCCTACTTTGGGCTCTTGCTCATGCCTACCTTCCTCTGATACGCCATGTGCTCCAAAATGGCTTAGTGCTTCTTTCCTACCCTTTACCCACAATAAACCAAAACCAAACCCATTGCTGTTGAGTCAATTTTGACTCATGGTGACTCCATGTGTTACAGAATAAAACTGCTCCATAAGGGTTTTCTTGGCTATAATCTTTTACAGAAGGAGATTGCCAGATCTTTCTTCTCAGGTGCCAATGGGTGGGTTCAAATTGCTAGCCCTTGAGTTAGTAGTGGAGTACAAACCCTTTGTACCACCCAGGGATCTTTTATCCACCAAGAAACTCCTAACTCTTCACTGTTGCTAATTTCACTTATTTTAAAAATAGAACCTTGGGATTAAACTAATTCATTTGAAGATGTGAATATTACATAAAAGACATACTTATTAAATCCAAGGAATTTATAATCAATAGTACTTTGGACTACAAGGAAACCCTGGTGGTGTAGTGGTTAAGAGTTTGGCTGCTAACCAAAAGGTCAGCAGTTCGAATCCACCAGCTGCTCCTTGGGAACCCTATGGGGCAATTCTACTCTGTCCTATAGGGTTGCTATGAGTTGGAATCAACTTGACAGCAACGGGTTTGGTTTTTGGACAAAGAGCTTCGTGGTGGCCCTAAATCATGTTACAGGGAACTGCCTTCTCTGAATAAGACTGTCTATGCACAGAGGAAAGCCTGTAATACTACTTTTCTAGGTACTAATGGAAGTTGTCTAACTTTAAGGACTAAGGTGCGCCTAAAGCAAGCCTTGGTATTTTCAATTGCGTCATATGCATGTGAAAGCTTTGATAGAATGGGAAAGCTGGACAACGAATAAGAGAGACTAAAGAAAAATTGATGCCTTTGAATTATGCTGTTTGAGAAGAACATTGAATATACCGTGGACTGCCAGAAGAAGGAATGAATCTGTCTTGGGAAGTACAGCCAGAATGCTCCATAGAGGCAAGGATGGAGAAACTTCGTCTTTTGTACTTTGGCCATGTTATCAGGAGGGACCAGTCCCTGGAGAAGGACATCATGCTTGGCAAAGTAGAGCGTCAGCAAAAAAGAAGAAAACCCTCAACGAGACGGATTGACACAGGTGCTGCAATGATGGACTCAGACGTGGCAACGATTGTGAGGATGGCGCAGGACCGGGCAGAGTTTCGTTCTATTGTACAAGGGGTACTATGAGTCGGAACCGACTCCATGGCACCTAGTAACAACAGCAATGGAAGTTGAGTCACTTTCTACTCAGCTACACTCTTATTTGTTTCTTTTTTTCTCTTACTCTGATCCTCAATGTTTTAATCTAGGACTACACAACAAAGGAGTGGACTGAGGCTCTTTATAAAAGCTTTACTCTTATGATAAAGCACAATGCATGTGCATTAAGTTAGCGAGTCTGGTGGACGAGCTGTTCTGTGGTCCTAGCATGATTCCTAAAGAGTATAAAAACCAAAACCAAACCTACTGCTGCTGTCGAGTCAATTCCAACTCATAGCGACCCTGTAGGACAGAGTAGAACTGCCTCATAGGGTTTCCAAGGCTGTAATCTTTAGGGAAGCAGACTGCCACATCTTTCTTCAGTGGAGTGGCTGGTGGGTTCAAACTGCAGACCCTTCAGTTAGCAGTTGAGCACTTTAACCATTGCATCACCAGGGCTCCTCCCTAAAGAGTATACCTGAATATGTATCTGAAATACAAGACTCAATACTTTATTTGTAACATGGTCAAATTAGGATATTTCTAACCCCCTCCAAAACCAAAAATTTAAGAATAGATTGGAGATTTTAAATCAGCACAGAGAATAGATCCCCTACTGATATTTTAAGTTGAGGTAGAAGTGACCAAAAAGGAAAACCTTTGCAAAATTTATGTAAAGTCAGAGGCTCAGCCCTAACTTTACTTAAAAATTACTGGTCTCAGGATCACAACAGAGGGTTCTGGACAGAGCTGGAGAAGGATGTAGAGCATAATTCTAACTCACACACACACACAAAAAGACCAGATTTACTGGCCTAAAGGAGACTGGAGAAACTGTGAGAGGATGGCCCCCAGACACCCTTTTAGCTCAGTGGTGAAGTTACCTCTGAGGTTCACTGTTCAGCCTGCGAGTGTACAGCCCCGTAAAACCAAATGAGACTAACGAGGTACAGGAGTCCAGTGACAAGGGCCAGAAGGCAGAAGGGGACAAGGAAGCTGGTGATAGGGAACACAAGGTGGAGTAAGGATATTGTTGATGTGCTGTGAGATTGTTAACCATTGTCATAGGGCAACATTTGTAGTAACTGTTAAATGAGAAACTATTTTGTTCTGTAAGCCTTCATCTTAAGTGAGAATAACAGCACAATTGGAAGAGTGTAGTCAATGTCACTGAACTGTGTATGTAGAAATTTTTGAAATGGTGTATCTTTGGCTATGTGTATTTTCACCAAAAAAAAAAAAAAAACAAACGTTGAGAATTTAGAGGGTTAATATGTTGTGGGGTTGTTAACCAATGTCATAAAACAACATGTGTACTACTGTTTAATGAGAAACCATTTGTTCTGTAAGCCTTCACCTGAAGTACAATAAAAAAAAAAAAAAAAAAAATTACTGGTCTACATGAGCACCAAACTCCCATGCTGCCTCTTCTTGGCTCTACCTTCTGGCTGAATCAGATACAAGAATTATATTTGAGTTCCTTCTGCTGTACATTTTGAAATGAGTTTGTTTCAGCCTGAATGTAGAGTGCTAGTCTCTGTTAAAACACAGTGTTTCCAATAATAGCATTCCTTCTACTTTTCTTGAAAGTGTAAATAGGAAAACTGACTGAGATAATTCTTGTATTTTAAATAAAATAGCTTAAAAGACATTCTGGGAAAAACCAACAAACAAACAAACATCAACTTAAGCCTTAAGTTATTTCCACAAAATTTTTGTTTGTATTGTCCATCATAAAAACAAAAACAAAAACAAAAAAAACAAGCAAGCAAAAAAAAAAAAAAAAAAAACCAGCATAGATAACAAAGGACACATCACAAAGAATCAGATACTGGAATTTTCACTATAAAACAATTAGGTTTATTAAGTTTATGGATAAGAATAGAACCCAAGGTTAAAAAATTTCAGCAAAAACCTGAAAATCATAGACACATTACAGAAAAGCAAAATAACTGGAAATGTTAGAATTGAAAATTGCAGACCTCATAATATGTCAAATTTTGGGGCAATTCATAAATATTTGGCCTATACAAAACTATCAAGATCTAAAAGCACAGAGAATGGCTTAGAACTGTTTCAGAGCAAAGGAGACTATAGAGACTTGTCAATTATTGGCTATGCTTGATGTGAGTTGGATCCTAAGCACCCCCCCTCCTGAAAAAAAGGCTATGAAGGATATTATTGAGACAATTGATAAGATTCAAATATGACCTATGGATTAGATAATAGTTTGCATCAATGTTAAATTTCCAGATATTGAAAACCATAATGTGGTTAAGTCAGAAAATGTCTTTTTTTTTTGGGATATATACATACGGTTTGTGCAGAGGTAAAGTAATGGTAACTCATTCCTTCAGCTGGAGAACTGGTCTGTCTTACAGTGTTAAATATATCTATACCCAATGGCCCTGCAGTTCCCTTCTTTGGCATATATTCAACAGATATGTGTGCATACGTGTACCAAGAAACCTGTGCCCCAAACCAAGAGCAACTCAGATGTGTTAAAACTGGATGTATTCGAGTATTTCTTCTGCTCAATATTTTATGAGCTACATCCAGTGTTGTGCGTAGCTGTAGTTCTTTAATTTCTATCGGTAGAGAACATCCCATTATACATAAGCTGTGCTGTGTACAGTTTGGGGCCCTGGTGGTGCAGAGGTTAAGAGCTCAGGCTGCTAACCAAAAGGCTGGCAGTTTGAAACGTTACCAGCTCCTCCTTGGAAATCCTATGGGGCAGTTCTACTCTGTCCTATAGGGTTGCTATGTGCTGGAATCGACTTGACCATTTTTTTTGGGGGGGGATATGTACAGTTTAATTCATGTTCATATAAAGTTCAAAACAGACAAAATGAATGGTTAGTGGTATACACGTAAGTGATAAAATTATGAGGGAAAGCAAGAAAGTGATCCCTATAAATGTTAGGAGACTGACTACTATTTAGGGGCAGCATTTTGTTGGTGCAGTCTGCAATCTTCTGGAGGGAGACCATCTTCTATTTGTTGGCTTAGGTAGTGTGATTATAGTGTTCTGTAAACTAATTTGTTAATCTGCACATTTTTATTTTATATTTTTCATTATTTTATGGTATTTTTCCAAGTAAATTTTTAAATATAAACAAAATGTGACCTTACTAGCAAACAGGCTAAAAAAAGCAGAAGCAAAATCAAGACAAAATTGTGATGGAAATATTTTATTGATTAAAAGCAAACATAAGATATCAATACTGAGATACATTTTCCAGCTATATTCCACCTTAAAGGATAAGAAAAGTAATCAGTGCTTTTCATTCTCCAATTCTGGCTAAACCTTAAAACTAATTTGAAAAGTTAAAAATCATAGATAAAGAATTGATAGAAAGGACAACAATCATTTTTGTAAAATCCTGGCTGAACAAATATGTTTGAGATTCATTGTGCTTAGGCTTATGGGCAACATTAGAAATGATTTTTATAAGATAACCATCTCTCACTGTAGGTTAATTCCCAAGTCAAAATGAAGAAGCTTAAATTTAGATAAGTTTTAATCAATATTTACAAAAGTTTGTTGATTTAACATCAAGTTTCTAGGAGCTAAAGGGCAATTCCTCAAACTTTTTATATTTTGTCTTCAGATGTTTTAATAACTTTTTACCAGGCAGAATCTGAGATTAGAGATCACAGAATTGCATAATAAAGATACCACACGAAACATTTCCAAATGTGTAAATATTTTATAAATAGAGTTAGAATGGAAGTTTTTGAATCATTTGAGAGACCTCTTTGGATATATATCATAGGTTATAAAAATATTACTGTACTGTTATTATGTATTGCTATATAAATATATAATATCAATATTATATGCCACTAATATCAATATCAAAATAGCACAACATTTTTAAAGGAATCTGGTGGACTGGATGATTTGGGAAAATTCAGGTATTAAATATTTAAAAAGTTAATTATCATTCCATATTTAGAGTCAAAGAGCAGGACACATTTTTGTTTGCTGACTCTTGTTCATGTAATTGACTCATTGACTGAAAGCCACAAATAAACCTGTAGGATTTTGTAAAAGAGAGTGAGGTAAATACAGTGTTTATTCTTAAGCGTTTTGGGTTGTTCCTCCAGGCTTTCTATTTTATTCAGTATTCATTTAGGTTGGTCTTCTGAGTTAAGGATTTTTAAATGAATACCAAAACCCAAACCTGTTGCTGTTGAGTTGATTCTGACTCATAGAGACCCTGTAAGACAGAACAGAACTGCCCCATAGGGTTTCCAAGGAGCAGCTGGTGGATTCGAACTGCCAACCTTTTGGTTAGCAGCCTGAGCTCTTAACCACTGCACCACCAGGGCCCCTTTAAGTGAATAGAAGGCTCTAAATTCAAAATATTAATTCATTTCAAAAAGTATCTTAATTATAATGTTAGCATGGCACCAAAAAACAAAATATGGTTTAACAAAACACAAGTTAATGACTACATGCAAGTCAATTAAATCTGTTCGGCTTTTGCATCAACTGTCAAAATAAAAATGAACTGTGCACCCATTTTGCAGAAGATTCATATGGGACACTCTACCGACTTTATTTCTATGGACATCAAGAAACAAGAAATGATAAAAAAAAAAAACAGTGATATTGTACCTGCATTTAATGACAATTTTTCCCAAAACAAAAATAAATTCACTTTCACTTGAAGAAACAATCTTCATGTCCTTCTTCAGTAAAAAAAATAAAAAAATAAAGAGGAAAAAAAAATGGAAAAAGAAGTCCCACAGTCTGTCCACTGAGAAGATTAATAGTAATATATATATATATAAAAAAACAGATTGCCTGGAGTTAATCTAAGACATTTCAGTAGACATGAACAAATCCTCTTATCTGAGACATCATATTAGAGAAGGTAGCCACCTCATATTCAAATCAAATGCCCCAAGAGCAGTACCAAAAAAACCAAACCCGTTGCCGTGCAGTCATTTCCAACTCATAGCAATCCTAAAGGAGAGAGTAGAACTGCCCCATAGGGTTTCCAGGGAGCAGCTGGTGGATTCAAACTGCTGACCTTTTGGTTAGCAGCAGAGCTCTTAACCACTGCACCACCAGGGCTCCAACAGCAGCACAGTTGCAAGTAATAGGGACGTTTCCCTCAGTCTAGAGTAAGTAGTGACTAACTGAAAAAACACACACACACAAATGGGTTTATTTTTTTATGTTTGCATTTTTTTTTCAGTCATGACTACTAATGCGAATTAGATAAATAAATGTAAATAGTCTGTGCCCAAAGAGAAGAGTTATTTAATTTAGCAGAAAGGAACTGAAATAGTCTTCATTTGTGTCCTATTGTTTTGCATCAAATTCTCTATTTTTCTAAAGCCTTTCACTAATGCCTTTTACGACATGCCATTCCACCTCTTAAGCCATTTTCCTCAGGTCAGGAGCCCAGAGATAATCTGCCTAGGAGCCATAGTGGGGGCAGGGTGGAATAAAGAATGAGTATTACAAAGAAATAAATACACATTTTAGAAAATAATAACCAATCATTATTGAACACTTATTTAATATTCAATATCTTATTTAATGTCCCTAATAAATCTACTGCAGTTGTTGATATATAAATCCTGTCCATTTTACAGATAAGAAAATTAAACTTTAGAGAAGTAAAATAATTTTTTCAAGATAAACAAGCAAAAAATCAATAAGCAATCAGCATGGAATTTAAATTCAGTTCAGTCAAATTTAAAGACCATGCTCTCAATGACAATGTTACATATTCTTTTTACCAAATTTTTATATTACTTCTATCAAACTGACCCCCCCCACCCCCCCATACCTAATACCACTACAAAGAGTGGATGACAGTTTTTGTGAGCGATTAGCACATCACGCTCTTCTTTTGGACTCTACATTAATAAACTCTTCATTTTCCCTGCACTGTGTGTGTGGGGTTCAGCGTTCAGGCTCTGGATTGGACATTGTTTTGCATCTTCCCTCTGATATTCACAGTGTGCCTGTGGGCAGGTTATGAAATGTCTCTAAGTTTTGAGTGACATGAAGAGAAAATGTGGAAATTCCCATTTCCTGGCAGAAAGTATACATTAGGTAACTATTAACTGCTATTATTATTATTGCCACTGCCTGTCCTAATGTTTTTAGGTATTATCCCCTCACTGTTCGTATCTCATTTTCTAAGGATACTGAAGGCAGAGTTGGCTAAAGAAAAAGAAAAAGGAAAGCCTGTCAAGTGGATAAACTTTCATTTGAAGTACTCCTGCACGTCCTTCAATGGCCCCATTCTCTCCTCCCACTCATCCATCCCTTTTTCTATTTTCTGTCTCCCCCAGGGACTTACTGAGATGTTAGTGGGTAGTTGCTAAAAATATAAATAATACTTTGTTGGAAGAAGTTGACTTTTTACAGAGCACAAAGACTAAACAATGTTTAAAAACAAAATAAATGTTCCCGTGGTAGAATTTCAAGTCAAGGAGGGAAGAGAGGTAAAGAATCTACCGTTTATTTACCATGTGCCATATGGCTAAAACATATTGGTATTTTACTCTTATCTCATTTAATACCCACGAAAGTCCTGTGAGTATGTAGTGGAAAAATCTATAGATGAGAAAACTGAGATTTTTCAAAGATTAATTAACATTTTGGGAATCAAAGAACTTGTGGAGAATGCATCTTGGAAGTGAGCCCACATCTTTCTGATTTCCAGGTCTATGCTCTGTCCACTTCACGTTCATTGAATCTGGGACTTTCTGGAACTTCTCAAATGACAGATTCTACCAATTATGAGACCTACACTGATTTCAGCAATACAGAATAATTATGAGCCATTTCTCTGCCTGGGGAATTGGCAGGTACATAAATCCATAAACTACAACAAAGACATGAAATAAAATCAAATAGTCAAAATCTTAATTACTTAGAAGCTAACTATGTATAACAGAACAAAACATTGCCCAGTTCTGCACCATCTTCATGACTGTTGCTATGTTTGGGTCCATATAAAGTGTTAGAGGACCATCAGTATAATACAATGCATTTATTTTGAAAGCTCAAGAAATTTAATATTCTTTAATTATTAGATTTAGTAAAGTACACTGGAAAACTTGAGAGTCACAAGGCTAAATTTCTAGTTTGACGCTAGTTAAACACTAGCTTTACACTGGTTAGATGGTGTCACTAGTGTTAACTAGTTTGATGCTAGCTGCATAAATGCTACATCAAATAGATTTATAATTTAGGTCCTAAAAAACAAAAACAAAAACCTGTTGCTGTCGAGTCAATTCCAACTCATAGCAACCATACAGGGCAGAGTAGAACTGCCCCATAGAGTTTCCAAGGAGTGCCTGGTGGATTCGAACTGCCGACCTTTTGGTTAGCAGCTGTAGCACTTAACCACTATGCAACCAGGGTTTCCATATGGGTCCTAGTTGGGGGATGGGGGGAAGCAAAGCGATACCATCTCTTTTGCATAAATATTTGTTAGAATCTACAGAGAATAAAAAATCACTAAAAACAAGCAAAATGCAACACTCTTAAAATACATGGATATGTAACTGCTACCAAAGCAAATCAAAGCCACACTACTTCAGGTTGCCCTTGGTGCAAACAGCTGGATTGGAACAGCTTGGCATGTCCAGATGCAGATACATCAAGTGTTAATGTTCATCTCTATTAACTACCAGATGGTGCTCCTTCACATTTTTTTTCATTCTGTTTTAGATTCATGATATATTCTTTCATATATGAATTAGTCTCTTACAAAGGATCTTCAAATAGGAAAGAGGAGAAACTATGCTTATATGTGGGTGTGGATGGATGGATGTGTCTTCATTTATGCAATAAATAGCCTTTGCTACAAGCATTTCTCTGTCGGCTTATTTTAGAGCTGTCTGACTTGAGATCTACCCCCTGGATGAGTCTGTGCTTTAATGTGTCACTTGATCTAATAGCCTGTCCTGCCTTGCCTCCATGCAGTCTTCTACTTCATTCTTATGTTATTAATTCTGACACTTCATCTAGTGTTGAAAGCCTTCACAGAGCCCACAATAGATCAACCCATCTTTTTCGCATCTGGAAGTTTTGAATAATCTGTGTCTTCCTTTCTTCAACCATTTGGATCTCTGTTCTCTCTTCTTCATAATGGTAGCAAACCCTCAATAACAATGCCTAAGAATGGGTCCTTCTATATGAGCCAGAGCACATCCTGGGATGGTAAACAGCAATTACTAACCTACTATTGAGTTTGATCTCTTGGTTGAAGGATTGACAAGCTAATAATAGGGAGGTGGCTTCCCAAATTTGGGGGTGAACATCAGTCTGGGACCCCGATAGCTCAAGAGCTTAGGATCTTTCTGGTACCATCCAGTGTGGGGCAAAGTGTTCATTTACGCTGGAGATTCAGTGTGGTGACTTTTAACATGGATGATTTCATTTAATATCCATAAATCTGTATCTTTCTTTTTTTAAATAAGGATCCCAGAGTGCCAGTAAGATTAAGTTACTTGTTCCAAACAGCAATGCCAGGAATTGGGAGAGCTAGAACTTGAGTTCAGATTCTTCTATTATGTTTCACATCACACATGCTAGGACTTCTATAGATGCAGAATCTACCTGTCTGTCTATAGATTGATCCGTCTGTCCGTCCGTCCGTCCATGTATTGTTCTGTATTAAGCTTTGTTGGCATTTCCAATGTGACAATTGAATAGTCTGTGATAAAATGAAATTTTTACCAGGTTGGTAGTGTGTAGTTGTGTTTATTTAGTGGGAAAGCTCAGTCCTCAAATTCCAAAACGTCCCTCATCCAAACATATATATTATAGATATGTTTCATCTACATAGAATGTATATACTGCTTAAAGTGTTCAGCTGCCTATGTTAAGTTGATAGGTTCCACCTGTGCCTAAGAGCGATAGCCTGGGTATAGGAAGAAATCATCAGGCAGCTTGTCAGAGTTCCTTGCGCTCCCAGCTGTAAACCCATGTGCTACATGCTGAGAGAGACTAGGAAGCTGTCCTCACAATGTCTCTTCTGTGCTACTCTACCATATCCAAAGATAAGTGAACTGAGAAACGGTGCTGCTGTAACTGGGGAACTGTGAAGCCATGCTAAGTGGAAGTTGTGAAGCAAGGGCTATGTGTGGGTGCCTCATTATCAGTGTACAATCCTGGACTCAGACAATACAAGCCTCTTTCTACTAGATTCTTCTACAAAATTTAAGGATGTAGTAGTTAAAATGTGTTGAGCAAAACTATTATTAAGGGGCTGTATGTTGTTGTTAGTTGCTGTTGAGTTGGCTCCAACTCATGGCGACCTTATGTATAACAGAATAAAACATTGCCAGGTCGTGTACCATCTTCACGATCCTTGGTATGTTTGAGTCTGTTGTTCTGGCTATCGTGTCAGTTCATTTCATTGAGGGTTTCCCTCATTTTTGCTGACCCTCTACTTTACCAAACACAATGTCTTTTTCTAGCAATTGGTCTTTCCTGATGATGTGTCCAAAGCCGAAGTCTCACCATCTTCGCTTCTAAGGAGCATTCTTGTTGTATTTCTTCTAAAACGAATTTGTTTGTTCTTCCGGCTACAAAAAAAGAAAAAAAAAAAAAAAGAGAGAGAAAGAAAAGAGAAGAAAAACAAAACAACAACAAACCTGTTGCCATTGAGTCATTTCCAACTCATAGCAACCCCATAAGACAGAGTAGAACTGTCCTGAAGGGTTTCCGAGTCTGTAAATCTTTATGAAAGCAGACTGCCACATCTTTCTCCCATGGAGCAGATGGTGGGTACTAACTGCCGACCTTTCGGTTAGCAGCCAAGCACTTGACCACTGTGCCACCAGGGCTCCTTGTTCTTCTGGCAGTCCATGGTATATTCAATATTCTTTGTCAACACTACAGTTTGAATGAATCAATTCTGTCTTCCTTTTCCCTTGTCCAGCTTTCACATGCATGTGAGGCGATTGAAAAGACCATGACTTGGGTCAGGTGCACCTTAGTCCTCAAAGTGACATCTTTGCTTTTTAACACTTTAAACAGGCCTTTTGCAGTACAATGTAAAAAGGATAATATGGAAAAATACATTGGTAAAAGTGTAACAACAGCAACAAGGGTCATTTTTAATAAATGGATACCAAATTCATTTACAGGGTTCTTATTCATTTCAAACGCTATAATGTAACTTCTACAAAATTTAAAATGCAGAAATTGAAAAATGCTTGGGAATATTTGAGAATTGCTAAGTTTTAATGGCAACGTTTGGCAGGGGATTGAGATGATTATATTTTTTAGCTATGCAATTTTGAAAGAAAGAGTAACAACCTTGAAAGAATGATCATCTTGGAGTCTCGATGGACTCACAGAAGCAAATAATATAAAACGAATAAACTTCTGAGGTAAAATTCTTAATCAGGGAAATGTTACAAAACAGGATTATTCCCATGGGTAGGCGCTTTTAAGTTTCTCAGGTGTAATAAATTTTGTGCTAGGAATAGTCAAAATCTTAATTACTTAGAAGATAATTATCTGCTTCATCAATCTCCCAAGGCTCTTTTTCTCTCAGGTTTTCTTCTGTTGGTCACTGTTCACTAGTTCCCATACCCACTGTGGGGGAGAGGGTGACTGGAGAGTAGGTTACAGAAGCAAATACAGATGAGAAAGAGCAGATAAATCTCAAATTCATCCATTTTATTACCTATGATTATCTTCGATGAAATATCCAATAATGAAAATGACTGATGATTAAAATGAATTTTCAGATGTTTTGTAACTTTCCAACTTGAAATTAATGGAAGAATGAAACAATGATTGATTTTGCTCAGATTCCATGGGTCAGAAATTCAAGCAGGACACAGAAAGGTGGACTATCACTGCTCCACGATGTCTGAGGCCTCAGTTGAAAGACAGGAAGGCTGAAGGCTGGACTCTCCTGAAAGCTCATTCATTCATGTTTTTGGTGTCTGGCAGTTGATGCTGGGAGGACTCAAACAGCTGGTAGCTGAAGAGTTGGGCTGCTTAGACATCTGTCTTTATATGGTCTAGTCTCATGGTCTATCCAGCATGGTCACTTCGGAGTAGCCAGATATCTTATGTGGTGACTCAGGGCTCCATAGCTGTATGTCCCAAAAGAGAAAGAGAGAGCGCCACAGAACCTGTATCACTTCTCTAACCTGGACCCGTGGGTCACTTACTTCCATTGCATTCTCTTTGTTAGAAGGGAGGCTCTGAGCCTGGCCTATATTCACAGAGAGAAGAATTAGACTCTATTTCTTTATGAAAGGTGGATCAGAGGTTTTGTGTAAGTTTTCAAGTCATTATATACTGTTAAGGGAAAATTCACATTTTCATACTTAAAAAATTTTAAAAATTTAATAAGTGGGAACAAGGACATAAGATATTTTTCAGTCTTTATAATGTGTGTTCTTTTTACTCCACTGGAAAAGGAAAAGTGACTGCATGACATCCCTAACAACCTTCTTGAGGTAAAAGAGCCACATGTTATTTTATGAGGGGAAAACTACGATTAGGTCATGCAGAGGGAGATTATACATTTCTGCCTCTCCATCTTAATATGCCCTGGGTAGAAGAGGATGGGAATTCCCTATTCTGCTAGGGATTTTTTGAAATATTTCAAGAAAAGCAGAGGCCTAAGTGGTGGTGGTGTGGTGGTTAAGAGCATGGCTGCTAACCAATAGGTCAGCCGTTCGAATCCACCAGGCACTCCTTGGAAACCCTAGGGGGCAGTTCTACTCTGTCTTATAGGGTTGCTATGAGTCGGAATCGACTTGACGGCAGGTTTGGGTTTTTGGAAGCAGTCAAGAGAAGTAATGTTTGATCCTTACTTTATGTTACCGTTAATAGAGAACATAAAGGCAATTTATTAAAAAATCCTCCTGAAAGATGAAACTGTCTTGACTTTCTGATTATTTTATTCCCTGCTGGCTAAAAATAACCTATCAATTCATCTGCGGCCCACATGCTAGAATAGAGTTTCTCCTGAGATTTGGTAATAAATTTCTGTAAAACATGATGGAGATTGACTAATATATATGTATCAAAAATTTGTCTCCAGAGTCAGAGATATGTCATTTTAAATGCCCCAGAATTCACCTTTGCCTTACTGTGCTATCTAATAGATGATTATCATAACTCTACACATAATCATAACTATTAACTATTATATGATCCCAGTTATATAAAATATCTAGAATAGGCAAATACGTAGAAAGCAAAGTTTATTAGTGGTTACCAGGGATGGGAGGGAGAAGGAAAGGTAGAGCCGTTGCTTAGAGGGCACTGAGTTTCTGGTAATGGTGATGGAATCATCTGGGAATGGATAGTGGTGATGGCTGTACAATGTGATGAACGTAATCAAAGTCACCGAACTGCACATGTACAAAACAACTGACCTGGCAAATGTTCTATTCTAGTTATTTTTATCACAATAAAGCAATAACAACAACAAAAAATAAAACAAACACCACTGAAAAAAAAAAAGAGAGAGAACTATATGGATCTATATCCTGGTCACTTCTAAGTGTCCATATGCTGAAAATATTGTATCTCAGAAAAATGAAGCAGTAACTTCTGAGGAGCATTACAAAAGCAGAGAAGTTTGAAAACTCAAATCTTGTAAAGGTATTCCAAGTTAAAAAAAAAAAAAAAAGCCTTAAAAGTACATGCATAACGTTTACATAATTTAAAGATTGGTAATCACTTAAATTGTATGCTAAGAGCCTAGACAAAGAAACTAATATATTTAAGCAATTTTTAAA
The DNA here is from genome assembly GCA_030035585.1 of Dugong dugon. Classification (NCBI taxonomy): domain Eukaryota; kingdom Metazoa; phylum Chordata; class Mammalia; order Sirenia; family Dugongidae; genus Dugong; species Dugong dugon. Next base: position 106,270,618 of record CM057466.1, on the reverse strand, counting down.
GAACTGTATTTTAACGCAAATAATGCGTGCCCTCTACGCCCCTCTACGTTTCTTTGCCAACTGCTCCCCGCCCCCCCCCCCTTCCCTTGCTCCGCCACCAAGTATTTTCAGTGCTTACAAAACCACTTCGCAAGGGAGGGAGGAAGGAAGGTGCAGTTGGCAAACAAACGTAGACGGTGTGTTATTTACATAAAAATACAGTACTATGCCCTCAAAGGGAAATTCTATCATACCAATATTATAAATAAGAATCGAAATACTTAAAGTAGTTAAATACAAATTATCTCAAAGAAGTATCAAAGCTGTTACATTAATCCAGTTTTTTTTTTTTTTTTAAATTCGCAAGTATGTACTCTTTCTAACATGTTATATGGCTTCTAACATTTTAAATTAAATATCACAAATTGGGTAATTTGAGCCAGAACTTTTTCCTCTTCGGTTTTCTCCTATTGGCCACTCACTGTTTACACTGGTACCCATTGTAGGGGACAGAGAAGTTACCAAGTCATTCTAAGAGAATATCTGTGCTCATATTGAGTGAGCAAATATGCAGATGTCTGTCTAGTAACTGATTTTAAAATGCATTCGTTGAAGTAATTTTTAAATTTGTGAACAATTCTTTTTTTTCTTTAACTGTCAACATTTCACTAAATCTCTTGACAAATATAATACTGACATAGTTTTACAAGTAATCACAGAAAAAAATGGTACCCCCAAGAAGAAGAAGAGACTGTATCAGCCCATTTTTCATTACATTATGGAATCATAGACAAAAAATAATTTCCCCACCAAGTATTAAACATACAGGAGACAAAAGTAAAATTGGAATAATTTACCCAAGTTTTATATGACACAAGGTCTATTTATAATGATCAAATAAATATTAATGCTCCTTTTAATTAAAACATCTGGAAAACTCAGTTTAAAAGAGAAAGAATTCTCAGAGTAGCAGAAAGTGAACTGACATAACCCACGTGTCTTGCTTTTATGCAAGTGTTGTTCAAGCCTTCACTATGAACCAAAATACTGTATTTTACATATACTTCCCTTCTTCAGTGAGGTAAGAGACAGAGAGATCGAGATATCTTTTTAGATTTCTACCTCTAGTCCCACGGCTCACTAGATACTCTGAGGAACCGTCTTATTTGCAGAAGAAACAGATACTGGACAAGGAAAACTTTGCAATGTATTGCTGGTCTTGCATGGCATGAGGAATGGCTTCCAGAGACACCCTCCACTTCCCCTCCCCAGTGAGGGAGAGACTGAGCTGGGAGCTGACCAGTGTGGGCAGAGAATAAGCTTCATTTCCCTCAGGGCAAATGCTAATCGCACTACCATAATCTAATGAAAGAATGATAAAAAATAAAATAATAATACCAAATATAATTAAAAAGTATATAATTTCAAAAGAATGGAAGAGGTGAATAATAAACTAAAAATAAACTTTAAAAAGACAGCTATTCAATAAGGAAACAGCAAAAGAGAAAAAGAAACAGAAAAAGTGGGGTAAATAGAAAAAAAAAATTTAAGATAGTGGGAAAATTCAAATGTATATACAACTGCAAAACTCAAAAATGATTTAAACTCACTGGGCAAAAATATCTGCTTATTAGATTGAAAAAAAAAATTCAGCTATGTCCCATATTTAAAGGAGGGTGACAAATCAAAATAGAAAGAATGGGCAAGATATAGAAAAAGTCTGAACACATTGGCTCCTAACAAAATAGCTTCAAAATATATACAATTGAAACAAACATTAAACAGATAGCTGAATATTATGAATAACTTCTTTCAGTAACTTTAAAAACAGAAATTCCTTGAAAAATAACAAAATGAATTCAAGAAGAAATTAAAAAACTGAATATACTTAAAACTATTAAAGAAAACAAGTTTGCAACTGAAACCTTTCTACACGTCCAGATAGTTTCACAGGTAAATTATGAAATTAAAATTAAGAAATACAGCCAAATTTATACGAATGTTTTCAGAAAACATGGAGGAGTCAGTCCTTCCTAACTTGTTTTAAGAGGTCACCGTAACACTCATGGAGCCCTGGTGGCGCACTGGTTAACAGCCTGGCTGTTAACCAAAAAGTCAGCAGTTCAAATCCATCAGCCATTCCTTGGAAACCCTATGAGGCAGTCCTACTCTGTCTTACAGGGTCACTATGAGTCAAAATCAACTCAAAGGCAACAGTCTTTTTTTTTTGGTATGATCCTCCGGGAGCCCTGGTGGCACAGTGGTTAAAGTGCTTGGCTACTAACTGAAAGGTCAATGGTTGGAACTCACCAGCTGCTCTGGGAGAAAGATGTGGCAGTCTACTTCTATAAAGATTTATAGCCTCGGAAACTTTATAGTGCAGTTCTACTCTGTTCTACGGGATTGATATGAGTTGGAATTGACTCAATGGCAGTGGCATATAACCTTCATAAGAAAACCTGATAAACACATTACAAGAAAAGAAAAATTACAGACAAATATTTCTCACGGACCTGAATATGTGTTCTAAAGTTTTCCTTTTATTTTATGAGTTGTAATTAAAAATAAATTTTCTTTAACAACAAAATTGCATAAATTTAAATTGTGGACTTTGTTCTGTATTTTAAATAACTTTTCCTAATTACATATAAATCTCCTTCAGTTTAATAGTGGAATAGAAAAATCTCTTCTAGGTAATAAGATTATTTTCAAATGGAAATGGGATACTTTATTTATTTTCTTCCCTGCTCCAATGGTCTATCATAAACAGGTAAATATCCTTCTGCTCGAATCCATGTTCTAAAATTTCACTTTGACATTCTGACATTTGAATTGTGCATTATTTCAATATACCTGGACATCTCTACCACTGTCCAAGGGTGGTGCAAACGGTTAACAAGAGGCTGCTAACTTAAATGTTGGTGGTTGAAGTCCACCTAAAGACACCTGGAAAAAAGGCCTGGTGATCTACTTCTGAAAAATCAGCCACTGGAAACCCTACAGAGCACAGTTATACTCTGACACACATGGGATTGCCATAAATCAGAACTGATTACATTGCAACTGGCTTAGACATCACTAGGTACCATGGAATGTGTGTGCAGTAAGCTGTACAGTCAAAATGCAGCTATAGCTGGTAGAGAACTGCTCATTAAGGATTTACCACTGCCTTCTGAAGACTGAATAAATTTCTGTATACCCATATTGCAGAATACTGTGTAGCCATTAGGTGAATGGGAGTTAACTCTAAGTGGGCATGTGGGGACTTTTTGGGTGGGAGTATGAAAATCTTCTAAAACTGATTTATGGTGATAGTTGCACCACTTGGTAGAGTTACCAAAAATAATTAAATCATATACTTGAAATAAATGGATTATATTATATCTAAAAAATGCCTCAATAAATTTGTTAAAACAAAAGATTGTTAGTGTACTTGATGATATGGATCTATGTCATATTTATTTTGTGAGAAAAAACATATCACAAAACAATATTCATAGAATGATAACATGTTTGTAAAAATTTATATTAGTTATATGCTCTTCTTTACTTACACTCAGTCTGTTGTTCTTGTTGTTTAGTTGCCATTGAGTTGATTCCAACTCATGGCAACCTCGTGCGTGTAGAGTAGAACTGCTCTATAGGATTTTCAAGTTTTTGACCTTTCAGAAGCAGCTTGTCAGGCCTGTCTTCTGAGGTACTTCTAGGTGGGTTTGAACTGCCAGATTTTTGGCTAGTAGTCAGGTGCTTAACTGTTTTTGCCACCCAGGAAATCCTGCACTCGGTCTACTCTACCTAAACTCATTCTCTTTGTGACTGAATCCAAACTAATGACTTTAAATATTATCTAAATGCGATGACCACCAAATTTATCCCCAGTTTTGCTCCAACTTCCAGATTCATACATGTAGTTGACTTCTCAACCTCTCTACTTGAAAATCTAATGTACCTCTTACACTCAACAGGTTACAGTCCCAAAGTTGAACTGACCTTTCAATCTGTAAGTTCTTCTTTCTACCGGTTTTCTTATCTCAGCTGATGTTAAGTCCATCCCTACAGTAACTCAATATAAAAACTTGGAGTCAGTGTAAACACCCCAGTCAATCTATTGGCTCTACCATCTACTGTATTTTTGCATGGATAACTTGTGTGTTATATATCTTTTTGCCAACTGAGCTCTCCCAGGTATTTCAGTAAGCATGCTTGGTTGGCAAAAAACATATAACATGCATGTTATTTGTGTAAAAATATGGTAAATGTTTTAAACATCCAAATAGTGATCATTTCTCAGTCTCCACTGCTACCACACACACACACACTCTCTCTTGGATTATCACAACAGCCTCCTGACTAGTTTCCAATTCTTCTACCTTTGTCCTCTCCCCTCTGCCCTCAACACACAAGATGAACACGTCCTTCTAAAATAGCCAGGTATTACCATTGTTCTGCTCAAAACCTTGCCACAGAGGCTCTTCATTTCCCTCTGAGTAGAAGTAAAATTTTGGCACTATCCTTGCATTCCCCTGTTAATTTTGGCAGTGATAGAGCCAGGTTTGACAGAATAATTTTGTCCACATAACTAAGGATTTTAAGCAAGGTTGAGTAGCTATTTTCCCTTCTACTAGATGAGATTTATTATTTTGTACTTTTCAGGTGCACTGAAACAAAGCAGAAATATAATTTTAAAATCATCAGAGAATTCTCTTTCTTTGCCATGGATTATCAGAAAAGTTCATTATGCAGATTAATTCACTTTTGATTCATCAGAAGTCTTTCCCTCATTTACAGCACTTGGAAAGCTAGTTGAAAGCCCTCAGTGGTGACCTGGTTCTAATACCTTTCCCAAGAAAATGTTGCATTATCAATGTTTTATTAAGAGAAGGCAAGCATGAAATCAGCACTCATGAGAATTAATTTATCCATTACTTAGGCTTCTCCTTTGTCTTGTAAGGAGTTTGGGAATTGGAGGCTCCATGTTCCTCCAGTTAGGACAATTAACATGGCAGTAAAAATAAAGCACTGAAATGGAAATATCAAACCAAGGTTGAAAGCACTTTGTGTGAAATTTTGGTTTGGTTCTCTTTTGTGTGAAGCTGTATCTCTCAGGGTAAGAAAAATAGCTTATGAATGAAAAGTGGAGACTATCTTCTTCCTCAATTTTCATTTATTTACCTCTCAACACATGCATGCGTGTGCGCGCACACACATGCAAAGGTCGATGCCTATCCACAGGTGTAAAAACATGCATATTGAAATTGGAAAGAATGCAATTTTCTTCAAGAAGTTTAATTTCATAGCCCCAGGTCATTTCAAGGATAAAGGAATTCAAAAAAAAAAAAAAAAGCTCAATTTTGTCTTTTTAAATTTTGACTGACCCTTTTTTCAAAATTCCTCATTCCTGTAATTCAAATTATTGAAATAACACAACAAAACAAAGATACACACAAGAAACATTGAAGAGTTAAAACATAATTGACTATGGTAAATTAAGAATTGTGGGACCTTCATCGCTAAAAGTGGCGACCTCTGTCACTGCAGGGAGGGTTTTCACTTCTGAGTTCAAACGTTATTTTTTAAACTTGTGGAGTCGTAGATGATTTTGCATTCCACTTTTGCTTTCCTGGGTTTACCAAAAACAATTTTAAAAATTAATTTCACTATTGGTTTATAGCATGTTCTATGCTAAGTTTTCACTCTATAGTCTTAAAGGTGTGACCTACTTTCTTATCTCTCTATCAAAGTCAAGTTACAGCACAGAATAGATGTAAACCGGTAACTTTTATACACAGTCCCCATTTTTTTTTTTTTAACGAGAATTTAAGTGACTTTCTAATATTGATAAATAAGAGAGAGAGAGTGGCAGAGCACAAGAGCCTAGTTTAAGTGTAGTGTGGGTACTAGCAATACTACAAAACACATGAATGTTGCACAGATCATTCATTTAACTTAACGTCTCTGGGCCTTCGTTCTCTTATTGACACCTTAAATGATGAAGAGCAAATGGTCTCTAAAATCCTTTTCAGCAGGACACCCAGAAATCTCTGATTGTGATGAAAATTACTGTGCCATTACTACCAGCTGTGATGTATCTCCTCTAAACCTCAGCCTTTCATCTGTGGTAACAGTTCTCTAAGTTCTTTGGGCCTCTTCTTCCCTTGTGATCCTTCTGAACAGGGTCAGAGCACCTCAGCGATGATGCCTGATGCCTGGAGATATTCAGACCTTTTATTGATTGCTTTCAAAAAGACTTCTTGGTTTTATGGGAAATGATGGAAAGAAGTTGATAGAATTAGGTAATTTTTAAAATGGAAGAACATTTTGAGAAACCTTCATGTTATAAAAGCACATACATGCTCAACATGGCAAAATCTAAAGAAAACACACACAGTGACCTTGGAAATTGTTAAAAGCACCCCCATTCAATAATCTCTAAATCATTTAATGAATATTTTATCACGTAGCTATTATGAATTAATCTTTGAGCCACATGTAAAGTTAGATGGAGTAACTATTAATTTGCTAATCCAGCATTTGAAACCACATACTATTTACAAGGTACTCTGCAAACACTAAGGATATACAAAGATCTCCCTCAAGGAATATCAAACTAAACACTGTATAAAATATTACATGTGTTCTGAAAGAAACAGATTTAGAAAGAAACAGACTAGCGGAAAGACAGGGAAGGAAATGTGTGTTATTCTACTTTGTGGGGCAGGAGAGAAAAACAATGAGGTTTGCCAATCTCTACAAGGACGTTGACCTTTAAGCAAACGTTAAAATTCAAATAGTTCTTGGCCTTCTAGGAAAAGAATCAACCTGACTGAAGGTACAAATGTGTGATATTAAGCACTATTGAGTGATTTAAAAAAAAAAAAAAAATCCATCTATTCATTCATTATTGAGCCTCCAACTACGTTCTAGCAATTCCAGAAGAATGAACAGAAAAATCACTTGCTCTTTCACAGAACAAAGAATCCTGGGAAATGCCAATAGTCACAGAAAGCTCACCTAACACTGGAAGAAACTGGGGGGAGATTTTGAAAAGAAGACAAGAGGTCAGACATTACTTGAATATCAGCCAGATACCAATCAAATCAGCACAGCTTCTACCCCATGGTACATAAGTGTTTTAGTAAGAGTTTGTGTTTGCTTCCTAATGTGTCCATTTTGCAAGAGAAAATGTTCTTTTTAAATCATTCAGGAATTTTATTCATTATACAATGAAACCTGAGAGAGCTGGAAGTCGCCAGGACTGCCTTGATTTTCTGGGTCTCGCAAGTTTTCTGCCTTTCACAGTGCAGTCCTACCACTTTTCTATCACTCTCTATCAGCAGAAAATATTTGAGTTTTACTTCTCTGAAAGGTTTCCATGTTACATGGGTTCTGGCTTTTACAAGTTTAACTCTAATTCATTTTACATCATACATTATACAAAAGAAAGAAGCGTTTTCTGCTTATCAGTATGGCTTAGGAGCCTGTATCATTGTAGGCTAAATGGTGTCTGTTCTATATGGAAGTCAAAGATTGTTCTGAGTTTTGATTGCTGATCACTCATAATAGTGACCCTATAGGACAGAGCAGAACTGCCCCATAGGGTTTCCAAGGAGCTGCTGATGGATTCAAACTGTTGACCTTTTGATTAGAAGCTAGATGCGTAAACCACGGCACCACCAGGGCTCCAGTGTAAAGACTAGTTCATATTTATTATTTCCATGTTTGGTCAGGGATATTTTCATTAAATCTTTGCATTTTAATGCACAATTTCCAGGCAACCCACACTCCTTATTGTGTCAATGTCATTGATTGAATCAAAATGTTTATTAATATTGGCTCATCCTTTTCAAGGTAAAAGATAAAATCTATGCAAGGTAGATTCAACTTTTTCAAGGTAAAAGATACAGTCTATGCAAGGTAGATTCAAAGAAGTAAATGCTGATCGTCAAAAATAATGTCTAATTGAGCTAAAATTTAAAGATTTTATATGTTGATCCAATAGATCTGAAGGAATAAAAAATCTCAAGAACGAATTTTTTATTTGATTACAATGATGAACATTTTTAGAGTTGACACATCTTCAGAGGAGTTAAATGCTGAAAGTGTGCTTAATTTCATCTAGTTATACTGTGTTGCAAATATAATCTGACTTAGTCTGAGATCAATATATGTATAGTGAAGTTTTACTTTATAAGAAATCATGTGCAGGCTCTCAATTAAGATCTAGACTCACATTCTGAATTACAATAGTTTTATCAGTGAATGGCTATGTCAGTTAAGACATTAGGTCCAAAACTGATTAAGAGATGATGTATTTCCTTGCTTTTCCTATGGTTCTCACTAAGAAATATTCTTTGAATGATTATAGGAAAGGCTCCTGTAAGACTGTGTCTTTCTGAAACATCATAGCAATTTCAGAGAAGAACGCTTAGAAATCATCCAGAACAAGTCAATTCCTTCATTATACAGACTGGCAAACTGAGACTCCAAGGCATACCTAGTAACTATCTCACGTAATTTCACACAGCTAGAACCGAAACCCTGTTCCGGGACCACCACACAACACATACATGGACATACAAACACACATGCACATGGGCTAGATTCTGGGTATTTTTCCTAGATGTTTCATCTGCTTATACTTATTTTATCTATATCCATAGCTACAGTTACCTATCGGTCAAACGTATATATATATATATACACTTATATATGTATATTGTCTAATTATATGAACATACTAAGATATTTACTTCTAAATATTCAGCAACTTACATATTATTTCCTAAAAGACGCAATTACTTATAAATTTAATTTTGCTATGAGCAGTATCTTTGACAGAAACATCTAAGCCACCTGCAAAATGGACTGACATAATGATAAACACCTCAGAGTAATACATATTAAGTATACATTACATATGTTATATATACATTATAATATAAATGTATATACACACAAACACATTTACAATTATGAACCAAATATCAAGAAATTAATGAAATATGCTTGATTATGCCAAACAGCTCCATATATCAAGATGCACATTCTTAAACTGAATTCGGCCAGGTATTTATATTATCTGTTTTCTCTGTTGACTTGTTACAGCAGCACTGCAGAGCTAAACAAGCTCTTTGGTTTTACAAATTAATTAAGATGGTCAGAAGAGTTTGCGGATTGCTTGGCTGGACATTACACAGACCCTGGGTGCTGACTTGTCCACAGAAGAGAAGTCACACGGTAGAGTCACAGGACTTCAGTACTGAAACAAGTGCCAACCCCGTCACCTTTTCTGTTTTGCTCTATTACTACTGAGCATAGGAATGCTAAACGTCCTCTTTTCTATTGCTAAGTTAAAGGCAAAGATTGCACAACAAACTTGAAGGAGGCTTTAAATGAATCAGAAAACCCATTCTCTGCTATACAAACAGATGGGCAGGATTGCTCAGAATACAGTAATTTTCAGAGGAAAGGTTAAGAAAATCGCAGTCTTTTGGTATTGAAAATTGTAAGTTTTCAAATATTTCCCTAAAATAGTCTATAGTCACTTGTTCTCAAAATATCCGGAGAGAGAAAGAGACCTAGGGAAACATCTAAGGCATATTCGGGCAGGGAAAGAAAGGTAGAATTATCATGTCCAAAAGATACCATTTCCTTGATGTGTAGGAAGGTGGGAAATCAGTATTTAGGTTGTGGGTAGTGACATTCTTTGTTAATAGAAAAATATGAGATCTTTATATGAGATACGGCAAAATGAGGAACAATCTCAAAAGATATTTGTACATATTATACTTTAACATTAACTGTAAATATGCCAAAATAAAAATATATATAATTCCTCTTGGGGTCTGATAAAAATAAAATTTTTCATAAGAGGATATACATGTTTTGGTTTTGTCAGAGACTGCTGTTGCCTCTCGATATCTCCAAGGCTATAATCTTTACAGAGGCAGACTGCCACATCTTTCTCTCGCGGAGTGTCTGGTGGGTTCAAACTGCTGACCGCTTAACCCCAGCACCACCAGGGCTTCTTCCCTTTAGTAACAATACCCTAGTTTTTAATCACTGTGTGCTGCCACCTGGGATAAAGACTAGCATTCCCAGACTACCTTGCTGCTATCTGGAGCCCTGTGACTAAGATCCAACCAATGAGATGTCTGCAGAATTGTTGGGTGGCACTACCAGGAATTGCCTCAGAAGCTTAGGAAACATTCTTCTTCACCTTCCAACCTGCTGCTCTGTGAAACATCCATGTGACAGTTCATTCTCTAGTAGTTATTAAAGATGATAAGGTTGACCTTAGCAATGGGAGCCATGCCGTCAAGATGCAGAATTTAGAAGCCTGTGTTCCTGAGGACACCGTGAAACCACTTTATCAGGACTGCACTGCCTATCTAGAGATAACTTTTACAGAAGAATGAAATATAATTCTTTCTTATTTAAGGAGCTGCTATTTTTTTTTTTCATGCAAGCAAACCTTTCGTAATTAGTTGTTACCGTTGATTTGTCGAAAGATACAACAAAATTCACACAGATGATAATGATCCTCTAACAAAACTTCAAAGAAACATAATGATGATACTTTATATGGAACTTCAGAATTTGGCAGTTTGGCTATATCTCAGATCTTCAAATTCCAAATTCGGTCATTACAGAGAATCAGTAAACACATAAATTTATGAAAATGCAATAAAATTTTATAGGCTCTGTTCTCAGTCTACTTCCCTGGTAAAACATTCAGATCTGAATAATTACCTGGGAATAGCGTCAGATGGATTCACTTCTGTAAATAAACCCCAGTTATCATAACTAAGAATTCTTTTTGTTGAATGTGCTAGAAACACGCAGTCTCTATACAGTTCGTAATACCATTTTACTGTTATTGTAGTTGCTATTTCCCATTGATACAGGAAATCATCATTCCCTATAGATACAGATCAAGACTTTCAACTCATGATAGAGAACAAAATTCTACTTCTTCACATAACCGTGGTTAGTTAACAAAACAGATGGTTGAATTTGTGACAAAACTCTAGGCACTATGATTTTTATAGGTAAAAATTTCATATGTTCAGGAAACATTAAGATGTAATGTAAAAAAGTACCTTTGATATTAATGGGATTGGTAGAGTGTTTTATGTTGCTGGCTTATGCAAATTGCCTATCCCTGTTACAGAAACAATTTTTGTTTGAATTCAATGCAAATGATAAAAAAAGACTTTTGGATTCAATTAATCTTAAATGTTCTTGTATTATAGTACGTTCATAATCATCATTAATGTTGTTTTTTTAAATAATTAAAGCAGTAAGATTCTTTGCTGGTTAAACAAGAGGAGACTGAATATTATGATTACATATTTGCATTGAAATTGACAGGGTAAAATACAGAAGCCCCATTACCATTCAAGCTATTCCTTTTACTAAAAACTCTTGTTATCTCCTTCCAATTACCATAGTTTCTGTGCTATTAGCAAAGTAGTACAGTGAATTAATTAGTTATTTTAAATAAAATGGGTTTCTTAAAAGATAATTATTAAATGGAAAATTATGGCTTATCAGCAAAATATTAGCTTTCCCTCTTGAAATTAATTTCAAGGTCGATTTGTCTCAAGAAATGATGGCTGGACACTTTTCATGTTCCTTTGTTAGTTTTGCTGTAATTTCCATTCTAAAACTGGATTGTTAACTTTTTTATCCCTCCCCAATACCACATTCAAAGGATGTATAACTACTTAAACACACACACACATTCAGTCTCTCTCATCTTTATTTTACTGGGCAATTCCATTTACTAGTTGTAATAAAGTAAGCCTCCCAGAAACACCCATAATGGGTTAGTAGGCATGCAATTTGTTCTGTGGCCCTTGAAAATAATGTTGACTTTTCCATTTTCCAGGTAAAAGTACCAGATCCTTAACATTCAAAGATTTATTTTTTATCATTTTCATAATTACTAATGCATATCTACATTAAGAAAAAAATATACAGTTTGTATAGAGAATTAAATACTGATTTTCCAAACCACTGGAGCGTAACATTTGAAGAGAATAAGAAAAACCCACTGATAGTCTACCCAACTAAATTTGTGTGGTTCTTCACATTTTTAAGCAACTTTACTGAGGTATAATTATTATACATTCACTCATTTTTAAGAGTACAATTCAATGTCACTTAGCAAATATATAGAACCAAGCAACCATTACCCAAATCTACTTTTATCCCATAGCTCAAAAAGATACATCCCATAAGCTAGTGAAGGAGCCAAGAGTAGAAAGCCCTATTAAATCAAAGTGTGGTCCTGGATGCATGGGAAATAATTCTCACTTGATAAATCAACATATCTAAATAACTGGAAGTTTTACTTCAGTTAGTGATGTCAACTTTTTCTTTTCCTTAAAAATTTCATTATAAGATAATTCAGTGACAAAATATCATTAAAAAAATAAGTATTAAAAATTAAAACTGAAATAGTGACTTCATGTTCTTCAATCTATAATTATTAAATGGTTTGCTCAAATTTATTCAGATCATGCAGATTCTGATTGGGCTGCATAGGGGCTTGAGAATTTGCATCTAACAAACTCCTGGCTGTATCTGTGGGGCTGGTTCCTGGACCACCCTTCGTATATTAAAGTATATCGTTTCTTAAACAATTCCACAGTTCACAAAGCATAATGAACATATACAGTTGAAAATAGAAAAATGCTAAATTTCTGTGTATTTAATGTTCATATTCAAATTTCATAAAGGTAAATTTAATTTTATATAGGAAAGTTAGACAAAATATGAAATATTGAATAATGATATAATTTAATTATGACAGTGATTTTAAATTATCACATGAAAATAGACAAAAAAAAGTACCTTTACTGAACAGTTATTGTTCTGGTTTCTGGTTTCAGTGAAGTTTCATGGATGTTGATAAATTAAATGGCATCCATGCACTTTTAATTGATTGCACTTGAGAGTTTTGTGCACCTGGTGAAAATTTAAGCAACATTTAAATGGTGTGAATCTTCAAATTGACAAGCAGCTGCTTCTAAACACCTCCACTCTTGCCCAGGTTTTTTGCTTGTCATATATTCTCTTTATAATAAAGGAGATGAAAATAAATTAACGCCTCATCTTCTAAATTTAAATTTATAAACTTCTGTCAATGTATAGCATAGATTGTTTAGACACATCTATTTTAACATCTGTCATAAAACACGAACTGAATAAACATATAAGGATCTCAAATAGGATGTATACCCTTCTTCCTTAACTGTGCTTGTGAATTTTCTTTTTTTGCTATAGATGTTAATTGTAAATGTAAATGTGTTCATTTGAATGTGATCCAGAAATGGAAGACGAGGATGTTTATGTGCCATCCTGGACAGATTGGGCAGGGGAATCTCAAAGATCACAAAATTAGAAGTATGGATAATGAAACTAATACAGGCTGAGTCACAGCGAAAATCCTAACAAGCAAGACTGGGTTAAATAGAAAAAATAAACTTCAGACAATTCCTCTAGACTATAATTTGGACAAGACGTCAGGGCATAGGAAAAGGGTGGACACAGAAAGCAGCTTGGGGTGTTGGGCCAGTTACCTGAAGTTAAAGTTGTGGCAGATAACAATCACAAAGGACTATATACTCATAAGAACACAAAATTGAACTGATTTGGTTGAAAATCAAAGCAGAGAAAGAATAAAAACAAACAACAACATCAAAACTATCTTCACCAGCTGAAACTGACCAACCAGTTTCTCTGACTAAAACGTGTATTTTGATGATTCTGAACTCAGTTTGTACACCAAGAAAAGCCACCTGGAAAATGGTTTCTTAAATTCTAAATGGATAATTGAATCAAAGATGAAAATAAACACTGCAGTTTCTGAATCTGAATTTACAGACTCTGTCAATGTGTATCATATGTTACTTAGACCAATCCATATTAAAACACAAACTGAATAAAAATATATAAGAAGAACTGAGGTGGGGGATAGTTTTTCTTAAGATTTCTGTTTTCCGTTGGTGAGTGTAGAGAGGGTCCTGCTTACATGGGGATAGCCCTCATGTTTCATAACATGGGGAGAGCATTTCTACTTGGTTAGTTTATGAGGCTGCCATTATTTACAGGCTTAAAAGACTTTAGCATTTAATTAGACAGCTTTGGAAATGAAGAAATTGTAAGTGTTTTGCTTGGAAACTGTTATTGGATATTATGATATTGCACTCAGTGAAATGATGGAAAAGCAGTAACATTTCAGAAATGCTCTTTTACGACCCCATGAAAGGAGCAGATGGCAGGTACTGTGTGAATTCATACTGATCCTTCTGAAGGTTGACAATAACTGCTCAGTTTCAGGTTTTGAAGTAAACAATAATCTAATTACTGGAAATGCCTGGCCATTAGAATGGGAGGATGAAGTGCAATGGGACACAGTGACTTCATTCCAGTAACAGATGCAGACACTAATCAAACCCAACAGTGCTAATTACAATTGGGAAGAAATAGAACAGTGACAAAAACAGATTTTGTAGGATAACAACCACTGAAAAGTGGCCTCCATTCAATATCAAGGTAGCCAAAGACACCATATGCTACAGGAAAATGGTGAGGGCTGGGGGGTAAGGCAATGCCTTTACAGTAGCTAAATGATAGAGATTAGGTCAAAGTCTCCAAATAGAAAGTGCTTTCAAAGAAAAATATATATACTCATTATAGAAGAAATCTTGAAGATTAAAAAAATAATTGAAACTAGTTAAAATTTAAATTCCATAGCATTGAATGATGTCAAAAGAAGGCATTAGAAGATTAGTGGAAAGAGAAGGCTTTTACGAGACTCATACAGAGAATGCTGAAATCTTCAAATATTGGTGAAAGTCTCAATTCTTAGATTCTCTGGAAGAGTACTGTTCAAAGCATGGTTTGAAGACTGATGGTGCTCCTTCAATGAGTGAAGGAGCTTGTGCCAGAATATAAAGACTGCATCACTAAGGACACTGTTCACTTAAGCTTTTTTTTTTTTAATAGCAAGATTTATTTATGAAGAAAACAGTGTGCTGATTTATGTTTAAGAAAAAGATCCAAATCTTGCAGCAGACGAGTATTAAGCAGTTACCTTAGAAACATCTCTAAAATGCGTTCCCCTTGAGTAATGATAATAATAAATAATATATTATATAATGCTCATGCTAAGAGATAAGTCTTTAGAACTCTATTTTATGTTGTAAGCATAAAAAAAGGGGAGGAGTGAGACTTAGTATTTATTGAATGTATCAGTCAATGTTCAGTCAGGAGACAAAAAACAGACCAGTCATCTGAACAGAGAATTTGTAAATTTCTAAACTTTTAAAAAATATCAAAATAAAAACAACAGGTTTTTAGACAAATAAGAAGTAAATGAAAGAAAATGCGGGTATCTCATGCATGTAAATCTATAAGAAAACATTTCAGCATAAAATTAACTCCATAATTACAGCTATTTCTGATATTTTTAATTCCAAAGGTAAATATTGTTGTAAAAGAAATATCTAGGAGGTGGAGGCAAGATGGTGGACTAGTTAGACGCACTAAGCCATCTCGCTACAACAAAGACCCAAAAAACCAAGTTAAACAGAACCCTGAAACTTAAATAAGGAATAAAGTATTAGATCAGAAGTCACTGAGAAGAAACTGATAGAAAACAGGGACGGAATAGAGATATGGAGTGGAGGTTGGGGCCAAATAGCATGACTCAGTGTCATGAGGGAAATTCCTCAACATAATAAAGGGCATCTATACAAAACAGAGCCCTAGTGGCATGGTGGTTAAGAGCTCAGGCTACCAACCAAAAAGTCAGCAGTTCAAATCCACCAGCAGCTTCTTGGAATCCCAGTGGGGCAGTTCTACTCTGTCCTAGGAATCAACGCAACAGCAATGGGATTTTTTTTTTTTTTTAATACGAAACCAACAGCCAACATCATTCTCAATGGAGTAAGGGTGAAAGCATTTCCCCCTGAGAACAGGAACAAGACAAGGATGCCATTTAGCACCATTCCTATTTAATATTGTGCTGGAAGTCCTAGCTAGAGCAGTAAGACAAGAAAAAGAAATAAAAGGCATCCAAATTGGTAAGGAAGTATTAAAACTATCCCTATTTGCAGATGATATGATACTATACATTGAGAACCCAAAGGACTCCACAAGAAACCTACTGGAACTGATAGATTCTGCAGAGTAATAGGACAAAAGATAAACATACAAATATCAGTTGGATTCCTAGACACCAATAAAAAGAACTACAAAAAGGAAATCAGGAAAGCAATATCATTTACAATAGCCCCTAAAAAAATAAAATACTTAGGAATAAATCTAACCAGGGATGCAAAAGACTTATACAAAGAAAACTACAAAACATTACTGCAAGAAACCAAAGAGACCAACATAAATAGAAAAACATACCATGCTCACGGATAGGTAAAGTCAATATTGTGAAAATGTCAATTATACCCAAAGCAATCTACAAATACAACACAATCCCAATCCAAATACCAACAGCATTCTTTAACGAGATGGAAAAACTAATCATTGACTTTACGTGGAAAGCAAAAAGGCCCTGGATAAGTAAAGCATTACTGATGAAGAACAAAGTAGGAGGCCTTACACTACCTGACCTCAGAAGCTACTATACAGCTATGGTAGTCAAACCAGCCTTATACTGGTACAATGACAGACACATTGGCCAATGGAACAGAATCGAGAACCCAGATGTAAATCCATCTACCTATGGCCACTTGATCTTCAACAAATTCCCAAAGTCCATTAAATGGGGAAAAGACAGTATTTTTAACAAATGATGCTGGCAAAATTGGATATCAATCTGTAAAAAAATGAAACAGGACCCATGCCTCACACCATACACAAAAACTAATTCAAAATGGATCAAAGACCTAAATATAAAACCAAAAGATCATGGAAGAAAAAATAGGGTCAACACTAGGAGCCCTAATACGTGGCATAAACAGGATACAAACCATAATTAACAATACACAAACACCAGAAGGTAAGCTAGATAAACGGCATCTTCAGAAAATTAAACACTTATGCTCATCAAAAGACTTCACCAAAAGAGTAAAAGAGAACATACAGACTGGGAAAAAAATTTTGGCTATGACATATATGACAAAGGTCTAATCTCTAAAATCTATAGGAAAATCCATCACCTCTACAATAAGAACACAAATAATTCAATTAAAATATGGGCAAAAGACATGAACAGACACTTCACCAAAGAAGACATTTGGGTGGATAATAGACACATGAAGAAATGCTCACAATCAATAGCCACTAGAGAAATGCAAATCAAACCTACAATGAGATACCATCTCACCCTGACATTACTGGCACGAATCCAAAAAACAGAAAATAACAAATGTTGGAGAGGTTGTGGGGAGAATGCAAAATGGTACAACCATTTTGGAAAACAATATGGTGCTTCCTTAAAAAGCTAGAAGCAGAAATACCATATGATCCAATCCCACTCCTAGGAATATATCCTAGAGAAATTAGAGCCATCACATGAATAGACATATACACACCAATGTTCACTGCAGCATTATTCACAATAGCAAAAAGATGGAAACAACTTAAGTGCCTATCAATAGATGAATGGATAAAACAAACTATGGTACATACGCACAATGGAACACTAAACCCCAAACCAAACCAAATCCACTATGAGTTGATTCTGACTCATAGTGACCCCATAGGGTTTCCAAGGCTGGAAATCTCTACGGAAACAGACTGCCACATCTTTGTCCCACAGAACTGCTGGTGATTTTGAGATGCCAATCTTTTGGTTAGCAGTCAATTGCTTTAATCACTGTGCCAACCATACAAATGGTGACTATAGTTTCATAACGAAAAGAAGGATGCATGGAATACCTTTCTTGTTCCAATCCCATTGCCCAGGGATCATTCTTTCTTTAAGCCACAATTTAAATATTCTCTCTTGATGCTTTTATACATAAAATTCATGTTTGATCTTATAACATGATAGTTACAACTTGGCAACGATTTCATTTAATTAAATATCTGGGAAGGAATATTCTCTGTAGCTAAGCAGTTTGTACAGGGGCTGGGACAAGAGAGAGATCAGTAATGGAGAAGGTGCTGTTGAGTTGGCTCCAACTCATAGCAACAACAGAACAAAACACTGCCCAGTCTTGCATTATCCTCACAATCGTTGCTATGCTTGAGCCTACTGTTGCAGCCACTGTGTCAATCCATCTTGTTGAGGGTCTTCCTCTTTTTTGCTGACCCTCTACTTTACCAAGCATAATGTCCTTCTCTAGGGATTGATCCCTCCTGAGAATATATCTGGAGCCCTGGTGGCACAGTGGTTAAAATTTTGGCTGCCAACCAAAAGGTCGGCAGTTCGAATCCACTAGTCGCTCCTTGGAAACCCTATGGGGCAGTTCTACTTGTCCTATAGGGTCACTTTGAGTTGGAATCAACTCGATGGCAATGGGAATGGAATATTATGCAAGGATAAAGACCAATGATGAATCTGTGAAACAGTTTAGAACATGGATGAATCTGGAGGGCATTATGCTGATTGAAGTAAGTCAATTACAAAAGGATTAATACTGAATGAGTCCACTATTATAAAAACACATGAATATGTTTCCACACAGAAAGAAACAATCGCTGATGGTTAGGAGGAAGGGGAGGGGCAAGGAGGGAAAAACACTAACTATATAGTAGATAAGTGGTAACTCTGGTGAAGGGTAAGACAGTACACAGTACTGGGGAAGTAAGCACAACTTGACCAGAGCAAAGTCAGAGAAGGTTCACAGACACATCCAAATGCCTTGAGCGATTGAGCTAGTGAGGGCTGGGGACCATGGTCTTGGGGGACTTCTAGCTCAACTGACATAACATAGTCTATTAAAAAAACTGTTCTACATCCAACTGTGGTGAGTAGCAACTGGGGTCTTAAAAGCCTGTGAACGTCCATCTAAGATACATCTACTGGTCCCATCCTGACTGAAGCAAAAGAGAATGAAGAAAACCAAAGACACAAGGGAAAGATTAGTCCAAAGGACTAATGGACCACAACCAGCACAAACTCTACCAGATTGAGTCCAGAACAACTAGATGGTGCCTGGTTACCACTACCGACTGCTTGGGCAGGGACCACAATAGAGGGTCTTGGACAGAGTGGGAGAAAATAGTAGAACAAAATTCAAATTCACAAAAAAAAAAAAAAAAAAAAAAAAGATCAGGCTTGCTGGTCTGACAGAGACTAGAGAAATCCAGAGAATATAAGCCCCGGACACCCTTTTAACTCAGTACTGAAGTCACTTCTGAGGTTCACCCTTCAGCCAAAGATTAGACAGGTCTATAGGGCCACCAATAACACATGTGAGGAATGTGCTTCATAGTTCAATCATGTATATGAGACTAATAGGCAGACCAGCCCAAAGGCAAAGACAGGAAGTAAGGAAGGGACAGGAAACCTGGATAAATGGAAACAGGGAACCCCGGGGTGGAGATGGGGAGTTGGCAGCCAAATTTACAAAACAATTTGTGTATTAACTGTTTAATGAGAAAAAAAATTTGCTTTGTAAACTTTCACTTAAATTACAATTTTAAAAAAAAGAAATATTTAATTTCTCAGTGAATACCAAGGTATTTTCAGTACTGCTTCAAGGTCAAACTTAGTGATCTTATTTACAATTTTTGAGGTCTTCTGTATGCCACACACTAAGTTTCACATTCAATACATGACATCTCCCAACCTTGACGTTATGCACTGTGCTTAGGTAGAAAAGCCTAATAAATCAATGACAAGACACCAGGTGGATCATTCTAGAGTTACCAATGACAGCATTGTTGTATGAACTCAACTCCCATCTATTAAAAAACAATTCATGATGTTCTGACTCAGTCCCTATGCTTCTTCTTCATGATCCGGAATTTTGTATTGGAGTGGATAATTTATTCATAAACAGACAACTTTTAATATATGTGTTGTAATAAAATCAACCTCAATATATACAAAATGAGTTTTCTATGACAAGATTTTTTGACAGAAATATTCATCATGTTTAATTGATCCTCTCAGATTAGAAATTACCAAGTAAAATTTATGCATATCAAATGAGATAGAAAACTCTTATTTTAATTATGCAATCATGAATTATCACCATGTCCATGTAATATCTACACCTTAACTAAGATATATGCAGAATTAGCTTATGAGGCTTTCTTTTGAATTCAGTCAGTGAATTTATATACAAATGTGTAGTTCATTTTGACGGTCTCATCTAAGCCATCCATACAAATGGCGACTACAGTTTCATAATAAAAATAAGGACACCTGGAATACCTTCCTTGTTTCAATCCCATTGCCCAAGGATCACTCTTTTTTAACCCACAATTAAAGTATTAACTCCTCTTGATGCTTTTATACATAAAATTCATGTTTGATCTTATAATATGACACTTACAACATGGCAATGATTTTGCTTAATTAAATCTCTGGGAAAGAATGTTCTCTGTAGCTAAGCAGTCTGTACAGGGGCCTGGGACAAAAGTGAGATCAGTAATGGAGAAGGTGTGGTATTGGCTTTGGCACTTGGTCCTTGGTCCAGCAAGTAGGTGAAGACAGATTGTTCCCTGCTACTCAGAGGCTGTCTGTAAAGTGGTAGGTAACACTACCTTAACAATTCACTACCACTTCCCGGCCTTGGAGGCCCCAGACTCTCATGTAAAAGAAAGCAGAGAAACCATCTTCTTACTTCTCCTTCCTTTCCTTCCCTTTCATTTCTCACTATTTTTTCCCCTGTTCCTTCTTCCTCTCTGTTTGTTATCCTTGTCCCTCCTTCCTCTCTCCATCTCCTAGGAAAGCTAAGGAAACTCATCAATATTAACTAAAGGGATAGTCATCTCTCTAACTCCTTCACCTTCATCCGGTAATCTCTCCCTCAAGCAGTGGTCTTCAAGCTGGAATGTATATCAGATCACCCAAGAGCTTGTCAAAACACAGACTGCTGGGCCCTACCTTCAGCCTATGATTCAGTCAGTCTGACGTGGGGCTTAATAATTCAAGCAAGTGAAAAAGTGATGCTGATGTTGCTACCGTTTAGAGGACCACACTTTGAAACCACTGCCTTAATATAGTACAGTTATGGCGAATCCATGTGTGTCGGTGTAGAACTGTGCTCCATAGGGTTTTCAATGGCTGTAATCTTTTGGAAGATCACCAGGTCTTTCTTCTGAGATGTCTCTGGGTGGACTTGAACCTCCAACCTTTTTGTTAGCAGCCTAGTGCATTAAACGTTTCCATCACATGGGGTTGTCGTGAATTGGAATCAGCTGGACAGCAACTGGTTTTAATATAGTATAATAGAAAGATTGCAGCAGCTAATGCTTATACAAAATTTTCTGCCAGGTATTCTTCCACTCTCTTTACATTTATGACATTATTCTGACCTCATAACAACAACATAAAATAGGTACTATTAGTATCCCTGTTTTACATATGGGAATCTGAGAGAGATCAAGGGAGTCTTCCAAGATTACCCAGCTAATAAGCACCAGGGCCCAAATACGAATCTAGGCAGTCTACTCAGAGTCAATTCTCTTAAACACTCAACTATACCATTTCCACAGTCTTTGATGAAAAACATTAAACCATCAAACAAAATGGAATTTGTATAATAGATCACCATGGAGAAACTGGAAATACTATCCTTCTATATGGTATTAGCAAGAAAAATGGAATATAGAAAAGACTACTGAATACTTAGTGATTTTACCACTAATTTTCTTAAATTTGCAACGTCTATCTGTTTACCTCTGGGGGGAAAAACTGTCTTTATCAGAATTATAAACATTTTTGAAAATTTTAGAATTTTCTTTTAATTGCTTAAAAGCATGAACAAATATAATTTTAAGGTTTGATTACCAGCATATATGTGAACTCAAACATTGTTATATATTTTTCTTTGTCTTTTTTATCCATCTTTGCAATATGATTATATAATCATTGAGTCAAAGTACTTTTAAATAACATCTATCAAATTATCAAGATAACCATGTCAAATCACTTTAAAATTATTTCTTTGTAATTGAATCACCATTGTTAGAAGTGGTTTTGAGGCAACTTGTTGAATAGAAATTTATACCAGATCCCAATGGGAAAAATGCAAACTGTATTTTTTAGAAGTAAAAAAAAAATCAAAAGGATCATTCCCTTTTCCTTTCTGATAATGCTGGTCTCGTTACTAACAAAGATTGTATTTAAAAACACCCTGTGTACAACCAAAACCACACAATTTCTGCTCTGAATACTTTTAGCACATTTTGTTAAATTTTTGAGGCTTTTTTCCTCCACTAGAATGTACATCCCCAAAAGACAAACACCTATGACTATTTGTTCACCATTTTATCCCTAGTGCCTAGAAAAATAATTGTTGAAAAGATAAATGAGTGAATGAAATGCATTATGATTTACTCATAATCTTAATGTTTACTACACATTAAGTCCTCAATAATTTTTTTTAAACGGAATTGAACAGACTCCAGCATTTGTATCTAAACTGCAGAAGCCCAGGCTGATTATAAAGTATCAAGAAGGGCATAAAAACAGAGCTCTTTGGCTTCACTGTAATTGTTTACGTATTTAATTAGTTGTTAATTTGTATTTACTGGGATATTTTTTGCTGCATATAATGTATATATAATGTGTATTCTTTAATATTTATACATTTTAATAGATGGTGGGTTATATATATGTCAGCTTTACCAATTTACTTTTTTGAAATCATTTACTCTAGTTGGGAGAATAGAATTAATATATACTTGGGAAATTATGAAAAGATATAAAAAAATACTGACAATATTTTGATTCAATTATTAGGTAGTAAAAATAAATTTAGGGAGATTGTACAGTGTTTATTGTATATGGTAAAAAAATGGATATCCTGCCCATTTTAGCTCCATATTTTTTAATTAAACAATATGTCTGTAGCCAAATTATGTTTCTGAGCCAAGCAAATACTGCAATGGAAAGGTCACTCTGCAGAAATAATAGTATTATGACTTCCTCTTCTCTGGGTTAGTTAATGCCATGATGCGGATGTCTTCTCCATTTAGATGTAAGAAGATAAAGGAAATTGTATTGCAATTTTAATATTTCCTTTGTCACTCTGAATAAAATTCATTACCACCATGGTTTTTACAAAACTGTCCTATGTGAACAGAGAGTACAGCCAGGTTATTAACCAAATGTAACTGCTTGGTGATAACAGAAACTTTGGGTCTCTATTTGATGCTTATTTAACTTCAAAAAGTCTATCAATTAGGGCAACACATTTAAAGTAAATGGAAAAATTATGCATGGACACTTTTAACAAAAAGGTGACACTTTCATAAAATAGTACATACCATTTTTTATAATACCAAGCTCTTTCTTTATTACTGCTTAGAAATGAAAGAAATTATACTTTTTTTGTCCTCCAGTGTCAAAAGGCATGAGGCAACTGAAGATGCCCAAACCTCAAATGCTGTGTAGCTGCCATATGCAGGGCTGGATTAAGACATGTCAGGGCCCTAGACACCGATAATGTTGTGTGCCTTCCTCTGCTTACTCACACGTTAGAATGGGATAGATGAGTTTTATATATATATATGTGTGTGTGTGTGTGTCTTAGCTATCCATAATGTAACTTCTTTTTAAATGTGACTATAATATTAGGGATTGGATGCAAAAGTGGTAGATGCCATTTTAGTAGAGGGCAATGAACTGGATTATAAAATTTTTAGTGAATGTGGGGTACTAAAATTTTTACTATATACCACATTTTCTACAAAAAGAATTTTCCACATATTCTAAAACAAAGAAAATTTCTAGTATTTTTTGGACGTTTGCTATGTTAGTATTAAATTAAATTATTACCCAAGTTAGTATCATATTAAATGTATGCTAGATTGTGTCCACGTGTATACCAAACAGATTTTAAAGTTAAAGCTATAAATATTATTGTTTATAAAACTTACATAATTCTGTATGTAAATGCTACATGATTAAAAAGTAACTTGACTGAATTTATTGCAGTGGCCCACTTGTTGGAGTTCCCTCGCTTTTGCACATCATCTGGGACTAGAGTTTCCATTGACCATTTACCAGAATGTGCACAAGAGCATTCCCTTGTGTTTGTATCATGGCAAAGAGCATTGCTGACCCTCCCGGCTAGAGCTGCTGTATCAGCAGACGTGGATGTACAAGACAGTTCTATCAAATTGGATCAGAGAGCTGTTATCTATTAATATAATCGGTCCTTGCCCCCAAACCACTCATGTTGGATCCAGTTGCATACTGAGTGCATGTAACAAGAGTTAGACCCAACAGCCCACCCTCACTTCTTGTTTATTAGAAAGAAATAGCATACTCCCAAGAGACCTGCTGAGATAAGGAGTTTCAGTTACATGGGAGGGGGCCATAGGAGATGGATGTCAATGAAGGTTTTGAAGTTGTAGGAGCCCTACAGCTTAAACAATCTTGTGCATGGATGCCCTTGTGACCCTTCGTGAACTTTATTTCTGGCTGGCACATTCTCATGCACTGGAGCTAGTATCAATTTTACTTAGTGCCCTGCCAGTTCCCTTCCACTGTGGCACTCACTTTTCCTTGTATGCTGTCTGCCTGGCATCTATGGGTGTTTGCTTTGGACAACTGGTGCCCCTGTTTTGCTGATGCCTTAAACATGTGCTTAACTCGCTTATTGGGTAATCCGTCCCTGGCCATATACACAGTCATATTGCCCTGGACCCTGGTGAACCTGTTAATACAAACCAGAAGATGGCCATAAAACATAAAGGTGTGTGTGTGTGTGCTTTACAAATGTACCTAGCAATTAAACATGCTAATGAGAACACTGAGAGATAACAAGATTGTTCACTGGTTTGGTGAAACCAATACTTAATTTTTCAGTCCTGAATCCAGAGCAGTTTGTATTCAAAGATATGATTCATATTTGGATTATGGGGCTGGGTGTCAGGACAAATACAAATTGAAAATAAGAGGTTTTAATTCTCCCTGTTGAAAATAAGGAAAGAGGCTCCCCTCCTCTCTTCTTTCAGAATTCACTTTAGATAACTTGTAATTGTAAATTCTTTCTCTGTCCCTTTGAAAAGGTTGTAAATCTAAGGGGTTAACTCAAGGACCTGGAAGCCACCTCTTTAAAGTGTAACTTCAGGTCATCCTCCCCTACCTGCCTGCTTCCTGGAAGGATATTAGTGTAACCTCAGGTAGCCACGGACCCAGATTGCAAATCTACCTACAGCCATAAAGATACTAGAAAATTAGCAATTTTGTCTTGAAAACATTAGTGTAATGGGTTGTAGCTACTCAGTTATATAAAGGGTGAGATTGTTTTCTGTCTTTGAAATCTCTTTAGTTGATTGTGATGCATCACATTCTGGTTTAATGCTTATTCTATGATAAAACTTTATTTTTTTGTGGAGAAGTTTCGAGGTTGGGAGTAGATTTTGTTTCTAATTATATTTCCCTAAGAGGGTACAGCAGATCATTTTTAAGAGACAGTTTTGAGGACTTCCTCTATGGCAGATACCCCTATAAGCACGTAGCAGGTGTTATCTCATGAATTTGGAAAACCGAGTTGTCCCATTAGACTATGGTTCTAAGCTTTCAAACCTAGAAAACCAATCTCGGAAGGTGTTTGGTTATGTCTGAGGAGTATCTGTAGTTGTGTCTTCAATGAATGTATGTGCCTGCCCACACATATCTGTATTTACATGTACATATAGATACTTCTATCTGTTCTCATATATGAATAAACCTTTACCTACCTGTATATGTATATGCTCATAGCCATCCATATATGATCCTAGACTCATTTTTTGTTCTTTGTTGAAGTTGTTGCCCTCTTATATATGCCAAATTATTTGATACAGGCAACCTTTTCTCATGAACGCTTCTCAGCAGCATCATTTATTTTGGTCATGCTGTGTTCACTACTCCCACATTCGGTGCCACTTTTCCCAACACCAACAATAACAAGTATCTACGATCTAGAGCGTGCCTTCCCCTCCCTCCTCTCCTCCTCCTGGTAACCGCCAATGAATATTGGTCTCTTTATATGTGCCTATTCTTGTCTTCTTATAAAAAAAGGATCATACAGTATTTGTCCTTATATACTTGACTTATTTCACTTAGGATTATGCCCTCCAGGTCCATTCATGTTATAATAGGTTTGCGAACTCATCATTGCTCTTTATAGTTGTGTAATATTCCATTGTGTGCATGTACCATATTTTGCTTAT
Organism: Dugong dugon; assembly: GCA_030035585.1. Taxonomy (NCBI): domain Eukaryota; kingdom Metazoa; phylum Chordata; class Mammalia; order Sirenia; family Dugongidae; genus Dugong; species Dugong dugon. The sequence goes on along the minus strand of CM057466.1, from coordinate 106,244,320 downwards.
CCATTCATTCATTGATGGGAACTTTGGTTGTTTCCATTTTTTTGCTATTGTGAATAAAGCTGCAGTAAATATAACCTGTTGCTGTCAAGTTGATTCTGACTCATAGCGACCCTATAGGACAGAGTAGAAGTGCCCCATAGGGTTTCCAAGGAGCGGCTGGTGGATTCTAACAGCCAACCTTTGGTTAGTAGCTGCAGCTCTTAACCACTACGCCACCAGGAGTGCATATATCTGTTCACGTCACTACTTTTAGGTCTCCAGGGTATATCCCTAGGAATGAGATTGCTGGATCACAGAGTAGTTCTAGTTTTTTGAGGAAGTGCCATATTGTTTTCCATAGTGGCTGTACCATTTTACAGTTTCACCCGCAGAGGATAAAGGTTCCAATCTCCCCACATCCTCACCAACATTTGCTGTTATCTGTTTTCTTTTCTTTTTTTTAATCAGTTCCATTTTAGCTGAGGTGAGATGATGTCTGATTGTAGTTTTGATATGCATCTCTCTAATAGCTAATGATCGTGAGCACCTTTCATGTATTTGTTGGCTGCTTGGATGTCTTCTTTGGTGAAGGTTATGTTCATGTACTTCGCCTATTTTATAATTGGGTTGTTTGTCTTTTTGTGGTTGAGTTGTTGAAGTTTTCTATAAATTCTGGAGATTAGACCCTTATCAGATATGTCATTTCTGAAGATTTTTTTCCCCCAGGCTGTAGTTCTCTTTCTACTCTTTAAACAATGTCTTTCGATGAACATAAGTTTTTAATTTTCATGAGGTTCCATTTATCTATCTTGTCTTCTTCTCTTTGTGCATTTGTTGTTATGTTTGTTATCGTATTTTTACAAAAGATTAGTTCCCATAATTTTGTCCCTATGTTTACTTCCAGGAATTTTATGGTTTTAGGTTTAACATTTAGGTCTTTGATCTACGTTGAGTTAGTTTTTGTGTGTAGTGTGAGGTATGGGTCCCATTTCATTTTTCTGTAAGTGGATATCCCGTTTTCCAGCATCATTTATTAAAGAGACTGTTTTTGCCCCAGTGAATGGACTTTGACCCCTTGTCGAAAATCAGTTGTCCACAGATGGCTGGGTTTAATTCTCAGTTCTCGATTCAATTCCACTGGTGTATTTGTCTATCATTGAACCAATACCAGGCTGTTTTGATTACAGTGGCTGTAGAGTATGTTTTGATATTGGGGAGTGTGGGGCCTCCTGCTTTGTTCTTTTTTTTTTTTTTTTTTCCCAGTATTGCTTTGGCTATTCATGGTTTCTTTCCTTTCCATAAGAAGTTGGTTATTAGTTTTTTTCATTTCAATAAAGAATGTTGCCGGGATTTGTATCAGTATCTGCAGATCACTATATTAAGTCTAATCCATGAACACGAATGTCTTACCACTTTTGGAAGTCTTTAGTCTCTCGTAGTAGTGTTTTATAATTTTCATTGTATAAATCTTTTATGTCCCACGTTAGGTTAATTCCTAGGTATTTTATCATTTTGGAGGCTATTGTAAATGCTATTGGTGATGGTTAAGGTTGTACGTCATCTTGGCTGGGCCATGATTCTCGGTGGTTTGGCAGTTATGATTTGGTTAGTAGCTACGTAATGATGTAATCACCTCCATAATGAGATATAATATAATGTAACCGCCTCCATGATGAGATCTGTTATGAGAAGCCAATCAGTTGGAAGGGAATTTCCTTGGGAGTGTAGCCTGCATCCAAAAGAGGTGAACTTTCTAGCAAAGCTCGTTGGCTGCAACTGGCTCCTGTTCATCTGACCTCCGGTTCTTGGGACTTGAACTAGCAACCTACCTGCTGATCTTGGGATCTGTCAGCCTACACAGCCTGTGAGCCAGAGGCCTGCTGTCTGACCTGCTGATCTTGGGTTCACCAGCCTCTACAGCTACATGAGTCAGGAGAAGCCTCCAGTCTGACCCATGGACTTGGGGCTTTCCAGCCTCTACAACCGTCTGAGCCATTTTCTTAATATAAATCTCTATATATTTATATGCTTCACTGGTTTTGCTTCTCTAGAGAAGCCAGCCTAAGACACAGTTGCTGCATGGTTTTGAGCCAATATTTATGTTGGCAAAGAAAACTGACTATATCATCAACTGCCAGAAGAATGAACAAATCTGTCTTGGAAGAAGTATAGCCAGAATGTCCTTAGAAGCAAGAATGGTGAGACTTTGTCTCACATATTTTGGGCATGTTATCAAGGGGAACCAGTGCCTGGAGAAGGACGTCATGCTTGGTAAAGTAGAGGATCATCAAAAAAGAGGAAGACCCTCAGTGAGATGGACTGACACAGTGGCTGAAACAATGGGCTCAAACATAACAACGACTGAGGATGGTGCAGGACCGGGCAGTGTTTCGATCTGTTGTACATAGGGTTGCTATGAGTTGGAACCAACTGGATGGCACCTAACAACAACAACACATATTATATTACACAACTTAGAATTGTGACAACATATGAACAACAGATAACATACAACCTTAACATATTAATTCTGTTCCCAATATGCTTCTCCCTTCCCATTTCTGTTGGTGAGTTCCATTAACATCATTGTACATCCTATACCTGATAGGTTTGCTGTGTACTAATTTCTTGCAGATTTGATGTATTGTTTGTGAGATTATATTATTGAGTTTATTCCCTAAAAATATCAGGTACTCAGTTCTTATGATTGCTTGTGTTGTTTTTTTTTGAGATCTCTCTCTCTCTTATTTTTGTTTTCTCCATGGATAGAATCAAGTATTTGTTTAATGTTCTTGCCTTCCATTTGGAGAATTCTCTTGAGTAATATTTGCAGAACTGGTCTGGTAGTGGCAAAGTCCCAGAGCTTCTGTTTATTTGGGAATGTCTTGATTTCCCTCTCATTTTTGAATGACAATTTTGCTGGGTAAAGAATTCTTGGTTGGAAATTGTTTTTATTCAGTATTTTATATATGTTGCTCCATTGTCTCCTGGTCTCTAGAGTTTCTGTGTAGAAATCCGTACTGATTCTTACAAAGGACCATTGGTATGTTATATTGTGTTTTTCTCTTGCTGCTTTCAGAATTCTCTCCTTGTCTTTGCTTTTCAGGAATTCTATTGGAATGTGGCACGGAGTTGATCTTTTTGTATTTTTTCTAATTGGGGTTCCTGTAGTTTCCTGTATTTGCAGGCTTAGTTCTCTCTTTAGGTCTGGGAAATTCTGATTATCTCTTGCAAAATTCCTTCTATGCCTTTATTGTTGTTATGGTGCTCTGGAATTCCAATAATTCTAATGTTAGATTTCTTAACTGAATCCCATAATTTCATTTTTCTTTGTTTGCTTTTCTTTGTTCTTTTCTCTCGGTTTTCTTGAGACTTGATAAGTTCAGTTATTCTGTCTTCGAGGTCACTTAATCTAAGTTCTGTATGATTGACTCTATTGTTGAATGTTTCTCTTGCTTTTTCTAATTCAGTTTGTTATTCCTCAGTTCCAGTAGTTCGTTTGTTTGTTTTTTGTTTTTTTGTTTTTTTTGATGTTTTCAATTTCCTTGATGAATCTCTCATTTTGTTCCTCCATTTGTTTCCTGATATTCATTATTTTGTTTTCTGTGTGCTTTTTGGCTTCACCTAAATATATTTAGCACCATTGTCTGAAAATTTTCAATTTTTGCATTAACCTGACCTCCATAGAAGAAATTTCCTATTCTTCATGTTTTTCTTCTGATTGGTCCTTCTATTGTGATTTTGTGTGTTCTTCTATTTTTTTTGTTGAACTTGTGCCATTTTTGATACCATTTTTTAATAGTTTAAATTCTGTTTTCTGATTTTCATGGGAAAATTTTCTGATTCTACTTGGTTGATTTAGCTTTGCCATATTCTCATAAGAACCACTAGAGGGCACTCTTTAGGTTTTTTTCAGCACTGATTCAGGAGTTCTGGGTGATTGGCCTCCGGAGTTCAGTATGCAGATGCAGGGGATTTTAGCTGGCCACATACGCTGACACATGTGGTGATGTTTGGCTTTCCTGTAGTGAAGGTGGGTAGCACTCTGTCTTTCCCTGATGGGCACACCTGCACAGGGTCTCCCACGGTATCCCACTATGGGCAGGGAGTCAGCCATTACCCTCCGTGTTGCCTGTCTGGAGTATCTCTCTTGCCCTAGTGTCTTTTCAGCTCCTCCTAGTCCTGATGCCCATCCATCTCAAGTCTTGGTAAGATTCAACAGCACTCTCTCACAGTGCCACGGCCTCCCTTCACCTCCTCCCAAGTGTGTGGCCCATGAACTCCCATGGCCAATCTGCACAGCCTTAAAAATAGGGCTATAGCTTCCTCAATTTAGCTCCCATTCTGTGTTCTTTGTTCAGGGTGTTGCCTGACACTGTCCCAAAGTGGCTGCAGTGAGTAAGTCCTCCAGATTCTCCCAGTAGGTAGATTCTCCCAGCTTCTGTGTTGCCCCCTACTCCTTTCCCATTTTCTGGACTCAACTCAACACTGCAACACCTCAGCTGCCATTTGGAGTTCTGAAATTCCAGTCTGTGTTTATTTGTTGTTCACTGGGTTAGTTGCTGGGGTATAAATGGAAGCGACCATCCTGCCCAGACTCTGAAGGTCACTGCTTGATCATGTGTTCTTTTTACTATCCATGGGACCAGATGATGAAAAACAAATCCGAGAATCCTCACCTTTTGCTGAAATTAGCAAAAGTGAAGGAATTTCTTCATAAATATTTTACACTTGAAATTGGTACATACAGTCTTCTCAAGCAATAAAAATTAAATGGACAACTATTTCTAAGCCTTAATTTGAGAGCCTTTTAATTTCAAAATCATTTTGTGTTATATTTTTCTTTTGAAATCTAATTTAAGATTGGTACATTATTTTCATTTTCTTTCTAAGAAAAATATTAGGGGCTGCAGTTTTACAGCTAAACAGCTTTAGATTTGAACAAATAGGAAAGTAGCTCTGGTGATGTCTCAAAAAGCATTTAATGCACTTCAGAATCTTGTGCAGAACATTCCCAATGCCAAAAGAAGTTAGCTGCAGCCTCCAGGATGGAGGACACATTTCTAATGTTTGAGGGCCATGGCAGATAAGAGATGGAAACCCATCCAGCCTGGCATTTTTCAGAGGAAGCATCCCCCCTTTCCCTTCTCAAAACCTCTGGAGGGATGCCCAGTCCAAACTTAGAAGCAGAATAACTTATGACTTCTGCCATCTGCCTTCCATTTTCAATCCATCCAACTGAATGCCCTGATATGTCCAAGTGCCACACCGAACCCATTTTCTGTCTCCATATCATGCCCTATACATTCTTTCCTCATCTGTTTGCTCATGGTCTCACCTCTCTATTCCACACTCTTTTGACTCTTAAAGCACAGCCCAAGCCCACTTCTTCTGCAAATCCTTTCAGCATCTGTGCATCCTGTCTCTGAATTCCTATGACATGCATTCTGTACATTTGGCATGTAATTATCTGTTTCTCCATGGTCTCTTCTCATTTTGTCTTTTGGAACAGCTGCTGTGCTGTGCTGGTACTGAAACTCACGCATACATATAAGTAACTTAAACATATTTTCTCTTCTGCTATGAAGGAATCTCCTCTAATGCTTTAAATAAGTGTCTAGAATACAGTGAAACACTAGTGATAGAAATGTTCAATTAGTGATTCTAGACAACATATTTCCAAGTCCTTTTGATTAACCAATAAATAAATAAAAATTTGCCATCGAGTCATTTCCACTCATGGTGACTCCATGTGTGTCAGAATAGAACTCTGCTCCATATGGCTGTGACCTTTTGGAAGTATATTGCCAGGATTTTCTTCAAAGGTGCCTCTGGGTACATTTGAACGGCCAGCCTCCTTATTACTTTTGTTATGCATGTGAGAGTCAGATACATGCACACAAAATCAACACAGGGACAGAAGTGAGGTAATGCCTGTTAATTGTACACTAATATAATGCTTTAAATATTAATAGTGACAGCTAACATTTATTAAAAGGAGAAAGTGAGTCAAATGCTTCTCATTTTAAGGATGAGGAATCTTTAAAATCAAAGCCATTTCTAGAGGTCACACAAGTAAAGGGGGATTCAGGACTCAAACCCAGGCCAGACTTACTCTAAAGCATTCTCTTCTCTTTAAAAATAGTTATCTAAGGAATGCATACGTTCATTGATAAAACATAGGCTGCCATGTTTTCAGACTTATAGCTCATACTTCAGTCCTTTAGTTTACCTCAAAATAAAAACTTTCTTGACATGAAAAAGTCATCTGATATAGCATCTAAAATTCAAGATAATTTTTACAATAATAACTATAATTTATTGAGTGGAGACATGGATATTTATTAACTCAATTTTGTAGATGAGGAAACTGAGTGATCAAATGGTCAAAGAACATACCTACTCTGACTCCCCAGTCTGAGAGATTTCCATGATGTTATGCACCGTTTCCAATACATTTATGTATTTCTTCTGTCTCAAATCCCTTTCCCCAACCCTACCCAGCTCCTCACCACCCCGCCCCCCAAAAAACCCTAGCCAGATACCAATTTCATTACGTAGTGTTCTCTGAATACTCTCTCTCCAAGGAACATTTTTTGTAATCCCAGCATACAGCAATTTCAAAATAAACTCTTTGGATTAAAAATAATCACAAAATTTCAATGTTATGCATTTATTTAAAGCTCACATTTCTTTTATGTTTTTATTTTTATTTATTTTTATGACAAAGCTTTCTTAGTCACAACTTTCAAATTTGGGTTAAGGCTGTTCCTCAAAACCAAATGCATTGCCACTGAGTTGATTCCACCGCATAGCAACCCTAGAGGACAGAGTAGAAATGCCTCATAGAGTCTCCAAGGCTGTAATCTTAACGGAAGTAGACTGCCACATCTTTCTCCTGTGGAGCAGTTGGTGGGTTCAAACTGCCGACCTTTCAGTTAGCAGTCGAGTGCTTTAACCACTGCAACACCAAGGCTGTTATTTCCCTTTAAACATTACTAACATTTTATTCAGGGATAATTTCCCTCAGTGAGAAACAGTACAAACTGGCATAATACCAAGTAGGCTGATTCAGCAAGAATGCACCTGGCAAACTCAAATGATTTTGTTTTATACTCTGCTATGAAAAGCTATAATGGATCACATGGTAGCTGGGGACAAAATGCTCATGTAAATTAGATTTTACTTCCTTACTGTTGTTTATCACCAATGCTGACTCCTTTGTAGATGCAGAAGTCTCACATATGTTGGATATATTAGTTGTGTAAATAAAACTTCTGTTTTAAGCACCACCCCTTATCCCATATTAGTTCCTTCATTTTGAATTAAAATAATAATAATAATACACATATGAGTCAATAGTCTGGCTAAATCTTGATAGCTAATTAATGTTAAAAATGTAATGCTGTTTTTTAAATGCAGGATTAAATTCAATAATCCTGCATTAACAACCTGTATTAAAAATTCTCATTAACAACCTGAAATATGCCAATGACACAACCTTGCTTACTGAAGATGAAGAGGACTTGAAGCACTTACTGATTTAGATCAAAGACTACAGCATTCAGTACGGATTACATGTCAACATAAAACAAAAATTCTCACAACTGGACCAATAAGCAACATCATGCTAAATGGATAAATATTGAAGTTTTCAAGGATTTCATTTTACTTGGATTCACAATCAACACCCATGGAAGCAGCAGTCAAGAAATCAAACGACATATGGCACTGTGCAAATCTGCTGCAAAAGTTCTTTAAAGGGTCAAAAAGCAAACATGTCACCTTCAGGACTAAGGTGTGCCTGACCCAAGCCACGGTGTTTTCAATTGCTTCATAAGCATGCGAAAGCTGGACAATGAATAAGGAAGCTCGAAGAAGAACTGATGTCTTTGAATTACGGTGTTGGCAAAGTATATTGAATGTACCATGAACTGCTAGAAGAAGGAACAAATCTGTCTTGGAAGAAGTACAGCCAGAATGCCCATTAGAAGCAAGGATGGCGAGACTTGGTCTCACATACTTTGGACATGTTTTCAGGAGGGACCAGTCCCTGGAGAAGGACATCATGCTTGGTAGAGGGTAACAGAAAAAGAGGAAGACCCTCAACAAGATGGATTGACATAGTGGCTGCAACAATGGGCTGAAACATAAGCAAGGATGGCGAGACTTGGTCTCACATACTTTGGACATGTTTTCAGGAGGGACCAGTCCCTGGAGAAGGACATCATGCTTGGTAGAGGGTAACAGAAAAAGAGGAAGACCCTCAACAAGATGGATTGACATAGTGGCTGCAACAATGGGCTGAAACATAAGCAAGGATGGCGAGACTTGGTCTCACATACTTTGGACATGTTTTCAGGAGGGACCAGTCCCTGGAGAAGGACATCATGCTTGGTAGAGGGTAACAGAAAAAGAGGAAGACCCTCAACAAGATGGATTGACATAGTGGCTGCAACAATGGGCTGAAACATAGCAACAATTTTGAGATGGTGCAGGATCGGGTAGTGTTTTGTTCTGTTGTATACAGTGTCACTATGAGTTGGAACCAACTCGACGGCACGTAACAACAACATCAATAAGAGACCATGGGTACTTTAAAATGCATTTATAATAGAAGCATACTAAAAATAAAAACCTTTAAAACTATTATCCATCATAACTAAGTAAAATGCTTCAAAGGATTTTGCCAGCTCTTGGCTGAAATAGAATAGTCCTTGTCTTCAAAATAATTAATGGCTAACTAAGTTTTATTGAGTTCCTACAATATCCTAGCAACTAAACTGTTTTGTTTTTTTAACAAATTCACTACCAAAATAACTTGATGTCCTAGATATGATATTCATAGTATAGATAAGGAAGCTGCAGCTAAGATGAACAACTTCTAAAGTCAAACATCTTGTAAGTTATAAACCAAATGTGTGTAAAGTGAGACAGTAGCAGAAACAAAGAATGGCAGGGTTGTTAGGGAGGATATAGAGGTGAAGGTGAAAGTACTTTCAAAAATAAAAGTGGAAGGAAAATAAGTTGGGATATGTTTTGAGCTACTTGCTTTTTCCCCTCCCCCTAGGATAGCAGCAAAGAAAAAACAAAGGTATCTTTTTAAATAATACTAATGTTTTACCAATTTCGTCTTTATTAAACTTCACTTAAATTTATTCTTGCATTTTAAAGGTTCTAAACTGCATAGATACAACAATAAAATCTGGAGTAATCTGAAGAAAATTCTATGCAGATTGTTACTAGGATTTTTATTTTTTGTACTATAACCAAACTAAAGTCGTTGTCATCAAGTAGATTTCGACTCACAGTGACCCTAGAGGACAGAGTAGAACTGCCCCATAGGGTTTCCAAGTAGCTGCTGGTGGATTTGAGCTGCCAACCTTTTGGTTAGTAGCTGAGCTCTTGACCACTGCACCACCATGGCTCCTTTTATACTATAAGCACAATATAATATCTTTTAAAACATAAAACGTTTTAAGTATTTAAATATTTTTAAGTATTTCAGATGTTAAGGCTACATATTTTATGCAAAGAACATAAAACTAGGACAGGTTTGAACATGAATATGACTATTTCTGGAAGCTGAGTGAATATATAAAAATTAACATTGGGATTCTGTTTTCGAACTGGCTATCCACAGGTTGGTCCTTGCTTTGTTTTGATCCAAAAAGGGTATATTCATTTTGTAGTTCTCTCTCTTTCTCTCTGCTTCTCCGAAAAATAATTTCTTTACGCTCACTTATGACACAATGTGATTTCTTTACAGACGGGCGCTTGTCTTCTGAAAAACTTAAAACACATTGAGCAGATTCTCACCTATAAGGAAAAGCTATCAGAATGTCTAAATGCAATACTATATTTAAGGATATATATAAAACATATATATCTAGTTCTTTTTCAGTTTAGTAAGTATCATAAATCATTTCTTGCTTTGTAACCCTTATCATAAACAAAATTTCCCCTTACAGAAGAAGGTGAATATTAAGAAAAAATTAAACATTATTTTTAAAAAAATCTCAGGAGTGGACATACTACTAGTCCTGCAATGCATGTTTTACTTCCCTTGAATTATGTAACCACCTTCAGGGGATTTAAAAATAATTATTTCAGTAAAAAGGTGTAGAGCTCCTGAACTTGCATAATTTCCCATAAGAAAGATTAAATCAGAGTTATATATTACTACAAATCCTGTTGGCCCTGAGGCGATGCCTGGGAGGAAATAAGAAAGCAGAATTCCACAATAATCAGGTTAGTCTTAAGCTCTTCTTGCCCTCAGGAATCATACTTAAATGATCATTGGGAGGAAGACTACGAATATATAAACTATCCATGGTGTAGTAAACATCTGAAAATGAAAAGCAGTCGAATAGTGTAGCAAGAACCCAAGTACAGAGAAAAAAATGAAGTGGTGGGGTACACGATTTTAAAAGCAAGAGAAGATGAATAGTGTCTTAACTAATTTCATCTTGGCCTTCAGTGAAGCTAAATGATTTATGGAAGAAAACAAAATCAGGTGTGAGACTAGGATTATCTGAATTTGCTCTTTACACTTGCTAAATTATCCATATTTGGAAATTTCTCCTCTCCAATAAAAATCTTTAGGAGGGATTCTTAGAAGACGTTTAGCAGAGTTGCCAGCTTCCTGGTCAAACTATAGTTCTCAGCCGTGATAGTCTTTACATTATTATAAATAACATAAACCACACAACTGTAATCTATTCATGGAGTGGTACCTCCTATTTAACTCATAGATTCACTCTGATGCTTAAGATATAAAGATCAACAAATCATTCTCTGTACTACAGGAATAGCTGTGTACTTGCGGTGGTAAAAAAAAAAAAAAAAAAAGTCCAGTCAGGTCATAGATATGGATCAGTGTAGGTAGGTTTGGAGTTCAGGGTAGCAGGGGCAAGAATGAGCAGGTGAGTTGAGCATGGACACAGCCGACTATGGTGGGATCTGCACTCAGCAGTAACCATCACCGTGGTACTGAGGCATTCTAAGGCAGAGAGCATTCTTATTTTCTAGAGGGAAAATTGAAGAAATTGGGAGGTTAAGTAACTTGTCCATTACTGCCTATACAGTATCCTGATAGTTCTTGTGAGAATCAGTACATAATTTTTATTTATATCTGCATTTATTATTTGCCTCCTGCACACACACACACACACACACACTTACTCACAGACGCACACTAAGCTCACTTCAGTGACCTTGTCTATTGTGTCTCTCTGGTCTACCATTGCACTGCTGTGTCCCCAGACGTACACAGTGTCTGACACAGGGTAGGTGCCAATTACATATTTGTTTAATTAATAAATGAAATATGATAGGCCTATGGTTAATTCAGGAATCTTGGCGATGCAATGGTTAAGCAGCACTCTGCTGCTAACCAAAATGTTGTGGGTTCTAACCCTCTAGCCACTCCGCAGGAGAAAAGACCTGGCGATCTGCTCCCGTACAGATTTATAACCTAGGAAACCCTAAGGGGTAGTTCTACTCTGTTCTATAGGGTCATTGGTAAGAACAGCATGGGGGAGGTGTCTGACCTCCTCCAACCCCACAAGGGGAAGATCAACAGCCTAAGGCTGATTCCTGCAAGGAGGAGGTTGGACATACCTCCTCTCGCTGCCATCTTTACTAATTCTGTCACCAACTGTACCTTGAACAACATTCTCTATTTTTCCGCTGGGTTCAGTAATTCATTTCTATGGCCACACAGAACTCACAAACCATAATCACAATTATGGGGCTTATTAGGGAAGTAAGAGTTACAGTTCAGATTCAGGAATACTCAGAATACAGTTCTTCCCTCAGGATAGCCTCTTCCCAACTGTGCTCACAGACATGGCTCACCCTGGCCCTCAGTCTCTGCCCAAAGGCACCCAGCTTTCTCTCTCCGTGGGCTGTGAAACCCACTGCGCTATCTCCCGGTGCCAGGTCTCTGCTGCCCACCTCTCCTTCCTTGGTGCTGGGCTCCTCCCCTCTGCTCTGGGATTGGCTCTCTTTTAAGGCAAATCTGACCAATCCCCTTGGTAGGCCACAATTACCCTATCACACAATCACCTGGGTGAGTTATAAGACCATGGCTAAAAGGTCACACACAAAAGTAATTAATCGGAATCGACTCCATAGCACACAACAACAACATGGTTAAAACATTAATAGCAGTGGAAATTCAGGTATCTTTTCTTGAGAAACTGTTGGTAAATTACTATTGTCATTTCACCCTTCCACCTAGAGTTTCCATTTCCAGAAATTTGTCTTAAGTTAATAATGAGAAATAAGAACATGATTTTATAAACATACATGTTTATTGCAATAATACTTGTAATACCAAAAGATTTGAAAGCAGAAAACAAAAATGTTTGGCAATAGAGGAACAATTTCAAAAATGGTATATTCCTACCTTCGGAATATTATGCATCCATTGACATGGTGTTTTAAAAATATTTTTAAATAGTAAATTATTTTCAATATAATTTTAATGAAAATGCAGGCTAAATATCTACATAACAAAAAAATATTGCTGTCAAGTTGACACAGTTGTGGTTATAATATATACATAGACTATCTTATTAAATTAAAATAAATGCCAATTGAGGAACCGGACATAGTAATTAGTAATGAGGGAATATTCAGTCCAAGAGAGTTATAAGGAAGGAAGTTAAAGGAAAAAAAGAAGAAAAAAGGATTGTAACATATGGGTCTAGCAAAGCTTGAGTTTTATGATATATATTATTATTTAAACATAATACATAAAGTATATTTTTATAGGCAACATTGAAGGGTGAATTGGAAAACCAATAGAGAAATAAAATAAGTTTTATGGCAAAGTTCAGATTCTGAATAAGCTAGAGAAAATAAGATCAAGAGTAAAATAGGATACATTTGTTTTAAAGAGGAATATTATTTTTAGGATTCTGGAGAGAAGAAGGGCTGGGAGCAGATATAAATACAGTTGTATTTATAAAGGCAAAACTATATCAAGTGCAGAGATGACAGCTTTATTCTCCTCTGTGAAATCAAAAGTAAGGTGGAAGAAGACTGACACTGAAGAAGAGGGGCCACGAAGAGAGAAGATGGCTCTAAGCATGGGAATGAGGTAAGTAGACAGTGAAGTTCCCATCTACTAACAGATCCACGTGCAGGCACCAATCTCAACAGATATCCTTTAGCAGTGATTACTGGCAGGTATAGAGGAGAGGGAAAGACATAGAAACAAAGCTAGAATTTTACAGAGTGAATTTATCAGGACTATGTGATTGCCAACTTTTATACCTTCCTAATACAATAATTCCATAGCTAATTAAATAACTGTTTTCAGATTCCCAAATATGTCATATGATTCAATTAAAATACAGGAAAGTTAAAAATTTTCACCAATGATGAATGTAGTTTTAATTATTAGTATTAATAATAAAGTGAAATATTTGAATAACAAAGCACTTTCATATATAGTTTATATTTAATCACCTGTAGAAATAAGCTTCTCCAATATATGACTAGTAATTATATAACTTCAGAATTTGAAGAAAAAAAAGTTGACCATTAATGAGTTTTAACATCCCCATTTGATAAAATGCTTTAGTGTTCTGAATAGAAATCAAATTTGCAAATATAGTGCTAATAAAATTCATCAGATACCTCTTGGAATGGCCTTTCATTGTAAATATTTGTGGGGATTCTTGGGCTTGAGAAATTACCCACCATATCTTCAAATTTTATTTATGCCCAGGCAATATTTCAGATATCTTTTTTTATGTTAATTTTTTACTCAAAAAACAAAAAAACCCACTAAATTTTAGACTCAGTAGAAAACCGCTAAATTTTAGATTCTGGGGCTAGAAATAATCTTTGACTATAGCTGATTTTAAATTCTTCACTTAATTATCTCAAGGAAGTTAAATAAAAGCGTTTCAGCTACTTCTTCCTTTTTTCTGTCCTTCTCTTTCCCCATTTCTCCTATCATCACATTTTATTCTTTATTAACACAATAGCAATTCTATAATTCTGTATGAGGCACTGAAGATAATGATATAACTGACTTTATTTTCATAAAGCAATAAAAGTAATAAAAATAAAAAAGATATTTTTGTGGGCATTATTACACATCACATGCCTTTATGAGCCTGTCATTATCGATGAAAGTGGCAATTCTTAGTTTGTGTGGGTCATTGAGACCTTTTTCTTTTGCTTACTGATGAAAATGTAAACTTTGCTGTTGACTTCCTGCTTGTACACAAGCAAATTTATCACTTTCTTTTTGTGTACTGTCAATGTCTCTCAGAATGGGCATTCCCAAAAGCAGAAGATATGATTTTAAAAGCTGAATGTCATGTCGCCATTAATTTTTGCTATTTGAGGTTGTCAACTGCATATGTCATAAAAATGATTAATCATCAAATTTTAATAATCATAAGTAAACATGTGGCATCAACTGTGCTGCTAGAAAATCATCTTTGATTGAATCGGTACTTGTGTTCTCCCACCCTACTGTGTAAGCACGTTTTGCCGAGTTCTATAGCGCTCTTGAAGGAGCTGCCAAAAATAATGTTAAGATAATACTGTGAATCTGTAAGTAAAGAGCCATATGACTATTCTGCTCAGAGTTCAATTAACATTGACTCTGATGTGCCTATTGATGATGTGAAGGTCAGAAATATGAATTTGTGTAGTATAAATGCCTAAGTTAATTATTAAATCATAAAAATATACCAACAATGGAGATCATTAAAAATACAAAAATCACCAAGAGAAATATTCTAGTTTGACACGCTATGCATTTCCTCTGAATCAGATCAGTGTTAATGGAAATATCTAAAACATAATTTAAGTTACCGAATAGTCATATAGATATATCAGAAAAATATTTTATGTGAAATATTTAAATAAGGCAAGGAGAAATGAAAATCTATACTTAAAGGGCATTTCAAAGTACAAAAACATGGAATTCATTGATAAAACGAAATAAAATTTACAGAATTACACTTCAATTTTAACAAGACAGAAAAATGTAATTAAAAGATATCCACAAATGCTATCCATAATAACACATTACAATTTAATAATTCACAATCTAGTTTCCTTAAAAAATCCTAGAATATATTTGAATGTAAATGGTTTATTTTAGGCTAGATTGGAAAACCAACATAGAATCTAAATGTTCCATTACCGTGAATAATTTTTAGTTAGCTTAATCTGGTTATTGTGAGGAGCTGGACACTTATCTTTGAATTCAAGGCCATATTTCTTATTTCTAGAAATCACTATGGTTACAATAACAGGGAATTATTCATTTTAGTAAATCAAACACTTGGATTTCATATCTTGAAGCATGTTTCTGTGTAAAAATCTAGCAATTAGCTACAGTATTATTTAAAATGATGGGAATAATATACAGAGTACAAGATAGAAGAGGTGAGTAAACAGGAACACCATATGACAGAGTAATATAAATGATACTCTGTATCAATCCTTCTACATAAATATATATTATACGGAATTAATTGTATATATTGATACTGTATATATGTAAAGATCTTTCAGACAGGTCTATATGCCTCACCTCAATTCTATTCACCAAATAACACTTACCTTTTAGATGTTAAAATAACAGAAGTAATGATTATATGTGTGTGTATACTTCTGTATGTCTGAAAATAGTAAGGAATTTTTTTTTAATGTTCCCGGTAGCTGCATAAGGAATGCTACTTAAAGTGTAGTTTCACTGTTATGGATTGAATTGTGTCCCCAAAAATGATATGCTGAAGTCCTAACCTCTGTACCTGTGAATGTGAATGTTTGGAAATTGGGTCTTTCAAGATGTTCCTAGCCTATATGAATGTGTTCTTATAAAAGGGAAGATACACAGAGACTGAGAAACTGAAAAAGGATGCCAAGTGATGCTGCAGCTGTAAGTCAAAGAACATCTGGAGCTGCCACAAGCTAGGGAGAGGCATGGAATAGTTTCTCCCTGAAAGCCTCAGGAGGAATTAACATGGCCAATACCTTGATTTGAACTTCTATCCTCCAGAAGTGTGACACAATAAATTTCTGTTCTTATTAGCCACCGAGTTTGTTGTATTTTGTTATAGCAGCCCTAGAAAACTAATACACTATTGTAACTGTAATTGTGGGTTATTTGAATGGACTATAAAATAGAAATTAGATAAAATTTATATACAATATGATTATTTTCTCATGAGACTGATCATACTTGATTTTAGTTTCCTTTTCCCCTGTACAATGAGAAATGGAAGAATCACAGAACAGTTCTCTATTATATAATTCTCTCATTTGTGAAAATAATGAAAGACTTAGAATTTTGTTGTTGTTGTTAGGCATCCTCGAGTTGGATCCAATGCATGGTGACCCTATGTACAACGGAAGAAAACACTGCCCAGTCCTGTACCATCCTCACAATCACTGTTATGCTTAAGCCCATTGTTGCAGCTACTGTGTCAATCCATCTCGTTGAGCGTCTTCCTTTTTTCACTGACCCTCTACTTTACCAAGCATGATGTCCTTCTCCAGGGACTGCTCCCTCCTGATAACATGTTCAGAGTATGTGAGATGAAGTCTCACTATCCTTGCTTCTAAGGAGCATTCTCGTCGTAATTCTTCCATGACAGATTAGCTCGTTCTTCTGGCAGTCCATGGTGTATATTCAATACACTTCACCACTGCCATAATTCAAAGGCGTCAATTATTCTTGGGTCTTCCTTATTCATTGTCCAGCTTTCACATGCATATGAGGTGATTGAAAATACCATGGCTTGTGTCAGGCACACCTTAGTCCTTAAAGTGACATTTTTGCTTTTTAACACTTTAAAGAGATCTTTTGCAGCCGATTTGCCAATGTAATGCATCATTTGATTTCTTGACTGATGCTTCCATGGGCGTTGATTGTGGATCCAAGTAAAATGAAATCCTTGACAACTTCAATCTTTTCTCCGTTTATCATGATGTTGCTTAATGGTCCAGTTGTTAGGATTTTTGTCTTCTTTATGTTGAGGTTTAATCCATATTGAAGGCTGTGGTCTTTGATCTTTAACAGTAAGTGCTTCAAGTCTTCTCCACTTTCAGCAAACAAGGTTGTGCCATCTGCATATTGCAGGTTGTTAATAAGTCTTCCTCCAATCCTGATGCCCCAATCTTCTTCATATAGTCCAGCTTCTCTGATTATTTGCTCAGCATACAGATTGAATAAGTATGGTGAAAGGATACAACCTTGATGCGCACCTTTCTTGACTTTAAACTAGGACGTATCCCCTTGCTCTCTTCGAATGACTGCCTCTTGGTCTAAGTATAGGTTCCTCATGAGCACAATTCAGGGTTCTGGAATTCCCATTCTTTGCAATGTTATCCATAATTTTTTATGATCCACACAACTTTCAATTTTCCTAGATTTCATACTTCGTACATTCCACGTTCCAATTATTAATGGAAGTTTGCAGCTGTTTCTTCTCATTTTGAGCCATGCCATACTGGCAAATGAACGTTTTGAAAGATTGACTACATCCACATCAGTAAGGTTGACTCTGAGGAGGCAGCTCTTCCCCAGTCATATTTTGAGTGCCTTCCAACCAGAGGGGCTCATCTTCTAGCACCGTATCAGACAATGTTCTGCTATTCATAAGGTTTTCAGTGGCCAACTTTTGCAGAAATAGATCAGCAGGTCCTTCTTCCTAGTCTGTCTTAGTCTGGAAGCTCTGCTGAAACCTGTCTACCAAAGGGGACCCTGTTCGTATTTGAAATACCGATGGCAAATCTTCCAGCTGCACAGCAACACACGAGCCACCCAAGTATGACAAACTGACAGACACGTGGTGGCACAGATTATATAGAAGAGAGTAGATTTGATCATTCACGTTGACATGTGTCTTCTCTAAACCTAAAGAAAAGAAAGATTAAGCCTGTATATTGATAAACAATATAAATCAAAATATTATACGAAAATAAAACGTAAGGGGTAATCTCTATCTCAACTCTTAATAAATAATGCAAACACAACACACACACACATCAAAAAAAAATTAGGATGTTTGAAGTCTTGGAATTCTGTCTTTTAAAATCTCAAGACTTCCCAATTACAATGTTTTCCTCAACTCCCAAACAAAAATATAAGGATAAACTAACGTCAGTATGTTGATTCTTGACTCAGAAACAAACAAAAACAAAAGGGTGCCTATATTTTGCCTCTCTTTCTCAGTCTCACATTCTGTATTTCGAAACTAGTTCAATTAATCCTCTTCAAAAAGCTCTGTAATTGAATTTAACTCTCCAGCCACTGTAAAGCTGTGAAAGTATGGTCCTTTATATCAATTTTAAATAGATTCTATTTTGACTGAAGAATGAGTGGTATGTCCAAAGGTTGTGCACCTATTTCCGTAGTTCTCATACTTATTTTTCAATTTGAAAAGGTTATATTTTTCAAAGAATTATTGGCTTACAAATGGCACCAGTACACATCATCTTAATTATCATAGCTTTAAATACATTATGAATTGGAAGTAACACCCTCTTCTTTGTTTGTTTTCAGAAATTACATAACTGTTCTTGAAACTTTACTCTTAAATGTGAATTTCTGTATCAGTTTGGCATGTCCATGCAGATCTCAGTTGGTATTCAGATTGAAATTACATGTATTTAAATATTAGACTAGGAAGAAATGGCACTGTTATGTAATGTATTATCCATGAATATAATATAGCTCCTAATTTATTCAGGGCTCCTTTCAAGACCTATAATAATAGTCTGAGATCTTCTCCAAAGAAATCTTGCACTCATGTTTATTTATTCACAGGCATCTTTTTAATTTTTGTTCATAGATTTTGGATTAATATTGGAATTTTTTTATTATGTTCTAAAATTAGTTGTCTGTTGAACATTTATTGAGAAAACTTACTGCACTTTATATGTGTGTGTGTACATACATACATACATATATATATATAATTTTCCTGTAGATTGTCTTGGATGTGTACTTTATCTGTAAACAGAAAAACTGTCTCTTTTCTTAAATGTTTACATCCTTATTTTTTCTTGCTTTAGTTTTGTACAATATCGCTTGAGAAAATGTTAAATAGGAGAGAGAGCCGTTATCATATATATTTTTTTTTCTTTCTTTTTCTCCCTGAACTCAATGAGAGAGGTTTACTTTTTCATTCTGCATAATGATATTTGCTACAAGTTTCATGTAGAAATTCTAGCTAAGTGTGCTCTTTTATGTTTTATGTTTCTAGTTGTTGTCTGAATAAGTGTTAGTATTTTTAAATGGCTTTTATTATTTGTATGTAATAACCATATGGTTTTTCTCAGTTAATTGGAATGATGAAATAAACTAATACTTAGTCTGATAGAGAACTTCCTTGAATTCTGAGAATAAATACCATATGGTCATGATGAATATTTTATAACACTTCTAGATTTCATTTGCCAAGATTATTACTTAGGATTTTTGCATCCATAATCATAGATTAGCCTATAACTTTCTTTTCTTATACTTTTCTCATCATTGGGTTTCAATAATTTGCTCATATATAGTATGTTGGGATATGTGTCTTTTTGGCTTCTCTAAAACATTTTTTTAAATCTTTTCTTAAGATTTTGGTAAAACTCAAATGTAAAACACAACTATAAAACTTGGTTTGTTTGTTTTGAAGGAGAATATGGAATTCGATTCATGAGTAACGTATTTATTAGCAATTGTTCTATTCCGGTTTCTTTTTCATTTCTTATTGCGTACATATAATTATCTTCTAGAAAAATTTCAGGTATCTTCTATATTTACTATTTTAACTGACTAAAAAATTTTATAGTCTTTACTTACCTTTTATAAATGTCAGCTATAATTTTAGTCATACTCTGTTCTTCTTAAGTTTTGAAGTAATTTATTTGAGTGTGTTTTTTCTTTTTTCGATCAATTTTGATAACTTAGTTTGGAATTTGATGAGAAATTTTGAGAATTCTGTGGTCTTTATTTTTTTCTCCCTCCCTCCACTCTGCTTTACAAGGGGGGAGCTTCAGGTCCTCATCACACTCTGGGGGTGCCTATGGCCCACTTTTGACCCAGAAACCGGGAGGCCCCTGGCTGTAGCCCCACTGCTGCCATAAAGTTCTGTGCTGTCTCTGGACAATCGGCAGTTTTAAATTATACCACTGAATGTGCCCGTGTTTCTTAATGACTTTTTAAAAATAGATCTTATTTCTTACTGCTATGTTTAGAAGTTTCTAATAATAGTCCCAGAGAATAGGTAGAAGAAAGTGGGTCACTCTGTAAGCAAACCTCTGTGGTTTGGAAAAAATATGGAGGAGCTGTGATAAAAATGATTCAGAAACAGGGACCAAAGAACCACAATAACCAAATCATTCAATTTTGCCAGTTACTTCATGCATTTAGGAGTAAACAGCTGTGTTTGTGGGTGGTGTTTCATCTCATTTATGTTTAAAAAATGTATGCGATTTCTTTAAAATTTATGATTACAATGGACACTATGATAAGAGTGTTTCATTAAACATTTACAAAATACTTTAAAATATATTTTCTCAATTTGATCATCAATACAATTCTTGAGGTAGTTAATACAGATGTGTTTCACACACACTGAGGTAAGGTAATTAAGTCAATTTTTCACATTAAATATGAGTCTTCTCACTCAAATATGCTATTCTGTTTACTCAAATGCACACACAAAAGTAAATACATTTCATTTATACTAATAAAATAATGAGTAAATATGAACAGTATATAATCTTTAAAAAAGTTTTTGACATAGTATTCTTAATGTTAGCTAAAACAGAAGACTTCATCCTTTCTAAAAATTTAGTTCTTCAAAATATCCTTTATATTATTTTTATTTTGGCTGAAACTAAAAATGTTATATTTGCAGTACATGGAAATATGGGTCATTAACTGTGCACCATGAAAAGAAATAGACCCAATATAAAACTTAAGTAATTCCAATTATTACAATGCATTCCAAAATGAAATATCATTCTTTAAGTTTTAATGAAACACAAAAATAATTTTTATTTTTAATTGTTTGTTCGAGTGGTTTAGCTTTCAGAAAAAAAATCACAAAGGAAGTGAATATATTTAGCATTGTTTTCAGAAGAACTCTTTTGGAGAAGTGAGAGACCTTTGTAGAAGATTATAAACAGAATAATAAATATAACGCTTAAATTACATTAAATATAAAGATAAATATAATTTTTAAATAATAGGAGTTGTCTGAAATAAAGTATACTCCCTTATGAATTAGTTGAGTTCTCTAACACTGCAACGATTTAAGCGTAGACAGTGTTAATAGAGTGATTATTACATAGAAATGATGATTGGATAGGTAATCTTCATGGTTTTTATCAATTCCAATTCTCTAAGATTCTTTGAAACTTTTGCTTCTCTAGTAGAGTAACCTCAAAGCAGTGATTGTTTTACTTCTTCTGTCTGAAATTATATATTCTATACCTCTACATTAATTCAATAAATATTTGTTTAGCACCAATTATATACCACATACTGCATAGACGCTGTGGGCATACAGCATTAAATAAAACTAATAAAAAGATATAACCTGTGTCCTCATGAATCTTATATATAGTAAAAAAACGAGTGTTAAACAAGGACATATACCTATATACAAGCAGAAAACCATATTTGGGGATGTGAAATGAATTAAAAGAAGATGGTACTGTGAGATTAATGGCGAAGTTCTATGTGTGAGAGAGGTATATTAGAAAAGGAAAAGGTTTAATATCAATGATCTAAGCTTCTGACTCAACAGGTTAGAAAAAGAACAAATTAAAAGAAAACTGAATTAAAGAGAGAATAAAAATAAGAGTTCAATCAGTGAAGTAAGGACTAGATAGATGCTTGACCTTAGGCTTCTCAACAACATTTGCAATCAAAGATATAGAATAATGTTTCAATATTATGAAAAAACAATCCATACTACAATTATGTTGTTGTTGCTAGGTTCTGTCAGGTCAATTCTCAACTTATAGCGACCTTCTAGGACAGAGTAGAACTACCCCATATGGTTTCTAGGCTGAAATCTTTACAAGAGGAGATTCCCAGGACTTTCTCCTGCAGAGCCGCTGGGTGGGTTCAAACCACCAACCTTTCAGTTAGCAGCCAAGCGCTTAACTGTTGTGCCACAAGGGCTACTGTTAAAACTATAAACCTAGTCAAACTATTAATTATGTTAGAGAGTAGAATAGATATATTTTGAGACATGTAAGGTAAGAACAATATTACTCCAATACTTTTGCAGGCTACACAACTGAAGAATTCCCGCCAAAATAAGAAACAAAATTCTGAAACAGGAAGTCATGTGTTAAAGGAAAGATTTCTGCATAAGAATAAAGCAAAGAGAATCCAAAGGACACTGAGTGTACTGAGTAGCATGTCAATTGTGCTGCAGGCACAGAATGTGGCTAGTCCAGATAGGGGCAAGTCTGGAAAAAGAGTCTGGGGGACTTTTTCAAGAAATGAAGTTGATAAGATACCTGAATTGATGGAAGGCACTGTGCGGAGATGTCCACAAGTAGTGGAGAATTTTGGTAGAAATAGTGATAAGAGCATAGAAACCCAAGCAAATGGGAAAGATGAACCAGAAAATCAAGCTGTGCAGAAAAGGAAAACAATCACAGTTGAGTACTTGGCTCAAGTTTGTATTACACACATAGCCATATTAATGTGAACACTGCGTATTGAAGTAACCAAATTGGCAATCCAACTATATTGAGAGGACAGTATGGGATTCAGGTAGGAAAATGATGTGTGTGTCTGGGGAAGAGGGAAGAAAGAGTCAAACCTTCAGTAATGTAAATCTCTGGGGGCAGTAGTGGTTCGGTGGTAGAATTTTCACCTCCCATGCAGGAGACGGGGTATGATTCCCGGGCAATGCACCTCAAGTGCAGCTACCACCTGTCTGTCACTGAAGGCTTTCATGTTGCTATGATGCTGAATAGGTTTCTGTGGTACTTTCAGACTAAGACTGACTAGGAAGAAAGGGCTGGCGATCTATTCCCGAAACATCAGCCAATGAAAATCCTATGGATCATGACAGTGTGATCCTGTTGTGCATGTGGTCACCATGAGTTGGGGGTTGATTCAACAGCAGCTAAAAACAACAAGAATATAAATCTGCTGGTTTAACCCATTGTAGAAAATCTTGGAAATAAGACAATATTCTACATTCGTACAGTTGTTACGCATTTGTTTTTAATTAATGTTTTTACAGTTTCGTTATCAAACATTCTGTATTATCAAGGCACAGTATTAAGTCCCAAGGAACATTTATTTGACCTATAGCAACCTTTGCATGAGGAGCCCTGGTGGCTCAGTGACTAAGCACTCAGCTGCTAACTGAAAGGTTGGAGGTTCAAATCTTTGCATAACACTTAAACATTTAAGACTTTAAGCTATTCAAAGTACTGAACTTGGAGTATTCTGAGATAATATAGAAACTGTGATATAAAGCATACCACAATCAAGGCCAAATAGAAAACCCTTAACGCACTGAGTCGAAAGTCAATTGTTTATACCATATATCCTCAAATACCTCCCATCCCTTGTCTTCCCTGCCAAGAGTTCCTGTCAGTACAGGAGGAGGGAACGGCTTTGTCAGAATAGGGTAGAGAGCAAAGGTGGGGAGTTTTTAAATCGTTCATGTGGTTATATAAAAGCTGCCAACCAAAATAAGGATGCTCTTTTGAAAGGAGGAAAAAAAAAGAAAAAAAGTAGAACAGAAAGCAGAGTGGGTAGGGAAGTATGTGGGACAGAATCAGGAAGAAAACCCAACACCCGGATAACCCTTGGGCTGGCTTTCAGCTCCCCACATCCTGACAGGAACCCTACGGCCAGCACAGTAGAACATACTATTCTACAGAACTACTGTGGAAAGGGCTTTGGAACAAAGCAGCCCACCTCTACCTTTGAAGCCTAAAGTTTTGTCTAAACAAGCAGCAGTGCTAAAGAGGGCTAACAATTCCAGGCTGGTGCCCCCATGTCTCACAACCCCCTCTTTGGGTGATCAGGTGGGAAAACTTGCATTGTACTCTGTGCAGTGAAGTATATAACCCCTCGGGTATAAAACCGGGTAGGGGAAAATTCTTGGGGTCTATCAACCATGGTGCAAAGAGAGGGGCACCTGTGGAAGGTTTCCATCCTGCCTGGACAGCTTTGAGCCAGAGAGGACTGCTTGTGATGGAACTTTTCCTGTTGTACGTACGCTGACTGTTTTCTGCGACTAATTAAAAAGGCTTTCACTATTGCCAACACTGTATACCTCTCTAGCGTGTACGACTTGATCAGGAAAAATGGACAGAACACCCACGCAGTGGTTGGTACCACTGAGTAGAATTCTCATCCCAGTACTCTGGTGGATACTTGGGATCCGGAGACAGTCTTTCAAGCATCCTATCTCTGCAATGCAAATGTTTAACAGGAATTTTCAAAGGAAGGTGTACCAGAGCATTTCAAATATGACTAACAAGGTGCTACCAAATTGCTTTAGGTCCCATTGCTTTAAAATTAACAGCTGGAGCAAATCTTATTCTTAGCCCCAATTCCTATGCACTGTCCAAGTTCCCAAAGTAACTTGATTTCTAAGTCTAAGCTAGTCACGTTTTCTCTACTTCATTTGGATCACATATTCTGAATACTACGCAATTTTTTTAAATGGAATTTATAACAATGCAGGTAATTTGGTATGAATAAATATCAACTCATATAAGAAAAAGAAAATTCATGCAGTTAACTGAAAACAAAAGCAAGATCATCTGATCAAAGAAAAATATTATAGCAAAAAAGGAAATATTATTATAAAGAATCAGAATAAAGCAAGTACTTGGAGATAAGTTTAGAAATTGTGTGTGTGTGTGATTCTGCTAGGTATTGCCTGTAAGATGCAATGTAAAATTGCCTTTATGATGGAGGTATGACATATTGTAAGGATAAAGTAGTTCAATAAATGACTAAAATTTAAAAAGAGCTGTTTAATAGGATACAAGGAAACCTATGAAAAATATTTTTAAATTATTTTGTATGCAGAGTACTAGTAGAAATGAAAATCTAGTAAACTTGAGAATTTTGCCAGAATTCAGAATAAAAGGAAAAACTAGAGATTAAAATACCTAGAGAGAATATAATTCATATACTAAACAAAATGTGAATATATGTATGTGTGTGCATATTTCTGAAGGAATAACTGATGATCTAGTAGTGGATAAAAACACAGAAAAATATATATATAAGAAATAATATTCGTTTAAAGTTGGCCTCAGCTGAAATTTAAAGGCTTGAGCATACAGATTAAATGTGATCGTCACGATTACATTAAATTTATTAAGCACTGATTAACACATAGTTATATTCTGTTTATATTCAAAGTTTAAGGAAAAATAGTTTTGAACTTTGGGGAAAAAAAAAGAATAATTTCAAGGCGGTTGTTTTTAGGTGCCATTGGGTCAGTTCCGACTCACAGTGACCTTATGTATAACAGAATGAAACGCTGCCCTGTCCTTCGCCATTCTCACAATCCTTGCTATGTTTGAACCCACTGTTGCAGCCACTGTGTCAATCCATCTCCTTGAAGGTCTTCCTCTTTTTTGCTGACCCTCTCCTTTAACAAGCATGATGTCCTTCTCTAGGGACTGGTCCCTCCTAATAACACGTCCAAAGTATGTGAGATGAAGTCTTGCCATCCTTGCTTCTAAGGAGCATTCTGGCTGTACTTCTTCCAAGACAGATTTGTTCATTCTTCTGGCAGTCCATGATATATTCAATATTCTTCACCAATACCATAATTCTTCTTCAGTCTTTGTTATTCACTGTCCAGCTTTTGCATGCAAATGAGGTGATTGAAAATACCATGGCTTGGGTCAGGCGCACCTTAGTTCTCAAGGTGACTTGTTTGCTTTTTAACACTTGAAAGAGGTCTTTTGCAGCAGATTTGCCCAATGCAATGTGTCATTTGATTTCTTGACTGATGCTCCCGTGGGCATTGATTGTGGATCCAAGTAAAATGAAATCCTCAACAACTTCAATATTTTTTCTGTTTATCATTATGTTGATTATTGGACCAGTTGTGAGGATTTTTATTTTCTTTATGTTGAAGTATAATCCATAGTAAAGGCTGCAGTCTTTGATCTTCATCAGTAAGTGCTTCAAGTTCTATTCACTTTCAGCAAGCAAGGTTCTGTCATCTGCAAACTGCAGGTTGTTAGTGAGTCTTCCTCCAATCCTGATGCCCCATTCTTCTTCATACAGTCCATCTTCTTGGATTATTTGCTCAGCATACAGACTGAATAAGCATAGGAAAAGGATATAATCCCGACACACATCTTTTCTGATTTTAAACTGTGCAGTATCCCTTTGTTCTGTTTGAACAACTGCCTTTTGGTCTATTTATAGGTTCTTCATGAACACAATCAAGTGTTCTGGAGTTCCTATTCTTTGCAATCTTATCCATAATATGTTAGGATCCACACAGTTGGATGCCTTTTCATAGTCAATAACACACAAGTAAACATCTTTCTGGTATTCTCTTTCAGCCAAGATCCATCTGACAAGGACAACTTCAAGGTACAAAACTTAAACTGCAACAGATACCTCTTCTGAACAATAAGATAGTAGAATGATATTTGTTAATGACAAAATATTATGACCCTAGGATTCTATGCAATCCAAGTTGTCCTTCATATATTTTTGTTTGCATGGTTTTTTAGAAGGGCAGGAAGAACAAAGGCAAATATTATTATAATAAACAATTGCTCATATAACCCACTGCTATCAAGTCGATTCCAACTCATAGCGACCTTAGAAGGCAGAGTGGAACTGCCTTAAAAGGTTTCCAGGCTGTCAGTCTTTACGGAAGCACATTGCCCGTCTTTCTCCTATGAAGTAGCTGGTGGGTTCAAACCACCAACTTTTCGGTTAGCAGTCAAGTGCTTTAACCACTGCGCCACCAAGGCTCTTTAACTGCTCATATAGGGGAATATTAAAAAATGTAGTTTTAATCTTGACCTTAATTTGAGAGCTGTAAAGATTCAAGATTTTAAAAATAACTTAGTAGCAATAAAGCAACTCAGTAGGATAAAAAGTAATATGTATAACTCCCAAATCAAGGGCAGAGGATAAAGCATCAAAGCCGTATTGCAAAGCATAATTCCTACAGGAAAACACAGAAGGCATAGATAACATCAAGAAATAAAAGCAGTAAAGACAAGCAAGCTAACTAATTTTTTATTTATGACATTTCATGTTAATATTTTAAACCTTTCTTTAAAAGATAAAAGCTCTCAGATCAACTTTTATACTGGTTTAAAAGAGGCACAGGAGTGAGACTGTACATGGAAGACAGCAACCTGCACGCAGATGTCATGCAGCTCCTTGCCCTTCTCTCCCTCTTCCCCTTCTCTGGCCCTCTTTCCCCCTCACTGTGGTAATACAACATGGAGAACACAGGTGGGCAGCCTCTGGAGTATGTTTCTGATGTTGTGATTTTGACCGGAATCTTGGGAGTAAAACCAGTGTGGGATCACATTGTTGGTTGGTCTGGGCACATAAAGCTGGAGAAACGTGAAGTTGTCTCTTTTGGGGGATTTTAGTTCTCTGAAGGAGGATCTAGTTCAGCTGCCTGTGAATCCCTTAGTGGAAATGTTGTTTGTATACCTCTAAACCAACCATTTGCCCTCTAGTCAATTCCAACCCATGGTGACCCCATGTGTGTCAGAGTAGAACTGTAATCCTTAGAGTTTTCAATGGCTGATTTTGGAAGTAGATGGCCAGGTATGCCAAGGCATCTCTGAGCAGACTCCAGCCTGCCATCTTTGGGTTAGCAGCCGAATGCCTTAACCATTTGTACCACCCAGGGACTTCTATACCTACAAGGCCCTCTATAATCCTGAGGGTTAGTAAAATTTAACAGGAACAACGTTGTTTGCCTGTCTCTGATTCTCCATGTTGGGAGAGAGATACAACTTGAGTACGGAAGACGGACAGCAGAGAGCTTTCTCACTGGAATGCACCACAGGCACCATAAGTGCCACTCCCCGCAGCACACTGTTAGAGCAGAAACTGTTGGGCACTCCATCACCACCTGATAAATTACACCTCAGAGACTCCCATCATTAAATGAACAGTTCCTGAGGGGACAGAAAATAATCTTCAAAACAGTGACCCAGAAAAATACTGTCATCAGTAGAAAGGATAATCCATGAAGAAGAAGTCAGAGTAGGGAAATTACATTTCATAACTTTAAAAAAAAAAAAAAAAGCCGTATCATACTATAATTTTAAATTTAATGAGACTTCCTTTTCAATATAAGATCAATAAGCAGACAACTGACCACAAAAGATAAAGGAAAGGAATTAAGGAATGTTGGTAAATGAAAATCCTAAAATTATAGTATGCCTAAATAGGAATCACTCCCAATTAAGTTTCTTAGAAGTGATTACTCATTTGGAATTAATTTATTGATAGTAATCAATCTAGTCCCAAGGAAAAAATTCAAGAGCTAGGATAAGAGAGAAACGTGAGGATAAACAGCAGGAGAAACAGCTAACAATAAAAAAGTGGTTGCCTCTAAAACTGGGTTTTGATAAAAATTAAATACATTTGAAAGTTTTGTGAAGTCAAACATGGTATAGTTTATAGCTTCTGAGATTTGTGTTTGTTTAGAAAAAACAAAAAAACCCATAAATTCTTATAATTTCACAGCTTACTTTTGTTTTTTAAATGTTATCTCTTTAATATACTTGTAGTTTAATTTTGTATGGTATGGATCAATGTATTTTTAATTTCCACCTTAGTAGTATATATAATTTCATAGATTTATTTATTTTTAATAAATTACATGTTTAAATAAATTTAGGCGGGGGACTCATGGATTTATGCATTCTATTCAAAATTTTAACTCAATCCCATTATGCTGTAATCAGGAAAATATATAAAATTTATTTTTAATGTTTTAGACACAATTTTACAGTCATCTTAAGTATTACAAATGCTATAGCCACATCCAAATAGAAATTAACTAAATTAACACATATTACACACTTCTTTTTCTACTGTTTGTAGCTTTCATGAAGTTTGAACTTTAAAAACGTAAAGGGAATTTCTTGCAAGAGGAATAAGGAATTCTTCCAAAACTAAAGGCTTAACTGTGGCTATCTGTGGACAACTATAAAAGTTTCTCGAATTGATACAATGCCATAGAATAATGTAATCATATCTAAATCAATGTTATTTATACTTTCTCCCTGGACATCTTCCAGTCTTTGAGACTGGAGCATTTGGCAGCATCGCCAAATCTTCACGTTACAGTTATTGATACCTACACACAATCATGTGTACTAAAAGCAATGTCATCCTCAGCTAAGTCTGGCAACAGGAAATTCACATTGTTATTATTAACCATTTATGTTTTTAAATTCTGAAATTTCTTTTGTTAAATGTTGTTTTACTCTTTTTTGAACGCTCTGATGAATCTTTGGGGGCAAGATACAATAAATTAACTTGGGCATTAGACAAGACATTTGTTGACTTATTGCCTAGTTTCCAGATATTTGTAGTAAGTATTGGCACTTTTGTTGACGTAACTGAGATAAAGCGTCAGCTTATAACATGAATTCTGAGTTACTGGGGTACCCTGAAATTGCTTTAATCCTACCTTCTATATGAAATAAGTATTGCCATTCTCACATTCTTAGAAAATATCTCAACTTTTGTTACCAACATCTGTACAATACCTAGGCTCAATGTAGGGGATTGTGGGGTGTGTGTGTATATTTTGTGGCCTCCAGATAAACACTTTTTTCTGTTCTAAATAATGAGTCCAATTCTAGAAACATTAACCACTACATACCACCAATGAGACTCAACACTGAAGTAAAATATCAGAGAACTAAGCTCTACTCTACAGTTCTAAATAAAGCAGTCACTTAAAATGAGAGAATTTATTCCAAAATTTATCTGATACCTAGAGAAATTAATTGAAGACTTACGTACAAAAGCCAGGTTTCCTTTCAACCATAATATTCTCTGAGCTATTATCTAATTGCTCACAAAGAACAGATGATAGGACTAAAAGAAGGCTGAAGAGAACTGATCTAATC
Organism: Dugong dugon; assembly: GCA_030035585.1. NCBI lineage: Eukaryota > Metazoa > Chordata > Mammalia > Sirenia > Dugongidae > Dugong > Dugong dugon. Next base: position 106,214,212 of record CM057466.1, on the reverse strand, counting down.
TGCTTTTATGCAACTGATGTATAATATGTATGACAGGATAGTAACTAGTTCATTCAAGAAAGTACCATTTATAAATACATACACTATTATCTAGCTCTTTATTCCACATTATAGCTTAATGTTAAAATGAAATATCTTCCATTTAAATGTTAAGTTCACATGCTTCTACTTAGTCTTCTCTGGCCACAAAGAATTGCCCAGCATCTTCATCTGAACAAATACTTATTTGCTTAATGATAGCAGTCAAACTGTGGCGATTATTCAAAGTAACAGAAGCTTAATTCAGTCTAATTTCTCCTCAAGGGACATATTCTCAAACCATTTCATCACTGCTGTCATTCTTCTTGAGATCTTCGTATTTAAGTGTCCGATGTATGTCAGACGGTTTCCAAAATACTCTCTGCTGTAATGCTGGTATGCTGATAAAGTAAAGGGTCTTTTGCAATCCAACAAACATACATACGACACTTAAGCAAACCATGCACTAATTTGAGGCCATTTTTTTCTCACTTATAAAATGGAGATGACAATCCCTACCTCATAAAGCTGGTAGGATAGTACCTGTCACGTAGGGAAAACAATCAATAAATTAGATCTTTTGTTAATATTATACTTGAGCTTCAGCAGTTCTTTCTTATTTCACTACGTATTATTATGTGAGGTATAATTAACATTTTTTCCCTGACAACTTGCATTCTCTTCCTTTAGGACCATTTTCTATTTCCACTTCTCTTCAAAAACAAAAGAATTCAGTTATAGGATTGCTACTTCTCTATTTCTTTATCTAGGTCATCAATGCGGCGATCGAGTAGCTTGCTTAGGACAAATCTCTTTTCAGCATAACTTGTTGCCATAGATTGATGCCTTGCGGCAAGAACTATGTTTCACCTTGGACTTAGGGGTGTTTTGTCCCAATGGAATACATTCAAATATGAGATATGTTCCTTGACGGTAATAAGATGCTTAGACTTCCAAATAAGAACATTATTACACTCAATACAGAAATTATTTTCCAACTTAAACTTGCTGAGCCATTATTGCAGGAAAAAAAAAAATTATACTGTTCTGGTAGAATTTGAAAAATTATCTTTATTTTGCATGAATTCCTTTGGTAAATTTAGTGGATCATAGAAATATTGTACACATCTCTAAAACTTTTTCTCTTCTAAACAGCAGAATTATCCTCAATGAGAGTAGAAACATCCAAAATTTCCGTCATTGTTTATACACACAAAAAATTTAATCTTCATCTGAATATATAAAAAAATCAAACCCAAACTCGTTGCTGTCAAGTCAATTCTGACTCATAGTGGCCCTACAGGACAGAGTAGAACTGTCCCATAGGGTTTCCAAGGAGCAGCTGTGGATTTGGACTGCCAACCTTTTCATTAGCAGTGGAACACTTAACCACTGCGCCACCAGGGCTCCATTTGAAGATATACCTATTGCCATCAAGTTGATTCCAACTCAAAGCAACCTTACAGGACAGAGTAGAACTGCCCCATAGGGTTTCCACGGAGTAGCTGATGGATTCGAACTGCTGACCTTTTGGTTAGTAGCTGAGCTCTTAAACCACTGAGCCACCAGGGCTCCTTTGAAGATATAGGAACCAGATACTTGGAGACAATTCCAGAAAATATTATTATCTTTACAACCACATGTAACAGAAAGAAAAATTAAAGAAACTATGTGTTCTTTAGAAACAGATCATGTCAACAAAGTAAAAAATACGGTACAATTAGAAAGACTCATTCTCAAAGTTCAGCTACAGTAAGGAAAGTTGCATGCCTATCACGGCAAGAACACTTTGGAGATGATCTCATTTCCCACAACAATCACTGACTACATTTTTATTCCTGGGAAGAAGCCAGGGCCAGGGCAGGTCAGGACCCACAAGGCCTTTGCATTTTGGAGGAAAATGTACACAAATGTACATGTTAGCTCTACACTAATCTCTAAAGTGTATGTAACAGACACCCTTGGGATATGGAGACAATACCATTTTTACAACAGTTGGACTTAATAAAATCTACTGTCTAACAGCTCCTTTCTGCCATAGCTGGGTAATAAGACAGGCATTATGAAAAATATGAGACTAAACAAAGGCAAACTATTTTCCGTATATATTATTTCACATTATATATAATTCTGTGGCACTTTGCAATAAAATACTAAATTTCCCTTGTTGCGACAAATTTTTCCTTAGGTTGATCAATATACGCTATGCTTAAATTACTATAAAAACCAAAACCAAACCTGTTGCTGTCAAGTCGATTCCGACTCATAGTGACCCTACGGGACAGAAGTAGAACTGCCCCATACAGTTCCAAGGAGTGCCTGGTGGATTCCAACTGCCGACCTTTTGGATAGCAGCTGTAGCTCTTAACCACTATGCCACCAAGCATATTACTATAGCTCTGTTTTAAAATATGTATATATAGGAGCTGATTGATACAACAACTAATCAATGTAAAGGAATTTTTAAAAATATTGTCAAGGGTTTCTCATTTAATATGGCTATGCATATTTATTCTATCTAAATTAAAGAAAATCTATTTAGATTTCATCATTCTTTTATTCAGTATTTATAGTTTTAAACATTTAAGATGACAAATAACATTAAAGACAGAAAATTCAGCTGCTTATTTTACTTGTCCTTGAAATTTTTTCATCTAATATATAATAGTGTCATTATATTGGTCTGGTAGAATTTGAAAAATTCTCTTCATTTTGTATGAATTCCTTTGGTGAATTTGGTGGACCATAGATGTATTGTACACATCTCTATAAGTTATTCTCTTCTAAAGAGCAGAATCATCCTCAATGAGATGGAAACTTCCAGAATTTCCTTCATTGTTTATGTACACCGATGAATAAAAAATTTAATCTTCATTTGAAGATATAAAACAAACCAAACCCAAACCCTTTGCTGTCGAGTCATTTCCAACTCATAGCGACCCTACAGGACAGAGTAGAACTGCCCTATAGGGTTTCCAAGGAGCAACTGGTGGATTCGAACCACCTGGCTCAACTCAGAAAACACACAGAATTGTGAAATAAATAAATGTTTTATGCTACCATGACTGGGGGTAATTTTTTATTTTTGTAGCAATATGTATCTGAAACAGAAAGTGGTACCTGGCAATGAAGTGCTGCCATACAAAAATCTAAGCTCTGTGCCTTGGCTTAGGGACTATGGAAATGTGGGTGCTGGAAGGGCAGTGAAGAGACGGCTAGTGATGGTTGTAAAAGTGGAGTTATTTGAGGCTGGAGAAAGGGAGGCATGCTGCGCACTAATGCAAAGATTAGCAAGAGTGTCACCCGCGTTAACACGGGAAATTCACAAAGTCTATAAATAAATTTGTGGATCTAGCTAGCAAGATTCCTGGTATAATATTAAGGTGCCAAATATCCTCTTTTAGCCATGTGTGATATGAGATTCTAAGCAAGAAACAAGGTAAAAAATGAACTATTTTGGTTTCAAGTGGATTTTAGAGGAAACGTAGAAGATTCAGGCAGTTTCAAAGTAAGAAATTGTCTCCAGGTAAAGATAAAATCAAGGTAGTCTTATACCTTTTGTTAAGAACTAGGAAAGACTTAACCACATAGCTGCACAAAGAAATCTAAAATTATTAAGGGTATTGTCCTATAGCACTCCAGAAGCACAAAGGAGAGAGAGGGAGGTTTGTCTCAAAAAGAATGGAGATATGGTTTGGGGGGCATGAATGTCATAAGCCCTGATAATATTCATACAAAACTCAAAAAGATTTAAATAAAGTTCCACTTGGAAAAGAACCACTAGCTGGAGTCAAAAGAAACACGGAGTTAAAAATGAAAAGAGGCCTCTGCTTCCCCAACATTCTCTGAGCAGCATGTGGGAGAAGAGAGCTAACCGGCAGCAAAGATGGCCATCTCATTCTTATGAAGGAAGGACGACTGAGAGGGCAAGCATGAATCCAGAGGGTTAAACCCAAAATCCACTCCTACCCTCTTGGAAACCAGCTGCCGTGTAAGAAGTGCAGGCTGTGCTGCTAAATGACGAGAGAAAGATCCAGACAGGACACAATATTCCAGCCAATCACAGACACATGAAGCAGTCCTTCCTGGAAATTCCAGCCCCATGGAAATCTCAACTGAATGCAACCCCAAGAGTGGCCTCAGCCCACGTCACATAGATCAGAAGAACTACCATGTGGAGCATGGTCAACCTACAGAATCCTGAATAATAAGAAATCATTGTTACTTTCAGCCATTAAGTTTTAGCATAGTTTGCTGCACAGCAAGATATAAATAGAACAATATTTTAGTTCCCAACATTTAGTAGAGAAAACATTGAGGTAAATATCTGTCTTAAATTAGTACCTTCCCAAACTAAAAGTTCACTAAGCAATCCGCCTGAATAAGGACTAATCCTATTCTAGTGCTTTCTTAAGAAGTCCTGGTGTACTGGATGTGCAGTGGTTAAGCCCTCAGCTGCTAACGGAAAGGTCAGTGATTCCACCAGCTGCTATGTAGAAGAAAAGATCTGGCAATCTACTCCCATAATGATTACAGCCTAGCAAACCCTACAAGGCAGTTGTAATCTGTTCTATAGGGTAGCTATGAGTCAGAAAAGACTTTACGGCACCCAATAACAACAATTCTGTCCACAGTCCTCTCTGTTAGAGCAGAACTATCTCCCCATTGGGCCAAATCTTCAAACTTTGTTATGGGAAATCAGTGTTATATAACTTATGCAAATTTGTCTCAAACACATCGCACATCCAAAGCAAACAAAACAAAATAACATATTCGGTATGAACTTTATTACCCCTTATATACCTTTATATGGTTAAGATAATCATATATAAATTCCACATACAGGAGAATGCCTACTTTGCTTCAATCACCTCTTACCATGAGATAATTATAAACCAAACTTTAGAAACCACCTAAATAATCAAGATTCATACTCTGATTTGCAATGATCAAAAAAAGGCTACTTTCATTACATTGAGCTACCTGCATGACAAACATAGGCTGCGCCACCAGGGCTCCAACATAGGCTTAGACCCCATAAATAGCCCAAGGAATCACTGTGGTTTGAGGGGTATGAAATAAACAAGGTTCCCGCTGTCAAGCACGCAAAAAGCACATGCAAACAAATCTATCAGTTACTTAAACCATTACTTAAATACAATGGTTCTCTCACAGACTACCCAGCAATTTGTATGGTTTTCAACTTATTTTTGCTTACAGATACTATAACTCTTATAGCTTTTATGAGAAATGTATTCTGAAAACTCATTTTGCCTTCCAAAAATTTTACACATTTTAGACTTAAAGTTTTTTATGGTATTTAAATTGTTGTCACCATAACATACAATGTCTATTAGCCAAAAAATAAATAAAGCAGAGACCCATCAATTCAAATATTGAGTGTGAGTTTTTTCATTAATATTTCTACATAAAATGAAAATAATGTCACTGATATTTAAGAAAATATGAAAGAAAAAAAGGATATCAAGTTTTTCTTAACTAGATTTCAATCTCGAATTCAATATAGTATGTGAAATAATTACCGGCTTCGTAAGTGTCTGAGTTCAATCTCCAAGTTTCCATTTATTTCTTTCTGTTCATCCAGAGATCTCTGGAGCTTACGGATTTGATTCAGGGAATCATCAAGCTGAAAACAAAGTAGAAAGTGCTTGAGTGACAGTGATTGAAATGAAAAAATCTATCCTTTCCATGACACATCCTGATCAGTGGTTTATGCATGATCTGTCTTGTATATATGGACGAATGTATGGAAATAGTCATTTATTTCAATAATAGAATGACTGCACAAATTCCATAATAAAATACACATCTTTAAAAAATCTAGAATATTTGATAAAATTTTTCCTATCTTGGTACTTCTCTCCAGTTCCCACTCTTACTTCACCTACCTAAATAAGTCATTGTACTATAACTTGTGTTTACTTTATATACATATATATATATATTTGTTGTTAAGTGCAGAAGTTGGTAAAAATCTTCAATTTCTTCATCTTTGGCTTAAGTGGTTGGTGCGTAAATTTGAATAACAGTCATATTAACTGGTCTTCCTTGTAGGCGTATGGATATTATCCTAACACTGACAGCATTGTATTTCATGATTGATCTTGAAATGTTCTTTTTGACAATGAATGTGATGCCATTCCTCTTCAATTTGTCATTCCTGGTATAGCAGACCAAATGATTGTCTGATTCAAAATGGCCAATACCAGTCCATTTCAGCCCACTGATGCCTAGGGTATCGATCTTTATGCATTCCATTTCATTTTTGATGATTTCCACTTATTCTAGATTCATACTTCGTATATTACACGGTCTGATTATTAATGGATGCTTGCAGCTGTTTCTTCTCATTTTGAGTCGTGCCATATCAGCAAATGAATGTGCGGAAAGCTTTACTCCACCCACATCATTAAGGTCAACTCTACTTTGAGGAGGCAGCACATCTCCGGTGGTATTTTGAGTGCCTTCCAACCTGAGGGGCTCATCTTCCGGTACTATATCAGACAACGTCCCGCTGCTACTCCTAATGTTTTCACTGGCCAATTTTTTCAGAAATAAACTGCCAGGCCCTTCTTCCTAGTCTGTCTTAGTCTGGGAGCTCTGCTGAAACTTGTCCACATGGGTGACCCTGCTGGTATTTGAAATACCGGTGGCATAGCTTCCAGCATCACAGCAACATACAAGACACCACAGTATGACAAACTGACAGACGAGTGTACATGTATGTACACATATACTAAATCTACACAAGTATATATATGCTAACTATACATATATTAAATATAGAAATGCATATACAAATATTCTTAAAAATGTACCATTTTTAGTTGTTTTTAACTTAAAATGGGTATGGTGTTGCAAGTAGTTTTCTGGGAATTGATGTTTTAGTTCAATAACCAAGACTCTATTTTTGCTTCTTACCTTAGTCTATTAATTTTGTTTATTTTATATTATAGCATTGCACAAAATGCCATGATATATACATCTATCCTTCTGTCCACGAGTATTTAGATTTTTTCCAGCCTTTTGCCATGCTGAACATTCTTGTATATATCTCCTGCTGAATATGTGCAAAGTTTTCTCCTGAGATATACCTAGAAGGAGAATTGCCAGGTTATGCATGTTTTTTCATGTCCACTTTTACAGGATAGTGCCAAATCTCTCTCACAGTGGTTTACCAATTTACACTCCTTAAGAATGGGGGCAGTGGTGGTGCAGTGGCAGACTTCTCCCCTTCCATGCCCTGGGCTTGATCCCTAGACAGTGCACCTCAAGTGCCGTCACCATTCCTCTGTCAGTGCAGGCTTGTGTGTTTCACCAGAGCTTACAGACTAAGACAGCCTAGGAAAAATGGCATGGAGATCTATTTCTGAAAATAAGCCAATGAAAACACTGTGGATCACAGTGGTCTGATCCCCAACCAATCATGGGGATGGCACAGGACTGGCAGCGTTTTGTTCTGTGTGCACGGGGTTGCCACAAGTCGATGTCCAACTCAGTAGCAGCTAACAACAGCAACAACAACAAAGCAATTGGAAGTGATTCTGTTTAAACACATCTTCACCAACACTTGATGTTGTGATCACGGACAGGTATTGTTAGATATTTAAGGAATATTTTGGTCCAACTTCTTAAAAAAAATTAATAGCTGTAATATAGTATCATACTTAAAGTAAGTAAAAGCTATTTATTATATCAAAAGTTGGTCAAGAACATATAATTCCCTAGAGTGACTGCTGGTTTTTCCACTGCATTAAGAATGCATATTTATCAAAGCATAAGAATTACTCAGTCAGGAAGCACTTTATTAGTGTAGGAAATTATTAAAACACTAGTAATTTAAGTTTGTTACATGTTTTATTTATGAAAATAAAAAAAATTGTGTATTTGTATGGATTAATTTTATCATAATTATTACTTTTTGTAGTTATTTTTCAAGTTTTCCTAGCATCTTGACTGCTTCATGAATACTTTCCTGTTAACGTACGTAAAGAGTAAAGCAATTACATCCATGTTGGGAGACACAAGAGATCCCAGATCATTTTAATTGTGTAAGTAAATAGTTATGAAGTTACGTGAGCTTTAGCTTCCTTATTTTAAAAATGGGATAATGGTGTTACACCATTTCACAGAGCTGAGGTAAATAACCATTAAAATCTTAAGAAGGTATTTTGCAAATGTCAAAACACAGCAATAAGCAATAATGGTCCTTAGCATAGCTATTTCCCTTCAATCATCATTTCTCAGAATTATTCATTTCAAATATTTGACATTGGCCCCTCTAGAGGGAAAATACTTATTAAAGCTGGTTAATGTGTAAGGTTTCCTAAGAGAGGTATCAGTATCATTTGTTATTTTAGAAGATAACAAATATTGAGAGCTTACTGTGTATTAGATGCATTTTTAAATGCTTTCAGAGTATTTACTCATAATATCTACATAGAAGTCTGATATTATTGTGGTAAAATGAGATACTGAGGTATCTGGAAGTTAACTGACTTCTCTTTTGAAACATTGCTCATCAGCTGTAGATCCAGGATTTGAACCTGATGATTTGATTCCACAAACCTAAGCTCTTAGGGCTACCCTGTATCCAGTAGGATGTCTTGCTTTATGCAAAATGGACAGAACTCCATTCAATTACAGAGACAGATTTTATGATTGAATTATTCTTTTCAGTGTGGTGTTTGAGATATCTTTGTTTTCTTTTCCCAAAAGTGGTCCACATACTAAATGTAATAGTCTGGAATATTTTTAAAAATTCAAATTATAGGCCTCTTATCAAACATTCTCAATCAAAATCTCAGAGGCAGGTCTCAGCCAACTGTATTTTCAACAAAACATCTAGATAATGCCTGTGTGTATGAAATTTGAAAACATCTGAGGTATACTGAGTATCTTCAAAGGAAACTCTTTAAATCTGAAGTGTGGACAGTAACTGCATTTCCAGGTAGTTGCCACAAGAAGCCACAGGAGATGTGCCATTTTCAGGCTGCTGTTATTAGTCGCCCTCAAGTTTGTTCCAACTCATAGTGACCCTATGTGTAACAGAATGAAACTTTCCAGTGATTCACCATTCTCACAATCGTTATGTTTGAGCCCATTGTTGCAGCCACTGTGTCAATCCATCTCATTGAGAGCATTCCTTTTTTTCACTGATCCTGTACTTTAACAAGCATGATGTCCTTCTCCAGGGACTGTCCTGGTAGACAACACGTCCAAAGTATGTGAGATGAAGTCTCACCATCCTCCTTCTAAGGATCGAGGATTTCATTTTACTTGGACTCACAGTCAACACCCATGGAAGCAGCAGCCAAGAAATCAAAAAACGTACTGCATTGGGCAAGTCTGCTGCAAAAGACCTCTTTAAAGTGTTAAAAAGCAAGGATGTCACTTTGAGGGCTAAGGTGCACCTGACACAAGCCATGGTATTTTCAGTCACCTCATATTCATGTGAAAGCTGGAGAATGAATAAGGAAGACTGAAGAAGAATTGGTGCCTTTGAATTCTGGTGTTGGCAAGGAATACTGAATATACCATGGACTGCCAGAAGAACAAATAAATCTGTCTTGGAAGGAGTGCAGCCAGAATGCTCCTTAGAAGCGAGGATTTTCAGGCTATGCTTTTAAAACAATCTCTTTCAAGTATTTATTTGCACAAAAATCATTTGTAGCATTTCCTTAAAAAAAACAACTCCCTGGCTCACCCCGAGACCTGTTCTGAAGGTCTGCAGCTCAGTACAAAGAAAAGTAGGACAATCATTAAATACATCCTAAATGAATACAGGATTTTAAAGAGGGTAATGAGATCACTTGTTTTCTTTTTAAAGGTCATCATGAATTTGGGGAGAAGAGCAGACAGGTAAACCGGCAAGGAGACTGATACTGAGGTCTCAGTGGTAGTTTTAAATATGGGAGTGGTCATGTTTGGGCTATTACTTTTATTAAATCTCCAACTGTGCCTTAATAGTAGTGGCAGCTTTGGGGTATGCAATCAAGGCTGCTTTGGCCTTTAGAACTTGATATAATTACCCTTTAAATTGTACTGCATTCAAAGATGCTCAGTTGCCAGTGTTGTTTGGTGTAAGTTCACTTCTCTATTTGAAATCTATAAATTTAATATAAGGGTAATAATGTATTATAACCTAATCTTACAGTTTTCTCACTATGTGGTCTTTATATAGCTAAAACACTAAAATAATGACAGTGATGGGAATAAAAACTGGAGCAAATTGTGTACTGTATGCTGGTAATGTATATCAAAAGTCTCAAACTAGTCATCAGGTATTGAAATTTATGCAAACATAATATCGGAAACACATAAAAGCTCTTTTTGCACAAATATATTCCATTATGATCACAAAAATGTCAAATTGACCTAACTAGTTACTAAAAGATTGTTTAATTATAGTACATTAGTGTGGTGGAACATTTTGTAGACATTAAAATGTTTATTTAGATTTCATAATGCCATTTTTATGCTACTTAAGTTGACAAAATTCCTCACAGAATTGTGAGTAAATTAGGGCATCTCTTAAATAAAATTATATATAAATTAAAGAGAAAAACAAAATTACTACCAAAATTCTGATAAAGGTGGCTGTGATGCTATTATTATTCCTTCTGTGTTTAAGTTTTCGATATTCTCTAAAGTTTGTGACAAGCTTTTATAAAATTTGCAATAAAAAATAAATGAAATCTAAATTAATTTTAATGTTGTTTTAGGTACAAGTAAAAGTACCTAAGGTATAGTCCAGACCTTCACGATCTTTCATCTGGCCTATGTCAAAGACCTAAAATACAACTCTGACCATATTGCTTCACTCGACAAATTCCTCACTAGCTCCTAGTGTCCACAAATGAATCCCTGTGTTTCAGATTAGCACACATTCATCAACCCCCAGTTTCCTCCCCAGTACTGCCTGCTACCAAGGCAATCTCAGATTTTGTTATATTCTCCAGCAATCCTGAACTTTCTATAGATCTCAGCACACAGCAGAGTGAGTTTTTGGTTCCTTCATTTTATTTTTTCTTTTAGCCCATGCCATTGGTCACGTTCTATCTTTTCTCTGGAATGGACTGCTTGTCTACTCGGAGAATCCTTTAAAAAAGCTATCCCAAACTTTAACATTTTTATGAATGTCTATACAGTCTTCTTCAGATGCAAATTCTGATTCATTTGATCCGGGGTGGAGCAAAAAAATTGCATTTCCTCAAGTTCTCAGGTGATGCTGATGCTGCTAGTCCTTGGAATCCACTTTGAGAAGGAGGCAACACAATTCTCCCGGCCTGTTCTGCAGCTTTGTTAGATACTCCAATTGTATCGGTTGGTTACCTTTAGCCTTAAGATTACCAAACTAAATTATAACAATGATTTTCTCTCTATCTCTTAGACTGCGATCTTCTTGATAGCATCTCCAACCACAGATTCTATCTTTCCAAATATTTTATATATGTGAATGCATGCATGTATGTATATATACAGTCTACTTTGCCAGGAATGACAAATTGAAGAGGAACGGCATCACATTCATTGTCAAAAAAGAACATTGCAAGATCTATCCTAAAGTACAGTGCTGTCAGTGATGGGATAATATGCATACACCTACAAGGAAGACCCGTTAATACAATTATTGTTCAAATTTACGCACCAACCACTAATGCCAAAGATGAAGAAATTGAAGATTTTTACCAACTTTTGTAGTCTGAAACTGATCAAACATGCAATTAAGATGCATTGATAATTACTAGTTATTGGAAAGAGAAAGTTGGAAGAAAGAAGAACGATCAGCAGTTGGAGAATATGGCCTTGGTGATAGAAATGACGCCTGAGATCACATGACAGAATTCTGCAAGACCAATGACTTATTCACTCCAAATACCTATTTTCAACAACATACACAGTGACTATACACATGGACCTCGCCGGATGGAATACACAGGAAACAAATTGACTATACTTTTGGTAAGAGACGACAGAGAAGCTCAATATCATCTGTCAGAACAAAGCCAGAGGCTGACTGAGAAACAGACCATCAATTGCTCATATTCAAGTTCAAGTTGAAGCTGAAGAAAGTTAAAACAACTCCATGAGAGCCAAACTGTGACCATTAGTATATCACACCTGAATTTAGAGACTGTCTCAAGAATAGATTTGACGTATTGAACATTAATGATCAAAGACCACATGAGTTGTGGGATGACATCCAGGATATCATACATGAAGAAAGCAAAGGGCCATTAAAAAGACAGGAAAGAAAGAAAAGACCAAAACGGATGTCAGAAGAGACTCCGAAACTTGCTCTTGAATGTAGAGTAGCTAAAGCAAAAAGAAGAAATGTTGAAGTAAAAGAGCTGATTTCAAAGAGTGGCTCAAGAAGACAAAATAAAGTATTATAATGAAATGTGAAAAGACCTAGAGTTAGAAAACCAAAAGGAAAGAACATGCTCGGCATTTCTCAAACTGAAAGAAATGAAGAAAAAATTCAAACCTTGTTGCAACACTGAGGGATTCTATGGGCAAAATCTTGAATGATGTAGGAAGCATCAAAAGAAGATGGAAGGAATACATGGAATCACTGTACCAAAAAGAATTGGCCCAGGCACTTAAAATACATGAATGAATAAAATGAATATCCCTGCCATATATATATGCCAATACCTCCACTTGTGCAACAGATCATTCCCTCTGAGCTACTCAAAGGCATATCCGTTACCAGCAAGTTGATTCCGACTCATAGCGACCTCAGTACAGAGTAGGACTGCCCCACGGGATTTCAAAGGCTGTTATCTATACAGAAGCAGACTGCCATATCTTTCCCCTGAGGACTAGCTGGTGTGTTCCAACTGCCAACCTTTTGTTTAGCAGACACATACTTTAACTACTGTGCCACCAGGGCTCCTTACTCAAAGGCATAGCCTCAGCAATATGCAGTTATCGCTCATGTATCATCAGATTCGTTTCTCTCCTTGATCATTCCCATCAAGGCCTTGTATTGACTGTTACTTCTGCTTGAAATACTTGTCTTAGTCATCTAGTACTGCTACAACAGAAATACCACAAGTGAATGGCTTTAACAAAGAGAAATTTATTTCTTCACAGTAAAGTAGGCTAAAAGTCCAAATTCAGGTCGTCAGCTCCAGAGGAAGGTTTTCTCTCTCTGTCGGCCTTCTTCTCATCAGTGTTCCCCTGGACTAGGAGCTTCTCCGTGCAGGGAGCCCAGGTCCAAAGGATGCGCTCTGCTCCTGGCACTGCTTTCTTGGTGGTATGAGGTCCCCATCTTTCTGCTCACTTTTGTCTTTTATATCTCAAGAGATTGCCTCAGGACACAATCCAGTCTTGTAGACTGAGTCCTGCCTCACCAACACAACTGCTACCCATCCTCCCTCATTAACATCACAGAGGCAGGATTTACAACGTATAGAAAAATCACACAGTAAAGGAATTATGGCCCAGCCAAACTGACACACACATTTTTGGGGGATATAATTCAATCCATGACAATACTCTTTCAACAGTTATGCGATTAACTTCTCTACATCCTTCGTATAAGGACTCAAATCTGAGGCCAGACACCATATTCAATACTGCAACCTGTCCCCAGTACACGAAGTCTGATATTTTCTAACAGTTATATGATTTATATATTAATTGTCCCTCTCTGTCCACTGGAATGGAAATTCCATGTGGCAGTGATATTCATTGTACTCATGCATGTATTTCAAGTCATTGGAAAGTGTGTTTGTTAAAAAAGAATAAATGGATGCTGGATAGGCTAAAATGACAGATGCCCTTCCAGTGTTGTTAAAACTCTTTGCCAAGTGACTGGGTCATACTTTGAAAACTTCTTTATAGATACTATCCTAAAACTTAGCTAAGCCAGAAAAATCCAACTCAATATTTACTGTGAATAAAGAGTAATTGCTTTGTTCCTTCTGCTACTCTGATAATGTCCCAGGCAGTCTGGCTGAAATCTGAGTAGATTACCAAAAATTTATACTGCCAGAAACACATGTTCAGATAATATTTTTGAATCTTATCAAATCAGCAATATAATAAGGGCCCAGTGACATTCTAGGCTTTGGTGATTTGGTGATAATGATTTCATCTAAAAAAGGGTTAGAGTTCCTAGCAAATATCAATTTCTACCATTAAAAAGAATGAATAAGACTAGTAAAGAAAAGCCTGTTGAATGCTGCAGGCAACAACAACAACAACACACACACATACACAAATTCTGTGTTTATTTACATGATAAATCTTTATCTAAATCTAAATGGAAACAGTGGACATAAGTTTTGATGCATCTTTCCATTAGCAATTAAACAGGACCGATTCCTGTCATGGAACTTTGAATGACATGTTGAGCACCAGGAATTCTTGCAAGTCATGTTGGTCAATCTGTTCCAACTTTTTGCTCTGGGACATCCAGACAGATGTCTTTATAATCTTTTCAACTTAGAAGTTTGATAAAGGTAGTAAGTAATGATGGCACAAATTAAAATAGTTTTCCTGTTCACAATCAATTCCAGGTCCTCACTCATAACATTTTGCTATTGCCTACTAAATGGAAATTACTGGATAGTTTAAATTCAGTTAGTCCAAGATATTATTACAAAGGTATTTGAAATTAAAATGTGATCTTCTGAAAAAAAAATGTTCTGCAGACTTGTAACCCATGATGATGGATGTGATTCACCAGAATGATTTATGCAGTTCTTTAATGGCTTTCTTTTTTCATACATATATCTTAAATTTCACAGGAGTTTCAAGCTTTTATGGAACTGGCTACTCAATTTCTACGAAGTACTTTCCATTTAAAGTCAGTAGCTTCACTGTCTATGCATAACTTGTTAAAACATTTGAGAAATATTAAATAAGCTTGCCCTGGATGAAGGTGTTGCTGAAATAATTTATTCAACTGTGAGGTCTATAAACTACCGCTTTTCTAATCAAGTATACTAACAAATGCAACGTTTTAAATATAAAATTAATGGGACTAATATGGGGATATTTCAGCTGAATAATTAAATCTCGTAATTAAATTCCTTACAGAAAAAGGTACAATTTTCTTGGAAATGAATTGGTATAATTAAGTCATTTCACATGGAATGACACACGTTCAGATTTCAGAGATTTCTGTTTTTAGGAAACTACTTTTTGGAAATCAAGAGGCTATTTTCTGTAATTAGACTGTTACGCTGACTGGAATGTTGAGAAACTACATCCCCAACTATTTGAACAAATTATTTCCCAAAAGGCTCTGCTGTCATCCTAAGGGATAAAAGGTTAGCACAGATTTCCAATGTAGTTTTGTGCCAGTGTGCCTCTTCCTTTGGGAATACATGGGGGTAAGACTGTGTTTAAGCTCAATATCCTTAACCAAAAAGTAACTATGAAAACAATCTTGAAAAAAAAAAGAACTAAGTTGGAAGACTTATGTTTCCCAATTCTGAAAGCTACCATAATCAAGGCTGTGTGTTAGTGGAGTAAGTATGAACATATAGATCAATGGAAGAGAATTTCAAGTTCAGAAACAAGCTCTTTATCTTAAACTGGTTTTCAACAAGGATGCTAAGATAATTCAGTAGGGGAAAGAATAATCTTTTCAACAAATAGTGCTGGGACTATATAGATATCCACATGCAGAAGAATGAAGGTGGACCCTTCTTTCACATCATTAACAATAACAACAACAACAACAAAAAAAACCCAAAATGGATCACACATCTAAATACAAGAGCTAAAACTATAAAACTCTAGGACGAAAATGTAAGATCAAATCTTCATGACATTGTTTTGCTGTTGTTAGGTGTTTTTCAGTTGGTTTCCGACTCGTAGCAACCGATTGCCCTGTTCTGCACCACGCTCACAATCGTTATGTTTGAGCCCATTGTTGCAGCCACTGTGTCAATCCATCTCATTGAAGGTCTCCCTCTTTTTCAATGATCCTCTATTTTACCAAGCATGATGTCCTTCTCCAGGGACTGGTCCCTCCTGATAACATGTCCAAAGTATGTGAGATGAAGTCTCGCCATCCCCATTTCTTAGGGGCACTCTGCCTGTACTTCTTTAAAGACAGAATTGTTCGTTCTTCTAGCAGTCCATGGTACATTCAGTATTCTTTGCCAACATCATAAGTCAAATGCATCAAGTCTTCTTCAGTCGTCTTTATTCATTCTCCAGCTTTCGCACGCATATGAGATGACTGAAGATACCATGGCTTGGGTCAGGTGCACCTTGGTACTCAAAGTGACATCTTTGCGTTTTAGCACTTAAAGAGATTTTTTGCAGCAGATTTGCCTAATGCAATATGTTGCTCAGTTTCTTGACTGCTGTTTCTATGGGTGCTGATTGTGGATCCAAGTAAAATCAAATCCTTGACAACTTCAATATTTCCTCCATTTATCATGATGTTGCTTATTAGTCCCGTTGTGAGGATTTTCGTTTTATGTTAAGGTATAATCAACCCATACTCAAGGTTGTAGTCTTTGGTTTTCATCAGTAGTGCTTCAAGTCCTCTTCACTTTCAGCAAGCAAGGCTGTCATCTGCATATCACAGGTTGTTAATGAGTCTTCCCTCCAATCCTGAGGTTGTGTTCTTCTTCATAAAGTCCAGCTTCTCTGATTATTTGCTCAGCATACAGATTGAATTAATATGGTAAAAGGATACAACCCTAACATGCACCTTTCCTGATTTTAAATTATGTAGTATCCTTTTGTTCTGTTCGAACAATTGCCTCTTGGTCTATGTACGGGTTCCTCATGAGCACAATTAAGTGTTCTGGAATTCCCATTCTTCACAATGTTATCCGTAATTTGCTATGATCCATAGAGTCGAATGCGTTTGCATAGTCAATAAAACACAGGTAAATATCTTTCTGATATTCTTTGCTTTCATCCAAGATCCATCTAACATCAGCAATGATATCCCTCATTCCACATCCTCTTCTGAATCAGGCTTGAATTTTTGGCAGTTCTCTGTCAATGTACGGCTACAACCATTTTTGAATTATAGAAGTCCCCAGGTTATGGACGTCTGATTTATGGACAAATCGTACTTGCCTTTTAATGTTATGTAAATTTGCCCTCACTTAGAAATGATTGAACCAACCCCTACTCGCAACAATTCTTCATCACAATCACCTTCACTTGTTGCATGTGCCGCTTTTAAATCACTGAAAAGTCTCCGAGAATTCTCTTGCACTAAAGTAAGGCTAAATAAGAACCATATGCACCTGTTCTGACTTACCTACAAATTTGCCTTAAAGACAGGAATGGATCTTGTTCGTAACCCAAGGACGGCCTGTATCTACAGCAAATTTTACTTGCATGTGATATTAAAGAAATTGTTTGATAATTTCCACATTCTGTTGGATCACTTTTCTTTGGAATGGGTACAAATATGGATCTCTTCCAGTTGGCTGGCCAGGTAGCTGTCTTCCAAATTTTTTGCATATATGATGAGCATTTCCAGCACTGCATCTGTTTGTTGAAGCATCTCAACTGGTATTCTGTCAAATCCTTGAGTCTTGTTTTTTGCCAATGCCTTCAGTGCAGCTTGGAATTCTTTCTTCAGTAGCATCCATTTTTGATCAGACACTACCTCCTGAAGTGGCTGAACATTTCAAATGGCAGCTCCAAGAAGACAAAGTATGATAATGAAATGTGCAAAGACCTGGACTTAGAAAACCAAAAGGGAAGAACATGCTTGGCATTTCTCAAGCTGAAAAAACTGAAGTAAAAATTCAAGTTTCGAGCTGCAATATTGAAGGATTCTATGACCAATAATTGAGCAATGCAGGAAGCATCAAAATAAGATGGAAGGAATATACAGAGACATGGTATTAGGTAGTATTCCTTTCAGACACAACACCAAAAGCACCTGCAACAAAAGCAACAAAATAGATAAATTAGACTTCCTAAAATTAAAATAAAATAATGCTTCAAAGGACACTATCAAACAAGTGAAAAGACAACCCACAGAATGGGGGAAAATATTTTCAAAGCCTATATCTGATAAGGGACTTTTATCCAGAATATATAAAGAGTGCTTACAACTCAACAATAAAGAAGACAACTCAATTTAAAAATGAGCCAAGGATCTGAATAGATATTCGTCCAAAGAAGATATACAAAGACCAATTAGTATATGAAAAGATGCTCAGCAGCATTAGTCATTAGGGAAATTGAAATCAAAACCACAATGTGATAGCCATACCCACTAGGATGGCTATAATGAAAAGTCAGATAACATAAGTGTTGGTAAGGATGTGGAGTGCCAGTGGGAATATAAAATAGTGAAGCTACTCTGGAAATCAGTCTGGTAATCTGTCACAAAATTAAATACAGAGTTAGCATATTGCACTGTGACTTCAAAGTAAATGAAAATATAGGTTAATGCAAAAACTTGTATAAGAAGCAGCATTAATCATAATAGCCAAAAAGTGGAAAAAATCAAAATGTCCATCAACTGATGAATGAATAAACAAAATGTGGGATATCCATACAATGGAATATTATTCAGCGATAAAAAATTGCACCTTGAAAACACTAAGCTAAGTGAAAGAAGCCAGTCAGAAAAGGTCATGTATTATACGATTTTATTTATATGACATGTCTGTTGTTGTTGTTAGGTGCCATTGAGTTGCTTCCAGCTCACAGTGACCCTATGTAAGCATGAGATGACATGCCTAGAATAGGTAAACTCCTAAAGACAAAAAGTATATTAGTGGTTGCCAGGGGCTGGTGGAAGGAGAAAATGGGGAGTACGGTAATGGGTATGAGGTTTCTTTTGGGGATGATGAAAATGTTCTTAAATTAGGTTAGAGTAATTGCTGCACAAATCTATGAATATACAAAAAATCATTGACTTGAGCACTTTAAATGGGTGAATTTCATGGTATATAAACTAGACATCAATAAAGCAAACAAGCAAACAAAAAGTATGACATACATGTCTAGCTGCTTTAATATTTATATATTAGACAAAATAAAAATTATTTCTAAGGTATCTACAAAGGAATTAAGTCAACAGAATATATTGATTCCAAAGTTATTAGAACTTTATGTTAAATAACTGCATCACTTGAATCCAGAATATTTGCTTGCTTTAACTCTATGATAAACTTTGCTGAAATCTTATTTAAGAATTGATTTGATAAATGGACATGCCATAATAAGTCTAAGAATTATTGGCAATGCTTTAAAATGCTTTAACTTAGGTAATCTAGATATAGTAATCTTATCTGACTATTGACATTTATTTACTAAGTGTTCCATAAAGCAACTGACTCCAGCTCAGTTATTTTTCTCTTCTTTTCTTCCTTGTTTCCTTCCTTCCTTCCCCCCACCTTCCTTCCCCCGCTTCTTCCTTCCTTCCTTTTCTTTCTTTCATAAATTAAACCAGCATTGTGACCATTGAGAATGGGGCACATGATATCCTACAATGCTGGTGCTTCTTAATTTATGCCCTGAGGACTAATGCTGAGCATTTCTTCAGAGTTCCACAGCAACAGCAGAGTAAAAGAAATGGCACCATATGGTAAATTCATAGCTGACAGACACTTCACGATTCCATTTGGATCACCTTGGGCAGCAATATTACAAGCTTCTGTGGTATGACATCTTGATAAGAAACAGTTAATTGGTGTTAATTTTATCCAAATCAAAGACAACCACGGAGCATTGCTTTTCATAAAGCAGAATATTCTCATCAAGATGTATGACAAAATGTTAAGAGTATTTAATTTGTAACTAGCACCTCACAAGAGCTTCTGTATGGACCGTTATTAAAACTGACTCAAGTTTCAGGCTGCAATTTAACCTGAGTAATATACTAAAGAATTTGTGCAGAGAATAACAATATCTTGTCTAACATCAAAGGAAGACAAAAAGAATTGCCAAAGAATATTAATATTAATTTTCATGGCAACAAAGCTTGTATTTGATCATCACATGAGATACATATTTCCTACTTCCCTCTTTCAGAATCTGAATAGTAGCGTGCACTAACAAAGTACCCCGGGAACTAACAGTGCTTACTTCCCTATTTTATCTTTGCTCAATTAACACATGACAGATGTGTGCTTTCAGAAATAGATTAGAAGGAAGCTTTTTAAGTATACTGGGCTCCGTGCCTCTTTGCCTCTGGATATTGGGATAAATTCCAGCATCAAGAAACTGAATGAAAGAAATGAAATAGCCATTTTTGCCACAAGTTTCAATCTGTTATCACATGTCATGAACCACCAGACTTAATACGCAACTAATGTTGAATATAAGTATAAAAACTCAGGTTTTTTCTCATTATTTTGACCAAAATGAAAGGAAATTACAGTAACATCTGTTACCATAGAAAGGCACAGATTAAATGTTATTAAGAAACCCTCTTAAGGAAATCTAAACAATAAGAACAAGAGAGTTCAGTACAAAACCACTTGATTCTAGATATGCTACAGTTTGGTAGCTCATCCTCATGGGTCTACACTTCAGCAATCTAGGCCAGTTATTAAGGCAACACCTGCCACACTATAGGTCATCTACTCTAGTGACAATCTACGAATGAATCAGAGAAATCCGCTTCCATAAGAGGTGACAAAATTTTCATAGAACAGAGCAAATGGCAATTTTAGTTAAGAGCCACATGCACTACAGTCAAAAGACAAAAAAAGAGGAAAAACAAATTAAGAACTCATGGAATATTTAAAAACCAATAACTATTCTTGGTTAATTGATTTCAACTAAGCTTAAGCTATTATTAGAGTATAAATTAGATATCCCAAATTAGAAAGAGAAAATTCATTTTAAAATGAATTCATGAAAAGAATTAGAAAAAAGGACAAAAATCTCCAAATGTGCTTTTTAAATAAGCTGCAAGTTAAACAATAAGAGATGCAAAGCACATGAAGGGGAACCAGGGCTTCTAACTGGTTCCAACTGGTTCAGTCATGGCTGACAAAACAAAACTGAAACAGACCTGAATTTTTAAAATTTGGGTGATCCAGCACAATAACTGGAATGGGAAAAATTATGGGTTGAAGCCCTGGAATGGGAATCTCAGAAGAGGGTTAGTGAGCCCTTTCAGAAGCCTGATGCGTAAGACTGGATTGATTGTTGGCAGGACTGTGGAGAGCAGTACACACTCATAGTGATGCAGTCCGCCAGCATCTTTGAGCAGGGCACCACTGTTTCCAACTGTGCTCAAAATCCAACAGGGCAAGAGATTTGGTTGCTGTACAGTGTGTACACTGCCCTTGTCTTCTAAGATGGAGATTAAGTTTCTAGCAGCAGTCCCTTCCGTTTCACTCAAATTACAAAAATTCAGGTCTGTTCTGGTTTCATTTCCTCAGCCATGACTAAACTGGGAAGAATCCATTCGAAGCCCTGGGGGAAACAAACAAGTTTTATGATTGGTTTATAAATCAAAGGACAAATGCTTAGTCCCTTACAGAAGAAAGGAAGGATGTTATAATTTAATACTATCATTATTTTTCATTTAGATGAGAGCCAGTAGAACTCTAAAAAGGAATACAATGATCGGAGGGATAATATAGGATAAGAAGAAGAAATGCATTTCTCTGAAATACAAATCTCCTTCCAGGTTACACATCTTCAGATAAAAAAACACAGGCAGGGAAATGAGTTTCTCCTGCAACCTTTCCTTCATTAATGAAGCCTTTTGCATCATGGGCACCTGAATGTATTCACTGGGGTTTCTTTCCTAGGAAAGAAAATAAAACAAAATAAACCAAATCCTCTTCTTCTATGGAATAAAATTTAAATAGAAAATCTTATAATTAAAAAAAATACCTCATTGAAAGAGCATATAGATATTGTGTATGAACTTTTTCATAATCTCACTTTTCTAGAGTAAAATTCAAATAGAAAATCTAATTTAAAAAAAAATCCATTTAAAGATCATATAGATAATTGCCTGAGGATGAACTTTTGCATGCATAACCAATAGGCACAGTTATGTGCCATATTCTTATGGAAGTTTCAAAGTATCAGAAGAGATTTCCAAGTGTAATGTTTCTAAAAATAGTTCTGAAACAGAAATGGGCGTGTCATTATTTGTTGAATTTTATTTAAGCTTTTGAGTTCCAAATTTCTTGCATTTGTCTACTCTAATTTTGGTTATTTCATAACTGAGCCAATAGCAATATTTTTCTAGATATTTTCCCACCAAGAAATTTTGATTAATTTCCATGAATAATTTTGACAAGTATTAGCCCTGGCGGCACAGTGGTTAAGAGCTCAGCTGCTAATCAAAATGGTTGGCAGTTTGAATCCACCAGCCACTCCCTGGAAACCCTAATGCGTAGCTCTACTCTGGCCTATAGGGTTGCTATTAGTCTGAATCTACTCGATGGCAACGGGTTTTTTCCAGTAGTTGAATTGTTGAACATATGAAGAAAACTTAATTGGCATATTAGGATAAGTGTTTACAATATCGTAAAAAATATTTAAATATTGTATTTTACATATTTCTCAGTAAAAATAAGTTTATGATCCACTTACATTTTCCTTTATATTTGCTGTTAATCTATTTTGAATATTAACAAAGACTATTAAATGGAACGTGAGTCATTATTTACAAAACTGTACAATATGGAAATACAAAGAAAATGTTCCTTCCACTAAATAATAAGTAAAATAAAGCTGGTGCACTTCTAGTTTAATTTAATCGGAAGACATCACTTCCAGGCATAGCATTAGCGATATTACAAATGTCAAAGATACTCATTAATGCTGACGGGATAAAACATATAACTGATATTTAAAGCACTTTTTCTTAAAACATAATTCCAATTTTGTACTTATGAAAATTGACGAGAATAAGCATTCTTTCGGTAGAGTAGCATTCAGATTTCAAAATTTAAAAATATTTCTTTGCATTCTTCTTTTTTGAAATGAACATTATTGCTGCCTACCATCTGAGTCACTGGAACCCACTCTAAACAGTTTCACCTGCCATTTCTTTTGATATATCAATGCAAATGTGAATACAGGAAAACAGGCGAGTAACATCTTAGAATTATTATAGAGGTAGTTTTCACCTTGCAGACCTCCAGAAAATGTCTCTGGAAACTCCAGAGGTTTATGGACCATATGTTGAGAACTGCTGCTTTAAAGAATGTGTCCCCAGTGGAGTACATTCCAACCTGGACAAGCTCAAAACATGATTATTTTCCATTTGGCTAGACGTTTCTAGAAAGCAGCTTAAAAACCATTATCTTCATATATCTTGCACATACCTCTTTGGAGATAGGCTATACGTAAATGAAGAAGCACATCATCTGACCCGGTGAAGAACAAAGCCTTCTCATATTTAGAGCGTTATATAATAGTCATATGTGCTTGAGGAATACACAAACCTGGAATGCTACCCAATTCACCTAAGAAGACATGTAAATATTGTTGAAGATTGGTTCCACTAAGAGTGCACAGGTTCTGGCACATTTGTCCCCTGATGAAGAACTACTGAATGAATGAATAAATAAAAGCAAGCATACATGCCCATAAATGCACATGAATGAATGGAGTGGAAAATGGACTACATCAATTCTGAGTGGTATTGAAGGTGGAACAGGACAATTATTATTATCATTATTTTAACAACACATCCCTTTTGTGCTCCACACTTTTCAGACATCAAGTGAACACATTACCCGCAGGAGGCCAAGGTAAAGCTCTCCACATCTATATGGTGAGATAAAGATCATGCACCTCAACATATGTATGCATTGCTCAAGGAAAAAAGCTGTTCTATCTTTCTTACTATGTGTGAGGGTTAATGTTATGTGTCTACTTGCCTAGGCTGTGATTCTCAGTGATATGGCAGACACTATGTAATCACCTTCCATTTTGTGATGTGAGCAGTCAATCAGTTGAAAGGGGAGTTTCACTGGGGGTGTGGCCTGCCTCTGGTATACAGATGGATTTCTAGCAAAGCTTGCTCGCTCTCTCTCCACCCTGCACTCTTCTCATTGCCTGACCTCTGCTTCTTAGGACATAAAGTATCTGGCCTGCCGCCTGACCTGCAGATTTTGGATTTGCCAACCTCTGCAACCCTGTGAGCTAGCAGAGGTCTCCAGCCTGCTGCCTACCTGCAGATTTTGGGTTCCTCAGCCCCTGCAACCACATGAGCCCATAGAGGTCTTTGGCCTGCTGCCTGACCCATGGATTTGGGACTTGCCAACCCCCACAATTGTGGGAGCCATTTCCTTGAAGTAAATTTCTCCCTATATATATCTTTGTATATGCTTCACTGGTTTTGCTTCTCTAGGGAACTCACACTAAGATACTATGGAATAGTTTTACTATGAAGTAGTTCTGATTTGTCTGAAACTTAAAAAAAAATGACCTTCTCTGTCAACATTCAACACTGTAAAAAATTCACTGACGTTATAATGCATAAAACTGAACATTAAACAAGATTTGAAACACTCTATCAGAGCTTTAATGTGAAAATGTTAATGGACCAGATGATTTGCACCTGAGCATAGCACAGACTCCATAAAAATAAATCTTGCCTGTTATATTCCATTTCTAGATGTACACACGTGATACAAATTGGTTGAGTGAAAAAGAAATGTATGTATTGATCGTATGCCAATCAAGAAAACTGGAAATGTGCTTTAAATTGTTTTAATACTTATTAGAATTGGAAAACCATTTTAATGATGTCAAGAAACAAAATGTTTCAAGGAGGTGAAAGCTCCCTCCGAGGTCAAACCATCATATTGCCTTGTTGTGGGGGAGTCCCACATTCTACTTCCCATGAAGGAGCACTGTTCATAAAGACCTTGAGAGCCCTGTTTAACATCTGTGTGGGGAACGTTACAACACAGATGTGTGGAAAACTTGGTAATTTTAATTTTTTTAATAGTATGGGTTTATATTCTATTAGTTCTGAGTGATAGTCTTGAAGAGTATGCTGAAAGCGAACAGTGAGCAGTATTTAGTACCACTCCCTCAGCTCATGACTGAAGAAGCTCAGGAACAGAGACAGTAAGTCAGTTCTCCAATATTACTCAGTAAGCCAGGTGGAATCCTTCCAGCGCACTTTTCCTTGCCTTCCCACCTATGTTTGTTGTTATTGTACATTCGGGTGCTAATTTCTATAAATGTACTTCTTTTCATGGAACATAAGCTCTTGGATAATTGAGAGCATGAATTTTTTTTTTTTCCTGACTACGAAGAGGACAAAATAACAGATAAACACACAGTGGAAAAAATAAACATAAAAGAATTGTTTGGGGTCCACCGGTTTCACCTCAGAGAACTTAACTGAATGTCAGTCTGTGCTGCCTTCTGTGCCTCCAGAAGTACTAACCTCCATATCTATTCTCTTGCTGGTCATCGAACTAGCTTTGTATTGAGCCTCCAAATGCTGTATTCTGCTTCATTCTGAGATCATGACATCATCCTATCTCCCAGATTTGACATTGGATTCCTCTCTTGATACACTGTGGAGTAAAGTTCTTCTTCGCCTGAGATGCTGATGGAATCACAACAGTTCTGTCTCAGAACAAGAGTTGTGCCTTACAATACCCATCTAAGAGGGTGTTATAATGATTTCAGGCAAACCCCAAGGACTACCTACTCCTGGATTCTCCAGAATTATGCTCAGAACACCCTTTTGGAGCTCCCTCATGTACACTGACTACCAAGATGGTTCCAATGTAAAATGAACATCTAGCATAGCTTTAGTACCCACAAAGATGTCATTATTTCCATTATATTTTGGATAGGGAAACTTCCAGAAACAATTTTACTTCCTCCTAACTACAATATAATATCTCCTGTTTTACATTTTATTTTATTGGAATATTATTTCAGATGTGATATTATTGAACTCAATTCTGATTTGTACATAAGGAGAACATTCTGATAAGAGACAGAAAAAAAAATGTCCTTGAGCATTGCCTATGAAATGGCTCACCAAGATTTTTGAAAATCAATCTTTCAGGAAGTATCTGTTATACATAATGTCAGCATGAGTGCAAACTGACCTAACAACAATAATAGTTGGGCAACTAACAACAACAATAAAATTTATCTTCTCTCTTTTCATTCTCTTTGGTGACCACTCTTATGAAATCGGCTTTTATTCCATCAGTAAAGGGACTTCTGTAGGAGGTAGAACCTCAGTCTCATAACAGTGTCACAAATCCTACACACTTGAGATTTCTTCCACCCTACCCTACACTGTCCATCGCACACATTTGTCTTCCTTCTGCCTGACTTCTGGCTTTAGGACTTTTGGTGGATGACTTCTAGGTGGTTACGCTCAGGTCTGATGTTTGGCGACCTCAGATGTCCAGTCTTGCCTTCATTTCTGCAATCCGAGAGACTTTCCCAACACTTGCTGTTATGGTCCTATTTTCTAGAAAATCTATTCTGAGGATTTAGAATTCCCTTGGTTACAAAACCATGGTGGACACTGGACATCACATAACAGATATACATTTTTTCCTAATAACAGGAGCTATGCTCATTGTCCATGTCTTTTAATCCCTACTCTCTGAGAAGGCATCAGACTAAAATATACCTAAATATCTTCAATCTATGTGAAGTAACAGATGTTAATTCAATAGATTGATATGTTTTCTGAGCAATTACTGTCTATATAGACAATTCCTTGTAAAAGAAAATTTTTGAAGAATATATATGTGTATGTACATATATGTGTGAATATGTATACATAGTAAAAAAACCAAACCCGTTGCTGTCAAGTTGATTCTGACTCATAGCAACCCTATAGGACAGAGTAGAACTGTCCCATAGGGTTTCCAAGGAGTGGCTGGCGAATTTGAACTACCAACCTTTTGGTTAGCAACCAAGCTCTTAACCACTGTGCCACCAGTGTTCCACATACACACATACACATATGTATACTGTTATACTTTTAAATATAAATTTAAAGTCCCATATTTCCAATATGAAGATAACTTTGACACCCAAAAACATAATTTTTGTAACATCATGCCTTAATCCAAGATAATAGAACAAATATTATTCTCCTTTCCCTAAATTTATTTTTCAACAGTTCTGCGATTCATGTTAGTCTGCACTTCAGACTATGGAGAGTAATCTCTTTAGAGTGCAATTAGGGTGGCATATTATCTATAATTCCTCACAATTTCCAGTACTTACTTCAGTGGTAGGTATAAAGAAGAAATAAATATCTTAAGCCTAACTAGTTAAAGCATTATATTTATTGTATTTTATTTCCATGACAACTGATATAAATACAACTAAGCTACTTTTTTCCATGTCAGTTTGGTCTGATTCTGTAAGTGATTTAAAATAATATTTATAATATCAGTAGAAAATTATTTTAAAATATTTACAATAAATTACATGACTAACTGTATGTTTATCTATTACCTCGATAATATTAAAT
This sequence comes from Dugong dugon, assembly GCA_030035585.1. Taxonomy (NCBI): domain Eukaryota; kingdom Metazoa; phylum Chordata; class Mammalia; order Sirenia; family Dugongidae; genus Dugong; species Dugong dugon. The sequence goes on along the minus strand of CM057466.1, from coordinate 106,186,761 downwards.
GAACTTTTCCTAAAATTTTACTATTAGTGATACAACTGTAAACTAAATATTTAGAAATTTATACTATAAAAAATGTGCATCATATGCTTACAACTGTTATTCTAATATCTTTATTCAAAATAATTAGTCCAACTTGTACATATATTGAACATATAAAGTAAGACATATTTATTCATCTTGAGTCAGAAACCTACTCATATTTGCCCCACGAAAAGGAAAAACAGACCTGGTGTACAATATTTCTTGATTATTTACACCAATGTAAATTTTAGTCTTGCATTCAGAGTTATTAAATTGAGATGCATCAAAGCATGAATAAAGATTTAAATGATTTTTATAATTGTGTGTGATTTTTTTCCCATGTGATTTTTCAACTACAACAGACCAATACAAATACACAGGAACAGAAGTAGAATATGTATTTTTCTAATTTCAAAAAATTCTCAGCTTTACTGTAGTATAACAGAGAAATATTAAGTGTTAGAATTTCATAGCTTTAAAGATGAGTGTTTAGATACAGTCATTCCCTATTCTGATGGTACCAGAGTAAGCAAGGCTGAAAAATGATTTTACTTTGCACATTATTTAGGTAACCAAATGTCTCATAATAAAATGACCTTTCTGACAAATCTTCAAAAAAACACAGACCTTCAAATATCACCGGTGAAAACTAGTAATGTGATTCTCATTTTAGAAATTTAGAAAACATCATAATCTAAAGTTATAATCCCCCCGCCCCTTGACATGTATTTTCCTTTGAACATAACTTTAATGCTCCAAAACCCATTAAAACCCTTTGCTGTCGAGTCAGTTCTGACTCATAGTGACCCTACATTCCAAAGATGTCATTATTTCCATCATAATATGTTTTGGATAGAGAAACTTCCAGAAAGAATTTTACTGCCTCCTAAATACAATATAATTTCTTCCGTTTTATATTTTATCTTACTGGAATTTTATTTCAGATGTGATGTTATTGAACCCAATTCTGATTTGTACATGACGAGAACATTCTAGTAAGAGACAGAAAAAATGTCATCTTTGAGCACTGCCTATGAGATGGCTCACCAGGACTTTTGAAAACCAATCTTTTAGGAAGCATGCTCGGGTACTCCTGCATGGAAACAAAGATCCTAAATAATACTCTTTCTCTTTATTTTCACTTGCAGGGAAGAGTAGTTGAATCCACATAATAATTATTGTTGTCATGGTGTCGAGCATACAATAGTGTATAAAAACTAAGGATCTGTTTGTTCTTAACATATATTCCAACACCCAGCCTGGTATCTTAGCTCTTCCTTTACCGTCTATGTGGCTATGGTCATGTTATTTGCTTACTTAAACCACAAATTTCTATAATTACTGTAACTACAGTGACTAATTTCAGGGCTGTGATAAGACTTACATGAGATAATAAGATGATAATATCAATATTTTATTAATAACTGATAATAATAGCTAACTGATAGATTTATAATGAAGATTAAATGAATGATTGTAACATTTAACACTGTTACCTATTAAACACTGTAACATTAAATTAAACACTGTAACATAATGTAAGATTAAATGAAATACTGGAAATTAAACATTGAACATTGGGCTGAAACCTAGTTAGATTAATTTTGTTTAACTTTTCACATTTTAAGATATAGGTAGTCACCGATTTACAACAGGGTTCTTTTCTAATGACTGTCATAAGTCGTCAGTTGGTTCTGACATAAGTAGAATATATCTTTTTTTTTTTAAGTTCTCATTATTATTGCCTTTTATTATCAGTATCTTTATAAATCTGATCTTTAGGGGTTAGAAACATCACATATAAACATCTGCAAGTGAAAATCTGAGAACTATAACATCAGCAAATTACACACTGCAACACTGTGTGTAGTACATATTACTAATGATAAGATGTACCAAAAAAAGGTCATAAGTGCAGTTCATGGTAACTCGAATATGTCATAAGTTGGGGACTACTGTATACTGTTTCTTCTCTCCAAGTTTTCACTAAATCAACCACACATACTTCAGTAGTTAGATTTATGTAATTCCACTCATTATACTTCATCTTATAAATGGGGAGCGTATAGTCCAGAGAAACTAACTAATCACTCTAAAATTAAAAAAACAAGTAAATACAGAAGTTAGAATTTACTCCCAGAAAAGCTGGACAATGAATAAGGAAGACCAAAAAAGACATCATGCCTTTGAATTCTGGTGTTGGCAAATATTGAATATACCATGGACTGCCAAAAGAACGGACAAATCTGTCCTGGAAGAAGTACATCCAAAATGCTCCTCCCAAGTGAGGACTGTGAGACTTCCTCTCATGTACTTTGGACACGTTATCTGAAGTGACCAGTCCCTGGAGAAGGACATGTTTGGTAAAGTACAGGGTCAGAGAAAAAGAGGAAGATCCTCAATGCTCAGTGCGATGGACCGACCCAGTGGCTGCAACAATAGCCTCAAACACAGCCAATGACTGTGAGGATGGCACAGGACCGGGCAGTGTTTTTTTCTGTTGTACATAGGTATGCTATGGGTTGGAACTCACTCAATGGCATCTAACAATGACAACAATTTACTCCCAGAATTCACTTTCTCCAGTCCTTTTTCTTATCCACTATGCTATATACGTTTCAAAATTCCCCAAGCTAGACTGAGTTTCCCATTACTCAATCAGAGTAAGAGATCAGAAAGATATTGTTCTCCTACTTGCTTGTTAAATCTTCTACTCTTCTTTCTTTTTTCACTGATTATGGTTTTTAGGTCCCTTAGTGTGGTCATATGCTCATCTTCTGTGGCAGAGCTCTCTAGGGTGTGCATCCACCAGGTTTTATCTCTCCACTCCACCAGGGACCCACCCAAGCTGCCTCCATCTCTTATTCCCAGAAACAATGCTGCCACAAATATCCTAGACCCATGCCCTCCAGAATCTGTGTGAAGGGTTCCCTGGGTTAGACGACCAGGAACAGAGTGATGTAAGTTAAAACATATGCACACAAACAAAGTGCAGCTTTTGCAAAAACACATTTTAACAATATGATACATAAAAGTTTCATTCAAATGGCTGCACACGGAGGGAGGGGAATGGGGAACAGTGTGAGAGCATAAGGGAAAGAGGGAAGGAGAGAGGAAATGGTCTTGCATGGAACAATGAATGTGCATGAAATAGCAGGTGAGATTAACTCAGTCCTCTTCACCAGAGCACCAAAAGAAGAAAAATAAAAGCTATACTGCTTTGCCGTGTTGTTTATTGTTATGATTTATTTTTTTGCTAATATAATGAGGTCTAAAGTCAGGAAAGGTGTGTGTCAGGGTTGTATCCTTTCACCATACTTATTCAATCTGTATGCTGAACAAATAATCCAAGAAGCTGGACTATATGAAGAAGAATGCGGCATCAGGATTGGAGGAAGACTCATTAACAACCTGCATTATGTGGATGACACAACCTTGCTTGCTGAAAGTGAAGAGGACTTGAAGCACTTACTGATGAAGATCAAAGACCACAGCCTTCAGTATGGATTACACCTTAACATAAAGAAAACAAAAATCCTCACAACTGGACCAATAAGCAACATCATAATAAATGGAGAAAAAATTGATGTTGTCAAGGATTTCATTTTGCTTGGATCCACAATCAACACCCATGGAAGCAGCAATCAAGAAATCAAAAGACGCATTGCATTGGGCAAATCTGCTGCAAAAGACCTCTTTAAAGTGTTTAAAAGCAAAGATGTCACCTTGAAGACTAAGGTGTACCTGACCCAAGCCATGGTGTTCTCAATTGCCTCATATGCATGTGAAAGCTGAACAATGAATAAGGAAGACCAAAGAAGAATTAATGCCTTTGAATTGTGGTGTTGGTGAAGAATGTTGAATATGCCACGGACTGCCAACAAAATGAACAAATTTGTCTTGGAAGTAGTATATCCTTAAAAGGAAGGATGGCAAGACCACATCTTACATACTTTGGACATGTTTTCAGGAGGGATCAGTCCCTGGAGAAGGCCATCATGCTTTGTAAAGCACAGGGTCAGTGAAAAAGAGGAAGACCCTCAATGAGATAGACTGACACAGTGGTTACAACAATGCGCTCAAGCACAACAATTCTTGTGGCATGGCACAGGACCAGACGGTGTTTTGTTCTGTTGTACACAGGGTCTCTATGAGTCAGAACCAACTTGACAGCACCTAACAACAAGAAGTCACTTTCATCATTTTTCATAGCATAAATGAATGAACAATAACAGAGGTAAATGAGGAGAGGGAATAAAATATCAGACATTGTTACAGGAAAAAAAAATGAATTGCAAAAGTTAAAGAATAGTGGCCCCTAAGTGTTGCCTAGAGTTAGGAAGGGAGGAAAGGCTAACAAAAGATCACAATCTAAGCCTTTCCATAGAACTCGTCCTTGAAACATCTTGATTTTCCTCAGCTCACTCTCTCAGGCTTCACTTATACACACACACAGTTCATAAAAATGTTAGCCAGGAAAGGAGCATGCATGAAGAGTTTGGTTTATGTTGTCATGTTATGAAGGTGAGCAGAAGTAGTAATCGAGGTGGTTGGGAAAGTAAAGAGGGAGCAAGGTCATGATAAAAGGTTTCAGAAAATGGTAAACTGTCTACAGAAGACGGAATGAAAGTATTACAGTGCTTTAGTTTAAAAATATAAAGAGACTAACAACTCCGAAAAAGTGAGTGAGAATTGTTGTACAACTTGAAGAATGTAATCAATGTCACTGAATTGAACATGTAGACACTGTTGAATTGGTGTATGTTTTGCTGTGTATACTCTCAACAACTACAACAAAATTAAAAAAAAATAGAGACTGTAGCAGAACTATTCTGCAGGATACTGTAGTGGTGGATACATGACATTAGGCATTTGTCAAAAGCCATAGGACTGTACAATGCAAAGAGTGAACCCTGCTGTAAACCAAGAGTTTTAATTAATAATAACATCTGTATTGGTTCAGGATGTTAATAATAGGAGAAACTGTGTGCAGGGGAGAGAGGTGGTATATAGTAACTCTGTACTTTCTGTGCATTTTTTCTGTAACCCTAAAACTGCTCTAAATACGAAATATATTGAATAAAAACAATTTTTTTTAAAAAAGTATGGAGACTGGGTTGCTGGACTGTTCGTGTTGGATTTTGCCTGTGATTTCTTATTTTTGAAGACCTTTCAGACAGCACTGTTTATGCGGGCCCTGTGGTGGCACAGACTGAGCTCATCCTTGTCCACAGACTCCAGAACAAAGAATTAATTACAAATAGCCCTAAAGAGTTTGAAGGAAAAGAAATATGGCAGATGTTATAGACTGAATTGTGTCCTCCAAAAATATGTCTATCAATTTGGCTAGGTCATGATTCCCAGTATTGTGTGACTGTCCATCATTTTGTCATCTGATGTGACTTTCCTGTGTGCTATAGAACCTATCTCTATGATGCTGATAAAACCGGATTAGTGGCAGTCATGTTAATGAGGCAGGACTCAATCTACAAGATTCGATTGTGTCTTAAGTCAATCTTTTTTGAGATATAAAAGAGAGAAGTGAGCAGAGAGAGACAGGGACCTCACACCACCAAGAAAGAAGGACCAGGAGCATAGGGCGTCCTTTGGACTTGGGATCCCCGTGCTGAGAAGCTCCTCAACCGGAGAAGATTGACGACAAGACCTTCCCCCAAAGCCGATAGGGAGAGAGGGCCTTCTGAAGCTGATGCCCTGAATTTGGATTTCTAGCCTACCAGACTGTGAAAGAATAAATTTCTGTTTGTTGAAGTCATCCACTTGTGGTATATCTGTTATAGCAGCACTAGATGACTAAGACAGCGAATTATTTCTCCACCATCCTGTGCAGTCCACCATCTTGACACTTACTTTGTTACATCTAAACTCACATGTTTATACTTGGATATCCACCAGTACACTAAAATATTTTCCTGAGAAAAGGTCAAGTATATTCAAACATCTACTGTAGATGCTGGGAAGTAGTATTAAACGAACTGGACTAGTATTCACAGCTCAATTCAGATGCTGCATCTGTGGGGCTCTTATCAGGAAGCATTACATTTGTGTCCCCACAGGAACCTACAGCTGGTCTCTCGCTATTATTTCTTTTTAATCTTCCCTGAAACACGTACCACATCTTTTTCATAGAATAATGGGAATTTCAGTCTATCACTATCCTCAAAAACTTAAAATTAGAAGGGTGTAAATTAATGAGATTTTAGTGAAATATAATGAGGGTTAGGATTTCTGTGACCTTCCAAACAGAGATTTGTTAAAAATTAGATGTTAGTTTAGATAATTACTGTCCTGTCAGTTTAAACAAAGTGTCTCTCACATTCATTATTGCTGATGATATCAGACTTTTGAAAAAGTGTTACTTTTGTGACACCTGAAGGCATTAAAATGTGAGGCCAAAATTAGCTAAGCTGTAATAAAATGGTGATAACTGCTAAGTATAAAGCCACACAAATAACACATTAAGCAAAACACTAACACTTTTAGTGTTAGCTGACAGTATCTTATTTTTTCCATGTGTTCAAGTGATTTTCCAACTCTTGAATTTTTCTCAAAACTAGACTTAGTACTTAAATTAATTTTGCATATTACAATACTAACAGGTACAGGCTATAGTGGAATAAGAACCTCTTTTGGTAGCAAGTCATTTTATTTATCTTCTGCTGGTAAAATCTGCCATCACAAATATATGCGTTCTGGGCAGAAGCACCGAAGTTATGAATGTGAGTCTCAACTGTGGGAGCCTTTTCTCATCGGATGGCTAGTTCTAAAGTTTGGCTACATGTTAGAATTATTAGGGAAGCCCAAGCTCCACCCAGAACAACTAAATCAGATTTTCTGACTCAGAACTTGAGTATTAGTATCAAGGAAAAAAAAAAAAAACTTAACATTTTTTAAATTAGGTAGCCATGTTGCAAAATGATTGTATCAGACTCTTATGCTTACAGTGGTAATTTATGTTTTATTTCTCTCTATATTCTAGTGCCTAGAACTGGATGGAGCATCTAGTTCAATAAATGTTACTTCAATGAAGAAATCCATGAATTACATAAAATTTGGTGATTCTTCTTTCCCTAACCATAAAACTTTAATTTTTCCATTACTATATGCTAACCTTCATCATATGCAAATTTATTTATGAATCATAAGCATTTTGAAGCTAGGCACTAAGTTACCACTGATTTATGTCTCTTTAAACAAAAAATATTCACCAAATATTTTGAAAGTTCATCTATTTATAGAATGTATCACTGAAAAATAAACAGGGAAAACAAGTCAACAGTAAATACTGATTTGCACTAAGGGAAAAAGAATTCAAAAGGAAGAAATTGTGGAATTAAAAGTAAATCCAATTAACAAATCAGCAAATTGAGTGGTTAAATTCTTGTTCATTTTAATGCTAAATTATTTGAGGTTTACCTTATTCAGTGTATTAATTACTTTTGTGTGTGGCCTTTCTAGCTATGGTCTTGTAACTGTCACCCAGGTGATTGTGTGATAGGGTAATTGTGGCCTACCAATGGGATTGGTGTTAAAGTTTTTAAGTTTTGCCTTAAAAAGAGAGGCAATTCCATTGCTGGGCAGAGGGCTTTGGGGACCATGGTCTCGGGGAACATCTAGCTCAATTGGCATGACACAGCTTATAAAGACAATGCTCTACATTCTACCTTGGTGAGTAGTGTCTGGGGTCTTAAAAGCCTGTGAGCGGCCATCTAAGATACTCCACTGGTCTCATCCCTTCAGGAGCAAGGGAGAATGAAGAGAACAGGATACAAGGAAAAGATTAGTCCGAAGTACTAATTGTCCACAGCTACCAAGGCCTCCACCGGACTGAGTCCAGTACAGCTAGATGGTGCCCGGCTACCACCACTGACTGCTCTGACCAGGATCACAACAGAGGGTTCTGGACAGAGCTGGAGAAGGATGTAGAACATAATTCTAACTCACAAAAAAAAAAAAAAAAAGACCAGATTTACTGGCCTAAAGGAGACTGGAGAAACCTTGAGAGTATAGCCGCCAGACACCCTTTTAGCTCAGTGGTGAAGTTACCTCCGAGGTTCACTGTTCAGCCTGGGAGTGGACAGCCCCGTAAAACCAAATGAGACTAACGAGGTACAGGAGTCCAGTGACAAGGGCCAGAAGGCAGAAGGGGACAAGGAAGCTGGTGATAGGGAACCCAAGGTGGAGTAAGAATATTGTTGATGTGTTGTGAGATTGTTAACCATTGTCATAGGGCAACATTTGCAGTAACTGTTAAATGAGAAACTATTTTGTTCTGTAAGCCTTCATCTTAAGTGAGAATAGCAGCCCAATTGGAAGAGCGTAGTCATTGTCACTGAACTGTGCACGTAGAAATTTTTGAAATGGTGTATCTTTGGCTATGCGTATTTTCACCAAAAAAAAAAAGGGTTGAGAAGTTAGAGGGTTGACATGTTGTGGGGTTGTTAACCAATGTCATAAAACAATATGTGTACTACTGTTTCACGAGAAACTATTTGTTCTGTAAGCCTTCACCTGAAGTACAATAAAAAAAATAAGTAAATAAATTAAAAAAAAAAAAAAAAAAGAGGCAATTCCAGAGTAAAGAGGAGGAGCCTACCACCACCAAAGAAGGTGAGACCCTCAGGAGAGCATAGTGACTTAAAGGCTCACGGAGCGAGAAAGCTGACTGACTTTGGATAGAGACTGAGGGCCAGGGAGAAGTCTTTGCCTGACCCATAAATTTAGGACATGCCAGCTTCCACAACCACGTGAGCCATTTTCTTTATATGGTTTGTGAGTTCTGTGAGAAATTGCAGGGAATTAGGGAACCCAAAGATGGGGGAGAGTACTGAGGCAAGAGGGAGTAGTTTACGTTAGAGATGATGGAGTGGTATAGCATTTTGGAAAAGTTAGACATATGGGAGCTCCATTTCATGGGGACCAGCTTTGTGCTGATCCTTATAAAAGAAATTATTCATTTACCTTACTTCTGAATCAGTAAAGAACACAGGGCATTGGATGATTACATTTTTATCATCACTAGTTATATCGTTCTTAATTATCAATGCTTATCCAAAACAGTTAATTAGTATGTTGACAGTTTAAAATATGATGATTATAAAGTTACAGACTGTCTTTATTTGTAAATAATTTTATACATTTAATTTCATTTATTTTACACAAAACCTAAATTAAGTTTTAGATATTAACAACATATAATCAAAAATAAATAATAATTTATTTTTTTGTAAATTAGCATGATGAGTTTGGGTTAGTGGCATAACAGAGGCATTAAATAAACAAATTTACCATGCCAATACTGAACAATGGCTATTATGATTCTTGCATTTTTGTTTTTTAAATAATCTTCAAGCTGAACAGACCAGCTACAACTATTCTTATTATAACCTGATTTCCATAGTCTTTGTTAACTCTGCCAACCTGCCCTGAATATTATTCCCCAAGTGTTCTGCAAAGACATCTCCTTCACCTCCCTACGTCTTTGCTAAAATATTATCTCCATGAGCCCACCGGACCCTCCCACTCTAAAACTGAAACCCAACATCCATCCCAGGAACTCCTGATTTCAATTACTGTGCTCTATATTTTTCCATAGCATTCATCATTATCTTTAAAAATACTGTATGCTCAGCTTCTTTATTAGGTTTATTGCTTGTTGTCCCACCAGCCTTGCCAGAATGCAAGCACCATGAGAGAAGGAACGTGTTGTCTGTTTTGCTATCCCAAGCACCTTAGATAGGAGTAAAGGCTCAATAAATAAATTTTAAATGAATGAGTAATAGACTTAAAGAATACCTCAATTTTTTCAATGTCTCTTTTAGAACTGGACACCTTTAAAAAAGGGGCCCTGGTGGTGCAATGGTTAAGTGATCAGCTGCTAACAAAAAGGTTGGCAGTTCAAACTCATCCAGGGGCTCCACGGGAGAAAGACCTAGTGATCTACTTCCATAAAGATTACAGCCAAGAAAACCCTATGGGGCAGTTCTACTCTATCCTGTAGGGTTGCTATGAGTTGAAAATCGACTCAATGGCAGCCAACAACCACCACAACCAGAACAGTCAACCAGTGTAAAGATGTTTTACCCTCAGCAGTAACAATCTGCTTGAATTTCCCCAAGAGAAACAGTGTGGTTTCATTCCTCCATCTTCTCCCTTTGTGAGGAAAACGCTTCTTTCCCCTCAAGAAAATCTTTCTTCAAAGCTCAGCTGGAAGTGAAGATGTTCTCACAGGAAGTCATCTCTGAACTTCTGGGTTGAGCTAAATGCATCCTGCAGGTGGCACTTCTATGTTTTTCTCCCTGACTGAGTCAAAAGTACCCACCACACAGGAGGTGTTCCATAAATGTTTCTTGAGTGGGACTGAATTAAGAAGTATTAGTTTTATTTCTAGAAGAAATGCTTTCCACTTATTTCATATGAAACACAGATATAACAATCTTTTATTCTCATTTATAACTTGGGATGTAAATAATGTATGTCTCTCCCCCGCCCCATATGTACCAGTTGTTTTAACGTAAAGTCAGGAGATAATAACAAATCTGTCAGGTGGTATAATAACTACCATTCAAATTTTAGTATTTTCCCATGTGTCTGAGTATCAATAAAGCAGAATATTTTATAAACTAAACCAAAACCAAACTCGTTGTCATTGAATCAATTCCGACTCATAGAGACCCTATAGGACAGAGTAGAACTGTCCCATAGGGTTTCTAAGGACTGGCTGATGGATTTGAATGGCTGACTTTTTGGATAGCAGCCGTAGCTCTTAACCACTGCACCAGCAGGGCTCCATTTGATAACCTAGTGGCCACTTTTTAGGGAAAAAAAGTTTATAATACTGTATTCATGAAGAGGCATATTATATGCATATTCTTTAGCCAAGAAATCACACTTGAAAAACTATATATGTGTGTATATATGTGTGTGTGTGTGTGTGTATGTATTGTGGGTATGTACACACACACTACACACACATATATGTACATATATATATATATCTCAATGGGAAAAAGGGATATACATAAAAATAGTCATAGCAGAGTTACGTTGGAAAAAAAACCAAATGAGTGCCAATAAGGGAGGATTGGTTGATTAAATAATTGTATATCCAAGGAAATAAATATTCACCATCTCTTAAAATTCCAACTATGAAAACTGCATAGGAACACGAAAACGGCCTATGATAATCAATAAGCAGAGTATAATTTATTTGCAAACGTATATCAAAATACCTAGACATTTGAAGCCAATACATTGAAGTAATATATTACAGTGGTGGGGTTAGAGTTAGCTCTTTCCCTTTATCCTTCTTTGTGTTATACTGTTTTACAGATTTTAAGATGTTCTTTGGCAAATCTTATCTCATTCAGTCCGTTAACCTTCCTGACACTAGTTCTACAGAGTGCAGCACTTGTGTGTGTTTGTAAATTTTTAATATCATACACCCTCCTTCTTAGGTACTAGAGAAATAACCTTGAGAGTTCAGTTAACATATGTTTTTGTCTCTTACAACTTTGCTCATTGTTGTTGCTGGGTACTGTCGGGTTATTTTCGACTCATAGTGGCCCCATGTGTCACTATGCCCCACAGGGTTTCCCAGGCTCTAAACTTTACAGAAGCAGATCAGCAGGTCTTTCCCCTGTGGAGCCACTGGGTGGGTTTGAACTGCCAGCCTTTTAGTTAGCAGTCGAGTGCTTAACCATTTGTGCCACCAGGGCTCCTTAATATAATTCATTAGAACACTTTTCCATCATATTTATGAAAGCAGTGAGTTATTCTGGTATTTAATATGATTATATATGTAATTGCTCCCGCACTATGGTAAATAAATCTCAATTAAATTTTGCCATTATGTAATCCATAGTCACAGAAAGACTTTAATGAAATTATTAGGAATTAATGTTTACCTTAAAAAAAAATACATGAAATCAGATTTTGCAAATTTACTTTAAGAAAAGCTACTCATCCAAAAAGGAATTCTTTTTAAGCTGCTCATTTCTTTGTATCAGACCCGGAATTTTCTCTTATGGACACAAATATGTCTATTATTTCTACTGAACAAGGAATTAATATCTCATTTTCATTTATTCTTAATCTGTTGACTGTGGGAGTTGAAAACTTTGTCTCTGACAGTTTTAATTAACACCAATTTTAATTAATTGCAATTTGAAGAATTTGCTACTGTAAAATTGAAAAGCTCAGGAGGGTAACTGACAGAATTTTCTTTGCTTTTTTATGATAGGTCAAATAGTGGAAAGGCTGATTGCCATCTAACGCAAAATCTTATTTCCATGATAAATATTTTCATTCCCCAAACAGTGATGACCTTTAACAAGGGAAAACTGAAGACCTGACAACCGCAATCCAAAGAGATGACAGTACCCATATGAATTGATAACGCACGGGCCAGTCCTCTCTTAATGATCAACTGATTGGATGTAGAGGTGGATAATGCTGTAATATTTTGAGTGTTTGAGCATATATTTCCATGTACCTATTTTCAGTCTTCAAATATGAAATATAGCCAAATACTTCTCTGTATGGATTATATAAGTTCTGTTGGAAAGCAGCACAAATTTGAGATGCCAAACAAGTCACAGGACTATACCTGCTGCTAATGTTTGGGAAGTATACTCCTACCACAGAAAAGGGAAGCAAATATTAAAAATATACACAAATACACACATAAAATATAACATAGTCTAAATTACAAAATATTTGTTTTCCTCAACGATATAGTGATTCCTTAAAAAGCTGGAAACAGAAATACCATACGATCCAGCAATTCCACTCCTAGGAATATACCCTAGAGAAGTAAGACCCATCACATGAATAGACATATGCACACCCATGTTGATTGCTGCATTATTCACAATAGCAAAAAGATGGAAACAACCTAAGAGCCCACCAACAGATGAGTGGATAAACAAACTATGGTACATATGGAATACTATGCAATGATAATGAACAATGATGAATCTGTGAAACATCTCACAACATGGATGAATCTGGAAGGTATTATGCTAAGTGAAATAAGTCAACCGCCAAAGGACAAATACTGTATGAGACCACTATTATAAAACTCATGAAAATGTTTTCACACAGAAAGAGACAATCTTCGATGGTTAAGAGGGAGGAAGGTCTGGGGAGGGAAAAACACTCACTAGACAATAGATAAGTGATAACTTTGGTGAAGGGTAAGGCAGTACACAATACTGGGGAAGCCAGCACAACTTGACCAAGGCAAAATCATAGAAGATTCATAAACACATCCAAACTCCCCGAGGGATCGATTTACTGGGCTGAAGGCTGGGGACCATGATCTCGGGGAACATCTAGCTCAATTAGTATAAAACATAGTTTATAAAGAAACTGTTTTACATCCTAACTTTGCTGAGTACTATAGGGTTGCTATGAGTCAGAACTGACTCAACGGCAATGCGTTTGGTACTTTTTTGGTTTCGATAAGTAGCGTCTGGGGTCTTAAAAGCTTGTGAGAGGCTATCTAAGATATGTCTACTGGTCCCACCCAATCTGGAGCAAGGGAGAATTAAGAAAACCATAGTTACAAGGAAAATATTAGCCCAGAGGACTAATGGACCACAACTACCACAGCCTCCACCAGACTGAGTCCAGCACAAGTAGATGGTGGGCAGCTACCACCACCTACTGCTCTGACAGGGATCACAGTAGAGAGTCTGGGACACAGCTGGAGAAAAATGTAGAACAAAATTCAAACTCACAAAAAAAAAAAAGACCAGACTTACTTGTCTGACAGAGACTGGAGAAACCCCAAGAGTATGACCCCCAAACACCCTTTTAACTCTGTACTGAAGTCATTCCTGACTATAACACAAACAATAACACACGTAGTTCAGCCATGTATACAAGACTAAAAGGGCACACCATCCCAAGTTAAGGACAAGAAGGCAGGAGGGGATAGGAAAGCTGGACAAGTGGAAATGGGGAACCCAACATCGAGAAGGGCAGAGTATTGACATGTCAAGGGGTTGGCAACCAGTGTCACAAAACAATACGTATATTGTTTAATGAGAAACTAATTTGCTCTGCAAACTTTCACCTAAAGTACAATAAAAACAAGAGGAAAAAAAATTTATTTTCTCCACTACAAATATTTCACCACTTCTCCAAGGGATATTTACCCAAAAGACCCTCCAATTGCAGCATCAGTCTCAAATTCCAGTATCTCATATAATAATCTCTATATTAGACCTAGATATGTCTTTTCTTGCTTCAGAGATCTATGTAATTCACCCCACATATACTCATACACCCAATATACTATCATGAAAATAAAACCAAAAACCAAACCCACTGCCATTGAGTCGATTCCAACTTATAGTGACCCTATAGGACAGAACAGAACTGCCCCATAGGGTTTCCAAGGCTGCAATCTTTAAAGAGGCAGACTGCCACATCTTTCTCCCACAGAGCAGCTGGTGTGTTCAAACTGCCAACCTTTTGGTTAGCAGCTGAGCACTTAACTACTGCGCCACTGGAGCTCCTCATCACAAAAATAGGACCAAAAACTACAATACACACTTGCATATAGAATGGGGAAATAGAAAATATTTCTGAAATCTAACTGGGCAGAGGTTGCAATGGGCTCCTGCACTTTCCAGGGAATGTTCCTTGACTTGTCCCAGGTTCTGTTACCTGAGAGTGGTTGCTTAGTATGTGGGTTTCTATTATTCCTTAGCTTTCTAGAAGGTTTTTTTCTATTTTATTATATATACCTTTGCCATATCTGAAGATGGCAATGGAGACTATGCTCTCCCTAGGTGTTCACAGCATACTCTGCCTATTCCCTGCCCATAGAAGTTTGGGGAAACAGGATCTTTTCAAATCTTGAGAAGTCAGTCTCTTTAAGCCCAGGCTGAAAGCTAAGTAAAGTTTAAGGAATGTTTTTGTTTGTTTGTTTGTTTTGCTTTTAATGTTCATACCAGTCAGCTTTAACTAAGTTATGATGCAATAACCAGGGCTTTGAACCAGGTTTGTTCTGGTTTGAACCCCTGCTGAAAATTTGCATTTCTAACAAATTCCCAGGCAATGTTAATGTGGTTCTCAAAATTTATTATACATAAGAATCACCTGGGAATCTTGTTAAAATGTAGATTCTGATTCAGTATATCTGGGGTAGAAATGTAAATTCTCAGCAGGGGTTTGAACCAGAACAAGCTGGTTCAAAGCCCTGGCAGTAACAAACAATTTCAAAATCTGAGTGGCTTACAACAACCGAGGCTGATTTTCACCTTTCACAGTGAATTCCACTGTGGGCCAGCAAAGGCTCTGCGCCATATCCTCTTCATTGCAGGATTCATGTGGAGTGAACGATGCTTAATTTGGACATGCTGCCTCAGGACATGAGACCTGGCAGAGCCCTGTGTTGGTAAGTGGCACTTGTTATTTATGCTCATTTGACACTGGCCAAGCAAATATCATGTGCACAAGCCCTATGTGATGTTCCCCCCACAAAAACCCATTGCCGTCGAGTTGACTCTGACTCACAGCGACTCTATATTATAGAAAGTATAATCCTTTGACAGGAGGGACAAATAGTATGACCTTCCAAAGACCACAGCTCATTTTTTTAAATTACAAATTAGCTGACTGAATCAGATCTTTGGGCACTAATACTTCATTAATGCATGAGCCCTAAGTGATTTCACCATTTCCTCTCAAATGATTCAGTCCCAAGCAATTTCTTAAAGCCCATATTGACAAACGCTGAGGTTTATTCACCTCAGTGCCCAACAAATACTTGCATGTTAAAATTATTAGCAGGAACAATGGCGAATGTGCAACAAAAATCCAGAACATTGTCTTGAAAATTTCTACTCTATGCTTCCTCTGACTTGCTAGTCCATAGTACAACCCCAATACACATTTACATCATTAAAAAGGTCATACATGATTGATCTGAGGTCGGGGGCAAGATGGCGCTCTAGGCAGAAACACCACGCCGTCCCTCCACAGCAAAGATCCGAAAAACTAAGCCTAACAGAGAATCAACAATCCTGAAACCCTAGAACACCAAATGAAGAGATAAAGAACTCAGCCAAACACCAAACGGAGTGAGAATACTAAAAGAGAACGGAGAGCGAGGAGAGACTCAGGCAGAGATTCCTTACTAGCTAACGCAGCGCGGATCCACCATCTTGGATTCCTATCGGAGACCAGCAAACGGGAGAGCAGCCTTGCAGAGCATCTGGTCGGAGACAGAACGACCGGTAAACTGCGGTGCGCGCTCTCCCACCACCCACCCCTCTCCACCTCAGCTGGGGATCCCCTGCTTTCCGTGGCCAGGGTCCCTGGGCTGGGGGGTGCTGGTGCTTGGATTCCGCGCGCCTGGGCTGGCGGCTTTCTGGGAGCCGTTTGCTGGCAGCTAGCGAACCTTTTTCTGCCGCCTCCCCCTCCTTTTGCCTGGGTGCCTGGTTCCGAGTGCCGTCTCTGCTCTCTCCTGCGGGGCTGTAGGGCTGCGTGCGGGCGTGTGGCTGTTTCTAGGTCTGGGCTCCCGCGTGGGTGGGATCCCGGGGCCTTTGTTCGTTCGCCCCTCTGCTTTCCGTGGCCGGAGTCCCTGAGCTGGGGGGCGCCGGTGCTTGGATTCCGCACGCCCGGGCTGGAGGCTTTCTGGGAGCCGTTTGCTGGCACCTAGCGAACCTTTTTCTTCCGCCTCCCCCTCCTTTTGCCTGGGTGCCTGGTTCCGAGTGCTGTCTCTGCTCTCTCCTGCGGGGCTGTAGGGCTGCGTGCGGGCGTGTGGCTGTTTCTAGGTCTGGGCCCCCGCGTGGGTGGGATCCCGGGGCCTTTGTTCGTTCGCCCCTCTGCTTTCCGTGGCCGGAGTCCCTGAGCAGGGGGGCACCGGTGCTTGGATTCCGCGCGCCCGGGCTGGAGGCTTTCTGGGAGCCATTTGCTGGCACCTAGCGAACCTTTTTCTGCCGCCTCCCCCTCCTTTTGCCTGGGTGCCTGGTTCCGAGTGCTGTCTCTGCTCTCTCCTGCGGGGCTGTAGGGCTGCGTGCGGGCGTGTGGCTGTTTCTAGGTCTGGGCCCCCGCGTGGGTGGGATCCCGGGGCCTTTGTTCGTTCGCCCCTCTGCTTTCCGTGGCCGGAGTCCCTGAGCAGGGGGGCACCGGTGCTTGGATTCCGCGCGCCCGGGCTGGAGGCTTTCTGGGAGCCATTTGCTGGCACCTAGCGAACCTTTTTCTGCCGCCTCCCCCTCCTTTTGCCTGGGTGCCTGGTTCCGAGGGCCGTCTCTGCTCTCTCCTGCGGGGCTGTAGGGCTGCGTGCGGGCGTGTGGCTGTTTCTAGGTCTGGGCTCCCGCGTGGGTGGGATCCCGGGGCCTTTGTTTGTTCGCCCCTCTGCTTTCCGTGGCCGGAGTCCCTGAGCTGGGGGGCGCCGGTGCTTGGATTCCGCGCGCCCGGGCGGGGGGCTTTCTGGGAGCCGTTTGCCGGCCGCTAGCGAGCCTTTTTCTGCCGCCTCCCCCTCCTTTTGCCTGGGTGCCTGGTTCCGAGTGCCGTCTCTGCTCTCTCCTGCGGGGCTGTAGGGCTGCGTTCGGGCGTGTGGCTGTTTCCAGGTCTGGGCTCCCGCGCGGGTGGGATCCTGGGGCCTTTGTTCGTTGGCCCCTCTGCTTCCCGTGGCCACGGTCACTTAATCCCGAGACTACCGGCTTCTTGGAATTCGCGCCCCTGAGTGGGGGCTCTCTGGGTCCCATTTGTAGGCACTGACTGCTGGTGTTGCCCTTTTTTTTTTTTTTCTCTCAATTTTATTTTTCTTCCTTTTTTGATTAGTTTTGTCATCTTTTACCTCTTTTTCTCTTTTGTCTTTCTTCATTGCTTAATTTCTTGTCTCTCTATCTCTTCCTTCTCTTTCTGATCCCTGAATTCCAGGTGATGTATGCCTCTGTACCTTCTGGCCAGGCTGAGCTGTGAAAATTGAGACCGACTCCCCCAGACCTCATAGCTGCATCGGTGGGATCCCTGGGAACTTTGCAGTTCTTTAACTTTTCTGATTTTTATTTGGTCATTCTTTCCTTTTCTTTCTCTTCCCCCTTCTGGTTTCCTCCATCCCATAGTCTCTCTTCTGTACATTCCAACGACAAGCTCCCCTAGCATTCTTTTATGTTTGTACACTTTTTGCTCCTCCTCCTCTCTCCTCTCTCCCATATCCAGCTTAGCTTCACACATAACCATCTTCCCGCTGCACCCTACCTACCTGCGCCGTGCACTAGACATCACATCACCAAGTGGTGCAGGCACGCCCTATTGGAACCTGCCCAGCACTGACTACCGACCGTCCTGGTGGCTGCGGTGAGTGCCACAAGCAACCCATCCCAGTGGCTCCTCCTCAACTAGATCTGCCCAGCTGTACCACAAGAACGAAAAAAAAAAAAAATCTACAATCAATAAACGAGAGAAATATCTACTGAATGCCCCGAAAACAGCAAACAATATCAAAACATTTACAAAAACAAGACAAGATGGCTCCAATAGGCGTCCAAATTAAAACACCAGATAACTCTCCTGTGGAAGAAAATGCACTAGAAGTACCTGATACGGAACTCAAATCACTAATACTCGGAATTTTCCAAGAACTGAGGCAAAAAGCTGACATACATGAGGAAAAAATAGACAAATTTATGGAAAATACAGACAAAAAATTGGAAGAATTCAGGAAGATGATGCAAGAACAAAATGCCAAAATAAATTCACAACTCGAAATTATACAAAAACAACAATTAGAAATCCAAAAGATAAACAACAAGATTTCAGAAATGGACGGTGTCATAGAAGGGCTGAGAAGTAGATTTGAAACCATGGAAGACAGGATCAGTGGAACTGAAGACAAACACTTGGATACAACTCTGTTTCAGGAAAACTCAGAAAAAAGAACAAAGAAAAATGAAGAGACCCTGAGAGTTATGTGGGACACAATTAAAAGCAAAAACTTACGAGTGATTGGCATACCAGAACAGGGGGAGAAAACAGAAAACACAGAGAGGATCATTGAGGAACTGCTGACAGAAAACTTTCCCAATATCATGAAAGATGAAAAGCTGGTCATCCAAGAAGCTCAACGAACCCCATATAGAAGAGACCCCAAAAGAAAATCACCAAGACATATCATATTCACACTCGCTAAAACTAAAGACAAACAAAGAATCCTGAGAGCAGCTCGGGAAAAACAAGAAGTCACATACAGAGGAGAAACAATAAGACTAAGCTCAGATTATTCAGCAAAAACCATGCAGGCAAGAAGGCAATGGGATGATATATATAAAATCTTGAAAGAAAAAAATTGTCAGCCAAGAATAATATATCCTGCAAAACTCTCATTCAGATTTGATGGTGAAATTAGGTCATTTCCAGATAAACAGAAACTAAAGGAATATGCAAAAGTCAAACCAAACTTACAAGAATTATTAAAGGGAGTTCTTCGATCTGAGGACAAACAGCTTAAGCCCTCAGGCAGGACTTAGGACCTAGGACGCAGGTTAACATGAACCAGATACCATTCTAGGAACTGAACTACAGACGACTTTCCAAAAACAAAAGATATACAACAGGGAATCAGAGAAATCAATCAAAGGATGACAACAACATCAAAACAATGAAAGAGGGAACAAACGGCATAGGTATAGAACCTTCTAAAGGAGAAGAAGGCAAGGCGATACCAAGTAACGGTGGACTGCTTCAAAATTATAAAGATAAGGGTAAAATTCATGGTAACCACAAAAAAAGTTAACAAACCAACTCATAAAAATAAAGACGAAAAACATAAAGTCTCAACAAAACCAAAACCTACAAAAACAAAAGAAATGAACACAAAATCCACAAACAAAAGGAACTCAGCACAAGAGAGTAAGAAGAACAAAGAAAACTTCAGCATCACAAAAAAAAGCACTACAAAATGACAGCAACAAATTCACATCTATCAATAATTACACTGAACGTAAATGGACTCAATGCACCCATAAAGCGACGGAGAGTGGCAGAATGGATAAGAAAACAGGATCCATCTATTTGCTGTCTACAAGAGACACATCTTAGAAACAAAGATGTGAATTTATTAAAAATCAAAGGTTGGAAAAAAATATATCAAGCTAACAACTACCAAAAAAGAGCAGGAGTGGCAATTCTAATCTCAGATAAAATAGACTTTAAAACAAAATCTACCATAAAAGACAAAGAAGGACACTATATAATGATTAAGGGGATGATCCATCATGAAGACATAACCATAATAAATATCTATGCACCCAATGACAGGGCTCCAAAATACATAAAAAAAACTCTAACAGCACTGAAAAGAGAAATTGACAGTTCCACAATAATAGTAGGAGACTTCAACACACCACTCTCAGTAAAGGACAGAACAACTAAAAAGAAACTCAGCAAAGATACAGAAGACCTAAAGGACACAATCAGCCAACTGGACCTCATAGACATATATAGAACAATCCATCCAACCGCTGCAAAGTACACATTCTTTTCCAATGCACATGGAACGTTCTCCAGAATAGACCACATCTTAGGCCACAGAGCAATCCTCAACAAGATCCAAAATGCTGAGATAATTCACAGTATCTTCTCTGACCACAATGCCATCAAGGTAGAAATTAACACTAGAAAGAGCAAGGAAAAAAAATCAAACACATGGAAACTGAATAATAATCTGCTTACACATCAATGGGTAATAGAAGAAATCAGAGATGGAATTAAAAAATTCCTAGAATCAAATGAAAATGAAAACACATCATACCAAAACCTTTGGGACACAGCAAAGGCAGTCCTCAGAGGACAATTTATAGCAATAGATGCACATATCAAAAAAGAAGAAAGGGACAAAATCAAAACATTAACTACAGAACTCAAACAAATAGAAAGAGAACAACAAAAAAAGCCTACAACCACCGGAAGAAAGGAAATAGTAAAGATCAGAGCAGAAATCAATGAAATAGAGAACAGAAAAACAATAGAAAGAATTAACAAAACCAAAAGTTGGTTCTTTGAAAGAATCAACAAAATCGACAAACCACTGGCCAGACTGACAAAAGAAAAACAGCAGAGGGCACAAATAACCCAAATAAGAAATGAAATGGGGGACATTACAACAGACCCAACTGAAATAAAAAGGATTATAACAGAATATTATGAAAAACTATATTCCAACAAATTTGAAAACCTAGAGGAAATGGATAAATTTCTAGAAACATACGGCCTACCCAAACTACAACAAAGTGATATTGAAAATCTGAATAGACCCATAACAAGAGAAGAGATTGAAAAGGTAATAAAAAAACTCCCAACCAAAAAAAGCCCTGGCCCAGATGGCTTCACTGGAGAATTCTACAAAACATTTACAGAAGAGCTCGTACCAGTTCTACTCAAGTTATTTCAGAGCATAGAAGAGGAAGCAACACTTCCAAATTCATTCTATGAAGCCAGCATAACGCTGATACCAAAACCAGGCAAAGACATCACAAAAAAAGAAAATTACAGACCAATATCTCTCATGAATATAGATGCAAAAATTCTGAACAAAATTCTAGCCAATAGAATTCAGTATCATATCAAAAAAATAATACACCACGACCAAGTAGGATTCATACCAGGTATGCAAGGATGGTTTAACATTAGAGAATCCATCAACGTAATCCACCACATAAATAAAAGGAAAGAAAAAAATCACATGATTATCTCAATTGATGCAGAAAAGGCATTTGACAAAGTCCAACACCCATTCCTGATAAAAGCTCTCAATAAAATAGGTATAGAAGGGAAATTTCTCAACATAATAAAGGGCATCTATGCAAAACCAACAGCCAACATCATTCTTAATGGAGAAAGGCTGAAAACATTCCCCCTGAAAACAGGAACAAGACAAGGATGCCCTTTATCACCACTCCTATTTAACATTGTGCTGGAAGTTCTAGCTAGAGCAATAAGGCAAGAAAAAGAAATAAAGGGCATCCAAATTGGTAATGAAGAAGTTAAACTCTCCCTGTTTGCAGATGATATGATACTATACATAGAAAACCCTAAAGACTCCACGAGAAATTTACTGGAACTAATAGAAAGATTCAGCAGAGTAGCAGGATACAAGATAAACATTCAAAAATCAGTTGGATTCCTATACACCGGTAAAGAGAACGATGAAAAGGAGATCAGGAAATCAATACCATTTTCAATAGCCCCTAAAACGATAAAATACTTAGGAATAAATCTGACCAGGAATATAAAAGACCTATACAAAGAAAACTACAAAACACTGCTGCATGAAACCCAAAGGGATCTACATAAATGGAAAAACATACCATGCTCATGGATAGGCAGACTCAACATTGTGAAAATGGCAATTCTACCTAAAGCAATCTACAAATACAATGCAATTCCGATACAAATACCAACAACATTCTTCAAAGAGATGGAAAAACTAATTATTAACTTTATATGGAAAGGGAAGAAACCTCGAATAAGTAAAGCACTACTGAAGAAGAAGAATAAAGTTGGAGGACTCACACTACCTGACTTGAGAACCTACTATACAGCTACAGTACTCAAAACAGCCTGGTACTGGTACAACAACAGAGACATTGACCAATGGAACAGAATTGAGAACTCAGATGTAAATCCATCCACCTACGGTCACCTGATTTTTGACAAGGGCCCAAAATACATCAAATGGGGAAAAGACAGTCTTTTTAACAAATGGTGCTGGCAAAACTGGATATCCATTTGTAGAAAAATGAAACAGGACCCATACCTCACACCATATACAAAAACTACTTCAAAATGGATCAAAGACCTGAATATAAAGCCTCAAACTATAAAATTCATAGAAGAAAAAATAGGACCAACACTTCAGGCCTTAATACATGGCATTAACAGGATACAAACCATAAACATCAACACAAAAAACCCAACAGATACACTAGATAATTGGGATCTTCTAAAAATCAAACATCTATGCTCTTCAAAAGATTTCACCAAAAGAGTTAAAAGAGAACCTACAGACTGGGAAAAAATTTTTGGACAGTACAAGTCAGACAAAGGTCTAATCTCCATAATCTATAAGAAAATCCAACACCTCTACAACAAAAAGACAACCAATCCTATCAAAAAATGGGCAAAGGAAATGAACAGACACTTCACCAAGGAAGACATTCAAATGGCCAACAGACACATGAGGAAATGCTCGCGATCACTTGCCATTAGAGAAATGCAAATTAAAACCACAATGAGATACCATCTCACCCCGGCATTACTGGCACGAATCAAAAACACTGGAAATAACAAATGTTGGAGGGGCTGCGGGGAGACGGGAACTCTTATACACTGCTGGTGGGAATGCAAAATGATACAGCCATTTTGGAAAATGATATGGCGTTTCCTCAGAAAGCTAGAAATAGACGTACCATTCGATCCAGCAATCCCACTCCTAGGAATATATCCTAGAGAAATAAGAGTCATCACTCGAATAGACATATGCACACCTATGTTCATGGCAGCATTATTCACAATAGCAAAACGATAGAAACAACCTCGATGTCCATCAACAGACGAATGGATACACAAACTATGGTACATACACACAATGGAGTACTATGCAACGAGAAAGAACAATGAATCGGTGAACCATCTCATAACATGGATGAAACTGGAGGACATCATGCTGAGTGAAATAAGTCAATCACAAAAGGACAAATATTGTATGAGACCTCTATTGTAAAAACCCATGAAAAAATTCACATGCAAAATGTAACAATCCTTGTTGGTTACCAGGGATGGGAGGGGGGGGGGATACTAAATAGGTAATAGGTAAGTGGTAACTTGGGTGAGAGATGAGATAGTACATAGTACAGCGGAAACTAACACAACCTGCACAAGGAAAGGTCATGAAGGCCCTATAGACACATCCAAACCCCCCGAGGGACTGAGTTGTTGGACGGAGGGCTCTGGGGACCATGATCTCGGGGAACATCTAGCTCAATTGGCATGACACTACTTATAAAGATAATGCTCTACATTCTACCTTGGTGAGTAGTGTCTGGGGTCTTAAAAGCCTATGAGCGGCCATCTAAGATACTCCACTGATCTCATCCCTTCGGGAACAAGGGAGAATGAAGAGAACAGGATACAAGGAAAAGATTAGTCCGAAGGACTAATGGTCCACAGCTACCAAGGCCTCCACGGGACTGAGCCCAGTACAGCTGGATGGTGCCCGGCTACCACCAATGACTCCTTTGACCAGGATCACAACAGAGGGTTCTGGGCAGAGCTGGAGTAGGATGTAGAGCATAATTTTAACTCCCAAAAAAAAAAAAAAAAAAAAAAAGAAGACCAGATATACTGGCCTAAAGAATACTAGAGAAACCTCGAGAGTGTGGCCCCCAGACACCCTTTCAGCTCAGAGGGGAAGTTACCTTCAAGGTTCGATGTTAAGCCTGGGAATGGACACCCCAGTAAAACTAAATGGGACTAACGATGTACAGGAGTCCGGTGACAAGGGCCAGAAGGCAGAGGGAGAGTAGGAAACTGATGATAAGGAACACAAATTGAATAAGGACACTGTCGATGTATTGTGAGATTGTTGACCACTGCTATGGGGCAACATTTGTAGTAACTATTAAATGGGAGGCTGTTTTGTCCTGTAAGCCTTCATCTTGGGCGAGAATGGCAGCACAATTGGAAGAGCATAGTCAATATCACTTAAATGTGTAAGTAAAAAGTTTTGAAATGGTGTTTAAATAAAATAAAAATAAATAAATAAACAAACAAAGGAGACTAAAGAGGTACAATAGTCCACTGACAAGGTCCAGAATACAGAAGGGGACAAGGAAGCCCCCTGGTGATAGGGAACACAAGGTGGAGTAAGGATATTCTTGATGTGCTGTGAGATTGTTAACCATTGTCATAGGGCAACATGTGTAGTAACTGTTAAATGAAAAACTATTTTGTTCTGTAAGCCTTCATCTTAAGTGAGAATAACAGCACAGTTGGAAGAGCGTAGTCAATGTCACTGAACTGTGAATGTAGAAAATTTTGAAACGGTGTATCTTTGGCCATCTGTAATTTTCATCAAAAAAAAAGGTTGAGAATTTAGAGGCTTAATACGTTGTGGGGTTGTTAACCAATGTCAAAAAAAACAACATGTGTACTACTATTTCATGAGAAACTATTTGCTCTGTAAGCTTTCACCTGAAGTACAATAAAATATATATTAAAAAAAAAAAAGGTCATACATATCTTCATAAAAAAGAGATATATCAAAGATGAAATCTCTCCCAATGAGTCAGCACGAGGAAGAGCAGAGAACAACGTATGAGCCTCACTGGCTGAATGATTCTGTTTTCATGTGATGCTATTAGAGAAAAAAATCTATAGTTCGTTTGATTGGAAGAGTTCTGACTAAAACCTATATCACAAAATGTAAAATGTGTTTGGTTATTAAATCAACACATGGAAAAATAATTCAGCTTTTCTTTTTTAATTCCTAACTGTTTGACATTATCTGGAAACAGTCTTTCTAGCCAGGAAGCTAAAAAGCCAAAAGTTGTTCAACAGGAGCTGATGCAATGACTGGAACACCATCCGAAATTGCTGCTGTCATGTGGCGGCAGCCTCACAATCACACGGACATTTGAAACTGTTTCCTTCAGAAAAAAAAAAATCTAAAAAATTTCTTTGTTGTTTGTAATTGCAGCTGAAATCACCCGAGTTGCAGATGTACTCTCAGGACATTACACTAGGCCTTTACCTTCCAGAAACTTCTGAAGTACTCCATAAACCATTAGCAAGCTTACCTTTCACAACAACATGAGATCCGTAGAGAGCACTGCAGGGAGAAGACACATCCTAATCTTCTGATATATAAGCTTAAAGCTTAAAACTTGAAACATCGAGCTTTAATGATCTCATGCCTATATTTACACACACACACACACCCCTATACACGACCATGCTGGTTGAAGCTATGAAGCACATATATAATTAAAAACAAAATAAGAAAATAAACTACAGGTGCCACAAGGATGTTCAGGTTGTTCATGTAATATTTTTTCTCTTTCCTTACACTTACAATTTCTTATTTTTTGTGATTAACCTGTGGAAGTTATTATTGCAATTAATGCTATATCTGAGAAAAAAAATATATGTCATAAAACACTATTTTGAAGTTGCCCAGCATGCATTTACTTATAAAATACCTCATCTTCCTTCTGGTTGAGTCCCCGTTTTAGTTCTTCTACTTGAAATCTCAGTTTCTTCACTTCTGCCTCATTTTGGTCCACTTGGCTGTTTGCACGAGTCAGTTCTGCCTTTCTTGCCTGGTATCGCTTGTTCAGTTTATAGTAGGCGTGTTGAAGTTCCAACAGTTCCTTTAAAAAAAAACAGGGATTCCATTATTTATAATTTACTGATAATGTCAGAAGACTGGCGACATATTTGACAAAGGGCAAAAGCAGTTGAAGAAGAATCCAGATGAGTCATCTCTACATTTCTGTAGTTAAATATTATGATTTGTATATGACTACAAATAAAATATGTATTTATGTGTGGCCAAAATGGCTAAAACAAAATGCACTCTTGTTGTTGTGGAGTAAATGATCCATTTTCCATCTTACACAAATAAGCATTTTTGGAAGCTTTCCAAAACAGGAATTAATATCCATAAATAAATATATTCATTAAAATATTTATTCAAATACTTTTATTATGTAAAATAAAATAAAAACAAATGCAAAAATGCTGTTCATCTACCAAGTCAGCGGAAGTATTAAAATTTACTGGTATTTTTCTGAAGAAAAATGGCTTTGTACTGCAACAGCCGTGCAGACACTTGGCACCCTTTCTGAAACCACCTGAATCTGGCTCAGAGGTCTGGAATAAAGTGTCTATGCTGTGGTGAAGGAACAGTGTGAATCTATCAGTCATGAAGGGATTAGATCTCAATCAATCTTGATATAATTTACACCATACATTATTTGAATTAGCAGGTCACCTTAATTGGCCTCAGATTATTAATAATATTGCTTCTCATTTTTATTAAGAATTTTCTGTGTAATATTAATAGCCTGTCATTATAGAAAATATCGATTTTAAAACTATGAAAAAAAGATTAATTTCTAGTTCCTCATAATGTTATTAAACTGTAAGAAAATCCTAGAATTCTTTTTGTTTCCTAAAATATTACTGTCATAGTACTTTACATATGGAGATCACAAAGGGTGGCATTAGCTAAAAATGCATAGCTAAATTTTTTGTAACAGGCAGACCATTAGAAACTGGATCTTTCCTCATATCCCACTAACGATGATGATGATGATAATAATATAAAACACTTAATTAGAGTTTCAAAAGTAAAAAAAAAAACCATAAAATATTAGAAAATATAGGAAGAAAAATGTGTGTGTATATATATATATATAAATCACCAAGTAGGCAAGGCTTTTCTAAGTATGATCCCAAATCATGAGACGATAAAACAATGACAGATTTAATCACACTAAATATACAAGGTGTGCAAAGAAAATAAAATAGTATGTCCCCACACAGAAAATCTTGCAAAAAACAGACCGTTCCTTTACGTACTGTATGAAGAGCTATATCAAGTACATGTAAACTGACTTGATATAAAATTTGAAAGGACAGCTTTCATAGGATAAAAAATCTCTTAAGCATGGGAAAGGTACTCAGTGTCACTCAAAATAAGGGAAAATGATTCCAATTTATATAACATTCTTGAAATGACAAAATTACAGAATGGAGAACAGATTTATGGTTGCCAGGAGGTAAGGACGGGGTGGGGAGGGGGAGGCGGTAGATATGTTTGTAAGAAGGCAATAGGAGGGGCCTTGTGATGATGGAGATGACTTTGTACACTCTCAGTGTCAATAACCTCGTTGTGACTGTGTACGACAGTTTTACAAGATAGCACCCTTGCAGAAACTGGGCCAAGAGTACACAGGTATCTCTGTATTATTTGTTACAACTGTGTATGAATCTATAATTATCAAAAATATAGTTAAAAAATTAAAACTTGAAATTAAAAAAACCCCAACATGTTGAAATACTATTTTTCATGCTGCAGACTGGGAAAGGTAAAGTGTGATAATATAATCTGCTGGTAAAAAGTAGAGAAACAGAAAATGATTTTCTCATGCATGGAGAAATACTGGCGCTATTCTTTAAACTTAAAATGCACATAATCTCTGACCTGGCCATTCTTCCCCCAGGATTGTACTCTCTAGATGTATGCGTAATTGTGTGTAATGTTGTATGTGTTAAGGATACTTATTAACTTTCTATTTTTGTTCATAGTGAATGATTAGAAACTAAAAATCCATAACATCATAACACAGTGATTAAAAAAAAATAAAACTCTAGAAAACCATGAATTATAATAAGGCAGATCTTTGTATAGTGGTATAAAGACTCTCCAAAATATTCTGTTAAGTAAAGCAAAGTGTCAAACAGTGTGAAGCACGAGTTCCTACACAGAAATGCTGATACAAAGTGAATTTTGATCTGGCACCATTGGTAATGGGCAGGCTCCTTCCTTTTGTGAAACCCCTGCACTCAAACTGGAACAGGCTGAAGTCCTGAGGACACGGGGAGAGAACTGGAGGGCAGGACCGTGGAGAAATGCTTACCACCACTCTCAGAAAGCCAGGGAGAGGACAAGGAAGAGGAGGGTCCCCCACTTCTACCAGCCACTGCCTGCTAGCAACCAGAAAATGTTAGCCTCTCAACATCCTCTTACAAACCGGGCACCAAATACTTGGGAGAGTCCTTGCCTCGGAGCTGTTGTCCTGCAAAACCCTGCCCCCTAGGAATCAGAGTCACTGCCACTTGTGTTTATACCTGAGAAGCACCCAACGGCAGCTGGGAACACATCGATTTGGATTGCACAACTAAATCTTGGGCAATCCCCGGGTGGCTGGACAGGCGTGCCCTGGTCACTTCATAGCCTCACAACAGCACCGCAGGGCGGGGCATTGCAGAGTTTTGCAGTTATATCACCAAATAAATTTAAAATGCAGACAAATTTATTTCTTCAGAGTATATTTTTTAAATATCAAATTATATATCATATCCTTTTACAAAGAAACGTAATACGGAACTCAATCCTATTATTTGGAATAACGATGGAGCATTTAAAAAAGATCTTCCCTCCTCTATCAAACTTAAAGAATTTGCTGCAAAGATAATGCAGAGCTTAATAGCAGCATTATAACAATCCTGCAAAATGATAGCTTTTTCTCAAGAATTATGCACCTAGTTACAACTACTTAAATACCTGTATGATTTAGCAAGACTATTTCTCAAGATAGTCAATGCTTTGCTATTAAGCATGTACAATTCACTTAGACTGGTTTTAAGTAGTTAAAAACTTTGAGATTGAGACATGGACATATACATGTATATATGCCAAGTCAGCAAGAAAGAAACAAAGAAAGCAGCACACAGAGAAACACTGCTGTTTCTGTTTGTTACTGCAAATCCCATCCCCAACATGTGTCATCTTTGTAGGCGGAGCCTAAAATTCATGCTCCACTGCTTGGCTATTTGCTCAGGAAAGTCAACTTATTCTCAGATCTAGGAGGTGAATATTAATTAAAATCTGAGGGCAGTGGTGGTTCAATGGTAGAATTCTTGCCTTTCATGTGGAAGACCCCAGTTTAATTCCCAGCCAAGGCACCTCGGGTGCAGTCACCACCCATTTGTCAATGGAGACCTGTGTGTTGCTATGCTGCTAAACAGGTTTCAGCAGAGCTTCCAGACTATGACAGACAAGGAAGAAATGCCTGGCAATCTATTTCCAAAAATTAGCCAATGAAAACCCATAGATTGCAACAGGTGATACCGTTGTGCATAGAGTCGCCATGAGTCAAGGACTCAGGTAGCTAACAACAATAACAACATTGTTCTCAATGAGTGGTCCCCAAACCAGCAGCAACAGCATCAGCATCAGCTGGGAACTTTAATCCAGACTTACTGAATCAGAAATTCAAGGGGCTGGGGCCCAGCAATCTTGGGTTTAACAGCTCTCCAGGTGATTCTGATTTAGCCTCAAGTTTGAAGACCACTGGTATAAGCCAATTAATTGTAGTAATCTCTACCCTTGACAGTGACTGTTTTGGGAAGATATATGTAACTGAACTGAACAGAGATGTGAGGAGAAGTCTTTTTGTGTGGGAGGAGATGATCTAGAATTTTTTTAACACTTAAAAAATATATAAGGAAGACACATGCCTGGAGCTACAACAGCAATCTGAGCCCAGAGGCAAAGCCTGCTTATACACCTGGGAGAGCATAGCTGAATGACAGAAAGAACAGGATCTTGGATGACACTTTGAAGCAGTAGAAGTAACCAGTTCAAGACTGGCCGGCCTTGGGACTCTCTGTGATGTGAGAAAATACATTCAATTTTATCTACAGCAGTAGACAAATGTATCCTAATTATGTTCACAGAGTATCTTTTATTTTCTATTCTAAAAAAGATGAAAACTAGATTTAACTTTAAGGAGAAAATAAACTGTTTTACTAATATAAAGGTTTTTTTTTTTCCCCAAAATCAGTTTAAGGTGAAAATAATTAATATTTGCCTAATACCTACCAGGGGCTAAATTCTTACATAACTTCTTGCTCTCTTAGTCCACACAACAATCCTGTGTCGAAGGTAATCTTTTCCCAATTCAGTCTCAGAGAGGCTATGCCAATTGCTTATGGACATACCTAAAGTGTAAACTACTCCTGCACTTTTCGTTTCATCAAAACAATATCACCTGGCTGGCTTTAATCTTGTTATTAGGCTTTGCTTTTCCAAGACTTCACAAGTTGACAGTTTTAATCCATTTATTCACTGCCATCTTCCCATTTTACTTTCTGAGGAGAGATGGATTTCTTCCTTAATTCTCAAAGCTATGGCTTTAACCACCCTACATTTGTCTTTTGTGAATCTTGTGATGAGAAAATAATGAGATTCCCCCTCCAGTTTTTTCTTCACATACAAGTTACAATCAATGACAAAGGCACTGAAGTTCACACACCAAGATCCCATGAAACAGTTTGATGCCGTTATCTGAAATCCAATATCCCCTGTAACGGCTGCACATGTAGAATTGTAGGCATCTAAAATGGATGCTCATTTAAAAGGGTCAATTATTTGCAATTCGAAAAGAGAAATTAGATGGTTAGTAGAGATCCATATGGACTTCAGAGTAAGCTTATTCTAATAGCGTTTAATAGTAGGAGTACATAATAACTATGATGTGATTTATTTGTCTTTTAACAGGTTTTATTTAAACAGGCTTCAGCAGAGCTTCCAGACTAAGATGTACTACGAGCAAAGGCCTGGAGTTCTACTTCCAAAAATTACCCAATGAAAACCCTATGAATCACAAAGCTCAATCCTATATGCATGGGAAAATCTAAACAGAAATTAAACGTGTAAAAATATATCCATCATTTATCTGTCAGTTTGTCATACACTGGTAGCTTGTGTGTTGCTGTGATGATGGATGTTATGCCACCAGTATTTTAAACACCAGCTGGACAACTTTCAGCGGAGCTTCCAAACTAAGACAGACTAGGAAGAAGGACCTGGTGATATATCTTATCGCCCATGAAAATCTTAAGAATAGCAGGAGGGCATTGTCTGATATAGTGCCGGTAGCTGAGCCCCTCAGGTTGGAAGGCACTCAAAATACAATTGGGGAAGAGCTGTCTCCTAAAAGTAGAGTCAACCTTAATGACATGGATGGAATAAAGCTTTCAGGACCTTCATTTGCTAATGTGGCATGGCTCAAGATGCGAAAAAACACTGCAAACATTCATTAATAACTGGAAGTCAGAATGCACAAAGTAGAAATCTAGAAAAATTGGAAGGTGTCAGAAATGCAATTGAATGCATAAAGATTAATATCCTAGGCATTAGTGAGCTGAAATGGACTGGTATTGGCCATTTTGAATTGGACAATAATATGGTCTACTATGCCGGCAATGGCAAATTGAAGAAGAATGGCATCACATTCATCATAAAAACGAACATTTCAAGATCTATCCTGAAGTACAACACTGTCAGTGATAGGATAATATGCATACACCTACAGGGAAGACTACTTAATACAACTATTATTCAAATTTCTGAACCAAACACTAATATCAAAGATGAAGAAACTGAAGATTTTTACCAACTTCTGAGGTCTGAAGTTGACTAAACATGTAATCAAAATGCATTGATAATTACTGGTGTTTGGAATATGGAAGTTGGAAACATGAAGAAATATCAGTAGTCAGAAAATATGGCCTTGGTTACAGAAATAATGTTCAAGATCACATGACAGAATTTTGTAAGACCAAGGACTTAATCACTGCAAATACTTTTTCCAGTGGCATAAATGGTGAATGTACACATGGACCTCACCAGACAGAATACAAGGAATCAAATAGACTACATCCATGGAAAGAGACAATGGAGAAGACGAATTATCGTTAGAATAAGGCAAAGGGCCAGCTGTGGAACAGATAATCGATTGCTTATATGCAAGTTCAACTTGAAACTGAAGAAAATTAAGTCCATGAGTGCCAAAGTACAACCTTGAATATATACCACCTGAATTTAGAGGCTATCTCAAGAATAGATGTGATGTGGAGAGTTCCAGCAAAATGGTGCTCTAGGCAGAAGCACCATGCCGTCCCTTCATAGCAAAGATCCGAAAAACTAAGCCGAACAGAGAATACAACAATCCTGAAACCCTAAAACATCAAATGAAGAGATAAAGAACTCAGCCAAGCACCAAATGGAGTGAGAAAACTGACAGAGAACGGAGAGCGAGGAGAGATTCATGCAGAGGTCCCTACCAGCTAACGCAGCGCAGATCTGCCATCTTGGACTCCTATCGGAGACCAGCAAACAGGGGGTATGAGAAAGCAGCCTCACGGAGCTTCCAGCGGGAGACAAAACAACCGGTAATTTGCAATATACGCTTTCCCATCCCCACCCTTCTTCACCCTGACTCAGCCTCCTCTGCTTCCCGCGGCCACAGTCTCTTGACCGGGAAACAGAGGCTGCTTGGATTCCACACACTCAAACGGGTGGCTCTCTGAGTGCCATTTGCTGACTGCTGGTGTTGCTTTTTTTCTACTTCTTTTGATTTCTTCCTTGCCTCTCCCCACCTCCCCCTCCTTTTGCTCAAGTACCTCACTCCGTGCGCCATCTTTGCTTCTTCCTGAGGGGCTGCAGAGCTCCGGTAATTTGTGATATATGCTTTCCCACTCTCTACCCTTATTCACCCACACTCGGCCCCCTCTGCTTCCCATGGACACAGTCTCTTGTCCAGAAACACCAGCCCACACTAGCAGGCTCTCTGAGAGCCATTTGTTGTTGGCTGCTAGTGTTGCTTTCTTTTTTCTGCTTCTTTTGATTTCTTACTTGCCTCTCGCCACCTCCCCCTCCCTTCGCTCAAGTACCTGGCTCCGTGTGCCATCTTTGCTTCTTCCTGAGGGGCTGCGGAGCTCTGCTGGAGCGTGGAGCTGCTTCCTGGTCTGGGCTGCCGTGCTGGTGGGATCCCGGGGCTTTTGTTCGTTTGTTTGTTTTGAATTGTTTGTTTGATTTCTTTTCCTTTTCTTGAGTTGGGAGCCCTTTCTGGCCAGGCTGAGCTGCGTGGCAGAGAGACTCCCCTTCAATTCCACAGATGTGCAGAGGCATCCCTGGGGGTATTTCTTTTTACGTTGTTTTTTTTTTTTTTTCTGTTTCTTTGGGGGCTTTTCTTGTTTTTTTTTTTAATTTGTTTTGTTTTCTTTTTACTCTTTTCCCCTTTTTATGTTTCTTCATTGCTCAGTTTTTCATCTCTCTATATCTTCCTTCTCTTTATGTTCCCTGAATACCTGGCATTGTATACCTCTAAGCCTTCTAGCCAGGCTGTACTGCAACACCTGAGAGCGACATCCCCAGATCTCATAGCTGCCCCCATGGGATTCCTGGGAACTCTGCGGTTCTTTAACCTTTCTGATTCTTATTTATTCATTCTTTTCTTTTCCTCCCCCTCCCCTTTCTGTTTTTCTCCATTTCAGTCTCTCATCTCTCCACTCCAACAGCAAGCTCCCCTAGCATTCCTTTTTGTTTGTTTGTATGTTTTTAGCTCCTGTTCCTCTCTCCTCTCTCCCATATCCATCTTAGCTCCACACATAACAATCTCCCCACTGCATCCTGCCTACCTGCACTGTGCACTTGACATCACACCACCAAGCAGCACAGGCACGGCCTACTGGAACCTGCCCTGCATTGATTACCGACCCGCTCTGGTGGCTGTAGTAAGTGCCACAAACAACCCACCCCAGTAACTCCTCTTCAGCTAGACCTGCCCGGCCGTACCATATCTGAGTGACTGACCCTGCCAGTTGAAGAGGGAGGTGAAAAGTATTGTGCCCACAGACGAGCAAACAACAGACAACACATAGTCTGCCTGCTCAGACATAGTCAAATTTTTTTTAAAACAAAAGAACGAAACAAACAAATCTACAATCAATAAATGAGAAAAATAACTACTGAATGCCCAGAAGACAGCAGACAATAACAAAACATTTACAAAAATAGGACAGGATGGTTCCACTAGGTGTCCAAAATAAAACACGAGATGACTCTCCTCTGGAAGAAAATGCATTAGAACTACCTGATAGGGAATAAAAATGTCTAATACTCAGAATTCTCCAGAACTGGGGCAAAAAGCTGACAAACATGAGAAAAAAATAGACAAATTCATGGAAAATATGGACAAAAAATTGGAACAATTCAGGAAAATAATGCAGAAACAAAATGCCAAAATAAATTCACAACTAGAAATTATACAAAGACAATATTAGAAATCCAAAAGATAAACAACAAGATTTCAGAAATGAACAATGTCATAGAAGGGCTGAGAAGCAGATCTGAAACAGTGGAAGACAGGATCAGTGGAATTGAACACAAACACTTGGATACAACTCTGTTTGAGGAAAATTCAGAAAAAAGAACAAAGAAAAACGAACAGACCCTGAGAGTTATATCAGACACAATCAAAAGCAAACATCTATGAGTGATTGGAATTCCAGAATAGTGGGAGAAAACAGAAAACACAGAGAGGATCATTGAGGAACTGCTAACAGAAAACTTCCCCAATATCATGAAAGATGAGAAGCTGGCCATCCAAGAAGCTCAAGGAACCCGATATAGAAGAGACCCCAAAAGAAAATCACCAAGGCATACCATATTCACACTCCCAAAAACCAAAGACAAACAAAAGTCAAAGGTTGGAAAAAAATATATCAAGCTAACAACTACCAAAAAAGAGCAGGAGTGGCAATTCTAATCCCAGATAAAATAGACTTTAAAACAAAATCAACCATAAAAAACAAAGAAGGACACTATAGAATGATTAAGGGGATGATCCATCATGAAGACATAACCATAATAAACATCTACGCACCCAACGACAGGGCTCCAAAATACATAAAACAAACTCTAACAGCACTGAAAAGAGAAATTGACAGTTCCACAATAATAGTACGAGACTTCAACAAACCACTCTTAGTAAAGGACAGAACAATTAAGAAGAAACTCAGCAAAGATACAGAAGACCTAAAGGGCACAATCAGCCAACCTGACCTCATAGACATATATAGAACAATCCATCCAACCACTGCAAAGTACACATTCTTTTCAATGCAGATGGCACATTCTCCAAAATAGACCACATCTTAGGCCACAGAGCAATCCTCAACAAGATCCAAAACACTGAGATAATTCAAAGTATCTTCTCTGACCACAATGCCACCAAGGTAGAAATTAATAACAGAAAGAGCAAGGAAAAAAAAATCAACTACATGGAAAATGAATAATACCCTGCTTACACATCACTGGGTAATAGAAGAAATCAGAGATGGATTCCAAAAATTCCTAGAATCAAATGAGAATGAAAACACATCATACCAAAACCTTTGGGACACAGCAAAGGCAGTCCTCAGAGGACAATTTATAGCAATAGATGCACATATCAAAAAAGAAGAAAGGGACAAAATCAAAACATTAACTACAGAACTCAAACAAATAGAAAGAGAACAGCAAAAAAAGCCCACAACCACTGGAAGAAAGGAAATAGTAAAGATCGGAGCAGAAATAAATGAAATAGAGGACAGAAAAACAACAGAAAGAATCAACAAAACCAAAAGGTGGTTCCTTGAAAGATTCAACAAAATTGACAAACCACTGGCCAGACTGACAAAATAAAAACAGGAGAGGACACAAATAACTCAAATAAGAAATGAAATGGGGGACATTACAACAGACCCAACTGAAATAAGAAGGATTATAACAGAATATTATGAAAAACTATACTCCAACAAATTTGAAAACCTAGAGGAAATGGATAAATTTCTAGAAACACACGGCCTACCCAAACTACAACAAAGTGATGTTGAAAATCTGAACAGACCCATAACAAGAGAAGAGATTGAAAAGGTAATAAAAAAACTCCCAACCAAAAAAAGCCCTGGCCCAGATGGCTTCACTGGGAATTCTACAAAACATTTACAGAAGAGCTTGTACCAGTACTCCTCAAGCTATTTCAGAGCATAGAAGAGGAAGCAACACTTCCAAATTCATTCTACGAAACTAGCATAACGCTGATACCAAAACCAGGAAAAGATGTCACAAAAAAAGAAAATTACAGACCAATATCTCTCATGAATATAGATGCAAAAATTCTCAACAAAATTCTAGCCAATAGAATTCAGCAACATATCAAAAAAAAATACACCATGACGAAGTAGGATTCATACCAGGTATGCAAAGATGGTTCAACATTAGAAAATCAATCAACGTAATCCACCACATAAATAAAAGGAAAGAAAAGAACCACATGATCATCTTAATTGACGTAGAAAAGGCATTTGACATAGTCCAACACCCATTCCTGATAAAAACTCTCAATAAAATAGGTATAGAAGGGAAATTTCTCAACATAATAAAGGGCATCTATGCAAAACCAATGGCGAACATCATTCTTAATGGACAGAGGCTGAAAACAGGAACAAGACAAGTATGCCCTTTACCAACACTCCTATTTAACATTGTGCTGGAAGTTCTAGCTAGAGCTATAAGGCAATTAAAAGAAATAAAGGGCATCCAAATTGGTAATGAAGAAGTTAAACTGTCCCTGTTTGCAGATGATATGATACTATACACAGAAAACCCTAAAGACTCCACAAGAAATCTACTGGAACTAATAGAAAGATTCAGCAGAGTAGCAGGATACAAGATAAACATTCAAAAATCAGTTGGATTCCTATACACCAATAAGGAGAACGAAGAAAAGGAAATCAGGAAAACAATACCATTTTCAATAGCCCCTAAAAAAGATAAAATACTTAGGAATAAATCTGACCAGGGATGTCAAAGACCTATACAAAGAAAACTACAAAACACTACTGCAAGAAACCCAAAGGGATCTACATAAATTGAAAAATATACCATGCTCATGGATAGGCAGACTCAACATTGTGAAAATGACACTTCTACCCAAAGCAATTTACAAATACAACGCAATCCCGACCCAAATGCCAACAACATTCTTCAAAGAGATGGAAAAACTAATCATTAACTTTATATGGAAAAGGAAGAAGCCCCGAATAAGTAAGCACTACTGAAGAAGAAGAATAAGTTGGAGACTCACACTACCTGACTTCAGAACCTACTATACAGCTACAGTAGTCAAAACATCCTGGTACTGGTACAACGACAGATACATTGACCAATGGAACAGAATTGAGAACCCAGATGTAAATCCATCCACCTACGGTCACCTGATCTTTGACAAGGGCCCAAAGTCCATCAAATGGGGAAAAGACAGTTTTTTTAACAAATGGTGCTGGCAAAACTGGATATCTGTCTGCAAAAAAATGAAACAGGACCCATAACTCACACCGTATACAAAAACTACTTCAAAATGGATCAAAGACCTGAATATAAAGCCAAAACTATAAAGTTCATAGAAGAAAAAATAGGACGAACACTTCAGGCCTCAATACACGGCATTAACAGGATACAAACCATAACCATCAACACACAAAACCCAATAGATAAGCTAGATAACTGGGATCTTCTAAAAATCAAATACCTATGCTCTTCAAAGACTTCACCAAAAGAGTAAAAGGAGAACCTACAGACTGGGAAAAAATTTTTGGACAGTACAAGTCAGAGAAATGTCTAATCTCCATAATCTTCAAGAAAATCCAACACCTCTACAACAAAAAGACAAATAATCCTATGACAAAATGGGCAAAGGAAATGAACAGACACTTCACCAAAGAAGACATTCAAATGACCAACAGACACATGAGGAAATGCTCGCGATCACTAGCTGTTAGAGAAATGCAAATTAAAACCAAAATGAGATACCATCTCACTCCAGCATTACTGGCACAAATCAAAAACACTGGAAATAACAAATGTTGGAGGGGCTGCGGGGAGATCTGAACACTTATGCGCTGCTTGTGGGAATGCAAAATGATACAACCATTTTGGAAAATGATATGGCGCTTCCTCAGAAAGCTAAAAATAGACATACCATTCGATCCAGCAATCCCACTCCTAGGAATATATCCTAGAGAAATAAGAGTTGTCACTCGAATAGACATATGCACACCTATGTTCATGGCAGCATTGTTCACAATAGCAAAATGATGGAAACAACCTAGATGCCCATCAACAGATGAATGGATAAATGGTCCATACACACAATGGAGTACTATGCAACGAGAAAGAACAACAATGAATCTGTGAAGCAACTCATAACATGGATGAAACTGGAGGACATTATGCTGAGTGAAATAAGTCAATCACAAAAGGTCAAATATTGTATGAGACCTCTATTGTAAAAACCCATGAAAAAGTTCTCACACAAAATGTAACAATCTTTGTTGGTTACCAGGGATGGGAGTGGTGGTGGGGAAATACTAAATAGACAATAGATAAGTGGTATCTTGTGTGAGACAGTACACAGTACAGGTGAAACTAGCACAACTAGTACAAGGAAAGGTCCTGGAAGCCCCATGGACACATCCAAACTCCCTGAGGGACTGAATTGCTGGGCGGAGGGCTCTGGGGACTATGGTCTCGGGGAACATCTAGTTCAATTGGCATGACACAGCTTAGAAAGACAATGCTCTACATTCTACCTTGGTGATCCTGTGAGCGGCCATCTAAGATACTCCACTGGTCTCATCCCTTTGGGAGCAAGGGAGAATGAAGAGAACAGAATAGAATATAAGGAAAATATCAGTCCAAAGGACTAACTGTCCACAGATACCAAGACCTCCACCGGACTGAGTCCAGTATAGCTAGATGGTGCCCGGCTACCACCACTGACTGCTCTGACCAGGATCACAACAGAGGGTTCTGGACATAGCTGGAGAAGGATGTAGAGCATAATTCTAACTCACAAAAAAAAAAAGACCAGATTTATTCGCCTAAGGGAGACTGGTGGAACCCCAAGAGTATAGCCCCCAGACACCCTTTTAGCTCAGTGGTGAAGTTACCTCCGAGGTTCACCGTTCAGCCTGGGAGTGGACAGTCCCGTAAAACCAAATGAGACTAATGAGGTACAGGAGTCTAGTGACAAGGGCCAGAAGGCAGAAGGGGACAAGGAAGCTGGTGATAGGGAACACAAGGTTGAGTAAGGATACTGTTGATGTGTTGTGAGATTGTTAACCATTGTCATAGGGCAACATTTGTAGTAACTGTTAAATGAGAAACTATTTTGTTCTGTAAGCCTTCATCTTAAGTGAGAATAACAGCACAATTCGAACAGCGTAGTCAATGTCACTGAACTATGCATGTAGAAATTTTTGAAACGGTGTATCTTTGGCTATGTGTATTTTCACCAAAAAAAAAAGGTTGAGAAGTTAGAGGGTTGATATGTTGTGGGGTTGTTAACCAATGTCATAAAACAACATGTGTACTTCTGTCTCATGAGAAACTATTTGTTCTGTAAGCCTTCACCTGAAGTACAATAAAAAAAAAGAAAAGAAAAAATTTAACTCAAAGAGAAAAAAAAAAAGAATAGATGTGATGCATTGAACACTAATGACCAAAGACCAGATTAGTTATGGGTTGATATCAAAGACATCATACAAAAAAAAAAAGCAAAAGCTCATTAAAAAGACAAAAAAGAAAGAAAAAAAGACCAAAATAGATTTCAGAAGAGACTCTGAAACTTGCTGTTGAAAGTGGAGTAGCTAAAGTGAATGGAAGAAATGATGAAGTAAAAGAGCTGAACAGAAGATTTCAAAAGGCATCTCGAGAATACAAAGTAAAGTACTATAATGAAATGTGCAAAGTCCTGGAGTTAAAAAACAAAAAGGGAAGAATATGCTTGGCATTTCTCAAGCTGAAAGAACTGAAAAAAAATTCAAACCTTGAGTTGCAGTACTGAAGGATTTCTACGGAGAAAATATTAAAAAACCCAGGAAGCATCAAAAGAAGATGGAGAGAATATATAGAATCACTATACCAAAAGAACTGATCAATGTTCAACAATTTAAGGAAGCAGCATATGATCAAGTACTGACGGTACTAAAGGAAGAAGTCCAAGCTGCAGTGAAGGCCCTGGTGAAAAACAGGTCTCCAGGAATTGACGGAATACCAACTGAGATGTTTCAACAAATGGGTGCAGTGCTGGAGTGCTCACTTGTCTATGCCAAGAAATTTGGAAGACAGCTACCTGGCCAATCAACTTGAAGAGATCCATATTTGTACCCATTCCAAAGAAAGGTGATCCAAACGAATGCGGAAACTATTGAACAGTATCATTAATATCACACACAAGTAAAATTTTGCTGAGGATCATTCAAAAGCAGTTACAGCAGTACAATGACAGGGAACTGCCAGAAATTCAAGCCAGATTCAGAAGAGGACATGGAACCAGGGATATCACTGTTGATGTCAGACAGATCCTGGCTGAAAGCAGAGAATACCAGAAAAATGTTTACTGGTGTTTTTACTGACTACGCAAAGACATTCGACTATGTAGATCACAACAAATTATGGATAACACTGCAAAGAGTAGGAATTCCAGAACACTTAATTGTGCTCATGAGGAACCTATGCATGGATCAAGAGGCAGTTGTTCAAACAGAACAAGGGGATACTGCATGGTTTAAAGTCAGGAAAGGTATACATCAGGGTTGTATTCTTTTACCATACTTATTCAATCGGTATGCTAAGCAAATAATCCGAGAAGTGGACTATATGAAGAACATGGCATCAGGATTGGAGGAAGACTCATTAACAACCTGCGATATGCAGATGGCATAACTTTGCTTGCTGAAAGTGAAGAGGACTTGAAGCACTTACTGATGAAAATCAAAGACCACAGCCTTCACTATGGATCAAGCCTCAACATAAAGAAACTGAAAATCCTTACAACTGGACCAATAAGCAACATCATGATAAACAGAGAAAAGACTGGAGTTGTCAAGGATTTCATTTTACTTGGATCCACAATTAACACCCATGGAAGCAGCAGTCAAGAAATCGAAAGACGCATTGCATTTGGCAAATCTGCTGCAAAAGACCTCTTTAAAGTGTTGAAGACTAAGGTGCACCTGACCCAAGCCATGGTGTTTTCAATCACCTAGTATGCATATGAAAGCTGGACAATGAAAAAGGAAGACCAAAGAAGAATAGATGCATTTGAATTATGGTGTTGGTGAAGAATATTGAACATACCATGGACTGCCAGAAGAACGAACAAATCTGTCTTGGAAGAAGTACAGCCAAAATGCTTCCTAGAAGCAAAGATGGTGAGACTTTGTCTCACAATTTTGGACATGTTACCAGGAGGGACCTGTTCCTGGAGAAGGACATCATGCTTGGTAAAGTAGAGGGTCAGCGAAAAAGAGGAAAACCCTCAACAAGATGGGTTGACACAGTGGTTGCCAACAATGGGCTTAAGCATAACAATGATTGTGAGGATGGCACAGGACCAGGCAGTGTTTCCTTCTGTTGTACACAGGGTCGGTATGAATCGGAACCAACTTGACAGCACCTCACAACAGAGACAACAACAACAATTTGGGTAAATATATGAAATCCTTCAGGCATTAGCAGACCATTTAGTAAATCATTCTCTAATTCCCATAATCTTTATCTATATGACACACAGTGAAGTGGACATTTGGCAAGTGACCAGTTAATTTGATCGATGCAGAGGCCAAACAATATTATGCAGGCAAAAATGTCAGTTGGCAGCTTAAGTCAGGTCTTAGTGGACCAAACAATTTGATGCAACTGCAGGAATAGTTTCTTCATCTTTATGAACTGACCCTGTACCATCCACAGAATATAGGACTAGCTGAAAATATGAACTTAAGAAACTCTTTTTGACTTTTATTATTTTACAAGCCTTTCTTAGTGGCACAGTTGTTTCTGACATGGGTGCCATACCAGTCATCAGATGCCCAGTGCTAGCCCTTACAGCCCTTGCCCTCCTTCAAGTTGGCCACCTACCACTCCACTCTCAGCCCTGAGTTCTTCCTTCATCCCTTCCATAGACAATTCTTCTGTTGTTATGACTCGCCCATCTAAGTAGTCCTTCTGGTGGGTCTTCTTAAATATGATGCAAGTCCAGCTCCTCTCAGCAGGGTCCACTTCGCTAATCTGAAAACTTCAAGCATTCTTGTTCCAACAAATTCTCAAAGTGTGAGTGATCATCAGTGGAGCACCCTCCCCTTGCTCTGTAACAACAGGCTGATTTATTTTTTCCAGTGTGAGTGACCTGTTCCCAATCTCCAGGTGACACATGTCAAGATCTAAAGGTGGTTCTTTGAAGCCCCCTTGATTTGGCTTCATGTGGGGCAGGTGACCCCTCTTTGCTTCCGAGGGTAAGAAAGGCACTGCCACAGGGTTGGAGTACCAGGTCTCCCCACTCTCTCCTAGTGTGGTCCTTCCCCTGCACATTCTTGAGGGGGTGGGGCTTCTGGGGCAAAGGACTAGTCTTCTCCCTCTCTCCCACACTTTATTGTTCTTTCTGGTCATTCCTTTATCTGTTTGTTTTGGCTCATCTTTTTAGAATTGTAAGAAATGAAGAATCCTTTGTTTTCAATGATGAGACCTTAGGTAAAACTGGGACAAAAAGAAAAGCTTTATTTTAATGTCTTGTTACATACACAGCCTGTGTATCGTGTGTGTGTACATACATTCTTGAAATTATGTACGTATGTATAGTTATGCATTTTGCTTTTTAGTCTACATTATGTCAGGACCATTATTTTTGTGTCATCAAAATTCTTTCAATATATTTTAAAGGCTTATAATATTCCACTGGAAAGGTCCCTAAGTGGTGCAAACAGGTAAGTGCTCAGTTAAAGCAAACGGTTAAATGGAAAGGTTGGCAGTTGGAACCCCTACCCCACCGCAAGAGACACTTCAGAAGACAGGCCTGGTGATATACTTCTGAAAGGTCACAGCCTTGTAAATTCTATGGAGCAGAGTTCTGTTCTGAAATACACGGGGTCACCATGCCTTAGAATTGACTCAAGGGCAAATGGTAATATTCCACTATATAGATGAACTAGAATTTATTTAACAACGACCTAATCATATAGATTATTTCTAATGTTTATTGTTAGAAGTAATGCTGAATGAATATTTTTTAACATAAAACTTATATATCTTGTTACTTTCCTAGAATAGTTTTCTTCTTATAAAATATGTGAAAGATTTAAGAACTGTTTGCTACATTTTGGTAAATTAGCTTCTCCAAAAAAATTCACAAAAATTTAAATCTTCCTTGAGCAGTGTCTTTCTTACCATTTCTGAATCAGTGCTTTTATTATTACTATTTTTTCCATGTTTTAAATTATTACACTCCTTGTACTATTAATTTTCTTTTATACATTTTTGTCTTGGCCTCTGGATGCATTTCCCATTAATTTAAAGAACACAATATGGTTTTATTTCTATTTGTCTTTCTGACCACTTCTTCATTGCTGCCTAGATTGGCCTTTCTAGTCTTTCTCTTACCTAAATGGAAGTAGGGAATTGTTTGGACATTGGGCCTGTAAAACTAGGTATGCATGTGTATTTATTTCATTTAAATTATTTATTTCCCTAGAATGATGAGCAAAAGCAATAGCCTTATCTATCAGGAGTGTTTACTCTGTGCAGAATCACTTCCATATACAGGGGACTATATGGAGGGCTTGTAATAAAACCTGATTTATAAAACAAAATTAAGCCATTTTTCAACAAAAAAGAAAGTATTTTCTCTGAACATTTTAGCTTTGAGCAATTACAGGGCACTGGATGTGGGCAGAAAGAATGTCAGAAACTAGTTAAAAGCATTACTTGGCCAAGTGTGCATGGCTTTAAGCAAAAACTGTGTAGGCGTGATGCGTTCCCCACTGGTTGTGAGTCACTTATCTCTCTGTTCCCCATGG
Source organism: Dugong dugon (assembly GCA_030035585.1). Classification (NCBI taxonomy): domain Eukaryota; kingdom Metazoa; phylum Chordata; class Mammalia; order Sirenia; family Dugongidae; genus Dugong; species Dugong dugon. The sequence continues at coordinate 106,142,232 of CM057466.1, read as the reverse complement.
GGACTGAAAAATAGAAAAAGAATTTGTAATTCCATCTACAATTTTGGTGAGTAACCATTAAGGATTTAACGTAATATTTGTTATGTTCTTTAGAGACACAAAATGCTCTATGAGTGCTAAATTATATTTGTAACTTATGGCTTAGCTGTAGAGTTAATAGCCATATTTGCAATTCTTTAGAAATGTTTAAATATCACAGAGTCAGGGTAATAGATGAAAATGTATTGCTTATTGTTACAGAACCTTATTATTTGTAGATTTAATTGGTAACTAATGCATGTTATTAAAAGAAAACAAATCTAAGGAGACATTATTTTATTTAGTCCACATCATAAGAACCAACTTATATTTGTATATGAGATACATATGAGATACATTCAGGATGCACACGTATCTAAATATGGTATAAAAACAAAAATAATCTAACACTTTTTTCTCTTCAACAGCTTATCCAAATCAATTTGAACCCCAAGCTAGACGTCTTATTCTTGCTAGTCAGGATGTGATTTTTTTTTTTTTTTCATTTTACTTCCCCTTCTTTTGGTTCTCTGAGTAAAAGGAAAAACAAAAAAACGAAAAACAAAACAGCAGTCACTATGTACCAGCATCTAAGTAACCTGAACAATTGCTTGGGGAAAAAGAGTTTGGACCTCTCACTTGCACTCTGTTATATAGAATAGGGGCCTGAAAACTTTCATTACGCTCATTGGTTATTTCATTCATGCAGGTAATGCATGGTTTTCAGCCATACTTATATGCCAATCCAGACTAAAAATACACTGCCAAAGAGTCCAGGAAGACGATCAGAGTCCTCTCTTAGTACCTCAATAGCCTCTTGGCTAGACTGCATGTCTACTCCTATGTCTTCCGTTTCTTTCCACTTGTGCCTAGTGGTCCTCAATCTTTGCTGCAAAGTTAGAATCACCTGGAGAATTTCTAATACATGATGCTTGTGTCCCAGCCCAGACTAATGGACCAAAACCTCTGGAGATGGGAGCCAACACGGCCACTTGGAACCTTGACTATAACCAGATCCTTCTGAATGTAAGTTTGATCTTATCATTGCTAAGAAAGTAACTCCTTGCTTTTCCTCTGACCTCAGGAAAAAAGTTAAATTCGTTAGCATGCCTTAAGTATTCCCTGCTCTACTCGGTCCCAGCTTTCTTGGCCAGTCTCATATCTCTCCTGCACACAATTCCACTCTAATCCACGCAAGAATGTTATTAGGGAGTCCAACAGCTGTGGGGAAAAAGATGCAGCAGGATTGGACAGGGGCAGAAGTAGGACTGCGGCACAGGGATAACAAGATTCAGCTGCTTCTCTGGGAGTTCTGAAGCTGGAATGAACAGTGGGGCAAGAACAGTCCTTTGTACCCCTTAAATGACAAAGCTTTCTAGGAAGGGGTGTGACCTTGGTAAGGAGGCTCTTTCCAGCCAAGGGTAATTCCATGAGAGGACTATTAGCTGGGAAGTGCCATCAAAAATGTTTCATGAAGAGGAATCACGGGGGCCCAGGACATCATCTCCCCGGCATCAGATCTTACCTGCTTCTCTTCCCTAACTTATCATCTCGTTTGAGTCATTCTTAGTACTTGTTACAATTGGCAGTCTTGGCTAATAGAATGGCCTTTAGTCTAAAATCTCCACTGGATTCTAAGCTCTGTGAGTTTAGAGATTGTGTCTATCTTACTTTTATAATAAAACACATAGCACAGTTGTTGGCACATGCTAGATATTCCAAGTGTTGAATGAATGATAAGGTGTCAACTCTCTCTAAGACTAAAATTACTCTATATTTAACACATAAGATATTAAATGAAACAATTGATGCTACTTATGATGACTAAAATGCTTTTATTTTAAAATTAGAATCTAATCACCAAATATCATACAATATGTTCGTGAATAACACTGAATTTATTCCATTGAAAATATATGTTCCTCTGACTTCTGCGTTTTCTGAGGTAAGAATTATTATATATATATAAGAATATATGTATATATGTGTGTGTGTATATATATAGTCATATTGGTTCTTAAGAAAATAAGTAGGTGGTACAAGATACCATTATAATATGCTTAATTTGGATGAGATTGTGGTTGTATTCAAGTAGATGGATTTGATTGTGATAACAATCCAATATATTTGAGTCAATTTTTGAGAGGAGAAAATATGCCCTTGTTGATAGCATTATTAAGCACAGCTGGAATATAACAAGGCTATCAACAGAACTTGAGCAAGTTATTTTCAATTTCCCAAGGGCTGCTCTCTCTTAAATATCGTTGAACGATATATTACATTGTGATCTTCAGGCTCTCCACAAATAAATACACTGTTATTATGCTATTTTTGAAATTTAAAGACGCAGAAACTTTAAATTTTCCATGGACTTTTAAAAACTGAACAGAAATCATATTTATAACACTTAAATTTTCTGTATGCCGTTTTGTTTTTCCTTCAAATGGACATTCAGAAACTGATTAGAATAACATTTACCAGCCTCCATTATGTCATTTCAAGTTATAAGGAAATTTATTTTAGTTCTATCTGCTTATGACAATCAATATCATTTAAGCCTAAATATTCGATGTCTCAGATGCAAAATTAATTGTAGGTAGAAAGCAATACCCTTAATTATAATATAAGCATAAACTAACACGAGTTCATAAGCCCTATACAAATTTTAAAGCCTCTTATCAAATACTTCATATCACTAGAAACTAAAAATCCCTATTTGAGAAATTACAAACATTCTATAAAAATATTTGTGTACATTTTGCGTATTTCCTATATGAAGACCCAATATCATTCATAGCCACTTACAAAAGAATTATGAATATTTACTCTTCAGTTGTTTAGTTTCTGATTTACAGAGGATCCCATGTTGACAAATAATCTTTAATAGTATATATATATATATATATATACACACACATTTGTTGTTGTGGTTAGGTGAAGTCGAGTCAGTTTTGACTCATAATGACCCATGTACACAGAACAAAACACTGCTCGGTCCTGCACCATCCTCAGAATCATTGCTGTGTTTGAGCCCATTGTTGCAGCACCTAAGTCAATCCATTTCCTTGAGGGCCTTCCTCTTTTTCACTGACCCTCTTGCTTTACCAAGTGTGATGTCCTTCTGCAGGGACTGTTCCTCCTGATAAGATGTCTAAAGTACATGAGACAAAGTCTCGCCATCCTCACTTCTAAGGAGCGTTCTGACTGTACTTCTTTCAAGGCAGATTTGTTCATTCTTCTGGCAGTCCATGGTATAGTCAATATTCTTTGCTAACACCATAATTCAAAGGCATCAATTCTTCAGTTTTCCTTATTCATCGTCCAGCTTTCACATGCATACGAAGGGATTGAAAATACCATGGCGTGGGTCAGGCGCACCTAAGTCCTCAAAGTGACATCTTTGCTTTTTAACACTTAAAGGGGTTTTTTGCAGCAGATTTGCCCAATGCAATATGTTGTGTAGTTTCTTGACTGCCGCTTTCAGTAAAATGAAATCCTCGACAACTTCAATCTTTTATCCATTTAGTTTGAAGTATAAACATTTGGATGTATGGTTATTAATTATCAATTTTAAGCATAAATCAATATATTTTAATCTTTAAAGATTAGCCCTCTTTTATCTCCCATTCTTCATCTCCACATTTCTGCGATTAGAGATACGATTAACAGCCCTAGTGGCACAACAGTTAAGCACTTGGCTGCTAACCTAAAGGCTGGTTGTTCGGCTCTGTGGGAGAAAGACCTGATGATCTCCTCCTGTAAAGATTACAGCTAAGAAAACCCTATGGGGCAGTTCTACTCTGTTACATAGGGCCACTATGAGTCAAAAACTGACTCAACAGCCACTGACCACAATAGAGATATTAATAGTTATTTTATAATATAGTTTCAAATTTAGCTTTTACATTTGTTTCAATGTTTGGCATTTTCAATCTTTTTTTGGAAACAGCATAATTATTTCACTAGACAATACTGAGAGAAGACATGAGGACTTGTTAGCCTAATGTCCTATTAAAAGAAGTTGCAAATAAAAGTTATTAACTACAGGAAAATGTTACCATACCCTGGAAGTTCAACAGGAAATCTGGTGCCCAGGGTTCACCCCAAAGGAATGGGATAATAACAATACTATTAAAACCATCAAACATTTATTCAACATTTGATTGTGAGTTGGTATTGCAATGTGTATGGTGAAAACAAGTATCCCCTTGTTCTATTAGAAAGACTGCCTCTTGGTCTATGTACAGATTCTGCATGAATAAAATTAAGTGTTCTAGAATTCCCATTCTTCTAAATGGTATCCATTATTTGATTGATCCACACAGTGGAATGCCTTTGCGTAGTCAATAAAACATAGGTACGCTTCTCTCTGGTGTTCTCTGCTTTCAGCCAAGCTCTAACTGACATCAGCAATGATATTTATTGTTCCACGTCCTCTCCTGAATTCTGCTTGAATTTCTAGCAGTTTCCTGTCAATGTATTGCTGCAATCATTTTTGAATTATCTGCAGCAAAATTTTACTTATGCATGATATTAATAATATTGTTTAACAATTTATGCACTCTGTTGGATCACCTTTCTTTGGAATGGGCACAAATATGGATCTCTTCCAGGCAGTTGGCCAGGTAGCTGTCTTCCAAACTTCTTGACATAGATGAGTGCACACTTCCAGCATTGCATACATTTGTGGAAACATCTCAACTGGTATTCAGTCAATTCATGGAGTCTTATTTTTCACCAATGCCTTCAGTGCAGCTTGGACTTCTTCCTTCAATACCATCAGCTCTTGATCATTTGCTATCTCCTGAAATGGTTGAATGTTGACCAGTTCTTTATCATAGAGAGACTCTGTGTATTCCTTCCATCCTGTTTTGTTGCTTCCCGCACTGTTCAACATTTTGGCCATACAGTCCTTCAATGCTGCAACTGGAGGATTGAATTTCTTCTTCATTTCTTTCAGCTTGAGAAATTCCGAGTGTCTGTATGCTGAGCAAATAATCTGAAAAGCTAGACTATATGAAGAAGAATGCAGCATCAGGACTGGAGGAAGACTAATTAATAACCTGCAATATGCAGATGAAACAACCTTGCTTGTTGAAAGTGAAGACAACTTGAAACACTCTCACTGACGAAGATCAAAGACTACAGCCTTCAGTATGGATTATACCTCAACATAAAGAAAACAAAAGTCCTCACAACTGGACCAATAAGCAACATTATGATAAACGGAGAAAATACTGAGGTTGTCAAGGATTTCATTTTACTTGGATCCATAATCAACACCCAGGGAAGCAGCAGTCAAGAAATTAAACGACGTATTGCATTGGCGAAATCTGCTGCAAAAGACCTCTTTAAAGTGTTAAAAAGCAAAGATGTCACTTTAAGGGCTAAGGTGCATCTGACCCAAGCCATGGTATTTTCAATATCCTCATATGCATGCGAAAGCTCGACAACCAATAAGGAAGACCAAAGAAGAATTGATGCATTTGAATCATGGTATTCACAAAGAATATCGAATATACCATGGACTGCAAGAAGAATGAACATGTTTATCTTGAAAGTACAGTCAGAATGCTCCTCAGAAGGGGAAGATGGCGAGACTCTGTCTTACATACTTTGGACATGTTATCAGGAGGGACCAGTCCCTGGAGAAGGACATTATGCTTGGTAAAGTAGGGAGTCAGTGAAAAACAGGAAGACCCTCAGCGAGATAGACTGACACAGTGGCTGCAAGAATGGTCTCAAACACAGCAATGACTGTGAGGATGGTGCAGGACCAGGCTGAGTTTTGTTCTGTTATACATAGGGTTGCTATGAGTTGTAACTGACTGCATGGTACCTAACAACAACAACAACATTGCAATGTGTGCTTTGTAGTCTGACTCCAAAGACTAAGTTGTTAACTCCACATATGATTTTTGGGCAGTGGATTATTTCAGACATTTTTTAAGTAGAGAGAGGACCAGTATATAACCAGGTATGTTGTCAACGGCTAATATTTGTGTATATCTGTGGCTGCAAGGGGAGAGCCTTCAGTATTCGCATTTGAGCTGATGTAGGTAAAACAAAGATTAACAGACTGCAGGACAGTCTGGTTTCCCTAGATAAATAAATAAGAAGAATCTCTCCAATGCGCATTTCAAATTTCACATTATTTCAATAATTTTAACTGCGCTAGTATTTTTCATCCAAAACAACTGTAAGTTCCAAAAGCCTATAGCTAACTATAACGGAATCTAAAAAGCCACATTACATTAATTCACTCATTTATATAAAATCAAATCATAGCTCTCCTTTTCAAAAATGAATCCAGTACATTAAAGGGTTAGTATTATAAACAGTGCCTTACATACTCCCACACCCAGAGCAGATCTGGCTGTTAATGTGATGATAAAATGTATTTTTCTAAGTTATCAAAATGAATTAATATTTGAAATGAAAATGAGCCTTTCCAACTGTATATAAAAGCAAATTAAGAATGAACTGATAAATCAAAAATAAAATGGCAAATTGAATTCAGTAGTATATTAAATTAATAATAAAACAATTCTAGAATTGCTGAAATATCACTATTGTGAAGGTTATTCATATAATTCATCCTATGAAATGCTAAATTCAAGGAAAAAAACAAAACAGAAAACACAATCATCTCAATGTAAGCCCAACAGGCATTTGATTAAATATAAAAGCCCATTCCAAAAAATCCATTCCAAAATCATTAAACTGGAATGTGCAGTACATTATATAGATTTATGTGGAGTATCCATAATCAGTAATCTTTTTAATGTTAAAACATTACACCATTTCCATAAGATCAGGAAAAAACTTGGGATGCCGGATTCTAATCCTCTGTCTCCACGTTGGTATTTAAACTCTGGCCAATTAAACAATTTAAAATATTTACAAGTTAAAAATATGGGTTCAAAAGTGTCTTTTTTTTTTTTTTTGCACAGAAGTGGAAACAAGCTAACCCCTAGAAAATAAATTGAAAAATTCTGAGAACACACTTGCCTCCATCTGACCATATATTACAAAGCACAAATCAAATACATACAAACCAATAGCTTTTCTTCTGGTTCAGAACTGACCTGAGAGAAACTATAATAAAAACAAAACTCGATTAATGTTAGCCAAAGATGTATAAAATAAACTGAACAGGAAATTCAAAGAACTTACATTAAGAAAACAAAGAAATGTTTCTGAAGGAAAAAAAGAAGACTTAAATAGTGTAGAAACATTCCTTGTGATGTAAATAGTCATCAGTGATGTAAAATCTCTTAATTGACAATTTAATGTCATTTAAACCAAGATCATAATGGGCTTTTCTTTAGAAACATGGAACCATAATTTGGAAAGTCATAAGTGTGAGAAAAGAGCAAAGCCAATTTTGAAACAGTAATACATTATACAGTTCTTGTCCTATGAACTAAATACAGTAACGCATCGCTTAACATCCACGATATGTTCTATGAAATAGGACGTTATGTGACTTGGACATTGTGTGAACATGCCTAAATCACGAGCAATAGCATGCACTGATTTTCCACCTTTGTGTTGTTTAATAACCTTTTGTTTCACTTCCAAATCAATACTTCTTTGCCTCTTGCTGGATGCTGTTATCACTAGCACTGATATTGCTGTGTTTGGGAGCCATGATGGCACTTCATGGTATATTTTCAGAAGAAATTTAAACAAAGAGATAACGTACATCACTCAGAGAGACACAGGATACATGAGATTGGATGCTGCTGCCTATAAGACGAAGCATACACTGTATACTGTAAACTTTACACTTGTAAATAGGGGAAGTTCACATTAAAATAATGATTGAAAGTACAGTACAGTACATAATAAGCCAGTAACACAGGCGTTTATAATGACTATCAAGATACATGTTTTATTATAGGTTATATAAGTACTGTACCATTATACCCCTGGAAGTGCAACTGCTTTGTATACAAAAGACATGAGATACACGTGTTGCATGTGGGAAGCTGTTGCCTTCCCTACGTCCCATTCTCCTATCGGGATTTCTGAACTCTATTATGACCTTATGGGACCAAGGACGTATATTCGGTCAAATATTGTCCAAATAGACGTTATCCGGGGCACGATTGTATATTACAAAGCTACTTTATTTAAAACCAGGTGATGCTATGGCAGAAATGACAAACAGGTCAATTTAAGAAGGCAGAAAGTCTGCAAAATATTCACAAGGATTTATGGGTTAGTAGTCCACATTGACAGGAAAGTACAGATTATTTAGTACATAGTGCTTGTGCAATAAATTGTGATGAACTTAAATGGTTAAGTATAAAAAATAAAACCGTAAGAAATCCAGAAAAAAAATAGGTGGTTATTTGTTTGATATACAGTTTGGAAAATAGCTTTAGAGCATAAAAGCAATGGCAGACGATAAGAAGAGATAGTTAAAAACAACCTGGAAACATAACTACCTGTGAAAATATATTTGTAATAGGCCTTGCAAATCAATAAGAAGAAAACATCAATAGAAAAATTGTCAAAGGGCATGGACAAGCTATAAATGAAGAAATACAAAAGATCAATAAGACAGATAATAATGCTATCTATTATCAAAAAATGAATAAAATATTCATCTTAGATTTTTAGATAATTTATATATTTTCCCAAACTTCCACATGAATTTACATTACTTTTGTTACTACTATTTTATTTTTTTATCAAAATAATAAACATTATTTAAAATAATTACTATTATGAGCATATTTAATCTTCTAATAGTGATATTTTTAAAATTTGTTAAAAGCCATTACTGTATTTTTAGCAAATAACACGTGCATTATATATGTTTTTGCAAAACCGCAGAATCCCCTCATGCATTGTTTTCAAAAGCACGCTATACCATGTTTTTTTTACATGTTGCTGACTTCAGCAAGACGTAATTAGACTATGAAATAAGCAGACCTAACATAGCTTATGAATCAGAATCGACTCAGTGGCAACAGGTTTGGTTTTGGTTTTAATAGCTTAATGGTGTCACTTAAAATGATCTCATAAGATTTTTGCACTCAACTGTTGAGCCCAGAGTGATCCCGTATCAGTTTTGCTTTGTTTACTCCTCCAATTAACAGCCAGAGTCAGAAGAGACTGTGACAACTATGTCAATGCAGATTGAATCGAGATTCCTATTGATAGCTACTCGATGCCATTTATGCCAGTGCAGGCCTCACTGTGACTTATGTTATTTATGGACAGGCTTCACTAAGTTCAAGGTTCCAACTGATGACTCAAAAGGGACGGGGATATAATTATCAATTTAAATTAATAGAAACAAACACACAGTATCAATTGTTATTTTTTTATTACTGGGGTACTACCAAACTGGATCCATGACTTCTGGACCATGGCTTATACCTATATTATACAAATATGATCAAAAGCAACATTTTCAGATTATTGAATGATGGTGAATGAGGTCAAAATTCACTTCTGGAAATGTCATGAAACTTGTGTGGTATACGCATGGGTGCGCTATGCCAGAACTTCTTTACATAATTTCATTATCTCCATGCATTATATATATGTGTGTGTATTTTTTAGTGGAAGTTTCATCTACATTAGTCAAATTGCTTATTGTTTTTGTACAGCTTATGTACACACAAATGGGAATCTAAATATACGTTACTTGCAACCTAAAGCAAACCTAAGAGAAAATATTTCATACTTTTTAAATGTTGGTATAATTCTAGCAATAAAGAGAAGATGTTGTTTTACTGAGAAAAGGGAATTTTCTATGGACAATGTTTCTTCAGAGCAAACTGAAAAGCATCTGAATTTCTACTGAATCCTATGAACATAAAACCTAATTATTGCTGTCTGTACTAAAAAAGACTAACTATCCTAGGGGAAGAGGGAAAAAAAAAAAAATTGATTGTGAGGAAGCTTGAAGAGACTTTGGTCCCATGGAGCCGATTTGCACAGATTTCATGAAGGGAAAATTTTAAAAAAAGAGTCACTAGAAGACAGTACAGGTTTGTTTGTTTGTTTGTTTGTTTTAACTCCCTGCACATATCAGGCGTCATCAGCTGTTGACAAAACTAATCAATGAAAGAAATCACTTGTAGCATGACCCAAGACAAGAACATGCAACGTCTCTCGGCAGTTGCTTACAAAATCATATTATTAGGTAAACTGATGGTGGTGAATGAACACCATAGAGAAAAGCTGCTGTTATGGATTAAATTGTGTCCACAAAATGTGATGTTGAAGTCCTAACCCTTGCACCAGCGAATGTAACCCTGTTTGGGGAAACAAGGTTTTTCTTTGAAGACGTTATCAGTTAAATTAACGAATTTGTATCAGAGTAGAGTGGTTCCTAATCCTAATCCCTTCTTAGTGGTGTCTCATAAAAAAAGGACAGACATGAAAATAGTCACACACAGGAGTAATATGCCATGTGAAGATACATCTACAAGCTAAGGAATGCCCAGAAACATCCAGGGCTACCAGAAACTGAAGGGAACAAGGAAGGATCTTTCCCCCAGAGCCTACAGACAGAAGAGAGAGCATGGCCTTGTTGACTCCCTGAATTCAGATTTCTAGACTCCAAAATTGGGAGAAAATAAATTTCTGTTCTTTAAAACCATTAGCTTTGTGGTATTTTGTTGTGGCAGCTCTAGGAAACTAAGACAGCTGGTTAACTTCAGAAAATAACCCCAAACCATACACTTTGACTTGAAAATAGGAGGGGGGTGCATACTCTTACTTTATCATTATTAACATCCTATCAATAGAACAAATATGTAAAATTATACACTCAACTCAGAAACAATTTGGCTGTATCTATGATAACAGATATCATTGTGAAGACACTAAATGCCACTGAATTGTACACTTTAAAATGGTTAATTGTATGTTATGTGAATTTCACTTCAATTTAAAAAAATGGAAAAATTAATCCACAGGTAATTCTCAAACATCATTATAAATTGTACAATATGTATTAATGTCTTCCCTTCTCAAGTATTTGGTGACAATTGCAACACACAACGAATTGCCATATAGTCTAATTATGGTTTTTTTAGACCAAAACAAAAAAAGACTTGAAAGATTTAATAACTAAACTTTTGCTTTCTCTTGGCCTATGGAATGCTCGTGATGTCATAGTGATTAGAAATATTAGCCATAAGGAGAAGGGGCAAGCAAAATTCACAGAATACTCAATCCTGAAAAATTAATTTAATAGTCTGTAAGTATACAGTTGGCACTGGTGCCTAAAATAGATGTCTATACAGTCCACTTGGTATTGCTACTTGTAATCTTTCCACATGAGCATATTTTTTATTCTCAACTAAATTGTATACCCCTTTAGGGATGTCCTGTCTATGATCCTTTGAATTTCTCATAGCATAAGTGCACATAAGTGTAGTCTCTTTCAACTACAGGGTAGACAAAGATAATTTTGGTAGACTAATATGTTTTATCTGTCCACGAAATACAGCCTATCAAAATATTTTAAATGATTATTTGCAGGTTTTATTTTCAATAATAATTGGGGAAAAGAGACACGTATATAAAGGCACCATGCTGGTTCTTCTACAGACCATAAAATTTCACTTTTCTATGTTCTTCAATTAAAATTCAATTTTTCAATTTAATATAATTTTTTAGTATTTTTATAATTTCATGGTCACTAAAGGAAATTTGGTTGCATAGTGGTTAGGAACTCAGGGAAATTTAAAGGAGGTCTAGTGGCACAATGGTTAAGCACTCAGCTGCTAACTGAAAGGTCAGTGGTTTGAACCCACCAGCTGCTCCACAGGAGAAAGATGTGGCAGTCTGCTTCCTTAAAAAGGACTGCCTTGGAAACCCTATGGGGCAATTCTACTCTGTCCTATAAGGGCAGAAAAGTGGAAATCAACCCGATAGCAATGGGTTTTGTGGGTTTTGGTGAGCGAAATTTACAGTATATCATGGGGGAAACATATTCAAGAAAATCAGCTGTTGTATTAAATCATGAATATAAATGACTATATCAAATAAGAACCATTTTTTTTTTCAATAAAATAAATGGTAAAATGCCACAGGAAAAGGTAGCTCCAAATAGCTGAGCTCTAGCATTTTTCTTTAGGAATTAAAAAAAAAAAAGATATTCTGTAGTTAATTTTTTTTTAATCTAACTAGTAAATATAAACCAAATCACCAACATCATTGCTGACAAAATTGATCAAATCACCAAGGATTCATATTTTGTTCTTTTATATCAGCTTGAATATATATTTTAAAACCATTCATATGTAGTGTCTTAAACTTTGCAAAGATTTGATGTTGCAGCAGTTTAAGATGCAATGGTTTCAATGTTTGTGGCTTTGCAAGAACAGTGAAAAGCAAACCTGTGACCATTTTGCATTAAAAAAAAAAGTCAGCATTTAAAAATCTAATTCCAGAACAATCAGCATTTTTGCCACAATTCTGAAGTCGTTTTCTGAAGAATATTCTTTTTGAAGAAAAAATCATGCTATCTGTGGAAAGATAAAAATACTGAAAAAATCGTAAATACTGTATATTTTTGGTACCTAGTGATTTAACGTGTCTTGTTAAATAATGGTCAATAAGTTTTTAATGATGCTGTATGTTATGAAGTATATCCGCAATGTTTGTAAGCTATAAAACAGTGAAAGTTGAGCATCCTGGACTGGCATCAGCATGCCATACTTGGGTTGTTAAGGTTTATATATTGTTCGCTCTTAGGATAACATCAGAGACACTGCTGGATAAACAAGTACGACAGATTTGGGAGTGGCATGGGTTAACCTCAGTCTACTATGTTCCACAATGCCATGATTAACGCAAAGAAAGCAAAATGGATTTATTATTTTGTGAATAGGTGATCACTTTTATATTACCCTGGATCATATTTGAGCCTTACCTTCTAGGTTGTTTTGTATCCAGAATTAGACATAAAACCACAAAAACCAAATCTGTTGCCGCCAAGTAGATTCCAACTCATAACAACCTTGTAGGACAGAGGAGAACCGCCCCCATGGGTCTTCAAGGCTGTAATCTTTACAGAAGCAGACTGCCACATCTTCCTTCTGCAGAGCAGCTGGTGGGTTCAAACCGCTCGACCTTTTAGTTAGCAGCCAAGGGCTTACCCACTGTGCCACCTGCAAACCTGTTGCCGTTGAGATGATTTCGCCTCACAGCGACCCTAAAAGACAGAGAATTGCCCCACAGGATTTCCGAGGAGCAGCTAGCTGGTGGAGTCAAACTGCGGACCTTTATGGTTAGTAACCAAGCTCTTAACCACTGTACCACCAGGGCTCCTTAAATTAGATATAATCTCCATAAATAATAGGCTTATTTGTTTTCAAAAGGAAGTATGAAAAACTGGAGGTAATCAAAATAAATTTGATTAAAAACTCATTAAGAATAAATTTTGTTGAAAGGTATTTTTGATAGGATTTATGACTATTCCTACAGTGTTAGCTCTAAAAACTAATGTTTTTATAATCCAGATATTTATTTTACATTGTTTTTCTTGAAAACTGCTACATTGACTATAACCAAACATTTATTTTTATATTTTTATTTATTTAATCTTTTCTGCTCAATAAAATCACATTTTGCTTACCTGTCCCTTGGGTCAAATTATGCAGCTCATGTACATAGCAAAACCTTTTTTCAATATAACACCTAAAATCAAGGATGCAGCCATTATCCTTTTTCACTACTACCAAAAATATTAGAGATTCCACATGTGTTGTATTTAACTTATTTTATTGGAGTGTTTGAGGTTAGATGTAAGTTTTATTCAAAAAGGATTGATAGAGAACCCCTAAACTTAACAACAACCCCAATTTTTTTTAAATGGACAAATGACTTGAAGAGACATTTCACCAAAGAAGAAATACAAATGGCCAATAAGCACATGAAAGGATGCTCAACTTCATTAGACATTAGGGAAATGCAAATCAAAACCACAGTACGGTATCACTTTGCCCCCACTAAGATGGCGATGGTGCAAAAACAAAACAAAACAGAAAACAGCAAGGTGTTGGTGAGAATGTGGAGAAATTGGAGCCCGCATCCATTGCTGGTGAGATTGTGAAATGGTAAAGCTACTGTGGAAAACAGTCCGGAGTTTCCTCAAACAGGTAAGCATAGAATCATCATATGACCCAGCAATTCCCTTCTTAGGTAAGTACCCAAAAGAAATGAAAGCAGAAAAACAAACAGATACATGTACCTATGTTTGTTGCACATTCACAATAGCCAAAAGATAGAAATAACATATTATCCGTCAACCAATGAATAAAGGAAATGGGATATATACATAATGCAATATGACTCAGCCATAAAGAGAAATGCAGTCCTGATACATGCTACATGATGGATAAGCCTTGAAAACATTAGCTGAGTGAAATTAGCCAGTCACAAAAGGACAAGTATAGTAAAATCCCACTTAAACATGAAATATCTAGAATAGGCAGATGTATAAGATTAAAGTTTATTTGTGGTTACCAGGCGTGTGTGGAAAGGTGAAAATGTGTCACTGCTTAGGGCGCAGAGCTTCTGCTAAGGGTGGTGGGAAAATTTGGCAAAGGATAGTGCTAATAACTTATACAACATGATGAAAGTAATTAACATCACTGAATTGTACACGTAAAAAATGTTGAAATGACAAATATTTTGTTACATATATTTACAAAACTTGAAAAAAAATTAATAAAAGACTGATAAAGCATATTGCATTAAAAAAACAATATTAGTATATTTTTTAATTATTTATTTACATGCTGGAAGCTGTTCTAAGTTCTCACCGAATACTAAATCATCTAATTCACCAAACATTTCTGGTATTATTATAAAACCATTTTGCAGATGAGGAACCTATGGTAAACATAAGTTAAATTCTCCTAAGGACATACTGCAAGTACATGGGAGAGATGGGATTAGGAACCAGGCAGAAAAAAATAAAACTAATACAATTGGATGAGTAAACCAAACCCATTGCCGTGGAGTTGATTCCAACTCACAGCCACCCTATAGGACAAAGTAGAAATGCTCCATAGGGTCTCCAAGGAGTGGCTGGTAGATTTGAACTGCTGTCCTTTTGGTTACTAGCTGTAGCTTGTTACTACTCTTAACCACTGTGCCACTAAGACTTAGATATTTTAAAGAATAACATAACAACTGGTAAATCTCTAAGCATATCATTTCTCCAAGTTGGCATGAAACAGGAACATCGGTTGTTTTTCTAACAAATATCTGGCATAAAGAAATATTTTTAAATGAAAACTTGTATAAGATAAGAAGTCATGAATATTTATGTTGCTTCTAATTTACAGTACAAGCCCTTGTTCTTTATGTTTTGATTTATTTCACCTAAAAATAAACTCCTATCTATGTTCTTCCCGTAGGCAATAAGTGATAGCCAAATAACTTGAAAGATAAAGAAATAAGTACCCTTTAAAGATTTACCACTAATATTGTACCTCTGTTTACTACTGAAATACAGTCTATGATTATTATAGCAATAAATATGCTAAATATTTCTCATTTGCTCATATATTTTATGAAACTCTTTCATTCTGACAGCTTAAAAGGAACCTAAATTTTTCATTCTCAAATTCAATAAGGAAAATAGACATGGTTGATGGAGTCACATGATGTAAGATTTACTGAAAAGTAATAAATTTATACTTCAAAGCTATATAATTTGCTCTTGCCAGAATATGTATATGCAGGTTACAAAATATTTTTACTCTGTCAACTAAATAATCTTAAAACCACTGATGATCAGAACCTAGTATTTTAGATGATTATATACTTCTGGAATTGACAGGAAAAGAAGAAGGTCATTCATCAAAAAGACATCTTGTGCTAAAAATTAATAACTCAGTAAAAAAAAAATGTTTAAAATACTAAGAATAGTCTTTGACAACCTGTATGTTGGAAGAAAGAAATGAGGCCCTGGAAAATAACATCAACAAAAAACAATTAAAAAAGCAAAATTTTAACACATTTTATTTTATCACAGTGCCTATTATAGTAATTATGACACACTATTTACTCAATTAACAAATATTCTTTGGGCACCTACTATGCACTAGGCCTGAAATGAAATTATGAGGGGAAAAAAACACAGTAATTAACCTCATGGAGCTAATGTTTGCCTATAGGGATTCAGAAAAAATATAAAAAGGAGAGTAATGTACTAGACAGTCCAGGCGAACTTCCTACAAACCCCCAGAGGCTCCATAAATGCAGGCTTCATTGCTGGGCTCATAGGAATGAAAAAAAATCCCCAATATGTCAGGAGAAAAAAAGCAAACAAACAGACCATTTTTCTTTTAATTTTTACTTTGGAGTTGAAAACATGCTACCCTACTGCAAGTCTTAAGAGAATTCTCCTCCTAAATTGTTTTTATAACATTACGGTTCTGCTATACATATACAGGTTCACAATAAATCTGGATTTTATCTTTATATATAGCTCAAGTAGTATTTTTTTCAACATGCTCTAATAAAGAATCCTTTCTTTCCCATGAAAATTGAATTGCCACCTTTAAAATTCCTCCAGTTTCTGGGGAAGCCAGCACAACTTATACAAGGAAAGGTCATGGAAGTTCCATAGACACATCCAAACACCCTGAAGGACTGAATTGCTGAGTGAAGGGCTGTGGGGACCATGGTCTCGGGGAACATCTAGCTCAATTGGCATAACAGTTTATAGAGAGAGTGTTCTGCATTCTACCTTGATGAGTAGCATCTGGGGTCTTAAAAGCCTGTGAGCAGACATCTAAGATACTCCACTGGTCTCACCCCTTCGGGAGCAAGGGAAAATGAAGAAAACAATGATACAAGGAAAAGATTAGTCCAAAGGACTAAAGGACCACAGCTACCACAGCCTCCACCAGACTGAGTCCAGTACAACTAGATGGTGCCTGGCTACCACCACTGACTTCTCTGACCAGGATCACAACAGAGGGTCTTGGACAAAGCTGGAGACAAACGCTGAACAAAGTTTTAACTCACAAAAAAAGACCACACTTACTGGCCTGACAGAGACTGGAGAAATCCCGAGAGTATGGCCCCTGGACACCCTTTTAGCTCAGTAATGAAGTCACCACTGAGGTTCACCGTTGAGCCAAAGATTAGACAGCCCCATAAACAAAAACGAGACTAAGGGGGCACAACAGTGCAGGGACAAGGACTAGAAGGCAGGAAGGGACAGGAAAGCTGGTAATAGGGAACCCAAGGTTGAGAAGGGACAATGTTGACAGGTCATGGGGCTGTTAACCATTGTCATAAATCAATATGTGTACTGTTTACTGAGAAACTATTTGTTCTGTAAACCTTCATCTAAAGTACAATAAAAAAAAAAAATTCCTCCAGTTTCCACCATCTGTCCCTGATCTGTACTGGTTTTTCCCTCTACTCCTGTGCCAGTATCACACTGTATATCAAAGAACACAAAGCCAGTTCTCTTAGGAAGGAAACAACAAAGGCAAACTCATATCTGAAGGGAACTCAAACTTACTAGTCACCAGAGAAATGCAAGTAATCAATGAGATGCTACTTTTATTCACGTGGAAACAGGATCTCAAGAGATACACAACAAACTGAAAACAGCGTCTCATGGCATCTGAGAACAGGAGTAAAACAATGGGTATTGTCAAGGATAATTTTTCTTTAATCTCTATGATTTAAATCTCCTAACACCAAAAATATGTTAATGTTTTACCTGCTTGATTAAATAGAACATGAAATTCTGTCTTAGTTATCTAGTGCTGTTGTAACAGAAACATCAAAGGGACTGGCTTTAATGAACAGAAATTTATTTTCTCACAGTTCAGGAGGCTAGAAGTCCAAATTCAGGGTGCCATCTCTAGGGGAAGGCTCTCTCTGTTGGCTCTGGGGGAAGGTCTTTGTCTCTTTTCATCTTCGGTTCCTCGGTTCCTTGGTAATCTCAGTGTGGCATGGCATCTATCTTCCCCCACCTCTGCTTTCTTCTCTCAAAGCTGACTCGCTTAAGACACACCCTATGACCTTATTAACAAAGAAAACCCATTCCCAAATGGGATTACAACCATAAGTGTAGGGGTCAGGATTTACAACATATATTTTGGGGGGATGCAAGCCAGTCCATAACAGATTGTCTCACCTTTTTCTCTCATCTCCTCCACTTTATATCTCTCTCCCCCCTCCCTGTCTCTTTCTACATTTTCCACACTACTCTCCCTCCAATCCAATCTAATGGGTAAAATTAACACCTATTTCCTCTGTATTTACAACTGCCTGCCTCCTGGAAGCTCTTCATAACTTCCAGACTTAATCAAATCATAGAACTCTGTAAGAGTCTTTAAGTAGAGTCACTCTCACACTGGTTGGGACTATGGGTTTACAAATCCTTTCCACTGCTAGACAAGTTTCATGAGGATTAGGTTGTGTGTCATTCATTGTCATACCCACTGTGCTACAGCATAATGCCTGATTTGTACAGGTACTCAAAGATGTAACCAATCAATAAAGAAGTCAATCAATAAAGTTATGGCCTTAAATAAAAATCAGGAAGAATAGTCTTCGGTGTAATAAGTAATAAAATGACTTTGATTGGGGCAAAACAATGAAAACATCTGCTGAGGCCACTGTCTAGAAATCACTGGAAACCTAGAGATTGCAACAGTATATACCTCTGATTTAATGAGGGAAGACAATAGAAATTTAGGGACATATAGCAATAATATTCATAAAGAAAACATCAACAGCATTTAGATTTCATTTCTCTATTTCTTTGACTCCAAGCTTCACGAAGACAATGACTTTGTCAAATTTACTACTGTATATACAATGTCTTGGAGAAAATATTGAAGTTGTCAATGATTTCATTCTACTTGGATCAACAATGCCCATGGAAGCAGCAATCAAAAAATCAAATAACGTATGGCACTGGGCACATGTGCTGCAAAAGATCTTGTTAAAATTTTGACTAAGGTGTGCCTGACCCAAGTCATGGTCTTTTCAACTGCCTTATATGCATGTGAAAACCGGAAAATGAAAAAGGAAGTCAGAAAAAAATTCATTCATTTGAATTGTGAACATTGAATACGTTGTAGACTGCCAGAAGAATGAATAAATCAGTCTTAGAATAAATACAACCAGAAGGCTCCCTAGAAGCAAGAATGGCGAGACTTCGGCTTGCTCACTTAGGACATGTCATCAGGGAAGACCATCCACTAGAATAGGACATTGAGTTTGGTAGACAGTCAGTGAAAATGAGGAAAACCTTCAGTGATACAGACTGACACAATAGCTGCAACAATGGACTCAAATATACCAAGGATCATGAAGATGGAACAGGACCGGCCAACATTTCATTCTGTTATATGTAAGGTAGCCATGAGTCAGTGTCGAATGGACAGCAACTAACAACAACAACAATACTATGCTTAGACCAGTACCTAAACATAAATGCTCAATATATAATTTTTTAACACTGAATATAAGAATGAATGGATGAAATCATAATTATCAATCAATAAATCAAGTAACGATCCATTCAATTTCTGAATATAGGCAATGATATAAAACGATGGTATAACAATAACTAAAATATTTTGAGTATGAAATAAAGGAGAATATTACTACCACCAAAAAAGCATGATTTGCTTGAAAATGGAAATAATGAGTAGAAGACGATGAATTTTTGTAGACGTTGTATGGTGACGTTAATGAGCCATCCAAAGGGAATTTTGTTTCTTCGATAGCTGGAGATAGAGGGTTGAAGTGAGCATAAGGGAACCAAAGTTATAAATTTATATCTTATCCATGTACAGTACAGAGCTAAATCCAGGGAAAACTGCAGAGACTAAATCAAGCAATGCTTTATTTGATTTCAAAACTAAATCACAAAACTAAGAAAACATATTGCCTCAACATAATTAAAAGAAACTAAAGTAAATCAAAAGGATGGAATATTAGAAAATACTACTAGAGTATATTAGAAAATACTACTAGTCTTAGGATGACATTTCTAAATACCAATTTGGCTTCTCATTGGAAAAGCAAGAACTAATTCTCCAGCATATTTAGCAAAAACATCTAGTTAAAGAAATGTTTACTTTCCAAGACATATAGTCCATATATAAAGATAATATAAGCAGTAAAAATGTTCAGAGATACTGTAACTTCTGAAATTTAAGAATAAAATAAATTTACAGATTCCCATAGAGGATGAATACATAAAAGTAGTTATAATTCTATTAAAATCCATAAAGTGGTATGTTAGTTGGTATCAAATTATACCCTTTTGGAGAATGTAAAGTACCACAACATTTATACAAAAATGCTGTTTTATATGGGCATACACATAACACCACAGACATAAAATATTCAATATGAAAAACAAGCTACAAAACAATTTGTATAATGAAAAAATGTTAAGATAAATTTCCAAGCCTCCTTATTCATGTCAAATAGCAATTTTATTGGCAGAACAGCTTGACTATTTATTTTATAGGTGTAATCTAACTTCTGAAAAATTTCCTGTAAATTTAATCACCTACTAAGAGTACGGTATTGAAAAACTTACTACTTAAAAGAATACTATTGTAAATCCATTTTGAAGAAATTTAAGTTTTGTCTTATTACCAAAGGAATATGTGAATATTTTACAGTATCTAAGAAAGTAAATATTCTCATAATCCAATATCTGGTTTTGTTTGCATGTATAAGATAAAATTTTACAAATGCTTTTTGTCACTATATGTTTCCATTTTACTTTGAATGTTTTTGTATGTAGAACAATTTTGTATAAAAAAAATAGTGAATTCTTTCATATTTTAAAGGTTCTGAGAAAATACAAATTTGCATTTATCATGTGTGTGTATACTAGGGGATGTATTTGCCATATCTCTTTTAAGTTAACGTGTTAACATACTTTAGCCTTTATGGCATTAATAAAGTGGTAATACATTTGTTTGTATTGTCTCAAACTCAGGTTAAAAGTTGCATGTCTTAATACAACATAATGGAATATTTGTGCTTTTGTGGCTTAGTTTAGTAAGGTAAAGTTAGCAAAAGGAAAATGGTGTGTTTTGCTCCAGTAATGGAAAAAAAGCATCGTTCTATGCTCCTGTGATTAGAGGTGGGTGAAGGTCAGTGTCGAGGAGAAAATGTCGTCAGGCAATTCTCCCGAAACCCAGGGCAGTAACAATATTCAGTACTAAAGGACACAGCAACCTAATTAGCATTCCACTCTGAAGATGTTTCAAGAATTCAATGAAATTCATGGGAACATTTCCCATTTAAGTAAGAGTTTACGAACTAAGAAAACTAACTACTTCAATTTTTATTATTTAATGTATTCTAATACAGTCATGCACCACATAACGTCCACTGGGGCAACATCCAACCACATATATGTCCGTGGTCCCATAAGGTTATAACTGAGTTCAGAAATCCTGATCCGAGAATGGGACATGGCAGACATAAACAGACATAGCGAACATAACAGCTTACTGCACACAACACGTGTATCTCGTGTCTCTTGTATACAAAGGATTGCGCCGCCAGGCATATAATGGTACAGTACAAATATGTCTTGATAGTCATAATAAACGGCTATGTTATTGGCTTACGTATATACTGTACCGTACTTCCTATTGTTATTTTAATGTGAACTTTCCCTACTTACAAATAAAAGTTTTACCATATAACAGTATATGCTTCAACTCATAGGCAGCAGCAGTATATAACATGGTGTTCACATAATAACCAAATTACATAACAACCCATTTCACAGAACGTATCATGGCCATTAAGTGACTCATGACTGTATAAACTGCTGGGGCAGAGACATGGAAGAATGAGTTCATTTTCTACATAAGTAGCCCAACTGAAATCTATAGATTCTCTAAAGGGAATTTATTTCTACAACCCATATAAAAAATAAATTGGTGACTAATAATATATAACAGAAATGTATGCCTATTTTTTTTCTTTTAGTAATAAAAATCCAGGCCATATTAACAATGTTTCTCATTGAGTTTAGACATATTCCCCCCATTATTACTGATATGTGCTTATCTCCTCGGGTAGTTATGAAAGCATTGTTGGTGGTGGTGGGGTTGTGTTCTGTCAAGTTGATTCTGACTCACAGCAACCCTACAAGACAGAGTAGAACTGCCCCATAGGGTTTCCTAGGCTGTAATCCTCACAGAAGCAGATCGCCAGGTCTTATTACATACACAGAATTCACACTTCCTATGAAATAGTATGTAAAATGCATAAATGCATAAAATGCATCTAACACCATTATATAATATAGCTCAAATTTACTGAGGATTATTTTTCTCCAAAGAAATAAATTCCCTGGGTTGAAATGAGACAATAATTGCAACATGACACAGAAGTGCAGCATAATGTAGCTAACCACAATGTGCTGAAGGAAGGGGAATTTTCAGAGACTAAGAACTACAAACACATTAAGAGATTCAGAAGCAATAAAAATAATCCTTCCTCTGCATAGAAGCTAGTGGTTTATCTTTAGCTCCGGTAAGGCCACTGAGGGGCCAGGGATCGACCTTCCCGGTTGTGTAAAATACACACAAATAAAATTAGTACTGGGGCCTGCAGCATAGAAGTAGTGTGGACAGGACTAAGGGGAGGGAGAACACTTGGTAGAAATGAAGAGGCAAAAATGAACAGAGTATTCCTCACAACTAGAAAATGATGAATGTGTTTTAGGCACTCCAATTTACTGAAACACTATTGACTTCCCAATGTGTGCTTAAAGATGGAAAGTAATATCTCCTCTGTCCAACGGGTTCTTCTAAACTCATACAGATTTTCATTTGTCATGCTATCCTAAATTGTGGTAGACTCTGATGTGTGGCTATATATCCATAATACCCCTATTAAGTAAATTCATTTTATAATAATTTGATTTTATAGAATAAAGTAGCCATATGTGCTTTAAAAATAAGGTTCTAAGCCAACATTTGCTTTACAATCAGGTGACTTTTCTAATTCCAAATTCAAAGGCCTCTACTGTAGCCACACTTTTTCTAATGAAAATAAGAGAGACATTTGATACATTTTAATATATTTCTCTTTGCAGGTGGAGCATCATCTTATATAAACACAAACAGGTCTCAAGTAAACAGAAAGTACATTATGCACCAACAACGGTCACCTCACAAGGCTCAAAAAGATGTTAAAGAACTTCTATCACTAGTATTAAAATCTCCATAAACAAATTACAAAGGCTTTATTTTATCTGCAGCATTTGGAAATGCTGAGCTTTAGCAAATGGTTACCATGGTAGGGCTGATGGTAACTAAAACATTAAAAAAAAAAAAAAAAAACCGAAGAAATTTAAAGTGAATGTTGAAGTAAATTTCAACAATTCACATATCATGCTTGTGGAGATGGCCCAGGCTGTGATCTGTGCCCACCCTCTCCCCACAGTGGCCTGGTGAGGCAGCATCATGCTAGTTTTAGCTGGAAATATTTTGAATTCAAAGTATTATTTTTCTACTGTGCAAGTGTCGCTGGTACATGCTATTTAATGTCTCTAAATCTCAAGTTTCCCTTTTGTGAGTCAGACAATTAATAATAACTCTCCAGGGTTATTGTAGATTCATAAATATTAAATTATATAATGTATGCAAAATGTCTTAGCATGATATATAGAAATTAACTGATGTCTGAAAACCGAGAATGGCATTTTCTTATTATTTTATTCCCCGCTTCTTCCACATTAACATTATTTTCGCATTGTTGTTGTTGGTTGCCATTGAGTCTATTCTGACTCATGGCAACCCCATGTGTTACAGAATAGAACTGCTCTTTCTGGAAAGCCAGGTGGTGTACTGGTTAAGTGCTACTGCTGCTAACCAAAAGGTCAGCAGTTCGAATCCACCAGGCACTCCTTGGAAACTCTACGGGGCAGTTCTACTCTGTCCTATATGGTCGCTATGAGTCAGAATCGACTCAGTGGGTTTGGTTTGGTATAGGGTTTTCTTGGCTATAATCTTTACGGAAAAAGAACCAGGGCTTTTCTTTCTTCTGTGGTACCACTGGGTGAGTTCGAACTGCCAACATTTAGGTTAGCAGTCGAACACAAACTGGTTGTATCACCTAAGGACCTATTGTATTAAGAGAGTGTAAACGTGACTTTGTTATAACCCTGATGCCTGCTAAATGAATAAATTAAGCTCATGTTTTAACTAATTTTTAAACTAAGTGTAAATATCAATGCATACACCATCTCAGAAGCAATTATGTTGCAGCCATCAATGCCATATTATAGTTTCCAGACAACTAAAAAAAGTGAAATTACACTGTGATGGTAGTTCTATTCTTTGTGTAACAGCTGGCAAGATATTTCGACAGATCAGCATTTCCTGTGGATGTTGTGTCATTTCCACAAGTCAGCATATCACGTATATTCTGTGTCGCTGATGTTACTGTGCTCAAGGGTTATGATGTTTTCATATTGAAAAAGGCCATCAGTTAACACTGGCAATGCAATTATCCATCACACATTAAAGGAAGAAGCCATTCAGTGGAAATCACTTGAACATTTTAATGCCATGTAAGTAGATTCAAATAATGCGCAAGAAGTTATGAAATTATTCTGGAAGTCTGTTTTGTCTTTAAAGCTTCTTGACATCTCTAGTGATAACAGTTCACAGGAAACTATGATTTCTTCAGATGTCATCTGGTAGCCTGACCCTCCACAGTATAATAATCGGTTCTCCTGAGGAAGCATTTTTATATTAATTTAACTATTTCCACAATAGCAAATAAACATAAAGTAACATTTTTCACAAAAATAATGAATCCATTTGATAAAAACAAAGGATGTAATAGATCCCAAAATAAGTTTTCTACTTGCTTATTCTATCTTACTCCATTTAAAACAGGAAAATTGAACATTTAAAGTCAAGAATCAATTCCTGACTTTAAATTACTTTAAACATGAAATCCTCTTGTTGTTGTTAGGTGCCACTGAGTCAGTTCTGACTCATAGCGACCCTATGTACAACAGAATGAAACACTGCCAGGTCCTGCGCCATCCTCACAATCGTTCTTATGTTTGAGCGCATTGTTGCACCCACTATGCCAATCTGTCTTGTTGAAGGTCTTCCTCTTTTATTTTTCGATGACCTTCCACTTTACCAAGCATGATGTCCTTCTCCAGGAACTGGTCCTTCCTGATAACTGTCCAAAGTACATGAGATGAAGTCTCACCATCCTCACTCGAAGGAGCATTCTGACTGTACTTCTTCCACGACAGACTGATTCATTCTTTTGGCAGTCCATGGTATATTCAATATTCTTAGTCATTACCCCAGCCCCCAAATAAAAGGATGCTGTTGTTGTTGTTAGGTGCTGTCAAGTTGGTTCCAACTCATAGCGACCCTATGTAAAACAGAACATAACACTGCCCAGTCCTGCACCATCCTCACAATCAATAATAGATGGATAAATATAACATAGTTTCTTCTGTGACAGTCACAGTGGCCACTGAAAAGATACTCCTTTTAAGGTCATGTGATTTTTCATTTATATTTTTCAATGTAATGTTAGAGATATACAAAATATATGGGAGATACAAAGCATGAAATTAAACAAATACCCATGAACTTAACAACAAACTTAAGAACTGGAACTTTACCAATATTGTTATGTCTACATATCTGTTGGCCCCATATCCCATCTGTCTGACTCCTCCCAAGAGTAAAAACATGCCTCAATTTTATGTTTATCATCCTTAACATTTTTAAACATCAATTTATGCCACAGATATAGTATGAGTTGCTAAATATATACACCATTTTAATTTCATTTGTTTCTGATATTTTAAAAAACAGAATTATCCAGGATGTAGTGTTCTGAGGCTTGGTTTTTCACTTGGTTTTTCTCTAAGATTCATACACTGAATCTGCTGCATGTAGTTCTATTTTATTTGTTTTCATTCCTCTAAAATATTCCATTGAGTGACTATATCACAATTTACTTACCCACTGTATTTTTGAAAGGCATTTGGGCTCTTTCTATGTTTTGCTACTTTATACAATACTTGTACTTTTTGATCTACACATAGAGTGTCAATATGATTTGATGTCCAGTACTAGAACTACTGATTCATGAGAAATGCACATTCAAACAAGACAATGCGAAATTTCTTCCAAAGTATTTGTGTCAATTAAGGTTCCCAATAACAATGTATGACAGTTTCTGTTAACACATGACACACAACCTCCATAGCACATGACACACAACCTCCATAGCACTTGGAATTTTCAGGCTTTATAATAGGATTTATAATCAAGAAGTGATAATAATGGAGCCCTGGTGGCACAGTAGTTAAGAGCTCGGCTGCTAACAAAAAGGTCAGCAGTTAGAATCCACCAGCTGCTCCCCGGAAACCCTGTGGGGCAGTTCTACTCTGTCTTATAGAGTCGCTATCAGTTGGAATCGACTCAACAGCAATGGGTTTGGTTTCTTTGGTTTTTAGTGATAATAATATTGTACCTCACTGGGGCTGACCAAATGCTCTCAGTTGTCCATTAGCTATACACTTCGCTGTTAGAGAAAACTTCAGTTCGGTTTCTCACCTCTCCATAGGCCTCTAAACTTTGGCTTACTCCCATGTTCAAACAAGCACCTAAGAGCTAAGGTGCCCAATAACCCCTTTTAACAGCTCATTCTGAGAATCAGACAACCATAAAATGAAACTTTTCATGTTAAAGTGTCCAAATTTCGCTACCTGCTACCCTCATCTGCTTAATCTTCTCCCCCACAAACTTGCAAGCGCTACTTACCCCTCCCTGTAAAAGTTTTTTTGTTTGATTTTGAGATGCTTGCAGATGCTGATGTCAGAGAGTTCTCTCCATTCCAGTAGTCTTTTAAAATAAAGTCTCTCCTTATCTAAGTCTAGATCTATTTTTATTTGACAATGTACTTTTCCATTTCCTTAAATAATAATTAAGTTTGAGAATAAACTTTCTCATTTATTTGTTGTGTTTTCTCTTTTACTTAGCTAACTTTACTAACTAACTTTACTGTACTAACCCTTTCACTTATTTTTTTACTTGTATTGATCATCTCTCCATTATTGATTTTTGGTAGTTCTTTATACATTAAGATGGGACCCTGGTGGTGCAGTGGTGTTTGTCTGCTAACCAAAAGGTCAGCAGTTCAAATCCACCAGCTGCTCCTTGGAAACCCTATGGGGCAGTTCTACTCTGTCCTACAGGGTCACTATGATTCAGCATCGACTCAGGAATGGATGTAATTTTGATTTTATATATTAAGACACTAAGCCATTGTCAGTTATGTATTTTGGAAATATCTTCTACTCATTTTGGCACGATTTTATATATTAAGACACTAAGCCATTGTCAGTTATGTATTTTGGAAATATCTTCCACTAATTTTGGCACTTTTTTGGTGACAGTTGAACAGAATTTATTTTTCATATAATTTATCAACCCTTTTTTAAATAATTAGTGCTTTCCCGCCTAGTTTAAGAAACCATTATACTCCTGTCCCTGAAGTCTTGAGGATGTTTTCCTATAATTCTTAAAATTTTATATTTTGAGTTTTTTATTTAAATCTTTAATAGTTTGGGAATTTACTTTGGAGTGTGGTCAAGGTAGGTATTCAATTTCAATTTTTTCTCCATATGGATAACCAGTTGTTCTAGAATAGTTGCCACTTCTCTGATTTCAAAGCTATTCCTGTTATATGAAGTTTTCATATAGAACATGACCATTTTTTTCTTAGCCATTTGGTTCCTCACTCAATTCGCCTAAACTTGAAATGAATAACAAACACTGTCTTAATAAACATAACTTTGGAATGTCTTGATATCTGATAAGGCAAAAACTCTCCCCAACACTTTATCCTTGGGAACGACTTTGTCCTTTGCTTTCCAAAATGTTTTTAGAAATAACCTGCATATTACCTAAAAAATAATTTAGAAATGTGTTGCTATTTTTTAGAATTCCATTTAATATATCTAATAAAACAATGTACATCTCTACTTATTAAACTGTCTTCCAAAGAAGTTTTACAAATCTATCCATAGAGTATTTGTATATTTTTGCTAGTTTTATTTCTAGGTGACCTACATGGTTTACTCTTATTATACTTTGTTTTTATTATTCTTCTAGTTATTTGTTTCTACAATATAAAAATGTAATGATACAGAAACACAACAATTTTTATGAATTTATCTTATATCTAGTCACCTTACTGAATTTATTCATTATTTCTATTAATTTATCTGTAGTTCCTCTGAAGTTCACAATGTAGGCAGGCATAGATTAATAAATTTGTGAATAAAGACTACATTGAAACAAACATTTTATCTATATGATGACCACTGACATTTCTTAATGATGGAAGGATGCTGTAAAGAACATTAAGTACAGGCAGTCCTGGATTACGAATGAGATCTGTTCCCGTGTCTTTTAAGTTGAATTGGTAGGTAAGTTGGTACAGGTGCATACAGTTCTTATTTAGCCTTACTTTAGTGCAAGAAAAGGCTTGGAGCCTTTTCAAGGATTTAAAAGCTGCATGTTCAGTAAGTGAAGGTGATTGTGATGAAGAATTTGTTGCGAGTAGGGGTTGGTTCAATCTTTTCAAAGCAAGGACAAATTTACATAACATTAAACGGCCAGTAAAAATTGCCTCTGTGTTGGACGTTCCTAACCTGGGGATTGCCTGTACTTTGTTTTATCTATAAATGCAATTCATGGTAAGATGAAGTTGGGTGAAGCACATTGCTATTAAGAAGACAATGATTTCCTCTTTTTCTTTATCAAACTTAGTTAATTTCATATTTAGGAGAGAAAATTTCACATTTTAATAGCAACTCTGTAAAAGAAGTTCACATCAAGCTCAATTTTTCACAAAGATGAGCTAAAATAATATGGGTTTGTATATAACAACAAAACAGCGGGGAAGGATATACATGGGGAAAATCTTATGAGACATTGTTCTTTTCTTAATACTATACTAATTAAAATGAAGATATTTTAAACAGCTGCAAATGGGGTAATAAAATATTTTCTTTCTATCCTTGTTGAGTAATCTTATAACTGTATCATTTGGCTTCAGAGTTAGGAGATAAAAATTGGCCCAAGACTTTTAATTAGTATAGAATATACAATTCTATTGGGTAAAATGGCCCCAACATCTCTCTAAAACCTAAACTATAAAATACCTTATATTTGCAAAACAACTCATGCTTGTTCATGTTAATTCACTTATTTATTTCATGCCACAGTTTCAAAGTGTCCAAGTTAGTTGTGATTTATCTCATTTTTAAAAAGGAGCATATAATTGGCTAGCTTTGAAGTTTCCTAATTTGTGAAAAATCACTTCAAGAGTAGGTGGAAGAGCAGAACTAAAAGCCAAGTTTTCTGTCTCCTAAACCAACTGCTCTGCAATAGAGGAGTATTATATAGAAAAGTTTATTTTTAGTTTAAATATGTGATATTAATTTAAAAAAAAAATGCACACACACTAAATGATAGGAACCAGAATCCTCCTCAGATTCAAAACCAGAATTCAAGTAAATTTGTTTTTTTAGGTAATGAAATTTAAGTGCCTATACCCAATGTCGTTTTATATGAGTACAAGAACACCTGTCAATTGTACAGGATAGAAGAAGAAAAAATTAAATTTTTTTTTAGAAGTAATCTTTTCAAAATAGGTACGTAAGGAGGTTACAATCATCTTTATTTTAAAATATTTTACCCTTTACAAGTGAAAAATATATCTTTTGTGTATAGACATTGATATTGATTTCTTTTTTCTAAAAAAAATCTACGTATGTTTTATAGCATAAACAAAATAAAAAAGATGATTTCAAGTGTTCTTCAAGGAACTTCCACTTTATTAGTGTAAAATATGCCTTGCATAAAATTATCTAAGATATTTCAATTTAGAAAATAAAATCACACTTGTCAATAAGATTTCAAATATTTCATTTTGCTGTTGGTAGAATTTAAAAAAATTATGTTATAAATTGCCTTAAAAAATAATGACATTCCTGTGTGGAACTTGAGAAAAATAATGATGCCAACATATGAAAAATGATAGAAGAACTAAAAATTATAGAAAAAGTGGAGTCTCTTTGTTTAAGATGTATTAAGTCACTAAAAATCAAATATTTGTATATGACAAAGAGCACTCTAAACTCAAGGCATAGGACATGGTTGAGGCTTCCAGCTGAAGTGTAGGCCAGACTCCATTTTGTCAATTTGACTTTTTCTCAGAAGTTACTTCTGCTCTGCAATTTTCAGAAAGTTTGCTAACTAGGTCAAGAGTTGCTAACTAGGTCAAGGTTGCAATAAAGGTCATTTTGCTTGCACAGAAGATGCCCCTTTGGCTCCCCTGGAAAATGTTTGTCTAACCTGTGCTTAGGTCCTTGAAATACTTCGTACTTTTCTATAACCTTGTTCTGACTCAAATGTCAACCATTCAGAAATGTTTATGCTCACTCCTCATGTTTGTGGTTACTGCCTTTCTAAACCCCGGTAATTGACTAGCTTGGGGCGGGGGGGCATTCAGTGAACCGCTTTCACTTTGTGTTTCCCCCAGTTTAAACTGTGCTCACATTCCCACAAAAAAACTTTTCTTCTGCTTCAGTTTTTCAACCACGTGTTTTTCCTCAGTGAACTTTTTTTTTTTAACATTTCTAGTGTCAGAAGTGGGATCTGAAGGTCCACTGCCTGTTGAGTCCTACAAGGTTCCAGGGATCCGGGCTCCAGCGCCAACAGAGCCATTTGGGCTCTCCATCTCCACAGCATCTTGGGAGTCACCTCCAGATGAGTCACCTCTCAGTTTCCAGCCTCCAAATCCTCGCAAAGAAGCTCTCCAAGCTTATCACGGGATTTGCTTCTTCCTTGCAAAGCTTCATTTTGATTGATTCATTTGTGAGCTTTGAGCTCCCTCTACCAAGATGCCACTAGAGGCTACTGCCCTAAAGAATTTGAATTTATTCAGATTTCTTTTTGAGTACATGAAATGCTAGTTCCAAGGGCAGACTACAGCCTCTCTCTGGGACCCCTGCCCATTATATGAATAAACATTTTGGCCTTTGGCTTGTGCCTTTCTGTCTGGTTGGAATTCCCTTACTAAGGATAATCTGGAGAATCAACAGCTGCTTTGGAGTTCTTTTAGTCTTCTGCACAGTAAGTTAAAAAAACAAGGCTCCTGGATGATCACAGTCCCAATAGGATGCCTATTTTGTTTGTTTTGGATTGTTTCTATTTGGATTTTTGTTTGAGCTCTCTAACAATAGTTTATTAAATCAGTGATCACTTTATTTACAATAATACTTAAAGTCTAAAATAAAAGACTAGGTCTCTAGCCAGCAGAATGAATTAGGTTCAAAAACAATGAAATCAGGTTTTGTATGGTTGTTATGAAGGAATTTTATTTGACTCTGGGAGACCAAAGCTTCCACCTATTCTTAACATCCTTAATAAATAAGCCTGGATTTCCCCCCTGTAATCATTAAGGTTGTGTGTCAGCTTGGCTGGGCCATGATTCTCAGTGGTTTGGCAGTTATGATGTAGTTTGGCAGTCATATAATGATGTCATCACCTCCATAATGAGATATGATATAATGTGAGATCCCCTCTGTGATGGGATCTGCTGTAAGTAGTCACTCAATTAAAGAAGAGTTTTCTTGAGGGTGTAACCTGCGTCCTATATAGGTGGACCTTCTGGCAAGGCTCATGGGCTTTTTCTTGCCCTGGATCCTGCAGCTGGCTCCTTTTTATCTGACCTCCAGTTTCTGGGACTTGAGCTAGCAGCTTACCTGCCATCTTGCCTGCCAATCTTGGCATTCGTTTGTCTTCGCAGCCTGTGAGCCAGAGCCCTGCTGATCTTAGGTTCACCAGCTGCTGTGGCTACGTGAATCAGAAGAAGCCTCCAGCTTGACCCATGGACTTGAGACACTCCAGCCTCTACAACCATGTGAGCCATTTCCTTGATATAAATTTCTCTCTATGTCTATATTTATACACTTTACCGGTTTTGCTTCTCTAGATAACCCAGCCTAAGACACCCCCTTACCAGGATGCTGGTTTGGAGTTCATGTTCAAAAACACTATAAGCTGAATATCTTTGAAGCTGTTTAGAATTTCAGTAACCACTTTGGGAAAATGAGTTTCCATGTGCTCTCTTTCCTTACATTTTAGGAAAAATAAGTTCCCATTTGCCTAGTCTTTTTCTACTCTGGGGAACTTCTGTTTAATGTTCAGTTTTATTTAAAGTGTCTGAATAAAATCCCACTATCTAAGACTCTGACAAATTAATGAGTTTTTTTAACACCTGTTTTTCTGAACTGATCTTATCAAAGAATTGCTGTATACAGTGTAAGAAACTAGTTTCTCCATATGTTTGTCTTGTGTGATGTTGAATAAAAGCCTGAGTTTTATAGTGACATCAAAGACTGGGGAATTTATGTGGTTTTCTGTTTCATTTTGTTCTGAGAAGCTTACCTCTAGTCTACATACAAACCTAGTTTGTATCTAGGTGTTTATCTTATATCAAGTTGAAGGCCATGGCTGGCAGTTACTCTTTTTCATGAGGCTATCTTCTTTCTTCCAAGAAAAATTGTTTCTTGTGCTTTGGCTTCTAATAACTACTCTGAGAAACTTTGATATAAATTAGTCTATTTGAAAAGTGCACTGAAAAAGGGCAAATTATTCTAAATTTCTTCTTTAAAGGATCCTACAAAACATGCAAAAGACAGGATTATGAAAATATAATAATTTCCTACCTATGGATGATATTATTAAATCAGATTATAATATTTCTTCAAAAAAAACCCTCTGATTAGTTTAATGATTGATAAGCACTTATATAAATTGAATAGTCTTAATATTCCTAGGAATTAATGAAAATAGATTCATTCTGACAAAAGTTTTTACGTTAACCATAAAAACAAAATATTTAAAGCAAAACCTTTCTAAGTAACTTACTGATATTAAATTGAGTTAATGGATGTTCATTATAATTGAAGTTTATAGGCTGTGTTATGCCACAGAGAAAAGATATATATATATATATATATATATATATATATATATATATATATATATATATATATATGGTCTGAAAATGAATGCATTCATCTTTGCCACTTAAAAGGTTGTACTATAAGAGATATATAACAAGGACAGGAAATTAAAGGTTTATTAAAAGTAGATTTATTTATATAGTCAAAGTTATTATTTACTGCAACTCAAAGTTTGATAGGTTAATTTATGAAAATTTTTAAGAGCTTTAATGTCAAAGAGCACATAAAGCAAAAAATTAGGTTTCTTGCTATTAAAATAACAAAATCTTCTCTGATTACTAAGTTGAAAAGTTAATTTATTCTTTGTGTAATCTGCTTCAAAGGCAAATGTTTGGCCTCTCACTAGACTAAATTCCTGAGTCAAAAACCAAGCCACATGGCTTTAGTAAAATCTAGGATTTTTACTTTTAAGATCTTTAGATAAATAACTTAAGTAGTATTTCTTGATGACCTATGATAAACTCCTGACAATTCTGAAACTCATAGAAAGCCACAAAAGGTTTGTTCTATTTTATAAAGAAAGAAAAAGGTTTATCTAATATGCTATGAATTACATAAAATGTGCTGTCAAATCAGGAAAAGTGCTAGATTTTCTTTGAGTTAAAATTTCTATGTCAATGATGTTTGCCTGATATTAGAAACAAGTGCATAATATTATGTCATAATTTGATTATTTCAACTGCTAACTTGGTCGCAACTTTGTTCTTTTGACTCTAGGATCATCAAAGCCAATAATTTTAACTAGGGAATTAGCATCATTTATATTCTGATTAATATTATGTCTCAAGATTATTATATATTATATCTGAAGCTCTTTAATAATAAAGTTAATCATTATGTTTAGATATTTTCTTTTGTCTAAAGTTTCTTTTTAATTGACTTTATTTGGCTTTACATTACTTTTATAATTAATTCCCATCAGATCTTTCACTTGAAGAATTATATTTTATTATAAGTTAACTATGGACATTTTTAAGTTGTCATTTACAGATAAGTTTTACTTTACTTATTCACTGAAAACACTTGACCAAAATATTTCAACAAAAACGAACTAAATCAAAATTTCTAAAACTCGTATGTAGAAGCTGATGTGGCTTTCAGACTACTGTTGATCCAGAATTGCATGGAACTGAGATTAACTACATAGGACTGAGTAAACCAAAAGAATTACTATCAGGTTGATATAAGAATATTGCTGATGATTCAGTGTTCTATTGTCTAGATATAAGAAATCATTTATCTCCTTTTTTTAATGTAAGAATCAACTATTTCAATAACTATAACACTATACTGGCTACAGAATGTTTTTCACAGGTTACAGAAGCCTTTGATAATCATAAACTAAAATCCTAGGGTTTCAATAACATTATCCAAGAGACCATATATACCGGAAAATACATCAATTAAAAAACTCACTAGAACTTCATTAGAAAAAATCTTATTTGTTTCCCCTTACTAATCTATGTACTGCCAAATTACAGAGAGTTAAAACCTGGATCTATTTGACTCAACTAAAGAAAACTAAATCATCTTTTTGGACTTGCCATCTGTCTAGAATACTGAAGGTTACACTCACACGCCCCCGTGACCAGAAGCAGAAGACATTTGAGGTAGACAGCTGATCCCAAGACCACGTAACAAGACTTCATGCAGCTTGCTGAAATTTTTAGACTCTGTTTCTTAGTCATTCGCATTTTTATGACGATTGCCTTACTGTATACTTGTGGTATCATTCCTTGTTTTAATATCTTATTTTTTCCATGTAAGAAACTAAAAGAACTAGTTTTGTTTTAGTCATCATTTTTATGTTGTTTGCTTTTTTCTATTATTTTTGGTTAGTTTACCTCCATTATGAAGTTATTCTTGAGTTCTCTCATGTTTTTCTCAGGTGTTTTTTCTCAGTGAACTCTTTAACATAGCAGGTCAGAGTATTATTCACTGAAACCTAAGATTTAATTTTCAGGAAAGTACCTCAGGAACTTAGTCAGAATTTGAGAAGCAATATTCTTTGGACCATGGGATGTTGGTGAACACAATTAATAATTTCAGTTATTTTCAACATTTATAAATCAGGAAGCAATCACATCAAAATCTGAATTTATGTATTTTTCTATAGCAATTGGGAGGGCCAACAACTTGGTTCATAATCTGTTTTGGCAACAGTCACCTAGAACTGAAGAATTTGTCATATGGTCCCTCTGCTCTCTAGGTTTTTATCTATTACATTACGAACTATCTATATGATGATCTCTTTCCTTCAGTTTTCTCATTTTAGATGGAGTTCAACGAAGCTCACGAAGGTATGTACGTATCTATGTATGTGATAAAGAACACAGAAAAGATCTAAAAGTTTATATAGAAAAGATAATAACAGTGTTGTCTAGATGGCAGGCTTATGGATGAGCTTCAGTTTCCTTTTAATATATTCTGACTTTTTTTCATATAATTTTATAATCTAAAAAAATTAATAAAGCTACAGAAAAGCTGCAAAGTACTTACCAGTAAAACAAACTTATAAACAATTAGCACACTAAACCATAAATATAATGAAATGTATTCGAAAGGAACAAAATTAGGAAAATGAACACATATAATGCATGTTAGAGAAGCAGAAAATAAAGTGACCATTTTGGAGAAGGCTGTATTTAGAAATGCCCCAATCCAGCAGTGTACAATGTCAATTGTTTCAATACCTGTGATTTAGCAGAAGACAGAAAGGTATCAGAAATAACAGGCCACATTACAATCTTCAAAACAAAATGGACAATTCTTAAAGTATCCTATTATGGGAAAAAAAGTGTACAGATAAAGTCTCTTGGGAATAAACATGGACAAATTGCTTTACTGCTGTTCTACAAGAGATTTTCCACATTTATGACAAATACCTTGAGGTTACATTGTAACAGCATGCTTCACTAACTCACACTATTAAAAACAGTTTCAATCCATTATCTACTGGAAATCAACAAACTATAAAATATTCTGCCAACAAGCAAAACAAAGTCAGGTCAAATAAACTATGTGGCTAACTTTTATATGAATATTTGTGTAATTTTGAAATTAAACTTGTCAGTGAGAAACTAGTTTTTTCTGTATCATAGAAATGAATGCAGATTTGTTTTTTTTTTAAAAATTGATTTGCTCATGGTCAGCAAATCACATGTCTTATATGACCTTGACAACACAAATTTTGCAGTTTGAGGTTGCTTACCTAAATTGACTATCAGATCTATTTTAAATTAAACAAGAGTTTGTAATGTAGACGATTC
The DNA here is from genome assembly GCA_030035585.1 of Dugong dugon. Lineage (NCBI taxonomy): Eukaryota > Metazoa > Chordata > Mammalia > Sirenia > Dugongidae > Dugong > Dugong dugon. Next base: position 106,105,842 of record CM057466.1, on the reverse strand, counting down.
ACTGCTACTACTTGGCTTAGTAGTTACATGATAATTTTTTCACATTTTTCCCATGGTATATAAAAGAAATAAATTATTATTCACATATTTAACTAAATCATTCAAGCAATCAATAAACAATCAGACAAATAAGCACACATTCTTGTGCACACATGCTCATGTAGAGAGAGAAAGAAGGAGCAAGAACACATGCACTTGTGCCATGTGTCTTGCTTGTTGAGAAACCAAGGCTTCTTCTGTCAACCAAGCTCCTCTGGCACTTTCAAATACCTTTAAGAAATTAGAGTCGCCAGGGCTCACTGACTATGACTTTTATAAAAGAGGATGAAGGAAGAAAGGAGAATTCTGAGGGCAGCATCATGGTGCACATCTTAGGACTGCAAGCTTTGGAGTCAAACATGGTTGAGATCCATGCCTGGAACTTGGCAGCTTGGTGATCCTGGGCAGTTTTCCTACCCTTGCTAGTATTCTCATTCACGACTGTGAAATATTCTATCAATGCTGACATCATATGTTTATTATTAATATTACATTAGTGAATCTATATAAGGTGGTAATTCAGGGGCTGGTACTATTGGATGGAGAAGAACAGCTTTCACTACTGTTCATGACTTAAAATATCTGTTTTGTGCAAATTTTAGAACCAATCAACATTATGATGCTATAAAAATAAATATTTTCCAAATTTTTAAAAGTCATCATTTCCTTATAATAGCTATAAAGTAAACATGAAAATGTGCTTTAAAGTATATAAAGAGTCTGTTGTTGGGTGCCCTCGAGTCAATTCCGACTCACCATGACTCTATGTGTCAGAGTAAAACGGCCCCATAGGGTTTTCTAGGCTGTTACCTTTATGCGAGCAGATCACCAGATCTTCTTCCTGCTGAACCACTAGGTGGGTCCCAACCGCCAACCTTCTTAACCAATACACCACCAGGGCTCCTTAACGTGTGTGTGTGTGTGTGTGTGTGTGTGTGTGTGTGTGTGTGTGTGTGTGTGTGGTGTTTGTGTGTGCAAATATTAAACATTAATCTCTAGAAAAACAGGTTCATGGTAGGGAAATACACTGAACTCAGGTTAATTAACTTCTGTTGAATTTAGTAACCTGAGTTTTGTTTTCTGATAGAGGAACATTAGATGCCAAGCGAATTACCTGACTTATAATAAATGTTATAAAATTGCATTCTGTACTTCTATATACCCCTCATAGTATTTTAAGTGCCTTATATATTTGTCGTTCTTAGAATGGTCAATGCATACCCTATTTTAAATGCTAGCTTAACTACAAAGTTCTTTCTCAGATGCCTACATGAATTACAGTTAAGTTCTCCTCCAAGTCTGTAAAAACATAGAATATTTTTATGGAATGCGAAATGCGATCACTCCTAATGAGAATTCATTAAGTTGCAGATCACAAACTGCTTTTTTAGATTTTCCAGGGCAAATTTATATATAATCAAAGAGTAAGTATTTCATGTAATGGAGCATGAAATAATGTTGGCTTTCATAAGATGATTTTCCCTACATGGAATGTGATTCATTAATGTAAAGATATAGTCAGTGCATGACAAAGTCATCTGTGAGATACTTTTGGCTGCTGCAAAAAAGAAAAAGAAAAATCGAACAAGCACATTTTCTACTCGCAATACATTTGAAAAATTCAAGAAAATTTCACAAATATAAATTTCCAAGTGACAAACATTCATGATAATACTTCCTTAATATCTGAAAAGTATAGATTCCACATGCCAGCTATTCAATAAATGATTGAATATACTTCGGCTGAAAGATTATGACTTTTGTAGCAGAATTTTTAACTAATTTTTTCAAATATTTCTAAATTTCCTTGCTTAATATAGTACCATTTAATATTTATTTCTCTAGTCTCCTGAAAGACTATGGTATCTAAAAGATGGAATATTGGGAAAAATATATTTAGAATTTTTGACCTGGAAAAAAAAGGAAATCAAATTTATCTGATTATGTTACAAATAATGTTGTCAGTATGGTTACTGAATAAACAGATACATTTTGTAGCAGGCAAGAGATACATCAGAGTTGACAGGCCAATATGTTGAAAGGGCTCACTCATGGGTTTACCTTAATGTAGTGAATTATCTACTACTGCCACGTAGTCATATAATACTAAGAATCTGCATGTTGAATGCATTGTGTTAATTTCATTAGCGTTTTAATCTGATGAAAGATAAAAACAGGATGAGGAGATATTCTACTTTAATGCAAAAATTACATGGTAAAAAGTCATTATCTTTGACATCTGTTATCTAGTCTAACCTTCACCTAGGAGTGCCATCTAGTTCACATCTCTTCTATAGTAAAAGAAGCAACCACTCAAGCCACAACAATTGGTCTCTACAGGTAGTCCTTGACTTACAATGTATTAGCCTCATGCTGAACTGCGATGACTGGCTTTTGTGTTTTTTTTTTTTTTTTTTGGTACATCTGATCATTGGTAATACATACTACATATAATGTTGCAGCGCATAATTTGCCTTTGTTATCATTCTCAGATGTTCTCTCCCAGATATTCAATGTTAGGATTGACTGTTCAAAACACTGCTGTATAGCAGGCTATGTATGGCCTGGTCTATAATGAAGTCAGTGTCGGAGTCAGGAGTCCTAATGAATAGAAAGTTGGGCAATGTTCAACTCTAACTACATACGACAATTGAACTGTGCATGCGCCAGACAGCCATTACAACTCTGTATCCATTGTTAGGACACTGATGCCGACATCATTGTAGACTAGTCCAACAGAGTGATCATATTCAGTGTTTTGTACCACCAGAAGCATCCGTTGTTAATTTCATCATTGGAATAAATTTTTATGATTTGTGTATTTTTTATGTGTGTATATATTAAAATATACCTGTAATTTTATATGCAATGTTTCCAACTCTTAAAGACTAATGAAGATTGGATTTATAAAGATAGTAATAATAAAAGGCAATAATAATGAAAACTGAAAAATGAGGTTTTTCAACTCATGTCAGAACCGTCTTACAATGGCGTCGTCAAAACAGAACGTCATCATAATTCAGGAACTACCTGTATTCACCTGGAGCAACAAAGGAAGAAGGAGAGCCAAGGATAGCAGGAGGAAATGAAATGTGTGGCTAATTGCCTCCATGAACAAATGCCTCCTTTGCCACGAGACCAGAAGAAATGAATGGTCCTCAGCTACCATTACTGAATATTTTGATCAATAATTCTATAGAAAAATCCTGACAAAGGGAGAAAATGCAGAACAGAATTTCAAATTCTCATGGAATCCAGACTTTATGGAGCCATGGATGCTGGATGAACCCCTGAGATAATCTTTAAACCTTAAACCAAAAATATCCCCTGAAGTCATCTTAAAACCAAACAACAGTTTAGCTTAACTAGTAAAAAAGGTCAACCGTAAGCACTGTGCTCTCTTAAGATCTATCTGTATGGGATCAAACTGACAACAGCAACTCAAAAGATTAGACAGGAATCTTAGTGGGCAGTGAGTATATATTAATGGGGGAGGAACAACTCAGAAAAAGAGGCTGAGAATGGTTACACACCTTGAAGAATGTAATCAATGTCACTGAACTGTACATGTAGAAACTATTGAATTGGTATATGTTTTGCTGTGTATATTCCAACAACAACAAAATGAATAAAATTTTAAAAAACAAAACAAACAAAAAACTAAGAAGAACCTTTATTTCAGCCATCAAATGAGAATGGTGAGTCAAGATAGCAAGTTCATGATTGTAGATAAAACTTGACTTTTGGCTATATCAGACTCAACAGGGTATCTTCATCAAGAATAATATTTAGGGAAATAGAAGCATATTGTTTTTATCTTAAATTTATGACAGCCGTATAGGGTTGAGTACTGCCCACCCCCCACCCCCCTGAATCCATACCCACCTGGAACCTCAGAACGTCCCCTTATTTGGAAATCGGGCCTTTGCAGATATAATCAAGTTAAAATGAGGTTATACTGGATTAGGGTGGACTCTAATCCAAAAACTGGTGTCCTTATAAGGAGAGCAAATTGTACACAGAGAGTAAAATTCGTACACAGAGATAGGAGAATGCCATGCAAAGACAGAGTTAAAGAAGAGGAAAGCTCAATGAAGATGAAGGCATAAATTGGAGCAATGTGTCTATGAAGGAATGCCAAGGATTCCCAACAACCACAAGAAACTAGGAAGAAGGAAGCCTCCTCCCCTGGAGCCTTCAGAGAGTGTATGGACCTGCCAACACCTTGATTTTAGACGTCTAGCCTCAGAAGCTGTGAGAGAATAAATTTATGTTATTTTAAGTCACCTAGTTTGTAGTAATTTGTTACAAAAGCCCTAAGAAACTAATAGGCAAGCTATATGTAGAAAGAACCCCTGAAATAGAAATAAAAATATAAATTACATTTAAAAAATACAGAGAGAGTAATCTAATCATTTTTTTTCCTTTAAAAGAGTTAAATCCACAGAAATAAAGACCTTGAAATCAGCATAACCAAAAGCAATGACATTTGGCAGGCATAACATTTATTTGCTATTGTACAACCATAATCTCAGGAGTATCAATTACTTACTAGGATGATTTATTTGGGTTAATATTCATATATAATTAGCTGGCTAAAGTCATTTGAGAAAAACCTGAGAAATAATGCAGAAATATTATTATCTCTTCCTATTGACTACATATCATAACAACAAAGTAAAAGTTTAATTATTTAAAAAAATACTAAAATGATGCCATTGTTTTTAAACTGGAAATGTTGTTGTTAGGTGCCCTTGAGTTTGTTCCAACTTACAGTAACCCTACATACAACAGAACGAAATACTGCCTGGTCTTGCACCATCCTCACAATCATTGCTGTTTGAGCCCAATGTTGCAGCCACTGTGTCAACCTATCTTGTTGAAGGTCTTCCTCTTATTTTCTGACCCTCTGCTTTATCAAATTTGATGTCCTTATCCAGGGACTGGTCCCTCTTGATAAAATGTCCAAAGTACGTGAGATGAAGTCTTGCCATTCTCTCTTCTAAGGAGCATTCTGGTTGTACTTCTTCCAAGACAGATTTGCTCATTCTTCTGGAAGTCCATGGTATATTGAATATTCTTTTTTTTTTTTTTGAATTTTTTAAAAAGTTTATTTTGACATAATCATTGTTATTTTGCCTTTCCAATGATATGAAGTTTGAACAGAAGAAAAGCAAGTCTTCTTTAGCCATTTTTTTTTACTGTTGTAATTAAATGAAGTTTACATTTCAAGTTAGTCTCCCATACAAAATTTTTTTTTACATACATTGTTATGAGACCCTAATTGCTCACCCCATTCTGCAACAGCACACTCCTCCTTTCCGACCCTGATTCCCCATGACCATTCAACCAGCTCCTAACCCTCTCTGCCTTCCCATCTCACCTCTGGACAGAAGCTGCCCCTTTGGTCTCTTGTATCTACTTGACTAAGAGGCACACTCTTCACGAGTATCGCTTTATGTCCCACAGTCCAGTCCAATCCCTGTCTGAAGAGTTGGCCTCGGAAATTGTTTTAGTTCTGGGCTGATAGAGTCCAGGGGCCATGCCTTCCAGCGCGCCTCCAGTCTCAGACCATTAAGTCTGGTCTTCTTACTAGAATTTGAGTTCTGCACCCCATCCTTCTACTGCTCCATCAGGGACCCTCTGTTGTGTTCCCTGTCAGGGCGTTCATTGGTGGGAGCCAGGTTCTATCTAGTTCTTCTGGTCTCAGGCTGATGAAGTCTCTGGTTTATGTGGCCCATTCTGTCTCTTGGGCTAATACTTTCCTTGTGTCTTAGGTGTTCTTCATTCTTCTTTACTCCAAGTGGTTGGGACCAATTTATGCATCTTAGATCTGCTTGCAAGCTTTTAAGACCCCAGATGTCCCTCACCGAAGTAGGATGCAGAACATTTTCTTAATAAGCTTTGTTATGTCAATTGACCTAGATGTCCCCTGAAAGCATGGTCCCCAGACCCCCCATCCCTGCTACTCCGTCTCTCAAAGTACTTGATTGTATTCAGGAAACTTCTTAGCTTTGGTTTAGTCCAGTTGTGCTGATTTCCCCTGTAGTGTGCGCTGTCCTTCCCTTCACCTAAGATGATTCTTATCTACTCTCTAGTTAGTGAATAACCCTCACCCTCCCTCCCCACCCCAGTAATCATCAAAGAATGTTTTCTTCTGTGTTTAAATCTTTTCTTGAGTTCTTATAATAGTGGTCTTATACTGTATCTGTCCTTCTGTGACTGACTAAATCCATTCACCATAATAAGTTCCAGCTTCCACCATATTATGTTTCACAGCTTCATCATTGTTCTTTATCGTTGCATAATATTCCATTGTGTGGATACACCATAATTTGTTTATCCATTCGTCCATTGATGGGCACCAAGGTTGCTTCCATCTTTTTGCTATTGTGAACAGTGCTGCAATGAACGTGGGTGTGCATATATCTATTCGTATGACAGCTCTTGTTTCTCTAGGATATAGGTATATTGAATATTCTTCACCAACACCATAATTCAAATACATCAATTATTCTTTTGTCTTCCTTATTCATTGTCCAGCTTTTGCATGCATATGACATGACTGAAAAAACCATGGCTTGGGTCAAGTGCAATTTAGTCCTGAAAGTGACATCTTTGCTTTTTAAAATTCGAAAGAGGTCTTCTGCAGAAGATATGCCCTATGTAATACATCGCTTAATTTCTTGACTGCTGCTTCCATGGGCATTGATTATGGATTCAAGTAAAATGAAATCCTTGACAACTTCAATATTTCTCCATTTGTCATGATGTTGCTTATCGTGAGGATTTTTTTTCTGTGTGTAAGAATTTTTGTATTCTTTATCCATACTGAAGGCTGTAGTCTTGGATCTTCATCAGTAAGTGCTTCAATTACTCTTTATCCATACTTGATTCCATGCTGAAGAATGTAATATTTGATCTTCATCAGTAAGTGTTTTAAGTATTCTTCACTTCAAGCAGGGTTGTGTCACCTGTATATCTCAGGTTGTTAGTGAGTCTTCCTCCAATCCTGATGCTGTGTTCTCCTTCATATAGTCCAGCTTCTCAGATTATTTGCTCAGTATATAGACTGAATAAGCATGGTGCAAAGATACAACCCTGATGCACATCTTTTATGATTTTAAATCATGCAGTATCCCATTGTTCTGGTCAAATGACTGCCTCTTGGTATATGTACAGTTTCTGCATAAGCACAATTAACTGTTTTGGAATTCCCATTCTTTGCAATGTTATCCATAGTTTGTTATGATCCATACAGTCAAATGCCTCTGTGTAGTCAATAAAACACAGGTAAACATCTTTCTGGTATTCTCTGCTTTCAGCAAAGATCTGTCTGACATCAACAATGATATTCCTTGTTCTCTTCTGAATCTGGCTTGAATTTCTGGCAGTTACCTGTCAATGCACTGCTGCAACTATTTTTTAATTATCTTCAGCAAAATTTTACTGGTGTGTGATATTGTTCAATAATTTCTGCATTCTTTCAGATCACCTTTCTTTGGAATGGGCACATATATGGATCTCTTTCAGTCGGCGGGTCGGGTAGCTGTTTCCCAAATTTCTTGGCATAGATGAGTGAGTGTTTCCAGTGTTGCATCCCTTTGTTGAAAAATCTCAACTGGTATTCTGTCAGTTCCTAAAGACTTGTTTTTTGCCAATGCCTCTAGTGCACCTTGGACTTCTTCCTTCAATGCCATTGGTTCTTGAACATATGCTACCTCCTGAAATGGTTGAACGTCCACCAATTCTTTTGGTACAGTGACTCTGTGTATTCATTCTATCTTCTTTTGATGCTTCCTACTTCGTTCAATACTTTGCCCATAGAATCATTCAATGTTGCAACTCAAGGCCTGAATTTTTCCTTCAGTTCTTTCAGCTTGAGAAATGCTGAGCATGTTCTTCCCTTTTGATTTTCTAACTCTAGGTCTTTGCACGTTTCATTATAGTACTTTACACTGTCTTCTTGAGCCATCCTTTGAAATCTTCTGTTCACCTCTTTTACTTTATCATTTCTTCCATTCGTTTTAGCTACTCTACATATAAGAGCAAGTTTCAGAGTCTCTTCCAATATCTGTTTGGTCTTTTCTTTCCTTCCTGTTCTTTTAATGACCTTTTGCTTCTTCATGTACGACGTACTTGATGTTCAACACGTCAAATCTATTCTTGAGATGGTCTCTAAATTCAGGCGGGATATACTCAAGGTTGTACTTTGGGTCCTGCGGACTTGTTCTAAGATTCTTCAGCTTCAACTTGAATCTGCATATGAGCAATTGGTGGTCTGTTCCACAGCTGCCCCTTGGCTTTGTTCTGACTGATGACATAGAGCTTCTCTATCGTCTCTTTCAACAGATGTAGTTGATTTGATTCCTGGATATTCCATTCAGCAAGGTCCACGTGTATAGTCGCTGATGAAAAAAGATATTGCCAATGAATAAGTCACTGGCCTTGCAAAAGTCTATCATGCAATCTCTGGCATCATTTCTACCACCAAGGCCATATTTTACAACTACCGATCCTTCTTTGTTTCCAACTTCTGCATTAAAATCACCAGTAATTATCAATGCATCTTGATTGTATGTCTGATCAATTTCTGACTGCAGAAGTTTGTTAAAAATCTTCTATTTATTCATCTTTGGCCTCAGTGTTTGGTGCGTAAATTTGAATAACTGGTCTTCCTTGTAGCCATATGGATATTATCCTATCACTGACAGCATTGTACTTCAGGATAGATCTTGAAATGTTCTTTTCGACAATGTATGTGGTGCTGTTTCTCTTCAATCTGTCATTCTCAGCGTACTAGACCATATGATTTACCAATTCAAAATGACTAATGCCAGTCCATTTCAGCTCACTAATGCCTAGGATAACAATCTCCAAGCGTTCCATTTCATTTTTTACAACTTCCTATTTTCCTTAATTCATCCTTCATACAATCCATGTTCCAATGGGTATTTGTGGCTGTTTCTTCTCATTTTGAGTCGTGCCACACCAAATGAAGGTTCTGAAAGCTTTACTCCATCCATGTCATTAAGGTCGACTCTATTTTGATGAGGCATCCCTTCCCAAGTTGTATTTTGAGTACCTTCCAACCTGAGGAGCTCATCTTCTGGCACTATATCAGACAATGTTCTGCTGCTATCCATAAGGTATTCACTGGCTAATTTGTTTTGTAAGTAGATCACCAGGTGTTTCTTCCTAATCTGTCTTAATCTGGAAGCTCCTCTAAACCTTCTCCACTATAAGTGACCCTGCTGGTATTTGAAATACCAGTGGCATAGCTTCCAGCATCACGGCAACATGTAAGCCACCACAGTATGACAAACTGACAGACAAGAATGGGAACTGGAAATAGAGTGCAGCCATTTTGCAAGATTCTTTGTAAAATAATACAGAGTTTAATACATAAGGAGGAACTTCAGGAGAAAGCAATGAGTATTTATAATATTGAATTTCTATTTGTATTGGACTTAATAACCTCTTATTTTTTGAGTAAACCTTTATTAGTATAATATAAATTAAATATATACGGTATAAGATATACGATTTAAGAGAGATACAAAGTGGTTTCATCAAAGAAATCAAGAAAGCTAAATTAATCAGACAATTTTTTAATGGTCTGAAAAATAAGACTTTAAAATAGACTTTTCCAATGACTGTTCTAGTAGGTTAGTCATTTTAATTTAAAATTTACAACTTAAAAAAAATCTCCAAAATTATTTCCTACCATGTTAAAGCATTTAGTTAACTTCTCTCCCTTACTATTAAAGATAGAGCAGTATGGTTGCATGGTGATCTGCTGATGAAGGAGGTGGTGCAGCAGAAATTAGCTGCTTCTGAGATAAGATTTTTCATCAGGAATGTATAATCATAGGTGAAAGGACATTTTTATACTGGCATTTGAAGGCATTTACTGTGTTATTTTAAAAGAAGGCTAATTTTAGGTATAATAACACAAATAGATCTTTCTGGCTTTCAAATATTCCTTTAGAATAAACTGATACTAGGTAGAAATCATATTCTTAGTTTTTTTTGTTGTTGTTGTTTGGTTGGTTGATTCATTTTTGCTATTGGTTTCTAGTTAATCTTTTTTTTTTTTTTTAATTCAAAACTAAAGATGTTATAGAAGTTTCCAGTAATGGCAATTATACTAATTACATTCACATTATTGTAGTGTAGGAATCACAGCACATGCACTTCTGCTACAATTTGAAAATATGACTGAATAAAGCCTGGCACTGTATAATACAGCAGTAAGTTTTCAAACTGATTCTCAATTCCACTATTTAATCAAAGAATATTCTTGAAGAACCCAAGGAAATTAGAGCCCCATAATTAACAATTTATATACATACTCATTCAGTTTTTTGGCCAGGCCTCTTCAAATACATGAATGACTGCCAAATATTAAGGCTCTTTGGATTTGGCTATATTCCTGCCATAATGAACTGCCTTCCCCAAAAGTCACACATCACCAGTCTTATTAGGATGATGTTAATATCCAAGGAATTGTTTATCGAGGAAAATTAAAATTATGCTTTTTTATAGTGTAAGACTATCTGGTCTCCAAAAAGCTCTGGACAAAAGTTATAAATAAGTAAAAATAAATGTATCTCATTAAAATTCAGTTTCAAAATGTGAATAAATTAGGAAGAAGAAACCCAAGAGTGTCATCTGTTAAGTGCTTATGGCAAAATTATTGAGCAGCATTTCAGAGTTGTGAGGGGCGTGACCTTTAGAGACAGCCAACCTTGGTTCCAAACCCACCTCTGCACTGACAAGCTTTAGTTAATCTCTTCACCTCAGCCTTCTCCTTTGTAAAATAGGAACAATAAAAGAATAACCATTTTATATGACTTTTGTGAGGAATAAATGAAGTAAGACTTTTAAAGGGCTTAACAAGTTCATGACATTGTAATCAGTCAATTACAATCCTCCATTAGCAGAAATGCAAATTAAAAATAAGTGTGCAAGGGGGCAAGGGTGAGTTTTTGTTTGGGGCACTGAGTTTATGTTAATGGAGGTGGAATGTTTTGATGAGGAGAACAATAATGATGGTACACATGAAAAATGTAATCAATGTCACTGAGTTGTAAATCTGGAAGTTGTGTTGGAGGATGTTTTGGTGTGTGTATCTTCACCACGATAAATAAAAAAGAGAGAGAAAAATTTTCAAAGATTCCACTATGAAGAACAAATCAGCAAAATCCAGGACACTGAAAATTCAAGTCAAATGACCCAGCTTTCTCAACAAATAAATGACATTAAAAAAAAAAAAAAAAAAGAAGTGAAAAGGAAAGGAAAATATTACTGATTAAAAGATACTTAAGGAGCCTGGCAAGATGGCACTCTAGGCAGAAGCACCACGCAGTCCCTCCACAGCAAAGATCCCAAAAACTAAGCCAAACAGAGAATCAACAATCCTGAAACCCTAGAACATCAAATGAAGAGATAAAGAACTCAGCCAAACACCAAACGGAGTGAGAATACTGAAAGAGAATGGAGAGCGAGGAGAGATTCATGCAGAGGTCCCCTACCAGCTAATGCAGAGCGGATCCACCATCTTGGATTCCTATCGGAGACCAGCAAATGGGAGAACGGGACAGCAGCCTTGCGGAGCATCCAGTGGGAGACGGAACAGCCGGTAATTTGCGGTGTGCGCTTTCCCACCCCCCACCCCTCCTCGCCTCGGCTGGGGCTCACCTGCTTCCCGTGGCCAGGGTCCCTGGGCCAGGGGGCGCCGGTGCTTGGATTCCGCGCACCCGGGCCAACGGCTCTCTGGGAGCCATTTGTTGGCTGCTAGCGTTGCTTTTTCTGCCGCCTCCCCCTCCTTTTGTTCAGGTGCCTGGTTCTGAGCGCCATCTTTGCCCTTTCCTGTGGGACTGTGGGGCTGCGTTCGGGTGTGTGGCTGCTTCCAGGTCTGGGCTGCCGCACTGGTGAGATCCCGGGGCCTTTGTTCCTTTGCCCCTCTGCTTCCCGTGGCCACAGTCTCTTGACCCAGGACTGCTGGTTGCTTGGATTCCACGCGCCTGTGCAGGCGGCTCACTGGATGCCGTTTGTTGGCTGCTGGTGTTGCTTTTTCTGCTTCTTTTGGTTTCTCGCTTGCCTCTCGCTGCCTCCCCCTCCTTTTGCTCGGGTGTCTGGTTCCGAGTACCATCTTTGCCCTTTCCTGTGGGGCTGTGGGGCTGCGTTCGGGCGTGTGGCTGCTTCCGGGTCTGGGCTGCCACGCTGGTGAGATCCCAGGGCTTTTGTTCGTTTGCTCCTCTGCTTCCTGTGGCCACAGTCTCTTCACCGGGGTCCGCCAGCTGCTTGGATTCCGCGCACCCGGGCGGGCAGCTCTCTGGATGCCAATTGTTGGCTACTGGTGCTGCCTTTTTTTTTTTTTTTTCTCCTGCTTCTTTTGGTTTCTCGCTTGCCTCTCGCCACCTCCCCCTCCTTTCACTCGGGTGCCTGGCTCCTTGCACCCTCTTTGCTCCTTTCTGAGGGTTCCCAGAGCGCAGGCAATTTGTGATATATGCTTTCCAGTCTCCACCCTTCTTCACTCACACTCGGCCTCCTCTGTTTCCCACGGACACAGTCTCTTCTCCAGAAACACCAGCCCACACTGGTTGGCTCTCTGAGTGCCATTCATTGACTACTGGTGTTGCTTTTTTTTTTTTTTTAATTTTTTTCTTTTTTGATCAGTTTTGTTTTCTTTTTCCTCTTTTTCCCTTTTGTCTTTCTTCATTGCTCAATTTCTCGTCTCTCTATCTCTTCCTTCTCTTTCTGATCCCTGAATACCAGGCGTTGTATGCCTCTGCGCCTTCTGGCCAGGCTGTGCTGTTAAACCTGAGACCAACTTCCCCAGACCTCATAGCTGCATCAGTGGGATCCCTGGGAACTTTGCAGTTCTTTAAGTTTTCTGATTTTTATTTGTTCATTCTTTCCTTTTCTTTCTCTTACCCCTTCTGGTTTTCTCCATCCCATAGTCTCTCATCTGTCCATTCCAACGGCAAGCTCCCCTAGCATTCTTTTATGTTTGTATGTTTTTTGCTCCTGCTCCTCTCTCCTCTCTCCCATATCCAGCTTAGCTTCACACATAACCATCTCCCCGCTGCATCCGGCCTACCTGCACCGTACACTTGACATCACACCACCAAGCTGTGCAGGCACGCCCTATTGGAACCTGCCCAGCACTGACTACCGACCGTCCTGGTGGCTGCAGTGAATGCCACAAACGACCCGTCCCAGTGGCTCCTCTTCAGCTAGACCTGCCCAGCTGTACCACAAGGACAAAACAAAAAAAATCTACAATCAATAAACGAGAGAAATATCTACTGAATGTCCTGAAAGCAGCAAACAATATCAAAACATTTACAAAAACAAGACAAGATGGCTCCAATAGGCGTCCAAATTAAAACACCAGATAACTCTCCTGTGGAAGAAAATGCACTAGAAGTACCTGATAGGGAACTCAGATCACTAATACTCGGAATTTTCCAAGAACTGAGGCAAAAATCTGACAAACATGAGGAAAAAATAGACAAACTGATGGAAAATACAGACAAAAATTGGAAGAATTCAGGAAGATGATGCAGGAACAAAATGCCAAAATAAATTCACAACTAGAAATTATACAAAAACAACAATTAGAAATCCAAAAGATAAACAACAAGATTTCAGAAATGGATGATGTCATAGAAGGGCTGAGAAGTAGATTTGAAACTGTGGAAGACAGGATCAGTGGAACTGAAGACAAACACTTGGATACAACTCTGTTACAGGAAAACTCAGAAAAAAGAACAAAGAAAAATGAAGAGACCCTGAGAGTTATGTGGGACACAATTAAAAGCAAAAACTTATGAGTGATTGGCATCCCAGAACAGGGGGAGAAAACAGAAAACACAGAGAGGATCATTGACGAACTGCTGACAGAAAACTTTCCCAATATCATGAGAGATGAAAACATGGCCATCCAAGAAGCTCAACGAACCCCATATAGAAGAGACCCCAAAAGAAAATCACCAAGACACATCATATTCACACTCGCCAAAACTAAAGACAAACAAAGAATCCTGAGAGCAGCTCATGAAAAACAAGAAGTCACATATAGAGGAGAAACAATAAGACTAAGCTCAGATTATTCAGCAGAAACCATGCAGGCAAGAAGGCAGTGGGATGACATATATAAAATCTTGAAAGAAAAAAATTGTCAGCCAAAAATAATATATCCGGCAAAACTCTCGTTCAAATTTGATGGTGAAATTAGGTCATTTCCAGATAAACAGAAACTAAGGGAATATGTAAAAGTCAAACCAAACTTACAAGAATTATTAAAGGGAGTTCTTCGATCTTAGGACAAACAGCTTCAGCCCTCAGGCAGGACCTAAGACACAGGTTCATACGAACCAGATACCATTCTAGGAAATGAACTATCGCGGACTATCCAAAACCAAAAAAATACAACAGGGAATCAGAGCAATCAATCAAAGGATGACAACAACATCAAAACAATGAAAGAGGGAACAAACGGCATAGGTATAGAACCTTCTAACAGAGAGGAAGGCAAGGCGATACCAAGTAAGGGTAGACTGCTTCAAACTTAGAAAGATGAGGATAAAATTCATGGTAACCACAAACAAAGTTAACAAACCAACTCATAAAAATAAAGACAAAAAACATAAAGTCTCAGCAAAAACAAAACCTACAAAAACAAAAGAAATGAACACAAAATCCACAAACAAAGGTAACTCATCACAAGAGAGTAAGTGAACAAAGAAAACTTAAGCACCACAAAAAAAAGCACTACAAAATGACAGCAACAAACTTCCATCTGTCAATAATTACACTGAATGTAAATGGACTCAATGCACCCATAAAGAGACAGAGAGTGGCAGAATGGATAAGAAAACAGGATCCATCAATATGCTGTCTACAAGAGACACACCTTAGAAACAAAGATGTAAGTTTATTAAAAATCAAAGGTTGGAAAAAAATATATCAAGCTAACAACTACCAAAAAAGAGAAGGAGTGGCAATTCTAATCTCAGATAAAATAGACTTTAAAAGAAAATCTACCATACAAGACAAAGAAGGACACTATATAATGATTGATGCAATGATCCATCATGAAGACATAACCATAATAAACATCTACGCACCCAATGACGGGGCTCCAAAATACATAAAACAAACTCTAACAGCACTGAAAAGAGAAATTGACA
The DNA here is from genome assembly GCA_030035585.1 of Dugong dugon. Taxonomy (NCBI): domain Eukaryota; kingdom Metazoa; phylum Chordata; class Mammalia; order Sirenia; family Dugongidae; genus Dugong; species Dugong dugon. Next base: position 106,090,600 of record CM057466.1, on the reverse strand, counting down.
GTTCCACAATAATAGTAGGAGACTTCAACAAACCACTCTCAGTAAAGGACAGAACAACTAAGAAGAAACTCAGAATAGATACAGAAGACCTAAAGGACACAATCAGCCAGCTGGACCTCATAGAAATATATAGAACAATCCAACCAACCGCTGCAAATACACATTCTTTTCCAACGCACATGGAACGTTCCCCAGAATAGACCACATTTTAGGCCACAGAGCAATCCTCAACAAGATCCAGAACGCTGAGATAATTCACAGTATCTTCTCTGACCACAATACCATCAAGGTAGAAATTAACACTAGAAAGAGCAAGGAAAAAAAATCAACTACATGGAAACTGAATAATAGTCTGCTTACACATCAATGGGTAACAGAAGAAATCAGAGATGGAATTAAAAAATTCCTAGAATCAAATGAAAATGAAAACACATCATACCAAAACCTTTGGGACACAGCAAAGGCAGTCCTCAGAGGACAATTTATAGCAATAGATGCACATTTCAAAAAAGAAGAAAGGGACAAAATCAAAACATTAACTAGAGAACTCAAACAAATAGAAAGAGAACAGCAAAAAAAGCCCACAACCATCGGAAGAAAGGGAATAATAAAGATCAGAGCAGAAATCAATGAAATAGAGAACATAAAAACAATAGAAAGAATCAACAAAACCAAAAGTTGTTTCTTTGAAAGAATCAACAAAATCGACAAACCACTGGCCAGACTGACAAAAGAAAAACAGAAGAGGACACAAATAACCCAAATAAGAAATGAAATGGGGTACATTACAACAGACCCAACTGAAATAAAAAGGATTATAACAGGATATTATGAAAAACTATATTCCAACAAATTTGAAAACCTAGAGGAAATGGATAAATTTCTAGAAACATACGGCCTACCCAAACTACAACAAAGTGATATTGAAAATCTGAACAGACCCATAACAGGAGAAGAGATTGAAAAGGTAATAAAAGAACTCCCAACCAAAAAAAGCCCTGGCCCAAATGGCTTCACTGGAGAATTCTACAAAACATTTACAGAAGAGCTTGTACCAGTTCTACTCAAGCTATTTCAGAGGAAGCAACACTTCCAAATTCATTCTATGAAGCCAGCATAACGCTGATACCAAAACCAGGCAAAGACATCACAAAAAAAGAAAATTACAATCTTAAGTGAGAATAACAGCACAGCTGGAAGAGCGTAGTCAATGTCACTGAACTGTGTATGCAGAAATTTTTGAAACAGTGTATCTTTGGCTATCTGTATTTTCATCAAAAAAAAAAAAAAAAGGTTGAGAATTTAGAGGCTTAATATGTTGTGGGGTTGTTAACCAATGTCATAAAACAACATGTGCACTACTGTTTCATGAGAAACTATTTGTTCTGTAAGTCTTCACCTGAAGTACAATAAAATATTAAAAAAAAATAAAATAAAATTACAGACCAATATCTCTCATGAATATAGATGCAAAAATTCTGAACAAAATTCTAGCCAACAGAATTCAGTATCATATCAAAAAAATAATACACCACGACCAAGTAGGATTCATACCAGGTATGCAAGGATGGTTTAACATTAGAAAATCCATCAATGTAATTCACCACATAAATAAAAGAAAAGAAAAAAATCACATGATCATCTCAACTGACGCAGAAAAGGCATTTGACAAAGTCCAACACCCATTCCTGATAAAAGCTCTCAATAAAATAGGTATAGAAGGGAAATTTCTCAACATAATAAAGGGCATCTATGCAAAACCAACAGCCAACATCATTCTTAATGGAGAGAGGCTGAAAACATTCCCCTTGAAAACATGAACAAGACAAGAATGCCCTTTATCACCACTCCTATTTAACATTGTGCTGGAAGTTCTAGCTAGAGCAATAAGGCAAGAGAAAGAAATAAAGGGCATCCAAATTGGTAATGAAGAAGTTAAACTGTCCCGGTTTGCAGATGATATGATACTGTACATAGAAAACCCTAAAGACTCCACGAGAAATCTACTGGAACTAATAGAAAGATTCAGCAGAGTAGCAGGATACAAGATAAACATTCAAAAATCAGTTGGATTCCTATACACCAGTAAAGAGAATGATGAAAAGGAGATCAGGAAATCAATACCATTTTCAATAGCCCCTAAAAAGATAAAATACTTAGGAATAAATCTGACCAGGGATGTAAAAGACCTATACAAAGAAAACTACAAAACACTACTGCAAGAAACCCAAAGGGATCTACATAAATGGAAAAACATACCATGCTCATGGATTGGCAGACTCAACTTTGGGAAAATGTCGATTCTACCCAAAGCAATTTACAAATACAATGCAATCCCGATCCAAATACCAACAACATTCTTCAAAGAGATGGAAAAACTAATCATTCACTTTATATGGAAAGGGAAGAAGCCCCAGATAAGTAAAGCACTAACTACTGAAGAAGAAGAATAAAGTTGGAGACTCACACTACCTGACTTCAGAACCTACTATACAGCTACAGTTTTCAAAACAGCCTGGTACTGGTACAATGGCAGATACATTGACCAGTGGAGCAGAATTGAGAACCCAGATGTAAATCCATCCCCCTATGGTCACCTGATCTTTGACAAGGGCCCAAAGTCCATCAAATGGGGAAAAGACAGTCTTTTTAACAAATGGTGCTGGCAAAACTGGATATCCATTTGCAAACAAATGAAACAGGACCCATACCTCACACCATATACAAAAACTACTTCAAAATGGATCAAAGACCTGAATATAAAGCCTAAAACTATAAAGTTCATAGAAGAAAAAATAGGACCAACATATCAGGCCTTAATACACAGCATTAACAGGATACAAACCATAACCATCAACGCACAAACCCCAACAGATAAGCTAGATAACTGGGATCTTCTAAAAATCAAACACCTATGCTCTTCAAAAGACTTCACCAAAAGAGTCAAAAGAGAACCTACAGACCGGGAAAAAATTTTTGGACAGTACAAGTCAGACAAAGGTCTAATCTCCATAATCTACAAGAAAATCCAACACCTCTACAACAAAAAGACAAACAATCCTATCAAAAAATTGGCAAAGGAAATGAACAGACACTTCACCAAAGAAGACATTCAAATGGCCAACAGACACATGAGGAAATGCTCGTGATCACTGGCCATTAGAGAAATGCAAATTAAAACCACAATGAGATACCATCTCACCCCGGCATTACTGACACGAATCAAAAATACTGGAAATAACAAATGTTGGAGGGGTTGTGGGGAGATGGGAACTCTTATACACTGCTGGTGGGAATGCAAAATGATACAACCATTTTGGAAAATGATATGGCGTTTCCTTAGAAAGCCAGAAATAGACATACCATTTGATCCAGCAATCCCACTCCTAGGAGTATATTCTAGAGAAATAAGAGTCGTCACTCGAATAGACATATGCACACCTACGTTCATGGCAGCATTGCTCACAATAGCAAAACGATGGAAACAACGTAGGTGCCCATCAACAGATGAATGGATAAACAAACTATGGTACATACACACAATGGAGTACTATTCAACCAGAAAGAACAACAATGAATCTGTGAACCATGTCATAACATGGATGAAACTGGAGGACATTATGCTGAGTGAAATAAGTCAATCACAAAAGGACAAATATTGTATGAGACCTCTATTGTAAAAACCCATGAAAAAGTTCACACACAAAATGTAACAATCTTTGTTGGTCACCAGGGATGGGAGGGGTGGGGGGGGGAAATACTAAACAGGCAATAGATAAGTGCTATCTTGGGTGAAGGGTGAGAGTACACAATACAGGGGAAACTAGCACAAGTTGTACAAGGAAAGGTCATGGAAGCCCCATAGACACATCCAAATTCCCTGAAGGACTGAATTGCTGGGCAGAGGGCTCTGGGGACCATGGTCTCATGGAACATCTAGCTCAATTGGCATAACGCAGTTTATAAAGACAATGTTCTACATTCTACCTTGATGAGTAGTATCTGGGGTCTTAAAAGCCTGTGAGTGGCCATCTAAGATACTCCACTGGTCTCATCCCTTCAGGAGCAAGGGAGAATGAAGAGAACAGGATACAAAGAAAAGATTAGTCTGAAGGACTAACGGTCCACAGCTACCAAGGCCTGCACCGGACTGAGTCCAGTACAGCTAGATGGTGCCCGGCTACCACCTCTGACTCCTGTGACCAGGATCACAACAGAGGGTTCTGGACAGAGCTGGAGAAGGATGTAGAGCATAATTCTAACTCACACACACACAAAAAAAAAGACCGGATTTACTGGCCTAAACAAGACTGGAGAAACCTCGAGAGGATGGCCCCCAGACACCCTTTCAGCTCAGTGGTGAAGTTACCTCCGAGGTTCACTGTTCAGCCTGCGAGTGGACAGCCCCGTAAAACCAAATGAGGCTAACGAGGTACAGGAGTCCAGTGACAAGGGCCAGAAGGCAGAAGGGGACAAGGAAGCTGGTGATAGGGAACCCAAGGTTGAGTAAGGATATTGTTGATGTGTTGTGAGATTGTTAACCATTGTCATAGGGCAACATGTGTAGTAACTGTTAAATGAGAAATTATTTTGTTCTGTAAGCCTTCATCTTAAGTGAGAAAAGCAGCACAACTGGAAGAGTGTAGTCAATGTCACTGAACTGAGCACAGAGAAATTATTGAAATGGTGTATCTTTGGCTATGTGTATTTTCACCAAAAAAAAAAAACGGTTGAGAAGTTAGAGGGTTGACATGTTGTGGGGTTGTTAACCAATATCATAAAACAATATGTGTACTACTGTTTCATGAGAAACTATTTGTTCTGTAAGCCCTCACCTGAAGCACAGTAAAAAAAAAAAAAAATGTTAACGATAGAGTAGAGTTGGTGATTGTAGTTATATTATAGCCATACATACACACATATACATATATATAAAATTTTTAGTAGCCATATTGTGTTCCATACAGTGCACCTGTACTTGGTCTAATAAAACAGGACCAATAAAGTTTGATGGTGTTACCTCAAACTCATTTCAGAGAAACACTCAGATGCTGTTGAGATGGCTGATGTCTGAAAATTTGAAATAAAATCAAATAACAAAATGTCTAGGCCTACTAGCTACCAGGAATTTTTAAGCAGGATAGAAAGGAGAGGGCTTAAATCGCAGCTTAAATTTTATACTGTTTTTAATGCTTACCAGATCAGGCCTCATGCTGTCTTTGCCTCACTAAGGAGAAACTGAAGCTTCCAAGAGTCAAACAGCAGGGACGCCTATAAAAGATACTTTCTTCCTCAGTAAAACCAATGCAAAGGCAGTCTGCTGGAAAACTGGCACTTTTGTAAAGTGGAAAACTCAGCAGAAGGATAGAATTGTTCCATTTAAGGTAGAAAACTCTTCATATGGTCTTTCCATCCATTTGATCAAAACTGAAGTTTTTGGTCCTACAAGACACTGAGGGGTGAAATTACCTTTGAAACACCTGCTGGGTAGAATTTCTTGAGAGAGAAAATGCCTCTGTTAAGCCACATTTTCTGCCCAAACTATTAAGACTTTTGCTTTAATCTAGTAAAAATTGACATGAATTTTCACTACCCTTTGCAGTCACTAAAGTATATGAGCTACTAACTACTAATCATTAGTTGTGATGACTTAAAATATATTTGATTAACATCCAGTATGAGCACAAATTCCTAACCTTCCAGTTGATCTGCTTTGTTTCTCCACCACTTCTGTTACTAGTGACCTTAGAAACCAGAATTATTTCAACTACTCTCTGCCTTACAATAATCTTTTGTGTCCCTCTGTTCAAAATCCACCTGCCCAGAGATTTGACAAGGTTCTAGGACCAATATATGTCTGATTCTGAAATCCACACTCTTTCTTCTGCACCATCTTGCTTCCCAATACACACACTGAGTTCATTTATCTTAGATTGGAATATTTCCAGGTAGTATAAATAAATGGAGCTAGTCAAGACTAGAGAAGCCTGGATGGAAAATACTCACTCAGCACTTTCCACTTTTTCAGAAAAGACGCATTGAGCACCCTCTGCATACTAAGCACTGTACTAGGCAATAACTTTGGGAATCGAGTTGCAAACACAACAGGTGTAGCCTTTGTCATCATATGTACTGCACTCTTGACAAGATGATATGACTCTGGAATCTCTCATACTTTCATGTTTCAAATAAACTTTAACCTTTGGGTCATTTATGAGTTTCGGACAAGCCACTGGCTAAAGAACACTTTCTGACCTGTAAAAATGTCAAAGAATGAGCTAAAAGATTGTATTTTCCTGATCTATTCACATTTGATTTTCCAGATTTTACCCAGGCAATTATTTCTAACTTTCTTATTTAGAAACAAATGTTCTCACTGTAACTTAATATAGCCCTTAAAAAATAATGATGAACACAAATTAAATTTCAATAAGCCCTGGAGGGAAAAATCATTTCAGAAATGAACTGCATCTTGAAACAGATTATAAAAAAGTCAGTGCCACAAAGATACCCATTAAATAATGACGTTTGAGGACAATCATTTATGTAAACCAAGTTTTTAATAATACTACTGGTATTCACTTTTAATATCTACTAACTTCAAAACAATTGAACAGTTATGTCCATTGTAGTTTTTTCTAAAAGAGAATTATATCCTGTTTAACTCCTACCTCCTTTAAAATGAGACCATTTTTATTCATATTAGTAGATACTAAAAAGGAGCCAAGGAAAGAATTGTAATAGGAATTTTAAACTCTTTCTTATTCTGAAGGATCCCTGGTGGCACAGTGGTTAAACCATTTGGCTGCTAAATGAAAGGTCAAAGGTTGGAATCCAACAGTCACTTCGAGGGAGAAAGAAAGATATAGCAAAGTACAGCCTTGAAAACTCTATGGGGCAGTTCCACTCTGTCCTTTAGGGTCACTATGAATGGCAATGGGTTTGGTTATTTTTTGTATTTTTTGGATGTTACTCTAATGGATGTTTTGTATATCACTATAGGTATTTGATCTCATAATTTAATTCATCATTGCTGGTTCCAAGACATAATAGACATTTTAAAAGGAAGAAGCAGTGAATATTGGGACAGTATTTGCATTAGGTAAACTGTGATAAATTTTTTAAAATATATATTTACATCTCCTTTCAGTTACATTTCCAGTTTAAATTCTGAAACTTTTCTAGCCCTTGCATATTTAAAAATAGTCTATATTGTTGTAGCTATTATTATAATATCCAAATTTTTTAAAAATACATAACTAAATATTCCTGCACTAACTTTCTCACTGCATGTTAGCAAAAGCCATCATATACCATCTCGGATTTCTTTGTTTCTAGCCTGTTTGCAACTTTAATAATATTTTGCTAACTTATTATTCCTGTCAGAGAAGACTCTAAGATGAATCCGTAAATGTAATATCGACCAGAATATTTGTCTCGAATGATTTGTTTATAAAAGGCAAAGAACGTGTCAAGAGGTGTTTTATTAATCTTGTCTTTAAAAGAATGTCTCATAGCTTTCTGTATAGATGATACATTACCAGAAATAACTGAATTATTTCGTAAAATTGTGCTTAATCGTTGTGTCTATTGTAATAGTGTTCCCAATTTAACGGTTCATCAGCGAGCTTTCTGGTAGGGGGAGTGGTAATCTGGTATATAAGGAGCCCTGATGGTGCAACATTTAAGCACTCAGCTACTAACTGAAAGGCTGGCGATTCAAACCCACACAGCAGTTCTGCAGGAGAAAGATCTGACAATCTGCTCCCATAAAGATTACAGCCTAGGAAACCCTATGAGGCAGTTCTACTCTGACACTTGGGGCTGCTGTAAGTCAGAATTGACTCAATGGCACCCAGCAACAACGTATAGGTTTATGGACCCATGTGATATCTTCCCAAACATATATTGGTACGGAGTGCTGTATCTTCCTTCCACTTTTTAAAAATTAATACTACTCATCTAAATTAAAAGTCAAACGTAATTATCATAAATATATGATTAAATATGTTATTACCTGGGAACATGGTGACACATAGTAGGTGCTCATAAAACAAGAATAAATAGGTGTTTTTAACTTTATAGACAAGAGAGTGCTTTGTGGCCATTATCATGATGAATAAAAACTGAGGTGAGAAAGGGCCAAACCAAATGGCCTGCCTGGTACTCCATTCTCTGATTTGAGGGTGTGGCAGGTATGACTAGAGAAAGAAAAGTTTTCAAGATGAAGAGATCGGTGAGGGGAGAAAAATGGAGGAGAGCTTCATCAGTTCCTTCCAACTCACCCACCATTCACTTCCAATATGAAATGTGGGTATTCTGATGGGAGTGGCATTTTAATACATGATTCAAGTTTTCTCAGATTAGCTACATTTTGAGCAGAGGGGCAGGGTCTCACTTGGAAGTCATTCATTGTGTCATTATTTAGAGAATAAAGAAGTGAAATGATGCTTGACTAAGGAGACCTTGGATCTGTGGGCCATGGTATGAGAGGTGATGAGATCATTCATATAGAAACAGTCCGGGATACAGGAATGAGAGGAACGTTGTTGGATACCTGCAAAGATGGACTCCCCTTTTGAGTGATGTGGTAATCAGCACAGGCTGCACAATACAATCACACCGTGGTGGGGAGGGTTAAAGAAAAAATGTTGATACCGCCACACCATCCCAGATTGATTTAATCAATCTCTTGGAGTGGAATCTGAGTATTTCTTAATAATCTCTCCAGGTGATTTTAATATGTTAGAGCTGAAAACACTGGGCTGAGATATAGTTCTCTCAGAGAGGCTGCAGGCTGAGACAGGATGAGGAGATTTAAGAGAATAATTACCTTAATTACAGATCAGAAAACTGCAATTATCTGAAAGGATTTGTTCTTGATTTCTCCATGTTTTCCTTCTGAGAGTCTCAGCACAGAGCAGTGGCTCCTTAAGTGTGGTGATGTTCGGCCAGCACCCTCAGCATCACATGGAACTTGTTAGAAATGCAAATTATCAGGACCCACCTCAGACCTGCTAAATCAGCAACTCTGGGGGTGGGGTGCACTAATCTGTGCTTTAACAAGCTCTCCCAATGATTCTGGCAACACACTGAAATTTGAGACTCATTGGCCTAAGTAAGGTGTTTACACAACTCAGACATGCTAAGGGAGATCAAGAGAATACTTTAATTCTTAAGTGCTTGACAAGAGCCTTCAATTGAGGACTAGCATGGGCTAACATAAGGAGCCCTGGTGGCACAGTGATTAATCGCTCGGCTGCTAACTGAAAGGTTGGCAGTTAGAACCCACCAGCTGCTTTGCAGGAGAAAGATGTGGCAGTCTGTTTCTATAAAGATTACAGCCTTGGATACCCTATAGGGGTTCTACTTTGTCCTATAGGATCGTTATGAGTCGGAATTGACGGCAATGGGTTTGGATTTTGGGTTTAGCATGAAGAAGGCAATGGGAGTCAAAGTAAGAGGACAATAGCGGAGACAGTATAGCTCAGAGTCACATGGAGATTGTCCTTCCTATTTGAAAATCTGAGAGCCCAGGATATTGTAATGCTCCACTTTTGTTTACATCTCCAACCAAATCTGGGTATATAAGGTGTACAGGGGGAAAGGAATGGGCAAATAGAAATAGAGAGATCTCATCATGTTTGTTGGAGGGGGAAGCAAGGAAGAGGAGCAGAGAGGCAGAGACCACCCAACAGGGTAAGAAGTTTTAAGACTAATTTTAGGAAAACAGATAGTTCAGCAATTTCCCTCCTAGGAGAATTCTTTGGTTGGTAATGATCCCATCTAAAGCAATATGTGCAGAACAAAACAAAGCACTTCGTGATAGGTAGCTATGGGAGAAAGTAGAACTAATGATAGCCACAGATTCCTTGTCATAGTTAGTAAATTGAAAGCATTCCTCTGGAATCCAAATATTCATTATTATGCATCTATCCCTTGCAAATGCAGACTAACCATGTTCCAGGGCATCATGGAGTCGCATGGGTGACTATTCATGTGTGACACTCTAGATGATATAAAGACAACAAGCTTGATGAATTCAGTTACCAAGGTGGCCTCTAACTCTTTCATTTCTGTTCACAGGGAGGCGACAGGATGCAAATAATGCTTCTCGTTTACTGCTCAGTGCAAACCTGTGTTTGAATATAGGCTCTGCGATTTCATTTTAATTACAGTTTTTTAAACTCTCCAGAACTACTGCCATTTTTTATTTTTCATGATTTCAGGTTTTCTCAAAATCAATGGATTGTAACTCAAAAGTGGCTATTTCTGTCCCATAATGATCCTGGTGTTCAGGTCCTTTGGCTCTTCTGTTTTTGAGTAGCAGCAGGCAGATCACTATCTTCTATATCCCGCCCCCCGCCTTTTTTTTTAGCCTTTTTTTTTCTGTCACAACTGAGATTTTCCCCAGTTAACAATCTCTAACTAAACTGTTCTAAAAATAAGAGAGGAAGAAAATATTTCAAAAATCTCCATTTTTCTCAATTTCCTCTGCTTAATTATGTTTGGGAGAAAATATTCTCCTTGTGCATTCCAGTCTATTATGCTCATGGTTCTTTGGGCTTCTTGGGGTCTAGTAATTCACCCTTTTGTCTATGGCTTGCTTTTTTGTTTGTTTGGATTTGTTTGTTTTTTAAGTAATAAGGTCCCTCAAGGTACACCATCATTCAAGGTCTTGCCAAAATTGAACTAAATCTATATAAGCTCATAGCACTGTGGCAGTGATGACCTGGTTATAGAAGAGGAACACACAAATGTATGCAGAATTCACCACAAGAAGTATTGAAGCTATTATCTTACTTGGAACCAGACATCTCCAACAAAGTGAAATATCTCAACACCAACTTCAGTGGAGCAACCATATAATCAATCACCTCATCTTCACATCTACAAATACTAGGAGATATGTCATAGCCAACAAAGGGCTTAAAGAAGAGGGAAGAGTCCTTTGATACTAAATTGCAGCAGAGTTGAACTTCATACTTTATACCTCTAGAAGAATAACAGGACTTCAGGGGAACAGATTTCTGTATACTGAATCTCCTCAAATCCCATAAGAATCACTATTATAACAACATGAATGCTTTTTCTAGACACTGAACTACTGCTTCCAAATTTTTTTTTAAATAATTAAGCTCTCAACTATACTAGGTGGAGTTTATAAAGAAATGTTTTTCAGCTCAACATGGGTAAAAATAGATAAGAAATAAGAAAGCAATACTTATCTGTCTTAGGTACAAAAAACTAAAAACCAAACCCGCTGCCATCGAGTCGATTCTGACCCACAGCAATTCTATAGGACAGAGAAGAACTGCCCCACAGGGTCTCCAAGGAGCAGCTGGTGGATGTGAACTGTCAACTTTTGGTTACCAGCCGGAGCTCTTAATCACTGAGCCAAGCTCGAATTCTTATTGAATTTTAGAAATGTGGTCAACATGGGAAAATTCAATTTCTATTCTACTATAATTTTCCTTCCAAATATTTACATGTATACTAATTACCTAACCTAGCTTCACTGTCAATTTCGATATATGAAGTGATAGTAATTAGTAGCTGGAGGAAATTATTTACTGTCAGTTATAAGTAATATCATATCATGAAATACTTCTCTCCAAAATAGATATAAGTGATAAAATGATTATATTTTAGGGAATATTTTTTTAAAATTTTTTCCCATACAAAAATTTATACATACTTTGTTATGTGACCCTAATTGCTCTCCCCATTCTGTGACAGCACACTCCTCCTTTCCACCCGATTCCCCATGTTCATTCAACCAGCTCCTAACCCTCTCTGTCTTCCCGTCTCACTTAGGGAATACTTCTGCCAAAAACAGATATGAAAAAAAAAAAATCCACACATACTTCCCAGGTACTATTAACCACACTTGTATATGTGGCTGTGTTGCCTTTTCCCCTCTTTGTATTTCATGCGCAAAGCAGAATTGATAGCTCCAAGTCAAATATCAGAAGACCTAACAATGATTAACAAAATTAGAGATCAATTCCCTAGTTTTTCTTGAAACAAAGGGATTAATTTTTTGCTTAAATTTTATTTTTCATTGAAAACTTTTTTTTTTTTTGGTGAAGGATAGGTATGTGCTATCAATACTGGATTTGTTCTGAATGCAAGTTATTGAAAACCCAAGTCAAATTGTCACTGCAAATCCCCGCAGGGGCATCCTAACCCCTACACTCAGTGATGTCTCCTGGCCAGGTCCCTTCCAGCCTTCAGCTCTGCTGGTTCCCATTTAGCTTCAGGTGATGGTAAAATAACTGTAACAGCTCCAAATCTGTATTTTCCCAAGTTTAATTCCAACAGACAACAAAAAGTATCTTTCCCAAAAGTCTAAGCATTGTTACATTTTATTGTCTCTGATATGATCACTTCCTCATCCTAGTATTTGTGGCCAGAAAGTTAAGTGCTTAGATTAGCCAGAAGAGAATCACCTACCCAATGCTGAAGGTAGAGGTGATGTCAACTGTAACCACAGGACATGGCCTGAAATTTGGGGGTGGAGTTGATCCTAGTCTGTGTTAAGTAAAGCCAAGGGAATAGATGCTAAAGGTCCCAAAACAAGCATCCACCAAGCTTTATAAAGCGAAATGGGTGTTGACTCTCCAAAAATATTTTTAATTTTATAAGTTTTTCTTTGATAGAAATTTTTATATAGGTTTTATATCTCCTGATCTTGGACCAACAAATTATTCTAATAAAAAAGGGAATTTTCCCCATAGTTTTTATCATCTTGGATTAATGAATATTTAGCCTATCACACTGGCCTACTCACCTTATGTATATGTGGTTGTGCATGTTTGTACGTGTAAAGGGAGGGACAATGTGTCATATATATGTATGTATGTGTCTTTCTATAGAATGCACATGACAAATAAAAATGACTGAGTATATTTCTTTCTACTTAAAAGTGAGACTTATTTTCAAGTTGTAGCCCAATTTAAAAAAAAAAAAGCTCTTTGTATTGCTATGGAGAGGTAGAGAACACCGATTACAAAATAGAATATTTGGAACATAAAGCAACAAAGACACAAAGCAAAACATAGCCATTCTTAGGTAAATATGTAATCAGTAAACATTCTGCAGAGTATGTCCAGAGAAAATATACAAAATAATGACTTGCCGAGTTCCGGCAAAATGGCGCTCTAGGCAGAAGCACCACACCGTCCCTCCACAGCAAAGATCCGAAAAACTAAGCCAAACAGAGAATACAACAATCCTGAAACCCTAAAACATCAAATGAAGAGATAAAGAACTCAGCCAAGCACCAAATGCAGTGAGAAAACTGACAGAGAATGCAGAGCAAGGAGAGATTCATGCAGAGGTCCCCTACCAGCTAACGCAGCGCGGATACACCATCTTGGACTCTATTGGAGACCAGCAAATGGGGGTACAAGAAAGCAGCCTCACGGAGCATCCAGCGGGAGACAAAACAACCGGAAATTTGCGGTGTGCGCTTTCCCACCCCCCACACCTCTTTGCCCCGGCTCGGCCTCCTCTGCTTCCCGCGGCCACGGTCTCTTGACCAGGAAACGCCGGCTGCTTGGATTCCACACACCCAAGCAGGCGTCTCTCTGGGTGCCATTTGTTGGCTGCTAGTGTTGCTTTTTTTTTTCTGCTTCTTTTGATTTCTCACTTGCCTCTCGCCACCTCCCCCTCCTTTCACTCGAGTGCCTGGCTCCGTGCGCCATCTTTGCTCCTTCCTGAGGGGCTCCAGAGCACCGGCAATTTGTGATATACACTTTCCCACTCTCTACCCTTCTTCACCCACACGTGGCCTCCTCTGCTGCCCGCGGACATAGTCTCTTATCCATAAACACCAGCCCACACTAGCTGGCTCTCTAAGTGCCATTTGTTGGCTGCTGGTGTTGCTTTTTCTTTTTTCTTTCTGCTTCTAATTTCTTGCTTGCCTCATGCCACCTCCTGCTCCTTTTACTCGAGTGCCTGACTCCATGCACCATCTTTGCTTCTTCCTGAGGGGCTGTGGAGCTCCATTTGAGTGTGGAGGTGCTTCCCGGTCGGGGCTACCGCGCTGGTGGGATCCTGGAGCTTTTGTTCGTTTGTTCGTTTTGAATTGTTTGTTTGTTTTCTTTCCCTTTTCTTGAGTTGGGAGCCCTTTCTGGCCAGGTGGAGCTGCGTGGCAAGGAACTCCCCTTCAGCTTGCACAGAGGTGCAGAGGGACCCCTGAGGACATTTCTTTTTTCCTTGTTTTTTTTTTTTTTCTGTTTTTTTGGGGGGCCTTTCTTGTTCTTTTTTTTTTTTTTTAAATTGTTTTGTTTTCTTATCCCTCTTTTTCCCTTTTTGTCTTTCTTCATTGCTCAGTTTCTCATCTCTCTATATCTTCCTTCTCTTTCTGATCCCTGAATACCAGGCGTTGTATACCTCTACGCCTTCTAGCCAGGCTGTACTGCAACACCTAAGAGGGACTTCCCCAGACCTCATAGCTGCATTGGTGGGATCCCTGGGAAGTTTGCGGTTCTTTAACCTTTCTGATTTTTATTTATTCATTCTTTTCTTTTCTTCCTCTTCCCCTTTCTGTTTTTCTCCATTTCATCATCTCTCATCTCTCCATTCCAACGGCAAGCTCCCCTAGCATTCTTTTTTGTTTGTTTGTATGGTTTTGGCTCCTGTTCCTCTCTCCTCTCTCCCATATCAACCTTAGCTCCACACAACAATCTCCCCACTGCATCCTGCCTACCTGCACCGTGCACTTGACATCACTCCACCAAGCAGCACAGGCACGGCCTACTGGAACCTACCCTGCACTGATTACCGACCCGCTCTGGTGGCTGTAGTAAGTGCCACAAACCACCCGTCCCAGTAACTCCTCTTCAGCTAGACCGGCCCTGCCATACCATATCTGAGTGACTGACCCTGCCACTTGGAGAAGGAGGTGAAAAGTATTGAGCGCACAGATGACCAAGCAACAAAGAACACACAGTCCGCCTGCTCAGACATAGTCAAATTCTTTTTTTAAAAAAGGGATGAAACAAACAAATTGACAATCAATAAACAAGAAAAATAACTACTTAATACCCTGAAAACAGCAGACAATATCAAAACATTTACAAAAACAGGACAGGATGGTTCCAGTGGGCATCCAAAATAAAACACCAGATGACTCTCCTCTGGAAGAAAATGCACTAGAACTACCAAATACGGAATTCAAATCTCTAATACTCAGAATTCTCCAAGAACTGACGCAAAAAGCTGACAAACATGAGGAAAAAATAGACAAATTCATGGAAAATACACACAAAAATTTCGAAGAATTCAGGAACATAAAGCAGGAAAAAAATGCCAAAATAAATTCACAACTAGAAATTATACAAAAACAACAATTAGAAATCCAAAGATAAACAACAAGATTTCAGAAATGGGTGATGTCATAGAAGGGCTGAGAAGCAGATTTGAAATGGTGAAAGACAGGATCAGTGGAATTGAAGACAAACACTTGGTTACAACTCTGTTTCAGGAAAACTCAGGAAAAAGAACAAAGCAAAATGAAGAGACCCTGAGAGTTATGTGGGACACAATCAAAAGCAAATGTTTACGAGT
This sequence comes from Dugong dugon, assembly GCA_030035585.1. NCBI lineage: Eukaryota > Metazoa > Chordata > Mammalia > Sirenia > Dugongidae > Dugong > Dugong dugon. The sequence goes on along the minus strand of CM057466.1, from coordinate 106,075,024 downwards.
GATTGGAATTCGAGAACACGGGGAGAAAACAGAAAACACAGAGAGGATCATTGACGAACTGCTGACAGAAAACTTCCCCAATATCATGAAAGATGAAAAGCTGGACATCAAAGAAGCTCAACGAACCCCATATAGAAGAGATCCCAAAAGAAAATCACCAAGGCGTATCATATTCACACTCGCCAAAACCAAAGACAAAGAATCCTGAGAGCAGCTCGTGAAAAACAAGAAGTCACATACAGAGGAGAAACAATAAGACTAAGCTCAGATTATTAGGCAGAAACCATGCAGGCAAGAAGGCAATGGGATGACATATATACATCTTGAAAGAAAAAAATTGTCAGCCAAGAATAATATATCCTGCAAAACTCTCGTTCAAATTTGATGGTGAAATTAGGTCATTTCCAGATAAACAGAAACTAAGGGAATATGTAAAAGTCAAACCAAACTTACAAGAATTATTAAAGGGAGTTCTTTGATCTGAGGACAAACAGCTTCAGCCCACAGGCAGAACCTAGGACGCAGGATCGTACGAACCAGATACCAATCTAAGAAATGAACTCTCAAGGACTATCCAAAATCAAAAGAAATACAAAAGGGAATCAGAGCAGTCAATCGATGGATGACAACAACATCAAAACAATGAAAGAGGGAATAAACGGCATAGGTATAGAACCTTCTAATGAAAAGGAAGGCAAGGCAATACCAAGTAATGGTAGACTGCTTCAAACTTAGAAAGATAAGGGTAAAATTCACAGTAACCACAAAGAAAGTTAACAAACATACTCATAAAAATAAAGACAAAAAACAAAAAGTCTCAGCAAAAACAAAACCTACAAAAACAAAAGAAATGAACACAAAATCCACAAACAAAAGTAACTCAGCACAAGAGAGTAAGAAGAACAAAGAAAACTTCAGCAGCACAAAAAAAAGCACTACAAAATGACAGCAACAAACTTCCATCTGTCAATAATTACACTGAATGTAAATGGACTCAATGCACCCATAAAGAGACGGAGAGTGGCAGAATGGATAAGAAAACAGGATCCATCAATATGCTGTCTACAAGAGACACACCTTAGAAACAAAGATGTGAACTTATTAAAAATCAAAGGTTGGAAAAAAATATATCAAGCTAACAACTACCAAAAAAGAGAAGGAGTGGCAATTCTAATCTCAGATAAAATAGACTTTAAAACAAAAGCTACCATACAAGACAAAGAAGGACACTATATAATGATTGAGGCGATGATCCATCATGAAGACATAACCATAATAAACATCTACACACCCAGTGACAGGGCTCCAAAATACATTAAAAAAACTCTAACAGCACTGAAAAGAGAAATTGACAGTTCCACAATAATAGTAGGAGACTTCAACACACCACTCTCAGTAAAGGACAGAACAACTAAGAAGAAACTCAGCAAAGATACAGAAGACCTAAAGGACACAATCAGCCAACTGGACCTCATAGACATATATAGAACAATCCATCCTACCGTTGCAAAGTACACATTCTTTTCCAATGTACATGGAACGTTCTCCAGAATAGACCACATCTTAGGCCACAGAGCAATCCTCAACAAGATCCAAAACGTCGAGATAATTCAAAGTATCTTCTCTGACCACAATGCCATCAAAGTAGAAATTAACACTAGAAAGAGCAAGGAAAAAAAATCAACTACATGGAAACTGAATAATACCCTGCTTACATATCAGTGGGTAATAGAAGAAATCAGAGATGGAATCAAAAAATTCCTAGAATCAAATGAGAATGAAAACACACCATACCAAAACCTTTGGGACACAGCAAAGGCAGTCCTCAGAGGACAATTTATAGCAATAGATGCACATATCAAAAAGAAGAAAGGAACAAAATCAAAACGTTAACTACAGAACTCAAACAAATAGAAAGAGAACAGCAAAAAAAGCCCACAACCACTGGAAGAAAGGAAATAGTAAAGATCAGAGCAGAAGTAAACGAAATAGAGAACAGAAAAATAAGACAAAGAATCAACAAAACCAAAAGTTGGTTATTTGAAAGAATCAACAAAATTGACAAACCACTGGCCAGACTGACAAAAGAAAAACAGGAGAAGACACAAATAACCCAAATAAGAAATGAAATGGGGGATATTACAACAAACCCAACTGAAATAAAAAGGATTATAACAGAATATTATGAAAAACTATACTCCAACAAATTTGAAAACTTGGAGTAAATGAATGAATTTCTAGAAACACATGGCCTACCCAAACTACAACAAAGTGATGTTGAAAATCTGAACAGTACCATACCAAGAGAAGAGATTGAAAAGGTAATGAAAAAAACTCCCAACCAAAAAAAGCCCTGGCCCAGATGGCTTCACTGGAGAATTCTACAAAACATTTACAGAGCTTGTACTAGTACTCCTCAAGCTATTTCAGAGCACAGAAGAGGAAGCAACACTTCCAAATTCATTCTATGAAGCCAGCATAACGCTGATACCAAAAACCAGGCAAAGACGTCACAAAAAAAGAAAATTACAGACCAATATCACTCTTGAATATAGATGCAAAAATTCTGAACAAAGTGCTAGCCAATGGAATTCAGCATCATATCAAAAAAATAATACACCACGACCAAGTAGGATTCATACCAGGTATGGAAGGATGGTTCAACATTAGATAATCAATCAACGTAATCCACCACATAAATAAAAGGAAAGAAAAGAATCACATGATCATCTCAACTGACACAGAAAGGGCATTTGACAAAGTCCAACACCCATTCCTGATCAAAACTCTCCATCAAATAGGTATAGAAGGGAAATTTCTCAACATAATAAAGGGCATCTATGCAAAAGCAACGGCCAACATCATTCTTAATGAAGAGAGGCTGAAAACATTCCCCTTGAAAACAGAAACAAGACAAGGATGCCCTTTATCACCACTCTTATTTAACACTGTGCTGGAAGTTCTAGCTAGAGCAATAAGGCAAGAAAAAGAAATGAAGGCATACAAACTGGTAATGAAGAAGTTAAACTGTCCCGGTTTGCAGATGATATGATACTATACATAGAAAACCCTAAAGACTCCATGAGAAATCTACTGGAACTAATAGAAAGATTCAGCACAGTAGCAGGATACAAGATAAACATTCAAAAATCAGTTGGATTCCTATACACCACTAAGGAGAACGATGAAAAGGAGATCAGGAAAACAATACCATTTTCAATAGCCCCTAAAAAGATAAAATACTTAGGAATAAATCTGACCAGGGATGTAAAAGACCTATACAAAGAAAACTACAAAACACTACTGCAAGAAACCCAAAGGGATCTACATAAATGGAAAAACATACGATGCTCATGGATAGGCAGACTCAACTTGGGGAAAATGTCGATTCTACCCAAAGCAATTTACAAATACAACGCAATCCCGATCCAAATACCAACAACATTCTTCAAAGAGATGGAAAAACTAATCATTCACTTTATATGGAAAGGGAAGAAGCCCCAGATAAGTAAAGCACTAACTACTGAAGAAGAAGAATAAAGTTGGAGACTCACACTACCTGACTTCAGAACCTACTATACAGCTACAGTTTTCAAAACAGCCTGGTACTGGTACAATGGCAGATACATTGACCAGTGGAGCAGAATTGAGAACCCAGATGTAAATCCATCCCCCTATGGTCACCTGATCTTTGACAAGGGCCCAAAGTCCATCAAATGGGGAAAAGACAGTCTTTTTAACAAATGGTGCTGGCAAAACTGGATATCCATTTGCAAACAAATGAAACAGGACCCATACCTCACACCATATACAAAAACTACTTCAAAATGGATCAAAGACCTGAATAAAGCCTAAAACTATAAAGTTCATAGAAGAAAAAATAGGACCAACACTTCAGGCCTTAATACACAGCATTAACAGGATACAAACCATAACCATCAACGCACAAACCCCAACAGATAAGCTAGATAACTGGGATCTTCTAAAAATCAAACACCTATGCTCTTCAAAAGACTTCACCAAAAGAGTCAAAATAGAACCTACAGACTGGGAAAAAATTTTTGGACAGTACAAGTCAGACAAAGGTCTAATCTCCATAATCTACAAGAAAATCCAACACCTCTACAACAAAAAGACAAATAATCCTATTAAAAAATGGGCAAAGGAAATGAACAGACACTTCACCAGAGAAGACATTCAAATGGCCAACAGACACATGAGGAAATGCTCACAATCACTAGCCATTAGAGAAATGCAAACTAAAACCACAATGAGATACCATCTCACCCCGGCATTACTGGCACGAATCAAAAACACTGGAAATAACAAATGTTGGAGGGGCTGCGGAGAGATCGGAACTCTTATGCACTGCTGGTGGGAATGCAAAATGATACAACCATTTTGGAAAATGATATGGCGCTTCCTCAGAAAGCTAGAAATAGACATACCATTCGATCTAGCAATCCCACTCTAGGAATATATCCTAGAGAAATAAGAGTTGTCACTCGAATAGACATATGCACACCTATGTTCATGGCAGCATTGTTCACAATAGCAAAACGATGGAAACAACGTAGATGCCCATCAACAGATGAATGGATACACAAACTATGGTACATACACACAATGGAGTACTATGCAACGAGAAAGAACAACAATGAATCTGTGAACCATCTCCTAACATGGATGAAACTGGAGGACATTATGCTGAGTGAAATAAGTCAATCACAAAAGGACAAATATTGTATGAGACCTCTATTGTAAAAACCCATGAAAAAGTTCACACACAAAATGTAACAATCTTTGTTGGTCACCAGGAATGGGAGGGGTGGGGGGGAAATACTAAATAGGCAATAGATAAGTGGTATCTTGGGTGAAGGGTGAGACAGTACACAATACAGGGGAAACTGGCACAACTTGTACAAGGAAAGGTCATGGAAGCCCCATAGACACATCCAAACTCCCTGAGGGACTGAATTGCTGGACAGAGGGCTGTGGGGACCATGTTCTCGGGGAACATCTAGCTCAATTGGCATGACACAGCTTATAAAGACAATGCGCTACATTCTACCTTGGTGAGTAGTGCCTGGGGTCCTAAAAGCCTGTGAGCGGCCATCTAAGATACTCCACTGGTCTCATCCCTTCAGGAGCAAGGGAGAATGAAGAGAACAGGATACAAGGAAACGATTAGTTTGAAGGACTAATTGTCCACAGCTACCAAGGCCTCTACCTGAGTCCAGTACAGCTGGATGGTGCCCGGCTACCACCACTGATTCCTCTGACCAGGATCACAACAGAGGGTTCTGGACAGAGCTTTAGAAGGATGTAGAGCATAATTCTAACTCACACACACACAAAAAAAAAGACCGGATTTACTGGCCTAAACAAGACTGGAGAAACCTCGAGAGGATGGCCCCCAGACACCCTTTCAGCTCAGTGGTGAAGTTACGTCCGAGGTTCACTGTTCAGCCTGCGAGTGGACAGCCCCGTAAAACCAAATGAGGCTAACGAGGTACAGGAGTCCAGTGACAAGGGCCAGAAGGCAGAAGGGGACAAGGAAGCTGGTGATAGGGAACCCAAGGTTGAGTAAGGATATTGTTGATGTGTTGTGAGATTGTTAACCATTGTCATAGGGCAACATGTGTAGTAACTGTTAAATGAGAAACTATTTTGTTCTGTAAGCCTTCATCTTGAGTAAAAATAATAACAGCACAATTCGAAGAGTGTAGTCAATGTCACTGAACTGAGTATGTGGAAATTTTTGAAACGGTGTATCTTTGGCTATGTGTAGTTTCACCAAAAAAAAAAAAAAAAAAAAAAGGTTGAGTAGTTAGAGGGTTAATATGTTGTTGGATTGTTAACTAATGTCATAAAACAACATGTGTACTACTGTTTCATGAGAAACTGTTCTGTAAGCCTTCACCTGAAGTACAATAAAATATAAAAGAAAAAAGAAAATAATGATTTGCCATAGGCTTAATGATGGAAGAAACTGAGCTATATCATTAGCATACCCTGTGAATAATTTGAATCCATGGATAAAGGCCTTAAAACAAGATGCAAAGGTACTTTAAGCCCAGTACAAATAAATTTAAACAAAGAGGAGCAACAGGATCTAAGTAGAAAGCTACTAGCCTGGATCATAACATGACAATTCCCTTAGCTACCATGAGCTAAGTATAACCACCAGATTGTTAACAAGGAGTAGTCTGAAGATTAATTCAGGAGCTTGCGTGGCTCCTACTTTGGGTCTTCGCCACCATTTCCAGAGCCCATGAAACTTTGCTGAGCATGGATTCTCCTCAGGCTCACCAGTAATCATCAATCCTTCCTGGAAATTCTATCTCCAAAGACCCAGGGTACTCTGAGGTAGTAGACACACAGATTGTAAAGCACCACAACCTCAGTTTTCATCCAAGTATCTCTCCCTCAAAGCCACCCCTCCCCAACCTGACACACTCTTAATAATCTCACAAAAGAAAACAGGTGGTTTTCAAAAAACTTTTTTTTCACCAAAGAGGTACAAATGTTACCAGAAGCAAAGGAGTACAATGGGAGTTGCAACACAATTCTGCCATACCTGGAGCCCTGAGTCCAGACAAAATCATTATTTCAAAATCCCAGTCTAGTTATGTCAACTCCTGCTACCATGCTCAGACTTGGTCTGTCTCTCTAGCCTGAAAGAGGTCCCTTCAGGACGTGGGGCTCCCTCCAGCCACAGGGAGTCCCTTGTACTAATTCACTCTGTATGTAGTGCTCTTGTATAATTTTTTCCAGAAAACGATTTCCTCTCAGCTTCTGATCTCATTCTGCATTGTCATTTGCCAGAAGGAAGACATGGCATGACTCCACTCATCTGTAGCATTAACAGAGTCGCAGTTACAGATTTACTTGATGATTTTATTTGTTTCAGTCTTCTCCACTTGACTATAATCCTCATGAGGACAGCTACGGGGTCTGTCTTGCCAAGCTGGCATCCCCTACCTACTCCTTCTGTGTCTGAAACATGCAGTAGATAAGCTATCTCAACATGTATTCCAGCTGCCTCCTAGTTTTCCCTCTTGGAATGCTAAATCTACATTTTCCTGACTCTCTTACAGCTAGCTAGCACTCCAGATGTGATTTAGATGCTGGGAGAAAGATCTGCTTAAGCAAGGCCTGGATTAGGGGCTGTTGAGGAATGGGGGAGTTGTAGAGCTGGCAGGTCCAGTTCTCTTGGTGGCTCCAACCACCAGATTATGGTAGCTCAGGTGGAGTGATCATGGAGCCAGCAGCAGGAGCAGTGGCATCCTGACCCCATGTCTTCCTGATACTGTCACAGAAGGAACCCATCCTCAGTTAGGCCTGCTTGGTGATAAGCTACTAGGAGTTATTTCAGCATGGCCAATTTACAGCCTGTGTCTCCAATATTTTCAAAGCCTATACTTTATTCTCTTACATGCTTTCATGCTGTATTTACATTCTGTTATCTACAAATTCATTTAATTGTTGAATAACTGAACAAATGAAAGAACAGATTCTCTTTGACTTTACATGGAATTTCTTATGCCTATAACAGACAAATGTGGTAACTTGTACCTTGTATAAAATTATGCCTTAATATGGTTTATCTGTTCTTTGTGAGCTATATGAAATAAACAATGAGATGAACTGCAGCATTCGAAAGTTCATACTGTCTACATCATAGAAAAAACTAAAAATCCTTTTACCTCATTTAAAAAATATTCATTTATACTCCCGTTACAACTGTTAAAACCAAAAAAGTGACTGAAATTGATTTTTCTTTAAAATGGATTACATGCTAGTAAGCAAAAAGTGGATAAGACAAATTTAATAAGATCATTTTAGTTCTTCATATGGTACAAGTTTGACTAATAAGCAGTGACTCATTCAAATATAAAGACTAGAAAACATTACAACTCAACTCTGGAGAGGATTCATTTTCATTGAAAAATTGTAAATCCAAATTTCCTTTCTTTTTTCCTTTATTGTCTATATAGGGAGACGGCACAGTACTACTTAGGAGATGCTCATTTTTACGGCTGAAAAACACGCCAGCTACATTCACCCAAATTGTGCCAAATAAACAGTTTCTTTGGGGGAGATTGACTTAATTCTACCTGGTGTTAAGGTAAGATAATTAATTTTAACACACTTAAGGTAGAATTAGTCCCTGTAATATAGACTCAGCCAGCTAATTATTTCTCCACATGCTACTGCTCCCCTGCCCCTGGCTCACCTTGGCTTTACAGATCACACGTGTTACTGCTCTCGCTCCGAGGTGCCAAGGACACTGGCACCACAACAGCTACCGACCTGCCTCCAATGCAAAGAGAACCATTAGTGCACTAGATTGGAAAAAATATTTCAGATGTGATATTTGTTTGACTGTAACTGGGGGGAGCAGGAAACAGCCTTGAAAATATATAATTTGAAATGACCATAAACAAAAAGTATGTATGCCACTCACTGTCCTCCTTAAAGTTTTATACACCACCCCCCGAAAAAAAACAAAAACACACACACACACACACATACACACTTCAATCATGTCAAATCAGAAAGAACCTAATCATTTACAATTATTGCAAATGAGTATCATAGCGTATTTTGGGAACACTGGTGTTGATTGGTGGTTTTCCAAATTTTCATGCACATAAACATCACCTAGGTACCTGTTTTTAAAAATATATATTCCTAGGACCCAAGTTACACATCTACTAATTCAGAATCTTTATGTTCAGAAAGCACCCAACCTGGTACTAACAGGATTATGAGCCAACATTAAGAAACACGGATCTAGGAGATAAGAACATTTACTCAAAGCACACTGACTCTATTTTTAAATTCCCTTTCTTCACTTGTAAATGCAACAAAGCACATATAGAACAACATGATTTTAGAATATCAAAAGGAACTGAATGTGACACATGAAACATGAATGTGATTTGTAACTATTCTTTTGTTATTGACTGCCGATTTACTTTGTGTTAAAATAGAACCATTGTCAAATAAAGAAAAAAGAAATATGTGATGGAAAATTAAATCAAAATTATTCAAAAAGATAAAGAGATGATTCTTGTTAGTTACTGGTGTATTGATGCTTCTTTTCTTCTGTTTTCCTAGAATTTAGAGAGAATTTGAAAGGTTGCCAAATGCTGTAGGGATTTAAATACCATAAAATTAAGCATAATAAAATGATGGAGAAACATAAAGTAATGGCCAGGAGCAGAGAAAAATGAAATGAGAAATCTCTCAATTATGTCAACAGCCATATTAAATTTAACTGTGTGAATTAAAAAGAAATAAATTCAGCAAGTGGAAAGCATACACTAAGCTTTATTAGGAGCCAACAACCATTTTAGTGAAAATAAACGGAAATTCCAAAGAAATATTACTTTTTCCTCATGAAACCAAATTAGTGCCATTTACTTAAACCCAGTAACTATACTTTGGAAAAAATAATAGAGTCATGGAATTTGGGTGCTAAAGGGATCTCAGTTATTTAGTCCAAACTCTTCTTTTAAAAATTTGCAAACTTAAGCACAAATAGTATTATTTGGCCAAAATCACTCAAGTACAGGTAGTCCCCGATTTACAACACAATCGAGTTACGAGGAACTACACTTAACAATCGTCCTTTTTTTAAAAAATTGTTTTGTATATATCTTATCATTAGTAATATGCACTACATTCAGTGTTGCAGTGCACAGAGCGAAAGGATTAGCCGGAGTTTTTTTTAAACTAAATCAGGGGCTTCAGTTGCTTGAAAACATGGACCCAAAGATGATCACTTTGCTAAAGTTGACAGGCAGATTCAGGAAGCACTGAGATGTTACCGCAAAACCTATTTAAAAAAAAAAAGGAAAAGGATCATACAGACAACTCTCCCTCATTTTACGACTAGAAATACCATCACCACTCCAGGGATAATCCAGATGATCCAGAACCTTCCAAAAGTGGAGTTATTATGACAACCGACAAAATGTCAATGTCATCCAAATTTTAAGCACCATCAGAGTAAATTTTTATGATCTAAGTATCTATGTACTGAAATATATATGTAAGTTTATATGTAATTTTTCCAACCCGCAGAGACAAATGAAGATTGGATTGATAAAGATACTCATAATAAAAGGCAAGAAAAAAAGGAAGTATTCAACTTTATGTCAGCACTGACTTACGACGCAGTCGTAGGAACAGAACTCTGTAGAGTCTGGGATTACCTGTATTGAGTCTGGATCCAGGATAAATCTGGGATTACCTGTATTGAGTCTGGATCCAGGATAAGTACTTAATTCTTTCAGTTTCTAAATTCAGATACCAGTTCCCTGTTATATATGAGTTGAACTACGCATTTACTAGGCACTACATTATATGAATTGAATTACTTATTTACCAGGAACCACTATTATTGAAAAGGAGCCCTGCTGGCACAGTGGTTAAATGCTCAGCTGGAAACTGAAAGGTCAGAGGTCTAACCTGCCAGCCACTCTTCAGGAGAAAGATATGGTGATCTGCTCTTGTAAAGATTAAATAAAACCCGCTGCCATTGAGTCTACTGCAACTCATAGTGACCCTATAGGACACTGTAGGGTCACTATGAGTTGGAACTGACTCAAGGGCACACAACAACAAGCACCAGGACCACCACTGTTAGTGAATAATAAAACCCAAACCAAACTAAACCAAACCTTTTGCCATCAAGTCAATTCCTACTCATAGAGACCCAATAGGATAGAGTAGAACTGCCCCACAGGGTTTCCAAGGCTGTAATCTTTACAGAAGTAGCCTGCCACATCTTATTCCAAAGAGCTGCTGGTGAGTTCCAACCACTGACCTTTGGGTTAGCAGCCAACTTCTTATTACTTCTTCGAGTAATATAAGAGCGACCACAAAATGGTTGAAAAGAATATTCAAGACACTGTGCCAAATACATCTTTATAACAGTCCTTGGAGGTGAATGTTATTTTGTTTATTTTATTTTACAATGGAGAAGATTTAACTTCAGTGAAATCAACATATTTTCTTATAACAAGACAGTAAATTACAAACACTTAGGGATTCAATTCCCAAAAGATAAAATACAGCACTCAACTCAGTTGTATAAATTATGTAAGAAAAACTGACATCATAGATAGTATTCAAACGTGTGATTTTATGGGAAATTATATTACCATCAATTTCTTGTTCTAACCTAGTTCTAACCAGAAAGCAACAGAGTAGCCGAATATTTTGGCTGCACATAAAAACTTATTGTTAGGTGCCACCCAGTTTGTTCCAATTTATGGTGACCTTTTGTACAACACAATGAAACACTGCCCGGTCTTGCACCATCCTCAAAATCATTGCTATGTTTGAGCCCACTGTTTCAGCCACTGTGTCAATCTATCTTGTCAAGGGTCTTCCTCTTTTTCACTGACGCTCTACCTTAAAAAGCATGATGTCCTTCTCCAGGGACTGGTCTCTCCTGATAACATGTCCAAAGTAAGTGAGATGAAGTCTTGCCATCCTTGCTTTCAAGAAGCACTCTGGCTGTACTTTGCACAGTCAATAAAACACAGGTAGACATCTTTCTGGTATTCTCTGCTTTCAGCCAGGATCCATCTGAGATCAGCAATGATATTCCTCATTCCACATCCTCTTCTGAATCCAGCTTAAGTTTCTGGCAGTTCCCTGTCAATGTACTGCTCCAACCACTTTTGAATGCTCTTCAAAATTTTACTTTCCTGTAATAAATGATATTGTTCTGTAACCTCCACATTCTGTTGGATCACCCTTCTTTGGAGTGGGCACAAACATGGATTTCTTTGAGTCTGTTGGCCAGGTAGCTGTCTTACAAATTTCTTGGCATAGATGAGTGAGCACCTCCAGCATTACATCTACATAAAAAGTAGCTCTCAATAAAACATCTCACCTCTGAGAATTATCTTTGCCAGGAAGGTATCCTGAGAAACCATATTTCCTTATCCACAGCAGCACCTGTTTCCTTCCCCAAATGACCTTGGCTATCAAAAAGCCACGGCTCACTACTCTTCATTGGACCATAGCAAGTTAATTCTGCTTATGTCTGATGTTTTGACAAGAAAAATCCAAAATTTTAGTATATCCTCTGAAAGAAACTTAATGTTTCCTAGCTTGGTACTGGCAAATGTCTTGATAAAGTGATCTTTTGTTTCTATATTTCTAGCCCCAATTGAAGAAATAATTACCACAAAATCTTTTTTTTTTTTTTTTTTGGTTTATTGGTTTTACCCTGAATCATAACATCTCAGAATATACAACACCTAACTGTGTTTCTGTTAATTCATTACGTGCCTTGAGATAGTATTTTTTTTAAATACGTTAATATTTTAATTTCATGGATTTCTTCACCTTAGTACTCTTGATTTCAAATTAATATACCTAAAACCAAATCCAAACCCATCACTGTCGAGTCAAATTCCAATACATAGTGACCCTATAGGACACAGTAGAATTGTTCCACAAGGTTTTCAAAGCTGTAAATCTTTTTGGAAGCACACTGTCACATCTTTCTCCCACAGAGCAGCTGGTAGGTTTGGACCACTGACCTTTTGGTTAGCAGCCCAATGATTAGCCATTGCACCACCACAGCTCCTAAATTAATATACAGTCATTATAAATATATTTCATATTCTAATATAGCAAAATACATGAAGACAGAAAAGGAGACCTCTGAATTATATACATAGCTCTATCTGAAGCCTACAGTCATTTTAGTGAAAAAAAACTAGGTTTCTAAGGAATTGCCACATTTTCACATGAAATAAAATCACCACCATTTAATCAAACCCAGTAGATAGAATTGACAAGGAAAAGAACATCATGGGATTTTGGAACTAAACAGATTTATATGAAAAGCAAAGAATTTATGAAGAGTAAAAATCTAAGAAGGGCAGATGAGAGTGGGGTCAGTTAAGCAGAGAGTAACTAGACTCCACCAACTCATGTCACCTTGAAGATTAAGGTGCGCCTGACCCAAGCCATGGTGTTTTCAATTGCCTCATATGCATGTGAAAGCTGGGCAACTCAGATAAGGAAGTAAGGAAGACTGAAGAAGAACTGACCCCTCTGAATTGTGGTGTTGGCGAAGAATATTGAATATACCATGGAATGCCAAAAGAACAAACAAATCTGTCTTGGAAGAAGTACAACCAGAGTGCTCCTTGGAACCAAGGATGTCTCACATACTTTGGACATGTTATCAGGAGGGATCAGTCCCTGGAGAAGGATGTCATGCTTGGTAAAGTAGTGGGCCAGCAAAAAATAGGAAGACCCTCAACAAAATGGGTTGACAGTGGCTGCAACAATGGGCTCAAGCATAACAACAACTGTGAGGGTGGCACAGGACCGGGCACTGTTTTGTTCTGTTGTACATGGGGTCGCAATGAGTTAGAACCGACTCAATGGCACCTAACAACAACAACACCAATTCCAAAGTTGCAGAGAAAGGAGTCTAGTGACTCAGGTCACAGTGGAGATCAGATTTCAGGGAACTCTGAGGCAGAGCAGCTGTCTACCTGGCACAGTTCTTGGTTTTACACTGAATCATCAAAAGAAACCCAAAGGCACCATTGCTCACTGAAAAAGATTTCAGGACTTGGCCATGAGAAATGAGTGTGAGCCTAGCCTTGAATATCGCCTGCCAATCATATTTAGTGGGGTGGGGAGTGGTGCAGATGGGTTAGTACAGTGTTTTACCTCCTAGGACTCACAATGCCCTATTTATTATTCCAAGATGGATTTAAACAGCTATTTAAGTTACCTCTCAGGTCACTGAAAGGAGCCCCAGTGGGTCAAAGGTTAAGGGCTTGGCCGACAGAGGAGTTGTCGGTTCAAACCCACCCAGAGGTTCCATGGGAAGATTTCGGCCCGGAAAACCCTATAGGGCAGTTCTACTTGTCACATGAGGTCGCTGTGAGTCTGAATTGACTCAACAGTAATAACAACAACAGCTCAGGCCACCTAGGTATTTGAGATTACAATCTTTGATTTAGACTTTCCTTTTTCCTAATTATGCAATTGTTTTTGAGAATCACTTAACATTTCTTAGTATCTTTATATATAACATAGAAGTAATCATTAATAATAGATGTCTTACTTAGGGTCTCTAGGGTCACTGTGGTTCAGAAGTAACTTGACAGCAACAGGTTAACCTACTTACTGTGTCTATAAAAATTAAATAAGAGATGTGTTAGTTAAATCCACTAAAAAGTAAGCTAAAATGTGGTGGTTTCCTTTGAATTCAATTGAAATGCTGAAGTACTCCACAAATAAGTGTTGTTAATCTTCTTTGCTTTAAATGTGACACATTTCTCAAATATTCCAAATTTAATCTCATCTTTTGAAAAATAATTAGGACTTTCACATATTTAACTAAAACTATACTAACTATAATTAAATTTCAGTTTTATTTATCCTTTCTGTATTAAATATTTGAAATTATTAGCCTTAAAATTTTTAAAGGGAAATGTTATAAAAGCAAATATTGTTTATATGATGGGACACATTCACATTTATCCTATTCTTGATCTATGTAGAAAGGAATAAAAAGAAATTGATGCTATTTGAGAAAACTGGTGTAACATAATCTGAGTGGATATATTGTAAGCGTACCCCAAAATGAAATCCATTGCCTTTGAATTGATTCTGACTCATAGTGAACCTATAGGACAGAGTAGAACTGCCCCACAGGGCTTCCAAGGCTATATAACCTCCCCTTTAATCAAATAGGTTTAATCTATGTTTGATATATTTGTTTTGACTTATTTAAGCATTATAATAAAAGACACCAAATACAGAAGTAGTTTACTTTGGCTTCTGTGTACTGGTGAATACAGACAAATTTTTGATATTTTATTATTTTTGACAGAAATTTCAATAAAAAGTTTGTAATAGGAATTGCAAGGTATGGGATTTTTATCATTTTTGTTTGTGTTTTTTCTTTTACTTCCCTTGCATTGTGACAGTATCTTAAGACCATTTTGAGAGGAACACCAAATTGACACCAAAATGTATTAAAGCCTCATGTCAGATGGAGCAAGGGTGAGGCACCACCAACCTGCCTGAGATTCAGCAACCACAGGATTCTAACCATGGCTGGTAAATTGTCACTTTATTCTTACTGGGTCTCCACCAATGAACATGAGCCGCGGTGCTCCTGGATCCTTCAGGCTCCACCGTAACGACATTTCTAATCACATACACGTGACCATGAGTCTGACTTCCTGCTTCTGATCTCAGCCACTGGTTTTTCAGTTATTCAACTGTTTTCTTTATACTGTACCTCAGCTCTTAATCTCTTTGATTTTGATCCACACATGGTGTTCGAGGTTGACTCCTCACTTCACCCCTGAAGAAATTTTTGTTTAATGTTTCTATTACTGAATGCTACTCTGAAACTGATAAATTCTGTTATATTGGCTCAGCAGAAACGATTCCCTCCAAAGCATCCAAGTCATCAAAACGCCAAGAAATGTGTTGGAAAAATTAATTATATCAATGGAGTTGAAATGCATGATTATGATTTTTAAAGGCTAACAGTTTTTAATACAAAGTGAGACTGCTATAATAAGAGCCTTAATAATAATCAGTTGGTAATTCCTGTAGGGATAAAACTATTGCTAATATGCTTTTTATGTGAATTATATACTTTATTCATATGTATCTCCTGAGTCTTCAGTTCTTGATAAAATGGCATAAACAGGCTTAATGAAAATATATAGGCTAGCACAGAGGTGAAAAAATTTTAGAGGGTATCAGGTTCACCTGGAGGTCTTGTGAAAACAGATTGCTGGGTCCCAAACCTGAAGTTTCTAATTCAGTGAGTCTAGGTAGAGCCTGAGTATCTGCATTTCTAACAAGCTTTCAGATGATGCCGATGTTGCTGGTACTGGCACCATTATTTTGAGATACTGTAATTGTTAGTTATTGAGTGAACAACATTAAGCAGAGCTTAAATGTTTTAACTTAAGTTTTCTTTTATATCTAATTTCACCACATCTATTCAATATTGTACTAGATGCTCTAGCTAGAGCAATTACGCAAGGAAAAGAAATAAAAGGCATTCAAATTGTAAAGGAAGAAGTAAAACCACTTCTGTTAGCTGAAGACAAGATCGTATATAACAAAGGCTCTAAGGAATCTACAGAAAAAAAAAAAACTATTAGATTTAATAAACCAATTCAGCAAATCTGCAGAATACAAGATCAAAATATTAGATAAAACTATCAGCTATATTTCTATACATTACCAAGGAAGAATCCAAAGGAAATTATAGAAACTATTCCATTTACAATAGAATCAAGGGAATAAAATACTTAGGAATAAATTTAACCAGGGAAGTGAAAGATGTGTACCCTGAAAACTATTAAACATTGCTGAAATGAAGAACACTGAACTAAACAGAAAGATATCATGTGTTCATGGACTGGAAGACTTAAGATGTCAATACTCCCCAAAGTGATCTGCAGATTCAAAGCAATCCCTACCAAAATTCCAATTTTTCAGAAATCAGAGAGATTGTCCTCAAATTCATATGGAATTACAAGAGGTCCTGAATAGGCAAAACAATATTGAAAAAGAACAAAGTAAGAGGATACACACTTGACAATTTCTTTGTAATACAGATGGAGTAAGAACAATCTGTTGAAAATATAGTCACTGCGAATAGTCAAGAGTTTAAGCAAGCATAAATTACCAATCATTACCTCATGCTTAGTGACTACCAACCCAAGTACATACGTGTATATTAAAACTTTGAAATGTAGCGCCAGTTCAACACAATTACAACTTAGAGAATAATACATATTCACAAATATATAAATATATAAATTCATATTAGAGAGTAAGAAATAAACACACACATCAAACCAAAAACAAAACCCGTTGCCATCATGTTGATTCCAATTCATAGCCACTCTACAGGACAGAGAAGAAATGCCCCATAGGATTTCCAAGGAGTGGCTGGTGGATTTGAACTGCCGATCTTTTGGATAGCAGCTGCAGTCTTAACCGCTCCACCACCAGGGCTCCAATACACACACACATCTGTGTATATTACTCAGTGAAAATTTTTTTCACTTAGTATTCTCAATAAATATCATTAATATTAGTTGAGCTTAATGTGGACCCAAATCAATATCACATTGATTTCTATAGTAACAAGTTTTTATTATTCTAATAATGCATGCTATTGTTTATTAAAAAGTCAGATGGGGGCAAAAAAGTATAAAAGTACAATGTCATTTAACCGAGATTTCATTTGCAACACAGTTTTTGAAATGTTAGAAAGGAAACAGTATACATACAGATGCTTTGCTAATCTTTAGAGTTGATTTTCCAAGATCAATAGTGAGTATCCCAGATCTATTAAATGTATCTGAGGCTTTCACTAATCTTAAAGATAATTTTGAGTTTTACTTTTAATTTTAAATAAGTATTTAACCATTTTGTTCTATGTCTTTCGAAATAAGCTAAATGATAATGTTTTTCTCATCATTGCTTTAAATCAAGGTAATATACATCAACTAACAACTGCTGTGTTGAACTGTCATTAATTTTGTAATAATATAGTGGATTATCTATTAAAATTCTAGGCATTCATATCAAACACATAAGGATATAATTTCATATTTGAATGTCACAATTTATATTTTGAAATTTCATTAAGGGTAGCTGATCTAAAACATCAAAAGTTGATCTTTGTCTTAAATGTACATGGGATAAAATATAATTTATCTGATATACAGGAGTGAGAATTTAAAGGATAATATAAAGGTCATGTTGACCTCTACATTTGCCTTGTTGATAAATAAAAGGGAGAATATAAGAATTATATATGAATCAAAAATATTTAATGAAATTTAAATAACAGAAATGGAAACATTAATGCAAAAATTTATTTATCAATTTGACACATTTATGGGATGTGCCAAGAACTGTAATAAGGACTGAGATTCTGTATTCAGTTTTAATTTAACAAGACTTGACAATACGCCTACTCCTCACTTATCAAGCCTCTCGTTATCTGACATTTCGCACTTACAACAGTAAAAAAATCTACTACCCTATTTTGCACATTAACGATGTATGTCTGGCAGTAACAAATGCTGAGGTGCGAGGTAAGAGTAATGCTGGCTGTGATGGTTAAGTTATGTGTCAACTTGGCTGGGCCATGATTCTCAGTATTTTGGCAGTTATGTAATAATATAGTCATCCTCTGTCTTAGTCATCTAGTGCTGCTATAGTAGGAATACCACAAGTGGATGGCTTTAGCAAAAAGAAATTTATTCTCTCACAGTCTAGTAAGCGAAAAGTCCAAATTCAGGGCATCAGCTCCAGGGGAAGGCTTTCTCTCTCTGTCAGCTCTGGAGGAAGGTCCTTGCCATCAATCTCGCCCTGGACTAGGAGCGTCTCATTGCAGGGACCCCAGGTCCAAAGGACATTCTATGCTCCCAGTGCTTCTTTCTTGGTGGTATGGGGTCCCCATGTCTCTCTGCTCGCTTCTCTCTTTTATATCTCAAAAGAGACTGGCTTAACACACAATCTAATTTTGTAGATCTCATCAATATAACTGCAGATAATCTATCTCATTAACATTATAGTGATAGGATTTACAACACATAGGAAAATCACATTAGATGACAAAGTGATGGACAATCACACAATACTGGGAATCTTGGCCTAGACAAATTGATACATATATTTTTGGGGGACACAATTCAATCCATGATATCCTCTATTTTGTGATCTGATGTGACCATCCTCCAATTTTGCATAACATCAATTTTCGCATAACAACTTGGTCTTTGGAACCTAACCATGTCGTTAAGGGAGGAGTGGGTGTATTTAGTGTTTTAGTTAAAAAAAATTGTGACACTTTATCCTAAACTAATTTATTCCTAGAAATAAAGTTTATATACATAAAACCTGAATTTTATACCTTTGGTTCAGTGGAGGAAACCTGCTGTGCAGTGGTTAAGAGCTCAGGCTGTTAATCAAAAGGCTGGCAGTTCAAATCCACTAGCTGCTCCTTAGACACCCTATGGGGCAGTTCTACTCTGTCATATAAGGTCACTATGAGTTGGAATCAATTCATCGGCAACCAATTTAACGGGGGTTCAGTGGAGAACCAGAAACAGGAAAAAAAACATATTTTCTCTTATTTTAAAATTACATTTGTAAAAATCAATTTATTCTGTGTGTGTCAGTGTGTGTATCTGAGAGTGCATGTGAGCAATTATATTGAGTTAGAGTAAATGTCACACTATTTTGCAGTATAGTGATTATTTCAGTCCAGTATAAAACCTTCCTGAGATCCCCTCACTAGGACACTATAAACAGTCATTTAAGCCTAAGAGTCTCTATCTCCGATAACTTCAGAAATTCTTAGACAAAAAAAAATTGTTCCATTCAACCCACATAACCCCATTTGCTTTTGTCAAACTTTATACAAAATCATGGATGCATTTCTAAGTTTTAAAAAATAACTAAATTATCAATTCACAAAAGACACCTGTGTGTAGCCTATTATTTTACTACAAACAAGTCATTGTTCACAAATATATTTGAGTTTGTATCAACAAAATATGACATACAAAAGGATTAAAATTTCCCATTTATAAAAAGTATCTGGATGACATAAATTTGTATTAATAACTATATTAAAAATACAATTTCTACTGTATTACAGGTAGCAAAGCTATATAAAAGCAATTAAACAAATGACCCTATCTAATAATATCAAATTATGTTATTCTTGTATTAAATTACTACTTCACAACAGCAAAATAACAGATGTAATTATTATTTATTCCTAAATTATTTAACATTTTTATGAATAAAAAATTGGGAAGAAAATTAAGGAATGAGGAAAACTTAACAAATCCAGAAGTCTGCATGCTAAACAACTGACAAGGAAAAAAAAATATTTTGAAGCCAAAGTTACTAAACAAAATGCATGTAATGTCATTCCTTGAGTCTGGATCACTGTCAGGAAAGAAAATTCATTAGGAATTGACTTTGATGGCCTTTCAACCTTCAGATTAATTCATCATTTTCCTGAGACACATCAATTACCACCCTGTCACATTAACTTTCTGAAAGTGACCCATTATGTGACCAGAATGAATGGATTCAATCCCCAGAGTGATTTAAGAAAACAAGCTTCCAAAATATTTCATGAGGGGCATGTTGACTAGTTCATGGGGCTTTACCCAATAGAATACAGACAGCTTTTTTCAGTAACTTCTCATTTGAAAAAACATGATGGAAAATGTGTATATTGCATATCAATAGCAGAGGGATTAAGATTTTACAAACACAAGAATCTGTGCCATACACTGAATTAAACAAATTGTCAGTTACAGGATAAATATCATTAAAAAAAAAAAATGGTTGGAAATGGATATTCTACCTGTCTCCATTACAGAAAAATCAAGACTTATTTTGATAAATATTAGGATATATGTGTTTGTTCCTTGTTTGGTTAATGTATCTTCTCACTTTGTGGTGGACACAAACTCCACTTTTCTTTTCCTCTCATTTATCTTATCTTATTGTCTGTCCTCCAGAAAGTTCATAGAAGTGAGCAAAGGTAGGACAGGATAAGAATACAGAAAGGGCTTAGAATCAGTGAAGTACTTACAGTTCTTATTTTCACCAACCACTGGGGATAATGACATTTCTTAATCTCAAGATTACCCTTCTACTTGAAACTGCCTTCTCTCCTTGCCCCTCCTACACAAGTTCCCACCTGCTATATGTTAACCTTAGAAATTTGTTTATATTCATTTCTTGAGTCTCTAGCTTTCCCTCTCTTAACACATATCCATGGAAAACTCATTCCCCCTTAATTCCCTGGTAATATGATTCATATGATCCCTATGGAATTCCTGGGTAGTGCAAATGGTAATGTGCTTGGCTGTTAACCAAAAGATTGGAGGATTGAGCCACCCAGAGGTACCTTGGAAGAAAGGCCTAGAGATGTAATTCCAAAAAATCAGTCACTGAAAACCTTATGGGGCACAACTCTACTTGGACACACACGGGGCCACAATGAGGGAGAACTGACTCAAAGGTAACTCTGTGTGTGTGTGTGTGTGTGTGTGTGTGTATGTGTGTGTGTGTGTGTGTGTAAATCATAATAAAATTAAAAATCAAAAAGCATTTTCTAGTGGTTTCTTTCTGCACCCAAGTGTGACATGTACAATCCATTTTTGATTCCACTAGAAGTTTGAACACACTTCAATTTTTCACTTTCCTTGACCTTGTGAATGAAAAATAAGAACAGTTTCTAACAAATGTTTCAGGTAATTGAATTCAAATTTAGTAAATGAAATAAAAATATATACAAAATTTATTAAATTTTAACTTGTGTATTCATAATTATAGGTGAATTTTTTTTTAATGTTGGCTGGAAATATAAAGACTAATGATCAAGCCATCACTGGTGTATAATTTACTATTGGCTGTGGATTCAGAGTTTCAAATGTAGCTCCATTGTTCTCTTCTTTAAAACACACTTTCATTTAGTTATATATTTTACAAACCTAGTTCTCAAACATATTTACCATCACTTAACATACAGGATTCCTTCTGAGAAGAACACTCAATACTGCCACAGAAGATCCGTTTTCTGATATCAGCTGTTTTGCCAGTTATGCTGATTCACGGAACCATGAAACAACCAACCAAAAGACCCACATGTGGATGTTGTTCTAGAAAGTCTATGATAGTGGTTGATGGTTTTAAAATAACTTGTTACTACTAGAATACCAATTTTCCAAAGTATCCATTAAAGTTCAGGGGTATTGCTGTTCATTTGTTTTTTAAGTTGTAAAAGATTGATACACACACATCCTTAGATATAGTATATAAAAGCAACTTTCAGATGGAGATTCATGTGATGAGATCACTCATGTGAAGACCAGTCTTTGTCTTTGAATTAATAGAGCAATTTGTATTGAAAGACATTTTCTTTAAAAATGTATCCCTTATGTCACTGAAGTCCAAAAAACATATGAAAAACTGTGTCAAAAGTCCTCCCTTCTTGTATAAGTTGAGATTTAATAATTTTATTGAAAAATAATATTATTTAAATTCAAGATATTAACGGCATCGATCGATATGAGGATTTTTGTAAGTAGCAGAGAGTGATCACAAATATTTGCTAAAATAGTCAAACGTAAATGTCATGTGGTAAAATCTTACATCTCTTTTAGAGGCTGTTAATTTGTGTCGTGTTTAGAGTTGTGTCTCATATGCCAGCAGCTATCCCCATTGCCTCACTCACGTAGGGTACCAATATTTTTAACTTAACACTTATTGAAATGTTTAATGATGTTAAAGCTACAATCAGGTTTGGAGTTATGATAGAATCTACACTGTCCCTTGGACTTTGGCATCTACTGTATGCCAACTCAGATTCAGTTGGCACTTGGGGACATCTGAATCCTGATATTTTCAGCTTTTATGGGGGTCTTTATGGAACCAAGGATTTTAACCTGAAGCTGCTCAATGATAAGCAATTATTCTGGTTCAAGTTAGAGATTCCTGAATCTCAGTGAAGAGGGTAAACATAACCAACACCTCACCCCTCATCAAAATAACACACACTAAAGGAATCTTAATCTTCTGATGTGTGAGGACACCTGTAGATTTTGTCAGACCTTCCAGAATCCTCCTAGTTTCCAAGTTGTACCTAGTACTAGGCCAAGGAACTACACTGGTCCCAAAGATCCCAGGTCTGGACTTGACGTGTCCTGTTGATGGGACACTCCAGTTGGCACTTATGTCAGCCCCAAACAGGCCCAATAAGCCCTCAAATTTTCTGAATTACATACTGTATGTTATGACATTTTCATGTAACTATAAAGGAGTCAAATTAAATAGAATGAGTTAGGTTTTCATCCGTATTCCCATTCTACTTTATTCTGAGAAATTATCACAATGAACTATTGATAATATTTTACACGTCTGTCTCCCTATACAGACTCTAAGACCATGATGGTCAGGGAGAGTGATTCATTAACACTCATATCCTAAGCATCTGGAACAGTGACTGACACAGAGGTAATATAAGCAAATGTCCTGTTCCAACGAATCAAATGGAAATAGCTATTTGGATAAACAGTTCCATACTTAGAGATAATTCTATGCTTCCACAAGTAGAAATCTACAAGAAATTCCCTACAGATTTATCAAGTTTATATATGTCAGGATGAAATACAACACAATATATGGTTTATGAATCTATAAAATAGAAAATTATAATCAATGACTATAACATTTAATTTTAGATATCTGTATGATCAAATCATGCAACATTAATGCAATTTAATCTTATGTTTGCAATAAATCCCTAGAATCACAAAAGTAATGAAAAGTGGTATGGAATTATATTTTTCTCATCATTTAGTTTTTAGAACTCAAAGGAGTATGAACTACTTCTAAAACTAAAAAAATTAACTTATCAAGCTAACTTTTCACAACAGTTAATGGAATTGAATGAAAAAACATTTTGCATTAAGATGCTATTGATAACTTTACTAGAAGAAAAAAGAAACAAGATGTATACAGACACTAAAATATACCCATTATAACTATAAAACTGTCATTAATAGTAATTTGAAAATCTGAAACCTATTTATCAAAAAAATTTGATCCATAACAGTAACATGTCTACTGCCTTGACGATAAAACAATTCCAAAACAACCTACATTTCCCAAAGTTAAATTCTGAATTTAATTCTGGTTTTAACATTTATGGTGCAGCCTATAAAACCTGTTTGTAAAATAATGCATTTAATTAACTCAAAAATAATTGTTCTGGAACTAACTAAAAATAAACTGGAGAACAGTAAGCTTTGGCTAAATTTACATGTTTATGAAGATATTTACCATAGCTACATCACAAGTGCATATTGTGTAACTGCTCAAGTTAATTAGGAAATGTACTTAATGAAATAAGATCCATTTCTTGGAAAACACTGAGACAAAACTGTAACAAGGAACCAAAAGCACAAAGGTCTGTCTTATACTTCATTTTTTAGTTCCTTCCCACAAAATTTTGAAACTGTCAGAAGATTTGTCATAATCTAACACTTCTAGCCAAAATTTGTCAAATTCTGTTTTCAAGTGCACGAACAACATTATTTTATATCACAATGGGGAAAAATAATGAGCTCTCAGATACCAGGCAGCAAAAAAGGACATATTCAGATTTGAAAGAGTATAAAAGTTAAGGTAGCTCAGCAGCAGCCCGGGCATCAGGAAGAGAACATAGAACTAAACAACATGTGCTTACATGGGGAACCCATACCTTGGATTTCTCCTGCAGGTCAATTTCTGATGTATTGAAATCAGGACCTTGAAAGTTTGCACTTAATTTATTTCTCCTGTCCAACAGATCTTCCAGTTCTCTCACCTGGACCTTTAGCCTTTCATTTTCTCTCTCCAGTCTTTGTTTTTCTGTTTCAAATATTTCCCTCTGGTCCCACTCCAAGGTATTTTCAGCATGCAATCTCTCTGGCTAACCAAAGAAAACACAAAAAAGCAGTATGTAGCA
Source organism: Dugong dugon (assembly GCA_030035585.1). Taxonomy (NCBI): domain Eukaryota; kingdom Metazoa; phylum Chordata; class Mammalia; order Sirenia; family Dugongidae; genus Dugong; species Dugong dugon. The sequence goes on along the minus strand of CM057466.1, from coordinate 106,050,435 downwards.
TTCGTAGTTGCCAAAGCCAAGGCACCCAGCAAACAGACTCTCAACAGGAAGGGTTTACACAATATCCCTCATGAACATTGATGCAAAAATCCTCAACAAAATTCTAGCCCACAGAATTCAGCAAATTATCAAAAAATAATTCACCATGATCAAGTGGGATTTATACCACGTAGACAGGGATGGTTCAACATTAGAAAAACAATCAATGTAATCCATCACATAAATAAAACAAAAGACAAGAACCACATCATCTTATCAATTGATGCAGAAAAGGCATTTGAGAAAGTCCAACACCCATTTACAATAAAAATTCTCAACAAATTAGGAATAGAAGGGAAATTCCTCAATATAATTAAGGGCATTTATACAAAGCCAACAGCCAACATCATCCTAAAAGGAGAGACTTTGAAAGTATTCTGCTTGAGTATGGGAACCAGACAAGGATGCCCTTTATCACCACTCTTATTCAACATTGTGCTGGAGGTCCTAGCCAGAGCAATTAGGCTAGAAAAATAAAGGGCATCCAAACTGGTCGGGAAGAGGTCAAAGTATCTCTACTTGCAGATGATATGATCTTATACGCAGAAAACCCAAAAGAATCCACAAGAAAACTACTGGAACTAATAGAAGATTTCAGCAAAGTTTCAGGATACAAGATAAACATACAAAAATCAGTTGGATTCCTTTACACCAACAAAGAGAACCTCCAAGGCGTAATCACCAAATCAATACCAATTACAATAACCTCCAAGAAGATAAAAAACTTAGGACTAATCTAACCAGAGACAATGAAAACTACAAGATACTACTGCAAGAAACCAAAAGAGACCTGCATAAGTGGAAAAACATAACTTCCTCATGGATAGGTAGACGTAACATTGTGAAAATGTCAATTCTACCCAAAGCGATCTACACATGCAATGCAATCCCGATGCAAATTCCACTGGCATTTTCTAATGAGATAGAGAAACAAATCACCAACTTCATATGGAAAGGGAAGAGGCTCCAAATAAGTAAAGCATTACTTAAGAAGAAGAACAAGGTGGAAGGCCTCACACTACCTGATTTTAGAACCTATTATACTGCCATGGTAGTCAAAACATCCTGGTACTGGTACAACAACAGATACATGGACCAATGGAACAGAACTGAGAATCCAGACATAAATTCATCCACCTATGAGCAGCTGATATTTGACAAAGGCCCGAAGTCTGTTAATTGGGGAAAAGACAGTCTCTTTAACAAATGGTGCTGGCATAACTGGATACCTATCTGCAAGAAACTTAAACAAGACCCATACCTCACACCATGCACAAAAACTAACTCAAAATGGATCAAAGATTTAAATATAAAATAGAAAAAAATGGAGATCATGGAAGAAAAAATAGGGACAAAGCTAGGAGCCCTAATACATGGCATAAACACAATACCAACCATAAGTAACAATGCACAAGCACCAGAAGACAGACTAGATAAATGGGAGCTCCTAAAAATCAAACACTTATCCTCATCAAAAGACTTCACAGAAAGAATAAAAAGACAACCTAAAGACTAGGAAAAAAATTTTGGCTATGACAAATCCGAGCAGCATCTAATCTCTAAAATCTACAAGATACTGCAAAATATCAACAACAAAGAGACTAATAACCCAATCAAAAAATGGGCAAAGGATATGAACGGGCACTTCACCAAAGAAGATATTCAGGCAGCTAACAGACACATGAAGAAACGCTCACGATCATTAGCCATTAGAGAAATGCAAATCAAAACCAGAATGAGATATCATCTCACCCCAACAAGGCTAACATTAATCCAAAAAGCACAAAATAATAAATATTGGAGAGGTTGTGGAGAGACTGGAACACTTATACACTGTTGGTGGGAATGTAAAATGGTACAACCACTTTGGAAATCGATTTGGCACTTCCTTAAAAAGCTAGAAATAGAAGTACCATATGATCCAGCTATCCTGCTCCTTGGAATATATCCTAGAGAAATAAGAGCCATCACACAAATGGATACATGCACACCCATGTTCATTGCAGCACTGTTCACAATAGCAAAAAGATGGAAACAACCCAGATGCCCATCAACAGACAAATGGACTAACAAATTATGGTATATCCACACAACGGAATACTATGCAATGATAAAGAGCAACAATGAAGCAGTGAAGCATAACATAGAGGAAGCTGCAGGGCATTATGCTGAGTGAATTTAGTCGGTCACAGAAGGACAAATATTGTATAAGACCACTATTATGAGAACTCATAAAAAGGTTTAAACACAGAAGAAAACATTCTTTGATGGTTACAAGGGTGGAGAGAGAGGGTTATTTACTAACTAGATAGTAGATAAGAATTATCTTAGGTAAAGGGAAGGACAGCACACACTATATGCGAAGTCAGCACAAGTGAACTAAACCAAAGCTAAGAAGTTTCCTGAATACAGTCGAACACTTTGAGGAACAGATAGCAGGGGTAGGGGTCTGGGGACCATGCTTTCAGGGGACAACTAGGTCAACTGGCATAAAAAAGCTTATTAAGAAAATGTTCTGCATCCTACTTCGGTGAGTGGCGTCTGCGGTCTTAAAAGTTTGCAAGTGACCATCTAAGATGCATCAATTGGTCCCAACCACCTGGAGTAAAGGAGAATGAAGAACACCAAAGACAAAAGGAAAGTATTAGCCTGAGAGACAAAAAGGGCCACATAAACCAGAGACTTCATCAGCCTGAGACCACAACAACTAGATGGTGAGCAGCTACCACCAATGACCGCCCTGACAAGGAACACAAAAGAGAGTCCCAGATGGAGTAGGACAAAGGTGGGGTGCAGAACTCAAATTCTAGTAAGAAGACCAGACTTAATGGTCTGACTGAGACTGGAGGAACCCTGGAAAGCATGTCCTGGATTCTCTATCAGCCCAGAACTAAAACAATTTCCAAGGCCAACTCTTGAGACTGTGAGACATAAAGTGATACTGATGAGGAGTGTGCCTCTTAGCTCAAGTAGATACAAGAGACTAAATGGGTAGCTTCTGTCCAGAGGTGAGATGGGAAAGCAGAGAGGGTTAGGAGCTGGTTGAATGGACATAGGGAATCAGGGGTGGAAAGGAGGAGTATGCTGTGACAGTATGGGGAGAGCAATTAGAGTCACGTAACAATGTATGTATAAATTTTTGTATGGGAAAAAATAAAATAAAAATAAATAAAAATGCAGAGAATTAAAAAAAAAAAGAAAGTTCACAGAGAGTTCTATCTATATTTTAAAAAGAACAATCTATTTGTTTGGAAAGTTAAGAACAACATGTATATCCTAAGACTAGGCCATCCTTTGACAAACATACACATTTCCTCTTGGTCCATTTGTAACTATTTCCATAATTGCAAGACCATATATATGAAAAAAAGAGTTAAATGAAACACTGTTGATTTTTTTTTGGCAAAAATCTCCACACAGTTGATGAACATTTACCAGTTAAGAAGACACAAAATAATTTCTTGAGCAGCTGTGATCGGATATAACTCATTAATTTATTTACTTATTCATTTGTCTGGTTATCTGAGTTAAATAGGCAGATAGGCAGGCAGGCAGGCAGGCAGACCGAGAGAGAGATTTCAAATTCCAGACTTGGTGCTAGATAGACACTGTGGATAAAGACAAATGAAGGTAATAAAATACTGTAAATTCTGTTATTAAAGTACTACAAAATAAAGTGAAACTCATATGAGTGGCTAATTTGATTTTCCAGGAATAGGGGTTGTATTTTTATAAAAGATAAGTACATGCATCCAACCTACCTCATGGATCAAAAACATTCTCTTTAGGAAGAACCTATCTTCCGTTTACCTGCCCCCTCCCCACTCTGCACAGGGTCCCAGGCTGGCTTCAGTGATTGCCACATCCCCTGGGCTGGAAGTAGGACTCGTTGCACACCCTGAGCCACTCTCCTGACATTGGAGGCGGAACAAATTAACAAACAAGAAAAAATAATCTGCCAGCTCCCCTAACCCAGGAACTCAGGGCAGGCACAGCTTCTTTGCCTAGGCATAGGCATAAGGGTTCTATGTATTTTGAATTCCTTTCACCCTGGCATAGACCTGTGTGGGCCCATTTAAACAGCGTAGGCCCTCATTAGCACAGTACAACAGGGTATATACCTGAAGCCTATTTAAAACTGTATCAGCTATAAGGAGGAGTGGCAGACTCATGACATTTGACATTGCTCTGTCCATTAAGCAGGGTACTCACCTACCCACAACAGGGGCCTGAGGACTGATGGCTCCACCAATACCACCCAGCCACCCATGACAGGGGTCCAAGAATAAGTGATGCCTCCCAATCCTTAAAGCCAACAGCATTGGGTGCCCACAGTCTGGTTGCAAAACCCGCCTACCTACTCGTTCTAGGGAACAGGGACATGCTTTCCTCTCAGACACTCAGGGGCAGTGGTCAGCCCCTTGCTGTGCTCAGCGCATGACCACCCACTACAGCCAGATACCTAAGCCTGCTCCAATCACCCCTGCCAGTCTAGGACTGTAGGTGAGATCCTGTACCACACATTTGGTGACCAATTACCTGGATACCTGAGCTGAATCCATACAAGAAAAGTAAAGAGTCCTGGGCTCACACACTAGTAACAGCTCTAACCACCTGGTGACAGGATGTGAGAACTTCAGATGTGCCAATAATCAAACTAGCTCACAAGAGCAGCCTATTTAGGCATATCAAAACAAAACAAAACGAGAAGCTAGGACACAGTAAGCAAACATAAAATTAAATATAATAACTTATTTATGACTCGGAGACAACAGTCAATATCAAATCACATAAATAGGCAGACCACGATGGCTTCAGCAAGCACCCAAAACAAAGGATCAAGAAATCTTCACTTCTTAGAATTACCAGAGGCATAATTCAAAAGAATAACATACAGAGCTCTTCAAGAGATCAGGAACGAGATCATTCAAAATGGAGAACAAGCCAAGGAACACAAAGACAAAGAAACAGAGGAACTTAAGAAGGTTATACAAGAGCATAATGACAAATTTAACAGGCTACAAGAATCCACAAAGAGACAGCAAACAGAAATCCAAAAGATTAACAATAAAATTTCAGAATTAGGCAACTCAATAGAAAGTCATAGCAGAATTGAGGCAATGGAAGTCAGAATTAGTGAGAATGGAGATAAAGCACTAGACACCAGTTTATTTGAAGAAAAATATGATAAAAGAATTTTACAACATGAAGAAACCCTAAGAATTATGTGGGACTTTTATTAACAGGAATAGCCTACGAGTGATCGGAGTAACAGAACGAGGGCAGGGGGATGGGGGGACAGAAAATACAGACAGAATTGTTGAAGGTTTGTTGGCAGAAAACTTCCCTGATATTGTGAAAGATGAGAAGACATCTATCCAAGATGCTTATTGAACCCTACACAAAGTAGATCCCAAAAGAAAGTTTCCAAGACATATTATAATCAAATTTTCCAAAATCAAAGACAAAGAGAGAATTTTAAGAGCGGCTAGGGATACACAAAAAGTCATCTACAAAGGAGAGTCAATAAGCAAGAAGATGAAAACAACCTAGGTGTCCAGCAACAGACGAATGGATAAACAAATTATGGTATATTCACACAATGAAATACTACACAACAATAAAGAACAACAATGAATCCGCAAAACATCTCATAACATGGATGAATCTGAAGGCATTATGCTGACTGAAATTAGTCAGTTGCAAAAGGACAAATATTGTATGAGACCACTATTATAAGAACTAAAGAAAAGGTTTAAACACATTAGAAAACATTCTTTGATGGTTACGAGGGTGGGGAGGAAGGGAGAATGGTATTTACTGACTAGATAGTAGACAAGAATTATTTTAGGTGAAAGGAAGGACAACACACACTACAGGGGAAGTCAGCACAACCACACTAAACCAAAAGCTAAGAAGTTTCCTAAATACAACCAAACACTTAGAAGGATAGAGTAGCAGGGGCAGGGGTCTGGAGACCATGGTTTCAGGGGACAGCTAGGTCAACTGGCATAACAAAGTTTATTAAGAAAATGTTCTGCATCCCACTTTGGTGAGTGGTGTCTGGCATCTTAAAAGCTAGTGAGCGGTCATCTAAGATGCATCAACTGGTCCCAACCCACCTGGAGTAAAGGAGAATGAAGAACACCACGGACACAAGGAAAGTATTAGCCCAAGAGACAGAAAGGGCCACATAAACCAGAGACTCCATCAGCCTGAGACCAGAAGAGCTAGATGGTGTCTGGCTACCACCAATGACCACCCTGACAGGGAACACAACAGAGAGTCACTGATGGATCAGGAGAAAAGTGGGGTGCAAAACTCAAATTATAGTAAAAAGACCAGACTTAATGGTCTGACTGAGACTGGAGGGACCCTGGACAACATGGTCCCCGGACTCTCTGTTAACCCAGAACTAAACCCATTCCCAAAGCCAACTCTTCAGACAAAGACTGGACTAGACTATAAGACATAAAATGATACTCATGAAGAGTGTGCTTCTTAGTTCAAGTAGATACATGAGACTAAATGGGCAGTTCCTGTCCAGAGGTGAGATGAGAAGGCAGAAAGGGACAGGAGCTGGTTGAATGGACAGGGGAAATCAGGGGTAGAAAGGAGAAGTGTGCTGTCACAGTATAGGGAGAGTAACTAGGGTCACATAACAATGTGCATATAAATTTTTGTATGAGAAACTAACCTGATAAAATTATATGTTAAGGTTAAAAAATGGAATTACCTATTTTTTTGTCAATTTTAAATGGCATGATCACAAAGTGTTGTATTATATTGTTGCTGTATGCCCTCGAGTTGATTCCAACTCATAGAGACCCTACTGTATAGTACTATACTATTAGGAAGGTTTTTTTTTATGCCATTTTAAATTCTAAAATAAAAACCATCTTAGTCAACATTAAGAAAAATGTTAGAGTTCACTAATAGCCTAGAAATGAAATTTGATATAAAAATCTAAAAATGGCTTTTTAATTTGCATAAAATCCCATCATTATTATAGGAAATGTTCTGTTCCCAAATCTGAGATGTGCTAGCTTCTAAAAACAGGAAACCAAAATTGCATTCTTGGCATTAGACCTCATTTATCAATTAAATATAATAAACTTTAATGGATCAAATTTTAGATAATGTGATTTGACATTTGGGGTGCCTGTTTGGAAATATGAGGTGAAAATAGTATTTCACGATGCAGTTTAGTTCATGACATTTCTTTAATTACTCAGATGAATGCTTAAACATTTTGTGTATCATTGCATCACTTATCAGAATGAATATAATAAAGCTACAAGAAAAAGTCAGCAAGTTAGTGATGAAAAATTAATTTTAGGAGAATAAATATATTTTTGGCCAATGACAAATATAATGATATCATGTCATGGCTTTATAAAATTGTAGACATTTAAAAGAAATTGCTAAAGTCAAATAGACTGATTTTACACCAGATACCAGATAACAGATAAAATAAGGTGTTTAATAAGTTAGAGACATTGTTAAGGAATAAACTCTATATCTTAAAAAATAAATTTAAAAAGGATTGACTTCAAAAGTAGTTAACAACAAAGATTAAATAATGGAACCTGATCTTTTATTATCTGCTGTTTTTATGGACATACCAATTAACTGATAAAATTACATATGTTACAAACATAAAAAATCAAAGCTCCTATACAAAAGTTGGAATATCATAAAAATCATAAGGAATTTTATTTTAGTTTTCATTTTGCTAAATTATCCCTTACCAGATTCTTTTCCATAAATTGTATGAAAATCCATTACCTTAAAAGTCATTCAACTGAATGCAAGTTAAAGCATTGAAACAAAAACAAGGTACTATTTTAAATTTGGAAAAAAGAAGGCTGCCAATAGAGTATTTGTGATGTTTCCAGTTATATGAAGTTCTAGAATGTGCAAAATTAATCTATGGGACCTCTGGTTTAGGGAATTGACCGGGAGGGGGCATGAGTAAACTTGGAAACTTGTCAGGGTGATGGAAATGTTCCATATCTTCATAGGAGTGTGCATTATATAGGTGCTTGCATTTTCCAAGACTCATCAACCAGTATCCTTATAAATTTATGCAGTAAACTGAATGTAAAGTGTATCTTAATAAAAAAAGTTAAACAATAAATATTTAATTCTAAATTTAAATTAGAAGTAGGCTTGTGGGTGCATGTATTTCTAGCTCTGTCACCTGAAAGGACATGGAAGCAATCACACTGTACCAGGGAAATGAGCATACCTAACACTCAGATTGTAAGGAGCCCTGGTGGCACAGTGGTAAAGCATTCGGCTGCTAACCAAACGGTCAGTGGTTTGAACCCACCAGTCACTCTATGAGAGACAGATGTGGCAGTCTGATTCCATGAAGATGGGGTGGTTCTACTCTGTTCTGTAGGGTTGTTCTATGAGTCAGAATCGAATCAATGGCAAGGGATTTTTTTTTTTTTGAACACTCAGATCTTTCCAATAAGAAAAAACAAGTTCTTTGCAGCAATGCTTGATTCCAGACCAGAAGCAAGAAAAGTACTTGGCAATACCAGAACACAGTGGTACCTGAAAACATGCTTTTCCTCTATACACTATGCATATGTAAGGATTTTGAGGTGTTTCAATGTTTTTATTTACTTGGTAATATTTAAATTTTAAGATATTTGACAAAAATATTGTTTTGATAGCAATGTTGAAGGTGCGCTTAAGTGCAGCTTTACATTTGTACTTTAAGTTTTCTCTACTGGAAGATGAAAAATATTTTTCAAAGGTGAGTCAGTAAAAAAGGTTCAATTACTCAGATATGTCAGTGAGCCAAAGTCTAACATGAACACTTGTCCAAATTCAAAAACAAATGTCAATGCCTATGGATCGGTTACATAAGAATCTTCAACTCACCTGACTTTTTTACTGAAGAATTCTTAGACATTTATGGTAGAGGAAAGAATCTCCCACAAGATTTCATAAAGGTCAAAGTATAGACTTGAGTAGTATTTTAATCTAGTTTCCAATACATTTTTATGAACAGAATTCAAAATCATTTGCAAAAAATTTTTAACTGACTCTCATCTAACAGGCCAATATCCTTTGAGTTCTCTGATGCATCTGTTTTCACCTCAACTCTCCACCTCACTGCTCCACCTCACCACCTCCATGAAGAATAAACAGATTGGAGAAGGAAGGACCTCTTTCCTTCTCTCGCCAGCACAACAGTCACAGTATCAAGTAAAGGAGGGGTTAGGAAAGACAAGGATTTCCACTAAACTTGGATTAATGGATATGGCCCACATGAGGGGAAATCTGAGTGGAGGCCAAGGTAGAAGACGAAATATAGAACGAATATAGAAAAGTTAAAAGAAACCCAGAGGCTAAAAAAAAAACAGTGGTCAGGAATATGGGATAACCTAATAGGAATAACTGGGGGGAAAAAATGTAACAGAGACTTGAAACTTGAATGTCAGGAAAATTGCCAGCTTTTGGCAAATGTTTTCTTACACAGGCATACCTCGTTTTATTGTGCTTTGCAGATGTTGCATTTTTTGCAAATTGGAAGTTTCTCGCAACCCTGTGTCAAGCAAGTCCATCGGTGCCATTTTTCCAACAGCACGTGTTCACTTCATGTCTCTGTGTCACATTTTGGTAATTCTTGCAATAATTCAAACTTTTTCATTATTTTTATATCTGTTACAGTGATCTGTGATCAGTGATCTTTGATGTTACAATTGTAACTGTTTTGGGGAAACATGAACTGCACCCATATAAGATGACAAACTTAATTGATAAATGTTGTGTGTGTTCTGACTGCTCCACTGATTGGCCATTCCTCCGTCTCTCTCCCTCTCCTCTAGCCTCCCTACTACCAGAGACACAATACTATTGAAATTAGGCCAATTAATAACCCTAAAATAACCTCTAAGTGTTCAAGTAGAAGGAAGAGTTGCAAGTCTCTCACTTTAAATCAAAAGCTAGAAATGATTAAGCTTAGTGAGGAAGGCATAAAAGCCAGGATAGGCCAAAATCTAGGTCTCTTAGGCCAAATAGCTACCCATGTTGTGAATGCAAAGGAAAAGCTCTTAAAGGAAATTTAAAGTGCTACTTCAGCGAACACACGAATGATAAGAAAGCTAAATGGCCTTATTGCTGATATGGAGAAAGTTTTAATGGTCTGGACAGAAGATCAAATCAGCCACAATATTCCTGTAAGCCAAAGCCTAATACAGAGCAAGGCCCTAACTCTTTAATTTTGTGAAGGCTAAGAGAGGTGAGGAAGCTGCAGAAGAAAAAATTGAAGCTAGCAGATGCTGGTTCATAAGGTTTAAGGAAAGCAGCTGTCTCCATAACATAAAAGTGCAAGATGAAGCAGCAAGTACGGATATAGAAGCTGCACCAAGTTATCCAGAAGATCTAGCTAAGATAATTAATGAAGGTGGCTACACTAAACAACAGATTTTCAGCGGAGAGGAAACTGCTTTATATTGGAAGAAGATGCCATCTAGGACTTCATAGCTAGAGGGGAGAAGTCAATTTCTGGCTTTAAAGCTTCAAAGGACAGGCTGACTCTATTGCTCTGGGCTAATGCAGCTGGTGACTTAGGTTGAAGCCAATGGTCATTTACCATTCTGAAAATCCTAGGGCCCGTAAGAATCATGCTAAATCTACTCTGTCTGTGTTCTATAAATAGAATAACAAAGTCTAGATGACAGCACATTTGTTTACAACATGGTTTACTGAAGATTTTAAGCCCACTGTTGAGACATACTGCTCAGAAAAAAAGATTCCTTTCAAAATATTACTGCTCATTGACAATGCATCTGGTCACCCAAGAACTCTGATGGAGTTGTACAAGGAGATTAATGTTGTTTTCATGCCTGCTAACACAACATCTATTCAGCAGCCCACAGATCAAGGAGTAATTCTGACTTGCAAGTCTTATTAGTTAAGAAATACATTTCCTAAGGCTATAGCTGCCATAGATAGTGATTCCTCTGATAGATCTGAGCAAAGACAATTGAAAACCTTTTGGAAAGGATTCACCATTCTAGATGCCATTAAAAACATTCGTGATTCATCGGAGGAGGTCAAAATATCAACATTTAACATGAGTTTTGAAGAAGTTGACTTTGAGAAGTTCAAGACTTCAGTGGAGGAAGTAACTTCAGATGTGGTGGAAACAGCAAGATAACTAGAATTAGAGGTGGAGCCTGAAGATGTGACTGAATTGTTGCAATTCGTGACGAAACTAATGGATGAGGAGTTGCTTTTTATGGATGAGCAAAGGAAGTGGTTTCTGGAAATGGAATCTACTTCTGGTGAAGATGCTGTGAACATAGTTGAAATGACAACAGAGGGTTTAGAATATTATATAAACTTAGTTGATAAAGCAGTGGCAGGGTTTGAGAGGATTGAGTCCAATTTTGAAAGAACTTCTACTGTGGATAAAATGCTATCAAACAGCATCGTATGCTACAGAGAAATCCTTTGTGAAAGGAAGAGTCAATCTGTGTGGCAAAGTTCACTGTTGTCTCATTTTAAAAATTGCCACAGCCACCCCAACCTTCAGCAACCACCATTCTGATCAGTCAGCAACCATAACCATTAAGGCAAGATCCTCCACCAGCAAAACTATATGAATCGCTGAAGACTCAGATGATGGTTAGCAATTTTTAGCAATAAAATATTTTTTAACTAAGGTATGTACATTATCTTTTTAGACATAATGCTATTGCACACTTAATAGACTACAAAAAAAAAAAAAAAAAAAAAACGAAACCCATTGCTGCCAAGTCAATTATGACTGATAGCAACTCTACAGGACAGAATAGAACTGCCCTACAGGATTTCCAAGGAGCAGCTGGTGGATTCAAAATGCCAACCTTTTGGTTAGCAGCCAAACACTTAACTGCTGTGCCACCAGGGCTCCATTAATAGACTACAGTATAGCATAAACATAACTTTTATACGCACTGGGAAACCAAAAAATTTGTGTGACTCACTTTATTGTGATATTCACTTTATTGTGATGGTCTGGAACTGAACTCGCAATATCTCCGAAGTATGCCTGTGTATACTTTTGGCACAATAAAAAAAAAAAAAAAAAAGAGTATAGAGTCATTTTGTAGGAGTCCATGTGAAACAAGTGAATATCAAACTAGCTAAAAGGTATAAACATCTGCGTCAATAAGCAGGATAGTTAATGAAGCTACAGTAATGGTTAAGATTGTGTGTCAACTTGGCTGGGCCATGATTCTCAGTGTTTTAATGTAATCACTCCCATGATTGAATATACTGTGAGTAGCCAATCAGATGAAAGGGAGTCTCCTTGGGGGTGTGGCCCGCATCTACATATAAGCAGACGTTCTGGCTTTTTGCTCTCTCTGGATCCTGCGGCTGCTTCCAGTCATCTCATCTCCCGTTCTTGGGGACTTGAGCTGTCAGCTTATCTGCCGAACCTAGGATTCGTCAATCTGCACAGCCTGTGAGCAGGAGCCCTGCTCTCCGATCTGCCAATCTTGGGCTTGCCAGCTTCTGCAGCTGTGTGACTTGGGAGAGGCCTCTACCCTGATCCATGGACTTGGGACGTTCTAGCCTCTAAAGTCACGTGAGCTGCTTCCTTGATAATCTCTCTCTATATATACATATTTATACACTTTACTGGTTTTGCTTCTCTAGAGAACCCAGCCTAAGACATTTGGTGCCAGGAGTGGTTCTAGAGAAACAAAATTGTAAGGACGAGTTTTCTAAATTGGTTCTCAAGTCTACTCATACAGACATTGATGACTCTGTTTCCAGCAGTAAAGAGGTCACTGCTAGTCCGTGGAGCGAGGACATGATACAAATACTCAAAATATCACCACCGGTAGATCAGGTATTGGTGAAAGGTGAGGCTCAGGGTGAAAACATGTGTGATATCTTTCTACAGCTTTGTCAGAATGACGAGTATAAGGAAGCTGGTTGGTGTGTCCTACTTTCGCTAGACAAACTGATGAAGGAAAGCAATGCGCTCAGGGCTTCAGAGTCAAGGCTCAAGTGCCACATACATGACCTCAAGCCTTCCACTTGTGCTTTGAATGAAAGCCTCATTTCTTGTAGTAACAGAAGCGAAATTTCTGAAAACCAAACCCAGAGTCTTATCGTAAGAGTGTCTGAATTACAACGCCAGCTCAATTGCAAACCTCAAGAGGTGTCTGAAGTTAAAGTAAGGGCATTGATGGTGAAGATATGGGATCCTGAGACTTGGGATGGGAACATATGGGCAGATAATCAGGAAGCTGGGGACACTGAGCCTGTAAATTCCGTTGAATCACTCCTGCCAGCAGAACCAGTTCCATCTGAAGAGATTACTTCATGTTTGTCTGCTAAACCACCCTGACCAGAAAAACCATTAGCCCCTCCACTCCCATCTGAGGAGATTAGCCCTAGCCCAGCTGCCTCTAAAGAGCACTTGCCTGAGTCATTGCCTGGAGCATCGCCTGAGGCAGATGCTTTACAACATAATGCTGAATGTTCTCAAAACAATTCCACACTACCGACTCTGGCTTCTAGACCTATAACTAGGCTTAAGTCCCAGCAAGCCCCAAAATGTGAAGTACAGAGTGTGACCCAGGAGGAGGTATGCTACACTCCAAAAGAACTACTTGAGTTTTCTAATACAGACAAACAGAAACCTGGGGAATATGTGTGCGAATGGCTATTAAGGGTGTGGGATAATGGTGCAGGGAACATAAAGATGGATCAGTCTGAGTTTATTGATATGGGTCCACTGAGCACAGACTGTTCCTTCAATGTTTCAGCTAGAGAAGTTAAGAGAGGATCTAATAGTTTATTTGGTTGGGTTGCTGAACTCTGGATTATGAGATGACCGACAACAAATCAAGTTGAAATACCAGACCTGCTTTGGTATACTGTAGAAGGTATCCAAAGGCTTAGGGAAATTGGCATGCTAGAGTGGATTTATCAAGTTAGACCCACAGACCCACACATGGAGTGTCCAGAGGACACACCTTTTACCACAACTGTGAGGAACGAATTTGTGAAGGGAGCTCCAGCATCCTTGAAGACTGCTGTGATTGCTATTTTAGGTAAGCCAGATTTGACAGTGGGAACTTCCCTAACTGAATTAAGACACCTAACTACAATGGGGCTGATTGGACCCCATGCTAGTAGGAGCCAAGTGGCTGCACTCAATGGACAAAGACAGGGGGTGCATGGTTACAGTAATAGACAGAAGACGGGGGTGCGTGGTTACAGTAATAGAAGAGTCAAAGCAGTAATCAGAATAGTCTGACTTGTATGGACTTACGGTGTTGGCTACTTAGTCATGGTGTCCATAGGAGTGAAACAGATAACAAATCTACTAAATATTTACTTGAGCTATACAAACGGATGAATTCTAGGTCAGGTGAACAGCAGTCTAACTCGAATTGCCAGAATAGAGAGTCACGGTCCCTCAATCAATTCCCAGATTTGAGCGAGTTTAAAGACCCACAACCCCTTGAATGAAGGGAAGGCCGGGTCCCCTTAAGGAAGGACTCTAATACACTGCCAAAAATTTTTACTGTTAATCTTTCTCCCAGCCTTCTCCAAAGGGACCTATGGCCTTTTATGAGTGACTGTTCACTGGGGAAAAGGAAATAATCAGACTTTTCAGGGATTACTGGATACTGGTTCTGATCTGACACTAATTCCAGGAGACCCAAAATGTCACTGTGGCCCACCAGTCAGAGTGGGAGCATATGGAGGTCAGGTTATTAATGGTCTCTTGGCTCATGTCCGTCTCACGGTAGGTCCAGTGGGTCCCCAAACCCATCCTGTAGTGATTTCCCCAGTTCCAGAATGCATAATTGGAATAGATATACTCAGCAACTGGCAGAACCCCCACATTGGATCCCTGACAAATAGAGTAAGGGCTATTATGGTAGGAAAAGCCAAGTGGAAGCCATTAAAACTGCCTCTACCCAGGACAGTAGTAAACCAAAAGCAATACCGCATACCTGGAGGGACTGCAGAGATTACTGCCACCATCAAGGACTTGAGGGATGCAGGGGTGGTGATTCCCACCACATCCCCATTCAACTCGCCTATTTGGCCTGTGCAAAAAACAGATGGATCTTGTAGAATGACAGTAGATTATCAAAAACTTAACTAGGTGGTGACTCCAATCGCAGCTGCTGTTCCAGATGTAATTTCACTGCTTGAGAAAATTAATACATCTCCTGGTACCTGGTATGCAGCTATTGATCTGGCTAATGCCTTTTTCTCCATTTCTGTTTCAAAGGACCACCAGAAGCAGTTTGCCTTCAGCTGGCAAGGACAACAATACACCTTCACTTGCCTACCTCAGGGCTACATTAACTTTCCAGCCCTATGTCATAATTTAGTCTGCAGGGACCTTGATCGCCTTTCCCTTCCACAGGACATCACACTGGTCCATTACATTGATGACATTACGCTGATTGGACCTAGTAAGGAAAAAGTGTCAATGACTCTGGACTTACTGGTAAAACATTTGCGTGCTAAAGGGTGGGAGATTAATCCCACAAAAATTCAGGCACCTTCCACTTCAGTGAAATTTCTAGGGGTCCAGTGGTGTGGGGCATGTCGAGACATTCCTTCTAAAGTGAAGGATAAGTTATTGCATCTTGCTGCTCCCACAACTAAAAAGGAGGCACAATGCCTAGTGGGCCTCTTTGGATTTTGGAGGCAACATATTCCTCCTTTGGGTGTGCTACTCCAGCCTATTTATCAAGTGACTCGAAAAGCTGCTAGTTTTGAGTGGGGACCAGAACAAGAGAAGGCTCTGCAACAGGTTCAGGCTGCTGTGCAAGCCGCTCTTCCACTTGGACCATACGATCCAGCTGATCCAATGGTGCTTGAAGTGTCAGTGGCAGATAGAGATGCTGTCTGGAGTCTTTGGCAGGCCCCTATTGGTGGATCACAGCACAGACCCTTAGGATTCTGGAGCAAAGCTCTGCCATCCTCTACAGATAACCACTCTTCTTTTGAGAAACAACTTTTGGCTTGTTACTGGGCCTTAGTAGAGACTGAATGCTTAACCATGGGACACCAAGTCACCATGAGGCCTGAGCTGCCCATCATAAACTGGGTGTTGTCTGACCCACAGAACCATAAAGTTGGATGTGCACAGAAGCACTCCATCATTAAATGGAAGTGGTATATTTGAGATCGGGCCCGAGCAGGACCCGAAGGCACAAGTTGCATGAGGAAGTGGCCCAAATGCCCATGGTCTCCACTCCTGTCACATTACCTTCCATCTTCCAGTCTGCACCTATGGCCTCTTGGGGAGTTCCTTATGACCAGTTGACTAAGGAAGAGAAAACTCGTGCCTGGTTTACAGATGGTTCTCTGCGATATGCAGGCGCCACTCGAAAGTGGACTGCAGCAGCACTACAGCCCCTTTCTGGGACCTCCCTGAAGGACAGTGGTGAAGGGAAATCCTATCAATGGGCAGTACTTCAAGCAGTGCCCCTGGTTGTTCACTTTTCTTGGAAGGAGAAATGGCCAGATGTGTGATTATACACCGATTCATGGGCTGTAGCCAATGGTTTGGCTAGATGGTCAGGGACTTGGAAGGAACATGATTGGAAAACTGGAGACAAGGATTTATGGGGAACAGGTATGTGGATAGACCTCTCCGAACAGGCTAAAGAAGTGAAGATATTTGTGTCTCATGTGAATGCTCATCAATGGGTGACCTCAGTAGAGGATGATTTTAACAATCAAGTGGATAGGATGATCCTCTTTCCCCAGCTACTCCTGTCATTACTCAATGGGCTCATGAACAAAGTGGCCATGGTGGCAGGGATGGAGGTTATGCATGGGCCCAGCAGCATGGACTTCCACTCACTAAGGCTGACATAGCCTCTTCTGAGTGCCTAATCTGCCAACAGCAGAGACCAACACTGAGTCCCTGATATGGCACCATCCCTTAAGGTGATCAGCCAGCAACCTGGTGGAAAGTTGATTACATTGGACCACTTCCATCATGGAAAGGGCAGCATTTTGTCCTTACTGGAATAGACACTTACTCTGGACATGGATCTGCCTTCCCTGCATGCAACGCTTCTTCCAAAACTACCATCCGTCGACTTACAGAATGCCTCATCCACCGTCATGGTATCCCACACAGCATTGCCTCAGATCAAGGGACTCACTTCACAGCAAATGGAAGTGCAGCAGTGGGCCCATGCTCATGGAATTCACTGGTCGTACCATGTTCCCCATCATCCTGAAGAAGCTGGCTTGATAGAACGATGGAATGGCCTTCTGAAGACAGAATTACAAAGCCAGCTAGGTGGCAATACCTTGCAGGGTTGGGGCAATGTTCTCCAGGAGGCTGTATATGCTTTAAACCAGCATCCAATATATGGTGCTGTTTCTCCCATAGCCACGATTCACAGGTCCAGGAATAAAGGGGTGGAAATGGGAGTGGCACCACTCACTATTACCCCTAGTGACCCACTTGCAAGATTTTTGCTTCCTGTCCCCTCAACCTTATGCTCTGCAGGCCTAGAGGTCTTAGTTCCAAAGGGAGGAAGGCTCCCACCTGGAGACACATCACTTATTCCATTGAACTGGAAGTTAAGAATGCCAGCTGGCCACTTTGGGCTCCTTATGCCTCTGGATCAAAAGGCAAAGAAGGGAGTTACCATACTGGCTGGTGTGATTGATCCTGATTACCAACAGGACATCAACCTGATCTTACATAATGGAGGTAAAGAAGAGTATGTCTGGAATGCAGGAGATTCCTTGGGGCGTCTCTTAGTACTACCATGCCCTGTGATTAAAGTCAATGGAAAACTACAGCAACCTAATTCTGACATGACTACTAATGACCCAGACCCTTCAGGGATGAAAGTTTGGGTCACCCCACCAGGCAAAGAACCACGACCAGCCGAGGTGCTTGCTGAGAGCAAAGGTAATACAGAATGGGTGGTGGAAGAAAGTAGTTCTAAATACCAGTTACGGCCATGTGACCAGTTGCAGAAACGGGGACTGTAATTGTTATGACTATTTCCACTCTGTATGTGTGCATCAAATATTTTTGTTTCCTTCACTTATAAAATATAAGCTGTAAACGGGGCTAGTACATTTTCAATTGTACGCTTGTTAGCTGTATCATGTTAGGTGCAAGTATGACTTTCTAATTGTCTTTATTCAGAGATTATGCATGGTTTAAGGAGATGGGTACATGTGCCAAGTTGACAAGGGGTGGACTGTGATGGTTAAGATTGTGTGTCAACTTGGCTGGGCCAAGATTCTCAGTGTTTTAATGTAATCACTCCCATGATTGAATATACTGTGAGTAGCCAATCAGAAGAAAGGGAGTCTCTTTGGGGGTGTGGCCCACATCTGTATATAAGCAGACGTTCTGGCTTTTTGCTCTCTCTGGATCCTGCGGCTGCTTCCTGTCATCTCATCTCCCGTTCTTGGGACTTAAGCTGTCAGCTTATCTGCTGAACCTGGGATTCATCGATCTGCACAGCCTGTAAGCGGGAACGCTGCTCTCTGACCTGCCAATCTTGGGCTTGCCAGCTTCTGCAGCTGTGTGACTTGGGAGAGGCCTCTACCCTGATCCATGGACTTGGGACGTTCTAGCCTCTAAAATCACGTGAGCTGTTTCGTTGATATAATCTCTCTCTATATATATATATTTATACAATTTACTGGTTTTGCTTCTCTAGAGAACCCAGCCTAAGACAGCTACTATTTCTAATACATAGCAAGTGACAGGCTATAAGTGGCATAAATGACCCCCCTTTCAACGTTTATTAACTACTTGGAATCCTTTCTAGAACAAAAGTTTCTATAGACTGATAAAAAATGAATGCATTCACTATATTTGAAAAACAAGCACTGAAAATGTAAAGCAATTCAATCATATTTTAAAAATAAATTGGGAATAACTTTTTTAAATCCTATAAAATAATTTAGGTCTCCATTCAACAATTTTATCCCTAGGTTTGTGATCACCTTTTTGGTTACTATTATGTTTTCAATACTCATTGTAAATAAATACATATGAGTGATATATCTTACATTTCCATTTTATATGAAAATTTTTCCTGGTTACTTGCATGTACACTTGCCTATCACTGCTATTAATGAAGAAAACAATTCCTTATTTATAGTTAATTACCAGTTCTAATGTTTCCCTCAATAAAGTGAATAAAAATAATTCGTTTCCGAAAAAAATAGGTGATTCTTTAATGAAAATTTAATGTGTGTATATGATTTCTAGAATCCTGGCACTTTTTTTTAATATGAAGACATATCATCTCCTAGACCATGGCTAAACATAAAATATGGCATTATGATTTGTACTCTGATTGTATTGTTTTGTTAATGGTAATTGCTAATATTTATTAGCAATTTATATCCAATGGGATACACACTATTCTAAGTGATTTCCCTTCATTATTTCGTTTAATCCTCCCCAAAACTTATAGAACAGGTACTATTATTCATGTTTTCAGATTAGAAACAAGCAGAAAAAAGTACCCATTGATTGGCTGACTTAATACCATGATTAAAGTCAGGATCCTAAACAAAATACTGGAAAATCCATAAATATACAACTTTACTATACAACGTATTCTTTAAGAAATATATTGTGAGCTGAAAAATAACGTCAACTATGTCAATGCAAATTTGGCGAATAAATACTATAATATTAAAATATATAATGTACTTGCAATTTTTTCTTAAAGCAGCAGACCAATTTATAGACTTCACTCTCCCCATTTTTATTCTCTTTTAACAACAGAGTAACTTAGTATTAGAGAAGTGTTGTTAAAAGTAGCATACTAATCCATGACATGCACATGGGAATAACATTCTGAAATTAGTTTAGAAATACATTTCAAGTATCATAAAAATATCCATAGCCTTAGAAACATTTTCTAATTTTTCTTCAAAAATTCATCTAGAAGATCTAATTTAAAAAGAAAACATTATATATCAAACCAAAAAAAAAAAAAAAATTCAAGGCGATCTATAATAGTGAAGGGATGAAGATTGACAACTGTAAAGTTGATGGGATTTGATCCATTTTTAAAACAACAGTTGAAGAAGTTCCAGGAGATATTTAAATTCTATCCATATGTGGAAATGTAGCATAGTGGTTAAAGCACAGATATGGGAAACATCTGTAGCCAGCTTCACATATACTAGATTTGTGGCATTTGGAAAGTTCCAAAACACTTTTCGCTTCAGTTTCCTGGTAAAGTAACTTAAAACTTACACACACAATTTTTAACCCTGGTGGCGTAGTGGTTAAGAGCTACAGCTGCTAACCAAAAGGTCGGCAGTTCGAATCCACCAGCTGCTCCTTGGAAACCCTATGGGGCAGTTCTACTCTGTCCTATAGGGTCACTATGAGTCAGAATAGACTTGACAGCAATGGGTTTGGTTTGGTTTGGCTTGGTTTTCTGATAGAGTATGTTTGTTATTAATGACTGACAAACAATGTATTGCATTGAGCAAATCTGCTGCAAAAGATTCCTTTAAAGTGTTAAAAAGCAAAGATGGCACTCTGAAAACTAAGGTGTCCCTGACCTTGGTATTTTCAATTACCTCATATGCATGCGAAGGCTGGACAATGAATAAGGAAGACTGAAAAAGAATTGACGTATTTGAATTATGGTGTTGGTAAAGAATATTGAATATATCATGGACTGCCAGAAGAACAAAAACATCATCTTGGAAGAAGTACAGCCAGAAAGCTCCTTAGAAGCGAGCATGGTAAGACTTCGACTCATGTACTTTAGACGTGTTATCAGGAGGGACCAGTCCCTGGAGGAGGACATCTTGCTCGCTAAAACAGAGGCTCAGTGAATAAGAGGAAGACCCTCAACAAGACAGGCTGACACAGTGGCTGAAACAATGGGCTCAAACATAGCAGCTGTTGTGAAGATGGCACAGGACTGGGCAACATTTTCTTCTGTTATACTTGGAGCTGCTATCAGTTGGAATCAACTCGAGGGCACATAACAATGATTTACTGGGTTTCTACTCTATTTCCAACCAAAAAGGCTAAAAGATCATCTGCTTTAGGGTACCTGGAATCTAGTTAGTTCTAACCAGCTGCTTAAGATACGATCTGCATTAAATTTATTCTTGCAGGAATGATGTGAAAAGGTGAATAATAGAAATGGAAAGGCAAGGAAAGGAAAGGAAAGAGTTTACTCTGAATTGTCTTAAAATCACTTACTCCTTATTAGGTATTCGGAGTTTCAATTTATGTTCAATGAGCCAAGTTATTTTGACCTCATTTATGTACAACTCTTCTGTTGATGGAGTGAGATTTCTTGGTCATCAACTTAAACATTAGGCAGCCTTAAACTACTGAACTCTGCTATGTGTCACTGAACCTTCCAGATGTCAACTTTCTTATCTGTAAAGTCTTAATAACTTGGGTTGGTTGATTTTTTTAGGGTCTTTCTAGCATTCTCTAACTTATCTTTTTAAAATATAGCTTTTTTTATATAACTTATTTTTAATATAACTTATAACTTATTTTTTATAAAGTTATGTACATGCCAATATATATGCTTTTAAATGTCATATAATTATTACTTCAATAAAAGCAGCATTTGGCTCCAGCCTTTCCTGACTTCTGCTCCCCGGAAACTTTTGACTTTCCTAGTTTTTTTCTTCTATATGCACACGAACACTGCTGTTTCCAGTTGTAGGTATGAGTATTAAAATTCCACAATGGCAGGTTTACCTATTTTATACTGTCTCCCTCTCTGTCGTACCCAAGTGGTACAACATTTAAGTGCTCAGCTGCTGACTGAAAAGTTAGCTGTTCAAACCCACCCAGTGGCTCTGCAGGAGAAAGACCTGGCTATCTCCCTCCATAAAGATTACAGCCAAGAAAAGCCTATGGGGCAGTTCTATTCTGTCACATGGGGTCACTATGAGTTGAAAATCAACTTGAGGCACCCAGCAACAACAACAACATTGATGTGAGAATGTCAATCCTCTCCTTGTCCCCCATACACATATAAATTCTCTCAGCTTCTTAACAGAGAACATAGTTTAAGTATTCTGTATTAATACTGTAAAAATAAATAAATTTTATTTACAGCTGACCTATGCAGTATACTATAATTGCATTTAATGTATCATATATATTTTTGTGTTTCCTGGAGTTACCATGCAATTCACATTTTCTTTTGCTTAATTTTTCATGTACTTATCACTAATCTAGAACATTCTAATGTAAGTATAAATCTCCTGGAAATACTAACAAACTCAGCAGATACTCTATGAGTATCAATCATATTTAATTTTTAAAAATTTATTTAGAAATATCTTTCTATTATTCTTTGGCTGCAATCTGGAATGGCTGTTCTACATGAATGAGGCATTCTGTCCACCTGACATCACCTTCATCATAATCCTGGAAACTCTAGTCTTTTTAATTTAGTTCTTCTATTTCCTAACTATACCTATTTATGTTACTTTATAAAGTAGTAACAGGTTACAACAGATGAGAATATTTTGATATTTTGCATGTCTTCAAATGCATTACTCTATTCTTAATTTTATTGATAATTGGTTGTAAATAGACTGCTAATATGTAAATAGTTTTCCCCTGAATTTTGAAAGTCTATTCTCCACTGTTTTCTCACTTCTACAGCTGCTTACTAAGAAGTCTGATACTATTCTGATTTCTGATCATTTCTACCTTTTGCCGTAGAGTCAATTCAGACTCATAGCAACCCTATAGGACAGAGTAGAACTGCCCGATAGGATTTCCAAGGCTGAAATCTTTACAGAAGTAGACTGCCACATCTTTCTCCCAGCAAGCTGCTGGTGACTTCAAGCCACCAACTGTTCAGTTACCGGCCAAGCACTTAACCACTGTGTCACCAGGGATCCTTTATGTGTCTATTAATTTCTCTCTAGTTGCTTTTAGTCACTTTGATTTATTCCAGTGTTCTCAAATTTCATGGAAATGGGCTTTGTTCTGCATATTCTGTCTATTATTATGCTAAGTTCATGGATAGATCTTTCTATCTAGAAACTATCTAGAATTCAAAGGTAAATGCTTATACAGTACAGGGAACCTACAAAGCATTCATAAACATTAACAGTAAATACCTAGTGACACTTAATCTGAGAGAAATGTATTTAATAGATATTTATGCACTTTCTATTACTTTTCAATATTTAAAGCAAGGATGCACGGCTTCTCTTCTGCCTTTCTCTTTTGCCCCCTCCCCCCCTTTTTAAAAATTTCTATACCTGCTCATCTCCAAATGACAGCCTCCACTTTGTGTAAGGCATACACTTATTGATTGATAAATGAATTGAGAAGAATATTTATCTTGGTTTTTTACCTGCCTGATTTATTTCTTTAGTAAATGAATTACTGTTGTGGTGATTACTAGAAAGTCTAAGATCAGAGACTTAAGTATGAACTAAAGAGAATTTTTCTCTTTTCAAGGGTAAATGAATCCTTGCCAACTATACAAAAGAAAGAAAAAAAAAAGCCTCAGGCTACAAGACTCAAATAATTCTAGAACGTCTGTTCTGAACTCGAACTGTTTTAAACAGATAAATACTGAAAATAAAAATCAATATGGTTCATTACTATTCAAAATAATTGTTCCAACAGCCATCTGTGCTTACTAGGATTAAAAATAAATAGACGCAAAGTTTTAATTACTGAAAATTTATAGAAGTTATCTCATTAACAACATTCTCCACAGAATAATTTTTAATAATATTTACATGAAACGTTTTGATTACTTCATTGAAAACAACAACAACAAAAGATTCAGAGGGCACAGAATTCCTTCAATTAACCCCTGAAAGTAGAGTTGTTATAAAATGGGGCTTATCTTTTTGACTTAAGTGACCAGCCGCTAGTTTTCTTGTTATTTTTGTCCCTTAAAACAATGAACCCAACAATCGATATTGGTGGGCACTTATAAAGACTAATTGTTTTGAACATATCACATTCATATTCCAAGTAAGTATAAACAGCTATGCACTGGCTCCATTTTGATTTTATATTTTCTTTCAACCTCATAATGTGAGGCTCTCTCTTCTATATAATATGTGCTTTATCTTTCCCCTTATTTATTCAGTTAATAGCTACTTATTGAACACCTACTATGTGCCAGAAACTACTGTAGAATGAAGCTAAGAACTCCATCTGAACTGACATTCCTTTTTTTAGTCTTTTCATATGATATTTACATTGACTGTGAACATGGGCAAAAAAAGAGAAGTGCAATTGCTCATTTGGTTTAAGGCATTATGTTACCAGAAGGGCTCTGTTCATGTTTTCTAAGAGAAACATTTTCAGTATGATAATGGGAGAATTCTACAGCAAATGTCTCTAATGTAAAACAGAACAATTCTCTTTACTGGGAATTTGTATCCTTGTTAATCATAACTAGTGTCCAATTGTTCCAGTAAAGTAGTTTTTAATTCTAAACATTGACAGTAAAGATACTTTAATATAAAAATTGTAAATAGCATATTAATATGAATTTGCTGAGTAAGTTCATCCATCCCCCTGTGGAAAGCAGTCAAAAAGATCCTGAAAGAATTGTACAGAACAAACGGCCAGGAAAAGTGCCAAATATATGTGTATGTATCCCAAAGATGACAAGATCTCTAGACATACTAGTGGAGGTCTAAGTAGCCTGAGAGCATTAAGGAAATACTAGATGCTACCACCTGTCAGTTTGTCATACTGTGGTGGCTTATCTGTTGCTGTGATGCTGGAAGCTATGCCACCGGTATTTCAAATACCATCAGGGTCACACATGGCAGACAGGTTTCACAGAGCTTTCAGAGTAAGACAGGCTAGAAACAGGCATGGTGATCAACTTCTGAAAATCAGTCAATGAAAACCCTATGGTTCACAATAGAATACTGTCCAATATTGTGCTCGAAGATATGCCTCTATGTTGGCAGAGATGCCTCTATGTGTATAGTCATACTACACAGTCGCTGCTACAATGGATTTGAGCATACCAGTGGTCATAGAATATGCAACATTTTGTTCTGTTGTACATGGGGTCCATCAATCAGAGCCAACTTGATGACAGCTAACATCAAAAGGTGCCTCTGGGGTTGGCAATAAAATGTGCAGGAATTTCTGATGAGGAGAAGTGAGGCTGACCCTAAAATAAACTAACACTTAACAGTTTTAATCACTGTGGTCTCTTCTATTCCCTCACATAAAAATCTTCATTAGACTGTCCTCTATTCAACAGAAGACAGTAAGAGAAACCTACTGTTAAAGAAAATAAACCTCAGATTGTAATTAAACCAACAATTTAAGTAACCTAGAAAGCTTTTCCAAAGAGCCTGCCACAGTAAAAGCTACCACTGATGGATTATCCGAGCAGAGGATTTTGAAGGTCTTCATTTTATCCAAAATAAAGAGTTTAATTCAAAACCTATTTTGTAGGAAATTTCTGTAACTCAAGGCACCTAATACTTCCTAGAAAATTGATCACAGGTTTTTATCCATTATTTAATTTTATTCTTATCAGATTTCTGTAAATGCAGGACAAGTGACAGTTTTAGGCTTCAAAAATTAAAGCATTTAGACTTACATTTGTGTAAGTGATCAGAATAAAAATCTACCTGTGACAATATGAATCACAGTTTTCCCAGGATGTTATTTTTCTCTAATGCCTTTACTGACATCAGATATTCTTTTATAGATTCTGTTTACTGAGTTGTGTCAGTACGAACCCAGTGTGTGCCAGAATGCTTAGATAGAGATCACTAACAGACTTCTCAGTTGACTTGCTTGCAGCCCTCAGTATCACGTTTCAAAATTATATGACCATTTCTGATACATTCATAGTATTCTCAGCCATCTAAATCTCTTTGCTAAAACATGTAAAACCTGTAAGAGTTATTGAGACACAGAGATTTTAATCATTTCAATCAACACCTATTATGGCAATATCAGAAAATTTAATTATGATGCCACTGGGTTTCTAATTACACAACACCTTTCCTAATCAAAGATAATACTTTTAAACTATATCAGTAAGAAAATCTCAGGTATCTCCTCATATAAAATTTCTGACTAGGTCAACCAACCCACGCATGACGTAGACCTACTATGTAGCTCCCATACACTTGAAAACATGTACTTAACATTATGATTTTTGATGAATTCTCTGTCCCTAACTGAAGGCAGCTCTCAGAGGGCAAGTCCATTTCTGCATTGCATACCATTAAAAACTAGTTCCTAACACAATAAAAAGGAGCCCTGGTGGCACAGTGGTTAAGCACTTGGCTGCTCACCAAAAGGCTGATGGTTCAGCTGCTCCCTGGGGAAAAAGTGGCAGTCTGCTTCCATAAAGATTTACAGCCTTGGAAACCCTATGAAGCAGTTCTACTCTGTTCTACGGGGTAACTATGTGTTGGAATCAACTGGACAGCAATGGGTTTAGTTTTTTTTGGTAGCAGAGTAGATACTATACACTCAAAAGAGTTTACAGTTGAGAGGTAGAACACATATATACCGTTGCCACTTGACTAGGGGGACTCTCTTACTCCTTGGTGAGGATGGGAGTTCTGGCTCTTCATTGGCCTCTGCTGATACGTCCCTGGCTGAGAGGTGCAGGAGCATTTTGTCGCTTCTCCCTGTGTGGGCTCCATTAACACCATGGGGAGGTGGCCTTGATACTATGGAGTGGTGTTGCAAGTCTCATCTCTCCACTGGGCCTCCTCTGACATCATCCTAGTGGGAAAAGGGTGTGGGTGGAAGTCCAGGCTCCCTATATGACTTCCACTGACACCATGGGGAGTAGAGGCCTCCTTATTGCCAAAAGGGGAAGAAAGTCCTGGCTCCTACTCAACCTTCTCTGCCAACCCCTCAGCAGTGAGGGCTGGGATCCTCGTTATAGCCTGGTGATGGAGAAGACCAGATCCCCACTCATCCTTTGCTAGCCGGGATGGAGCTGGGGTTGTAAATCAGCTGGATTAGAGCAGTTAATGCCTAGAAGTTTCTTGGTAATTGACTGGATCAGAGCAGTTATTGTCTAGAAGTTTCTGTGTTACTATTCTTCCCCTTTCCTAGACCTGTAGCTTGAGCAAGTAGGCTTTGGTTGGGGCTGTTTTTTGTCTGTGCCCAGGGGCATTTCCAGATTGCCAGCTTCTTCACTTCCAAGTCTGTGATATAGAAGGCAAAAAGAAAATCCAGGGAGCTCACTACCTTGCTGTTCCTTGAATCCTGATGTCCTGAATCAGTCAGCCTTCTCTCCAACTTTCAGAGTCTTATGTTTGTTTTAAGGAGCCTTGGTGGTGCAGTGGTTAAGAGCTCAGATGCTAACCAAAAGGTTGGAATTTTGAACCCACCAGCCGCTCCATGGGAGAAAGATGTAGCAGTTTGCTTCTGTAAAGATTACAGCCTTGGAAACCCTGCTGGCAGTTCTACTCTGTTCTGTCTTGTCACTATGAGTAACAATCAACTCAATGGCACACAACAATAAATGTTTGCTTTATATAAAAATAAACTTCAGAGTTTTTGTTGTACTTAGTAGGTTAGGGAGAGGAAAGTATGTGTATTTCATCTTCCCCCAAACAGAGCAGGAATAGGATTTAAATATGTAGAAAAGCAAGAAGAAAGAACAATCCAGCTAAGAAAACAAATTTTGGAACTGAAATGCTGGTGATGTACTCTTGGAATAATACTAGAGAAGAGAATAATTTTCCCTTGAAAAATGTTTATCCCATACTGTTTGGACCTTACAAAAGGAGTGTTTCCTGATTATGAGTTTGCTTTTAAGCAGCCAGGCCAACTGTACAAAGAAGTAATGATTTTCTGACTCATATGCCAGTTGATTTCTATTCTAAATCAAATATTCATTTCCAGTCTGAGGGGTCCTGGTCTTAAATCTGCAGAAGAGGTTAAATGTATCTGATACACATATGCATATATGCATATATTGAGACATATTCATTTATTCAGCATCCTCAGAGTTCAGAGACCTCATCTCACTACACATGTGACAGAAGAGTCAATTATTCAAAGGCTCTTCGGGTCTTTTTGTCAGGGTCTCTATTCTGAATGTCTTTGACTAATTTGATTCCCAAAGTAGGAAAATCGTCATCAAACTACTTCTGAAAGAGATTGGACAAATTAAGAAATAACTAGAATTCACTTGTCGAGTAAAAAAAAAAAAAAAAAAAAAGTGATCATCAAATTGGTAGGTGTTAGCAAAAAAGTTTAAAAAAGTTGCCCACCATATATGAGGATCATCAATGGTTAAAAATTTGTGATGTTTGATATTAAATTATTGTTTTTTCTACTATTTAAATAATGATGTTAGAAAATCATCATGTTTCCAAAGTTATTGTTTCAGTAAACCCACATGAGGATAGTCAGACCAGGCAAGCAATGTCAAGTACTGATGGCTGGCAGCATTTGGTGTCTGGTTTCAAAACTTATTACCTCTGTAGGCTTTGGTAAGTTGCCAAATTTGCTTAGCTCTATGAATCTGATGTGCACCTCTGGAAAATGGCAACTAAATGAGAACAAAGGAAAAGGATTACTTCCATAATGTTTGAGGTCTTTGGATAACCTTGAGCAAGGTAAGTTCTATAAGGCAAAGTTTCATTTAAAGGTGGAGAAGAATATATAGACCATGAGAGTGTTTAAATATTCAGGGATATCTTATGTTTGACTGGTCCAGTGCTATCCTTGGCATATATAGGCATACCCTGGATATTGCAGGTTCAGTTCCAGACCACTCCAATAAAGCAAATATTGCAATAAAGTGAGTCACATGAATTTTCTGGTTTCCCAGAGCATATAAGTTATGTTGACACTAACTGTAGTCTGTTAAGTGTGCAACAGCATTATGTTAAAAAAAAGTACATATCTAATATAAAAAATACTTCATTGCTAAAAATTGCTAACCATCATCTGAGACTTCAGCAAGTCGTAATCTTTTTGCTGGTGGAAGGTCTTGCCTTGATGTTGATGGCTGCTGACTGATCAGAACAGTGGTTGCTGAAGGTTGGGGTGACTGTGGCAATTTTTTAAAATAAGACAACAACGATGTTTGCCACACTGATTGACTCTTCCTTTCACAAAAGATTTCTCTGTAGCATGTGATGCTGTTTGATAGCATTTTACTCACGGTACAACTTTCAAAATTGGAGTCAATCCTCTCAAACTGTGCTGCTGCTTTATCAACTAAGTTTATGTAACATTCTAAATCATTTGTTGTCATTTCAACGATATTCACAGCATCTTCACCAGGAGCAGATTCCATCTCAAGAAACCACTTTCTTTGCTCATCCATGAGAAGCAACACCTCATCTGTTAAAGTTTTACCATAAAATTATAGCAATTTAGTCACATCTTCAGGCTCCACTTCCAAGTCTAATTCTCTTGTTATTTCCATCACATCTGAAGTTACTTCCTCCACTGAAGTCTTGAACCCCTCAAAGTCATCCAAAAGGGTTATAGTCAACTTTTTCCAAATTCCTATTAATTTTGATATTTTGACCTTCTCCCATGAGTCACAAATGTTCTTAATGGCATCTAGAATGGTGAATCCTTTCCATAAGGTTTTCAATTGACTTAGCCCAGACCCATCAGAGGAATCACTATTTACAGCAGCTATAGCCTTATGAAATAAATGTATTTCTTAAATAATAAGATTTGAACGTTGAAATTACTCCTTG
Source organism: Dugong dugon (assembly GCA_030035585.1). Classification (NCBI taxonomy): domain Eukaryota; kingdom Metazoa; phylum Chordata; class Mammalia; order Sirenia; family Dugongidae; genus Dugong; species Dugong dugon. The sequence goes on along the minus strand of CM057466.1, from coordinate 106,020,693 downwards.
ATCCATGGGCTGCTGAATGGATGTTGCATTAGCAGGCATGAAAACAACATTAATCTCCTTGTACATCTCTATCAGAGTTCTTGGGTCACCAGATGCATTGTCAATGAGCAACAATACTTTGAAAGAAGTCTTTTTTTCTGAGCAGCAGGTCTCAACAATGGGCTTAAAATCTTTAGGAAACTATGTCGTAAATAAATGTGCTGTCATCCAGGCTTTTTTGTTCCATTTATAGAGCACAGGCAGAGTAGATTTAGCATAATTCTTAAGGGCCCTAGGATTTTCGGAATGGTAAATGAGCATTGGCTTCAACTTAATTAAAGTCACCAGTTGCATTAGCCTCTAACAAGAGAGTCAGCCTGTGCTTTGAAACTCCGGACATAGGCATTGACTTCTCCCCTCTAGCTATGAAAGTCCTAGATGGCATCTTCTTCCAGTATAAAGCTGTTTCATCTGTATTGAACATCTGTTGTTTAGTGTAGCCACCTTCATTAATTATCTTAGCTAGACCTTCTGGATAACTTGCTGCAGCTTCTACATTAGCACTTGCTGCTTCATCTTGCACTTTTATGTGAAGGAGACAGCTTCTTTGCTTAAATCTCACGAACCAACCTCTGCTAGCTTCCTCACCTCTCTCAGCCTTCACAAAATTGAAGAAAGTCAGGGCCTTTCTCTGTATTAGACTTTGGCTTAAGGGAATGTTGTGGCTGGTTTGATCTTCTATCCATACCACTAAAACTTTCTCCACATCAGCAATAAGGCTGTTTCGCTTTCTTATCATTCATGTGTTCACTGAAGTAGTACTTATAATTTCCTTCAAGAGCTTTCCCTTTGCATTCACAACTTGGCTAGCTATCTGGCACAAGAGGCCTAGCTTTTGGCCCATCTTGGCTTTCATGCCTTCCTCACTAAGCTTAATCATTTCTAGCTTTTGATTTAAAGTGAGAGACATGCAACTCTTCCTTTTACTTGAACACTTAGAGGTTATTTTACGGTTATTAACTGGCCTAATTTCAATATTGTCGTGTCTCAGGGAAAGGGAGGCCCAAAGTGAGGGACAGAGATGGGAATGGCTGGTCGGTGGAGCAGTCAGAACACACACAACGTTTATCGGTTAAGTTCGCTGTCTTATATAGGTATAGTTCGTGGCACCTCAAAACAATTACAATAGTAGCATCAAAGATCACTGATCATAGATCACCATAACAAACATAATAATAATGAAAAGTTTGAAATTTTGCGAGAATTACAAAAACGTGACACAGAGACACAAAGTGAGCATATCCTGTCAGAAAAATGGCGCTGATAGACTTGTTTGATGCAGGGTTACCATAAACCTTCAATTTGTTTGAAATGCCATATCTGTGAAGCACAATAAAGCAAAATGCAATAAAACAAGGCATGCCTGTAGTAAGTTCTCAGTAAGTTATGCACCTTTTATAATAAACAGTATATCAAGTAGAAAATATCGAAGAACACCTAGAAATTTTTAAGTTTAGATCAATAAAATGCAAATCAAAATGCGATATTTTTGGCTTATCAGATAGGCAAATGTTAAAAAGAATAATACTTAGTCTTAGCTATAGAATAATGAAAATGTGCATGTTTATACACTAAAGACAGGTGAGGATGTAAATGGAAGCAATTTTTCTAATGGACAATTTGGCAATGTGTATAAAAGGCTTAAAAATTAAACATTTTCTTGACCAAGCCATATCATTTCTAGGATTTTACTTTACACCAAAGATACATGTCCAAAGATGTATCTGTATATGCATACTTATTGTAGTGTTGATTACACATACAAAGATGAAAATAAACAGATTTTCAAAATTAGGGTTTTTTAAATTAAATTACGGTATTATCACACAATGACTTTTACACAAACATAAATTATGATATATTTTAGGTAGAGAAACAGGTTGCAAAAAATTATATTTATATACAGTGTAAGTTATATTTAAAAAATAAGTAGAAAACAATAATTGAGAAAAGAATATACCAAAGTGTTAACAAAAATTAGAAGTGGTTTTTTTTAATCTTTCCTTAGCTATACTTTCTCATTATTTCTACAAAGAATTTTTATTACATATGTAAATTTTTAAAACCAATAAAATAAATGGAGACCAACATGCAAAAAAAAAAAAAAAGAAAAAGAAAAAGAAAATCATATCCCTTTAGAAAGAAGTATTATCACAGGTGACTTATTTGGATGAAAATTGATAATTTTAAAATATATTACAAATTCTAAAATATTTGACACATATTGCTAGGGGTCAGAATTGACACAACAGCAACAGGTTTGGTTTTTTGGCATTACCTTATTATGTATGTAATATTAAATTGCAAGTATTAGAAGGAAATGCTTGATTTTGAATTATGTGATTGAGAAATAAAAATATTGAAAGGAACTTGAGTTGTCATCTAATCCAGTAGCCCAACCTTACAAAGGAGACAACTGAGACTTAGAGAGATTCAATAATTTCCAACAAACCTATCATGTCTAGAATCAAATAGCCAGGTCCCCAGCTGATGGCCCTATGAAAAAATTTCTTTTCAAAATGTAAAGCCCAAGATGGCCCAAGACAGCGGCTTAGTTACACTCCATGTCATCTCCCTACAGCAAAGACCTGAGAAATCAACTGAAATAGATACAGATGACAATCCTGAAACCCTGAACATCAAAAGGAAGAATACAGAATTAGAAAGAACACCAGTTAGAAGGAGAAACTGACCAAAAACAGCAAACAAGGAGAAGTCTGGATCAGAGGTGCCCTGCCATTTGACCTGGCATAGGATGGCCATCTTGAGACAAATCGAGTGGCGACCCCAGGTGAGGAGTACAGTAAGGCAACATCACAGAATTCCCAATAGGAGACAGAAAAACTCTGTAGATAAACCTGGAGTGAAACAAGGTGAACAGGACATGAACCACATGTAAGAAGGGAAAGTACAGAAGTCAAATGAGAGTTCCAGGTATCGTGATGACCACAGAGCAGGGAGGGAGCCAGGAACCAGAAAAAGGACCACTTACCAACGGTGGTCCCTGCAAATTAGGGTGAGTGGCACACACAGAGTAGTAGATCCACAGAGTCTCAACAGGAGGTCCCCTAGCAAACAAGATCCAAGTAGCACCCCATCCTCATGTTTGGTTGGGGCCACGTCTCAATTGCTGGCTGCAGCCTACAAGGAGTTCCCTGGCACCCATGCCCAGCAACCAGAAGAACAAGCTCCTATTCCATCTCCTTACCCTCCCAGTGACCAGTGGCATGGACCACACACCCCTGCCTTCCTATCTGACCAGAGACCATGGTACAAGTCCCTTGCTTACTGTCCCACCCCGCCCGACCCCTTGCATAACCAGTGAAGCACGTTGGCCCCGCCCACCTCCCTACTGGCCCACCCACCTGACAAGTGGTAGCACACTCTTAACGCCACCGGACAACTTATGGTGGCACACACCTGCCCCACACACCACCCCCCTGCTGTTTCATCCACTGAGCAAGTGGCAGTGTGCACTCCCACACTGCCAGACCAACGATCGATGGCAGTGCACACCTACCCATCTTCCCCCCACCACTCCATCCACCCAACAGGTGGCAGCATGCACTCCGTGACACCAGACTACTGGCAGGGGTGTGCATCCACCCTGCCCACCTCAAACCGTCACCTTGCCCACCTGGTGATTGGCAACAAGTGCCTGATCTATCCACCCCACCCCATCAAGGCCACTCCGCCAGCCCCACAATAGGTAGCTAGTGCTCTTTTGCCACCAGACCAGTGATCAGCAGAGCATGCTCACCCCACTCATCTTGATATATCAAAACAAAAAAATCAGAACAAAACACACATATGATCAATCAATAAATACATAAATAAATAAAATAACACCTTAATGCCTTGGAGACAGCAGACAATAACAAATCATATGGAGAAACAGGTTCAGATGACTCAAACAAGTGAACAAAATAAAAGGAAAGAAAACTTTCCTGAGGAAGAAATGATAATCAAAAATAGCTGATAAAGAATTCAAAAGACTTATATTTAGGATCCTCAAAGAGATTGAGGAAAACACAGAAAAAACCCTAGAAGAATTCAGGAAAACAACATAAAAACAAAGCGACAGACTTGATAAACAATAAGAAATCATTAAAAAGAAAATGAAAAACTCAGGAGATTAACAGTAAAATAGCAGAAATAGATAACACAATGGAAAGATACAGAAGAAGAATCATTGGAGGAAACAATCAGTGAAACAAGAGGACAAATCCCTTGATAATAATTTGCTTTAGGAACATTCAGAATAAAGAACGAAGAAAGCCTAAGACTTATGTGGGACACCATCCAGAGGAATAATTTACATGTAATAGGAATTCCAGAAGAGGGGGAGAAAAGGAAAAGTACAGAGAGAATTTTTGAAAATTTATTGGCAGAAAACTTCCCAGATATCATGAAACACAAGATGGTTCCATCCAAGAAATCCAACAAATCCCATACAGAGTAGACTCCAAAAGAAATTCACCAAGACATATTATAATCAAATTATCAAAACCAAGGACAAAGAAAGAATTCTGAAAACAGTTCATGAAAAACAAATATCATTTACAATGGGGCACCAATAAGACTACGTGCTGATTTCTCATCAGAAACTATGCAGGCAAGAAGGCAGTGGGATGACATACATAAAATCCCGAAAGAAAATAATTTCCAACCAAGAATTAGATATCCATCAAAACTGTCTTTCAAAAACCGTGGCAAAACTAAGACATTCTCAGATAAGCAGAAATGAAGAGAATTCATAAAAACCAGACCACCTGTTATGGACTGAATTGTGTCCCCCAAAAAACCATGCATCAGTTTGGCTAAGCAGTGATTCCAGTATTGTGTGACTGTCCACCATTTTGTCATCTGATGTGATTTTTTTATGTGTTTTATCCTACCTTTATGATGTTAATGAGGTAGGATTAGCGGCAATTACGTTAATGAGGCAGGACTCAATCTATAAGATTAGACTGTGTCTTAAGCCAATCTCTTCTGAGATATAAAAGAGAAAAGTGAGCAGAGGGACAGAGGGACAGAGGGACCTCATACCACCAAGAAAGCAGCACTGGGAACAGAGCATGTCCTTTGGACCCAGGGTTCCTGCATGGAGAAGCTCCTAGACCAAGGGAAGATTGATGACAAGGACCTTCTGCCAGAGCCAACAGAGACAGAAAGCCTTCCCCCTGGAGCCAGCATCCTAAATTCTGACTTCTAACCTCCTAGACTGTGAGAGAATAAACTTCTCTTTGTTAAAGCCATCCACTTGTGGTATTTCTGTTAAAGCAGCACTAGATGACTAAGACACCACCCTTATAAGGAATGTTAAAGGGAGTCGTTTGGATAGAGAACCAACATCAGATGACCACTGAAATAAAGACAGCATCACCCTGATACCAACCCAGATAAAGATTTCATGGAAGTAAACTAAAGCTACAAAACTGACTAATGGAACCAGAAATATTAAGTTGTAAATGACAACAACTTCAAAACAAAAAGAGGGAATAAAAGGTTTAGTTATAGAACTTCCATAAGAAGAGGAAATCAATGCAATTTCAAGATATAACAGATTGTTTTAAATTTAAGAAGATAAAGGTAAACTTCAAGGTAACCACCAAGAAAAATAATAAATTTACTCATCAAACTAAAGAAAAAGGAAATAAAAAAGACTCAGTAAACACAAAAACAACAACAACTGATAGGAAAAGAAAATCCATATACAAAATTAACTTGGCACAGAAAATTAAGAGGAACAAAGAAACCATCACCACCACACAAAAAATGTACAACAAAGTTACAGCAATTAATTCATAGTTATTGCTAATCACACTGACTGTAAATGGATTAAATGCACCAGTCAAGAAACAGAGTAGCAGAATACATTAAAAAAGACCCATCAATATGTTGCCTATAAGAGACACACTTGGACAAAAAGACATAAATAAAACTCAAAGGATGGAAAAATATATATATCAAACAAACAGCAACCAAAAGAGAAGAGTAGCAATAATAATTTCAGATAAAATAGACTTTTAAGTCAAAATGCATCATAAAAGACAAAGAGGGGCTTTATATAAGGATTAAAGGGTCAATTCACCAAGAAGACATAACAATAATAAATATTTATGCACCCAATGACAGAGCTCCAAAATACATGAAACAAACTCTAACAGAACTGGAAAGAAAAATAGACAGTTCTACATAATAGTAGGAGACATTAACACACACTTTTGATGATGGGCAGAACTACAAAGAAACTTAATAAAGATATATATCTAAATTGCAATTAACCAACTCAACCTCATTGACATATACAGAACACACCACCCACCAGAAGCACAGTACACATTCTTCTCCAGTGCACATGGACCATTCTCCTAAACAGATCATATTCTAGGCCACAAAGCAAGCCTCAATAAATTGAAAAACACTGGCATGATAGAAAGTATCTTCTCTGACCATAATGCTATAAAACTCGAAATCAATAACAGAATGAGCAAGGAAAAAATTAAATACATGGAAACTGAATAACACCTTACTTTAAAACTATTGGGTAATAGAAGAAATTAAAAATGAAATTTAAAAATTCTGAAAATGAAGACACAACACACTAAAATGTCTGGGACACAGCAAAAGCATTGCTCAGAAGAAAATTTACAGCAATAAATGCACACATCAAAAAAGAAGGGCCAAAATAAATAACTTAACCAGACAACTTGAACAAATAGAGAAAGAACAAAAAAAGAAGTCCACAGTGACCAGAAGAAAGGAAATAATAAAGATCAGAGCAGAAATAAATGAAATAGAAAAATAGAAAGAATCAGCAAAACTAGAAATTGGTTCTTTGAGAGAATCAATAACATTGACAAACTACTGGCCAAATTTATAAAGGAAAAAAAAAAAAAAAAAAAACGAGAAGAAGCAAATAACCAAAATAAGAAATGAAATGAGCAACATTACAACAGAACCAGCTGAGATAAAGAGGATCATAATAGAGTATTAGGAAAATTGTACTACAACAAATTGAAAACCTAGAAGAAATGCACAAATTTCTTGAAACACACTAGCTACCTAAACTAACACAAATCGCAGTAGAAAATCTAAACAGACCCATAACAAAAGAAGAAATTAAAGATGTCATTAAAAAAAAAAAAAAACTCCCAACAAAAAAAGACGCATGCCAGATAGCTTCACTGGAGAATTCTACCAAACATTTAGAGTTGACAATCCTACTCAAACTATTCAAGTACATAGAAAAGGAAGGAATACTCCCTAATTCTTTCTAGGAAGCCAGCATAACCCTGATACCAAATCCAGGCAAAGATACCACAAAAAAAGAAAATTATAAACCTATATCTCTCATTATAGATGCAAAAATTCTCAATAAAATTCTAGCCAACAGAATATAACAGCATATCAAATATATATATATATAAACATCACAATCAGGAAGGTTTCATACCAGGGATGTAAGGGTGGTTCAACATTAGAAAATCAATCAACAGAATTCACAACACAAATAAAACAAAGGAAAATAATCAAATGATCATATCAATCAATGCAGATAAGGAATTTGATAAACTCCAAAATCCTTTCCTGATAAAAACTCACAGCAATATAGGAATAGAAGGGAAATTCCTCAGCTTAATTAAAGGCATGTATGTAAAACCAAACCAAATTTGTTGCCATCAATTCGATCCCAACTCATAGCGGCCCTAGGACAGAGTAGAACTACCCCATAGGGTTTCCAAGGAGTGCCGGGTGGATTCGAACTGCCGACCTTTTGGTTAGCAGCCAAGCTCTTAACCACTATACCACCAGGGCTCCCTGTCCTATAGGGCCACTATAGGGTCACTATGAGTGGGAATCGACTCGATGGCAATGGGTAAGGGGCATGTAAAACCAACAGGTAATGTTATTCTCAATGGAGACGGAGTGAAAGCATTCCCCTTGAGAATGGGAATGAGACAAGGATGCCCATTATCACCATTCTTAAATATTGTACTGGAAATCCTAGCCAGAGAAATAAGGTAAAAAAGGGAAACAAAGGGTATCCAAATTAGTAAAGAAGAAGTAAAACTATCTCTATTCACAGATGACATAATTCTATGCACAGAAAATCCCAGAGATTCCACAAGGAAGTTACTGGAACTAATAGAATCCTTCAGCAAAGTAGCAGGGTACACGATCAACATACAAAAATCAGGTGGATTCCACTATACTAACAAGGAGAACTCCAAAAAGGAAATTAAGAAAACAATACCATTTACAATAGCCCCCCAAAGGATAAAATACCTAGGAATAAATCTAACCAGAGATGTAAAAGACTTATACAAGGAAAACTAAAAAACTACTGCAAGAAACCAAGAGTGACTTACATAAATGGAAAAACATTCCATGCTCATGGACTGGAAGCCTTAACATTGTGGAAATGTCAATACTACCAAAAGCTATTTATAAATATAATCCAATCCCAATCCAAATCCTAACAACATTCTTCAACAAAATGGGAAAACTAATCTCTAACTTTATATGGAAAGGAAAGAGGCTATAAATAGCTAAAGCAATATTGAAGAACAAAGTAGGAGGCCTCACATTTCCCTTTCTCAGAACTTACTATATAGTCAGAGTAGTCAAAACAGCCTGGTACTTATACAATGACAGACAAACAGATCAACGGAATAGAATTGAGAACTCAGAAGTAAATTCAACCATCTATGGACAGCTGATCTTTGACAAAGGTCAAAGTTCATTCACAGGGGAAGAGACAGTTTCTTTAACAAATGGTGTGGGGAAAATTGCATATTCATTTGCATAAAAATGAAACACAATCCATACATAAAAAGTAATTCAAAATAGCTCAAAGACCTAAATGTTAAAGCTAAAACTATAAAGTTCCTGAAAGAAACATAGGGACAAAGCAAGGGGTCCTAATTTTTTGGCATAAATACACTATCAAACACAACTAAAAATGCATTCACAGAAGATACACCAGATAACTAGGACCTCCTGAAAATTAAATACTTATGCTTATCAAAAAACTTTACCAAAAGAGTAAAATGAGAACCTACAGACTGGGAAAAAAATTTTGGTAATGACACATCTGAAAAGGGTCTAAAATACATGGAAAACTTCAACAACTCAGCAACAAAAAGACAATCTAATCAAAGAAATGGACAAAGACCATGAACAGACACTTCACCAAAGAGGACATTCAGGTGGCTAACAAACACATGAAGAGATGCTCACGATCATTAGCCATTTAAAAAAAAAAAAAGTTACTGTTGCATTGATTCCAATTCATAGCAACCCAATAAAACAGAGTAGAACTGCCCCATAGGGTTTCCAAGGCTGTATATCTTTATAGAAGCAGACTGCCACATCTTTCTTCCCTGGAGCTACTGGTGAGTTTGAACCACCAATCTTTTGGTTAGTAGCCAAGTACTTAACCACTGTGCTACTAGGGCTTCCATTAGCTATTAGAGAGATGCAAATCAAAACCACAATGAGCTACCATCTCATCCCTGCAAAAATGGCACTGATAAAAAAAAAAAACAGAAAACAACAAATGCTGGCAAAGTTGTGGGGAGACTGGAACTCATACACTACTGGTGGGATTGTAAAATAGTAAAATCACTATGGAAAATGGTATGGCACTTCCTCAAAAAGCTAGAAATAGAAATACTTTATCATCCAGCAATCCCACTCCTAGGTATAAAGGTATATAAGAGCAGTGACAGGAATAGATGTACGCACATACATTCACTGAAGCAGTATTCACAATAGCAAAAAGATGGAAACAACCTAAGTACCCATTAATGAATAAATACATAGACAAATTGTGGTACATATATACAATGGAATACCGCACAATGATAAAGAATAATGAGTTCACAAAACATCTTATAACATGGACGACTCTGGAGGTCATTATGCTGAGTGAAATGAGTCAAACACAAAAGGACAAATATTGCATGATACCACTTTTATAAAAAGTCAAGACTAGGTATACACACAGAAAACAGCGTTCTTTGATGGTTACCAGGGATGGGAGGGGGAGGGTGGGAGAATCACTCCTTAGATATTACACATGTTATAATTCTGGTGATGGGAAAGGCAATATACAGTATGGATGAAGTCAGCAAAACTTGACCAAGGGAAATTAAGACACTGAGAGGTATACAAGAATAAAGGATAACTACAGTAAATGCTATAACATATACAATCTTGCAACAACAGTAATAACAAGCAAAAACTATGTGAGAGGTTACACAGGTAGATATGTATGCTATATGGGTACGAGAAGGCATATGAGAGTACATGCACATGCATATATACATATATTTGTGGGCATATGTATATATATGCCTGTATGTACTGCATATATATTCACATATACAATAAAGCACAAAGGGTGCACAATTAGGGATATTTCCTAGACATATCTAAACACCTCTTGGGATTGATTTACTGGGTTTGAAGGTTCAGGACCATTGTCTTGTAGGACAACTAGGTCAATTTGTAAAATTTAGTTCATAAAGATAATGTTCTATATTCTGGTTTGGTGAGTAGCATCTGGGTCTTAAAAGTTTCCAAGTGGCCATCTAAGATACAGCTATTGGTCTCTTCCTATCTGGAGCAAAGGATAATGAAGGAAACCAAAGACTCAAAGAAGTAATTAGTTTACAGGACAAATGGTCCACACAAACGACAGCATCTTCCAGCCTGAGACCAGAAGAACCAGATGGTGCATGGCTACCACCACCAACCTTTCTAACCAGGGACGCAATAGAAGGTACTGGTTAGAATGGGAGAAAAATGTAAAATAAAACACAAATTCACGAAAACGACTGGACTTACTGGACTGACAGAGACTAGAGAAACCCTGGAGACTACTGCCCAAAGATACTCTTTTAACCTGGAACTGAAGCCACTTCTGGAGGTCAACTTTCAGCCAAATAGTAGATTGGCCTATAAAATAAACATAACACCATGAGGAATGTGCTCCTTTAAAAAATCGACCATATGAGACCAAACGGTCGACATTTACTCAAAACAAAAGGTAGCAAGGCAAGGAGGGGCAGGGAAACTGGATGATGGAGACTAGGCAGGCAAGATGGAAATGGTGAGAGTGATGACACATTGCAGGGATTGAAATTAATATCACAGAAACGTGTGTATAAACTGCTGAATAGGAATCTAATTTGCTGTGTAAACTTTTATCTAAAATCAATAAAACATTTAAAAAAAGACACAAGAAAAAATGTAAAGCCCACTATAATGCACATATAAAAATATATTTAGGTGTATATATGTACTCACATACATTTTTTATTATGGTCCAGTAGAACAGGAAAGCTTCAGTAACATCCCTAATAGAAAGTATTCAATGAAAGAAAGTGCAATACTTAGGAATCCCTGTAAGGCTTTATTTACCCTAGGGGAAAGAGTCTTTTGGCTTTTATTTTAGCCATTCTACGTGCATTTCTTTAAGATGTTAAGTCAGGTGAGTGCCATATAAAAGACAAGCAAAATTATGTAAAGCACATGACAGGGGCAGATGACATGATTCTAGGTAGTTATGCCATGATTTCCTTCAACACTACCCCTGTCAAATAACAAAAGCAACCTTGCTAACAGTACAAAATATGAGTTTTCCAAGGTAGTAGAACAGAAACCATACCTGTGCTTTAAATAGAGCTCCCCTCCAGGGTTTTTATTTAAAAAAATAAATAATATTTTATGGTATTTTCGGTAAAGGTTTACACAGCAGTCTAGGTTCCCATTCAACAATTTCTATACAAGTTGTTCAGTAACATTGATTATATTCTTTACGATACATGAACATTCTCATTATTTCTGTTCTGGTTGTTCCATTTCCACTAATCTAGTTTCCCTGCAACCTTACATTCTCATCTTTGTTTTAAAGTTAATTGTTGATTGTTTGGTCTCATATAGGTGATTCTTTAAAGGAGTACAGTACTTATGGGAAATTATTATTTTTTGAGCCAATTTTGTTATTTAGCTACAAGGTGACCTCAGGGGTTGGCTTTGGTTTAAGGTTGGAAGAGCATCTCAGGACAACAGTCTCAGGGAATCCTCCAATCTCAACCAGTCCAGTAGGTCTGTTCTTTTTTTTTTTTTTTTTTGCTTGTTTGTTTTTTGTTTTATTTTTAGGAATTTGAAGTTCTGTTCCACATTTTTCTCCCATTTTATCAAGGTCCATCTATTGTGGCCCTGATTAGAACAGCAGGCAGTGATAGCTGGGCACCGTCTAGTTCTTCTGGTCTCAGGGTTGATGAGGCCGTGGTTCATGTAGTCTATTTGTCCTGTAGACTAGTTTCTCTTTGCACCTTTGGTTTCCTTCTTTCTCTTTTGTTACAGATGAGTAGGGAGCAATAGTTGTAGCTCCCCTCCAGGGGTTTTAAGACTAAACATGCTGTTATAGTTGCATGCCACTGAGTGAGTCCAACTCATAGCAAATCTATAGGACAGAGTAGAACTGCCTCATAGGGTTTCCTAGGCTGTAATCTTTATGGGAGCAGATTGCCAAGTCTTTTCTCCCATGGAGCATCTGCTGGGTTCTAACCACTGACCTTTCGGTTAGCAGCCAAGCTCTTTAACCACTGCACCTAGGGCCCCTTATTTAAGCATAGCCCCTGTGGAAAACAAAGGCACCAAAGAGTGGCTACCTGCTTCCATCCTAATTTATATCTTAAATTCACACATACATGCCCACTTACACTACACACAAAAAATCATTGTTTCCAAAAGAATCAGTTCCAATTTTTGTTTGCCTTTGAACAAAGCCTTCTTCCTGCATTTTCAGTCAATTAAATATGCCACTCATGTGTACACAATAAAAGACAGTCTTAGTTCATATCTACATTTGCTTTTAGCTTTCAATGCTTTACAAGGATTTTTAAATCATAAAATCATGTATTACAGTACTTGAATGCCTTATGGGAGATTGCCTTTAGGTAGGTAAAATGTTTTCATTCTTATTGTAAGGGGCACAATTGATATCTATAGCTATAAAGTATCTTAACAAAGGCTACATAATTAATAAATAGATCTCAGAGCTTTTTATTAAATCAAAGTATAAAAGGTACCCATCAGAGGCCCTATACTGCTACAGCTCCCACTGTACCCTGACAACAATGATATAACACCCTTGACTTTTGCTGAGAGTTAAACAGCCATATATACCTTCCTCTGTTTTTATGTTAACTGCTAAATATGCTTCTATGCAACATGCTGTGCAATGTTCCTTAACCAAAGACACTTTTTAGTGCTCAGGGCCAAGACAAAGTGGTACCTATCCTGATGGTATAATTCCTCTTAGGAAAAAAAAAAAAAAACAACGAAATCCATAATTTCCCTCACTTTGGCTTCTCTGCTAGGAAAATTTGTTTTTCAACAATTTGAGACTTTCTCATTATTGATCTCTTGATATGCCCCCCTAGCCCCACAGCCCTCTACATGACTTGGAGAAGAGGTGGCAAGGGATGGCACTGGTGCAATGAGAAGCAACACAGGGAGGAGCTAACTCTCTTGCACAGCACTAATTCCCAACATTACAGCACTCTATCCTGAGCAAGTTTTCCCTTGCAGCATACAATCTTTTAAAAAATCCTGTGTGGTAACTTTTATTATTATTTCCAATATTTCAATCTAGAAACTGTCTCAAAGAGGTTTAATGAGTTGACAAGAATAAAGTAATCAGTAAGCGATGAAGTCCCTTCTGCCTCAAAATTCTATGCCTTTGGCATTTCACTGTATTCGTCTGATATAAAATATACTCCGGTGTGTGAGCTCAATCTTCGAAGAGTTTTATAAGGAGAAAACACTGAATACAAATCCCCTCCCTCCCTGCCTATATTTTCACTAACTTCATTCCATTTCCTGAATGTTCCCACATTTTTGTATCCAGGACATTTTTCCAGAATTACCTGTTACAAAATAAGTAATCCCATTTTTAATGCAGTAACACCATTTTCTATGAAGTGCAAATAATTCAATATGTCCCCCTATCTCTAAGGAACATAATTTCTCCTTTATCATCAAGACAGGAAAAACACTCGAGGTTTACAATCAGTAGAATTCATTTGTTAGTGCTGATGGTAAGAGTGGAAAAGAGATGTTTCTACCACTTTACTTACCATATATATCTAAGACATGAATTAACTATAACAAAAGTTATAGTTAATAACTATATTAACTATAGCCTGTTACTGTTATTAATTGCCAATAGCAGTGTTAAGTCTACCAGAAACTACATGTAGCTCATCTTGTACATCATTGATTCTGACACTAACTTGGCACATCAGACCATAAAGCTCATTGAACTCTTCATGAGTGTTTATCACAGGAAGACTTATATTGACCACACAATCTTTTTTTAATTAAATAGTTTGTCTTTGTAATTTCAGATCTAGTTATGAGTCGGTATCATTCCACATTTCAAATCAAATATAAACTCATAATATTATTTTCCTGGGTTTTCAGCCACACTGTTCATAAAGTAACCAAAGATACCTCAGTTATACTACTTAAAATAGCATATCGTTTAATAATAATCTGGTATGTTTTAGTGTGTATTATACTCTTGATGTAGTCAATGTCTTACCTCTGTTCTTAGCTCATGGATCTCTTTATCCTTGCTATTTTGAGATTCTGATCCTTCTTTTACATCTCCTGATATTCCATCCACTTCGTTTTCATGTTGGCCATGAAAAAGGTTAATCTGAAGAAAAAATAAAAAGGTTAAATCTATAATCACACGATGCCACAATGACTGGTCCAGGATAATCCACATTAGACTTTCTTTTTTTTTCCTTTTTGTTTTAGGTTATTTTTTTTCAGTGCGGATTCTAGTAGGTTGTGTTGTTGATGATCTTTTTATTGTTGCTGAACCACTTACTTTTATACTTGTAACTGAAGAAACCTGAGGTGTTAGGAAACAAACCAGAAAATCCGAATTCACCGAATAAAAGAATAAGCAAATTCCAGTTACTTCCACAAACTCCTGAGCAATTTACCAACTGGCTTCTTACAATAATCCAATTAATATTTATCTTTTAGTCCTGATGATAAGCACTTTAGTATCCTACTTATTTTTATTATCTGTAAAGTATAAATAATATTGTTTGAAACAGAGACAAATTTGGAAATGGAAACACATAAATACATAACAAAGTCAGAAAAGATATTGAAAATTTATACAGTGAATTTTTTCCATAACTATTTTTATAATCAGCAGTTCTCAGCAGAACAACCAAATTTGATAAATATATAAAATGTGTAGATAAACACACACGATATTTTGTTTTATTAACATATTTTCACTGAAATACTTGGGTGCATCTTTCCAGCATTTGTATTATATAAGTTGTAGGCAATCCTATGATAAATTAAAAAATTAAATCTAATATTATACCATTTATTTAAAAAATTAAAGAATGCAATCAGTAATAATGTTGTTACTGTTAATAACAATATTAAGCATGTATAACCTGTCTCATAATGACCCTACAGGACAGAGCAGAACTGTCCCATAGGGTTTCCAAGGAGCGGCTGGTACATTTGAACTGCCGACCTATTGGTTAGCAGCCAAGCTCTTAACCACTGCGCCACCAGGGCTCCAAGCAGGTACTAGTCTCCAGGAACTAAACTTGATATGTACTGCCTTAGTTAATGCTAATAGCAATCCCATGTGTTCATTAGGCATTGCTACTATCCCTACCTTACATTTATATCACTGGTTCTGTTTATCTAGAAAACCTTGAAAAAGGCACATTGAAATAATTTTCTGAACAGCAATAAGTAGATAGAAGTAGGCTAAAGGCAGGAACACAGCAGAAAGTGCCACAGCCCAATCGCACTAGAAATGGACTGCACTGGAGGTGGGAGCTGATTTATCAACCTACCAAAGAGAGGCACCATGTTCATAGCTGGTACTATGGAAAGGGTACCATGGAAGGTAGGAGTGAAAACAGGAGATAATAGCATGAAGTTTACTGAAAGTCTCTTTATGCAAGTTTCTCCCACTTTTATGCGAATTAGACAGCTTGGCATTAATCCCTGGCCAAAATACAATAAAATGAAAGTCATTTAGCTAAATAAAATAATGAGCTGCAAGGGTAAAATGAAAGCAACTGATTGTGGTTTGGATTCACCAAAATATAACTCATTCTGGTAATTGGATGACTCTATCTTAACTCTTAAAATCTTGGTCTCTAATCCAGAGAGAATTAAATCAATCAATAAATGCTTCCTTGTCAGCAGAACTTTCAATCAGCCTTACCACACAAGAGGGGGATGAGAGGCAGGAAACTCAACAGCAGAGGAAACTGACACAAGCAACATAAAATAATTCCATTTTCATTCTTAACTGTGAGAGAAAAATCAAGCATCTCTGAACATACAAAGAACTCAGTGGCACGAAAAAGAAAAAGGTCCAGATTAAGACTTAGAATGTCTGATAGAAAAAAACAGAAAAAGGTACAATTTAAGGTATGAAATAAAATATTATGAAAAAACTAATCACTATCTTCAGAAATAAACTGACACTATATTGCATTCTTATATAAATAAGGGACATAGAGAAATTTTAAAATTTTAAAGAATAACAAAGACATCCTCTGGGAAATTAAAAAATATGGCTTATCATCCTTCCTTTATAAACATTAACTAAAAAATGTTGGAAGAGTTGAATGTTGAAAGCCCCCAAAGTTCAGTCCTTTTACCTCCTGTCTCTAGGCCTTCACTCCTTTGGGGAGCCCATGTGTTCCCATGGAATTACATACTAAGCAAAATGCTGACAATCTCCAAGCATCTGTCTCTGACCTGTAGTTCTTTCCTGAACTGTGGGTCCACATGCCCACATACTATTTACCACTCCGCAAGTATCTCAAACTTAACATACTGGAAAGCCAAATTCCGAACTTCGCCCACAAACCTATTTCTCCATTAGTCTTTGCCATTTCAATAAATGGAAACGCCATTCTTTTCTTTGATCAGGCCAAAAATTATGGATTTATTCTTAGCTCCTTTCTTTCTCTCACATGCAACATCCAAACTAAAAGCAAATCAACTCAGCTTAACCTTCAAAGTATATAATAAATCCAATCACTTCTCTCAAAGTACACCAGGACCACCCTGATCAAAATCCACCATCATCTCTCACTGGAGTTATTTTAATGGCCGCCTAATCCTTGCTCCTATGCTTGGCTTCATTCTCCCTTTCTCAACACAGCAACCAAAGGAATCTTCTTTTAAAAGCAATTCAGATAGACTCACTGCTCTGCTCAAAATCCTTCAGTGGCTTCCCACTCTATTCAGAGCTTAAGTCAGACATTACTATCTACTTGGTCCTATCACCTCTCTGCTCTGATTTCCTACCACACTTCCCCTGCCCCTCTGCCCCTGCTTATTCCACTCTGGTCACTTTGACCTTCTTGCTCCTTGCACACTCCAGGCATGCAAAAACCTAACAGAAAATAGAAATAATAAATGAGACATTGTACAGATAATTAAAACAATATATCAAGTAAAAATTGACTACAGATTAATGAAACTCCCTTAAAAATTAATTATTCCGATCAATTTAAAATTATACTTTGGACTCAAAATAATCTTGCTTTAACCACTTACCTCTTCAACTTTGGGTTTAGATTAATGGAGTTGTATTCAAAATCTATTAGTAGTTAAAAATTTGAAAGCAGTACACTTGTAGATGCTAAAGATTATTAATTTAGCAGAATTATGTCATCCACAAATGATATATCTCCTTAGTTAAATTAAAAGTTACAGAAATAGAAGGTACCTGACTCATTTCTAATGAGTCAGCATTAGAAAGCATTTTCCAAGTTCATGTCCTTTCATTTAATATCTACTAAGTATTTTGTCTCATAATGCTCCCCCAACCAGAGACTGCACCATAATTATGACCATACCAAAATTACTCTTTAAAAATCAGCTTTTCATACTGCAATATTTTTGAAAGGTTAAACCAGGCAAATTGCCATACCTCTGGTTTCAGAAATATCTGCCATAATTTGGTTCTGGAGAATTAGCAACATTTTCTGTAAATATATATTCTAGTATAGTCAGATTAGCACGCATGGAAAATCTTTCTGAAGATGATGTCTAGGAAAAAATTACATAACTTATAAATAGATATATTTTCTTACTTATTCAGATATCATAGAAAAAGAAAAACTCATTTCAAAAGGGACACACAAATGTATCTAAAACACCCTGTTATTTTCATTTTACCTCACATTTCAGCCTTCAAAGTAATCTAGAAGGACTAAGTAGTTAATGCAGACTTCAAAGGTCCAGTCTCGGTGAGATAATGTGTTGAATGTTTATGTCAACATTATTAACAATACAATGTAATTCAATCTCCCCTCAAAACCAAACTCACCATTTCTCCTCTAACTCTCACAAATGACCTTGCCATTTCCTTCATAGGAAAATAGAAGCTGCGTATAGGAAAGAGGTTCAACTTCCTGGAACAAAATCTATGAATTTCCATGCATCTACACAAATCTTTTCTTCTTTCCTACTGCTAAGGAACTAAACTGTCCCTCCTTGATTCGAAGGCTAATACCTCCACTTGTGCTCAGGATTTGATACCTTTGGGGTACTTGGGGACCTGGAGAACTCATTCTATGGATTATTCCTCTCCTTGAAGAAGTGTCTCCTCTCTTATACCTCCCTTTCTTGGTTTCTCTCCCATCAACATTAAATTGCTCAATATTTTCCATTTAGTTTAGGGAGGGAGGTGATGTGAGAGAGTAAGTTTAGAGAATGTCCTTTTATCTCTGTTACTAAAGCTTCCATTTCAGCTCTTTGTTTCCTTTCACTATCAAGTGCCTTAAAAGAGTAGCTTGATTCACATTTCCCATATCTTTCCCGCTTGCTCACTCCTCCACTCTCTGGCTTCTGCTGCCACCATTCTCTAGACTCTCCAATACAAAATATTCAGCCTTCACCTTACTTGAATCTTTGGCAGAATCAGACATAGTTGACAACGCCCTTCTTCAAAAACTGTCTTCCCCCAGTTTATGCAAAGAAAGGACTTCCTGTTCCCTTCCCTCCCACCCATTCTAAGGCTTCTGTGGACTGTTCACTTCTCTATGATCTGCCTATTGCTAATCCTCCAAACCCTTTTTCACTTCATTTAATACCCCATCTCTTGGTGAATTCATCCTCTCGCATGGCTTCAACCACCATCTGTTGGCTTATTCTTCATATTTACTTACTGTGCTTATGAATTTAAAACCCTGCCAAACATTTCCACCTCTAATTCAACTTGTTCAAACTGAATTCACTGTCTTTTCTCCTCAAGTTTCTTCTCCTGCTGACATTCCCTCTTGGTTCAATTGATAAAGCCAGAAATCTGTAATTCCTCCTTCTCTGTCACCTCCCCTGCCTCCCCACATACTCACAGCTTCAATTAATCACCAAATATCTCCATTTCTCTCACGTGCATATTTCTCAACTGTCCACATCTCTCCATCCCCATCGAGCTTAGCATATTCTATAATTTCTTTGTGAATTACCATGACAGCCTCGTAACAGTTTCCTCATCTCCCCCAATCTCTTCCTCACTCTGAAGTTTGGTCATTTTTTTCACATTTAATCTGATTATCTCACTCCCCTGGTCAACTCACTTCAATGGCTCTCCCTGTTGCCTTCATGTTGGTATACACGTTTAATTTGGTTAAAAAATAAGTTAGAGATCAAGTGTTTAACAGACGGGTTCTATAACATCATCATATTGTTATAAAAAGTGAGGAATGTAACAAAGAAATGTGCCTGATAGAAAGATCCACAAACTCAGATGACCCAGGCTTATCCAACAGCAAGGTAAAGGTTTCAAGAAATTTGAATTAACTATAACTACACAGAGAAGCCTCCAAAATTTCTTGTCTTAGATCATGGCTCCAAAAATTTTAGCCAAAATTCTTTAACATAATTTTTACAAAAGACCCTCCATTAGCCTTAAATAGTAGGAAAGGCATTTAAAAATGTCAACTTTGATTAACTGAAATTTTTACTGTATCCTTCAAGTCAAAATCCAAACCAAAACTCACTGCTGTCCAGTTGATTCTGATTCATAGTAACCCTGTAGGGTGAAGCAGAACTGCCCCATAGGGTTTCGGAGGCTGTAATCTTTACGGAAGTAGAATGCCACATCTTCCTCCCGTGAAGTGGCTGGTGAGCTCGAACCACCGACCTTTCCATTAGCAGATGAGCACCACCAGCACTCCTTCAAGTCAAAATAGTAACACTAAATAACTCATCTTTTACTCTCTTGCTAATGTAGGCTTTACATTTTAAACATTTGTCTTAAAATAGTAGTAATACATTTATTTAGATTCAAAAACTAAAATTTACAGTACATTTTAAACATTGACATTTTAAATAAAATGGTTACATTGACCTTTCTTATATTCAATGATATCCAAGAACCATATACATTTCAAGGTCACCATTACGTTTTTTTTTAATTTACATTGTTAATTTTATTTTGAATTTTTATTTCTATTCCACCTCCTCAAGATTATCATACTGTATCTATGTTTATACTTAAAAATATTTTCACTCTATAGTATAAAATCAAATCTGTATATAAAATATGTATGTCTATATTATGGCTGTAAATCTTCAAATGTTAAAAAACGTTCTTTTGAATTGAATTATTTTAATAATTATGAATGGTAAATAGTTGCTTAAAAATAAAATAAGTATAAATTTTGATAAGTAATTATTAAGTATAAAATAATCATTCACTGGAATGCATCTCTCAATGAGATGAATAGATACTTTTTTTTTCTCAATTAATTTGTGTAGCCATAGACAAAATTACTTATTGATAGAATGAGATAGGAATTAGCATCAGTTTTATTCCTTTTGTGTTAATATGGGCACTGAGAAAGCTGATCACACAGGTTAGATAGATATTCATATAATACAATGATTATATATATATATACTTAGATATATATATATAAAATATCCTTCTAAATTACATCACAAAACCCCACTCTGAGGAGAACTGAGGAAAGTGATCAGGAGGAGGGAGAACTATAAACTTCTTAAACTTAAACCTGCAAAGATTAGATTTTCTGCAGTAAACTAGCATGAAATCTTTAATCATACACTAAACTCAGTTATTAAAAAAACAGACTAAAAATAAAAGCATCAGTGTGTAAGGACATATGTACAAGCTAGCTTATTGCAGGACTTCTCACAGGGGCAAAAGTCTGGAACTAGACAATGCCTATCATTAAGGGAATAACTGAATAAATTGTGGGACCACCACAGTGTGGAATATTATGCAGACATTCAAAAATATGGATTTACACTATACCAGTTTACTCAGAGTTTATCATATGGGGTGCTGAGTAAGCAAAGAAAGCTACAGAAAAACGTTTATAGTACTACCTAGCATAAAACAATTACAAAATACTATAAATGTGTGTGTGTGTATATATATATATATATATTTGTCTTATGTACACATGTATACGTGGGTTTGTATGTAAGTACACATATATACACATATCTGTGTGTATGTGTTTGTATATGAACCTGCAGGAAAATAACAAAGAGCCTTGGGGTGAGTGATGTGGGATAAGGGGTCTGGGAAGGGGAGGGAAGGCAAAAACTGTATATGCAAAACTAAATTCTACATTAAAATTAAAAATAATACAGGACAGCATTTGCATTTATAAATTTATATATACATGTGTATACATTTATATGTAATTATTAAAAGGGATAATAAAAAATGAATAAACATTTTCTTACACATGGAATGAAAATGTGTACCTAGCACACAGTTATCAGTTAGTTTCATTCTAATCCCCAGTTCATTTCTTAATAACAGCTTTTAGAAGCTGTGGATCAGTGTTTCTTTGGCAATAGAAGTAAGCTGCTCTGTTCTGCATATTTGATGGGAACCTCTGCATCTTCTACATCAAAGAGGAGATATGGGCTCATTAATTTCTCAAATAAGCAACAATAAGGGAAATACTTTAAAAGACTATAGATCACTCTTCCTCAAGTACTTATGCTAAATATGTATAGAAGATGAAGGTGGATCCAAAGATAATAAACAGACAGATATTCCATACTAGGTGTTCTTTATTTTTATTTATACTAAATCTTTTAAATCAATTTCAGTTACAAAAACAAATACATCATTATTGTAATTTTAGGAAAATATCATGTAAAAGCATCTTCAAAATGTATTTTTAAAGGAATATCTTTCAAATATATTACTTATTTTTAACATATTTTAATATATTACTTATGAGGCTTTTAAACATCATTGAACACTACTCTCTAAATTCCCTTTTCCTACCCCCTCCATAGTCCCGAGTCCTTTTGTCTCAGAAAGAAATTGAAATTATAGGACATCAAAGTTCTTGGGGAAAAAATGTATTTTAGATTTTTACTTGCATATAAATAGGTTTTTAAAGTATTCTAAGCCAAAAAACCCACCGCCATTGAGTTGACTCCGACTCATAGCAACCCTACAGGACAGAGTAGAACTGCTCTATAGGGTTTCCAAGGAGCAGCTGGTAAATTTGAACTGTCAACCTTTTGGTTAGCAGCTGAGCTCTTAACCACGGTGTTACCAGGGCTCCTTTAAGGGATTAGCATGATTTAATTCTTAATTAAATATTGCATAAAGCTGCACATAATTTGTTACATGCCATCAAGCCAGTTTCGACTCATAGTAACTATAAAACTAGGAAACATTAAATGATCATATTTGAATATATTTTATAGGAGACAAACCACGTGATTTAACTTCACCAAGTAAAAAATGAGTGCCAATTTTAGAAATCATGAAAGAAGATCTTACATTTCTGCAAAGCCTTAAAAATTAAACTGTTTTCCTTTGTTTCCAGACTTAGTCATTTTCTATTAAACATGAGATAGTGGTCTGTACTTCTACCAAAACCAACGTTTTCATGTAAGGAAAAGAGTATTTAAAATTTTCTTATGTCTTGACTCAGACACCCATAAAACACCTGAATGCTAGTATTTTTCTTATGGGAAACAGAAAATTATACCTCCTGATATTTTTTTTCAAAATGTGGCTTCATTAAAAATTAGCATAATGTTCATGCTTTCTGTCAGGTTGTGACATAACAAACTGCTACGATAGTGGATTATACATATTGTATGAGTCCATTTATGTGAAATGCCCAGAATAGGCAAATCTTAGAGATAAAATTAGAGTAGTGGTTGCCTAGGGCTTCAGGGGTTGGAAGGGAATATGGAGTGACTGCTCATGAGTACGGGGTTTTATTTTTGGGGTGATGAAAATGTTCTAAAGTTGATTCTGGTGATGTCTGAACAATTCTGTGGACATATTAAAAATACTGAATCGTACACTAAATGGGTGACTTGTAGGATATTTGAAATATATCTAAGTAAAGCTGTCAAGAAAAGCTTTGAAAACAGCAAAGATTGTTTTAGTCAAAAGGATTACAATAATTATTCCTTCTACTTTAATTTTCAATCTGAAATAGCCTTCGTTAGAAGCATTCTCCGTCAAAGTACCTGAAGAACAAAGTAAGTGTTCACCTCTTCATTTGTTTCACTGGCATCCTTATCTTAGGGAGAATCAAAAGAATACTCGTTCACTTCTTCTCTATTTTGCATCTTAACATTGAGGATGTGACTCAAAGTGGTGAATTTCACACTTCTCCAACTCTTTTTCTCTCTCTACAACATTTAAATGACACAAACTTGTATGTAGGATACTGCTTACTTTTTATGCAAATAAGTTACTCTTAAGTGCACCCCACCTTGTAGGATTTTCTCTAATTTGGTGGCTTGCTATTTGTTAATGTATTCCTCCTCTCTGCTAACATATGGCGCTCCCGAAGTCTTTGGGGATAGGAGTCTGACCTGTGCAAATCTTTCCCACAATTAAATAGCCGACAAAACCACTTTTCTTCTTTGGGACTTTGTGTCTTTTTCTGTAAACATTGCTGATATCTAGAGTCAGCAAAAGTCATCTCATGCAGTGCAAAGAAAATAAGTCAGATAAATAATAAACAGGCCAAAAGTGAGGCATCATAACATAATCCTCTAGCAACTCCATGCATTCATTCTCTATCTATACTAAACCCATCTGCAAGTATCCATTGATCATCTCTCCAGGATTGCTGCCAGGGTCCTGGAAGTGCCCGTGCAATAGAGGGGCCTGGACATAAGCTTCTTTAGCTTCTCTGGCCCCATAGAGGAGGTGGCTTGTCTCTTCTCTTTTGTAGAATTTAAAGTGGTTTAGTTCAAAGTATCTAAATCAACTGTCTTGAGTATCTTTATGTTAGCACAATCTTTTTTCTGCAATACATCTAGAAATTTTTTTTAAGTCATACCTACAAATAGACATACAGAGTGAGTTAAATAAAATATATATTTCATTTCAAAGTTGAAGTTACCTCCCAAGGCCAACTCTTCAGACAAAGCTTAGACTGGGCTACGGGACAGAAAATGATACTCGTGAAGAGTGTGCTTCTTAGCTCAAATAGATACATGAGATTAAATGAACAGCTCTCATCTGGAGGCAAGATGAGAAGGCAGAGAGGGTCAGCAGCTGGTTGAATGGACACGGGAAATCTGGGGTGGAAAGGAAGAGTGTGCTGTCACAGTACAGGGAGAGCAAGTACGGTCACAAAACAATGTATGTATAAATTTTTGTCTGAGAGACTAACTTGAATTGTAAACTTTCACTTAAAGCCAACAATTAAAAAAAAAGTGGAAGTTACTAATTAGGAGCACATAACTCTCAATACCAACACAACTGGCAATGGAAGAGACAACCGTTGAGTGGGGGAAAAAGTGGGACTTGCAGTGAGTAGACCTGGGTCAAGTAATGGCTCTTTCAATAAGTGAGGCTGGTCTTTGGGAATCTCCATAATCCCCTCCAGCTCTGTGATTGAGTATTTAAAAGCAGTAGATCAAAAATCGGGGTGACCATCAGAACAATGAGCTTTCAAAACACAGATACCTGAGAAGCACTACTAACCTACTAAAGCAACATCTCCAAGGAGGGATCTGGACATACACATTAAAGAAAGTAAAGTAAATTAAATTAAAGTACATGAGTCTGATGGATTTGGATAATTGAATACAACTGAATTATTTTATGTTTTATAATTTTCAGATTATCCACACGAGAACTTTTATGTGATTGCACCAGCACCTCATTTTCTGTGTCACAGAGATGTTTTAATATAAATATAGAATTATATATTCTATTTGGCTTTGATTATAACTTCAGAACTTTATTTCAAAGCCAAAACATCTCAAGATTATTGAAAATGATAATTAAACCAAATCCCACTGCCATCGAGTCAATTCCAACTCATAGCGACCTTATATGACAGAATATAACTGCCCCATAGAGTTTCCAAGACTGTAATCTTTATGGAAGCAGACTGCCACATTTTCTCCCACGGAGTGGCTGGTGGGTTTGAACCACTGACCCTTCTGTTAGCAGCTGAGTGCTTAACCACTATGCTAACAGGGCTCCATAAATGACAATTACATATTCTAAAATGCATTTCACAGAATAGCTTCTGTTCTAGTACGCAGTCTGTGTGTCTTAATTCTTCCATACAATCCCTGTAGAAATACCAGCCAAAGGAGCCCTCTGCCTATGAGTTCTTAACTCCTTTTGAAAGACTGCTCCCCTACCTGGAGAAGAGTGATGCTGAGTCTCTACCAAGCCCACCATCCCTTCTGATCAAACCCATCTCCTTCCTTCCAACTTGCCATACTTTGACCTGCAATCCTGCCACAATTCTTATGGTGGCCTATTTAAATGCTGCTATCTGGAGGGTGGCCACTGGGCTATGAAAAAGTCTGAGGCAAGAACTCAGCTCAGCAGGGTCTTATTATAAAACAGAGACTAAAAACCTGACAGAGGATTTGAATCACAAGCAAATCTGTTGGCGGGAGTCCTGATGTGACATGACTATTCTCGTACTCCAGGAGCCCGTGCTGGGCTGCAGAGGTAGTTTCTTGGTTTTTGTTTGTTTATTTCCTGCTTTGAGCTGTTTTGTTTTTGGTTGTTGTTTGTTCATTTTGTTGTTGTTGTTCACTTTCTTGAGTGTTTTTACTATGAACCCCTCTCACCAGAGGGAATCTGAAGATTTCTCTGTTTCTTGCCACATGGTTCATTTCTATTACCACTCTTATGTAATTCAGCACCTAAACACACACACTATCTCAGGATACACTGGTGAGCTATCCACATAGAAGTTGTTTTACATTTTGAATTCTATCTATCCCATGTAAAACTAATGCCATTTTCATTGGTGATTTTGTAGGTTTTTATTTTGGTGATTTTGCCACATGGATTTCGATTTTCTTGGATTTCCAAATGACTTGGAAGGCAATTAGGCTCTAAGTACAAACAGAAGTCATTGAAGTGTTTTAAACAAGGGAGTAATACAAACGAATTTATGTTTTTAGAACTATCACCCTTTTTGCTGGAATGAAAATGAGTTAAAGTAGGTCAGAAGTGGTGGTGAAGAGACCTGGTAGGAGGGACAAGTAAGAGCTTATAATGGCTCTGTTTGGGGAAGTAGCAGTGATGGAAGAAATGGTATGATATAGGGTTTGGAGGTAGAAATGACAAGATAGTACATTAATGTTTAGCATAAGAATAGCTATGAGACAATATTTCAAAATGAGCTTTGAGCTCACAACCGCATTAATTCTCCACCATATACCTATTTCTAATAAGTACCTTCAAGGACCCTGACTGGATGTGTGCAGAATATCTCCCATCTATCATGATCTTTTTAAAAGTGAAAGTATCAGTGTAGAATTTTAACTACATATAACTAGTACTACTATCCTCTTAAATCCTCCAACCCAGAAAGGCGTATTCAGGATTAAATGAGCTAAGGCTTCAATATAACCTATAAGCACCATAAGGAAGCTGGTTATGCCTGTGCTTCTATAAATATTTATTTAATGGATGATTAAAGGCCACTGTAAACTACTAGGCACATTGCTATGATCACAAAAAGAAAGATATCAGAGTAAAATCCATAAAAATATATCATGTAAAAAAAACATAATTTTCAAAGAAAGTTGAAATAAGTTCTTTTCCATTTTTCAGCATGAGGCCAATTTTAAAATGTTAGCAGTTTTCTCCACACAAGGCAAAAGATCTCTTCCATTACAGAAGCAATCAAAGCCATTGATCGCTAAAGCAATGTATCATAATTATTTGTAATAAATATTACTGACATGAACATTTTGTTTGCTAGACTGTGAGATTAAATAGCAATGATAGTTTCAGCACCCTTGGAATTTATAATCTAATTCCAAATCAATATAAAGATTAGCAAAGGAAAAGCTGAATAAGAATTAAAATCAGCATGGAGACAGCATTTTTACCATAATTACCTCTACTACTCATTGTCTCAATTGCATTTAAAACACTTACTTAGATTATATGATTAAAGTCTTATATTTTCTCTGTTCTAAATGCCAGTAGCTAAAGAATGATTTCCCTCTAAAGTGTGTACCAGACTTTCAAATACATTTTTTAAAATCTTGATCTATTAAGCACGTTTCCATCTCTAAAAATTGCTGATCTTTCCATCAGCACTTCTTACCTAGGCATATGCTTGCTTTTAACAGTTTCGGGCATCTAAAAAAGAATCATAGCTGTATTGAAAATCTTTTAGAGATAGAGAGCTACAGTCAAGGCTAAGGCCAGTTATCAAAATTTTTGGGAAGGGGAGTAAATAAAGGAGGATTCTTATGAAATTTCAAATAATGCATCATAACACTACTTTCTTTCTGCTTGTCAGTCAACTACACAGGGATCTGAATATTTTGCTCTTATAATTACTATTCATTGTTATTTCTAAATATAGCACAAAATTCTGTTATAATCCATTATAAAAGAGACTTAAGCCAAGTATATATTAATAATTATATGTGCCTAAGTAGTCTTACTTGTTTAATCTTTAAACATTTTCAAACTTATCATATTTCGTAAAAATAACTATATATATATATATATATATATATATATATAAACCAAAAAACCAAACCCATTGCCATCGAGTCAATTCCGACTCATAGCAACCCTATAAGACAGAGCAGAACAGCCCCATAGAGTTTCCAAGGAGTGCCTGGTGGATTTGAACCGCTGACCTTTTGGTCAGCAGCTACAGCTTTTAACCACTACACCACGAGGGTTTCCATATATATATATTTTTTAATCCCACATAAATAATCCAGTGTTTCATTTTTCTTTGTTTATAATACTTCATCATATATAATGAAAAAATTTTCACTTATTGTCATTTATTAGAGCTATCCTGCTTTGTAGTTCATCTAACTGAAACATTCATTCAACGGTTCAAAAAATTGGACAATTTTTCCACAACTTTGAAGTGTCCTCTGTTCTGAATCCCCATCAGCAGGTTATCTATTAAAAGCATTATATATGTATTTATATAAACTTAAATATAAACTTAATTTATATATATATACTCACAAGGGCATCAAAATATGAACTCAGTTTACATTGTATAATGCTATTTTGTTTTATTTTTTCTCACCTATAACATTTTAAGTATGTTCCCATTTGCTACCAAAAAAGTCGTTCTTGTATAAAAAGCATTAAAAATTTTAAAATATACATACTGCTTTGTAAACCATTTCAAAATATGACCTTTTTCAAAACAGTTGCTTTATAAATGCTAAATAACATGAATAAAAAGAATGCATAGGACACTGAGTAATATTATCAAGTCTGTACTGCACACTAGTGGCAATATATAGTAAATGCATGTTTCTTTTTTAATTAAAGTTAAGATCAATTGTCTCTTAAATATTAGCTTTCTTAGTCAAGTTTAAAGCCCATTATATCATAGAGCATACACATACACACTCCAAGCATACTATGCTTTTTGTGTTGTGAACTACTTTTCCTGCATATTAACTTACTGTCAATCTTCATACTTAAAGAAGTCAAGTTCAGTCAGGCACCGGTGACTAAAAATACTATGAATCCATATATGCATGTGTGTTTGTGTGTGTGTGTGTGTGCGTGTGTGTTAGACAGAAAAGAGAGATACCTACAATGTTTAAGATAGTTACTTTGACAAAGCCACTTTTACAACTTAACATATGAACCCAAAAAGTGGAAATAAACAATGTAGATTGTTGATTTTAATTTACTCCTCATTGAGATATGTCACATTTTCCAGATACTCCAACTAAACTTTTGCTGTTATCATTGAAATTGTCTTTCATTTACAAATGATCTGTCAACATGAGATAGTCATTTGAGGATATGAGGAAAAGTCTGTCCTTCTCCTAAATCTCAGTGGTCCCTAGGGTTAATATAACTATTTCTGCACCTGTACATGATGATAACTATGCTCTAATGGAATCTGGAGTGCGTGCATATGACCCAGGATTAAGGCATATGCTGGCAATGGTGTGTGAACATTCCCTCATATGATTTCAGTAAACTTAGGTAAAGACTCCAAACATTATCACTTGCTAGAAACAAACATTAAACGACATTCGTATGGGATTTCACAGGCAGAAGAATGGCACCACTTTTTAAATAACGGATGGGAGAATGTTTCAGAACAATGAAGGCAGCTCCAGGCATGCTTACATAATAGATTCAGATGGTCAGCTTCTTTAGACAGATGTTATCACACTGCCACTAAATGTTAACTCATTTGAGAGCATTTAGCTTGTCTTACTCATTATTCTATCCCACATACTTAGCTAGCTCAGCGTTTTACACAAAGAACGTGTACAATAAATGTTTTTAAATAGTAAATATTAATAAATCATTTCATCTAAACAGCATTTTACTGACGAAGCTGCAAAGGAAACGTGTAAAGGCAAGCAGCTGATCCTGAATAACGATGCCAAATATGAAAAGAACCTCAACAGACATAAGTTAATACTTTCAGAATGTTTCATAAAAGAATAAAATAACTTTGTCTATATTAGATGATAATGAGCACTGGTGGGTCAGTGGTTAAGCGCTTGTCTGCTATTCAAAATGGTCAGTGGTTTGAACCTACCAGCTGCTCTGTGGGAAAAAGATGTGGCAGTCTGCTTCCTTAAAGAATACAGCCTTGGAAACCCTATGTGGGCAGTTCTACTCTGTCCTATAAGGTTGCTATGAGTCAGAATCGACTCAATGGCAAAGGGTTTGGTTTTGGTTTAGTTAGGCAGATCATTAAAAATATGAGTTATTTAGAACAAGATGTCTTATGGCCTGAGTTTGACAATGTCCACTCCTGATACATGAGTTCAAATGTTCATCTTATATAAGCAATGCAGTTTTTTACCCCTTCAGCTTCCCTACAGAGAGCTCTGCCTTATGCCCACTATCTTACACATTAAAACAGAGAAAATCTTCTGTTTCATTTCTTCTTTTACATCTTATATCTCCATACCTCTTTTGGAGTTTTTGGCTTCGAATCTCTCAGTTCTTCATACTTCCATTTCCATAAAGACAAAGCTGATTCCAATTGTTCTATTTCTTTTTCCAAAGATGAGCGCATTCTAAATCATTTAAGAATTAAAGAAAGCAGATTAGATTTATGATGTAAAACTAATTTATAAGCGCATCATTCAATTTTAGCTTTTTTGTTTTCCTAATTTTTGGTATTTGTATGTGATTACTGTAATGAGAGAAACATTTTTCCAACTTATTTAAAATTACAAATATTGAATAAAATGATTTAACTTGTTATTCTGTCTACCAACTCTACAGTAGAATAAACATATTTAATTTGGCTTTGCTCGTATCACAATAATTGATTTTCTGGCTACTTTCTCATACATTAGTCATACATTTCTCTACAATTGTCTTTTATTCATATCATTTCCTTACAGAGGAGGACAGTATATGTTTCTAATTTTAACATGGTTTTTCTGTCCCCATGATGTGACTGTATATGAATGAAGAAACCTTTGAAATGACAGAGAATGCCAAAGGGCCCACCTAACATTTTTAAAAAAAACAATCATTTAGTGGGAATATAAAAATAATTTTAAAATATTTGCAACTTTGTTTTAATGAAGCAATTTCACTGGAATTTTTTTCTATATTCAAAATAATATAAATTAATTTCATAATCTGTAGAACTAGTGACAGAACTGGAAACCCTGGTGGTGTAGTGGTTAAGAGGTTGGCTGCTAACCAAAAGGTCAGCCGTTCGAATCTATCAGCCGCCCCTTGGAAGCCCTATGGGGCAGTTCTACTCTGTCCTATAGGGTCACTATGAGTCGGAATTGACTTGACGGCAATGGGTTTGTTTTCTTTTTGGAAGTGACAGAACTAGGAGTAAAATCTGATCCTTTAATATTTCAATCATTAATTTTTTTTCTATACCCACAATGTCCATTAGAGTGAGTCACTGAAAACTGTTTTATTTCTGACTATAATAAGCAAATATTGACACTTGCAACCAGCTTATCCTTAGTTCAAACATACCCCTTCTTTTTCCTCTACTTCCATGGACAGAGTCGATTTCCCCATTCCTCAGTTCTAGGCTTTGGCGACAAGATATTAGCAGTTGTGACACAAGCAAAGATTTAAAAATAACTTGTGGGACTGGGCTTCTCCTGTGCCTCTGCCATCATTGTGAAAAGCTTCTCCCAGCTAGCTGCTATTCCAGAAGAAGCAGACATGGAGCAGATCTTAGCCAACCTCACCACAGATCTGAGTCCTCTTAGATCCACAGCTTGAAACACAGCCACCCAGCTGAGCCCAGCTTAGGTCAGTTAACTCCAGTCTCCTTGCATCCACAGGGGCAAAGTAAATAATGGTTGTTTTAAGTCACTGAATTTCAAATTGTTGTTTTAACATAGCAGAACATAACTGATATAGAAATTGATACCTAAAAGTGGGGTGCATCAGTAACAAAAACAAAAGAATGCAGATTATATGTGGGGATCAGATGGTGAGCAAGGGCTGGAAATGGTGAAACTGGAAAAATAGTGACCTATTTAGTGGTAAAGCATATGGTAAAACTGTCATCTGCAGTATCCTGGAAAATAGAAAATATGCCTGACCTTACCAATGGAATGCTAGTGGCACAACGTGGCCAAACACTTGCAAAGTGTTTATGCAACTGGCTCTCTTGTGTTTCACACAGGACAATGAGAAGTACCTGCAGGTGCTGGCCCACTGTTCCCAGTAGGAGGATGAGAGACACTGGGCATAACCAAGTCCCTCCTACAGAGCCCAGTCTCCATCAGCCAATCCCCAGCTGGCTGACAGACTCTAGCTAAATAAATGCTGATTGTTATATGCCACTGAGACTTTGTTACTTGTATAGCCTTACTGTAGATGTAGTTAACTGATATACACACATGAATCTATTTCAGTGATGTTAAACGTCATTACAAAGCTTAGAAACATTCACAGCATTAGGAAATATATGCAAAATCAAAATGGAATATGTCATTTACATATTTATAAGAATTATCACTTTTCCAGGTAACAAAACTATGAAAATAATTCAAAGCAGAAATTAGCCTGTAAATACACTAATTTAATTCAATCAAATGATTAAGTAGTTTATTAAAGAGTTACATAACTTCATACTATCAAGCCAAAAAATTTAAAGAGGACATGAATTAGTTAAGGGATTAGCTTAACCTCAAAGCATTCAGGATGCAAAAACAGCACCATTTATAGGACTTTGATTTGGAATCCCTGATTATTAGCACAGCAAATATAGCAAACAAAAGCTAACTAACAAAAGGGCTCAGTGTAGAAGTCTGGGTCTTAAGAACACTGCCTGTGAATGTTTACAGCTCCAGATTAAAAAACCCAGACAAAATTTCTGATAGCTAAGCAAACCTAGCCAGCTGATGACACACAAGTTCCTTACTATGATGTAATTTTTGTCATTAGTGGCTGTTTTTACAATGTCAAGAAGAATATAATTAAGCATAGAAATAATTAGCAAATCACCAAATATTTTCTTTTGTGTTAAATTTAGAAGGAATATGCACAAATCATTTTACATTAAAATACATTAAATATTTGGCATTTGCATACTTCTAAAGTTTCAGATGAAAAAGTATATTTGAATATTTAAGGGGAACTGGGTATTAACTTAGACTTCTAAATTTCTTGAAAAGTATGACAAAATTCTACTAAGTTTGTAACTGCATTAAAATAGTGTAGATATTTTTATCTAAAGGTTAAATCTTGCTTAAACAGATTTTCACAATTTTATGCATAAGTATTTGGGATTAGCTGATTTTGTACTATAGTTTTTCAATTTTAAAAAATTTAGAGAAGACATATGAAATGCTTTATATTCTAACACTCAATAAAAATAATGAATAGAAATCTGGCTCTCTGAACCATGGGAGGAACTATTTAGATAATATTAAAATGAAGAATTTTAACTTAAACATTACTAGGTAACTTAAACATTACAAGGTATTAGAGATTCTTCTATCACAACTAGATGCATCAGTCAGATATCTGAGGGGGCATTTCAACTGACATTGGAGATTTATCCAGCAGAATACTACAGTGTCCTACCAGCTTTGGCAGTGGCCCTACAGGCCAAGTTTTGGGACTGTCCTCCTACATACCTTCAACACTTAATATGTGCCAGACATTCTAGGTGCTAAGGATAGCAAAAAAAGTAAAGGTCCACATATATTCTGGAGGGAAATTCAAGACATTAAATAGATAAATTAATTTTAAAAAAAGAATATTGAAGATAAGAATCACCATATTTATAATTTTAATTGATTAGATTTATACGAGTATTTAAGAACTTGGAAACATGTTATGTCAGAAATTGAAAGATATACAGATGAAATAGAATATATTAAATGAATAAAGTAGTTTATTAAAAGAAATTAATTAAGATTGCCTAAAAAAGCATATAGGAGCCCTGGTGGTGCAGTAGTTAAAGCGCTCTGCTGCTAACCAAAAGGTCAATAATCAAAAGGAAGCCACCAGCTGCTCCACGGGAGAAAGACATGGCAGCCGGCTTCTGTAAAGAATGACAGCTTTGGAAACCCTATGGAGCAGTTCTACTCTGTCCTATAGGGTCGCTATGAGGCAGAATTGACTCGATGACAAAGGGTTTGGTTTGGTAATAGAGCACATGGAGTGCCTGGATGGTACAAACAGTTAAGTACTCAGCTACTAACTGAAAGGTTGGCAGATTGAAAAAGGCCTGGTGATGTGCTTCCGAAAGGTCACAGCTATTGAAAACCCCACGGAGCAG
Source organism: Dugong dugon (assembly GCA_030035585.1). Classification (NCBI taxonomy): domain Eukaryota; kingdom Metazoa; phylum Chordata; class Mammalia; order Sirenia; family Dugongidae; genus Dugong; species Dugong dugon. The sequence goes on along the minus strand of CM057466.1, from coordinate 105,986,344 downwards.
AGTTCTACTCTGAAACATAGAGGGTTGCTGTGAGTCAGAATCTAGTCAGTGGCAAGTAGTATCTTGGTGGTACAACAGAGCATATATTTATCAATTGATTCCTTAAGTATAACTTGGAGAATTATTTTATTTATAACTAGAATAATATACAAAAATTGTCCTTGAAAATTTGAGAAAGATTTAGATTTTTTAATTTACAGATTTAAAATTATAAATGTTAAGAAACCAAACGTCAGTTTTTTTTAAATCAAATAATAATTTGAAAAATCTGAACAAACACAACTTTTTCAGAGTAAAAAAGTTCACATTAACATAAAAACAATTTATAATTACTACAAACTAAATGTTCATCCTCCAAAATGGTATCAAAATTACCAGGAAACTATTCATTCCAGGGTTTTACAAATAGTTCAAGAACATTTCAAACTAGATACTAACTAAACATTTAATCTCAGTTTTATGTAAATATGGATATAATCTAAATATAAAGATACAATTGTATGTAGATTATATCTAAACCTAGAGTAAATACTTAAAAACCATTTCATAAAAAAATGATTTTATCAAAGTAAGCTGAAATGAATAGATAACTACAGTATTCATATTTCTTACTTAAAGCAAATTAGTAACATTTCAATGATAGCAATATTTTAGAAAAGATATTTTAGATTACCTTTATCTCTTTAGATATATATTTTAAATAAAATAATTGATACTAATTTTTTTCTGGCAGAAAATTATATATTTTGATTATGTAAAAAGTTACAATTCAGTCAGGGAATAAGTGGACAAGAAATTCATGAAAATGGATTTAATGAGAATGGGATGCTTGGATATTGTTCCTATGGTCTATCAAAGAATGCTTGTAACTCTATACAACCATGAAGGACGATGCATACCTAAATTTATGCAGCAGAGGGCACTCTATAAAGCCTTAATTTTCTGACCTAGCTATTTCTTTTATATTTCAGAGAGATTTTTTTAATTCTATAGTCAAATTTATAATTGAAATTTAAATTATCATCATGCTATTTGAACAATAAAGCAAGAAACACACTCTAATCTTTAATCCAAAGGATATTATATATTTTACACATAAATTCTGTAAAACAAACTTAAGCCCAAGCTCAGTAAAAATATAGTTATCTTTAAAATGATGTTATGAACTTTAAAAAGTCACATTTACTGAACCATATAGAATTTGCAGGGTCTAAAAGATAAAGTACGAACCAAAATTATTTTTATAAAAAGATGTGATTACACTTTATGCAATTTTTTTATACTTTATTAACTGTTATGATCTCATAATTGGGCATAAAAATTGGATATGTAGACAGGAATATTAATAAAAATACTTCTCAGGAATGAAACTCCCTAAATATTAATATCTGTGAATGAATATTAATCATTTTTGAACTGTGGGAAATTCCATAGTAAAATATCCAATTAGTTTTTCTTAAAGAGTCCAACTAATGTCAAAATGTTTTTGCCAGACCAAAATAATCAACTTATAGTAATGTTTACATGCCCATATTTATTTTACTACAAAATGCAGAGGTAGTGTTAAACGATGAATAAAAAAGTTTATACAGATATATATTTAACGAGCAATATATCTATCATTCTGTCATTGCACTTCCAACTATTCACATCATTACATCTGGCAGCAGTAAATGTTCTTAGTTGCAAACAGTTAATGTCATATACAGTTAATTTAATTAGAAAAGAGATGTATTTAAAGAATATTGTTAAGTTTGGAGATCTTCAGGAAGGCCAGAGAAGAAAGGGATGTGGCCAGGAACAAGGTCCACCTGCATGCCACAGGACTGGTCCTAAGAAGACCCCACCGTCTTTTCCTATCAGTCACCGTATATTCTCCTGGTAACAATTATGTTTCTGGCAAGCAAATATGTCCAAAAATAGCTAGTTTAAGTAGGAAAGGACATTAGTAGCTCAAATAATCTCTGAGAGAGCAAGAGAAGCAAACTAGAAACCTGTGCAACCAGAAATCCTCTCCAAAAAAAACATCGAAGCCTTCCCATGCAGCAGCACTGTGGCCACCACTGATAGCCAACATCACAGCATGACCTCAGTGCCACCAACATAAGACACTGGGTGGTGTCACCAGAGTTCGGAAACCATTGCTGCCTGTGGAAACCAGAGGTCACTAATGCCACTGCTTTCGCCTCACCAGATCAGACCCTGGGTGCACTCTTCTGCCCTACAGCATTACCTACTGCTTATACGTCTAGGGGGCTACATTTGAATTACTGTCCGTAGACCAATGTCTGCAGCCTAATTGCAAGGGAGACTGTGGTAGACACATACGTATTAGGATCTGCATAATCTGTGCACAGCAATAGGTTAGGCCTCATAAGGTGGCTGTTGCTGTGTGCCATCGAGTCAATTCCAACTCATAGCAAGCCAATATGCCCCATAGGGTTTTCTACACTGTAATCTTTACGGGAGCAGATTGCCTGGTCTTTTCTCCCACGGGGCCACTGGTGGGTTCGAACCACTGACCTCTCAGTTAGCAGCCATTGTGCCGCCAGGCTCTTAGCAGACAGTCCGTATCTAGAATAATGAAGTACATAGAGATTAAAGTTTATTAGTGGTTACCAGGAGCGGGCGGGAGGGAGAAGGAAAAGAAAACTCAATGTTCAGGGGACACCGAGCTTCTCTTAAGGGTGATGGCATAATCTGGGAACAAATAAGGGTGATGGTTGAACAACATGATGAGCATGATTAATATCACCGAACTGTACATATGAAGATTGTTGAAATGTCAAATGTATATTTACCACAGTGAAAAAAAGACAAAGGCTTATTGTATATTCCACTATTGATAGTGAGTAACTAAAGTAAACATTTCTAAGTTTTAACAATATTACACTGAAGAATATTAACCACGTCTATGTGCCAGTTATGAAACCCTGGTGGCATAGTGGTTAAGAGCTATGGCTGCTAAACAAAAGGTCCACAGTTCAAATCCACCAGGTGCTACCTGGAAACCCTATGGGGCAGTTCTACTCTGTTCTATATGGTTGACGTGAGTTACAGTTAACTTGATGGCAATGTATTTGGTTTTTTTATGTGCCAGTTTATTCACTGTGTTAATATAGGAATTAAAAAATACATGAGTTTCAATTTTCATGCTAATCTTTGAAGCATTTTTAATTTTCTGTACCTTCTCACCAGGATTGTAAAATCATTTCATTAAGGGAAAAAAAGTCAACATTTCATGAAGCGAAGAAAAAGAATCGAAGCATATTACTTTTCTTATCGAGAAAAATATTTCAGAAAATAAAATTGAGAGAAAGGACTGAAGTTCAGTTTAAATGACACAAACCAGGCCATTTTATAAGGGATACAGTAGTTTAGTAAGAGGACTAGTACTGAATGCTGAAACAAACAGTTCATCATAATACTCTACATCATATTCTCCTTTACTTAAGATTTTTGACAAGCCTCCTCCTCATTGTTGATGTGCACCTAGTTCTTAACTGAATCAAATTTCCCATCTTCACCCTAAATTTCCTAACCAGGCAATTTTATATCTTTTTTTTTTTTTCATTTTTTAAAATTTTTTCCCATACAAAAATTTATACAGTTATATAACTCTAATTGCTATCCATACTGTGACAGCATACTCCTTTCCACCCGATTCCCCATGTTCATTCAACCAGCTTCTAACCCTCTCTGCCTTCCCATCTCACCTGTGGACAGAAGCTGCCCATTTAGTCTCGTGTATAACTGAACTAAGAGGCACACTCCTCACGAGTATCACTGTGTCCCGCAGTCCAGTCCTATACCTGTCTGAAGAGTTGACCTCAAACTGTTTTAGTTCTGGGCTGATAGAGAATCCAGAGGCCATGCTTTCCGAGGTTCCTCCAGTCTCAGTCAGACCATTAAGTCTGGTCTTCTTATTAGAATCTGAATTCTGCACCCCATCTTTCTCCTGTTCTATCCAGGACTCTCTGTTGTGTTCCCTGTCAGAGAGTTCATTGGTGGTAGCCAGGAACCATCTAGTTCTTCTGGTCTCAGGCTGATGAAGTGTCTGGCTGATGTGGCCCTTTCTGCCTCTCGGGATAATACTTGCCTTGTGTCTTTGGGTGTTCTTTATTCTCTTTTACTCCAGGTGGTTGGGACAAATTGATGCATCTTAGAAGGCTGACTGCAAGCTTTTAAGAGCCCAGACGCCACTCACCAAAGTAGGATGCAGAACATTTTCTTAAGCTTTGTTAGGCCAATTGACCTAGCTGTCCCCTGAAAGCAGGGTCCCCAGACCCCTACCCCTCAAAGTGTTTGAGTGTATACAGGAAACTTCTTAGCTTTGGTTTAGCCCAGTTTTGTTGACTTCCCTTGTAGTGTGTGCTGTCCTTCCCTTCATCTAAGATAATTCTTATCTACTATCTAGTTAGTAAATAACCCTTACCCTCCCTCCCCACCTTCGTAAGCATCAAAGAATGTTTTCTTCGGTGTTTAAATCTTTTCTTGAGTTCTCCTAATAGTGATCTTATACAATATTTGTCTTTCTGTGACTGGCTAAATTCACTCAGCATAATGCGCTCCAGCTACCATCATGTTATGTTTCACAGCTTCACTGTTCTTCTTTACTGTTGTGTCGTATTCCACTATGTGGATATACCTTAATTTATTCATTGATGGGCACCTAGGTTGTTTCCATCTTTTTGCTGTTGTGAATGAACATGGGTGTGCATACATATATTCGTGTGACGTCTCTTATTTCTCTAGGATATATTCCAAGGAGAGGGATAGCTGGATCATATGGTACTTCTATTTCAAGCTTTTTAAGGAAGTGCCAAATTGATTTCCAAAGTTGTTGTACCATTTTACATTCCCACCAACAGTGTATAAGTGTTCCAGTCTCTCCACAACCTCTCCAGCATTTATTTTGTGTTTTTTGGATTAAAGCTAACCTTGTTGGGGTCAGAAGATATCTCATTGTAGTTTTGATCTGCATTTCTCTAATGGCTAATGATCGTGAGCGTTTTTTCATGTGTCTGTTAGCCACCTGAATATCTTCTTTGGCGAAGTGCCTGTTCATATCCTTTGTCCATTTTTTAATTGGGTTATTTGTCTTTTTGTTGTCTAGGTTTGCAGTATCTTGTAGATTTTAGAGATTAGACGCTGATCTGATTTGTCGCAGCCAAAAATTTTTTCCCAGTCTGTAGGTTGTCTTTTTTACTCTTTTGGTGAAGTCTTTTGATGAGTATAACTGTTTGATTTTTAAGAGCTCCCATTTATCTGGTCTCTCTTTTGGTGCTTGTGCATTATTACTTATGGTTCGTATTGTGTTTATGCCATGCATTAGGGCTCCTAGCATTGTACCTATCTTTTCTTCCATGATCTTTATCGTTTTCAATTTTATATTTAAGTCTTTGATCCATTTTGAGGTAGTTTTTGTGCATGGTGTGAGGTATGAGCCTTGTTTCAGTTTTTTGCAGATGGATATCCAGTTATGCCAGCACCATTTGTTAAAAAGACTGTCTTTTCCCCAATTAATGGACTTTGGGCCTTTATCAAATATCAGCTACTCATAAGTGGACGAATTTATGGCTGGACTTTCAATTCTCAATGTATCTCAACAAAATTCAGATACAGTGGTCTACGTATCTGTTGTTGTACCAGTACCAGGCTGTTTTTACTACTGTGGCGGTACAATAGGTTCTACAATCAGGTAGTGTGAGGCCTCCCACTTTGTTCTTCTTCTTGAGTAATGCTTTACTTATTCGGGGCCTCTTCCTGTTCCATATGAAGTGGGTGATTTCTTTCTCCATCTCATTAAAAAATGCTGGTGGAATTTAGATCAGGATTACATTGTATCTGTAGATTGCTTTGGGTAGAATTGACATTTTCACAATGTTGAGTCACCCTATCCATGAGCAAGGAATGTTTTCCCACATATGAAGGTCTTTTTTGGTTTCTTGTGGTAGTGTCTTGGCAGTTTTCACTGTTTAGATCTTTTACATCTCTGGTTAGATTTATTTCTAACTATTTTATCTTTTGGGGCGCTACTGTAAATGGTATTGATTTGGTGATTTCCTCTTCAAGGTTCTCTTTGTTGGTGTAAAGGAATCCAACAGATTTTTGTATGTTTATCTTGTATCCAGAAACTTTGCTGAAATCTTCTATTAGTTCCAGTAGTTTTCTTGTGGATTCTTTGGGATTTTCTGTGTATACAATCATATCATCTGCAAACAGAGATATTTTGACTTCTTCTCTACCAATCTGGATGCCCTTTATTTCTTTTTCTAGCCTAATTGCTCTGGCTAGGACCTCCAGCACAATCTTGAATTAAGAGTGGTGATAAAGGGCACCCTTGTCTGGTTCCCATTCTCAAGGGGAGTGCTTTCAAAGTCTCTCCATTTAGGATGATGTTGGCTGTTGGCTTTGTATAAATGCTCTTAATTATATTGAGGAATTTCCCTTCTATTCCTATTTTGTTGAGAATTATTATCATGAATGGGTATTGGACTTTGTCCAATGTCTTTTCTGCATCGATTGATAAGATCATGTGGTTCTTGTCTTTTGTCTTACTTATGTGATGTATCACAACGATTGTTTTTCTAATGTTGAACCATCCCTGCATACCTGGTATAAATCCCACTTGATCATGGTGAATTTTTTTTTTGATATGTTGCTGAATTCTATTGGCTAGAATTTGCTGAGGATTTTTGCATCAGTGTTCGTGAGGGATATTGGTCTGCAATTTTCTTTATTAGTGTGTCTTTACCTGGTTTTAGTATCAGGGTTATGCTGGCTTCACAGAATGAGTTTGGGAGTATTCCATCTTTTTCTATGCCCTGAAATACCTCTAGTAGTAGTGGTGTTAACTCTTCTCTGAAAGGTTGGTAGAATTCTCCAGCGAAGCCATCCGGGCAAGGGCTTTTTTTTGTTGGGAGTTTTTTAATTACCTTTTCAATCTCTTCTTTTGTTATGGGTTTATTTAGTTGTTCTACCTCTGTTTGTATTAGTTTAGGTAGGTAGTGAGTTTCTAGAAATTCGTCCATTTCCTCTAGGTTTTCAAATTTGTTACAGTACAATTTTTCATACTATTCTGTTATGATGCTTTTAATTTCAGTTGGGTCTGTTGTGATATCACCCATCTCATTTATTATACGGATTATCTGTTTCCTCTCCTGTTTTTCTTTTCTCAGTTTGGCCAATGGTTTATCAATTTTTTTGATGTTTTCAGAGAACCAGCTTTTGGTCTTGTTAACTCTTTCAATTGTTTTTCTATTCTCTATTTCATTTAATTCTGCTTTAATTCTTATTATTTCCTTTCTTCTGGTGCCTGAGGGATTCTTTTGCTGCTCTCTTTCTATTTGTTCCAGTTGTAGGGTTACTGTTTTGATTTTGGCCCTTTCTGTTTCGATGTGTGCATTTATTGCTATGAACTGACCTGTGAGCACTGCTTTTGCTGTGTCCCAAACGTTCTGGTAGGATGTGTTTTCATTCTCGCTTGATTCTATGAATTTCTGTATTCCATCCTTAATTTCTTCTATAACCCAGTAGTTTTTGAGCAAGGTGTTTTTCAGTTTCCATGTGTTTGATTTTTTGTTTCCTTTCTTTTTCTGTTGTTGATTTCTACTTTCATGGCGTTATGGTCAGAAAAGATGCTTTGTAATATTTCGATGCTTTGGATTTCGTTAAGGGTTGCTTTATGGCCTAATATGTGGTCTATTCTGGAGAATGTTCCATGAGCACTGGAAAAGAAATTATACCTGCCTACTGTTGGGTGGAGTGTTTGGTATATATCTATGAGATCAAGTTGGTTGATGGTAGCATTTAGCTCTTCCTTGTCTTTGTTGAACTTCTTTTTGGATGTTCAGTCCTTCACCACAAGTGGTGTGTTGAAGTCTCCTACTACTATTGTGGAGCTGTCTATCTCTGTTTTCAGTGCTATTAGAGTTTATGTATTTTGGAGCCCTGTCATTGAGTGCCTAAATATTTATTATAGTTACGTCCTCCTGGTGTATTGACCATTTAATCACTATATAGTGCCCTTCCTTATCCTTTGTGGTGGATTTTACTTTACTATTTTGTCAGAGATTAATATTGTCACTCCTGCTCTTTTTTGAGTGTTGTTTGCTTGATATATTTTTTTCCATCCTTTGAGTTTTAGTTTGTGTCTTTAAGCATAAGGTGTGTCTCTTGTAGGCAGCATATAGACAGATCGTGTTTTTTTATCCAATCTGCCACTCTCTGTCTCTTTATTGGTGCATTTAGTCCATTTACATTCAGTATAATTATTGATAGGTATGAGTTTAGTGCTGACATTTTAATGTCTTTTTTTGGTGTTGTTCACAGTCTTTTTTGTTCCACTTAATTTTCTGTGCTGAGTCATTTTTCTTTGTGTATTTTCATGTTTTTCATTGTTGTTGATTTTGTGTTTGCTTAGTCTTTGTTTCTAGTTTTTTATTTTGAGTTGTAGGATTGTCAGTTTCCTATGTGGTTACCTTAATATTTACCTCTATTTTTCTTTATTTTGGGAGCTTGCTGAAGCCATCATGGATTGCCTCTTTACGTGATTTGATATTGAGTGTTGTCTCCGAGCCATCAATAAGTTATTATGTTTATTTATTGTATTTTTGCTTACTGTGTCCTAGCTTCTTGTTTTGTTTTGACATGCCCAAATAGGCTGCTAGTATGAGCTAGTTTGATTATTGGCACCTTTGAAGCTCTAATGTCCTGTCCCCAGGTGGTTAGATCTGTTACTAGGTATGTGAGCTCAGGAGTCCGCCTACTTCTCCTGTATTGCTTCATCTCAGGTGCCCAGGTAGACAGCCACCAAGTGTGCGGTGTAGGCTCTCACTTACAGTCCTAGACTGGCATGGGTGATTGGTGTAGGCACAAGCATCTGGCTGCAACAGGGGGACACACTCTGAGCAAGGCAGGGGGCTGACGGCCACCCCTGAGTGTCTAGGAGGAAGGCGTGTCCCTGTTCCATACAGCATGTAGGTGGGTGGGTTTTGCAGCTGGACTATGAGCATCTAATGCTGTTGGCTGTAAGAACTGGGAGGTACCTCTTATTCATGGGCCTCTATCACAGGTGACTAAGTGGCATGGGTGGAGTCACCAGTCCTCAGTCCCCTGATGTGGGTAGGTGAAGATCCTGCTTAATGAGCAGAGCAGTGTCAAATGTCAAGAACCTGCCACTTCCCAGCTGAAACAGTTGAAGTTAGACTTCCGGTATATACCCTGTTGTAGTGTGGTAATGAGGGCCTATGCTGTTGAGATGGGCCCACACAAGTCTATGCAGGTTGAAAGGCACTCAAAGTCCATGGATCCCTTGTGCCTGTGCCTAGGCAAAGGAGCTGTGCCTACCTTGGGTTCCTGGCTTAGGGGAGCCAGCAATTTCTTTCTTTCCCCTTTTTGTTAATTTGTTCACTCTCCAAGGCAGGGAGAATGGCTCCGGGCATGTGACAGATCCTACTTCTGGCCCAGGGACTTGGCAATTGCTGAAGCCAGTCCAGGACCTGGTGCAGAGCAGGGAGCGGGGAGGTAAATGGGAGAGAGGTTTTTCCCTAAAGGGGGTGTTTTTGATCCACGTGGTAAGCCATACACAAGTACTTATCTTTTGCCGATGAGACTGCTTTTCACTGGTTCTGGGTGGTCATGTAGATTCTCTGGCACTGGGTCTCTCCCAGTGTGGAAAATGCACCTCCCAAGCACCACCACTTGCCTGCCTCAATGCTCACCCATGAGCTACTCAGGCCTGAAGGGCTCAGGCTCTCGCCAGGTCAGGTCTAGCAACTCCTTGCTGCTTCCGAACCATCTCTCCCTTCCCCTGCCAATCAGTCCAGTTCCTCAACTCTGCCTTTGATGTTCAGGGCTCCCAGATTGCCATATATAATCGAGTCACTTGTTTTTTTGGGTCTTTGTTGTAAGAGGGTCCACCAGAAGCATCTGACTACTCTGCCATCTTGGCCCCGCCTCAAGCAATTTTATATCTTAAGTGATCAAAAATACACAAATACTCAGAATATGAGGGGCTTTGAGATATTAGATAATCATTTATAAGACTGAACAATACACAGAGTACAAATGATACAATAAATCTTATTTTATTCGATGTGGAGGGTCTAGTCCATGCCAATAGTATAAATGATTCCCTGGGTTCCCTCAGTTTAATCCTGTGCCCCAGTCAAGAGATTGTTCCCACTAGCTGGGAACATAGAATAATTATGTTCACATTTTCTCAACTCAAGCCACCCACTTGCTGAGATTCCAGAAGGAAGAATTTAAAAGTTTAGACATATTTATAGTAATAACACAGACTATATCCTTGAGAAACATTCCTCTGTGATGGAAAAAAAAAGGCTTTTCAATTGCCTCATGTGGATTGCTTGTTGATTCATGGACACGTACACCCTGACTCACAATGTCCATGGGATTATTTCTTAAAGAAGAGAGTGGGAAGATAAAGCTGAATCAAAGGCTCCCTTCACCCCTATTTTTTGGCCTGTTTATGGTTTCTGTATTGAATTTTCTGACAACTTGACAGCTTACTATTTATGGAGATTCTTCATATATTCCAGGGAAGTTGAAAGTAGAAAATACATGTATATGTATGTGAGTGTGTAAAGATAAATGTGCACAGCATTAAAACTGGCACCTTAGAAGACTTTATATCTAGGACACAGCAGTTTTTGATTACTCCTGTTATGCTAGATCAGTGAAGTAATGTAAGTGGGTTTGAGAAGACTGTACAACCACTAAAAACTTAATTCCTTCAAAAATTAAAAGCACAGAGGTTAGACTTTGACTGTAACATACAGGTGCAGGTAAAATTAATTTTTAATATGTGTACAGGTCTAAAGACATAGTGGCTGCAACAACGGGCTCAAACATAGCAACAATTGTGAGGATGGTGCAGGACTAGGCAGTGTTTCATTCCATTAATACATATTGTGTTCTTATTACCAGTCACTTTCTCAGATATAATTTATGATTGATCCTTATAAGAATTCTGTGAAGGTTGAGGCAGACTGTAGTTTCCAAGATGGCCACCACAATTATCCCATCCTTAATGTTCTTCTTATAATATCATTTTGACACTCCTTCCATTGAGCAGTGCAGTTTATATCCTCTTGCCCTTGAATCTGAGCAGGCCTTAGAAATGGCTTTGACCAGCAAGTTTGGCAGAAATGATGCCATGTGACTTTTGAGGCAAGACCATAAAAATGCCATATACTTGTCTGTTCTCTTAAGATGCTCACTCACAAACTAGCCATTATGCTGTGAAGAAGCCAAGTGGCCACGACAAGGGGCTACCTGTACACGTCCCAGCTGAGGCCCCAGCTGAGAAACAGGGTCAATCATCAGATATCTGAGTGCACAGGGCTTCAGATGTTCTCAACTCTAGCCTTCAAGTCACCTCCAGCCACCAGGCGATCCCAGCTGAAGCCACTTACAGCTGTCCGTGACAAGCCATACTCAAGATTCATGAACAGAATACATGACTGTTGTTTAAACAACCATTATTTGGGAAGGTTTATTACACAATAATAAACCAAAAAACCAAACCCGTTGCTGTCAGGACAATTCTGACTCATAGTGACTGTATATGACAGAGCAGAACTGCCCCATGGGGTTTCCAAGGTTGCAATCTTTACGAAAACAGACTGAGACCTCCTTCTTCCATGGAACAGCTGGTACGTTTGAACCAGTGACCTTTTGGTTAGCAACTGAGCTCTTAACCACTGCACGACCAGGGGTCCTTAGATAACCAAAACATACGCATAGCTACTCCTAATTCTACAAAGGAAACAATGTGCACAGTCTTGCTAACCCAACGTCATATAGCTAGAACATGTCAAAACCAAGGTGCTTGTCCAGGTTTCTGAATCACAAGTCTAGTGTTCCTTCCTCCATACACACGTGGTCAGTGTCCAAGGCATCTTTTTCTATGATCAATAGCTAATGACATTGTGAATTGTCCGTTATTAATAATAACACAGTTGTTCACTTTTATTGACTCATCTAAGTCCTAGAATGTTCCAAAAAATAGATAATGTACTTGATATTTTAACCATATACATTAAGAATTCAAATACAGTTAGGTGAATATGTCGATATATGTTGGAGATGACAAGAACATGGTCATGATAAAAGTCATGTAAAAAGAAAGACAAGAACTAACAAGTTATAGATTACTTTTTGAAAACAAGAGTAAATATATATCAAACTCAGTTTTAAAATCTTAGAACTTAACATCTATTTGTTGGTAAAATACATTCTCAAATGACCACTTCATTAAGCTTATCAGTTTTAAGAAGTTTGAAACCCAGGCTTGGTGAAGGGAGACAATTATTAGCACTTACTCTCTTTCCTTCAATAAGATTTTTTTGAACTCATCTGAAGGCACCTGCAAAGCTGATGTTTCAAGTACTTCACTCTCCAAAGGCAGATTTATCACATGCAATCTTAGTTCAGCCTTTGTTGCAGAGTTTCCAGAACTACCATTATTGAATAAATCAGAAAAATCAAGACTGAGCTTCATATTCTCATTTAATCTTAATGGATCAATAATCACACCTTCTTCCTGAAAGGGAAAAAAACATAAAATAATTATTAGTGAATTTTTAAATCTTTCACAAGAAAAATTAGGGGAAAAAAACCCTAGTTTGAAAGGAAAGAAACGTATTGATGTGAAATCAAATCGTTACTTGCATTTCATTATCATAAGAGTGTTCCATGACCAAACTTCAACTGCATTCTTTTTCAAATTGATTTTTCTTTTCTAAGTTCTATCTTATTATAATAAAATTATTTTCTCAAAAGTTCTGCTTTAACTTTTGCTTTAAGTTTTCTTTTTCTAATAACAGCTAAAAATAACCCTGCATAAACTTGAATATCAGTGAAGAGTTATTTAATGAGCTGAATTGCTCCTTAAGGTTTTGTCACGAGTTTCAAAGTGAAGCCAGCTGATTATTTAACATCTTTGGAGGACGAGGTAAAAAAGAATTTTCAGGGAACTCTTGAATATTTTAACAGGCATGTATACTGAACTATTTGAGTTCACTAGTTGAATCTCAAATAGAATTTAATTGGACCTTTTAATAAATATGGACATCAATTACCAGAGAAGCATACTGTTTCAATCATAATTAATCACAAAACTGCACTATGGATGCTATGGTTATTTGTCTGTAATTAAATTTGCCATGATGTATGGGTTTTAAATGAGATAATGCAATTCATAATAGCCAAGTTCAAATAAAATCTCAATGACACATCATTATTAGTGTTTTATTTTTAAAATAGTACATGGATACCAGGCTATGCAGTATAATTCATCTCTTCATCTTCTCAAAAAGTTAGTATTTTTATTATGTATACTATTTTGAAAAACAATAAAATAAGATATGTGTACCTCTACATGAAAAATGCAGTGGTTAAGAAATCCATACATCCATAAATGTCTTTCGCATTAGGCCTAGAGTTGGCAGGGAAATTGTTCAAATTAAAAACAGCTGATTGAAGCTTATTCAACAACCAATATTAATTCCCCTAGCGTCAGAAGGGATTTTAACTATGATTTTTCCTAAATAAACTAACTTAATAAATATCCACTATGCATGATTTGTTCTTGACACTGATGATACAAAAGATATTCCAGGTGAAATCCCAAGATATTGAGAATTTCCCAGCATAACAAATGTGAAGAGAAGCCTTCACATTTTAAAATGTGAAGTCTAGTGACTTATTAATAAAGACTTTTTTTTATTCATTGCACATCATGTTAGTTACATTTCCTCATCCCAATCACTGGATTCAAATATACTCAGTTGACATGACTGAATTTTGGTAATATGTAACATTTATCCAAAGATGCACATAAAGATAATATAGATACTATGGGCTAGATTCTCAAGATAAAAAAAAAAAAAGGAAACATCAACACACACACACACAAAACCAAGGAGACCAAAAAAGCAGAAGTAACTGTGTTGCTGCAATCTGTTTAAGACCTTTCTTTTAAAACAGACTCTAGATTAAACCTACCATAAGGTATATATAAGCATGTATAATCCACCCTTCATACAACAGCTAAAAATTTTAGATAGAATTATAGAGGTGCAAGACATTAACTGGATTTTATGTTTTTAAAGATGAAATTAAATAGAAAAGGGTAACAATATAAACTGAAACTGTGATATGAGATAACATGATTTCTTAAAGTTTCTTATATTCCAAGAGATGTTAATGGCATCTACCAGGGTAAAGAAAAGGGGGTGGGTCCATGGATAAATAAATATGTATGAACTGCTAGATTAAATACAATTTAAATAGTTTCTTTTTTAGAAAATTCTCAGCAACTTCAAGACTCTAACTGTACCAAGAAGTTTCACGAGTTGGTAGTGTGAAGCATTTCCTAAAAGTATTTGCATATGGAACCTATTTTGCAAGGAGTTAATTGTCAGACCAGAGTTCCACATCTTGGGAAGTGTAAAACTACTCTATGGATCGCGTATTATTCATATAGTAAGGATAATGAATTATCTCCAAAAATTTTCTTTTTCATAAAAAAATAATTACTGGCTTAATTTTCACTAAAAATAACAGTATGGTCACCTTTCAGTTTGCCACATTTCCCTACTTCCTCATCACTATTAATAAAAATCCATTGCTGTCAAGTTGATTCTGACTCCTAGAGACCCTACAGGATAGAAGAGAACTGCCCCATAGGGTTTCCAAGGCTATAATCTTTACAGGAGCAGATCACCAAGTCTTCTCTCCCTCGAAGCCTCTGGTGGGTTCCAACAGCCAACCTTTCAGTTAGCAGCAGAATGCTTAATTACTGTGGCACCAGGACTCCTTCCTAGCACTCTATACAGCATTAAAATGTTCACATAATCTCTAAATTCCTCTGTGGATTTTTTTTTTTTTCCCTTACCTTACTATTTGTGCTCTCCTTTGTAGAAAACTGATTTTTTACCAAACACTGTCTTGTTTGCGAACCAACTTGAAATTGTTCTTCATGTGCTTGGGCTTCTAAGAAACAAGGACACTTCAGGTCCTGGGTAACTTTAACTTCTAATGCCTCTTTCTCATGGGGCAATCTTTGTTTCTTTTTCAGTGCACTTAATTCTTTCATTGTCATCTCTAACTTTATTCTAAGCTGTCTTCCTTCCTCCCTGGCGCTGTTCCTTTCCGCTCGAACTTTACTCCATTTTTCTCTCCAGTTGGCAGTGCAGTCTGACCACCACCGCATGGTCTTTTCCATCTGAGCAGCTCTGGCCTTGACTTCTTCAAGTTCCCGCAGACGAAGCTCTTCACTAATGTCCCATTCATTGGTGTTGTGTGAGTGTGTACAGACATTTTGGGTGGCATGAGACTGTAGTCCATAAAGTGGCAAATAGGAGTGGCAGGTCTCCCTGGGGGGTGAGGCAGGCACTACTGAGTCACAAGATGATTTCAATGATGACTGTTGCATCTGGAAGATTCGTGCTTCCTCAATTAATCGATGAATGGAATCTAAATTCGTATCTTTTCAGGCCTAAGGAAGACAAGGAAAATAATTACACATTTGGATTTCCCTTGCAATTACAAGAGCAAGACCTAGTTGGTTTTTTTTTTTTTAAGTTGATGAAAACAATGCACCTTTTCCATATTGTATATATGCATATTTTTTTTTCCAGGGTAACAAAAAAATATAGAGGATTTTGTGAAATTGTAATTATCCTCAAATTAACAGAAATTTCTCATATTAAATCTTACCAAAAATACAAATATAAAGATGCAATTGGGAATAGTATACGGCATCAATAATTTATTTCAACAAATAAGATTATATTTAAATAATGTTTATTGTCATGCATATTGTCCATTAACTACACAATAGTCTCCTTCTTCCCTACTAACTGAATCCTATTTGTTCAAATGGAATACAGAATTCATTAATCTCTGGGAAGATAAATCCCCATCCCAGCCCCAGATGCTAAATCATAATTGGTCTAAATCTGCCATGTTGACCTCAATCTCATTGACCATTCACTAGTTTCAAGGTACGAATATGACCTGGTTCTGGCTGATGAAATGTAAGAGACATCTACTGGGAAAGGTTTCTCTTCCAGGAAAAATACGAAAACCTCAGAATGAGACACCCTCTTTCCTCTGTTTTCTTCCTGCCTGAATGAGGGCATGATTATGGAAGAAGGCAGTGTACCAGTCATCTGGTAGCATTTAGGTTGGTGGAGTAGAGTGGAGAAAAGAGCCTGATTTAACACCGAAGCTACTGCATCAGCTCTGGAGTACCCATCTCTGGTCTCCTTGCTATGTGAGAGTGATTACTTATATTTATTTAAGCTATGATAGGAGCCCTGGTGGTACAGTGGTTAAGCACTCAGCTGCTAACTGAAAGGTCGGTGGTTCGAACCCATCCACTGGCTCCGCGAGAGAAAAGACCTGGAACCTGCTCCCATAAAGATTACAAAGCCTAGATAAGCCTTTGGGGGCAGTTCTACTATGTCACATGGGTTGTTATGAGTCAGAATCCACTTGATGGCACAGAACAACAGCAGCTGGTTTTCTGTTACTTACAGTCAAAAGCATATCTAACTGATACATAATTAATTTAGTATCATGGTTAATACTGTTATAAGCTCCGAAAATTGATTATCATAAGACATACCCATTTTCCTCAAAGATTTTACAATCTAGTGGATAAGATAAGCGGGTATAAATAAAAAATACATTATTTTTACTATAACAAAAATATTTATTGATTCGTTCCATCTTTTTTAGTACATGTTATGTGCCAAGTTAGCATTAGGCTCCTTGGTGCCCTAAGGAGTAGTGCTAAAGGAGTGATGAACTCTGTCTCGTAGAAATGAAGAGGTTTCACAGAGTAGATAACACTTGCATAGAATCTTAGCAATTTCAAAGGTTTTTAAGACAGGTATCCCTATAAATAGTAAAAGGCAGATTAATTTGCAAATACAAAGCCTTCTTATCAATATGTACAGCCATTAGGTTACTCAATATAGCCACATAACTATTTTTGAGAATACAGCAAGTAGAATTTCTTCTTCAAAATAATTGAGTTAAAATATGCATTCAATTTACAAATTAATAAAGTTCTATGGCTGTATAAAATTACTCATTATTATTACTAGGTAAGTTTTTCTGGTGTAAATAATCTTAGGTGACATTTTCTGTGCATGACATTAATTTCTTTCACTTTTTTCATTTTTAATAATTACAAATCATAAACTGCCTCCTTATGACCCATCTATTTCATCAACTGAATGTGTTCCATTATACCAACTAACTTGCAAAATAAGCCTTTATTTTTCTAAAAAGCTACATAATACTAAATGTATATCACTTTCAGGTGTGGGGAAAAAAAAACATCTTTTAACAAGTGTCCTGTGGAGAAGCCAAACCAATACACTTATTGTAAGACTTATTATAATACAGACTCATGATTGTAATTACTTTTATTAGCACTGGTATATGCCAATCATATTTGAATTAGTGCTGATTTGGAGTAAACATCCCTTCATTTTCTTGAATTCAGAGGTCAATAATAATAAACTTACCAAATTTCTTGGACCATTACTAAACCAAAATCAATATTATATATATATATATATATGTATATATATATATATATGTATATGTATATGTATATATATATACACATATATAGTTTTAACATAGACTCTTAAAAGAAGAAAAGAACAAAAGAAACTCTTAATTAGAAGCACACGAAATATTATATATATTTTTTCTTTTGGTTGGAATTCTAAAATGAAGACAGAGAATTTTTTTTTAGCATATTAAAGTTAAATTTATCCTTGCCGTTTTTCAAAATAAATAGTATCATGAAATTGCAATGACTTTTAAAATATCTCATTAACTTTTATTTCACTAATGTTTTGAAGACTCTATAATTGGATTCTGGTACATTCGGATCTTGCCTACCAATTAACTATGTATTTTTTCCACATCTGATTAAACAAAAGTGAGTTGGGTTTAATCATTCAGTCCTTGAACTTAAATAGTATTTCTGTTCTAAAGAGTTTTCTCAATCAAGGATAAACGGGGATATTTAATACATATGTATATTTATTGAAGCAATCCTTTACACACACGTGCATTCTCTTCATGTTTCATTTCATGCAACTATGAAAGTATTTGCTAATGGCTGTAACACAAGGCCTTTGACGCATGCAAAAAATACTTCAATGCCGTTGGCTCTTTGGTTTCTTCTACTGACTGTTTGCTTTGTGAAAAATGCTCATACAATCAGACTAATACAATTATTGCAAATACTTTTGAATATAGGATGCAACCAAATAAATAAAAATGTGATGGCTCTACAATATATATATAAAATTGCTAAACATATTTTTTGTTGCCAAGGAGGAGCTTAACGTGTAAGACTGAGCTCCAGAACCACACTCTATTGGTTCAAGTCCTGAGTCTGACACTTTCTAGAGAGATGACTTGGACAAATTATATAAACTGTCTTTGACTCAATATCCTTATACGTACAGGGGGACAGAAATAGCAAGTACCTCATTGAATTGTGAGCATTAAATGGGAAAATGTCTACATACTGGCTGTCTTAGGCTCTTAGGCAAGGAGACAGTTGTTCTCAGCAATTCAAGTCTCTAGTATGTCACACCGGGATAATGTGTCATTTAATTTTTTTTCATTTTGCTCTCTTTTTTTGAATGAGAAATGGTGTACTTAAAAACAGAGAGCGTATAAGGATAAATGATATTTACAAAAATGCTTTGAATTTTATGTAATCAAGGTACAGTCTTACATTTATATAGCATTAATATTGTTCTGCATAAATCAAAATAGATTACAAGTTTCAAAACAAGCAAGTATAGGAGGCGTGGATTTCACTAATCACAAACTCAGATATTCACAAAATAAAATGTACTTAATTTTTCTATAACTAAATTTATTTTCTAAATTGATCCCTGATATCCTTGATCATGGACACTTCTCATCTTTAATTTGCTGTTTACTCTCTTCTTTTCTGTTACGTACCATATGAGTCTCCATACAGGGAGGACAAAGACGGAAGAGAGCACCAAACAGACAAGTGCTCTTTGTTGTAATATATTTTTACTTAAACACCTTGAATATGAAAGCTCAAAGGTCAAGCGTTTCGTGAGTGTGTGTGTGTGTGTATTTCGGATGGTGGTCTTCACATTTCAATTTTTTAATATTTCATTGCGTTTTCTGTGAAGGTTTACATAGAAGTTTAGGTTCCCCTTCAACAATTTCTACACAAGTTGTTTAGTAACATTGGTTACGTTCTTTACAATGCCTGAACATTCTCATTATTTCCCTTCTGGTTGTTCCATTTCCACTAATCTAGTTTCCCTACCTCTTACATTCTCACCTTTGTTTTAAAGTAACTGTTCACCTTTTGGTCTCATATAGATGATTTTTTAAAGAAGTACAGTATTCATGGGTGATATTCATTATTTTGTGAGCCAATCTGTTATTTACCTACAAGGTTACCTCAGGCGTTAGTTTAGGGTCAAGGTTTAAAGACCGTCATGGGGCAATAGTCTCAGGGAGTCCTCTAGTCTCAACCAGTCCAGTAAGCCTATTTTTTGTTTTGTTTTTTTAGGAGTGAGGTTCTGTTCCACATTTTTCTCTCATCTTATCACGGTCCATCTATTGTGGCCTTAATTAGAACAGTCAATAGTGGTAGCCTGGCACTGTCTAGGTCTGCTGGTCTCAGGATAGATGAATCTTTACACTTCTTTTCACTAACCTTACTTTGACTCCTAAAAAACACTTTCCAGGTGCCAGGAATTTTGCTAAGTGCTTTTCATTAATTAACCTGCCCATAAACTACGTACTATTATTCCCGCTATCCTGGATGTCAAGAAACTACGATTTAGAGTGCTAATGTAACCAGCCCAAGATGTACCAAGAGAGGTGACCAATCTACTTTTGGAATTAAGGAAATATGAATCCAGAGCCACTGCCTTCCCATATCAAAAATATACAGCTTTCAAATATCATCTGTTTTCATTTGCAGTGAGACAATCTTTTAGATTACTTGAGAAATACATTTAGTAGACTCTCATTCTGGATATTTCCATGCTCAAATATTCTCTATGTATCACACCATAATCAGTCTCCTAATCCTGGTATCGCCCTTTGAGTTAATTCAATCCCCTTTTCATTGTTTAAATCAACTGCAAGGTCTAGTGTCTGTCCATCCCATTGGCTGCCTCTGTTTGTCACTCCAGCTTTCATATCGCAGACTTGAGCCACACTGGGTATATCAGTTCCTTGTGTGGGCCTCATCTCTGTTTTCCTTTGTGCAATCTGATCGCTATGGAGGAGCATGCTTCCCTCTCTCCACAAACCCTGCTTCCCCGGCTTCTCATCCTTCAGCTAGCAGCTTATACTGCCCTGCGCGGGGGCTCATGCCCTGACTCTCCTAGATCAGTTACAGGCTCTTCCTCTGAGAGGCAACTCTGTGTTTGTCTCCTCTGTGGTTGTGAACAACATAGACATGGGGCCTCGCTAACATCTACTATCACAAAAACTTGCTAATAACCATAAACAAATCAAATTACGGATCACAATTATTATTTTTTTTTAACATGTGAAGACGTCAGGGTAAGCTTTATTCTAAGGTCTAATTTGGCAGCATACATTCGTATTTAAGTAGTTACCAGTATTTTAAATGTTAGTGTTAATTTGAGTATTTTTTTTTTTTATTGTACTTCAGGTGAAGGCTTACAGAACAAATAGTTTCTCATGAAACAATAAGACAAATGTTGTTTTAAGACATGGGTTAACAACCCCACAATATTATCAACCCTCTAACTTCTCAACCATTTTTGGTGAAAATACACATAGCCAAAGACACACCATTTCAAAAATTTCTACATGCACAGTTCAGTGACATTGACTACACTCTTCCAATTGTGCTGTTATTCTCACTTAAGATGAAGGCTTACAGAACAAAATAGCTTCTCATTTAACAGTTACTACACATGTTGCCCTATGACAATGGTTAACAATCTCAAAACACATCAACACTATCCTTACTCAACCTTGGGTTCCCTATCACCAGCCTCCTTGTCCCCTTCTGCTTTCTGGCTCGTCACTGGATTCCTGTACCTCGTTAGTCTCATTTGGTTTTATGGGGCTGTCCACGCACAGGCCGAACACTGAACATAAGAGGTAACTTCACCACTGAGCTAAAAGGGTGTCTGGGGGCCATACTCTCGAGGTTTCTCCACTCTCCTTTAGGCCAGTAAATCTGGTCTTTTTTATTCTGAGTTAGAATTACGCTCTACGTCCTTCTCCAGCTTTGTCCAGAACCCTCTGTTGTGATTCTGGTCAGAGCAGTCAGTGGTGGTAGCCGGGCACCATCTAGCTGTACTGGACTCAGTCCAGTGGAGACCTTGGTAGCTGTGGACAATTAGTCCTTTGGACTAATCTTTTCCTTGTATCCTGTTCTCTTCATTCTCCCTTGCTCCCGAAGGGATGAGACCAGTGGAGTATCTTAGATGGCCACTCACAGGCTTTTAAGACCCCAGACACTACTTACCAAGGTAGAATGCAGAACATTGTCTTTATAAACTGTGTTATGCCAATTGAGCTAGATGTTCCCCGAGACCATGGTCCCCACAGCCCTCCGTCCAGCAATTCAGTCCCTCAGGGAGTTTGGATGTGTCCATGGGCCTTCCATGACCTTTCCTTGTACAAGCTGTGCTAGTTTCTTCTGTATTGTGTATTGTCTCACCTTCACCCAAGATACCACTTATCTATTGCCTAGTTAGTGTTCCCTCCCCCCAACCCATCCCATCCCTGGTAACCAACAAAGATTGTTACATTTTGTATGTGAACTCTTTCATGGGTTTTTACAATAGAGGTGTCATACAATATTTGTCCTTTTGTGATTGACTTATTTCACTCAGCATAATGTCCTCCAGTTTCATCCATGTTATGAGATGCTTCACAGATTCATTGTTGTTCTTTCTCGTTGCATACGACTCCATTGTGTGTATGTACCATAGTTTGTTTATCCATTCATCTGTTGATGGGCATCTAGGTTGTTTCCATCGTTTTGCTATTGTGAACAATGCTGCCATGAACATAGGTGTGCATATGTCTACTCAAGTGATGACTCTTATTTCTCTAGGATATATTCCTAGGAGTGAGATTGCTGGATCAAATGGTATGTCTATTTCTAGCTTTCTGAGGAAGAGCCATATCATTTTCCAAAATGGTTGTATCATTTTGCATTCCCACCAGTAGTGCATAAGAGTTCCAATCTCCCCACAGCCCCTCCAACATTTGTTATTTCCAGTGTTTTTGATTCATGCCAGTAATGCCGGGGTGAGATACTATCTCACTGTGGTTTTAATTTGCATTTCTCTAATGGCTAGTGACCAGGAGCATTTCCTCATGTGTCTGTTGGCCATTTGAATGTCTTCTTTGGTGAAGTGTCTGTTCATTTCCTTTGCCTGTTTTTTAATAGGATTATTTGTCTTTTTGTTGTAGAGGTGTTGGATTTTCTTGTAGATTATGGAGATTAGAACTTTGTCTGACTTGTACTGTCCAAAAATTTTTTCCTAGTCTGTTGGTTCTCTTTTTACTCTTTTGGTGAAGTCTTTTGAAGAGCATAGGTGTTTGATTTTTAGAAGATCCCAGTTATCTAGCTTATCTGTTGGGGTTTGTGCATTGATGGTTATGGTTTGAATCCTATTAACGCCATGTATTAAGGCCTGAAGTGTTGGTCCTATTTTTTCTTCTATGAACTTTATAGTTTTAGGCTTTATATTCAGGTCTTTGATCCATTTTGAAGTAGTTTTTGTATACGGTGTGAGGTATGGATCCTGTTTCATTTTTTTGCAGATGGATATCCAGTTTTGCCAGCACCATTTGTTAAAAAGACTGTCTTTTCCCCATTTGATGGAATTTGGGCCCTTGTCGAAGATCAGGTGACCGTAGGTGGATGGATTGACATCTGGGTTCTCAATTCTGTTCCACTGGTCAATGTATCTGTCGTTGTATCAGTACCAGGCTCTTTTGACTACTGTAGCTGTATAGTAGTTTCTCAAGTCAGGTAGTGTGAGTCCTCCAACTTTATTCTTCTTCTTCAGTAGTGCTTTACTTATCTGGGGCTTCTTCCAGTTCCAAATAAAGTTAATGATTAGTTTTTCCATCTCTTTGAAGAATGTTGTTGGTATTTGGATCGGGATTGCATTGTATTTCTAAATTGCTTTGGATAGAATTGTCATTTTCACAATGTTGAGTCTGCCTATCCATGAGCATGGAATGTTCTTCCATTTATGTAGATCCCTTTGGGTTTCATGCAGTAGTGTTTTGTAGTTTTCTTTGTATAGGTCTTTTACATCCCTGGTCAGATTTGTTCCTAAGTATTTTATCTTTTTAGGGGCTATTGAAAATGGTATTGTTTTCCTGATTTCCTTGTCATCGTTCTCCTTACTGGTGTATAGGAATCCAACTGATTTTTGAATGTTTATCTTGTATCCTGCTACTCTGCTGAATCTTTCTATTAGTTCCAGTAGATTTCTCGTGGAGTCTTTAGGGTTTTCTATGTATAGTATCATATCATCTGCAAACAGGGACAGTTAAACTTCTTCATTCAATTTGGATGCCCATTATTTCTTTTTCTTGCCTTATTGTTCTAGCTGGAACTTCCAACACAATGTTAAATAGGAGTGGTGATAAAGGGCATCCTTGTCTTGTTCCTGTTTTCAACCTCTCTCCATTAAGGATGATGTTGGCTGTTGGTTTTGCATAGATGCCCTTTATTATGTTGAGAAATTTCCCTTCTATACCTATTTTACTGAGAGTTTTTATAATATAAGGAATGGGTGTTGGACTTTGTCAAATGCCTTTTCTGCATCAATTGAGATGATCATGTGATTCTTTTCTTTCCTTTTATTTATGTGGTGGATTACGTTGATTGATTTTCTAATGTTGAACCATCCTTGCATACCTGCTATGAATCCTACTTGGTTGTGGTGTATTATTTTTTTGATATGATGCTGAATTCTATTGGTTAGAATTTTGTTCAGAATTTCTGCATCTATATTCATGAGAGATATCAGTCTGTAATTTTCTTTTTTTGTGACGTCTTCGCCTGGGTTTGGTATCAGCATTATGCTGGCTTCATAGAATGAATTTGGAAGTGTTGCTTCCTCTTCTATGCCCTGAAATAGCTTGAGTAGTACTGATACCAGCTCTTCCATAAATGTTTTGTAGAATTCTCCAGTGAAGCCATCTGGGCCAGGGCTTTTTTTGGTTGGGAGTTTTTTTTTTATTACGTTTTCAATCTCTTCTCTTGTTATGGGTCTGTTCAGATTTTCAACATCACTTTGTTGTAGTTTGGGTAGGCCAGGTGTTTCTAGAAATTCATCCATTTCCTCTAGGTTTTCAAATTTGTTGGAGTATAGTTTTTCATAATATTCTGTTATAATCCTTTTTATTTCAGTTGGGTCTGTTGTAATGTTCCCCATTTCATTTCTTATTTGGGTTATTTCTGTCCTCTCCTGTTTTTCTTTTGTCAGTCTGGCCAGTGGTTTGTCAATTTTGTTGATTCTTTCAAAGAAGCAACTTTTGGTTTTGTTGATTCTTTCTATTGTTTTTCTGTTCTCTATTTCATTGATTTCTGCTCTGATCTTTACTATTTCCTTTCTTCCGGTGGTTGTGGGCTTTCTTTGCTGTTCTCTTTCTATTTGTCGGAGTTCTGTAGTTAATGTTTTGATTTTGTGCCTTTCTTCTTTTTTGATCTGTGCATCTATTGCTATAAATTGTCCTCTGAGGACTGCCTTTGCTGTGTCCCAAAGGTTTTGGTATGATGTGTTTTCATTCTCATTTGATTCTAGGAATTTGTGGATTCCATCTCTGATTTCTTCTATTACCCAGTGATGTGTAAGCAGGGTATTATTCAATTTCCATGTAGTTGTTTTTTTTTCCTTGCTCTTTCTATCGTTAATTTCTACCTTGATGGCATTGTGGTCAGAGAAGATACTTTGAATTATCTCAACGTTTTGGATCTTGTTGAGAATTGCTCTGTGGCCTAAAATGTGATCTATTCTGGAGAAGGTTCCATGTGCATTGGAAAAGAATGTGTACTTTGCAGTGGTTGGATGGAGTGTTCTATATATGTCTATGAGGTCAAGTTGGCTGATTGTGCCCTATAGTTCTTCTGTATCTTTGCTGAGTTTCTTCTTAGTTGTTCTGTCCTTTACTGAGAGTGGTGTGTTGAAGTCTTCTACTATTATTGTAGAACTGTCAATTTCTCTATTCAGTGTTGTTAGAGTTTGTTTTATGTATTTTGGAGCCCTGTCATTGGGTGCGTATATGTTTATTATGGTTATGTCTTCATGATGGATCATCCCCTTAATCATTCTACAGTGTCCTTCTTTGTCTTTTATGGTAGATTTTGTTTTAAAGTCCATTTTATCTGATATTAGAATTGCCACTCCTGCTCTTTTTTGGTAGTTGTTAGCTTGATATATTTTTTTCCAACCTTTGCCTTTTCATAAATTCACATCTTTGTTTCTAAGGCATGTCTCTTATAGACAGCATATTGATGGATCCTGTTTTCTTATCCATTCTGTCACTCTCCGTCTCTTTATGGGTGCATTGAGTCCATTTACATGCAGTTTAATTATTGATGGATGTGGGTTTGTTACTGTCATTTTGTAGTGCTTTTTTTTTGTGGTGCTGAAGTTTTCTTTGTTCTCCTTACTCTCTTGCGCTGAGTTACTTTTGTTTGTGGATTTTTTTTCATTTCTTTTGTTTTTGTAGGTTTTGTTTTTGCTGAGACTTTATGTTTTTCCTCTTTTTTTTTAATGAGTATGTTTGTTAACTTTCTTTGTGGTTACCGTGAATTTTACCCGTATCTTTCTAAGTTTGAAGCAGTCTACCATTACTTGGTATCGCCTTGCTTTCCTCTCCATTAGAAGGTTCTACACCTATGCCATTTATTCCCTCCTTTACTGTTTTGATGTTGTTGTCATTTACTGATTAACTGCTCTGATTCCCTGTTGTATTTCTTTTGGTTTTGGATAGTCCTCGAGAGTTCATTTCCTAGATTGGTATCTGGCTGGTTCGATCCTGTGTCCTAGGTTCTGCCTGTGACCTGAAGCTGTTTGTCCTCAGATCAAAGAACTCCCTTTAATAATTCTTGTAAGTTTGGTTTGACTTTTATACATTTCGTTAATTTCTACTTATCTGGAAATGACCTAATTTCACCATCAAATTTGAATGAGAGTTTTGCAGGATATGTTATTCTTGGCTGGCAATTTTTTTTCTTTCAAGATTTTATATATGTCATCCCACTGCCTTCTTGCCTGCATGGTTTCTGCCGAATAATCTGAGCTTAGTCTTATTGTTTCTCCTCTGTATGTGACTTCTTGTTTTTCACGAGCTGCTCTCAGGATTCTTTGTCTTTGGTTTTGGCGAGTGTGATTATGATATGCCTTGGTGATTTTCTTTTGGGGTCTCTTCTATATGGGGTTCATTGAGCTTCTTGGATGGCCAGCTTTTCATCTTTCATGATATTGGGGAAGTTTTCTGTCAGCAGTTCTTCAGTGATCCTCTGTGTTTTCTGTTTTCTCCCCCTGTTCTGGAATTCCAATCACTCGCAGAGTTTTGCTTTTGATTGTGTCCCACATAACTCTCAGGCTCTCTTCATTTTTCTTTGTTGTTTTTTCTGAGTTTTCCTGAAACAGAGTTGTATCCAAGTGTTTGTCTTCATTTCCATTCATCCTGTCTTCCACCATTTCAAATCTGCTTCTCAGCCCTTCTATGACACTGTCCATTTCTGAAATCTTGTTCTTTATCTTTTGGATTTCTAATTGTTGTCTTTGTATAGTTTCTAGTTGTGAATTTATTTTGGCATTTTGTTCCTGCATTATTTTCCTGAATTCTTCCAATGTTTTGTCTGTATTTTCCATGAATTTGTCTATTTTTTCCGCATGTTTGTCAACTTTTTGCCTCAGCTCTTGGAGAATTCTGAGTATTAGAGATTTGAATTCCCTATCAGGTAGTTCTAGTGCATTTTCTTCCACTGGAGAGTCATCTGGTGTTTTATTTTGGACGCCTACTGGAACCATCCTGTCCTGTTTTTGTATTGATATTGCCTGCTGTTTTCGGGGCATTCAGTAGTTATTTTTCTCATTTATTGATTGTAGATTTGTTTGTTTTTTCCCCTTTTCTAAAAAAAAATTTGACTATGTCTGAGCAGGCGGACTGTGTTTTCTTTGTTGTTTGCTCATCTGCGGGCACAATACTTTTCGCCTC
Source organism: Dugong dugon (assembly GCA_030035585.1). Lineage (NCBI taxonomy): Eukaryota > Metazoa > Chordata > Mammalia > Sirenia > Dugongidae > Dugong > Dugong dugon. The sequence goes on along the minus strand of CM057466.1, from coordinate 105,959,029 downwards.
CTTCTCCAACTGGCAGGGTCAGTCACTCAGATATGGTACGGCAGGGGAGGTCTACCTGAAGAGGAGTTACTGGGATGGGTTGTTTGTGGCACTTACTACAGCCACCAGAGCAGGTCGGTAATCAGTGCAGGGCAGGTTCCAGTAGGCCGTGCCTGTGCTGCTTGGTGGTGTGATGTCAAATGCACAGTGCAGGTAGGCAGGATGCAGCAGGGAGATTGTTTTGTGTGGAGCTAAGATGGATATGGGAGAGAGGAGAGAGGAACAGGACCCAAAAACATACAAAGAAACAAAAAAGAATGCTATGGGAGCTTGCTGTTGGAGAGGAGAGATGAGAGACGGTTGTTTTGTCTCCCGCTGGATGCTACGTGAGGCTGCTTTCTCGTACCCGTTGTTTGCTGGTCTCTGATAGGAGTCCAAGTTGGCGGATCCATGCTGCCTTAGCTGGTAGGGGGCCTCTGCATGAATCTCTCATTGCTCTCCGTTCTCTGTTAGTTTTCTCACTCCATTTGGTGCTTGGCTGAGTTCTTTATCTCTTCATTTGATGTTTTAGGGTTTCAGGATTGTTGTATTCTCTGTTCGGCTTATTTTTTCGGATCTTTGCTGTGGAGGGACGGCATGGTGCTTCTGCCTAAAGCGCCATTTTGCTGGAACTCCGGGATCACAAGTTTTAATTAAGCCTTCAAAAGGAACAACAGTGTATTGTGATCCAAAACATGCCTATTTTCTTTAAATAGGAAAGGTTTTCTCAACTGATAATCTTAGGTATTATTTGAAGAATGAGAGGGAACAGAAAGAAAAGCATTTTTTGGCAGAAGTAACACTATCACAGCAGAAAAGTATAGCGGCTAAAAGGATTTTTGTTTTATTGTTAATACTTATTCCTTTCCCCTAACCTATAGGAAATGCTTTCTAAATGAAATCCTGTTTGCATTTTTTCCCAAGAAGCTTAGGGTCTCTAATGTATACACAACAATAATAGCAAAAGCCATAAGCAAGGAGAAAATAGATTAATGCAGATTTGCAGCACAATGTTAAGAAACAGTTGTAACTATAGATATGACATCACAAATTCTGATAGAAAAAGAGAAGGGCAAGGACCAGTTTTTAATATTTAGGAAAGAAAAACATCATGCTATATTGTAAAATGTGGCTTGTCCATCAAGTACGCACAAATTATTTGTATAAATGTACACATTTTGTTGTGAGTCTGACACAGATAAAGTAATGTGGTTTGGGGAATGTTTTACAAAGAAACTACAGAGTCATTAACATGAAAAGAACAGCTGTGACAGTGAGATAAGTGAAACAATTACAGTGGAAGGTCAAGTGAAATCACTTCTATATAGTCTGTTTTGCTGATAAAAACAAACAAAAAAGACCCAAACCCATTGCCATCAAGTGGATTCCAACTCATAGTGATGCTATAGAACAGAGTAAAACTGCCCCATAGGTTTCCAAGGAGTGGCTGGTGGATTTGAACTGCTGGCTTTCTGGTTAGCAGTCGAGCTCTTAACCACTGTGCCACCAGGGCGATGGTTAAATAATACATTTTTAAAATCCAGAGACTCTGACAAGTTATACGGGCAGTTACAGTCTACATTTGTTGGTGCTGAATTGAGATTCTGAAACTGCACAGTGGCAGGAAATACTTGCACAAAGCCGGCAATTAAATAATATCAAATAAATCTGTACAAATTGCCAATTATTTAAAGCTTAGATCCTTTACTTTCCAAAAATATTGTAGTATAAAATAAGCACAAACATTTTAATAAGTCTATATATTTATGTTTGGCCAAAGTCATTATTTAATTATAAATCACATTATCTGATCAGATAGAAATTATTTTAAAAAAAATTTGCATGGAGTTCATATGATAAACCCTGCCTTTTGTGAGTGGGATCTTCATTGCTTGTTGTGTTAGTTGCCACTGGGTCAGTTCAGACTCATGCGGGCCCCATGTACAACAGAATGAAACAGTGCCACGTCCTGTGTCATCTTCACAGTCACTGGTATGCTCAAGTCCATGGTTGTGGCCATTGTGTATTTTGAGTGCCTTCCAGCCTAAGGGGCTCATCTTTTAGCACTGTATCAGACAATGTTCTATTGTGATCAATAGGGTTTTCACCTGCTAATTTTCAGAGGCAGATCTCAAGGCCTGTTTTCCTAGTCTGTGTTAGTCTGGAACACTGAAACCTGTCCACTATGGGTGACCCTGCTGGTATTTGAAATACCGTTGGCATAGCCTCCAGCATCATAGCAACACGCAAGCGACCACAGTATGACAAACTGACAGACTACCTCTTTAAACTCTTACTATTGCTTAGTATTGTTGAAGCCATGTATCAGTGTTCCAAATCAATACCATGTTTTCAATGAGTTATTGAGTCAGTAAGTTAAAGACTGAGGAAAAAGAAAAAGAATATGTTTCTCAGGGAAAGCTCAATGATTAAAAAAAAAAAAAAATTAACTCAATTTCTTTTAAAATAAGCTATTTCAGAATAATCTCTCCACATAATAGCTTGATGTTATCACTATCATACTCAGGTATTAGCAATGTTTTCCAAGCTTTGCAAGAAAAGAAGAATCAGCATTAAAATAATAACTTACTTACAGGTTAGACAGAAAGTAATCATTCTGATCTGATTTGGAATATGAACAGAGGAATAAAGAGGGATCCAAAATCCACAATCCATTTTATAAAGTGCCAATGCATCATTTGTAGTGGGTCTTAGAAAAATAAAATTCCTGTTTTCTGGCAGGCCTTGAAACCTTTGTAGTGGTTTGCCTGCCAAGTACAAATTGAGGTTCAGACAATTTAGAATTTCTTGGTGGGTATAACATAACCAGTCGTGTGTAATACTTGGGGTGTCAAACAGGTTCAAGAAAGCGCTGTGTTAAAATATTCCTAAAATTTCTCACCAGCACATGAATTTTGAGAGTTAAAGGTATTTTAACTAAAATTTGAGTTCAGAAGCTTTATTGTTTATTGCAGCAATTTATAAAAACGTATACTGCTTTTTGCCTCTTTGTATGAAACCTGACACTTGCTGAAGTCATCCACATTTTCCAATAGTTGTGTTCATTTCAAGGTTTCAGTGAACAAAACCACAAACTATCCCAATTTTCCTATGCAATCTAATCCAATTTAATAGTGCCAAATAAATAAGCCAGAATATCCGCTGAGAACTTAAGCCAACACTGAAATTACTATTAGTAGTGGTGGAATTGTAGAGACTCACTGAGTCTTAGTTACGTTTAAGAATTCCCTTACTACTAGTTCCAGGCGGCTATCAAACTGGGCACTCTTTGTTGGAAAGAACAGTGCTATGGCCTGGTAACGTCAAGGATTCTATCACTTTCCAAAGTTAGACTCGTGACGCTAAATCTGGTAATTACACAGCTATATTAATATCAATTTATATAATCTCATACAAACTAAATAATGCACAACTAATCAGTAACCAGTTGTCATTGGGTGGATTTCTTAAAGGTATTTTAACTGAAATTTGAGTTCAGAAGCTTAATTGTTTCTTGTAGCAATTTATAAAAATGTATACTGCTTTTTGCTTCTTTGTATGAAATCTGACACTTGTTAAAGTCATCCACATTTTCCAATAGCTGTGTTCCCATAACATAGCGATTCCATGTGTGTCATAGGAGAACTGTGCTCCATAAGGTAGTCAATGTCTGTGATATTATAGAAGTAGATCACCAGGCCTTTCTTCTGAAGTGCCTCTGGTGAACTGGAACTGCCAACCTTTCAGTTAGCAGGCGAGTGTGTTAACCATTTGCACCACCCTGGTGCTGCTAAATAATGCCTAGAATAAAATTTCTAAGGATTTTAGTTAAAAGAAATTAAAATAAAATCCAAAAGAACACATTGCAAACTACTTTAAATTAGTATTATTATTAATTTATAATGTGTGAGCTGATTACTCTATGAAATAATTCCCTTCATAGTTCCACTACTAACTAGGTGGTGGTTAAGAGCAGGGGTTTATGTTTTCCAAAGTAATACCTTTTTTAAATTTAAAAGCAATTTGTTTATCATAACTTAATATACATAAATGTTTAATATAAACAATTATAATAATTTAATGCTGATTCATGAACATTTTCCAATATCTATGTTCATTTCAAGGTGCCAGTGACAAAACCACAAGCTATTCAAATTTTCCTTGTATTTCCTAAGCAAAATTCTTAAGCCATTTACCCCATTCACACTGGCTCACAGAGGATGTGTGAGGCTAAGTCAGAAATTCTTCACAGATCTAGTGACACTTCTTAGTGAACAAGAGAAAGCTTTTCATGTCAATGTGATTCGGTGATATTTTCTCACACCTATTTGAAGGAATGTGCGTAGCTGCCAAAGCACTTTGTATTAGCTGACTAGAAGGTTTTCTCAGGCTTAAATAATGAAGTTCAAAGAGCGCAGTCCAAGTGACTGTCATGTTTATTTTTGAACAATAGTCATAAAATTTTTTTAATCAAAACAACATTTATTCTCAAAGTCTGGTTCATTTCTCCAACAGTACCTTCCTTATATTAATCATCCAGATTGGCTAAAATGTATCCCACATCAAAAAGCTAAGAGAAAAAAATGTGATCTAATGTATTTTGGTTTTTATGAACTATACGTATGTGTAATATTTCCACATACTTTGTTTCATCCACCCTACTTCTTAGTCAAGTAAAGCAATGTTTGTATATAAAAGCATGTCTAATGGTGTTTGTTACTTAAGCTTCATTTCTTAAGTATGACCTGGAATTTAATCTTCAATGTAACAGTGATAACCATATTGATGCCAGAAAGCAAAATTCCCTATTTTGAAATATAAAGCAGATGGGAAAAAAGAGTCATTTCAAAACCCTAGCTCCCCTTAAATCACAAGACTACTGGTTGCCCAAATGTTATAGAAAGCATCTGGAAAAGACTGAGCAAGACAGGATGTTCTCTGGACAGTCAAAAGGCCAGGCTGACAGAATCTACATCCCCAAGAGTTCAAGACTTGGGAACCCAGGGAGGCAACTGCCAAGTACAAGCAGCCTATGGATTTGCAGCTACTGTTTGTCAAGGGCTATTGAGAGCCTGGTGACAAAAATATCTGCTGTAGGACGTCAAGATTTCAGTCAGTCTTAAGAAGTTTCAAAAACACCCCCCTAAGAGGTTGGGTAAAACTGTCATCACTGCCTTGGTGGTCAAGTGAAGCAATACTTAAAAATTTAGAAGTTAGCTTTTAATTTATTTATTCAGTATGTTCATTGGACACTACCATGATGGAACATGTTTAACTTGGGCTAATGAGCAATGGAGACCTGGTGGCACAGTGGTTAATAGCTTAGCTGTTAACCAAAAAGGTTGGCAGTTCGAATCCACCAGCCACTCCTTGGAAACCCTATGGGACAGTTCTACTCGGTCCTACAGGGTTGCTGTGAGTCAGAGTTGACTCAACAGCAATGGGTTTGGTTTTGGTTTTAATGAGCAATAGATGTAGATAATTAACCAAAATAGTAAAGGTGGTATTATACTGTCCTATTGCTGTAACAAATTACCACAAACTTAGTGGCTTAAAACAACACAAATTTATTATCTTACAATTCATGAGGTCAGAAGTCCACAGTCAATCTCACTGAGATAAAGTCAAGGTGTCAGCACGACTGGTTTCTTCTGGAGGCTCTGAGGGAAGAATTTATTTCCTTGCCTTTTCCACCTTCCAGAGGCTACCTACATTCCTTGGCTCACGGCCCTTTCCTTGCATCACTCCAACTCGGCTGCCACCCTCACATCTCCTACTACTAACTCTTACCTTTCTACCTCTTCTCATAAGAGCCCTTGATACTACATTGGGCCCGCTCAGATAACACAGGATAATCTCCTCATCTCAAGATTCTTAATCACATCTGCAACATCCTTTTTACTATGTAAAGTAATTTATTCACAGGTTCCTGGAATTAGGATATGAACACCTCTGGCAGGCCTTATTCAGCCTGCCATAAGTGGCATAGTGAAAAGAAATTAGACTTTGAAACCACATAGGTGACTTTAATTTCTTGCTTTCTCATTTAGCATCTATGTGACCTTAGCAACTTAATTTACATGAAAAGGCTTCCTCATCTATAAATGGGGATATGAGTAACTTTGTAATGTACTTGTTTCAAGAGCACCACATCAATTTTCCTTCTCTACTGGATCATCTGCGTCAGCATACCAACTCACTGCATCATTACACACTGTCCCCAAGTAATACCCCATTTCTCTGCTCTCATCACAACAGAGATGACCTATCCAAAGTGTTATTTATTTTCACTGCTTTCATCTTTTCTCTCCCCATTCCCTCATCAACCCATTGCATTGGAAATCTGCATACTCCATTCCACAGAAATCACACTTGTCAAGAACACAAATGACTTTCTTATTGCCAAACCGAATGTTCATAATTTTATCCTTACCTAAACTGACCTCAGCAATATTCCAAACAGCTGAAAATTTCCTCCTTCATTCTTTTGCTTTCCTCATCACAACACTCGCCTGATTATCCCTCTGCCTCCTCCTTCCTGCTCTCCTTTGTTTCTCTCTGCTGCTCATCTCTAAATATCAAAGTCCAAGCTCGATGGCACTAAATGTAATGTCTTTGTCACTGACTGCCAAATTCACACCTCCAGCCCCTTCTTCTCTCCCAAGCTCTAGACTCACATATTGTAATGTTTTCTCAGTATCTTCACTTGGGTGTCTAATAGGTATCTCAAACTTAACACTGATCAAATTGAACTCTTGATCCCTAGCCCTCTGCAAATGTGTTTCTCCCAATTTGAATATCACAGTAAATGGCACCAGTATGCAACCAAACTGCTCAAGTCAAAAATCTTGTTTCTTTTTTACCCCATATTTAGTCAGCAAGTCCTATTATCTCATTCCTTCAAATTACTTCCTAGACCCATGTACTTCTTTCCACCTTCACTGCTTCTACCCTGTGGAAACAACCACCACCTCTCAACTTTTGTTAGCTGCCATGGAGTCAGCCCCGACTTATGTAACCCCATCAACAACTCAATGAAATGCTGCCCAGTCCTGTGCCATCCCCATGATCATTTGCAGATCAGACGGTTGTGATCCATAGGGTTTTCACTGGCTGATTTTCCAAAGTAGATCAAGTAGATCTCGAGGCCTTTCTTCCCATCTCGATTATACTACTATTGAAATACTTACTACTTCTCTCTATCTAGTTGGGATACAGCAGTCAAAGAATCTTTCTAAAATTTAAATCACATTACTTCACTCCCAAATTAAAACCCATCAATGCCGCCACATTTAGAATAAAATAATTTATAATTTATTTTTGTTGTTGTTGAGAATATACACAGCAGAACATACACTAATTCAAGTTTCTACTTGTATAATTCAGTGACATTGACTATATTCTTTGAGTTGTTCAGCCATTCTCACCCTCCTTTTTTTGAGTTGTTCCTACCCTGTTAACATAAACTCACTGCCTCCAAAGTTTCCTACCGAATCTTTCGAGTTGCTGTTGTCAAGGCAGACATTGTTTACTAGTTAAGCTAAACTGTTATTTGGTTTTAAGAAGACTTCGGGGGATATTTAAAGATGATCTCAGGGCTCCAAAAAATCTGGATTGCATGAGATTTTGAAATTCTGTTCTGTATTTTTCTCCTAACATAAAAGCTTTTAATCATAGCCTCAGTTTTCCATGGTCTGGCTTCAGCCTCTCTCCCTGACCTCCACTCCTACCCCCATGCTGTCTTCACCAGCTCCAGCCATGTTGGCCGTCTCCTGTTTGAACAGGCCACATGCATTCCTGCCGTGAGACCTTGCGCGGACAATGCTCTTTACTCAGATCTTTATTCTCCTCTCATTCCGGTCAATCAGGCCTCAGCCCATCTGCCACTTTTCCAGGGCACTTTCCTAACTATTCGTTCACTTTTCTTACTATTATTCTCCATTACTTTATAATATCTCAATTATTTAATATTGCTTTTTTTTTTGTCTCCTACTAAAATGTGAGAATAAGGATCTTGTCTGTCACAGAACTGCACATATAAAAAGTTGAATTGGTATATGTTTTTGCCATTTATATTCTCAACTACAAAAATAAATAATTTTCAAAAATAAGGATCTTGTCTAATATTTTAACACAGCATGCCTCCAGTATTGCATGGAATATACTAGCTCAATAAATATTTGTTAAATCTATAAATTTATATTTGTAAAAATGTTCTAGGAATAATATGCTTGCTGATATGAATCACAAAAATTAACATTTATTATTTATTATATTTCACACAGTATATTAATTACTTTAAAACATGAGTGATGTAAATATTCACAAAAAATATTTTGATGTAGATTTTATTATCTTATTAAACAAATAAGAAATCTAGACTGAGGGAGTTTAAATATCTTTCTCAAAGGTCATGGCTAATGAATATTGGAAGCAAGATTTAAATCAGAAGTCATCTAATCACAAAGTTTTAAATTCTGTGCTTTTCACATACTTAGAATAAAAAAAACAGTACCTTTAATTAAGTGCTAGAAAAATGGTTCATTTATCTTATGGTGGAAGTCAAGGGAAAACAATAATTAATTCAGTCCACAGGTGGAAAAAATAGAGCCAAAAAAAAGCTTTGTGCCCACTTTGGTGAGTGGAGTCTGGGGTCTTAAAAGCTAGTGAGCGGCGATCTAGGATGCATCAATTGGTCCCAATTCAGCTAGAGCAAAGGAGAATGAATAATACCAAAGACACAAGGAAAATACTAGCCCAAGACACAGAAAGGGCCACATAAACCAGAGACTCCATCAGCCTGAAACCAGAAGAACTAGATGGTGCCCAGCTACCACCAATGACCACCCTGACAGGGAACACAACAAAGAGTCCCTGACGGAGCAGGAGAAAGTCAGGTGTAGAACTCAAATTCTAGTAAAAAGACCAGACTTAATGGTCTGACTGAGACTGGAGGGACCCCAGAAGACATGGCCCCCAAACTCTCTGTTAGCCCAAAACTAAAACCATTCCCGAGGCCAACTCTTCAGATAAAGATTAGACTGGATTATAAAACATAAAATGATACTCGTGAAGACTGTGTTTCTTAGCTCAAGCAGATAATGAGTCTAAATGGGCAGCGCCTGTCCAGAGGTGAGATGAGAAGGCAGAAAGGGACAGGAGCTGGTTGAATGGACATAGGAAATAACCGGGGTGGAAAGGAAGAGTGTGCTGTCACAGTATGGGGAGAGCAAGTAGGGTTACACAGCAGCGTGTGTATAAATTTTTGTATGAGAAACTAACTTGAACTGTACACTTTCATTTAAAGCATAATAAAAAAAAAGAGTCAAAAAAAAAAAAAAGTTTATCCATATGAGATCATATTGGCAGCAGCTACTTGAAAGATTAGATAGGAATCTTGGGGATAATGAGTTTGTTATCGGGGGTGGAACAACTCAGAAAAGGAAGGTGAGAATGGTTGCACAACTTGAAGAATGTAATTAATGTCACTGAATTCTACATGTAGAAACTGTTGAATTGGTGTATGCTCTGCTGTGTATATTCTCAACAAAAACAAGTAAAATTATAAAAAATAAAGATTCACACATTATGTACGTGTATATATGTTATTTTTAACTGAGTTCTATATGATTTTATATTGTTATTTAAGCAGACTGAACTGATGTTTGGTGCATATTTAGGAATGTCAGCAGTACTTGGAGAAAATACATCCCTAATCTAAAAATTACTTTGTTCAATTGATTTTCACTACAATTATATATGTGCAAACAAAGACTTAAAGTAAAATCATGGTTACTTTTTAATGTATTTTGAATATGGATTTCTAATATTTCTTTGTTTCCAAGGTTCATGTTACATGCTTATAAAGTCTTTTTCAGATTTGAAAAATACGTAGCTTCTATATTATCAGTTATCAGTAAATGTTAATTTTAGACTACAAATTAAATAATAATTACTAAAGAGCATTAAAATTATATTTTTACATTCAAATCATGTACATTTACCAAGCAGTTTTTAAGCTATGATAGAAAAAAGCAGGGATTAAAGGTTAGATATTTAAAAATTATCAGACAAATCTGGTCTAGTAAATTCAAATGTGCTGTTAAAACAGTTGATTGTTTGTGTAGAAAGTAAATAGTAAAATAAAGAACATTTATAGTAACATTTTCTATGATTAAGTATCTATACAACTTAAGAATAATTTTACTGACTCTGGGTTAACATTAACCAGAATTACCTTCGATATCCTTCATTGCCTTTTTAGTAATCTTCAATTCTATAGTTACTTTCTGGCACTGAGATTCAGAATGAGAAGACTTTTGGTATAATTCAGAATCTACAACTTATTGACGTATGCCAATTCCAAACTAAAACTTTTCATTTGTAACCTAGTCTAATCTTGCCAAAAGATTCCTGAAAGAAGTGACTCGAGAGTTGTTGGACATCAAATAGCAAAAAGAAAACAAGCAAAGCCTAACATATTAAATTATAAGCATATGGATGGAATTTTCTTTGAATTACTCGTGGGTCTAACTCTTATGGGTAAATAATTTAACAAAACACATTTGAGGTTTCATAACACAAACCATTTCAAAAGTTACATAGGGAATTGAACCACTCCAACAATCAGATGAGATTTACAATCTAATACTGAGTAAACTGAACATTATTCCACATTATTTTGAATTATCTGCCCTCCTACAATCAAAATGTCCATCTTTACAGTATACTTTGTAATAAATAGTCATGAAGCTATAAATTAGGTAGGTGAGAAGAATTCTTTTTTTTTACACTTTTTTACATTTTGGAGTCATTTTTAAAAATCAAGAGAAAACACAAAATAAAAGGGGAATATTTAGAAAAAACAATTTTCCTAGTGGTTTGACCTCTCTCTCATCTAAGCCACTGGGACCTTTTTCAAGTGATTATGCTTTTGACTAGTGAGTACTTCCTATTTTGTGGGTAGCTAGAAGCAGTGGAGATTGAAATATTATGGGACAAAACAGAAAATTTTAAGTTCTAGTCCACTGACTTTTGAATGATGAATTATTTTTTAGTATTATCCTGAAAATAATCATAGTCTTAAAAAAAATCACCTACCAATTTGTATTAATAATTTTAAGTGTTGAAAAATATAGATAAATATTAATGTATAAAAACTACAAAAAATATACTTTCACCTAATATTTAAAAGTTATGACTGCAGTAAGGCAAAATTTGAATATTTAAAAGATATTATATCTAGATTATGTATGATTGTAATTTTCTTCTTTATACTGCTCTCTAGGAAGGATATAGTATATTTTTCATACATATAAATGCACACACTATATATGCTATGTATATATGACCATTCAATGATAATACCATTAAAATACAATGTAAGTATTTTTAATTAAATTCTAATTGTGACTATATATGCATCCAAACACTCAACCAATGGTGGAGTTGACGTACACTGTGAGAATCATCACAAAGGACCACAAAATATGAGAAGATGCAGGTATTAGTCACTACAAATCAATGATACATCATATATGAATACAATGATAAGAAAACATACTGCAATATATTGAGTGAATACTATAGACAACAAAAGGAGGCTAGATCAAATGTAAATCTGCTCTAATTTCTACATTCTCTTTGGATTAGACCATTCTATTGTTTGGACTATTTATAGAAAACTTACTATGAGTCTAGCACTGTGCAAGTCACTGATAGTGAGGTAACAGGACTCAGTATGGGTATACGTGTACATGAAGCATTCCAGATATTCACAGACTACGTGGGATTTCCAGCTTTACCACTGTGAACTTTATATAGACCATATTTTCATTTTTGTTTGGATGAAAGTAACCATTTTCTTTTCTGATCGTTGAATAGAGTACTTTTTTCTTGTATAATTACGTTAAGAGGCTTTAATTATTTCAGCAGCAAGACTGACACTCATTAGTACCTAACTAGTGTTGATTTTTGTGTGCTTATAATTGGAATTTTTTTTTAAAGGTAATTGTAGATTCACATGCGGTTTTAGGAAATAATATCAAGATATCCCATGTACCCTTTACCCAGTTTCCCTCAATGATAACATCTTGAGAAGCTATAGTACAATATCACAACCAGGATATCTGGTGTCACACCAGGAAATCTGAAGAAGACTGGAGAACTGGATCAATATAATATTTTCATGATGTCCAATATATTAATTTTTCTTTTATAGATTGTACTTTTGATATCAAATCTAAGAATTTTAAAACTAGTCCTAGATCCTGAATATTTTCTTCTAAGTTTTTTCTAAAAGTTTCAGTGTGACATTTTACAATTAAATCATATATATCAAAAAAAATTGCCACTTTAACCATATAATTCAGTGTCATTAATTATATCCACCACATTGTGTAACCGTCATCTCTATTTCCAAAAGTTTTTCATCACCCTAAACAGAAACCCAGTTGTCTTAAATTATAAATTCAAATTTATTTAATGGTTACAGGACTATTTATTTCATTTTGGTTGAGTTTTAGTAGTTTCTGGTTTTGAGGAATTGATTCGTTTCTTCTAGGTTGTAGAATTTATGAACATGAGGTTGTTCATAGGACTCCTCTATTTTTCTTTAATAGTTGCAGGATCTGCAGTAATATCCTCTTTTTCAATCCTGATGTTGATGATATATATCTACTCTTTTTTCTTTTGTCAGTCTTGCTGTAAGTTTAAACTACTCTCGCTTTTTTCAAAGAATATGCTTTTGTTTATTTCTCTTTTCGATTTAATCAATTTTTGCTCTTACTTTCTCTCTTTGGGTTTATTTTACTCTTATGTTTCTAGTTTCTTGAGTAGGTACTTCTTCAGAGATGTGATAGTAACAAAATATAAATTGGCCTAGAAAATGCCTATAACAACATAAAATTAGAAAATGAGAAGAGTTTACAGATTCACTTCCCTAACGTGTTTCTGAATTGTATAAAACTACCTATAGCTGTTATACCATACAAAACATGTAATTCATTACATATGATTCTCCTCTCTAGTGATATGTAAAGAAAGTGCTATATGTATGCTCGTTTTTATATTTTGTTATTCTAATAAATTAACTCATTCAAAAGTATTTTTACATTCAAAATATATGATACTGTTTTGTGTTTGGAAAGAACTTTTAACTAATTATTTAGACTTTTTCTTTCACATTTTTGAATGTCAATTACAAATGTATAAGAAAATCTTTTTATTCACACATCACTTTACTTAAGTTCAGTAGTGGTAATTTTTAACACTGAAAGTGGCATTAAAATCTTAAAGCTCTTCATCCTTATCAAAGCCAATTTCATGTACTACGATAACTGGTTTGTTTTAATGCTTCTTAATATATTGTTTTCCTTTCTTCATATAAATTGTTTTTGCAAATCAAATGGCAGCTTAACTGCACTGTTTGACACCTGACAATAAAATCTGGGGAGAGAGAAAGAGTGAGAGAAATTATCAGGCATATTTGCAAATATCTCATACATATTAATCTGTATTTCTCACCACAACTCAAAAAGCATATATCTGATTTTATTTCTCTCTCTATCCCTCTCTACTTTTTATCTATCCTAAGAGCATGTGTGAGTGTATAAGGGTGTGTATATGTAAGACAGAGACAAATGATTTCTTCAGAACACACAAATTCCATTCCAGTTATTTTTATTATAAACTATTTTCATTACTCAGTTATAATTTCCAGAGTCTTTGTCCTACAGACAAAATTTCCAAATATTTATAATGTCATTTTAGTCTGGCTATTCTGTATTATTGTGATGAATTGTGCACATTTCAATATTTTCATTTCTTTGGCAATATTTCTCCCAATGAAATCTCCTGGACGAATATGATTATATTATCATAGTTCTTAATTTCCTAGTTCAAACTAACAAATGGACATGTTAAATGTTTATCCATTTGTGTCTGTAATATTTCAGTTTCAAACAATAAAAAATTCCATAGCTGTTTTAAAACTCCATCGCAGCTGTTTGTGACATTTATAATGGATTCCAATTTCATAGCTTTGTAAGTTTCTAGCCCAAAGCGATACTTTATCTTGTACATTTTGTAAACCTTCTACACTCATTTCGTCACAAAAAGGATGCAAATCTTGAAACTCTTTGACAGTTTCCTAAGGGAATTTTGAAATTATTTTGGATATTTTATTTTTCCTACAGTTAAACTGAATGATATTTGTATCCTTTACTCAAAATGCTTATTTTGTGTTCTCTAAATGTAATTTCGTTTTCCAATTAAATACTGATTTTTTCCCTAGAAAATTTTTTTAAAAAAAGAACTTAGCAACATACTGCATATATTGTTCTGCTGCCTACATCTGGCATGACTGAATATTGCATGAGCTAGCTTCTCAGGTAAAAACTCAGTATGTTTCACTATAGAGAAGGATTCAGGGTTTGTTTTCTGTCTCTGGCATTCAAATGCGGATTTGAGTCCAATAAAAGAGCTAGGGAACAGACTGTAATAGCGTATCCCAACAACACTTAAGCAAAGTTAAGGAAAGAAAAAGTTTATAAAATAAAACATCCAGAAAACTACAAACTTCCATATATTTTCAAAAAAGAAAAAATGGTAAGATAAATGACCAGTGAATTTAAGACCAGCAGCAAGTATTTATTTTAGTCACTGCTACTATGGGCCCAGTAAGGTTTATTTTCAGTGTTTTTCTTTTTTGACTCAAACATTCAGTCTTTGGGCCAGATTTCATGTAGGGCGAAGGACATGACATCCTCTACAAAACTTATATGAGGAACCACACTGGACAGCCATTTATCCTCATTTATGACATTCAACCAAATAAATTAGATGTTAATTCAAATGAGAGAAAGGAAATTAGTCGGTCTATTTCTGACTACTGGCTTCCTCAGGGAAGCCTCCATAATCCTCTCTTAGCTCAGGTTCCCCTGATCTCTGAACAGTGATGACCATCCTTAATAAATTTTTATTAGATGAGTTCCATGTTTTAAACTCATTGGATTACTATCTATTTCACTCACTAACTAAACTTTCAGCCTAATAGGGAAGGCCCATGTCTGCTTCTGCTCACCTTACCATGCCCACGGATGAGCACAGTGTCTGGATTACAGTAAATACTAAATATTTGTTGTATGAATGAATAAAGATGAGAGTCTCTCAAATCTAGCAAATATTATTTATAAAGCATTTAGAAAGAACATACTTTCATACCAAGAAGAAATGATACCAATTATTCACAAACTTTTTCATATAAGAGAAAAAGAATGAACACACCCGAACTCATGAAGTAAGTATACCCTTGATATTAAGACCTAATGAGGACTTCATGACAAATCTCCCTCATTTATATAGATATAAAAACCATAACAGAAGCATTAGCAAGAAAAATCTCTTGATGAAAAAGATTCATATATCACAAAGTTGAATATATTACAGGAATATAAATCTGGTTTGGAATTTGATTATCAGTCAATGCAATTCACCTACTTCACCACATTAACAAAATAAAGGAAAAATTCTCAATAGAGAGATAAAATTCAACACCATCTTATGATAATTTTTTAAAAAACTGAGCAAATCAAAAATGGAAGGAAAATTACCCAATACGATAAAAGGTACCTATAGAAAATATGAAGAGATAATCCTTAATGGACAGGTAATACCACTACTGTTCAATATTATACAAGAGGTCCCATCCAGTGCAATAAGAAAAGGCAGGGAAATAAAAATAACAGAAATAGAAAGGAAGAAATAAAATTGTCATTCTCAGACAATATGATTGTGCAATTCAAACCAATCTACAAGCTATTAGAACTTACAAGTGAATTTAGTAAGGTTGCTAACTATAAAGTCAATATAAAGAATTATGTATATTTCTTTATTCTAGAAACAAATACTTAGATGTCAAAATCTGAAAGCCAGTATCATTTATAAAAGCATCAAATACATCAAAATGCCTGGGAATAAATATAACAGAAGATGTGCAAATTTAAGCTCTATAAACTAGGATATGGTACTGAGAGAAACTAAAGAGTATCTAAATAAATGGATAAATCAATCATGTTTATGATTGGAAAGCTCAAATAGTAAAGTTGACAATTTTCTACAAATCAACCTATACATTCAAAACCGCAGGTTTATTTTGTGGAAATGGACAAGTTGATTTTAACATTCATTTCATAATGCCAAGAGTCAAAAACAGTCAAGATAATCTCTAATAAGATTAAAGAGGAATTACATTACTGGATATAAAAGACAATATTAAGCTACAATTATTAAGGCAATGAGGTGTTGGGACAAGAAGAAACAGATTAATGGAAGACAATAGAGAGTCCAAATACAGACCACACCTCTACGGTACCTGATTTATGACAATGAAGTAAGAGAAAGTATTTTTATTTTTGTCAACAAATGGAGCAGGTTTAACTGTATATCTGTATGGATCTGCTACCTCACACTATAAATAAATAAATTCCAAATAGAGCACTGACCTGAAAGTGAAAGTTACAACAACATCTAAGTTAACTTAGGAAAATATTATCAGAACCTTGCAGTAAGCAAACATTTCCTAAATAGGATACTAAACATTATCCACAAAGTAAAATATTTACAGACTGAACTTCATTAAAATTAAGAATTTCTGTTCATGAAAAGATATCAAGAGAATGGAAAGGCTAACAGTGGCATGGGAGAAAATATTAGCCATACATACATTCATCGAGTATTCATATCTAAGATGTATAAAGAATGATTACAAATTGACAAAGAAAATCTTTGCAATAACTATGTGGAATGTTCTCAACATTATTAGTTATCAAGGAAATGCAAATTAAAACCACAATGTGAAACCACTATCCA
Organism: Dugong dugon; assembly: GCA_030035585.1. Lineage (NCBI taxonomy): Eukaryota > Metazoa > Chordata > Mammalia > Sirenia > Dugongidae > Dugong > Dugong dugon. The sequence goes on along the minus strand of CM057466.1, from coordinate 105,942,142 downwards.
TAAAAATTATCATATCAGCATTAATCCTAATAGCTCAAAACTGAAAGTATCCACTACCCATAAAGAATGAATAAATAAATTTTTCAGTAGCCATACAATGAAATACTATGCAGCAATAACAATGGATGAACTATTGCTATAGATAGATGAATCTCATAAACATAATGTTAAGTGAAAAATCTGGCACAAAATAACACATCCTTTATGATCCCATCTATAACAAGTTCAAAAACAAGTATGACAGAGTTCAGAACAGTGGCTATCCTTGGATATAGTGGTAATAACTTGGAGAAGGCATGAGAGGGGCTTCTTGAGGGCTAAGATTCTATTATTTGATCTGGGTGGCGGCTACATGGGCAATCTGTAAATGTTTACAATTTGTTCACTTTACAGGGAGTCCTCAACATTGAACTTCACCATTTAGATAACTGGAAAACAGCCAACGGTCAGGCACTGTCTTTACAAATACTAAATGGTTCTAGATTTCTGTATGTCAAGAAGCTTCCAGATTAGGCAGAAGAATGGACATGATAAACAGAATATTGCCACAATGTAGCAATGTGTGTTGTAATGGAGGTACAAACAGACTGTAGTGGCAACACAGGAGGCGGAAAACGTTCCTCTGCTTAGTGGATGAGGGGACACCAAAAAAAAAAAAAAAAAAACGCTGCCATTGAGTTGATTCTGACTCATAGCATAGGGTTTCCAAGGAGTGAGCCAGTGGATTCAAACTGCCAACCTTTTGGTTAGCAGCCAACCTCTTAAGCACTGTGCCACCAGCGCTCCAGATGAGGGGACAGATAGCCCAGAAGAATAAGAATCTTTCAGTCATACAAAAAGAACCAATGACAGCTTGTACTGGGGTCTATGCAGCTCAAAGTCCTCAGCAAATTATATCAGTCAGCTCTGCTTGAAAGGAGATATGTTCCCCCAAAATGTCATTATCTTGCTTGAACTCAACGAGTCTCAGTTAGTTTGAGTGAAATAATGTGTTTATTATGAATATTATAAACTGGCATAAGATGCAAAAATTACCAGTAATTTCTGTGTGTTTTATTGTAATAATGATGAAATTTGTATATATATCATAAGAAATAAAGCTTTATCTTTTTCTAATCACATATAATACAACAGAAAATCAGTTGCCATCAAATTGACTCCAACTCATGGTGAACTCCGTATCTGTCAGAGTAGAACTGTGCTTCATAGGGTTTTCAATGGTTGATTTTTTAGAAGTATTTCACCAGGCCTCTCTTCCAAGGCACCTCTGAGTGTGGCTGCAACTTCCAACTTTGCAGCTGGCAGCCAAGCACATTAACTGCTTGCACCACCCTGGGACTCCAGTAATACAAGCAGCCAACCATAATAGACTAGCTGATTCATGTTTTAGTTATTCAACCACTCAGATTAAAATTTTTCAGATATTTCCTTGTTCATTGAAAGTAATGCTCATTAAAATAATTATGTACAGATTATCATCATTTCATGATCAAATATAACTCCTCCTGATGTAAAATAAAGCATGAGTCTCAGCAAACTAACAGTTTGTAAAAAAGTTAAGTGTCATGACAGAGTAATCAATTGTCCCACACTTCCCTCGCCCATACACAAGCACACTCTCAACTCTGAATCATCTGCTTGATAACACTTCCATTCACAGTTATCTCACTTGCATTTATAAAACTATTTAATTTACATAGATAAGCAACAAAGTTGTCTGGGTCTGCTTCAAAATAACGAACACTAACAACAGGAAGAGAATTGGACTTGGAAATAAAAGCAAACCCAGCAACTTCCTTCATCTCCTTTATATTTCCATTAGCAACAAGTCAGAACACACAAAAAACAGAATCAAGATAATTATTTTGCTATTGGAATGCTAAAATTCAAACTGAAGATGCAAAAAACAAAAAATAACAGATATTTGAAATGAGGCTAAATTCAAATATTGAATTCTACTTGTTTATTACGTTTTCAAAAGCCAAACCTATTTCCAAATTTCTAACAATATTCGGCAACAGAAACAATCGGACCTCAGAGTCTCAAGTCTCCCATTGATTTCTGTTGCATAAAATCTAAAACTCAAACACAATTTCAAATTTCTTTTATGCCTTAAAAAAATCTGCATCCTTACAGGTCAAAATAATTCTCAGATAAAAAATAATCATAAGTTAATTAAGCATTTCATAAAAGTAATTATAAACTGAGATACAAAGTTTAAAAAAACACATGTAACATTTTATAACAGCAGATTTTTTTAAAGAAATTGAAGACAACAAAATTATTTATTCATTTTTTTTCCTAAACAGCAAAGGTGTTCTGGACTACCTTGGGACACTTATGACTTAAATACAACTGCTAGCTTTCTTTCTCCCGCATTGTAAAGCAATAGAGTAGACAAGAACACCTTATTAATCATAATACAAGTTAGCTTGAATACAAAAACATTTGCTTTACCATTTATTATACTTTAAAAGAAGACAAACTAATCTTTTTTTTCCTATTTAAATCAGCTTTCAGCTATTATTACTGATTTTAAAATAACTCGAGAAAATATCTGCAAACCTTTCATGTCCCCAAAAAGTGAAAAAAAAAAAAAGGTAGAAGCGTACATTGAAAAGAGACTTGATTTAATTCTAACCAGGGTGAGACCTGAAAAAAGTTATTTAATTTTCCTGGACTCAGTTTTAACCATAAAATTGGAATGATAATACCGACCTCATCAGTTTGCTGTAGGAATGCAATGCGATAAAGTACATAAAGATCCAGGCACAATGCAGACCTTTAATAAATGGTAGTTATTATTTTATCATTCTTTTTACTACATGAAATTCCCATCTGTACATCATGAATCTGTGGTTGAAATTAAAATGCAGAGTATAAAACCAATGTTCACGCATTTTTATTGCTATTACCAAATCTTCAGTGGAGGTAGAGAGTATTATCCAAAGAATCAGCTATCTGAACAATCTACTCTATTTTCTATCCCTCCTTTGGACAGTAAAAAATCTGCCAAAATGAAATCAGGAGAAAATAAGATTAATAAAATTTAGAATGCAAAGCACTTAAAGATAAAACAAAGATACAGGAATGTAAGCAATTCCACTTCGAAATTATCTAAGGCTATGGAAACAGTACAATGACAAATTGTAGTAAACAATTCAAACTGATTTTTCCTTGGTAACTGTCCAAGTGGGATACGCATTTCGCAGAGCCCATATAATTAGAAGCAAGTTGCTGTATTAGTCTACTCAAGTCTTGTCATTTACTCTTCGCTTAAACTCGGAGTATATGAAGTACATGTTGTGTTGTGTTAGGTGCAGTCAAGTCGATTCCGACTCGTAGCGACGCTGTGTACAACAGAAGGAAATGTTGCCTGGTCCTCACAATTGTTACTATGTTTGAGCCCGTTATTGCAGCCACGGTGTCAATCCATCTCATTGAGGGTCTCCCTCTTTTTCACGGACCCTCTACCAAGTGTGTGGTCCTTCTCTAGGGACTTGTCCCTCCTGATAACGTGTCCAAAGTACGTGAGACGAAATCTTGCCACCCTCACTCCCAAAGAGCATTCTAGTTGTACTTCTTCCAAGACAGATGCGTTTGTTCTTCTGGCAATCAATAGTATATTCAATATTTTTTGCCAACACCATAATTCAAACGCATCATTTCTTATTCAGTCCTCCTTATTCACCGTTCACCATTCCCATGCACATGAGGCCATTGAAAACACCACGGCTTGAGTCAGGCACACCTTGGTCGTCAAAGTGACATCTTTGCTTTTTAAGACTTTAAAGAGGTCTTTTGCAGCAGATTTGCCCAATGCAATATGTGGTTTGATTTCTTGATTTCATTAAAATTTCTATTCATGAAAAGATATTATCAAGAGAATGGAAATGCAAACTGTGGCATGGGAGAAAACATTAGCCATCAGCCATACATACATTCATTGAGTAGTCATGGGTGTTGATTATGGATCCAGGTAAAATGAAATCCTTGACAACTTCAATATTTTCTTCATTTATCATGATGTTGCTTATAAGATACACAGTCCAGATAAAAAGACATAGATCTTATAACTATAAAAAAGATGTTGATGCAGAATTATTTGAAAACCAAAATAAGAGTTCAATTGGGGTGTGTGCATGTGATGTGTGAAATGGAGGTCAAGGATGGCTACTGATGAAAGAAATAATGGATCTACACTCTGTTTCCTGGTCAGAGTTTTTCTTCCTTCATCTGTGGTTCCATTTATTGGTTAATTACTTTACTTGGACTTTGACTGCATAATAATTTTAATATCTCTTTCTACAACTAGTCTATGAGCCTCTCAGGGACAGAGCATGTATTTTACTTATCTTTGTCCCCACAGTGACTAGAACATAGAAGATGTTCAATTAATGAGTTTAGCGGAATCTAAAACTGCAATTCAATTAAGACAGAGTTTACAACTTCCAAATGCATATGCATGAAGTCATGTATATGCTTGCCCGTTTGGACATAACAAGTGAATTTTATTTCTTCAATTTGGAATCTTCAGGCTTGTAGAAGATTCAAAGTATATTTAATGTATGTGTGACTATTTATGTGTGAAAATTTAAAAAAAAGGAAGTGAAAGAAGAGTAAGTAGGAAATTATCAGTCATTTGTAATATTTCAGAGCCGGTGATGAAAGAAGTTTTAGCTTTTCCTGATTCAAAATCTTAGAACTAGTATATGAAAAAAGTATTATTTATCATAATATAAACTCACATGAAATATTAACTTCCTGCTTCAATATAGGGGAGCAAAGAATTGTGTATACTACTATGCAAAAAAATCTGCATTTTTCTCTTTATTAGTGTTTTTATTTATTTACTCTGTTACTATTCTATTGAATACGATTTTACTGACAAATAATCTGCAGTGGATCAAAGTATACCAGTGATATAAGTTGTATCAGAAAAATAAAATATAATTATTCTAATGTTTCTGGAGTATTAGTTTTTCTCATTGAAGTTAGTGTTTGGCCTTTAAACCTACAAATACACTGTAGGATTTTTTTTCTCTTTAGCTTCCTTTCATTTCAAATGAAATATTCTGGAGAACACACCCATTGTCATTATTTCTATTTCATATACCTCTGCGACTGTTTATATTTTCAAAATGCAAGCAATCTTACAGATACCATATTCTAAACATGGAGAGAATAGCTTTCATGATGTGACAGTCTCTATCATTTATCACTCCACCTTTAAACAATTTTAACAAATTACAAGAAATGTTTAAAGACATAAAATTGCTATATTTTTATCTTTGTTCAATTTTCCCTTGAAAAAATGTGATTATACAAGATATTACAGGGGAAAAAAGCTTCAGGTAATGTCTGAATATAACTGGGTGTTCAATGAAGAACTAATACAACTCTCTGGTCCAAAATTCTATGATTATGTTTCTAAGAAGGTAAAAGTAAGAATTACCAAAATCTCTCCATTGTTTCTTAATAAAACCAGTTTATTTCTATTTAAGTTGCTGATTTATTGTGAGTGATGCTCTAAATTGAGTAAATACTACTTTTTTTGTAAGAATGCCCAAAGCCTGTTACTAAGATACAAAGACTATGGGAGAAAATTATTAAATTGCCAAACAATAATGTGCACAGCTAGAAAATTCTTCCTCCTCAAAGAAGGTTGAGAGAAATGTATTTTACTCCTTTCCTAGAAACTAGAGCAGAGAAAATACTCCCTTTGTTTTCTACAGGGAAAACATGAATTTTACTACTTCAGGGATTTGGGGGAAAGCTCTTTGTAATTACACGTCTCATTCTAAAGAATATTAACCCTGCTTTTCTTCCATTTTTTTCCCTTAATAAAAGACATCATCATCCTTTCAGTTTGTGTAAGCCAGAAATTTAGCAGACTTCCCTTACTAATCATTTTCATCATACCATTTACCGAACCAATTGCCAAGCCCTGTTCATCTTACTTTCTAAAAAATTCTTGTCTGGGATGACTTTTCTCCATCTCAGCCACCTTAGTCCAAGTACTATCTCACTCCCAGACACTGAAATACTCTGCCAGCTATTCTTCCTTCCAGTACTACTCTCCACTCGCCATAATTTGATTATTTCATCTTTCCTGAAACTCTGTAAAAATGCAATTATTCTTAGGATAAAGTTCAAAGTCCTTATCATTACTACAGGGTCCAGCTCTGATCCACCCCCCTACTTCACCAGACTTACCTCCTGGACTTTCTTTTCCTTTCTTTTCCATTTCAGCATCTCCACTGTTTTCTCTGCCTGGATCACTGGATATCCCACTTCTTATTTTAGCTGAGCTTTTAGTCTTGGATTACCAAAGTAACTCAGCTTCATTTGGATGTCCTTACTGAATTCTATTTGTTAATTCTTCAGAAGAAATATTTCTTCTAAGAAGATATAGAAGTACCAGTTTGAACTAAAATACATTTGTATTTTAAAAAAAGAAAACACTTGAATATTCATTAGGGTCTTGATTTCTCTTTCTTCCTTATAGGATTTCACTTCCACTTAATTTATTCAATTAATACTCAAAATCTGAAAAACATAACTTATGCACTACTTGTATTTAACGTTAACCTATAAAAAAGATTATTCAAGTTCATTATTGTGTTCTTTAAAATTCTTTTGTTATTTAAATTGAACTCCTGCATGAAAATTATTTACCACTATTTTTTAACTACAATATTCCATAATTAAAGATAACATGAAAAACAGATTTTCAATCTAATTAGTATATCCATGTTTAGTTACAACACTTGGGAATGTGTTTACAATAATAATGGTTTTCCATTTGTGTTACATGTTTCTAAAAATAACCCATCACACTTTCTTAGTTCTCATTGCTTGCTTTTAGAATGGAACAACATTGGAGTTAAAAGAAATTTGTAGACTACAATATGATCGTCAGCAACGGCATGAGTCAACAGATTCAGATTTATTTAGGTACCTTTCTTTCTCTATTTCAGTATAGTCCCTTCCTCCAGGGTGCCCCATAATCTAATGCTTTTCCTTGTTGTTGTGTGTCGTCCAGCAGATTCCCACTCATAGCGACCCTATGGGACAGAGTAAAATTGCCCTATAGGGTTTCCTAGGCTGTAATCTTTGTAGTAATAATCTCAATCATTAACAACCTGCAATATGCAAATGACACAACCCTGCTTGCTGAAAGCGAAGAGGACTTGAAGCACTTACTAATGAAGATCAAAGACTATAGTTTTCAGTATGGATTACACCTAAAAGTAAAGCAAGCAAAACTCCTTACAACTGAACCAATAAGCAGCATCATGATAAATGGAGAAAATATTGAAGCTGTCAATGATTTTATTCTACTCAAATCAATAATCAATGCCCATGGAACTGTCAGTCAAAAATCAAACCACATACTTTATTGGGCAAATTTGCTGCAAAAGACCTTTTTAAAGTTCTAAAAGGCACAGATGTCACTCCAATGACTAAGGTGAGCCTGATCCAAGTCATGGTCTTTCCAATCACCTCATATATAAGTGAAAGTTGAACAATGAAAAAATAAGACAGAAGGATTGATGCACTGAAACTGTGGTATTGGCAAAGAATACTGAATATATAGGGTCACTGTAAGTCAGAATCGACTCCACGGCAATGGGTTTGTGGTTTGGCCAGAAGAATAAACAGTCTTGGGAGAAATACAACAAGAATGCTTCTTAGAAGTGAGGAAGGCGAGACTTTATCTTGCTTACTTTGGACACGTCATCAGGAAAGACCAATCCCTAGAAACAGGTAAAGCAGAGGGTCATCAAAAACAAGGGAAATCCCCAATGGGATGGATTCACAAAACAGACACAATGAGCGCAAGCATATCAAAGATCATGAAAGTGGCACAGGACTAAGCAGAGTTCTGTTCAGTCATACATCAGGTCTCCATGAGTCAGAGCCAACTCGATGGTAACCAACAACAACAATCCAATCCATCTACCAAACCAAATTCCACGCTTCAAACTTTTCCCTTAAATCCCCAGTGAAACAGACTTGCCATGGATAGTCTTTGAAGCCTGGCATCAGCTTCCTGATGTAATCTGGCAATATTATTCCTGTTAGTTTTATTGGCTAGGACGATTGGTTTAATGATTAACTTTGGTTATCTGATACCCATTATATTGTCAGAAAATAATATTGGTGCTCCCTCCAAAACACATCTAGAATCCAAGCACTTCTCACCACTTCCAATACTCTCAACGTAATACAGGCCACTCCCTCTCATCTTTCACCTTGTTATGAAAGCCGTCTAACTGGTCTCCCTACTTCTTCCCTTGCTACACAGCAGCCAGGGTTAGCCTCTTTAATGGGATGTCAGATCTTATCACGTCTCTGCTCAAAATCTTGCTGTAGTTCTCCATCTTACTCAGGATAAAAAGCCAAAACCCTTAAAATTGCCCATAAGTCTCTAAAAAATCTCACCTACAGTCCCAATACTTCATCACCCCTCTTACTCTTGTTCCCAGTTTGACCCCATCTACTACTCTCTCCAGAAGCCCTGGTGACGCATGGTTAATGACTCAGTTGCTAACTGAAAGGTCAGCGGTTCGAACCCACCAGCCGATCTGTGGGAGAAAGATATAGCAGTCTGCTTTCGTAAAGATTACAGCCTTGGAAACCCAATGAGGCAGTTCCACTCTGTACTATAGAGTCGCTATGACAAGGGAGTTTTCAATCACTCTCTCCCTGCTCATTCTAATTCAGCTTCACTGGCACCCTTGCTGTTCTTAAAGCTTCCAGGCAGCCTTCCACCGTAGGGCCTTTGCACAAACTGTTCTCTCTTCCTGGGCAGCTCTTCCCCCAGAGAGCTATATACCTTACTCTCACCTCTTCCAATTTTAAGTATTTTTTTAATGAGACTTTTTTTTTTTATCATTTTGTTTAAAATTGTAACCCTGCTCCCCTGTACTGCCATACTCCCAGTGCCCCTTAACCAAAACAACTTGTTCCCCTCATATTACTTAATCTCCTTCTAACATTATATATTTTACTTATTGAATACATTTATCTGTCTTCCCCCCTTAATATGTAAGCTCCATGAGATCAAAGTCTATTATGTTCATTGTTGAATCTCAAGCACCTAGTATACAGTGTATGGACATTTTAGAGGTTTAACAAATATTTGTTTAATTTATACATTTTCCAATTAAAGCAGTTTTATAACTTGGACCTATTTGATTTACTGTGGTATAATCCAAAGGAATTAGTTTAATTTATATGCCTTAAAAAGTAATTAAGATTTTAAAAAATGTATATGTTTATATGTTAGAAAATAAAAAAGGACTACTGGTTCAATCATCAACTTGATTATTTCTTTCAAAGAAGACACAAATAGTTAAAACATAGGAAACCTGTTAAACCCCACAATCATTTAATTATTATTCATAATATATTTTCTGCCTTGAAATATTATTTCTCAAAATAAATACCAGCATGTGAACAAAAGGAGTATATTTCTGGAATTTCTATCCTAGAGGACTCTCTTTATCCAATTACATCTGTTCATAAATCATGCTTCAAAATCTAAAAGACTGAAATGAAATGATTTAACTATTTTTGTAATTATCAGTAATTATTTACTGAATTCTTATTCTACAGAAATAATATATGAAACTGTGGCACACAAAGCATATGGTCCACACATGTCTATAACTTTTTGTGTAGTTGTTCTACCAAGAAGTCACAATAAATAGCTGCCTTAAAGATTTAGATGATGATTGTTAATGAAGAGCTTGAAACAATAAAGTATCAACGAATTTTACATATTTTCTTAAAAATTATATTCTTAGTAATTTACTATTTCTGATCTGATATTGACGGAAAACTCTATGGAGAACTTCTACTCTGTAAGACATAGGGTTGCCATGAGTCGTAATTGACTTAATGGCAATAGATTTGGTTTTTATTTTTGTTTATGTAGCTAGTAAGAGTCTCAAAATACATGAAGCAAAACCTGACAGAATTCAAAGGAGAAATAAAGAAATTTACAATTATAGCTGGAGATTAACCATAATCAACCATAACTGCAAGACCCGTACACAGAAAACAGCAAAGCATTGCTGAGAGAAATTAATCCACTCTACGGCAATGGGTTTTTTTTTTTAAACTGATGGAAATATAAACCATGTTTATGAGTGGAAAAAGAAATACTAAGATGTTAATTCTCTTCAAACTGCCATTTAGATTCTTTGCAATCCTAATCAAAATGCCAGCAGAATTTTTTTGTAGAAACTGCCAAGTTGATTTTTTAAATTTATGTAGAGAGAGAAAAGATACAGAACCATCCAAATGATTGGGGAAAAAGAACAAAGTTAGGGGACTATAATACTTCATTTCTAGAATTACTGTAAAGGTACAGTAATTATAAGAATGTAGTATTAGCATAAGAATACAAATACAGAAAATGCAACACAGGAGATGGTCCAAAAATAGATTCACACATCTATGATCAACTGATTTTTGACAAAGTTGCCAGAGTAATTAAATGGAGAAAGAATAACTTTCCAACAAATGGTGCTGGAAGAGTGTGATGTCCCAATTACAAAAAAAAAAAAAGATGAACCTGGACTCTGACCCCACACCATATACAAAAAATAACTCAAAATGGTCTACAGACCTAAATGCAAGTATTATAACTATAAAACTTCTAAAACATAAATAGAAGAAAATCCTTACAACCTTAGGCTAGACAAAGATTTCTTAGGTATGATAGAAGAAGCACAAACCATAAAAGGAAAAAAATAAATAAACTGAACTTCATCAAAATTTAAAACTTTTTTTCTCAAAAGACATTGCTAAGAAAATGGAAAAATAGACTTCAAACTAGGAGAAAATATTGGCAAATATTCAACAAGAATTTGTATCTAGAATATGTAAATAACTCTTCCAAATGCAAAAATAAGATGTAATTTTTAAAAACTGGTAAAAGATTGAACAGACACAAAAGAAGATGTATAATAAATGAATTTAAATTTATTAAATTACCCGAATATTTCATCTAATAAATTTTGTCTGGGTATTATTTTTATTCATATATACACATATTTATTTTTCCCTGAGAAAGATGAATTAATCTTTTCTTAAGATAATTTGTCATTATTATTTAAATGCATACAATAATTTACATTCACCAATAGGGAAATCTTGTCTTTTAGCTGATTTAAATGACAGATTAAACAGACTAGTGGTGGGCAACAGCCATTTGACTTTCTGGGGGTGATTATAGAGGCACACATGAATGCAAATATATGTTTTAGTCATGTCCTACAGCCCCCTCTTCCCAACTCTGACTTCCCTTAGGTATCAGTAACTGTTTAAAAGAACTACATTGTTACATCAAAATAACAGACATTATCAACTATGAGCACATTAATAAGTTAAATTCAATTAATGGAATATATATTTCTATTATTTAAGCAGAATACAGCATACAAATATTGAAACTGAGCAAAATAAAATCTTTTTAAAATGTAGGCTTATTTTTACATTTTTAATACTTTCCTTAGAGTAGAATAAAAGCTACTCGACATGTTAACATAATCTGGATTTTAAATTGTTTTTAAAATAGAATTATTAAATACATTTTCCCACTAAAACATAGAACTTTCCAAATGGAAACATGCCATTTTACAAACTTAACTACGACTTACAGCTTTTGCAATCTCCTTAGTTTACAATAGGTATTTTACAGTAAAAGATAAGCATTGACCATGTAATGATAAAAATTTAATACCAAAAGCAGATTTATTCTTATACAGTTTTATCTTACTCAGTATGAAGAGAATCTTATATTTATTTCCAATATTAATAAGTATCCACATTCATAAATCTAAACTCAGCCCAATATTTATCTCTTCCAGCTTCAAACATTAACTTTCAGCCCAACTTCCCTTGCAATTTTGCTATGAGAACCAGATTGCTGTCTTTCAGGCTTCATGCCACCCTTGGATCATCACCTGTCATCCCTGCTATATCACCATGCTCCTGCCTTCCTAAAAGCTTCTGCCCTTCAGTCCATTAATTACCTTGCCTAGCGGTTTCAAACTCTTTCTTAAAACCTCTCCTTTCTGCCTAAATTGCTCCCTTTCTTAAAGTTTGCATTAATCATTATAGAACAGGAACCATTTTCTTTAACGTTCCCAAGGAGACTCTAGATTGTTTTATAGTTAGTCTTCCTAATTAGGAAAATCTTTCAAAACAAGGTCTCTCTAAAAATCACTGTATTTACAAATAGCTAAAAGAGGAACTTGCACTTGGAAAGCATTTGAAAGTGATACAGACTAAGGCCCAGGAATAAGAGATTTTACTTTCTAGATTGTTAAGGCAGATTAGGAGAAAATTTCCTTTGAATTTTTACTAATGATACTGTAGAACTGCAAAAACAAGTTACATTGAGTTTTTGGTGTATTTATAATTTAATCAGATAGAAGTCATATGTGTGATTCACTCTTACCTTGGCAGGGCTTGACCACCTACTGAGTATGCTTTTGCAAATGATTATTTTATTAAAGTTTTTCACGGAGGCTTTCAAATAACTTCCTTGGTTAAAAAAGAAAAAGTAAAGATAAGAACCAAATCCATCTGGAAAATGTTATTTTTTATGAAACAGCTGTTCACTACCTCTTTCCAAATTTTTGTTTCTCTTAAGTTTTTTGTTTGTGTTTTGTCTTTTTAAATAACATCTCTTTGGACATAATGTACTCTACTCAAAGATGAGCATTCTCTTGCAAATTCTCCTGTAGATGTAAATTTAACTGAGAAAACATTATTCAACCTAAAATATATCTAATTAAAAATAAGTGGTAAAATGTAGTCATTTTAGACTGAGTACTTATACTTATCTCCCTTTGTCTTTACTTCCATCAGCATCCAGTTAAGAACACTTAAAAAAGATTTCAGCAACTCATGTGTAACAAGGCAAAATTAAAGAACACACAAGCCAGTAAATGCATGCAAAACAAATATTTTAATGATCACTTTATTAAAAATATCCCTACTGTTGCTAGTTGCCATTGAGTCAATTCCAATGCATGGTGAACCCATGTGTGGAGAGAGCCACTTAAAGGGTTTTAAAGGCTAGGTGTTACAAACAGTTTAAACCTACACAGCAACACTGAGGAAGAAAGGCATTGAAAAATGCTTCTGTAAAGATTAAACCCAAAAAAAACCAAACCTGTTGCCATGGAGCCAATTCCGACTCACAGCAACTCTATAGGACAGAACAGAACTGCCCCACAGAGCTTCCAAGGAGTGCCTGGTGGATTTGAACTGCCAACCTTTTGGTTAGCAGCCATAGCTCTTAATCACTATGCCACCAGGGTTTCTGAGAAAATCCTATGTAGCAGGTCTATTTTGTAACAAACTGGATTGCCATGAGTCAGAACTGACTCAACGGCAACAGGTTTGGTTTTGGTTTTTATTAAATACACGCATAAACATATACAACAATATGTACTGTATAATGTGTGCTCTCTGTGTTTGTTTGCTGGCCACGCCCTCATTCCCTATCAAGGCACCCTCACAAGTGCCACCATGCCAATCCTCTTCCACATGTTGCTTTAAAAAAAATTAGCATAGAGTGATTATGAAAATACCTCATGAGGGGAGGGCACAGCCGGCAAATGCAGAAGGCTCACACTATTTGCGTAAAAATATTGTACTCATTTCTGCATGTTGTTAAAGTACAATAAACATTTCTTAGCCTTTGAACCTTAAATTTATTCATGTATTCATAAAGCAAATACTGACTAGACATCTACAATGTGCCAGGCACAGTTCTAGGGGCGGAAGATACATCAGGGAATAAAATAGATGTGCAGTGTCTGCCCTCATGGAATGTACAATCTGATTATACACAAAATATCACTCAGAGAAATTCAAGTGTATATTAAAAAAAAAGTTTCCCAAAGATTCACTTGTAGCAAATTATATAATTGTTTTAACATTTTTAAATGGAACAAAAAGTATGTTATGAAGGAATAAAAAAAAAACAGTAATTTAGAAAATATTGGAAGAACTGGAAATAACACAACTGCATAAATTATAAAAATACAAGCTTAAACCAACCCTATTTTTGGATTTTGTCACATATTCCTGATTACTCTTCTAAATATAAGTATTTGCACATCTGTAACTCTCCTTCCTTTATGAAAAATGAAGGAAATCCTGGACTGAGAGTGAGCTGAACTTTTTGAAAGTTCTGAAAATATTTTAAACAGGAATTCAGCCACCTCCACCTCTCCATGGCAACATGTTCAAAGTGCAACACCACCTAAGCTCATTCAAGTCCTTGAATGCTCCAAATTACTACACGTCAGATTCAGTCCTTGAATTATGTGCATTTATGAGTATGATTACAAAAAATGTTGAGGAAATAAAATTATTGGTGAATATTGACCTTCACAAGTTTCATAATTATGCTATCCTCTTAAAATACATGATTAATCTATTTTGAAATCACAAGGCTACTTATCTTTGAATAGGAATAGTATAAATTTCAGAAAACATATTGTACCTCCTATTACATAAATGGAAAAAATATAAAAAGAACATGCAAAAATGATTATGTATTTAATTAAAACTATATTCATTAAGACGGGGCCAAGATGGTGGAGTAGTCAAACGCTTCCTGTGGTCTGTCTTACAACAAAGACCTGAAAATACAAGTGAATTGATTATATATGACAAGCTAGGAGCCTTGAACATCAAAGGCAAAGTTGAGGAATCAGACTGAGATGCAGGAGAAGGGAGAGAGGGTTCGGAAGCAGTAAAGAGTTGCCAGACCTCACCCCGTGGGAACTGGCACCCTGCGGGCCTGATCAGCTGGCACGAGTGGTGAGGCAAGCAGTGGTGCTCGGGACACATTTTCTACATCAGGAGAGACCAAGCGGCGGAGAGTTTACTCAAGCCTCCAGAATCAGTGAAAAGTAGTGCTCAATCGGCAAAAGATAAGTACATGCATCTAACCTACCACGTGCATCAAAAAAACACCTCATTTGGGAAGAACCTCTCTCCCATTTACCTTCCTCCTCCCTGCTCTTCACCTGGGTCCCAGCCAGCTTCAGCAATTGTCCTCTCCCCTGGGCCAGAAGTAGGACCTGTTATATGCCCTGAGCCATTCTCCTGGCCTTGGAGAAGGAACACATTAACAAACAGGGAAAAAATAATGTCCCAGCTCCCCTAAGCCAGGAATTCAGGGCAGGCACAGCTCCTTTGCCTAGGCACAGGTATAAGGGGTCTACTGACTTTGAAAACCTTTCACCCCTGCATAGACCTGTGTGGGCCCATTTCAACAGCATGGGCCCTCAGTAGCACAATACAACAGGGTACATACCCGAAGCCTAACTTCAACTGTATCAGCTATATGGTGGAGTGCCACATTAGTGACATTTGACACCCCTTTGCCCATTAAGCAGGGTCCTCACATACCCACATCAGGGGCCTGAGGACTGGTGGCTCCACCTATGCCACCTAGACACACGTGACAGGGTCCAAGAATAAGTGGTGACTCTTAGTCCTTACAACCAACAGCATTGGGTTTCCATAGTCCAGCTGCAAAACCCACCCACCTACGCATTCTAGGAAACAGAAAAACGATTTTCTCCCAGACACTCAGGGGCAGCCGTCAGTCCCCTGCTTTGCTCAGGGCATGACCCCCTACTGCAGCCTGATACTTGTGCCTACTCCAATCACCTCTGCCCGTCTAGGACTGTAGGTGAGAGCCTGCACCACACACTTGGTGACTGACTACCTAGACACCTGAGCTGAATCCATATAGGAAAAGTACACAGACTCCACGGCTCACATACCCAGTAACAGATCTAACCGCTTGGTGACAGGACGTGAGATCTTCAAAGGTGCCAATAATCAAACTATCTCACATGAGCAGCCTATTTCGGCTTATCAAAACAAACAAAATAAGAAGCTAGGACACAGTAAGCAAACATAAAATAAATAAATATAATAACTTTTTGATGGCTTGGAGACAAAAGTCAGTATCAAATCACATGAAGAGGCAGACCATGATGGCTTCAGCAAGCTCCCAAAACAAAGAATCAAGAAATTTTCCAGAGGAAGGTAACTTCTTGGAATTATCAGAGGTACAATACAAAAGATTAAACTACAGAACTCTTCAAGAGATCACGAAGGAGATCAGGCAAAACACAGAAATTCCAAGGAACATACAGACAAAGAAGAGAGGAAATTAAGAAAATTATAGAAGAGCATAATGACAATTTAACAGGCTGCAAGAATCCATAGAGAGACAGCAAACAGAAATCCATAAGATTAACAATAAAATTTCAGAATTAGACAACTCAATAGAAAGTCAAAGGAGCAGAACTGAGGCAATGGAAGTCAGAATATAGTGAGATTGAAGATAAAGCACTTAACATCAGCTTAGTTGAGGAAAAATCAGATAAAATAATTTTAAAAAATGAAGAAACCCTAAGAATTATGAGGGACTGTATCAAGAGAAATAACCTATGAATGATTGGAGTACGAGAACAGGGGAGGATAACAGAAAATACAGAGAAAATTGTTGAAGATTTGTTGGCAGAAAACCTCCCTGATATCGTGAAAAATGACAAGGTATCTATCCAAGATGATCACTGAACCCCACAGAAGGCAGATCCCAAAAGAAAGTCACCAAGACATATAATCAAACTTGCCAAAACCAAAGATAAAGAGAGAATTTTAAGAGTGGCTAGAGACAAACGAAAAGTCATCTGCAGAGCAAAGTCAATAAGACTAAGCTTGGACTACTCAGCAGAAACCATGCAGGCAAGCAGGCAATGGGATGACATATATAAAGCCTTGAAGGAAAAAATTGCCAGCAAAGAATTATATATCCAGTGAAACTGTCTCTCGAATATGATGGCAAAATCAGGGCATTTCTAGATAAACAGAAGTTTAGGGAATTTGTAAAAACCAAACCAAAATTACAAGAAATACTAAAGGGAGTCCCCAGTTAGAAAATCAGATAACAACCCAAGACTAGAACACAGGACAGACCAACCAGATATAAACCCAGATAGAGCAGACACAAAAACAAATCAAAGCTAAAACACCGAAAATAGGGAAACAGTGATGTCAATATGTAAAAGATGATAACACTAAAATAGAAAATGGGGACTAAAAAATGTAGCCATAGATCTTTCATAGGGAGAGGAAGTCAAGATGATATAAAGAAATAAAAGACTGGTTTAAACTTAGAAAAATAGGGATAAATATTAAGGTAACCACAAAGGAAACTAACAATCCTACACATCAAAAGAAAAAGAAAAACATAAAGACTCAGCAAATACAAAACCAACAACAAAGAAAAAGACGAAAAGAAAATACATAAAGACAAACGACTCAGCACAGAAAATTAAGTGGAACAAAGAAACTGAACAACACACACAAAAAAAAAGACATCAAAATGACAGCACTAAACTCATACCTATCAATAATTACACTGAATGTAAATGGACTAAATGTACCAATAAAGAGACAGAGAGTGACAGATTGGATAAAAAAACATGATCCATCTATATGCTGCCTAGAAGAGACACACCTTAGACTAAAAGATATAAACTAAAACTCAAAGGATGGAAAAAAATACATCAAGCAAACAACACTCAAAAAAGAGCAAGAGTAGTAATATTAATCTCTGATAAAATAGACTTTAAAGTAAAATCCACCACAAAGGATAAGGAAGGAGGCTATGTAATGATTAAAGGATCAATACAGCAGGAGGACATAACTATAATAAATATTTACGCACCCAACGACAGGGCTCCAAAATACATAAAACGAACTCTAACAGCACTGAAAAGAGAGACGGATAACTCCATAATAATAGTAGGAGACTTCAACACAGCACTTTTGGTGAAGGACAGAACCTCCAGAAAGAAGCTGAATAAAGACACAGAAGATCTAAATGCCACAATCAACCAACTTGATCTCATGCATATACAGAACATTCCAACCAACAGCAGCCAAGTATGCTTTCTTTTCCAATGCACATGCAACATTCTCCAGAATAGACTATCTATTAGGCCACAAAGGAAGCCTTAACAGAATCCAAAGTGTCGAAATATTACAAAGCATCTTTTCTGACCATAAAGCCATTACAGTAGAAACCAACAACAGAAAAAGCAAGGAAAAAAAAAATCAAACACATGGAAACTGAACAACACCTTGCTCAAAAACTACTGGGTTTTAGAAGAAATTAAGGACAGAATAAAGAAAGTCACAGAATCAAATGAGGATGAATGAATTTTACTCTTGATGAGGAGCATTTTAATACACAAATAACCTCTTAAATAAAACGAAACCAAACCCATAGCCATTGAGTTGATTCCTACTCATAGCGACCCTATGGGACAGAGTAGAACTGCCCCACAGGGTTTCCAAGGAGCACCTGGTGGATTCAAATTGCTGACCTTTTGGTTAGCAGCTGAAATCTTAACCACTACACCACCAGGGTTTCCAACCTCTGAAATAAAAAGGTATAAAAAAGTAAAGGAGGAACAATGGATTGTTTGAAAACGAACATTCTTGTGTTATATAATAAAAAAAGTATACATATGAACCCTGGAAAGCACAGCCCCCAGATTCTCTATCAGCCCAGAACTAAAACAATTTCTGAGAACAACTCTTCAGACAAATATTGGACTGGACAGTGAGACATAAAATGATACTCGTGAAGAATGTGCTTCTTAGCTCAAGTAGATACATGAGACTAAATGGGCAGCTTCTGTCCGGAGGTGAGATGAGAAGGCAGAGAGGGTTAGGAGCTGGTTGAATGGACAGGGGAAATCAGGGGTGGAAAGGAGGAGTGTGCTGTCACAGTATAGGGAGAGCAATTAGGGTCACATAACAATGCATGTATAAATTTTTGTATAAGAGACTAACTTGAAATGTAAACTTTCACTTAAACTACAACAATAAACCAAAAAAAAAAAAAAAAAGAAATGGCAAACAGACACAGACATATCAATAATTACAGTCAATATAAATGGTCTAAACAGACCACATAAAAACAGAGATTGTCAGAATGGATAAAAACAAAACAAGGCCCAAATATAGGTTATCTACAAGAAAGCTACTTTAAATATATATCATTATTTAAGAAAATGATATAGATATTTAAAAGAATGGGAAAAGATAAACCATTAAATATACTGAATATGTATAAGAAACCTCGAATGGCTATATTTATATCAGAAAAAGTAGACTCTATAACAAGGAATATTATCAGGGATAAAGAGAAATATTAGATCATGATAAAAGGTTCAATTCTCTAAGCATATATAATAATCCTAAATGTATGTGCCTCTAACAATAGAGCTTCAAAATAAATAAAGCAAAAATTGACAGAAAAAAAAAGAGTATATATATGTATCATTACAAATAGTTAAAACAGCACCTAGTAATATGTTGTTGTCTCTACAAATTGTGAATTTCTTATCTCAGTCACTGTCCATTTTTATTCTCTGGATTCTTCTAAGGTGATTACAATAACATAATACGACTAATCAATTATCAGATATATCATTTAGAGGAAATTGCCTCACTCCAGGAAAAAGAATGTAGTTATAGAATACTTAAGATTAATGTTAGGTTTAATAATATTTAATAATGAGACCTAAATCTTGGTATCACTGGGAAATTTTCATTTATAAAGTCTTATTGCAATACAATGAATCATGTCCCCCCAAAATATGTGTCAACTTGGTTAGATCATGATTTCCAGTATCGTGTGGTTGTCCTCCACTTTGTGATTGTATTTTTATGTTAAAGAGGATTAGGATGGCATTCTAACACTGTTACTAAGGTCACATCCTTAATCCAATGTAAAGGGAGTTTGCCTGGAGTGTAGCCTGCACCACCTTTTATCTTACAAGAGATAAAAGGAAAGGGAAGCAAACAGAGAGTGGGGACTTCATACCACCAAGAAAGTAGCACGGGGAGCAGAACGCGTCCTTTGAATGGGAGGTTCCCGTGCAGAGAAGCTCCTAGTCCAGGGGAAGACTGATGAAAGGACCTTCCTCCAGAGCCAACAGAGAAAGAAAGACTTCCTCCGGAGCTGATGCCCTGAATTTGGACTTCTAGCCTACTAGACTGTGAGAGAATAAACTTCTGTTTGTTAAAGCTATCCACTTGTGGTATTTCTGTTACAGCAGCACTAGATGACTAAGACACTTATACACTTAAGGAAGAAAGGCCTCGAAATCTTAAAAAAGCACAAATACCCGATTTTGATTTGACGATCGGTTGCTATGAATGCTAGTGAAGCTGTTTCCTGGTTTTATCCTCTGCCCAAAATTGCCCCATTTTAGCTGAAATGAATTAGTAATTTGTTTAGACAGAGAGTTTCCCAAAGTCTTCAATCATCTTTTTAAGTGTTTATGTTTCTGGTTTTTGTCCTTTGGTTTGAGAGAAGGTAATATTGCAAGAAAAACAATCTAACTACAAAGCAGAGTTCTTAACACAATTGCTAATTGATCTGGAATCAGTTTTCATCTGTTTGTTTTTACTGGAGGTGTAGCTGATTTTAGAAACACTGGTGGCATAGTAGTTAAGAGCTACAGCTGCTACCCCAAAGGTCAGCAGTTCAATCCACCAAGTGCTCCTTGGAAACTCTATGGGGCAGTTCTACTCTGTTTTATAGGGTCACTATGAGCCGGAATCGACTCAACGGTAACGGTTTTTTGTTTTTTGTTTGTAGCTGATTTTATTTCCCTAGTAAAGACAAATAAATAAATTGGATTAAAAATGTCAAAATAACAGGAAATGAATAACCAGTATTTACATTTTTCAAAAAAAAAAAAAAAAAAAACCCAAGTCAGGAAAGGTGTGTGTCAGGGTTGTATCCTTTCACCGTAGCTATTCAATCTGTATACTGAGCAAATAAACCGAGAAACTGGACTATATGAAGAAGAACAGGGCATCAGGACTGGCGGAAGACACATTAACAACCTGCATTATGTAGACAACACAACCTTGCTTGCTGAAAGTGAAGAGGACTTGAAGCACTTACTGTTGAAGATCAAAGACCACAGCCTTCAGTATGGATTACCTCAACATGAAGAAAAAAAATCCTCACAACTGGCCAAGTAAGTAGCATTATGATAAACAGAGAAAAGATTGATGTTGTTAAGGATTTCATTTTACTTGGATCCACAATCAACACCCATGGAAGCAGCAGCCAAGAAATCAAAAGACGCGTTGCACTGGGCAAATCTGCTGCAAAAGACCTCTCTAAAGTGTTGAAAAGCAAACACGTCACCTTGAAGATTAAGGTGCACCTGACCCAAGCTATGGTATTTTCAACAGCATCATATGCATGAGAAAGATGGACAATGAATAAGGAAGACCGAAGAAGAATTTATGCCTTTGAATTGTGATGCTGATGAAGAATACTGAATATATCATGCACTGCCAAAAGAACAAACAAATCTGTCTTGGAAGAAGTACAACCAGAATGCTCCTTAGAAACAAGGATGGTAAGACTATATCTTACATACTTTGGATGTGCTGTCAGGGGGGATCAGTCCCTGGAGAAAGACATCATGCTTAGTAAAGTAGAGGGTCAGCAAAAAAGAGGAAGACCCTCAACGACATGGATTGACACAGGGGCTGCAACAACGGGCTCAAGCATAACAATGACTATGGGCATGGTGTAGGACCAGGCAGTGTTTCTTTCTGTTGTACACAGGGTCACTGTGTGTTGGAACTGACTCAATGGCACCTAACAACAACAACAACAACATATTTCTCAAAAGAACTAGCTTTCTAGTCCCCAAAATAGAAAATATAAGACACGTGCAAAGAAAGCTACAGAGATGGAAGATCAGGTTAAACTCTTACATTTTGGAAAACTTGCTTGATTTTTATTTATCTTCCACATCATATAAATATTTTCTTTTCTTCAACTCTCTTCTGAGTAATCCCTATGTCTTAGGCTGTGTTTTCTAGAGGAGCAAAACCAGCAAAACATATTTATACATATACATATATAATATAGGGATAGATTTATTTCAAGAAAATAGCTCATGCAGTTGTGGAGGCTGCCAAGTCCCAAATCCATGGGTCAGGCTTCTCCTGACTCAAGTGGTTGCAGGAGCTGATGAACTCAAAGTCTGCAGGTGTGACGGCAGGCTACTGGTTTCATGGGCCTGCAGGAGCTGGCGAATCCCCAAATCTGCAGGTCAGATGGACAGCTGCTGGCTCACGTCCCAAGAATCAGAGGTTAGAGGATGACAAGTCAGACACAGGATCCAGAAAGAGAAAGCTTTGCCAGAACATCCATATATACTGGATGCAGGCCACACCCCCAAGGAAACTCCCCTTTAAATCGATTGGCTGCTCATAACACATCACAAAATGGAGGATGATTACATAATATCTGCCAAACCACTGAGAATCATGGCCTAGCCAAGTTGACACATAACTTTAACTATCACTCCCTACAACCCCACAATTTTAAATTTTCTTCAAAAAACTCTATTTTTTACTTTTTTCTCTAAAATATTTCATTTTATCCCAGATTTGTATCATTAATTTATACTAAAAAAAAAAAAAGCAAGCAAACAAAAATTAAGAGTTTTATGGGTTCCTGGAATTGGGGTTCATCATTTTCATCATCACCTGCTTTTCACAGCAAATATATTTTCTTAAATTACAGCAAGCAAATAATGTATTGGTACTGATTATTTACACAGGTCACCATATTTTACATGCTTTTTATCATATAACACAAATATATAAATATAACAACATCAGAATGGTATACAGGAGAAAACACTGGTTTAAGATTCGGAAAACCTGTGGTGAAGTCTCAGATCTGTTCCTTGGTAAGGTCACCTGCATCACATGGCCTTATTTACAATAAGGGATAAATCTAATGCCTTCATCACGACCAATGGTTGCTATAAGAATATGTTGTAAATTTTCATACCCTGTGCTGTCCAATATGGTACTCACTAGCCAATGTGCATTTGAAATGTGCTATATGAGTTGAGACATACTATAAGTGTAAAATATGCACAGTATAAAAAACTATAAAATATTTCATTAATAATTCTATAACAATTACATTTTGCAGTAATTTTTTTATATTCTAGGCTAAATAAGATGTATTATTAAAATTTTATCTGTTTCTTTTTTACTTCTTTAATGTAGCTAGTATAAAACTTAACATTGTAAATGTTGCTCAAAGTATATGCCTCTTTGACAGCACTGCTCTAGAGCATCCAAAAAAAATTTAAGAGACTATCTTCTTGTTACTTTTCACAGAAATTTTACAGAAATACAAATCTATATTTTGATTTTTTTTAACCTGTTCAGTATGGTTTGCCAGTGTTTCTGACTCTATCTCACAGAAGCTGGCTATCAATACTCCAAATTAAGATGATTGCAATAACATTATTCACAATCATATGCTGGGAAGATTCACTCTACTGATAATGAAAATACACACTGAGGTACCTGTGCCTTCTGTTCAAGTATAACCGAAGGGGACATTTTCCTTCTTTGCCCTATGGTCACATCATGCAGAAAAGGTGATGTTGTAATGGTCACATCAAAATCAAATGCACATCATTCAACATGTCTGCTCAACATTCTTATCTAAACTCTGAGTAATCCCATTATGAAGCTATTTAGGAGGCAGCACAGGCTTTTAGACAATACTATTATTAAAATGAAAAATACACGTAATCGTTAAAAATGTTGTATTATAAACAGAACCCCAAGAATAATATCATTAGTTCATGTTTCCCAAACAATACTAATTCCTTTCTATTTTTTATAACAAAAATCTTCAAAACACATTTCCACTCATTCCATTCTCAGTTGAAATCACCATATTTGTAGAAGTGTTCAGTTCTAGTCTTCTATAAAAACGACTTCTACATTGCCAAATCTAATTAATGGTTAATTCTATGCCATATCTTATTTGATCAGTCAGTAACATTTTATATAATTGGTTATTTTATCTTTCCGGAATCACGGTTTCTGAGAAACTTCTTTCTCTAGGTTCTCCTCCTACCCCAACTGATTGTTCCTTCTCATCCTATTTTAATGGGTCAACCCCTTTCCCACCCCTGACAGTGGAAGTGCTTCAACAGGGAGTCTTCAGATCTCTTGTCTTCCCCAGTGGGAACTGCTCTAGGTGAACTCATCTAGTCCTTTGCCTTCAAACCCATCGATTTGCTGATGTTTTTCAAAATTCTATCTCCAGCCTGAGACCTTCCTTTAGCTCCAGACACCACCTGGACATCTAGTCAGCATCCCAAACTTCCGATGTCCAATAAGAAACTCTTGAACCTGCCTCTTTCCACACCTAAACCTGCTCCTCCCAGTCTTCCTTGTATCAACAAATGGATGGCAGGGAAATATGAAATCCACACATAGTCTCAACAACTCCATCTCCACTATCTACTTCAAGTCACCTATCTCTCACCTGGGCTATGGTGAAGGCTTTTTAACTGGTCTCCCTAATTCTACCTTTCCTCTGTTCCAATCTATTCTCTGTGACACAGCAGGAGTGATCCTTTTAAAACTTGTGTCACTTCTAGGAGCAAAACACTTAAACGGCTTCCCATTAGACCCAAAAAGAGAGAGAGAAAGAAAAAGTTGTGGCCATGGCTTACAAAGTTCTCATGATCTGGACACAAGCTATTTTTCCAAATTCTTCTCCAGGATCCAAGATTTCTAGACCTGAGATTCACAGTGTTAGAGTGATGCAGAGGCAGAGGGCCATCTTTTTTAAGTAAAAAAGACTTTGAGCTTATGCTGAATTCGCTTCACAGCAAACCTGCCTTTGACTATGACTTTCAGTCTCACTCACTCATCATTCCTTGAAGAGACCAACACCCTCCTGACTCCAGACTTTAGCACTTGTTGTTTCCTTTGCAGATAACTCTCCTCCCCAAATTCTTCACAGGTGTATTCCTTACTTCATCAACCCTGAAGGAGGAAATTCCCTGATTATGTCATTGTATCAAAAGGACACTCTCTCCATTCCCTCTTAGCCTGTCTTTTCTTCCTCCATAGAATTTACCACTAGTTAATATAGGCTGTGGTTAGATGCCATTGAGTCATTTTCAATTCACACCAACCCCATGTGCCCCATAGGGTTTTCTGAGCTGTAATCTTTACAGGAGCAGATTTCTAGGTCTTTCTTCCATGGAGCCGCTGGGTGAGTTTGAACTACCAAACTTTCAGTTAGCAGGCAAGCTCTTAACCGTTGTGCCACCAGGGCTCCATACTTAACATATAATTATATAAAACTTGTGTATTCTATTGCTTTGTCAGCTAGAATATATGGCTGATGAGAGCAAGACATTTTAGTTTTGTTTACATCCCTATTTCTGTTGCTACAACAGTTTCAGGCACATTCATGGCTGAATGAATAAAATCTGAAAGAAAACAGAGTAACTTAGAACTACTCTTTCTCTCCCAAAAGGCAAGTAACACAAACTCTAATATAACTTTAAGGAGCCCTGATAGTACAGTGGTTAAACGCTTGGCTGCTAACCAAAAGGCTGGCAGTTCATACCCACCAGCCGCTCCATGGGAGAAAGATGTGGCAGTCTGCTTCATAAAGATTACAGCCTTGGAAACCCTATGGGGCAGTTCTACTCCATCCTGTAGGGTTTCTATGAGTTGGAATCGACTCGATGGCAATGGGTTTGGTGTTTTCTTTTTTGAATACATTTTAGTCAAATAATTCAGACTCCTTTAAAAAAGATGACTTTTTGAAAATTGGCTGACAGGCTTTTTAAATTACCCTAAAAGTCTGTTGCTAGTAATATTCATTTCCATTTTAATTGTATCAGGGACTTCATTCTTCCAAGTATCTAAATAATACATACGCATGCTTACAGTGAATATCTGTATCTACAAAGATAAACATTTTCACTTATTTGGCCACAGATATTTTGAAACAAAAGAGCCCTGGTGGCGCAGTGTTTAAAGCACTTGGCTGCTAACCAAAAAGTCGGAGGTTCGAACCCACCCTCTGTGGGAGAAAGATGTGGCAGTCAGCTTCTGTAAAGATTCCAAAACTCATTGCCCTCAAGTCAATTCCAACTCATAGTAACCCTATAGGACATAGTAGAACTGTCCCCTAGGGTTTCCAAGACTGTAAATCTTTAGGGAAGCAACTGCCACAGAGCGGCTGGTGGGTTCAAACCACTGACCTTTCAGGAAGCAGCTGAGCACTTAACCACTGCACCACCAGGGATCCTTCCAGAAAGATTACAGCCTTGGAAACTCTATGGGCAGTTCTACTCTGTCCTATAGGGTTGCTATGAGTCAGAATTGACTCTATGGCAAGGGTTTGGTTTTCTGGTTTTATTTTGAAATACTGGGGAAAATCGGTGGGCTATTGAACAGAAAAAGGTACATATACTCCTTCCACAAGACTAGGCAATTGAGGAGCTTCAGAAGACTCAGAAGCTGAAGGTGGGGGTGAGTCCAGGTATGGCCTCCTGCACTATTTACACCTCTGATATTACCAGTACCAGTTGCTGTCAAGTGATTCTGACTCATGGCGACCCCATGAGTATCAGAGTAGAACTGTACTTCATAGGGTTTTCAATGGTTGACGTCTCAGAAGTAGTTCACCAGGCCTTTTTTCTGAGGCACCCCTGGGTAGATTAGAACTTCCAAGCCAAACATGCTAGCTGTTTGTGCCACCCAGGGCAACCTGATGGCAACTTCTGATATTGTTTCGGATAAACATCTAGGTTTCTAGAATGAGTCATTTTCATTAACTTAGATAGATAAACACCCTACTCAGTAAAGTGGACAATGACTACCCACCTCACATGAATATACTAATGTAGGATCAAGGAGAAGAACTTTGCTTTCA
The DNA here is from genome assembly GCA_030035585.1 of Dugong dugon. NCBI lineage: Eukaryota > Metazoa > Chordata > Mammalia > Sirenia > Dugongidae > Dugong > Dugong dugon. The sequence goes on along the minus strand of CM057466.1, from coordinate 105,915,249 downwards.
GCCAGGCTTAGGCCATGGCCCATGTGAGAAGCCTACATCTAAGATAGCAACGCTGCTTCTAACCCCCTGAACACTCTAATTTCCCTCATCGATCTAAACTATTCAGCCAAGTTTACTATAAGGAGAATGTCCTTTGTGGATGGAGGTTTCACTGTATGCCTATATCACAAGTTTAAATTCCAGAATATACATTCATATGGCATCAATACCTTTCGTGTCCACTGTAACATGACACAGTTGCAGCAATCAATATTTTCAATTGATACAATCTTAAGTTTTATAAATTAAGCTTTGTTACCTAAAAATAATAATAAAGCATCTAGAGCAGCATCAGAAAATAGGATTGGGGCAATTCTCAGCAGCCTGGCTTGGACCCAGCTCATTTCTGCCACTGACTGTACCCACAAAAAGCTTCTGGATTAAAGACGGATGAAGCAGACCTGAACCCTTAGAAAGCCCTGGCATGCTCTGGCTCCTAATCTGGGACATGTTTAAAGGTGTTGCAAATAGAAACATCCAGGGCTACAGCAAACTTCAGTGGGTTACCTGGCACTCCCTCTCCTGGTTCTGTGCCACTGAGTGCTGTCACCCACTCCAGCACTACAGTCTTCACTCTTCATTTGTGAATTACATTTCCATCTCAGAAATAAGTTGAAAAAACAGAGGATAGGAATCCTTGAATACATGTTGAATAATAAGGCCATTGGGTCTTTTCAGCCATAATGAATTCAGCTTTTGACATAATGTCTTTATACCACTAAATTCACTAAAGGAAGAAATGAAGGATTATATGAAAAAATCTAACACTATTTCCACATAAAAACTAAAGCTGGGAGTTCCGGCAAAATGGCGCTCTAGGTAGAAGCACCACGCCGTCCCTCCACAGCAAAGATCCGAAAAACTAAGCCGAACAGACACTACAACAATCCTGAAACCCTAAAACATCAAATGAAGAGATAAAGAACTCAGCCAAGCACCAAATGGAGTGAGAAAACTAACAGAGAATGGAGAGCGAGGAGAAATTCATGCAGAGGTCCCCTACCAGCTAACGCAACGTGGATCCGCCATCTTGGACTCCTATCAGAGACCAGCAAACAGGGGGTACGAGAAAGCAGCCTCATGGAGCGTCCAGCGGGAGACAAAACAACCGGTAATTTGCGATATATGATTTCCCACCCCCAACCCTTCTTCACCCCGACTCAGCCTCCTCTGCTTCCCGCGGCCACAAATCTCTTGACCAGGAAACACCGGCTGCTTGGATTCCACACACCCGAACGGGCCGGCTCTCTGAGTGCCATTTGTTGGCTGCTAGTGTTGCTTTTTTCCACTTCTTCTGATTTCTTCCTTACCTCTCACCACCTCCCCCTCCTTTCGCTCAAATACCTGGCTCCGTGCACCATCTTTGCTTCTTCCTGAGGGGCTGCAAAGCTCCGATAATTTGTGATATATGCTTTCCCACTCCCTACCCTTCTTCACCCACACTCAGCCCCCTCTGCTTCCCGTAGACACAGTCTCTTGTCTGAGAAACACCAGCCCACAATAGCTGGCTCTCTGAGTGCCATTTGTTGGCTGCTAGTGTTGCTTTTTCTTCTGCTTCTTTTCATTTCTTCCTTACCTCTCACCACCTCCCCCTCCTTTTGCTCAAATACCTGGCTCCGTGTGCCATCTTTGCTTCTTCCTGAGGGGCTGTGAAGCTCCGTTCGAGTGTGGAGCTGCTTGCCAGTCTGGGCTGCCGCGCTGGTGGGATCCCAGAGCTTTTGTTCATTTGTTTTGAATTGTTTGTTTGTTTTCTTTTCCTTTTCTTGAGTTGGGAGCCCTTTCTGGCCAGGCAGTGCTTCGTGGCAAGGAGACTTCCCCCTCAGCTTGCAGACGTGCAGAGGGATCCCTGAGAGCATTTCTTTTTTCATTGTTTTTTTTTTTTCTCTTTCTGTTTTTCTGGGGGCCTTTATTGTTCTTTTTTTTTTTATATTAATTTCTTTTGTCTTCTTTTCCCTCTTTTTCCCTTTTTGTCTTTCTTCATTGCTCAGTTTCTCTTCTCTCTATATCTTCCTTCTCTTTCTGTTCCCTGAATACCTGGCGTTGTATACCTCTATACCTTCTAGCCAGGCTGTACTGCAACACCTGAGAGCGACTTGCCCAGAATTCATAGCTGCACTGGTGGGATCCCTGGGAACTTTGCAGTTCTTTAACTTTTCCAATTTTTATTTATTCATTCTTTTCTTTTCTTCTACTTCCCCTTTCTGTTTTTCTCCATTTCATATTCTCTCATCTCTCCACTCCAACAGCAAGCTCCCCTAGCATTCTTTTTTGTTTGTTTGAATGTTTTTGGCTCCTGTTCCTCTCTCCTCTCCTCCATATCCATCTTAGCTCCACACATAAAAATCTCCCCACTGCAACACACCTACCTGCATCATGTGCTTCACATCACACCACCAAGCAGCACAGGCACGGCCTACTGGAACCTGCCCTGCACTGATTACCGACCCACTCTGGTGGCTGTAGTAAGTGTCACAAACAACCCGTCCCAATAACTCCTCTTCAGCTAGACCTGCCCTGCCGTACCATATCTGAGTGACTGACCCGGCCAATTGGAGAAGGAGGCGAAAAGTATTGTGCCCACAGAGAAGCAAACAAAGACACACAGTCCGCCTGCTCATAGTCAAATTAAAAAAAAAAAAAAAAGGGACGAAACAGACCACTCTACAAACAATAAACAAGAAAAATAACTACTGCATGCCCTGAAGACAGCAGACAATATCAAACCATTTACAAAAACAGGACAGGATGGTTCCGGTAGGCGTCCAAAATAAAACACCAGATGACTCTCTAGTGGAAGAAAATGTGCTAGAACTAACTGATAGGGAATTCAAATCTCTCATACTCAGAATTCTCCAAGAGCTGAGGCAAAAAGCTGACAAACATGAGGAAAAAACACACATATTCATGGAAAATACAGACAAAAAATAGGAAGAATTCAGGAAAATAATGCAGGAACAAAATGCCAAGATAAATTCACAACTAGAAATTATACAGAGACAACAATTAGAAATCCAAAAGATAAACAACAAGATTTCAGAAATGGACGGTGTCACAGAAGGGCTGAGAAGCAGATTTGAAATGGTGGAAGGCAGGATTAGTGGAATTTAAGACAAACACTTAGGTACAACTCTGTTTCAGGAAAACTCAGAAAAAAGAAAAATGAAGAGACCCTGAGAGTTATGTGGGATACAATCAAAAGCAAAAATCTTTGAGTGATTAGAATTCCAGAACAGGGGGAGAAAACAGAAAACACAGAGAGGATCACTGAAGAACTGCTGACAGAAAACTTCCCCAATATCATGAAAGATGAAAAGCTGGCCATCCAAGAAGATCAAGGAACCCCATATAGAAGAGACCCCAAAAGAAAATCACCAAGGCATATCATATTCACGCTTGCAAAAACCAAAGACAAACAAAGAATCCTGAGAGCAGCTCATGAAAAACAAGAAGTCTCATACAGAGGAGAAACAATAAAACTAAGCTCAGATTATTCAGCAGAAACCATGCAGGCAAGAAGGCAATGGGGTGACATATATAAAATCTTGACAGGAAAAAACTGTCAGCCAAGAATAATATATCCTGCAAAACTCTCATTCAAATTTGATGGTAAAATTAGGTCATTTCCAGATAAACAGAAATTAAGGGAATATGTAAAAGTCAAAGCAAACTTACAAGAATTATTAAAGGGAGTTCTTCGATCTGAGGACAAACGGCTTCAGCTCACAGGCAGAACCTAGGACACAGGATCATACGAGCCAGATACCAATCTAGGAAACGAAATCTTGAGGATTATCCAAAACCAAAAGAAATGCAACAGAGAATCAGAGCAGCTAATCAGTAAATGACAACAACATCAAAACAATAAAAGAAGGAATAAACGGCATAGGTATGGAACCTTCTAATGGAGAGGAAGACATGGTGATACCAAGTAATGGTAGACTGCTTCAAACTTAGAAAGGTAAGGGTAAAATTCACGGTAACCACAAAGACAGTTAACAAACATACTCATTAAAAAAAGAGGAAAACATAAAGTCTCAGCAAAAACAAAACCTACAAAAACAAAAGAAATGAAAAAAAGATCCACAAACAAAAGTAACTCAGCACAAGAGAGTAAGAAGAACAAAGAAAACTTCAGCACCACAAAAAAAAGCACTACAAAATGACAACAACAAACTCACATCTATCAATAATTACACTGAATGTAAATGGACTCAATGCATCCATAAAGAGATGGAGAGTGACAGAATGGATAAGAAAACAGGATCCATCAATATGCTGTCTATAAGAGACACGCCTTAGAAACAAAGATGTGAATTTATGAAAAGGCAAAGGTTGGAAAAAAATATATCAAGCTAACAACCACCGAAAAAGAGCAGGAGTGGCAAATCTAATCTCAGATAAAATAGACTTTAAAACAAAATCTACCATAAAAGACAAAGAAGGACACTATATAATGATTGAGGCGATGATCCATCATGAAGACATAACCATAATAAAGATCTACGCACCCAATGACAGGGCTCCAAAACACATAAAACAAACTCTAACAACACTGAAAAGAGAAATTGACAGTTCCAAAATAATAGTAGGAGACTTCAACACACCACTCTCAGTAAAGGACAGAACAACTAAAAAGAAACTCAGCAAAGATACAGAAGACCTAAAGGGCACCATCAGCCAACTTGACCTCATAGACATATATAGAAAAGTCCATCCAACCGCTGCAAAGTACACATTCTTTTCCAATGCACATGGAACCTTCACCAGAATATACCACATCTTTGGCCACAGAGCAATCCTCAACAAGATCCAAAACGTTGAGATAATTCATAGTATCTTCTCTGACCACAATGCCATCAAGGTAAAAATTAACACTAGAAAGAGCAAGGAAAAAAAATCAACTACATGGAAACTGAATAATACCCTGCTTACACATCACTGGGTAAAAGAAGAAATCAGAGATGGAATCCAAAAATTCCTAGAATCAAATGAGAATGAAAACACACCATATGAAAACCTTTGGGACACAGCAAAGGCAGTCCTCAGAGGACAATTTATAGCAATAGATGCACAGATAAAAAAAGAAGAAAGGGACAAAATCAAAACATTAACTATAGAACTCAAATAAATAGAAAGTGAAGAGCAAAAAAAGCCCACAACCATCGGAAGAAAGGAAATAATAAAGATCAGAGCAGAAATAAATGAAATAGAGAACAGAAAAACAATAGAAAGAATCAACAAAACCAAAATTTGGTTCTTTGAAAGAATCAACAGAATCGACAAACCACTGGCCAGACTGACAAAAGAAAAACAGGAAAGGACACAAATAACCCAAATAAGAAATGAAATGGGGGACATTAGAACAGACCCAACTGAAATAAAAAGGATTATAACAAAATATTATGAAAAACTATACTCCAACAAATTTGAAAACCTAGAGGAAATGGATAAATTTCTAGAAACACATGGCCTACCCAAACTACAACAAAGTGACGTTGAAAATCTGAACAGACCCATAACAAGAGAAGAGATTGAAAAGGTAATAGAAAAACTTCCGACCAAAAAAGCCCCCGCCCAGATGGCTTCACTGGAGAATTCTACAAAACATTTACAGAAGAGCTTGTACCAGTACTATTCAAGCTATTTCAGAGCATAGATGAGGAAGCAATACTTTCAAATGCATTCTGTGAAGCCAGCATAACGCTGATACCAAAACCAGGCAAAGACATCACAAAAAAAGAAAATTACAGACCAATATCTCTCATGAATATAGATGCAAAAATTCTGAACAAAATTCTAGCCAATAGAATTCAGCATCATATCAAAAAAATAATACACCACGACCAAGTAGGATTCATACCAAGTATGCAAGGATGGTTCAACATTAGAAAATCAATCAATGTAATCCACCACATAAACAAAAGGAAAGAAAAGAATCACATGATCATCTCAATTGACACAGAAAAGGCATTTGACAAAGTCCAACACCCATTCCTGATAAAAACTCTCAATCAAATAGGTATAGAAGGGAAATTTCTCAACATAATAAAGGGCATCTATGCAAAACCAACGGCCAACATCATTCTTAATGGAGAGAGGCTGAAAACATTCCCCTTGAAAACAGGAACAAGACAAGGATGCCTTTTATCACCACTCCTATTTAACACTGTGCTGGAAGTTCTAGCTCGAGCAATAAGGCAATAAAAAGAAATAAAGGGCATCCAAATTGGTAATGAAGAAGTTAAACTGTCCCTGTTTGCAGACAGTATGATATTATACATAGAAAACCCTAAATATTCCAGGAGAAATCTACTGGTACTAATACAAAGATTCAGCAGAGTAGCAGGACACAAGATAAACATTCAAAAATCAGTTGGATTCCTATACACCAGTAAGGAGAATGATGACAAGGAAATCAGGAAAACAATACCATTTTCAATAGCCCCTAAAAAGATAAAATACTTAGGAATAAATCTGACCAGGGATGTCAGAGACCTATACAAAGAAAACTACAAAACACTACTGCATGAAACCCAAAGGGATCTACATAAATGGAGAAACAAATACAATGCTCATGGATAGGCAGACTCAACATTGTGAAAATGACAATTCTACCCAAAGCAATTTACAAATACAATGCAATCCCAATCCAAATACCAAAAACATTCTTCAAAGAGATGGAAAAACTAATCATTAACTTTATATGGAAAGGGAAGAAGCCCCAAATAAGTAAAGCACTTACTACTGAAGAAGAATAAAGTTGGAGGACTCACACTACCTGACTTCAGAACCTACTATACAGCTAAAGTAGTCAAAACAGCCTGGTACTGGTACAACGACAGATACATTGACCGGTGGAACAGAATTGAGAACCCATATGTCAATCCATCCACCTACAGTCACATGATCTTCGACAAGGGCCCAAATTCCATCACATGGGGAAAAGACAGTCTTTTTAACAAATGGTGCTGGCAAAATTGGATATCCATCCGCAAAAAAAATGAAACAGGACCCATACCTCACACTGTATACAAAAACTACTTCAAAATGGATCAAAGACCTGAATATAAAGCCTAAAACTATAAAGTTCATAGAAGAAAAAATAGGACCAACACTTCAGGCCTTAATACATGGCGTTAATAGGATTCAAACCATAACCATCAATGCACAAACCACAATAGATAAGCTAGATAACTGGGATCTTCTAAAAATCAAACACCTATGCTCTTCAAAAGACTTCACCAAAAGAGTCAAAAGAGAACCTACAGACAGGGAAAAAATTTTTGGACAGTACAAGTCAGACAAAGGTCTAATCTCCATAATCTACAAGAAAATCCAACACCTCTACAACAAAAAGACAAATAATCCTATTAAAAAATTCGCAAAGGAAATGAACAGACACATCACCAAAGAAGACAATCAAATGGCCAACAGACACGTGAGGAAATGCTCGCGATCACTAGCCATTAGAGAAATGCAAATTAAAACCACAATGAGATAGCATCTCACCCTGGCATTACCGGCACTAATCAAAAACACTGGAAATAACAAATGTTGGAGGGGCTGCGGGGAGATCGGAACTCTTATGCACTGCTAGTGGGAATGTAAAATGATACAGTCATTTTGGAAAATGATATGCACTTCCTTAGAAAGCTAGAAATAGATATAACATTCGATCCAGCAATCCCACTCCTAAGAATATATCCTAGAGAAATAAGAGTCTTCACTCAAATAGGCATATGCACACCTATGTTCATGGCAGCATTGTTCACAGTAGCAAAATGATGGAAACAACCTAGATGCCCATCAACAGATGAATGGATAAACAAACTATGGTACATACACACAATGGAGTACTGTGCCATGAGAAAGAACAACAATGAATCTGTGAACCACCTCATAACATGGATGAAACTGGAGGACATTATGCTGAGTGAAATAAGTCAATCACAAAAGGACAAATATTGTATGAGACTCTATTGTAAAAACCCATGAAAAAGTTCACACACAAAATGTAACAATCTTTGTTGGTTACCAGGGATGGGAGGGGTGGGGGGAAATACTAAATAGGCAATAGATATGTGGTATCTTGGGTGAAGGGTGAGATAGTACACAATACAGGGGAAACTAGCACAACTAGTACAAGGAAAGCTCATGGAATCCCCATAGACACTCCAAACTCCCCGAGGGACTGAATTGCTGGACGGAGGGCTGTGGGGACAATGGTCTCGTGGAACATCTAGCTCAATTGGCATAACACATTTTATAAAGACAATACTCTACATTCTACCTTGGTGAGTGGTGTCTGGGGTCTTAAAAGCCTGTGAGCAGCCATCTAAGATACTCCAATGGTCTCATCCCTTTGGGAGCAAGGGAGAATGAAGAGAACAGGATACAAGGAAAAGATTAGTTTGAAGGACTAATTGTTCACAGCTACCAAGGTCTCCACCGGACTGACTCCATTACAGCTAGATGGTGCCCGGCTACAACCACTGACTGCTCTGACCAGGATCACAACAGAGGGTTCTGGACAGAGCTGGAGAAGGATGTAGAGCATAATTCTAACTCACAAAAAAAAAGACCAGATTTACTGGCCTAAAGGAGACTGGAGAAACCCCAAGAGTATGGCCCCCAGACATCCTTTTAGCTCAGTGGTGAAGTTATCTCTGAGGTTCACCGTTCAGCCTGGGAGTGGACAGCCCTGTAAAACCAAATGGGACTAATGAGGTACAGTAGTCCAGTGACAAGGGCCAGAAGGCAGAAGGGGACAAGGGAGCTTGTGATAGGGAACCCAAGGTTGAGTAAGGATATTGCTGATATATTGTGAGATTGTTAACCATTGTCATAGGGCAAAATTTGTAGTAACTGTTAAATGAGAAACTACTTTGTTCTGTAAGCCCTCATCTTAAGTGAGAATAGCAGCACAATTGGAAGAGCATAGTCAATGTCACTGAACTGTGCATGTAGAAATTTTTGAAATGGTGTATCTTTGGCTATGTGTATTTTCACCAAAAAAAAAAAAAGGTTGAGAAGTTCGAGGGATGACATGTTGTGGGGTTGCTAACCAATGTCATAAAACAATATGTGTAGTACTGTTTCATGAGAAACTATTTGTTCTGTAAGCCTTCACCTGGAGTACAATTAAAAAAAAAAAAAACTGAAGTTGGTACAGGTTCTTCTATACTGAAATATTGCCACGTTACCTTGTGCTATATTTCTGAACAGTTACTTCATTTTAGAAATAGGTGCTCCTGAGCAGGTGAGTGAAAGACTCACTCCTATTTTTTTAAAAGCCTTAATTTCCCAGATTAAAAGCAGAGGCTGTGATAAGGTACCATTCATATGTTCTGTAATAAGCATATTTTTTCTTTTACTTAACACTGATGACATCTGTCTTCAACTACATTGAGAGAGAAAGAAAGGGAATCTTTCTATCAAAATTTTAGCATCAAATATCTTTCCTATCTTCATAAGGTACAACCAAAAACACTGAAATTTAAGACTTCTTCCCCCTCAAAGAAAACTGCACATAACAGCAATTCTTAGGATATACCAGTGAATATAAATCAACCCAGATAACATTTAAGTATATAATAATATTAATAATTCTTTGCAAAACTATGACTTCAATAAAATGGGCTTAAGCACAGCCCCATCTCTTTGCTGAGCAACTACTCTTTGCTGGGACACTTTCCTTCAATGCAATCTCCAGTTTTCCTTTTTATGACCAAGGTATCAAGCTCACGCCCATCACGATCAGGCCTTATTGTGCGTCTCCAGTGGGTCAGGGCACTGCAGACTGGACCCTGCACATACAAAATGCCCCTTGTGGTATACAGTAAAAAAAAAAAAAAAACAAACTCATTGCCATCACATCGATTCTGACTCAAGTAACCCTATGGAACTGAGTAGAACCGCTCCATAGGGTTTCCAAGGAGCACTGGTGGATTCAAACTGCTGACCTTTTGGTTAGCAGCCATAGCTCTTAACCACTGTGCCACCAGAATTTCCGGTATACAGTCAAGGCCTGTTTAATTATAATAAAGTCTCAAAAGGTCAACGACAAAGTATTTATAATGCAAATGCATTTATCATTTTAATGATGATAACTTTAAAAGGATGAATCTTTGAATCTCAACTATCCTGCTATATGTGAACATACGGCAAAAATCTATTCCACCAGTAAAGCCTACTTAAATGCTAGTAGGTTTATAAAATAGTAGACAACAGATTTCTAAAATGATAGCATAGATACTATTTGTTCTACGTGTGTGTGTGCGTGTGTGTGTGTGTGTGTGTAACAAAAACCTTGTGGTAATATAAGGGAGTGTTTTCATTTTAGTGAAAACACTTTTGAAAAATATAAAAGAAGAAAGTGAATGTTATTCCAGACACGACTCCTATTGTACTTCAAGCAGAGAGTAAAATAATATGTTTAAGATTTGGATCTATGAAGAAGGAAGTGTTAATAAACAGGCTATATTCTTTTAACTCTGTGTATACTGTAATCTGTATTAGGTACTTGCAACATAAATTTTGTATACGCTCTTCACCTATTGAAATAAAACTTGTATGGCACTTGTTTTGATATTAATCTTTCCATAAGTAAGAGGATGTGGTCACTAAACATTCAGTGACATCACACATCAAAACAAAACAAAGAAAGGCCAATATGTTCCTAATATCATTTCCAGTCAACTTACGTATTTTATTTGTAAAGAAATAATGTTCAGTGAAAATCAGTGATAGAATTTTACTTGAGAAATCAAGATATATTCTTATGTTTATAATATTCGAGAAAACTAAAGAGAAAGTAATAAGAGTTGAATATTAAGTACAGTTAATTTAAATGTAACAACTATTCCTTATTTGCACTATCAATTTCTTCACTCTCATTACCAAAAACAGGGTGGGACACCTGAGGGAATTGCAATTAGTTTGGATTTATAGAATGTCGGCACCAGTCTTTGGATGGCTGTCTCACTGCCTGCACCCTTCTACCTCCGCACCCATATCAAATCATTCTGCTTAACTTCTGCCAGATTCACATTCCTAAGATACCAGAGCAGTACAGGGGAAATAGTTCTGAAGCCAGAAAGACACTGTTTTGAAAACTGGCTTAGCACTTACTATATTTGTGGCTTTAAATAAATCATTCAATGCCTCTGAACATCAGGTTCCCTCAGGTGTAAAATGAAGATAATGTGTATGATAAAGTTCATTGTATTGCACAGCTATCGAAACTGTAGATATGTATGTAAATCACTTTTGCACATAGGAAATTTGTTGGCAGTGTGTTGATGATGGTTATGATGATGATACTCTACCTCTTTTCAGGAAATCCCAATTGCCCCATCATATAATATATAAAGACAAAATTACTCTGTGAGTTTTAATACGCTCCACAACTTTATCCAATCTATCTACTGAGCACAACATCTGCTACTCACGAAGATGTATTTTTTCTGCTCTAATCAGGCTGATGACTTACCACTATCCTTCCCCACATTATGACAACTCATGCCTCCACACCTTTGGTTTCAACTGCTTCAGTAAAGTAGAATACTCTTTTTCTTTTCCTCACCAACTATTCAATTTCCACTGATTTTTCAAGACTCAACTCAGGAAGTCAGACCTCTCTTTCAAAGCTTCTGAAATTTCTCTAGCCCTAAAACTCCTGATAAAAAGGGAATTTTTGAAGATTCTGCATTATGGAAAAATTCATCTGACCTTGTAAGGTCAGTATGGGAGATAATTCTTTAAAAAGAGATGGTATGAGATCATTTTTTGGATTTTTAGTAATTATTATTATCCCTGTGGCTCTTATAATTAGATGAAAAGCCTCATAAGTTATTTCGAGGCCACATCCATAGTAAGGCCCCAAAATGCTATGTCCCAGTGGTCATGGAAGTACTGAACCCACTGAAAACATACGAAGAATGCAAAAGAGATACAACAAAATAATCTACTGTTTCACATGAAAATTATTTCTTTAAAAGTTCTTGAAAAAATCAATTAACATAAAGCAATTTTCTAATTATTGTTCAAATAGATTTACTAGTATTTTAAATCAATACACAAAATCACTCAAAATTTATATACATATTATATCACTAGCTTTTCAAGATTTCTTTCTAATTTAATACTTTCATTAAAATATGGGGGAAGTTAGGAGTTATGAATTTTTTTGTATTTATGAGGATCTTTTATTAACAGCAAAAGGATTTATTAACAACAAATCATTTAATCAGAAATTTTAACACCTTCTCCCACAAAGAGATTATCAGAAATTATTAAAAAGATTTTGGAAAACAGAAAAACCAGTGCTGACATATATGAGAATAGCAAGAAACATTTTTGTGTATTTCAATTCTGTATGTTGCTTACATATTTCTAATTGTAGTTTTTATTTTAAGAATATCTTTTTTATATTTCCACTGAATAGACTTACCTGCTCAACATTCATGCCATAACTTATCTTTGCAAAAAACATAAGTAAATACTTTCCCATAATTAACAGTGTTTTTCCTTCAGTTCTATAACTGCTTTCTATGTAGTTAAATGTCCATTTCTTCCATATTATGCATAGGATTTTATTCTGTGTCCTAGCCTCCTCCACACTACCCCGGAAATTTATGTAAAGAAATCAGTATTAGCGCTAATTTTGAAGTATCACTTTCTGCTAACAATGATAGGAATTCGGCAGGAGGACTAGCAAAATAAAAATAACTCTAATTGCATGAGGCATATCTATGAGGGTTTGCATAACAATTTCACTTTTTTTTTCTTTAAGAATATAAATTACCTCAAACATTTATTAGCACATATTCATTTGAAACTATAAGACAAGGTTTTAATAGTAACCTCTTAAATTACTATCTAGATTTAGAGCTGAAATTCTTACCTGAGTTTGTTTAGTACACAGTTATTTTTTAAAGACAGGAAATGTGTGACATGCTGTCAGGATAAATAACACCAACAGTGGAGAAATGGAAGGGGAAGGGCAGAAATCAAGTCCACTTGAAAAAGAACACCAAACCCTTCTGTTTCACAGACCTACAGTAGTTTTGCTCTGCGTCTTATAAGCAACTGGCTTTTTCCCTGCTCTGTGAACGACATACACTCTGCCCCAGCAGGAAAGTATAAAAATTAAATAGAAAACCACAAGGTTATTAAACACTCTTACCCTCTGGGCTTGCTGGGCAGCTCTAGCGGCTCACTGTTAGACACTTGTGTAAACAACAGAATTTCCTGCATCCTTTTCTCATCTGTATAGCTCTGGGGTCCTTGCCAACAGGATTATTTGCAGCATTAAGGCCATTCCACACTAACTCCAAAAGGATTCCCATTGGTTCTGAAGTTTTATCAAAACCAATACCACAACACCCTCTTTGGAATACAAGTGAGTGAACCAAAATAAAATCATTTTTAATGTCTCCCAACTAAGGATACGAACAGCTTTCCATCCCAGCCCTCTGAAACTATGCGCAGTGAGTGAAAAAGGAAGAAAACACCCACCACTTCATTCACAAATTTGTTTAATTTTTAATAATGACAAGTATAACTTGCAATAATAACAGAAAAAAATTAAAATGGCAAAGCAAAAAACCGATAAAGTATCTGTCTGCAAAAGATTTAAAGGAAGATTTTTACTGCAGATTACAGGAACAATAGAAAATATCTCCTGGCCCAATCTAATTTTTATTAGCCTGCCCAGAAAAAAATAAAAAGAGGTACTATTTAATAAAATATCTGAATATACAAATCATGGCTCCAAAACTGTATGTCAGAACACTTGATCTCAGTCATGTTGGCAGGAGTCGTGAGCTGTCGTCTCCAGGGCCCCAGTGGGAGTTGTCTGGCCCCTTTCCCTAGGGAAAAACACTGAGTGGCTTTCCAGTGACATGACTCAGCTGTCAGGAAGTGTTCTGACAAAGGGGTAATGGTAGACCACATAAAAGAGCTTCCCTGGTTGTAACTAACAGCACAAAATGCCCAAAGCAAAAGGGAAAAGGGCAGAGGACACAAAATCAGCACACTCCTTAAGAACAGCATAAAGACAGCATTTCAAAGTTAGGGAGTAACGAAAACCAATCAACCCATTGCTGTCCAGTGGATTTATTTTATCCTCCCCACCTCCCCAGTTTTAATTTGGAGGGTTATTCTTAGTTGATTGGCAATTCTATCATCATCTATTTCTAGTATCCTTTCCTCACTTTCTGATGCAATGGAAAAGGTGAGAATTGTCCTGTAAAAAGCTGAACATTTTGAGCTCAGGTTCTCTTTCCACCTTGTCTTCTCTAGAAACGTGGTCAATCAAGATTCTCTCTCCTGTGTCCTCGAATGTTCCCTCTTGTCTGGGTTTTCCCCATGATATTTCAATAACAGTAACTGCTTCAGTCAAAAACACACGCACACACACACACACACACACAAACAAAACCAGCTTCCCTCAATACCATATTCACTTCCAGGTGCCACTGTCTTCCCCCTTCATTGTCAGATGATTCAAAGAGCTCTTTCCAGCCAATAACCCCATTTCATCTGCCTTCCACTTCCTTCACTGCATCAAAGTGGCTCTCTCAGAAAACACAAACATACACACAAACTGTTTGTTTTTTAAAGTCTATAAGCTCCCTTCAGTCCTCATTCTACTTGACCTCTACACACCTTTGGTGCTACTGACCATCTGCCTCTACCAAGACTCTTCCCTTGGCTTTGATGAAGACTTCCTTCTCTTCTCTTGGCACAAAACTCTCCTGGTATTCCTCTTGACCACTCTTGCTGCCTTTACTCACTCTTTGCTGGTACTCTTTTCGCCTCCCATCCCTAAGTGGACATCAGGGCCTTGTTCTTGTGTACAGCTCTATCCTCTCCGTGGATAATGTCACACAACCTCATGGTTTCAAGTGTTAGTTCTTTTTTCAGATGACTTACAAATATCTAGATTTGGGCTAGTTCCTCTTTTTAATTCCCAACACCGATATGCATCTGCACACTACACTATTCCACTAGAAAGCACTGCAGATATGTCCAAATCAATGTATCTAAAACTGAAGTCATCATCTCTCCATGGGCCTGCTGTGTTGTTTATTTCAGTAAATGTCAACTCAGTCTTAATTTGCTAAAGAAAAATTCTGGAAATCATCATTGACTGTTTCTATTCTATATCAGTAAAGCACAACTTCCTTTTTATTTTAATTCAATAATTGACCCAGTCTTCTCTTTTCATGCTACCAAGCACCCTGATTCAGACCACCGTCATACTCTGCCTGGATCACTGCTGTTGTCAGTTTCACTGAGCAGGCTCTGACTGATGGTGACCACATGCACAATAGAACGAAATGCTACCTGGTTCTGCACCATCTTCACAATCCATGGTATGCTCAAGTCCATTGTTGCAGCCTCAGTGTTTTTTGAGGGCCTTCCAACCTAGCAGGTCATTTTTCAGCAGTATATCAGACAATATTCTGCTGTGATTCAGACGAGTTTCACTGACTACATTTTGTAAGTTCAACTGTGTGGATTATAACAAATTACGGATAATACTGCGAAGAATGGGAATTCCAGAACAGTTAATTTTGCTCATAAGGAACCTGTACATAGACCAAGAGGCAGTTTTTTAAACAGAACAAGGGGATACTGTATGGTTTAAAATCAGGAAAAGTATGCGTCAGGGTTGTATCCTTTCACCATACTTACTCAATCTGTATGCTGAGCAAATAATCCAAGAAGTTGGACTATATGAAGAAGAATGGGGCATCATGATTGGAGGAAGACTCATTAATAACCTGCTATATACAGATGACACAACCTTATTTGTTGAAAGTAAAGAGGACTTGAAGTACTTACTGATGAAGATCAAAGACTACAGCCTTCAGTATGGATTACACCTCAACATAAACAAAACAAAAATCCTCACAACTGGATCAATAGGAAACATTATGATAAATGGAGAAAATACTGAAATTGTCAAGGATTTAATTTTACTTGGGCCCACAACACCTACAGAAGCAGCAGTCAAGAAATCAAATGACATATTGCATTGGGCAAACCTGCAGCAAAAGACCTCTTTAAAGCATTAAAAAGTAAAAATGTCACTTTGAGGACTAACATACACCTGAACCAAGCCATGGGATTTTCACTTGCTTCACATGCATGCAAAAACTGAACAATGAATAAGGAAGACAGAAAAGGAACTGATGCATTTGAATTATGGTGTTGGTGAAGAATACCGAATACACCATGGACTGCCAGAGGAATGAACAAATCTGTCTTGGAAGAATTATAGCCAGGATGCTCCTTAGAAGTGAGGATGGTGACACTTTGTCTTATCTACTTTGGACATGTTATCAGGGGGACCAGTCCATGGAGAAGAACATCATGCTCGGTAGAGGGTCAGCAAAAAAGAGGATGACCTTCAGCGAGGTAGACTGACACGGTGACCACAACAATGAGTTCAAACATAGCAACAGTTGTGAGAATGGTACAGGACCGGGCAGTGTTTTGTTCTGTTGCACATAGAGTCTCTTTGAGTCAGAACCCACTCGACAGCACCTAACAATCACATTTTTTGTAAGTAGA
Organism: Dugong dugon; assembly: GCA_030035585.1. NCBI lineage: Eukaryota > Metazoa > Chordata > Mammalia > Sirenia > Dugongidae > Dugong > Dugong dugon. The sequence goes on along the minus strand of CM057466.1, from coordinate 105,898,626 downwards.
TCATCAAGCCTTTCTTCCTAGCCTATCCTAGTCTAGAAGCTCTGCTGAAACCTGTCCACCATGAGTGACCTTGCTAGTATTTGAAATACCAGTGGCATAGCTTCCAGCATCACAGCAACAAGCAAGCTACCATAGTAAGACAAACTGACAGACAGGTGGTGGTCATATCACTGCAGTGTCCTCCTAAATTACATGCCTGCCTCAGATTTGTTCCTCTCAGTCTTAAGCAAGAGTCACATAGTATTTCCAGTCATAGATGTCTAGTTAAGTGGCCTATTTACAGTACTCACACTGCTTGAAATATCAGAAGATTTTAACCTTCTTGACAAATACTGTCTTTGTAAAACATGCTCATCTCTTAATCTTCATAACACAACTTTTCTGGATTTTTTTTTCTATTTTGCTGACAATTTCAAGTCCTTGACACCCTCCTTTACTTATTTCTCCTCCTATCAGTAGTGGAATACCTCCAAGGTTCTACCATTGGTCCATTTCTCACTTTACATCTTCTGTCTTTGTGGCTTATTTTGCCATACATATAATTCCCAGGTACATATGATCAGCACAAAGAAGTTTATCAAGCTTCAGATATGTATTTCTAAGGGTCTTATGATAATATTCACCAGGAGCCATTTAAATCCTCACCAATATCCAAAAACTGGATTAACATTTCTTCCAAAACCTCTACCGTATTTTGTATTCCCAATCTTAAATAATGATACTGCTGCCTATCTAGTCTTTCAAGCTAGAAACCTCTTTATCTTTCCTGAATCTTTACTCCTCTTCATGCTTCAAATATAATAATTCACTTTTACAGTAATACTTGAAAGAATTTGCTATTTAGCTCCATTTTATCTCCTCTCGTAACTTTTGAAGCCACACCATCATGTTTTTGTCTCACCATGCCATTTTATTTGCTGGCAAGTTTACAAAATACTGATCAATGAAACTTACTATACATGGAGGGCATTGTCTCACTGACAGCTTTCTCAAGAGAGCTTCAAGCTCTTTTTCCCCCCATCACCCCATTTCCCTTAGGATGAGACAGTGGAGTAAGGGTCCTACCTGGTCTTTATTTTCCAGTCTGGCTCACAAATTCTTTGTTGATTGATTCATGGTACCTTCTGGCACCATGGAAACGAGATTACCCAGTGTCTCCAGCTACTCAAAGGGTACACTGCCACCAGGGCTTATAACGTGTACATACTCACAAACCTTCATTATCGTAACATTCCATATTCCATAACAAGCAATGGGGGATGTAATGGGTTAAATTGTGACCCCCCCCCAAAAAAAAAGATATGTTGACACTGTAACTCCTAGTACCTGTGAATGTGACCTTGTTTGAAAATAGGGTCTTTGAAGATGTTATTAGTCAACATAAGGTCATATTGGCATAGAGTGGGCCCTAACCCAATAAGACTGGTATCCTTATAAAAAGATCAGAACAGATACAGAGACACAGAAGACAGTTACATGAAGATGAAGGCATTCTCCAGCTGCCCATACCAATAGCTACAAGTGGAAGTCTAACGGGCATTTTTGGAAAAGTTTTGCTTTCCTAATATGGATGTCACTCCTTGTTCCATTTCACCTTTTTCATCTTTTTCTCTCCTTAAACAAGGATGGAAGGCTGGAGGTGGAGAAGCCATCTTTAAACATGAGGTGGCCATAAGGACAGAAGTCATGCATTAAGAATGGCAGAAGGAGCCGTGGGTATTACTTGCCTCATGGAGATGCTGTTCCAGCCTTGGCCTTCATGGCTCTGGAGGCTTTTGGATATGGGCAGAATGTGCAGAAAAGAACCTTAATCTGGCTAATCCACTTTCTTCTGGTTTCTTTTTACTATTTTGAATGAAAGCTACAGGCCACTAAAAAAGCTGTAACAGTATCTAACTGGAAAAACAAAGGGGAATAAATATTAATCAAAACTGATTTTACTCCAGATCCATATCACGTAGTGGAGGTGTCCAGAAGAGGTCATGAAATTGAAGACTACCATAGAAAACTTTACCTAATTTTACAGTTATCTCTCACCATCTCTGTGAGGAGGATCCTAATTCCCACAGGAGTTTCTGCTACAGCCAAAAGCTATATTCATGCATTTATTTGTTTCCTCAACAAACTGTGTATTTCTTTAAAAATACTATTGTATTTGTCTTTGAATCCTCAGTTTTATGAATAAGCAAGTAAATTAAAGGCTAAGTGGGTGAAAGTATAAATAGATAAATAAATGGTCTGGAAAAGTACTCAATAAAATAAAAATAATGGAAATACATCAGAATTGGACAAGTTGTAGACAAAGTAAATCAGAAAGATATGTCTTTAAAATATTGAATAATTATATGGTGGTTTTTAAATTACTCCTAACGTTGTTTATTTTTTCCCTACTTTTATAAACCGAAAGACTAGTGCCAACATCAGACACATGGGCCTCTTACTTGAAATAATAAAATAATTTTCTGTTAACTTTTTGAGTTCAGCTGCACTTTTGCTACAATTTTGATGGTTTTAACAACATTTGTTGAATTATTCTAAACTACATATAACTGCATAGGTAACTCAAAATTTCTATCAAGGAAGGCAATTTTGTTTTTGATTGAAATGTACCAGGTGATTTGAAATCACAAATCAGGAAGGTACACGCATGAAATCACTGAATACAGCTGTGATTTTACAAATACATTATCAATCAAGAGAGGCCCAGCTGAGAAAGCCAATCTCTTTTATTAAACTAACTTGTGCCTACCCACACATCAGTGACATAAATCCAGATGTCAATATGTGAGTTTTACTGCTTTATCACAGGAAGTAGTATTTTCTTCCCTCTTACTATTTTAGGAATAGGAATTGTTGTCTCCCAATGTCCAGAACTTCTTTACAAACATAACATATATTTCCTATTAAAAATGTCTAAATTGCAGCACAAAGTAAATTTTATTCATGTTAATTGAAGGGAGAAGTTCAGAAAAGTTTTTAAGCAAAATAAATCTGATCTACAATATAACACAATGAAAAAGAAGAGGCCCTGAAGTCAGACAGACCTGGGTTCAAGCACCAGTTCTGTCTCTTATAAGTTATATGCTTAGTCAGATACGTTTCTGAGCTTCAGTCTCTTCCTTTGTAAAGTGAATGCTATAATCTATGGAGATACTTAAAGGGTTAAGCGGCAATGGATATAAAGTGCCTAAAACAGTACTTAACACTGAATAAATTAAAGCTATCATTGGCAGTAATTATTTTTATAAAAAGTTCTTATGTTGGCCTAACTATAATGTCTAGAAAATAAATTTAAATCAGTTTTTCTTATTCTAAGTACCAGCATTAAACAAACAGAGGCCAATCCAGCATGATGATATAATTTACTACCTCTCTAAATGATAGCTTCATGGTTGAGATCTTGTCCTGGCATCCACCACTTAAAAAACAAATTCATTGACATTGAGTCAATTCCGACACAGAGCAACCCTATAGGACAGACTCATAACTGCCCCATATGACTTCCAAGGCTGTAATCTTTACAGAAGCAGACTGCCACATCTTTCTCCCACAGAGTGGCTGGTGGATTCGAAACACCAACCTTTTAGTTAGCCAAGTGCTTAACCACTGCACCACCAGGGCTCCTTATCCCACTTAGGCCCCGACAAAACCAGTCTGACATACTGCTTAGGCATAGAATAAAGTCTGTGAACTTAGCTTTTAACATCTCAAGAGCTTTACCTGGGAATATATACTTATGAAATAATGGTCCAGAGGCAAATACTTTTCTTTTTTAAAATCATAAAATATAAACCAAAACCAAACCAAACCCACTGCCACTGAGTCAATTCTGACTCATAGCCAGTAGAACCGCCCCACAGAGCTTCCAAGGAGCAGCTAGTGGATTCAAACTGCCAACCTTTTGGTTATTAGCCCAGGTCTTAACCACTGTGCCACCAGGGATATATTTTACATAATTAGGATTAAAAAATTAACCATTGAATTTTGATCCAGGTCATAGCAGAACTGAACGGTTAGTCATTTTTTTCCCTAGTTAATAACAATACGATGTACTTCTCTTTTCGAAAGCATTTCTCAATCTCAGCGCTTGGGTGTTTTGTACCATCCCTGGGCTCTACACAGTAGATGCTGGTAGTATCCCCCCAGACACTGAGAACCATACCAGTCGAGAACCACTATGTGGAGTGATGGTGCAATGGAAAGATGAGACTAACACATGGCTTAGCTGTCAGCTTTGTGATCCTGAGTAAGATGAAGTGACACCATCTTTCCAAGTGGTATTTTCAGCAAATTGGACTAGATAATCTCTAAGATTTATCATGCTAAAACTATCTCTCTCTCCGTCACACACACACACACACACACAACCACTCCACTCACACCTTTCAAGCACAGCACTCATGTAGTCCACATGCATCAGCATATCAAATGCATAAGGAAATGAGAATACATCAGAAGTGGGCAACTTGTAGAGAAGTTAGAAAGATATTATCTTTGAAAGACTGAATAATTGTATGGTGGTTTTTAAATTACTCCTAACATTTTTTTCCCCATTTTATAAATTGAAAGAATAGGGCCAACATCAGACAAATGGGCCTCTACAAAGCACACTTCCAGTGTAAGGATGTAGTCTTTGATTTTTCTTAGTAACTGTTTAACTTCAGGATTAACACATACATAGAAACAAAAAGATTCTTCTTGATACATATAAACTGATAAAAAGAAGCACTGTTTGTTGTTTTTTTCCTCAAAAGAACATAACTCAATATTCACTATATTAATAAAAAGTTCTTTATACTGGTCAAGAGTGATATTAAATTACAATTTAATTTATTGTCCTCACTAAAGAAAGACAACCGACATACTTATGATGTAGAATACAACAGAGAGAAAAATTCGCTTTATTGAGTTGATTTAGAAAACATATCACATATGCACGTGAACACTGGGCAATGAATAAGGCAGACCAAAGAAGAATCGATGCCTTTGAATTATGGTGTTGGCAAAAGATATTGAATATTCCATGGACTGCCAAAATAACAAACAAATCTGTCTTAGAAGTACAGCCAGAATGCTCCTTAGAAGCAAGGATGGCGAGACTTTGTCTCACCTACTTTGGCCATGTTATCAAGGGGGATCAGTCCCTGAAGGAGGATATCATGCTTGGTAAAGTAGAAGGTCAGTGAAAAAGGAAGATCCTCAGTGAGATGAATTGACACAGTGGCTGCAACAAGGGGCTCAAGCATCACGACTGTGAGGACGGCCCAGGACTGGGCAGCGTTTCGTTCTCTTGCACATAGGGTCACTGTGAGTCCGAACCGACTCAGCGGCACCTAACAACTACACCGCATTTCTGAATCTCTACACCCTACCCGTTTAAACAGCCCTTGCTAAACAATCTCTTTCAAAACAGAACTAATCCTTCTCAGTGCATAATTGTTTTGATTAATTTTAATAAATATTCTTGGTACCAATGTTAAACCACTACTTGCTAATGTTTATGAATTAATTTTCTCCACAAAGCACACATTTTCTTTTGCTCTTTTGAATGTTCCTTGTTGTTTACTAATCTATTTGAATTCTTGTTAAAAAGAATTTCTTATAATCTATGAAAAAATAAAAATTCATTCCCTTATATAGTAAGTCATTGCTGTTTTGGGGTAATATGTCTCAGCTGTGGACAGAATACAATAAAATTTTCTGAAACTGTAATGCTTTCTAGCATAGTCTACTGCTTTCAGATAATGTGAACCAAGTTCTAAGAGATCCAGTCTTGGTCATGGTCCCAACATGTTACCCATGTTAGACCATTTACTTAACTTCACTAAAGGAGAAGTTGGAAAATAAGATACATATATTTAGATAATAATAAATGTAATAATTATAATAAATTTAGAAAATATAATTTTCCCATGTTATAAGAATATAATGTTTTAATGACAAAACATTCTCTTTAATAAAAATGGTATCAAGTCTAATATAATTATGAGGCATGAATTCTTACATTATTATATTCTATTAGCCTTTAACTTATTAGTAACAAGCAAAATTATCAAGACATTAACTAGGCTTGAAGTATCTTACCAAATATTGGAATTACAGAGTATATTCCAGGTAAATCAACATAGTTCAAGGATAAAAAAAATTAAGTCTTATAAATGAGACAGGAAAAAATAATAATTCAACAAAGCCCATTAGAATAGCTCTACAATTTCCTTTGAGACAGAGGAAAAAAAAAAAAGAAGTTTAATTTTGAGTATCAAGTTTTGAACCTGAGGCAGGGTATTTCACAAAACTCATAAATGGTCGCAGCAGACTTCAGTTTAATATAGTGGGCTTGACATATGTGTTTTCCTCTCCTCACATCTCCATTCCCAATGACAAACATAAAAGCTTTACTGTTGTTATTTTAAAAATAAACCCATAACAGTGTTAAGTCAAGAAAGAGTGCTTACATCAGACAAGGCATTTTTGGAAACTTCTAAACATCGGAAGCACTGAGTTTCTGTTTATGGTGATGGAAAATCTGGCAACAGATATTAGTGATGGTTACACAACATGATTAGTGTAATCTCTTGATATTAAAATTTGAAATTAACATATATTAAACTTCAATTAAAATAATATACAAGGGCTCAGAGATTCTATTATAAAAATCTTTTTAATACCCATAACTCAATACATTTGTCCTCGATTTATTCCCTAAATCATTACACAGCCCCAGCTCAGAAGAAGTTCTAAACAATTTGAAAAATAACAAAATAATAATTATACTGTAACATTTTGACAGCATACAGTCAGAATTACCTTAGAAATCCTGTAATGCCTTAGCTTTCTTTTTTTTTTTTTTAAGTAACGGAATCGTTTCTTCTAAATTTTTTACAGAAATGTTTAATCCTCTGTGTCAAAAGAGGAACTTCTTCCACTAATAATTGGGGGAGGATTTGGATGCTGGCCCACTTGAAAATTTTTCTCACACCTGATTTCCTCAAACAAAGCCCCTTGGGCATAATCCACAGAATCCTCGGACTTCAGCGAGTACTTTGGAAAACAACTAATATAGTAAAATCCTTATTTTATAGATAAAGAATCTTGACGTCAGTGAGAAAAAGTATCTGTCCAAGTTCTTTCTGCCCACTCTCTCATTATTATATTCATTTCCTGTGATCTTAAAAATATTTTGTGTAAAAATATTATGTGAGTACTAAATGTTTATTTTTAAGATATTAGAAAATATAAATAATCACAAAGCAGACTATCACCCATGGTCCCCATGATCATATAAGAATGTTTTTTTGTATGTTTCCAGATATTGTTAGCTAATTACTCCAGAGGATAAACTTTTCCCAATTGCCATGGAGTCAATTCCAATTCATGGCAACCCCATGTGTGTCAAAGGAGAACTGTGCTCCATAGGGTTTTCAATGGCTTATTTTTTACAAGTAGATCATCAAGCCTTTCTTCTGAGGTGCCTCTTACTGGATTCAAACTTCCAGTCTTTCAGTTAGCAGTCAAGTGTGTTAACCATTTGGAAGACAGCTACCTGACCAATGAACTGGAAGAGATCCATATTCATGCCCATTCCAAAGAAAGGTAATCCAACAGAATGAAGAAACTATCAAACAATATCATTGTCACATGCAAGTAAAATTTTGCTAAAGATAATTCTAAAACAGCTGCAGCCGTACATCAACAGGGAACTGACAGAAATTTAACCTGGATTCAGAAGAGGGTGTGGAACTAGGGATATCACTGCAGATGTCAGATGGATCTTGGCTGAAAGCAGAGAATACCAGAAAGATGTTTACCTGTGTTTTATTGACTATCCAAAGGCATTTGACTCTGTGGATTTTAACAAAATATGGATAGCACTGAGAAGAATCCAGAATACTTAATTATGCTCCTGCAGAACCTGGACATGGATCAAGAGGCAGCCGTTTGAATGGAACAAGGAAATATCACCTGATTTAAAATCAGAAAAGGTATATATCAGGGTTATAGCCTTTCACCGTACTTATTCAATCCTTACGCTGAGCAAATAATTCAAGAAGCTGAAAAAGAATGTGGCATCAAGATTGGAGGAAGACTCATTAGCAACTTGTAGTATGCAGATGACAAAACTTTGCTTGTGGAAAAGGAAAATGACTTGAAGCACTTACTGATGAAGATTAAAGACTATAATCTTCAGAATGGATTACACGCAACATAAAGAAAACAAAAATCCTCACAACTGGATCAATAAGCAACATCCATGATAAATGGAGAAAATATTTAAATCATCAATGATTTTATTTTACTTGGATCAACAATTCCCATGGAAGTAGCAGTCAAAAAATAAGACAACGTATTGCATTGGGCAAATACGCTGCAAAAGACCTCTTTAAAATCTTAAAAAGCATAGATGTCACTTTGAGGACTAAGGTGCACCCTACCCAAGTCAGGTTCTTTTCAATCGCATCATATGCATACAAAAGCTGGACAACGAAAAAGGAAGACAGAAGAAGAATTGGCACATTTGAACTATGCTGTTGGTGAAGAATATTGAATATACATGGGCTGGGAGAAGAAGGAACAAATCTGTCTTGGAGGAAGTACAGCCAGAATGCTCCTTAGGAGTGAGGATGGAAAGACCTCATCTTGCTTACTTTGGACACATTATCAGGAGGGACCAATCCTTGAAGAAGAACATTATGCTTGGTAAAGCAGAGGGTCAGCAAAAAAGAGGAAGACCCTCCATGAGATGGACTGACACAGTGGCTGCAACAATGGGCTCAAACATTGTGAAAATATAGCAGGACCTGGCAACATTGCATTCTGTTTTACATAAGGTCACCATGAGTCGGAGCCGACTCAATGGTACTTAGCAACAACATACAGAAAAATAAAGCAAAATGTTAAAAGTCCTTCCTTATCAATAATAACTTTAAATATAAATGAATCGAACTCTCCAAAGAAAAGGGAGAGATTGGCATAACGGATTTTTAAAAAGGTCCATCTCTATACTATCTGTAAGAGATTCACATCAGAGTCAAAGACAAAAGAGGCTAAAATGAAAGAAAAAGATATTTCATGAAAATAATAACAGAAAAGAGCTGCTGTGGCTATACAAATACCAAATTGGGGTGGAGTGGGGCTAGACAGATTACTGTCATGTAAAGTGACAGGGACACATATATATCAGAGCCATTCAGTGGAAAAACCATAGGGTTTGTTAGAGATGTAGCAGAGACCATAAGTTCACCTGAGCTTTGGTTTTCCCAGAGAGGTATGTTTAGGCTAAAGAGCTGGATGTGCTATGGAGAGTATTCTGATAAAGGGATCCCACACCCATAACATTACATATTTACAGGAGCCAGGTGACCTGAATGCAGATTTGTGACAATGGAGCTTTCCCGACTGATGAATTGGTCTTGTTACAGGTAGAGCTTCATAAATCCAGTGACTGGCTCACAGGACAGTGAGGGCTGCCATGTCCGAATTCTTGAGAGGCGGGCAAGCAGGAAACAGGCAGGGGATAATGCTGCAGTCCTGAGGCAGAATTTCATCATCTCTGGAAAACCTCAGCTTCTGCTCTTTAAAGCATGTAACTGATTGGATGAGGCCCACCCACATTATCGAGGACGATCGCCTTTACATAAACTGACGGTAGATGTCAACCATGTCTACAGAACACCTTCACAGCAGCACCTAGATTAGTGTTTGATTAAGTAACTGGGTAGCCAAGCCAAGTTAACACATAAAATTAATCATCTAAATTTTTTAGTTTTCTAAATTATTAGAAAATGCCCAGCCTCATGAAAGCCCGTCAAAGAAGCCACACCCCTATTTTGCAGCATTATATAGCACACATATAATATTTCTACACTCCTTGCTAAGCAGCCCTGGTGGCACAGTTGTTAACTACGCATTTGCTAAACAAAAGGATGGTGGTTTGAAGCCACCAGCCACTCCACAGGAGAAAGGACCTAGTGGCCTGATCTCTTAGAGATTACAGCCTAGGAAACCTTATAGGGCAGTTCTACTCTGTCCTATAGGGTCACTGTGAGTCTACTTGACAGCAACAGGTGTGGTTTTTCCTCCTTGCTTGGGTTGTCTTTTGTTTGTTGTTGGTTTATTTTTAACATGTCACTTTTCGTGATAGATTTTCTACCAGACTTCTTCCTCACCTATAATACATTTGTTTTTGTTATCTTCATTTATAATACCATTCTCCCTGATTTTCAAAGAAGCATTTTAAAGTCACTTATGGGCTCTTTCTGAGTGATTTATGTATGTGTATATATATATATATATATATATGTATTATTGTTGTCGTTTAAGTGAAAGTTTACAGCTCAAGTTAGTCTCTCATACAAAAATTCATACGTATATTGTTTTGTGACCCTAGTTGTTCTCCCTATACTGTGACAGCACATTTTTTCTTTCCACCCGAGATTTCCCTTGTCTATTCAACCAGCTCCTGACCCTCTCTGCCTTCTCATCTCGCCTCCGGACAGGAGGTGCCCATTTAGTCTCATGTATCTACTTGGGCTAAAAAGCACACTCTTCACAAGTATCATTTTATGTCCCAGAGTCCAGTCTAATCTTTGTCTGAAGAGACGGTCTCGGGAATGGTTTTAGTTTTGGGCTAACAGAGAGTCCGGGGGCCATGTTTTCCAGGGTCCCTCCAGTCTAAATCAAACCATTAAGTCTGGTCTTCTAACTAGAATTTGAGTTCTGCACCCTACCTTTCTCCTACTCCATCTGGGACTCTCTTTTGTGTTCCTTGTCAGGGCGGTCATTGGTGGTAGCTGGGCACCATCTAGTTCTGATCTCAGGCTGATGAAGTCTCTGGTTGATGTGGCCCTTTCTGTCTCCTGGGATAATACTTTCCTTATGACTTTGGTGTTCTTCATTCTCCTTTGCTCCAGGTGGTTGGGACCAACTGATAAATCTTAGATGGCTGCTCACTAGCTTTTAAGACTCCAGACGCCACTCACCAAAGTTGGATGCAGATCATTTTGTTAAAAAACTCTGTATGTCAATTGATCTAGATGTCCCCTGAAAGCATGATCCCCAGACCCTTGCCCCTGCTACTCTATCCATCAAAGTGTTTGGTTGTATTCAGGAAACTTCTTAGCTTTGGTTTAGTCCAGTTGTGCTGACTTCCCCTGTAGTATGCTGTCCTTCCCTTCACCGAACATAATTCTTGTCCACTATCTAGTTAGTGAATACCCCTCTCCAACCCCCCCCCACCCTCATAACCATCAGAGAACGTTGTCTTCTGTGTTTAAACCTTTTCTTGAGTTCTTATAATAGAGATCTTATACCATACTTGTCCTTTTGCAACGAAGTTCACTCAGCATAGTATCTTCCAGATTCCTCCATGTTGTATTTCACGGATTCATCGTTGTTCTTTAACATTGCGTAGTATTCCATTGTGTGAATATACCATAATTTGTTTATCCATTCGTCCATTGATGGGCACCTAGATTGTTTCCATCTTTTTGCTATCTTGAACAGTGCTGCAATGAACACGGGTGTGCATATATCCATTCGTCTGACGGCTCTTATTTCTCTAGGATATATTCCAAGGAGCAGGATTGTTGGATCGTATGGTACTTCTATTTCTAGCTGTTTTAGGTAGTGCTGAATCGACTTCCAAAGTGGTTGTACCATTTTACATTCCCACCAACAGTGTATGAGTGTTCCAGTCTTTCCATAACCTCTCCAACATTTATTATTTTGTGTTTTTTGGATTAAGGCTAGCCTTGTTGGGGTGAGATGATATCTCATTGTAGTTTTGACCTGCACTTCTCTAAGGGTTAACGATCGTGAGCATTTCTTCATGTGTCTGTTAGCCACCTGAATGTCTTCTTTGGCTAAGTGCCTGTTCATATTCTTTGCCCGTATTTTAATTGGGTTGTTTGTCTTTTTGTTGTTGAGGTTTTGCAGTATCTTGTAGATTTCAGAGATTAGATGCTGATTGGATTTGTCGTAGCCAAAATTTTTTTCCCAGTCTGTAGGTTGTCTTTTTACTCTTTTGGTGAAGTCTTTTGATACGGATAAGTGTTTGATTTTTAGGAGCTCCCAGTTATCTAGTTTCTCTTCTGGTGTTTGTGCATTGTTACTTATGATTTGTATTCTGTTTATGCCATGTATTAGGGCTCCTAGTGTTGTCTCTATTTTTTCTTCCATGATCTTTATCATTTTCAATTTTATATTTAGGGCTTGGATCCATTTTGAATTAGTTTTTGTGTGAGGTATGGGTCTTGTTTCAGTTTTTTGCAGATGGATATCCAGTTATGCCAGCACCATTTGTTAAACAGACTGTCTTTTCCCCAATTAACAGACTTTGGGCCTTTGTCAAATATCAGCTACTCATAGGTGGGAGAATTTATGTCTGGATTCTCAACTCTGTTCCACTGGTCTATGTCTCTGTTGTACCAGTACCAGGCTGTTTTGACTACCATGGTGGTATAATAGGTTCTAAAATCAGGTAGTGCGAGGCTTCCCACTTTGTTCTTCTTCAGTAATGCTTTGCTTATCCAGGGCCTCTTCCCTTTCCATATGAAGGTGGTGATTTGTTTCTCCATCTCATTAAAAAATGCCGGTGGAATCTGGATCGGGATTGCATTGTATCTGTACATCGCTTTGGGTAGAATTGACATTTTCACAATGCTGAGTCTTCCTATCCATGAGCAAGTTATGTTTTTCCACTTATGCAGGTCTCTTTTGGTTTCTTGAAATAATGTCTTGTAGTTTTCATTGTGTAGATCTTTTACGTCTCTGGTTAGATTTATTCCTAAGTATTTTATCTTCTTGGGGGCTATTGTAAACGGTACTGATTTGGTGATTTCCTCTTCGAGGTTCTCTTTGTTGGTGTAGAGGAATCCAACTGATTTTTGGTATCCTGAAACTTTTCTGAAATCTTCTATTAGTTCTAGTAGTTTTCTCATGGCTTCTTTGGGGTTTTACTGTGTTTAAGAGTGAGTGATTTATATTTTAAAAATACCCCTTTTAAATTCCCTACCTGCTTCCATTTTAAATTGTTTAAACTATTGGCATCATGATAATTTTTACTTGTCACCTTAACAATAAATAAAAATAATAATAATAATAACAAAAAAACACTGCCATCATGTCAATTCCCACTCATACCCACTCTACAGGTACCATTTAAAGAAAAGGTCTACATTTTTGCAAATCTTTGTTTTCTCTCTTAAACACAACTGAAATTTCAGTGATGGACAAAATTCATGACTGAACTGATACAGTATTTGGCTTGAATAACAATGGTATTATTATTGTTTTTTGTTGTTCAAAGAAAGGAATGGCTGTTTGAACATTTCATCAAAACTATGTGTTGTGCTAATGTGAAAATCCAGTTATGTCATCTTACTGTTCTTCCATTCAAACACTTTAACACCAGTCAATATCAAATATTCTTGTATTTCATAGAGCTATCTTGTAAAATCAAAAAATGTTTCAAATCTCTCAAAATCTTCATCCTTAATGATAGCCAATAAATAATGTATTTTACATTTTGATAAATCTGAAACAATACAGTTTTTATTAAAGAGAAACATTGCATTTAATTTTAAGAAACAATTATTTAAAGCAGAGCAGTGGAAAAACAATCATACTTTAGTACTTATTAACTATTAAGATCAATTTATATTAGTATGCTAGGTAACCAAAAACAAAATCTATTGCCATCAAGTCAATTCCGTCCCATAGTGACCCTATAGAACAGAGTAGAACTGCCCCACAGGGTTCCCAAGGCTGTAATCTTTACAGAAGCAGACTGCCACATCTTTCTCCCATGGAGCAACGGGTGGGTTCAAACCGTCAACCTTTCAGTTAGCAGCTGAGCATTTAACCACTGCACCACCAGGGCTTCTTGGATGCCAGGTATTATTGGCTTTTTTACAAATTCCAATGAATGTATTTACAATAGTATTGTAAAAATTAACATATAGAAAATTATATTTAAAAACCTTTATTTTTTTTTAAAACTTTATTGTGAATAAATTTTATCTGCTGTCCACTACATATGAAGTAAACTCACTTCTTGGATACTGTACGACAGGTCAAATTAACCTTCTGTTTCTCCCTGGCTCTCCTCCAACTGTTACTGTTATTTCACTCTGCCTCCTCCTTATAACTTTGGAGTGAAAATTATTTACAGCTGTAGACATTCTCTAAATACTGAAAATAAGGGAGAAACTCAAGCTGATTCCCTTGCCTTGGCATTTTTTCTTTCCCAGTTTTGAAGAGTTTTTCTAGTATATTTCCATAATGAAAATATATTCATTTACTCTAGAAGAAGCTCTTATGGCTAAGGATATATTTCTGAGTGCATGCTGTTAATGATTTAATCCTTTTCTTCACTTTCTACCTTTTCTTTTAGATTCCACATTTCATAGTCGATGTCCCAAAAAGCAAAACTTGGTAACATTCACTTGCCTTTTTCTCGCTTACCAGAAATCCTTAACTCCTTTTCCCAGACTAATACTGGTTTGCTCTCTCTTTTTTTCTTAATTTTTCATCTTCTTTATAGTCTTTCTGTCAGAAATTTTATCTGTTAAACTATAGAGATCTCTGGGAATGTGGGCCAGCTTGCTCTCCCAGAGAAAACATTAAAGCTTTTCTTTTAATTAGTCTGTTTAGAGTGAGCAAGAAAAATCTGGCAAAATTCCAGCATTAACATTCCTCCTTTCCTTGAGTTAGAAGAATTATTTCCAGATCTCAATTTTCAAATAAACATAAACTTAATATTTTGATTACTTAAGCCATTTATTAAGAGATAGTATATCTCAAGGAATAATAAACAACTTGTTGAATAGTTCCGTTTTATTTTACAAAATTAAGAACTAAAAGTATCCACTTTCTTGGCAGTTTAGAAGATTTTGACCACGCCTGTAAAAGACAAAACAAAATGGAAAATTGGCCTTAGAGCTTATGGAGAGAGCCAAGCCAGACAGTTTGGGTCAAAAGTAAAACTTCTGCCCATTTTTTAAATATTAGAAGTTGTCCACAGCTGCAGATAATTTGTACTCTACAAGTTCTAAGAATATGGTGCTGAGTATGGTTTTGTCCTAATTATCTGGTTTGGCTGCCTATGCTGACCAGCTTTTTAGGATTATTTCCAACTTTCCATTTCACCTTGTACTGACAACAACAAAAAAAGATTTCACTAAAACAAATCCATTTGAATGAACAAATCCTCATTCAGTTGAATAGTACTGGATTGTGTGTGATGCTGGCGGGCTCTGACTTTGATAGCAGAGCCAAGGTGTTCAAACTTGGGGTCAAGAACTCTTGATTCTTTGGCTGATATCATTGGAGAAAAATCTGACTCTGCTCATTACATTTGATTCTGCACTTTGTAACATTCATCTCTAACCTTGGAAATTTGTGGTACTGACACAGTAAAGATCAAAGCTACTGCATGGTGAAACAGTATTTCTCAAATGTCATAAAACAGAAGAGAGACCTATTTACCTTAAGAGACTCTGGCCAGACACTTAAGAACTAAGCATCTTCAGAATTCTTACTCCTAAAAGATGTGCGTGTGTTTACATTTCAGAATCACAATTCACAATTCACATGTGCAGACATGTGAATCACCCTCTTTTCTTATGAACACACTCAACTTCTAGATGACCTCCACTTTGACCCCTACATCCATGGATGGCAGAAAGCTCTTGTTTTTGCCAATTCAAGGTAATTTAGTAACTGAGGTTGAAACTTTGGGTTCTCTTGATAAATATCCAAATGCATTCACAGCTACAGGTCTGTGTAGCTCCAAAGCCCATGCTCTTTCAACATCACCATCCTAGTTCTGCAGTGCCAGAGGCTTCAACACCATGTTTTACGAGTTTGCCCTATGTGACCCAACCATTAAAAAATGTATTGAAAATTCCCTCCCCACCTCCTTTTTTATAGGAGTAACCTAAATCCCTAGCCCTGGTGGTAGAGTTGTTAAGCACTCAGCTGCTAACCGAAAGGTCAGTGGTCCAAACCCACCAGCCTCTCTGGGATAGAGATGTGGAAGTCTGCTTTGGTAAAGAGTTACAGCTTTGGAAACCCTATGGGGCAGTTCTACTCTGTCCTATAGGCTTACTATGAGTCGGAATCGATTCAGTGGTAATGGGTTTGGGTTTTGTTTTGTTTTGTTTTTAACTCCTCACCCAACTGCATACAATACTCTTCACCAGAGGCCTCTGGGTGGTGCAAGCAGTTTGCAATCAGCTGCTAACCTAAAGGTAGGCAGCCGAAATCCACCCAGAGGCACAAAGGAAGAAAGTCCTGGTAATCTGCTTCCATAAAGATTATAGCCAAGAAAACCCTATGGAGCAGTTATACTCTGTCACACAAGGGGTCGCAATGAGTCAGAATCAACTTCACAGCAGTGGATTTATTTTTTTGTTTTGTTTTACTCTTCGGCAGAACCACAGCAATAGCCAACTAACTGGTTTCCTTATAGTGTTGTGTTTTTTTTTCTTTTTACATTTTTATTGAGGAAAAAAATGCATTAGAGAAAAGGGCATAACACACAGAATTTAAGGAATGATAGGAAGTGGTCTCATAACTATCCTTTACCATTGCAATAGAGTCAATTCTGACTCATGGCGATTTTACAGGACAGAGAGAAACTGCCCCATAGGGTTTCCAAAGCTGTAACCTTTATGGAAGCAGACTGCCACATCTTTCTTCCACAGAGTGGCTAGTGGGTTAGGAGTCGAGTGCTTTAACCACTGCACCACCAGGGCTCCTTCACATAACTGCAAACCAGACCAAAGAAGATAGTCAGACCCTAGAGACTCTCTGTGCCCCTCTGAAATCACAACCTTCTCCCTCCTCCCTGTAGGCAAACAGCATCCTAAGATTTAGACTAATCATGTCCTTGCCTTTCTCAAAACTTGTAAAACATTTAAGAAATCCCTTCTTATGTTACCTTCTTCTCCTTTATTCCAGATAGAATTATGCCTCTATAATAACTTCCATTGCATGTCGTGATGTGATAATGATTCATGTTGTTGTTGTGTGCCGTCGAGTCGATTCCGACTCATAATGACCCTGTAGGACAGAGCAGAACTTGCTCCATAGGGTTTCCAAGGAGCAGCTGGTGGATACGAACCGCCAACCTTTTAATTAGCAGCTGAGCTCTTAACCACTGCACCACCGGGGCTTCTTAAAACATACACTTGCATTCTTAAACAATTTATTTTCCAGTTTGCTCACTTTATATAAATAGAACCATATCACGTGTATTTTGTGTCTTCCTTCTTTTTTTTTTTTATATTTTATTGTACTTCAGGTGAAAGCTTACAGAGCAAATAGTTTCTCATGAAATAGTAGTACACATGTTGTTCTATGACATTGGTTAACAACCCCACAACATATTAAGCCTCTAAATTCTCAACCTTTTTTTTTTTTTTTGATGAAAATACAGATAGCCAAAGATACACCGTTTCAAAAATTTCTACATTCACAGTTCAGTGACATTGACTACGCTCTTCCAACTGTGCTGTTATTCTCACTTAAGATGAAGGCTTACAGAACTGTGTCTTCCTTCTTAGAAGCAACATTTTATTCATGTGATTGATCTGTGTTGTTGTATGATGGTACAGTTTATTTTTATTTCTGCACGAGATCCAATGGTATGAATATGCCAAAATGTAGTGATCCTTTTTCCTGTAAATGGACATTTGGGTTGTTTCCATTTTAGTTCTATGACAAACAAAATTGCTATGACTATTCTTATGCTTGTGTTCTATGGCACATATGCAAAAATTCTCCTAAATTCATAAGTATATGCATATCTCAAAATTATTAGATAATATCAAATTGTTTAAAAATAATGATACCAATTTATCCTCCACCAACTGTGTACAAATTCCCTACCATTCTTCTTTATCAACATTTGGTGTTGTCAAATTTTTAATTATTACAAATATGGTGGGATTTTAATAACAACACATTTATCACCATTTTCCTTTTTGGCTAGAGATTTTTGTGTCTTGTTTAAGAAATCCCACTCTGAGGCCATGAAGATATTTTAACTATTATCTACCAAATGCTTTATAGTTTTGCCTCTTATACATATGCCTATAATCCACCCACAAAAATTTTTAAGATGTGAGGCATAAGTCCAATTTCATTTTTTTCCCCATGTGAATAGTCTACTCACTCTGGTTTTTACACACACACACACATACACACATATCTACATACTGATCCAAAATAATTTAGTTTATAATGTAATCCTTACGAGGTTCTTTTGCTTAAAAACACTGAGTGACTCCCCATTACTTATTAAATAAAGTCCAACTTTGCATTTCATGTAAAGTTGATTACAGTGTCAGCTCTCATTATATTTTTTCAATTTCGTATATCTCAGCTATACTTAATTACTTATATTTCTCAAATATAGTGCATATTCTTTTCTCAGTCAATTTCTCCTTGGCTCAGCCTCTTCACTTTAAGCTTACACTTGGTGTGTGTTACCTTCTACTCGAGAATACACATAAAATTTATCCCCTTTGCTTATGAAAATCATATATACCCATCAAGTCCCTTCTGTTACCTTCCTCCCCTTTATTCCAGTTAGAACTGTGTCTCTATAATAACTTCTATTGCATGTTATGGTGGATAATGATCCTTATGCATATTTACCTCATTAACTTAAAAGCAACTGAGGGAATAACATCTCTTCATATGTTCATTGCATATTAATATAATAAATATTGACTAAATTAAGCCAGAAAGTCATTTATAAATAAAAGTGAATGAATCTATCAGTTGAACCTAACAGTACATATTATATGACATTTTACGTTAAGAAAAATAATTTGTTCATATATTTTACCTTCCATCGGACATAAACACCAAATCTCTCCTCACAGAACTTGTGCTTTTGATTTTATTAACTAAGTTGTTTCATTACCCATTTAATAGCTACATGGTAAATAAAGTATAAAAATTTGCAATGCTCTAAAGGAAAGTAACTGGTACCACAAAATAAACCAAAAAAACCAAACCCATTGCCATGGAGTCGACTCTGACTCATAGTGACCCTATAGGACAGAGCAGAACTGCCCCACAGGGTTTCCAAGGAGTGGCTGCTGGATTTGAACTGCTAACCTTTTGGTTAGCAGCCGAGCTCTTAACCACTGTGCCAACCGGGCTTTACCACAAAATAAGAGGGGATAAAAGACCAATGTGGCACTGAACTTTGTGAACATGGATAAAAAACAAAGAAGAGTATCATGACTGTATATGTTTGAGGGTAGGAAGGTTATCCTAAGTGACATTCACCAGCTGTCTGTCCTTCCTAACTGAAAAGGAGCACATGAATTTGGTGAGAACAAAAACAGAATTCTCTAGCTAAGCATGTGATTAAGCCCTAGAAAAAGCTATCATCAGGGGAGCAACTACCATCTCTATAATAATAAAACCCATCTGCCTTTGCTGGTTTACAAGCAGAGCTTAGAAGCAGGAAACTGGACCCTTTACCCTATTATGTAATGAGAAATCGACAACTTCATCTGTAAAGTTATTCTCCTCAGAATATAAATCCATTTAGACTCCCATTAGGGTGTAGATGTATAATATCAATGTGATTACCAGTTGTAGTAAATTAGTCTGGTAGGTTAAATTGCATATTGATGATTGACAAACCACAAAAGATTCAAACAATGCCAATTCCAAAAATAAATGCTTATTCAAGTATTGTCATTTTTATTTTGGTTTATTCCATAAATATATTCAACTATAATTGTGATGACCTGAAATGCCAAATTTAATTCTTGATTCAACATACTAAAGATAAATTGATAATAATTCTAAAAGTAGCTGTATACATTTTACCAAAAATGATTTATCTTTTACTAAAATATTTTATTTTGTGGAAGAATAAACTTTAATATATCTAACATTAATATTGATAATTTTTGTTTAAAATTTTAAATAACTGTAAACAACTATTTTTGTTACGCTAAACCCATTGCCATCAAATCAATTCTGACTCATAGTAACCCTATAGGACAGAGTAGAACTGCCCGATTGGGTTTCTACTTTACGGAGGCAGACTGACAAATCTTTCGTCTATGGAGAGGCTGGTGGGTTTGAACGCAGACCTTTCAGTTAGCAGCTGAGTGCTTAACCATTGCACCTCCAGAGCTCTGTAAAGCATATAAAATTATTAGAATGAGATTTTCAGAGCATTACTATGAACTTTTGATATTTCCATGAATTTTAATAAATATAAATTTTTATGAGGTTCTTAATCTCATACCTGCAAATACTTTGGTCATTAATACCTGAGTATACTAAGATAAAATGAGTTGCCTAGCTTCAACAGATTAACAGCAAAAACAGAAACAGGATGCAGAATTTTCAGAACAATGAATTTCACCCAGTTATGACAGATAAGGAGCCTTGACGGTGCAGTGGTTAAAAGCTTAGCTGCGAACCAAAAGGTCAGCATTTCGAACGCACCAGCTGTTCCTTGGAAACCCTATGGGGTCGTTCTAAACTCTGTCCTATAAGGTCACTGAGTGGGAATCAACTCGACAGCAACAGGTTTGGTTTTGGCTAGTTATAACAGATAAGACTGCCTTGAAAATTATTTCAAGGAGCATACCATTTCTGCTTCTATAACCTTTATCTAACATAATTTTAACACTATATTTTTTGGTGTTCATATTCTCATCCATGCAATAGGAAAAAAAAAAAAAAGCCTACACAACCAGCATTATGTACGGTAATGAAATAATGTGGTTACTAGATTTTACAAAAGAATAAATTATAAAAATTCAAAATATTATCATTAACCTAAATGACTTCAGCTTTTATTTCTAAATTCCTATTTTTGCTAAATAGGAGCTATTATTTCTTGTCTAACCATACGACAGAACATGTCAGTTTCAATTGAGGCCCTTCTGACACACCAACACAGACTCATAACCTTTTGATTTTCTTGGATACATATTTCTCAGCTGGTAAAACAAAGCATGAAAAATAAAAGATTTTAAAAAAAGGAGGCCTCAGACTCACAAATTACTCTGACTCAGAACAGTATTTGGAAATGCATGTGCTATATGATCTACTGCCAGTTTCATCAGATTAGAAACACATCAGCTTTACAAAGAACTAAATGAATGCCTTTCTGTGCATTTTCACGGACCAGATATCAAGAATAGTTAAGCATAGGAGGCGGGGCCAAGATGGCGGAGTAGTCAGACGCTTCTGGTGGACCCTCTTACAACAAAGACCCAAAAAAACAAGTGATTCAATTATATATGGCAATCTGGGAACCCTGAACATCAAAGGCAGAGTTGAGGAACTGGACTGAGTGGTAGAAGGAGGGAGAGACAGTTCGGAAGCAAGGAGGAGTTGCCAGATCCGACACGGCAAGAGCCTGAACCCTTCAGGCCTGAGCAGCTTGTGGGTGAGCAGTGAGGCAGGCAAGTGGCAGTGCCTGGGAGGCACGTTTTCTGCACCAAGAGAGACCCAGTGCCAGAGAGTCTACACAGCCACCCAGAACCAGTGAGAAGTAGCCCTCATCGGGGAAAGACAAATAATTGCGTTCGGCCTACTGAGCAGATCAAAAACACCCCCCTCAGGGAAAAACCTCTCTCCCATTTACCACCCCGCTCCCTGCTCTGCACTGGGTCCTGGACCGGCTTCAGCAGTTGCCAAGTCCCCTTGGCCAGAAGTAGGATCCATCACATACCCGGAGCCACTCTCCCTGCGTTGGAGAGTGAACAAATTAACAAACAGGGAAAAATAAACTGCCGGATCCCCTAAGCCAGGAATCCAGGGTAGGCACAGCTCCTTTGCCTAGGCACAGGCATAAGGGATCCACGGACTTTGAGTGCCTTTCCACCTGCATAGACTTGTGTGGGCCCATCTCAACAGCATAGGTCCTCATTACTACAGTACAACAGGGTATATACTGGAAGTCTAACTTCAACTGTTTCAGCTGTGAAGCGGCAGGTTCTTGACATTTGACACTGCTCTGCCCATTAAGCAGGGTCTTCACCTACCCACATTAGGTGCCTGAAGACTGGTGGCTCCACCCACGTCACCTAGCCACTTGCAATAGGGTCCCATGAATAAGAGGTGCCCCCCAGTCCTTACAGCCAACAACATTAGGTGCTCATAGTCCAGCTGCAAAACCCACTCACATATGCGCTCTAGGGGACAGGGACACGCCTTCCTCCTGGACCCACAGGGGTGGCAGTCAGCCCCCTGCCTTGCTCAGAGTGTGTCCCTCTCTTGCACCCAGATGTCTGTGCCTACACCAATAACCCATGCCTGTCTAGGACTGTAAGTGAGAGCCTACACCACACACTTCATGGCTATCTACCTAGGCACCTGAGCTGAATCCATACAAGAGGAGTGGGCAGACTCCTGAGCTCACATACCTAGTAACAGATCTAACCACCAGATGACAGGACGTTGGAGCTTCAAAGGTGCCAATAATCAAACTAGCTCACACAAGCAGACTATCTGGGCATATGAAAACAAAACAAGAAGCTAGGACACAGTAAGCAAACATAAAATAAATGTAATAACATATTGATGGCTTGGAGACAACAGTCAATATCAAATCACATAAAGAAACAATCAATGATGGCTTCGGCAAGGTCCCAAAGTAAAGAATCTAGAAATTTTCCGGAAGAGGAAAATTTCTTGGAATTACCAGAGACAGAATACTAAAGATTAATACACAGAACTCTTCAAGAAATTAGGAAGGAAATTAAACAAAACGCAGAACATGCAATAGAGAAAATTAAAAAGATTAGAGAAGAGCATAATGACAACTTTAACAGGCTGCAGGAATCCATAGAGAGACAGCAATCAGAAATCCAGGAGATTAACAAAAATTTTCAGAATTAGACAACTCAATAGAAAGTCACAGGAGCAGAACTGAGGCAATGGAAGTCAGAATTAGTGAGATTGAAGACAAAGCACTTGACACCAACTTATTTAAAGAAAAATCAGATAAAAGTGTTTTAAAAAATGAAGAAACCCTAAGAATTATGCGGGACTGTATCAAAAGGAATAACCTACAAGTGATTGGAGTACCAGAACGGGGGAGATAACAGAAAATACAGAGAGAATCCTTTAAGATTTGTTGGCAGAAAACTTCCCTGATACTGTGAAAAATGACAAGGTATCTATCCAAGATGCTCATCGAACCCCACATAAGTAGATCCCAAAAGAAAGTCACCAAGACATATTATAATCAAACTTGCCAAAACCAAAGATAAAGAGAGAATTTTAAGAGCAGCAAGGGATAAACAAAAACTCATCTACAAAGGAAAGTCAATAAGAATAAGCTCAGACTACTCAGCAGAAACCATGCAGGCAAGAAGATGATGGATGACATACAGAAAGCCTTAGTGGAAAAAAACTGCCAGCCAAGAATTACATATCCAGCAAAACTGTCTCTCAAATATGATGGTGAAATTAGGGCATTTCCAGATAAACAGAAGTTAGGGAATTTGCAAAAACCAAACCAAAATTACAAGAAATACTAAAGGGAGTCCTCCGGTTAGAAAATCAGTAACATCAGATAACAACCCAAGACCAGAACACAGGACAGATCAACCAGATATCAACCCAGATAGGGAAGTCACAAAAGCAAATCAAATCTAAAACATTGATAATAGGGAAACAGATGTCAATATGTAAAGGATGACAACATTAAAACAAAAAAGAGGGACTTAAAAAATGTAGGCATAGATTTTTCATATGGAGAGGAAGTCAAGGCAATATAAAGAAATAAAAGACTGGTATGAACTTAGAAAAATGGGGGTAAATATTAAGGTAACCACAAAGGAAACTAACAATCCTACAAGTCAAAATAAAAAACTAGAAAAACATAAAGACTCAGCAAACACAAAATCAACAACAATGAAAGACATGAAAAGAAAAAACATACAGAAAAAACGACTCAGCACAGAAAATTAAGTGGAACAAAGAAACTGTGAACAACACAAAAAAAGACATCAAAATGACAGCACTAAACTCATATCTATCAATAATTATGCTGAATGTAAATGGACTAAATGCACCAATAAGGAGACAGAGAGTGGCAGATTGGATTAAAAAACATGATCTGTCTATATGCTGCCTACAAGAGACACACCTCAGACTTAAAAGACACCAACAAAAGCTCAAAGGATGGAAAAAATATATCAAGCAAACAACAATCAAAAAACAGCAGGAGTGGCAATATTACTCTCTGACAAAATAGACTTTAAAGTAAAATCCACCACAAAGGATGAGGAAGGACACTATATAATAATTAAAGGGTCAATACACCAGGAGGACATAACTATAATAACTATTTATGCACCCAACGACAGGGCACCAAAATACATAAAACAAACTCTAACAGCACTGAAAAGAGAGATAGACAGCGCCACAACAGTAGTAGGAGACTTCAACACACCACTTTCAGTGAAGGACATAACATCCAGAAAGATACTCAAAAAAGACACAGAAGAGCTACATGCTACAATCAACCAACTTGATCTCACAGACATATACCGAACACTCCACTCAACAGCAGCCAAGTATACTTTCTTCTCCAATACAAATGGAACATTCTCCAAAATAAACCACATATTAGGCCATAAAGCAAGCCTTGACAAAATCCAAAGCATCAAAATATTACAAAGCATCTTTTCTGACCATAAAGCCATAAAAGTAGAAATCACCAACAGAAAAAGCAAGGAAAAAAAATCAAACATGTGGAAACTGAACAACAACTTGCTCCAAAACTACTGGGTTATAGAAGAAATTAAGGATGGAATAAAGAAATTCATAGACTCAAACAGTGATGAAAACACCTCCTACCAGAACCTTTGGGACACAGCAAAAGCAGTGCTCAGAGGTCAGTTTATAGCAATAAACGCACACATTCAAAAAGAAGAAAGGACCATAATCTAAATATTAACCCTACACCTGGAACAAGTAGAAAGAGAGCAACAAAGAAGCCCCAAGGTGCCAGAAGAAAGGAAATAATAAGAATTAGAGCATAATTAAATGAAATAGAGAATAGAAAAACAATTGAAAGAGTTAACAAGACCAAAAGCTGGTTCTTGGAAAAGATCAACAAAATTGATAAACCATTGGCCAAACTGAGAAAAGAAAAACAGGAGAGGAAGCAGATAACCATTTAAGAAATGAGATGGGTGATATCACAAACTCAACTGAAATTAAAAGAATCATAACAGTTTACTATGAAAAACTGTACTCTAACAAATTTGAAAACCTAGAAGAAATGGACAAATTTATAGAAACTCACTACCTACCTAACCTAACACAAACAGAGGTAGAACAACTAAATAAACCCATAACAAAAGAAGAGATTGAAAAGGTAATTAAAAAACTCCCAACAACAACAACAAAAAGCCCTGGCCCGGATGGCTTCGCTGGAGAATTCCAGCAAACTTTCAGAGAAGAGTTAACACCACTACTACTAAAGGTATTTCAGAGCACAGAAAAGGATGGAATACTCCCAACTCATTCTATGAAGCCAGCATAACCCTGATACCAAAACCAGGTAAAGACACCACAAATAAAGAAAATTACAGACCAATATCGCTCATGAACATTGATGCAAAAATCCTCAGCAAAATTTTAGCCAATAGAATTCAGCAACTTATCAAAAAAATAATTCACCATGATCAACTGGGATTTATATCAGGTATTCAGGGATGGTTCAACATTAGAAAAACATTCAGTGTAATCCATCACATAAATAAAACAAAAGACAAGAACCACATGATCTTACCAATTGATGCAGAAAAGGTATTTGACAAAGTTCAACACCCATTCTGATAAAAACTCTCAACAAAATAGGAATAGAAGGGAAATTCCTCACTATAATTAAAGGCATTTATACAAAGCCAACAGACAACACTGTCCTAAATGGAGAGACTTTGAAAGTATTCCCCTTGAGAATGGGAACCAGACTAGGATGCCGTTTATCACCACTCTTATTCAACACTGGGCTGGAGGTCCTAGCCAGAGCAATTAGGCTAGAAAAAGAAAGAAAGGGCATCCAAACTGGTAGGGAAGAAGTCAAAGTATCTCTATTTGCAGATGATATGATCTTATACACAGAAAACCCCAAAGAATCCACAAGAAAACTACTATAACTAATAAAGATTTCAGCAAAGTTTCAGGATGCCAAAAATCAGTTGGATTCCTGTACACCAACAAAGAGAACCTCAAAGAGGAAATCACCAAATCAATACCATTTACAATAGCCCCCAAGAAGATAAAATCTAGAAATAAATCTAACTAGAGACATAAAAGATCTATACAATGAAAACTACAAGACACTACTGCAAGAAACCAAAAGAAACCTGCATAAGTGGAAAAACATAACTTGCTCATGGATAGGAAGACTCAACATTGTGAAAATGTCAATTCTACCCAAAGCGATCTACAGATACAATGCAATCCCGATCCAAATTCCACCAGCATTTTTTTAATGAGATGGAGAAACAAATCACCAACTTCATATGGAAAGGGAAGATGCCCCGAAAAAGTAAAGCATTACTCCAGAAAAAGAACAAAGTGGGAGGCCTCATACTACCTGATTTTAGAATCTATTATACTGCCACAGTAGTCAAAACAGCCTGGTACTGGTACAACAACAGATACATAGACCAATGGAACAGAATTGAGAATGTGGACATAAATCCATCCACCTATGAGTAGCTGATATTTGACAAAGGCCCAAGGTCTGTTAATTGGGGAAAAGACAGTCTCTTTAACAAATGGTGCTGGCATAACTGGATATCCATCTGCAAAAAACTGAAACAAGACACATACTTCACACCATGCACAAAAACTAACTCAAAATGCATCAAAGACTTAAATATAAAATTGAGAATGATAAAAATCATGGAAAAAAAAATAGGCATAATGCTAGGAGCCCTAATACATGGCACAAACATAATACGAACCGTAAGGAACAACACAAAGGCACCAGAACAGAGACTAGATTAATGGGAGCTCCTAAAAATCAAACACTTATGCTCATCAAAAGACTTCACCAAAAGAGTAAAAAGACAACCTACAGACTGGGAAAAAAAATTTGGCTACGATAAATCCAATCAGCATCTAATCTCTAAAATCTACAAGATAGTGCAAAACATCAACAACAAAACGACAAATAACCCAATTAAAAAATGGGCAAAGGATATGAACAGGCACTCGCCAAAGAACATATTCAGGCAGCTAACAGACACATGAAGAAATGCTCACGATCATTAGCCATTAGAGAAATGCCGATCAGGACTACAATGAGATACCATTTCAACCCAACAAGGTTAGCATTAATCCAAAAAACACAAAATAATAAGTGCTGGAGGGGTTGTGGAGAGACTGGAACACTTATACACTGTTGGTGGGAATGTAAAATGGTACAACCACTTTGGAAATCGATTTGGCGCTTCCTTAAAAAGCTAGAAACAGAAGTACCATATGATCCAGCAATCCCACTCCTTAGAATATATCCTAGAGAAATAAGAGCCGTCACATGAATCAGTATATGCATGCCCAGGTTCGTTGCAGCACTATTCACAACAGCAAAAAGATGGAAACAACCTAGGTGCTCATCGACAGACGAATGGATAAACAAATTATGGTATATCCACACAATGGAATACTACACAACAATAAAGAACAATGAATCCATGAAACATCTTATAACATGCAGGAAGCTGGAGGTCATTATGCTGAGTGAATTTAGTTAATCACAAAAGGACAAATATTGTATACAATCACTATTATAAGAACTCAAGAAAAGGTTTAAACACAGAAGAAAACATTCTTTGATGGTTATGAGGGTAGGGAGGGAGGGTGATGGTTATTTACTAACTAGATGGTAGCTAAGAATTATCTTCAGTGAAGGGAAGGACAACACACACTACAGGGGAAGTCACCACAACTGGACTAAACCAAAGCTAACAAGTTTCCTGAATACAATCAAACACTTTGAGGAACACAGTAGCAGGGGCAGGGGTCTGGGGACCATGCTTTCAGGGGACAACTAGGTCAACTGGCATAACAAAGCTTATTAAGAAAATGTTCTGCATCCTACTCTGGTGAGTGGCGTATAGGGTCTTAAAAGCTTGCAAGCATCCATCTAAGACGCATCAATTGGTCCCAACCACCTGGAGTAAAGGAGAATGAAGAACACCAAAGACACAAGGAAAGTATTAGACACAAGAGACAGAAAAGGCCACATAAACCAGAGACTTCATCAGCCTGAGACCAGAAGAACTAGATCGTGCCCAGCTACCACCAATGACCGCCCTGACAAGGAACACAAAAGAGAGTCCCAGATGGAGTAGGAGAAAGGTAGGGTGCAGAACTCAAATTCTAGTTAGAAGACCAGACTAAATGGTCTGAGACTGGAGGAACCCCGGAAAGCATGGCCCCTGGATTCTCTATCAGCCCAGAACTAAAAGAATTTCCGAGGCCAACTCTTGAGACAGGGATTGGACGGGACTGTGAGACATAAAGTGATACTGATGAGGAGTGTGCCTCTTAGCTCAAGTAGATATAAGAGACTAAACGGGCAGCTTCTGTCCAGGGGTGAGATTGGAAGGCAGAAAGGATTAGTAGCTGGTTGAACAGACATGGGTAATCAGGGGTAGAAAGGAGGGATGTGCTGTCACAGTATAGGGAAAGCAATTAGGGTCACATAACAATGTATGTATAAATTTTTGTAGGGGAAAACGTAAAGAAAGAAAAAAAAAGAATAGTTAAGCATAGTCTCAACCCATTGTCAACAAAGAGTCCTCATCTACACTTGATATCAATAAGAATTTCAACCTACTAAGGCCACACGTAGCCCTGGTGGCACAATGGTTAAGAGCTCAGCTGTTAACCAAAATGTCAGCAGTTCGAATCCATCAGCTGCTCCTTCGAAACCCTATGGGGCAGTTCTACACTGTCCTATAGGGTCGCTATGAGTCGGAATTGACTTGATGGCAGTGGGTTTGGTTTTATTTAAGGCCACATATTCAAGAATACGTGCACAGATTAGCTAAACCTGTAAGACTTTGTTCTTACATAATTATACTGTCCACGTCACTTGGTGAGAGGCGGAATCTGTTAGTTTCCCCAATTTTAGTAATGTAGCCCTTGTGGTACTTTTTTTATACTTCAGTTTCTTTGTCAGCTGATGTCCACAGAGCCAGAAGTAGCTTAATTCAGATTCCAACATAATTTTGCTCCTCTGTTTTCTGAGTTATTTAAGTCCCCATTACTATTTTTTGCATTATTTTAAGAAAAGAGAAAGATAAATGTATTTTAATGTTTAAAAATAAACTTACACAGTTTGAAAACAGGAATCAAAATAACTGGCTCCTCAAACTGCTGCCTAAATGTATTTATGGATAATTCTCTCTCTGATAATTTTTTTTTTTAATTTTAACACATAATTAATCTTCAATCTTTTTGCTAACCTGCTGAAACTGCTATGTTAAGAAATATAATCTTCCATATAATGGTTAGAACATATTAGAAAGGGTAAAAAGCTGTAACAGGAAAATATTAACAAAAGGAGAAGTTACACAATATCTGACAAATGGACCTTAAAGCACAAAGCAACAAGGATATTTAAAACAAAATGATAAAATCACCGAAAAGGTATAAGAATTCTAAATATGTGGAGAACAAATGATGATTAAGATATATAAAACAAAAACAGATAGAAATGAAAGGAAATTTTGACAAATCCAGTGTGTGAGATATAAACGTATCTCAATTATTGATAATCCATAGATTAGACAGTATTATATTCTGTAGACAGAATACACTGACCTATATAGACTGCTTTATATAAAAATTTTTAAAAATCATTTTTATCTTAGTAACCATTCTCTTTAAGCTCTCCTCAGATTATCCAATTTGGACCAGCTAACACTTGACTAATAACGATAATGTAACTGCAAAATTAATTGCAATTCAGAGAAAAAAGAAAGCAAGGATGCCTTAATGGGAGATAATGTAATTCAAAAACAATTTTTGGAGTGTAGTGCACAAAATCAACATTAAACTTTCAAAAATTATACAGATCATGTAAAAATATTCTACTTTGAAGGAGGAACCAAATATAGCACTAATTTACTTTTGTTTGTTAAGAAGAGAATTTAGTTACAATATAGACTCAGGGCTGAGAATAAATAAACAGCTTAATTTAGGGGCTAATATTTGTAGATCTGAGGTATAAAACCAAACATTCCAACGTGGAATTTCAGAAGTAAAAGGTTTCCCGTAAAGGTAAAAATTACAAGATTGTTTTTATTCTTAAGATCAAAGAAGACACTGGGCTATTACTAGTGCAGAAGTCATAAAACCGCTGTTAACCGGGAATTCTATGACTAGGGATTTCACCATTCCTTTGCAAAATCCCAGTATGGTTTTTATTATGAAAGATGCATATCACATTGGGTAACAAGCTGTGTAAGATTCCTTTTTGAGAAAAAGTTAATAAATCTCCCAACAGCCCTTTGAAATTTATTTTTGGCTGAAAAGGATTCTCAGCTGAAAATATGCAAAATATTTTTTAGTGATTTAGTGATGAGTTGTATTCAGTAATAAAGTAAGGGTATGTCTTCAGGCCCAGAAATTATGTAAAGCAGGATCTTTTAAAAGAAGTTCTTAATGTGGTAGTAATATATTGAGAGACTGGTTCCACACATCTGGAGTCCATTTTTAAGGATTAGAACAAGATGTCATACATTTCATATATTTTTAAAATTTGCTATGAATTAGTAATATTAAAGGTCTACTCTGATCTGTGGTTAGATAATTCCCATGACAACATACTTAATATGACTGAGTGTGTTATATAAACATGGAGGAAATGACCTGGCATCTTAAGGAAGCCCAATAAATAGCGCCCTTTACCCTCACGAGTTCTGAAAATGATACATAAGGCTAGGAGTAAGGCACTTGGAGGATGTCATCTTTATTCTTCCTAAAAGTAAACTGTAGGAGGTTGCATACAGTGAGGGATGAAACAAGCTCCTTAACTGACCTACAGTCACAGAAGAAGCTAGTTCTCCACAGGCTTCCCCTACAAGAGTTGGGAATTCAGCCCTAAGCTCAGGACAAGGTTAAAGCAGCACAAAGTGTGTTACATCACTTCTGCTGCATTCTATTCATTACAAGTTATTAAATCAGCCCTGATTGAGGGCAGGGGACACAGACCCCCAACTCTCAATAAGAGGGGTATCAAAGGCTTTTCAGACATGTTTTAAAATTGTCACATTCCAATAGTTGTCAGTGTTAAGTTTGTCCTCATAAAGCTGTGAGATCAGTCAGAAGAATACATTAACTCCAAGAAAGTCTGTTACCCAGGCTGAAAATCACTTCTTTTCTGTTTCCTACCCACATTATGTTCAGCTAAGAAGTTCAGCAGAGCTTATCAGAAGATCCTCAGTGAGATTAAATGACAACAATTAGATATTCCAATAATAAGTTGCATAAAGATACACAAATAATAAAATTTAATCAATATAGAAACATCTTAAGTATTGAATATAGTTTCTCATTCATGAAATTCCCAGGGAGAAATTAAGTGCAAATACTAAAAGTGTTCAAATCCAAAGACTTCAACATCCAAAGGAATTAATATTCAAAATAGAAATGTCTTTTAAGTTAAAAGTTCAAAGGAATTAAGATCAAAGAAGACATTGGGGTATTACTAAAGTTCCTTCAGGGCCTCCAGAATTGTGTTAATCCAATCCCAGGTCTTCCATAAACCTCTGCAAAGATCTCACAAGTTCTAGTATTTGAAAGGACTCACAAGACTCCACATAGCCTACTCACACAAGGTTTTTATTTAAATACAAAGTGTTTGATACAGTAGGATGGAGCACAGTGAGCATTGGGGGTACTTATTTGCACCATGATGTGCTCACTGAAATGGAACCACCAAGGTCTGTGCTCTGAATCCTGGCTTCCAGAGAGTTCACGGCAGTAGCGCCTCTGATCACAGAGTCAAGGCAGTTTGTCTAACCTATTTGTTGGCTGAAAATCATCAGTAGCCAAACTGGCCCGAGGGGTCAGAATTTAAGCAGAACATCGTAAACCCCGTTACCCTTATCTTGGCCAGGAGTCAAAGCTACACAGACATCCAGTCATTTAGACCACAATCCTACGTAGCTTCTCTTTTAAAGAGTTCAAAGGTTATCACAACACTGTATCTATACTCAGCAAATTTAGAAAACTGTGCAATCTGCAGCCCTTACAGCAGTTATCCAGGCAAAAGTTTGTTCTTACTACCCAGCCCTCAGTGATGTCAAAGATCACAGCAGAAGCTCAATGGCATTGCTGTGAGGAGGGTAGCTGGAGAAAAATACTGGTTTCAGCTCTACCAGGACGCATCAATCTGTACTAGGGATCCATTACCTATTAATTTAAACTTATAATAGAGAAATTAGCCATCAAGCGGTTAATTTGCACACTTTTATCTTCTATCTGGACATAATCCACTTCTGTCAGAGTGACATGAAATTTAACAGTCTCACCATTTACCGGTGTTTGCTGACAGTTTCTGAGCCTCACTCTGCCTCATCCCCTTCTACACACAGCTGGGCATGCTGGTGAAAACCCCTGGTACTCCCTTCTTTGGGGTCAGCGGGAACTTCAAACCACATTCAGGAACTCTCTGCCCCGTAACCACAATAAAAAAAAAAAACCACGAAGTCTCATTTCACTACCCCCTCAAACCATTTTTGGACCTGCTTGGGAGCCACCCTGCTCTGCCCAGAAAGCTCCACTAACTGAATAGTAAGCCTTTCCATAACCTCTCAGCAGGTGTGATGTCAACAGTCTTAACATCTGAACCAATTTTGGGGATGGGCCCACCCTGTTTCTTCAGGATGGCCAAACATGAAACATACCTGCCTTACTGCAAAGTTGAGAAATTCACAACGTTGGCAAGCCTAGGCCTGTGTCTAGTTTGTAGCACATTTCTCTCCCATTCAGCATATTCTAAATAGTTTAGTGCCATTTCCCCCTGGAGCCCATGCTTCTGTTACCCTGGGGCTGCATTTCAAAGTGGTCTCCATTTAGTGACAGAGCCATCATGTTCTCTGGGGAGGAAGTATTTTAATTCTTCCACAATGCCTGTCCTTACTGCTGCTTTCTGTGGAATCTCTTAGGCCTGGAATCTGTTTTATGGGGAGTTTTTCCCCTACAGCCACATGAGATACTTGGAGAACTCTCAGCTGATTGTGAATCCAAAGCTGTTCCTGCTACTGACACTCATTCCCCGTGAGCATAGCTCTGCCCTGGGCTCCTCACAACTGTTTCTTCTTTCAGCTTTGCAGGTGTCCAGTCCTTACCAAAAAAAAATCCACAATTGTCCCATCGATTCTGACTCACAGCAACCCTACAGGACAGAGTAGGGCTGCCCCATAGAATTTCCAAGGCTGTAAATGTTACAGAAGCAGACTGCCACATCTTTCTCCCTTGGAGAGGCTGGTGGGTTTGAACTGCCTATCTTTCAGTTACTAGCAGGGCACTTTAACCACTGTACCACCAGAGCTCCCTCCTTAGGCACTAGTTTCTGCTACGTCTTTTTCTAAGACTGAGATATGTACCCTGGCTCACTTTCCTCTACTGTCCCCCTATTCCTGACATTTTAATTTGTCTTAAATGGATCCTGTTCTTCTTTACCATAACAGAGGCTGATGCTCTTAGGTGGGTTTGAGCATCTTCTTTCATTTTTCTTTCCCATTTATTTCTAACCTAGACATTTTTTTCCCAAATATAATCTTTACCTTGTCTTATGGCATCTCCCATAATGAGGGATATGGAATATTAAGCTCTATGTCTGCTGGAAAACAGCCTTTGTTCAAGCAAAGATTTCCAACTTCATCTCTCAGAATTAGATAAACACATCCAGGAAGTACCTCCCATCAGTCCGACACCTGATCGAGAATTGGGTGTGCTATGCCACTGCGAGCAGGTTTATGGAATGGTAGGCCAGACGCGAAGGGGAAGGAGGATCAGGGGCATGAGAGTGACCAGGGTTACTTCACTTACCATTTGGAGAGGTACACATGCCATGGGACCACAGGGAGCACAGCCGGTGGGCCTGGGGCAATTCCAACGGGAGAGCCATTGAGAGCAAGCAAGGAACTGTGGGCAGCTGCATTTATGGGGGTGTTCGGGTGGAGTAAGCAGTTAGCTGTGCTGGTGGGGTTGACAAGTTAAAATTTTAAATTAGCACCTATTGTTTTTGGGTGCCGTGAAGATGGCATGTGCCTACCCGTTGCAGTCAGGTTGATTCCGACTTACAGTGGCCCTATGTAACCTAGTCGGACTGCCCCAAAGGGTTTTTTAAGCTATAATTTTTACAGGAGCAGATTGCCAGGTCTTTCTCCTGCGGAGCCACTGGTGGTTTCGAACTGCCCAGCCCCTTAACTAGTGTGCCACCAGTGCTCCTTCGCATGTTACTGTTGTTAAGTGCTCTCGAGTTGGTTCCAACTCATAGCGACCCTATATACGAGAAAACGAAATACTGCCCAGTCCTGTGCCATCCTCACAAGCGTTGTTATTCTTAAACCCATTCTTACAGCCATTTTCGCGCCTATTGGGGAGAAAACGGCACAAGACTATCTCCCGAGACTGTCTGCGACCTGAGACTTGCCTACGACGCGAGTCTGCCTACCACGCGAGATTATAACAGCAGACCACAAAGTGCGGAAGTGTGTGTGAGTTCCCAGAGGAGTGTGTAGTAGGAACACGTAGGAAAGGAGACGGGAGTATCCAAGGGGATTAGCACAGGGAACCAAAAACCAAACCAAAGTAACTTCCGCGGAGTCAATTCTAACTAATAGTAACCCCACAGGGTTTCCAAGGCAGTAAACCTTTACGGAAACAGACTGCTGCAGACTGCCACGTCTTTCTCCCACGGAGCAGCTGATGAGTTGGAACTGCCCACCTTTTCATTGGCAGCTGAGCTGTTTAACCACTGTGCCACCAGAGCTTCTCCAGCACAGGGGACCAAAAGGTGTTTATTTTAATGTGCCAGAGGGAGCCTCAAATTAGTGCAAGGGCCTGTTGCAGGGTTTAAGTCCAAAGGTTTGCGCCCAAAATGTTGGCACATCAAGGAAAGCAGTTTAAGCCCTTGGGCTCAGATCTGGCTTCCTTTAAAAGTCAACCTTTCTGAGCGTCCCATTAGACCCCGAATTTCTTGAAGCTGTGAGGGCATAGCCAGTGCATACAGCTCCACCATTGATGCCTATGGCATCTTCAATCCCTCCCAGTATTTTTTTAGAATTTACGATTGCCCATGGAGGTCATTTAATATCCATGTTCTCTATTGGAATAGCTTTCCTAATCATCAAGGCATATTTCCCAAATTGCCCTCACTATGCAGTCCCTAAGGAGCCTTGGTGGTGCAAGGGTTAAGCGCTAGGCTGCTGACCGAAAGTTTGGCGGTTCAAACCCACCCGGTGGATCATCAGGAGAAAGACCTGGCAGTCTACTCTCTTAAAGATTACAGCCTACAAAACCCTATGGGGCAGTTCTACTCTGTCACATGGGGTCATCATGAGTGGAAAACAGATTTGATGGCACAAAACAACATGCAGCCCCTAGTTTCTCCTTTAAGAGGCCACTCACTAATTTCTTGGATATTGGTTCCTCTGGGAGGAGTCCTTTCAGACTCCTCTTTTATTCCTTCCTTCAGTCCTTCTGTTAGGTTTTTTAAAACCCCTGTCGCATTTCTGATCAATTTACAATTAAGACATCTTTTCTGAAACTCTCTTTATAAGCATTTAGATTTTGTAGCATCCTCTTTTCACTTTTATATATTCTCTGCTGGCCTTTGGGAACAAGGATGGCATGATTTTGTCTTGCTTACTTTGGACACATTATCAGGAGGGACCAATATCAGGAGAAGGACTTCAAGTTTGTTAGAGAGTCAGCAAAAAAGAGGAAAAAAACCCTGAATGAGATGGATTGACGCAGTGGCTGCAACAATGGACTCAAACATACCTACTCTTGTGAGGATGGAGCAGGATTGGGCAACATTACATTGTGTCATACATGGAGTTGCTATGAGTCAGAGCCAACTGGATGGCACTTAACTTCACCACCACACTGGTCTTTAAAATCTCATTTTCTCCTTTGTAAATTCAGAAGTGTCTGAAAAAATTCAAACTTTCTCCTAAAGAAAGTTCTCTCTTTTTCTTTCCTGTTTAATAAGCCTACTTCTTTTATTTTGTCTTGCTTGTTCCACTGCTGTTCTGAGAATAAGTCTAACACGTTTCCATGCCACTCCATTCCTGCTTAATTTATTTCCTAGGGACAGATGTTCCATGTTTTCAGACAACTGTCCTCCCTGCTTAAGCTGGTTCCTAGACACAGGTGTTGCTTGTTTTCAAGCCATTCTACTTCCTGCTTAATGTATTTCCTAGAACTAGGGTGTTCCTAGCCCAAATCTTATTTTTTTTTTTTTTTTATTGTTGTAGTTAAATGAAGTTTACATTTCAAGTTAGTCTCCCATACAAAATTTTATACATAGATTGTTACGTGACCCCAATTGCTCACCCCATTCTACGACAGCACACTCCTCCTTTCCACCCCTGATTCCCCATGACCATTCAACCAGCTCCTAAACCTCTCTGCCTTCCCATCTCACCTCTGGACAGAAGCTGCCCCTTTGGTCTCCTGTATCTGCTTGACTAAGAGAAATACTCTTCACGAGTATCACTTTATGTCCCACTAGCCCAAATCTTTTGAAGTTGTTTTCTTGCTCTTTGGAGCTTCAATAACATCATTATATTTTTCTCTACCTCAATCCAACAAGATGATAGAAGTCTTTATAAGGACTCTGCCTTTCTTTTGACTAATTCAGAAAATATGTGGCCCTTCTACATGGTCTCGTGATTAGAGTTAATACACCCAAATTTGCACAAGACCGGGCAGTGTTACGTTGTGTTATACCTGGGGTTGCTATAACTGGATGGTACCTAACAACACCACCACGCTAGTCTTTAAAATCTCATTTCTCCTTATAAATTGAAAAGTATCTGAAAAAAAAGGGAAGTTTCTCCTAAAGAAATTTCTCTCTCTTCCTGTTTCATAAGCCTGCTTCCTTTATTTTGTTTTGCTTGTTCCACTGCCCCTGTTCTGAAAATAAGTCTAACACATGGTGTTGGGTGACTCTTGAGCTGGTATGCAAGCCTTCCATATTTAAGATAAGTTCCTTTGCTGCTGTCTGTCTCTGGATTCAGAAGGGAGATAAAAACAACCAGAAAGAGGAACAGATTTGTGGTCAGCCTATCTACACTAAACCAAACACCTTGCCATCAAAGTGATTCTGACTCACAGTGACCCTATTTACACTAAACTCAAAACCAAACCCATTACCATCAAGTCGATTCCAACTCATAGTGACCCTGTAGGATGAGTAGAACTGCCCCATCGGGTTTCCAAGGCTGTAATTTTTAAGGACGCCGACTGCTACATCTTTCTCCTGTGGAGCGGCTGGTGGGTTCAAACTGCCAACCTTTCCATTAGCAGCCAAGTGCTTAACAACTATGCCAGGAAGCCTCCTCCTACACCACCTGTTAATGTTATTCTACAGACCCAACTAAAAAATGCAATAAAAATAGGCAATGTTTCTTATGCCCTATAAAATCTGAAAGGCCGGAATATGAAAACCAATCTCTTTTCCCTATGATTTAACTCTTGGCTCCATCACGCCTGCTCAGGAAAGTTGTGCCTTGTTGGTTCAATATACGCATTTGCTAAAGCTGTCTCGAGCCTCTGACCTGCCCACACTGACCCTCAACTAAACAGCCTGGACATCATTTGATTGAAGCTGTCTGTAAGTAACATGAGTTGTAGCTTTTTTCATATTGAAATTATAACTGGAATTTCAAGTTTTATAATCATCATGATTTTATTTATAATTTGATGAAAAAATTTTATGACCACCTTGAAAGTAGGAGCAATGTTGCAGAATTTCTTTCTAGATTTTTAAAAAATCTGTTTGTTTTATCAATACTGAAGATATTATGGAGAATCAGATAACTTACCTTGATAAAAATAGCCAGTCACTTGTGGGTAAAGCTGCCATAAACTGTAGTCACTAGCCAAGGTTAAAATAACCTGTGGTCTAAGGCACAAAACCATCTGCCCATATGGAATTGCCCAATCCATGTATTAGACATCTACACAAACTGCCAAGAGCCAAGGGAGCAGGCCGGCTACTAGCCCTAACAAAACTTCTCCAATATGCTACGAACTGTTTACTCTTTTGTTTTATTTCTGAATATTCCCAACACCAGCACCAGCTGTTGAGGTCCTTGAGGGAGTCCAATAAACAGCAATCATCTTTCCTTCTGAGTGCTGAATAAATTAAAAAATAGGCACTTGTAAAGAAAAGAGAAGAAAAAATTTTACTTCATAATTCATACAGACTAATCGGGGACATAGGTTAGTGTGAGGAGCCAAATAAACTTGAGAACTGAACCTCAGCTTTAGACAGACTTACTCCCCCCATTATCGGTGGTGCTGGATCGCTACAGACCTACTCCCCTATCCCAAACCCCACAAAGACCAAGATCCACGTAACTAAGCTTACATAGCAAGACCAAGCATAGCAGGGCTCTGCCAAAGAAGAAAGGGGCAGAAACTCAGCTAATCATGCCCTGTTAGTCCTCCTATGTTCACCAAACACGTAAATCACTCCTCTCCACTAGGAATGCTTAGCTTCCTGGAGAAATACACATGTGCTCCTTCTAACAATTGGCTTTTCTAGATTTCCCTAACATTAAAACATTAAGAATTTACCAATATCTTAATTCTAACATTAGAAGTTGCATAAATGATTCTGGTATGTAACAAGAACACAAAAACAAAACCTTACATGAGTTGTAGCTATTTCATATTGAAACTATAACAGGAATTTCAAGTTTTATAATCATTATGATTTTATTTATAATTTGATGAAACAAAAATTTTATGGCCACCTTGAAAGTAAGAGCAATGTTGGAGAATTTCTTTCCTAGATTTAATAAAAATCACTTTGTTCGTTTTATCAGTACTGAAGATATTCTGGAGAATCAGATAACTTACATAAGTCATTCTCAGCTGGGATGATTTTGCTTCCTGCCACCAGGGGCATTTCACAGTGTCTGGAGACATTTCTGGTTGTCATAACTGGGGTGGATGCTGCCAGCAACTAGTGAGTAGAGGTCAAGGATGCAGCTAAACCCCCTACAATGCACAGGACAGTCCCCCATGACAAAGAATTACCCAGCCCAAATGTCAACAGTGCTGAGGTGAAGAAGCCCTAGTCTAAATAATGTCATGGAATCTGTATCAGTTACCTGCTTCTCTATTGTTTTTGTGTCTTAGTTCTCTAATGCTGCTACAACAGAAATACAAGTGGATAGTTTTAACAAACAGAAATTTTTTCTTTCACAGTTTAGGAGGCTAGAAGTCCAAATTCAGGATGCTGGCTCTAGGGGAAGGCTTTCTCCCTCTGTCAACTCTGGAGGAAGGCCCTTGTCTCTTTTGAGCTTCCACTCCTAGGCGATCTTTGTGTGGCTTGGCGTCTATCTCCCCCATCTCTGCTAGCTTACTTACGTGTTTACTCTCTTCTATGTTTCAAAAGAGAATGATTTAAGACACACCTGACACTAAAACTGTCTCATAGTAACATAACAAAGAAAACCCATTCCTAAATGGGATTATAACCACAGGCATGAGGTTAGGATTTACAACACATGTTTTGGGGAGACACAATTCAATCCATAACAGTCTGTAATTAAAATTTTTAGAATATCCCTTAATTTATTAAGTCAGCATTACCTCTGTCCAATTATGACAACAAAGGCTGCTGGGTTTCAATGGGACACAGAGCAGGAAAGAGCTCAGCAGCAGTTCCAGGCTGTGGTACTACGAATCTTGCTGCATGAGACCACCCCATATTCTACAGGTGTCTTTAATAGAGACAAACACCAGGTAAACCCTCCGAGGAGTCTCAGCAGGGGAGTTGCAGCTAGAACTCCAAGGTGAAACAGGAACTGCACGCCATTTGAAAAGCACTTCCTGGTACTCTTGGGCCCAAGCAGAAACTGAGCATCTGACCGTGGGTTACCAAGTGACCCCGAAGCCAGGCATGCTCATTATGAGCTATGTACTCTCAGACACAACAACTCCTAGGATCCAGTGAGCCCAGCCACAGTTCATAGTAGAACGCAGTGGGTACACCTGGTATCGGACTGCAGCAGGTCCAGAGGCCACAGTAAGTTGCATGAACTGATGGCCGGAGCCTCATGTCACCTGCCATTTTCACACAGATGCCTTGCCCTCAGCTCACAACTATGGCATTGTGGCAGCAGGGAGTGCAAACAGGATGGGGAGCAGAAAGGAAGAAAAGCTGAAGGTTGGTTCATAAATGGGTCTGCTGGAAATGTGAATGCATACCAGAAATGAGTGGCTGTTGCTCTATAGCCTAATGGACAGAGATTCGGGTAATGTACCTGGTCATGCACTTCAAGTGGTTGAGGTAGGGTATTTCATGCGCAGTGCTAAATGGCTGGCCAGAGGCCTGGCGAGAGAAAAATGAGAATGTTAGATTCAAGGAGGTCTGGGAAAAAGCATGCAGTGAGAGGCACAGGAGGCATTGAGTTGGAACAAAGTGCAAAGATCTTTCTAAATTGTTTTAACTAGACAGCCAACCACAGCCTGAGGAGAGTATGGTAAACATTGATACCTGCTGAAATGATGTGTCCAAAATATTATCATTTCAATAGGTAATCAATATGAAAGATATTAATGATTAATAATGCATTCTACTTTCATACTAAGTCTTTCATACTAAGTCTTGGTCCCAATGCTGTAACTGGTACTCAAGGTCTCCTTCCTTCCCCACCCATTCTAGATCCCCTTCCACCTTGGCTAGCACGTTTGCTGGTCTGGTTGGAATATTGTCACAAACTCTTATTTTAGAGGGGTCTGTGTCTGTGTTCATCACACCCTTCTCAGATACTTACACTATCTATTTCTTTTCACCTTCTTAAATGTGGCTACTTGAAAATGTAAGCTCACATCTGTCATGTGTATTATATTGTGACTGGATAGAGTTGCTCTAGAGCTTTCCTGTGGGATCAGTCTGAAGCTACCCTCCAGCTAAGACCACATTCCTGCTGAGCCTTATGCCCCTGCTCTGTCTTCATTCTACCAATGTTCTTCTCTCTCAATACATCATTTGAAAAAGAATCCCATCTCAGGCTCTTCTTCTAAGAACCAAATCTAAAACACTGACATTTTGTATAAGTCTGCAATGCTCTATCAATAACTACGTATAAGATAAATCATTAAAACAGTATAAACATAATAACTAGCACAGTTGTGTCAAGAAAAAAATTATCAGAGCTCTCAGGATTAAGGCACTTACTGATAAAGTGATATGCACAGTGTAACTTGACATTAACAGTGGTTTTGATCATAATCATAGAAAAACACAATTTAAATCATACACAGATTAGCTCATATTCAGCTGATGTCAATTCACTGACAAGCTGAGAGAGAGATCCTTGTGTTACACAAAGGCTGTGCCTGAACTTGAAGGAGCCCTGGATGCTCAGTGGTTAAAGCAATGGGCTGCTAGCCGAAAGGTTGGCAGTTCAACCCACCAGCTGCTCTTCAGGAGAAAGATATGGCAGTCTGCTTCTGTAAAGATTACAGCCTTGGAAACCCTACGGGGCAGTTCTACTCTGTCCTGTAGAGTTGCTAAGAGTCAGAAATGACTTGATGGCAACGAGTTTGGTTTTTGTGTTGTGCTTAATATTTAAGGTTACCATCACTGCATTAAAATTCACCTGTCTTTATAATTTTATGATAAAAACGTGGGAACCCATAGGATAGGATGTGATTATTATTCAAATTTTAAATGACCTTAAATTTAAGGCATTCTCAAAAATGACATCCACTAGGATGTATTTTGTATTCTGGATCATCATGTGTCCTAAGACAGCCTTTGGACTTGTTACTCCTTATATTTATTTCAAAAACATATTTTTAAAAATCCTGAAAAGTCCTCTCTGTCTAAATAATTTAATGCTATTATAAAGTGTTAAAAAACTGCTTTGGTATAAAAGAGTATGGTATTTGGTATTAAAGAACTGATAGAAAAAGTATATCTGGTGCCTGAAGAGTTGATCTCTTAGAAAAACCAATGATGTTACTTCCAAGCCTGCCTGTGTAACCTTATAATGCCACATGATGTCCCTCTAATGTAAGGTTCTAAGTATGAAATAAAACCTTTAGAAGAAATTGTCAAGAGAAATACTTTGCAAATAAAAATATTCAGTTAGAATTTTTGCACTGCTGTCAGCAACACAGGTCTTACAATATCAGGTAATTTTAATTGATGAGTTCACAGTGGATCTCACATATCACTTCTCAACAAATGGATCTCTTAAGGGAGAATCCTGGCACCTGGGCAGCCTGGACCTCGGTGAGGATGCCAGGTAAGAAGTCGAAATGGTTCAGCAAAGTCATCATGTTTGTGTATTTGCGTTTCCTTGTCAGATCTGTCTTCATGCCAAATGGGACATATAAAGAGAAACGTATACCTGGAAATGCAATGAAATCTAAGAACAGCAAAGACAGAGAAATGTACAAAGCTCACAGAGAGTTAGAGTAGATCACCAACAAGGAAACAAGGATAAGGACATCAGACATAACAACATAACAAAGTGGATACAGGTAAACAAGGAATAGTGTATTTGTAAGTACTTAAGAGAAAGACTTGGATATAAAATTTTATATCCAATCAAATGTCCTTTTAAATATGTCATTATAATAAAAATATATTTCAGCAATACAAAGCTTTAGAACTTTTTCTGTATTAAAGAAGTCCTTTATAAACATTATGAGTCCCTAGGTGGTGTAAATGGTTAACGTGCTCAGCTGCTAACAGAAAGGTTGGAAAAGTTCGAGTCTAGCCAGAGGCACCAAAAAATAAGCCATTGAAAATCCTATGGAATGCAGTTCTGCTATGACACACACGGGGTTCCCATGCTTCAGAATCTACTCAGTGGCAACTGGTGATAATGAAGGAAATACTAAAATG
Organism: Dugong dugon; assembly: GCA_030035585.1. Lineage (NCBI taxonomy): Eukaryota > Metazoa > Chordata > Mammalia > Sirenia > Dugongidae > Dugong > Dugong dugon. The sequence continues at coordinate 105,855,479 of CM057466.1, read as the reverse complement.
AGATGCTGCCAGAGATACGGGCAGTAAGGATGAGCAAATGACATAATTAAGTTTTTCGTGGTTCAAAAAACCAAATGCCAAAGAAATTAAAAAGATAGACTATCCATAAAAACTCAGGTTTAAATTTCTAGCAAATACCAGCAAGTTGAGGAGGTAGAAGATAAAAGACGTATAAGAGAGTGCTAAACTACTCATGCCTTTCACAACGCACATTTTGTCTTTGTCCTGACAAACGGTGGAAAATAAGACACATAGAGATGGAAAATGTCTAGAGAATGGTATTTTAAATTATCAAGTATTTCTTTTAGGAAATGTACTCAAATGATTGTGATCTTTAGCCTGAAAAAAAAAAAAAACCAGAACTGAAAAAGGTTGACATTTATAAAATCGTGAAATAAATAAGTGGGAGAAACTCATTTCCATAATATGGAATTAGGAAGCATTGCTTAAGTCTGAAATAGACTTAAAATTGTGACATTTGAGTCATGACGCAGAAAACCCTTGGCATTTGTGGATTTCTATTTATGGTTTAAATCTGTGTAATGCATAGTTTCTCCCTTCGCAAGGCGATGGCACTAATACCTTGCCATTGTCATACTGTGGCATTCAATACTTACATTTGAGATTTTAAGATTATATATATAATTTGCTGTTTTGGCTTATCTCTACACCCCTGATGCAGCAGCCTCTGAGTAATAAAAACCAAACCTATTGCTGTCGAGTTGATTCTGACTCACAGTGACCCTATAGGACAGAATAGAACTGCCCCATAGGGTTCCAAGGCTGTAAATGTTCATGGAAGCTGACTGCCACGTCTTTCTCCCCAGGAGCAGCTGGTGGATTTGAAGTGCCAACCTTTCAATAACCACTGCATCACCAGGGTTCCTCTGAATAATAAAAGTACTTACTAAAACGGGCACTTCTCTAGATGTTTGTCATTTCAGAGCTAGGCATCTCCTGCCACCCAGGGCCTCCAAATGAGCCCTGGAACCAACTCCCTGGGGGCGCGAATCATTCTTGTCTGTTCTTCCCAGAAGACAAGTTTACTTTTGCTGCTATGGCAACCACTGCTAACTGCCTTCTCTCCGACGTTTTAAGCTTCTTAGAGTGTGAGATTCTTTACAAAGATACTGTTCTAGAAGCTTTTAGCTCTCCTGAAATCTTAAAGAGCTTGGCTTTCTCCAAAACAAATCTTTATTATCACTGACGCATGGGACTTGTCATTTCTCCATTTTCATGTGTATCTGTAACCCTCTCTGGGAAACACAGGCTTGATGGGGTCCTTGCTCAGACTTGGCTCTTGGATGCTGAAACACAAGGGTCCAGCAGGTGTCGCTGTTCTTACTACTAACACAAAATCCCACCCTAAAGATCCTTCCAGACTAGTAGAAACATTCTTAGATTTTAGGAGACAGAGATTATCACAAAGTAAAATGAGTGAACATTGACAAGTGTAAAATTTCCTTTTTTCATAGTTGAACTTACAGAGACGATTGGGAGGTCTCATTTTATGCAAGTTGCTGGTATTTAATTTCCTAAATCTCAGTTTACTCGTCTATACAAAGAGTTTACCAATTTGCAACACTCGAGGTTGTTGTGAAGATTAAATTGCAGCATAGGTAACAGAGCATGTTGTATGCCTTCAAAGAAAGCAAATTTTCTTTGCATCAAGAGTATAAGGGTTTATTTGACAAAGCCAAATTATTGAAAACTCAGCCCGTAGGTATTAATTTCAATAATTTGAGTAGGAAAGAGCCTAACAAAATGATAGTTGTTGTTAGGCGCCGTGGAGTCAATGGATCATTAATACTATTTTACTAAAGAAACAGTTTGACCCCGTTGAAATCTATGTTTTTGGTGCCTCTTACAAAGAGCTTTTTGAAGATTTCTAACTTATGATTCAAAAGTCTGCCTTCCTCTCTCTTATTAGATTATCTTCTCTTGCCTGTCTACTCCCACCCCCATCCAGTCAATCATAATGTAATTCTCAAAGGGACTTTAACAAGAATATTTGTAATTTTGGTATATTAAAGTAGCCAAGATCCGATGAGTATTCCTCCCCCACCCCCACTCCAACTCTTTTTTTTAATGTGGTTCATAGTAAACAATAAACTCTTGTTTTGAATTCTGAGTTTGAGATCTTATTTTTCACAATTTTGCAGAACAAAGACAAAATATGTGAAGTTACCAGTCATTGGTGTCTTACTTTCGGATTGGCCTCATTCTCTCCCCTTCATGCCCTGGGGCTGACCTAGCTGGCATTAACTCCGTTTCTGAGCTGTTTTAGTTCAGAGAGACTTGTGAATTCACGTAAGGATCAGAAACTGAACTTATTTAGCCTCTGAGTCTCTCTAGTCTCTTTATCTCTTACATCTCCTCAGTATCTTTTTCTGTAAATATCGGATGTCTTCCTTTTGTTCCTACCCTAGATCAATCAGTCCAAGGACAAGGAAGGGAGCCCCAACCCAACCCTGTTTAATTCATGTTAAAATATGATGGGATTTGATCTATAAGGTTGTAATTGGCACGACGGGGATGATTCAAAATTGCAATTTTCTATCCATTGTTCAGGGTCCCTGGGTGGTAACAAACAGTTAACTTGTTCAGCTGCTAATCAAAAGGTTGAAAGTTCAAGTCCACCCAGAGGCACCTTGAAAGAAAGGCCTGGTGATCTACTTCTGAAAAACCAGTCATTGAGAAGCCTATAGAGCACAGTTCTACTCTGACACACATGGGGGTTGTCATGAGTCAGAGTTGACTTGATGGCAGCTAGTGGTGGTGGATCATGGTTCTGGAAGGCATAATATTCTCAAATATTTAAGGGAAAATATGGAAAACTTCAAACCTGAATAGACGAAGTTATGTTATCTATGGGCAGATGAGGGTTACAAAAGAAAGATAACCAGCAGAGCTTCCTATAAAAATCCTTCAAGTGATGCCAAACATCCATTTAGAGGAATAAGACCTTAAGATACGATTACTATTTCCTGAGCCCATTGTGGGGCCTAACCTAGAAATACTAAAAATACATGAGGTACTCACCAAAAGAAACTCTGTGAGCTAGTAAATGCTGCCCGGCCTACATAAAAGGGATTCAAGATTCCTTCCCCAAAGCAATGTATTTTATTGAAATTAATTCCTCTGCTTTCTGAACATTAACGTGTGAGTAATTGAAAATATATCAGAATGGAGGAAGTTCCTCAGAGTAGTCTCAGAATACTAAAGCCAGAGGAGAGAGAAATTATTTTTATTTGAAAGAAAAATAATAGGAAGTATTTAGTAGATACTAAAACTTAAATTTAAAAAACTGTAAATGGTTCTCCTTTGATAAGAGATGTACATAATCACAGTCTTATAGAAAAAACAAGTTTTCCTTTAAAGAGAACTTAGACTGCTTTAATTCATAAAATTTACTAATACTTTATTAACATGGAAATGGTGTTCAGAGTTTTCAGTCTCAAGAATAATTTTCTGTTTGAAGAGTATCCCTCCAAATTAATTTCACAATTGCTGTATCTGAATTAGCATTATTATATAGCAGATTATCTCGGGTTGTGCGTGTGTGTGTGTGTGTGTGTGTGTGTGTGTATACATACATAATATATACACATGTATTATTTTGCTGTGGAGTGAATTCCAACTCATAGCAACCTCATATGTAATCTTTATGGGACATCAGAGAGTCCCTGATGAAGCCAGAGAAAAGCCGGTGCAGAACGCAAATTCTAGTAAAAAGACCAGACTTAGTGGTCTGACTGAGACTAGAGGGACTCCAGAAGACATTGCCTCCAGACTCTCTGTTAGCCCAGAACTGAAACCATTCCCAAAGCCAACTCTTATTAGACTGGACTATGGGACATAAAATGATACTCGTGAAGAAAGTGCTTCTTAGCTCAGGTAGATGCATGAGACTAAATGGGCCGCTCCTGTCTGGAGGCGAGATGAGAAGGCAAAAGGGGACGGGAGCTGGTTGAATGGACACAGGAAATCCGGGGTGGAGAGGAGTGTGCTGTCATATTATAGGGAGAGCAGCTAGAGTCACATAGTAATGTGTGTATAAATTTTTGTATGAGAAACTGAAAAAAAAAAAAAAGGTAATCTTTATGGGAGCAGATTGCCAGGTATTTACTCCCCCAAAATGGCTGGGTGGGTTCAAACCACCCAGCTTTTGGTTAGCAGCCTGAGCATTTAGGCCACCAGGAGTCTCTAAATATATGTTTCTCCCTCTGTCTACTGAAATGTCTAGAAGCAATGGCACCTCAGACATCAGATGGGACCAACCTAACATGCAAACCTAAAGCCCAGATTATAGTTTCTAAAATCAATTTTCCATTCAAAGGAACCAGGTTTTTTTGGAAAGATAACTGATTCTGTGACTGGAAGGGGCAAGGAAATGTGGAACATCTTGTGCCAAAAATGAAGGAATTCTTCAAGGATTAGTAGAATCAGATCAAAACAATGAGGAAGCAAACTTCAATAGTGACAATATGAGCATCAAACATGGAATAATGATTGTGGTTAACTGAAATACATTAAATCTATGAAAATCTTGAGTTCATTCCATTATACACAAAAGGATAAAAAGTAACAAAATACACCAAAGAAAATCAAGAGAGCAGAAGGTATTCCTGATAGATCTTTTTACTCTGTACTTTGATATTGTTGACACATTTATTATACTGATAAAGGATACAGAATCTAGCATGTATTAAATGCATCAATTAGACCTTTGCTGACTCAAGGAAATGGCCTCATAAGTGTGACATTCAGTCGAATGAAGACATATGAGATGTGCATAATTCAGTCTTATATCATTTTAAAATCAGTATTTGCATGCTTTTAAGACTGTGAAGGACTGGCAAACTGCATACGTGTTTAAAAGTCTTTAAAATTCAGCTGGAAAAACGTTTACATATCTTAAGTGTTAATCAGTTGCTTACGCTGGGTGGAGGAGCTACAGACTTCTATGAGCAAACAGAAATATTACATCAGTGGGCTAAATGTTCACTCTTCTGTTGAAATTATGAAAAAAAATTGGCATAATTAAAAATATGGTTCAAAGTGTTTCTTCAGGGTCATGAAAAAGAATCTTAGTTAATTCTCCTGGACTTACTCTCTCAAAGTGAATAAACTTATTAACTGGGAGACTACATAATTGTTTTTTATTTGTTTTGTTTTTAAATAGACTATTCTTTAGAGCAGTTTTAGGTTTATAGAAAAATTATACGGAAAGTACAGAGAGGTCCCACATACCCTCCTCCCTCCTGCACATTGTTTCTCCAATTTTTTGTTGTATTTATTTTGTTGTTGCTGTTGAGAATATACAAAGCAAAAAATAAGACAATTCATTTCTGCACGTACAATTCAGTGACATTGATTACATTCTTTGAGTTGTGCAACCATTCTCACTCTCTTTTTTCAAGTCATTCCTCCCCCATTAACATAAACTCACTATCCCCTAAGTTTCCTATCTAATTTGTCAAGTTGCTATTGTCAATATGATCCCATGTAGATCTTAGAAGAACGTAATGCTCAAGGCAAAAACATTTTTTTACTAGTTAAGCCAAACCATTGTTTAGTTGTAAGAAGACTTCAGTGATATTTTTGGTTTAAATACTACAGAAATTTTTAAGAAAAAAAATACTGTTTTGTATTTTTGTATCTGCAATGGATAAGAGAATTTGACCTATTGGAATAATAGTCTTGAATCTAATCTGAAATATATAAACAAGTAATTTATTTAGATGTAATCTTACAATTTTATGTTTAGTATTAAAACATCCAAGAGAATTTTAAGTTGACTGTATTCATACATAGGAGCCCTGGTGATACAGTGGTTAAGAGCTTGGCTGCTCACCAAAAGGTCAGCAGTTCGAATCCACCAGCCGCTCCTTGGAAACCCTATGAGGCAGTTCTACTCTGTCATATAGGGTCGCTGTGAGTTGGAATCGACTCGACAGCAAAGGGTTTGGTATTTAGAACTATAAATTTTACTCACGTTAACAGAGTTTAAGAATTCCCAATTCAGCTTCCAAACAAAAGTCAAATGGGATGTCAGTGTGGTCTCATTCTCAGTTTAGCAAATTTTAATGAAGTAGAGCATCTTCGCATACGATTGTTTGATGTTTGTTTCTTTTCTAGAAAATACTTGTGCGTGTCTTTTGCCCGTTTCTATGTTATATGCTGTGTCTTTTTTTCTTATTGGTTCTTTTTATCAGCAAATCCTGTTTTAATTGTATGTGTTGCAAATAACTCTGTTGCTTACCTTTTTTATTTTATTGATGGTGTCTTTCAGCCAATATATCAAGCTTTTCTTCTTGACTACCAATTTTTGTGTTTAAGAAATCTTTTCCTATTCCAAGTATCAGAGATATTCACTTACATAGTCTTCTTAAGTTTTTAGTATTTTTCATGGTCATTTGTCTTTTTTCCCCTGAAATTGTATTTTGTCAGTGGTGTAAGGTTTGGATCGAATTGTTCTGTCTTTGTAGATATTAAATTGTTCCAGCACAATATATTCTTGTCTCCAGTTTTCTTCACTGTGACTTCTGTCATGTAAGTGTCCATTTACTTATGGGCTGTCTGTTTCTGAGCTGATTATTCTACTTCATTGGCAAATTTTTCTCTCCCTGTGCCAATACCACATTATCCTCATTTTTATGGCTTTATTTAAGTCTTGATAGCTAGCAGACATTATCTCACCTTATATTTTGTTTTATTTTTTTCCTGTATGAATGTCTTGGCTATATGTGGACTTTTGCTCTTCTACATAAATTTTAAAATCAGCTTGTCAAGGTCCCTGAGAAAACATCTTAAATGTCTTAGAATTTTCATTGGCATTTCACTGAATCTGCACATAGTCTGGGGTGTAACCAGTATATATGTGATGTTGAGTTTTCTATCCATTAAAATGTTTTATCTCTATATTTATTTGAATCTTGTTTAGTTTATTTAAATAATTTTGTACAGTTTTTTCCATGAGGCTGTAATACATCCACAGTTGGTTTTATTACAGGATAACATTTTTCATTGTTAATATTAAAATCTTCTTAAAATTTATGTTTTCTCCTACTTGCTATTTTAAAGAAATATATTTTTTGAATAGTGATATAATATCTACCCACTTTGATAAACATTTCTTCATGTTAACAATTTGTCTCAGTTTTTTAAAATTATTTTTCAAATTAATTTTAAGTTTATATTGAATTATTTTTAAATTTTTCAATATATTAAAATGATTAATGACAGTTTGCTTCCTTCTTCATAAGGCCTGCCCTTATGCTATCCCGTTTTCTTCTTCGCTTTAGCATACAAGCCAGGACTTTCAGTGCAATGTTTAATAGGCATGGTAATAATGAACTCATGCAGTTCCTGATAAGAAAAATTAAAATTCTTTTTAATTTTTCACTGTTGACGATAATGGTTCATAGAAGTTATTAATCCGTATAATTTATCCTGGTATTTCACAACCTTTTGAGCATTATGACACTAACAGGAAATTACAATTTTTTTTTAGGGCATACAGGTGTAAATGCATGAGGCTGTTCAAGGCTAGAGGCAAAAAACTAGGTTGTTCTGCCTATTCCAGACCACACCCAGCCATGCCTAGGGCTGAGGAAATAATATGGTAGTGCGCTTGTATCATGTTCTTGGTACTCAGGTTGGAAAGCTTTGCGCTGGTCTGAGGAGCTGTAACTAAGAGACCAAACTGATGTGTATATTTGTATATTTGTATTCAGTCTTTTCATAGTATTAGCAGCAGTGCCTTTAGTTACTGGGTAGGGAAAGCTCAACCAAAAATGAGTATTAAACTCTGTCTAATCCATTCAGTTCCCCTAGGAGCAATAAGGAACAAGCTAATACAATCTACTTTCTTAATATGTTTGTTCCCAGGAATAACTACAAATGTTGCCTTTCCTGTTGGCATTCAGGACAATTTCATGAACATTTTGAGCTTCAGCAGAGACCAGTGATATATGCCACCATTTAGCTCATCACTGCTTGGCACGTACACTTAATTTATGGGCCCAGTTTGCCACTTCAAGAGACTGAATTAGAGTATCAACTTTTTGATTCCAATCACCATCAGAAACTGGCATAGGGTTCTTTGATGAGCAACAATATGTTGTGTTTTGATTTGCCCTTGGGATTACCATAGTGTTTTCCAAAGGCCATTATCCAACACAGGGGTCTCCTTATGGTCCAGCTATCTACTGTCCACTGGCTAGACCCAATTGCAAGTCCATTGACAACAGCCCAAGAGTCAGTATTCACCCACATAGTGGAGATTTTTCTGTATACTTTATTTTATTTTGTTGTTGTTGAGACTACACACAGCAGAACATACACCAGTTCAACAATTTCTACATGCACATTTCAGTAACATTGTTTACATTCTTTGAGTTGTGCAACCATTCTCATCCTCCTTTTCCAAGTTGTTCCTCCCCCATTAACATAAACTCACTACCCCTTAAGTTTCCCATCTAATCTTTTGAGTTGCTGTTGTCAGTTGGATCCCATATAGACAGATCTTAAAAAATCACAAAGCTTAAGTTAAGCTAAACTATTGCTTTGTTTTAAGAAGACTTCATAGGATATTTTTGATTTAAGATTTCAAGATTATCTCAAGGTTCATCCAGCCTCCATGGCTCCAGAAAAATTGAATTCCTTGAGACTTTGAAATTCTGTTCTGCATTTTCCCCCTCTTGATCGAGATTCTTCTAAAGAATCTTTGATCAAAATATTCAGTAGTGGTAGCCAGGCACCATCCAGTTCTGGTCTCATGGCAAAGGGGACAGTTATTTATGTCCAGTTCCATTACCAGAGACAGAGCCTGTAATTCAATCCATTGGGCTTCTAACTTGCTCTTACCTTCTTCCACGAGTTTACAATCTGCTGGACACAGGACAACTGCTTTCCATACTGAGCCACGGCACTCCATTCTAGAGCTATCATCTGTTAACCCAGCTGGTTACCTGTCATCCTTGGAAAATTGGTAGGAAGTAGAGGCCCATTCAGCAAAAGCAGCCAGCACATCTTCAAGTGGCTTTAAAAAGGAGGTCTTGGTGGAAAAAGGCTACTTCTTCATGAATATACTGAGTCTGCTGTTTACACCTTGGCTTCTGTATTAACTGTTTCTACTTTATGATGTAACTTCTATGGACATCACCCTCCTTGGTGGAATACTTTTCTGACATTATCCATAGTAGGTAATATCCAATAGTAGGTAATTCAGGAGTTATATAATTTTAGTTCCTTCAGTTATTGGGGTTGTCTTAGTAAATGTCCAATAACTAGCCAGTAGCTGTCTTTAAAGGAATATACCAGAGTTTAGTATTCAGTCATTTTCTAATAAAAAGCCCAGAAGTTACTGATGAGCAGTGTTTATGGGCTTTTGCCAGAGGCATGAGTCTGCATGAGTGCAGGTGGTTGACACTTGCTATAACATTTCAGTGTTAGGATCATAGGTTCCTAACTGAGTAGCTTGGACTTCAGCCTTATGCAGTCCACAGCAGCTTGTTGTTCAGGCTTCCAATCATAAATGGCCTTTCCCGGGTGATTTAATTCCTAAGAATATTCCTAAGTGGAGGATGTGATTTCTCCAAAACCCAAATAGGCCCACTAGGTGCTATTAGGCCTCTTGCTTAGTGTGAAGGGTGGGAAGCAATACCATGTTATTCCTAGTGATCTGCAGTGTACCATAGGAAACTTCAGCTTATGTAATCCCCCACAATTTTACATCTGTATGGGGGCCTGCATTTTCTTCAGGGTTCATTAACCTTCCCTGATCAGTCATAGATAATGTTGCCTTCAGCTTGATTCTCAGACTCTGAGATGGTCGTCGTATTATCAATACAGTACATGAGAACACTGCCCAGTTGTATTAGGTCTGCGTCTGCCTCATGGGGTTGTGACAGTATGCAGGAGAGTTCCAATATCTTTAAGGTAAATGTATATTAGAAATGTTCCACGTAAATGCAGATTGTTGTCTCCACAGCAAACCATATTGAGAAAGGCATCAGCTAGATCAGTTACAGAAAACCAGTTACCTTTAGCTTGTTGTTCAGTGGAATAGTTTGTGCCATATAGGGAACTGCTGAAGCTATTAGGGTTACCACTTAACAGAGTCCCCTAGAGTTGACTGCCAGTCTCCATGATCCATTAGTCTTCCTCACTGGCCACATCAGGCTATTATGCACTAACACAATGTCAGCTAACGTTTTTTAAATTAGGGCAGCCAATTTTGTTGCCCTAGGCATGTGATAGTGTTTCAAATTTACTATTCCAGTAGTCTTGGGTAACTCTAATGGCTCCCATTTTTCAAATCTAATTAGTACTGGATGAAGGGTGGATCTACAAATTCTTTCTTTTTTACTTTATTCAGGAGGGGGAGGAATTTCCAGCCAGACATTATATCCGTATCAGTTATACATTCAGGTAAGGGAGATAGCACAACAGTCTACATTTTTAGTCACATATTTCAACTTCTAATGAGACTTTAATTTTTATTCCTTTCACAGTAGCATCCCCATGTTTCCCTAAATTAATTCTCTCTCTCCTGAACGGCTCATTAGCAGAACTAGGCAGCTCTGTGTCCAGTTGACATAGAAGAATTTCTTCTCCATCCCCAAGCCATCTCACCTACACATTTTGAAAGGTCTTGATCTTCCTGCCAGGATTGGATCAAGAGGCCCTTTCCCTTCGGGTCACCTTCTTCATCCATTACTGTCTGTAATAGTCAGAATTGTCAAGGTAGCCCCTCAAGATTTCCATTCTCTGCTTATCCAGTCAAAATGTAATCTTGGCATTGTTCTGAAGGGACTTTACAGATAGAATTAAGGTTACTAATCAGCTGGCTTTAAAATAAAGAGATTAGCCTGGATTATCTAGGTGGGCCCAATGTAATCAAATGGGCCCTTAAAAATAGAGGAGGCAAGGAGAAGAGTCACTTGGAGGGCTGTTGGAGGGGAAAGTTAGAAAGATATGAAACATGAAGAGTCAACCACCATTGCTGCCTTTGAAGGAGGCCATAATACAGGGAAGGAGCCCTGGTGGCAGAATGGTAAGAGCTCGGCTGTTAACTGAAAGTCAGTGATACAAACCCAGCTGCCGTTCCTCCAGAGAAAAGACCTGGTGATCTGCTCCCACCGAGATTACAGCCTACTCTGTCCTATAGGGTCCCTATGACTTGACAGCAATGGGTTTGGTTTTTATATACATCACAGTCTAGAAAACTCTATGAGGTAGTTCTTCTCTGTTACATGGGGTTTCTGTGAGTTGGAATCGACTCAAAGACACCAAACAACCAAAAATACGTAAGTGATAACTCTTATAATTCACTAGTAAGTGAGGATTCATGTTGTTCAATGATAAAATTTCCATGTATAGAACATTGCCTGGAATAAAACAAAACGAATTTCTCTGTTTATCTTTATTACTTTCATTCCTCTTTATTCTATTGTTGCTTCTTCCACTTAACATGAATTTTTATTTCACTAATTTTCATCTGTTTTTCTAAACAAACAAAAAAAAAAAACAAGCATTTATGTTTACACATGTTTCTCAGTGCAGAGATTTTGCTGCATCCTACAATTTTGGTAGGCAGATTCTCATTATTGTTTAGTTCTAAGAATATTTTTATTTCCATTACTGCTGTTTACACAGACGTTATTTAGACATATGTTCTCAAAGTTCCAGGATTTGGGGATACGATTATTATATTTTTTTACTGAGTACATAATTGTATTGTGGTCAAAGAATATATTGATGATACCATTTTTTCAATCTGCTAAGACTTGCTTTATGGTACGCTAGGAGTACAATTTTATTTTAACTGTTCCATGTTTGTTAGAGAAGAATATGCATTCCATGCTTGTTGAGTAAAGAGTTCTGTAAGTATCTCCATTTTTTTCCCTCAAACTTTTTGCCTCAGGACCTCTGTACACATGTAAAAAAAAAAAAAAAAAGCACTCTAAAGAGTTATTTTTTTTAATGTGGGTTATAGCTGATGATATTTACCATATTAGAAATTAAAACTGAAACATTCAAAAATATTTATTTATTCATTTAAAAATAACAATAATAAACCATTATACACAAGAGAAATAACTACTATAAAATTTGATTTGTAAAAATTTCTAGATTTTTTTTTCTCTGTCCCTTATTTTACACAAACCGATTTTATAAATGCATGGTATTTTCCGAAGTTCTTTTCTCTCAGCCACTACGTGAGGTCTGCAAGCCAAAAGCAATAGCATCATCTGGCAACTTGTGAGAAGTACAAATTCTTGGGCCCCACTCCAGATTTACTGGGTCAGATTCTCCAGGGAGTGATTCAGAGTATGTATTTCATCAAGCTCTCCAGGTAATTGATGTTTACTAAAATTGGAGAAGCACTGCACAACACTCTGCCATAGTTATCTTTCCATTAAAAAAATCAAACTTATGTAAATTTACGTTTTTATTTTTTAACTTTTATTGTTAGAGCACACATACAGAAAAGTACACAACCTATCAGGGTACAGCTCAATGCGTTTTAACAAACACGTCTGTGTGACCAGCACCCAGATCAAGAAACAAAACATTATCTGCCCCTTGACTGTTAACACCATTAATTAATTTGCTGGTTTTTGAACTTTATGAAGATGAGATCATACACTGAGTACCTGTCTTTTGTTCTAGTTTATTTTGCTCAACATTGTATTTGCCATGTGCATCTGTGTTGTTGCCTGTACAAAAGCCCATTCATTCTCATTGCTATATAGTAGTCCACTATAGAAGGAGCCACAATGGTGTAAGTTAATTGGTCGGCTGCCAGTGAAAAGGTTGGTGGTTCAAACCCACCCACCAGCTCCACAGAAGAAATACTGCTGATGTGCTCCTATAATGATTAAACCAACCAAACCCATTGCTGTTGAGTCAATTCTGCCTCATAGGGATCCTATAGGACAGAGTAGAACTGTCTCATAGAGTTTTCAAGGCTTTAAATCTTTACAGAAGCAGACTGCAACATCTTTTTCCTGTGGAGTGTCTGGTGCGTTTGAATTGCCAACCTTTCAGTTAGCAGCTGAGCACTTAACCACTGTGCCACCAGAGCTTCTATCCCATAAAGATTACAGCTTAGAAAACCCTGTGGGGCAGTTCTACTCTCTCACATGGTGTCATTATGAGTTGAAATTGTCTTAATGGCACCTACCACCACCAAAGTCCACTATAGGAATACAGCACAATTCATCCATTGAACTACTGGACATTTGTGTTGTTTAACTCTTCACAATTGCAAACAGTCCTGTTATAAATATTCTTGAGCATGTCTTTTGGTGAAGATAATGCATGAATAATAAGTGGGGAAGCAGCAGTCAAGAAATCAAATGACCTATCGCATTGGGCCAATCTGCTGCAAAAGATCTCTTAAAAGTGTTAAAAAGCAAAGGTGTCATCTTGAAGACTAAGGTGTGCCTGACCCAAGCCATGGTGTTTTCGATCACCTCATATGCATGCGAAAGCTGGACAATGAGTAAAGAAGACTGAAGAAGAATTGATGTCTTTGAATTATGGTGTTGGCAAAGGATATTGAATATACCACGGACTGCCAGAAGAACAAACAAATCTGTCTTGGAAGAAGTACAACCAGAATGATCCTTAGAAGCAAGGGTGGTGAGGCTTCGTCTTACGTACTTTGAACATGTTATCAAGAGGGATCAGTCACTGGAGAAGGACATCATGCTTGGTAAAGTAGAGGGTCAGCAAAAGAAAGGAAGACCCTCAACGAGATGGATTGACCCAGTGGCTATAACAATGGGCTTAGGTATAGCAATGATTATGAGGATGGTGCAAGACCATGCAGTGTTTCATTCTGTTGTACATAAGGTCTCTATGAGTCAGAAGCGACTCAACGGCACCTAACAACAACAATAAGGACAACATACTTGTATGTTATGTAGTTTATTTGAAAGTTTTTTTTTCTTTTTTCATACTTGTCACAATTATCAAGGGACCTTTTTCCCGAGGAAACTCATCACCATTTGATACAGACAAGTAGGGAAAAACACTTAAATGATTTTCATTAGTTTAAAAAAATAATTCCATAATGTATTATGAACTCACTGAATACAAGTTTTAACATATGGAAATTTAGCCTTGTTTTCTGTACAAAAACTCAAAACAGTTTATTGTTTTGTTTTCATCATTTTCAGATTGTTTAGGTCGATACAAGCCACATGTAATTTCAAATTTTATAGGAGCTGCATTGAAAAATAAATACAAGTGGAATTAACTTTAATAATATATTTCATTAACCCAACATATCCTAAATATTACCATTTCAACATAAAATCAATATAAAAGTTGAGACATTTTACATTCCTTTCTTATAGTGTTTTCAAAATCCAGTGTATATTTTACATATACAGTATCTCTCACTTCAGACTCTAAATTTTCATCAGAAGTATTTGATTGGTATTTAGATTTCATGAAAGTTACAGTTAAGAAGGTAGATTTATATATTCATGTTATTCTAATAATACTTAAGTTTTTCAATAACTGAATCAAGTATCAGTATTTAAATTTGAATTTATTAAAATGAAATAAAATTAAATATCCAGTTACTCTGTTACACTAGTCACATTTCAAGAGCTCAATATCCTCATGTAGCTAGTGGCTACTCTACTAAACAGCACAGGTCTAGATCAAGAGGTTTTCTTGTCCTTCACATAGAAATTTAACCTATGATGCAAATTCTAACATAATTTATATAATTTTATATGCTGTGGAAGACAGAGAATTTTGAAGTAGATAAGAATGAAGATAAAAAACAATGAAGCTACCTCATTCAAAGGCCTTGCAAGAAAATGAAAAATTCTCTGCATGAAAGAAAATCAAGTCTTCAGGGTCAACTAAGAAGCTGTTCTACTACCATTGATAAGACATCCCCATCACCTTACTAGGTGTCTTATTCTTTAGTGTACTTTTTAAATTAAGGAAATACTCAAATCCACTGAAGGCCTGCATTGGATACTATGGAGTATGCATAAAGGGGTGAAACCTAGGGCTTCCTCACAATCAGATGGTAATTTAATCTTTCTAGTCACTTGGAATAGCAATGTTTTATGACATTTCTCCCTGTTGGAATTTTGAACCCAAGGTAAACCAGCTGGCATCATAATTCCTTTCTGTTATTCTCACAACACAATGTTTTCAAGAGCTGAAGTAATCTTAACCATCTGGTATTTTGCATCCTATAAAAAAGCCAGATGAAGTGTTTGCTCCAGGAACCTTCATATAGAAGTATATCATTGTTTTTTGAAATCATTTCTTGTGTAGGAAAAATTTTTTATATTAAGTACTTATTTCAAAAGTAATAATCAGAAAATATAGAGAAATTACACATTGATGGTGGAATTGTGAAAAGGTACCACCACTATGGAAAACAGTATGGCACTTCCTCAAAAAGCTAGAAACAAATATCTTATGATCCAGCAATCCACTCCTAGGTATATATCCAAGAGATATAAGAACAGTGACATGAATATGCATACCTATGTTCATTGTAGCATTATTCACAATAGCAAAAAGATGGAAACAACCTAAGTGCCCATCAATGGATGAATGGATAAACAAATTGTGGTACATACCTACGATGGAATACTATGCAACTATAAAGAATAATGAGTCCATGAAACATAACATGGATGAATATGGAGGACATTATGCTGAAAGAAATAAATCAATTACAAAAGGAAAACTATTATATGGTCCCACTATTATAAAAAGTCAGCAATAGATAAATACACAGAAAGCACCATTCTTTGATGGTTACCAGGGATGGAAGGAGAGGGAGGGGAATCACTTTCTAGATAGTAGACACTTGTTATTTTTGGTGATGGAAAAAGCCATACCAAATATGGGTGAAGTGAGCACAACTTGACCAAAGTAAATAAAGATACCAAGAAGTACACAAGAAAAAGGGACAATTTTGGTAAATTCTATTATATGTATAATTTTGCAACAACAGTAACATCAAAAAAAGTGCCAGATTACATAGGTAGATACGTATGCATATATGTGTATAGGAAGGCATATGCATGTATGTACCTGCATATATAGGTGTATCTGTAGGCATATGTATATACACATTTGTGCATGCTGAATTCATATCCATATGTATAACAAAGCACATAGTGGGCATAGTTATGGAAACTTCCTGGACATACCCAAACAACTCGTGGGACTGGTTTACTGGGTTAAAAGCAAGGCTTCAAACTGGTTCGTTCCAGTTCGAACCCTGCTGAGAATTTGCATTTCCACCCTAGATATACTGCATCAGAATCTACATTTTAACAAGAACCCTGGGTGATACTTACGTATAATAAATTTTGAGAACCACTGCTCTACTAGTGGTTCTCAGAACTGGTCCCTAACCAGCAGCATTAGCATGGCCTGGGAACTTGTTCGAAGCCCTGGTTAAAAGGCTTAGGACCATAGTCTAGTGGGACAAATCAGTCAATTGGCATAACATAGTTCATAAAAATAATGTTCTACATCCTACTTTGGTGAGTAGCGCCTGGGGTGCTTGTGAGCAGCCATCTAAAACACAACTATTGGTCTCTACTTTAATGGAGCAAAAGAAAAGGACGGACGTCAAAGGCTCAAAGAAGAAACTAGTCAGTAGGACTAACAGCCCGTTCTAACCTGAGACCAGAAGAAACAGGTGGTGCCTGCCTACCACCACTGACAATATCTGACCAGGGACATAACAAGAGGTCTTAGATAGAATCGGAAAAAAAGGTAGAACAAAATTCAAATTCCTAAAAAGGTCAGAGCCACTGGACCAATAGGGACTAGAGGAACCCAAGACTGTTGCCCTAAGATACCGTTTGTACTTGGAACTGAAGCTATTTCTGGAGGTCACCTTTAGCCAAATAACAGATTGACTTATAAAATAAAGAATATCACCCATGACTAATGTGCTTCCTTAAACAATCAACTAAGACTAAATGGTCAACATTTACCCAAAACCAAAGATGAGAAGACAAGGAGGGGAAGGGAAGCTAGATCAATGGAAATGGAACAAACAGAATGGAAATAAAGAGAATGCTGACACACTGTTAAAATTATAACCAATGTCACCGAACAACTTGTATCAGAATTGTTAAATGGTAAGCTAATTTGCTGTGTAAACTTTCACCTAAACACAGTATTATTTTAAAAAAGAAAATATAGAGAAAAATCATTAAAAATGATATACTACACTCAACTCCATTTTTTCAGTTTTCAAAAGAAACGAAATTTTTAAAACGAACTCCTTTAGTTAGCAAAAATACATTAAAGGAACTTAAAAGACAGATGCCCAATTTTGGAAACAGGTTCAAACAGCTTCCAAACACGTTTTGGAAATGTAAGCAGGATCACACAGCACAGTGAGCCACGGCCCCGTTTTTTCTCCCTACACTAAGGCGTGCCTCTCTTCACGCGTCTCATCCACCAACCAACGCACTGGTGGGCTCACTGAACAGGTGTAGCAGGTAAAGAGCTGGCAAGATTCAACCTCAAACTACGTTTTTGGAGCCTACCTCATCTTCAATACAAAGTTTAAAACTAAGTTAAGAACGTGTATTTCAGTTTTTCGCCCCCTCCTCCACGTACACACCCCTTCTTCCCCACTGCAAGCAACAAAGCCCCAGCTGCCAGATTCCCACAGCAACACCGAGGTGGCCTAGGGCACAAACGCTCCGCGATAACGCCACTGCGCACCTCCGCCATCTCGAGCCAGCAACCCGCTCCGCTCATGCTCACAGGCAGAGGCCGGCTGGGCTCGGGGGAGAACCGAGGGTGGCCCGCCCCTCCCCGCAGTCCGCGCATGCTCAGAGGCAGAGGCCGGCCGGGTCCGGGAGGGAGTGGAGGCCGGCCCGCCCCGCCTCCGCCTCCCCGCCGAGCTTCCCTCCGCGCCCGGACCGGGTCGCTTCCCCTTCCGGAGGGCACCGGCTGGCGCCGGCGTATATCTCAGCCACTGCGGAGTAGCTACTGCGGCGAGCATGGCAGCTCTGAGCAGTGCGGCCGCCCTGCGCCTCTGCGCCACAGGTATGGCCGCGCGCGGGGCGGGAGGGCCAGGGGTCGCTCCTCGGCCGGGGGTGGCCTGCGGGGTCCGCGGGGACGTCCGCGCGCTCCTGGTCTCCCCACGCCGGGCCCCGCGCCGTTCTGCGGCGTCCTGACACCTCAGGGTCCTCCCCTCACTCGGCCTTGCCCTGCCTACCCGGTGCCGGGCCCCAAAAGATGCGCTGTCCACCAAAATATGCGCTTCCCCCCAAAGATGCCCTGCCCTCGTCTTCGTCTTTTGTGGCAGGGTACCACATAGCCCTGGCACCTCTAACAGGCGAGCAGGGTGACACCTTCCAACATGTGGCCACATCTTGCTTTGGCTTTTTAGATGCTGATTCTTGTCATGTTTGGAGGATTTTCACCACCCGAGGGCTAAGGGAAGGATGGTCAAGGACAGATCACGATCACACCGCTGGGATTGTGCAGTGACAGCGACAGCAGTGTGTTGACCCTTCTAGGCCTCCTCCTGCCGGCCTCGCGGCGCTCACTTACTCAGCAACCATTTGTTGCGTGCCCACTATGTGCCAAGCACTGCTCTGTCATAAGTACTACAGGGGCAGTTCGATTTTGTTTCTATAAAAATATTAAAAAAAAATATTTTGGATGGCTTTTAAAGTTTTTACTGAAGACGTACTAGAGCTACTAAGGTAAAAAGGAGAAATATGGAACAATTTCTGTCTTTACTTGAAAGAGGTAGAGTGATAAAATGGAAAAATAGGATGAGAGAAAAATATATGGAAAAAGAACCTTTATATCTTAAATTTACTATCCTGCATAGGGTTTATCTGTCACAGTGAAATTGCATTGCAGAGTAAATATTAAACAAATGAACGCACTGTGCTTTTACTTCACTTGTACCTTGGGATGAATCTGATGGATTTTCTGGTCAAAACATCGAAGACAAAACATTTTATTAGATGACTAAGCATGCAGTATGAGCAAATGATAAATCAGAAGTATACATTTAGTCTTCTCTTTTTGTTTTTCAGTTATTTTACTTGATATGGTTTTCAGTAAAAGTGTGGTGCCAGATTTAGATGATTCGTGAGTATACGTATTTTATTTAAATAGTATTTTAATTTCTAATTCTGGTGTTATCTGAATATTTACATGTTAATTCTAGTCTTAATAATCTAATTCTAATCTTAATAATACAGACAGAATGACCAATGTTTATATAGTACTAATTTTATTCCAGGAGTTGTTTTAAGTGTTACTAATATATGAAATGGGCTTATGCTCAAGAGTTTTACTGACATTTACAAGATCAAAAACGTGGCAAAGCTTTCCATATTCTGTTTTACCATTTTATAGTACCTACTTTAGTTTACCTTTAATTGGCTATTTACATATTTCTGCTTTAATCACAACTGAGTGGGTGCTGGAATTTGGGACTATATTCTATCTTTTCACCCCACACCATTAGCCAGAAGACCTTGTTTATAGTAGTTGAGGAGTCCTGCCCCAAGCCAAAATCCTATGTGTACTCTTTCAGGCCTGACCATAAGTAATTAAATTACTGGCAGGCCTCATGGGAGAAGCTGCCCTGCCCACACCAGACTTGTTGCATGCTAGTGGTCTGCAGTGTCTGGAGGGAATTGTAGTCAAGGACTCAGGACCTCCCCCCTACCCTGCCAGCCATACTCATATGCATATCTACTTCTTAGCCCAGGCACCTCCATTGGTTACTTTCCTCCACTTTGACTTTCCACTCGCCAGTGCCCCAACCCCCACAACCCGGTTCATGGAGAGGCAGAAGCAGGGAGAGGATTCCCCATCTGTGCTGCATCGTTACTCATTCCCCATCTATGTTGCATCCTTACTCAGGTGCTTTTTTGTGGAAGAAAGTGGAACAATTGGTGAACAGGTGCCTCTTCTTTGCCTCTTGCTTACACTGTTGCAGTAAGCGAATAATAAGGGCTTGGTTGTTTCAGTTTTGCTCATTGCTTTAATTGACCACCTGGACACCTGATTGAATGACTAAATTGGCTCAGGGAGCAGAGTTAAACACAGTTCTGTGCTGAAAGAGCAAAGAGCCTCAGGGCTCTTTGGAACACTTCATCATGCTGGTAGGTCTTGGAGAGTGCTAGAGGATTGTATACAAAAACTTTTTGGGTGACCGGGTCCTTCTCTTTAGCCCCCAACTCCCTTGAGCTCATCTTGGTGGTCAAATTAGAAATCCAATAGAGCATCTCTAAGAAAGCTAGGAAAGCAGTTCCTTGGCTACTGTTCATTGTTCTCTGGTGATAGGACCAAAAACTAACAGAGACCCTGCATGCCAAATTGAATCCAATGACTGTTGTTAGCTCTAAGCATGTCCCCGGTGCCAACAGACGTTCTTCAATGCAGCAAGTTATTGAACTTCAGGCCTTCAGTAAAAAAGAATGTAGGGCCTTTTAGGATCACTTTGCCCAGCAGCCTGAAGAGACCTCAGAGCCTTGATTAGTTGGCCTCCATAATGAAGGAAGTGATGAATTTAGGGAGTGGTGCCTTGTAGGGCATGTCATTACAGAACCCCCTTTCCAGATGCCCTGACAGGAAGCCTTACTTTGCCTGAGGAGGAGGGGGCTGGTGAGAGGGCATGAACATTGTGACTCTTCTCCTTCAGCTGGGTGCTATTTGGGCTCTGATAGGTCTGTCCCACCTACGAAGAGTTTCCTGCCCCTGAAAAATATGTCTGGACCACGCTCTCAGGCTCTAGGGTTCCTGTGAACTACCCTGGTCGTCCCTTGGGTCTATAATGAGGGATTGGGAACAATTGGGTCATGAGACTGTTAACCTGACTCAGATTTCTAGGTTTTTCCATACTGCTCTCTCTGGTTACCTAGCCCAGGTAAACCTCTTCATGAGGTCAAGTCATTTGGTCCATGATACAATCTGAATCTTAACTGACAAATTCCCAGACATGGAAAAAACAGCTGATGCTAAGATAGCAAAGATTGACCAGCAGAAGAGTGGTAACTGGGTGCCCTCTCCTGGGCAGCCCACGGAAGGGCCTTCCTGAAAAGACTCAGTCTAGGTACTTGATAATGGGGATCTCAAAGGAGGAGATTGATAGACTTCCTGCCAAGGAACTATTTTGGCCAAATACTAGATCATGGGGGTCTGACAGGCAGCTCAATTAGGATCTACCCACTAATGGTCCCTGTGGCTAATACAGGTGTGGTCCCCTCTGGAGTCAGAGAGCCCTGCCAACTTTTACCTGCGTATCATGGATTGAGTTGTGTCCCCCCAAAAATTTGTGTCAGCTTGGCTAGGGCATGGTTCCCAGTATTGTGTGGTTGTCCTCCATTTTGTGATCTGATGTAATTATGTGTTGTAAACCCTAGCCTCTATGCCTATGGTTATAGTCCCAATTGGAAGTAAAGTTGTTCATTATGTTGATGAGACATGATTAGTTTATGTTAATGAAGATTAGGGTGGGATTTACCACCCTTGTTTGAGTACAACTTTTTCAAGAGTTAAAAGGAGAGAGGAGGGAACTCCTGCCACCAAGAAAGAAGAACTGGGAATGGAGCACATCCTTTGGACCTGGGGTCCCTGACTGAGGAACTCTTAGACCCAGGGGAAGATTGATGAGGACATTCCCCCACAGCGGACCAAGAGAAAGCCTTCACCTAGCACCAGCACCCTGATTTCGGACTTCTAGCCTCCTAAACTGTGAGAGAATAAATTTCTGTTAACTTCATTCACTTGTGGTATTTCCATCATAGCAGCGCTAGATAACTAAGACACCGGGCCTCTCAGCTTTAAAAATAAATAACACTAGGGGTTAGGCAGAGGTTCGTTTGTCCTCAAGGGGCACCGGAGGTCTTATGTCAGGGTCATAGTTCCGTGGGAAAGCTGAGGGAGAATTGCACTTCTTGGGACTTTTGGATACTGGTACACAGGGGAGTGTGATCACTGCAACCCTTGGCACCAGCATGAGAGGGAAACAGATAATACTATAGGGTTTTGGGTCTGAGGCTGCTGACATTGGTACCCTGGCCTAAGCCCAACTAACCTTCAGACTCCTGCAGATCTTCATTTAATGGTCCCTCTACTGAATGTATTATTGGTATTGATGTATTGTCTGGATGGATGCACAACCACTCACCTTCACTCTCAAGCCCTGATGGGAATTGCTGCAGTAGGGCCATCTTAGTAGGACATGTGGAAGACTGTGAGTCTCCCTGGTGGCTGGGTGGTGCAAATGGTTAAGCGCCCACCCAGAGGTGCCTTGAAAGACAGACCAGGTGATATGCTTCTGAAAGGTCACAGCTTTGGAAACCCTATGGAACGGTTCTACTCTGCACACACAGGGTCACCATGAGTCGGAATCGACTCAGTGGCAGCTAATAATATCAAAACCAATGCCCAGTGCAATTGTCTCCTAAAAACAACATCAGCCGCCTGGAGGAGAAAAAGACATAACCTTCCTCACTGCTGAGTTGAAGGAAGCCAAAGTGCTCCAAGAGACTTTCTGCATTCAGTAGCCTGTCTGGCCTGTGCACAAGTCCTCAAGTGCTTGGAATCTCACCGTTGATTATAGGCACTCGGTGCTGTAGTGCCACCCTTGGCACTAGTGGTGCCTGACATTGTGATTGTCACAGAGGCCATCACCCAGGCTGAGAGAACTTGGTACTCAGCAGTTGACCGCACAATTGCCTTTTTAGCATAACCTCTCCACTGCTATGATCAGGCTTGATTTGTCCTCATGTGGAATGGGTTGCAATACCCCTTTAATGTTCTTCCACAGAACTACCTAAATTCCCCAGCTGTCTGCCATCAATGGGTAGTCCATGACTGGAAAAAGTCTCACTCCCAGTAGGAGTACTAGCCTTCATAACATTTTCCTGGTGGGCCCAGACAGTCACCACCCAATAAGGACTGGACGTCCTGATGACCCACATGCCATAACACAGCTAGGTCATTAACACAGACAAGGGACAAGGACCTCTAGTACCCAAGTGAAATTCCTGGGTATAATGGAGTCACAACGTCTTGTTCCAGAGAAGATTGTCACACTTCTGGGCCTCTGCCCTGAAAAATAAAAAAGATGCCCAGTGACTGGTGGGCTGTTCAGCTACTGGCATCCTTTTACTGGGCTGTTACCTTTAAGTGGGGCCTGACCAACAGGACGCCAGGAGGCCCTCCAGCAGAGCACCCTGGCTGCCCTTTCTTTCAGTCCCACCCATCTACATTTGCTGTTTGAGTTACAGGTCTCAGCAGCCTCTCAGATTTCAACCTGTGGCAGAAAATCACTGCCACAGGCCAGCAGTGCCCATTTGGGTTTTGGACCTCTGAGTTCCTGGAGTTGGCTGAAAGATACATACCCTTTAACAGACAATTATTGGCCTCTTAGTGGATACTGAACACGAGTCATGACCACGAAGTAGTCATACAACCAGAAATCCCGATCATGTCAGACTGAGCAGAGGCCTCAAATTACTGCATAGTGGCAGCTCAGGAATCCTCTCTAGTCCCAGAAGTGCCACTACTCCTTCCAGGCATATCACCCAAGAATCTGCTGCCTCCACTGGCCCATTGGGGACCCAGATACAGAGATTTCCCACATTACACATGAGCCTGGTTCACTGATGGCCCCACTAGGTTAACTTGTACTGGGGTGAAATGGGGTATGGCTGCCAGTTAACCTGAGAGAGATCTGTCCCTTACTGAGTGTGGTAAAGGAAACTCAGCACAATGGGCAGATTCATGCAGTATGCATGACTACCCTGGCTACCCCAGCAAAGCAGCTTTGCTGTATTTTCACTAACTCATGGGCTGTGGCTAATGGTCTGGCCGTTTGTTGGGCCATTGGCAAGCCTTAGACTGGCATGTAAAAAAAGACTTATGTGGGGACGAGACATTTGGGTAAAAATCAGCTCTACTCCTAGTTAGCTTTTGTTAAACATGAGAATGCTCACCAGGAGGAGCCCTCCACTGACAAAAGGAAAGATAACCAGCAAGCAGACCATACCTGTCAACTAAATGAGGAGACTGGTTGTCCTTGGCCCCAAAGCAAGTAGATGTATGAGTACGAGAGGACAGCCTTGGAAATTCAGATACCATCCTAGACTGGGCCTGTATACACATGGACTGCGACTGTGATAAGACATTGACACAGCACAGAAAAACTGTCCCCCTGGTACACCCTGGCCAAGGCTAAAATATTACCCAGGAACAGATCCTTTGAGCCAGCAGGCCAAGGTGTTCTTGGCAGATATATTGGGCTCCTTGTCCTATCCTGAAGGTTCTGCCAGATCTTGGCTGCAGTTGACACTTTGTCCAGATTTGGCCTAGCCATCCCTGTGCGTCCCACAGACTGAGACCACACTGTCTAGGCCCTACGAGACCGTATTTCTTGCCAGCTTGCATTCCCTGAACACATTGCATCTGATATGTCCCTGGGTCTGTGGCCCAAGTGACACATCAGTGGGCATGATCATGGGGCATACAATGGACTCTGCATGCTCAAGATAGGCTTATGTGGCTGATGGGAGGGAACAAGATAACCTCAGCTTGGGCTATACATCTCAGGCAAGTAGTCTGGGGTCTCAAAGCAACAGTTCCTTGAAAGGACGCTTTTCATCTGTACCCTTCCTTCAGGTGTACACCCTTCTTTTACACTTATTGACACCTTGGTTTCTTTGGCAGGCCCTGCAAGGACCTTCCATTCCCTTTGATCCTTCCTGAAGGCTCACATTGGTGGGAGATTAGGGTGGCTATTAAACAGCAAGGAGTGGGTGCAGAGCAATGGGTTTTTCCCTACAAGGACCTTGAAAATACTGAGATGTCTGGTTGAGCAATTTCCTTAAGGTGGCCCTGTTGTTTTTCCCTGTCTGGCCCCATGGGATGGGTATGAATATATGCAATAGAAACCACAATATAAAATACTAAACCACAAGAAGATCCAAACCAAAAGATCTGGGTTCACCACCCTGGGGAATTATTTCAGGGTGCTCTCTTTAGCTGTACAGGACAGACTGTGCACATCACAGTTGATGGGGAGGAGCTCCCTGATAATAGGATATGAACATCTCGGCACTGGAGAGGCCCAATTTGAGGGAGGGAAGAAAAGGAGATCTAACCTCTCTTCTCTCATGGGAGAACCCATGTGACTCCTGCCTTGCCAAATTTTTTGGTAAGTTTGCCCCAGGCAGCTGCCACAGCCCTGAATTTAATGAGCTGTTGGATATGTTTCTCACTGCCTAGTCCCACAGATAAAAATCTGATTGCTGTGCCACTGAAAACCGCAAATGGACATTTCTCTAACCATGGACCTTCCTGGTTCCTGAGGTACCCCAGCTTTATTAATCTGGACCCAAGGCGTTGGCAGTTGGACTCTGAGACTACAGAAGTGAAATGCCTCCCTAAACGTTAGCTTGCTTCTGTCAAAGATGGGGCATCCTGAATATCTGGTGGAGGGAGGCATGGGATATTCTGTTAGGGCTATTTTGGATGTAATGGTGGCAAGTTTCTCTTCTCGTGTGCCCCCGCCCTACATAGATTCTTCAGTTCCACTCGAGGACTCTGCGACTGACTGGGAAGCTTCTAGCGGGTTGACCCCATGGTCGTCAGTGACTTTTACACTCCCAGCATTGTATGTCCCTCTTGAGTTATTTCTTTTGTGGAAATAAGCCTTTACCTGTCTTCCTTCTACCAGCATAACATTCATGTATGGAACATTGGTGAGAGTAGTTTGGAAATCATGTTGTTTGTTGCCGTTGAGTCAGCTCCAGCTCCTAACCACCTTATATATAATAGAACAGAGCATTGCCATGTCCTGTACTATTTTCATGATTGTTGGTATGCTTGAACCCTTTGAAATGACTATTGTGCCCATCTTATTGAGGGTGTCCCTCATTTTCACTGACCCTTTACGAAACATTATGTCCTTTTCTAGCACTGATTTTTCCTGATGATGTGTCCAAAGTAAATGAGCTGAAGTCTTGCCATGCTCACTTCTAAGGAACATTCTGGTTGTATTTCTTCTAAGACTGATTTGTTCATTCTTCTGGCAATCTGCAATATATTCAGTATTCATCTCCGGTATCACAGTTTGCATCCATCAGTTCTTCTATCTTCCTTTTTCACTGTCCACTTTTCATGAGCGTATGAGGTGATAGAAAAGATCATGGCTTAGGTCAGGTGCACGTTAGTCATCCAAGTGACATCATTGCTTTTTAAAACTTTAAAGAGGTCTTTTGCAGTAGAAAATTATAGGATACTTAATATTTGAGTGGAAAGATGAATTGTTAGGAGTTTGGACTTTTTTCTGTAGGTTGTAGGGACCACAAACCAGTTGCCCTTGAGTCGATTCCAGAGGCCATAGAAGGTGTCATATAAGAGAATAATGTGATCAGAATGGTGCTTTAGAAAGATTTTTTACCAGCCAGGTGTTGTATTGAGGGTTCCCAAGACCACCCCCAAGTTCAGTGATTTGCTAGGAGGACTCCAGGACAAAAATCTAGTTGAAGTCACAGCTATGATTTATTACAGTGAAAGGACACAAAGCAAAATCAGCAAAGGAAAAAGCAGGGCTTCTAACTTGTTCATTCTGCTTCAAACCCCTACTGAGAATTTGCATTTCCACCCCAGATATACTGAATCAGAATCTGCATTTTAATAAGATCCCCAGGTCATTCTAATGTATAATCAATTTTGAGACCTTGTCCCCCCTGTACTGCTCTGCTACTGGTTCTCAGAATTGCTCCCTAATCAGCAGCTTTAGCATCCCCTAGGAACTTGGTGGAAATGCAAATTCTCAGCAGGGATTCAAACTTAAACAAACTGGTTCCAAGCCCTGGGGTTAAGGTACATGGAGAAGTCCTGAGGAAACCAGGCACAGCCTCCCATGAATCCTTCCAGCGGAGTTGCACAGCATATGCATTAATTCTTCCAAGATGAGTTGTGACATGTGAAATACTATCTCTCAGGGAAGCTGATTAGAACTTGGTGCTCAGAGTTTTTTTATTGGGGGCCAGTCCTATAGGTGTGCTCTACCTAGCACATACCAAAATTTCAGAGGCCCAGAAGGAAAGCAGGTGTTAGGCATAAAATCATATTGTTTGCGCAGATTAGGCACAGTGAGCCACCCTAATCAGGAACTGGCTGGAACCCTCCTGAAATCCAGGTTCTGAGATGTGAGCCAAGGGCAAACCTTGCAAGCAGGCCTATCTAAGGATAGCAGTCTCAGGCCTGCTATTTTAACTTCTGCACAGGTATGAAATGTGCTAGAGGGAAGAGCAGCTTGGCATAGATCTGTGTTGCCACCAAGTCCCACTTTAATTTTTTTTTTCTTTTTATTCTTTCCTTTTAATTACTTTATCCCTTAGTTCTCTACTTTTATTCTTGAAGCATTTAGTGGATAGGATGAGATTTAAGAGGTAGGTCACTGTAAAAATTTTACATAAAAATTTGTTGAAAAGAATTTGTTCTAGGCTCATGTATTTATCACTAAAGGTCGGCAATTCAAACCCACTTGCTGCTCCACGAGAGAAAGGCAGTCAGCTTCCTTAAGGATTACAGCCTTGGAAACCCTGTGGGGCAGTTCTGCTCTGTCCTGTAGGGTCACTATAAGTTGGAATGGACTCATGGGCAATAGATTCGGGTTTGGTTTTACACCATACAGTTGTGAAGTGGATACAAATATATAATCAAAGATTTGTTTCTCTTGTTTTTGTTTTTAGGTTTAAAGAAAGTCGAAAAGATGACATTTGGCTTGTGGATGTAAGTTTGTAAATTTTATGTACTAATTACCCCTCTACTAATTTAAGTATTATTTTCTCTTCTCCTTTATCCACAGTATGTGCTTATGTATATTACTCAGTTTGTTTTCTCAGTTATTGTTATTTGGGTTCATGCTAAAATGCACCCCTTAGCCTTAAGGGTCCTGGCAAGGGGACCTGGTGGTGAGAAATTCTGGGGGCAAGAACATTAGTAGGGGAAGCAGGAGTCTGTCTTACGATGAGGTCAACTTTTGGATTGTGTCTGAGGGAGATTATGGTATGATTTTATTAAAGAATTCACTTCATATTTCCCAAAAAATTTAATATATTAATATCACTTAGCAGCCAATAGTATATTTTCACATTAACAAAATGGAATTTTCATCTCCCTTTCTTTACTTTCAAGTTTGGAATACCCTTAAACCTTATAATATTTGGAACTCATTTCAAAAAGCCTTAGCAAAAAAGTAGAATGGCAACAAAAGAGGTAGAACAAAAATGCGAAGTTGATGTTGTTGAAGCTAGGTGATAATGGGGTATAGGGACCTGTTATTTAATTCTCTCTCTCCTTTTGTGCGTGTTTGAAAATTTCTGTATCATAAAGTTAAGAAATAAATTTTATATACCATTGTATTAGGCAACTAGGTACCATTCCAGCGAACTAGAAATTCTGCAGGAGAATGAAGGTCTGTGGTTTTGGTTTAATCAGCCTGATTTGTGTGCCTCTGCCAGATTGATCATCTTAATGATCTTCCATATCTTACTGATGGCTCGGCCTAAAGTTAGCAGAGGTGCCAACTGTGTTGGAATTTTTGTAGTAGAAATAGATTGATGTTTATCATTAACACTCCATGAGGTCTGTATGTGGTGTGTGGGTGTGTAGAGGTTTCATTTTATGTAGAACATGGGCACATTCACTTGGAAGCAAAGACATTTTTACTGTAAATTGTTTTCTCTGTGTAAAATAAGTTTCAGTAGTTAAAATGAACGTAGAATAGTATCAGTGTTGAGGTAGGTATATACTAGGAGTTAACCTGTGTAGGTTTATGTGTGTGCATTTTTTATTATATAACTACTTTAAAGCTTATATTTAAACTTTTTGTGTAGATTACTAGATCATTTAGCCAAAGAAATTCTTTAAAAATTAAGATTGATGTTCACTGTGGCACAACATTTAGTGATTGTCTTTTTTTTTTCTAAAAAAAAAAAACAGTTTTATGCACCATGGTGTGGCCATTGTAAAAAACTGGAACCAATTTGGAATGAAGTTGGTATTGAGATGAAAAACATGGGTTCTCCAGTTAAAGTTGGGAAGATGGATGCTACTTCCTATGCTAGTAAGCATTTACTGTGTTTGTTATTTTCCTGTTGTCATAACAAAAATGTTTAAATTATATGCAGCAATATTCAGGGTGAGAGGAAATATTTTCTTTGCTCATGTAAAATAAAAGTTAATAATTTAAGACTATACTTTATGAGTTAAATGAATTAGCCATTGAATATCGGATGTATTAGTACAACTAACAGAGGTGTATAAGTCATTGTTCCTGCTCTGAGCCCACCTGAGGAGATAATCAGCTTACATGGGGAAATGACAGACAGTTCAAGGTTACACTATTGATATTGCTGCATGAGTTAATGTGTTGTCTGTTAGAGTGGCCTACAATGTCTCAGTGGAGGAATAAAGGGGAATTTAAGGTTTGAATAGAACCAGGGTAAAGAGACATGAGGATGAAGAAGGTATTCAAAGTAGGTAGAATATTAGAGCAAAATCACAGAATTGAAAATGGGCTTAATGGGCATGTGCCATAGAATAGAATGTCTTTAACCAGAAGCTGGCAAACTATGGCCCATTTGCCAAATCTAGCCTGCCACCTGATTTTATAAATAAAATCATATTGGGACACAGCCACGCTTATTTCTTTCCTATTGTCTATGACTGCTCTTGTGCTACCATAGCACAATTGAGTAGTTGTGACAGAGACCGTGTGCCCCACAAAGCATAAAATATTTACTGTCTGTCTCTTTGCAGAAAAAGTTTGCCAAGACCTGACTTAAAGGATTTGAGAAAAGGAAAAAGTATCAAGCATTGTAGAAATTTGTAAAGAGCATGGCTTCAGAAAGCAGACCTGGATTCAAACCCTGGCTCTGCCTATTGCTTTCCCTGTGTAATTCCAGGAAGTTTCTCAGTACCCCTAAGTTTTGGTTTCCACATTGGTAAATATGTAATCATATTTGAGATATAAGTGATGTAGCCCATGTAAATCTTCTTGTACTATTCAACAAATGTAGATTCCCTTTCCCTTTAGTTAATATAGGAAGTGGAAGTATACAATGTGTATTTCTTCTTAGGAAATCAGCGTTATAGTCTACATTATACTTCGGAGCAAGACAGACCTTAGTTTTAATACTAACCATGCTGTGTCCCACTTTCGTGGCTTTTGGAAAGTACTTAACCTCTCTTAATCTTAGTTTTCATGTCTGTAAAAAAGAGAGTGATAATCCTTGAAGTTGTGAGGATGGTTTTAATTTTTTATATTTAAAAACCCATAGCACAATGGCTAGCATATATAAGATGATAAAGGATAATACCAGATTACAAAGGGCCTTTCAGGTCAGAGAGTGTTTTTTATTTTATTACTTGTCTATAGGTGTAATACACATTTTTTGAGAAGGCATATGACTTCGTAAAAATGTTTTTGGCAGTCACATGTAGGGTGAACAAGGAGAGTGATTGGAGGCAGGAAAATCACCTAGTCAGTTTTGTGTCTGAGTCTAGGATGCTGGGAGCCCAGGATTGAGTGGTGGCAGTGGAGTGAAGAGGAAATAGTAATTCTTAAAGTCATTTTTAAGGGTAAACTCAGATATGATAGATTGGCACTGTTGTGCAAGAAAGAATGAGAATAATAGTACATGATTCTTAGCCTAGGTGCAGAAATATGCAACCACAGGTTACATGGAAAAGAATAAGTTTAATTTTTTGTGCATTTGCATATTAGCACCTGTTTTGAATTTGTGGTATTGTGCTGAATAATGTTTAGAGATAGGGAACTAGAATATAGGTGAGATGTTAAAGCTGGGATTATTGAGTTATAGTAACTGTTGAAACTGAGGAGACAAGATCAATGGCAGAACTTATTGTAGAGAGGAAGGGAAGAGTTGATCCTTCTTGAAATACGCTTTTAACAGTATTTTAAGGAACTATTAATTAGAGTTCCTTTCAACTGTTCCTCGTGAATATAAGTTCTTATGTCCAGACATACATGTTGATTAACATGCACACACACTTACTTATATCCATGTATAGATTTTTCATTTATTCAGTCAGCCAGTGTTTATTTACTGACTACTGGTTTCCAAGCTCTGTACAAGTCTCTAAAGATAAAGACCAAAACAAATACTGCTTTCCCTGGAAATGCTTACAGTCTGATAGAGGGAAAAGAGATGAAAAAACAGAAAAGTATAAAAGTCTTAACATGGTAAATCCTTGTGATGACTTGAATTGTCCAATGAGGTAATTGAGTAAGGCATCAAGGAATCTGGGGATATAAAGAAAAATAGAGAAATCATGCATATAAATAAGAACAATCTTATTGGTAAGCTACTCATGTGATGCTTCAATAATAACAGCTTACATTAAACCAAGAATGGTTTATTAATGTATATAATTCATTAATTTATTATTCAGTATTTATTAAGTGCCACTATTTGGAGCCCTGGTGGCTCAGTAGTTAAGCGTTTGACTGCTAACCAAAAGGTCAACAGTTCGAATCCAACAGCTGCTCCTTGGAAACCCTATGGGGCAGTTCTGTTCTGTAGGGTCACTATGAGTTGGAATTGACTCAGTGGCAATGGTTTCTATGGTATGTGCTACTATTTTTTAAGTGGAACTATGAGTAAGGAAAAATAGTTGCAACAACTGCATAGGGGCAATATCCGACTGCCTCTGACTTCCCAAGGGGGAAGGGGAATCAAGATCAACAGCCCAAGGCTGATTCCTGTGAGGCAGTGGTCAGACTTGCCTCCTCTCTCCGCTGTCTTTATCAATTCTGACACCAACCATCCCTCCCACAACACTCTCTATTTCTCTGCTGGGTTTGATAATTCATTGCAATGGCCCCACAGAACTCACAGACTATACTCACAGTTCTGGGGTTTATTAGGGAAGTAACAGGTTACAGTTCAGGTTGAGGAACACTCACGATACAGTTCTTCCATCAGGACAGCTTCTTCCCAGTCATGCTCACAGGCACACCTTTCCCTGACCCTCAGTCTCTGCCCAGAGGCACTCAGCTTTCTCACTTCATGGGCCGAGAAGCCCACTGGGTCATCTCCTGTGGGTCTCTCCTGCCTGTCTCTCCTTTCTTGGTGGTGGTGGGCTCTTCTCTTTCCTGCCTCTGGGATGGCTCACCTCAGGCCCACTGGGATGGCAAAACTGTCCAGTCCATTTAGTGGGCCACAGTTACCATATCTGCACAGTCCTGCCCAGGCTCTTGGGTGGGAGTTACAAGACCATGGCTAGAAAGGCCACATAGAAGTGATCCATCACAACCCAATTGCCAAAGTGTTTTTTTTCTGAGTAGCTTAGAAAACTATGTGTTAAATGCTGTCAGTAAGAACCGAAATTCTTGTGGATTTTGACTTCATATGCAATTTTCAACTTTTTAGGAACCTGATAGGACTTTTTTTTTTTTTTCAATTTGGGAATAATTTTTATTTGTGATGTCATGATTGTTGCAGATTTTATTTCTTGTTTACTTAGCATTGTATTATACATTATGTTAAATTAGTAATTTAAAATCCCCTTTTAGGGGTTTGCAGAATAGAGGACATGCACATGTAACACATTATTTCACATAAGCCATCAGCTTGGAGAAAGGGAAACTGGTACATGCTGAGTTCCACCATGTGCCAGGCACTGTGGTGGGTGCTTTATATAATTTACTCCTTGAATATGAAATATACTATACCTCCTCCACCCCATTTCTCACCTTGTACCTCAACCTACATGGTGATGCTTGCTTGTAAAGCCTTGTGACTACTTGAATATCCAGATACGGCTTATTGAAAAATGATTCTTTTGTGGGAAGGTTGCAGAGACAGAATTTGTTCATTCAGCAGGTATTTAAGGCATGCTTACCACTTGCCAGACGTGTTCTAGACACTGGTGATACGTGAGTGAGCAAGGAAGACAAACATTTCTGCTCTCATGCAGCTCATATTCTAGTGGGGAGAATTGAACAATAACCAGTAGACCTAAGTAAATACTGATGTTCACAGTGTTATATTACCGGCTCCTGTTTGGTGTTGATGATGGATGCATTATCCACTCAATTATAGCAGCAGTAAGATATTTCATGTGCTGTGGAGAAAAGGAATATTATCTTCCCAATACTTAAAAACAGAAGTCAGTAAGTGTTCAAATAGCCACTGTCTATGAATTACTAAGAGATTTTTGGTTTATAACTTGGGTCCTTATATATCTATAACCTAGGCTTTGCTTCTTTGCTAGTTTTAACACCGCTCCCCTCTGGGGGCTGTAAGGTGGATAATTTTTCCCCCACCTTATAGAAATGGAAGTTGAGGTCAAGGAAATTAAGTGATGGGGTTCAGTGTGGAGCAGGGATTTTTTTCTTTAAAGTCTGTTATGAGATCCACTACATCAGGTTATAAAATACTGTATTTTCTCATTGATTACATATTTCATTTTCTGTATTTAATTTGTGTATAAAGAAATTCTAAATTATACGCGGGAATTACTAGTGGGATATATTCACTCCCCCACCTCCATCAGTTACATTAGTTTTCATGTTTTGGCGGTTTTTAATGAGTTTCAGTTGATAGTTAATCAGGGTTTTAATTAGTTGTTCCTTAATTTGGGGAAGGGGTGTTCAGAACGTGCTTTACTCACATAATCTACCCAAAATCACATTTATTTTTTGGCTTGGATAAAGGCAGTCACAGTAACAGTGTTCCTCTCCAATTAGAAAATACTTGACAGAAGTAAAGTTCTAAATTAGAGGGGTACAAATAAATAATGTGATTGTTCTAAGTTCATATGACTAATCAGAGGCAGAATCTATCTTCAGAACTTCAGTTCCTGTTTTTGTCGCCTTTGCTGTTTTTATTGTCTGATGTAAAAATAAATATCAGCCACTGCCTAGTACCTTCCTGTCACCTTTCTCTATATGTGTAAAGGAGAAGCTCTAGAGTTAATGAAAGAAGGAGAGAGATTTTAGATATGATTTTGCCACAAATTGATTTTCATTATTTCTTCAGTGAATCAGTGGGGAGTGATGAGAAACCAAAGGTTAATGAAGATTAGTAAAGGTATTGGTAAACCAGAACCGGATACAGAAGTAATTTCCGCATACCCAGTTGTGAGAAAAAAATATTCTGGAAACAAAGAAAATCATAAAGGCAGAGATCATGGGAGTAAATACAGTATACTTTTCATATACCAGTATAGTATCATAAATATATATTTTATATGATCCATTAACTGAGAATATTTTATTTCTTTTCTGTGCTAACTGCCTTGAGGCTGTAATGAAGTAGTATTAATTTGCTATTGTGATTTCTATACCTTTTAAAGTCCTCATCCCCTATTATTTGTTTCTGTTATACTACTACTGCTTTCCATTGTAGCCAAAACAGATGTCACTGTAGCAATTATTTTACATTTTAATTACTGTGAAGATTCCAGAATAATTTTTGAGATAATTGAAATTATCCTAGGTTATTACAAAAGCAGAAGCTCCTAAAACAAGTAGATAAAATTGCTTTTAGATCTTACATTGGCTGCAGAAATTTATGTATTTTTGCAAATACAATTTATGTTTTTAAAATTAAAATACAGTGCAGTTCTTTAAAGACTCACTAAAGGAAGAGAGAGAAGCCCTGGTGGTGCAAGTACACTGTTTGTGATTGGCTACTAACCTAAAGGTTGGCAGTTTGAACCCACCCAGTGGCTCCATAGGAGAGAAGACCTGGCAGTCTGCTTCTGTAAAAATTACACAGCCAAGAAAACCCTGTGGGGCAGTTCTACTCTGTGATGCATGGGGTCGCCATGAGTTGAGATTGACTTGACAGGAAGGGTTTAGGTTCCTTTCTTTTTTTAAAGGAAAGGATGGACCATTTTTTCAAGGAGTGGACAAGACCTAGAAGAAGTATTTGGAAATGAACTGAAATGAGATGTGGGACTTAATTAATTATTGTTAATAAGAATTTTTTTTAAATAAGTACTGTAAAAATGGCATGGGAGCAGCGTCTGACCTCCTCTAATTTCACAAGGGGAAAGGAGAATCATGATCAGTAGCCCAAGGCTGATTCCTATGAGGCAGAGGTCAAGACATGCCTCCTCTCTCCGCGACCTTTACCAATTCTGACACCAAGTGTCCCTCCCATGGCACTGCGAACTTCTCTACTGGGTTCGATAATTCATAGCAGTGGTCACACAACTCACAGACAATCCTCACGATCCTGGCGTTTATTAGGGAAGTAACAGGTTACAATTCAGGTTGAGGAACACTCAGGATACAGGTCTGCCATCAGGGCAGACTCTTCCCAGCCATACTCGGCAGGCAGGTGTCTCCCTGGCCCTGGACCTCTGGCTTGCTCAGGCAAGTGTTAACAAAGCTGCTTTAGCTCTGCCGTAAGTGCCCAGAGGCACCGCACTTCACCAATAACCTTTGGTCCAAAGGCACTCAGCTTTCTGGCTCTGGGGGTCAGGAAGCCCACTGTGCTGTCTCCTGCTGGTCTCTCCTACTGCTGTTTCTCTGCCACCACTTCTCTGGCTCTCCTTCCATGCTGGTGGTTGGATCCTCTCTTTCCTGCCTCTGGGGTGGCTCATTTCAAGACCAGCAGATTTTGTCATAGGATTTCGTGTAGACCACAGCTTAGGTTATTTTAAGTAAAATTGTTTTGTATAAGAATATCATGTTTTGTGTGTGTGTATATTCTTTTTTAGGACTTAAAAACAACGTATCTTATGTGTTTATGTATATGTATATATATAAAGTAAAAGGCTCATTTGTTGCCTAGTTTCTCTTTTTTTTTTTTTAAAGAAATTCATAGTTATTCTTTTCCTTATCAAGGCCTTGCTGCAGAGTTTGGAGTCCGAGGTTATCCAACAATTAAGCTGTAAGTCGTGTCGTATGTTTTTATGTGTATTTTTATTAGTTCACACTACTTAGTTTGTTACATTAATTTCTGGTAGCTTCCCTAGAGGATTGAAGATTTGGGTTCACCAGTTCTTTTTAGGTAGGTGCAGATCAAAAGAGAGGGACTTTATCCTAATACTTTTCTTCACATTGAAGTGAACGTGATGTTTCCTGTTAGTGTACTAAACGTGTCAAGTGCTTACTGTGTGACAGGATCAGGGCTGTGCAGGCCAGGGCACACAGTCATTATGAAAGTATTTGCCCTTGGGGCACTCAAGAAGGTATTTGAGTTTATCTTTGTAAATCCTGTCTCCTAACAAATTTTACTTTTGTGTAATTAAGCTAGGCTTACTCATTATGGATAAAACAAACAAGGAGAATAAAAATTGATGGATGTTAATTTCCTTCGGGTCTAATATAGGGTTGTACAGGTTGGAGGGAGTGGCATGATAATTCTCAAGTCCTTGTTTTATAATTATGATTACATTGAATTTTCTCATGATTCTTATTAACCTTATTTAGGTAATATTATAGTGAGCCGAGAAATTATTTTGAAACCTGTTTTTATAATAATAAAATAAATTTTTATGTACTAATTTCAAAATTTGACAAATTTTTTTCTTTCTTGGGCTTTATATGGACCTCCCCCGACTTTATAAAAGTGTTAAGCCCCTTTTACTTTCTTGTTTTAGGTAAATTATTCTTTCTCTTCATTCTGTTTAATTACTGATATTCTGTCTTATTTTCACAATTTTTATTATTATTTTTAATTCAAGTTAGACATGTAAATTAGTCCCTTGGCATGCTTTTGGAAAGTTATGTAATTTTCTAGAAGAGTTGTTTTTATGTATTGTTTTATTCCATGATCTTGGAGTATCAAGGTACTGTGATGTTGTATTGCTTTAAAATGTGTTTTGTTTTATCAAAATGCTCTTAATTCCTTGTCCTTTAGGTTTTGATTGGGATGATAATGAGAATTGAAGTGCTTGAATTTTCGAAACTCTTGCTCATGAATGTATACATTATTCACTTTTCAGAAGTCATAGACACGGTGCAACTGTCCCAGTGCACAGTAAACTATTCCTGTGGGTTAATAGAATACAGCCCTTGGCTTTATATTTTCAGTTGCCAGTTGTCTACTATATGTTACACATGGTATTTTATTACATTGGTATGCTACTTGTAAAACTCCTGTCTGCATTTAGTAATTTTGTACAATAATACCGAATGATTAACAAGCTTGTATCCCTCCTTTTTTTCTTTTTAAGATTAAAGGGGGATTTAGCATATAACTATAGAGGACCACGAACTAAAGATGATATTATTGACTTTGCTCACAGAGTATCTGGGTAAGTTGTTCTTAGGAACAGCCTTACTGTGAGACATTAATATTTGAAAATTAAATGTATTTTCATGGACCATGTTATACACACGTGTATTAGGGACTTAGCTAAATAAATTGTTTTTGCTTCCTTCCTTATTTATTTATTTAGAAATATAGGGTCGTGTAGTACGTCCAGAGGAATACTTTAAAGAAACAAAAAAGGACCAGGATTTGTATTATCTACTGGTTAACCTCATATTTAAACTCAAAGAAAAAAATTGTTTTTCCAATGGATTTTTAATACATTTTAAAAATTTTTTATTGATTCTAACAATTTTATAAGTATTTTGTGATAATTTTGCATTTGTACTACCTGGTTTCACTAATTTTTCTTGTTACCTAATTTCAGAGTTTTGAAAGAAATCATAGGCTGTTATTGTTCTAAATAAACTTGGACTTCAGTGCCTAGCCTGTGATACTGGAAAATGCTTTTGAGATTCAGCTAAAGTACTTTTCACGTGCTACTTTATATATCACATGCTACTTTATGCCAACTGTGAAGTATTATTGCATTTTTTTTGCATAGAAGATGACATATTTAGAACCCAAAGATCTCTTTGCATTGTAGGTCTTTTGAGGTTTTACTGATAAGGAAATATTTTTCTATAAGCATTTCTTAATGATTTGAATATAGTGTTTTTTTGTTTTTTTTTAATCTGTCTTGCTGAAGTATAAAGAAAGTCAGTGCTTATAATTATATAATGTGATTATGTGGAACTTCTTGAAGAGGATGGTTATCAAAATAAGTTAATCTATATAGGCTTTGAAACTGTACTTGCAGAATTATGATTTTGACAGGGTATATTATATATTGCATATATAAAATATCGGTATGGATTTGTTAGTATACTACCTGGCTTAAATTATTTGAGAAAGGCACAGAATTAGGAATGATCTTTATATACTAAAGCTTGCAGAGCTTATTAATATTCTTTTTACTGTATTTTCTCATTGATTTCATGTTTCATTTTCTTTGATTTGCATGTAAGTAAGTTTTGAGAAAACATTAATCATATGAGAAGATTGCTAGTGGAATGTACTTTATTTCCCCATCATTTGTGTTAGTCTTTACGTTTTAGCGATGAGTTGTAGTTGGCATCAAAAAGAGCTTCGCCTGATGTAACTGAAAGTGACTTGCAAATGAAATTTCAAGAGTCAGTTCTGGAGTTACATCACTTACTGGTTAATTACTAAAGTATTAAAATAGAAACTAGAGTAGAGTAGACTGATGCAATGCATCTTAAGCATTGTACATTTTGAAAATCTGTTTGCAACAATGCATCTTAAGCATTGTACATTTTGAAAATCTGTTTGCCTTTGCAAGATTTGTACTGTTCCTTTTGCAAATTTGGTGGCAGACTAAAATACAATAATATAGACCATGATTAAAAATGCCTGCCACATCTTTTAGTTTTTAAATTATATTTTGCAAGTAATAATAATAACCTTTAGTGTAATTCACTTCTCTTTTTAGTCTGGTTGCATTTGACATATGTGCATATAATAAAATGCTTTGTAGACCTTCTTTTTGTTACAAAAATATATAAAACACAACATTTTCCAATTCAGCATTTTTCAAGTGTGCAATTTAGTGATACCGCTTACATTAATCATGTCATGCAACCATCATCCATAATCATTGCCAAATTTCCTATCACTATAAACAAAAACTATTTCCTAAATAATGACTTCCCTTTCCTTCTCTCTTACACCTAGTAACCACTAATAAACTTTGTTCTCTATACATTTGCCTGTTCCTGTTATTTTATGTCAGTTGGATCAGACAATATTTGTCCTTGTTGCAGTTGACTTACTTCACTCAGCCTAGCGTTTGGCTATTGTGTATAGTGCTGCAGTGAACTTTGGTGTATATTGTCTGTTTGCATTGCTACTTTCAAGTCTGTTGGGTATACATGTAGGAGTGGAAATGCTGGGTCATATGGTAGTTCTATGTTTAACTTTTTAAGGACCGCCACACTGTTTTCCACAGCAGCTGTATCATTGTATGTTGCCATGAGCAATGGATGAGGACTCCAGTTTCCCCACGTCCTCACCAACATTTTTTATTTTCCGTTTTTTGTTTTTTTTTTTTAATTTAATCTTAGCCATCCTAGTGGGAGTAAGTGGTATCTATCTCATTGTGGTTTTAGTTTGCATCCCCCATAATGGCTAATGACCTTGAGCATCTTTTCATGTGCTTGTTGGGTATTTGAATATCCTCTTTGGTGCAATGTCTGTTCAAGTCCTTCGCCCATTTTTCCATTGGGTTGTTTGTCTTTTTGTCATTAAGTTGTAGAATTATTTTTTTTTAAATGTATTTTGGATATTAGGCCCTTATTGGGTGTATGGTTCCCCAGAATTTTCTCCCAGTCTGTAGGTTGTCTTTTCACTTTTTGGTAAAGTCCTTTGATGAACAAAAGTATTTAAATTTTATGAGGCCCCGTTTATCTTTTTTGTCTTTTGCTGTTCATGTTTTTTTTTTTCTGTTAATGAGAATTTTATGTTCTATTATTATGTCTATCATCTTCTATTTTATTTTTCCTGAAAAAATTTAATAACATCCCTCTGAAGCATTTTGTGTTTTAATCTCTATAGGATATTTTAAACCTGTATAGCCTTTAAATCAACATAAGAAATAAATATTCTTAGTATAGCATTATAAATTCTTGGAATAGTATTTCACAATATGTTTATGTGAATGATCTTTTGAAAGGTAGGAAAAAAAAATTCTCATATGAGTTGTTTTGTTTTGTTTTTAGCTGAGGACTCTAAATGGATTATAGTTCTGTTTTGGCCTATCACAATATTGACTTTAAGATGGTACTTTCTGAAGGGATGTATTTAAAACTAGTTTTTAAAATGATGGATTAAATTATGGGTAGGCTTGTTTTTTTCTCTTTTTAATATATGGGTACAATGGTAGTCATAGGCTACCACTGCGTTAGCTTTACATGATTTGGGCAATACGTTTAACATGCAATTAGTATAAATTTACTAAACTTTAGCTATGATAAACTATCATATAAATAGGAATAAATTAGGTAGTATATCTAATTCATAATACATGTTTGTTTTGTTTTCAAACAGGGCTCTAATCCGGCCACTTCCAAGTAAGCAAATGTTTGAACATGTGCAAAGGAGACACCGTGTATTTTTTGTTTATGTAGGTGGAGAGTCACCTTTGAAGGTAAGGCATGATTTTATTTTTTAATCCACAAAATTCAGATGTATTGTGATTTAATTTGCTTCATAGCCAAGACTAGACCAGAAACTCAAAACTTACTTTACTCTTGTTGGATATACTTCAGTTTAATCTAAATATTTTTATAATAGAAATTATTTCTTGTGTAGTGTTTGCCTTCATGAAACAGAAGTGAGTAAAAAAGTAGGTAAACAATGTTGTCTGCCTTGTATACATTCTATTTTTGACGTGGTTATTTGAATCTTACATTGTTTCCTAACATTGTAGGTGCTTTGAAACTGCACATTGCAGTTCAAGTGTAAACTTTTTAAAGCCAAAAGACAGACTGTTGTCCTAAGCTTATTTTATATATGCGTGTGTGTGTGTATACGCACATATTTATGTATGCATATAGGTATATGTGCACATATCTCTTCTAATAAACCAAAAAAAACCCAAACCAGTTGCTGACCCTTCAGTTCTGACTCATGGTGACCGCATGTGTGACAGAGCAGAACTGTTCCATAGGATTGTTGGCTGTAATCTTCATGGAAGCAGATTACCAGGTCTTTTCTTCTGAGGTGCCTCTGGGTAGATTCAAACCACCAACCTTTCAGTTAGTAGTCGAGCACTTAACCGCTTACACCACCCACCTGTCTCCTATCTGTTTGCACCTATCACTCCTATCTTTTCTATAACCATCATCAAATTAAGTTAATAAATATGAATTGAACTTACATTATGTTTTTTTGGAGAAGGATAAAAGCACTTAATACAATGGTCTGTTGCCTTACAAACTATTTCATTCCATTATAGTCCCTCTTTTCACATAAAAGTATAGGTAGCAAATTGGGATAATACTACTTATTGTATAAGTAGTATTATCTTGTGCATTGCTCTGAGTGTTTAATGAGAAATGAATTTTGATATTTAATATTTTAAAATGACCTTTTTTTGTATCTTTACAGGAGAAGTACGTAGATGCTGCTTCAGAATTAATTGTGTACTCGTACTTCTTTGCTGCCTCAGAAGACGTGGTTCCCGAGGTAATATTTAAAATTGGATTTTAATGACACAATTTTATTTTTTTTTAACTTACTACTTGGTTTTATCTATCAGCTGTATTTACTCTAATGTTTGTGGAAATAGCAAGCATGTTACCTCCTTACTGCTAGTATCAGAATGCTTATTATTAATAAACAGATATCCCCAGATTCATAGCATTTAGCAGTTAGTACTTTTTCCTGTTTAAAATAATAGCAGTAGTGACAAGTAAGCACAAATCCCAAAATACTGAATTACTTAATATTCAGGTTTTTTATTCAGCAGCTATTTACTGTGTTCTTAACCATGTGCTGTGCCTTTTTTAAACCCTTGCTAATGGATGGCAAAGAAGACCATCTTCATAGAACTCACATTTTAATGGGGTATCTTAGGTGCCCTAGAACCCAGAGGATCTGGGTAGGTACAAATAGCATGTGCTACATGGGTATCCTTGGTTATTATGCTTTACTTTTATTATTATTAGCTTTCTCACCTTTTATTATTATTAGCTTTCTCACCCGGTTTCTTCAAGCATTCTTTAATTATTCCTGCAAATACCAGTATTTTTCATCTCTTTATTTTACTTCTGAGTATGAAGTTACAGAAGTCTGCTAGGGGAGAACAGAGTTATTTGATAATAATA
Organism: Dugong dugon; assembly: GCA_030035585.1. Classification (NCBI taxonomy): domain Eukaryota; kingdom Metazoa; phylum Chordata; class Mammalia; order Sirenia; family Dugongidae; genus Dugong; species Dugong dugon. The sequence continues at coordinate 105,813,256 of CM057466.1, read as the reverse complement.
TGGGAATTTTTATTCCTATAGACGATATTCAAATCAGGACAAAGCCCGTAATTTTATGGTCTCCCTCATATTTTGAATTTTAATGTTTGGTTATGGGAACATTATTAGCTTTACAACTAGAATTTATGAACCCCAGAGGTAAAAAAAAAAAAAATTTCTGACTTCAAGATACTTAAAGATGAATGGAGAAGCTTGACATGTAGACAACTAATACAAGGTGTAGTGAGTTTAAAGCAATACAAGGGAGAAGAGCAGGCAGGGATTTGGAATATGTGGAACTAGATAGCTGCAAAGTTTCAGGGGATATGCCATATATTGTCCTTGAAAGAGATGCAAATAGTAAAAAATATTTCCTGAGCATCAGATGAGCTGCCAAGAGCAGGTTAATGGAGGCGTGCTTGATTTTAAAGCCTTACTTAACTACTTAAAATAGCCATTTTCGTGGTGCTGTATCATTTTTTAGTAGTAATGTAAGCAAATGATTCTATTTATTTTCTCTGTCCTGAGATATGCCTACCTCCCCTCCCCCATTTTTTCAGTCTTCTTCAAACATCTGTCTTTTTTTTTTTATTGTTGTTGTTTTTATTCTACTATTCATTTTATTATTTTATCCTATGATTTATCTATTATCCTATTATTTATTTATTGTTATTTTTGATGTTACCACTCTCATGTAGTAATTCTATGTGAGTTACCCTAATTATGTCTTTTCTGCTCTGATACTGATATTCCACTGTAATTTTATTATTTTAAAATAATGCAGATTTAAGAAGTAGATACCTTCTGAGTGACTCTCTTATTGTTAATCACCATTATAATTTGTCATTTATAAAACAGTTTACAGTTTAAACAGTGCTCTCACATGCATGATCTAATAAATTCTCATAACCACCCTGTGACACAGGCATTGTTAGTGCCCTTGTTTTATAGAGGAGGAGGCAGAAGAAGAGCAGCTAGGCAAACTGATTTGCTTATTACCACCCAGATAGTAAGTGGTGGGGAGAACTGGAGCCCAGCTGTGCTGATACCTCAGCCCCTGCTTTTCCACCACTTGTGGGGCCTCCCTTCTCTTACTTCCCATGGTATCTTTACATCAGTTTTCTTTCTCTAACAGTAATCCATGGTTTTCACCATAACGCATGGGACGCTATGCCAGGGATGCAGGACAAAGAGGGGTCAAACCTGACTCTTAGTTAGATGAACATGAGACCCACTGTGCTCTTTTTAACTATTTCTAACATTTTTTTTTTTTTTTTGGTGTCTTTCCATACTTTTGCCATCATAGCTATCAGTTACACTTTTTCCATGATAAAAAGTTATTTAAACTTCTAATTTTTACAGTCTGTGGTGCTGAGAGAGGTGCCTGCTGTGCTTGTTTTCAAAGATGACACTTACTTCATTTATGATGGTGAGTTCCAATGTTTTAATTCATATAAAACATTTTAAAATTAAAATGCTGTATCTTTTGTAGGACTTAGGTGTTGATATAAGGTTTAGCGGATGCAATTTACTGCTTATAGTCCCCATTAGTTGAATGGCTTATGGGGATTTGGTTTTGTCTCTCAACTATAGTCTTTCCATCTTGTGTTCTTTCATTCTGAGTTTTGCCTAAAATGAATTTGTTATATTTTTGTCAAATTATTTGTCTTTTTGATAAGTGAACCCTATGCAATTACTGACAATATTGCTCTAAAATGTTTACATTAATTAAATTAAAAAACAAAAAGTTCAAACACCCAGAAGGGTGAAGAAATAGAAGAACATTAACAATGTTAAAGGCTCCATGCATCCCTCCCTTGGTGCTTCTCTTTCCATCCCTGACACAAGTAATCGTTCACCTACTAGCCATCGTTTATTCATTGACACAACACTGGTTTATTTTTAAAGTATTTTTATTATGATATCAAACATACGTTTTAGTAAAGGGAATGGTAAAATAATAAAACCCTGTATAACCATCACTCAGGTTAAACAGTTACAATATCTAACCACGTTTGCTTCATCTCTTTTTTTCCTTTGTTGAAGTATTTTAAAGCAAACCCCAGACATGATATCATTTCAAAAGTATATACTTCAATATGCAGTCTTAAAAAATATGGACTCTTTTTTGAGATAACCAGATGCTATTATAACACCTCACGAAGTTAACAGTAATTCTTGGTTTCATCTAATACGTACTCCTGCAGTTCCCAGGCTGTGCCCTGAGGTACACTAGGGCAGTGTACCAAACTCACAGGGGCACTAGGAGGTATTTTAAATTTCAAGGGAAACATTGAAGCTTGAGGTCTGTTGAAGACCACACGACCACTCAAAAGTTAAGTGAATGCAGAGTCTCGCCTAATGGCAGTCCTGATAATATTCTAAATTACAGTTTAATAAAATTAAAAATTCAGTTCCTCATTTGCACTGGCCGCATTTCCAAGTGCTCACTACAGCCATTTGTGGTTAGTGGATACTACATTGGACAGCACAGATTTGGAGCAATCTATTCATTGCAGAAACAGGCTCTAGAGTGTGGTTCTTTCTCTTTTTGAATTCTACTATATAACAGAAAGGAACCTAGAACAAGTTGAGAGCAGTAGATTTTGAATTGCTTAAATAATGCAGATGAATAGAAGGATATCCAATAAAAGCCACATTTTGATTGTTTTAGTAAAAGGAGCATTTTATTTGTTTTTACAGTCATGTTGTGAAGATTAAGCATCTCTACAATCTTGTATTTTCATGGTCTTTAAACGTGAGGACTGAATTTGAACTGTTGGTATAAAGTTATTGCCATTTATTTGTCATTTATACAGCAGGTGCTATCTGTGTACTTACATTTTCATGTTATCCTCAAAATAATCTGTGAGGTAGGCAGGAAGGCAAATAGATTAATGTCCTGAGGTTACAAAGGAGGTGACTGAGGTTGTTAGAGAAGTAGACAGGTGTGTCAGTAAGTAGCAGATTCATTCATTTACTCATTCATTCACTGGCTGTTTATCGAATGCCTGTATTAGGCATCTTCACAAAAAATTAAGAGGCGCTTGCATATATGAAAATAGAAGAAGGAACGCAATCCATCACTACATGTATTCCATCCCCTGCCCTTTGATGACTGCACTCCCTGTATGAGAGGCACTGTGTGTAGATGGTCTTCCTGCATCATTACAGTGATCTTTTCAGATCAGTGTTCTTACTGTTTTACAGTCAAAGAAACATGATTAAAGAGGTGTTTTTTTTCCTAACTTAAAATAGTAAATGGCATAATCAAAATTCAGTCTTCAAATCTCTGACCCGAAATCTCTGATTCCAGTTGGGTTAGGAGTTTTTTTAACAACTCAGAGAGCCACTTTGTTTCTTTTTTGGGAGAAACCTGACCATCTCTGTTTAGATTCAGATGTCTTCTTTGAGCCTGCCTAGGAAAGTGCCCCTCTTTATCGCTCAGGTTTCAGATGTGGCCTCCAGTACTGAAAAGGCAATATAAAGTATCTGCAGGGATTGTCAAGGCCAAATTGTCTAAGCTGCAGTAGTTTGTATTTAGAACCTGCCTGAAGCGTTCAGATGAAACAAAGGCTTTATTTGAATGCTTATACTGATATTTAATTATTGTTAGTAAGTTTCTAAGCTTTGGGGAAGGGGCTCAGGAGGATAGTTTATTTTCTCTTTGAGTTTCCAGTTTTATCCCTTTGTGCAATCTTTAGAAAATTTGGTTTTGACCTGGAGTGGGAAATGTGGCCCAGTAATCAGATTCTAGTTTATATTTGTTTTTCTAAATTGTAAACCCATAAATACTTTCAGATTTGATGTATCACTTATTTAATAGGTTTGATAACATGAAAATTTTTGTTTAGCAATAGACATGGTAGAAAATGTCAACTTTCAAGAAATCCATAAAAATCAATCTTCAGACATTATTGGTAAACTTTTAAGACATTGCTTTTACAGCAGCTTCCTTTTCATGCAGTTGTAATAATTTTCAGAATTGCATCAGAATTATGTTTCTAATCAGGCCATAATATTCCTCTTAGATTTATTTCTATCTGCTTAGCAGAGTAAGGATTTGATGTTGGAAAAAGGCCGAAGTGTTAAGGTTTTGTGTGTGTGTGTGTGTGTGTGTGTGTTTCTGAAATTGTTAGGAGTTGCACATGGTAAGAAAAAACAGTTGTAAACTTAAGATAGAAATGTCATAAAATAAGAAGAGCAAATAAATTGTAATAACAATTACCCATTGTTCTATAATTCCAGGGGGTAACCATCAACTCAGGATAACCATGTAGCAGCCACATGCCTTCATTTTATCATTCTGTCAATCAGTTTCTTCATGCTTTCGTTTTTACTGTTACTGTCATTCTGCAATAACGCTTTGTAACCTGCTTTACAATTTAACTATTTATCATACGTTTTTTCATTCTTTAAAGTGTCTTCCTCTACATGTACCACAATTTATTTAAATTATTTCCTATTTAGGGCATTTCAGTTATTTCCCTTTATTTATTTATTTTTGCTGTTTTTAATGGTGCTACAGCGAACAGTTGCTATGTGCATGGATCCTTTTCTACCTCTGATGGTGTGCTTGGAAGAAATTCTGAAAAATGAAAGTTAACAAATTTCAGATAACGATCTTATGTCAGGCTTTTTATACATGTTGCCAGGTTGTGACATTTAGACATTTTGAACTCATATTCGTACCATCACTTACACCTTTGCCTTGTTTTTAGAATTTGAAGATGGTGACCTGGAATCCTGGATCACCAGAGAGAGGTTTCAGAATTACCTTACTGTGGATGGCTTCCTCTTGTATGAGCTTGGAGACACAGGTAACAATCACGTACAACTCTCCATCACACTACAGAATTTTTCCTTAATTGATTGCTTAAATCTGATTGTCTAGGAAATTAATTTTAAGCTCTATTTCAAAATTTTTTTCCTTATTTTAGGTTTGAATGCCAGTTCTGCTTTATGAGAATATAGACTAATATTACCAGAGTATATACCTTTGTATGTGACTTAAAGACAGGCTACCATTTTACTAATAGAACTTAGGGGACAGTGACAACAGACAGCCTGGGCAGTAAAGAAATGAGAAGAAATAACCAAGAACTTATACTGAGGAGGCTGATCTTTGTAATAAGAATTAGAATACAACTTAAACCTTTTAAGGTCTGCTTTTACTTGTGAGGGGAAGAAATGGGAATCAAATTGGCGTAGTTTCTTAAAGTTATAGGACTGGAAATGATAGACAAAGCAAATATAAATATGGACGCAAAGAGGAAAGCTGTACGAAGCTAACTGTATGGTCTTACGTAAATTTTAGGGGAAATCTTTTGTGAATTTATAGTGAATTATAAATGAGAAATAAATCATGATTATTATTGCTGCGTTTGTTCCCATTCACAACTTCATGATAAGCACAATGGAAGCATAGCTTCAGAGTAAACAAATGGGAAGATTTTCTTTGTCTGAAAATGTGTAGTAGTCCATCAGACTCAGACCAAATACCGCTTCCTTAGGAAAAGTCCCTGCTCCCCTCAAACTACATTTTTTTTGATAGCACCTTGTTCCTTTCCTTCAGAACTCCTCTAATTTTTAACTGTACATTTATTTGTGTGACTACTTGGTTAAAATGTCTGTCTCCCTGCTAGTCTGTGAGCTCTCCAAGGGCAGAGTTGTGTCTGTGTGCTCGTCACTGTAACTCGTCCAGTGTGTGGCACATTATTTGGCACTAAATGCTTGTTAAACTAATATGTGACAAACTGCCCGTGTTTCTTTTCACCCTGCTGGCTGCTGGGAAGGTGCTCTACTTGTAGGCATTTTGAAAATAACTCATGAGGCATTTGAAAATTGAAGAGGCACATAAAGTCTAAACGCTAAAAAGTAAATGAAATAATATTTTGGAAAGGAAAATAGTCATTGTAAACTAATATTTTCAGCAGAGGGTTAGAAGAGTTGAGATTGTGTAGAAGTGTTGAGAGGTGTTTAGTCAGTGTGGTCTTAGGGGAAACAGCATTAAAATGTGGGGATGATAATGAAAGATTCTTGAATTAAACCTACATTCTTGTACCTGCCCTAAGCCAGATACTATTCCAATGCTTGTGTGCATGTAATCTCATTCAACTCACCCAGTAACTCTTTGAAATCATAATAGTTCCCTAAAATAAGCTGACGTTTAGTGAGGTTATAAGTGATGGCCTTCCTTCTTGTTCTCTCAGGGCTTGGTACACTGCCCAGGACATAGTTGACTCCAATACCAGTGTCCCAGCTACTTTCTCATGATTTCTGTCCTATTTAGAGTGAAATAAATGTTAGTTTATGGCAAGTAGTAATCTCTGGAACTGAAGAAAACAGCCATATAAAAATTGTTGTCTTGTTATAGTATACCATTCTTATAGAGCTATAGTAATTACTTTAGTAAATTTGATGTATCAGCTTATTCCTTATGACTTTAGTTTTCAACAAAAGAGTTATTTTAGTCAATGTGTAGGTTGTTGGGAAAAAAATTAGTGTGTATAAATTATTGTAGCTATTTACCATTATTTACATTTTGGAGGTGGGGAATGGGAAGTAACTTATCACGTGGAGTTGACTAATTCATTGATTTTCTATGAACATATTGTACCAGAATGTGTTGATAAAATTGCTGAGTTTAACTTGTGTAGGATAATTTGAATTAAATTCCAGAAACATTCTTTATTAATTCCCCATCCATAACAAAAGCATAATTGAAAAGTTTGTATAATGAGTGTTATTGAATTTACATGTGTCATTCTTAATTTCAGGAAAGCTTGTGGTTATTGCAGTTATTGATGAGAAAAATACATCAATTGAACATACCAGGTATAGTACCTTGAAAAAGTGTTAAGCGTCAAATGTCATCCAATTCAGACTTTACAGGGGTTCTGATAAATTTTATATGGTCTCTTACTTTTCCTACAGCACTTAAGATGGGGTAGCAGACATTAGAATTGCATTATTATAGTATGTTTTTCAAGAGAGGAGATGAAATATTCATATATTTGTTCTTCTGCAGATTAAAGTCAATTATTCAGGAAGTTGCCCAGGATTACAGAGCCCACTTCCGTAGGTAGGTGCTTGGTTTCTGAAAGAATCCTTTATCTTTGTTTAATAATGCTTTGTAATGTAATAAAGCAGCACTAGTAATATTTTCTACTTTAAAAGGTGAATCAAGGAACTGAAGTAAATTATAGCAATTGCTTATTTCTGTTTATTTGTATCTACTGACTCAAAAGTCAATAGAATTCGTATTCTCTTTTCTTCATTTATTGTATGTGATTTGCATGTTAAATACATACAGTGTTTCCATGCTTACTGAGCCCTAAAGTCCCATTCTTTGTGTTGTTTATATTGTTTACTTTTTTTTTTTTAATTTAATCTCTCTCTCTTGTTGTTGATTAGGGATTTTCACTTTGGCCATATGGATGGAAATGAGTATATAAATAGCTTGCTGATGGAGTAAGTAAACGGCTGAATGATTTTGCTATCATTTTTTAAATTTCTTTCTGAGAGACAGAAGGGCTGATAGCTATAAAACAAAAAACATCTGGTATATTCTGATGCAGATATTCTGTCATTAAATATTTTACTTTAGTTTTTAAATGCCATATTCAAAACTTACTGAGTTTTAATGTTGCTGTATACTAAAAAACAAATTATCTCATGAGTCAATGTTATGTAGTGGGAAAATTGATGAAAACAATAAAAGAAAATGTAGGATGCAGTTAAAACAGCACTGAGAGGGAAATTTATAGCATTAAAGTCTTACATTAAAAATCTGAAAAAGGCCTGAAGAAAATAATGTAAGACCTACCTAAAGAAACTAGAACAAGAAGAGCAAAATAAACCCTGAGCAAGCAGAAGGAAATAAAGATAAGGAAAAAAAAAAAAAAAATCAATAAAATTGAAAACAAGAAAATGGAAATAATAGAGAAAAACAATGAAACAAAAAAACTGATACTTCCCAAAAAATCAGTATAGTTGATAAACTGCTAGCAAGGCTGACAAAGATCTAAGACACAAATTACCTATAGCAGGAATGAAAGGGGATATCCCTATAGCTCTTGTAGCCTTTAAAAGGTGAATAAGAAAACAACAGAACAACTTTGCAATCATTAATTTGACAACATGCTCAAAAAAAATGAACAATTCCTTGAAAACAACAAGCTATCAAAACTTGAGCTGATATGTGAAAACAACAAGCTATCAAAACTCGAGCTGATATGAACAATCTTGTGTTATTTCCAGGGTTTGTAGTGGTATTTAGTGGGGAAGAGCAGGGAGAGACTAGTCTGTGCCATCTTGTCCAGACCAGAAACTCAGAATTTATTTTTGTAAAAATGTTAGAATAGACATATATTTTTTTTTAATTCAAAATAATCATCTTAACACAATTTATTGATCTGTTCCCAGTTATTTTATCATGAAGCAATTTTTCATTCATTTCTGTTGATTCTTTTTCTAAACCTTATTTCCATTCTAAATGCTGGTTTCATTTCCATTCCAGCACCAATACCACACAGTTGTCATTACCATATGTTTATAGCGTCTTATATTTGAATCAGAAACTCTTTGGGTGGGGCCCAGTAATTTGTGTTTCACCAGGTTCTCCCTGTGATTCAGATAGCCACCAAGTTTAAGATCCAGTGCTCTAGACCTTGTCTGCAGGGAGTGCAGATGAGAAATTCTTGAATAAAGGAAAATATCCAACTGACCCTCATTTTAGCCACTTGTTTATAACTAGAAGTGATTGAGCATATGGTAACCAGTGAAAAGAAAGGAGTTTGGTTAGCCTATAAGCATATATATAATGTGGAGATGAATGATCTATACCATCGTTTTCTTGACTATTGTGTCTTAAATCCATGTATTATATTGAACCCTCTTAAAAGCAGAAAAAAAGTGTTGCAGGCTCCCAATGTTGTTTTAAATTATTCTGATAATTTGTACGAGTAACTGTGTTTTAATTTCTTAATGCTTAGATTTTATACAGCTATAAAAATGGAATTTACAAATGAAATCTGGACACAAGCCTACACAATAGCATTCAAATTCATTTACATTTAATGTGATACATGATTTAGTATTGCTGAAACTAAATTGCTGTTTTTAGCAAGAATATAATAAAGGCTCTTAACGCGTATCTTCTTTGGAGCTTTGCATGCCTATGGTATGGTGTGTATTGTGGTGATTTCTTTGACACCTTTTCTTAATTGTTACCACAAATCCTTCATTTTTTCACCTTGCCACGGTCTTCACTTTGCACAAGTCTTATCAACTGTGTATTGAATACACTTGTGTTTCATTAGTCTCTGATAATTCAAATATAAATTTTTGGCCCCCACAAAGTTTCCAAACACAAATAATGTAGGTAGTAAAATGAAAATTGAAAGCAAAAATGCAAACAGATGCTTGTATACCAATGTTTACTGCAGCACTATACACAATAGCCAAAAGGTGGAAACAGCCTAAATGGCTATCAGCAGATGAATTAATAAACAATATGTGTCACATATATATTGTTGGTAATGACAGTTACCGTTGGTAATGAACATTATTCAGCCATAAAGAGAAATGAAATCCTGATACATGCTACAACATGGATGAACCTTAAAAACTATGCTAAGTAAAATAAGTCAGTCACAAAAGGAGAAATATGATCCCACTTACATGAAATATCTAGAATAGGCAAGTTTATAGAGACCAAAGTTTATTAGTGGTTATCAGGGGCAAGTGGGGAAAGGGACTTCATTGCTTAGGGCACACTGACGGAGCTTTCGTTAAAGGTGATGGGAAAATTTGGAAATGGATAGTGATTATGGTTGAATGTTATGATGAGCTTAGTTAATGTCACTGAATTGTACATGTAAAAATGTTGAAATGGCAAATATTTTGTTACATATGTATTTACCACAATGAGAAAAATGATGTGGTAGTACAGGTGGTTGTCTTGATTATGAGTGTATTTTTTTTTTTTTTTTTTTGTGATATTTCAAATCAGTAATTTGGATTGTGGCCGTTACTTTGAGGAGTAAGGATGATCTAACTGTTGAAAATTAAAGTTAATTTCATACAGGATGTGGCATTTGATGAGGAAGGTAATGAGAAAAAGAAAGCTTTTCTCAGAATCGTTGGTGCCAGTAGAGTTCCATGCTGAGAGCCTGCGTGTAGAGTAAGATGTGAATGATAGAGCAATACAAAGTTACCACAGATTTAACAGGGGAGGTACTGTTTTGCTTGGTCTCTACTGGTAACTGTCAAATTCTGTATCTCTAATAAAAAAAAATCTAGACAGAATTCTACTGTAAGTTCTAAATTCACTTGTGAAATAAATTTTATTGCACTGAATTAAAAGTACTGACTAATATACCTAAAGCCTATAACCAGTAGTGATAATTTAGCATGGTGTTTCAGTCATCTGTCAGGTGGCAGATGCTTGAAACATGTTTAACATTAAAAAAAAAAAAAAGTTGTCTTTTATACAGTATAATTTTAACTAAAAACAAGTAGCATGATGTATTTTTTAAAACTCATGTAATTTCAAGGTACCAGTATTTAGAAGATAATATATTTACTTGCAGCTAAGTAGGAATGTGTATAAGAGGATATATAAACGGGGGAAAGCTAGGGAGTTTAAGCAGAGAATTTTGAAGAACATATAGGCAAGGGTATTCTGACAAGTGATTTTGACTAAATAGTAGCATAGATCTGTTCATTTTTCACATTGTAGCAGGCAGAATGGTCCCCCAGAAACGTCCACGCTCCCATTCCCAGAACCTTTGAATATGTTACATTACAGGGCAAAAGACACTTTGCAGATGTAATTCAGCTTATGGACCCTAAGAGAGATTACCTTCAATTACCACCACCCATCTATCAGTTTGTCATACTGCGGTGGCTTGCCTGTTGCTGTGATGCTGGAAGCTGTGCCACCAGTATTTCAAATACCAGCGGGGTCACCCATGGTGAACAGGTTTCAGACTAAGATGGACTAGAAAAAATGGACTAGGAAGAGAGGCCTGGCAATCTACTTCTGAAAATTAGCCAGTGGAAACCTTATGCCCGACAGCAGAACATTGTCCAGCTCGCTTGCTTTGGACTCGTTGCAGGAGGGATTAATCACTGAAGAAGGATATCATGTTTGGTGAAGCAGAGGGCCAGTGAGGTTGAGGTAGACCCTCGGAGATGGATTAGCACAGTAGCCACAGAGATCGTGAAGATGGCACGGGGCCGGATGATGATTTTGTCCTGTTATTCATAAGGTTGCCTTGAGTCAGAATCGACTCGAAGGCAGCTATCTGTCTATCCTGGATTAGCCATGGGGGTGCCTAATTCTAGTCACATGAGGTCTTAAAAGCAGAAAACTTTCTTTGGCAAAAGCAGAGAAGAGGTTGCAATAAAAGGGTAAATCAGAGAGATAGGAAGCAAGAGAAGGACTCCACCCACTGCTGCTGGCCTTGAAGATGTAGGGTTCCAGGAGACAGGGGACGCGGTGGCCTCTAGAAGCTGAGAATAACCTCCCGGCCAGCAAGCAGCAAGGAAATGGGGACCCAAGTCCTACAGCTGCATTATCCACAGAATGAACCTGGAAACAGGTTCTTTCTCAGAGCCTCCAGTAAGAGATACAGCCTTCTGACCTTGATTTCGACCTACAGCTGTATCGTCTACAGAGTGAACCTAGAAGTGGGTTTTTTCCCAGAGCCTCCAGTAAGGGACACAGCCTTCTGACCTTGATTTCCACCTACAGCTGTATCATCTACAGAGTGAACCTGGAAGCTTTTCTTTCCCAGAGCCTCCAGTAAGGAACACAACCTTCTGACCTTGATTTTGACCTTGTGAGGCTGTTCAGCAGAGGACCCAGCCCACCCTGCCAAACTTCTGACCAAAGAATTATGAAATAATGAACGATTGCTGTGGTAATTTGTTATGGCCACAATAGAAAACTAATACACACGTTAAATATATTTTGTTTTTAGCTTTTGTTCTCCTGAAGGGTGGACATTTTAAAGATTATTTAACTAAAAGAAAATGGCTTCATATGCTAATAAAGTGCTATCATAAAGTTACAACCATATGAATAATTTCACATAGGAAATAATGAGTAGATTTTTCTGTCTCTAGGAGAACAGAAGACAATTCTGCTTTCTTTTGCCCAGTTCATTTAAAAGAAATTTGACTGTCTTTTAAATCTATTTTATTAGGTGTTACTATATAGTTAACTATTATAAAAGACAAGAGGAAGGAGAAGTGAGGGAACTTTGGAATAAAAGCGGGTGAAACACCAATAATCTCTCCCTCTACCAGCCTTCCCTGACTGTTTTTTGTTTGTTTTAAGAGAGAGAGAGAGAGGGGGGCATATGCTCAAGATTATGTAATAATAATTGAAAGTCCTTATTGAACACTTTACCTTGTGAAAAACACTGGACTAAGTGGTCAGTGTGTATTATCTCATCTGATTTTTACAATGACTCCGTGAGGTGTAAGTACTATTATTATCTCCATTTTATATAGATGAGGAAATTGAAATTTCTTAGAAGAAACTCAAGGATGTTAAATAATATGCCCAAGGATGCACGACAAGTAAGTTAAATAGATCCAGTCCTCAAATCCAGATCTCTCTTACTCCAAAGCTCTTAACTACTGTAACATTAATGTTGGCAGATAAATTAGTGAAATTGAATAGGTTTTGATATCTAAAATGTTTTTAACTTATGGCAAGTGCCTGATGGTATTATCTAAGATAAAATTACAGTGTTCAATATCTTTTTTACTTTTTTCTCAAGACAAATGGGGTACTGTTAGGTCTTTGGGGTGTTAAATTATTTTGCATTGGGTTTTTGTGAATGTAATTAACAGAATAGAATGAGGTATTATTTCCCATCATTATTCATATTGAATTCTTTCAAAACAAACATTTGTTTCAATTGTGTATTTTTTTGTAATAGATATTTTTATGTGGTGGCCAGGTTCTAATTTATGCCATCAAAAGGGAATTTTTTTTTTTCTTTTTTTGGTGACTCATGCCCTATGATAACAACTAAACAGCTATAAATAGCTGCCTCCTCTGGTTTTGTCGGCAAGAGTGGAGCTAAGTTTTTTTTTTTAATTCTACAATCGATCAGCTATTCCTTAATAACGTTGGCTAACATACCACACTGACACTAGTGGCTTAAAACAGTAATCTTTATTTTCTCTCACATGTCTGGGGTTGGCTAACCTTGGCTGGGCGCATGTGACTCCAAACTACCAGTTAGTTTCTGGTTTGTTCCACGTGTCTTCGGTTGTCCTTGACACTGGAAGAATATTCCCGTGGGGATGTTCCCCTCGTGACAGTCTTAGAAACAGAGAGGCAAGCCCAGCCACACGAGCACGCTTCAGGCCTCTGCTGAGCCCATCTGGGGTCAGATGAGTACATATTGCCTCTGGTAGGAACGGCTGCAAAGTCACTTGGAAAAGGATGTGGTGCAGGGAGGGATACTGTTCTTGGGAAATAATTAGCAATCCTTATGCAGTAATTTAGGTGGTGACAATATATAGTGATAGAGGAGCCTTGGTGGCGCAGTGGTTAAGTGCTCGGCTGCTAAGTGAAAGGTCAGCAGTTTGACCCCACCCAGCCACTCTGCAGGAGAAAGACCTGGCAACCTGCTTCCATAAAGATTATGGCCAAGAAAACCGTAGGGAGTGGTTTTACTCTCTCACATGGGATCGCTATGAGTCAGAATTGACTCAAAGGCACACGCAACAATATAGTGATATAAATTGTTTATGTTATAAAATTTTATAGTTTTAAACAGTGCTTTCATATAGACGTACAAATAGCCATAAAGTAATTTTTTTGTGACATATGGAATTAAGCACCTTCGTTTTATGATTACGCAAAACCCTATCCCTGAAAGAAAAAATAAAATTTAAAACAATTAAATGGCACATATTGGTAAAATATCATTTTCCACTCCACAAACGGAATTAATGCCCAAGTACATCACAGAAGCATTTCCAGAAAATGGGGTAGAGTGTATAGTGGGAGTTAGAGAATTTGCAAGAGTGTTTATTACAAATGTATTATGTACAAGGTACTGTGCTAAAAGTTTAACTTGAATTTTCTCATTTAATTTGTATAGGAAGATAGCTACTATTGCCCCTTCCCCCTCTTATTAAAAAAAAAAAAAAAAAAAGCTGTTACTTGCCTGACATCCCCTGATTTGAAAACAGATTTGAACACAGGCAGTATGACTTCTGAGAGACCATGCTCTTACCTAGTTATCTGAGTACGATTTTACTGAGATGTGATTGTATATTACTAACACTGATGGTACGTATTTAAAGTAAATTTGTGTCAAATTGTGGCATATTGCCCAGAAATTAATAATTCATGCATGATAATTTTAGCCTTACATTCAATAGTGATTATTCAGCTATCTCTATTATGTCATACATCAGAATGTTTTTTATGTAATGATAATTTGAGTACTTTTATATTGATGTGAAATCTGAAAATTTCTTCCTGTAGGCAAAGGGAGGCAAAGCTTTTGGTGTGTCCTTTTGTAATTATAGTGACTGAGCTGCAGTGTGAATTAATATCAGAATATTTGTTATCTCTGTATTTAATGTGTATTTTGAGTTCTTTGCTTTTATATTTTTCAGTGAATTGACGGTTCCAACTGTAGTTGTACTGAATACTTCAAACCAACAATACTTTTTACTGGATAGACAGATTAAGAATGCCAAAGACATGGTCCGGTTCATTGATAGCATTTTGAATGGCACGGTAGAAGTAAGTTGTCCGTTTCTATTTCAAAGGGGTGGTGGTGAAGGGATAGAGAAGAAAACAAGTTCATCTCTTTAATCATGATTTTAAAAGCAGTCGTGGGCCATCCCCTGGGGTGAGGGGTGGGGGCAGACTTTATACATTGCTTCTCTCCTGGGATAGGCAAAGTCTCCCCAGCGTGCTCCTTTAGGGGTCATTTCGAGGGTGGTTTTGGTTGTCAGAATGACTGGGAAATGTTTCTGGCATTTACGTTGAGGGAGCTAGGGATGCGTAGGGTATGTGGGACTCCCATACAGTTTGGGGGCCGGTATCAGTGATCAATTTTCCTGGCTGTTAGTGCCTTTCTGAGTTCAAGAGTACAATTGGTTTACGTTATTAGGTCCGCAATTTCTTCAGAGATAAACAGATTGAGAGTCAGAGCCTCGGTGAAAAGTTTTAAATATAGTCCTATAAAATATTTCTCAGAAAGAATGACTGCATGTCTTAATTTTCTTTTCTATAAATCTTACTCTAGTGCTTTTCCAACGATGCTTCTGAAATAGGCTCCATATTAGAGGGTAGTGCAATTACTTGAGCAGGTTTGAGTCGCATGTGTCTTAATTTAATAGAATATAATGGAAAATACAAGGCTTCATTGTTTTTATTAAGTTTGATTATTTTGTGAAACTTTTGTTTCTGTTTTACACTAACTTTATTTGAAAGTTGTCTCATACCCTAACAAGTATTTCTCCCTTGAATCAAGGTCAAGAGGTTTGAAAAATACTCTTAATCACATAGTAGGAATTTTATATTTACGAAAATAATATTCTCGTTCAAATGAAACTACTCACCTTCTATTTGTAAATTAGTGAAACTTGACTCATACCGTTTAACAACAGACAGAGATTTTGTTGACTCTTCTAGCTTACAAGTTAAAGTCTGGTTGACTTCAAGTGTAGTTGGGTGCAGGAATTTGATTTTCATCAGGACCTTTTCTCTCTCTGCCTTCCACTCTTCTTGCTGAGCGGCATCCTCAGGTGATTCCTCCTGCACAGTAGCAAAGGTGTTCTGCAGCAGCTCTGGTTTAGCAATGCCAACCACACTCAAAAACTGGGCAGGCCAGGCTGAGGTGCTTTAAGCTATCTTCTGCAGTCAGCCTTTGACCTGAGATTGTTGGATTACAGCATAGAAAGAGGAAGAAATGGTACTTATGTAACAATTTTTTTTTTTCCCTGTTTAAGGCCCAAGGAGGTGATAGCATTTTGCAGAGACTGAAGAGAATAATGTTTGATGCCAAAACTACTGTTGTGGTAAGTTGTGACAGTTTAATTAGTGTCATTTATAATTAATAGCAGTAGGTTCTTTATGTCTTAACTGTGATAAAATCTGGAATTTTATAGGTTTAGGAAAAAATATGTCTTTTTAATTTACAAGATATTTGCTAGTCAGTATTTATATTAAGACAATGCATTCATTAGGTGGAAGATAATTTTACTGTAGCTCAGGAGACAGCTCTAAATCTGTAGAGCATATAGTAACCATCTTAAAGAGAACTGTGTGACTAATGTGGGAAAAATAAGCTTCTCTAGAAAAGGTTATAGAGTATTTGGTGTCTTCTCTGCTGCCAAGAGTATCTGGTTACACATGTGCACACACATACAAAATCTGTATCTCTTACAGTGCCTTCAGTTACTACAGAGATGTTGGTGTTAATTCATTGGAACTGAACGTCGTCTTTCGTCATCCCCGTATTTTCTTTACTTTGAGAACAACTTAACCAGGAACTTTCTTACTGTATTTTCCTTCTCCTTGTTTCTCTGTCTAGTAGTGTAACTTAGAGATATTAGAGGGGAAAGAACATGTGAAACATGTTGAAAAATAGGGTCACACCTCAAGTTTTAATGTACTGGATACTTATTTATTCTATAACTGAGTTAAAAAAGAAAAAATTGAATGGCAGCAAGAGGAAGAAGTCTCTAGTGATTTTAAATTCATTTGTGCTTTTGTATATCAGAATTACATCTGAGGAAAACTGAGTTTTAACTATCTTTCCACACAGTCTATATTCAAGAGCTCACCACTTATGGGCTGCTTTCTCTTTGGCCTGCCACTGGGTGTCATCAGTATCATGTGCTATGGAATCTACTCCGCTGACACAGATGGAGGTTATATAGAAGAACAGTACGAAATATCTAAAAGTGAAATGGAAAGTCAAGACCTGATGGAAGAGAGCAGAGAACAACAGGAGCCAAGTGACGGAGAGTCTGTAGTGCCTCCAATGCATGAACCCAAAGATGCATTAGAAAAGAAGAAAGATTGAGACCTTAGTAGTATAAAATGTTGGATAGGATTTCAAATTATTCAAGAGTCTGTTTATTGAATTTAGACATTTAATCATGATCCTGACAGAAGGGAACATGTTACGTGTTTTTTACTGATAATGACTACACAGATTGAAGTTCTCCCATAAATGGGGAGGATCCTGGTCTAAAACATGCAGACAGAAATAAGACACTCCATCAAAGTTTACTTCATAGATGTTATTTTAACAGATCAGTTATATTTGCATGTTTCTCTATCTGAATATTTGTGTCAAAGTTAAGATTCTTGGGCAGAATATTTAAATTGGCCAATCAGGTAGAAGATACATGTTTAATACAGGAAAATAATACCTCCACCTTCTATTATCCATTCTATATATTTTGGATAAGATTTATATGGACAAAATTAAGTCTTTAAAAAAAATTAGGCACTTTAAGGAGAAATAATAATTTTTCCACATATCAAATTAAAATTATGAGGTTAATAATTTGGTTTTTTATAGCATAGCCATGTTATTTTTTAGTTATTATTTTTAAAGGAGAGAAAATGTTCTTTTTAACTTTATACTTGGTTGCATTATTATAAAGTTTTCAGATGGGCCTATAGACCCGTTGCCATTGAGTCAGTTCTGACTCATAATAGAGTGGGATAAAATAGTCTTATGTTTGATCTTTGCACTGTAAATAGGACTTACTTGGAGCAGTGGTTTCAAATCACACCCTGGGACACTCTTAAGAGATGTTTCAGTCATGCAGGAACGGAAGGTCTCTGTTTCTCCTACCCAGCATTGGCCAAGACAGCTTCTTTTTTTTGTCTATTTTATATATTGGATTGCTTCTAAAATTTCCTTTGATAAAGAGCTTCTGCTGCTTTAAAAAAAGTAATATATATGATACTCTTTATTGTAACTTATATTCCAGTGTGTGTTTGTGTGTGTGTGTGTATATATGTATATATAAAATTTACTGACCATAAGTCTGTTAGGTAATATTATTGATGTATCTATGTTCATATGAGTAGTAGATTACATTGTCAGCATGTCACACAACAAAAGTCATGCCCAGTGAAAAGAGATCTGCCCGTTACTTCTCTGTCCCCTCAGTTCCATCACCCACGTCAGCCAGTGTCCTCCCGTCTTCTCTCCACAGTGAAACAAGGTAGGAATTCCACCCCAAGTAATGTCTTACAAATTGGTAGTTTTTCCAGTAACATTATAGTATGTTTATTGTAGATTAGTTTGTTGTTTTTGAGGCTTTCATTTTAGCTGAATTTAGAATTTTCTTAGGTGACTATTTTTTGGGTGATTATGCCTTGAGTAGTTGAGTTATCCAATATAAAGGATTTCATTGAGCATTTAAAAATGTTTACTCATTTAAAAATATATCATTCACAGTCCTGATACTGAAGTTGTCTAGGGCTTATTTCTGATGCCTTGCTGATCGTAACTAAACTGAAACTCTTGTATCTTTAAGTACTGAGGAATTACTGGTAGTTGTTTTATTGTATCCATGTGCTCTTGTTTTTAGTATTTAATAATTAAATACTCATTCTTAATGTTTGGGACCCATTATTTTTTTAATAATGAGACAAACATACAGTCACTGAGAATTTCAGGAAATACTAGGATAAGTGTTCTTAAATAGAAATTGGAGATACATGCTATTAGTTTAACAGGTAGAATCTTCTCCAAAGAGTAATGATGAATTTTTTTAGAAGGTAAGTATTAATTTCCCTAATGATCAGGTTGGTTTTTTAATTGTGACATGCTTAGATAACTACAGATGCCTCATTTGAGACTCAGCCGTTAAGAGCTTGGTAGTCAATGAGATGAGGAAACATTTCTGCTACAAAAAATGCCATTGATTTTTTTCTCCATGTTTACCACTCTCAGATGTCAGTCATCTGCATGTTTTTGTATTTGGATGGAAATCATTCAGGCATCACCTCTAAATGAGAGGCCTCAATAGGGAGGGGAAAAAGTAAAGCTTAATAAACGTACGAAAGACAAAAATCCAGTGATCTCCGTGTGTATTCTGAGGTTTTCTTGTTTCTGAATTAATGCCTTAGTTCTCTGTTGGCCTTTTCACAAGTCTGTGCTGTTGCCTCACAATGTATGTGTGCTTTTGAAGGGTGCTCATTTGGAAAAACAAAATGTGTAGGTAGTTTATAAATGGTTTAAGTTTACCATTTTATTTCTTCCTTTTTGTATTTAGGTTGTCAGACTGCTCACAAAGCGAATTTTAAACTTTTGTTCACTAGTATGCTTTTCCCTTCAATGTGATGTCGGAGCTTACTAGAAAAGCTGTTTTCATTTTATGAAAATTACTTCAAAGTAAAGGCAGACCTGTAATAATTATATCTAGTAGGAGACCACAGATATCATAATTCATTGATAAATCTTACTATGATTGCATCTCAGTTGCAGGAAATGTCCTTTAGTAAATTGGAGTTTCACCTTCCCTTTCAATTACGAAAATTCTATTTCTAACTTCTAAAATTCAAAATTCTCGATGCTTGCTGTTGCTGAACCTGGTCGTCAGAGAATATATAAAGATATCTCAACCTATTTCAAAGAGAGAAACTGCATGTTTTTATCAAGTATCCTATGCACTCCATCATAGCTTGCATTCCTTTTTGTTTCATTGTATACAGTGGCTAATCTCATACATTAATATTTTTTGGCTAATCTTATCTGAACCTTGTTTGAGGTGTGTTAGGCCCAGAATTTTCGTTTTCTTCCTCGTATACTTCCCCTTGGTATCTGAGTTAGAGATGACATTAAGCTGCCAAATGTCTGGAGACTGAAGGAGGGCATGTGTCTTGGATCCATATGAGTAGTTAATTAACTACACGTTATTTTAGTTTAGTGGATTTCTGTTCTCTTGTGTTGTATTTCAGGGGACTTTTTTGGTTTTGGTGTTGCAAAAAGTAATTTAATTATTTTCATCATGGCTTCATATGATAATTGAGGTAGGAAAAGGAAAAATCACTGTGCTGTTTTTGTTACGTAGAAACTGTTCAAATAGGCCAATGTGAAATGCTAGGACTATCAATCCCTGTGATTAGGTTTACCATTTTATTTGTATATGTATAGTTGTTTCTGAATGTGTCTGAGTCCAAGAGTGGGCAAGTTTTTTTTTTTTTTTTTTTTTACTTTGGGCTAATCTATAAAGGTTTTTGAAAGTGTATTGCGAACTTGTTGAATTCATGATGTCCTGCCTTATGGCACCAATTGTAAACCTTTGCTTTTCTAAAATAAATTAACTGAAAACGTGTAATATTTTATTATTTTTACTATTTTTCTTTTGGTTGTTTGTGAAATGAATAGTATTCTGTGCAGAGAGGACAGCTAAGACTGACCCTCTACAAAGTATTTTTTTCCGTTGCTAAAATGTAAGTCATTCATAATTATAAAGACCGAATTTTAGAGTTTAAACAGACTTTATAGATATCAGATTCTAATCTAATCCACTTATACAGTAAAAATCTAAGATTCATAGGTTTGATCTTTTTTGTATTTGACATATCATGTAAATCTGATAATTTGTAATTATTGATTTTTCCAAGAGGGTATCTTTCACTACAATGAGAGAGGCCTGCCTGCGGGCATGGCCAAGAAGCTGTCCTGACCGAAGAACTGTATCCTGAGTCATTCCTGATCCTGAATTGTAACCTGTTCCTTCCTTAATAAACCCCATAACCATGAATATGGTCTGTGAGTTCTGTGTGGCCATTACAGTGAATTATTGAACCCAGAAGAGAAGTAAGGATTATTGTGGGAGGGATGACTGGTGTCAGAATTGGTAAAAACGTTGGAAAGAGGAGGTATGTCTGACCTCTACCTCATCAGGATCAGCCCTGGACTGGTGTTGATCCTGATTCTCTCTCCTCCCCCTTGTGAACTTAGATGAGGGTTGATGCCACCACACCATTTTTTTTACATTCACCCTCCTTTTACAGAATTTACAGTTATGAGAATTAGATTTGTATCCTTAATCAACTACTACATAGTGATCTTGGATACATTGTGACCTTGGCACCCCACTTTTGTTGTCAGTAAAATGAGAGTCTAAAGCCTCCTTTTATTCTAAGCATCATTTGGGGAAAGTATATTATGAAAAAGCAGTGCTTTATACCAATGTTAGGTCTTTGTCATATTTTATACCATGGGCATGTAGTGAATTACTCTCTAGCACAGGAATAACCAAAATGGTTAAGCCGTAAGATGATCGTGTACAACTTGCACAGACTATACCTGGTGAGGATGGGTTTCTGGTAAGAGTGACAAAGCATGTTCAACTATCGATGAATTCCACAGGGGTGAGACGGGCTCCCCATCCCTTTTGAGAGCTGTCTAGCATTGCTTGTAGGAGGCTCCAGTGTCAAAACTGCCTGGATCTGAGTTCTTGCCACATCACTTAACCTGTGTAGAGCTGGGTGAAGCACATAACCTCTCTGCTCTCGAGCTGCCTTATCCGTAGTTTGGGAATGATGGCACCTATCTCATTGGATTGTAAGGATTAAATGAGTGATTGATGATGCCTATTTAGAACGGTGACTGGCACATAGAGCCTCAGATATCAACTATAACTTTATCCAATTCAGTTTCTCTTCTCCATTTAGAATTTATGTCATTTATATCATCGTATACCACAGAGAAAGGCCAAGTCACTAGGAATGAAATCCTAATGTTTTAATTTGCTTGGCTATTTTTTTACAGTTTAACGTTTTAGATAGAAATGAAAAAGGAATTGTTCTTTTGAAATTAAAGTTACAAATAGGTTCACCAATATCTGAAAATCTTTTTGAGTTTTGTGCTTTTAATGAAAATGAATAAGCATAAGAGGATGTAAGTATCTAGTAGGATTATTGATTGATGTGTGTGAATAGTTTTGATAGATATACATGTGATTTAGACACATTTAGAACATTAATGGACATTGGAAATTTTTAATCTTTTCCTGCATACCTTTGTGACTGTAGTCCTAGGCCCTTAACTTTTTTCTAAACCCTTCTGTAAACTGAAATGTGTTTTACACAAATAGTGAAAAAGATGAAATTATATGCTCGTGATTTATTCATCTAACAAATATTTAGTGTCTTCTGTGTACTACTGAGGACTCAACAGTCAGGTCCTCAGCCCTCATGGGGTTTTCAGTCTTCCATAATCAGTAATAAGTTTTTACTGGAAATGCTTGATTTCAAGCTTTCTACTTTTCTGATTTTCAGTTTCTCATGTAATGTTTAGCATAAAATTGTTGTTAATTATTAGATCTTCGGGACTCAGAGGGCAAGAGGTGAGAGGAAAGCAGAATACTGTCAGCTGTGTTCAAATGTGTGTAGGGTCACATTTACTCAGCACATCTGCACTGGTGGAGGTGCTGGTGGGGAGGTGACAGCAAATGCACCTCAAAATATGGAAACACTCAACGAAGGGAGTACCAGAGACAGGGTGGGCTGCCCTAGAAGGTAGAGCACCCACATTGAAAATGCTCAAACATGAGTCAGACAACTCTTTGATACCCAGTTTAGTATCCAGTTTCCTTCTGAGACCAAGACTCTCAGTTTTGTAAGTACTGAAACCACCTGCTATGCCCATGAAAGAGGATAGTTCCTTCTCTCTCCACCAAAAAGATCCAAAAAAGTTGTAGCCAGTCGTAATCGGTTTTACTTGAGTACATGAAACAGTAGTTGTGTAGATGAAGCTGAGAGAGTATATCGTAGAAACAGTATCTTAGCACACATTCAGATTTTTCATATGAATCTTGGCATCACTTTTAACTATGTTTGCTCATTGATTTATTTAAGATGGTTTCTTTCATCAGAGTTGTTTCTGAATATGTGCTTGATGCTGTCACTGGAATTGTTATTCCAAAACATAACCCAGTTAAAAATACAGTAAGTGGTTAGATCTTAATGACTCATAAATGCAATTTAATAGTTAAAATTTTGAAATTGTACATGCAGAAATAATCTGCATAATCTGTGTTAAGTTTATTTGCCTCCTGTTTTATTCTTAAACTGATCCTGAGGGGCCTTGATAAGCATTCAGAATCAGCATTATTGATGTTTTAAGATATGACTTCTCCAAAAATACTTTATTGTTGTAATAATAATTGAGAGAGTGACTTAAAATCTAAAAAAATTTTTGTAAGAATTTAAGTGAAGGGTGACTCCGTTTTCTCCAGAGAATAATTTTGGAAGGATTAAAGAAATTCACAAAACTCACCTTATATTTGGACATATGTTGACTCACATTTTTCATTGAAGACCAATTTGCTAACTTAAATTTCTAAGATTGTTAATCTCTTGCACCCAAATTACCCAAAATGTCAAGGTATAATCAAAACTTTAAAAGAATAGAATTTCTATTAAATACCATGTATAATATATTTAATTGGCAGTAAAAGAATATTTAACAATTGTATTTTGTGCATGAAAGCACTTTTCGGAATGCCAATGATTTGGAGATATAATTGCAATAAAAGTTTGCTGTTTTTACAGGAAGAATTTATGAATTTCATATAGAGCCTGAATTCTAGAATATAAAATTGCAGTGGAATTTTATTTTAAAATCCGTCACATAAAACATTTTGGATGGGCTGCTAACAGTTTGCTGAGTGTTGAGTCTATTAAAACTATATAAATAATAACCACATGAAACTGACATTGGTTACTTATATATAAATGGATAAATACTGACATTTGAAAATACTTTGAACATTTTCTTCATTTCTCATGCTTTATTTTCCACACTTAGTAAAATCTATTCTTTACAGTTGAAAGCAATAACTCAAATTCTGAACTGATAGCCTCCAAAATAATGACTTTTTCTCTGGGTCCTTATAAATATGCAAAGAGCCATTCAAGTATTGATGTGTGAAGCATAGCAATAATTTTTACAGGGGCCAAACGACCTCAAAAGGGCATAGCAGGAACGTTTGAAGTCCTCTTCTCCGTAGAAATTCTGCTATGTCCCCTTCCGCTCACACTGGGTTTCCATCATTGTAACGATCCATAGTTACTTAGGAAAGTATGAGGTGTTCCTCGGGAATATTGTGGGGCTTAGTTCTTAAATATGAAGTACACCTGCTTCTCACCTACTGTTTCCTTATCCAACAACTCTCAGGTAGTGCCTCTGATGGTCTGGGCCCCACCAGGACCACAGCCGGCCCCGGAGTGCCCCTCTGTGGGCCACCCAAACAGTGTACTGGAGGGAAGGCAGCCGACGGCAATGGGACACCTTCTCCCGTTCCTCAGTGTTGCCTTGGTCGGGCCATGGAAGGCGCGGGACAACGGAGGGATGATGCGAGGCACCTTAGGGTGCCGGGGAGGCCGATGGGAGGAGGCAGGAAGGGGGAGAGAGGGAAGGGGGCTGTGGGGCCGGGGCAGATGGAGGACAATCGGGGTCCCCTCCCAGGGTGGGCAGAGGGAGGTGGCAGACAACACCCAACAACCGCCATCCCCAACCTTTGCCGGCTCCGCTGTGGTGGGGAAGATGTGGTGGGGAAAGGGAGCCCACCAGCCACGCAACATCCCCAGGCGGGCAGGGAGCACATGATGAGGGGAGTGGGGAACCACTGGCACTGAAGACAGCCATGGCCCCTGACTCTACCATAACAACCAGGTCTTTGGAACCTAACCCTGTCCATAAGTGAGGAGTGGGTGTATAGCTGAAAAGGCCTTTGAAGATAAACCAAGGTTCAGATCTGAATAGAGTCACTCAATAACCTTAATTCTGAACAAATTACTCTCGCTCATTATCTCATCGGCTCAGTCAAAATCAGATGATGAGCAGGCACTAGTCCCCCATTTCGTTCTCAGAGAAGTTGGGGGTCATAAACTGTCAAATGTTGACAATGTTGCTGCGCATGCGTGTACAAAAGCTGGAGTTCTATGGGACTTCGTAGAAACGTGTCGGCATATGTTGTCTGCTTCCTGTCATTGCCAGGGACTTCCTTACAAGAAAGAGACAGTGTAGGAAAGCAGCAATGCCACATGACTGAGAGAACCATTTTTCTTTTCTTGCAAAAACCAAAATTCCTTGCCCCAAGCCTAATTTAGTTTAAGGAAGGGAGGGAGAGAAACAGAAATAAGATTGGTGGCCCACAGAAGGTAGAAGTCTGAAGGCAGCCTCATTCCTCAGCCTCTAACTCCCACCCCACCACCTTTCTTACACACTGCTTTTCTTGTAGCTCCCTCCTCTGACATGTAGACTGCGGACAGGAGGCAGATTACTTGCCTAACCTCCTGACTATTATTTCATAGTCACATGCAAAGAAATCGTTCATGTGGTGGGTAAGTTGGCAGGCAGAGTCTTCATTCCTATTGTTAAGAAATAGAACCTACTGGAAGGAAAGTGCAAATCTCTATTTTCAGTGACTATAGATATTAACATCTTAGATCCAAGAAGAATAAAGTTAACTAAATGCTTACTGAAAAAAGTAATTAACATAAAAGTTATAAAGGTATCAAAACAATTCTCCATCCTTCATATATGATGGAAAAATAAGAAATTAGCTCTTCTGCAAATGTCAACAGTATAAAATTGTTAGCCTTTGTGGTATTAATTACTATATTTTAAGTCAGGGACTCTGGACGAGTGGTGCTTAGCAGAATTACCCTAACGTCACCTCAGGTGATTTATTAAAATAGTCATGAACCCTAGAAAATCTATTTGGTATACTTTGGATGAACTTCTGCTTGAAACCAGAACAAAGGAGAAAAAAACAAACCCTTCCCCAGTTGGTTTTGATGTGTGTTTCAAGTTGTGAACCGATGTTTTAAATGATTGTTGGGGGGGGGGGGGAGGGAGTAAAAGTGTCAGTGCCTTTGAGAGAGGTTGTATTTTTTGTTATTTCCTTCTGAGCACTCAGAGGTCAAATACAGTACAAGAGCTTGATATGCTTCAGTGGCCCCATATTGACACCTCACCCTCAGCCAACGGAGAGTAAACCTGCTAGCACAACAGTAGCAGCTCAGGAATGGGATTTTTGTTCTTTTAAACAGGAAAGTAGGTTATGTCGAGCCGGGGATTATTTACTTTTCTTATTCTACCATCCTTTCTCAAGAGATGTGCAATGGCTGAACCAGCTTAAACCAGCATTTGCTGTGGAGGGAGTCCCTCAGTGGTGCAAACAGTTAGCACTCTGCTGCTAACCGAAAGGTTGAAGGTTCGAGTATACCCAGAGGTGTTTGGAAGAAAGGCCTGGCGACTTACTTCTGCAAAACCAGCCATGGAAAACTGTTATGTAGTGCAGATCTACTTAGACACAGATGAGGTCACTATGACTCAGGGTCAACTCTACAGCAGCTGATTTGGGTTTTGCTGTGCAGACATGGTGTGGGGAGCACTAGCGAGATATTGTACATCTCAGATTCACTTTCTGGCCACATCCTCATGAGTCATTTGTTGAAAGTGAAATGTAAAATACAAAAATACATTCACAGCTTTGCTTCTTTCTTCTACACTATCTAAAATTTTTGTAAGACCATCAGCTGGTCCCAAATATAAAAAGTGTACCAAGAAATCCATCTAGCAATGTAAGGCAAAAAGCCCAGAAACATCCAAAGCAGTAAGGGGGTTTTCTGCTCGACAGCTATCTTTTAGTTCTCAGGTACAGTTCATTTCTAGATAATTGGACTTGTGGTCAAATGCAGTTTCTTTAGAAAATTGCATTGGATAACTCAGATTGTAGAAGGAGAAGAAAATAAGGGCTTAAATTTCCAAATCCTAGTGGAGTGATGCCTGACTTTTGGCAAGGGGGCACCATGGTTCTGAGCCTAATTGTTCATCATCCACAATGTTCAGTAAACAATTGAAAGCTACCATACATATGAAGAAAAAGGAAATTGTACCTATAGTCAAGAGAAAGAGCAGTTAATAGAAATGAGCCCACAGACAAACCAGATGTTAGAATTAGCATATTTTGTAACAATTTTACAAATTATAACCTCAACCACTCTCAACATGTCAGTGAACTTGAGTTGCCTATGATTTTTAATGAAATTGTGGTTTGGAATAGTTTGTATTTGAAAGCTTGGGGCAAAGAACTCAAAAGTGATTAATGATATTCAAACTTAATTATATATTTACAACTTCTAGCAGGACAAGGGAGAGAAGAAATGTCTTATCTCTTTGTAGTGAGAGGACTTGATTAAAGTCTGACAGCAACTACTTAGCAGCAGTAGTTGAGCTTTGTGCAAGATTACGCAGGTTCTCCTTATCTGGAATCCCAACATAATCAGACCAATAGGGTTCCAAACACTGAGAAGAAACAGTTGAGATATGTATTAAACTAAATTTAGTAAATCAAACAAGTATTAATGTAATTGGTGTCACTGAATTATACATATATAAAATGCTGAACTGGCAAATGTGTTAAAAACGAAACAAAATACAAATAAAGTCTAATTGTGTATATTTAGGGGCAAGCAAAGCAAATATGGATAAATGCTTAAAATTGGTGATTCTAAGTAAGGGGATGTGGATTATCATGCACTTTTTACCAGCAATCACCAGCTATACTATTCTTGCAACTTTTCTGTAGGCTTGAAGAGTTTCAAAATAAATCTTGGAAAAATTTTAAATTAAAAAAGGCAATATAGTACATTGCCATTTAACTGTGGTGATCCTGAATATATACAAAGAGTTTTTTTAAACATTAAATGTGATGAATTATATGTATTGACTTCAGATAAAATGTACTATGATAGCATTGTACATGGATTTTAAAAAATAGTGTATTTCAAATAACCTAGATGCAAAATGGCTTTATGACTCACCGAGTGGCTTTAGTGAGATGATAACCTTGATGTCAAAAATGCACAGGAAAGGTTTGAACAAAATTGTTTCATGGAAATTAGAAGAAGTTTTAAGTGAATAAATGATACCCAAAGCCATGAGTATAGATTGAAAGTCCCATCCCTTTCATTCAACTTAGAAAAATATAAGCAGACACTTGCTTATAATTCTTTTCAAACAAGCATTTAAATGTCTGACTACTGTCATTATATATCAGCATTTTACTAATCTTAACAAAGATAATTTATAAACTGTTCATAAATCATCACAAATTGATAAATCATCACTTTTTGAAGCTTTCACTGAGTCTTCTAAGAAAAAAAAACAAATCCATTGCTGTCAGGTCGATTCACTCATAGCAACCCTATAGGACAGAGGAGAACTGTCCCATAGGGTTTCCTAGGCTGTAATCTTTACAGAAGCAGATTGCCAGGTCTTTTCTCCTGCGGAGCGTCTGGTGGGTTGGAATAACTCACCTTTCAGTTAGCAGCCAAACTCTTAACCACTGTACCAGCAGGGCTCCCTGACTAAGGGGGTAGTAATTGCTCCTTGGACACTGTCAACCCAGAGAGTCAAGTTACTGAGAGCAGCCCCAGCCCCTTACCTGACTAGGGTGAGAGGGATATACTCATACTAGGGACATACTTACACTAAAATATTATTCCTTGATTGTCTGAAATTCAAATCTTACTGGGCATCCTATATTTTTTCTGTCAACCCTAGTCAATTGAGAAGTTATGGGTGCTTTTGGCTCCTTGTTTCTCTGCTTCAACAGTATCCATTTAAAAGCTCTAAATCACAGATGAAGGAGGCTTGGTGGCTCAATGGTTAAGCACTTGCCTGCTAACTGAAAGGTAGATGGTTCAAACCCACGAGCTGCTCTGTGGGAGAAAAGACCTGGCGATCTGTTCCCATAAAGATTACAGCCTAGGAGACCCTATGGGGCAGTTCTATTCTATCCTACAGGGTCACTATAAGTCAGAATTGACTCGATGGCACACAACAACAAGAAGTCACAGATGCAGCCCAGAGATCCTGTTTCAATCCTGTTAGACCTGATGCCTATTTCATTTATCTTTTTTAGCCCTCTGGGATTGACTTTATATCCTTTACTTGATGTATTAATTTTTTTTAAAATATGTATTATTTCTTTCATATAAGTAAATATATGGTAACTTCCTTTTAAGCTATAAAGTATAATAATAAACAAATACCAGTATACTCTCTACTTGCAAAGGAACAAGGCCATTACCAAAGAACAAATAAGTGATATATCTCAATTGGCCAGCAGGATATATTCCTAGAAAAGGATATTGTTTTATTCCTGGAATCCATCTTCTTCACACAGCCATATGCATTGAATCATGTCCCTTAAAAAATACGTGCAAATCCTAACTACTGTACCATGACCCTGTTTGGAAATAGGGGTTTTCTTTTATGTTAATGAGGCCATACCAGAGTAGGGTGCATCCTAAACCTAATCACATCTGAAAGGTGTCTTATAAAAAGAGCATAATAGACACAGAGACATATGGAAGGAGACAGAGGCCATGTGAGGACCAGTCTACAAGCACAGGAACCTTATGGATTGCTGGCTGACACCAGAAAGTAGGAGAGCGGCCCACAGACAGAATTGACAGGGCTGAAACCCTGATTTGGACTTTCAGCCTCCAGAACTGTGAGAAAATAAATTTCTGTTCTTTAAGGCCACCCATATGTAGTATTTTTTGTTAGGGCAGCACTAGGTAACTAAGACAGCATCCCTAAGTTAGTTATCAAAATCCCATTTCCCTGGCCAGTGACTGATTTAGAAATGAGCTTGGGACGCATTTTCTGTCAACTCTCCTCTCAGAATGCTTCCCCTCAGAATAAAAGAGCACACTGGAAGATATACCATCTCTTACTGCTAACTACTGTCAGGTCAGTGTGTGATGACTGGAGTTCTGGCAACCATCTTGTGACCATGAGAGACACTAATCTGAAGACCAAGCAGGCAGCAAACGAGAAGAACCTGGGGTCTTGGTGAGGGGTTAAGCTTAAACTGTTATATGACCTCAACCTAAAACTGATCTCCTCAGAACATCTTGCTTTACAAGATAACATATTTTCCTCATTGCTTAAATCAGGTTGGGATGTGGTTTTCTGTTACCTGCAGCTGTATGCATCTTAAATCTTACACTATCTTTAAAAGGTTTAATGAAGAACATTCAGAGGCAAATAAAATCCAAACACTGTTTCTTGAAATTTTCCAAACAGCTTCTCACTTAATCTGTGTTTGCTAATAGTTATATTTAAATAGAGAAGGGGAAATAAACATCCTTGAAGCATGCCATGCTTAAGAAAATAAAATGTTCATACTCTTACTCATAATTTACTGTGATAAGGATGAGTAGTAAAGAAATTGCTGTATAGGATAAAGGTATAAGCAATCACTGTCATATTGATCAAAGGAGACACTAAGCTATGCATTCATGGATATGCTTCTGCTTTATGACACTCCAAGAGGAACTGACAAGCTTAGAATTCTTGACAACTGGGTCAAAACTGAGCAACCTCCTTCATTTACATATGAATAAAACAAATCACTTTGTTTGGGAGGACATGCACCTAGCACACTTATTAAATGTCTAACATTATTATTTTTTTAATAGATCTTTTCCGAAGTTACTTTTTAAACCAGCTCTTGCTCAGGTTTCAATGGAAGGCAGAATCTAAAATTCTCATTGCTGCTTTTGTTGTTTCTATTAACTGGTTATAATTATTTTGAATATGTATAGATATATAATATAGATTGTACAACATATCAATTTCCTAACAATGCTGTAGTCTATTTAAACAGATTACAAAAATATACATTTTATACATTAGCACGTTATGAAAGGAGTTTTTTTTTTTTTTTTTTTAAATGAAGCTTAAACCTGGAAGTATAGGGAAGTAGTTTAAACCTGGAAGTAGATGGAGGGAGTTTAAATTTACCCTTTTGAGAAAATTGTTCCACACCATATAGGTACATCCTTGCCATAGTCTGGTTTATGCCAAGGGAAGGGACCAGGATTATTACTTTGAGTTCCTTTGAGTTAAGGAGAGACAAGTTACTGCCGGGAACAAAACCAGGCTAATTAGAAAAGGAGTTGTCATGAATTGTAATCATGACAGGCTGGGAGTGGAAATAAAGAATTTGAATTCTGTTTTTTAAAAAATCCTTGCAAACAGGAACAAGGTCAGGTGTAAAGAAGGTTGGATAAAGAAGGCCTAAGAAAAATTTCACAGGTTGAAACTGTAAGAGCACATGGAGCCTTAAGAACTTGGCTACCCCTGGTCCAGTCCTCTTCTTCATCTGACCGAAACTCAAATGTTGCTCTTTGAAATAAGTTTGCCAGTTGTCTTAAAGTCACTTAACAATTTACTCTTACTTGTGCTTCAATGGATGTTCTAATAAAGTTTTAATAGAGGTTTTTGTGCTTTAATCTGGAATTATTACAGATAGATGTATAGTTTATTTGGTATTAGGAAACTTTTTCTAAAAGACATGTGCCACATAAGTAGGAATTGAGGTGTAGTTTTTGGTTAATCATGAAGAAAAAGTCAAGACCCCAAAGTATCTGCTTAATTGCATCAGTTAATTACCCACTCAGATTTGATCATTCTCGTTCACACCTCCTAAAACTATTAAATGTTTTTAAAGGATATTCTCCAAAGTTAGAGAACCAAGTGAGAGCTTGTTTGGGTTAAAATTAAGAATTGCTACAAATTAATTCTCTGCTTTCATGAACCAGGGGTTACTGTGCCCATTTTATAGATGAGGAAACCTGCAATCAGAGGATTTTAACCTGCTTTCCCAAAGTCTCAAAGCTGGAATGTGGTGGCCCCAAAGCCCATCGTTCTCCTGCAGCTTCCCAACCCCTCTCAGCAACTTGGAGTTGTCTTGGGTGAACCATTTTCAAACTCCTCTATTTCCTTTCTTGGCTAACTTCTATTCAGTTTCAATTTTTCTTCCTGTATCTGATCATTTTATTTTTTAATTTTTAATTCATAGACTATTTTTGAAACAGTTTTTTTACAGAAAAATTGTGGAGAAAGTACAGAGGTTTCCATATACCTGCCTCCTGGCTGCACACTGTTTCTCCTGTTACTGGCATCCTGCATTCCTGTGGTAGATTTATTACAATTGATGAGCCAATATTGATACATTATTATTAACTAAACTCCATAGTTCACATTAGTGCTCACTCTTTGTGTTATATAGTCCTACGGATTTTGACAAGTATGTAATGGCATGTGTCCATCATTACAGTGGGAGCCCTGGTGGTGCAGTGGTAAAGCATTCAGCTGCTATCCAAAAGACTAGCAGTTCGTACCCACCAGCCACACTGCAGGACAAAGATGTGGCAGTCTGCTTCTGTAAAGCACCATGCAGAATAGTTTCACTGCCTTAAAAATGCCTGTACTCCACCTGCACATCCCTCCCCTTGGACCCCTGGTCATCACTGATTTTCTTTCCTGTCTCTATAGATTTGCCTTTTCCAGAATGTCATATAGGTGGCATCATATAATATGTAGTCTTTTCATACCAGCTTATTTCACTTAGCAGTGTGCCTTTAAAGTTCCTCCGTGTCTGTTCATGGCTTGATACCTCATTTCATTTTATTGCTGAATAATGTTCCATT
The DNA here is from genome assembly GCA_030035585.1 of Dugong dugon. Taxonomy (NCBI): domain Eukaryota; kingdom Metazoa; phylum Chordata; class Mammalia; order Sirenia; family Dugongidae; genus Dugong; species Dugong dugon. The sequence goes on along the minus strand of CM057466.1, from coordinate 105,780,723 downwards.
GTATGGATGTATCACACTTTGTTTATCCATTCATCTGTTGAAGAATGTCTTGGTTTCTTCCAAGTTTTGGCGATTATAAATAGAGCTATTATAAACATTTGTATGCAGGTTTTTGTATGGACATACGTTTCAACTCCTCTGGGTAAATACCTAGGTGTGTGATTGCTGTATCATATGGGAAGACTATGCATGGTTTAGTAAGAAACTGCCAAACTGTATTCCAAAGTGGCTGTTTTTCTTTCTTTTTTAAGTGATGTACAGGAGAAACCAGATGGTAGTAAAGCATATTTGAAATATGGTTACTTTGCCATTTTTACCATTTTGCTATTTTTTTAACCATTTTACATTCCCATCAGCAAAGAATGAGCATTTCTGTTGTCCACATTGTTGCCAACATTGATTTTGTCAATATTTTGAATTTTAGCCATTCCAATAAGTGTGTAGTGATATCTCACTATTATTTTGTGTGATCTTTTCAATAATTTTTATTATTGCTTTATCCTAAAGCATTGTTTTATTCCTATCACTAAAAAGTATGATTGTTTTGTTTATTTATAACTTCCTCCCATGTTTTGTTCCAGATAAAAACTCTCTTGACAAGTAACACAAAATTAAAGAGATAAGGAAATGTCAAATGAGATCTACCAGTTGAGTTCATTTATTAATCTATTTATAGTCTAACTGAATGAATAAGGGAAAGAATCAATTCATCTGTAATCAAATTTTACTGAATCAGATGCATGGCCAACACTGTACTGTATGCTATGTAGAACATAATAAAATTACTGTACGAGTTTTTTAACCTCACAAAGCTTGCAATTTATCCTGGGAGTTTAAACAAACAGCATAGAGTGTGTTACTCAACTGCTAGGTAATATGCATAGACTCCAAGTTTAATAGTAGCATGTTGAAAAATAAAAGCAATTTGCATTGTTTAAAATTTACATTTGTTAAAGACCAAGCAGAGTTTGTGTAAAATAAGAGTTTTATTCATAGTCAAAGATTTGCAAATCTGAAAGCGCCAAAATAAAAGTTCAAAATGGCATTCTGAAGAGGGAGGGAACATAAGCACATGTTTTTTATACACAATTTTGCAGAACTTTGTACAGAGTTGGGAAGAGTATAAGGGTACATTTAACTGATTGACATTCAACATGCTCTTTTAATACTCATTTACCAAAAATTTCTATTGGCTGAGGTACTCAACCTTAGCCACAGTGTCCTGCATTCCAGAGCTGGTTCTATTTCCTGCAACATTCTTGGTGGGCCACCTCAAAATGTTGCAAAATGAATTATCTTGGTCAAGACTGTGGTCATGGGTCACTTCTTAAAAAAAGCAGAAGCAGGGGCCTAGAACAAAATGGAGTTAGATTCAGACCTGTGTCAGCCATTTTAGTTATATCAAGTGTCATTTAAGTTATGTCAAGCACCTCAGTTTTAGAGTGCTCTTTCACAATATTTACTGGTTGCTTCTCCTTAAATTATTTCACTGGAGAAGTATTTTAAAATTGAGAAATATGTATAATTACCACTTAGTTTTACAAATGTGGAAACCAAGGCTAAGTGAAATCAGTGACTTGCCTAGTGTTACAGAAGGACTAAACAGTCAAGCTAAGACTTGAACCCAAGTCTTCCCATTATTGTTTTTCACTGCAGCCTCCTGAAGAAATCTGTGGGGTTATAATAGTTGAGGTAGGTTCATGAAGTGAGTGGTTATTATGTTGGATCTTAAATTATTGTTAGAATTTAAATGAGCATTAGAAACAGGGAAAGAAATCCAAGTTAGGAAAATAGAATTAAGGCTGGTAGTAAATCTATGTGTAGTTAATAAGTGAATTAGTCTGCACAGGATGCATGGATTTATGATTGATAGTAATGTTGAATAATACTGTATTGTAAAAACAGCTATCAACACTGGTGATTTGCAGCTTTAGTTTGTAATATTGTGTTGTTCACTGCTTCTGAATTCCTGAGCTATAGTGGTATGAAATCTGGGTATTGATAAGCAAATAATGCTGAAAAATGCCAAAGGCATCATGATCCATAACAGATGTATTTCTGAAAGAGTATACTTATAGGTAATTTAGCCATAGGTCACTAGAAAGCCCAGCACAATCTAAATGTACATTCCATAGAACCCAGGTTTTTACTGTTGTTGTTGTTTTTCTAGGTGAATATAAAACATGATTATCTCAAGGGACCCAGAGTTCATGATGTGATATAAAAGAATGAAAAATGGCACAGAACCTGCAAAATCATCAGTGGATCAATGATTTAGCGACAAGCCTGATTTAGCAGAAAGTTAGCTTTAGGAAGCTGAGTGTAGAAGGCCTACAAGTTTCACATGAGTAATAATGAGCTCGAATTATAGGAAAGTGACAGTGATTTAATTCACATTATGCTGTTTTTCCAAAGTTTTCCACTGGTTGAAATACTAAAATCCTAAATAGAACTCTCAAACTAATATCGTGCAAGGACATCCCACTAGAGCCCTTATTTCTCCTCCTTAGTGATGTATGGAATCAACTGGATGGTCACAAAGCACATTTGGAATATGGTTGCTCATCAAAAGTATGATAGCCAAAAGAATACAAGTTATTATAAAGTAGTCAGCAAATCCAAAGTGCTGTATGAAAGCTAAATAATGGGGCAAAACTTGTCAGGTGAGTAGCCTATAACCTACTAAGCAATTCTGAATGCATTTTATTCTTTAAGAATAAAGAACCAAATGGCTTTATTCTTTAAGAGAGAACTAAATGGGTTTAAGTAATAAAATTCAAAGTGATACCAAGGTGACATGAAGTGTGGAAGTGAGGTATATGTCCGTGTCTTTATTTATTTTTATTTTTTGCTATACCTATGAGTAATAAAAATAATTTAAAAAATCAATTTTAGTTACCTATTTAAAAAGTTGTGACTCATATGTTGTGTGCTGTCAATTCACTTCTGACTCATAGCAACCCTATGTGACAGAGTAGAACTGCCCCACAGGGTTTCCTAGGCTATAACCTTTATGGGAGCAGATCACCAGGTTTTTTCTTGTGCAGAGTTGCTGGTGGGTTTGAACCACTGAGCTTTTTGGTTAGCAGTCCAGCCCCCAACCCTTATACCACCACGGCTCCTTTCTAAATAATATAGGGTGGGTGATTTCAACTGTACTCAATGAAAGTAGCCTTTCTTCATCATCCATCATGCACCAGATGCAATTTTTTTTTAAGAGTATAAACCCTTTAATAATCAATTAACACATCCAATTAGTCTATAATAACAAAAATATACAATTGGGACAAGATCTCATTTCAAATCTCAAAATACAAAGTCACTTAATTCAGATCTCCATCTGCGCCTCAGTCTCTAGAGTCTGACAAACAGTCTCCAAATTGTCTTCTGAGTTTTCATCATGAAAAGCCACCAGTCTGGAATCTATTTTAACATTACTTGCAATAGATGGGGACTCACACTGCATCTGGTTTGACTTGTCTCTAATGAAATTTTATTTTATTTTATTTCATTGTACTTCAGGTGAAGGCTTACGGAACAAATACTTTCTCATGAAACACTAGTACACATGTTGTTTTATGACATTGGTTAACAACCCCACAACATTTTAACCCTCAAAATTTTCAACCTTGTTTTTTTTTTTTTTTTTTTGGTGAAAATACATATAGCCAAAGATACACCGTTTCAAAAATTTCTACATACACAGTTCAGTGACATTGACTACGCTCTTCCAATTGTACTGTTATTCTCACTTAAGATGAAGGCTTACAGAACAAAATACTTTCTCATTTAAGAGTTACTACACATGTTGCCCTATGACAATGGTTAACAATTTCACAGCACATCAACAATATCCTTACTCAACCTTGTGTTCCCTATCATCAGATTCCTTCTCCCCTTCTGCCTTCTGGCCTGTGTCACTGGACTCCTGTACCTCGTTAGTCTCATTTGGTTTTACAGGGCTGTCCACTCCCAGGCTGAATAGTGAACCTCGGAGGTAACTTCACCACTGAACTAAAAGGGTGTCTGGGGGCCATACTCTCGAGGTTTCTCCAGTCTCCTTTAGGCCAGTAAATCTGGTCTTTTTTTTTGTGAGTTAGAATTATGCTGTACATCCTTCTCCAGCTCTGTCCAGAACTGTCTGTTGTGATCCTGGTCAGAGCAGTCAGCGGTGGTAGCCGCGCACCATCTAGCTGTACTGGACTCAGTCCGGTGGAGGCCTTGGTAGCTGTGGACAATTAGTCCTTTGGACTAATCTTTTCCTTGTATCCTGTTCTCTTCATTCTCCCTTTCTACTGAAGGGATGAGACCAGTGGAGTATCTTAGATGGCTGCTCACAGGCTTTTAAGACCCCAGACACTACTCACCAAGGTAGAATGTAGAGCATTGTCTTTATAAGTAGTGTCATGCCAATTGAGCTAGATGTTCCCCGAGACCATGGTCCCCAGAGCCCTCCGCGCAGCAACTCAGTCCCTCGGGGAGTTTGGATGTGTCTATGGGGTTTCTGCGACCTTTGCTTCTACAGGTTCTGCTAGTTTCCCCTGTATTGTGTACTGTCTCAACTTTCACCCAAGATACCACTTATCTATTGCCTATTTAGTATTCCCCCCCCACCCCTCCCATCCCTGGTAACCAACAAAGATTGTTACATTTTGCGTGTGAACTTTTTCATGGGTTTTTACAATAGAGGTCTCATACAATATTTGTCCTTTTGTGATGGACTTATTTCACTCAGCATAATGTCCTCCAGTTTCATCCATGTTATGAGATGCTTCACAGATTCATTGTTGTTCTTTCTCGTTGCATAGTACTCCATCGTGTGTATGTACCATAGTTTGTTTATCCATTCATCTGTTGATGGGCACCTACGTTGTTTCCATCGTTTTGCTATTGTGAACAATGCTGCCATGAACATAGGTGTGCATATGTCTATTCGAGTGACGACTCTTATTTCTCTAGGATATATTCCTAGGAGTGGGATTGCTGGATAGAATGGTATGTCTATTTCTAGCTTTCTGAGGAAACGCCATATCATTTTCCAAAATGGTTGTATCATTTTGCATTCCCACCAACAGTGCAGAAGAGTTCCCGTATCCCCGCAGCCCCTCCAACATTTGTTATTTCCAGTGTTTTTGATTCATGCCAGTAATGCCGGGGTGAGATGGTATCTCATTGTGGTTTTAATTTGCATTTCTCTAATGGCTAGTGATCGCAAGCATTTCCTCATGTGTCTGTTGGCCATTTGAATGTCTTCTTTGGTGAAGTGTCTGTTCATTTCCTTTGCCCATTTTTTGATAGGATTGTTTGTCTTTTTGTTGTAGAGGTGTTGGATTTTCTTGTAGATTATGGAGATTAGACATTTGTCTGACTTGTACTGTCCAAAAATTTTTTCCCAGTCTGTAGGTTCTCTTTTGACTCTTTTGGTGAAGTCTTTTGAAGAGCATAGGTGTTTGATTTTTAGAAAATCCCAGTTATCTCGTTTATCTGTTGGGTTTTGTGTGTTGATGGATATGGTTTGTATCCTGTTAATGCCGTGTATTAAGGCCTGAAGTGTTGGTCCTATTTTTTCTTCTATGAACTTTATAGTTTTAGGCTTTATATTCAGGTCTTTGATCCATTTTGAAGTAGTTTTTGTATACGGTGTGAGGTATGGGTCCTGTTTCATTTTTCTGCAGATGGATATCCAGTTTTGCCAGCACCATTTGTTAAAAAGACTGTCTTTTCCCCATTTGATGGACTTTGGGCCCTTGTCGAAGATCAGGTGACTGTAGGTGGATGGATTTACATCTGGGTTCTCAATTCTGTTCCATTGGTCAATGTATCTGTCGTTGTACCAGTACTAGGCTGTTTTGACTACTGTAGCTGTATAGTACTTTCTCAAGGCAGGTAGTGTGAGTCCTCCAACTTTATTCTTCTTCTTCAGTAGTGCTTTACTTATTCGGGGTTTCTTCCCTTTCCATATAAAGTGAATGATTAGTTTTTCCCTCTCTTTGAAGAATGTTGCTGGTATTTGGATCGGGATTGCATTGTATTTGTAAATTGCTTTGGGTAGAATTGCCATTTTCACAATGTTGAGTCTGCCAATCCATGAGCATGGTATGTTTTTCCATTTATGTATATCCCTTTGGGTTTCATGCAGTAGTGTTTTGTAGTTTTCTTTGTATAGGTCTTTTACACCCCTGGTCAGATTTGTTCCTAAGTATTTTGTCTTTTTAGGGACTATTGAAAATGGTATTGATTTCCTGATCTCCTTTTCATCGTTCTCTTTACTGGTGTATAGGAATCCAACTGATTTTTGAATGTTTAGCTGGTATCCTGCTACTCTGCTGAATCTTTCTATTAGTTCCAATAGATTTCTCGTGGAGTCTTTAGGGTTTTCTATGTATAGTATCATATCATCTGCAAACAGGGACAGTTCAAATTCTTCATTACCAACTTGGATGACCTTTATTTCTTTTTCTTGCCTTATTGCTCTAGCTAGAACTTCCAGCACGATGTTAAATAGGAGTGGTGATAAAGGGCATCCTTGTCTTGTTCCTGTTTTCAAGGGGAATGTTTTCAGCCTCTCTCCATTAAGAATGATGCTGGCCATTGGTTTTGCATAGATGCCCTTTATTATGTTGAGAAATTTCCCTTCTATACCTATTTTATTGAGAGCTTTTATCAGGAATGGGTGTTGGACTTTGTCAAATGCCTTTTCTGCGTCAATTGAGATGATCATGTGATTCTTTCCTTTTATTTATGTGGTGAATTACATTGATTGAATTTCTAATGTTAATCCATCCTTGCATACCTGGTATGAATCCTACTTGGTCGTGGTGTTTTATTTTTTTGATATGATACTGAATTCTATTGGCTAGAATTTTGTTCAGAATTTTTGCAGCTATATTCATGAGAGATATTGGTCTGTAATTCTCTTTTTTTGTGATGTCTTTGCCTGGTTTTGGTATCAGCATTATGCTGGCTTCATAGAATGAATTTGGAAGTGTTGCTTCCTATTCTATGCTCTGAAATAGCTTGAGTAGAACTGGTGCAAGCTCTTCTGTAAATGTTTTGTAGAATTCTCCAGTGAAGCCATCTGGGCCAGGGCTTTTTTTGTTTGGGAGTTTTTTTATTACCTTTTCAATCTCTTCTCCTGTTATGGGTCTTTTCATATTTTCAACATCACTTTGTTGTAGTTTGGGTAGGCTGTGTGTTACTAGAAATTTATCCATTTCCTCTAGGTTTTCAAATTTGTTGGAGTATAGTTTTCTATAATATTCTGTTATAATCCTTTTTATTTCAGTTGGGTCTGTTGTAATGTCTCCCATTTCATTTCTTATTTGGGTTATTTGTGTCCTCTCCTGTTTTTCTTTTGTCAGTCTGGCCAGTGGTTTGTCGATTTTGTTGATTCTTTCAAAAAACCAACCTTTGGTTTTTTTTATACTTTCTATTGTTTTTCTGCTCTCTATTTCATTTATTTCTGCTCTGATCCTTACTATTTCCTTTCTTCTGGTGGCTGTGGGCTTTTTTTGCTGTTCTCTTTCTATTTGTTTGAGTTCTGTAGTTAATGTTTTGATTTTGTCCCTTTCTTCTTTTTTGATATGTGCAACTATTGCTACAAATTGTCCTCTGAGGACTGCCTTTGCTGTGTCCCAAAGGTTTTGGTATGATGTGTTTTCATTCTCGTTTGATTCTAGGAACTTTTTGATTCCATCTCTGATTTCTTCTATTACCCAGTGATGTGTAAGCTGGGTATTATTCAGTTTCCTTGTAGTTTTGATTTTTTTTCCTTGCTCTTTCTAGTGTTAATTTCTACCTTGATGGCATTGTGGTCAGAGAAGATACTGTGAATTATATCAACGTTTTGGATCTTGTTGAGGATTGCTCTGTGGCCTAAGATGTGGTCTATTCTGGTGAAGGTTCCATGTGTATTGGAAAAGAATGTGTACTCTGCAGCGGTTAGATGTATTGTTCTATATATGTCTATGAGGTCCAGTTGGCTGATTGTGCCCATTAGGTCTTCTGTATCTTTGCTGAGTTTCTTCTTAGTTGTTCTGTCCTTTACTGAGAGCGGTGTGTTGAAGTCTCCTACTATTATTGTGGAACTGTCAATTTCTCTTTTCAGTGCTGTTAGAGTTTTTTTAATGTATTTTGGAGCCCTGTCATTGGGTGCGTAGATGTTTATTATGGTTATGTCTTCCTGATGGATCATCCCCTTAATCATATATAGTGTCCTTCTTTGTCTTTTTTGGGAGATTTCGTTTTAAAGTCTATTTTATCTGAGATTAGAATTGCCACTCCTGCTCTTTTTTGGTAGTTGTTAGCTTGATATATTTTTTTCCAACCTTTGATTTTTAATAAATTCACATCTTTGTTTCTAAGGTGTGTCTCTTGTAGACAGCATATTGATGGATCCTGTTTTCTTATCCATTCTGCCACTCTCCGTCTCTTTATGGGTGCATTGAGTCCATTTACATTCAGTGTAATTATTGATAGATGTGAGTTTGTTGCTGTCATTTTGTATTGCTTTTTTTTGTGGTGCTGAAGTTTTCTTTGTTCTCCTTACTCTCTTGTGCTGAGTTACTTTTATTTGTGGATTTTGTGTTCATTACTTTTGTTTTTGTAGGTTTTGTTTTTGCTGAGACTTTATGCTTTTTGTCTTTATTTTTATGAGTTGGTTTGTTAACTTTTTTTGTGGTTACCATGAATTTTACCCTCATCTTTCTAAGTTTGAAGCAGTCAGCCCTTACTTGGTATCGCCTTGCCTTCCTCTCCATTAGAAGGTTCTATACCTATGCCATTTATTCCCTCTTTCATTGTTTTGATGTTGATGTCATCCATCGATTGACTGCTCTGATTCCCTGTTGTATTTCTTTTGGTTTTGGATGTCCTCGAGAGTTCATTTCCTAGATTGGTATCTGGCTCGTACGGTCCTGCATCCTAGGTCCTGCTTGAGGGCTGAAGCTGTTTGTCCTCAGATCGAAGAACTCCCTTTAATAATTCTTGTAAGTTTGGTTTGACTTTTGCATATTGCCTTAGTTTCTGTTTATCTGGAAATGACGTAATTTCACCATCAAATTTGAACGAGAGTTTTGCAGGATATATTATTCTTGGCTGAAAATTTTTTTCTTTCAAGATTTTATATATGTCATCCCACTGCCTTCTTGCCTGCATGGTTTCTGCCGAATAATCTGAGCTTAGTCTTATTGTTTCTCCTCTGTATGTGACTTCTTGTTTTTCACAAGCTGCTCTCAGGATTCTTTGTTTGTCTTTGGTTTTGGCAAGTGTGAATATGATATGCCTTGGTGATTTTCTTTTGGGGTCTCTTCTATATGGGGTTCGTTGAGCTTCTTGGATGGCCAGCTTTTCATCTTTCATGATATTGGGAAAGTTTTCTGTCAGCAGTTCCTCAATGATCCTCTCTGTGTTTTTTGTTTTCTCCCCGTTCTGGAATGCCAATCACTCATAAATTTTTGCTTTTAATTGTGTCCCACATAACTCTCAGGGTCTCTTCATTTTCTTTGTTCTTTTTTCTGAGTTTTCCTGAAACAGAGTTGTATCCAAGTGTTTGTCTTCAGTTCCACTGATCCTGTCTTCCATGGTTTCAAATCTGCTTCTTAGCCCTTCTATGATATCATACATTTCTGAAATCTTGTTGTTTATCTTTTGGATTTCTAATTGTTGTTTTTGTATAATTTCTAGTTGTGAATTTATTTTGGCATTTTGTTCCTGCATTATCTTCCAAATTCTTCCAATTTTTTGTCTGTATTTTCCATAAATTTGTCTATTTTTTCCTCATGTTTGTCAGCTTTTTGCCTCAGTTCTTGGAAAATCCGAGTATTAGTGATTTGAGTTCCCTATCACGTACTTCTAGTGCATTTTCTTCTACAGGAGAGTTATCTGGTCTTTTAATTTGTATGCCTACTGGAGCCATCCTGTCCTGTTTTTGTAAATGTTTTGATATTGTTTGCTGTTTTCAGGGCATTCAGTAGATGTTTCTCTCATTTATTGATTGTAGATTTTTTTTGTTTTGTCCCGGCTGTTTTGTCTCCCACTGGATGCTCCGTGAGGCTGCTCTCTCGTACCCCCATTTGCTGGTCTCCGATAGGAGTCCAAGATTGTGGATCCGCACTGCGTTAGCTGGTAGGGGACCTCTGCATGAATCTCTCCTTGCTCTCCGTTCTCTTTCAGTATTCTCACTGCATTTGGTACTCAGCTGAGTTCTTTGTCTCTTCATTTGATGTTCTAGGGTTTCAGGATTGTTGATTCTCTGTTTGGCTTAGTTTTTTGGATCTTTGCTGTGGAGGGATGGTGTGGTGCTTCTGCCTAGAGCGCCAGCTTGCCGGATTCCCAGATGCAATGTTTGGTAACTGAAATTAAAACAAGAAAAAGAAAAAAGATTTACACGTTGTGGTTCCCCCTCAGTCCTGAGGTGGGAGACAGACATATGAATTGACAAATTACAATAGAATGTGGAAAAGAGTATGCAATCACTTCCTAGCACTGCTGTAACAAAATAGTAGAAGTATGTGGCTTATAAGAAGATAAATTTATTATCTCAGAGTTCTGGAGGCTGAGAGTCTGAATTCAGGGTGTCAGCAGAGCCACGTTCTCTCTGAAGGCTCTAGGGGAAGATCCTTTCTTGTCTTTCCTGGCTTCTGGTAGCAACAGGGGTTCCTTGTTTTGCATCTGCAGTGTAAGACCTTCATCACATGGCAGTTTTTCCTGTGTCTCTTCTCCTCTTTTGTAAGGATACCATTCGGATTGTATTAGGATCCATCTCGCTCTGGTATGACCTCATGTTAACTGATAACATCTTCAAAGACCCTATTTCAAAACAAAATCACCTTTAGAGGGAGCGGAGGTTATACTTCAACATATGTTTTGGGGGACACAATTCAACCCATAACAGACTGCAAGATGATTCTTTATCTGAAACATAGAAACCGGCACAACTACCCTACACCTATGCTAAACCTCAGAGAGCAAGAACTGGGGATGGATAATGCCTTTGAGTTTGTTGTTGTTAGCATCTTTTTTTGTTGTTGTTGTTGAAAATATACACAGCCAAAGATACACCATTTCAACAATTTCTATGTGTACAATTCAGTGACATTTGTAACATTCTTCAAGTTGTGCTACCATTCTTGCTATCCTTTTCCAAATTATTCCACCACAATTATCTTAAACTTACTGCCACCTATGTCTGGGGTCTTAAAAGCTTGCAAGCAGCCATCTAAGATGCATCAACTGGTCCCAACCATCTGGATTAAAGGAGAATGAAGAACATCAAAGACACAAGGAAAGTATTAGCCCAAGAGACAGAAACAGAGACTTCATCAGCCTGAGCCCAGAAGAACTAGATGGTGCCTGCTACCACCAATGACCGCCCTGACAGGGAACACAACAGAGAGTCCTGGATGGAGCAGGAGAAAGATGGGGTGCAGAATTTAATTCTAGTAAGAAGACCAGACTTAATGGTCTGAGACTGGAGGAACCCCGGAAAGCATGGCCCCTGGATTCTCTATCAGCCCAGAACTAAAATAATTTCTGAGGCCAACTCTTCAAACAGGGATTGGACTGGACTGTGGGATATAAAGTGATACTCATGAGGATTGTACCTCTTAGCTCAAGTAGATACAAGAGACTAAACAGGCAGCTTCTGTCTGGAGGTGAGATGGGAAGACAGAGAGGGTTAGGAGCTGGTTGAATGGACATAGGGAATCAGGAGTGGAAAGGAGGAGTGTGCTATCACAGTATGGGGGGAGCAATTAGAGTCACATTAAGAATGTATGTATAAATTTTTGAATGGGAAAAAAAATAATAAAATGCTGCAACCATGAAAAAAAAAAAAAAAAACTTACTGCCACCCAAAGCTTCCCATTCACACTTTTGAATTGCTGTTGTAAATTTGATTTCACATAGATAAAAACTGAAGGTATGTCTGGTTTCCTCCATGAACAACAGCATCCTCTGCCATGAGACCAGAAGAATTGGATGGTGCCCAGTTACCATTACTTACCATTTTGATCAAAGATTCTACAGAAGAAGAGAATCTTGTGGGGAGAAAATTGTGGAACAGAATTTCAAATTCTCAATGGAATCCAGACTTTTTCTGGAGCCACTGAGGCTGGATGAACCCTGAAAACTACTGCCCTGAGATAATCTTTAAACTTTAAACCTTAAGTCAAAACAATCCCCTGAAGTCTCCTTTGAACCGAACAAATACCTTGTCTTAATGAGTAAAGTACTTCTGCTTTGAGCATTGTGCACTCTCTTAAGAATTATCTGTGTGAGTATACTGTTTCAGTGGTCTCTTTAAATTCTTAAATTATTTTTAGTTGAGATTATTGAAATTCTACCTTCACAATCATTTTGAATTTAAAATTCTAATACTTATTTGCAAGTATTAGAATAAATTGTGAGAAGCTTATATTTATAAACCATGTTCATGGCACTAAGAAAACCAGAAGTTACAAAACGTTAACCTCCCAGTTACCATGTGACTTAGAGTAGACAGCTTTCTAGAAAGCAGAATGGACCCACTTGTATTCCTTTTGTAGGCAACTTAGAGAATACCTTTCACTGTATCATGTAATATTGTTTTTTCCTAGTTGTACCTTCTTCAGATTGGAACACTGATATGTTGCATAGCCTATCATTACCCTTGCTACTGAAATAGGATAAATCGAATTTTCTCAGCTCTCAGAAGAGGAACAGAAATCTCTTCAAGGCAATTCCTTAATATTGAACTAAAATTCTCCTAGTTGCTGGTAAGTGATAGTAATTTTTTTAGTTTGTCATGTTTTTCTCTCTATACCTAGGAGCTTGAACTTATAATAAAATGTGTTATTGTTATATTGTATTCCAGTTAATAAATATATCATCTAGTTTTTGGTCAATAAAAATGATCAATATTTGATTACTCTGGCATTGGTCTTAAATCATAAAAATTTTACTCTAATAAATTTCTGCTCTTACAGTAGGCAATTACTTCAGTCTTACCATTTGCTACTCATTTTGATCCTACTTGAAATTTTAGGATCAGCTCTTCACATCTGGTCAATTAAAAATCAGAGATGAGCTTATGTGATTTTCAAGAGAGAAGGAACTCTCTGGTGTGATAAAAATGTCTTTCTGTTGTTTATACTTAAAAAAAAAAAAAAAAAGGAATCTTGGCAGGAAACAATACCACAATCTGTAAGTAATAACCTGTTGGGATGGCTTGAAGGGCAGCAAATTGATGATGAGTACTATAATCAATAGTGTGGGAGTCAATAATGTTACATGAATTATTTAGCTTTGTATTTCTTCCTTAGGAAAAAAAAACCCAGTGGTTGAGAAAACAAATGTTCTCATTAAATCCTGTCACTCATCTTTGACCGCACATTATTGCGTGGTTATTTAGAGAAAGCTTATATCTGGAGGAACAAATACAAACTCTGGGACTGTCCAATATAAAATAGCAAACCTTTTAAAGATCAGGTTTCCAGGGACAAATCAACCCCCTCGGCTCCACAGTGAAGTTTATTATCTCTAAGCCATGCTGAGCAGTATTACTCATATGAAATGGTAGCTCTGCACAGATCCTCTTAAAAGAGTAGGCAGAATCAGATGAATGATATTCAGCCAAAATGTGTCAACCTATGGGTAACAAGCTCCATGTAAGATTGTGAGTTCCTCTGTTATGGATGAGCAAACCAACGATGGATCTCCTTCAACCATCCCCCGTGTCTTCCCACCAGCTCATAACATTCTAAAGAGACCAAAAGAAGAAGGAAAATGAATGACAAAACTCCTCTTTAGACAATGCTCCACTCTAAACTGCTCTGTCCTGCAATTAAAACCCAAACCAACCAACCAACCAAACACTGGGCCACCAGCACAGGGGAGAAGCATGAAGAGGAGAGGGTGGTGGTATTTTCAAGAGTTCAACAGATAAGAGTTTTTATATTTTTTTCTGCATCTTTCTAAATGATCCAAAAGAAAACACAATGGGAGAGGGTTTTGGGAACCCAAGAAGCCAGCAGAATTAGCTGGATTCAGCTCCAAACTTTGTTCAAAGAACTACACAATGACCACATTCTAAAAATAGAAATATAGGTATTTAACAAGTACAAAAGGAACCCGGTTGGCACAATGGTTAAGCTCTGGGCTGCTAACTGAAAGGTCTTTTGTTCGAACCTACCAGCTGCTCCACAGAAGAAAGACCTGGTGATCTTCTACCATAAAGATTTCAGCCTAGGAAAACCTATGGGGGCAGTTCTACTCTGTCATATAGGATCACTGAGTTGGAATTGACTGAAGGGGACCTAACAACAACAAATAAGAACTGAACCTTAAGGCAAAAAAGGAAACAATGCAGGGCACTATAAATTTCAGAAGAAAGGTAGTTTCCTTTTTTAATGTTAATTTGGCACCAAAGAAAAGTTAAGGGTATCTACCAGGATCTCCATCCTCATCTTCACCCCCAAATCAATGTGTCCATTATGCAAAAAATAAAGAGTCCAGCTAAATCCCTTAGCTGTTCCATCAACCTGACCTATCCCTCCAACAAAATTATGACCCTAATCCCATCTACAGAGCCCTGGTGGCGTAGTAGTTAAGAGCTTGGCTGCTAAACAAAAGGTCAGCAGTTCAAATCCACCAGCCACTCCTTGGAAACCCTATGTGGCAGTTCTACTCTGTCCTATAGGTTTGCTATGAGTCAGAACCGACTCGATGGCACCTAACAACAACAACAATCCCACCTACAGTAGAAGTTCTGGAGCCACTGCTGCTCCAAATTGGATACCATACTCAAAATTCAAAGGATTCTGTATAGTCTAGGGTGCAGAATAGTCAACCAGCTAGATCTCATTTTAGGACTGTGGGGTCAGTAAGCCACTCACCTGACTTGCTCTGAGGGAGCAGGGTAAGTAGGCTCTGTCTTTTTCTCCCACAAAGTCCATCATGTACGCCCTTCTCCTGACCTCATAAGGCTGTTATTGTTAGGTGTCATCGAGTTGGTTCCAACTCATAGCGACCCTATGTACAAGAGAAAAAAAAACTCTGCCTGGTCCTGCACCATCCTCACAATCATTTTGTTTGAGCTCATTGTTGCAGCCACTATGTCAATCCATCTCATTGAGGGTCTTTCTCCTTTTTGCTGACCCACTACTTTACAGATAGGAAGAATGATTTTCTTCTCCAGGGACTGGTCCCTCCTGATAACACGCCCAAAGTATATGAGACAAAGTCTCACTGTCCTTGCTTCCAAGGAGCATTCTGGTTGAACTTCTTCCAAGACAGATTTATTTGCTCTTCTGGCAGTCCATGGTATATTAAATATTCTTTGCCAACACCATAATTCAAAGGCATCGATTCTTCTTGGGTCTTCCTTATTCATTGTCCAGCTTTTGCATGCATATGAAGCTATTGAAAATACCATGGCTTGGGTCAGGTGCACCTTAGTCCTCAAAGTGACATCTTTTTTTCTTAACACTTTAAAGAGGTCTTTTCCAGCAGATTTGCCAAATACATCTTTTGATCCCCTGACTGCTGCTTCCATAAGGAAATTAAGGGATAATCGGTAAAATGAAAATAAAGGGGCTAATGTCAGGAAAAGATCACCAAAAGGCCTCTTGGAGGATGCCCATGGGAGGGAGGATGGGCAATTTCTCTATTTTTTGTTGGGGGTGGTGGTGGTGTAGAGTTGGTGTGTAGGGTGGCAGGTCTTTTGATCATGATGTAGTATCATAGCCTGTCCTTCCTCCCTACCACATCCCTCAATGAATTGCCACTCAAGCATCAAAAAAGAGGCCAAGGTGCAACCCAGGTCCACTGACCATGATCAGCTCTGTCTGATCACCTTGGTTTAGGTTTAGGAATAGAGATAAGCTATAGGAGCAAGGTTTTCTGCATTTAAGTGAGAGCATGTCTCTGAAATGGCAGAATTTACATATTACCATATTTCCGTAGATGAGATCAACCTGATGATGTTATTGGGTCACACTGATTTAGGTTTAGGGATAGAGATAAGGTGTAGAGGCAGGGTTTTCTACATTTAAGTGAGGTCATCTCTCTGTAATGGCAGAATTTACATATTACCATGTTTCTGCAGATGAGATCAAACTGACATTGTTATTAGGCACGGATGGGCTTTTTCCAACTCATCTTCTGCTGACATACCTTGAAACAGCAAATCTATTCCATGATCAAACTAGTAAAGAACTCTAGATTTGTTTCACCTAAAAATCAGTCTCTACTATTGAAGGAAGAAGTCCTTCAATACTGAAGGAAGAAGTCCAATCTGCACTGAAGGCACTGGTGAAAAACAAGTCTCCAAGAATTGACGGAATACCAACTGAGATATGCCAACAAACGGATGCAGTGCTGGAGCTGCTCACTTATCAATGTCAAGAAATTTGGAAGACGACTACCTGGCCAACTGACTGGAGGAGATCCATATTTGTACCCATGCCAAAGAAAGGAGATCCAACATAATACGGAAATTATCGAACAATATCATTAATATCATACGCAAGTAAAATTTGCTGAAGATCATTCAAAAGTGGTTGCAGCAGTACATTAACAGAGGACTGCCAGAAGTTCAAGCCAGATTCAGAAGAGCATGTGGAATGTGTGATATCATTGCTGATGTCTGATGGATCATGTTTGAAAGCAGAGAATCCTGGAAAGATGTTTACCTGTGTTTTATTGACTATGCAAAGGTATTTGACTCTGTGGATCATAACAAATTATGGATAACATTGCGAAGAATGGGAATTCCAGAACACTTAATTGTGCTCATGAGGAACCTGTACATAGACCAAGAGGAAGTCATTCAAATGGAACAAGGGGACACTGTGTGCTTTGAATTCGGGAAAGGTGTTCATTAGGGTTGTATCCTTTCACGATACTTATTTATTCTGTATGCTGATCAGATAATCTGAGAAACTGGACTATATGAAGAAGAACGTGGAGTCAGAACTTGAGGAAGTTTCATTAACAACCTGTGATATGCAGATGACACAACCTAGCTTGCTGAAAGTGAAGAGGACTTGAAGCACTTACCAATGACAATCGAAGACTACAGCCTTCTCTATGGATTGCACCTCAACATAAAGAAAACAAAACTCCTCACTACTGGACCAATAAGCAACATCATGATAAACAGAGAAAATGTTGAAGTTGTCAAGGATTTCATTTTACTTGGAACCAACAATCAACGCTTATGGAAGCAGCAGTCAGGAAATCAAAGGACGTATTGCATTGGGCAATTCTGCTGCAAATGACTGCTTTAAGGTGTTAAACAGCAAAGGTGTCATTTTGAGGACTAAGGCACATGTGACCCAAGCCAAGGGATTTTCAATTGCCTCATATGCATGCAAAAGCTGGACAATGAATAAGGAAAAGCAAAGAAGATTGATACCTCTGAATTATGCTGTTGGCAAAGAATAGCGAATATACTATGGACTGCCAGAAGAACGAACAAATCTGTCTTGGAAGAAGTATGACCAGAATGCTTCTTGGAAGCAAGGATAGCGAGACTGTGTCTCACATACCTTGCACATGTTATCAGGATGGATCAGTTCCTGGAGAAGAACATCATGCTTGGTAAAGTAGAGGGTCAGCAAAAAAAAAAAAAAAAAAAAAAAGACCCTCAACGAGATGGATTAACACAGTGGCTCCAACAACGGACTCAAGCATAACAACGTTTGTGAGGATGGCTCAGGACCAGGCAGTGTTTTGTTCTGTTGTACATAGGGTTGCGATGAGTAGGAACTGACTTGACGGCACCTAACAACAACAAACAAAAATCAATCTCTAATATACACAAATTCTTAGTTCAAAGTTATAATATTTTTATATTCCATTTATATTCCATGTGTTTGATAGTACATGGATAGAAGCTATTTTTCTCTTGTATTAGAAATGGTGACATTTAGCAGAATGCTATTTTAAGGACCTTAACTGAAGTACTAAGTAAAATTATTTCCATGGATTTCCTATATAGATAGCAAATATCAAGGTTTTTCCTAAAATGCAACTAGGCAAATCATTTACATATTTGGAAAATAAGCAACAACGGTTTTAAGAGAAACTGAATATGAATAAATTCTAACCCATTTAGCTTGTGTCATGGCATTTCTTAATTTGCATATTGTTGATAAAATAAGTGCTGAGGTGAAAGACATGCTCCGTCTGCATTACAAAAATCTGTTGCTATCCAGTTTATTCTGACTCATAGTAACCCTATAGGACAGAGTAGAACTGCCACATAGAGATTCCAAGGCTGTAAGTCTTTATGGAAGCAGACTGCCATATCTTTCTCCAGCAGAGTGACTGGTGGGTTCAAATCGCCAGCTTTTTGGTTAGCAGCCAAGTGTTTAACCACTGTGCCACCAGGGCTCCTTCGTTTTTTCATTAGGAGCTATGAATCTTTATATAAACGTTATTGCTGTCTTTCTAACATAGTGAAATTTAAGCAAATACTTTAATTTGGATGTATAACTTAACTTAGGAATGTCACTGCTATGGATTGAATTGTGTCTCCCTAAAATACGTGTTGTAAATCCTAACCTCTATGCCTGTGGTTATAATCCCATTTAGGATTTGTAATGTTAATGAAGCAGTATTAGTGTACGGCATGTCTTGAGTCAATCTCTTTTGAGATATAAAAGGAATTAAGCAAGCAGGCAAGTAGAGATGGGAGAAGAGAGATGCCAACTCATATGAAGATTGCCCAGGGGCAGAAACTCAAAAGAGACAAGGACCTTCCTCCAGAGTCTACAGAGAGAGAAAGCCTTCCCCTAGAGCTAGCACCCTGGATTTGGACTTCTGGCCTTCTAAACGGTGAAAAAATAATTTCTGTTTGTTAAAGCCACCCACTTGTGATATTTCTGTTACAGCAGCAATAGATAACTAAGACAGTCATCTTTCATTATTATCCATACATATTATCAATTTAATTTCAATTTTCTCTTAATTCTTTTTCTTCATTTGGCTCTTTTCTTCCCTCTTCATATACATATATGTATAAAAAACGAAAAACAAAAAACCCAAACCTGTTGCCCGAATTCTGACTCATAGTGACCCTATAGGGCAGAGTAGAACTCCCAATAGAGTTTCCAACGAGCGACTGGTGGATTTGAACTGTGGACCTTTTGGTTAGCAGCCAAACTCTTAACCACTGCATCACCAGGGCTCCATATGTATATAATATTAAATATTAAATCAATATATATATTAAATCTCACTTTAAATGGATTAAGCTAATAATAGGGAAATAATAACAATCATGTTAATAATAATAATAATAAACCACAAAAAACATTTAAAGTGCTATGCAGGCACTGAGCTAATCACCTTAAATGTATTAAATATTTATTCAATAATCTTATGAGGTAAGTACTATTATAAATATTTATTATTCAATAAAGACTATCCATAACAAATAAAACCCAAACCCCAGTGGCTTAATACAAAAATATTTTTCAGTTGCTTACAGCACATATACAGCTTGAGTAAGTGGGTGGAAGGCTCTGCTAAACATAATTACAGTGAAACCTGTGAAAGCTGGAGACTGTGTAAGGCTGAAACCTGTCAGAGAAGGAAAACTCAAATATTTTCACTAACAAAGAGTGATAGAAAAGTGGTAAGACTGCACCTTGTCAAAGGTGGAAAACTTGCTGGACCCGGAAAAACGACGCAGTCCTCTTGAGTTCCGGCTCTCACAGGTTTCACTGTACCAGCAACTCAGACTATTGGAGCCTCCACTATTTTGTGCTACACCATCTGAAACAGGAGACCTCCTTTGTTGTCAAAGAAGTGTATGTTCATAGCCAGTTGGTAGGAACCAGTTATATGGTCCCGCCTTTCTTCAAGGGTTGGTGAATGTTGTTGTTGGTGTTAGGTGCTGTTGAGTAGGTTCCAACTCACAGCGACCCTATATACAACAGAAGGAAACACTGCCTGGTCCTGTACCATCCTCACAATCATTGCTATGTTTGAGCCCATTGTTGCGGCCACTGTATCAATCCACCTCGCTGAGGGTCTTTCTCTTTTTTGCTGACCTTCTACTTCACCAAGCATGATGTCCTTCTTTATCTTTAGGGACTGGTCCCTCCTCATAACATGTCCAAAGTACGTGAGACGAAGTCTTACCATCCTTGCTTCTAAGAAGCATTCTGGCTGTACTTCTTCTAAGACAGTTGGTGACTACTTTCTGGAAATAATACCTTTCTTCTACAGTATATAATTTTATGTCAGATAACTAATGTCTATGCAATTAAACATGCAATAGTTCATTATTTCACAAATATTTAATGAGCTCCAAGTACTTATGCACCTTGTCCCATTTCTAGGTTCAGGGAAATTAGTCAAGAACAAAAACAGAAGTCCTTTCATCATCGGATGTATACTCTGGTGAGGGAAATGATGATACAATAAATAATAATGAGACAATAAATAAGACACATAAGTCAAATATAGAATGTTAATGATAAGAGTTAAAGATAGAAATAAAAGCTGGAAAAAGGGCTGTGAAATTTAGGGGTTGAGATGTGGAGGGAGGGTTTGCATTTCTCAGGTAGCTGCCTCTGGGCGATATTGTTTGGTAAAGGCACTAGTGTTTCATGTTTCTCTACCATGTCCCCAGGCAGGAATGTGGTCCTCCAGAGCCAGTGTGATGGCGTAGCTGTGCCTAGAGTCCTTCTCCAATGAAGAAAATGCCTAATGATGTTTGTGTGCAGTAAAACTATGCTGGCATCATCACACAGGTATTTATTAAAGTCCTAGTCTTCTGCAGCCAAAGATTAAAAAAAAAAAAATGCATCAATTAGTTTCATGTTATAGTAGATAATTTTATTGTTGAGCTGTAAACTATTGAAGTTACAGTGTTGCTTAGGATTGTGAAGCAAGGCATCACTAGGAAGAGATAGTGATTTACGTTAATCACAACATATCATCTCAGACTCAGATGTCGATAACAGTTCAGCACACAAGGCTATAGAGCTTAATGCTGCCGATTGCATTTCTTTCCTAACTAGTGATCAGATGCTTCAACAATGACTGCCTTTTGATGAAAACAAACACTATAAGAGTTGAATAGGTTCCTAGAAACCCTGAGGTTCTTACTTTGCTGTTTCATCTTTTTCTTTGGAATGAATAATAATATTTTTTCATACAAGATGGATATTAACTTCTACATATGCAAATTTAAACAAGAAGTATAACATTAAATTTTCTTGAGTTTTCGTGTGGATTTGGAGAAATAGCTGAAATTTAGAAAAATGTTTTCATGATAGATATTATTTCATTAAAGATTTTAAGTTAAGAACAAAGATTATTAATAGCATCGGAGAAGGTTAAAGTCAGTTAATGACTATTAAAATTAGCCATGTCTACTGACTCTTTTATTATGAAAAAATGAAGAAATCAATATATTTACACTTCCTCCCACATCCATTCTCCTGGACTATTGATTTTGTTGCATTCTTATTTTCAATAAGGTTTATAATTTTTACATTTTGCTTAGTAACCATGGTTCTTATAGTTGTTTATTTGTGGTTTTATGTATAAATTGATTCAATGCTCTTCACCAATCCCTTTATCACAGATTTCTTTTCTGAGTTCTTTGTTCTTTTTGCTCCAGGTTGACTGGATTTCACTTGCAGATAGTTTTTTTTTTTTTTTTTAAGACGAGCTCATGGGTCCTAGGTTTCCTGAGACCCATGTTCTTGAATACAAATGCCTATTTCCTTAATACATTTAGAAGGAAAAAAAAAAGGAATAAAGTTTTCTTTTCACACTTTCATTTCCGCAAAACTTTGTCAACATTGGAAGTTCAGCGGATAACTCTGACAAGTCTGATTTTTCCTTCTTATAAGAATTATATTTTTCTTCTGGAATTGGTGATTATTAGTTTTTTCTCTTTTAATCTGAAAATTCAAAGCTTTTTTATTTCTGAAAGTTTATTTTTCCTATTATATGTCTGAAGATATTTTTGCTCTTCCATTTTAAAATTTATTCTCTAAACTCCATTTATATGTCTATAGGGACCTTTCCGTTCCATAAGCGTACTATTTTCTCTTTTTTTTTTCTTCTTTTATATCAGGAGCACAGAATTAGAATAAGCATGATCCTCCACAGACCCTCATCTTGATCCGTAAACAATTGCTTTTATTATTTAATATTAAGTTGGTTCTTTTTCATAAAATAATTAGCCATTATAATCAACACCCCCTCAAAACAAAACAAAAAACAACCAGAAACAACAATCCACATCTAACTCTATGGTCCATCTCCAATCAACCTTTTCTTCTGTTCATCTAAAGAAACCATTACATAAATTTTATGTTTATTATTCATTTCCTTTCCTTTTTAATTGGTTTTATACATACCCATATATTCCTAAAGAAGACATTTTTAAATAACAGACAGAAAGACATGGGTTCAAGTCCCAGTTCTGAAGTGTTATCCTCAGCAGTTTCTCAAACCTCCTGGGGCCTATGTTTCTTAAGAAGAAAATAATAGTATCTACTTCACAAATTAGTAGGCACGTTATTTTTCAATTTAAGATGAATATTAACACCATGGAACCAGCAGTCAAGAAACCAAACGGCGTATTGCATTGGGCAAATCTGCTGCAAAAGACCTCTCTAAAGTGTTAAAAAGCCAAGATGTCACTTTGAGAACTAAGGTGTGCCTGGCCCAAGCCATGGTATTTTCAATTGCCTCATATGCATGCAAAAGCTGGACAATGAATAAGGAAGACCGAAGAGGAATTGATGCCTTTGAATTATGGTGTCAGCAAAGAATATTGAATATACCTTGGACTGCCAGAAGAACAAACAAATCTGTCTTGGAAGAAGTACAGCGAGAATGCTCCTTAGAAGTAAGGATGGCGAGACTTTGTCTCATATACTTTGGACATGTTATCAGGAAGGACCAGTGCCTGGAAAAGGGCATCATGCTTGGTAAAGTAGAGGGTCGGTGAAAAAGAGGAAGACCCTCAATGAGACGGATTGACACACTGGCTGCAACAGTGAGCTCAAGCATAACGACTATGAGAATGGCACAGGATTGGTCAACATTACATTGTGTTATATACAGAGTCGCTATCATTCGGAACCAACTTGACGGCACCTAACAACAACTTCAAGGAAGATCACATGTGGGGGCTGACTGAGATATACGTGCATGTTGCCAACCCAGGATTCTCACAGAGTAAGTGCTCAATAAATAGTAGCCCACCCCACCTCGTTTTCTTCCTTTGGACCTCAGATACACTGAATTGTATTAATCATAATTCTTAGTTCATGAACACTCTCATTATTGTTCCAAGAATGGTCACTTATTTAGTTAATTTCTTAACAAGTTATTTTTAATCATGTAATAAGCACCCCGATGCAACTACCACCTAAAACAAAAGTTAGGACTTTGTCAGGAACCTGCATCAAACCATAGGGTGCCACCATCCCATCCCCCTGCCTCACCCACTCATGAATCCCATCATCCTGGATCCTATATTAATGTTTTCCATTTTATAATTTTTTGCATCTTATTGAATTCAAAAGATACTTATTTTACAATATTTAGTTGTTTTAAATTTTATAAACAAAAAAAATCATGGTGCATATAACCCTTATAGACTATATTTATAGATTCATCTATAGTTGAGGTCATTGTAGGCAATGCATTTTGACCTCTCTATAATACTTCATTGTGTAGGATGGAATTTCACTGTGATTTTGATTTGCATTTCCCTGACTACTGATAATCTTGATTATTAGTCATATGTGTATATTAATCATATACTTTTCTTCTTCTGTAAAATTTCCTGGTACTTTGTGTTCACACTCCATTTGTTAGAGCTTGTTTGCATGGCCACATCTACCTGCAACAGAGGCCAGGAAATGAATCTAGCTGTCTGCACAGGGAAACAAAAGAAACAGGTTTGATCATCAGCCAGACAACCTCTGCCACAGGAATAAAGCCAACTTCCTTTGGGCTTAGGTGAGAAGAAAAACAGACCATCATAAAGTAATTGATGAACTAAGCACTCAGTAAATATTTGTCTTATGAACAAATGGATATCTATTATGCCCTTTGAGGAGCCCTGGTGGTGCAATGCTTAGGTACAATGGCTGCTAACCAAAAGGTTGGTAGTTTGAACCCACCAGTGATGACGTAGGAGAAAGACCTGATGATCTGCTCCTGTAAAGATTACAGCCAAGAAAACCTATGGGGCAGTTCCATTCTGTTACATGGGGTTGTCATGAATCAGAATCGACTCAATGGCACCTAACAACAACAATTATATTCTCTAGTGTCAGATAAGACAGGCTGTGCCGGTCATCCCTATTATTATAAGAAGGTATATTTGTATGTTACTCTGCAGTTTATCAAGTATTTATGTTCAGTATCTCAACCCTCTAAAGCAGTCAGAGCAGTAGCAAGTGCTAATTTATGTGATAGTTAGGGAACTTATTTTCTTAATATTTAATACCAGCCCAATTTCCATGGAACCACACTACCACATTCATAAGATGCGTGTAATAATTTGCCTAAATTGTAGAATTCTACCTTCTAACAATTGGAAATAGAGGATGGTTTTTTCTCATTATTTTTAGGGCCTTGTTACTTAATACCTTTGTATATCTAAATTAGATTATGTAAAATAATAGAGGAAATCTTTATAGGCTCTTTTAGTTCACATGGAAGAAAAAGATATATTCGTGGAAACTCAGGTAATGTGGGTTGACTGTAAGGATAAATTGGGAAGTAAAAAAGTATAGTGCACAATCTCAGCCATCCCGAGCCCACACACAGGCCTTACGTTCCACTGGATTTACTTTCAGGATGTAACAATAGCCTTAGTAGCCCAGTGATGTTCCCCCTCAGAGCTGGGTATCTGTTGCTTCTCAGTTTAGTGAATTGTCTCTTTTTAATTCAGTTTTGTCTCTTGTGTTCCTATCTCTTTTTATGCCAATCCCTGCTTTTAGCTTTATTAACTTCAACTTTTACGTGCTTCTTCTCTTGTTTCCTGTCACTGCTCTTTGTGTGTCCTTCAAAGTTATTTAATCAGCTTTCAACATAAAGCGCGTTTATAGTGCGGTGTTGTATGGGGTTGTATCCTGGGTGGCTGACCTCTCATTTGCCCGGGCTATAGATGGCGGCCGTGTCTAGCAAGCCGGCAGTTGTCGCAATTGGATAACAGAAAGTCCGAAAACTCACAAAGTAGGAACCTCAGGGTCGTCGTTTTCCGTGGGGGACCGTAGGGTGGAACAAGCCTTAATGTCTCATGGATCCCTCTAGAAAGCTTATTTTATACAGCCCATAAATTGTCCTTTGAAATATTTTAGAGCTGAGCTCTTTTAGTTTTGAACTGAGCTCTTTAGTTTTGCCTCTTTCGTATCTGTGTTTTTGCAGCTTTCCTCTGCAAAGACCGAAAGGGGGCAGCAAACCCTCTTGAGAGAGAGGAAACCTACCCCAAACAGCTGCAACGTTTTGTGTTAGTCGTTTATGGACCGTTCCTTATCTGACGTGTTCCTTTTTCTCTCCTTCTTTTTAAAAATAACGTTTGGATTTTAAAAATGATAACCTTTATCCCTTTCCATACACACTTAGTTTCAACTGTGTAATGTGAAAAATTACATCCTTGTTTTCTGCAAAGGAGAAGTGAGAGAACTGACCGATTTGGATTTTGAACGTTGATCAATACAGAAAAAGTGTGAGTATAATTTAGAGAATTTCCGGTAAAATTACTTTTATTTTAAAAGATGGCTTTGAATCATAGCTAGAGCTCGTCTAAAATCATAATGCTTGGATAAAATATTATGATGTGGATTCATGATCTAGATTTCTAGAATATTTTAAATAAATTTAACATATATAAAAATACGTTTTGATTAATTAAAAAATGTAAACTAATTCAGCGTTCACTTTCCCTTTAACACAATGTGATTATTGCCACAGGTTTTATTATGTTAAAAAAAAGGAAAACGAAGACAGAGAGAGAGCATGTGAGACAGAGAGTAAAGAAAGAAAAATGATCCCAGGTAAATACTAACAAAATTGTTTTGATAATATATTTCATAACATATAATTTGATAATAAAAGCACTAAAAGGGAATTCAGAGAGTTATTTCATGTTAATAGAGTACAAAATCCCACAACAAAGTGTGAAACATTTAACATTTCTACACTCTTCACATGCACAGGTCAATGACATGATGCACATCATGTTGTTCAACCATCACCCTTATCTGTTCCCAAATTATACCATCACTCTTAACAGAAGCTCAGTGTCCCCTAAGCATTGAGCCCTCCTTTTCTATCCCCTCCTGCCCCACTTTGATAACCACTGATAAACCTTGGTTTCCCTACTATTGCCTATTCCAGATATTTCATAGCAGTGGGATCAGATGATATTGTTCCTTGTGACTGATTTATTTCACTAGACATAACACTTTGAGGTTCATCCATGTTGAAGCATGTATAAGGACTTCATTCCTCTATATGGCTAAGATTCCGTTATACGGATGTGCCACATTTTGTTTATCCATTCATCTGTTAATAGACATTTCAGCTGTGGCCTGTATTTTTTTACTGTTAATTTTGTTCTTGGTTCAGTTTGAGGTTCAGTAGAGCATTCATATATTAAACCCAGTTGCCATAAAGTAGATATTGACTTATGTGACCCGTGTGTGTTAACAGCAGAACTGTGCTACATAGGGTTTTCAATGGCTGATATTTCAGCAGTAGATCACCAGGCCTTTCTTTGGAGGTTCCTCTGGGTGGACTAGAACTGCCAACCTTTCAGTTAGGAGCCCAGTGAGTTAACTGTTTGCTCCACCCAAGGACCTTCATATGTTGTTGCCATTATTTGGTGCTGTCTTTTTCTCCTCATAGCAACCCCATGTGACAGAGTACAACTGTCCCATAGGGTTTTCTTGGCAGTAATCTTTACAGAAGCAGATCTCCAGGTCTTTCTCCCATGGAGCAGCTGAGTGGGTGCCAACCACCAACCTTTTGGAATTCATATACAGGTAGTCCCTGACTTACAGCGTATTCTAGTTATGACAAACCACACTTAACAATCATCTTTTTTTGTACATCTTATCGTTATAATATGTACTGCATACAATGCTGCAGAGCATAATTTGCTGATGTCATTGTATCTGCAAGTTTATTTGTAATAGTTCCAACCCCCAAAGACAAATAAAGATTGGATTTATACAGGTACTGATAATAAAAGGCACTAATAATGAAAACCTAAAAAAAAAATGAGGTATTCGACTTACATCAGACAGACTTATGACAGAGTCAGGAGAATGAAACCCTGTTGTAGGTCGAGGATTACCTGTGCAGTAAAACCTGCAAAAGTCAGAAACTGTGTAAGGTGGAAACCTGTCAGAGAAGAAGATGAAACTATTTTCCACTAATAAGGAGTTATAGAAAAATGGTAAGACGGCATCCTGTCAAAGGCAGAAAATGACTGCATACTCCACGGGACTACCTTGTTTTTCTGGGTCTCGCTAATTTTCCGCCTGTATTAATACTAATTCTACTGTATTAGGTTGATTAAATGTCCACCTTTTCTATCATCTGGAACAGTATATAACAGTGACATTATTTTATTTGAAAGTTTGATGGAATTTTCCTTAAGTCAACCAAGCAAATTTCCATAATTACAGACCAAACTTTGAATAATTTTTATATATCTTTATGATTTTTGATTACTTAAGCTTGATATATTGTACTGTGCATAAATATACAAACATTTCATAGTGGTGGGACCATTCAATATTTGTTTTGTGACTGACTTATTTCAGTCAACATAATGTTTTCAAGGTTTATCCATGTTGAAACCTGTATCAGGACTTCATTTCTCTTTATGGCTGAGCAACAGTGTAGTAAAAGTAGTAATGTAGCAAGACCAAGGTTTATTAGTATTTACCAGGGGTCAGTGGGAGGGAAGGGAAAAGGAGGACTCAATGCTTAGGGGAGACTGAGCTTCTGTTAAGAGTGATGGTATAATTTGGGAACAGATAAGGGTGATGGTTGAACAACATGATGAGCATAGTGTCATTGACCTGTACATGTGAAGATTTGTTGAAATGTCAAATGTTTTGTTACATATATATTTACCACACAATAAAATAAAATAAAATAAACCACAGGTCACACCTGTTTCTGAACAAGGATGTAAATTCAGTCATATTTTTCAAGAATTGCCTGTTAGTGTGTCGTACTATGGTGGCTTGTGTGTTGCTGTGATGCTGGAAGCTATGGCAACAATATTTCAAATATCAGCAGGGTCACCCATGGTGGACAGGTTTCAGCTGAGCTTCCAGACTAAGACTACGAAGGAGGACCTGATGATCTACTTCTGAAAAAAAATGGCCAGTGAAAAACTTATCGATAGCAGTGGAACATTGTCTGATATAATTCTGGATCGGGCAATGTTTTGTTCTGTTGTACATGAGGTCACTATGGGTTGGGACAGACTTGATGCCACTTAACAACATCATGGGTCCTGGTGATGCAGTAGTTAAGTGTTTGGTTGCTAACCAAAAGGTCAGCAGCTCGAATCTACCAGTTGCTCCCTGGAAACCCTACAGGGCAGTTCTACTCTTATAGACTCCATGGCAATGAATTTGGCTTTTTAACAACATTGCCAACATTTAAAGAATTACACTGTGGCCAAATAAAGTTGGTCCCATTAGTCATTTACCTCTCATTCCCTGAAATGGCCTAACCCTTTATAACCACTTTATTAAAACCCTATGCTATCTGCTCAGAAATCCCTTCTTAGTCTTTTAGTTAGATAATTCATGCATGCTTTATTTATGTACCATTTTGTTTTACGTCTAAGTGGGGGGAGGGAGTGAGGGGAAAAGGGCTTACCATTATTATAATTTAGATAATATGTGTATATTTGTCTTGCTACAAAGTTGTATCCTACTTGAGGATAAAGATATACTTTTATTTGCTTTTATGTACTTAAAATGCCCAGCTTAGAGCCTTGTATATAGTAGGTGCTTAATGAATGTTTGCTGAGTTCAATAGAAAGTTTGCAAAAATATGTCACAGGAAAGAAAGTTTGTTTGCAAAGGAAAGAAAGGAAGTTTGCAAAAATATGTCACAGAAAATAAAAAGGGCAAAAGAGTTCATAATGATATGTCTTCCAACGGCATGGACCATATGTTTGCATCTCCAGTGCCTTAAACTTTGTAAGTGTATAAGTAAATATCATGCAGGAATTAAAGTAAAATTATGTTCTTCTCCCATCATTACCCATGGAGGATTAACTATAACTAAAGATGTTGTATCCTTGTGTATATATTTTATTAGAAGATTTTTTTCCCTTTCTTTTCTACCAGTATGTAAAGGAGGAAACTGGAACATACAAAAAATGGTTTCAAAATAAGAAATATTTCCTTCATTTCTGAATGCTATTATGGCTGAATCCTACTAAATAAAATGGTCAGGAACCTCGGCAGAAACCCTGCTGGCATTATTTGATTTCCCACAAAGAACACAACCCTCGCTTCCAGTCCTAATCTTAAAGAGTGCTTCTTGCTGTCCAATGTGCTATGATGCTGTGTATTTTTTCAATACTGTAATTTGTAGGAGAATAGGGTATAGACCTAAGGTCACATCTCACAAAGATGTGATGAGGGTCACAGAGTTACCAGGGAAGCAGAGACCCAGCCTAGTGGCTCTGCACGCCTGTCTGTTTTTCCCTTTCTGGGTTTTCCCTCGTCAGCAAAATGAACTAATTAGGATTTCATTATAAAACTGGCTTGAAGCCCAAGTTTGCTAGATTTTTGCTTGTAATTTTACTGTTTCATTGCATTTTTATATTTGGATCAAGTCCGAGTGAACGCTAGGTGTGTGTGACTGGAAGCAGGAAAAAAAAAAAAAACTTATAGGAAAAAGACCCATTAGTTTTCTTATGATTCTACCATGAGCGGGAAGAGTCGTGTTATGAAGCAAACTTGAAAAACTCACATTACGTTAAGGGAGGATGCTTACGGAGGTGTATCAGTGTAATTGCACCTGTATCTTATCACAGAAACCATGGATTAAACCACCTCACTCTTAAGTATTAAAAAAACATGCAAAATAGAACCAGCAACATAAGCTGGTTCTTTCCAGCTGAATGTATTTGATTTGCAAAGTGTATACAATGTTTTCACACTCTGAAATCATTTTCAGATATTATATTCAACAATCTCATGAAATGGTTAGCAACTCCTTTAAATGAGATAATCACCAGCCCTTGAGCTACATGGCATAAAAATATGGTATATACAAAGACTATTTTCAAAGGGCAGAATGCAAATAAATCTGTTTGTGCTCACACATCATCAGAAAACTGCTTTTTCAGGTTTCCTAAAACATACTCTTTTACTGGGGAGAGAACACGACTCTAGTCCATTCTACTATATATTTTGGATGACTCACTCCAATCTCAACTTAAAGCCTCTGAAATTAATAACAAATTTAAGGGCAACTTCTAAAGTAAATATATATTTGCACCATCTAATTTTAGTTACAAATAATGTGTTTGAGTTCTCTGTTTAGAAACGGCATAAAACGGAGTCCTTCTTTAGATGCATACAGTAACTGAACTCTTGTTTTCTAAAGTGAAGATAAGCAAAACTCCCCTGCAGTTTCCAGGAAAAATACATCTGTTTGCCCTGGGAGAATCCATGGCATGTGGTCCTGTCGCTCAGTGTTTCTCTTTTTATTTCCATATCTATAACACGTTGCTGTCGAGTTGATTCTGACTCATAGTGACCCTACAGGACAGAGTAGAACTGCCCCATAGGGTTTCCAGGGAGCACCTGGTGGATTCAGATTCGAGCTGCTGACCTTTTGGTTAGCAGCCAGGCTCTTAACCACTGTGCCACCAGGGCGCCTCCATATCTGTATCTATCCTTTAAAATTAATCATTTTCCCATCCTTTATGATCCCTACATTTAATATTTGTTTTTGTCTTTCCTGTGGATGCTTCTCTACCTGGGTTTAGGCTAATCAAGGCTGTCAAGAAATTGCTGTTTGGACTAAGATGTGGCTCAGTCCTTTTACAAAAATCTTAGAAAAATCTAGGTCACTGTGTGATGGCTTTTCTATGGTTCCACTCCCCATTCATTTTTAGGGTATTTTTTGTTAGAATACCCATAAAAACACAATATCAGAAATTGCATAACATTGAGGATAAAGTATTGACATGTATTTTCTATAGTTTCCCTTGGAAATATACGTTATTGAAATAGTGAATTTCGGTAAAACCTGTGTAAGACAGAAACCTGCCAGAGAAGGAAAACTCAAATATTTCTTGCTCAAACGAGCAATAGAAAAGTAGTAAGACTGCACCCTGTCAAAGGCGCAAAACTTGCAAGACCCAGAAAAGCAAGGAAGTTCTGTCAAGTTCCGGCTCTCACGGGTTTTGCTGTATTTTCCCCCAAATTCAGCTTTATTAATGAAAGTAAAATGTTTGCCCCGAAAACAGCAAACAATATCAAAACATTTACAAAAACAAGACAAGATGGCTCCAATAGGCGTCCAAATTAAAACACCAGATAACTCTCCTGTGGAAGAAAATGCACTAGAAGTACCTGATACGGAGCTCAAATCACTAATACTCGGAATTTTCCAAGAACTGAGGCAAAAAGCTGACAAACATGAGGAAAAAATAGACAAATTTATGGAAAATACAGACAAAAAATTGGAAGAATTCAGGAAGATGATGCAAGAACAAAATTTCAAAATAAATTCACAACTCGAAATTATACAAAAACAACAATTAGAAATCCAAAAGATAAACAACAAGATTTCAGAAATGGACGGTGTCATAGAAGGGCTGAGAAGTAGATTTGAAACCATGGAAGACAGGATCAGTGGAACTGAAGACAAACACTTGGATACAACTCTGTTTCAGGAAAACTCAGAAAAAAGAACAAAGAAAAATGAAGAGACCCTGAGAGTTATATGGGACACAATTAAAAGCAAAAACTTACGAGTGATTGGCATACCAGAACAGGGGGAGAAAACAGAAAACACAGAGAGGATAATTGAGGAACTGCTGACAGAAAACTTTCCCAATATCATGAAAGATGAAAAGCTGGTCATCCAAGAAGCTCAACGAACCCCATATAGAAGAGACCCCAAAAGAAAATCACCAAGACATATCATATTCACACTCGCTAAAACTAAAGACAAACAAAGAATCCTGAGAGCAGCTCGTGAAAAACAAGAAGTCACATACAGAGGAGAAACAATAAGACTAAGCTCAGATTATTCAGCAGAAACCATGCAGGCAAGAAGGCAATGGGATGACATATATAAAATCTTGAAAGAAAAAAATTGTCAGCCAAGAATAATATATCCTGCAAAACTCTCATTCAGATTTGATGGTGAAATTAGGTCATTTCCAGATAAACAGAAACTAAAGGAATATGCAAAAGTCAAACCAAACTTACAAGAATTATTAAAGGGAGTTCTTCGATCTGAGGACAAACAGCTTAAGCCCTCAGGCAGGACCTAGGACCTAGGATGCAGGTTAACATGAACCAGATAACATTCTAGGAACTGAACTACAGACGACTTTCCAAAAACAAAAGATATACAACAGGGAATCAGAGAAATCAATCAAAGGATGACAACAACATCAAAACAATGAAAGAGGGAACAAACGGCATAGGTATAGAACCTTCTAAAGGAGAGGAAGGCAAGGCGATACCAAGTAACGGTAGACTGCTTCAAAATTATAAAGATAAGGGTAAAATTCATGGTAACCACAAAAAAAGTTAACAAACCAACTCATAAAAATAAAGACGAAAAACATAAAGTCTCAACAAAAACAAAACCTACAAAAACAAAAGAAATGAACACAAAATCCACAAACAAAAGGAACTCAGCACAAGAGAGTAAGAAGAACAAAGAAAACTTCAGCATCACAAAAAAAAACACTACAAAATGACAGCAACAAACTCACATCTATCAATAATTACACTGAACGTAAATGGACTCAATGCACCCATAAAGCGACGGAGAGTGGCAAAATGGATAAGAAAACAGGATCCATCTATTTGCTGTCTACAAGAGACACATCTTAGAAACAAAGATGTGAATTTATTAAAAATCAAAGGTTGGAAAAAAATATATCAAGCTAACAACTATCAAAAAAGAGCAGGAGTGGCAATTCTAATCTCAGATAAAATAGACTTTAAAACAAAATCTACCATAAAAGACAAAGAAGGACACTATATAATGATTAAGGGGATGATCCATCATGAAGACATAACCATAATAAATATCTATGCACCCAATGACAGGGCTCCAAAATACATAAAAAAAACTCTAACAGCACTGAAAAGAGAAATTGACAGTTCCACAATAATAGTAGGAGACTTCAACACACCACTCTCAGTAAAGGACAGAACAACTAAAAAGAAACTCAGCAAAGATACAGAAGACCTAAAGGACACAATCAGCCAACTGGACCTCATAGACATATATAGAACAATCCATCCAACCGCTGCAAAGTACACATTCTTTTCCAATGCACATGGAACGTTCTCCAGAATAGACCACATCTTAGGCCACAGAGCATTCCTCAACAAGATCCAAAATGCTGAGATAATTCACAGTATCTTCTCTGACCACAATGCCATCAAGGTAGAAATTAACACTAGAAAGAGCAAGGAAAAAAAATCAAACACATGGAAACTGAATAATAATCTGCTTACACATCAATGGGTAATAGAAGAAATCAGAGATGGAATTAAAAAATTCCTAGAATCAAATGAAAATGAAAACACATCATACCAAAACCTTTGGGACACAGCAAAGGCAGTCCTCAGAGGACAATTTATAGCAATAGATGCACATATCAAAAAAGAAGAAAGGGACAAAATCAAAACATTAACTACAGAACTCAAACAAATAGAAAGAGAACAACAAAAAAAGCCTACAACCACCGGAAGAAAGGAAATAGTAAAGATCAGAGCAGAAATCAATGAAATAGAGAACAGAAAAACAATAGAAAGAATCAACAAAACCAAAAGTTGGTTCTTTGAAAGAATCAACAAAATCGACAAACCACTGGCCAGACTGACAAAAGAAAAACAGCAGAGGGCACAAATAACCCAAATAAGAAATGAAATGGGGGACATTACAACAGACCCAACTGAAATAAAAAGGATTATAACAGAGTATTATGAAAAACTATATTCCAACAAATTTGAAAACCTAGAGGAAATGGATAAATTTCTAGAAACATACGGCCTACCCAAACTACAACAAAGTGATATTGAAAATCTGAACAGACCCATAACAAGAGAAGAGATTGAAAAGGTAATAAAAAAACTCCCAAGCAAAAAAAGCCCTGGCCCAGATGGCTTCACTGGAGAATTCTACAAAACATTTACAGAAGAGCTCGTACCAGTTCTACTCAAGTTATTTCAGAGCATAGAAGAGGAAGCAACACTTCCAAATTCATTCTATGAAGCCAGCATAACGCTGATACCAAAACCAGGCAAAGACATCACAAAAAAAGAAAATTACAGACCAATATCTCTCATGAATATAGATGCAAAAATTCTGAACAAAATTCTAGCCAATAGAATTCAGTATCATATCAAAAAAATAATACACCACGACCAAGTAGGATTCATACCAGGTATGCAAGGATGGTTTAACATTAGAAAATCCATCAACGTAATCCACCACATAAATAAAAGGAAAGAAAAAAATCACATGATTATCTCAATTGATGCAGAAAAGGCATTTGACAAAGTCCAACACCCATTCCTGATAAAAGCTCTCAATAAAATAGGTATAGAAGGGAAATTTCTCAACATAATAAAGGGCATCTATGCAAAACCAACAGCCAACATCATTCTTAATGGAGAAAGGCTGAAAACATTCCCCCTGAAAACAGGAACAAGACAAGGATGCCCTTTATCACCACTCCTATTTAACATTGTGCTGGAAGTTCTAGCTAGAGCAATAAGGCAAGAAAAAGAAATAAAGGGCATCCAAATTGGTAATGAAGAAGTTAAACTCTCCCTGTTTGCAGATGATATGATACTATACATAGAAAACCCTAAAGACTCCACGAGAAATTTACTGGAACTAATAGAAAGATTCAGCAGAGTAGCAGGATACAAGATAAACATTCAAAAATCAGTTGGATTCCTATACACCGGTAAAGAGAACGATGAAAAGGAGATCAGGAAATCAATACCATTTTCAATAGCCCCTAAAACGATAAAATACTTAGGAATAAATCTGACCAGGAATATAAAAGACCTATACAAAGAAAACTACAAAACACTGCTGCATGAAACCCAAAGGGATCTACATAAATGGAAAAACATACCATGCTCATGGATAGGCAGACTCAACATTGTGAAAATGGCAATTCTACCTAAAGCAATGTACAAATACAATGCAATTCCGATACAAATACCAACAACATTCTTCAAAGAGATGGAAAAACTAATTATTAACTTTATATGGAAAGGGAAGAAACCTCGAATAAGTAAAGCACTACTGAAGAAGAAGAATAAAGTTGGAGGACTCACACTACCTGACTTGAGAACCTACTATACAGCTACAGTACTCAAAACAGCCTGGTACTGGTACAACAACAGAGACATTGACCAATGGAACAGAATTGAGAACTCAGATGTAAATCCATCCACCTACGGTCACCTGATTTTTGACAAGGGCCCAAAATACATCAAATGGGGAAAAGACAGTCTTTTTAACAAATGGTGCTGGCAAAACTGGATATCCATTTGTAGAAAAATGAAACAGGACCCATACCTCACACCATATACAAAAACTACTTCAAAATGGATCAAAGACCTGAATATAAAGCCTCAAACTATAAAATTCATAGAAGAAAAAATAGGACCAACACTTCAGGCCTTAATACATGGCATTAACAGGATACAAACCATAAACATCAACACAAAAAACCCAACAGATACACTAGATAATTGGGATCTTCTAAAAATCAAACATCTATGCTCTTCAAAAGATTTCACCAAAAGAGTTAAAAGAGAACCTACAGACTGGGAAAAAATTTTTGGACAGTACAAGTCAGACAAAGGTCTAATCTCCATAATCTACAAGAAAATCCAACACCTCTAGAACAAAAAGACAACCAATCCTATCAAAAAATGGGCAAAGGAAATGAACAGACACTTCACCAAGGAAGACATTCAAATGGCCAACAGACACATGAGGAAATGCTCGCGATCACTAGCCATTAGAGAAATGCAAATTAAAACCACAATGAGATACCATCTCACCCCGGCATTACTGGCACAAATCAAAAACACTGGAAATAACAAATGTTGGAGGGGCTGCGGGGAGACGGGAACTCTTATACACTGCTGGTGGGAATGCAAAATGATACAGCCATTTTGGAAAATGATATGGCGTTTCCTCAGAAAGCTAGAAATAGACGTACCATTCGATCCAGCAATCCCACTCCTAGGAATATATCCTAGAGAAATAAGAGTCATCACTCGAATAGACATATGCACACCTATGTTCATGGCAGCATTATTCACAATAGCAAAACGATGGAAACAACCTCGATGTCCATCAACAGACGAATGGATACACAAACTATGGTACATACACACAATGGAGTACTATGCAACGAGAAAGAACAATGAATCGGTGAACCATCTCATAACATGGATGAAACTGGAGGACATCATGCTGAGTGAAATAAGTCAATCACAAAAGGACAAATATTGTATGAGACCTCTATTGTAAAAACCCCTGAAAAAATTCACATGCAAAATGTAACAATCCTTGTTGGTTACCAGGGATGGGGGGGGGGGGATACTAAATAGGTAATAGGTAAGTGGTAACTTGGGTGAGAGATGAGATAGTACATAGTACAGCGGAAACTAACACAACCTGCACAAGGAAAGGTCATGAAGGCCCTATAGACACATCCAAACCCCCCGAGGGACTCAGTTGTTGGACGGAGGGCTCTGGGGACCATGATCTCGGGGAACATCTAGCTCAATTGGCATGACACTACTTATAAAGATAATGCTCTACATTCTACCTTGGTGAGTAGTGTCTGGGGTCTTAAAAGCCTATGAGCGGCCATCTAAGATACTCCACTGATCTCATCCCTTCGGGAACAAGGGAGAATGAAGAGAACAGGATACAAGGAAAAGATTAGTCCGAAGGACTAATGGTCCACAGCTACCAAGGCCTCCACGGGACTGAGCCCAGTACAGCTGGATGGTGCCCGGCTACCACCAATGACTCCTTTGACCAGGATCACAACAGAGGGTTCTGGGCAGAGCTGGAGTAGGATGTAGAGCATAATTTTAACTCCCAAAAAAAAAAAAAAAAAAAAAGACCAGATATACTGGCCTAAAGAATACTAGAGAAACCTCAAGAGTGTGGCCCCCAGACACCCTTTCAGCTCAGAGGGGAAGTTACCTTCAAGGTTCGATGTTAAGCCTGGGAATGGACACCCCAGTAAAACTAAATGGGACTAACGATGTACAGGAGTCCGGTGACAAGGGCCAGAAGGCAGAGGGAGAGTAGGAAACTGATGATAAGGAACACAAATTGAATAAGGACACTGTCGATGTATTGTGAGATTGTTGACCACTGCTATGGGGCAACATTTGTAGTAACTATTAAATGGGAGGCTGTTTTGTCCTGTAAGCCTTCATCTTGGGCGAGAATGGCAGCACAATTGGAAGAGCATAGTCAATATCACTTAAATGTGTAAGTAAATAGTTTTGAAATGGTGTTTAAATAAAATAAAAATAAATAAATAAACAAACAAAGGAGACTAAAGAGGTACAATAGTCCACTGACAAGGTCCAGAAGACAGAAGGGGACAAGGAAGCCCCCTGGTGATAGGGAACACAAGGTGGAGTAAGGATATTCTTGATGTGCTGTGAGATTGTTAACCATTGTCATAGGGCAACATGTGTAGTAACTGTTAAATGAAAAACTATTTTGTTCTGTAAGCCTTCATCTTAAGTGAGAATAACAGCACAGTTGGAAGAGCGTAGTCAATGTCACTGAACTGTGAATGTAGAAATTTTTGAAACGGTGTATCTTTGGCCATCTGTAATTTTCATCAAAAAAAAAGGTTGAGAATTTAGAGGCTTAATACGTTGTGGGGTTGTTAACCAATGTCAAAAAACAACATGTGTACTACTATTTCATGAGAAACTATTTGCTCTGTAAGCTTTCACCTGAAGTACAATAAAATATATATATATAAAAAAAAAAAAAAAAAAAAGAAAGTAAAATGTTTGCTTTATCATTATTCTCTTATATACGTACACTGAAATTTGAGAAAGCCAAATAAAAATGATGGAATAGTATTTATATTTGTCAAAGGCCTTCTTAAAAGACTGTGGTTGTTTGCAAATTACCTGATACATGGGCCTGTGTTAGTCAAACTGTGAAGACCGTTGGTGCTGTTTCTTTTATACCCTCTATCCTTTCTTCCATCAGAGCAGACGTCCTATAGCTGTCTCATATTTTCTCAATCAAAACTCTCAGGAAGAATGTGATTGATTCCTCTACACTGAGGCATAACACCTGGACTTAATGCCACTTCTTCCAGGAGTATTTTGACTCCTGTTTTCCCCATGGCATTGGTTTGTTGGAGAAACCAGGTTGTCTTGTAGAATGTCCACAGTCACGAATTGACTCTTGGCTTCCTTATGGTGATGTAACTTGTTCCTCTAACCCCCATATTTCTTCTAAACTGGTAGTTAGCTATAGAGACTTGGGTATTAAGGTTAAATTTATTAGGTGTGAGTATTTATAGGTGGTGCTGTGTACCAACTATTGCATCACATCTCAAGATGTGTACTATTTGGGTTCAGGTGCTATTAACCTAAGTGCTCCATTTTAAACTTCTCCATCCACATGTTACCTAATGTCATTGACATTATCATTGTCTAAAGCTATTATTTCATTAGGTGATTCAAAATGGTGATTGTTTAATGCTATCATTTCTTTACTTTTTAACTGGCATTTCTTTTACAAAGAACTTACTTAAACTATTTAGTGAACCTCAAATTTGGTTTTTACTGAAAGACGGAATAAATGCTTGATTCTTTTCCTTTGTTGTTTATCAGAGTCATGATATGGGACCCCAGAAAACTAAGTGACCCATTAGTTTATTCATTATTAGTAGTAGTAATAACAATAACGCATACATTTTAACATTTTTTAAATGTTTTTCAATCCCTTTCTATCATCATTCTTTCTGATGCTCAAATTTGGAGCTTTTAAAGTTGCCTCTTGTGTTCTTTTGACATAACTCCATTAGTCTTCAATAACTTCCTTATTCTTCAGCACAATAACTTGTCCGGGGTTCATCTTATATATTTCCTACTGTGGACATGGTATCAGCCCACTTCTCCAGGGAACCTGTATTCTTTTTAATTGGAAATAATACTTAGAGAAAGCAATTCTAGAATGCTGTGGTATTTATTGCTTCTAAGTTGTCATTTCTAGAACTTTATAATAGACAGATATAAAGAACACTCCTTTTTTTTTTTTTTTTTTAGCTTCAAATTTATTTTCTCACAATCTAGTAGGCTAGAAGTCCAAATTCAGGACATTGGCTCCAGGGGAAGGCTTTCTCTGTCTGCTCTGGAGGAAGGTCCTTGTCATCAATCTTCCCCTGAACTAGGAGCTTCTCCGTGCAGGAACCCTGCTCCTGGGACTGCTTTCTTGTTAGTGTGAGGTCCCCCACTCTCTGCTCACTTCCCTTTCCTTTTATCTCTTGTAAGATAAAAGGTGGTTCAGGCCACACCCCAGGGAAACTCCCTTTACTTTGGATCAGGGATGTGACCTTAGTAAAGATGTTACAATCCCACCCTAATCCTCTTTCACATAAAATTATAATCACAAAATGGAGGATGACCACATAATACTAAGAATCATGGTCCAACCAAGTAGATACATATTTTTAGGGGACACAGTTCAATCCATGACAACCCCATAATTAAATTTCTAGGTATTTTTTCTACCTAGAGAACTATATTGAAGTTTATCTAAAAATGTACTCAGTGCAATAGTATTTGTAATATGAAATTTGTGAAAAACCACATAAATTTGTGATTAATAGCTGAATATGGGAAATTGCAACGCATCCATATTTTAGGGCCTGCTAACATTTTTTTTGTAATAGGACAATTTTATCAAAAAAATGTTTATTAGTAACATCAGGACCCCAAACACACATACTGAATTGTCTCAACCATAGGTATATAAAAGATGGAAGTAAATTCCTTTTTTTTTGGCTTTAAAGAATAGGGATTTATTTTCTCAGAGTTCTAGAGAACTGATTTTGGCTACAAATCCCAACTGGCATCTCAGCTATGTCAATTGCTTTCTTTCTTTTTTTTTTAAATTGTACTTCAGATGAAGGTTTACAGAACAAATAGTTTCTCATTAAACAGTTAGTACACGTAGTGTTTTATGACAATGGTTAACAACACCATGACATGTCAACGCTGTCCCTTTTCAAACTTGGGTTCCCTATCACCAGCTTTCCTGTCCCCTCTTGCCTTCTAGTCCTTGTCCCTGGACTGTTGTGCCCCATTAGTCTTGTTTTGTTTATGGTGCTGTCTAATCTTTGGCTGAATAGTGAACCTCGGGAGTGACTTCATTACTGAGCTAAAAGAGTGTCCAGGGGCCATACTCTCGGGGTTTCTCCAGTCTCTATCAGGCCAGTAAGTCTGGTCTATTTTTGTGAGTTAGAATTTTGTTCTATATTTTTCTCCAGCTCTGTCCAGGACCCTCTATTGTGATCCCTGTCAGGGAAGTCAGTGGTGGTAGCCGGGCACCATTTAGTTTTACTGGACTCAATCAGGTGGAGGCCATGGTAGTTGTGGTCCATTAGTCCTTTGGATAATCTTTTCCTTGTATCTTGTTTTCTTCATTCTCCCTTGCTCCTGAAGGGGTGAGACCAGTGGTGGAACATTCATTTTTGAAAAGAGTGTTGTGGGTATATATATAAAAAAAAACAAAACCGAAACCCATCGCTGTCGAGTCTATTCTGACTCATAATGACCCCAGAGTAGAACTGCCCCCATAGAGTTTCCAGTGAGTGGCTGGTGAATTCGAACTGCCAGCCTTTCGGTTAGCAGCTGTAGCTCTTAACTACTGCACCACCAGGGTTCCTTGTGGGTATGTCATGGTTGATTTAATACTTACTTATGGACATTTGTGTGATTTTTTTATCTTTTACTAACAATTATGTACTATGTATCTTTACATATATATTATTTTGAATAATTGCAAGTGTATACTTGACATCTCTTTCCAGAAGTGGAATTGCTAGGCCAGAAGGTAAATTGTCATGCAATTTTGCTAAGCATTGCCAAATTCCTTCCCATAGAGTTTTGTACGTTCTGGTTTTGTTCCTGCATTAGATGGGCACGCCTGTCTCTCCACTGCCTCACCAATGAAGTACATTATCAAACTCGGATAGTTTTGCCATTCTGATAGTTGAGAATCGGTGCCTCAGTGCAGTTTTAATTTGCGTTTCTCTTATTTTGTGAGGTTGAGTGTCTTCTCATATGTTTAAACGCTTCTTTTTCTGTGAACTGTCCATATCTTTAGCTCAGTTGTCTACTGAGTTTCTGGCCTTTTCTCAAACTTTTTGGTGATTCAAAGTAAAGTGCATGCTTTCAAAAGTGTATTACTCAGATCATGATACCCCAATGTGATTTCTGTCTTGCAGTTTTGAGATGAAGTAACACATGACTGCTGCCATTCCAAGCATCAGCAGTGATAAGTTACCAAGATCCTGGAAGAATATTTATGTGGCCTGTGACATGAGGGATATACATATTGAACATTCCTGAGGTTTTGAAACAAGTGTGACAGTTACCTTAGAGATTACTTTTAACTACAGTGAAACCTGTGAAAGCTAGAACTTGATGGGACTGCCTTGTTTTTCCACGTCTCACGAGTTTTCTGCCTTTGACAGGATGCAGTCTTACCACTTTCTATCACTCTCTATTAGTGCAAAATATTTAAGTTTTTCTTCTCTGACAAGTTCCTGCTTTACAACGTTCCAGCTTTTGCAGATTTTACTGCACGTGATTTTGTGTTAAAACCATGAGTCACTGTACAAATGTTAATATTATAACCCACAATGTCATATAAAGTTACCAAGGGTGTTTCCCAGTTTGCCATCTGCCTTTTGACTTTGCCTATAATGTTTATTGGTATGCAAAGATTCTATATTTTTGAATTATGTGATCACATTAGTCTACCTTTTCTCTTATTGCTTCTGGTATAACTGTACTGTGATGTGTGTTGATTTTTAATGGAGAACGGGGCTTTTCAGGACATGCAAGATGTTGTAATATTTAAAACTTGAATTCAATCTGAAGACAACATATATGTGCACTAAAAATGAGTAGAGTCTGCAAACAATGCAAAAATTACAGAGAATTACCTAATTTCTAAGATTAGAGTGATGTGGCAGAAAAACTATGTGAGGGAAACGTCCTTGCAATGCTTAGGAGAAAAAAAGGAAGTAAAAATACCAACTACTGTACCTAGGGGCATTGTGAAGTTAACTAACTACAGAGTATGTTAAAACCATAAATCACTGTACAAATGCAAAGCGTGATAACTCACAATGTCAGACGAAGGTGGTATCTTGAGAAAGAAATTCTGTGAGTGATTACACAGGGTGCTGATTGTGCATTTCCTCCAAAGGGATAGAAAATAAAGATGAAGGCACATTACACTTTTTCTATGATATGATTTTTGCATGAATCAAATCTCTCAAATGATTGAGTACAGTGTTAGGCCATGTGCAAGATAGCAAAGAAATATTTGCTGTAAACTTTCATCTAAATTCCATTTAGAATGGGTTTTAAGAGAATCTATTTTATGGCTTTATAATAATGCCACCATAGCATTATTTTATATATTCATGCTCCTTATTTTCCAGAGTTGGCCTTGGATGAATTTTGACTGTCTTCAGAAATCACATCCATTTTTAGAAGAGGAGAATTTTCCAATTTAATATATGCAAAAATACTGTTAACACTGACTGTAAAAAAATGTCAGTCGAGAGTTTGAAGAATCAATGTTGTTGGAATACTTGAGGTATACAAATGACTTTTCTAAGAGTAGGTGAATTGAATGGCTGTTCACAGCCTTTGGAACAAGCTTCCGTCTTGGACTTACTTTGGTTAGGTGTTGTGTGTTTACGTGATCTGTGAGGACTGGCTATGTGCCGCATTGATGCAGATGCCTGGTACCACCTAGAAGACAAATGCAGAGACATGAAAGGGGTGCAAATATCTTCAAAGGAA
The DNA here is from genome assembly GCA_030035585.1 of Dugong dugon. NCBI lineage: Eukaryota > Metazoa > Chordata > Mammalia > Sirenia > Dugongidae > Dugong > Dugong dugon. The sequence goes on along the minus strand of CM057466.1, from coordinate 105,737,374 downwards.
CCAAGGAAGGCAGTGGTTTTCTTGCTCCTTACAGAGTTGTATTTCTGTCCCAGGGAAGGATTCCTTGTAGTCATTTATATTGCAGTTTCCTGAGGAGGGACTGGCAGGGATATCAAACCGCCTGCGTTTTGTTGGGCAACGTGTTGTCGACAGGGGCTGTGCTGGGCCTCAGGGCTACTTTCACATTCACAGAGGGCACTGCTGTCCTTTGCTTGCAGGAGTGTCATGGCACTGCTTCTGCAGAAGCATAACAATTCTCCTTGGCTAGTACCTGTTCTGAGTGGAAAATCAGGATGGAAAAGGAGAAATGTTTTCTTCTGGACAAGGCAGTAGGTTACACTGATTGTGCAGAACACAAAAAAGAGTTAAAAGAAAAAAAACACTAATTCATTTTGATTGGTTTGAATGTAAGTTTCACAATGGCATGCCTTGGCTAATGTATGCTGGGCTACTGAGCCAGTGTACCAGTTACCCGTTGTCATTGAGTCGATTATGACTCGTAGTGACCCTATAGGACAAGGTAGAACTGCCCCATAAGGTTTCCAAGGCTTTAAATTGTTACAGAAGCAGACTGCCACATCTTTCTCCCGTGGAGTGGCTGGCGGGTTCGAACTGCCTACCTTTGGTTAGCAGCCAGTGCTTATCCGCTATGCGACCAGGGCTTCTTGCGGAACACAAGGAAGGGTAACAAAAAACACTAATTCATTCTGATTGTTTTGAATGTAAGTTTCATAATGGCATGCCTGGGCTAATAATGTATGCTGGGCTACTGAGAGGGCATACCAGTTAGCAGTTGCTGTCGACTGACTCCGACTTATGGCAAACCCATCTGTGTCAAAGTGGAACTGTGCTCCATAAGGTTTTCAATGGCTGATTTTTCAGAAGTCGATAGTCTGGTCTTTCTTCTTAGGTGCTTCTGGGTGGACTTGAACCTCCACCCTTTCAGTTAGCAGCCAAGCACATTAATTGTTTGCACCACCCAGGGACTCCTACTGCATGTTACTCTATTTCAAATACCTCCACCACCCTCCACAACCCTTCAGATTTGAGTCAGGAGCCTGTGATAAACATTGTGATGTTTTCCTTCCTGGAAAATCTACCTGTCCACTGCCAATGCTATGCAGTTTGGAGGAGTGTACTTAGCTCAGGGGTGGACCCTGATGAGTCTAAGTTATTGTAGTTCACACTTCAGAGAATGATCCATTGGTCAGTTATGAAATAAATTTAGTTTATGGTGCTGGTGTAAGAATGAGATAGAATAGAATAAAAAAATAACAGAATGCATTATACATAATTGTAAGTGGTTTTTCTGGAAACCTTTGCTGAAAGTCACTAATTAGAAATGTTAGTCTCATTTCTCTTGCCAACAGTATTTTCTCTGTTTCTTTAAATATTGTTCCGTTTGAACCTGAATCTCAGAACTGCTGTTGCTTCCTTGCTATGAGTCAGAAGATGAAACCAACACACAAAAGAAGGAGAATCCATAGAGAAAGGGAGACAGAATCGTGGGATCAAGACAACATGGTACCAGTCATACCTCTGCACTTCCAATTATGGATGCAGTACATGTCTTTATTATTTAAGTCATAATAACTTAGATTTTCTGCTATTTGCAGACAAAACATTCTATTGATACAGGGCTCATCCTACATATTCTTTTATCACCCTACACTAGTTCTTTTAAGGTATTTGTTATACTGTATGGTTACTGCTGTTTTATTGGTTGGTGATGTCCACTAGTTACAAACGTGCACATAGGAAGCATTCAATTAATACTCATCACACTAAAGGATGAGGATACAATGTGGGGAAGAAAGAGAAAAAAAATAAACACACTTTATAAGGTATCTAAGATCAATTAAGTTTGGGGTCCAAAAATTGTGTTGTAAAAATGGCATGGCAGTGTCTAACCTCCTCTGATTTCAAGAAGGGAAAGGAGAATCAAGATCAACAGTCCAAGGCTTGATTCCTATGAGGCAGAGGCCATCTCTCTATCATCTTTACCACTTCTGACACCAACCGTCCCTCCCACGGCACTCTCTAGTCTGCTGAGTTCAATAATTCATTGCAATGACCACACAGAACTCACAGACAAAACGCAATTATGAGGTTTATTAGGGAAATAACAGATTACAGTTTAGGTTGAGGAATCCTCAGGATACAGTTTTTCCATCAGGACAGTCTCTGCCCAGCCATGCCACAGGCACACCTCTCTCTGGCCACTTGGCCTCTCCCCTGCTCAGGCAAGTATTACAAAGCTCTTTTAACTCTTCCAGTAAGTACCCAGAGGCACCCCACTTCAGGAGTAAGCCTCGGCCCAGAGGCACTCAGCTTTGTCACTCAGTGGGCCAGGAAGGCCACTGCACTATCTCCTGCTGGTCTCTCCTGCCAGTCTCTCCTGCTGCTATTTCTCTGCCACTGCTTCTCGCTATCTTCAGTGTTACAGCACTCTGTCTCTCTCTGTCTCCCAGTTCCAGGAGCTTCTCAGCACAGGAATCCCAGGTCCAAAGGACATGCTCCACTTCTGGCTCTCCTTTCTTGGTGGTGGTGGGATCCTCTATTTCCTGCCTCTGGGCTGGCTCATTTCAAGCCCAGCAGAAGGATGGCAAAACTGACCAGTCCCCTTAGTGGGCCACAATTTCCCTATTTGCACAGTCCTACCCAATCACTTGGGTGGGAGTTATAAGACCATGGCGAGAAAGGCCACACAAAAGTGATCCTTCACACCGCTGGCCACCCTCTGGCTTTTCTAGCCATGGTCCTTTCATACTTGGAGGATAACTTCCCCTTCCAAATCATTTTAGTAGTCCAAAACAGTCATTAACAATTAGTCCTTTTATAGGCTAGAGTCCTAAGGGTAAGGTTACTTAGGTACCAGCCATTCAGGTCTCCTGCCAGTGTCCATCTGATCTGGCCAGGTTCTCCAAAAGTCATCTTGGCTTCACCCTTCCTGGTGTCTGATAAAATTTAACTGAGAGAAGATTATTCCCTTGCTCTGGGTCTCACAAGGTATCAGCATAGCAAAACATTTAAGGGAATTTAGGATCAGCCACTGTACTCCGTCCAGCAGTGCCTCCCCCTTAGTCCATTCTTTTACACTGACAGCTTCTACAATTACAATCACAATTAACCCTGTTAACAATTGATACTCACAGTTCAATCATATAATCCTATCAGCATCTCCCCTCATCCTGTCTTCCCCAGACCCATCAGGAAAAGAGGAATCTATTCAGTAGGGATCCTCCCTTGTCCCTCATGTTTAATGTAAGCACACCAACAAAAGCATGTAAGCCAGGCAATTCATGCCTTTATCTCCCCTTGTTTTAAATAGCCAAAGTTTAAAATGCCTGTCCCTATCAAATCATTACTGAGGAGACATCTTCTGTTCTGGTTGGAACTTTGAACATCTGCATCCATAAACAAAGTCCAGTATAGAGCAAGCCATCAAACTGCAGCAATATATACCAACTCATGGTGCCAAACATCCTTCTCTTCATTTGGTGGAGTTCTGATTAGCTTATCCCTGGTCACCCAAGCTAGGGGGGTTAGCAGCCTTAGGCTCAAGAGTTCACACACCTCCCAGCACTTGAGACAGCCCCTTTTCACTCTCATCCCTAGCCCCCTTGGGCTAAGTTAGTGGGTTCCACCTGTGAAACTCAGGAGTCCACACAACTCCCTTTACTTCTGACCAGCCAGCCCTTCCTCTGACTCTCTTATCCCTAGCCCCGATGGGCTAGGTCAATGGGTGCCAATGGAACATGTCCAAACTCAGCCCATCTCTTCATTGCTACACTTCTTCACTTCCACTGATGAGTGGACCCAGGGGTCACCACAAGCAAGCATACCAATCTGTCTACTCACCGTTTCCCTTTAACTTCCAGTCCTAGATGGGGGTTGTGATGGGCACTGACTTTTCCTGCCTTGACACATCCAACAGCAAACAGCTTGCTTGAAATTCAAAAAGTAAAACAGTCATCACCACCCCCAACCAGGTCTTTCTTTCAAATTCAAATCTCTTGTTCTCTCAGCAATTCTATGTGGTTCTGCATGGCCTTTCAAATGCAACTTCTGGGTGGGACTCAGGTTTTTGACCTAAGCCTGCACTCTATACACAGGGCTATTGGCTTGAAACAAAAAGCCTATGTTTCTCCTGTACAAATCCTAGTTCTCCGTTTAGCATATCCAATCAAGTTTGGGCTGAAGATGGTTTACACGCACTCTGTAATCTATAATACCCAATATTCATTTCTATCGTACATTTTGATCTGTTTTACAACACTAGGTAGGAGAAATATTCAATGTCCATAGTACATTCAGATAAACACATAATCCTAAACACATAACCATTTTTAAAACGGTCCAGTTTTATGTTCTTTTCTACAACCCTAAACTATCTTCCTATTCATATGCATATGACCTTAGGCCTTTGGCTGGGTGGAACCAGTAGACCTTGGCCCCCTATCAATCATCCTGCTTATCTGGCCTGGTTTTTGCCCCAGGCCACTCCAGCTGCAGCATAACTTTCAGCCATTATAGGCAACAACAAACAAAGTAACCATATAAGAATCAGAAGTTTCATTTCCCAAGACCCTTTGTTTTTTCTCTTACAAAATCCCATGCTTCCATGATGATCCTGGAGCCATTGTAACAAATCCCACTTCTGATGCCAACTGTAAAAACGACATTGTGGCTTCTGACCTCCTCTAACTTCACAAGGGGGAAGGAGAATCAACATCAAAAGTCAGAGGTAGAAAGAGACCTACATAAGTGGAAAAACATACCATGCTCATGGATAGGAAGACTCAACATTGTGAAAATCTCAGTTCTACCCAAAGCAATCTGCAGATAAAATGCAATCCCAATCCAAATTCCAATGACATTTTTTAACAAGATGGAGAAACAAGTCACCAACTTCATATGGAAAGGGAAGAGGCCCTGGATAAATAAAGCATTACTGAAGAAGAAGAACAAAGTAAGAGGCTTCACATTTCCTGATTTTAGAACCTATTATACTGCCACAGTAGTCAAAACAGCCTGGTACTAGTACAACAGCAGATACATAGACCAATGGAATAGAATTGAGAATCCAGAAATAAATTCATCCACCTATGAGCAGCTGATATTTGACAAAGGCCCAAAGTCCATTAAGTGGGGGAAAGACAGTCTATTTAACAAATGTGCTGGCATAACTGTATATCCATCTGCAAAAAGCTGTAAGAAGATCCATACCTCACACCATGCACAAAAACTAACTGAAAATGGATCAAAGACCTAAATTTAGAATCTAAAACAATAAAGATCATGGAAGAAAGAATAGGGACAATGCTAATAGCCCTAATACATAGCATAAACAGAATACAAAACATAATTAACAATGCACAAACACCAGAAGAGAAACTAGATAACTGGGAACTCCTAAAAATCAAACGCTTATGCTCATCAAAAGACTTCACCAAAAGAGTAAAAAGACAACCTACAGACTGGGAAAAAGTTTTTGACTATGACGTATCTGATCAGGATCTAATCTCTAAAATCTACAAATTACTGCCACACCTTAACAACAAAAAAGGTAACCCAATTAAAAAATGGCAAAGGATATGAACAGACACTTCACCAAAGAAGACATTCAGGTGGCTAACAGACACATGAGGAAATGCTCATGATCATTAGCCATTAGAGAAATGCAAATCGAAACTACAAGGAGATACCATCACACTCCAATAAGGCTAGCACTAATCCAAAAAACCCAAAATAATAAATATTGAAGACGTTGTGGAGAGACTGGAACACTTTTGCACGGCTGGTCGGAAAGTAAAATGGTACAATCACTTTGGAAAATGATTTTGGTGCTTCCTTAAAAAGCTAGAAATAGAAGTACCATACGATCCAGCAATCCCACTCCTTGGAATATATCCTAGAGAAATAAGAGCTGTCACATGAATAGAAATATGCACACCCATGTTCCTTGCAGCACTGTTCACAATAGCAAAAAGATGGAAACCACCTAGGTTCCCTTCAACAGATGAATGGATAAACAAATTTTGGTATATTCGCACGATGGAATACTACACAACAATAAAGAACAATGGTGAATCCTTGAAACATCTCAAAAGGTGGATGAATCTGGAGGGCATTATGCTGAGTGAAATTAGTCAGTCGCAAAAGGACAAATATTGTATGAGATCACTATCACAAGAACTCAAGAAAAGGTTTATAAACACAGAAGAAAATATTCTTCGATGGTTTTGAGGGTAGAGGGGGAGGGAGAAGGGAATTCACTAACTAGATAGCAGATAAGGATCATCTTAAGTGAAGGGAAGGACAACACACAATGCAGGGGAAGTCAGCACAACTGGACTAAACCAAAAGCTAAGAAGATTGCTGAACACAACCAAAAACTTTGAGGGACAGAGTAGCTGGGGCTGGGGTCTGGGTATCATGGTTTCAGGGGAAATCTAGGTCAATTGGCATAACAAAGTTTATTAAGAAAATGTTCTGCATCCCACTTTGGTGAGTGGTGTCTGGGGTGTTAAAAGCTTGCGAGTGGCCATCTAAGATGCATCAGCTGGTCCCAATCCACTTGGAGCAAAGGAGAATGAAGAACCCAAAGATACAAGGAAAATATTAGCCCAAGAGACATAAGGGCCACATAAACCAGAGACTCCATCAGCCTGAGACCAGAAGAACTAGACAGTCCTCAGCTGCCTCCAATGACTGCCCTGACAGGGAACACAACAGAAAGTCCTGACGGAGTGGGATAAAAGTGTGGAGCAGAACTCAAATTCACTTAAACAGACTTAACGGTCTGACTGAGACTGGAGGAACCCCTGTAGCCGTGGCCCCTGGACGCTCTCTTAACCCAGAACTAAAGCCATTCCCAAAGCCCAGTCTTCAGACAAAGATTAGACTGGACCATAAAACATAAAATAATGCTCCTGAAGAGTTTGCTTCTTAGTTCAAGCAGATACATGAGACCAAATGGGTGGCTCCTGTCCAGAGGCAGGATGAAAAGGCAGGAAGGGACAGGAGATGGTTGGATGGACACGGGAAACCAGGGGTAGGAAGGGGGAGTGTGCTGTCACGTTATAGTGATTGCCACTAGTGTGGTGCAACAGTATGTGTATACATTTTTGTATGAGAAATTAACTTTAGCTGTAATTTTTCAGCTCAAGCAGAAAAAAAAAAGTCCAGGGTTGATTGCTATGAGGCAGAGGTCAGACATGCTCCTCTTTCAGTCATCTTTACCAGTTCTTACACCAACCATCTCTCCCACAGCATTCTCTACTTCTCTGCTGGGTTCGGTAATTCATTGCAGTGGCCACAGAGAACTCACAGACAATACTCACGATTATGGGATTTATTAGGGAAGTAACAGGTTACAGTCCAGGTTTTGGAACACTCAGGATACAGTTCTTCCATCAGGACAGCCTCTTCCATGCAATGCCACAGGCACACCTCTCTCTGGTCCCTTGGCCTCTGCTCTGCTCAGTCAAGTTTACAAAGCCCTTTTAGCTCTTTCAGTAAGTGCCCAGAGATGCCCCACTCCTCCAGTACGCCTTGGCTCAAAGCCACTCAGGTTTTTTGCTCTGTGGGCTGGGAGGCCCACTGCACCATCTCCTGCTAGTTTCTCCAGCTGGTCTCTCCTGCCACTGTTTCTCCACCATCACTTTCTGCTATCTTCAGTGTTACAGTTCTCTCTCTCTGTCTCCCAGTTCCAGGAGCTTCTCAGCACAGTGATCCCAGGTCCAAAGGACGGCTTTGCTCCTGGCTCTCCTCCCTTGGTGGTGGTGGGATTTTCTCTTTCCTGCCTCTTGGGTGGCTCATGTCAAGCTCAGCAGGATGACAAATCTGACCAGTTCCCTTGGTGGGCCCAAATTACCCTATTTGCACAAGTTACAAGACCATGACAAGCAAGCCCACACAAAAGGGATCCATTGTACCACATGAGTACACAGAGGTGCTGCTACATGATTAGAGATGTGATTTTAAAGATGCACCTGCACACAAAAGCTATGTTGTAAGGCACTGCTGCAACTGTATTGCCTCAGGAGTATTACACCGCCTCAAGTATGATACTTGCCTTAATGAGACTGGAGGGATGGCTGGAGTTTCTGGATTGCTAGTTGTAGATTCTGATGCTATGATCCTTTCCAGAATGGCTCAAGTATGGGCAATATATCCCAGAGCAGGGTGTGTCACCAGAGGTGGTTAACCAGTAAGCAAGATATGCATGGACTTCCTTGTGTTTACTTATAACTTGTAGTGTGCAATTTCAAATGGGTTTCACCACGTTTGATGTAGTGAAAAGCAAGTGAAATTGCGCACTACAGATTAGACTAGTAAATAAGCACAAGTAAGCCTGTGTGTAACTTGCTTATTGGGTAATCCATCTCTGCATGTCACTCAATCCTGCCTATGCCTAGAGTGCAGACTGGACTTTGCAAACCTTCTCCATAGATGCTCCTTTGCAGCTCTATTCTTAGCTCATGGTAAGCATGCCTGGGCAGTTTAGCTTGACAAATTGTGGTCTGTCTCTGAATCACAGCATCGCCACCCCACATCCTGTAGCTACCTGAGTCACCACACAGAATGGAGGTTCCTCCATTTAGAAAAATAAAATAAAAGTGCAGACAAGGACTTCACATGGCTATAATTCACAAAGCCACATAAGGCAGTAAAATGCCAGATGAGAGATATTTTTAGAAATCAGTGGAAATTTTTCAAATCCTGCAGGCTTTCCACTGAAAGGAGACTCAGTTACAAGATATATGAAACATAAATAAAACACAAGTGGTTCAACAAAGTTACCTGCACAAAACGTGTCAGTCATTAAAGTGCATGATAGCAATGACACATTCTAAACTGTGATTAGTGTTGTAGGTGTTAAAATAAAAATCATATTAATAAAATAATAGAAATCGATTGAAGCTCATTTAATATATGATCTGCAAATTAGAGTAATATTTCAATTAAAAAAAAAAAGCCAAACCCATTGCTTATTGTTGAAAACTTGAGAAATGTAGAAAATTTTAGAGAAGAAAAGATAAATGAATACCCTTCCTGGGAAATACGGGCTAAATGACCATTCTGAGTGAAAATAGGGATTTTTCCCAAAGGACATGAGTGCTTTATTTTCAATCATGCTAGAAAGGCAATGGACCTTATATGTGGGCGGAAGGAGTGAAAATTATTGTTGGGTGAAGACTATCGTAGACAGACACTACTGGATTCCCGTTGGGGATTGAACCTACCCTCTGCCCCAGGAGGCTGCCTTAATACATGTAGAACTTCCAGTGTTTGACCTTTTCAGGCCCCCAAAGTAGCTACTATACTAGTTGTTATAAGATATTATCTTTGTTAGAATCCTCTTGTTCTTTATTTCTTTCCCCTAAATACTTAAGCATTTATTTCCTAAAAACAAGAACAAGGACATTTTCATACATAATTCTTACATTGTCATGGTACAATGATCAAAATAAAGAACTGATTCAATTTTCTTATTTAATCTACAGACTTTTTCTAAATGTTGCCAATAATGTCCTTTATAAAATCCAATCTAGGCTCACAGATTTCAATGAGTTACCATATCTTTTTAGTGTTCTTTAATCTGGAACAGTTCTTCAGTCTTTCTTTACCTTTCCTGACCTTGAAATTTTTCGAGAGGACAATTGTGTTCCTTTGTAGAATGCCCTTTAATTTGGGTTTCACTGTTGTTTCCTTGTGATTAGATTCAGACTGGGCCCTTTTGGCTGGAGTCCCACAGAAGTGATGTGTCCTTCTCTGAGCATCGGATGGGGAGGCACTTGATGACAATGTGCCCTGTTAGTGCGGACGCTAATTTTCATTACCTGATTCAGGTGGTTAATGCCAGGTTTTTCCAGTGCAAAGTTATTAATTTTCCCTTTGTAATTAATAAGATTCTTGTGGGGAAATACTCTGAGTCTATGTAAATATACTATTGTTCGTCAAATTTCCCCCCACTAGTTTTACCATCGGAAGCCCTGGTGGCACAGTGGTTAAGAGCTCAGCAGCTAACCAAAAGCTCAGCAGTTCAAATCTGCCAGCAGCTCCTTGGAAACCCTACGCGGTCAGTTCTACTCTGTCCTATAGGTAATGGGAATCGACTCCAGGGCAACGGGTTTGATTTTGGTTTTAGTTTTGAAACAGAGCCCCAGCAGCGCTGTGTGCCTGGCTTCCTCCCCAACAGTGTTGTATTGAGAAATGCTGTTTCCTTTCCTGGGCTTCCCCCTCCCCCTCAGCTTTGCCTTTGAATCCTGCTTTTGCTTGAAGGTTATATGTAAATCCCATTGCGCCTGTGTGGTATGGTTAAGAATGTTGCTGACTTGTATGAACTCCCTACTTGTAAACCCCTTTAAAAGTAAGTTGCCTGCCCACCCTTGGCAAGCTGTCTTGGCAGCAGCACCTCCGACTGACTCCTTTTCCTTGTACAATGAAATAAACGTGACTTTCCTGTTCTCCCACCTTGGTCTCTCGTTTACTGTCCAAGATGAGTCATGCCGAGCAAGAACCTGGGGTTTCCACCCAGTAACAGTTTTACCATCATTGATGATTCTTGCTTGAATCCATGATAGTATGATGGACACCAAATAGTGACTTTCTAATACTCCTGTTGTTCTTAAGGGAAGTTTTGTAAACTGTTACATCGTGGGTATAGTTGAGGAGAACTAGAGAAGGGTCTGGGCCAGCCCTTGAGGAGATGTGATGCAGGAAAAACAGCTGCAGCCTGGAGAAGCAAGAGGCTCCAGCTGGTCAGAGGCCTGGAGAGACCCTGGCTGAAGAAAATGATCAGTGACCCTGAGGATGGATTTGTGGAAGAAACAAGCAATCCCGGGAACTCCTTAAATGTTCTTGGCAAGAGTACCTGATAGAATAACAAACTTCTGAATGGAAGGATGGAAACTGTGGGCTTACATTAACTTTACCTAAAGTAATTTGGCCTTTGTCCTTGGTTCCAGAGGCAGAACCCTAAACCCTTGGAATTTCTGAGTAATTAAAATTCCTTTGTTACGTATAGGCTTCCAGACCACATCTGAGAGTTGATGCTAATGATGTGACTTGGGTTGGGGCTGGCCAGGCTAGAAAGACCACCTCCTGAAATTAGCTGACCTCAGGGGAGGTGCCCAATAAAGGATCTGAATACAGAAACCACATGGGTTTTCTGGTTGACGGTAGACATCAATGTGTAAGGGAGGGTAGAGCATCCATTTTTTGATTCAGGTTGTCTCTGATTACATTGAGGTTCTGTTCTGATCATGCTGTCATAAGTTGGTTCTGACATAAGTTGAATACCTCTTTTTTTTTTAGTTTTCATTATTATTGCCTTTTACTATCAGTCTTTTTATAAATCTGATCTTTGAACATTTGTGACTGAACATCTGAAAATGATAACATCAGCAAATTATACACTGCAACATTGTATGTAGTACATATTACTAACGATAAGATGTACCAAAACAAAAAACAGACAGTCATAAGTCCAGTTCTTTGTAACTCGAATAGTTGAATAGTTGTAAGTCGGGGACTACCTGTACTTGAAAGCTCTACACTGGGAAACCTTCCAGACCTCACCCAATGTATCTCTTTATTTGTATCCTTTTTGCTATAATAAAACTGTAACTGTAAGTCTAGCGTTTTTTGGTGAGTTCCATGAATTGTTCTAGCAAATTTTCAAGCCTGAGGGAGTAGTGGGTACCATTAGGTCACAAGTGAGGGAACTGGAAAACTCTGAGCTTATGACTGGCATCCTGAGGGGTAGAGAACCCCCAAATTTGTAGCTAGGAGATAAGAAGTGAGGGTGTCATGGGTACTCCCAAGCTTGTGGCTGGCATCTGAAATCTTGGGCCGACTTGGTCATCTGGATGGTGTCCTCAAACTTATGAGGTCTGACGTAACCTGGGTGGCTAGGGTCAGAGAAAGAAGTATTGCATGTGCAGCTAATGTCCGAACAGAGAAGTGGTAGAGAGATGAAAAGTCAGGATTTTATATATATCCTTACAGCAACTTAACCAGATTTTGACTTTCATTCATCCAGGTTACTGAGTTGCATATGATTATTAATTTTGTTTACTTATTACTTATTTTAACAATCTCAAACTTACAGAAAATTTTCAAGAACCATAAAAAGGAACTTATTTTCCTCAGAACCATTTCTGAGTAAATTGCAATAGTATACCTTCATCTTCCCTCCAAACTAATGTTATTTGCTATAAACAAGGACATTCTTCTATATAACTACAATTCAGCCATCAAAATCAGGAAATCACTATAGAAGATTACTACTATCTAGTCCTCAGATACCATTCAGGTTTTGCTAATTTTTCCCATAATGTCCTTTATAGCAAAAAGATCCAAGTCCAGAATCTTGTGTTGTATATAATTTTCAGTTCTTTTTAGTTGTCTTCAATTTGTAACAGTTTCTCAATTTTTCCTTGACTTTCGTGACCTTGACACTTTTGAAGACTGTAGGCTAGTTAGTGTACTATTGTTGTTGTTGGCTGCCATAGAGTCAGCCCAGGCTCTTGGTCGCCCCAGCACAATGGAATGAAACAGTTGCAAATGGGACCATTGTGACCCATAAAGTTTTCACTGGTTGATTTTTGGAAGTAGACCACCAGCCTTTCTTCTTAGTTATCTTGGTCTGGAAACTCCACTGAAACTTGTTCAGCATCATAGCAACACGCAGACCTCCACTGACAGATGGTTGGTGGCCGTGTATGAGGTGCTTTGTTTGGGAATTGAACCTGGTTCTCTTGCATGTAAGGTGAGAATTCTACTGCTGAACCACCAATGTCCTCCCAGCTGGTATATTGAGAGTCCCTCAATTTGAGCTTGCCTAATGTGTCATCGTGATGAGATCCAGGTTATGCATGTTTGACAGGCATTCAGGGAAGGAATGGTATGTTCACCTCGCTGCATCCTATGAAGTGGTACACATTTCCATTGTCTCATTACAGTGGAACACTTGTTTAGATGATGTCTGCCAGATTTCACTGTAAAATTGCTATTTTCTCCTTTATAAATGTTACGTTTGCCGTGAGCAGTGAATTTTTCACTATATATTGTATTGTCAACATTTTTATGGCATTAAAATTTCTAAAGTTTTTAATGCTGTGTAATACTCTCTTTTTTAAATTATTATTTATTTTTATTACAGTACTTTAGAAGAAGGTTTACAGAACAAGCTAGCTTCTCATTAAACAATTGGTACACATATTGTTTTGTGACATTGGTTACCAATCCCACGACATATCAACAGTCTCCCTTCTTGACCTTGGCTTTCCTGTCCCCTCCTGACTTCTAGTCCTTGCCCTGGGCTGGTGTGCCCCTTTAGTCTCATTTTGTTTTATGGTCTTGTCTAATCTTTGGTTGAAGGGTGAACCTCAGGAGTGACTTCATTACTGAGCTAAAAGGGTGTCCATGGGCCATACTCTTGGGGTTTCTCCAGTCTCTGTCAGGCCAGTAAGTCTGGTCTTTTTTTGTGAGTTAGAATTTTGTTCTACATTTTTCTCCAGCTCTGTCCGGGACCCTCTATTGTGATCCTTATCACAGCGGTCAGTGGTGGTAACTGGGCACCATCTGGTTGTGCTGGACTCAGACTGGTGGAGGCTGTGTTAGTTGTGGTCCATTGGTCCTTTGGACTAATCTGTCCCTTGTATCTTTGGTTTTCTTCATACTCCCTTGCTCCTGATGGGGTGAGACCAGTGGAATATCTTAGATGGCTGCTCACAAGCTTTTAAGACCCCAGATGCTACTCACCAAAGTAGAATGTAGAACATTTTCTTTATAAACTACGTTATGCCAATTGAGCTAGACGTTTCCCAAAACCATGGTCCCCACAGCCCTCAGCCCAGTAATTCGGTCACTCAGGGAATTTGGATGTGTCTATGGAGCTTCCATAACTTTGCCTTGGACAAGTTGTGCTGAATACTGTGTGATATTCTATTGTATGAATACACAATTGTGAATATACACTTTAAAATGTGTATGTGTGTGTATTCCTATTGTCGTGGTTTGAATTATGTCCCCCAAAAAATGTGTGTATCAATTTGGCTAGGCCATGATTCCTGGTACTGTGTGATTTTCCTGTATGTTGTAAACCTGCCTTTATGATGTTAATGAGGGAGGATGGGTGGCAGTTGTGTTAGTAAGGCAGGACCTGATCTACAAGACTGGATTGTGTCCTGAGGCAATCTCTTGAGATATAAAAGACAGAAGTGAGCAGTGAGACAGTGGGACCTCATACCATCAAGAAAGCAGTGCCGGGAGCAGAGCGCGTCCTTTGGACCGGGGTCCCTGCGCAGAGAAGCTCCTAGTCCGGTGGAACACCGAAGAGAAGAAGGCTGACAGAAAAAGCCTTCCCCTGGAGCTGACGCCCTGAATTTGGACTTTTAGCCTACTTTGACTGTGAGGAAATAAACTTCTCTTCATTAAAACCATCCACTTGTGGTATTTCTGTTACAGCAGCGCTAGATGGCTAAGACACCTATCCATATTGTCTTTAACTTAACAATGTATTATCACTATTAATGAGAGGATGTTGACCATATTTTTAACATGAATATTTACCGGTACTCAGTTTAAAGCAGGTATCTTTTAAACTTGAATTTTCCAATGTAAAGTGACACAAATGCATAGAAAACACTAAAATATAATTGATGGGTTGTAAAACTAGGCTTCTAAGGAATATTGAAAGGAAGCTTTAAAAGTTAATAGATATATGATGCATTACGGGTGGTTAAAATGCTTGAATGATCAGTTTTGCCTTTGAAATGTGCCTTCCAAAATACTAGGGAAGTTCATTTAGAGAAAATTACAGGATAAATCTGCATTCAAGGAAAAAAACAAAAACAAAAACAAAAACCTGTGTAACTTATCATTAATAGGAAGGTATACCACAAACCCTTTAATTACATCTTACAGTTATGCCAATGTTGCAATATTTGGAAGTTTTATAGGCTAAGGTTATATGATGAGGGGAACCTCTTGTTGTGTAGGTTAATCACCACTGGAAGCAGGAAGCAATTCTATGCCCCCATCTTTAGATGTTATTGCACAAGCTTACAACACTGCTGGGAGCTTTTTATTTCCTCTCTAGGACTACTACTGGGTTATTAGCTATTGCTGCAGGCAACATACAAAATTAAATACTTCTATGTCAGGGGTTAAGTGTAGAAAGTTTTAGAAACAGAGAAGTTTGCAGAATCTTCTTTATGTAAATCACTGTACACTTAGACTTCTTTTTATCTAATATAACAAAGGAATATATGAAAATGGGATGTTTTATAAAAGGATATAAAGCATAATAGCATTCAATTCATTTAAGTAGAGAAATAAAGGAGAAGAATAATAAAGTTATTATTCTTATGTTTTAGAAAGTTCATTAGGATTTGGAATATTAAGTATTCTTTTGTGCAAGATACTTTATTATTATTTGTTGCTTGCGTACTTTCATAAATGTAATGCACATATTTTAAACCAGGCCATTAACATCCGTGAAATAGCACAATGAACATGACTTTTAATAGGCGAAAGAATAAGACCTAGCAATGGAAGGACCTCTTTAGGAAGTTATTCTTAATTTGTGTTTTCTGGAAAACACAGCATCTTAGAAAGCCACACGTGTTTACAAGGAAGTTTTTTAGGTCCAAATTTAAACTGCTAGTGAATTTTCATCTAATATGTTTTCAAATATTTATTCATAGCATATGAGAATTTCTTCACCTAAGTTTCCTGTGAGAAGCCCTGGTGGCGCTCAGCTGCTAACCGAAAGGTCAGCAGTTCGAACCCAGCAGGCGCTCCATGGGAGAAAGATGCGGCAGCCTGCTTCCATAAAGATTACAGCCTTGGAAACCCTGTGAGGTAGTTCTACTTGGTCTTATAGGATCACTATAAGGCAGAATCAGCTCGATGGCAATGGGTTAGCTTCCTGTGACTGCCCAGTGAAGAGTATTGTCTTGTTGGAAATCTACCAGGTAACCACATGGTAAAAGTATTTTTCAAAGTATTTGACCATTTATGATTTTTTGGGTTTTTTTTTGTTTTTGTTTGTTTGTTTATTGTTGTAGTTTAAGTGAAAGTTTACATTTCAAGTTAGTCTCTTATACAAAAATTTGTACATACATTGTTATGTGATCCTAATTGTTCTCCCTATACTGTGACAGCACACTCCTCCTTTCCACCCTTGATTTCCCATGTCCATTCAATCAGCTCCTAACCCTCATATTTGACCATTTAAACTTCCTAAAACAAATATTTATTTTTCTTAATAAATAAATAAAACTGAATGTTATGAACTAGAGTCTTAGTCCTTAAAAGTTCCTGTGATAGAAACAGATCTTGCTCAGAAATATAGAAAACTGTTTCAAGTGCTGGTAACTGCCTTTAAGAAAGCACCTCTCACTATTAGAAGTCAGATTAACTAGATTTCAAACCATAATCTCCAATATAAAAATTTTATATAATTTGGTTGTCCTGAAAGGCATTTTTTAATGTACAGATTTTTCTCTGTAATTTTTGTTTCATTAAAAACTTATAATTTTCAGCTATTTTATATATATGTATATATGCATATGTGTATATGAATTTTTTTTGGGGGGGAGGGTAAATTCAAAGTTAAATGAGCCCTTGGAGTTATAAATAATATAAAGGTCTTATTATTCTCCCCATACTAACTAACACAGTTTTTTGAATAAGTCAATTTCCCATGTCCACATCTAAGTGTCTGAGAAGTAGAATTAAGAGGTGATGTATACAGTACAAGCATTGTTCAGTTTTATTTTCTTGAGGTAAAAATATCTGGAAATTCAGCTGGGGATTTTTTTTTTTTTTAATCATAGCTCTTGAATATACTTAAGGATGAGAAGGAATGATTGTATTATGGAAATCCCTGCTCCTATATGAGTGAAATAGGAGAATCCAATTGCACATTTTGCTCTTGGGATGGTAATAGGTCTTGGGAGGATACCCTAATACAATTAAAGCACATGCATGGAGGACTGGGTTTTTACAAGTTGCCTGAGGCAAATGTCATCACAAATCCATTAAAAAGCACCCTGTGCAGAGTAGAGTGGTATACATTCTTTAACCAGGTCAAACTCTAATGATACACTGTGGGATGTGCCTCCTTAAAACAATGTCTGTTGTAAGCAATCACTTTTTCATTTGTAAAGATATCTGTTGCTTTTTTTTTTTGGCATTGTATCAAAATTTCTAAAATAGTGTCAACACTTGCTCACGTATTGCTTAAAATTATTTTCTAGTTGTCTCTGGTGTCTCTCCCACCTGGATTATAAACTCCTCAAGGAAGCTCTCATTCTACTTCATTATACCTTTCTTTAATGTCCCAAGTCCATACAGAACATTTGAGATTTATTGATATTTATCTCACAACAATGGAATGGAAGAATTTACTCTTCATGAAAAGTTCCTTAAAAAAAAAAAAAGCCATTCGTCTGTTTTATATTATACCTTTGAAGTAGCTCTAGAGTCAGTTGCCACTGCTTTAACTTGGGTTGCCATTTCCCTTCTACTACTGCTGTTGTCTCAAAACCATTTTCTGAATAGTCATACCCTCTCACTAACTAGTTTTTAAACCAATTAATGCACTTCTCCCTGCCTGAAATGCGCATTTTCTGCAGTGGTTAAGTACTCAGCTGCTAACAGAATGGCCTGCGGTTCAAACCCACCGGGTGCTCTGGGGGAGAAAGATGTGGCAGTCTGCCACTGTAAAGATTACAGCCTTGGAAACCCTATGGGGTAGTTCTACTCTGTCCTACAGGGTCCCTATAGTCAGAATCGATTGGGTGGCAATGGGTTTGGTTTTTGGTTTGTCTTTTCTGTGTTTCAGTTCTCACTCCAAATGTTCTCTCAGATGAAGGAAGTGTCTCTACTCTATACCTTCACAGCACCCAACATATGTATACCACACTCTTATCTCAGGACAGTTTTGATGTGTATGTCTGTCTCCTCCCATAGTACGTTTCCACAGGGAAAGAACAGCGTTTCCACTCTTTATCTCCAGTGTTGAGTACTAGTCCTGAAACAACAGTCATTGCTAAAAAAAGATTTCGTTACCTAAAGACTCTCTATTTCTATTCTTGAAAATTATGCTGAGAATTTGACTGATTTTATACCTCCACATCTAATTCATTACTGCTATGAATATGTTATTGATACTACTGGGTAATTATTTTAAGGGTGAGCCAGTGATTTCATACTGAATTGGATAATTCTAATAGTTCATATGTAATTTGGAAATTTATGTTTTATAAGGTAAATTGGTAGAAGTATTAGACTATTACTTGAATGAGAAAGGGTGGTATTTCCCCTTCAGTTCTTTAGAATAATCTGTCTTAGATATAGCATCTTCTGAACATTTTAGTTTTATCTCTTGAAAAAGCAGATGTGTTCACTTTTTAATTCTTTTACTCATCCATTTCCCGTGATTACAAATAGGGCTGTAATATACTTACATTGAAGCTAATGGAAGTGCAAGTGTGCTTACTAAAACTGAGTATAATCAGTGATATCGAAGCACCATTGAATTCAAATAACAATGTCACTTTGGGCTTATTTTCTTTATCTTAATGTGGCATTACCAACTAACATTTTCCCTTATACTTTTGAGACGTGAATGTACCAAGACATGAATAAAGTAATGCCTGATTCTCCTTAGTTAGCAACGTGTCCAAAAAACAAACTGGAACAAAGCTTCTAGAAACATTTTTAAAAATTTTACTTCCTGGTTTATATTCAAACTATAATGCCTCTAGCCTGACTCAGGGGAACATTCTCTGGTAATAAATGGCCACCACTGCATTTGCTTCACCTCAGATCTAGCTGAATACAATATATTAAAAGAGGAAGTGAAAAAAACAAAAACAAAACTCAGAATTACACATTTTCATTGAAAATCCTTTGCCTCTTGCGTGTATTTTTCAGCAGTATAACTGCAGTAACTCATTGTACCTATTTAGGGAAAATTCTGTCTTCAGCTCCCTGCAAGAGTCCCAATATGTTGATTCTCATTTTTGTTTAAGCACTCCTCTTTGTTGTCTGCAAGTTAGTATTAAATCTTACCTCTCTGTGTTTAATTAATGTTCCATCTTTAAAATTTTAAAGTGATATTGAAGCAAAGTCGAAAACTCCAGGGATCTTTTGTAATCAGATGCCTTTGCTTTCAGGGTCAACGTTTATTTCATCTGATGAAATGCTAGTCTCTGTAGCAACATAATACCGTGAGAATTCTATTAATTTCCCAAGGACATTATTTCTGTCTTACGTGGAGTTTCTATTAAGAGTCATGGAATTTTATCAAGCACTTTTCAATCTATTGATATCTTCAAATGGTTTTTCTCTATTACTTTGCTGCTGTGGTAAAATGTGCTAACAATTTTCTAACATTGAATAAATCTTGCATTCGTGATATAAACAAAACAAAAAAAAAATTGCCATAGAGTAGATTCTGACTCATAGTGTCATAGTGACCCTATAGGACAGAGTAGAACTGCCACCATAGGGTTTCCAAGGCTGTAATCTTTACAGAAGCAGACTGCCACATCTTTCTCCTGCGGAGCAGCTGGTGGGTTCGAACCGCCAAACCTTTCGGTTAGCAGCCAAGTACTTAACCATTGTGCCACCAGGGCTCCTTATTCCTGATATAGACACTGCATAATATATTTTTGTATTCTTCTTGGATTTTTTTTTACAATATTTATTTGCTATACTTAAAAATTTACTTATGAATTTGATTAGGTTTTGATATAATCTTTATCAGGTTTTGGGTGTATTGTATTCATAAAATAAATTTGGAGTTTTCCATTTTTTTCCCATTGTCTAGAACATTTTAAACAATATTGGAATTATCTGTTCTTTAAGAGTTAGAGAACTCATTTGTGAAGCCTTTGTTCCTAGTGACTTTTTCAGTGGTAGTTCTTTAATAACATTTCCAGTTTTGTCAATGGCAAGCGGCTTTTTTACCTTCTCCTATTTTTGGTGCTTGATTTTGGTAATTTGTATTTTGCTAAGTAATCATTTTTTTTTCTAAATTTTCCGATTTGATACTCTGTAGTAGTAAATTTTGAGGGCCTGGAAGAAATATATAACAGTGTTTTACATTTGTTAAAAGACCAATTCAGAAATATGGAGATTTCTTGTACAAGAGTAGGAGAAGTTGTTTAGCAAATAACTTGTGACTTGACCCCAGGAGAATCTTGAACGTCTAGGTTAAAAGTTTGGACTGTATTCTATAGGCAATGATAAAGCATGCCATCCTAGAGCTGGAGATCAGCACATGCAAAGAGGTATTTTAGAAAGACTGCTGTGGCAGTTGTTGTTAGTCTATTCTGACTCATGGCGACCTCATGTGTGCAAAATACAACTGCTCCATAGGGATTTCAAGGCTGCGAACTTTCAGAAGTAGATCAGTAGGCCTGTCTTGGGAGGCACCTCTGGGTGGGTTTGAATTGCCAACCTTTCACAAATAGTTGAGTGTTTAACCATTTGCATCACCCAGAGACCCTGCTGTGGCAGTAGTATGTAGGACGAACTGAAGGACAAAGAGCTTGGTGATAGGGAGATGAGGAAACTCTACAGAAATGTGGGCAGGAGATAAGGAAGGCCTGGACTAAGCTGGTGGGAGTAGAACCTCCTTTCCTGGCAAAGGAGACCTGCTGGATAGTGACAAATTGTATCTGTTGTCTGTTTGCCCTCAGAATAGTACCTTTTGGCATAGTCTATACTCCCTGGGGGTGCAGTGGTTAAGTGCTTGGCTGCTAACTGAAAGGTTGGCAGTTAGAACCCACCAGCCACTCTGTGGGAGAAAGATATGGCAGTCTGCTTCCATAAAGATTTACAGCCTTGGACACCCTATGAGACAGTTCTATTCTGTCACATGGAGTCACTATGTGTCAGAATCAACTCAATGGCAATGGGTTAGGTAGTGGGATACTCCCAAGAAGGAGCCTTGGTGGCACAACCGTTAAGCAGAAGGTTGGTGGTTCAAATCTACCCAGTGGCTCCTTGGGAGAAAGAGCTGGTGATCTGCTCCTGTAAAGATTACAGCCTAGAAAGTCATAGAGGGAAGTTCTACTCTTGCATATGGGATCACTATGAGTTGGAATTGACTCAGTGGCAGTGGGTTTTGAGATGGGATACTTCCAAGAAGTTAAAATGGACTTAATGGCACTCTACAACAATACTTCCAAGGTCAACAAAAATACTTCCAAGATTTTAAAAAGTGAAATGAACTAAATTTAGGTTGAAAAATCCAAGGTAATATTTATGAAATATTAGAATTGGAATTTTTTCATGAGACCAAGCTATCTCTCATTTTGTGGGAGGGTTTCCAACATCATTAGCAGCTGGTAAGCCACGAGGAGATGTTGGTCAGAATGGAGTAATTGATTAAAAGAAGGATGGATAGGTTGCAAAGATACATGTTGTTATTGTTTTGTGCCGTCCAGTCAGTTCCGACTCATAGCCACCCTGTGTACTACAGAATGAAACACTGCCTGGTCCTGCACCATCCTCACAAACATTATTATGCTTGAGCCCATTGTTGCAGCCACTGTGTTAATCCATCTCGTTGGGGGTCTTCCTCTTTTTTGCCGACCCTGTACTTTACCAAGCATGATGTTCTTCTCTAGGGACTGATCCCTCCTGACAACATGTTCGAAGTATGTAAGGTGTAGTCTCGCCATCCTGGTTTCTAAGGAGCATTCTGGTTGTACTGCTTCCAAGACAGATTTGTTCGTTCTTTTGGCATTCCATGGTATATTAAATATTCTCTTTCAACACCACAATTCAAAAGCATCAATTCTTCTTTGGCCTTCATTATTCATTGTCTAGCTTTTGCATGCATATGATACAATTGAAAATACCATGGCTTGAGTCAGGCGCACCTTAGTCTTCAAGGTGACATCTTTGCTTTTAAACACTTTAAAGAGGTCTTTTGCAGCAAACTTGCCCAATGCAATGCATTTTTTGATTTCCTGACTGCTGCTTCCATGGGCATTGATGGTGGATCCAAGTAAAATGAAATCCTTGACAACTTCAATCTTTTCTCTGTTTATCATGATGTTGCTTATTGGTTCAGCTGTGAGGATTTTTGTTTTCTTTATGTTGAGGAGTAATCCATACTGAAGGCTGTGATCTTTGATCTTCATCAGTAAGTGCTTCAAGTCATCTTCATTTTCAGCACGCAAGGTTGTGTCATCTGCATAACACAGGTTGTTAATGAGTCTTCCTCCAATCCTAATGCCCTATTCTTCTTCGTATAGTCCAGCTTCTCGGATTATTTGCTCAGCATACACATTGAACAGGTGTGATGAAAAGATGCAACACTGACACACACCTTTCCTGCCTTTAAAACACACAGCATCCCCTTGTTCTGTCCGAACAACTGCCTCAATCTATGTACAGGTTCCCTATGCGGACAATCAAGTGCTCTGGAATTCTCATTCTTCGCAATGTTATTATCCATAATTTGTTACAATCCACACAGTCTAATGCCTTTGCATAGTCAATAAAACACAGGTAAACATCTGTCTGGCATTCTCTACTTTCAGCCAGGATCCATCTAACATCAGCAATGATATCCCTGGTTCCACGTCCTCTTCTGAATCTGGCTTGAATTCCTGGCAGTTCTCTGTGGATATACTGCTGCAGCTGGTTTTGAATGATCTTCAGCGAAATTTTACTTGCATGTATTATTAACGATATTGTTTGATAATTTCCACATTTTGTTGGATCACCTTTCTTGGGAATGGGCATAAATATGGATCTCTTCCAGACAGTTGGTCAGGTAGCTGTCTTCTAAATTTCTTGCCATAGACAAGTGAGCATTTCCAGCGCTGCATCCATTAGTTGAAACACCTCAGTTAATATTCCATCAATTCCTGGAGCCTTGTTTTTCGCCAATGCCTTCAGTGCAGCTTGGACTTCTTCCTTCAGTACCATCGGTTCCTGATCATATGCTACCTACTGAAATGGTTGATTGTTGACCAATTCTTTTTGGTATAATGACTCTCTGTATTCCTTCCATCTTCTTTTGATGCTTCCTGCATCATTTAATATTTTTCCCATAAGTATTATGCAAAGATACATGGAGGGATTTAATAGACAACGATCTTACAAGGTAAGTGGGAAAGTGTGGGAAGTTGCAAAGAAGACAGAGAGATCACAAATTAGCTGGTGTGCAGGTAGGAGGAAGAAGTGGGTGGGTGGGAACTGAAAGGTTTCTCTCACAGTTTTATGCTTTGAGGTAATTACATCTCAACTTTTGCCATTTAATTTAGTGTAATAAATTTTAATTGGTGGGCAAACCCCTCAGTCCATTTTGCAGAGTGTTGTTTAGTTATGCTAAATGTCTAGTATATGAAATGCTGATGTCTTAAAATAGCTAACCTAATGGGTGTACAGCACCAGATTAAACAGTTTTTTAAGCCAGAAAAACAAAAATAAGTAAATAAAACAAATGCCTTGGAGTTTACAATGATTAAATAGCAAGTTACTTTAAACAGTGTAAATGATTCTCAACGAACGTTACTTTAAATTAAAAAACCCACAATTTTCATACTAAAAAAAAAAGAAAGTGTAAATGCTTTAAGTTTTTGCTTTCTTCCATACTCACCTATGACACACCAGCAAATGTAATGTAGTAGACGAAAATGTCGTTTATTTAAAAACCTTCCATTATCGGGAAGAGAAAAAAAAAATGAACCAAGCTCCTACTGAGCGTTACTTAGAAGCAAATGAAATTCAATATTTCAATATTTCAAGATTAAATTAAAGATACATGGAATTCAGTTTATTCTCTGTGTGGAAATATACCATGACTCTACCACTTATAGAAAAAAAAACCAAGAATAAACCTAAGATATGAGACTTTAATATGTAACACAGCAAGAGACACTTTATATTTTTCTTTGTATTTTTCAATAGACATAAATAATAGCTTATAACAAATCATGTTTTCAAGTGATAAATTTTTCTATAACAGTTACTACAAATGTTGCCCTATAACAGTGGTTAATAATCTCACAACACATCGACAGTATCCTTACTCAACTTGTGTTCCTTGGAAAGTCTATGGGGCAGTTCTACCCTGTCGTATAGGGTCACTGCTATGAGCCAGAATCGACTCAATCACAAAGGTTTTTTATCTTGGCTTTGAGGATGAGCCCACATGGGTGGATCCATGTTTTGTGGGGCCTACAGCTGATACAATTTGGGGATTCTCCTTAAGAAAAATAATCCAAATATTTGAATTCAAAATTACAGATAGGGCTTGGAATCAATTTAACAGAAATGCATTTGGTTTTTGGTTTTGGACAGTAAGCCATAAAATTTTTCAGACATGTATATGCTGTGCAATGAAAAGATTTCTAAAATATAGTGCTTAAGCTTCTTGATCTTCAGGGTCCTTGGTTTTTCTGATACAAAATATGGCTCACCCTATTTGAAAACAATCTTAGGCAATTGCCCAGCTAATTGAAATTGGTATCCCACAGCTAAGAGCCTCAGACCACATCAGTTAGGGTCTTCCTTTTGTGCAAAACCTGACTTTCTTGTTTGGGGGTTTGGAACTTCAAGTAAGGAGATTTATGAAGCAGGGAGGACAGATTATTGAGTGCTGGCACTGGCAGTTTACTGGATTTCCACCTTGTTCTCCCTTTCCTTTCTCTCAGAAGGTCTCTCCTAAGTCTTACAATTCTCTGACTCAAGGGATTCTGGCTGTGGTAAAGGCAGCCACACATTTTCACAGCAATCTCTTCTTATGATCACTTTCATATGCAGACATTTTTAATTTAAAGATTTTTATTATTTTGTTTTGCATAAAAAAGAAAAAAGAATAGTTTGCATTGATATATGAAATAAGAAGTGCTAACAAATCATGTCTTACTGGAACTTTTCTTGTTATTGATGTCTAGACTTCCTGCTGATCTGCTCCTTGCTTTAATGGTCTGGTATCACTTACTTTTGATGTTTTTGTTCTCTTATGTGGGACAGGTTTGGCAGTCAAAATATAATTAAGTAGATGCTTTTCATATGCAAATATCATTGTGATTACTACATAAGCTATTATATTTATTCTGGGAAGAAATGTATGTTTAAAAGATAGAGATAATAAGAGACTTCAAAATTTCTTTCTTTGTATAAATTAATTTTTAAATGTAATGATACCAGTTGATAAGGATTCTTCTGTCTTCAGATCATTCCAGTGCATATTCCTTTGTCAAAGTCCTATTATAATTAATGAAAATTCAAGTGCCATTAACTATGTGATTATGAATCTGAACACGTAATGTATTATACTATTGGCCAACACAAAAGAAAATACTATCCTATAATATTTTGTACACCAAAATGATAAACAGGGTTTGGATTAGAGAAAAGACTAAAGAGGAAAGAATTAAAGTGAACTGAGAAGTTTTAGAGACTTGATTGATATTGAATATGATTCTGTCTTTTCCTTTCCATTATTTTTGTTTCTGGTCTCCTCAAGTTAAATGGAATCATCATGAGTTATTATCATTACAAATTACAATGAAATATGATCTCTTTTTTTCCAGTTTCATGTGTTGACTCTCTTTCACCCTCTCCACGTTCCTGTTTTCCCCGTGCTATCATAAGTGATTATTCTAAAGTGTTCCATGTGTTTCCTTACATTGGCATGTGTCCTTGAAAAATGTGGTGGCATGTTGTGTGCATGTATTTTTAAAATTTGTGTTGTTTACTTGTAAAATTTGCTAAGCTACAGAAATGTTGAAAGATGAGTACAATGAAGAACCTAGATTTACAATTATTAACATGTTGCTTCTTTCATGCTTTCTGTCATCTATCAGTTTCTCTCTCACTCTCTTGCTCTCTTACTCAGTCTGCATAGTTTTTTTTTTTTTTTTTTTTTTTCTGGCTGAAAATAAGTTGCAGACATCTTAGCACTTCACCCAAATACTTTAGCATGATACTTCTAAGAAGAATGATATTCAGTTATATACACAATAGCATATTCTCATTCAAGATAATTCATATTAATTCAATAATACCAACTAATATACAGTTCATATTCAAATGTCCCCCGTTATCCTCTAAAGGTCTCTTATAATTGTTTAACTTTTAAATCTGTGATCCAAACTGTTTAAACATTCCATTTGATTACGTTTCTTTAAAGCAGAAGGATCTTCTTACCTGTTGACGTTGTCATTGTTCTAGGGTGTTGGATTTTTGAAGTGTCCATACTATTTGTCCTCCAGAATGTCTTGCATTCAAAATTTGCGATTATTATTTTTTTTTATTAAGGAAAAAACTTTAAATTGTGTGTTTATTTTAGCCTTATGATTTTTTTTTAAAAATATTTTATTGTACTTCAGGTGAAGGCTTACAGAACAAACAGTTTCTCATGTAACAGTAGTACACATGCTGTTTTAAGACTTTGGTTAACAACCCCACAACATTTTAACTCTCTGAATTCTCAGTTTTTTTTTTTTTTTTTGGTGAAAATACGCATAGCCAAAGATACACCATTTCAAAACTTTTTACGTACACATTTAAGTGACATTGACTATGTTCTTCCAATTGTGCTGCCATTCTCACCCAAGATGAAGGCTTACCGGACAAAATAGCTTCCCATTTAACAGTTACTACAAATGTTGCCCTATAACAATGGTTACCAATCTCACAACACATCAACAGTATCCTTACTCAACTTGTGTTCCTTATCATCAGCTTCCTACTCCCCCTCTGCCTTCTGGCCCCTGTCACTGGACTCCTGTACCTCGTTAGTCTCATTTGGTTTTACCGGGCTGTCCACTCCCAGGCTGAACAGTGAACCTCGAAGGTAACTTCACCTCTGAGCTGAAAGGGTGTCTGGGGGCCACACTCTTGAGGTTTCTCCAGTTTCCTTTAGGCCAGTAAATCTGGTCATTTTTTTTTTTTTGTGAGTTAGAATTATGCTCTACATCCTTCTCCAGCTCTGTCTAGAACCCTCTGTTGTGATCCTGGTCAGAGCAGTCAGCGGTGGTAGCCGGGCACCATGTAGCTGTACTGGACTCAGTCCGGTGGAGGTCTTGGTAGCTGTGGACAATTAGCCCTTTGGACTAATCTTTTCCTTGTATCCTGTTCTCTTCATTCTCCCTTGCTCCCGAAGGGATGAGACCAGTGTAATATCTTAGATGGCCGCTCACAGGCTTTTAAGACCCCAGACACTACTCACCAAGGTAGAATGTAGAGCATTATCTTTATAAGTAGTGTCATGCCAATTGAGCTAGATGTTCCCCGAGACCATGGTCGCCAGAGCCCTCCGTCCAACAACTCAGTCCCTCAGGGAGTTTAGATGTGTCCATGGGGCCTCCATGACCTTTCCTTGTGCAGGTTATGTTACTTTCCCTTGTACTGTGTACTGTCTCACCTCTCACCCAAGATACCACTTATCTATTGCCTATTTAGTATTGCCCCCACCTCCCCTCCCATCCCTGGTAACCAACAAGGATTGTTACATTTTGCATGTGAATTTTTTCATGGGTTTTTACAATAGAGGTCTCATACAATATTTGTCCTTTTGTGATTGACTTATTTCACTCAGCATAATGTCCTCCAGTTTCATCCATGTTATGAGATGCTTCACAGATTCATTGTTGTTCTTTCTCATTGCATAGTACTCCATTGTGTGTATGTACCATAGTTTGTTTATCCATTCATCTGTTGATGGGCACCTACGTTGTTTCCATCATTTTGTTATTGTGAACAATGCTGCCATGAACATAGGTGTGCATATGTCTATTCGAGTGACGACTCTTATTTCTCTAGGATATATTCCTAGGAGTGGGACTGCTGGATCGAATGGTATGTCTATTTCTAGCTTTCTGAGGAAGCACCATATCATTTTCCAAAATGGTTGTATCATTTTGCATTCCCACCAGCAGTGCATAAGAGTTCCCATCTCCCCGCAGCCCCTCCAACATTTGTTATTTCCAGTATTTTTGATTCGTACCAGTAATGCCGGGGTGAGATGGTATCTCATTGTGGTTTTAGTTTGCATTTCTCTAATGGCTAGTGATCGCGAGCATTTCCTCATGTGTCTGTTGGCCATTTGAATGTCTTCCTTGGTGAAGTGTCTGTTCATTTCCTTTGCCCATTTTTTGATAGGATTGTTTGTCTTTTTGTTGTAGAGGTGTTGGATTTTCTTGTAGATTATGAAGATTAGACCTCTGTCTGACTTGTACTGTCCAAAAATTTTTTCCCAGTCTGTAGGTTCTCTTTTGACTCTTTTGGTGAAGTCTTTTGAAGAGCATAGGTGTTTGATTTTTAGAAGATCCCAGTTATCTAGTTTATCTGTTGGGTTTTGTGTGTTGATGGTTATGGTTTGTATCCTGTTAATGCCAGGTATTAAGGCCTGAAGTGTTGGTCCTATTTTTTCTTCTATGAACTTTATAGTTTTAGGCTTTATATTCAGGTCTTTGATCCATTTTGAAGTAGTTTTTGTATACGGCGTGAGGTATGGGTCCTGTTTCATTTTTCTGCAGATGGATATCCAGTTTTGCCAGCACCATTTGTTAAAAAGACTGTCTTTTCCCCATTTGATGGACTTTGGGCCCTTGTTGAAAATCAGGTTACCGTAAATGGATAGATTTACATCTGGGTTCTCAATTCTGTTCCATTGGTCAATGTCTCTGTTGTTGTACCAGTACCAGGCTGTTTTGAGTACTGTAGCTGTATAGTAGGTTCTCAAGTCAGGTAGTGTGAGTTCTCCAACTTTATTCTTCTTCTTCAGTAGTGCTTTACTTATTCGGGGCTTCTTCCCTTTCCATATAAAGTGAATAATTAGTTTTTCCATCTCTTTGAAGAATGTTGTTGGTATTTGGATCGGGATTGCATTGTATTTGTAAATTGCTTCAGGTAGAATTGCCATTTTCACAATGTTGAGTCTGCCTATCCATGAGCATGGTATGTTTTCCATTTATGTAGATCCCTTTGGGTTTCATGCAGCAGTGTTTTGTAGTTTTCTTTGTATAGGTCTTTTACATTCCTGGTCTGATTTATTCCTAAGTATTTTATCTTTTTAGGGGCTATTGAAAATGGTATTGATTTCCTGATCTCCTTTTCATCGTTCTCCTTACTGGTGTATAGGAATCCAACTGATTTTTGAATGTTTGTCTTGTATCCTGCTACTCTGCTGAATCTTTCTATTAGTTCCAGTAGATTTCTCTTGGAGTCTTTAGGGTTTTCTATGTATAGTATCATATCATCTGCAAACAGGGAGAATTTAACTTCTTCATTACCAATTTGGATGCCCTTTATTTCTTTCTCCTACCTTATTGCTCTAGCTAGAACTTCCAGCACAATGTTAAATAGGAGTGGTGATAAAGGGCATCCTTGTCTTGTTCCTGTTTTCAAGGGGAATGTTTTCAGCCTCTCCATTAAGAATGATGTTGGCTGTTGGTTTTGCATAGATGCCCTTTATTATGTTGAGAAATTTCCCTTCTATACCTATTTTATTGAGAGCTTTTAACAGGAATGGGTGTTGGACTTTGTCAAATGCCTTTTCTGCGTCAATTGAGATGATCATGTGATTCTTTCCTTTTATTTATGTGGTGAATTACATTGATTGAATTTCTAATGTTAATCCATCCTTGCATACCTGGTATGAATCCTACTTGGTCGTGGTGTTTTATTTTTTTGATATGATACTGAATTCTATTGGCTAGAATTTTGTTCAGAATTTTTGCAGCTATATTCATGAGAGATATTGGTCTGTAATTCTCTTTTTTTGTGATGTCTTTGCCTGGTTTTGGTATCAGCGTTATGCTGGCTTCATAGAATGAATTTGGAAGTGTTGCTTACTTTTCTATGCTCTGAAATAGCTTGAGTAGTAGTGGTACAAGCTCTTCTGTAAATGTTTTGTAGAATTCTCCAGTGAAGCCATCTGGGCCAGGGCTTTTTTTGGTTGGGAGTTATTTTTATTACCTTTTCAATCTCTTCTCCTGTTATGGGTCTTTTCATATTTTCAACATCACTTTGTTGTAGTTTGGGTAGGCTATGTGTTACTAGAAATTTATCCATTTCCGCTAGGTTTTCAAATTTGTTGGAGTATAGTTTTTCATAATATTCTGTTATAATCCTTTTTATTTCAGTTGGGTCTGTTGTAATGTCCCCCATTTCATTTCTTATTTGAGTTATTTGTGTCCTCTCCTGTTTTTCTTTTGTCAGTCTGGCCAGTGGTTTGTCAATTTTGTTGATTCTTTCAAAGAAGCAACTTTTGGTTTTGTTGATTCTTTCTATTGTTTTTCTGTTCTCTATTTCATTTATTTCTGCTCTGATCTTTACTATCTCCTTTCTTCCGGTGGTTGTGGGCTTTTTTTGCTGTTCTATTTCTATTTGTTTGAGTTCTGTAGTTAATGTTTTGATTTTGTCCCTTTCTTCTTTTTTGATCTGTGCATCTATTGCTATAAATTGTCCTCTGAGGACTGCCTTTGCTGTGTCCCAAAGGTTTTGGTATGATGTGTTTTCTTTCTCACTTGATTCTAGGAATTTTTGGATTCTATCTCTGATTTCTTCTATTACCCACTAATGTGTAAGCAGGGTATTATTCAGTTTCCATGTAGTTGATTTTTTTTCCTTGCTCTTTCTAGTGTTAATTTCTACCTTGATGGCATTGTGGTCAGAGAAGATGCTATGAATTATCTCAACGTTTTGGATCTTGTTGAGGATTGCTCTGTGGCCGAAGATGTGGTCTATTCTGGAGAACGTTCCATGTGCATTGCAAAAGAATGTGTACTTTGCAGCTGTTGGATGGATTGTTCTATATATGTCTATGAGGTCCAGTTGGCTGATTGTGCCCATTAGGTCTTCTGTATCTTTGCTGAGTTTCTTCTTAGTTGTTCTGTCCTTTACTGAGAGTGGTGTGTTGAAGTCTCCTACTATTATTGTGGAACTGTCAAATTCTCTTTTCAGTGCTGTTAGAGTTTTTTTAATGTATTTTGGAGCCCTGTCATTGGGTGCGTAGATGTTTATTATGGTTATGTCTTCCTGATGGATCATCCCCTTAATCATATATAGTGTCCTTCTTTGTCTTTTTTGGTAGATTTCGTTTTAAAGTCTATTTTATCTGAGATTAGAATTGCCACTCCTGCTCTTTTTTGGTAGTTGTTAGCTTGATATATTTTTTTCCAATCTTTGTTTTTTAATAAATTCACATCTTTGTTTCTAAGGTGTGTCTCTTGTAGACAGTATATTGATGGATCCTGTTTTCTTATCCATTCTGCCACTCTCCGTCTCTTTATGGGTGCATTGAGTCCATTTACATTCAGTGTAATTATTGATAGATGGAAGTTTGTTGCTGTCATTTTGTAGTGCTTTTTTTTGTGGTGCTGAAGTTTTCTTTGTTCTTCTTACTCTCTTGTGTTGAGATACTTTTGTTTGTGGATTTTGTGTTCATTTCTGTTGTTTTTGTAGGTTTTGTTTTTGCTGAGACTTTACGTTTTTCGTCTTTATTTCTATGAGTTGGTTTGTTAACTTTCTTTGTGGTTACCATGAATTTTACCCTTATCTTTATAAGTTTGAAGCAGTCAACCCTTACTTGGTATCGCCTTGCCTTCCTCTCCTTTAGAAGGTTTTATACCTATGCCGTTTATTCCCTCTTTCATTGTTTTGATGTTGTTGTCATCCTTTGATTGATTGTTCTGATTCCCTGTTGTATTTCTTTTGGTTTTGGATAGTCCTTGATAGTTCATTTCCTAGAATGGTATCTGGTTCTTATGAACCTGCATCCTATGTCCTGCTTGAGGTCTGAAACTGTTTGTCCTCAGATCGAAGAACTCCCTTTAATAATTCTTGTAAGTTTGGTTTGACTTTTGCATATTCCCTTAGTTTCTGTTTATCTGGAAATGGCCTAATTTCACCATCAAATTTGAACGAGAGTTTTGCCGGATATATTGTTTTTGGCTGACAATTTTTTTCTTTCAAGATTTTATATATGTCATCCCACTGCCTTCTTGCCTGCATGGTTTCTGCTGAGTAATCTGAGCTTAGTCTTATCGTTTCTCCTCTGTATGTGACTTCTTGTTTTTCACGAGCTGCTCTCAGGATTCTTTGTTTGTCTTTAGTTTTGGCGAGTGTGAATATGATATGTCTTGGTGATTTTCTTTTGGGGTCTCTTCTATATGGGGTTCGTTGAGCTTCTTGGATAGCCATCTTTTCATCTTTCATGATATTGGGAAAGTTTTCTGTCAGCAGTTCCTCAATTATCCTCTCTGTGTTTTCTGTTTTCTCCCCCTGTTCTGGGATGCCAATCACTCTAAATTTTTGCTTTTAATTGTGTCCGACATAACTCTCAGGGTCTCTTCATTTTTCTTTGTTCTTTTTTCTGAGTTTTCCTGAAACAGAGTTGTATCCAAGTGTTTGTCTTCAGTTCCACTGATCCTGTCTTCCATGGTTTCAAATCTACTTCTCAGCCCTTCTATGACACCGTCTATTTCTGAAATCTTTGTGTTTATCTTTTGGATTTCTAATTGTTGTTTTTGTATAATTTCTAGTTGTGAATTTATTTTGGCATTTTGTTCCTGCATCATCTTCCTGAATTCTTCCAATTTTTTGTCTGTATTTTCCATCAATTTGTCTATTTTTTCCTCACGTTTGTCAGCTTTTTGCCTCAGTTCTTGGAAAATTCTGAGTATTAGTGATTTGAGTTCCCTATCAGGTACTTCTAGTGCATTTTCTTCCACAGGAGAGTTATCTGGTGTTTTAATTTGGACGCCTATTGGAGCCATCTTGTCTTGTTTTTGTAAATGTTTTGATATTGTTTCCTGTTTTCGTGGCATTCAGTAGATATTTCTCTTGTTTATTGATTGTAGATTTTTTGTTTCATCTTTGTGGTACAGCTGGGCAGGTCTAGCTGAAGAGGAGCCACTGGGACGGGTTGTTTGTGGCACTCACCGCAGCCAGCAGGACAGTCGGTAGTCAGTGCTGGGCAGGTTCCAATAGGGCGTGCCTGCACAGCTTGGTGGTGTGATGTCAAGTGCACGGTGCAGGTAGGCAGGATGCAGCAGGGAGATGGTTATGTGTGAAGCTAAGCGGTCGTTCCGTCTCCCACTGGACGCCCCATGAGGCTGCTCTCCCGTTCCCCCGTTTGCTAGTCTCCGATAGGAGTCCAAGATGGTGGATCCGCGCTGCGTTAGCTGGTAGGAGATCTCTGCATGAGTCTCTCCTTGCTCTCCGTTCTCTTTCAGTATTCTCACTCCGTTTGGTGTTTGGCTGAGTTCTTTATCTCTTCATTTGATGTTCTAGGGTTTCAGGATTGTTGATTCTCTGTTTGGCTTAGTTTTTCAGATCTTTGCTGTGGAGGGATGGCGTGGTGCTTCTGCCTAGAGCGCCATCTTGCCCGGCTCCGCTATTATTTTTTTTACCATTAAACAGTTTTTGGTAATAATGTCACATAGGTGATATTGTGTACCTCTTATGGAGTCACATCAGCAGGTGTAAAATGTCAGGTTGCCCAATATTGCTGATGCTAAATTGATTGCCTGCGTAACATGGAGACTGCCAGCTTTCTCCAAAATAAAGGTGCATTTATCCCTTTATAATTATTTCTGGGTGCTATTTTGAGATCATCTGAATATCTTGTTCCAGCAGAACTTTTAACCTACTTTTATTACTTCTTTCTTTTTTAAGCATCCAATCATTACCTTGGGAGTTTCAAAATTATTTTCTAATTCTATGATTCCTAGCATTTGTTTGTAAAGAAGAACTTTCTCAAGATATTCTTTTAATTCATTGATTTTTAAAAATCCAACTTGTCAAAATTTCTTGCTATCATTTTTCTTCTTTCAAATTGCCCTAAATTTGGCATGTGGACTCCCTTCAGGCTGATTCCTATGTGCTTTTGACATAACTCCACTGTCTCTTTAAGCACTTTCTTATTTTCTGGTACCACAGCTTGTACTTTTATGTCTTCATCTTGTGCTTTCTCTGACTTAGACCTGGAATCATCCAGTCTTCGAGCAGCCTTGGTTTCTTTTAGTGGGGAATGATACATAGACACCAAGATCTGGGTGCTGGGTTTGTTCATGTCTATTAGGATGTTATTGCTTCTCTGATGTTTCTATGGGTAGAGCTAAGATATACACGTATTTTAGAAAACAGGAGTTCATACTAAAGCCTATGATTAAAATTTAAACTACTAAGTTCTTTCTCATCACCGTCCTGTTACCCGAATAGGGTCCGTGCCCTGGAGCAGTCAAGCCAATGAAACACACTCCAAGTCAGAAAGAGTGAGAAAGTTTTAATTTAGGAAGTGTACACCACCGGGGAACCAGCAACAACACAGGCTGGCCTTAGGAAGGCCCAAAAGGCATTTTTACGTCAGAGCTTATATACAATTTTTACAAAGGTTAGAAGTATCTTTTGGCACACCACCCACAGATGGCCAATGAGTTACACATTACAAGATAACTACAGGAGATTCCTTATCAGGCTAAAGATATACATATTTGACATCTGGGCTCTAATCTTCTTGTGGGGGATCCTAAGTCATAAAAGAGAGTCATCAACAAATGTATGTGAAAAGGGAGACGGTAAAGAAAAAACGAAACTTATAGGCAACCTCTCAGTTGCCCATTTTGAATAGGAGAAGACATGCTGAATAGGGTCACATTCCCTTTCATATTTGTGTCTCCCTTCTTTTTCAATGAGAAGCTTCATTCCCAGCATTGTCAGTATATTATTCATTTGCTCAATCACACAACACAGAAAATTTAATTTCAGAATTATACCACAAAATCACCAATAACATACCTACTAAGTTCAATATTTCTTTGCAGTGTAAATTGTCTTATTCAAGAATAAGGTATATATTTCCATTTGTTCATGTTCCATTAGTCTTTTAGGAGTGTTTTCAGTTTTTCCTTATGTAAATGTTAATATGAATATATTTGTAATTTAAAAATACTCTCTTATCATCCTCCTCTGTCTCTCACTTTTTTTCAATTAGGATTCTATTAAGATTATTTTAAGATATAGCCATTTTGCCGTGTTAATCTAGTCTGTTGCTTCTAACTCTTTCATGGTATCTACTTCCTTTTACTTATCCTTTCTCCCCAAAGATGGGCAAGTGGAGTGCTTCAAACTTTCTGATATGCCATAAAAAACAAACCTGTTGCCGTCGAGTCAATTTCAACTCATAGCAACCCTACAGGACAGAGTAGAACTTCCCCGTAGGGTTTCCAAGGCTATAATCTTTATGGAAACAGACTGCTACATCTTTCTCCAACAGAGTGGCTGGTGGATTTGAACCGCTGACTTTTAGGTTAGTAGCTGAGGTATTGACCACGGCATCACCAGGGCTGCTATTAAGAGGCCCATAGTGTCTTCTCATGAATCTTTGTGAGAATTAACTCTAGAATTTATACTCAGGAGCAGGTTTACTGCATTCTAGATATAAATATGTAATTGTACCTATGTACATTCCCACCAGAAGTGTTTGAGAATACCTTTATCCTGCACACAACCAATAATTTATATTATACTATTTCTGTAAAATGTACTTGTTTTGACATAGATGAACACAGTTGTCATTTCTGACTTCATATTTAATTGATGAATTAAATATTAATACATTCTTGTATTTAGTTCTAATATTTATTACTTCTTAACTATTTTTAATTTATCAAATATATTTTTGATAAATTATCTCATTCAGTTAGCATTATCCTGCAAGAAAAACAGAATAGAATTTCCTTAAGCTTTAGTTATGTTGCTACTCCAAAATATTTTCTTTTAATTAAGAATAATCATGACTTATCCTGAGTTTCCAAAATTGTTAAAATAATGGCACTGGAGAAATAACATTACAAACACGATATGTATATGTATAAAAATAATCTAATTTGTTGTTGATAAGAAATACTTGAGAAACCCTGGTTGCTTAAGGTAGAAATGTGTGTTTTGTGTGTGCATGAAGGAGAGAAGAGAGGAGAGGAGAGGGAAAAGAAGGGAGAGGAGAGGAGAGCACAAGCATGTGTTTTTAAAAGGGAAAGAAGCACTAAAGTTTCCTGCATTATCATATCCCACAAGGAATGTTGTTTGTGGCAGAGGGAATACAAAGTGGAATATTCAAATTCAAGGACATTGCAGGATCAAGTAAACAGAAAAATACCTGGTCAGGATGAATAACAGTCAATGTTTTGCACTTCATAGTAGAAGAAGAAAGACTTCAATGTAGATTGTACTTATGGTAAATTTTGAAGATTTGTAGAAGCACAAATTTAAAACTTAGAATCTCAAACATCTGCATATAGCTCCAACCACGTGATAGACAATCTTCTTTTCATTTTGCTTATGTAGTTTAATCTTCGTAGAAAGTCATTAGGGTGGACACTCTTTGTTATTTCAGACTAGGGAACTGAGGCACAGTGAGGACAGGGTGTATAACTTGCCAAAAGTGGAGTGACTGGGACTCAGGCCCTGGCATTCTAACTTCAGTGTACATCTCTTATTCACTATGCAATAGTACGCTTTAGCATTCTGGAAAAGCAGTTAAATGAGGACTTGCCCTGTTGAGTGCCATGGGGAAATGTTACAGGACAACAGAGGTAGGACATGGCAAAGTGAAGATTTCAGAACAGAATAGTTTCACCATTATTTTATGAGGTAAAAGCAGGGATTGATCTTAGATGGTTATTATTCAAGGTGCTAGTGCATGAATATTTAACTTTTGGGCTAGGCAGAACTTGTCTAACTATTTCAGTAAAGGCTCAGGAGTCCACACTGCACAAAACTGGGCAAATAGCATCTCTAGCAGACCATCATTTCTCCTTAGTGAGACAGACATGTTTCATTCAGAATAAAGTTTCATTTGGAATAACTGTGATTAACACATGTTGCTGTCGTTTCTTCACATTGAGTCCATTCCGATTCATAGTGACTCTATAGGACAGAGTAGAATTGCCCCATAAGGTTTCCAAGGCTGTAAATTTTTAGGGAAGAAGATTGCCACATCTTTCTACCATGGATTGAACCACTAACCTTTTGGTTAGCAGTTAAGCTTTTAGCCACTGTGCCTAGGGCTCCTACAGTTAGCACATAGTAACAGCCATACATGTGTTTGATGTTTATACTAATTAAATAACTACTGGATTTATATTATGTTATTTATGGAATATAACAATAATGCTAACATAATGACTAGAAGATAATGAATCCTTTCTATTCATTATTTCATTTAATATTCAAAACAACCCTGAAAGTTTCATAGACACATGTACACATTTCTTTTTATCTTTTAGGTTGGATGAAATGAGTTCAAGTACATAAGTAAAAAATCTTGGGAAGTAGAAGTTGGGATTACTTCAGATAATGCTGTGAAAAGAAGGAACGTCGCCAAGCACAGAAGGAGTGAACAGAGCTGTTAGTTAACACATGATCACAGTGTGTGAAGACAACCTAAAAGTTTTGCAAATAAACCAGATTTCTCACTGCATGTGGGAGTCTCAGCCATTCCAAGGTTAGTGGTAAATCCCATGGGAGCCAAGACTCTCAAGTGAAAATAAATTGAGAGCAGTTTTTTTTTTTTATTGTTGTAATTAAATGAAGTTTACATTTCAAGTTAGTCTCCCCTACAGAATTTTTTTTTTACATACATTGTTATGAGACCCCAACCGCTCACCCCATTCTGTGACAGCACACTCCTCCCCTCCACCCCTGATTCCCCATGAACATTCAACCAGCTCCTAACTCTCTTTGCCTTCCCATCTCACCTCTGGACAGAAGCTGCCCCTTTGGTCTCTTTTATCTATTTGACTAAGAGGCACATTGTTCACAAGTATCACTTTATGTCCCACAGTCCAGTCTAATCCCTGTCTGAAGAGTTGGCCTCAGAAATTGTTTTAGTTCTGGGGTGATAGAGAGTCCAGGGGCCACGCTTTCCGGGGCACCCCCGCTCTCAGTCAGACCATTAAGTCTGGTCTTCTTACTAGAATTTGAGTTCTGCATCCCATTGTTCTACTGCTCCATCAGGGACCCTCTGTTGTGTTCCCTGTCAGGACGTTCATTGGTGGTAGCTGGGCACCATCTAGTTCTTCTGGTCTCAGGCTGATGAAGTCTTTGGTTTATGTGGCCCATTCTGTCTCTTGGGTTAATACTTTCCTTTTGTCTTTGGTGTTCTTCGTTCTCCTTTTCTCCAAGTGGTGGGGACCAATTGATGCATCTTAGACGGCCTCTTGCAAGCTTTTAAGTCCCCACAGCCACTCACTAAATTAGGATGCAGAACATTTGAGATCAGTTTTAATTACAATGTTTCTTGACTTGTTACTGAGGAAGGCAGCCAGCTGCATATGAAGAGACTGGTAAATTGTTCTGGTTGTGTTCAGTTCTTCAGTGGACGTTTGATACCCCATCCAAACCAAAAACCTGTTGCTGTCAAATCCATTCCAGCTCATAGACACCCTATAGGACAGATTAGAACTGCCCAGTAGGGCTTCCAAGATAATGAGCATTACCAGATAATTACATAAATTTGTACTAAATGTGTGTTGTTAGTTGTAGTTGAGTAGATTCTGACTCATGATGACCCCATGTGTGCAGAGTTGAACTGTTCAACATAAGGTTTTCTAGGCTGTGACTTTTTGGAAGCAGATTGCCAGGCTTATCTTCTGAGGAGCCTCTGGGTGGACGCCAGCTTCCAACATTTTGGTTAGTAGTCGAGCGCTTAACCTTTTGCACCACCCAGAGACTCCTCATTAAATACCAAAAGGGATTTATATCTTTATATTGTTTTCCTTTCCTTTTTTTTTTGTGTGTGTTATTTTTGAGAAGGGAATAATGTTATAGAATAATGGCATTTTTCTGATTGAGAGGGATATTTCAATGTGTGAGTTTCCAAATATTCTCTACTAGATTTCCATGTTGAATATTTATCCTATTAATATAGTCTGAATTTCCCCAGTGTCTTAGTTATCTAGTGCTGCTGTAACAGAAATACCACAAGTGGATAGCTTTAACAAAGAGAAATTTATTCTGTCACAGTCTAGGAGGCCGGAAGTCCAAATTCAGGGCATCAGCTCCAAGGGAAGGCTTTCTCTGTCAGCTCGGGAGGAAGGTCCTTGTTATCAATCTTCCCCTGGACTAGGAGCTTCTCAGCACAGGAACCCTGGGTCCAAAGGATGCGCTATTCTCCTAGCTCTTGTTTCTTGGTGGTATGAGGTTCCCACGTCTCTCTGCTTGCTTCTCTCTTTTACATCTGAAAAGAGATTGGTTTAAGACACCACCTAATCTTGTAGATTGAGTCTTGCCTCATTAGCATAACTGCTGCTAATCCCACCTCATCAACATCACAGAGGTAGGATTTACAACACATAGGAAAATCACATCAGATGACAAAATGGTGGAAAATCACACAATACCAGGAATCATGGACCAGCCAAATTGACACACATTTTGGGGGGACACAATTCAATCCATAACACCCAGGTTTCCATTTGATAACAACTTTCTAATCCTTGCATTGACAGAGTCATCCTCTATTCTAATGAAAATTCATAGCTAATGTTATTTTTACAATGGGAATTTTTAAAAATTTATTTTGCAAAATATGACACTAAAGTGAATAAAACAATTGAAAAAGATGGAAAAGTCATCAGACTTCCATATAACAAAAAAAAATAAATCTCTTGTGGAAATCCCATTGCTGACATTAACCAGCAAGGTAACCTTAGGTAATTCACTTCTATTTTTCTGGACTTATAATAATAGGATTTTACTGCTCCCTCAAGTTTTTTTTCTGATTCAAGAAGGCCAACATAATCACCTCCTATCTCCTTTTATAATCAGGCATCTTTTTTTGCCTTGTGAGTATCTTTATGTATCTTGTCTAGGACGCATAAGGAGAGTCGAGGTGCCTGCAGCAGCCAGCATTTGCTCATTCACTCATGTCAGTCTTCGACCTCCAGTCACCAGCACAGGACCCGACGCACACCGTTGTTATTGTTAGGTGCCATCGAGGCTGTTTTGACTCATAGCGACCTTTGGTACAACAAAATAAAACACTGCCCAGTACTGTGCCATCCTCACAATTGTTATGTTTGAGCCCATTGCTGTGGCCACTGTGTCAATCCGTCTCGCTGAGGGTCTTCTTTTTGGCCGACCCTCTGCTTTACCAAGCATGATGTCCTTCTTCAGGGACTGGTCCCTCCTACACACTACACAAAACCAAACCTGTTGCTACTGAGTCAATTCAAACCCATAGCAACCCTATAGGGCAGAGTAGAACTTCCCATAGAGTTTGTAAAGAGCGGCTGCTGGATTTGAACTGCCAACCTTTGGATTAGCAGCCGAGCTCTTAACTACTACACCATCAGAGCTCCAACACTACATGGGCTAAATGCTGGTTGAACTAAATTGGCCGCTTAGGTCTCCTTGAGTCCTACTGCTCCATGCCTTTTATGACTGACAGACAATACACTTCAATTTTAGCAATAGCATTTCCTGCTGCTTCTCTACAGACTTTTAGATTGCCTAGAATGTTGTATGTTCTTCCTGACCCTTTTTTGTTTTGATTATCTTTTTTACACAGGCGGCATAGTCAGAATATAATTACCTTTATAGTTTTTTATGTAAATAGCATGGTTATTATAATACCAAACTTTACTGCTATCAAAAAAGAATGAATCTTTTCTACATGAAGATTCAAAGATTAGATAAAATTGCTATGACTTTGGATTTCTTTTATTCTTTCCTGTGGACAATCATCTCTCTCCTTTTCTTTCTCTTCTGAATAGGCATTCCCCTTTAGTAAGAAAACTCTCATCCTCTGGCCCTTAACACCTTCCCTTCCTGCACTACCTGAGGAGCCATCTGCCAAGCTTGATGAAAATGCTCATGGAGCTTCCTCTGGGCCTGCCAAGAGAATGTTTGCTCCTCTGGGATCCCAGATTCAAAACAAATATCCTGATGCAACATAATAGCAGGGGAAAGGTCAAGAATAAACGAAAGCAACGAAGTTTTATCAGTTGCTGCTGATAAAACAACCCCAAATCAGCTTTCCAGCATAAGTACTACTGATTTTCCTAAGTGCAGTGAATCATGCCCATAACATTTGCTCTCTGCCAAGCAGTACACGCTATTCTATGTATACTGTGTGTATTAATTCATTTAATCCTCAAAACAAACTTATCTGTAAAAATACTGTTGTTGTCCACCTTTTATAGATCAGGAAATGAAGGTGGAGAAAGGCTTAGCAACTTGGGCCAGGTGATGTCCCCAGAAGTAGCCTAACTCAGGTTCAAATCCTGTCCAGGTGGTGATAACTGATTGATATTGCCACTATAAATACCTAAGAAATCCTATTTTTAAACATCCCTCATGTTGCAAGCCAGTAGTTATCAGCTGCTACTTTACATTAGCTGTTCTTTACTTCATGTCTTGTTCATGCCAACCTGGGTTGAAGGAACTTCTCCTGTCTTGGACATTGTCAGTCTCGTGGCAGAGGGAAAAGAAGGGCTTCACAGCTATGGGCTGGCCCTGAAAGTTTCTGCTCAGAAGTGACACACAACACTTCTATCCATGTTTTATTGCCAGAACAAATCACTTGACCACTCCTGAATTCAATACATTGATCGTATGTAATTCTCCCTCAGGACAAAGTACATGCATCACATGGCTAAGCCTGATGTCAGGAGAGGCTGCGGGCCACTTATCAAGCCTGTCACCAGTGGGCTGGAGAAGTACACTCCTCTGCCACTGAGGGGCAGTTCACATTTTATAGACTGAGCAATATTCTTGTTGGATGCCCATCTATCTTGCCCCATGTTCTATTAACTATTTCCCTAACTCCTGTAGATCAGGTGGCTGCCACTCCAACCTGGAAATTACTAGAGATTGTTTAAAGGTTGATTAAAAGAAAGTGGTTTCAGAGAAAGAGTGAAGATTTTGGGAGAAGATAGAGTGAAGACTTGGGATCCCCAGAATTAGATAAAAGTAAGATATCACTTCCATTTTAACAGGCTGCTTGCAGACATAGATTAGTTTGTAAGCATGGTGGTCAGAAGTGGAGAGAACCCCCAAATGATAAATTTTAGCATTTGTTTTTTTAAAATAATGAAGTAAGGTTATAATCTAGGAACACAAGAAGAATGTTAGAGTCAGAGTTTGATCTAATGGTTTTCATGGCATTAAACACTCATTTGCACATCTTTTATATAGGCTTTCAATTGGTCACCTATTTGTATTTTAGAAATCTGTGAATATATTTTCTTTTTCTTTCTCCTTCTTTCTGCCTCTTGCTCTCCCTCTCTACTTTTCTTCCCATATAGGTATACACACACATACACACGTACATGTATAAACAGGCGCAGTCCCCAACTTACAATGTATTCAAGTTATGACAAACTGCCCTTGCGATCTCGTTTTTTTTTTTTTTTTGTACATCTTATCATTAGTAATATGTACTACATACAATGTTGCAGAGTGCAATCTGCTGATGTTATCATTCTTAGATGTTCTCTCACAGATGTTCAAAGATTGGAATTATAAAGATACTGATAGTGAAAGGCAATAATAATGAAAACTAAAAAAAAAAAAACAGGTATTCAACTTACATCAGAACTGACTTATCACAGCGTCGTTGGAACGGAAGTCCGTCCTAAGTCGGGGACTACTTGTACACACATAAATAGACACACAAAACATATATATGTAAATACAGATTTATATACATATATAGATTTGTTTTACCGTTTGAAAGCAAGTGACGTTATAAAATTAAACAAGGATACGATTAAAATTTGATTGTTTTTGATGTAAGAGTTTTGAAAGCAGATGTAAATGTCATAAAAATGTTTAGACTGGCAATTTTACAAGAAACAAACAAACAAAAACTTTATAATGCTGTGTGAGAGTCCCGAAATTGAGGGACCTGACTCGTATCAGAATGATTGGCTCAGGACTGAGCTCTGATTCCATCTTAGTTTTTGCTTATTTTCCCTGCAACCATCAAACCCTTAGCCAGACTATAACAAAGGAAATATTTTTCTCTGTGGTTAAACTAAAGACATGGAAAGAATGTTCCTAAGGGAGAGTCTTGACACAAGACTCTTATGAGGAATCCCTTCAGCAGCCCTCAGGGAGTGTTTTAAGATAATAAGCATGTGCCCACCCTGTAAACACCCGTTAGTCATGTATTTAAACTAACCAATCCAAATAGGCCACATTTGCTTTTCCAACCAATCACCATAAAGCCCCTGCTTCAAGCTGTCCCACCACCTGAATACCTAATCTTTCAACTTCCAATCAGAATGTTGTTATTTTACCTAATAAAAATACTTCTGTGACTCCACCATTTTGGAGAGCGTTTGATTTCACTTTGTGAGATCAGATGTGTTCCTGATTCGAACTGTCTTAAACCTTCATTAAATCTCTTTGCTTTTATTTTTAACCTTTTGGTGATCCAATGATTTTCTCCTTTGAATTTTTTGTTGATACCATGTGTTTTCACTAATGGAAGGCATGCTGATTAAAGGATTAATTATAAATTTTTGTTGTGTGTTATGGATTTTGATAACTATTATCTGGGATCACGTATGTCCCAGTGGACATCCTACCTATATGAATCAATGAATGCATAGTAAGAATCACTTACAAGAGTTCCAGTCCCTTAAAAGGTACCACTGCAATGCATTTTTCCTTATTGGAAAGGCATTATTTACTGTTCAGAAGCTAGAAAAGAAGGGAGCCATTAACACCTGGAAACAATGAATGGCATATAGGAGAAAATGGGCTCTAGAACTGAAGGAAGACAGGCAAATGGCTTATTCTCAAATTAAGTACATTCTCAGGAGAACATACCCATTGCAGCTGAGTTGATTCTGACTCATAGTGACCCCAAAGGGCAGAGTAGAACTGTCCTAGAGGGTTTCCAAGGAGCGGCTGTTGGATTCAAACTGCTGACCTTTTGGTTAGCAGCCAAGCTTTTAACCATTATGCCACCAGGAGAACATAGTAACTGGGAAACATAGTAAGGAGACTTATCTTACAGAAATAAAGGCAAATCTGTCAAAAGTTTAGAAAATTCACACATCTGGGAGGCATCACCTAAGACAATACTCAATCTACACAAAACAGGCTCCCACTCTGGATTTTTTAGTTTCATGCATTTCAAAAGGCTCCTACATTGAGGCTAAATGCATTAAAATCAGGTTGCCTCATTCCCAGAGAACTCCAGAGACTTAAAAAGTGGTTGGGATACTGTATGTGCCACATGAGTCACAAAAGGGTTAACAAGAGTACCTGTTCTTACTCCTTGACAATGCTAATTGTCTCAGTCTGCATGAGTCC
Source organism: Dugong dugon (assembly GCA_030035585.1). NCBI lineage: Eukaryota > Metazoa > Chordata > Mammalia > Sirenia > Dugongidae > Dugong > Dugong dugon. The sequence goes on along the minus strand of CM057466.1, from coordinate 105,693,037 downwards.
ATTTGTTTACAATTCTGGAAGCTGCTTGCACATTCTTTAAAAAAATTCTTTTTTATTTTTTGAAAAGTTTTTTTTCCAAGCACACTGTCTTATTTTTATCATATTTTAATCTGTTAAACCAAGCATTTGTTAGTGTATAATTTTTGAAGAAAGCAAAATCAAATCTTGTTTTTAATCATGATATACTTTATCTCTATGTTCAAACTACCTAAAAAGTATGACTAAACATACACAAGACTTTAAAATTGTCTTTTTTTTTTTTTTTTAACATTATTTAAACTCAGGAAAACAATAAGTGTATTTTGTATGTACTGCACTGTTGCATAGGATTTTGGGAATCTTAGAAAATTAGTAGAGATATTCAAGTTTGACATACATAAACTTGTTATGCAAGTTAGTCCAATGTTAGTCAATGGCTAGTTCAATGGTTACAGTCCAAATCTTTAGACTTCAAGCTTTTACCTTTACTGAGAGGTCTCAGGAGGAAGGTTTAACTACAGCTTGGATTTGGCAGAGGTCTCTTGTAGCTAGGGTCCAAGGTTGGCGGCAGCAGACAGGGTCTCAGTTCCATCTCTGCCACCTCGCAGTGAGTGAGCAGAAATTTAGGGTTTATATGTGAACTTGTCTGTCACCTTTGCTCCACACTAAAAGGGCCAATGTGACTTCAAAGAGTAGTATATTTATGTTTTTTCTCCAGGTTTAGAGACTAGCTGAATGACACATCTTCTCTTCAAGGTTAGAGATTAGGGAGATTGTTTAGATTTATGTTATGTTTTCTTGTGTCACAGCATGCTGCGTCAAAATGAACTTAAAGTTTGTTTACTTACTTTACCTACTTCACATGCTTCTATGTTTCTAAGTACAGAAATTTTATAAATAACTTTCTTATGACTTACAGGTTCCTAATAACTTATAGTTAATTCTAGAGAGTCTCATAAAGGTATATATATTTCTATTTCTGTTTGTATTGAGTACTTCCACATATGTATTTTGAAAGCATAATAGTGACCTATACTTTATGGGATTTGAAATCATTATAGAAACATACAGAACACCCATGATACCCAGCTTAGTGCTATGGTACGTATGAATTGTTATATGTTGTTATTAGGTGCTGTCAAGTCAGTTCCGACTCACAGCAACCCCAAATATGAACAAAACACTGCCTGGTCCTGTGTCATTCTCACAATCGTTGTTATGCTTGAGACCATTGTTGCAGCCACTGTGTCAATTCATCTCCCTGAGGGTCTTCCTCTTTTTCACTGACCCTGTACTTTACCAAGCATGACGTCCTTCTCCATGGGCTGGTCCCTCCTCATAACATGTCCAAAGTATGTGAGATGAAGTCTCGCTATCCTCATTTCTAAGGAGCACTCTGGCTGTACTTCTTCCAAGACAGATTTGTTCGTTCTTCAGGCAGTCCACGGTATATTCAATGTTCTTCGCCCAACACCATAATTCAAAGGCATGGATGATGAGTTCTTATATATTTTTATCTAAATCTACGTCTTCACCTACATCTACATCAATGTCTACATCTATATCAACATTTGTATATAATGTCATTAGATCAATAAAGTGCTGTAAAACAATTACTGTGATCTTCTCCCCAGTTTTAAGCAGCCCTGTATCACTAATGCCAAATCCTTTCATAAGACTTAGATACCGTTCCTAGGTCAGTTTGTAACAAGAAGGCAGTCTTGTAATTACATGTATATCTTGGATTAATATAATTTTCTTCTCAGGAAACCCTTCACACTTTTAGAAATATTATCCCATTTATCTTTCCAATACCCCTAGAAGGCCAGAGTTAGTCTCACTACTCCTTTCTCAGATGTATAAAAACTGGATCACAAGTAATAGAGTGATTTTTAGGGAGTCACAGATCATCAACAGGCAAAGCAGAATTATTATTCAAGTTAGGAAGTTACCTTCAGTATAGGATGAAGGAATTTCATATGTTCTGAAATGGAGTTTATCTGTACTGTGTTTAAAGTAAACACAGGTGGTTAGCTACCCATCCACCTTTTTCTTCAAAGGCTTCAGCCCTTAACATCATCACTGCTCCCTCCTTTCTTTGTTAATTAAATTTGCTATGGCATACCAAAGGAAAATAATGCTTATGGCAAGCAAGCATTGAAATTGTGCCCCTGCCCAAATGTCTGAAGGGGCCAGGCAGCTCTTGCAAGGAATGCCTCAAGTGAGCTCTTGGCTGGGTCCGGCCTGGCACACAGCCTCGAAGCTCCGTGAAGGTCACGACCCAGAGGCCCCCGGGTGTGGGCCAGGGCAGCAAGGGAATGGTCTCAGGTCTCTGAAACCGGGAACTCCACCCTGGCTGGGCCTCGTGTTGCCACTTGAAGCGGGGAGCCTCCGAGAAGTTTCTATTAATCCAGTAAGGCCCAACGCCACATATACGTCAGTGGTCCAGCGCATGCCCTCTGGGGGATGCCCAGAGGACAACTAGGCAGTGAGCATGCCCTCCTGCTCCTCACCCTGGAAACAGGCACCCCTGCTGCCGGGGGGAGTGGGTGCCCAGTTCTGTTCCCTAGCACCCATTTGCAAACATTAGATAACAGTTATTTTTCTCTGTAAAAGCAAACTCCACATCCATCATTAATTTTCTATTGTTCTACTGGTCTTGGAGTAGCTGTCTTTTGCTTCTCTGCTGAGAGCTTTGTTCTTCAAAGGAGGCATGTGGCAATGCAGACAGTTCTTATGGGCGATTGTACTGAAGAAACTCATATGTCTTGCTGAGAAGTTAATTAGACTCTTCCTCACTGATATAGTTAATAGGAGCTCTGATGGCACAGTGGTTAATGTGCTCGACTGCTAGCCAAAAGGTCAGTGGTTGGAAACCCCCAGTAACTCCACAGGTGAAAGATGTAGGAGAAAGATAGATGTGGCAGTCTGCTTCTATAGAGATTTACAGCCTTGGAAACCCTATGGGGTTGCTGTGAGTTGGAATCGACTCCACCGTAGTAGGTTTTGTTTTTTTCTTTTTTCTTTTGGTAGTACAGTTAATTACACACATTTCTTGGCTTACGCTTCTTCTTGGCCTTGAGGTGAAGAGGTTAGCAGACTACTACAATTTTTCTACTCAGGCCCCAGGAGGTAAGTTCCTTCTATTCTGTGTGAGCTATGCATATAAGCATATACATATGCTATGTATATCCTATATTTCAATGTCATTTTTGCAAGGAATAAATATGAATGATAATAACATGAGCAAAGAGTGCGTTTGGAAGAAGGGAATAGAAAAAAATCAAAGCTTTTCTATAGGTCTTAGAGAAAGAATTATTTTGTTTAAGGGAAATGTGTTATAAAATTCTAACTTCCAAGATAACAAGCAAGTAACATTGTCCTTATTTAGTTTAGCCTTCTTTAACTTTTAAGAGAGGAAGATACTATTTCCAAAATGACCACTATGAATGTTATTTCTACTTTTACATGGAATAAATACCTTCTAAATGTTATGGATTCAATTGTGTCCCCCAAAAAGTTATGTTTAAGTCCTAACTTCTTTAAATTTCTGTTCTTTAAATCCACCTACTCTGTGGTGTTTTGTTATAGCAGCACTAGGTAACTAAGACAGTAAATAATGAGGCTTCAAACCGGCAGATTTTGTAATGATTAAAACTTATTGTTGTAGTTAATTATAATAGATTATATGGGTCTAATTACAACATGCTGTCTTTTTAGTTTTAATTTTCCTTGACTATTTCAAAATATTTTCAAAATTAGATTTTCTTTCCTGTGCTTGTTTCTGTGAGTTGGTAGAGATGACTTTACACCATTAAACTCTAAGACAACTTTTGAGATTACAAAAATGTTGTGATCCATACCTCTTATTGCTTTTACTTAACTTACCTTTTAATTAGATCTTGTCCTCTCCACTGGTTTGTAACTTCCTAGTTGATAGAGATGGTATCTTGTACCTAGTTTCTCTCCTTCATACTCTAGTGAATATATACTCTGAAAAGTTCACTACACATCTCTCAGTTACCACACCCAATAGCCTTTTATAGGTCTTTGATCATTTTTATCTCTCAGTGATATTGGACATTGATTACTACCTCCTGTTTTGAGGCTCCCTTCTTTTTTAACTTCTTTAATACTTTATTATCCTCTTATTTCTCTGAATTCTTCTCTTTCTCCTTAATTGGTGTCATGGTTTGAATTATGTCCCCCAAAAAATGTGTGTATCAATTTGGCTGGGCCATGATTCCCAGAATTGTGTGGTTGGCCTCCATTTTGTGATTGTAATTTTATGTTAAAGAGGATTAGGGTGGGACTGTAACACCACCTTTACCCAGGTCACATCCAATGTAAAGGGAGTTTCCCTGGGGTATGGCCTGCACCACCTTTTATCTCTCAAGAGATAAAAGGAAAGGGAAGCAGGCAGAGAGTTGGGGACCTCATACCATCAAGAAAGCAGTGCTGGGAGCGGAGTGCGTCCTTTGGACCGGGGTCCCTGCACAGAGAAGCTCCTAGTCTGGGGGAACACCAAAGAGAAGAAGGCTGACAGAGAGAAAAAGGCTTCCCCTGGAGCCAAGGCCCTGAATTTGGACTTTTAGCCTACTTTTACTGTGAGGAAATAAACTTCTCTTTGTTAAAACCCTCCACTTGTGGTATTCCTGTTATAGCAGCACTAGATGACTAAGACAATTGGCTACCCTTTCTCTTTCCATCCTCTAAATATGGGTATTCTACCAGGTATAGTTCTCAGCCTCAACAAATATCTAGGAAGAGTCTCTCCTTTGCATGCTACCTTATTGGTGCAGTGGAGAATATAAGGTGAACAAAGACACATTAAAGATACTTACAGCACAATAGAGAAAGATGTTCAAGTTAGTTTCAAACATCCTAGTCTCAGCTCAAGTTTCTCTCCAAACGGATTCTTTTTTTCTAGCTAAACTGACTTATTTACTCTTCTGTGAAACATTTATATGGTTTTGTTTGTGCTATTGGTTTATTTGCCCAGGATGGTCTTCTTAATCTTGTCCATTTTTCCAAAGGCTGTCTGTGGAGTTTATTGATCTGCTAAGATGATCTCAACAAACAGGTAGTCAGGAAGGTGCAGGACCCTTGAATTAGGTCTAGGCACCACCATATGGCATGTGGTCATGGAATTGACCAAATTGTAGGTGCTAACAGGGAAGGGGCAGGGTTTGGTGATCAAGATGACTGGTCCACTATTTACTCACTATGTGATTTTAGCAATTTACTTATCCTTTCTGTGCCTATTTTATTCACTTGGACTAACTCATAACTCAAATGGTTGTGGTGAGAGTTAAATGAGGTAATATGTAATTTTTACAATTTGAGGAGTTATATCTTTCTTCAATTCTGGAAAACTTTCAGCCAAATTCTGACTCCATTTTATTCTCTCTACTCTTTCTTTCTGGAATGCCTCTTAGATAAACAGTTAAGCTTTTTGATATATTTTGTTTTTCTTATTTTTGAAATTTTTCATATCTTTTTTATGTCTACATGTGATATTCTGATTTTTTTTTAATTTACCTTTTTAGACCTGAATTCTCTCTTTACCTGTGTCTAATCTATGTATAACCCATGTGTTTTCCTTTTTGTTTAAATGATTATGTTTTTCTTTTAAGGGTTTCTATTAGGTCCTTCTCCACATTCTCCCTCTCTTTTATGTTCTTCTACTTTTGTTTCATGGTGTCATGGATTGAATTGTGTCCCCCTAAAATGTACATCTACTTGGCTAGGCCATTACTCCCAGTGTTGTGAGATTGTCCACTATTTTGTCATCTGCTGTGATTTTCCTAGGTGTTGTAAATCCTGTCTCTATGATATTAATGAGGTGGGATTAGTGGCAGTTATGTTAATGAGGCAGGATTCAATCTTCAAGATTAGATTGTTTTAGGCCAATCTCTTTTGAGATATAAAAGAGAGAAGTGAGCAGAGAGACTTGGGGACCTCATACCACCAAGAAAGCAGCACAGGAGCAAAACGCGTCCTTTGGACTTGGGGTTCCTGCATGGAGAAGCTCCTGACCAAGAGAAGTTTGATGACAGGACCTTCCTCCAGAGCCTACAGAAAGAGAAAGCCTTCCCTTGGAGCTGACGCCCTGAATTTGGACTTTTAGCCCACCAGACTGTGAGAGAATAAACTTCTGTTTGTTGAAGCAATCCACTTGTGGTATTTCTGTTATAGCAGCACTAGTAACTAAGACACATGGTTTTATTATTCTTTTTATATCTTTAATTTAAATATACTTAATTTAATCCTTTCCAATTGCTTTACTATGTCTCTATCTTTGCGTATGAATTTTCTAGTTTTTTGAGTCAGTAGACAATCTTTCTTTGACTTTCTCACATATTGTCTCATGTGTGATACTTATCTGTGACCTCATTTTCCAATCAAGTTATCTATATAGAAATCATGTGTTGTGGAGTGGTTTTATTTTTAGTTTCTTGATTCAAGGTTACTGCATTTCAAGAGTAGTCCAAATTTGGACCCTATATCTAGGTGGGGTACAGACTTGGGGTTCTCATGTTTTAATGGTCACCCCATATGTGCTCATGGTTTGGGGCAGATGACTACATCCTGCCAGGTTTCAGGCCACTGAATTGACTAGCACATTCTCATTTATTGACATTTATTGACTTTTTAAAGATTTTCTAGCTCCTGGCTTGAAACAGAAAGCTCTGTTTAGCCTTTCTGTTATGCATGGGAGTGTAGCTTTGAATACGTGTGTGTGTGTGTGTGTGTGTGTGTATATATATGTCAGAATCAAAACCCTTAATAGAACTATTGCTACTTGTTCCTTTTTTTATTTTTGATGGGAACTTGGTAATTTCTCTTTCTTGCTTTTGCATGTGGCCATATTTAGCTTGGCTAGATTTTCCTTTTAATGTTAAACTCCATGCATTTGAAATACAATGGGCAAGGCCAGCAGTAGAATGTAGTTGTGTGGTAATCCTATATTGATTTAGTGCATCATTGACCAATACGTTGTTGTTGTTGTTGTTGTTGTTAAGTCCCGTCCAGTCTGCTCCAAATGTTACCAACCCTATGTATCATAGAACAAAACATTTCTCGTCCTGGGCGACCCTCACAATAGTAGGTATGTTTGAGCACATTGCTGCAGCCACTGTGTCAATCCATCTAGTTGAGGGTCTTCCTCTTTTTTGATGACCTTTACTTTCCCATGTGTGGTGCCCTTCTCCAGAGATTGGATATCTATAAAGCCTCAGGGTTGTACATTGTCTACCAGTTATCAACTGTTAAGAAAGGAGTAATTAAAAAATGTTCAACAGTTTAGCAAGCTTTTTTTTAAATGAGGCAATGAAATAGCAGATAATACAGGATAAAGCAGGAAATCTGGGAGAACTTGTTTTTGCAAATCCAACAAGCAGTCATTGATATCAGAAGCTCAGTCTCTATTGTTAGGAATATATCCATCAGGATGAATTATCAGTTAAGGTATCTGCAAGAACAAAGCAACAGCCCAATTAAATGGAAATGGGCTCAATGTGTGTTGTTAGTACACAAAGTCAAAACAGGGAGCAAAGCATATTCCAAGTTATAAAAACTAGACACTGACAATTGTGATCAAGAGACGAACTCATATATCAGCCTTGTGACCAGCATCTAGATGACTGGAGGCTGAGAGACAGAATAATATTTTGAGGAGGGGCAAGATCTGTATCAGTGGAGAGTTGCTCTTGGGAACTTGATCCTGCTTCAAGTTACTGAATCTGTCAATGGGAAACAAGGTCACAGAGGGTACGAGTTGTAATAAAAAGGAGTATGAACTTTGAAGTGGCACAGAGCTAGGTCTAACTCAAACCTCTGTCACTCATGACCTGAGGCAAGTTTCTCCAAGTGTCAGTTTCTTCACTGGTAAAATCTAGAAAGAGGAATATCTCAGAGGGATTTTTGCCATGATCAATCAAGGCTCATGTATGCTATGGGGTCTAGCACTTGAAATATTTTTTTCTCTTCCCATTCTTAAGTTCTTGGGAGACTGGAGAAGTCTTGGATAAAAAGATTACAGTGGCTAAAATAAAACCTTGGTATATTACCACCTGTCTGTCAGTTTGTTCTCCTGTGGTGGCTTGTGTGTTGCTATGATGCTGGAAGCTATGCCACTGGTATTTCACCATGAGTTGTAATTGACTTGATGGCAATAGGGTTGTTGTTGTTTAATAGGCCGTATATAATGCTAGGCACAGCAGATGTTCAAATGTGAGAAATACACGATTCTCTCCCACTCTCTCTTCCATTTCCTATAGCCATTAAAATAGAAGGCTGGGACTTAAATTACTCTGTAAATTACAGGAACCAATATACCAACATTAATGGTTGTGGACAGGCAGATTCTGAGGAAAGCAAGTTTCTGAATTTACAGTGTATTTCCACAGCTAGGAATGGACTAAGAGCCAGGCAAATTCATATTTATTGTAGAGAGAGGTACCATTCCTCTTGATCATCTTCTTTTTCCAGGGAGAATTGTTCTGTTTCCTCAATAATGCAGATTGGAGCTGCATTGTTCTGAGACAAGGGTGAGGTGAGCAGCAAGAGTTTTATTATGTATCAATATATAGGAGACAAAGGGGAATGGATTCCTCCAAAAACCCGTCTTCTCCACTGGAGATTGGCTGAAAGCTTTATAGGGACACGATTATGGGTCTTAGAAATTTGTGTTAGTTTCCCCTTGAGGTGGTCATGTCCCAGATGAGTTAATCTTTTCTTGGGAGCTATCTGGCAACATCCTGGTTTTCTTGTCCCAAGATGGGTGCTTTGTTCGGTTTTTCATTCCTAGATCATTATCACTTGTTTTTCACCCTCCAAGGAGGAACATTGGTTAATCTTAAACTTTTTGTAGAGACTGGAACGGGAGGGAAAAACAAGATCATGAGACAATGTGGGAGGGTAGCAATGGGGAGTAATAATAGTGAGCCAGACCTATGCAGCCTCTTCCAGTTCCTGTTCTCTGCCCTTGCCATTCTTAAGAAAAGCTGCGTGGGGAAATATTTTGCAAACTGTTGAAGAGAATATGAATGAATATTATTATTGTTATTATCATAATCATGGCTAATGTCCAAATCCCTCAGTCACCCTTTGTGGATGTAGAGATCCTCTTGATAATGCCCATAACCTTCATCTAGAAAGGTAATTTTTTCTTATGTCTCTTCCTCTTTATGTCTGTTCTACATGCCTATGGACAATCTTTCTACACTTCATAAATTCCTCTGATGAAAACAAGTAATTCATACCATTTTCTCTCCCAGAAATGATCCATCTTTCCTGAGCCCATCAGTGTCGAGAAGGTGTCAAAATTTCTTGGAGCCATGCTATTTGAAAGAGAATTAAAATTTGATTAGTTTTACTTATGTTCTGTTTTATTTTGTCAAAATGACCAAATCCGTGTGAATCCAATGGGACTCAGTTTTGCTTTCCTCTTAGTCAAAGGACAGGCCACAACTACTGAGTGCTGTTCACAATAGCTGCTGCTCCCCTTTGGTCCAAGGGAATCTGCTCCTTCCAGCCACAGCCTTGCTGTAGGTTCAAGTCTCTTCCTGTGAACATGCACGTGGCCTATACTTGACAGACGTTTATCCTTTTTAGTCGTCGGTGTCCAAATAAGAGACCAGGTGCCAAGAGAAATATAAGAAATATTTTTCTCTTTAGGTTTTTAAGACATTAGATGTGGCTGTTTCTAATAGATCGTCAGGTAAAGTAGATATTATTTATTTGAGAGGCATGAATCTGTGGAAAGGAATCTGCTTCGAATGCACGACACAACAAAACAATCATTGACATGAGGATGGGAAACTCTACTTCATGGCAAATATGTATTTTGCTGATGATATGTAATCGATTTATGCTTCCTACTTAAAAAAAAAAAAAACAAACAAACCCAAAAAACTCCCAAACTGAAATCAGTTTTTCACAGAATGGTGTTTGGCTCTAACATTTAGTCTCTGATGTTTTCAAGACAGTGCAGGTCAGGAGTGCTTAATTAATGTATCTTTGCAAATGAGTTTGACCCCTAAAAAGGAAAGCACATAGCACAGTGACTGCATTCATTAAATTACATAAACTGAAACAATATTTATGGTTTCGAATCTCATACTTTCTTAAGCCCCTTTTCCTAAATTCCATATTCTATGATCCCTTCTTATCTACTTCATCTAATTGCTCAAACTTTGTTTGGGAAAGGGAACAATGAGAAGGTAAACAAAGAAAGTAAAATTGTAGTGAAGAGCTGAAAGGAAGGGATCAAAGAGTGAAATAATATGGGCGGCAAATATGGGAAACAACAAGAGTGGGGCGTGGGTAAAACATAGTGTGATGAGACAGGCTACCCTCACTACCTTTTAGCTAGAAGTGTCCTAGAAAATGCTTGACACTGCTAAAAGTCTCAGTTTTTGGCAGTGGGTCATTTGTGCGATCCCCTTAAAAATTATGATTATAGAAATAACTCATTGTTTTAGATATCTAGTGCTGCTATAACAGAAATATTACAAGTGCATGGCTTTAACAAACAGAAATTTATTTTCTCACAGTTTAGGAGGCTAGAAGTCCAAATTCAGGGTGCCTCCTCCAGGGGAAGGCTTTCTCTCTGTGTGGACTCTGGAGGAAGGTCCTTGTGTCTTCGAGCTTCTGCTCCTGGGTGATCTTCATGTGGCTTGGCATCTCTCTTCCCCCATCTCTGCTTCTCTTGCTTGCTTGTTTAATCTCTTTTATATCTCACTAATCTACACTGGGCTTTTTTTTTTTTTTCTTTTTAATCTACACTAATCCTGCCTCATTCACATAACAAAGATGACTCCTTCTCAAATGGATTATAAACACAGGCATAAAGGCTAGGAATTACAATACATAACTTTAGGGGACACAATTCAATCTGTAACATTCATACTCATTTAAAAAAACTTAGAATGTAAAGAAGTGATTTGAAAAAGGAAAAAAAAAAAAATATAACCACACAATAATACCTCACAACCCAGAAACTGCCAGCCATTGTAAAAATGCAATGGAATGTCCATTTGCTGTGCCTGAGGCTCAAAGCCAGGAATACACACATATTGCCTTGAGATACTCATTTTTCTCTTGGTTTCGTGTCTATTTCTAAGCAAGGAAATAATTGAGTAAAAACATGTAGGAAGATATTATCAGAGACTCAGAACTATCTGTAACTTTCTCAGTTTTTTCTAGTTGATGATATATACTTAGAGGAGCAAGAGTGAACGCGAGAGCGAATTTCACACAGGTAAACACAGTGCTGCAGATGCATTGGTTTAAGCCACATTTTAGGTCTGAGTGGTCCACACAAGTGGTTTCAAATATTACATGCATGAGAATCACCTGGAGAGCTTGTTGAACTACAGTTCCTGAGCCCCATTTCAGGGTGGGGCCCATTAATTTGCATTTGTTACAATGCTCACCAAACCAAACCCCTTGCGGTGGAGTTGATTCCGACTCACAGCGACCCTATGGAGTAGAACTGCTCCATAGGTTTTCCAGGCAGTGGCTGGTGGATTCAAACTGCCGACCTTTTGGTTAGCAGCCTGAGCTCTTAACCACTGTGCCACCAGGGCTCCTAGAGGCTTATAGGTGATGACAAAGCTGCTGGTCTGAACACCAAACTTTGAGAATCACTGATCTACACAATCTCCACAGTCACTACAGAACCTTGATATTTCCCATGCTGATTCCTCCTAGATTATGTCCCTTTTGTATCAACCACAACAGACTCCTGTGTCTTCCAGTTTCAGAATCCCAGCCTCTGTTTGGTTTGTTCAAAAAATTTCTTTATTCAGTTTGGAAGACATTTCTAGCTTTCAGCTGCTTGCAAAGCATGTGGAACAAATGTTTGGAGTTCAGGAAGCAGTGGCATCACTAGGGAGGCTCGGGGGGTGCAGACAGCACTGGGTGACACTGTCAGGGGGGTGACATCAAAATGACTGTCAATAAAATTTTTTGTGCAGTGTTACAGTGGAAATTTATTATTTTAATAAAAATATCCCTATAGTTAGTTATAACAACTTACAAAAAACATTTTTCATAAGCCTAGTTTACATGTATCAATATATCTACAGGGATAAAACTATGCTAATTTACTTTTTGAACCTTCTAATGCACTCCAGTCAGAGCTGTCATTACTACTCAATTACAATTATGCTTTGAATCATATGGTTTCATCTGTACATGCTACAATCACGCACTGTTGTTTTTGTTGCTGCTGGTGTTTTTATAGTTGCTGATGTTGTCAAATTTCTGGTGTTTTAGCTACAATATTGTGGTAACGAGTATTTATGAACCTATATCAATAACTCTTTGAGAATGAAGTAGTAATTAACAGAAAAGACAGAGCAAAATCAAAAAAGGCTTCCGCTTGGTTACTAATAACATTGTAGCTAATAATCTTGTAAATCAATATAGATTTTACAAACAATTTTGTTGTTAGTATTCATACAATGTAAGAAACATTACATTTAAGCAATTTATGACAGTATTTGTCATGTATTATTCTATGATTAAAATTGATAGTAAAAATTACTAAGGATTCTGTATGGTCTGGTACAGGAGGAGGTCCATGGAGGGTGACACCATGAGTTACTCCACTGGGTGATACCAACCCTATTAATGCCACTATCAGAAAGTGATCAACTCTCCTATGTCAGTATCAGCTATGCTCATTTGTTTGTTTATTCTCTTTTCAGACAACACTCCATTGACTCAGAGGACAGATTTAAAAATAAACATACCAACAAACAATTGGCACAGTTTTCAAATAAGAGTACAACCTGTGGTTAAGAGGCTGGCTGCTAACCAAAATGTCGGCAGTTCGACTCTATCAGCAGCTCCTTGGAAACCCTACGGGGCAGTTCTACTCTGTCCTATAGAGTTGCTATGAGTTGGAATCAACTCAATGGCAATGGGTTTTTTTTTTTTTTTATTGATATGTCAGTACAATATGGCATAACTTGAACAATGGGAAGATGCACATATTCTATAGATATCACTGTGTTTCCTAGCCATGGGGCAAACGATTTGACACTGGATTTAAGATCAAGCAACAAAGTCTCAACTCAGCAGACAAAATTTTAAATGGATTCCTGAATTAGTAAAAGATAGAACCAAATATCCACACCCCTTCCTCCTGCCATGAGAACGTGAGAACAATTGTTGCATTCATTAACATAGTATGATCCCTTCCTTTACTTCCTGAGTTTGAAGAAAACATTGTTGACATCTGCCTGCAGATGTTGAGAGGTGCAGGACTACTGGACTGCAGATACAAGAGATGTCAATGCCCTCCAGCCAGAGACCACCGGGTCTACACTTGTAGATGAACAAGTTGTGTTATTACTCCCTACTCTGGGGAGAACACCCACCATGAAAAATCATGGAGCATCTCAATAAGAAGACGTAAGAAAATTTGTGTTATAGGATTTGAAGAGAGTCTTGAACCTGGAGATTTGTTCTGGACTGGTTGTTGTCAGAAAGTAGGGTCAATTGTATAGTTGAGTATTTCAATTAATCTTATCTGTAGGCGTCCCTGGGAGGCATAAACGGTTAAGCTCTTGACTACTAACCAAGAATTTACTTGATGGCAAATTTTTTTTTTTTTTTTTAATTATCTGTAGGGGTGGCAGACTAGAACAAGGATAAAACTTAATTGTTAAAGAAGTAACATCACTCGTCACTCATTTAGCAAGAGAGAGGAATGTTATGGGTTGCACAGTGATCTTGATTGAGTGGTTGTTGTGTGGGAATGTGTGTATCCAATAAGAGAACAACATGGTTTAGCTGTGAGAGTCAGATTCATTCTGATGTCAGCTGCTGCTTTCATTCTTTCTCAGTCAAAAATTTCAACTGAATCCAAGTTGAGATGACTCTCGTTACAGCGATTCTATTTACATAAGCAGAGTTATAAATTCAGTGGTAAGGAGATGATTATTTGCAATCTCATCTATGTTTAGGTGAGTAAATAATAACAATAAAAATACTCATAGTTCCTTGTCTAGCTATATCTCTTACAGAGTTAGCATCTTGCTGTGTCAAAATAAATAATGGTTAGTCCCCTTCCTGTAGTAAGGTGTCCCCAGGGCTTTATATGTATTTAATGTTTTGAGATTAAAACACCTTTGAGATTAGTTAGTACCCATTATTTTAATTTTACAGCCAAGTTAAGTGACTCCTACCACAAATTAATAGGAAGATAAATCTTGACTTTTTATGTGGCCTTGCCACTAAAACAGCTTTGTTAACAAGTAACACATATTATCAGCCCCCCAAGTCTGTGTGTTTTTATCAGCTTATACTTTTTCCAGGAACTAGGCAAGCCTTGACATGAATTCAATCACCTTTACTACTTACCTGGAAGGCATCATTACTCACCTTTGAAAAGCAGTACTACACCCAAAGAATGCTCAAGCTTATTTTGTAACCAAAAAAAAAAAAAAAAAAAAAGACAAAAAGAAAAAAACATTAGTCTCCTCATTTTTCTAGATAGTGACTTACTAATGTATTTTTAAAAAGAATAAATGTTCCTTTATGCAATGCTATCAACAATTACCTATGATTAACAGAAGTTTAAAATATATCATACTGTGCATGTATAAGTAATTTGTAAAATCATAAAATAAAATATAAAAAACCTGTTGCCGTCAAGTTGATTGTGACTCAAAGAGATCCTATAGGACAGAGTAGAACTGCCCCAAAGAGTTTCTAAAGAGCAGCTGGTGGATTTGAACTACCGACTTTTGATTAGCAGCTGACCTCTTAACCACTGCGCCACCAACAAAACATTCAATGACATTGAACATGGTTTCTTCTTTCTTTGAATATTTAGAAAGTGTTTTGTGATAATCTAGGCCTCATCGTATCATCATGAATAACAATTTGAATTGAATTTTCATTGTAGAAGTAAGAATAACAGACTATTGGACTGATAGAAGAACCTACTTTAATTTTTGGCAGGACTCACCTTTTTAGTAGAATCTTGAAAGAGAAGAACAAAGCAGAAGGACTCACACTTTCTGATTTCAAAACATACTGTACAGCTACAGCAATCAAAACAGTCTGGTGCTGGTATAATAATAGACACAAAGACAAATGGAATAGAATTGAGAATTCAGAAATAAACCCATATATCTACAGTCATTTGATTTTTGACAAGGGTGCTAAGTCCATGTAATGGGGAAAGAATAGCTTCTTTAATAAATACTGCTGGGACAACTGGATCTTCATAAGATAAAGAAGGAATCTGGACTCATACCTCACCCCATACATAAAAACTAACTCAAAATGGATCAAGAACCTAAATGGAAGAACTAAAACCATGAAACTCTAGAAGAAAATAGAGGGATATTGCTTTAGGACCTAGTTTTTAGCAATGAATTCTTAGAAGTGACACCAAAAAGCACTAGTAACAAAAGACAAAGTAGATAAATTGGACTTTATTAAAAAAAACAAAAACAAAAACACTTGTTCAACAAAGGACTTTAACAACAAAGTGAAGAGATGATCTACAGCCTGGGATAAAATTTTTGGAAACCATAAATCAGGTAAGGGTTTAATATGAAGAATATATAAAGAACTCCTACAACATAATAACAAAAAAGACAACCCAATCAAAAAATGAGCAAAAGATTTTAATAGACATTTCACCTAAGAAGAAATATAAATGTCCAAAAGCACATAAAAAGATGGTCAACATCACTAGCCATTAAGGAGATGCAAATAAAAACCATAATGAGATACTACTTTACTCACATTAGGATTGCTAAGATTAAAAAAAAAAAAAAAAAAGGAAAACAAATCTTGGTGAGGATGTGCGGAAACTGGGAAATTGGAACCCTTATCCATTGTTGGCAGGAATGCAAAATGGTGCAGCCACCATGAAAAACTGTTTGGCAGTTCTCAAAAAGTTAAACATAGAACTATTGTATGACCTAGCAATTCCACTCCTAGATATATAGTCAAGAGACTTGAAAACAGTGTGACAAACAGACATGTACACCAAGGTTCAATCTTACCACTTTTCTGGTGTTCTCTATTAGAGGAAGATATTTGAGTTTTCTTTCTCTGACAGGTTTCTGCCTTACACAGGCTCTGGCTTTCGCAGGTTTTCCTGTATTAGAATGTGGTTTCACTTATACATAAAGAAGTGTATAGGCCCAGATCTGACTTCCTGTGTTTGTACAAGCAAATGTAACTCTTGGGGTTTGGAACGGGAATAAATAGAGCAAACTTTATATCTCATGGGATGTTCAGTTGCAAAAATAATTTTCTGTATAATCTCTACTTTGGTATTGCATTACCTCTGTGGAATTAATTATTGGATTTTTCTTTGTATGGTATGGGACTAAAGATGAATTGTTTAAACAAGAAAAGCTGAAATCCATGTTATTCCTTCAAGTTGAAGATTCCAAAGATCCTTGACAGAAGTAAAACTTCCCTAGTGATTGTAGCTGAGAAATTTTTATTCTCACTCCTACCTAGTATGACAAATTACTTCTTATCCTTTATTCCTTTACCAGTCTAATACAAAGCCGTTTCTCTTGAATGGAATACTTTGATTTTCAATGAAAGAAATATTTTTTAATATTTTTTCTTGCTGTTCCAAATAGTAACTGATCCCACCATCAGAGTTAATGTCTTTCACTGGTAAATAATCCAAGCTTTTTTTTCTTCCTTCTACAGAGTCATCTGTCTGCTTGGTTGAACTTGAAAGGAGAATTTCAAATAGCCAGTCTCAAAAGAAAGTAATGTGTTTTGAACTAAATAAGCCCAATTGGGGCAAGGCGTTCAGTTTCAATGCAGTTCAACCCATCTCCTGTCAGAAAGTTATATTTTATCATTAAACTCTAAAGTAACCCAAATTAAACCAAACTCTCTCTCATTTATTACTTGTCTTTCCTTCAGAGTGAATTCATTTAAATAAAAAGCTCTACTTTTTCTCACTTAACACTATGGACCTCTTTAATATTCCTAAGACAAGTATATAGTTAATTCTCAGTATTAGTCATCTTAGCAGAATTATACCTCAGTTTCCTCATCTGCAAAAGAAGTGGTTGGCATTTAATGATCTTTACATTTTCTTGCTGCTTTAAATCTATAATTATTCTATTATATATACTGTGTGGTAGCTAAAGACCTCTGTTAGGAAAACCCAAGTTTCCCTCGAAAATTAAAATACAACGCTTAAGGGATTTTTAATTGTAAGTGCTTCGAAGTGAAATCTGTGGAAAAACTAAAAAAAAAAAAAAAAAAAAATAGAACGTGTATGTGGGAGGGGAAGAGGTGCAAGAGAGAGGTATGTTGGGTCCGCTTTATTCGCTAGTATACCTTGTCCCTTCTACCTTCTTTGAGCCTCCGTTGTTCGCTGCCTTTGAGTAGGCCCCCAACTGAGAGCAAACCCATGCGCAACGGAACGAAAATGCTGCCCAGTGCGGCTGCGGATCGGACAGTGTTTCCTTTTGCTCAGTATGGTTTTCACGGGCTGATTTTCAAAAGTAGATTAATAGGCCTTTCTTCCAAACCCAGTTTAGTTTGGAAGCTTCACTGAAACCTGTTCAGCATCATAGCAACACGCAAGCCTCCACTGACAGATGGGTGGTGGCTGCGCATAAAGTGCATTGGCCGGGAATCAGACCTGGTCTCTCGCCTGGAAGGTGAGAATTCTGCCAGTAAACTACCAGTGCACCTCTTTGAGCCTCTACCTGCTGCTAAATACCCTCCCCAACAAAAAGAGCACACACATCTGCATGGATGATATTGCTGTGGTAAGCTGTGGATTTTGAGTCTGTATCAGTGGACTCTAACTTCTCTTTTCTAGCTTTGTCTACCACAACTTCATATACTTGGTGCTTGGGCAGAACCAAGCAATAGCCTGTTCTAACTATGTAACCCACACACTCAATTTAGTTTGCACTGTTTTCTTTACCTCAAATCTACGCTCCCTCTGCCCCACACTTTCAGATTTCTAGCCATCATTTAAGGCCTGGCTAAAACTCATTTCCTTCATGAAGTCCTGCTTGATATGATTTCTCTTTCAATACCGCTTCACGAAGCTTTATATTTGTGCCTTGTTTTTATTTTCCTTCTTAAAATGAAAGTTTTTACTTCACAGGGAGTATAATAGTGAATCTTACACTTTTTGTTTTCTCTCCTTCCAACTCTTAGTTCCTACTAGAAAGCAATCAACAGGTAGATTTAAGACTTGTACAGAGAATATATGTCCCCAAATCCCATTCATCTCCTCTCTAATGACTAATTTCTCCATTTTATAGGCGTGAGGGAAATCAAGGCAGAACAGATAGCATCGGATAAGCAGTGACTGAGTGGCTTATATTTTCACGTATTCTAGAATGAACCCTATTTTTCTGGATAGAATCTATGTTGTTCAGTTAACACTGTCTTACAGATCAGTTCATATAGACAATAAGTTCTGATTCTTTTTAAAATTTATATTATGACTTGCAATCATTTATTTCAAGATTCCGCTATTTATAAATGCGATGTGACTTTGAACTTTTCGATATTACACAGCATGTAAAGTGAATATTTTTGTAGGATAAATTTCCACAAGTGGATTTAGTGAATCAAAAGAGATGCATGTTTTTAATTGAGAGATTCTGTCAAATTGTCCAGCCAAACGCTTATCAACAGCAGATATAAATCCCTGTTTTCCCACACTGTTGCCAGCAAGAGTTATTACCAGTCTCTAAAATTTTGCAGTCTGATGGACAAGAGGTGATCTCATTGTGGCTTTAATGTGCAAATGTCTAATTACCTTGGGCAACTTTTGTTTATTTTTCTGAATTGTTTCCTTTGGAATCTCTTATTGTAATGCTTGTCTTTTTCTTGCTGATTTTACGGGTTAAGCATCTATTATAGATGGCAGTCTTTTGTTAAATGTGTCTCATATTTCTCCCCATTTTTCTCTTTTTACTTTTTTTTAATAATATATTTTGTAACATGGCAGTTTTATATTATTATGTCTTCAAATTTGTCAATATTTTGTTTATGACTTTTGCCATTAATTTTATGTAAAGAAAAGATGATGCTAATATTATCATATGTTTTCTTACCATTCTTTAGATCATAAAGTATATTTTGCTTTTTTTTTTTTTTTTTGCCTTGAACTCATTTTTGCTTATGGTGTGATTTAGTATCTCAATTGTCAATGTATATTTTTCAATATATCCTTTTCCCACTGTCCCAATTCCATTTATTGAAGATGCATTTTCCCCACTGATTTTAAATGACAGCTTTTTCTTGGGTTTGTTTCTCTATTCTCAATTCTGTTACACTGATATATTTGCTTATTCTTGTACTTATATCACACTTTGACTTTTCAAAATAACTTTGAGTGTATTTTAACAAATGTTAGGAAAAATACATCCTCGTTGCTGTTGTTGTTATGTGTCGTGTAGTCAGTTTTGACTCATAGAGACCCTATAGGACAGAGTAGAACTGCCCCACAGGGTTTCCAAGGATCTGCTGGTGGATTCAAACAGCTGACCTTTTGGTTAGCAGCCGAATTCTTAGCTATTGCACCACCAGGAAAAATACATCCTCATAGTTCTTACAGACTATGATTGATTTGTTCACATGCATTTTCTCAAGTGAAATTTTAGATCAACTTGCCAAGTTCTGTTTTAAAGGATCCATTGAGTTTTTCATTGAATTAATAGATTAACTCAGAGAAGACTGAAATATTAATCAGTTGAGTCTTTTCATTGACAGACATGCCTGTCCTTGTATTTGGTAGTTTTACATCTTTCAATGAAGGTTTATAATATTCTTCATCAATGTCTTATTTGTTTTCTAATTTCTGGTTTTATTTATTCCTAGGTACAGTTTTGATGATGAGGATGGTGCAAGACTGGGCAGCATTTTGTTTCATCAATAGTTGGAGGCCAACTTGATGGCAGGTAACAACAGATACAATTTAATATATTTACTATAGTAAATTGAGAATTTGTTTTCATTGTTTTTCAGTTAAAATATTGCTGTAATATAGGGTAGTTATTGATTCTCATCTGTTAATCTTGGGTGTAGTCACCTTCTTGAAATATCTTATTTGCTATAATAGTCTTAGTTGATTCTCTTGGGTTTTATGTGAACAATTAAGTTACGTACTAGTAGTGCCAATTCTTCAAATTTTATTTATTTTCTTACTGAATTTGCTAGACTTATAGGAAAATGCAAGATATTGGTTGCAATAATGTACATCCTGTATCGATTTTTTCCAATGTTTAGTGGAAAGTTTTGATTTTGATATAAGTGAAATGTGAGAAACAAAAATCTTACGTGGAATATGGTGAAAAGATTCCCCAGGGTTTTAGGGTAATTCTTGAAAAACACTGAACAACATTTTTGGGATACATAGGTATGATGAAACTAATATAAACCTGTGATTGCCAGGTTCTTAGAGGCAGGAGTACATTCTTTTTTGTTTTTTCTGAAATAATTTTCCGTGGTTCTGAGAACATAATTTTGCCTGGCAAGTGTTTATCAACTTTTTCATTATAATATACTGACCCAATTTTTCCTATCCAAATCCATATAACCATAGATCCATAAAGAAACTTAGAGATCAGTTAATAAAGTTCTCTAATATTTCATAGAAAATTGAGACACTTATCAAAAGCCACAGAGCTAAAGAATTAAGAATTAGGTTCCCAAGAGGTTTGACTAGTAGAGATTATTCTTTTTTATTGCATTTTTTCTTTAAAAGATCATACCACAGAATCAAAATCAATATATGCAGTTGACTAAGTAAGCACATTCCTGCTGAAAAATGGTTAACGTTACTATTATTACTTTTTATTTGTAAAGAAGTAATCATTTTTCCTTGCTGGACTACTTCATTAATTGCTTTCTTTTCATTATTATGTATCTGGTACAGCTCCTATTGAAAAACCTCATAAATGCAGATTATTATTTCTGTATTGAAATAAACAAATGGATTCTACATGAGTGCATTAAACAATTTATTTTAAAATATTATTAAAATATTGGGGTGATTATAAAGGTGATTTATATGTGTGCTTCCTTAGATCACATCTCAAATCGACTATGTTTAC
Source organism: Dugong dugon (assembly GCA_030035585.1). Taxonomy (NCBI): domain Eukaryota; kingdom Metazoa; phylum Chordata; class Mammalia; order Sirenia; family Dugongidae; genus Dugong; species Dugong dugon. Next base: position 105,671,960 of record CM057466.1, on the reverse strand, counting down.
CCAAGTCTGTCTTGAGCTCTACTTTTAGGGAAACCCAAAGCAAGAGATAGAAACATAGATTAAAAAATAGATAGATGAATGGAGACATAAAGGTAGATATAGCTTTTGAAATATGTATTTAGGTGTATACATATGGATATGGTTCATAAAGTATATTCATGTACATATATATTGTGAGAATATCTTCATCAGAGAAGATACTGTAAAACATAGTCTGGCTGTGACATCTTTCACTACATTGTTCTCTAGGGTTGATCAGGTTTAGCTGCCACGTTCCACCTGATTCTTTATTGCCTCATAAGTGATTGTCCTGAGGTGGTTTAAAATACAGTTTCTTTTTCTTCCTTTCCCTACAAATTGCGCTCATTTATTTATAATCCCACCACGTGAGCGTGTATTTATGTTTCAAAACCATACATATAATAATCAAGTCTGGTTGATTTCTTACGAGTAATTGGGGAATTCTTTTACCAGTTATGAAGGAAATATTATACAATTCTTTTATGCCTCCAAAAATTTCTCCCATGCTTTTTTCATCTTACATACATGTATAAAGAATTTTTGTACAAGTTACAAGGAATTCTCACACTTTTGGAAAGACGGCCTTTTTAAGTGTGAAGAGATGTGCTGTTCCTTCCAGTACTTGTTCCCTATGTCTTCATGGTTGGAATTCCTCAAGTATGAGTCATTTACTGCAGAATCAGAAAGTCAGTGACTGCAAAGTCTGAACTGTCAAGAGCGCAGGTTTTAGAGCTAAGTGCAAGACAGAAGATTGGGTGCACATCTGCAGAGCAATCCTTACAGAGACCAGATAACACAACACTCTTATCTTAGAGTCCCTGGGTGATGCAAAGTGTTAATGCACTCACTGCTAACCGAAAGGTGGGAGGTTCGAGTCCACCCAGAGGCACCTCGGGAGAAAGCCCTGACAATCTGTTCCCAAAAATCAGCCATTGAAAGCTCTATAGAGCACAGTTCTACTCTGACACATGGGGTCACCGTGAGTTGGAATCTACTTGATGGCAACTGGTTAATCCATTCACTTATCTTAGTGGAAGCTGAGGTTCAGAAACCATGAGCCTCTGGCAGAGAAGTGTCATCTTGCCTTATGCCAGGAGTGCATGGAGTTGAGTCAGAAACAAGTTGTCTGTCTTCTTTGCTTCCTGATGAGGATCACTGTCCCAGAGCGATCACATGTCCTCGTTATCATTCATTTGGTGTGAATTGATGCTTGTCTGTGTCCTGAAATTCTTCTCAGACCTCTGTGCAATCCAATCTGCACAGACAGTCTCTCAGCACAAGTCCAGGATGCGAATTAGCCCAAGGACAGGGGATGGCTGCTCTGGACGGTGTGAAGCATGGGAGGACAAGAGGAGAAAGCCCTGCTCCTGGCTATGGAGGTTTCAGAGGAGTTAGTTCAAAAGCTTCAGGCTGGGGCTGATCTGTAAATAATGCTCCTTTTGGGAAAAAAGTTACAAATTATAAGATGCTTTTTTTTTTTTAACTATTGATAATGGAATTTTTCTAAAATGCATATATATTAAATTTTCACCTAGAGAAATTATACCTAAAAATAGAAACCTACTGTATATCACCAACAAACATCTATTACCTGTAACCGTGCAGGCTTTACTGTTTAATGATTTTATTCTCATAGTCAAATACATTTAGACTTTTACAGATTTATATAAACACGCACAATCTCTAACAACTTCCCAAGGACTCAATCTATTTTATATTGTTATAATAAATAGGATTCAGTGTTTTATGTGTTAGTTTCACAAAGTAAAAATGTAGAATATAGATACAATCATTGCTTTCTGGAATTTATAAAAAATCTGACAACTTTTTTCAGATTTACTCCTAATTTGCTATATAATTAGCAAATAATTCTTTGTAACACACTCTTTTCTCTAAGAAGGGCATCATAACACCAGCTGCTCATTTATTTCAACTTTATGTTTGGAGGATAATGGAAAATCTTTAAACCAATTAATATTATTCTGAAGAAAGAAGAATTACATAGAAATTCAAGTTCTGTTTATTATGAAGCCCCTGTTTTGCCTTCATGTGAAACTTCTGACTCTAAAAAACTATGGTAATATTCTAAATAAGTGGAAGATGCTTGTTTCTTTAGGTCTCTAAGTGCATCCCAAGCAAATGTAGTATATATGGGAAATGTAAAACCATCTGCCAGCCAAGCGTGCCAGGGTACTAGATGCTACCACTGGAAGTTACCTTCAGCATGTGGCATCTGGACATGTTTGACTTGATGGGATGTAACATTGGATCATCTTGTGTTTAGGCGTTTTCTTGGCCAAGTGTCCTGGAATGAGCTCAATCCAGAGAGGTGAAGCAATATGTGAGTTCTGCTGTTAAGAAAACCCAAAATTGGTGTTGAGAAGTGGAAGGCATCAAATGTCATCTTTGATTGTTCATATGGGACTAAGATAAATACTTGAATTATAAAGTTGTTAAATATTTCTTGCATGTATTTATATCTTTTATAGATGAATAAGTGACTCCTTATTACTATGTGAATGCATCTATAAAATAATAGCTAATACAAAAATTCAAAGCACTAGTGGGGTTAAATATAAAAATTGGAAAACTACATAGAATCGCATATTTTGGTGACACTTTCTATAAGGTAAGGTGCTCTTGATGTGCGTGAGTCATGTTGAAATATTTTCTTTACATTCACTTGTCAGCATGTGGAGTCCTGGTGGCACAGTGGTTAAGTGCTTGGCTGCTAACCAAAAGGTCAGCTGTTTGAACCCACCAGCCACTCTGTGGGAGAAAGATGTGGCAGTCTGATTCCGTAAAGATTGCAGCCTTGGAAACCCTATGGGGCAGTTCCATTCTGTCCTGTAGAGTTGTTATGAGTCGGAATCAACTTGACGGAAATGGGTTTAGTTCTGGTGGTTTGTCAGTATGTGGTTAATAGACTCAGATACTGTATTTTCTCATGGCAATATATGTTTCATAAAGTCATAATTTTTGAAAGTTTTTAGTTTCTCATATTCTTTAATTAATCATATATACATATATATTTTATATATATGTATGATTTGAATATAAAATTTCTAGTTTTATGTAGTTCAAGTGTGTGTGCTAATTCTGTGGGTATTCAATCAACAGCTGTTTCCTCCTGTACAATCCCTAGCACAACAATAGGTGCTCTCACGTAGAGCAGTGGTTCTGTTTCTATTGCACATTACAGTCACCTGGGGAAGCTTCACCAGCACCAATGTCTTAGCCTCGGAACCGAGCAATTAGTTCAGAATACCATAAGGTGTGGGTCAGGTGCTGGCCTACTGTAAATTCTGCTGTATTTTTTAGGTGCAGTTTCTGCTGACCACCATGTATAGAGGTGAGGTTTACTCACTGAAGCATTTTTTTTTTTTAATAATAAAGAGAAATTAGAAAATAGCTTTACTGTCAAAAAAGAAGTTGGTTAAGTAAAATATGGTATAAATGTATGAAGGAGTACTGCATAGCTATTCATATTCTTGAAGCATGCTAAGACTATACAGTATGCTTCCTGTATTAGTTTCCCACGACCGCCATTAACACATACCCAACAATGATGGCTTAAAACGACAGGAATGTATCCTCCCACATTCTGGAGACCATAAGTCAGAAATCAAAGTGTCAAGGCCACACTCGCTCCAGAGACTCCAGGAAACAATCTACTCCTTGCTTCTTCCAGCTTCTGGTGGCCACTGGCTGTATAGCTCGTGGCTGCATCATTCCAATATCTGCCTTCATTGTCACATCAACTTTTCCTCTGTGTGTCTCTCTCCTGTAAGGACATTTGTGATCACATTTTCAGCCTATCCAGATAATCCAAGATAATCTCCTTGTTTCAAAATTCTTAATTTAATCACAATTACGTAAACTTTAGGGTATCATTCACAGGTTCCAGGAATTAGGACCTGATATCTTTCAGGGACAGGAGACCGTGAGTGGCGCAGACAGTTAATACACTCGCCTGCTAACTGAAAGGTTGGAGGTTTGAGTCCACTTGGAGGGGCCTTGGAAGAAAGCCCTGGTGATCTACTTCTGAAAAAATCAGCCATTGATAACCCTGTGGAGCACAGTTCTACTCTGATACACATGGTGTTGCCATAATCTGGAATCAACTCTATGCCAACTGGTTGGTTATCTTTCGAGGGCACCGTTCACCCCTCTATAGTCCCTGTACACTTTTTAACAGGTGTCAATATGATCCTTAAAATTGTTAAAATACATGTAATTGAAAAGAAGAGGAATCTAAGCTACTTGTATCTCAGGGGAGTAGAAAAGGGGCATACTTAGAGACTATCAGAGGATCTGGTAGGTTGGTGATAGGGACAAGAGCCTGCATATTTGGCAGAAGAAGCTTACTATCCTGTGCCTCCCATGAGGGGAAGTTTGTGGCTAGAAAAAGTGGCAGCGGATCAAGTGAAAAGGGAGTGTTTAAGGGATGTGTTTGTTTTTATGTGTCTGAATCTTCAACTATAAATACTTCCCTTTGTTATCAGTATATCATTGTAACCTGGCAGAGGGCCTGGCACATGTTTGATGAATTGAATTAAGTTGAACTGATCAACTCAAGCAAGTCAGATGAGAAGGTGAAGCTGCCAGCTTGAAGAGAAACAAGATATGGAGTATGTGACATGATTTGCTTGACTTGTTGAGAAGAATGCATTGGGGGAATCAATGGTGATGAAATGGTAACCTGGAGTTTAGTGAAAGGTCTTGAGGGCTGTGCAGCTGTTTGAATTTAATAAGATTTGTAGTTGTTCCAGCATAGGAAATTTGCCTATACGTTGCGCTTCCGTTTTTCTGTGTAACTGATGGATTCTACAACGGATATGTAAGAAAGCAATGCCAGTGGAGAGTTATGGGTTTATTTCCTATATCATAAGTTAGCTGAGAGAGATGAGCAAGCCATCAGAATGTTAACACTTTCAACCACAACCATCTTAGCATTCTAATTACTGTGTTCTTCTGGGCCTTCTATTAGCTTTTTCTCTTCAATTATTTAGTAAGTGTATAAATACTTGTCAGAATATGGACATGTGTTTCTAAAGTATTTGTAAGCCAAATTCTCCAGTCTCTCATTACCCTCAGAAACTTGTTCACAGAATTTGAACATCAAATGTGGAGCTGGAAAATTTTTTGCTCTCCTTAAGGCACTGTGTGTGTTTCATGAAAGTGTCATAGTTCTGAAGTACAATATTTCATGTCCTTTAATAGAAAATTATTCAGCATGCTGTATAAGAAGTTGAGGACGCTGTTTCTCAACAGAAATCTACAAGGTATCTTACTTATAAATATGATGGATGTCTTGAGGTTTTGTGAGAAAGTTACGCCATAGCTTTAAGATACTGTATTTTAAGTTTAAAAATAGACATTGGGGGTGTTTTTTTATTAAATATGATACTTAGGTTAAGTAGAGATATCCATATTCAACACTTTCAATGCTGCAAAGGAAATGTTGGTTCTAATTCAAAACGGGTGAGGTAGAGAATTTAAGTATTAGCAAAAATTGACTAAAATTTGAGTGAAAAACGTAGCACTATTAGTTGTATGAACATTTCTAGATAAGAACAACCATGGTGTTAACAGAAGAACAAAGATTTGAAAACAGGGCGTTTAGTTCTAACTTCAGCTCTGCCAGGTGATGGTGGAGAATCTCTTGCCTGAGTTTCTTCACTTGTAAAAGTAGAATAATATCCAAGCTCATAAGAATGGAGAGAGGCTCCAATAATACAACACAGGTACCTTAAAGTATCCTAGGGACAAGATACTATTATTATTAATCATAATAATATCCTTTCTACAACACATTTCTTAGCTGTAATATGGCAAGGTTCTATATTAACTATGAGGCTCTCCTCAATCTCATTTTCTAAAATTGCAATAGGATTTTTTTTTTAATTTATAAATCATTCACTAAAGAACAACAATGTGAATGTCACTGAATCTTCTGAGTTGGATATGTTGGTGGAAGGTGCAATACACATAAGATTACTAATGAGTTTCCATTCTAGGTTGATCTTCAAGTTTATTGGTTTAGTCCTTGATGTAAGTAGGTGGTTTTACAAAGTGAACAGATCATTAATCAGCAAATCTTTGTGAAGGACTCCTGAAGGCTTAATGTTTTATGGCATCTAGTCATGGTAATGTAGTTACTGTAATGAGTGTTGGTATTTAAACTCAGAGGATGAAAGTATTTCACCTTCGTGAAGGTCAGTTTTATTCAATAATTTGGAGGAAAAGTCAAATGTTGCCATATATTTTTAATTTTAAAAGGGTGGAATATTCTGAAATAAAATACAAGATGGACATAAAATTAGATTTTGATAAAGCATGAGGTGTAAGATCAATCCCATGACTCCTAAAATTACAATCACTGCTGGCTGCTAGTTTCCTCCTCCAAGAACAACTTTGGAGTAGTAATAAACAACAACAAGGAATGAGGACGTTACCACCATAAGACAGCCACAGCAAAGCAGGAGAAAGGTGAGGTGAGCCAGAAATAGTCCCATCGGTAGTTGGAAGTGTGTGGTGCTGGGCGCAGGAGTGGCTGCAGACTGGGGCAGAGGATGAGTAAGAGACCATCTGTTTTTATTTTATTTTATTTTTTCTTTATTGTTGTAGTTTAAGTGAAAGTCTACATTTCAAGTTAGTCTCTTATACAAAAATTTATATATACTTTGTCATGTGACCCTAATTGCTCTCCCTGTACTGTAACAGCACACTTCTCCTTTCCACCCCTGACTTCCCATGTCCATTCAAACAGCTCCTAATCCTCTCTGCCCTCTCATCCCACCTCTGGACAGAAGCTGCCTATTTAGTCTCACGCATCTTCTTGAGCCAAGAAGCATACCTTCACGAGTATCATTTTATGTCCCACAGTCCAGTCCAATCTCCGTCCAAAGAGCCGGCTTCAGAAATTGTTTTAGTTCTGAGTAAGAGACCATCAGTTTTAAGTTCTGCTCTTGCCTCATCACCATCTACGCCTTGGGATGATCATTGATGGATTCTCACTCTAAACATTGGCACTGATAGCCATACCTTTGTGAAGTGTCCACAAGAGTAAATCAGGACACAGCAAATGTTTCTCAGGATGTGAAATACGGGACAGCAGGTGCACATTGGCTGAGCCTCAAACGTACTTCTCTTCAACAGCCCTCCAAACCCCAAGGCTTTACATTACGATTTAGGAAGTATCTCCTTTTCATGTTGAAGACTTCCTTTGTGGGATAATACAAATAACAACAACAACTCTAAAACTAATAATTTTTAATAATAATAACTTTTCTCAGAATACCTTTCTAGAGAAGATATCACATCCAGGAAAATATGAGTTCATAGGCCAAAATAAAGAGCACGATCATTGCAAAAGGAAAACAACCAACAACACTATCAGAAGTAATGTTAGAACACAAGTTTAAAATAAACATGATAAACATACTGAAAGAGATAAGAGAAGAAATGGTAATTTGGAAAAAGAACAAGAAGACATAAAATGTAACAAAGGGTAGATATTAGATAGACAAAATATATAACAGTTGAAATAAAGGATGTAATAGATGGAATAAGTAGTAGAATTAATTCAGCTGAAGAAAAAACTTAGTGAGATAAAAAAGTAAATAGAGGAAATTCTTCCCAAGGGAAGTTGGAAAAAAAGTTTTAAATATAAAAGATTAGTTGAGAGATATGAAATATAGGAGTACCATCAAGCAAATGATAAGAGTTTCCACAAGGTGAGAATAATAAAATGGAGAGGAAGAAAAATTTGAATAAATATTGGGGATAAATTCCCTAATATTGAAAAGAGGTGAATGATCTCAGATTGAAATATCTTATGGTGAGCCATATAAAAAACAATGGGGGTGGGGGCCTGCAAACAACTGACAGTTATGTTTAAAAATATCAAGGACAATAAGAAAATTCTAGAATAACAGGGATTGATTTGAAAAACTTGCTGAGCAAAAAAAGCCAGACACAAAAAAACAAATACTCCTTGATTGTCCTTATTGGAAATTTATGAGAGTTAAACTAATATGTAGTGATGGAAATCAGAATAGTTGCCTCCAATGGGATTAAAGGAGCCCGGTTGCTCAGTGGTTAAGAGTTGGGCTGCTCAAAGGAGAATGAATAACACCAAAGACACAAAGAAAGTATTGGCCCAAGAGACAGAAAGGGCCACATAAACCAGAGACTTCATCAGCCCGAGACCAGAAGTACTAGATGGTGCCCGGCTACCATCAATGACTATCCTGACAGGAAACACAATAGAGAGCCCTTGATGGAGCAGGAGAAAAGTAGGGTACAGAACTCAAATTCTGGTAAAAAAACCAGACTTAATGGTTTGATTGAGACTGGAGGGACCCCAGAAGACATGGCCCCCAGACTCTCTGTTAGCCCAAAACTAACACCATTCCTGAGACCAACTCTTCAGACAAAGATTAGACTGGACTGTGGGACATAAAATGATACTTGTGAAGAGTGTGCTTCTTAGCTCAAGTAGATATGTGAGACTAAATGGGCAGCTCCTGTCCAGAGGCAAGATGAGAGAAGGCAGAGAGGGTCAGGAGCTGGTTGAATGGACACAAGAAATCCGGGGTGGAAAGGAGGAGTGTGCTGTCACAATGTAGAGAGAGCAACTAGGGTCACATAACAATGTATGTATAAATTTTTGTATGAAAGACTAACTTGAATTGTAAACTTTCACTTAAAGCACAACAATTAAAAAAAAGCAAAGGTCGGCAGTTTGAATCCACCAGGTGCTCCTTGGAAACCCCATGGGGGCAGTTCTACTCTGTCCTATAGGTTCGCTATGAGTCGGAATCTGCTTGATGGCAATGGGTTTATGGGATTAAATGAAAGGAGCACCAAGGGACTGTTTTGGGTGATGGAAATTATATATTGTTTTAGGCTTTCCAAGACTTAGTTTAAATATCTCTTCCATCTTCCAAAGGATAAGATACGTGCCTTTCTTGACTATTCTTGTGCTAAAACCCCTGTATGGATACTAACCACACTATGTTAAGTATTTGTACACACACCAGCCTCCCCCACTGAATTGTGAATCACCGAAGGGCTGAAACAAGGTCTAGTCATCATTGTATTACTAATATCTAGCATGTCGCCTGGCTCATAGTAGACACTTAAGAAATGTTTTTGAATTGGTGAATCAATATTTAAAAAAAAATACTGTGCACTGTCTTAAATATCTAGTATTGCTATATCAGAAATACCACAAGTGGGTGGTTTTAACTAACAGAAATTTATTCTCTTACGGTTTAGGACTCTAGAAGTCCGAATTTAGGGCACCAGCTCCAGGCGAAGCCTTTCTCTCTCTGTTGGCTTTGGGGGGTGGTCCTTGGGTCCTTGTCATCAATCTTCCCCTGGGCCTAAGAGTATCTCAGCACAGGGACCCAGGTCCAAAGGACGTGCTCTGCTCCTGCCTCTCTTTTCTTGGTGGTAGGAGGTCCCTTTCTCTCTGCTTGCTTCTTTCTTTTTTTTTATCTCTTGTAAGATATAAGGTGATGCTGGCCACACCCCAGGGAAACTCCCTTTACTTTGGATCAGGGCTGTGACCTGAGTAAGGGTGTTGCATCCCACTCTAATCCTGCCTCATTAACATAATAGACAGCTCACTCCCAAATGGGACCATAACCACAGGTATAGAGACTAGGATTTATAACACATCGCAAAATGGAGAATAATCACGCAATACTGGGAATCATGGCCTAGTCAAGTTGACACATATTTTGGGGGGATATAACTCAATCCATGACATGTAGTCTGTGATATAAGATCTTAAAATATTAATCTTGAGCTTTCTGTTTCCCAATTTCCTGACCCTGAGAGGAGGCTAAAATCCAGAGGAAGTTAAATATTAAGCTAAAGCATTAATAAAGTAAAAAACAAAACAAAAAAAACAGCAACAAACATCTCCTGCTAAATCAGAGGCACCCACAAGCCTGAAAAAGAATTAGGATTTTTAGAGCAGAAGTACAAAGAGTAAGAAACAGCTAATACTAAGGGTTTTGTTTTGGCTTGGCTTGTCTTACACAGAAACTAGATTTATGAAGCTCAAAAGGAAAAATCCAGAGGGGAGTAAACCACTGAAATAGTATCATGGCAAGTATTAGAATGGAGAATAAATAAAGATGGCCACGATCTGTACTGAGGGTGAAATAGAACATGATGAAGGTAGATGGAGCATTAAGGAGGTAGACTATTCCTCCCTTTCCAAATGGACCCCACCCTATCCCACACAACAAGCCACATGAGGTTTTATTCTCATGGCTGTCATCAATGGTTTTCCTTCTCTTCTCTGGGATCATCTAGGAGAGTGCCATGTGTTCATGCCCCAGGCTCTCCTTACCTTGGAATTGTACTTTCACTTTGTAAACAGCCTGAGACATGACTGAGTCTCCACTTCTGCCCAAGTGAAGGTGGAGTTCTTGACATGTAGAAGACCAGTATGTACATGTTATGGATTGAATTGTGTTGCCCAAAAATATGTGTATCAATTTGGCTAGGTCATGATTTCCAGTATTGTGTGATTGTCTACCAGTTTGTCATCTGATACGATTTTCCTATGTGTCGTAAATCCTACCTCTATGATGTTAATAATGCAGGATTAGAGGCAGTTATGTTAATGAGTCAGGACTCAATTTATAAGATTAGGTTGTGTCTTGAGTCAATCTCTTTTGAAATATAAGAGAGAAGCGAACAGAGAGTTAGGGACCTCATGCCACCAAGAATGAAGAACCAGGAGGAGAGCTTGTTTTTTGAACCTGGGATCCCTGTGCTGAGAAGCTCCTAAACCAGCGGATGATTGGTGGCAAGGACCTTCTCCCAAAGCTGACAGAGAGAGAAAGGCTTCCCCTAGAGCTGGCGCCCTGAATTCGGAGTTCTAGCCTCCTAGGCTGTGAGAGAAAAAATTTCTCTTTGTTAAAGTCATCCACTTGTGTTACTTCTATAATAGCAGCGCTAGATGACTAAGACAGTACATGAAAGAAAAATGTCTAATATCTGTGTCTAGGTGGAGCTGGAAAATGGGGTGGGGCACCTTCACCACAACTCAGAAATTAGTATTATTCACATATCAGAGATGAGACAACTGAAGCTTAGAGAGTTTAACTCACTGAGTTAAAGCTACACATTTAGTAAATGATTTAAAAAAGATTTAAACTATTGCCTGACAATATGGAGAATTTGTCTTATGTTCTCCCCTGTGAACTGAAAAAAAGAGACCAGTTGTTGAGTCCGACAATGTGGCATTTTACTGTTTCTGCAATGACATAGCCTGAGCACTACCCGTCTACATACCTCTGTCCTGCTCTTTCTTACTGTTTGACTCAAGGATCCAGGGACAAGCTGTTAGGTGAAGTGTTTGTTTTGCTTCAGACCTAGCTTCCTGTGCCATGACAGAAAGTGATGATTTTTTTTATTACTATATATATGTATGTATATACCTTCAAGACTGAGAGAAGAACATGGATTTAGACATTAGACAAACAAGTGAGTACTTTATACTCATTTGGCTTATTATAAGTTGAGGGACATTTAACACTCTTGTTCTTAATGCTCCTCATCCACAAAAGGGATGATCAATGGATTGACTTTACACTTTGTGAAAGTCGAGTGAGGTATTTTATATAAAACCACTGTAAAAGTAGAGTGCTGTATTATATCATTCATTTGCTCAACACATTTACTTATTGATGTATTTGTTAAGTACATGCAAACCTGACTCAGACAACTGTCTTGCTCTCAGGATACTTATGTCTATGATAATGATAAGACACGTGGGGAAATAACCATGAAATAAGACAAAAAGGAAAGAAAAGCAGGCTGGATCTAAAGTGCAATTAGAATAGCTAGGTCCCTGGATGGTGCAAATGATTTGCACTTAGCTACTAACCGTGGACTGCCAAAGGAATGAATAAATCTGTCTTGGCAGAAGTATAGCCAGAATGCTCCTTAGAAGCAAGGATGGCATGATTACATCTCACATAATTTGGACATGTTATCAGGAGGGACCAGTCCCTGGAGAAGGACATCATGCTTGGTAAAGTATAAGGTCAGTGAAAAAGAGGAAGACCCTCAACAAGTTGGATAGACACAGTGGCTGCAACAATGGGCGTAAGCGTAACAAGGATTGTGAGGATGGCACAGGACTGGGTAGTGTTTCATTCTGTTGTACACAGGGTTGCTATGAGTTGGAACTGACCCGTCAACACCTATCAACAATGATAACAGTTAACTAAAGGTTGGTGATTCGAACCCGCCCAGTGGCTCCATGGAAGAAAGGCCTGGTGACCTGCTTCCATTAAGATTACAGCCAAGAAAACCCTATGGAACAGTTCTACTCTGTAACACATGGGGTTGCCATGAAAAGTCTTGAAATTTCAGGAAGGAATGTTCTTCTGAGTGACTTGAATCCAATTCTCATGATATACCTCTGAGCCTGCAAAAATCCCGGTGGAATTTACCTGGCTTCTCCATGCCCACAGGCAGCAGTGTGTTATTGGATTTGGTGATGTCATTAAAGACAATGAGCCAATAAAATCAGCGAAAACCAAAATCACTATTTATGCTTGGCAAAATTTCTCCTGAGGAATCAACATTAGATTTTATAGAACTCTGAAAATTCCGACCATGGGCTTTCTTTCAACAAAAGCCAAAGGCTTCTTTCTCCTAAGTTATATTTTAATTTAGGATCCCATGTATTAGAATAATAGTAAAATTTTGGGAATAAAAAAAATCGCGTCTGTCACTTTCATCAATTTAGTACCTGTGTGTGTGTGAGAGAGACGCTAGGGAGAGAAACATATTTACTGATCTTCCAGCTAAACCTTCCCCAAAGCAAGCTTTAATGGATTTATCATTTAGAGTAAACAGATCTACAAATTTGCTTGTGAATTCTACCTTTAAAAAAAACCTGAACCCAAGAGTTTAAATCTCTGTGTGATCTGGTTTTCCAGCTATAATATAGTTATTTGTCATTAATTGGAACTTCACAGAATTCTTAGAACAATACAATTTATATTTGCAAGATGTTTTGAAACTTTTCAGGGAAAGTGTTTTATGGTTGCAAGGTATAATTTTAAGGTATTTTTCTTTGAAAATATTCCCATTGCTAATTAAAAATTTCTTTTATGATCTTGAGAATGTTTTTTTTTTTCTATTATTTGATGAACACATTTTTTCATAAAGAAATTCTATAGCTTATATTAATGAACAGCTTATATTTTATGCTTTGGGTGAAATTTGTTCTTTTAGGCAATAAAATTATCATTTATATGATCAATTAAAAGAAATGATAAAATATTTTCTAGGTATATAGTGTATTGAGCAAACACTTATCCATCTATTTAACAAGAAAAATCAGTAGTTTGTGACAGCAGAGAGCAGAGAAAAATATTTTTAAGAATAACAAATACATTAATGCAAAAAGTGAGTTAAAGATAAACCTTATCTCCTACTGAACATGATTCTAGGTCCTAGATGGCTCAGATAGTTTGTGCTCAACAATAACTTAATGGTTCAGTGGTTCAAAGCCACCCAGCAGTGCCATGAAAGAAAGGCCTGGTGATCTACTTCTGTAAAGATTAGTGTTGTTAGAAACCATTGAGTCATTTAGAACTGCCCCATAGGGTGTTCTTGGCTGTAATCTTTATGGAAGCAGATCAGGTTTTTTCCTGTGGAGCTGCTGGGTGGGTTCCAGTGGCCACCTTTTCAGTTAGCAGCCCAGTGCTTAACCATTTGTACCACCAGAGATCCTTCCATAAAGATTACAGCCAAGAAAATCCTATAGAGCAGTTCTACTCTGTAACACATGGGTTTGTCATGAGTTGGAATTGACTTGAAGGCAATGGATTTAAATCTTCTACCCTGACTATAAGGAGCCCTGGTGTCACAGTGGTTAAGTGTCTAGCTGCTAACTGACAAATCGGCAGTTCAAACCCACCAGCCGCCCCATGGGAGAAAGATGTGGCAGTCTGCTTCCATAGAGATTACAGCCTTGGAAACCCTACGGAGCAGTTCTACTTTATCACATGGGGCCACAATGAGTTGGAATTGAGTGGAAGGCAATGGGTTATCCTAGCTATACCAGAGATTTTCTTAGTAGATAAAAATTTGAAGAAAATATCAGTGTGCCAATTTTGGTAGCAAAAGTTTAGTTTTCTGCATCCAGGATACTCATGAAGTTGAGTCCTTTCCTAGTTTCAGATCATATCTCTTCTACCTCAGCCACACCCTGGGTGTGACAACTTCACAGACTGGTCATTTGCAGTGACTTGCCTATCTGGCTTGTTTCTTTGGCCCCATAGTAACAGCTTCTGTTGAATATGACTTTGTCCTGTGAAAAGACTCAAGCGGTCCTCTGTCTTCATAAGGTGGCCTTTCTAAATGATTGTCACAGAGTGGACAATCAATACTTTTCTGCACTTAAAAATGATAAATACATACCTCTACTTACCTAGGCCAGATTAGTGGAATTAATGGTGAATAATTATTGATAGTCCATAACTGCTTAGAGTTTTGACTATTTAATCCTGATCATTGAACAAATTCCTAGACTCATTTATTATTTTCTCCAGCAATTAAGTAATTTGGTGACTTGCTAAGTCACCAAGTAAAAAGATATAATATACTTGGAAATAAGAAAATGGGATAAATATAGTTGCTCTTATCAAAAATTGACTTTTATTGTTTCAGTTTTGGATGGTGAACTGCCGGCAACAAATCACTTAAGAGCGTTCAAAATTTCAGAGCCAAATCCATTAGAGATAATTTCTGTCTTATGGTTTCTTACATCACTGGGCTGACTAATTAGAGATAAGTCAGACTTTTAAATTAATAATCCAGAAAGTGAGAAAAGGAGAAAGTTTGTAGTCTACAATTTTACTTATCTAGATGCATTCACATTGTCCCATCTCAACTGTTCACTTTAATTCATTTCATAAGTACCACCACCCCCTCTGCCAAAATAACTGGACAGATAGGCTGCATTAGTTTTCTATGGCTGCTGTAACAAATAACTACATACTTAGTATCTTAAAACAAACAAACAAAAAATTATTTTCTTATGGTTCTGGAGGTCAGAACTCTGAAATGAATCTCACAGAGTTAAAAGCAAGGTGTCAGCAGGGCTGCATTCCTTCTGGAGGCTCTAAGGAAGAATCTGTCTCCTTCCCTTTTCAAGCTTCTAGAGGCTGCCCACATTCCTTGGCTTGTGGCCCCTTGCATTTTCAAAGGCAACAATGACGTTACTCCAATCTTTGTTTTCCATCATCACATCTTCTTCTCGTAGTCACCTGCCTCCTTTCACTTATAAGAATCCCTGTGATTACATTGGGCCCACTGGATAACCAAGAATAATTCCCTCATTCCCAAATCCTTAATTTAATCACATTTGCCTTTGTCATATAAGGTCACTTTTGCAGGTTTCAGCCATTAGGATTTGGACGTCTTTGGTGGGGAGGTGTCATTATTCTGCCTACCACATAGTCTTTGTAAACTTTATCTTTAGTTTAAGTTGTGTATTGTCCATGCTCAGAGCCCTTCCTAAGGAACCTACTAGAGAATAAACTTCATTCCACCAAAACATGATTGGAAACTTTCAGCATTAGGTCTGGGATTATCATTAAATATATTTAAATTAGGACTAATTCTAAAATATGGGGTTAGAATTAAAAGATGTATGTAATGGTGCCTGGCTACCATTACTGAACAAATTAATCAAAGATTCTATAGAAGAATCCTGATCAAAAAGGGGAAAATGCAGAACACAATTTCAAATTCTCAGTGGAATCCAGACTTTATGGAGCAATCGAGGCTGGATGAACCCCTGAAACTATTGCCCTGAGATAATCTTTAAACTTTAAAACCCAAACTATCCCTTGAAGTCTCCCTTGAATGCCTCCCCCCACCCAAAAGTCTATTTTCATTAGTAAAGAACGTCTACTTTGACCATTGTGCTTTTTTTTAAAGAATTATTTATGTGTGATCAAATTGGCAACAGCAACTTGAAAGGTTGGCTGTGAAGCTTAGGGGCAGTGACTTTAAGATAATGGTGGGGAATAATGTGGAAAAGGATAGTGAGAATGATAGTGCAACTTGAAGAATGTAAACAATGTCACTGAATTACACCTGGAGAAATTGTTGAAATGGTATGTCTTTGGTTGTGTATACTTTCACCAAAAACAAACAAACAAAAAAGTATGTAAATGGGAAGAGAAGTGGGAGAATAAAAGCAAAGTAGAATAAGCTTTGCTGGTTGCTGTTGAGTTGACTCTGACTATGGTGACCCCATGTGTGTCAGAGTAGAACTGTGCTCCATAGGATTTTCAATGATTGATTTTTCTTCTGAGGTTCCTCTGGGTGAACCTCCAACCTTTTGGTTAGCAGCCAAGCACATTAACCATCTGCACCACTGAGAGACTCAGAACAAGCTTTAGGGTGACCATAAAGCCAACAAATTGTGTATTACAGAGGATAACACTAAATATAATTGTTATTGTTGTTAGTTGCTGTCAAGTCATCTCTGACTCATGGCAACCCCATGTATAACAGAATGAAATGTTGCCTGGTCCTGCGCCATCTCCATGATATTTGATATGTTTGAGCCCATTGTTGTTACCAAAAAAAACCTTTTGCCATCGAGTCAATTCCGACTCATAGCAACCCTATAGGGCAGAGTAGAACTGCCCCATAGAGTTTCCAAGGAGTGCCTGGTGGATTTGAACTGCCAACCTTTTGGTTAGCAGTCATAGCACTTAACCATTATGCCACCAGGGTTTCCCCATTGTTGATACAAGTGACTAAAATTAAAGGGTGAGGTCGATAGAGGAAAAGGGGAAAAAAGTAGTTTCTGGCTATCTTCAAGATTAGAAATCAAATGATGGCACATAAAGAAAGAGGTATCTAAGAGTATTACATAAATAATCAGTAAACAAAAGAAAAAAATTAGAAGTTTCTAATTATTAAAAGGAATAATAAAAAAGAACAAAGATGAAATAGTGCAGAGTAAATACAGCATACTCTACTACCTTTCAGAGCTGGAGTACACCAAGTTCACAAATTTAGTTCTGATAACTGTTTTGTAGGTTGTTTTTTTCTTTCTTTCTTTTTTTAATTCGTGTACATTCTGGTTCCTATAGGACAACAGTTGCTAAAAATATCCAATGTGGGTCTGGGACAAAGGCCAAAGTTGCTGGTTAACATAGGGTCAGGGTAGGAATTGAAAAAAACTGAGACTTGCCATTCTCTAGGGGTATGGCTAATATAAAACTAATTACCTGAGAATGCCAGCAAGGAGAAAGCAGAAATATCTCAAGCCAGGTCCTGAGTCAAACCACCATCTGGCTCAGTGAAATGATCTGTAAAATCCCAAATATCATTTCTGAATGGGATCTCCATGCTGCCTTATAGCTGTATAAGAACTGTTTCTGACTTGGTTTTCTTACATTCTGGGTGGAGACCAAACAGATGGGTTAAAGGCAGACAGAGAGAGAGAAAGAGAGAGACAGAAAAATAATACAAAATCACCCATTTAAGATGTGATTGCAAAGCACACAAGGAAAACTAACAAGAAACTGAAAGCACCATCCTAATGTAATTTCCCCTGACTTGGTTTTCGTACATTCTGGGTGGAGACCAAACAGATGGGTTAAAGGCAGACAGAGAGAGAGAAAGAGAGAGACAGAAAAATAATACAAAATCACCCATTTAAGATGTGATTGCAAAGCACACAAGGAAAACTAACAAGAAACTGAAAGCACCATCCTAATGTAATTTCCCCTCAAAAGATAAAATAAATTTAATACAGTAATCTGAAAACAGCTTTGAGCATGTTTGGGATCCTTGACGAGATAAAAATGAACCCATGTGATGATATCATAGATGTGGAAAGAACTCAATGGAAATCCTAGAAAAAAAAAGTATATATTTACATACAAATACATCTTCCAAAGAGCAGATGGACTTTGGGCAAGGCTGAAGAGACAGTTAGTGAATGTGAAGAAATTAGAGTGAAATTTATACCAAATGAGGTAAAGATAGACGAAGAGATTAAAAATAATGAAGGAGCTCTAAAGCAGAAGGGTGATAGATTGAGAAACTCTAGTGAAGGAAAACAGAAGTTCCAGAAAAAAGAAAAAAAAAAAAAATTGGAACAGTAGTTGAGAGTTGAAAACCAAATAGAAGCACAAATTCTCCTTCTGGTGTCATGTGAGATGAAGGCCAACAAGCATTCTTGGCTCCAATATGGCACACACCCAGACTCTTACCTCACAATCACCTAGCCCAGATACAATGGGAACAGGCTCCCCTCAGGGTGCCACCCCTACCTCAGTTTGGTCAGGCTAGGGCTCCTTACCCCGCCCATAAGTGGATATTTCTGTGGTTCTTGGAGAAATGGGGAATGATTAGACATTATCCATTCAAACCCTCCAACATCAGAAGCACCTTTGAAGGCAGGGGCATCTCCAGTCTGGGTTCTTAAGCCCCTTCCTCTCTCCTCTGAGTGAAATCCTACTCTGTCTCTGTCACCTACAGAACAAGAAAGAGTACCACTGACTGTGTTTCCTACCTCTTTAGCCCCTCTTTTCATTGACTTGGTCTTCTGTAAAGTGACGGGTTGTGTTTTTAAGCTTTTACTTTCTTGGGGCTGGACCAATGAACTATTCTGGCCAAGACTTATTGAGTACTCTGGACTCTTCCACATCCCCTATCTCAATGTTCTGGTGATTCCATGTGTAGTCTTCCCCATAGCAGAAACACTGGGCATTTCTAACATGCATCTTGGGTCCCAGCACCCGGAATATCACATATATCCTGTAGATAACAAGGTTGTTCACATCTAAAGTAACTATTGGATGACGTTTCCTACCAGAGCTTGTTCTAGAAAACATTCTGATGAGTGATGGGGGTCTGTTTTGCCCCGCTTCCCAGGTAGCTGCTTGAAGGGAGCTGGATCACAGCTGCCATTCTAGTTTCCAAGTCTCAACATAAGCCTCTGGGTCCAGCTCCTCTCTTTGGCTTTATTTCCGAGGCAGTCAGTGTGACCTCCTTCTATTCATCCTTCCAAATTAGCTTCACAAACAGTGAAAAGTCAGCAAGTCCCTCTGGTCTTCTGTGAAGTCCTGGTTACATCTGTAAGGTTTCACTCTAAATCAATCCAGTAGCAACTTCTGTCCCCCTGGGCCTGATTTTTCTGAGTTGTATCACACAGTGCTGTGTTTTACAGCTCACAAAAGAGTTTGTAAAGTCTCAACACACAACTTATAAATCTTGGCAATGTCTCACATAAACAAATGCTTCTTCTAGTGATGCTAGTCATTCATCCAGAGACAAAGGGATTGGCTGGTTTTTGACTATACATAATTCTTAATTTTAAGACCTACAGAAGTTCCCATGAATCCATGTTACTCTTCCACCTCAAGACCTGTTGGCCCTGTTACATTTCAGCTGCATAGTCTAACCATAGCTCAAAATTATCTTCTCTGGGCTCAGAGTTTTGCTCAATAATCTGCTAGCCTGTGGCCTTTACTATAGAGTAGTACAGAGTCGTACTGGGGGCTCTGTCCTGACCCCCTCTTCAGGGTCAATGCACAGAGCCCCCATTTGCTGCTGGCCATGCTGCACTGCACCCTCACTAGGAATTTCCCTTATTCCTAGGTAACTACCTCCTTCCAGGGGTAACCTGTGGCAAGTGACTGCTTTATACTGGGAAAAAAGGCCCAGCCCTTTGCCTGTATTTGGTAGAACTCTAAAGTGCTGCCCCAGTCCCAGAGTTTCCCGTAGGATCACCTCAAGCTTCCCTTGCAACCACATTGCTAGTCAGTTTCTCTCTCTTCCCAATCCCACCTTCCATACTTCCTTACTGGTATCCCACACAAGCACTTCCCAGTAAACTTTCTGCATGAAATTTTCCATCTCAGCGTTTATTTCCAGGGAATTCCATCTAAGACTGTACCAGAAGTGGTCTTAGGGATACTGGAGATGGAGCACTTTGTAGTTAGTTAGTGGGCAAGGAGGAACACATGGCAGGTGGTAGATGAAGTATTGATAGCCTTGCTTGCTTGTAGCAGTGTGATTGTGAAAACATTTACCAGGGGTGAAACCAGGAGAGAGGGATGCACTAGCTGGTGCCATATCCCTGGCACTGGAGCAGAATGAGAAAAATGGTAACATAAGAATGGTGGAGTTGGGTGACTTGCTAAGCAGCATTGATTCTTTGTTGAAGAAAGCTAATGACAGGCTCAGGGTGATTAATCAACAGTTCAAGACAAAATGTGAAAGCCAGAGGACCTTCTTGATAACATTTAATGAAACCCAAATATCCTGAAGCCAGAGGGCCAACAGAGCAGAGAACAAGGTTCAGGATTTAAATGTGATAGTAGTGGAAATTTAGAGAAAGTTGAAATATCAGCCCTTTCTGGGCTTCTGTGCTAACTTCAGGATTCTGAAACTTCATACGGTGAACCTGGGTGATGCAGGTAAGAACCCAGAGCTGTATATATTTTCAGTGTTCACTCTTTTCCCAGGACTATGTTCCATCTCCTTCCCTATCTCGTAATATAGTCCAATGGTACTGGGACCGTTTGGATATCCTGCAGAACATCATATTGGTCCACTATATCAATGGCATCGTACTAAGCTGGACTGGATGAGCAAAGAGAGACAGGTATGTAGGAGGACACATGCATTCCAGAGGGTAGGAAATAGACCTAGTAAAAATTCAGGGTCCTGCCACAGCAGTGAGGTTTGTAAGGATTCAGTGGGTTTGGGGCAAGCAAGGATGTTCCTTCCCAGGTAAGGGCAGATTATTGCATCTCATACCACTCAAACCTAGAACAGGAAGCACGGAGTACAGTAGACCTCTTTGCATTGGGATGTGGACATTCTGCTCCAGCCCCATTAATGGATGCACAGAAGGCAGCAGGGTTTGATTGGGGCCCAGAGTAGGAAAGGCACTATGGGTTCTGTTTTAGGCTGGGTTCTCTAGAGAAGCAAAACCAGTAAAGCATATAAATATATATTGAGAGAGATTTATATCAAGGAAGTGGCTCATACAGTTGCAGAGGCTGGAACATTCCAAGTCTGTGGGTCAGGATAGAGGTTTCTCCTGATTCACATAGCCACAGGTTCTGGTGAACCCAAGATCTGCAGGTCAGACAGCAGGGCTCTTGCTCACAGGCTGCGAAGATCTATGAATCCCAAGATCAGCAGGCAAGAGGGCAGGTAAGCTGCTAGCTCAAGTTCCAAAAACTGGAGGTCAGATGAACAGGAGCCAGGTGTAGGATCCAGTGTGAGCAAAAAGCCCAAGGGCCTTGCCAGAAGGTCCACTTATACTCTGTGCAGACCACACCCCAAGGAAATTCCCTTTCAAGTGATTGGCTACTCACAGCAGATCCCATCATGGAGGTAATCACATTATATCATATCTCGTCATAGAAGTAATCACATTATATGACTGCCAAACTACATCATAATTGCCAAACCAATGAGAATCATGGCCCAGCCAAGTTGACACAACCTTAACAATCACAGTTTCTCTGCTCCAAAGCCTGATCAAGAGAAAGTTCTGCATGTTAGTATAGTCTCCAGAAAGTTCTGGGTCAGCAGGAGAAACAGGCCCGGGCCCCATACTAGCTAAGCACTTCTGACCCTCAGAGCCACATTTCACCTTTTAGGAAAGATTCCAATTTCTTAAGAAGTTGCGTATCAGCTGAAGCTAGGTTCAACCTCAAATTCTAGCTGGTTCTTCTATAAGGAAGTGTCTTGGATGTACTCACATAGTACTTGGTGCTTTATCTGAAGTATCCCAATCTATATCAACTGTAGGTTTAAAAATTTGGGGCTACTGAGGAGAGAGACGGGAGACCACTGAGCCTGGGAAGTGAATGGAACTTCTTTTGAGCTAGTGCCAGTACTTGATCTTTGCCAAAGTCCAGTGCATGTTCTTTTAAATCAGGAAAAGTGGAACAGAGACTAGAGAAGGATACTGCACAAGCCACAACACACCTGAGAAACTACTGCGATGTCAGGACTTACATGAAAACAATGTGAGTCAGCATCAGAGTCTTCGGGAACTTGCTCAGTTTATCCTTGGTGTTGGTGAGGGAAATGCTTTCTGGGTGCAACAGTGGGCTTTGGGGAGGGTGAAGAACTTTAGAAGGTTTAGTTTAAGTGTGTAGGCTCTTGGTTTGTTTATCTCTGGAAGCTTAGTCCTAATCTACTTTCTAAAATTTGAATAAATATGTCCCTTATTTCCAAACACTTAAATAATAAAATACAGCAAACAAAATTACCTCAAAATGAGGGTAAAGTGATTTTTCTCTGAAAGTTAATGCACTTCTACTCTTTTGCTCATTTTCTTGTAGACTAATGGCATTGATCTATTAGCTTGCTGACAAAGCTGGGGGTGAAATTTGTGAGCCTGCCGTATATGCTAATTAGCATGATATAAACATGTGAATATACAAAAACAGAGAAATGTCATGATAAGAGGATGTGTTTAAGTGGTGATAGGGACTTTAAACTTTAAGAAAAAATTATTTTTCCTTAAAATTTTTAGTATTTCTTTGTGTTGGTGGCTGAGGATCCCTGGTGGCGCAGTGGTTAAAGTGATCGATTGCTAACCGAAAGGTTGGTGGTTCAAAACACCAATGGCTCCTTGGGAGACAGATGTGGCAGTCTGCTTCCCTAGAGATTTACAGCCTTGGAAGCCCTACAGGTTTGCTATGTGTCAAAATTGACTTGATGGCAGTGGGTTTGGTGTGTTGGTGGCTACAAGTATCTTTTTTAATAGTCTGTTTTCTATTTAGATGACATTATTTGAGGAAATATAATGACTTGTTGGAAAATCAATTTATTGAAAAAAAGATTTCAAATTCTTAGATGTGACAGTCTTATAAAACAGCTGAGAAAATACCCAGCAGAGGCACACCAAACAGAATTTGACATGTAAAATAAGCGTAGCCTATAGACTTAGTACCTTCACATATCACTAATTTCTCTGTATCTGAAGTAAATTTTCTCATCTGTCCAGCTGCCTCTCAGTGTTACCTTTTTCCTACTCCTGAATTTCACTTTCTGTATTTTAGGGACTCATTTAACATAAGGTATGTTGTCACCTGACTGTTGTTATTTTTATGATAAATTTTGCAGAAGAAAATCAGAACACACAATAATTTATTTACAAATAATCATTTCTCCATTTAAACCAATATTTTCAAATCCATTTGTTTTATTTAACTCTAGCTCTCTGCCAGCTTTCATCATGTCTAATTCATTTTGTTCATCACTTTAAAAGTGTTCTTGTAAACAGAACTGATGTTTATATCTTCATTAATCTCAAAAGACATGCAAGTTTTAGTAGGGAGATGTGAGCCAAGGCAAACTTGAGGCACCACAGACACATTACTTTTTAAGCTGTGAGGACTACTACAGTTATCCTGAAACACACCCCATTTTGAAAGTCTCCTGTCAAATGCGGAATTTTCTTGACTGGGTTTGAAATAAATGATGCACCTTCACAAAAGTGCTCCAGATTCTAGAAGCACCAAATGAGTGAACAATAAGAAATTGACAGTATTGTTGATGTACAGTGAAAACATACCTGTATGTTTGCTTGATTATTTACTTATTTATAACTTGCCTATTTCAGGAAAGATTCAAGGCAGCTGGGTCTAGTTGTATGCACGTTACATTAGAGAAGGGCGTTTGAACTTCTCACAAATGCAATTTACTGGAAAGAACTGAAGTGAATATTTTTAACCTTTTCACTACCAAATTTTTATTGAAGTTTTTTTTTTTTTATGGAATGTGCTTTCAGTATTGCAGTGCATATTTACAAATTGAGTGTGTTTAAATGTTTGGTTGCTAGTATGGATTTTTACAAATATAATCTGGTAATACAAGCCATCAATAAGGTGAGTGGCACTCAGGTGCCACCAATCTGAAGTATGACAACATTCAAATAAAGACTAAATAGAGAATTTATTGTGAGCACCTTTCCATTAGGTTACGGAGCCCTGGTCGTGTAGTGGTTAAGAGCTCAGCTGCTAACCAAAAGGTCGGCAGTTCAAATTCACCAGACGCTCCTTGGAAAACCTATGGGGCAGTTTTGCTCTGTCCTATAGGATTGCTATGAGTTGGAAGTGACTCGATGGCAACAGGTCTTGGGTTTTCCATTGTGTTACATTGGGAACCCTTGGTTTTCCAAATATGACAGAAAAAACCTAAAGCAAACCCATCAGGGCTCCCTAACTATCACACAGGAAAGCCATAATTATGCTTGCAAGCCTTATCTCACAGAAATAAAGGAAAAAAAAGGGCAAATGTTTAAAGTTTATAAAAATAACACATCACCTAAAAGAATGCTCAACCTACACAATAGTGAGGCTTCAGCTCAGGTCTGCTAAGCTTCACACATTTCAAAAGGGACCCACCTCGACACTAAATACATTAGAACTGGAATAACATACTACCAATAAGGTCCAGAGGCATAAAAAATGGCTTATGTACCATTAAACCAATAGTAACTAAAAGGTTTTAAAAGTGGTTAATCCTTCCCACTAGAGCAGATAAAGTAATTTAACTAGTTTGGTATCAGTCTGTAGCAATTTATTTGTTTTTTGGGTAAGAATGATACTTCTTTCTTTTTTTTAAGAGAAAGTGTGTGAGCAGAAAGTTGGAGGCAATAGCTCAACTATTTTTTCCCTTCTACCAGATAAAGAGCACTGGTGGAGCAATGGTTAAGCACTTGGCTGCTAACTGAAAGGTCAGCAGTTCAAACCCCTGCCAGCCACTGCACAGGAGAAAGATGTGGCAGTCTGCTTCTGTAAAGATTACAGCCTTGGAAACCTGTGGAACA
The DNA here is from genome assembly GCA_030035585.1 of Dugong dugon. Lineage (NCBI taxonomy): Eukaryota > Metazoa > Chordata > Mammalia > Sirenia > Dugongidae > Dugong > Dugong dugon. Next base: position 105,647,056 of record CM057466.1, on the reverse strand, counting down.
GTTCTTCTCTGTCCTGTAGGGTTACAGTAAGTCAGGATTGACTTGATAGCACTAGGTTTTGTTTGGCCTGCTAAATAAAATTTTAAAATGTCTCTCTTACTCCCAAGAATAAGAGAAATGGAGTTAGTTTTCTTTAACCAAACTCTCAAGAGTAACTGTGTGTGTGTGTGTGTGTGTGTGGTGGCTCTTTTTATTTTACATATCATGGGAATAATTTTTATTACTTGAGAGTAAGAGAAATAGAGTTTGGTTAAGAAAACAAAACTGTAAGGAGTAGGCAGGGACTCTATTTTACATGCCAGTGGAAGAATTTTTGTAAGTTCAGCTGTTGCTTCCAACTTCTCACTTACAGATTCTTTGGAAAAATATGCTATTTGTAGTAAAGAAGGGAGACAGATCTATGTTGATGTGGTGGTTTTGTTTTGTGTCAGCTTAGTTGCAACTGTGTTTTCCAGAATTCCCTTCTCTTCATGGTCCTGGGTTACCATAGGCTACATTCTTTGCATGTTTTGAGTGAGAATTGGAAGGAAGCAGCCACCATATTCTTTCCATGCTGGTGAGGAGACCAGGCGTTGCTTCCACTTGGCATGCTGTCACTTTTTGCTGGCTCACACGTGGCGTACTTGGCTTCATGGATCTCCCTTAGGCTTCTCTAACTGCTGGGCTGGGTGCATGATGTGATGAGGTTGAAGGCTTGGAGGGAGTAAGTGGTAGACATGTTACGAGTCTATCCTTTTGGCCATACACCATCCTCACAATAGTAGGTATGTATGAGCCCATTGTTGCAGCCTCTGTTTCATTCCTTCTCATTGAGAGTCTTCCTCTTTTTCACTGACCCTCTGCTTTACCAAGCATGATGTCTTTCTCCAGTGACTGATCCCTCCTGACAACACGTCCAAAGTATGTAAGACGTAGTCTCGCCATCCTTCCAATAGGAGACAGAGAAACTGTATAGACATACCTGGAGTGAAGCAAGGTGAGAAGGATGTTAACAGGATCTAAAGAGGGAAAACATAGGAAGGAGGGTGAGAGCTCCAGGGATCTTGGCATCCACAGAGCAGGGAGGGAGCCAAGATCCAGAGATAGGACTACACACTAGTGGCAGTCCCTGACCATTAGGGTGGATAGCATACATGGAGTAATAGATTCACAGAGTGTCAGCAGGAGGTCCTCCACCCAACCAGACTCCGGGAAGCCTCCCCGCCTTCCTTGCACTTTGCTGGGGCCAGGTCCCAATTGCTGGCTGCAGTCAATGGGAATTGTTGAGGTACCCACACCTGGTGACCAGAGGAGCATGCTCCCACTCCCTCCACCTTCCTGGTGATTAGCAGCATGAACCCCCATCCCTGCTGCCCCACCCACCTGAGGACCATGGTACAAGTCCTCCCCATCCTCCCCAGGCCTGTCTGCCACCCCAACCCCTCTGCCTACTTGGTAATCGGCAGTATGTACTCCTACACCATCAGTTGCTGGTCACATCCCCTGCCCGACGCCCCGCTCACCCAGTGAGAAGCAGAGTGCCCTGTGATCCTAGTTGCCTTCCACACCACCTGCCCACAGCCCCACCCACCCAATGAGCAGCAGTAAGTGCTCCTGTGTCCCCAGTTGCCCACTGCACCCCCCACCTGCTACCCTGCCCAACCCACCAATGGCAGAGAGTGCTTCCATATCCCCATCACGTGCCACACACCCCATTCACCACCACACCCATCCGGCGAATGGCAGTGAGCATGACCCTGCCACTGGTCACCTGCTACACACACCCCATCTGATGCCCCTCCCACATGGCAAGTGCAATCATGCACTCCTTTGCCACTGGACCAGTGACAGGTGGCTGCTTGTGCCTGCCCAACCTGCCCTCAGCTGCCCTCCATGCCTGGAACAGTGACACATGCTTGCCCAGCCTGCCACTGTACAGCCCATGCAGCGATAGCTGATGAGCGCTTCTGTCATCAGTGATCAGTGAAGCATGCCCACCCAACCCCCCGATACATCAAAACAAAACAAAACAAAAAATCACTACAAAACAAACATACAATCAATTAATAAATACATACATAAATAAAATAAGAACTTAATGCTTTGGAGACAGCAGACAATAATAAATCATGAAAAAACAGGATAAGATGGTTCAAACAAGTGAGCAAAATAAAGGGAAAGAAAACTTTCCAGAGGAAGAAACAATAATAGAACTACCTGAGAAGGAAGTCAAAAGATTTATATTTAGGATCCTCAGAGATATCAAGGAAAACACAGAAGAATTCAGGAAAACAATACAGAAACTAAATGACAAAAACAATACAAAAACTAAATGACAGACTTAATAGACAATTAGAAACCATACAAAAGCAACAACTAGAAATTCAGAAGATTGACAATAAAATGTCAGAAATAGATAACTCAATGGAAAGACACTGAAGTAGAATTGAATCAGTAGAAGAAAGAATTAGTGAAATAGAGGACAAATCCATTGATACTAATTTGAGGAAGAATCAGAAATGAGTATGAACAAAAATGAAGAAAGCTATGTGGGACACCATCAAAGTTATGTGGGACACCATCAAGAGGAATAATTTACACATAATCAGAATTCTGGAAGAGGAGGTAAAAAAGAAAAGTACAGAGACAATTTTTGAAGTTATACTGGCTGAAATTCTCCCAGATGTCTTGAAAGAAGAGAATGTTGCCATCCAAGATGCTCAATGAACCCCATATAGGATAGACCTCTTAAAAATCACAAAGACATACCATAATCAAACTTTCCAAAACCAAAGACAAAGAAAGAATGCTGAAAGCAGCTTGTGAAAAATGAAATATCACAAATTGGCACCAGTAGGACTAAGTACTGATTTCTCATCAGAAACCATGTAAGCAGGAATTCAATGGAATGACATACATAAAATCCTGAAGGAAAAGAATTGCCAACCAAGAATCAACAAAATTGTCCTTCAAAAACAACGGCAAAACTAAGACATTCCCAGAAAAGCGGAAACTAAGGGAATTTGTAACAAACAGACCAGCCTTATGAGAAATATTAAAAAGAGTCCTTTGGAGAGAATCAGCGACATCATAAAACAACCTGAGATAAACACACGACAACATCACCCAGATACCAACACAGATAAAGACTTCCCAAAAGCAAAATAAAGCTTAAAAGCTGACTATAGGGAACCAGAGGAATTAAGCTATAAATGACAACTTCAAAACAAAAAAGGGGAATAAAAGATGTAGTTATAGAACTTCAATATGGTGAGGAAGTCAAGGTGATTTCGAGTTATAACAGACTGTTTTAATTTTAAGAAGATTAAGGTAAACTTTAGGGTAACCACAGGATAATTAATATATCTCCTCACGAAAATAAAGAAGAAGAAAACTGAGTAAACACAAAAACAACAATAACAATTGATAGGAAAAAAATCCATACACAAAAAGAACTCAGCACAGAAAATTAAGAGAAACAAAGAAAGCCTTTAACACCACAAAAAAAGTATAACAAAATAACAACAGTAAATCTATATCTGTTGTTAATCACACTGAATGTAAAAGGATTAAGTGCAGCAGTCAGCAGACAGGAGTGGCAGAATGGATTAAAAAAAATGACCCATCAGTATGTTGCCTACAAGAGACACACCTTGGACAAAAAGACATAAACAAGTTAAAAATAAAAGAATGGAAAAAAGTATATCAAGCAAACAGTATACAAAAGAGAGCTGGAGTAGCAATAATAATTTTGGATAAAATAGACTTTAATTCAAAATGCATTGTAAGAGACAAAGAAGGACATTATATCATGAATAAAGTGTCAATCCACCAAGAAGACAAAACAGTATTAAATATTTATGCACCCAGTGACTGAGCTACAAAATGCATAGAACAAATTCTAATAGACTTGAAAAGAGAAATAGACAATTCTACAAAAATTGTAGAAGGCTGTATTTAACACACCTCTTTTGATGATGGACAGAACAACTAGAAAGAAGCTCAGTAAAGATATAGAAGATCTAAATAACATAATCAATCAACTTGATCTCATAGATATATACAGAACACACCACCCAACAGCAGCACAGTACACGTTCTTCTCCAACACAGATGGATCATTCTCCAGAATAGACCGTATTCTAGACCACAAAGAAAGCATCAATAAATTAAAAAAATCAGCATAATACAAAGCAGCTTCTCTTACCATAATGCTATAAAACTAGAAATCAATAACATAAAGAGCAAGGAAAAAAAAATTAAATACATGGAAACTGAATGACACCTTACTTAAAAACTATAAGTCATAGAAGAAATTAAAAATGAGATAAAAAAATCTTAGAATCAAGTGACAATGAAGACACAACATACCAAAACCTCTGGGACACAGCAAAATCAGTGCTCAAAGGAAAATTTATAGCAGTAAACACACACATCATCCAAAATCAATAACTTAACAACTTGAAAAAAAGAAAGGAACAGCAAAAGAAGTCCACAGTCACCAGAAGAAAGGAAATAATAATAATAATAATAATAATAATAATAATAAAGATCAGAACAGAAATAAATGACACAGAAATAGAAAAACAATAGGATCAACCAAACTAAAAGTTGGTTCTTTTAGAGGATCAGTAAAATTGACAAATCACTGGCCAAATTGACAAAGAGAAAAAAAAAAAAAAAAATGAGAAGATGCAAATAACCAAAGTAAGAAACAAAGTGGGTGACATTACAACAGAACCAGCTGAGATAAAGAGGATTATTACAGAATATTATGAAAAATTGTACTCTAACAAATTTGAAAACCTAGAAGAAATGCACAAATTTATAGAAATATGCTATCTACCTAAACTAACACAAACAGAGGTAGACAACCTAAATAGACCTGTAGCAAAAGAAGAAATGGAAGATGTCATAAAAAAAATCCCCAAAACAACAAAAAAACAAGTCCTGGCCCAGAAGGCTTCATTGGAGAGTTCTTCCAAACATTCAGAGAAGAGTAGACACCAATTCTACCCAGACTATTCCCGAATGTAGAAAAAGAAGAAAAATTCCCTACTTAATTCTATGAAGCCAGCATAACCCTGATACCAAAGCTGGGCAAAGATATTACAAAAAATGAAAATTACAGACCAATATCTCTCATGAGTATAGATGCAAAAATTGTCAACAAATTCTAACCAACAGAATATCAAAAAAATTATACATCACTATCAGGTGGCATTCATACAAGGGATGCAAGGGTAGTTCAACATTAAAAAATCAATCAGTGTTAATTCATCACAAAAATAAAAGAAAAAATCACATGATCAACTCAGTCGATGTAGAAAAGGAATTTGGTAAAATCCAACACCCTTTCCCAATAAAAACTGAGAAAAGTAGGAATAGAAGGGAAATTCCTCAACATAATTAAGAGCATACCCCATATTTTCATGCAAATAACACACACTTCCTGTGTTGGTTTGCAAAGTGCTTCCTCTCCCTGTGAGGTATTTTCCTAAGTGTGCTACACTAAATTTTTTTACAGCAACATGTAAAAAAAATTGGCATACAACTGTTCAGGCAGGGATTGGACTGGACTATGGAACATAAAGTAATACTTGCGATGAATGTGCCTCTTAGCTCAAATAGATACAAGAGACTAACTGGGCAGTTTCTGTCTGGAGGTGAGATGGGAAGGCAGAGAGGGGTAGGAGCTGGTTCAGTGGACATGTAGAATCGGGTGGAAAGGAGGAGTGTGCCATCACAGTATGGGGAGAGCAATTAGAGTCACATAACAATGCATGTATAAATTTTTGTATGGGAAAAAATTAAAAAATATTGGCATAGCAGTGCTTATGAAAATACCTTGCGGTGGGAGTGAGCAGTTGACAAATGAATGAAGAAGGTGTGTGTAATTTGCATAAAAATATGGTATATAAAATCAACAGCCAATGTTATTCTCCATGGAGAGAGATTGAAAGCATTCCCTTTGAGAATAGGAATGAGACAAGGATGCCCATTATCACCACTCTTATTCAATATTGTGCTGGAAGTCCTGGCCAGAGCAATAAAGTAAAAAGGTAAATAAAAAACCTAAAATACCAAACCCGTTTCTGTGGAGTAGATTCTGACTCATAGCGACCCTATAGGACAGGGTAGAACTGCACTATAGGGTTTCCAAGGAGCGGCTGGTGGATTCAAACTACTGACCTTTTGATTAGCAGCCAAATGCTTAAACCACTGCACCACCAGGGCATCCAAATGGGCAAGGAAGACGTAAAACTATTCCTATTCTCAGATGACATGTATAGGGATGATCCTATACCTAGAAAATCCCAGAGATTCCATAAGAAATTACTGAAACTAATAGAAGTGTTCAGCAAAGTGCCAGAGTACAAGATCAACATATAAAAATTGTTAAATTTCTCTACACTAACAAGGAAAACTCTGAAATTGAAATCAAGAAAGCAATACCATTTACAATAGCCCCCAAAGGATAAAATACATAGGAATAAATCTAACCAGGGATGTAAAAGACTTATGCAAGGAAAATTACAAAACATTACTGCAAGAAACCAAAAGAGAACTACATAAATGGAAAAACATTCCATGCTCATGGACTAGAAGACTTAACACTGTGAAAATATCATTAGAGTCATCGCTCACTATCCATAGGGGATAGGTTCCAGGACCCCCTGCAGATATCAAAATCCACAGATGTTCAAGTCCCTTATATACAGTGATGTAGTATTTGCATATAATCTACACAATTCTCCTGTATACTTCAAGCTATCTCTAGATTACTTATAATACCTAATACAATGTAAATGCTATATAAATAATTGTTGCATAAAAATTGCTCTGGAAGGTAGCTCTTTCTCTTCTATGAGTTTGTTTAGCTCTTCTGTGATGACCTCCTGTGATGTTTAAGTTCTTGAGGCTGTAGCACTTTACATAGCTAGCCATCCATCCCTTACTAGCCTTAAACTCCTTCCTCTCACTTTCCTCAAGCCCCTAACCTTAACCTTTGAGGGATTGCTTTGACCACTTAATTGTTTTTTAGGAGCCATTTTTTCACAGAAGTAAAGGGGCACACAACACAAGTAGCGACTGAAAGAGATGTGAGGTTAGCAATGCCCAAACATCGAGTGCTGGAGAGAGACTGAGCATCTGTGAAATGGCTGGAGGCTAGAGCAGGGTATGCTTACACATCACTTTGTTTGTGTGGATTCAGCATACTGCTTAGCACAGCAAATTCAAGTTTTGTTTTTTGGAACTTTCTCTTTTTTTTGTTCTGAATACTTTCGATCTGCAGTTATTTGAATCTACAGATGTGGAACCTGTGGTACAGAGGGCCAACTGTACTACCTAAGTGATCTATAGATACAATGTGATTCTAATCCAAATCACAACAATGTTCTTTAATGAACTGGAAAAACTAATCTCCAACTTTATATGGAAAAGAAAGAGGGCCCGGATAGCTAAAGCATTATTGAAGAAGAACAAAGTAGGAGTCCACACACTTCCTGATCTCAGAACTTACTTTACAGCCACAGTAATCAAAACAGCCCGGTATTAGTACAATGACAGACACATAGACCAATGGAACAGAATTGAGAACCTAGAAGTAAATCTATTCAGCTATGGACAACTGATCTTTGACAAAGTGTTGAAGTCCATTCAATGGGGGAAGAGATAGTCTCTTTAACAAAAGCTGCTGGGAAGACTGGATATCCATTTGCAGAAAAATCAAACAGGATCAATACCTCACACTATACACAAAAACTAACTCAAAATGGATCAAAGACCTAAATGTTAAACCTAAAACTATGAAGTTCCTGAAAGATAACATAGGGACAAAGCTAGGGGCCCTAATTTATGCCATAAATACACTATCAGACATAACTAAAAACGCACAAACCATAGACGTTAAACTAGATAACTGAGACTGCCTAAAAATTAAATACTTAAAAAAGTAAAAAGAAAACGTACAGACCAGGAAAAAAGTTTTGGCAACGACATATCTGGCAAGGGTCTAACCTCTAAAACATATAGAAAACTTCAACACCTCAACAGCAAAAAAACAAACAATCCAATAAAAAAATAGTTAAAGGACATGAACAGACACTTCACCAAAGAAGACATTCAGACAACTAACAAACACATGAAGAGATGCTGCAATCATTAGCCATTAGAGAGATGCAAATCAAAACTATAAACGAGATGCCATCTGTCATGGATTGAATTGTGTCCCCCAAAAATATCTGTCAGCTTGGCTGGGTCATGATTTCCAGTATTGTATGATTGTGTAATCTGATGTGATTTCCTTATGTGTTGTAAACTCTATCACTATGATGAGGGTATATGTGATCTCCTTATGTGTTGTAAATTCTATCACTGTGATGAAGTTACACTGATGAGGTTTACAAGATTGGATAGTGTCTTAATCCAATCTCTTTTGAGATATGAAAGAGAGAAGCGAGCAGAGACACATGGGAACCTCACACCACCACGAAAACAGTGCCAGGAGCAGAGCATGTCCTTTGGACCTGAGGTTACTGTGCTGAGATGCTTCCAGATCAAGGGAAGACTGATGCATCACAAGGACCTTCCTCCAGAGCTGATAGAGAGAGAAAGCCTTCTCCTGGAGCTGATGCCCTGAGTCTGGACTTGTAGTCTACTGGACTGTGAAAGAATAAATCTCTCTTTGTTAAAGCCATCCACTTGTGGTATTTCTGTTAGAGCAGCACTAGATGACTAAGACACCATCTAACCCCTGCAAAAATGGCACTTATCAAAAAACAAACAGAAACAACAACAACAAAAAAAACCCCAAACAAACCAACTAGAGAACAAAAAATGTTGGCAAGGTTGTGGGGAGATTGGAGCTCTTATACACTGCTGGGGGGATTGTAAAATGGTACAACCGCTGTGGAAAACAGTATGATCCCTCCTCAAATAGCTAGAAGTAGAAATACCATATGATCCAGCAATCCTGCTCTGAGGTATATATCCTAGAGGAATAAGAGCAGGTGACACAAATAGACATATGCACACTGATGTTCATTGCAACATTATTCATAATAGCAAAAAGATGGAAACAACCTAAGTGTCCACCAACAAATGAATGGATAAAAAAATGTGGTACATACATACAACGGGATACTACACAATGATAAAGAATAATGAGTCTGTAAAACATCTTATAACATGGATGAATCTGGACGACATTATGCTGAGTGAAATAAGTCAATCACAAAAGAACAAATATTGTATGATACCACTTTTATAAAAAGACAAGAACAGGTTTACACACAGAAAGCGACGTTCTTTGACGGTTACCAGGGATGGGAGGAGGTGGGAGGGAGAATCACTTACTAGATAGCAGACACGTGTGTTAATTCTGGTGAAAGGAAAAGCAATACACAATATGGAGGAAGTCAGTACAATGTGACTAAAGTAAATGAAGGCACTGAGAGGTGCTCAAGAATAAAGGATAACTACAGTAAATTCTGTAACATATACAATTCTGCAAAAACAGTCATAACAACCAAAAATTTCTGAGTGGTTGTTGTTGTTAGGTGCCGTCGAGTTGGTTCTGACTCATAGCGACCCTATGTACAACAGAACAAAACGCTGCCTGGTCCTGCACTGTCCTCACAATTGTTGTTATGCTTAAGCCCATTGTTGCAGCCACTGTGTCAATCCGTCTTGTTGAGGGTCTTCCTCTTTTTCTCTGACCTTCTACTTTACCAAGCATGATGTACTTCTCCAGGGACTGAACTCTCCTCATAACATGTCCAAAGTATGAGACATAGTCTCACCATCCTTGCTTCTAAGGAGCATTCTGGCTATACTTTTTCCAAAACAGATTTGTTCATTCTTTTGGTAGTCCATTGTGTATTCAGTATTGTTCACCAACACCATAATTCAAAGGCGTCAATTCTTCTTCAGTCTTCTTTATTAATTGTCCAGCTTTTGCATGCATATGAGGTGAATGAAAACACCATGGCTTGGATCAGGTGCACCTTAGTCTTCAAGGAGACATCTTTGCTTTTTAACATTTTAAAAAGATCTTTCATAGCAGATTTGCCCAATGCAATACATCTTTTGATTTCTTGACTGCTGCTTCCATGGGTGTTGATTGTGGATCCAAGTAAAACGAAATCCTTGACAACTTCAATCTTTTCTCCATTTATCATGATGTTGTTTATTGGTCCAGTTGTAAGGCTTTTTCTGTTCTTTACATTGAGGTGTAATGCATACTGAAGGCTGTAGTCTTTGATCTTCATCAGTGAATGGTTCAAATCCTCTTCATTTTCAGCAAGCAAGGTTGTGTCATCTGCATATCGCAAGTTGTTAAAGAGTCTTCCTCCAATCCTGATGCCCCGTTCTTCCTCATATACTCCATCTTCTTGATGATGATTCTTTGCTCAGCATACAGACTGAATAAGTATGGTGAAAGGATATAATCCTGATGCATACCTTTCCTGACTTCAAACCACACACACAGTTCTATTTGAACGACTGCCTGTTGATCTGTATACAAGTTCCTCATGAGCACAATCAAGTGTTCTGGAATTCCCATTCTTCACAATGTTATCCAAAATTTGTTATGAGCCACACAGTTGAATGCCTTTGAATAGTTAATAAAACACAAGTAAACATCTTTCTGGTATTCTCTGCTTTCAGCCAAGATCCATCTGACATCATCAGTGATATCCCTGGTTCCATGTCCTCTTCTGAATCTGACTTGAAGTTCTGGCAGTTCCTGTTGATATACTGTTGCAGCCGCTTTTGAATGCTCTTCAGCAAAATTTTACTTGCATGTCATATTAATAATATTGTTTGATAGTTTCCACATTGCATTCTGATTATTAATGGATCTTTGCATTTAGAGTCATTTCTTCTCATTTTGAGTCGTTCCACATCAGCAAATGAAGGTCTCAAAAGCTGGACTCTATCCACATCACTAAGGGTGACTCTACTGTGAGGAGGCAGCTCTTCTCCAGTCTTCTGAGTGCCTTCCAAACTGAGGGGCTCATCTACTGGCACTATAGCAGACATTGTTCCGCTGATATTCGTAAGGTTTTCACTGGCTAATTTCACGTGTCTGTCAGTTTGTCATACTGTGGGGGCTTGTGTGTTGTGATGCTGGAAGCTATGCCACCAGTATTCAAATATTAGCAGTGTCACTCGTGGCTGACAGGTTTCAGCTGAGCTTCCAGACTAAGACTAGGAAGAAGGATCTGGCAGTTTATTTCTGTGAGTGGTTACGTAGGTAGATATGTATGATATATAGGTGTTGGAGTGTGTTTGGGAGTACATATGTGTGCAAATATGGGTATAGTTGTGGGCATTTGGATATACATATTTGTGCTTCATATATATTCATATATAAAATAGAGCGCATAGGGGACATGGTTATGGAAACTTCCTGCACATATCCAAACACCTCATGAGACTGAGTTACTGGGCTTGAAGGCTAAGGACCACAGTCTCAGGGACATCTAGATCAATTGGCGTAACATAGTTCATAAAGCTAATGTTCTACATCCTAGTGTGGTAAGTAGCCTCTGGGGTCTTGAAAGCTTGTAAGCAGCCATCTAATATACAACTATTAGTCTCTTCCCCTCTGTGGCAAAGGAGAGTAAAGGAAACCAAGGACTAATGGCTCACATGAACCACAGCATCCTCTAGCCTGAGACCAGAAAAACTAGATGGTGCCCAGCTACCACTACCAACCACTCTGACCAAGGACACAGTAGATGGTCCTGGTTAGAATAGAGAAAAATGTAGACTAAAACTCAAATTCATAAAAAAGACTAGTCTTACTGGACTGATGCAGACTAGAGGAACCCCTGAGACTATTGCCCTAGTACACTCTTTTAACCTGGAACTGAAGCCACTCCCAGAGGTTACCTATCAGCCACATAATAGATTGGCCTATAAAATAAACAATAACACCTGTGAGGAATGTGCGTCTCAGAACAATCAGTTGTAGGAGACCAAAAGGGCAACATTTGCCCAAAAGCAATGATAAGGCAAGGAGGGGCAGGGAAACTGGAGGGATGGAAACTGGGAAGGCGGGGTGGAAATAGGGGGAGTGCTGCATATTGTGGGGATAGCAACCAATGCTGTGGAAAATTTGTGTATGAATTGTTGAATAGGAAACTAATTTGCTGTGTAAACTTTCACCTAAAACACAATAAAATGTTAAAAAAACAAACAAAAAACTTTATGACCCAAAGTAAGCAAGACAAACTCTCGTCATCCTCACTTCTAAGGAAGATTCTGGCTGTACTTCTTCCAAGACTGATATGTTTGTTCTTCTGGCAGTCCATGGTAAATTCACTATTCTTCATCAACACCATAATTCAAACACGTCAATTCTTCAGTCTTCCTTTTTTTTCATTGCCCACCTGCTACTCCTATTATATCAATAGTTTACTCAAGTGGGGTTAAATCACTGATGGATTTTATAGGAGATTTTAAAAATCTTGTGTACAATCCTTATGATATTGCATTATTAAAAATTTTAAAAATGTATTAGAATATAAGTATGTTTTGTATGCAAAAATGTGGATTTAGAATTTAGTTTTTTTAGATTTAAAATATAGAATTTAAAATTTACAATTCATGCTACTGATATGTTCTTTCTTTTCACGCTGTAAGGAAACAAACTAAATTTGGAGTAAATTCATTCAAGAGTATCCTGTATTTATATAAATTGAAATAATAACTTACATGTACAATTTAACAATCAATTTTTTTCAGTGGGGATTATATATCATGTTCACAAATACAATATGGAAAAATTAATATCCAATTATATTTTCAAACTGATACATGAAGAAGAGCTTTAAGAATTACAGAATTTTAATATTCAATGTTACATAAAAATCTTTAAGTCTAATGAGTCCACTCAAAGCAGAATTTTCTCTATGATATTCAATTTCTTCTTGGTTATTTTTAGAGACAGTCTTTATATAGCAGCTGATTCCAATTTCAGAAAGTTTGATGTATTGGGAAGTTTTCTTTTTACTCTGTCAAACTCTGCTTCACTGTAATTTCCACACATTGGTCCTAGTTCTATTCCCTGGAGCCCCATAGGATATATTCCATCCTCTTCCACATGACAGTTCTTCAAATATTTGTAAATAATTCTCCCTATAAGACTTTTCTGCTTCAGCCAGACATTTCACCTAATTAGAACTCTCCTCGTATAACAAGTTGTCTAGCTCTTTTGTCATCATGATTACCCATTTCAGCACACAAGCTTATTTTTTTTAAAATGTTATGACCACAGTTCATAAGTAACGGTACTGATTTTCCTCACAGAATGTGGAAACAGCTGAAGTGTATTGAATGAGTCTAGGAGTGAACTGCAAACAACACTTCAGATGATGTCTAACCAGAGAGAATATTCCAAACTAATAGCTCCCTTTATTTGAACATTCTGCTTCTGCCAGTGTAGCCTCAGGCTGCATCAGCTTTTTGAAAATCTGCAGTAGAATGTAGGTTCATATTGAGTTTTCAACTGACTAGAAGCTGATCTTTAATTTTCAGAACATGATGTTTAAAAAAAACATAAGTTTAATAGTCATGTTCAAGATTTCAATTTATCTGCTAGATAGAATAGCAAGGAACTTATATTAGTAAGAAATGTGTTCCTTTTTTCTTTGAATCAGGCAAGCATCATTATCTCCACTTAAGTAGTTTTTATTTTTAATCTAAATGGAGAATTTATCATGTCATTCATGTATACATCCATGCACTTATTCATTCAGTAAGTATTTATTTAACTGCTACTAAATGCTAACAGGCTCTAACCTGGCCCAAGCAATGTTTATGGGGTCACCATGAGTTGGAACTGACTTGATGGCAACTAACAACAACAATAACCCTCTCTCTCAGGTTTGGACCTCTTCATAAAGAAGCTAGATCCAGAGATGTAAGATTTTTCTATGAAGAATTTGCTGAACAAATAAATTGAAGTCACTACCCGTTGCTACCCGTTGCTGTCGAATCAATTCCGACTCATAGTGACCCTATCGGACAGAGTAGAACTGCCCCATAGGGTTTCCAAGGAGCAGCTGGCTGGTGGATTCAAACTGCTGATCTTGTGGTTAGCAGCTGAGCTCTTAATGACTGTGCCACCAGGGCTCCCCTCATATGCATGCAAAAGCTTGACAGTGAATAAGGAAGACCAAAGAAGAATTGTTGCCTTTGAGTTGTGGTGTTGGCGAAAAATATTGACCATACCATGGACTGCCAGAAGAACAAACAAATCTGTCTTGGAAGAAGTACAGCCAGAATGCTCCTTAGAAACAAGGATGGTGAGACTTCTCACATACTTTGGACATATAATCAGGAGGGACTAGTCCCTGGAGAAGGACATCATGCTTGGTAAAGTAGAGGGTCACCGAGAAAGAGGAAGACCCTCAATGAGATGGATTGACACAGTGGCTGCAACAGTGGGCTCAAGCATAACAGCAATTGTGAGGATGGCGCAGGAGAGGGCCGTGCTTCATTCTGTTGTACATAGGGTCGCTATGAGTTGAAACCGACTTGAAGGCACCTAACAACAAAAAGTATTACGTGGTTTAAAGAATTTTATTTTTAGTTTTAAGAGACCTGCAATGTATTTAAGGTACTTTAAAATGATATTTAAGTTTACTCTTTTTTTAAAATGTCTTCACATGAACTTTCTCACGCCACAAATATTAAAATAAAAGGAATTAATGCATATTAGGTAATAACATTCATATTTGTTAAAAAAGAGAATTATTTTCTTAAATAATGTGCTCTCCTTGCAAGTATTGAATGCAATGTGAAAAAGAACACCTTCAATATTTTGTGTAAAATATTATACTGTTTATGCACTAAAAATGTTCTTGACTACTTTCTTTCAATTATTTCTAAATAATATGTTCATAGGAATTTTAATTAGATACATTTTTCTTTAAGCCTAGATTTTACTTTAGTTGCTACATTGCCTTTCATCTAGCAAACATGATTTAAATATATTCATTGGAAGAAACACTCTTTCATTTCTATTGAAGCGAATGTAGGTCAAGTTCAAAGACTCCTCCGTGATAGAAGTATTCAAATATGATTTTTCCATCAAGGTACCACATCTGGCCTTTGTCATTGAAGTGATAATCTATGAATAACTCTGTTTTATTAACTGATTTCTGTAAATAACACCCTTTTTTTCTACTTTAGTCTCATAGTCTGTAAAATTCTTTCTCTGGAAGACTACTCGTTATAATGGTAGCCAACTCTTGAGCTTGATTGCTGTGGTTCAAGTCCTGGCTCTGCCACTTACTGTATGTCCCCTTGGGTAAGTTGTTTAAACTCCTGTGCCTTAGTTTCCACATCTGCAAAACGAAGATAATAGTGCCATAGAGTTGTTGTGAAGATTAAATGAACTAACCTCTTAAAATACTTGAACAATACCTGCAAGATAATTTACTCTTGGGCCTGAGACAAATGCTTTGATACTGACACTTAGGGCTTTACTGGGCTTGTGACCATGCTGACTAGGTATAAGACCACTTCCTGATGTATGGTTCCAGCTCATCTTCTCCATCTTGGGATGTCTAGTTGTTGAGCTAATACCAGTAATTGTCCAGTTTCTTTAGTCATAATACTGAGTTGAACATAGTACAGGAGGGGGTGCCACACTAATTACGTAGATGCAGTGCAGACACAGAAGTCCCAGGGGTCAGAGCATTTGAAAGGGTCATACAACTGGAGTGTCAAAGGCAGCACAACTGAACTAATCAAAAAAATCAAACTGATTGCCATCAAGTCGAATAAAACTCCTAGCAACCCTATAGGACAGAATAGAACTGCCCCATAAGGTTTCCAAGGCTGTAAATCTTTATAGAAGTGGACTGCCACATCTTTCTCCTGTGGAGTGGCTGGTGGGTGAACCACCAACCTTTTGGCTAGCAGCCGAGCACTTAACCACTGAGCCATCAGGGCTCCTATATAACTAAACAGGAAGTCTAAATGATGGTCAAAAGGGAAGTAGAGTTAATCTCCCAAGAAGTATTTCTAACCATAGACTTGAGATAGGAGAAACCTAAAGAAAAAAAAAAAAAAAAGAACCATTGCTGATCTAGTCGATTCTGACTCGTAGCAACCCTATAGGATAGAGTAGAACTGCCCCACAGGGTTTCCAAGGAGCAGCTGGTGGATTTGAACTGCCAATCTTTTGGTTAGCAGCCAAGTTCTTAACCACTGTACCCTTTAAATGTAAATCATGAAATCAGAAAGTTTAAGGATATAGAGTGAACAAATCAAAACAGGTAGTTTAGAAAAAAAGCCGTGAACAGAAAGAATGTTTGGGAAGGCTATTTTCCATACGATGCAGAGGGCTGACTTCATAGCTTAAAGATCTGGAAACCTCTGCTAGCAGGTAGCTCAATACCTAAGACAGTTGACTTAAAGCTATGATTGCTCATATCATTAGGAAAAATTCATGATATTAAGTCAAAATTGCTTTCTGTTTCTCTTACTTAACCACCCCCACCCATCTTCTTTCTTCTACATTAACATAAGCCTTTTTGGATAAACATGGTAAAAAAAAAAAAAAATCAGACAGCAGAACTTCCACGGGTATTAAGAAAAATAGTTGTCATAAAGTGCAAGTTTTATGTGAAAGCACTCATTATGAGAGCATATAGTGGGAGTTCTAAAGTAGCCAGGTGGTGATAAGAGTCCCTTCTAATAAAATAACTTTTATAAGTGATATTCCCATGGAAACCCATAGAATAAGTAGAAGTTAGGCAGACAGAGGAAAGGTTGGCTGGGGGAAGGTGAGTGTTCCAGGAAGAGAGAGTGGGTGAAAATGAGTTCCTCATTTCTAGTTTTAGAATTCATCTTTTCAAAAGCAATTTTGATTTTCCATTTGCCTAAAATTTTTGTGACTTAAAACAACAACCATTTCATTGGCTTCTGAATCTGCAGGAAAGGAATTTGGGTGGGAAACAGCAGGGATGGCTGTAAGGTCCAGATTGTGTCTCACTCTCGTGGCTGGGCCTCATTTAGGCCTGACCCAAGCCATGGTTTTTACCAGTTGCCTCATCTGCTTGTGAAAACTGGACAATGAGAAAGGAAGATTGAAGAATTGATGCATTTGAATTGTGGTGTTGGCAAATATTGAAATATAGTGTGGACTCCCAGAGGAACGAACAAATCCATCTTGGAGAAAGTATAGCCAGAATGCTCCTTAGAAGTGAGGTTGGGGAGACTTCGTTTCGTTTATATTAGACATGTCATCAGGAGGGACCAATGACTAGAAAAGGACATCAGGGTTGGTAAAGTTAGAGGGTCAGCAAAAATGACAAGGACACTTCAAGAGATGGATTGACACAACAGTGGGCTCAAACATACCAACAATTGTGAGAATGACACAGAACCTGGCAATGTTTGGTTCTGTTATATATAAGGTTGCCATGGGCCGGAGCTGATTCCACAGCAACTAACAACAACAACAACATCAGTAATTATTTGTTGATTTTTTCCAATAAATGATAAAATCCCAAGGGTCTGGAGAAACAGGAATGTTTACACTCTTTTTTTGGAAACAGGCATAAAGGTGTTTGGATTCCTTCGATTTTTTATCAATGGCATTTAGTGAAACTGCATGGCATTTAAAATATGACTTGATCTTGATCCAGTAACTCCAGCCCTAGAACTTCGTGTTAATATATGTGTAGAGTTGTTCACTATATCGTTATTCATCAATAGGGGACTAGTTATATAAAGTTGATATATCCAAACAGCTGTTGGAAAGTAAGCATGATTTTATATATACTGATATGGAAATATATTCATAATATACTGACTCAGGAAAAATATGCTGTTAATGATTTTAATCTAATTTTTTTTGTTAAACAGTGTATATGAAAGGAAATATATTTATCAGTTATTCATCTTTCCTCTCCCACACCACATGTATGTGTTTTATTTTAACATACTCTTAGATGATTTTCTCTTCTAATTACTTTCACTATTGTGCCAGGGAAAACTATATTTACACAGTGATCTCACAGTTGTTACCATAGAAATATATAGAGAAAGAATCATTGCTTAGCCTTTAGTATCAAAATTGACTTTTGAAGTTCATGGCAGAGAGAAGAGCTTGGAGAGAATAAGGCTTTGTGTTCTATGAGCCATGATGTATTGTGTATGAAAAGCCAGCATGTATAATATAAACAGTAGATTTGGGAAGGAGTAGAAGAAAAGCCAGATGATCCTTTAAAGAGTAGGCAAACATACAGAAAGGGTGCCTGGTTTGGGGATTTTGTAGTGTCTCAGTGGGCAAGACCATGAAGAAGAATTGGGCGTGGGGGGTGGGTAGAAGAAGACATTTGGAAAGTTAAACCTCGAAGTGTGTTAATAGTAGTTATATGTAGGTATATTTGTATAATAGAAAAAACTTTTTTTCTAGTTTTTGCATACCTATATTTTTAGCAATTTACAATAAGCAAGAATTACTTGGGCAATTAAAAAATTATTTAAAAAACAAAACAGAAGGAAAAGAAGTATTGAATTTGGGAAGGGTCAAGAATCTAGTGAGAATAACTATATGCTTTTTAAATTATTTTTTTAGTTTGTATAAGTTATTTTTAAAATAAATTTTGTTACTTCCAGTTATTTTCCAGTAAGTACCAAATAATCAGATCACTAAAACTAAAAAGACATAGATGTGAATCTTTTGTAATTAGCAGGAAGCTTTGTAAGGAAATTTGTTTCATATTCCTTAGTTATTTTTGAGAAGTTAGAAATCTGAGGAAGAAAGGAATGAGAGGTGGATAGAAAATATATCCCAGGGGCGGTCCCAGGAAACTCTGAAGAAGAGTGGATGCTAGGAGGCTAGGGAAGTGACTGAGGGTGGAGATGTGGGCCTCAAGGGTGGAGATGTGGGCCTGAAGTCTGAGTATGGTGAGCTTCCCTGAAAGAATTTGCCACTTAATCCACTGGTATCTGTTATCCATATGCTACAAATTATTCAACATCGACGGGAAATAGAGCATGTTCTATTTAAAAGTGGTGGAAATGACTCAGAGTAAGGGGGTGTTGCTGAGAGGTTGCCAAAACAGAGGCCAATTACAGCACCAGGACACTGTAGGTGCAATGAGAATCTTTAGACCTATTAGTGAGTTGGTTGTGTGGGGTCTACTGGAGCTTGACAATTTTGCTCAGAGAATTTCTGTGAGGTATCCTGGAGTTTCGTTTTTTTTTTTTTTAAGTGAGAAAGTGGTATAATCTTTTTTTAAAATTGTACTTTAGATGAAGGTTTACAGAGCAAATTAGTTTCTCATTAATATTAGTACACATATTGTTTTGTGACATTGGTTGCAAATCCCATGACATGTTAACACTC
Source organism: Dugong dugon (assembly GCA_030035585.1). Classification (NCBI taxonomy): domain Eukaryota; kingdom Metazoa; phylum Chordata; class Mammalia; order Sirenia; family Dugongidae; genus Dugong; species Dugong dugon. The sequence continues at coordinate 105,627,693 of CM057466.1, read as the reverse complement.
TCCCCTTCTTAACCTTGAGTACCCCATTACCAGCTTTCCTGTCTCCTCCTGCATTCTCATCCTTGCCCCTAGGCTGCTATGCCCATTTAATCTTGTTTTGTTTTATGGGCCTGTCTAATAATCTCTGGCTGAAGGGTGAACTTCAGGAGTGACTTCATTACTGAGTTAAAAGGGTATCCGGGGGCCATACTCTCGGGGTTTCTCCAGTCTCTGTCAGACTGTTAAATCTGGTCTTTTTTTGTTAGTTAGAATTTTGTTCTACATTTTTCTCCAACTCTGTCCAGGACCCTCTGTTGTGATTCCTGTCAGAGCAGTCAGTGGTGGTAGCCGGGCAGCATCCGGTCGTGCTGGACTCAGTCTGGTGGAGGCTGTGGAGGTTGTGGTCCATTAGTCCTTTGCACTAATCTTTCCCTCGTGTCTTTGGTTTTCTTCATTCCCCCTTGCTCCAGGGTGAATGGGACCAGTGGAGTATCTTAGCTGGCTGCTCACAAGCTTTTAAGACCCCAGATGCTACTCACCAAAGCAGAATGTGTAACATTTTCTTTATAAACTATGTTATGCAAATTGAGCTAGATGTCCCATGAGACCATGGTCCCCAACCCTCAGCCCAGTAATACCATCCCTCAGGGGGCTTGGATGTGTCTATGAAGCTTCCATGACCTCGCCTTGTTCAAGTTGTGCTGATTTCCCCAGTATTGTGTGAAAGTGGTATATAATCTTGAGTATGATATGTAGCAATAATATTGCTGGTTTAGAAATTTACAGTGTGACCATGGGTGGGGTCTTTAACTATTTTATGCTTTAGCTTTTTCCTACTTAAAATGCCAGAAATATTGCTTTCCACTATTAATCTTTTAAGTTGAGTATTAGGATCAGTGTGGTGGCACATTTGAAACTGTATAAAATCTTTAATAGTGTTTTCCATTATTAACCTAATATGCATATTGTTAGGGTAAATGTGATGGCATTTTGAACTACATGTTGTTGTTGCGAGATGCTGTTGAGTTGATTCCAATTCATAATGACCCTACGTGACAGAGTAGAACTGCGCCCATAGGGTTTTTTGGGCTGTAATCTTTACGGCTCTTTCTCCTACAGAGAGGCTAGGTGAGTTTGAACTTACAATCTTTCAGTTAAGAACTGAGTGCTTAACCGTTGCACCACCAGGTATCCTTAATGTTGTTAGGTGCCATCAAATTGGTTCTGATTCATAACAACCTTACGTACAATAGAACAAAACACTTCATGGTCCTGCGCCATCCTCACAATTGTTGCTGTGTTTGAGCCTGTTGTTGCAGCCACTGTGTCAATCCATCTCACTGAGGGTCTTCTTCTTTTTCACTGACCGTCTGCTTTACCAAGCATGATGTTCTTCTCCAGGGACTGGTCCTTCGTGATAATATGTCCAGAGTACTCAAGACAAAGTCTTGCCATCCTCACTCCTAAGGAATCATTCTGGCTGTACTTCTTGCAAGATAGATTTGTTTGTTCTTCTGGCAGTGCATAGTACGTTCAATATTCTTTGCCAACGCCATAATTCAAAGGCATCAATTCTTCTTTGGTCTTCCTTATTCATTGTCCAGCTTTTTCTGCATATGAGATGATTGAAAATATGATGGCTTGGGTCAGGTGCACCTTAGTCCTTAAAGTAACATCTTTGCATTTTAACACTTTAAAGAGGTCTTTTGCAGCAGATTTGCCCAATGCAATGTGCTGTTTGATTTCTTGAATGTTGCTTCCATGGGTGTTGAATACGGATCCAAGTAAAATGAAATCCTTGCCAACTTCAGTAGTTTTTCCGTTTATCATGGTGTTGCTTATTGGTCCAGTTGTGAGGATTTTTGTTTTCTTTATGTTGAGATGTAGTCCAGATTGAAGGCCATAGTCTTTTATTTTCATCCATAAGTGCTTCAAATCCTTTTCACTTTCAGTAAGCAAGGTTGTGTCATTTGCATATCACAGGTTGTTAATGAGTCTTCCTCTAATCCTGATGCCACATTCTTCTTCATATAGTCTAGATTCTTGGATTATTTGCTTAGTGCACAGATTGAATGAGTAGGGTGAAAAGATACAACCCTGACACACACCTTTTCTGATTTTAAACCACACAGTATCCCCTTGTTCTGTTCAAATGACTGCCTCTTTGTCTATGTACAAGTTCCTCATGAGCACAGTTAAGTGTTCTGGAATTCCTGTTCTTCGCAGTGTTATCCACAATTTGTTCTTATACAAAGCTCCTTAAAACAATTCGTAAAGGCATTCTTTTAGGTAATCATTATTTTTAAAGGATTCTGGGTACATATTAGCCTCTTGCAGGTGATAAGAAGTCTGCCTTTCCTAACAAATGGTGATAATGTTTCAGTAGGGCACAGCATGGTTGTGACAGAAGTATCATTTTTACAACAATTTATCCCAGGCTTATCATGTATACATTGGAGACTCCTAGTGGTAAATACTGGAACATTTGAAGGTGATGACTTATAGTAATATAAACTTTATCATTATAATTACTCTATTATAAATTTGATCTTGGATAATAGCATAAGGAAAATATAACTAATTGCAATTAGTCAAACAGTTATACATGGTCCTTCACCCAGAAAGAAAAACATTTTTTTTTTTTTAGTTTTCGATTAATTCAATTCTTGAATAATAATGATTTTTCTCCTCCTTCTTTTTGATCAAGAAAATAATTGCATCAGTCATTAAGCAAATAGTTTTAATCAACTGTAAGCTCCTCCTCCAATAGTAAAAGTAGCAAAAAGAGCAAAACAAACAAACAAACAAAAAAAAGAGACAATAATATGCAGTGTCTAAGTTAACATACCATGTTAAAACCTTTTGTAACAGGAACACCTTTATTGACCTCAGTGAGACTTTTCATTTTGTATATATTTAATGGCACATTTTTTTTAACTAACTTTATTTCTGCACTGAATGGACCTATGAGTATGAAACAAGAGATCTAACCTGAAATAATGAGTTGAAGTTGTCAAAAAGGAGAAAGAAGCAAATTAGAGAAATCTTTCAGAATCAAATATAATATTAGGTAATAGAGTTGCATCTAAGTACTTTTAGCTTCATTTCTCTGAAAAGAACTGCTATGCTTTGATTGCTGTAGCTTTTATGCAACAGGTTTCCTGGACTGTTGGAAAACCATATGCATTTGTGGAAATTCTGCAGTAGTTTCTGAAAAATAACTGCTACAATTATCTAGTCCTTTTTTTTTTTTTAATTTGTCATGCAAGAGTTTAAACCGAGAGTATAGCACTCGTTAGACTATGTTACAGTCTCTTCTCCTGGGTCCCTAATATTTAGAATCTTAATCTATCTGTTCTCCAGATTGTCTAACTGTCTCTCAAGAACCCATTTTTAACAATGGCTTCTCTTAAATGCTTTGATATGTGCTATTTGATATCTGTCCATTTTATGAGCATCTTCTACCTAAAATACTATCCCCTAATAAGAAGCAGTGGTTAAGAGCTATGGCTGCTAACCAAAGGGCTGGAAGTTTGAATCTACCAGCCACCCACTCCTTGGAAACCCTATGGGGCAGTTTTCCTTTGTCCTTAGGGTTGCTGTGAGTCAGAATTGGCTCAACAGCAATGGGGTTTTTTTGGGTATTAAGAAGAACTGATACATTTGAAATATGGTGTTGGCAAAGAATATTGAATATACCATGGACTGCCAGAAGAACAAAAAATCTGTCTTGGAAGAAGAACATCCAGGATGCTCCTTAGAAGTGAGGATGGCAAGACTTTGTCTTACTTACTTTAGACATGTTATCAGGAGTGATCAGTTGATCACTGGAGAAGGACATCACGCTTGGTAAAGTAGAGAGTCAGCAAAAAGAGGAAGACTCTCAATGAGATGGGTTGCCAAATGGCTTCAACAGTGAGCTCAAACATAGTAACAATTGTGGGGATGGTGCAGGACCAGGCAGTGTTTCGTTCTCTTGTGCATAGGGTTGCTACGAGTTGAAACCTACTCAACGGCACCTAACAACAATAACAACAGTAAGTGTAAATGGCCCCCATATATTAATTTTTATTATTACATCTTTATCACTCCACCAGTGTGATCTCTTTGCTTCCAGTTTCTCCTCCTACAGTTTTCCATAACTCTACTAGATATGTATCTTTTACAGTACCATCTGATTCCAGCTTAAGAAATTATGTTGTTTTCTTCTTGTTATTTAGATACTATATACTACTCCTTCAGTTACTTGCAACTCTCCATCAAAAGACTTTAAACACATGCACTCTCTACTGTTAGAATATAGACCTATGTTTTAGTTACTGCTTTTCCTCAAACAAATAAAAAAATATTTTCCAGCCAGAGGAATGGTGGAAAGTAAAAGGACTTTGAGCCAGATGTATCTAAATTTAATCCTCGTATTTCACTTATGGTTGTTTAATATTGGACAAGTTATTTAAACATCCTGGATTTGAGTTTTTTCATTGATAAATAAGCTAGTAGTGCTTATTTTATAGAATAATTACAAGTAACATGAAGTATGTTAGTTGATTGGAACCCAGGGCAAACAGTGGTAGTGATAGCGATAGTAATGATTGACTAGAATGTGAGGGGGAGATAGTGGTTAGAGTAAGGATGGAGTTGAAGAATGACTCCAAAGTTTTTAGGTTGGACAACTGGGGAGTTAGATAATTGAATCACTTCTTAATTCATTGAACAAACTTTTTTTTTTTTTTTTAAACTTTTAATTGTTCCAGCCATTATATGAACTAAATCAAAGTCCTTCCATTCAGGAAGTTGGTTGGAGACACATTTATATGTGAATAATCTCAATAAATTGTCATAAATATACTAGGGAGAGTTCTATTTGGGGGCATAGACAAGGCATGGCTTCACTCTGCCTTAAGGAGTGGTTGAAGAAAGTGAAGCTTCAGCTTAAATGGAAGGATGGGTAGTATTTTTCTCAATAAATAATAAACTTATAAGTATTCTAAGCAGAAATATAGCCTTTGTAAAGGACAGTGCATGACTGAGACTCCCGTAAAAAAGCAAAAACAAAAACCCGTTGCCGTAGAGTTGATTCCGACTCATAGTGATCCTATAGACTGAGACTCAGGGATGTTTAATTACCTTCTACTCTTCCAAACTCAAAAGTTTGTGGTGAGGATATAAAGATCTGCCTTTTAATGAGTTCTAAATATTTACAAGATTTATCTATGGTATGTTAATCTTAACCATTTCTGTACAAGGTGGCCACGGCCCTCTTATACAGATGGTTAGGCTAGGCCTTGGAAATATCATGTGGTCATAAATGTCAAAACCAGATTTAAAACAGAATCTGTATAACTCAAGCATGTGCTTTTATCCACTACTCATTTGTATTAATAATACAGATTAAAAATAAGCACTCTGGAATTTACAAAAAACAAGAAAATAACATATTAGAATTAGAATGTGTATTATAATGTTATGCCTCATCTCTTCAAGAGAAGAAATTAAAATTGAATTTATTAAATGCAAGAGACTAGATCACGTATGGTTCCTTTCCTTTTGTTTTCTGTGCCTATTTAAATCACTAGACAAGCAAAAGTACACAAGGGCCATTTTTAATAATTGATAATGTTCCCCATAATATTGGCTTCTTTGAGAATATTGAGACATTAATTCTTTCAGAATGTTGAGAGATTAATTTCTTTCTTCAAGGTGAATATTGCCTTACGTTTTGAGTCTCAGTGTCTAAGACGGCCATGTATATGCACTAACTATCTCTGACATTCCAACTCTTTATTCATTTTCCCAGAAATGGGAAAAAGTTTTGCCTAGACTTGAAGATTCATCTAAACGAGCTGATGACTGTTGGCATGGAATGGAAGAGGTTGAAGAGTTTTGAAATCCTCATGAATTAAGCTTTCATCATGTGTTTTGACTTCTTTATTAGAAATATGTTTCCAGAGTATCAATCAAATCCATGTTTAAAGGCAAGTAAAAACTACATTCTGAAAACTAATATGAAAGACTTTGGGTTATCCTTGAACATTTAATTGGTTGCCTGTTGTTCTTTGGGAATGGAGTAAAATTGGTTGTAAGAAGACAGAGAAGAATGTCCTATAGAACAAATGCTAAAAGATTATGGACCTATAATGAGAAAAATCACAATAGTAGTTCTGAGAAAATTATAAATGATTATTTAATTGAGCTGAAAAGAATCATGCTAATATATCAGTATGCAATGTCTGGTGAATAAAAATTTACATTATTTTTATCTGAGAATGATAACATATGGTCATAACATTTTAGTCCTTCTGCTGCATGTTAATTGTCAAGCAGTTTTGAACTCTAGTGTAGCAAGTGGTGGATTTTTTGTTTATTTAAAGAGGATCTGCCACTTAGGGGGAAAAACTGTAGAATGTTAATCCCTGCTAACAAGACATTAATGCTATTTATATTCCCTAAGTTGAACCTGGGAACCATTTATTCCGATTTAAATGTTTTAGTTCTGGTCTGGTGGTGATAACTCTAGAGTTAAATATTTATAAAACACTGGCAGTTTGCTAATACTGCACATAAATACGGCAAGTTCAGGAACATTGATTTGGATTTGAATGACTTGTTGTTAGGTGCCGTCGAGTTGGTTCCAACTCATAGAGACCCCATATACAACAGAATGAAACACTGCCCAGTCCTGTGCCATCCTTACAGTCGTTATGCTTGAGCCCATTGTTGTAGCCACTGTGTCAGTCCATCTCATTGAAGGTTTTCCTCTTCATTGTTGACCATCCACTTTACCAAGTATGATGCCCTTCTCCAGGGGCTGGTCCCTTCTGATAACATGTCCAAACTATGTGAGATGAAGTCTTGCCATCTTGCTTCTAAGGAGAATTCTAGCTGTATTTCTTACAAGACAGATTTGTTCATTCTTTTGGCAGTCCGTGGTATATTCAATATTCTTTGCCAACGCCATAATTCAAAGGTGTCAATTCTTCTTTGGTCTTCCTTATTCATTGTCCAGCTTTCACATGTATATGAGGTGATTGAAAATACCACGGCTTGGGTCAGGTGCACCTTAGTCCTCAAAGTGACATCTTTGCTTTTGAACACTTTAAAGAGGTCTTTTGCAGTAGATTTGCCCAACGCAATGTGTCTTTTGATTTCTTGACTGCTGCTTCCATGGGTGTTGATTACAGATACAAGTAAAATGAAATCCATTACAACTTCAATATTTTCTCTGTTTATCATGGTGTTGCTTATTGGTCCAGGTGTGAGGATTTTTGTTTTCTTTATGTTAAGTTGTAATCTATACCGAAGGCTATATTCTTTGATCTTCATTAGTAAGTTCTGCAAGTCCTCTTCACTTTTAGTAAATAAGGTTGTGTCATCTGCACATTGCAAGTTGTTAATGAGTCTTCCTCCAATCCTGATGCCATGTTCTTCTTCATATAGTCCAGTATCTTGGATGGTCAGCGTACAGACTGAATAAGTATGGTGACAGGATACAACCCTGACGCACACATTTTTAAATTTTAAAACATGCAGTATCCCTTGTTCTGTTCAAAGGACTGCCTCTTAATCTATATATAGGTTCCTCATGAGGACCACGAAGGGTTCTGGAGTTCCCATTCTTCACAACGTTACCCATAATTTGTTGTGATCCACACAATGCCTTTGTATAGTCAATAAAACACAGGTAAATGTCTTTCTGGTATTCTCTGATTTCAGCCAAGATCCATCTGACGTCAGCAATGATATCCCTTGTTCCATGTCCTTTTCCGAACATGGCTTGAATTTCTTGCAGTTCCCTGTTGATGTACTGCTGCAACTGCTTTGGAATGATCTTCAGCAGAATTTTACTTGTGTGTGATATTAATGATATTGTTCGATAATTTCTGCTTTCTGTTGGATCACCTTTCTTTAGAATGGGCACAAATATGGATCTCTTGAATGACTTAAACAAGATTTTATCTAGCTACAATTATCTTTTATAAAGAAAGGTTCTTCTGAGTGAGTAAACACATTTTAAGGACTAGTTAATGTAAGCCCTGTTGTCATATATGAACTCGATAAGATCCGGTAACAAGATAAACTAACAAACAAAATTGTGGAACTATGGTGACCATCACTTGTCCATGAATCCAACTCTGCCAATAAGTAACATGAAACATCCACAAAAGATTTGCACACTGTAATATTTATTTTTATAAATAAATGTTAGCCTCTAGTGTTTCAAGTATTCATGAAGTGCGGTTTTGAGAGAGCAGCAGCTTTAAAATCTGGAGTCCCCACTTGAAGAAAGCTTTAATTAGTTAAGGGTTGAGATTTTCTAGTCATCTTCTCTTTCTTCTGAGTGGTTTTCAAAGGACTGCCTACAGTGAACTTCAGGGAGGCTAACTTAAAATTGATTTTACTTCTTCATGTTATTTTAAAAGCAGTGAACAATATCTAAACAATTGCAACAAAGAGGTTGTATTTACACAACAAAATGGTATATATGAGCACTCCTCTAATTTTAATTAATTAGATTTAATTATATTCAAGATATGCTGGTGACATTTACATGTATAAGAAGATGCTATTCTATTTCTTATGGAAAATATTCTGAAAGGTAATTAAAAGATACCCTTTACTGAGAGTTTGGATGGATAGGTGTGCCAATGTAAGTAAAGCTTGTATAAAAATAACTATATCATGAATAAAGAATGTTGTCTTATTAAGAAGCACTTCACTTAGAAAACTGTATAATTTATTGGTAAATGAGTTTTTTAAGCTTATATACCTGTTTCTTAATTACTCCAATATGTTATTATGTAGATTCTTATTATAATAATTTAATAATCAAATTCAAGGAACTAGAGAATTGAGCATGTAATGAAAACACAGGAACAGAATACAGTGAACAACTGTAAATGAGATCTGGTCATGACTCATTTGATTTGCTAGAGTTAGGAAGATATATTTGGCAAGTCTTTGGAATCAAAATTACATTTTCAAAATCAACGTCAATTTTGCTTACATAGATTTGAGACTATAATTTTATAGATATAAAGTTTGTGCACCTGTCCTAAAATTATAAATGAAAATAGATATTCCCAGAAGACAGATAGGATAAGCAAACAAGGGAGGAAGGAGCACTGCTTCAATCTCTGGCAAGAACCCAGCTGTTCTGTCAAATTCCAGTTAAGAATGGCAATATTCAGTTCACTGACTTTGAGTGAAGAGGTATCTCAATGCATCTCTAGGCAAAAGAGATAATTTCTAGTTTTTCCACCTAAAATCATATGACTGAATCCCTTCCCTTTTACTTACTGTGCTATTTCTTCTTTTATGACATTTGCCATCACCGAAATGGAGTGTTTTGTTGGGCACAGCCCTGAGAGACTTGATAATGACGTCAGGGATTGTGCTCTCTTTCAGCCTTGTCAACAACCAGTTGAGTTGTTAGTTTAGCATTGATTGCAGGAGCAAATGTCTCCTTCAGCATTGATTTCTAAAATAGGAAAGTTATGCAATTATCGTGGATGATTTTCTTTTTTTGCTTACTGATGTGAACTATATAGCACACAAAATGCTTAGAAAACCTCCTGTTCTCTAAATAATACTTGTAATAAATGTTGCAACATCCTAAAGCTAAAACAATTGCTAGTATTTATTGATCGCATATGACGTGTCAGGCACAGGTGTTCTAGGTTCATACCACATATTAACTCACTTATTTCCTACAGATATCCTGTGAGTTAAGGACCATCTCACCCATTTTACAAATATCAAAAATTTAAGCCCAGAGACCAAAGGTCAAATTGTGAGTCTGTGGGAGGGGTGAGATTTGAACCCAGACATTCTTGCTTCCAAGCCTATGCTCTGAAACCCACACTTCCTCTATCTAAGCCCAGGCTGCTGTTTTCTACTGGTTTTTAAAAATCCTATCATCAAGGTCCTCAGTCAAGCGTTTTCACTTATATTGTCTTTCTTTATACAATAAAATCTGCGAAAGCTGGAACCTCTATAAGGTAGAAATCTGTCAGAGAAGGAAAACTAAAATATTTTCCAATAAAATGAGCGATAGAAAAGTGGTAAGACTTCATCCTTTCAAAGGCAGAATTCTTGGGAGACCATGAAAAACAAGGCAGTCCCTTAGAGTTCCGGCTCTCACAGGTTTCACAGTAGTATATCCAGAACTGCACACACTGAATGATTACTTCGTGTCTCTTTTATTGTTTGGCCTGGCTGGTCTGATGATACAATTTCAGAATTACTCTGAAGCCTTGTACGTGTCAAATTTTAAAAATTAATTTTCTTCAAATCTGTAACTAATGGCCTTTTTTTTTTTTTAAAGAGCAGCAGCTAGTCCACCCCATGTCGATTCTTTAGCTGATTTTCATTAAACTGATCAAGAAGTTGTTGTTGCTACACTAGTCTCTTTTCTCATCCCACAACTGTATTCTTCCCTGTTGCTTCTAGACACTGCTCTCCGATTTTTACTGCTACATTGGTGCAGTTTTAACACACCCTACAGGCAAGCCCTCTTTCCTTTGCCTCTGCAGCTCAGGCTGTTTTCCTTTCTGACACCCATGGGGAGTGTTCTGGCTCTTTGTCTCTAGGAGGCGGCACGGGCTGTCAGTCAAAGGCTACTGACAAGCTGCTTTCTAATGGAACCAAAAAAAAAAAAAAAAAAAAAATCACTTTTAGCATAACGCAACTTTGGGAGACAATTATGCAGACCTACTGTTTCTCTACACATCCAGACCGACAGTAATGGCATTTTAAAAGTGGATGCCTGCAGAGGGACTGCTCACAAAGAATGCGCCACAGACAGTGAAATGACAAATCATCAGGAGAGATATTTCTGGACAGGCAGCCTCTTTGGTCTCCCTGAAACTGGACTGTGTGTACGCCCCTTTTCTGAAAGACACTTTGATAAAACACTTGCAAATAAAAGATTTCAGATTTTTCTAAAAACCTGCCAGTTCTTTCGGAACCTTCCTTTAGACAAAAAATACATTGTGTGTGTGTGTGTGTGTGTATATATATATATATATAGCATATTTATCATATATATAAAATGTATATTTTGTATAAATGAAGGTTCTTAAATATACATGTATATACAAAATATATATTGCATATTCATTATATATGTAATGTGTTTTTTGTTTAAATGAAGGTTTCTAAATATACATATATAGAAAAAATATATATATATTGCATATTCATTATTTTTAACATTTTTTGTTTACTAAATGAAGATTCCTAAATATACATATTCATACAAAAATACATACATTTATATATTGCATGTTAATTGTATATATAATCTATTTTTGTTTAAGTGAAGGTTCCTAAATATACCGTATATGATTAATATGTATAACTGGTTTTATATACATATGATTGGTTTTCTTATTTTTATTCAAACTGCTAAACAAAAATAAGATTACATATATAAATCTGGAACCCTGGTGCAGTGATTAAGAGCTCGGCTGTTAACCAAAAGGTTGGCATTTCGAATCCACCAGCTGCAACTTGGAAACCCTATGGGGCAGTTCTACTCTGTCCTGTAGGGTCGCTATGAGTCAGAATTGACTCGACGGCGACAGGTTTTTTTTTTTTTTTGTATGTATAAATCTAAGTATTATATTGTATTACTTTGTGTCAAGCTAACAAAGAGAACTGGATGCTTGTGGAGTTTTATATGTTTAACATAGATTGCCTTAGTTTTTGTTCTTAAACTGGAAAAAGAAGATTCATAACTTCCTTGTGATCTTCAAACAAGTTGGAGAATGCATAGTGGCACGTAATTTCTATTAACTGCTTCTAAAATGGGGCCCACAATATTGTAGCCCTAACTTCATGAAAGAAAAGTTTTTGTAAAATTACCATCTCTCATTAGGATAATTATTAGTCCAATTAGCACAAAGATTAAAGTAGACAATGCAAGGACATCAATGCTCTTTTATGACTTCCTAAATAAACATCATTTAGATAGAGGCCATCATTTTGGCCAGTTGGAAGTCTTTTGAGACTTACATTAAAACATGATAAGATATATTTTTATGATCATAAACTTGTTTTTTGCTTATTTTTTAAAGAGTTTTAAGTTTAAAAAACAATTGTGCAGAAAGCACAGAGAGTTTCCTATACTTCCTCTCCCCACTGAACACTGAGTCTCCTATTACTAACGTCTTGCATTTGTGTGGTACATTTATTACAATTGATGGATTAATATTGCTACATTATTAACTAAAGTCCATGGTTTACAATAGTGTTCACTATTTGTGTTGTACGGTCCTATGGCTTTTTTTTTTTTTTAAATTGTGCGTTAGGTGAAAGTTTAAAGCTCAAATTAATTTCTCATTCAAAAATTGATACACATTGTTTTCTGACATTGGTTGCAATCCCCACAATGTGACAGCAGGCTCCCCCTTCCACCCTGGGTTCCCTGTGTCCATTCGTCCAGTTCCTGTTCCTTCCTGCCTTCTCATCCTGCTTTTGGACAGGAGCTGCCCATTTGGTCTCATATATTTAATTGAACTAAGAAGCACGTTCTTCATGTGTATTGTTTTTTGTTTTACAGGCCTGTCTAATCTTTGTCTGAAGAGTGGGCTTGGTGAGTGGTTTCAGTTCTGGGTAACAGTGTGTCTGGGGGCCATAGTTTTGGGGAGTCCTCCAGTCTTTGACAGACCATGAAGTCTGGTCTTTTTATGTGAACTGGAATTCTGTTCTACATTTTTCTCCTTCTCTGTCAGAACTCTCTGTTGTGTTCCCTGTCAGGGCCGTCATTGGTGGTATACAGGCACCATCTAGTTCTTCTAGTCTCAGGCTTCTGGTGTATCTGGTTCATTTGGTCCTTTAGTCCTTTGGGCTAGTATTTTCCTTGTGTCTTTGGTTTTCTTCATTCTTCTTTGTTCTGAGTGGAATGGGACCAATAGATATTTTGACAAATGCCTAATACCATGTGTCTACCATTATAGAATCCTACAGAATGGTTTCCTTAAAGACGCCCTGTGCTCCACCTATTCATCCCTCACTCCTTACCCCTAAATTCATGGCAAACACTGATCTTTTTACTGAATCTGTAGTTTTGCCTTTTCTAGAATGTTATACAGTTGGACCTATACAGTATGTAGCTTTTTTAGACTGGCTTCTTTCACTTAGCAATGTGCACTTAAACTTCCTCCCTGTCTTTCATAGCTTAGTGACTTCTTTTCTTTTCTTTTTTAAATTTTTTTTATTGTACTTCAGGTGAAGGCTTACAGAACAAATACTTTCTCTTGAAACAGTATTACACATATTGTTTTATGACATTGGTTAACAACCCCACAACATGTCAACCCTCTAACTTCTCAAACTTTCTTTTTGGTGAAAATACACATAGCCAAAGATACACCATTTCAATAATTTCTACATGCACAGTTCAGTGACATTGACTACGCTCTTCCAGTTGTGCTGTTATTCTCACTTAAGATGAAGGCTTACAGAACAAAATAGTTTCTCATTTAACAGTTACTACACATGTTGCCCTATGACAATGGTTAACAATCTCACAACACATCAACAATATCCTTACTCAACCTTGGGTTCCCTATCACCAGGTTTTTTGTCCCCTTCTGCCATCTGGCCCTTGTCACTGGACTGCTGTACCTCGTTAGTCTCATTTGGTTTTATGGGGCTGTCCACTCCCAGGCTGAACAGTGAACCTTGGAGATAACTTCACCACTGAGCTAAAAGGGTGTCTGGGAGCCATACTCTCAGCGTTTCTCCAGTCTCCTTTAGGTCAGTAAATCTGATCTTTTTTTTGTGAGATAGAATTATGTTCTGCGTCTTCTCCAGCTCTGTCCAGAACCCTCTGTTGTGATCCTGGTCAGAACAGTCAGTGGTGGTAGCCGGGAACCATCTAGCTGTACTGGACTCAGCCCGATGGAGGCCTTGGTAGCTGTGGACAATTAGTCCTTCAGACTAATCTTTTCCTTGTGTCCTGTTCTCTTTATTCTCCCTTGCTCCCAAAGCGATGAGACCAGTAGAGTATCTTAGATGGTTGCTCACAGGCTTTTAAGACCCCAGACACTACTCACCAAGGTAGAATGTAGAGCATTGTCTTTATAAGCTGCGTTATGCCAATTGAGCTAGATGTTCCCCGAGACCATGGTCCCCAGAGCCCTCCGCCCAGCAACTCAGTCCCTCGGGGTGTTTGGATGTGTCTATGGGGCCTCCATGACCTTTCCTTGTGCAGGTTGTGTTAGTTTCCCTTGTATTGTGTACTGTCTCACCTCTCACCCAAGATACCACTTATCTATTGCCTATTTAGTATTCCCCCCCCCCACCCCTCCCATCCCTGGTAACCAACAAAGATTGTTACATTTTGAGTGTGAACTTTTTCATGGGTTTTTACAATAGAGGTCTCATACAATATTGTCCTTTCGTGATTGACTTATTTCACTCAGCATAATGTCCTCCAGTTTCATCCATGTTATGAGATGCTTCACAGATTCATTGTTGTTCTTTCTCGTTGCATAGTATTCCATTGTGTGTATGTACCATAGTTTGTTTATCCATTCATCTGTTGATGGGCATCTAGGTTGTTTCCATCATTTTGCTACTGTGAACAATGCTGCCATGAACATAGGTGTGCATATGTCTATTGGAGTGACGACTCTTATTTCTCTAGGATATATTCCTAGGAGTGGGATTGCTGGATCAAATGGTATGTCTATTTCTCGCTTTCTGAGGAAGCGCCATATCATTTTCCAAAATGGTTGTATCATTTTGCATTACCACCAGCAGTGCATAGGAGTTCCGATCTCCCCGCAGCCCCTCCAACATTTGTTATTTCTAGTGTTTTTGATTCGTGTCAGTAATGCCGGGGTGAGATGGTATCTCATTGTGGTTTTAATTTGCATTTCTCTAATGGCTAGTGATCGCGAGCATTTCCTCATGTGTCTGTTGGCCATTTGAATGTCTTCTTTGGTGAAGTGTCTGTTCGTTTCCTTTGCCCATTTTTTAATAGGAATATTAGTCTTTTTTGTTGTAGAGGTGTTGGATTTTCTTGTAGATTATGGAGATTAGACCTTTGTCTGACTTGTACTGTCCAAAAATTTTTTCCCAGTCTGTAGGTTCTCTTTTTACTCTTTTGGTGAAGTCTTTTGAAGAGCATAGGTGTTTGATTTTTAGAAGATCCCAGTTATCTAGCTTATCTATTGGGGTTTATGCATTGACGGTTATGGTTTGTATCCTGTTAATGCTGTGTATTAAGGCCTGAATTGTTGCTCCTTTTTTTTTTTTCTATGAACTTTATAGTTTTAGGCTTTATATTCAGGTCTTTGATCCATTTTGAAGTAGTTTTTGTATATGGCGTGAGGTATGGGTCCTGTTTCTTTTTTTTTTGCAGATGGATATCCAGTTTTGCCAGCACCAGTTGTTAAAAAGACTGTCTTTTCCCCATGTGATGGACTTTGGGCCCTTGCCGAAGATCAGGTGACCATAGGTAGATGTATTTATATCTGGGTTCTCAATTCTGTTCCATTGGTCAATGTATGTGTCATTGTACCAATATCAGGCTGTTTTGACTACTGTAGCTGTATCGTAGGTTCTGAAGTCAGGTAGTGTGAGTCCTCCAACTTTATTCTTCTTCTTCAGTAGTGCTTTACTTATTCGGGGCTTCTTCCCTTTCCATATAAAGTTAATGATTAGTTTTTACATCTCTTTGAAGGATGTTGTTGGTATTTGGATCGGGATTGCATTGTATTTGTAAATTGCTTTGGGTAGAATTGTCATTTTCACAATGTTGAGTCTGCCTATCCATGAGCATGGTATGCTTTTCCATTTATGTAGATGCCTTTGGGTTTCATGCATTAGTGTTTTATAGTTTTCTATGTATAGGTCTCTGACATCCCTGGTCAGATTTATTCCTAAGTATTTTAACTTTTTAGGGGCTATTGAAAATGGTATTGTTTACCTGATTTCCTTTTCATCATTCTCCTTATTGGTGTATAGAAATCCAACTGATTTTTGAATGTTTGTCTTGTATCCTGCTACTGTGCTGAATCTTTCTATTAGTTCCAGTAGATTTCTCATGGAGTCTTTAGGGTTTTCTATGTATAGTATCATATCATCTGCAAACAGAGATAGTTTTAACTTCTTCATTACGAATTTGGATGCCCTTTATTTCTTTTTCTTGCCTTATTGCTCTAGTTAGAACTTCCAGCACAATGTTAAATAGGAGTGGTGATAAAGGGCATCTTTGTCTTGTTCCTGTTTTCAAGGGGAATGTTTTCAGCCTCTCTCCATTAAGAATGATGTTGGCTGTTGGTTTCGCATAGATGCCCTTTATTATGTTGAGAAATTTCCCTTCTATACCTATTTGATTGAGAGTTTTCCTCAGGAATGGCTTTTGGACTTTGTCAGATGCCTTTTCTGCATCAATTGAGATGATACTTTGTAAATTGCTTTGGGTAGAATTGTGATTTTCACAATGTTGAGATGATTCTTTTATTTCCTTTTATTAATGTGGTGGATTACGTTGATTGATTTTCTAGTGTTGAAACGTCCTTGCATACCTGGTATGAATCCTACTAGGTCGTGGTGTATTATTTTTTTGATATGATGCTGAATTCCTTTGGCTAGAATTTTGTTAAAAATTTTTGAATCTATATTCATGAGAGATATTGGTCTGTAATTTTCTTTTTTGTGACATCTTTTCCTGGTTTTGGTATCAGCGTTATGCTGGCTTCATAGAGTGAATTTGGAAGTGTTGCTTCCTCTTCTATGCTCTGAAATAGTTTCAGTAGTACTGGTACAAGCTCTTCTGTGAATGTTTTATAGAATTCTCCAATGAAGCCATCTGAGGCAGGGCTTTTTATGGTTGGGAGATTTTTTATTACCTTTTCAATCTCTTCTCTTGTTATGGGTCTGTTCAGATTTTCAACATCAGTTTGTTATAGTTTGGGTAGGCTGTGTGTTTCTAGAAATTTATCCATTTCCTCTAGGTTTTCAAATAGTTTTTCATAATATTCTGTTATAATCGTCTTTATTTCAGTTGGGTCTGTTATAATGTTCCCCGTTTCGTTTCTTATTTGGGTTGTGTCCTCTCCTGTTTTTCTCTTGTCAGTCCGGCCAGTAGTTTGTCGATTTTGTTGATTCTTTCAAAGAACCAACTTTTGGTTTTGTTGATTCTTTCTATTGTTTTTCTGTTCTCCATTTCATTTATTTCTGCTCTGATCTTTACTATTTCCTTTCTTCCGGTGGCTGTGGGCTTTTTTGCTGTTCTCTTTCTATTTGTTTGAGTTCTGTAGTTAATGTTTTGATTTTGTCCCTTTCTTCTTTTTTGAAATGTGCATCTATTGCTATAAATTGTCCTCTGAGGACTGCCTTTGCTGTGTCCCAAAGGTTTTGGTATGATGTGTTTTCATTCTCATTTGATTCTAGGAATTTTTGGATTCTATCTCTGATTTCTTCTATTACCCACTGATGTGTAAGCAGGGTATTTTTCAGTTTCCATGTAGTTGATTTTTTTTCCTTGCTCTTTCTAGTGTTAATTTCTACCTTGATGGCATTGTGGTCAGAGAAGATACTGTGAATTATCTCAACGATTTGGATCTTGTTGAGGATTGCTCTGTGGCCTAAGATGTGGTCTATTCTGGAGAACGTTCTGTGTGTGTTGGAAAAGAATGTGTACTTTGCATCAGTTGGATGGATTGTTCTATATATGTCTATGAGGTCCAGTTGGCTGATTTTGCCCATTAGGTCTTCTGTATCTTTGCTGAGTTTCTTCTTAGTTGTTCTGTCCTTTACTGAGAGTGGTGTGTTGAAGTCTCCTACTATTATTGTGGAACTGTCAATTTCTCTTTTCAGTGCTGTTAGAGTTTGTTTTATGTATTTTGGAGCCCTGTCATTGGGTGCGTTGATGTTTATTATGGTTATGTCTTCCTGATGGATCATCCCCTTAATCATTATGTAATGTCCTTCTTTATCTTTTATGGTAGCTTTTGTTTTAAAGTCTATTTTATCTGATATTAGAATTGCCACTCCTGCTCTTTTTTGGTAGTTGTTAGCTTGATCTATTTTTTTCCATCCTTTGACTTTTAATAAATTTACATTTTTGTTTCTAAGGTGTGTCTCTTGTAGACAGCATATTGATGAATCCTGTTTTCTTATCCATTCTGTCACTCTCCTTCTCTTTATGGGTGCATTGAGTCCATTTACATTCAGTGTAATGATTGATAGATGTGGGTTTGTTGCTGTAATTTTTTAGTGCTTTTTTTTGTGTGCTGAATTTTTCTTTGTTATTCTCACTCTCTTGTGCTGAGTTACTTTTGTTTGTGGATTTTTTTCATTTCTTTTGTTTTTGTAGGCTTTGTTTTCGCTGAGACTTTATCTTTTGCCTCTTAGTTTTTAATGAGAATGTTTCTTAACTTTCTTTGTGGTTACCATGAATTTTACCTGTATCTTTCTAAGTTTGAAGCAGTCTTCGATTACTTGGTATCGCCTTACCTTCCTCTCCATTAGAAGGTTCTATACCTATGCCGTTTAGTCTCTCTTTTATTGTTTGATGTTGTTGTCATTTACTGATTAACTGCTCTGATTCCCTGTTGTATTTCTTTTGGTTTTGGATGGTCCTCGAGAGTTCATTTCCTAGATTGGTATCTGACTGGTTCGATCCTGCGTCCTAGATTCTGCCTGTGAGCTGAAGCTGTTTGTCCTCAGATCGATGAACTCCCTTTAATTATTCTTGTAAGTTTGGCTTGAGTTTTATATATTCCCTTAATTTCTGTTTATCTGGAAATGACCTAATTTCACCATCAAATTTGAATGAGAGTTTTGCAGGATATATTATTCTTGGCTGGCAATGTTTTTCTTTCAAGATTTTATATATGTCATCCCATTGCCTTCTTGCCTGCATTGTTTCTGCGGAATAATCTGAGCTTAGTCTTATTGTTTCTCCTCTGTATGTGACTTCTTGTTTTCCATGAGCTTCTCTCAGGATTGTTTGCCTTTGGTTTTGGTGCTTGTGGTTATGATATTCCTTGGTGATTTTCTTTCGGGGTCTCTCCTATATGGGGTTCGTTGAGCTTCTTGGATTGCCAGCTTTTCATCTTTCATGATATTGGGGAAGTTTTCTGTCAGCAGTTCTTCAATGATCCTTTCTGTGTTTTCTGTTTTCTCCCCCTGTTCTGGAATTCCAATCACTCGAAAATTTTTGCTTTTGATTGTATCCCACATAATTCTGAGGATCTCTTCGTTTTTCTTTGTTCTGTTTTCTGAGTTTTCCTCAAGCAGAGTTGTATCCAAGTGTTTGTCTTCAATTCCACTGATCCTGTCTTTCACCGTTTCAAATCTGCTTCTCAGCCCTTCTATGACACCGTCCATTTCTGAAATCTTGTTCTTGATCTTTTGGATTTCTAATTATTGTCTTTGTATGATTTCTAGTTGTGAATTGATTTTGGCATTTTGTTCCTGCATTATTTTCCTGAATTATTCCAATTTTTTGTCTGTATTTGCCATGAATTTTCTATTTTTTTGTCATGTTTATCAGCTTTTTGCCTTAGCTCTTGTAGAATTCTGAGTATTAGAGATTTGAATTCCCTGTCAGGTAGTTCTAGTGCATTTTCTTCCCCTGGAGAGTCATGTGGTGTTTTATTTTGGACACCTACTGGAACCATCCTGTCCTGTTTTTGTAAATGTTTTGATATTGTCTGCTGTCTTAGGGGCATTTAGTAGTCGGTAATCAGTGCAGGGCAGGTTCCAGTAGGCCATGCCTGTGCTGCTTGGTAGTGTGATGTCAAGTGCATGGTGCAGGTAGGCAGTATGCAGCGGGCAGATTGTTATGTGTGGAGCTAAGATGGATATGGGAGAGAGGAGAGAGGAACAGGAACCAAAAACATACAAACAAATAAATAGGAATGCTAGGGGAGCTTGCCGTTGGAGTGGAGAGATTAGAGACTATGAAATGGAGAAAAACAGAAAGGGGAAGATGAAGAAAAGAAAAGAAAAGAATGAATAAATAAAAATCAGAAAGGTTAAAGAACTGCAAAGTTCCCAGGGATCCCACTGGTGCAGCTATGAGGTCTGGGGAAGTTGCTCTCAGGTGTTGCAGTACAGCCTGGCTAGAAGGCATAGAGATATACAACGGCAGGTATCCAGGGAACAGAAAGAGAAGGAAAATACAGAGAGTCGAGAAACTGAGCAATGAAGAAAGACAAAAAGGGAAAAAGAGGGAAAAGAAAAGAAAACAAATTAAAAAAAGAAAAAAAAAAAAGAACAAGAAAGGCCCCCAAAAACACAGGGAAAAAAAAAAAAAACCAACACAAAAAGAAATGCTCTCAGGGATCCCTCTGCACGTCTGTGCAAGGCTAGGGGGACGTCTCCTTGCCACGCAGCACCGCCTGGGAAGAAAGGGCTCTCAACTCAAGAAAAGGAAAAGAAAACAAACAAACAATTCAAAACAAACAAACGAACAAAAGCCCTGGGATCCCACCAGTGCAGCAGCCCAGATCAGGAAGCAGCTCCATACTCGAATGGAGCTCCACAGCCCCTCAGGAAGAAGCAAAGATGGCGCATGAAGCCAGGCATTTGAGTGAAAGTAGGGGGAGGTGGTGAGAGGTACAGATGGAATCAAAAGAAGCAGAAAAAAATGCAACACTACCCGTCAACAAATGGCACTCAGAGGGCCAGCTAGTTTGGGCTGGTGTTTCTCGGACAAGAGACTGTCCACGGGAAGCAGAGGGCCCGAGTGTGGGTGAAGAAGGGTAGGGAGTGGGAAAGCGTATATCACAAATTACCAGAGCTCTGCAGCCCCTCAGGAAGAAGCAAAGATGGCACACAGAGCCAGATATTTGAGCGAAAGGAGTGGGAGCTGGTGAGAGGTAAGGAAGAAATCAAAAGATGCAGAAAAATGCAATACCAGCAGCCAGCAAATGGCACTCAGAGACCCGGCCTGTTCGGGCGTGTGGAATCCAAGCAGCTGGTGTTTCCTGGTCAAGAGATTGTGGCTGCGGGAAGCAGAGGAGGCCAAGTCAGGTTGTAGAAGGGTGGGGGGAGGGAAAGCGTATGTCGCAAATTACCGGTTGTTTTGTCTCCTGCTGGAACATCTGTGAGGCTGCTTTCTCATACCCCCTGTTTGCTGGTCTCCAGTAGGAGTCCAAGATGGCAGATCTGCGCTGTGTTAGCTGGTAGGGGACCTCTGCATGAATCTCTCCTCGCTGTCCGTTCCCTGTCAGTTTTCTCACTGCATTTTGTGCTTTGCTGAGTTCTTTATCTGTTCATTTGATATTTTAGGGTTTCATGATTGTTGTATTGTCTGTTCGGCTTGGTTTTTCGGATCTTTGCTGTGGAGGGACGGCATGGTGCTTCTGCCTAGAGTGCCATTTTGCTGGAACTCTCCTGACTTATTTTCTTTTATCATTGAATAGTATTTCTTTGTATGGATGTGCCACAGTTGATTATTAACCTATTGAATGGCATCTTGTTTACTTCAGATTTTTTGACAATTATGAATAAAGCTGCCATAAAAATCCCTTTGCAGGTGTTTGTGTAAACATAAGTTTTCAACTTATTTAGAATAAGGCCTATTTTTTATGCAAATATCAACTAATGCTTTGTAAGTGCTTTTGAAATGTTTTCTCATGTCTGAAAATTGTTTTAAATGGAAGTTAAAATTTCACTTGTAGTGTTAACATAACTCACCTAGATTCCAGTACCACGGAATTTGATCAAACAACTTAATGAAGATAGTTCAACCTTTCCCATAGGCACTATGAGTAGTATTCCCTTCCATATGCGAATCTGAAGTGATATGATGTAAAGAGTATATTAGGAAGGCCTTCTGTATCAACATTTCTCATCTCTTAAGGACTAAAATTTGATGATACACAAACTATTTGTTTATTTTCTTCATAGTTGTGATCCTGTCTGAGTACTTTTAACTACAAGAAAGTAAAAAAAAAGAAAGAAAATTCTTCACACTTAGGGTGAACTTGTAGTACAGGCAATTTTTTTTGGATACTCTAAACATGGTGAATACAAAATAAGATTGACAAACGAAAGAAAACAAAACAAAAATAATGGGAAGGCTGAAGATCACATTTTCCTACTGTGTAATTTTGTGCAGGGCCCGATTTGTTTCCTGATAATACAGTTTTAGATATATTTATATTGTCTTGAAGTCTCTTTCTGATTGCAGTTCAATGTACAAAACAAACAAAGGAATAAGTTTTGAGGTAGAAAATTAGAGTGAAGCATGTTATCTATTATCCTAACCAATTTACAGATTCAAATACTGCATTAATCATGCTTATTGTTGAATGCATCAGGGGGTAATTTCTTATCTTAGAACTCTGTAGGGGATGGTTGTTTAGCTGTGTCTCTGTTTTGTTCCTAACTACACTACCCAGTGATATCCCAGACGGTCTCATTAATTTCAAAAGTCCAATTGACTAGATGATCCTTTTGGTTTTCAAAATGGCAATTTATCTGGATTTCCAGACCAAAATTCTCTAGTCTTTACATCACAGAAATCGATTGGACGTCTAATCCTGTGATTTGTTTTATTATAAATAAATAAGCATCTTCAAGTGTAAAATATTACTTCCATGAGTGTCATCTGTTTTAGTAAACAAAAATGTTTGCATATTCTTTATTGGTATTATTACATCTTTTTGTTTTTTTTAACTTAGAGAAATTAGGTTCTTTATATTTCAATAAAGACCAGGTGTGCTTTCTTAAAACACCACACAACTTCAGCATTTTCTCTATCATAATTGATTTTATGTGGGTAATTTACATTTTATCTTTGGACAATCAGTATGGAAATACTTCTGTTTACAAGTGGCCTAGACAGTGAACAATCACAGCAACATGTGTGACTTTAGAGATGCATATGTTTTAATGACTGTTTGGTGTAACGTTCCTTATGTTTCATCAAACAAAAGCCACCAGTAAAAGGAATAGGGTTTTCTCTTGTGTCTTTAAGTATGGAGTTCAAACTGGCAGTGCTTGGGAATAACATCTGTTATTTAACTTCACTGCAGCTGTTTGCAGTTTGAAAAAGTTGTCTACATTTAATGGAAAAAAAAAAGCTTAATTGGTTTTCTTGGTTTTATTCAAACTACTAAACAAAAATAAAATTATATGAGGATAGTAAGTAGAGGGACCTGCAGTGAAAGAACACATGTAACATAATACAGTTGTTTTATTTTTTTATTCAGAACCATATTTATTATTTACGCCATAATGTCAGTGTTTCCCAAGGGACAACATAGCTCTGTTAAAACCATAGATTTAACATTGCTATAACCTTTGCTATTTTTAAGTCAGCCAGACTCAGCTCTAGAGATCAGATCTGTGGCACTTTCTTTTCTAGCACAAATTTGAGTCTCAGTATGAGACTGTCTTCCCTTCTACTTTCAGTCTGTTCAGATTTGAATCTATTTATCCTTAGCTAGTCTAAAAAGGAATGAGCTGTCTCTCTTTGGTATTTCACTTGCTTTTGCAACGGCAAAGTTACATACAATGAATACAGTGCTGGGGCTAGCCCTAGTTATAATTACAAATAGGCAAATTTCATCCTTTCAACCCATTCTTTTTTAAAGCCTTCTCTACTCAGATCCTTGGATGTCTGGGCTTTGCATTTGTCTTTCATGGTTTAGGATTCCATAATATAATTCTTATTTTTTAGGATCTTATAAACTCTTATCTTTCACTAATTGTATTTATCTAATGTTTTGATCCAAATGGACATGGTGAAAGCTAATAGAGCAATAAGATATTGTAAGATTGTTTGACATAGTCCATGCATCTACATTCAAAATATATGATTTTAAAAGCTTTCTAAAGAGAATACTCATTAAAATTCAGGACACTATGACAATACATTTTGAGGAATATTCCTAGGGAACATAATTTTCCAAGTATCCTTAAGACATATTATATTGATCTATGCCAACTTCCATTTCCACTGATATATTTCTTGTATCAGTTAATTCAAACATTTAGATTTGGAAATTAGTGGCTACAGCCGAAGTAGAAAAGGGTCAGGTTGCTTTTATTTCAGCATTTTAAAGATGTTGTTCCCCTGTTTGTAATGTGCTGTTCTGCTCTCAAGAATTTTCCATGTCTTTGGTTTTCATCAGTTTGTCTATGATATATGCCTAGGTGTAGTTTTCTCAGGAAATAGGCTGCTTGGGGATTACTGCGATTTGTAAATCTGTAAATTCATGTCTTTCGACAAATTGGGGACATGTTGAATCATTATTTCTTGAAATATTTTTTCTTCCTCTTTCACTCCCTCTTATCCTTCTGATACTAATTTTGTGTGTGTTGGACCCTTTCATTGTCCCACAGGTCCCTGAAACTGTGTCCCCTCCTTTTTTTTCAGTATTTCTTCTTTTGGTTCTGCAGATCAGACATCTTCAAGTTTACTGACTTTTCCTCTATTTACATTTCTTGTTGAATCAGTCCAGTGACTTTTTTTTTTTCTCAATTTTTTTTTCAGTCCTAGAATTTTCATTTGGTTCTTTTTTATAGTTTCTGTTTCTCTGATGAAAGTTCCTATCTTTTTATTCATTACGAACATAGATTCCTTTATGTCCTTAATCATAATTAGTATTATGCTTAGACAGCCTTTTCTGCTAATCTTTGTCATCTTAGGGTCAGGTTTTATTGATTATATTTCGTCTTGAGAATGGATCACATC
Source organism: Dugong dugon (assembly GCA_030035585.1). Classification (NCBI taxonomy): domain Eukaryota; kingdom Metazoa; phylum Chordata; class Mammalia; order Sirenia; family Dugongidae; genus Dugong; species Dugong dugon. The sequence continues at coordinate 105,603,041 of CM057466.1, read as the reverse complement.
TCTGTTTTTTTTTTTTTTTTTTTTTTTTTTGGTATGTCAAGTAATTTTGGATGTGTTCTGGACATTGTTGTGAATGCTTAGTTATAGAAACTCTGGATTTTATTTTTCTTTCGAACACGTTGCTTTTGTTGTTGTTGATATTACTGTTTTAGCAGGTAATTTGTTCACCCAAAGTACATACTCTGTCTCTTCAATGGCAGGTCAAATCTCAGTTCAGCTCCTTTATCTTTAGCTAGTTGTCTAGTGTCTGCTTTGTGGATGCATGGTTCAGGAGTTAGTCATAGTTATGTGGAGAGCCATGGGGAGAATTTATACACAAAATTTGGGGCTTCCCTGTCTCTTTTCTGGAATTCCTCCTTTACTTTTCTGCAGCTATGCCTATCACAAAGTTTGTCCTTGGATTCTTCAAACCAGAAGAATGTTTATCAAAAGCTTTAGCTGCTCCATATTGTACTGATAACAGCCTGCCCTCAGGCTAAAAGCCATAAAAAGTGGGAAATTCATTGTGCCATGCCCTTTTTCTAAGTGTTCATTCCCTGGACTCTGCCTGCTTTAGTTCACTGTCCAGTGCCTCTAGAAAATTAATTTTTGGCCTGAGCTAATAGTCATTATTTATGGGAAGGTGGTCCAGTAGGAACTCAGTTTGGCATACCAGAAGCAGAACTGTTGGGCTGCCTTTGGAAACTATAACAGTTGTGAATGGCTCTGTCGTATCATGGAAAGAACGGAAGATTTGTAGTAAGACAGACTTGGGTTTGATTCTGGTTTCTTTTATTGGTTGTTAGCTTTTGGACCAAGTCATTTAAACCTTCCCCATCCATGCCCTCATTTGTAAAATGAAGCTATAATACCTTTCATGGAGAGTTGTTTTGAGGATTAAATAAGATAAGATAAAGCACCTAGCAGAGTGATTGGCACATATTGGGCACTCAAAAATGGTATTTATTATTATTTAAAAATGTTTAGCAATATCACTATTATAAGTATTATAAGTACACTTGTATTTAAGGTGAATGTGGTTAGAAATTTTCTGCATGTCCAAGCTGAATCATAATTACATTATCACTAGAGACAAAACATACCCATGACAAAACTCCTGTATTATGAGACTATAATGTCCCTTCTTATCTGTAGTAATACATTTTTCTATTCCAGAAATGGATTACAAGTCTTCTTCAATTTTAGATCAAACCCAATAGAATATGTTTCAGAATATGGTGTCTATAACTGACTCATTAACTCCAAGCATATTTATTAAACTAGGAATAGGCTAATTGTTAGGGATGCAGTGGTTAAAATGATAGCCATGTTTGTCAACGCAGAGCTTTAAATTTAAGAGTCTGTTAAGAAAAAAAAAAAAGCAGGCAATTAAATAGAGAAGACATACAACATTATACATTGCTATGAAACATATTCTAACATAAGCAATAGACACAAAAAGAAGAAAATGTGTTATGATGAGGTAATATAGATGTACAGAAGTCTAAAGGACAATAAATGATAAACATTTTAATTTTCACATTTTCAATTTTCCAAGAACTGACAATAAAAGAGCACCTGCCTGGTTTATTTGTGGTGCTATAGGAAATCTGTATGGTAACTAAAAATGTTCTTGATCCGAAGACATAAGGAGATGTTTTGAGATATTACCCTTTTATCCTCCAAGCCTCTTGAATTAGTTTTTGTGTGCATACCACACTCATTTATGTTGTGTTTTAATAGGCTGTTTTGCAACTTGCTTCTTTTTTTCCTTAAGTAGTGAGATGTTAGACTTGAGCAGAACTGAAGAAATATGTTTCTTAATGGAAATAATAATAATGATAAAAGTCCTGTTAGTGACACAGTGCTCCTCCTACCCGAAGGGTATGCACTCAGGAACTAGAGCTTATGATATTTGTTGCTTTCTAAATGAACTCATATCAGATCAAGAGCAGACTTTTACCATGAAACAGTACATGCATGTAGATACCACATTTACTGGCTGGGTTTGACTGATAGGGATGGTACTGGACCAAAGAACACTCAATTATCAGTTGACTTATTGTCACTACTCATAGCTGCTTCACAGTCAATGGTAAGATTTCCTTCAGAGAAAGGTGGAAATTCTAGTACTTCAGTATCACCCTTTCTGCATTGTGCTAACATTCCTCCCAGTATAGCAAAAGTTCCAGACCCTGGAATCTGATTCAGATCTAGATTTGCCCTTGTTGGGATTGCTTAGCTTCTTGTATTTTAAAGGAATTTTGCTTGTAGGTTAACATATTTATGGGACCACCTTCATACAGTAAAACTGTTTTCAATGATAACTTCACATTAGGTCATTAATACAGTAATCTTCATTTGAAACCAGCTTGTGATGGGACTTATTTATGGTTCTTAAAGCTGATCATAATGCAAAACAGAAAGTCTCCTGTAAGAAAATTTTGTTGTCAACATAATCAAGAGAAGAGTTAATAAGAAATTGTTTAGGAAGAGAAATTATTGCTTTGTCAGATGAAAAGTTGAAATGTAGTTGGAAACAGATAATGGTGAAGGTTGCACAATGTGATGAACAGTGTTGTTAAATTGTATATGTGACAAATGTTGAAATGGCAAATGTTTTGTTACATACATATCTACTGCAATAAAAAATGGAAATTTATAGATTTTTTTCCACTGCATGCTTTCCATTGATGGAATAAAAAGAAAATAATAAAATCTCACTGTCTCTTTGTCAGAGAGGCTTATTATGAAGGAGCTTGGATTTTTTCCTTTTTTAATTTTTTTTACCTAAGAATGTTTGTGCTTTGTAAATTATTGTTTTTACTCCTTCATTCTGAAGTGAAATTGTCATCCTTTTTCGACACAGACCTGTGCTGGAGAGATACGAGGTGTATTCTATTCTCCTGCTTCAAAAGATCTTTACAGCTTTTCAGTGTTGACATAATACTGTGGAATAGCACAAGAAAACTGACATAGATTTAAATTAAAGGGAAAAAATAAGAGTTTCATTTAAGAATACTTGTATTCTGCACCGTTCAGACTTTAAAAAAATGGTAAGAATGTTGTAAGAGAATGGAAACAATTCTTGAATTAAAATTATGCCAAATGTAACATGGATTTTGCCTTGTATCTCTTGTCTTTCAATATATGTGTTATCAATAGGGAAGAAAATAATGCTTTATATTCATATATAATGTTTCAACTTTCTTAAATGCTAGATTTTTAAAATATGATTTTATAAAATTAAATTGATATAATTCCAACTTCCTTTCTTTCTTGTTGTAATGTTGATTAGTGAAAAAAAAAAAAAAAAGCAAGCTCAAGAAAACAGCAAAGGACATACTTTGGGTACCTGAAATAAAACCAAATTCTTTCTTACAGTGATTAATTAAGGAAATATTTATTAAGCTGTTACATGTGCAGATCATTGTGTTGAAGTCTATGATGATCGCCATGAATTGTAGTTTATAATCTAGAAAAGTCTATAAAATTCAGAACAGGCACCTGTGATACCAGGATGCATTGCAAAGTACAAGGAGAGGACTAAAATTGTCCACCAGTTTAGCGAGACAGAAATTTGTTTTATCTGAGGAGAATAGAGAAATCCTCGTGCTCATTGTTGATGTTGGTGATGTTGGATTTTACATATCAGGTATACATTTCATAAGAGATGATGGAGAGAGAATATTTTGAGGAGCTGAACAGCATTAACCAAGTGCATAATTGGAACTGACATGCTTCTCAGTTGGTGTAACCTCTGCATTAGGTCTGTGGTTTGTAGAGTCTGAGCTATCAGAAGGGGGAAGACCAAATTGAAACCTCTGAAATTGACACCACGTTAACTGCCCTGCCTCAGCCAAGATAGAAGAAAACCTACCGCATTTTGGGGGATATATGCCACTTTTTTAAAGATCTAAATGACTTAGGGGTAGTCGTTCATATCATCTCTCCATTGGAGAGACTGGGTAGACCTAGAAAATGACTGCAAACTACTGAAAATAGTAGCTCTGATCACAGCTGCTGTGACAAGTGTGGAATCATGGTTAGTGCAGATTGATAAGGCCTCAGGTACATGGTACGTGGCCACTGAGTTGGCAACTCTGTTCTTTCTACTGCAATTAGAAAGATGTTCATAAACAATGAATATTCATATCTGACAAACAAAAATATTCATTTGCATGTTTGTTTCAGGGCTGTGTTAACACTCCTTCCCTCTGTGATAATATAGACTGAAGAGCTCTGAACCATGTGCACATTCCAGTTACCATCACACTGACCCACTGTATTGATGATGCCATGCTGATTGGGCAAGAGTAAGAGGTAGTTAGCATGCTAGAGACCTTGGTTAGACGCATGTGCTACAGACAGTATGGATAAACCCTTGGAGAATCAGGGACTTGCCACTTGACTGAAGTTTTTAGGGGTCCAGGGGCCAGAAGTGTGCTGGGATATTCCCTCCAAAGTTAAAAACAAATAGCTGGATCTTGCATCCCCCACCACAAAGAAAAAGCACAGCAACTGATAGGGCCTTTTGGGTGCTGGAGGCAGCACGTTGCACCTCTGGGGATATTACTCTGGTTTGTATTCCAGGTGACATGGAAGACTACCAGCTTTGAGTGAAGCCCAGAGCAGGAAGTTCTCTGCAGCAGGCCCAGACCATGGTACAATCAGTCCTACCATATGGACCGTATGATCCAGCAGCCCCTACAGTGTTGGAGGTGTCAGTGATGAGAAAAATGTGGCCAGCTCCAATGGAAGAATCACAATGCAGGTCCCTAGAGCTTTATAATAAGTCCATGCCAGCTGCAGAAGATAACATGCCCTTTGAGAAACAGCTCTTGGTGTATTGTCTTGAATTTTCCAAGTGGGCCATAAATGCTATTGCATGTATTCTTATAAGACAGAGGCAGAAGGAGATTTGATATAGATGTAAACGGAGGAGACAGTGTACACCACAGAGGCAGAGATTGGAGTGATGCTGCCATAAGTCAAGGAATACCTGCAGCCCTGCAAAGTTGGAAGAGACCCGGAACATATTCTCCCCTAGAGCCTCCAGGAAGCATGGTCCAGCTGACACCTTGATTTTGGCCGCAGTTGATACTGATTTCAGACTTTTGGCCTAGAACAAAGTTCTGTTGTTTTAAGCCACCGAGTTGGTACTAATTTGTTACAGCAGTCTTAGGAAACGAACACAGATTTTGGTACTGGCAGTGGGGTGCTGTAACAGCTAATAATAATGTAGAAGTGGCTTTGGAACTGGATAAAGGGCAGAGGCTGGAAGTATTTTGAGAAGATGAGAGAAAAATCCTACATTGTTTTGAAAACGCTATGGGTAGAAATCTGAATGTTAAAGTCTTGGCAATTGAGGGCTCAGAAGGAAGTGAGGAACATGGTAGAGAAAGTGTATCATCTTGGAGGCTACCTATATTGTTATAAAAAGAATGCTGTTAAAAATACCTTGGAGTTTTGCCACAGCCTATATACTTTCCTGCTACTTTAGTTAACAAGCCTACGATGTTATCTGTGTGATTATCTCAGGGACTATTCATGGCTATCTATATATACCTCTATGGGAACACTTTGATTCCTTTGCTTTTTTTACTTTTAATAGCATTTAAGCCTTCTCTCGTTAATGTGGTCACCTCCTTGAGGTTCTAACTGAAATGTCAGGGTTGAGACACTGAACTTCCATATGCCACCAGCCTCAGTATGACCAAGTTGTTATTTCTACTTGGAAATCCATCCTTTTTTACCTATGGACTAACATGTGAGCTTGCCATGAGTTGGAATTGACTCAACACAACTGGTTTTCGGAATAGGGACCCTGAGATCACATAAAAAATCATCAATATCAGCTTTATTTATGGGGAATTTACAGCCTTAGGGAAAGTGGTTAAGCAGAAACTTTTGATGGGCTTGATAGTTCTGAGAAGTCTAGCATTTTTGATAAAATGTTTAAGCATCATTTGACATTGACAAAACTAAGAGCCCTTTCTGGGAAGTTAGATTCACAGGCCCAGTGACTTTGAAAAGACACACCAATCCTTTAGCTTTGTGATAGTGCTAATAATCTTACCTGAGAAATTCTTTTGTGTGTCTAGTCTACAATGAGGATCTAGCCAACAGTTCTTGTGTAATGTGTCTCCACCAAGAGGAACTCTTTGAACTGGATTTGCAGTTGAGTTTCCCTTAATGACAGACTTGAAATAAAACTTTGACACATTCTCACAGATAAGTCTTTTGAGGTGTCCTTTAATGGGAGGTTTTTATGGGCTTCTGGATGACAGCCAGCTTCATGGGGGCAGGATGTGTAGTCAATCCTAACTCAAAAGAGTGAATTTCTCCGGATTTCACTAGGCCCACTTTTCATATTGTAGTGTCTTCTCCCTGTTCACTCTCTTCTCAATAAAAAGATAATCCTTGTTCCTCACTACTCAGAGCATTTTTAATAGGGAAGAATATGCTTTTAACACTTTGGCAGTGCACATCAACTTTAGGAGTTTTACTCCAGATATTTTAGTGCCTGAGAACACCTGGAAACCTAAACGTGCCTGCCCCACACCCAGCAAGGGTACATCAAAACCCTCTGCTACGCAATCCCTGCACAGTGAATCGGAGAATAGAGGTCTCCATTGCTCAACACTCTGATAGCTAAAAGGCTGCGATGAATTCTTTGTGCCATCAAATAAGACTACCTACAGCTGTCTCTCGTTTTTGCAATTAAAGAAGCTGTTACTCATTATAGAGGCTTTTTACCAGACTTTGGAAAGAAAATGAAAAGTGTGATAAAGGAACAATGAGGGAGAGTAATATTCAGTTAAAGAAGGTGCAGTTCTGTAGATTCTGTCATTTTATATGGAAGATCCAAAAGAGCTCACCCTAATTTTGTTTAAGTATTCTTATTTTAAAATTAACACACTAAAAGGAAGTAGATTATGTAGTCCTAAATGTTGTTGTGTGCTATTGAGTGGATTCTGACTCATAGTGACCCTATGGGACACAGTAGAACTGCTTCATTGGGTTTAAATCTTTAAGGCTATAAATCTGTATGGAAGCAGACTGCTACATCTTCTCCCACAGAGCGCTGATGGGTTCAAACTGCTGACTATTCGGTTAGCAGCCTAGTGCTTTAACCATTGAGCCTCGAGGGCTCCTTAGTATTAAATATCAAAAACAAACAAACAAACCCATTGCCGTCAAGTCGATTCCGACTCATAGCAGCCCTATAGGACAGAGTAGAACTGCCCAATAGGGTTTCCAAGGAGCGCCTGGTGGATTCGAACTGCCGTACTTTTGGTTAGCAGCTGTAGCTCTTAACCACTACGCCACCAGGGTTTTAGTACTAAATAGGGTACCCATATTTTTGGAGATGAAAGATTAAATACATCATATACACACAGAGAGAGGTATACAGACAGACAAAGGCTACATCGAGGCAGGCAGCCTCAGAGCCCAACACTTATAAGAAATACCTGCTCTGGCTTATCCTCCTACACCGAGAAGAATAGGCTGCACATTCTTCTGAAATTATCCTTGACAAGATAACCACAGAACAGGCCATAGATGGCCTCAACCTGCCTCTGTGTGGAGACTTAACATCCTAATGAAGGAAAATCGACCTCTTCCTCCATCCTGGAGAATCAAACCCATGTCTAAAGAAAATACATAGTCATTCCCAAGCTCTGAACACCTGCGTGTAGGTCAATCCTGAATATTCACGATAAATTTGCATTTCCTTGTCTGCTCTCTGTAAAAGCCCACCTCCCAAGGTTGCCTTGGAGCAGTCTCAGAGTCAGTAGCCCCATTGTTCCTTTCCTTATACAACGAAATAAGACATCTTTCTGATCTCCCACCTCTGCCACTTGTTTATTGGCTGTAACAAATCACGCCGAACAAAACCTGGGATTTTCACCCAGCAACAGCATAATCCAATCCTTCACAAAATGCGCCAGCGTTGCATGAGGTGGATATGTCCCCAAGTGTCACAGTGGTCTGGATATTATGGCTTACTGACGCCATGCGTATGACCTTTGTAATTAGTCTCTAATGTGGAGCCGTGGTGAAGAGCACTAGCTGATTACCAAAATCTTCTTTCTCGTTTTCCTGTGCCTACAGTTAGACTACATTTCTCCTCCTCCCTTGCTGTAAGGTTTGACTAGTGTAATATGAGCAAAAGAATACATATTACTTCCAGGCCCGGCCCAATAAAACCTCTAATGGGCACTCTTCCACTGTCTTCTTTCCTTGACTGTATGTAGATGACCACAAGCCTAGATTCAAATCTCCTCTACTCAAGTGTATCTTATTACTCCATACTCTGTTTCTTAACAATTTGGTAGCACAGAGTCTGTGCTGTTAAATGGACTGAGGATCCAGACACAATGTTTAGTTAAGGAAGAAAAATATTTGTTTAAAAATGAATGGAAGAATAGATATGTGAAGTATTATCTTGAGAGTGTGCTCAGAGAAGTTATCAAAGGTGAGAAAGCAACTGATTTGACTATTCTCTGCATTTGAGTCGCCGTGGGCGTTGTGTTTGGCAGAGTATTTGTGACTGTACTGTTGCCAAGGAAGCCTGAGTTTCCACTGTCTTGAAAGTTCAGCTTTATTTGTAGATACGTTTTCTCTTCATGGAATCGTCTCCCTCTTTCCTTTTATCCAAGATAACTTCTCCTGTCTTTCAGGTAACAACTCATTTTTTACTTCCTCAGGAACGACTTCTGTGTTTTACCTTATCAGGCCAAATCCCCTATTATATAGTCTCCTTTGTGGCATGTTGTCAAATTTTATTTATTTGCTTAATTATTTGATTAGCGTCAGTCTCATCTGCTAGATCCTTTCTACTGAAAGTGTGGCCTGTGTATTGATGGCATCCTTGTTGTCACTGGAGACCTTGTTAGACACTCAAAATGGGAGGGGGAGGCAGGAGGCTCAGTCTCAGAACTACTGAATCAGTCTGCATTTTGACAATCACTTGTTGCTGTGAGTAGATTCTGACTTATAGCGATCCTATGGGACAGAGTAGAACTGCCCCATAGGATTTCCAAGGGTGCGCCTGGTGGATTCGAACTGCCAGCCTTTTGGTTAGCAGTGGTAGTTTTTAACCACTATGCCACCAGGGTTAGCGAGTCATGGTGATACATGCGCACATTAAAATTTAAGAAAGCACTGCACTAGACTATCAACTTCATCAACCATGGTTTGTCAGATCTCCAGTGCTGAACACTGTTCTAGAAATTTGCGTATTGAATACATTTCTTTATTGAATTAATAAGTGTGAAATGTACAGAGAACCAGAAGCACATGGGTTTGTTGAAAAATAAAAATAGTCCAGGTAAGCATGATTAATGCTCTCTTCTCCAACTTTTTCCATTTGTTCGTTCAACAAATATTTAATTAATGCAAATCACATGCCATGAATGGTAATATTAGTAAGTGCTTGCTGTGTATTCATTCGTTAAATTTCATCTAGCCCTTGCTGTCAGGTTAGTAGTAATATATCCCAAAGGTTTAAGAAGAGTGTGTCAGAGAACTAGTTAAATTTGGCCAATCAACTTGAATTTTTCTGCTAAAAAGGATTATCGTAATACAATGTTAGCAAGAAACAACTCAACTGACTTTATGAAACAATAATATTAACTGAGAGCATGGTTTATGGACCACCCTTCTAAACTGTGAGCTCCTTGATGGTAGGAGCCAGCATGAATGCGTTCATTTTGATATCTGCAGCCCGGTGGATGAGGCCAGTAGCTACTCTTTTGGAAGGAGGTAAAGCATGATTTATAGAGCGGGATAATATGAAATAATTGGAAAAAATCCTCTAAATTGAAGTTAAAAATAGAAATTCTTCAGCTCAGCTTGTAAATCATTTAAAAATACTTATTAAACTGTCATCCATCTACTCCAGGGAACAATGCTCAATCTGTAACTTCTTTCAAATCACTAGGTCTTTTAAATTCTGAATTTTGAGTAGGTCTCAAAGGTCACAGTTTAGAAAGGAGAAATCTACGCCAAAATGTGTGTGATGGGGATAAATGTACTTTTCTTGGTTTCACTTGCAACTATACAATGTAATGACATCAGTGAGCAGAATATACTAAAAAAATACGGATCTGATGGAACTACTAATCATTAGCTCTAATTAAGCGGAGAACAGCAAACTTTTCTGAACTTATGCTATAAACTTATGTAATTAGATTTTCTCTGTAGAAAAAAACACGTGATACAACTTCAAAACTGTATGTACAACCATTTATCATTCCTAGAAACGTAAGTTTTTCTCAAAGGATCTAATTAAAGTTCTAGACATCTATCCCTTTCATATCATACAGATTCTGAGATCACAGAGGGTGTGGATATGGCTGATAAAGACTCCAAAAACATTTCAACAGTTTGAGATCATTTGGAACAGCCAATTTAGCTGAGAAAAAAAATTAATAAAACTGCTAGAGAGAAAATAATACTGATTATTACATTCCAGTGTGCTAGGGTTTTTAAATCCCTAGTTAATTATTTTATAATGTAATTTTAATAGCATGTTATCGGGTTTACATTAACTTTACCCAAAGAATTTGGTCTTAGTCCTTGGTTCCTGAGAGATAACTCTAAACCTTTGGAATTTCCTGAGTGATTGAGGTGTCATTGTTATCTGTGGAACCCTGGAGGCACAGTGGTTAAGAGTTTGGCTGTTAACCAAAAGGTTGGCAGTGCAAATCTACCAGCTGCTCTTTGGAAACCCTATGCAGCAATTCCACTCTGTCATATAGAGTTGCCATGTGTCAGAATTGACTCAGGGGCAATGGGTTTGGTTTTGGGCTTTTTTACCTATAGGCTTCCAGGCCACACCTGAGTTGTTGTTGTTAGGTGCCGTCAAGTCGGTTCCAACTCATAGCAACCCTGTGTACTACAAAACGAAACACTGCCCAGTCCTGTGCCATCCTCACAATTGTTGTTATGCTTGAGCCCGTTGTCAATCCATCTTTTTGAGGGTCTTCCTTTTTTTTGCTGACCCTGCACTTTACCAAGCATGATGTCCTTTTCCAGGGACTGATCCCTCCTGATAACATGTTCAAAGTATGTGAGACATAATCTCACCATCCTTGCTTCTAAGGCGCATTCTGGCTGTATTTCTTCCAAGACAGATATGTTCTTTCTTTTGGAAGTCCATGGTATATTCAATATTCTTTGCCAACACCGTAATTCAAAGGCATCAATTCTTCTTCAGCCTTCCTTATTCATTGTCCAGCTTTTGCATGCGTATGATGCATTTGAAAATACCATGGCTTGGATCAGGCCCACCTTTGTCTTCAAGGTGACGTCTTTGCTTTTCAGCACTTTAAAGAGGTCTTTTGCAGCAGATTTGCCCAATGCAATGCATCTTTTGATTTCTTGACTACTGCTTCCATGGGTGTTGATTGTGGACCCAAGTAAAATGAAATCCTTGACAACTTCAATCTTTTCTCTGTTTATCATGATGCTGCTTACTGGTCCACACCTGAGAGTTTATGCTAATGAGATGACTCAGGTGGAGGCTGGCCAGGCCAGGAAGACCCCTTCCTGATATCAGCTAATCTCAGGGGAAGTGGATTGATTCAATCAGTCATGATTATGTAATGAGGGCCCCAATAAACACTGTGGATATCGAAGCTCCTGGGGCTTCCTGATTGGTAAAAGATATCAGTGCACGTGAGAGGGTAACATGTCCCTTTTTGGAACATGGAAGCTCTGTCTTGGGAACCTTCCCAGACCTCACCCTATGTGTGTTTTCATTTGTATTCTTTTTGCTGTAATAAAACTGTAATCACAAGTAATGCACTGTCTTGAGTTCTTAGAGTTGCTCTGGTGAATTATCCAATGTGAGGAAGTAGTGGGATCCTGAAATGAGAGGGGCTGGGAACCCCTGAGTTTATGGTTGGTATCCTGAGGGGGTAATGGGAACACCCAAATTTGTAGCTAGCAAGTCATAAGTGAGGGGAGCCCTAAGGACCACCAAACTTGTAGCTGGTGTCTGAGATCTTGAGCAGTCTTGGCAGTCTGAAGGACTGTGTCCTTTAACTTGGAAGGTCTGACCTTGCTACAGGTGGTTAGGGTCAGAGGAAGAAGCGCTGCATGTGCAACTGGTGTCAGAACAGAGAAGTGGAAAGTGAAGATTTCGTGTTGATTATTATCCTTGTAGCTGGTGTCAGAAAGAGTGGAATTGATTGATCCCCACACATGTGTTTCTGTGGAAATAAATAAATGCAGGAAAAAGTTATTCTCATAAGACAATGTATAGTGAAAATTTGACCATGTAACAGGATTAATTTTTTTTTTTTTTTGGAGAAAACTCTGCCAAACTCAATGTAACTTGAACTGTAGTAAAGTCAATTTTTTAATATTAAATTTATACCAATATTTTAATTTGAGATTTTTAAAAAGAAAGAAAGCCTTCAGAGATTGATTGGATGTTTTCATACGTTTCATCCCAATTGGAGCATTCTCTATCTCTACTCTCTTTCTCCCCTTATCTGCCCTACAATCCTGATTAAAACTCCCACCTTTATTCCCTTGTTCATACTAATTCCCAAAACTAAAATTCTGTCTCCCTTCTGTTGACTTAAAGTATATGTTCATATTTCGTCTCCCACTCCACAGTGTCACTCTTCTGAATTTTTTAAATAATATAATCTATAAAAGTCAACTATAATGTGATAACAATTCAACCAATTTGTATTTATTAAGTGCCTGCTATGTATATAGAGTCCCTGGATGATGCAAACGGTTAAGTGCTCAGATTGGAGGTTGAGTTCATGCACAGGCACCTTGGAAGAAAGTCCTAGCAATCTACTTCTGAAAAATCAGCCGTCGAAAATGCTATGGAGCACAGTTCTACTCTGAAACATATGGGGTTGCTATGAGTTGGAGTTGACTTAATGACAACTGGTTTTATATGCTGTTAAAACTCTCTGTATGGACTTTTTTTTTTTTTTTTTGTGAAGAATAGGAAAATAATTAAACAGATTCTTACTTATACATGAGAACTCAATTTTCTGTTAGGTCCAGATTTTCACCGGTGTAATTTCCAATTCACTCAATATTGAGATAAGCTAAATTATTTTACACATATAAAGAAACTGCTGTTTTTATGCTGTTCTGTTACATTAAATATTCTAAAAATCCTAAGAAAGTAGGACTGTCAGCCCTCACTTTTTCTCAGTGCTGAAACTGAGACTCAGAATTATGAACTTTGTCAGAACTGAGATTGAATTAGGATCTGTCTGTATCCATGAGCCACTTTTGCCTGTACTATGCCACCTGCCATCTTAGTCATTTTTAATTTTGGTAGCTCTATACTTGCCTCAGTATCCCTATTGTTTTTCAGAATATTTGAAATTCTTTCGAAGTTTAAAATGATGTACGGTATAATGCATTTATATGTTTTTTTCTATTATTATCCTTTAAACACAGAGTACTGAGAAATAATACATCCTTGGCTCTCATGATCATTACTTCCTGTTCAAACTGGTCCTTCTTGAGTGTCTTCAGATAGATTTATCTTAACTCAGACAGTGGAAAAACATTACTGGTGTCTCCTTTTTTTTTTTTTTTTTAAACTTCAAATTCAGTCAATTTCCAAATCTTCTTTTCTTGGAATAGTCATAATATAACTAAATGTAATTCCTCATGGAAGTATCAGCTTCCTTCGTTGGCTCCGTGGTGCCTGATATTTCCTCTTCTTTGACAGTCATCAGCTTGATTCATTTGGCATCCATCGTCTCTCTGAGGTCACAGTCAGCTGGGATGTTGTGTGATAATGTACGCTCAGCAGCTAATCTGACATCCAGAATCTGGTAAGATGTCATGGTTATTTGTTGAATGAATTATTAAATTACTGGTAAAAGAGTTGATTTTATAGTCATATTCTTACAATTAATATGTATGTGTTCCTATGTAGTATTAAGAATAGCTCATGGATGTAATCAATTACATAGGACTTAAAGGTATGTGATACCTAAAGCAAATTAATACTTTTCTTACCTATACCTTAAACATTTTCTTATAGTCAGTGCTTAAGTTTCCCTGTTTCCCAAATTTGAAATAGTGGAGGCATCTTAGCTTTCCTCCCCATGCATTATTTAACATTTGTGGATTCCATGTGTTCCTTTAAAGCAATGCCTCATGAACTTAATCCCTAATATTTTTCTTACCACTACCACTCTTACAAGTCCTACCACCCATTCATGGATTACAATTTTTTTTTCCTCTTAGCTCTCAGATTATTTTTCCTCAACTAGAGTTTTCATTATGCCACTTAACTAAAATCTGTGACTGGATTTATATAGCTTACTCATTCGTGGCTAAAGTTTCCAGCTAAGTGATCAATACTCTTCATTACTTTGTTATTTTATCATCCTACCTCTAATTAAGGATCTTGATGGTGCAATAGTTAAAGCACTTGGCTGCTAACTGAAAGGTTGGTGGTTTGGTCTCCCCCAGTGGCTCCATGAGGAAAGACCTGGCTATCTACTCCCATAAAGATTACAGCCTAGGAAACCCTATGGGGCAGTTCTGCTCTGTCCTATAGGGTCACTATGAGTTGGAGTCAACTTGACAGCACACAAAAAACAACCTCTAATTAGTCTTCAGATAAGCTTGTACACCTCAGTCTTTACCAGCTCCTATGTGGTAGATACAACACACTTTTTATTTCTTTATTCATGCTTTTTCCTTATTCTGACATGCCTATTATTTGTATCAGCTTAAAATCCAGCAGAAATTGGAACTTCTCCATGAAGCTTTTCTGATTAACCTATGCATTTTCTTCCCTAGCTCTGTATTCTAATAACTTATCCGTTTGATTATAGACTGGCTTGCATTGTTAGAATCTTGGCTCTGCCACTTAGATTTGTGACCTTGAGAAAGGAATTTAACCTCTTTGGTGTCTCAGCTTAAGCATGTGTAATGTTGACAAGGTAATAGAACCTATCTTAAACAGTTGTAAAGATTAAATAAGTGAATACAGGTGAAGTACTTTGAACAATGCCTGTCACACTTATGTGCTCAGTAACAGTTTGCTTTTGATCTTATAATTATTCTGTAAACCATTCTACATACTTCAGAACTACAGTGTTATCATATTGAACTTTCATAGACTCATGAAGAATAGCCTAATAGGGTGAAAGTCAGCTTGAAGTCATCCAAATGAGAATGGAAGGCAGTGCCAGGGAGGAAAGCATCAATATTTCAATACAAATATGAGGGATTAGACAAAATTTTCAATCAGGATTTTTATCTACTATGTTCAGCATAGAGTTCTAGGAAGAGATCAGTTAAAAAATATGGAAGTCATTCATATCAGCAATCTCAGAACCCAAAGACTCCTATGTGAAATGTTGCTCCAAGAGTTCTTTCTTCATTCTCTGTGTGGTTTTCCCACATATGCTCAAGATGACACTGTTGCCTCCGACTTCTATGACAAAAAATTCCTTAGCATATTATCCTCAACTAAAGATACAAACCTACCCCCTCACTCCATAATCCATACTTTTAAAAGCAAGCCATGATTTCTGAGCACATTTGAATCTGTGAAACACCAGTTGCTGTTGAGTTGGTTCTGACTCATGGCAAACCCATGTGTGTCAGAGTAGAACTGTGCTCCATAGGGTTTTCAGTGACTGTGACCTTTCAAAAGTAGATTGCCAGGCATTTCTTCCAAGGTACCTGTGGGTAACTCAAACGTGCCTACCTTTTGGCTGCGTGCTTAAGCATTTGCACCACCCAGGGAGGGCTGAATCTCTGTAAGGGTTTTTATAGTTTCTGGGATTCTAAAGGGGTTCAGAATAAAATTTAAAAAAAGCCCCATTTTGCCAACCTTACCTCGCCATAGATTGTTCCTATACAACAGTAGGACAGTGTTCAATTCTGAGAATTTTGTGCAAGCGAGGATTGTGTGGTAAATGGGCTTGGATGCACCCTCCAGGACTTGGATCCAAGTGTCTGTTAAGATGAAATGCACACCAGTTTCTCATCAGCGATCTGTATGTTAGTCTGCAGAAAGGGCACACATTGCTCACTGTACCACAAAGGCAAAATCGTTCTAGTCTTAGAAATGGCCTGATCATCTATCTGTGTCAGCAAGGAAATAACTTTATCTCAGAGCTCTGGAAAGAACCTTGAGGCAAGGTTTCTTACTTCTTATTTCTGTAATTGTTTTCCACTGAATAAAATCCAACCCACTTCTATCTTCCTTTGTCTCACGCTAGCTCAGTAATTTCCTGTCTATAATATATTGCTTTCTGTCCTCCTCCTTGCTAATTGTGTCTTCCTCTGCATCCCAAGTTTCAGTAAGACTCGCTGAGTCAAATTTTACTATTATTCATGTTTTTTGAACATCTATGTGCTTAAGATGATCTATTAAAAGAGGCACCATTATAGCCCTACCTTGCAGTATTATTGAGAATACTAGCATAGTTCTGACAAACGTTAGCAATGAAAAACAGCAGTCCTACTATACCAAATTTAATCATCATATAGAATACCAACTGACACCCTAGCCTTATGGCTGTTTGTCTCCCTCAACTCTAGAAAAGATCACTAGTAACTACCAATTCATTTCTATGACTGTATCATGGAGACCATCAGTATATAGTGAATCACTTCCAAAATATGTAATTACCAATGCAAATGGAATATTTAGTTTTTGAGAAAAGTGTCATTACTTTTCAACAATACATTATAAAGTTTGATCAAGTCTTTTCTTTTTTTTCTGAAATTTATTGCATCCTAATAGCACTACGTGTATTGATAACTGTTGTGTGTATTCACAGATCTATGCTGTTAGCGACCGGAAAAGAGCTTAGCTGCTTGAAGGGCCTAGGCCCATGGTAGTCTTATCATTTGAAGATGAAGCTCAACCTATTTTAAATAATAATTAAAAGACTGATTGAATCCAGTTACTTTTATTGATCAGAATTGGCAGAGTGGAAAAAAAAATACTGTAAGTAAAAAATGCCCTAGTTGTGAGAAACAAAATATTCTTTACATCTTTAGTACACTTTTACTCCTTTTTTTTTTTTAATCACATATAATTAATATTATAAAACACCACATTATTTTTGTGCTGCATTAATAAATTGTCAGATTAAAAAAAAAAAACAGAATCAGAAAGATGTTTAAGGTCCTTCCTAAGGTCTCAGAGCTGCTGTTAAACTTTTTATTTCCCTTTCAATAGCTTCTCTCTTTCTGACATCTAATGCATATATTGAATTCTTGGATCATATACGGCAAATATCCATTTGAGAAATGGGATAATCAGATAATTTAAATAGACTGTGAGACTGCCTTTAGGTAAATTTTGAAGCTACAGACATTTTCTATCATTACTCTTCTATAGGAGCCTTGGTGGTGCAGTGGTTAAGCACTCGCTGCTAACCAAAAGGTCAGCAGTTCAAACCCACCAGCTACTCTGCGGGAGAAAGATATGGTAATCTGCTTCCATAAAGATTACAGCCTTGGAGATCTATGGGACAGTTCTGTTCCGTCTTAAAGGGTCAATATGAGTTGGAGTCAACTTGATGGCAATGGGTTTGGGTTTTGTTACTCTTCTATGGCATCTTCCAGGTTTTTTTCTTACACATTCATTCAAATTGGTACTGGTTTTGTTCAGTACAAGTTACTCATTGTTATGAGGAAAAGAGAAATGTAAACATATTTAGGACCATGCTCTATTGTTATGGAATTTTTATCTCATTAGAAAAAATGTGGGCAAAGAAAAATTAATATTAGGTAGTTATACCATGGCCTGACAGAAGAATGAACAAATGTGTCTTGGAAGAAGTACAGCCAGAATGCTCCTTAGAAGCAAAGATGGTGAGACTTTGTCTCATGTACTTTGAACATGTTTTCAGGAGGGACCATTCCCTGGAGAAGGACATCATTCTTGGTAAGGTAGAAGGTCAGCAAAAAAGAAGAAGACCCTCAATGAGATGGATTGACACAGTGACTGCAACAATGGGCTCAAACATAGCAAAGATTGCGAGGATGGTGCAGGACTGGGCAGTGTTTCATTTTGTTGTACATAGGGTCTCTATGAGGTGGAACTGACTCGACGGCACCTAACAACAGTAACAACATTCCTTCTTCTCTTTTCTTTCTCTCATTTTCTCCACAACCTCATCATTGTATACTTATCTATTAAAAAAGCATTGTACGTGTACATTGCAGAAGGCGCCTGGGCTAGATTTCCTCTGACATGGAGTATACAGTTTACCATCTTCCCACCAATACCAACACCAGCATCGTGTATGCACACACACACACACACACGCAAGCACATGCACACATCTTGATTCAAATGCCTCAGGTGATACCTAAGTTACCTTTAGTAGGTGATGTTCTATCAATTTTTTCCAAACATTGATCTACTAATCAGATGCATCAGAATCACATAATCTGCTTAATGAAAGTAGATTCTGGAGCCCCACATAGAATTTACTAAATAAGAGTCTCTGGGAAAGAAGCCTGAAAACATAGTTTTAACATGCATGCCAAGAAATGATGGTGCACAGCCAGATATGGTAAATCGCTCTTACACTGTGGAAGTTGCTGTCCTTGCTACCATTGTCAAAATGCCCTTGCCCTGCTTCTGATAAAATAAACCTGTCCTGAAGAAATCATTAATGACTGCTAATGGTTTAGTGTTGCTGTAAGGAGAATTTGCATTTGAAAAAGAGATACTCAAGGACAAATGTCTTACATAAATGGGACAAATATACAAGGTGGATGCGTCAGAAACTGAAGTGTGCTAATACAGGAAAATATATTTGGGAAGCCACTCAAAAAATCCACCATAAGATGGGATCAGCCTCCTACTTACAAGGTAGAAATGTGTATTAAAGGGAAAAAGTGATGCTTGCATGTATACTAATCAATCTTTTCTATTACTGAAGTTGTGGTATATAATGGAAGGAAAAATATTTTAGCAAGCCATTAAAATGAAGTAGTTGAGTCACTGTTTGCAGAAATACATCAAAACGAGGCCAATGGCTCATGTGCTGTCTCACTTTGCTGGTGAGGCAGCTTCTCCCCATTAATGACCAGCAATAGTGAGGAGTGATCCATCTGCCCTGTTCTGGCACAGGGGAGCCCACCACCTGTTCAGTTTGTAGCTATAGCTTCCACGTATCAACATTAAAATGAAGTCTGTAGAATCTTTTAAAAAATTGCTTGGATTCCTGGATGAGAATGAAAATAATGTGTAGCTGTCATCTAAAACCACCACGAAATTAAAAAAAAAAAAAAAAAAAAAAAGCAGAAAACTTTTCTTTGTTCTCCCCAGTTAGTGTTTGGGATTACTTGGAAGAAACAGTGCTTTCACTGTGAGATGAATATCTTTGACACAGTGCAAATTGTTAACTCAAGTGTTCCATATTAATAAAAATGCTTTCAGATTCACTGGACGCTAAATGTCTCTGGTTCTGTCCTGACAAACACCTGTGAGAAAATCAATGTGCATGGGGAGAGTGTGAATACCATGCAACCTTTTCAGTCCCAGAGAAGCAATAGAATTCAATAAATAAAAGTTAAAAGATGGTGCAAAAATTTCAAGATCATAATCTGCATTGGATATTAAAGTTTATGTAATATTAAAAAAATACTGATTCTTGTTTTGTTTTCTCTTCCTCAATGAAACTGTTGTTTTCAGTGAGTGAATGCCTCATTTTTTTCTTTGTGTATTTGTTTTTATACATTTGTTCACATTATCCTCTCAGCTAAGATGTATGTCCCAACATTATTCATGTTAGCAAAGTCACAGTTAACCTTCAAGACCTGGCTAACCTGCTATCTCTTCTGTGATGAGGTCGCAAAGCAGCCTAGCTCAAGGGTGTTTCTAGCTCTTCGAAATACTGACATTTAGAGATTCAATATTTCTGAATAAACTTGAATTTTGAGTTAAAAATGATAGAAAGTTGAATGATTACAATGTTTATTTTTTATTTTTCTATATAGTGCAAAAACTCACTATATTTTTTTAAGAACTAAATTTTAGTAAAAATTATTGTGCATTGGATAAATCTTAGTATATTCAAAATACTATCTTCTAATAGTAAAAGTAGCACTGGACTGAAAGTATGTCAAGAACTGTGAATGGTGTGAGATTTTACCATATAAACTAACATTTTAGTCTGCCAGTTTCATTGTTGTTGTTAGGTGCCGTCGAGTCAGTTCTGATTCATAGTGACCATGTGTATAACAGAATGAAATGTTGCTTGGTCTTGCACCATCCTCACAATAATAGGTATATTTGAGCCCATTGTTGCAGCCACTGTATCAGTCCATCTCACTGAGGATCTTCCTCTTTATTGTTGGCCCTCCACTTTACCAAGCATGATGTCCTTCTCCAGGGACTGGTGCCTCCTGATAACAGGTCCAAAGTACAAAAGATGAAATCTTGCCATCCTCACTTCTAAAGAGTATTCACTCTGTACTTCTTCCAAGACAGATTTGTTTGTTCTTCTGGCAGTCTGTGGTATATTTGATGTTCTTCACCAACATCATAATTCAAATGTATCAATTCTTCTTTGGCCTTCTTTTTTTCATTACCCAGCTTTCATGTGTATATGAGGCAAATGAAAATACCATGGCTTGGGTCAGGCACACCTTAGTCCTCAAAATGACATCTTTTCTTTTGAACACTTTAAAGAGGTCTTTCGCAGCACATTTGCCCAATGCAATTTGTGGTTTGATTTCTTGACTGCTGCTTCCATGGGCACTGATGGTGGATCCAAGTAAAATGAAATCCTTGACAATTTCAATCTTTTCTCCATTTATCATGATGTTGCTTATTGGACCAGTTGTGAGGATTTTTGTGTTCTTTATGTTGAGGTGTAATTCATACTAAAGTCTGTAGTTTTTGATCTTCGTCAGCAAGTGCTTCAAGTTCTCTTCACTTTCAGCAAGCAAGGTTGTGTAATCTGCATATCACAGGTTGTTAATTAGTCTGACTCCAATCCTGATGCCACGTTCTTCATATAGGACAGTTTCAAAGATCCTGGAAAAAGACATGAGACTCCTGGGGCAGAGATAAAGGACATTGTTACTCACAGCACACCAAGCAACATGAGCATGTTTACGTCAGGTTCCCTTGTCTCCAAGTCCTGAGCTCAGGGAACCCAAATACTTTTAATGGGTACTAAGCATCTGCCCTTTGCACAAAAAAAGAATTTTTTTATTCTTCTGGATAGTAAGCATGTCTGCTCTTCGCTCCAGTACAAAGCAATTAGTTCTCTGCTTCCAAGATATGAAATTAGTCCTCTGCATGCAAGAGAGGTGCATGAAGAATTTGTCTCCCAACAATTGTCTCCACGTCATCTTGGTTTCTGGAGGCTTTTCTCATAAGCATGCTACTATGTCAGCCACTCTGATAAATGTGACCAATAGAGGCTGGAACTATATCTGGTCAGTTAGTTTTATACACCTTTTAATCGAGGCTACTATCAACACCAACCTGATCCCAAGCATCATGGTGACTCTAACCTGCAGTATTGACCTTAACTATACCCCACTCCTCATCCTGTCCCATCCCCAGTGTCCCAGACCCAACCAGCTGAACCTTCTACCTTAGAAAGCCAACTGGCTTTCTCCTCAAGTTTCTATATTGAAATTTCCACTTGTCCTGAGATATTAATCCAGACGCAGTAGGAAGTATTAGAGATTGCACAGACTTCACCTTGTCCAGCAAGGAGTCTAGGGAAAGTCTGTCATCCATAACCACCCTAGCCAGTGAATTGAGGTTGGCCTCATTATCTCCCAATGCCAATGTGGCATCATTCTCCACATCAGGTAAAGTCAAGGACAAATTCAGTGACACCTTTTCTGATTGTAGAACTCCCAATTAAGGATACGTTTCCATGGGATACACATAAATAATAGAAATACATGAGAAAATTATCCCTCTGGGAATCTTCCCTGAGTGAACAAGGTTACTTCTCCAAGTAAGAAAGTTAGCCTCATTTTTCAGAGATCTCCACAGACATCTGAATGATCTATTGGTGGTGTTCCTTAAACACCTGAAGGTCTCTTAGGCTACCCGCTATAGTGCAAGACACCATGTTTTGGGAAGGAAGGGAAGGTAAGTATTGGCTTCTGCACAAAAAGTACAGTCTTGGACTTGCACATGATACCTCTGGAAAGAAAGCATTGTTTATAATTTTTGAGGTCTCCAAGAGGGACTCACAACAGTAGGGAGGTGAGTAGGTTGATGTCTCCAATGTAGTGTCCTGGCTAGCTGTTAGGATTTAGAGTCCAGTTTAATTTAGATAATTGAGTCTAGTCCTTGTTTTTGAAGTGACTCTTGAGAACAATATTTTCAACCTGTGCTGATTGTTTATGCCATCAGCCTGGTAGCATTCATCTGCCCCATAGAATGACGGATGAGCAGCTTTTGGAACAGGCTTGGGAAGGACATCCAGAAGAGTTTGGATACAATGTTTCATGAGAACGGTGGTAGGAGACACCTTTGTCTCGTTCCTGTTCTAGAAGGAGAAGTTATTTCTATTTCACCTTTATGTATAATGTTTATTTTTATTTTTATTTAAGACCCCCTTTACCGTATTAAAGACATCCCTAAAAAGGGTAAAGGGAGCTTGGGAGAAGCTTCTTTGGAGAAAGTTGAGGTGAGGCTTAGTTTTTTTCCCTGCTCACAGAGGATAGGTTGGGTTGGCTTCCTCGTCTGTAACCTAGTGAGAGGTGTTAAGTGGGGACAATGAGAGCTTAATATGTCCCTGGTGGCTGTATTGCTATTGATCTGCACTTCAGGACTTGTTTGGGTTAAGAATGTGTGCTTTACATGGACCAGATATGGGCCCCTTGCAGAAGAGGACTAATGTGAAATTATATTGGGTTCTGTTCAATAAAGCTCCTGGGAGAGGTGAACCTGCCTTAACAGAGAGAAATTGAGGTGTTTTTAAATTCCTGGGAGATGATGAAATAGTAATTGACCAACTAGAATAGGAATCAATTTACTGCATTAAGGATGCTGAAGATTAGAGAGCACTGATGATGGGGGATGGTCTCCTGACAACCCGAGACGGAGTTGTTTATTATTACAGGAGAATGGAACATATTTAATTACTGAACTGAGACTGTGTTTGTCAGTTTGAGTAGCTACAAGATTTTCTATTTTATAAGCCTGACCAGAAAATCAGATGATCTAAGTAAGTTTTCACACAGGGGCAAAGGAAATATCAGCCCTAATGTGCAAATTTTAAAGGGACAAAATAAACATATTTTCTGACTGTATCCTCAGAATCACATTTATCAACATTCTGATTACATAATATACTGTGCAATTTATTTAGAATAAATAGGAATTAATACACATTATATATCATATAATAATACATGGTGTGTGTGTGTGTGTGTATATATATATATATATATATACAGTATTTTTGGTATTGGGATAATTTCCAATTACTTTCCATTTGGGATTGATGAAAAACCTTTAGACAGAGGTGGTAAAGAGAATTTTTTTTTTTTTAATATTCTCATGCAGTCTGTATGTTCTTCTTTATCCTACATTTTTTTCTTACTTCACACACAGATTTATTGGAGCTTTTCATAGTAATTGTAGAGGAATCTGTCTTATTTTTGTTTCTACATGTGTAATTTTTAAACAGTCATTGTAAATAACCAAGAATATTGTCTGATTTAAAAGTTTCTTTTTGTTTTTTTCTTTTCTTTGGAGCAGACTGAAAGATTGCTACATCTAACTGGTTATTACTCTTAAACAAAATTTATCTTCTTTTGTGTGGCTCAGTGACAGTCTATTTCTTCTGTTCTGAATAATTTGAATTATGTGTCTGTGCCTTCAATTCAGCTTCTATGAAATGCTAAGCTGTAGATCATAAAATGGGTTTTATAGCCCCACTTCTTTAGCAGAATAAGACAGGAGTTTGACCTCACAACAGAACTTGATCGACAGTTGTCGTACTTTGATAATTCCTGTGTGACTCCTTTCTGATCCTTGCTTCTTGGTTTTGTTCTTGGAGCGCAGCCCTGGAGAAGCGACAGCACACAACAACAGCAATATTTATGTCATATAAATTATACCTATTCTTTTATGCTTATCTTCTACTTGTTAATTCCTTTGTTTTTGAGAAATGCAGAAGATCTAAGGGACAACCCAGTTTACTGAGAGTTAGCATGAAATCAGCTAACTACTCATTCAACCCATACAGTAGCTCACTAACATGGTTAGTTAGTAATTGTTTTTTTTTCTAGGTTTTAACTCCTGACACTTAATGGCAAGTGCTAAAAGCCACCTGTGAAGTGTGATGACATTGCAAAGAGAGAAACAGCATTAGTAGCCTGAGTAAGCAGGCTATTTGGAGTCTTGAAGCACTTTATGCTTTGAATTTTAGCTGTTGTGGGTGAGGATTTTTGAGCTTTAGGTAAGAATGAGAATCATTCTGGAAAAAAAATGATACTTATTTTCAG
Source organism: Dugong dugon (assembly GCA_030035585.1). Lineage (NCBI taxonomy): Eukaryota > Metazoa > Chordata > Mammalia > Sirenia > Dugongidae > Dugong > Dugong dugon. The sequence goes on along the minus strand of CM057466.1, from coordinate 105,578,582 downwards.
AGAGTGATGACTCATCAGCATTCATGAAAGCAATTTTTCTTATAGGCTGATGACAGCTTAAAATTAAAGCTGTTATTTTTCTACTAGATGCATATCTGGTCTATTAATTATACATTCGATATGTCACGTGCAAAATGAGTTAATGGATAAAGACTAGTAGATCAAGACAATCACAGTTGTAAATAATAAAAATATCTTCTTAAATTTTTTGTAACTTTATGCGTTTATGTAACATTTTTACTAAATATGCTTTTATCCAGAAAAAAAAAAAATTACAGCTTAAAAGTAAGCAAGCATCAATGTAATGTAGCCATAGCCAGAAATACTCACTGAAATTATATTCTAGTATACACTGAGTGTATTTCTGTGGTTGGTGGAATTGCTCTCTACTGGGGCTGTTGGACCTTCATACACGACATGCCCTCCTTGATTTGGTACGGCATACACTGTATCTGCCACTAATTTGCTCTGGGATATCACGCACATTCAGGCTGATCACCTATCACATTGGTGTTATATGGATGTACACAGTACCAATATGTTAGCCACTAGACACATTGAGTGCAGCCCCTGGGTGGCACAAATGGCTAAGCGCTCGACTACTAGCCAAAAGGTTGGAGGTTCAAATTCACCCCGAAGTGTGTTGGAAGACAGGCCTGGTGATGTGTTTCTGAAAGTTCATTGCCTTGAAAACCCTATGGAGCACAGATCTACTCTGCAGTCATGGTGTTGCCATGAGTTGGAATTGACTCAGTGGCAACTAACAACAACACACTGAAATATGGTTAGTACAAATTAAGATGTAAGTGTAAAACACATACCAGATTTTAAAGACTTACTCAAAAAGAAATATAAAACGTATCATTAATAATTGTTTGTATTACCATTAACTGTGATGTTAGCTCTAGGTTCTTTGTAGATGCTTTTTGTCATCCTGAGATAAGTCCCTTCTATTCTCAATTTACTGAGAGTTCTTAGTATGAATGGGTCTTGGATATTGCCACTTTTTTTTCTGCATTAATTGATATGTCATAAGAATTTACTTCTTTAGCCTACTGATATGGTGGATTACACTGATAGATTTTTTTTAATGTTGAACCAGGTCGCATACCTGGAACAAATATCGCTTGGTAGTGGTGTATACTTATTTATATATAGTTTGATTTGATAATATTTTGTTGAAGATTCTTATGTCTAAGTTCGTGATAGAGATTAGTCTTTAGTTTTCTTTTGTTTTTGCGTTATAATTTTCTGATTTTGGTATTAGGCTAATACTGGCTTCATAAAATGAATTAGGTAGGGTTCCCTTCTCTTCTATTTTCTGAAAGATATACAGAAGTATCTTAGTGTTAATTCTTTAAATATTTGGTAGAATTCTTTACTAACCATGACTTGTTTTTTTTTTAAATACAGTATTATTAGAACACTGCTGTGATAATTTATTTACATACAATTTATGACTGCTTTTATGCCACAATGGTAGGGATGAATATTTGTGATAGAAACTCCCATGGTTCACAAATCCTAAAATATTCACTGTTGGACCCTTTACAGAAGAAAGTTTGCCATCCTCCAATTTAAACCATTATTCCTACTCAAACTTTTCATATGGCAGCCAAATCTCCCCCAACTCAGCCCCCTTTGGTCCTAACTTGTCTAATGACCTGAAGCAAATGATCAGTACGAGAGAAAATGACTGATTAGAGTTCCAGCAATTCAGCAACAGGATAATCAGCAGTTAAATAGTATAAAGTTTGTTACTTTTCCATTTGTGATACCTCTTCAACAATCCCCATTTCTCTCCTCCAATTTTACTTCATAAAAAGTTTATGTGTCCCCCAATGTCTCAAGAGGCCATAACAACAGGGTTGTTTAAGATGCATACGAGGATGATATTTGGAAATGGACACTAAATTAAAGCTGAATCATCTCAGCAAAGTACTTGAAGATCTGTAGTAATATGCTCCCAGAAATCCCTCAATGGTACTTATTGGAAAAATACTTTTATTCCGTCTCTAAATCCAGTAAACAAAAGCATCTTACTGTTAACTCTGCCTTTGGTGTGTGAGCCAAGTTCCTTGTCTGTTCTCCTCTGGTACTTTGTTCTCTGTTCCCTAATGTGATTTGGTTACTGCAAATCTTTCTTCAGCTGTCAGATAAAATGGATTCGGCCAAGGTTCCTGAAGCAGACAATTCCTCTGCCTGAACTTGCAGCTTCAGCTTCAGTTGTTCCAGTTGGCTCTTTCATGCCTTTTGAGGCTATAGTCAAGATGATTAATTTTTATCCTTTTATCTACTTAGGAAGAAAGAACATTGTCAGTGATCAGAAATTTTTGTATACCCTGAAATCTCTCTTTGATTTTCTTTGTGCTCTTAAATCTTGTATTTCCTTACATGGCTATATTCTATCAGTTTTATTATAAGTTTCACTAAGACTGGTTATTGAAGATCATGCATTCAAAAACTTTGAGTCAAACATTCCCCTAATCTCCTTAATAGTGGTGGACTGGTAAAATAAAAAAACCAAACCTGTTGCCATCGAGTTGATTCCGACTCATAGTGACCCTATAGGACAGAGTAGAACCGCCCCATAGGATTTCCAAGGAGCGGCTGGTGGATTGGAACTGCCAACCTTTTGGTTAGCGGCCGAGCTCTTAACCCTGCCACAGTGATGAAAGTGCCAAATACTAACCACTATACTAGTAGGTAGACTGGTAGGGGCAGTAAAATATGCTAAAAAGAGACAGGAGGGGAGACTGCCTAATTGCCACTTAGGAAACACTGGTCAGAAAAATCTCTTAAAAGACAAATATTTTGGTAAAGGTTGAAAACAAAATACAACTTGAATTCTGTTCTGGACTCCAACTCGCTGCTGTCTATACTGAAATATTCACCAGTTCATCCTTGGCCACTTTTTTTTTTTTTTTTTTTGCCACTATCTAGATGTGTTGTTAGATCTTTTCAAAGTTCTTCTAAGGTATATTGTCCCAGGGGACATACATTTCTAAGAACGACCATTTTGTTTATGCGATTTCTGGACAAACACTTTGCAAACGCTCTTTCTATAATAAAGCTGAGAATTTTAAATAAACAAAGAAAAATCTCAGAGTCACCAGTTTGTCACAACTGGTGTTACTTATGCTTATATTATTCACCAATAGAAGTTCCACTCTGGTTGCTATTCAGAGGGCTTTTTCCTTATTTTACATATAATTTTAACATACATGCATATTTGACTTTATGTCCTGTAGCAGATTACAGACAGTAGTTTAGAAGGATATAGAAGAGGTGTCTCAATCAAGCATGTTGATTGCAATGAGAAGTTAAAAGCTTAGTGCCCAAACCAAACTCATTGCACTCAAGTCGATTTGGACTTATAACGACCCTGTAGGACAGAGTAGAACTGCCGCATGTGGTTTCCAGGGCTGTAATCTTTACAGAAGCAGACTGCCATATCTTTCTCCCATGGAGCAGCTGGTGGGTTTAAACTGCTGACCTTTCAGTTAACAGCCAAAGCTTAACCATTGCACCACCAGGGCTCCTATGGAACCTATTAAAAAACCCAACCTGCTGCTGTTGTGTTGATTTGAACTCATAGCGACCCCATAGGGTTTCCAAGACTGTAAGTCTTTACGGAAGCAGATTGCCACATGTTTTCTCCCCCGGAGCCGCTGGTGGGTTTGAACCACTGACTTTTCGGTTAGCAGCCAAATGCTTAACTACATTACCACCAGGACTCCTTTAAAAGCTTAATAGGAAGGAAAAAATAGTAAATGAACACCAATATCCACATACCTTCCCCACACACACTAACACACACACACATCAATACAGACACACAGGTGCCTGCACAGTACATACAGCATCCTTCTGTAACCAGTCATTTCAGTGCACATATACTCTTTCTAACACACACCTGCATGTGTGCACATACCCACATACACACACACATGACTATCCTATAATAACCTAATCTTAACACATGTAATCCTAAATTTCAACAAACATACAAAGAGTATACTCAATCCAACACACAAACACAGACCACAGTCAATCTCAAGAAAAATATTGCTCACAATCCCAACAAATGTGCTTTTAAATATATACATATCAGTATTCCCACATGAGTACACCTCTTCTCCCTGTCTCCCCAACTGTCCTTCAAATTACCTCCCTCCCTACACTTCCTGCATTACTCGCACCTCCTATTCTACTCTTGAGCACCCTACTGGTATACTCCCCCACCCCATTACTCACATGCACATATAACCAAATACATATGCATACAATTTAAGAAATGACTAATATCCCTACACACTTCAAGGGTAGCTCTTCAAGAGTATTACAGTACGTATCATCATATTGTCATATGCTAATGATCCAGAAAGATTAAACCACATTCATTATACTTTAGAAGGTATGAGAATACTTTCCAGAAAGATTCCCATTAAAACTATGACATAACGAAATATGGTAGTGATTAAAAATCTCTGGGAAATATTTCAACTATCTAGAAAGGCACATTTCTTAAGATTTTCAATCTGCTGATGTATTATTTCTGGGAGAACCATAGATCCTTACCTGCCACGTGTATCTCAGCCTCCAATGCCAATCATAGGTTGCCCATACAAGGGGACAGTTTTGAGAATGAAAGGGAAAACTATTAATAATTATGTCTGAACAATAGGTATAACCTAGAATTTCCAGAGAAAATAGTGGTCAGTTTTATACACAAGCCGTATGTACTCTTTTTACTTCATAATTTTCATTTCATTGTTGAGCCCACTTTAATCTGGATCTTCTCCCTCTACTCCATGAAAATTACTTTTTCAATGCTCACCAAAAGCTTTCATGGAAAAACATCCAATTAACACATCTCTCAACGTTTTGACATCACAGTTGAGATGCTCTTTTCTTTTGGCTTCATGACACCTCACTCTCCTGATTTTTCCCCTGTTCTCTGTACCATTCTCTCCAGGCTCCTGGAGAACACATTTGTGCCTTATTGTTAGGAAATTTTGTCTTCTCAGGCTATTTGTTCCCATGGATATCTTATCCATCTCTGGAGTTAAATATGATCCTCTAATGCCAATGATCCTCATAACTGGATCAATAAGCAACATCATGATAAATGGAGACAATACTGAAGTTGTAAGGATTTCATTTTACTTGGATCCACAATCAATGCCCATGGAAGCAGCAGTCAAGAAATCAAATGATGTATTGCACTGGGCAAATCTGCTGCAAAAGACCTCTTCAAACTGTTAAAAAGCAAAGATGTCACCTTGAAGACTAAGTTGCACCTGACCCAAGCCATGGTATTTTCAATTGCTTCATATGTGTCATAGACTGAACTGTGTTCCCCCAAAATATCTGTCAACTTGGCTAGGTCATGATTCCCAGTATTGTATGATTGTGTACTCTGACGTGATCTCCTTATGTGTTATAAATATCGCTATGATGATGTCTGCAAGATTGCATAATGTCTTAAGCCAATCTCTTTTGAGATATAAAAGAGAGAAGTGAGCAGAGACACAGGGGAACCTTATACCACCAAGAAAGCAGTGCCGGGAGCAGAATGCGTCCTTTGAACTGAGGTTCCTGCGCTGAGATGCTTCCAGACCAAAGGAAGACTGATGCATAACAAGGACCTTCCTCTAGAGCTGACAAAGAGAGAAAGCCTTCTCCTGGAGTTGATGCCCTGAATTTGGATTTGTAGCCTACTGGACTGTGAGAGAATAAACTTCTCTTTGTTAAAGCCATCCACTTGTAGTGTTCCTGTTATAGCAGCACTAGATGACTAAGACAATATGCATGTGAAAACTGGACAATGAATAAGGAGGACTGAAGAAGAATTGATGCATTTGAATTATAGTGTTGGCAAAGAATATTGAATATACCATGGACTGCCAGAAGAATGAATAAATCTGTCTTGGAAGAAGTACAGCCAGTATGCTCCTTAGAAGCAAGAATGGTGAGACTTTGTCTCATGCACTTGGGACATGTTATCAGGAGGGACCAGTCCCTGGATAAGGACATCATGCTGGATAAAGTAGAGGATTAGTGAAAAAGAGGAAGACCCTCAACGAGATGGATCGACACAGTGGCTGCAACAAGGGGCTCAAACATAGCAAAGATTTTAAGGATGGCATAGGACCAGGCAATGTTTCGTTCTATTGTATATAGGGTCACCATGAGTTGGAACCAACTTAATGGCACCTAACAACAACAATGCCAATGAATAGCACATTTATATCTCCAGCACAGAAAGTTCCGGAGCTCCATCTTCGCTTGGATATCCTGCAGGCATCTCAAATTTAATATGGAAAAACTAAACTCCGTCTTTCTTTCCTCACATCTCAACCCCAAACTTGTTCCTTTCCCAGGGTTCTCCACCTTAGAAACAGCTCCTTGATGCACCTGTGTTATAGGTCTCCACAACTCTGTTTCTCTACATCTAATCTCTTATCAAATCCTGCCCATCAACAATATCTCTCAAATGCATTCCTTTCTCACCATCTTTACTAGCACTCTTGCTTTCTGAGTCATGATTGCTTCTACTACAAAGGAATGAATGTAGTGTTCCTTTACCCATTTGCATACTTGTCCACCTCCTAGCAATTAGCCATGGGGCAGCCCAAGAAGTTTTCTAAAAGACAAATCTGTTCATGTCTTTATCCTGACTAAAACCCTTACAGGATCCCAGCACTATTAGGACAACATACAAAATACTGCAGGCCTTACATGATCTAACCCATACTTATCAAACTAATTCTCAATCTTCATCTGCTTCCAAATTCTTGTTTATCCCTCCATCTTTGTTTCCATTTCTTAAAAATGCCCCTTTCTGCATTAGGATCTTCATATATACTGTTCCATTTGAATGTGCTTCCTTTCCTCTCCGCAACTTGATTAACCCTTTTCATGCTTCTGGTCTCAGGTACACTTTATGTTCCCTAGTCTAGATTAGCTATATCATAGCAGCCCTATATTAGTCCCCCCTTATGTCCTCTCAGAATACCATCTACTTTCCTTTTACTGCATATATCACAGTTATGATTATATATTTATTTACATATAACTATATAGGAATTGACACAATAGGAAATCATTAATAGGGAAGTAAAATGTCATGCTGTATTTTTAGGCAAATAACGTGTGTGTTCTACATTTTTTTGCCAATCGAGCCCTCCCCCTCCCTCGGGCTATTTTCATAAGCATACTATGCTAATTTTTTTCACAGCAACATGTAGAAACAAATAAGCATAGCACCCTTATGAAAATACTTTGCAGTGGAAGGACATGGTTGGCCAAAAAAAAAAAAAAGAACACGTGTTATTTGCCTAAAAAATATGGTAATTTTATTATTCTCTAGTTTTCTATGTTTGAAATTGTTCTTATTTGAAAGTTACCTTACTTAAATTTATTGTACCTTTCTTTTTGCTTTAAAAGCACTCTACTTAAACTGCATTTGTATGTACATTAAAATGTTTTATAAAGAAGTTTTACTGCTTTTATTTATTTTATCTTTAAATTATGTAATGTATATGCTGCTATCACTTAACTTTGGGGGGCAGTGTACTTATAACAAAACATTCTGATGAAAAGTTAAAAACGTTAGTCAATCTTATAGGAATTTACATAGTGGCAAACATCTGGATAATGAAAACTTCAGATGATTTTTTGTTTTTGTTCATCTACCCCAAATATTGACAAATTTAGGCATCAGAAACTTTTTTTATTATTATTGTGTATGCCTGTCACTCTGTGTGGGTATATATTCACACATACGTGTGCATATATATGTGCACATATGTATGTATGTGCGTATGTCTGTGTATTTGTGAGTTTACAGGTAGTCCCTGACTTACGATGAGGTTCCGTCCCAATGACTGCTCCATTGTAAGTCGGTTCTGATGTAAGTCAAATAGTTAATTTTTTTTTTTGCTTCTCATTATTATTGCCTTTTATTATCACTATCTTTATAAATCTGATCTTTATTGTCTTTGGGGGTTGGGAACATTACATCTGAGAATGATAACATCAAATTACCTGATGCAACATTGCATGGAGTACATATTACTAATGATAAAGTGAACAACAGCAACAAAATGACAGTTGTTTCAGTGGTTTGTCATAGTTCAGATACATGGTAAGTTGGGGACTACCTGTATATATCTATATATGTGTGTATCTGAGAGAGGGAAAGAAATTTATAATTAAATAATTAACTATTTAATGAATAAAAATAATTTTAAATAGGACTTTTAGAAATAAAAGTATAAGTTACTACAACTTTTATCCCCAGCAGTTTAGAGATCATTGATTTCTTTCTAATCAAGGTAATCAATTGAAATTAATAGAATAACTTCTCTTCAGTTACTCATAATTTTAATATTTTAAAGAGGTGAAACTTCACTTGTTATGAGTAATATAACATTGTATTAAATTTTAATTTAACATTGACAACTTTTCCAGGTTAACGTCCAGTCACTCTTCATGTGAACTCAATATTCCAGCAAATTATTTACTTTTGATGTGTTTAAATATAAAAAATGAGAAAGAAGTAGAGTATAACTGGAAGATTTAATTTCTTGCTATTTGCTCATTTATGTGTTTTTGTATGTTTAAAGGCTATAGGAAGGAACCCGGATAGAAGTTGTTATGTATTGAATTGTGTCTCCTCCCAAAATATGTGTTGTAAATGTTAACCCCTGTACTTGTGGATATAATTCCATTTGGGAGTAAGATTTTCTTTGTTATGTTAATAGAATCATATGACCCTAGGCAACCCTATGACCCTAGGCACAGAGAAGGAGGAACAATTGGAGACAGATCGATGCCACCAGGAGATCACCAAGGAACCCAGGAAGACAAGCTAAAAGAGACAAGAATTTTCCCCCAGAGCAGACAGAGAGAGCCTTCCTCTGGATCCAGCACTCTGAATTTGGATTTCTAGTCTCCTAAAATGTGAGAAAATAAATTTCTGATTGTTAAGCCACCCACTTGTGGTATTTCTGTTATAGCAGCACTGAGAAGCTAATACAGAATTATTGGTAAACTGTATAAGAATAACTGATCCATCATTTGGAGGATACCAAGGATTCATGGGCATTGTTGGAGAAAGAATCACGGACACAAGTGTAGGTATACGCCTACAGTGGAAGGAACAATTTCATTTGAGACTGCATGAAAGGATGTAATTTTGAGGACAGATAATTACAACTTTGCAGACAAGTGAAGAGTAGGGGGTAATGAAATGATTTTTAGTCTTGACAACTTCATTTTATTCTCTTGAATTTGGAGGTAATAGCATCATTTGATGGAGTGTGTGGGTTATGGGTTGTTAGAACAAAATTTTTTAGGAAAATTGATCTTCAGCACATGTCAAAGTATATTAACTTATTAATGAAGGAACTCACAAGAAGATAATAGAGTATGTCAGTTCAAAGTTGTTTCGGGGAGAAGGATTTTATGTATCACAAATGAGAAATGTTTATATAAGTAGCTAGGTTGCTAAGGGCGGATACTAGTTTATTTTACATTGTTGTAAATCTGATATAGCTGGAAAATTCCCCTTACTTTATCAGTTGGCATGGGTTAAATTTGGGAGCTCAGCAATTAGAGTCAGGGTCCTGTGTTGCCAGGCACGAATCATTATTCCAATATAAGAAGTCATATATCTGAGAAGCTGACAATACACAATTGACCTGTGACTGTTTATCAGACATGTCAAGTGAGAAGGCTCCATACCTTTCAAGGATATATTTAGGATAGAGATACTAAATGTTATCAAACAGAGATTGGTTAGGAAAGATGGCTTTGACTAAAATTTTTCAGCATGTATCCAAATATATTAACCACACAATTTGCTTATTTTTCATGCTTACTACAAAATACTTTCTTGGTTCCTTCTTTTGTCCTAGACAACTATAGATGTATCTTGACCATAAGCATAAAAGTCCTTCTCATTAAATTTTTTTGTTAAAACCATCAAAAACACTCCTTGCTTAAGTAATCACTTTCTGAAAATTTTAAATGCAAGGTAAATTAAACCTCCTAAACTAATATAACATGATTATAATCATGATTATAAGTTAGATTTTTGCTTATCTGATATTGATCCTTTAACTCACCATGCGTCTGTCAATTTGTTGTAGTGTTGTGGCTTGCATGTTGCTATGATGTTGGAAGCTGCGTCACTGGTATTTCAAATACCAGCAGGGTCACCTATGGTGGACAGGTTTTGGCAGAGCTTCCATACTAAGACAGACAAGGAAGTAGGACCTGGTGGTCTACTTCTGAAAAAATTGGTCAGGGAAATCTTTACGAATAGCAGCGGAACGTTGTCTGATACAGTGCCAGAGGATGAGTCCCTCAGGTTGGAATGTACTCAAAAGATGACTGGGGAAGAGCTACCTGCTCAGGGTAGAGTTGATCTTAATGATGTGGATGGAGTCAAGCTTTTGGGACCTCCATCTGCTGATGTGGCGTGACTTGAAATGAGAAGAAACAATTGCAAACATTCATTAATATTTGGAAAGTGGAATGTATGAATTATGAATCTAGGAGAATTGGAAGTCATCAAAAATGAAATGGAAGGCATAAAGATCGATATACTCGGTATTAGTGAGCTGAAAAGGACTGGTATTGGCCATTTTGAATCGGACAATCATATGGTCTACTATGACAGGAATGACAAATTGAAGAGGAATGGGGTAGCATTTATCATCAAAAAGAACATTTCAAGATCTATCCTGAAATATAATTCTGTCAGTAATAAGATAATATCCATACGCCTGCAAGGAAGACCAGTTAAAACGACTATTATTCAAATTTACACACCAACCAGTAAGGCCAAAGATGAGGAAGCTGAAGATACTTACCAACTTCTGCAGTCTGAAATTGATCAAACATGCAATCAAGATGCATTGATAATTACTGGTGATTGGAATGAGAAAGTTGGAAACAAAGAAGGATACATAGTTGGAAAATATGGCCTTGGTGACAGAAATGATGCGAGAGATCGCATAATAGAGTTTTGCAAAACCAACGACTTCTTCATTGCGGATACTTTTTCTTCAACAAAATAAATGGCGACTATACACATGGATCTCACTGGATGGGCAACACAGGAATCAAATTGACTACATTTGTGGAAAGAGACGATGGAGAAGCTCAATATCATCAGTTGGAACAAGGCCAGGGGCCAACTGTGGAAGAGACCATCAATTGCACATATTCAGGTTTGAGCTGAAGCTGAAGAAAACTAAAACAAGTCCACAAGAGCCAAAATATAACCTTGAGTATAACTCCCTGAATTTGGAGACCATCTCAAGAATAGATATGACACACTGAACACTAATGACCGAAGACCAGATGAGTTGTGGGGTGACATAAAGGACATTATACATGAAGAAAGCAAGAGGTCATTAAAAAGACAGGAAAGAAAGAAAAGACCAAGATGGATGTCAGAAGAGACTTTGAATCTTGCTTTTGAATGTAGAGTAGTTAAAGCGAATGGAAGAAATGATGAAGTAAAAGAGTTGAACAGAAGATTTCAAAGGGCAGCTCGAGAAGACAAAGTAAAGTATTATAATGAAATGTGGAAAGACCTGGAGTTGGAAAACCAAAAAGGAAGAACACAGTCAGCATTTCTTAAGCTGAAAGAACCAAAGAAAAAATTCAAGCCTCGAGTTGTAATATTGAAGGAATGTGCGGGCAAAATATTGAATGATACAGGAAGCATCAAAAGAAGATAGAAGGAACACACAGAGTCACTGTACCACAAAGAATTTGTCGATGTTCAGTCATTTCAAGAGATGGCGTATGACCAAGAACTGCTGATACTGAAGGAAGAAGTTCAAGCTACACTGAAAGCATTGGTGAAAAACAATGCTCTAGAAACTGATGGAATACCAAGTGAGCTTTTTCAACAAACAGATGCCGGTTGGAGATATTCACTCATCCATGCTGAGAAATTGGGAAGTCAGTTTACCGGGCCAACTGACCGAAAGAAATCCATATTTGTGCCCATTCCAAAGAAAGTTTATGCAACAGAATATAGAAATTATTGAACAGTATCATTAATATCATGCATATGTAAAATTTTCCTGAAGACAAATCAAAAATGTTTGCAGCAGTACATCGACAAAGAACTGCCAGAAATTCAAGCTGGATTCAGAAAAGGACGTGGAATAAGGGATATCATTGATGTCAGATGGATCTTGACTGAAAGCAGAGAAACCATACAGATGTTTGCCTGTGTTTTATTGATTATGCAAAGTCATTTGACTGTGTGGATCATAACAAATTATGGATAACATTGAGAAGAAGCGGAATTCCAGATACTTAATTGTGCCGATGAGGAACCTGTACATAGACCAAGAGGCAGTCGTTTGAATAGTTCAAGGGGATACTGAGTGGTTTAAAATCAAGAAAGGTGTGTGTCAGGGCTTGTATCCTTTCACCATACTTATTCATTCTGTATGCTGAGGAAATAACCCAAGAAGCTGGACTATATGAAGAAAAACAAGGCATCAAGACTGGAGGAGGATTCATTAAAAACCTGTGACATGCAGATGACACAACCTTGCTTGCCGAAAGTGAAGAGGACTTGAAGCACTTCCTAATGAAGATCAAAGGCTACATCCTTCAGTATGGATTACACTTCAACACAAAAAAAAACAATTGTCAATAATTTCACTTTACTTGAATCCATAATCAAGGCTCATGGAAGCAGCAGTTAAGAAATCAAATGATTTATTGCATTGGGCAGATCGGCTGCAAAAAACCTCTTTAAAGTGTTGAAAGGCAAAGATGTCCTTTGAGTACTAAGGCAGTCCTAGCCCAAGCCATGGTTATTTTCAGTTGCCTCATACACACGTGAAAGCTGGACAACGAATAAGGAAGATCAAAGAAGAACTGATACATTTGAATTATGGTGTTGGTGAAGAATATTGAATATACCGTAGACTGCCAGAGGAATGAACCAGACTGTCTTGAAAGGAGTACAGCCAGAATGCTCCTTAGAAGTGAGGATAATGAGATTTTGTCTTGCGTACTTCGGACGTGTTATCAGGAGGGACCAGTCCCTGGAGAAGGGCATCATTCTTGGTAAGGTAGAGGGTCATCAAAAAAGAGGAAGACCCTCGACAAGATGTGTTAATACACTGGCTGCAACAGTGGGCTCAAACACAGCAACAATTGTGAGGATGGTGCAGGACCAGGCAGTGTTTCGTTCTGTTGTACGTAGGGTTGTTACGAGTTGGAACCAACTTGACGGCACCTAACGACAAGGACTCAATTTTTAATACTAGGGATGAATTTCCAGTTTAAAATCCCAATATTTAATATGATTTAATATTTCTTTCAAAAGGATGTGAGAGTGAGTAGAGAAAAATATTACTTTTTATAGGCAAGGGGATGGTGGGGATAATGTAACAAATGTCACATCTGAGAAACTTGAGCCCATTTACTTGAAAATAGCTTAGGGATTCCATTGCTAAATATATGAATTTATATTGCCACTAATTTTTGAAATTTCAGGATAGAGATAATATTTTTATAATTTCATTTTTGGTGTTAAAATACATTTAATATATTCTACAGTGTAAAAGGGTATTTTCAACAGCATGATAGATGTGAATAATTTTCTGTTTCAGCATTAGTTTTATAATTGTTTCTCATTACAAAAGTTATTTTAGTCAATATAATGAGATGAAACTTAGTGTAATTAATGCATTTTCATATAGGTATTATACTTCAAAAATATATTTCTATATCTGTCTCAAGGTAAGTCATTTGTACAGATGGGTTACAAATTTGAAGCTTTCAAATACGTTACTTACTGTTCATGCTTTTATGCTATACTTTTATCACCATCTGGGCAACTTGGAACACTTAAATAAACCTTCATTAAGATGTTTCCTTTTGTGCTCCCCTTATCTACAATTAGTTCAAAGGTAATAGCAATATTAACAGTAATACTATTAATTCTGATAAAGCATCTAACATTGCCTGAGCAGTCTCTATGAGCTAGACAGTTTACATTCATTGCCCCATTAATATTATCAATAACTAAGTGCTTTAGATATAACTATCACCTTTATGGAGCCCTGGTGGCTCAGTTGTTGAGTTTGGCTGCTAACCAAGATGTTGGCTGTTCGAATCCACCAGCTGCTCCTTGGAAACCTTGTAAGGCAGTTCTACTCTGTCCTGTAGGGTCGCTATGGTCAGAATCAACTCGATGGCAACGGTTTTTTTTTTTTTTTTTTAAAAAAAACACCTTTTATATGAGCTTGTAAAATTTTGCAATGGTTAAGCACTCGGCTGCTAACTGAAAGGCCAGTGATTTGAATCCACCAGCCACTCCAGTGGGAGAAAGATGTGGTAGTCTGTTTCTGTAAAGATTTACAGCCTTGGAAACCCTATGGGGGCAATTGTACTCTGTCCTGCAGGGTCTCTATGAATCAGAATTGACTCGATGGCAATGGATATTTTGGTACCACCTTCATGACAGAAGAGAAAATGTAAGTTAGTGGTGGTAACATAACTTTTCTAAGATTATATAGCTAGTAAATGGTGGCATTAGGAGTAGAATAGAAGCAGCCGATTTCATGATCACTGCTTTTAAGAATTATGCCTTTGCCAAAATATACCATTGCCTCAAATCACTGGGGAATTTGCTTCAATGTCTATCCCAGACTCTACCCAAGGAGATTGTGATTCAGATTTTGACTCACAAACTACTCTGAAAATACAGTCTGAGAACTACTGGAAGGTATTTATATGCCTCTCCAAAATGGTATATTATTACTTTTAACTGAAGGTTTGAAAACTATACAAGTATTCTGTGGTAGGGTGAATAATGGCCCCTGAAGATTTCTATGTTCTAAATCCTGGAACCTGTGAATATTACCATATTTGACAAAGACTTTGCGTATGTGATTAAGGACCTTGAGATGAAGATATTATCCTGGATTATACCTTTGGACCCTAAATGCAATCACAATGCTCTTATAAAAGCAAAGTAGAAGGAGATTTCATATAGAAGAAAAGACAATATGAACAGAGAAGCAGAGTTTGGAGTGATACAGCCACAAACCAGAATATGCCAGCAGCTACCAGAAGCTGGAAAAAACAAGAAATGGGTTGTCTTCTAGAGTCTGGAGGGAGCACAGCCCTGCTAATACCATGACTGCCTCTCACTGACACTGATTTCAAATTTCTGAACTCCAGAACAGTGAGAAAATAATTTACGTTATTTTAAGCTGTCAGTTGGTAGTAATTTGTTATAGCAGCCATAGGAAATTAATACATATACCATATGATGGCTTTATAAATTTACTGTCATTCCAGAAATTAGTGAAAATTTATCATGTTTAAAAATTTACCTTTGGAATATCTGAAGAAAAGCTTTGTTTATCAATCTAGTTTATCTAGAGTCTGGGTTCTAGCTCATTGCATGTGGGTGGGTGGCCAGATTTAGCCAAAATAAATTATGATAGGATGTCAATTAAATTTAAATTTCAGATAAACAACAAGTACTTTTTAGTATAAATATGCCTCATGCAATGTTTGGGACATACATATACTAAAAAAGCTATTCATTGTTTAAAATTCAAATTTAACTGAGCATCCTGTATTTTATCTGGCACATGAAGATTAAGTTGGAAAAGAAGCAGGTGGGCTTGTATAAGAGCTGATGTGCAGAACACAGGCCCATGTGTTACTGAGTGCCTAGCCCAGCAGAAACCTTACAGAAATAAACATTTTAGAAAGATGGAACAGACAAGGCCTAATGGAACAGAAACTGTGCTTCCAGGCTCTCCCTCAGAAAGAAGAGCCAGAGGGAGGAGATATAGATGGAGCTCTGTCCTAAGTTAGATTGAGGGTAAGGCTGGAGTGTCTGGTCTCCTCATGTGGAGAAATTTGAGCACCTCTTGAGAGTGATAGTAACGGAACCTGGGGAGCTAGGGAGG
Organism: Dugong dugon; assembly: GCA_030035585.1. Classification (NCBI taxonomy): domain Eukaryota; kingdom Metazoa; phylum Chordata; class Mammalia; order Sirenia; family Dugongidae; genus Dugong; species Dugong dugon. The sequence continues at coordinate 105,562,599 of CM057466.1, read as the reverse complement.
CACATAGAGCTTTTAGAAAAGGTGTCTCATTGCTGCTTGGATGTGCACAGGTGCAAATGAGATTGTCTGTGATTATCAGCCTTGGGGCATGAATTAATAGGGAGCAGCCTTGAGCTCTTGGAGTTCAAACCACAACAAACCCTGACAGGAAAAGAATAAATTATGGCCTTGACTCTGTCCTGTTCCAAGGAGGAATGCTGTTGTCTCACAGACAGTGTTTGGACTTTGGCAACATCATATTTTACACAGAAAATTATTATTAAACACCCATCAAAATAGAGTTGTTATTCAACCTCATCCATCACTGAAGACAGTGGCTTTTTCTTCTCTGTAGTGATAGTGCAACAGACCAAGATATGTGGTATTGTCTTATGAAGTCATCACATGATATAAATGCACCACAAACCTGGAACTGCAACTAAAATGTATGACAATCCCAATGCACTAATAATTGAGGGGTTTTGTTTGTTTTGGTGGAACCCAGTAAATTTAGAACTGACATAATCTATTCTACTTAAATCTATAAATTTTGATAACGTGTTTTAAAATACTTGACTCCATATTAATTTACAGGTATTTTTATTTAAAAAGTTGAATGGATACGTGTGTTAAGCTGTATCTATTCCATCCTTTGAACAATTGGAATCGGGATGAAATCTGCCTGTACTCAGAGGTAAATACTGATCCTATCGCCCAGGAGAAGGAAGAGTTAAAAGAGGGTTTTAAACAATATTCAAGGGCTTGTATTTGGCTGTATTTTTCTCTCATGGCTATTGTTTATTTTTATTGGATTTTTATTGGATCCTGGGGGTTTTATTCTTAGGAATTCTTTGATGTTCCCTTGGAGGAAATTTTTATTTTTGTTTTGGAGAGAGATTTCTTTTCAGATGGTTGTGCTCAAATACTAACAATAGGGACTGTCTGGACCTGCATATTTGGAGCAACTTCCCTGATACATAAGTATAAGATCAACTAAAAAAGAGAGAGAGAGAGAAATAGATGCATCTAAATTCAGGGACCAAATTTGAACACCTTTTTGGTATGTCAGCATATAACTGGATAAAGTTCTTAAAAGAAACATGTAATTAATTAAATCTTACAGTGAGATAAAAGAAACTCAGTAAAAATGTAAATACCAACCTGAACTTAGAACCATTTAACAAAATTTAATTCTTCCACTCAGGCAGTACTGTGCTATTATTTTTTTAAATAGTGGTATAATTTTATGCAGTAAAATGCACAAGGATTATTTTTACACACATATGTTGTTGTTGTTAGGAGCCACTGAGTTGATTCTGACTCATAGCAATCACATGTGATAGAGCAGAACTATCCTATAGGGTTTCCTAGGTTGTAATCTTTACAGGAGCAGATCGCCAGGTCTTTCTCCCATGGAGCCACTGAGTGGGTTCAAACCGTCAACCTTTTGGCTAACAGCCAAGTGCCTAACTGTTGCACTTCTTTACCCTCTAGACACTACAACTTCTTGAAAAGCTCCTTCTCTGGCATTATCCTACTCTGTCCCATGTACTCATGGGAAATGATACAAATTTGTTGGTGGTGCAATGGTTAAGTGCTCAGCTGCTAACCAAATGATTGGTCATTTGAATCTACCAGCTGCTCCACAGGGAAAAGACCTATCTGCTCCCATAAAGGTTTCAAACTCGGAAACCCTATGAGGCAGCTCTACTCTGTCACATGAAGTCGCTATGACTCAATAGCACACAACAACAATACTATGTTCTTCCTAAGGAGTTAGGGATCCTTGAAAGATAGCTGAGTTCATGTCTTTGGACAGGAAAAAAACAAAATTAGCAAAATAAAGTTGGGGTCTCTTGGAGTAGGGAGAAAAAATATGCTTTTAGAGGTACCCCAAGATAATGATAAAGGTTAAAGAGGTCATCCCAGTGAGAGGGCCATCACCATCCGTGTGGGCAGAGCTCAAGGATCAGTAAGTAAACATTAATTCAGTTCATTAGAATCGTGTAAGCCTGGAAATTCTGAAGTGTTGTTCAAAATAATGTGTTCCAGTGCAAAGCCATACCTCCCAATATGAATGAATTACATGATACCTAACTCCTCCTAGAAACGGAGGAATGCCGAAGGAGTGTGGAATTGGATTTGCTTAGCTGATGCTACACCTTGCCCTTCTTGAGTAGTTTGAAGAGCTATGGTAGCAATAAAGACGAGTCTGTATTTTGATCTCTTTTTCAACTGTGAAATATGAGTTAGAAAGGAAAGAAGAATAAGCTTGCTAAGCTAATGCTGCTGTAGGGTTGCTGAGCCTTGTTTTAACAAGGATTGTGGAAAACCTAAAGCTTAGTCCTATTTAGGATTGTCAGGTCTCAGGGTTTGAGTTTACTTTGTGATTCATCTCTGCCTGCAGTGTTTGCCTTGACACGTGCTGGAGGTGGATCCTACTAATTCCCAAGCTTGCATTGACTTGTACTAATTACCCACTGATAAGAGGATTGGATAAATATTACTAAGGCCAGAAGTTCTGGTACCCTGACACTGTTATTTTAAAGGAAACACTTTGATCTCAGAATTCTAAGGAGCACAGGGGAGTAGAGGACCTGCTTTGTGAAGGACCCAGGTTAACCTTCTCTCATTCCCTGGCGTCGTTCTCCAGATAGGCCTCCATTGTTATGGATTGAATTGCATCCTCCCAAAATATGTGTTGTAAGTCCTAACCCATATCGTGGTTATCATCCTATTTGGGAATGGGTTTTCTCGGTTATGTGAATGAGCAGTATTAGTGTAGTGTGTGTATTAAGTCACTTTCCTTTTGAGATGTAAAAGAGTAAGGTTAAGCAAGCAGAGAGAGGGGAAGACTGATGCCACATCACATGAAGATCACCAAGGAATAAGGATGTCCCCCCACAGCCAAGAGAGGGAGAAAGCCTTCTCCCAGAGCCGGTGCCCTGAATTTGGACTTCTAGCCTCCTAAACTGTGAGAAAATAAGTTTATATTTGTTAAAGCCACTCACTTGTGGTATTTCTATTATAATAGTACTAGAGTACTAAGACAGCTGTCATCCTGGAAACAGGTAACAGATGAGCTTTACCATCAATGGAAAAATGCTTTATACAGCCACACCCATGTATTTAATTTAGTATTCTTTGTACTTACGAGATTTTTAACTTTTACCTTCGTTTATTGCTGTCAGACACTATCACGTGTACTTCAGTCACCTGGCAAGTTATAGTAATTTGAAGGAAGGTCTCTCCTGAGGAGAGATTTCTCTCATGGGTGACTTTCAATCTGACAAGAGAGAAGGGACTGAAACATAATAGATGTTTTCACTCATTTAAGAGGATATATTGTTGTTACAGATACCAATAAATAACCAAAACCAATTTACTTTGAAACTGCTTTGAAATTATGTTTCCTTTTTTTTTTTTTTTATTACAGACACAATTCAATTGAAAGTATGATAGATATAAAGATGTGGCTCATAATATTTCCTCTATAAAGAGGTAAAATAATGTATGGAGATCTGTATTAATATAATACTGGTAAAGTGAGGTAGATGACATGAACACTTAGATACTTTATGCACATCAAGCATACATTCATCTTTGTAATACAACCCATGAGATAAGTGTTACTGTAATCCATCTATTCTAATGGATGCTGCAATGCATTCTAATACATTCATCTGTTTTCTTCACATATTAATATCTTTGCTATCTGGATCTGTTTTACAATCCATGATGTCTCATGCTTTTTGTTAGCTAGATGGCAACTCTGATGGGGACACCATTGCCTGGGCATGCATGAACATGAACAGTGCTGGTATAAAAACTTTAGCTCAACTGTGAGAAGTGGAGGAAAATCTCAGAGATAATAGAGGAGTACTCTTTTAAGCACCAGGAACCAAATGGTGATGGGCATGGGAAGGGCAAGTGGTTATTCAGATCTTTTAAACAACCTTCCTGGAACAGGGATCAAAAGTAGACTGGCTCTGTATAGTATCAAAGCCAGCATAAGAAGTCTGCACCACTGGCTTTCAGTTCTTTTATATATTATGTTAAGAAATACTGAATCACCAACCCTTTGATGACCCAAAGAACCATACTGCGTGGAAGAAAAACAGATCTGCATGAATTCTGAATATGAAAATTCATGTTTCAGAAAAGTCGGAAGCTAAAGGTGAAAAAGTTTCACAGATACTTTGATCAGTTTATTTATATTTTTCATTCTATGCATGCATAGAAGTCATATGTAATAAAAATTAGTGTTTAATGAAGTCTAAGAGTTAGTTCAATAAATATAAAAATATTTTAAATAACAAATCATTGAGACATATTCCAACTGGTAGCCTCTTTTGCTTTTTTAGTAGTACATAAAATAATGATGTGTGTCACTATTGTCCTTAATTTAGACATAAGAAAGTGGAAGCTTAGGGTACTTCATTTTGCCCAAAGTCATACAGCTAGTAAGCAGTTCACTAGCATTTACATTCAGGTTTATCCCATACCTGACCATGAGCTGTTAAACACCGCATTGTACACACACCTCTACAAAGAAAGTGTTATAAGGCTTTAGAAGAGTATACCTTAGTATAGAACAAAAGCTTCATGTTTTCCTTTCCACCAGCCCTTACAACTTAAACCAAAATTTGCATCTTTCAAAAAGCTTTTCCTGTGTGCCATGGTTCAGCAGTGTAAGAACAGCTTGGGGGAGGCGTGTCACCTCCTCCAACCCCACAAGGGGGGAGGAGAACCAAGATCAATAGCGCAAGGCTGACACTCATGAGGTGGAGGCCAGACAAGTCTCCTCTCTCTGCCATCTTTCCCAATTCTGACACCAATTGTCCCTCCCACAGCACTCTCTACTGGGTTCGATAATTCATTGCAGTGGCCATGCAGAGCTCACAGATCATACTCACAATTATGGGGTTTATTAGGGAAGTAACAGTTACAATTCGGGCTCAGGAACATTCAAGATACAGTTCTTCCATCAGGATAGCCTATTCCTAGCCATGCTCGCAGACGCGCCTCTCCCTGGCCCTCAGTCTCCACCCAAAGGCACTCAGCTTTCTCTCTCTGTGGGCCAGGAAGTCCACTGTGCCATCTCCTGCTGCCAGGTCTCTGTTGGTGGGTCTTTCCTGCTGGTCTCTCCTTCTTCGGTGGTGTTGGGCTCCTTGTCTGTGTTCTGGAAGTGGCTGTCTTTTAAGGCAAGAATGACCAATCCCCTTGGTATTCCACAGTTAACCTATCACGCAATCACCTGGGTGGGAATTACAAGCCCATGGCTAGAAAGGCTACACAAAAAGTAATTAATCGCACTGCAGGCAGCAATTATTTCAGCACTAGGCAGAAGACAGAAGCATCAGTTTCAGAATCAAAGTAGTGCAAAGCCAAGAAGTCTTAAACACAGTATATAAAGCAGAAGGTTTTGACCAAGACCAGGACATTCATTTTCCTGCTGGAGCTGTAATATTTGCAGATGTAATTACTGATCATGCTTTCCTCGCCAGTGATAAATACATGAATCTGAATACAAACATTTTAGCATAAAATTCATTAGTGACAGCTGGATCCAGATATACAGATGGCATTCTGGGAACATGTTTGCCAGTATCTGCCTCTCTAAAAAAGTCATTTATACCAATGGTTTGCCAATTCAAATCAATAACACAGGTTCCTACTGTTTGAGAAAGCTATTGTCATTCTGTAGTGGAGATCATATTCACCCACTTCAACCACTGTGACTCTAGAGGTTGAAATTTTACTGTATGTTAAGTTGGAGTATATATTCAAAGGTAACGATTATAATTTTTGATTCAAGTTCAACTCCTACTTATATATATAAAATTCTAAATAGGATAGTATAGAAACATTAATCATCTGGTGATCAGATCAGACTAGCCTCAATTTGAGTGGCTAACATAGCAGATGTTTATTTAGTCTCTGTGACGTTAAGGGCAATCAAAAATTCTTCTTAAAAGGGAGTTTGCTTAGCTGTTATACTACATCTTTCAAGGCAATCTAAGCAAATTTTCTAAAGCCTGTGTGTTCCACTGATATTAGCTAATAACGTTACTATTTTTTCCCACTTAATAAAACTCAGAAGTAACTTTACATTTACACTGTCTACTTAAAAACTGCCAATGACTTACCCTTAGCTATGTGTGTGATTGATATAAGTAGGGATAAGTGGAGACATGCAAAGCACTTCGTGGAAGTATAGCAGAAACCCTCATAACAAAGACACTCAGCTAAGACTCGGGATGTAGAGGAAAGAGATTGGGTAAGGAGGTCAAGAATTTTTTCCAATAATTGATGGTATATGAGCAAAATATAAAAGAAATATTATTGAAATGAATGGGCAAACAGGAGTATTTCATGCAGTGGGATCAGTAGGTGTGAAGGCATAGAGGCATAAAGAATGAGGTACCTTTAGGGAGCTATAAATCATCCTGCATTAGAAATTGGGTGGGGTGGGGGATTTGGTAAGAGATGGACCTAGAGACTTGGACAACAGTCATACCATGACAAATTTCTCATACAACATAATAGAATTGGACTTCGAAGTGTAGAAGAAGGACAATTCTAATTTTTTTTTAGAGTTTTTTTTCCATAAGTTTCTATTTAAGTTGCAAAACTAGTACAATGAATTCCCACATACCCTTCAATTAGATTCAAAAGTTGTTAATATTGTGCTACATTTGCATGTATGCTCTCTCTCTCTCACTCACACACACACACACAAACAGTTATCATACTCAGGAAATTTAACAACAGTTCAGTGTCCCCAGTTATCTCTTTTTTATAGTTTTTTATTTTTGTTTTTGTTTTTAGTTCAGGATCCAATGAAAGGTCATGCTTGCGTTTAGTTGTTATGTCCCTTTGTTGTTGTTAGCTGCTGTCAAGCCAGCCCCAACTCATGGCGACCCCGTGTTTTAAGAGAAGGATTGGTGTGCTTGGCTTTGAAGTCCTTCTAGAGGTAGTGGGAGTGATGAATTTAATGTAACAACTCTGACTGCAGGAACTGTTAGTAATCAAAGGTCTGGGTTTGGGTATGCACTACAGTCATGATGATGGATCTGAAGAGGAACAATACAGTAGAAAAAGTACATATGAGCTAAAACAGGCAGGACTTGGTGAATGAGGTGGGGAGTATAAAGAGAGGGAGTCTTCTCAGATAACTCAGGTTTCTGCATTTCATAGTTGAAAGCTAACTTTCACCAACATAAAAATTAAAATGGGTAGAATGAATTTGATTGTGAAGAGAATCAGGACATTAAAGAAGAAAATTACTTCCTAAAAATTCGGAGACCCACTCTTTTTTATTTTTTCCTTCTGCAGTTCTATTTCTTGTATGTTGACAAAAAATTGTATTTTAAAGAAGTGGCCTGTTATTCCACTGCTGTTATGGAATGAATTGTGTCCCATTGAAGAGACATGTTGAAGTCCTAGCCCCTGCACCTGTGACTAACCTTGTTTGGAGGAAATAAGAGTTTTTCTTTTTGGGTGTTAACAGTTACATTAGTGAAGTTAAGTGGACTAGAGTGGGTCATAATCCTAATCCCTTCTGGTGGCTTCTTATAAAAGAGATAGACAGGCACTGAAGGAGAGGCACATTCAGGAGGAAGACAACTTGTGAGGATCCACGTACAAGCGGAGGAACACCAAGAAACAGGAGGAGACACGGCAGCATCTTCCACTAGAGCCAACAGAGAATGAGAGCATAGCCCTGCTAACACCTTGAATTCAGACTTCTAGCCTCCAAAAACAGAGCCTTTGTGGCACAGTGGTTAAGCTCTTGCTTGCTAACCAGAAAGTCAGAGGTTCGAACCCACCAGCCACCAGCTTCTCAGCAGGAGAAAAGACATGGCAGTTGGCTTCCATAAAGATTACAGCCTTGGAAACCTTTTGGGGCAGTTCTACTCTGTCCTGTAGGGTCTCTATGAGTTGGAATTGACTTGATAGCAGCAGGGTATGGGGTAGTGTCCAACACTGTGAGAAAATAACTTTCTCTTCTTTAAAGGCACCCATGTTGTGATACTTGGTTATGGCCACCCTAAGAGACTAAGACAACTGCCAATTACAACACTGATGCGGGAATCTTAAAAATATAGATACAAAAGTTTGATATTGCTACTAACTTTATATTTCTTTGCTTCATCTTTATTTTCTATTGATTCCTTGGATATACATTAAGATTTTCTTCTTCACTACAAAAGGAAAGGTCACTTAAAGATCCTCTTCAGTCAACAGGTACCTCATTACTCATATTCTCACAAAAATTCCTTTTAAAAATACTTAACAAGGAACCAGATTTTCTCAATGAGGAAGGTTAACTCAGGAGCAGTTTAGACAAATTTGGAAACTTAGCCCACTCTTTCTGATCTAAGAATTTACTTAGATTCAAAGATGAAACACTTTAATTTAATGGGTATTCATTGAAATTGTTAGAACATATTTTTAGCTTCACATTTCTAAGTAGAAACATATCAGAGTGTGCATGTTGATCAGTTAGTACTATACAAACAATGGAAATTAAAGTTATCATCATGTCAGTTAGCTGTTTCATAGCTGATGGGTTTCTCCAGGTGTTGCAGGTATTTGGTAGGAGTTCGTTGTGTTGCAGGTATTTGGTAGGAGTTTGTTGTTTTCCAGGTATTTCTGGAAAGTTGTTGCTACAGTGATTGTATAGTTTAAAATACAGTTTAAGACTGGCTATAGCTGCTTAAGGAGCCCTGGTTGCGCCGTGGTTAAGCACTTAGTTGCTAACCTAAAGATTGACGATTCAAACCTACCAGCCACTCTGTAGGAGAAAGATGTGGCGTTCGGCTTCCATAAAGATTACAGCTTTGGAAACCTTATGGGGTAGTACTACCCTTCCCTATAAGGTCTCTATGAATTGGAATTGACTCGACAGTGCACAACAATAATTGATGCTTAACATTTACACTACAGAAAAGTGACCTCATGGGTATTCATTATTTCTTGAGGACTTCTTAACCTTGTTGACTCACCTTAGACTTGCAACCCCCAGAACAGGAGTCAGAAAATTTTTTTTTGAAAAGAGTCAGAGTGTAAATATTTTCAGCTTTGCAGGTCAAATGATCTGTGTTACAATTTCTCAGCCCTGTCTTTGTAGCATGAAAGCAGCCATAAATAATCTGAGGGTGGCTGTGTCCTAATAAGGGCAGCCATATTGGTACAAACAGTTAAACACTTGCCTACTAAACTTGGAAAAAAGGGCCTAATGATTCACTCTTAAAAGTTCACAGCCGTGAAAACCCCATGGAGCACAGTTCTACTCTGCACACATAGGATCTCCATGAGTTGGAGTCAACTGGATAGCAACTGGTGTGTGTGTGTGTGTGTGTGTGTGTTTTACTGGCTCTTCCTTTCTGGTTATCCAAGATTCCTTCTTTTATAATTTCTGTTATATTTGATATACTTCTTTAGCCATTCTTTGAGGGCAGGTCTGCTTGCTACAATTTTTTTTTTCCTTCATCTAAAAAATGTTCTTATATTCCTTTAATTTAACCTGTAATTTAATCTAATTTTTAATGATAATAAAAAATAATCTTCTGCACTTGTTAGGATTGGCTAGACTATAAAAACCAACCAGACCAAACCGGTTGCCATCAAGTCAATTCTGACTCATAGCGACTCTATATCATGAAATCTCAGTGGCTTAAAGCAATAAATATGTACCTCTCATTCAAGGCCCCATTCGGTGTGGATCAGGAGCCGCCTTCCGTCTTGCAGCTTGATCCTCAGAAGCACATGGCTTCCAGGTTGCTCCAGCTGAGGAAGAGAACCAGAGCAACTCATTGCTGTAGGGTGGATCCCAACTCATAGTGACCCTAAAGGACAGAATAGAACTGCCCCATAGGGTTTCTAAGGCTGTAAATCTTTACAGGAGCAGATTGCCAGGTCTTTTCTCCTGTGGAGCTGCTGGTTCAAACCACAATCTTTTGGTTAACAGCTGAGCACTTGACCACTGCACCACCAACGCTCCTCTAGGGAAGAGTGGGCTATGTAATTTAATAGGATTTTGTTTTTTTAAAAAATTTTTTTATGAGCAAGTCCTGGGAAGGACTTATATCACTTTGGTCTACAAAATATTGGCTTATGCCCAACCACATGATCCCACAGGAAGCTGAAAATTAGAGTTTTCTTTGTGTAAACATATAACATATTTTCCTTCCTGCTGCAAGTATTTTCATTTTACAAGATACAGTGAAAAGCAAACCTTCTTTTCCCTCTTACTATGAACTTTTGGCTATAGTTTTAATTACATATTTGAGGGGCTTTGCCTGCCAATTTTCCTGAGATAATTAATAAAAGCCATCTGTATACATAATTCTTTTGCTTTCAAAAAAAAAAAAAAAAACCTGTAGACTGTAGTATGCTGCAAGATTTCATAAACACTAAGTTTTATCAAAGAGTGTCAATCTAATGTGCAGATGAAATTGAGCAAAGTTAATTAGCATTATATTAAGCTACTTCAGAAAGATCTCATAGAAGTATGCTGTTCTTAGGTTAATATGAAGTTTCCTTTTAGAGACAATGGTATCAGAATTCTTCACTAAATGTGAAAACTCAGCGGAAAAAGTATCTGCTATCAATTGCATTGCTGCCTACACAGGCAACATTTTTTGGTCAGATCCCAGGAAATTAATGAACAGATTTGATTTTGCTTACACCTTGGAGAACTGATAAAAATCTTACTCCAAGGTAATGTGAAGGAAGATATAACCTTTCATTTTCTATTCTTTTAAGAAAAATCAAAACAATTAAAAAATCCCTACAGCATTCAAAGTTTTTTTTTTCCCACTCCCAGCTATAATAATGCTGATTTATCAGAACCATCTATACCCTAGGCTATAATAATCTTTTCTATGAAATCTGACTTTGTGAAAGTTTGAATATTTTTAATGGTAAAATTATTTTTCTTCTATTTTAACTTGTCTAGGTATTTCTAATGTACTAAACATTGAGACTGTTCTTTCTTTTCCCCAAAGAACAGATACATGGAACATAGAACTGTTATATACTGACACTATGTATATACCAAAGGAAACATAAATAATAAATTTTGCATAACTAAAATCCATTTAACTGTGTTATTTTAATATTTCTTTTATTGCTAAGGACATAGAGATGAGGGCCGATTAATCTGACCAGGAAGAGAAAAGTCAAAGAAAGGTAGAGAAATAGTAAAATTTGTACTAATCTTCGAAGAAAGAATGTGAGAGTGTTCGGTGATTAAGAATGGAAAACAATATTCTAGAATAAAGGCATTAAGGCATAATCTGGGTGTAATCCGGTGTTGGTATGGGGCATATGAAAGGCATAAATAGAGTTGAAGCTGAAAAATAGTGTTCTAGAAACTTCTCAACATAATTAAAATGTTTTTTAAAACCTTTCCTAGCAAACAACTACACTAATTCAATCAAAAAATTCAATTAAAAATAAGTTATTCAGAGATGAATAAGAACATGAATAAGGCATAACTGTTACACATTTTTATACAGTGACTTTCACGGCATCATCTAGTTACTATGACAGCGTTTGACAGCTGTTTTCAAAATACTTTACAGACTGAATGTCAGAGGTCTTCCTGATTTATTCATGCCAATGCTTAGGATGTTACAGAAAAGCACCAGAATGTGAAAAGCATGTTGGTACGTCAAGTCAAAGTTCTGTATCATAAACAAACAGGATGGAATCAATTGACATCCACGCCCCAGTGATAAGCATCTCAGCAACCCATTCTGAACATGCTGATATTGCTTACATTATTGTTGAAAGGTGGCATTTTGGAAGATATCAAGTATTAAGATGACTCAAATTACTGTTTCCAGATACAAGCATTAAACAGTACACACTTGATCATTCCCTTTTCAAAAGTAAATGTAATAGTCCTGTATATATCATTTATTTGTTTCACACACACATGGAATATCAGTTATGCTCAAGGCATTACACTGGATACAAAGCTGATTATGACAAGAACCTTTAATTAGTGGGAGAAAGAGTGATAAACACACACAAAAGAGTCTAATGAAGAGAAAAATACATGTCTCCAGAAGAAAATTGATTAGGAGTAATTAAAACTAGATCTTAAAGAATGGGAATATTTTGGCAAAGATGTAGAAAGGATATCCTAGGCAGTGGTAAAAGACAGTAAGTGGGAAATTCCTAAGGGGGAGTAGACTGTTTAGTGCTCAGTGGAAATACTTTTATGTTGTATTATTTATGTGACTAAATATAAGAATGTAGTATATACTGAGGGAATGCAACCATTTTTTACTTTAAAAAACTTACCACTGTTATATTGTTATATCCTATTTATGCCTAGAGACTGTGTTTCTTTTTTACTACTGTGGTTCACTTTCTCTTTTACAGCTTACTTCAGCTTTAGTGGACACGACACTTCATTGCCTTAGTTTCCATTAATGTGTGTAGATAATTTGAAACTATTTGATTCTGGTCATCCAATTATCACTCACCATTGATGGCCAAGTCAGACATATTATTAGAATTGACCACATTTCCTCAATCACTGGGTGACCGGGTTTTTTATTGATAGCTTATGAAACTAGTTTTAGGTATTTTGTTTTACTTAAAAAACGAGCTTAGACACAGTAAGAAAAAATCTGCCACCACTGTATTTTATGGTTGAATCTAGAATGAAAGTTCAGTGTTTCAAATCTCTTTCAGAAGCTTATCTTGAGAAATGATAACACAATTTCACATCAATAGAGCAGTCATTCACAACTTCCATGTTTTTATTTTTCTGTTACCCTTTGTAGCCCAGTGATTTCAATTGGTGATTATGCAGTTTTTTTCCTTCAAAATTTTTATAAGGATTCACACTAAGAAACACATTTTTCTTTATGACCCAGTACTAAAACAAAGATCTCAAGAAGCAGTATGGTTCCCTGATATTTTTTATTTTGTTTTGTTTTATTAGAAATGTGCTCATCGAGCTCCATTAGGTTTCTTTCACCATCACTCGTGGTCTGAAGCCTACAGTTTGAAAACTTTTATTCCAAGACAATATGATCTCTACCCATTTCTTTCAATACAGAAAATAAAATTGAGACTTTATTTCTTGATCAGTTGTTTTGCTACTTTACATAATCTCCCTTACATTAATGTATTCAATCTACTTTTTGACATTTTATTAAAATGAAAGAAATTTTATCTAGACTTGAGGCTACAGATGTTTTCAAAATAATGACAATGAAGGAATTGTATGTGAAGAACCAATTTATAATATTTTCTCCTTGTCAGGATGAAACAATGAATCATTTTAATAATTTTGATATTAAGAATTAATTTATAGATTTAAGAGCTATGACAGTGAAGTATAATATGGTTGGTTAGCTTCTGTGGGAGAATGATTCACTGAGTTATAGCAAAATGCCAGAGAGAGCTTGAAGTAACCATGAGTTTTGTTGTTGCACATTTCTATGTTAATAAAAAACTACTTCTGTGTGGAACAAAAACAAATGACATAATGTGCCTATGGGAAAAATTACTGTCTGAAAAGTTTTAGTTATTACACTTAGATTCTCATAATTTTTTAATTTGTATTTTCTGTTGGATTTGATATTGATTTAGCTTCTCCAAACTTTAAGAACCTAAAACTGGTAACAAAAATAGGTTTTTGTTTGACTATAAACAGTTATCTCTGTACTACAAATGAAAATATTTTAGCATTTGTTGCCAAGTGCACCTGTATTTCTTTACAAATCTTTGTAAATAAAAATAATAAAATTTGTAAGTCTTCAAAATGGTAGCTATGTGTCACAAAATATGATAATTATCTCTACACAAAATATTTTATTAGTTCTCACAAAACTTTATCTGGAAGCTACTATTTTTTCCCACATTTTAAAGATGACATGACTTTAAAGGAAATAATCTTGATATGTTTTGAACTTAGCCCCATCTGAGCTCTTACCACTCTGCTGTACTGGTGCTTTTATCACCACGTTTATTTTAATTACTATCATAGATTCAGGCAATCATGTTGCTGTCAATTTAACACCTTCAGAATGAGATAGTATGTGCCTACTACATTGTGACGTTTTACTTCCGCATGTTAGTCATTTCACCAAACATGCACAAAATCTTATCTTCTCTTATTCAAATTGCAACCTCACGGAAGGATCTCATGAAAGCAACATAAAGTGGTAGAATCAAACTAATAACAACAACAAAAAAAGAAAGGTTATGTGGGCGTTTTAATACTGCTAATGCACGTGCAAGAATGCAAATGTGCAAATATGTTCACCTTCATGCAACACAAGGGGGAAAATAAACTAATGTTCATATTCCTGATTCTTCCTTGGAGTAAGTACATGGTTCAACAGCATTTCTCTAATGTCATTTATTTGGTTCATACTTAGTATCTCTGAGTTTCAGTCATTTGTTTAATATGGATTCACAGTAATATGTTGCTAGAAGTCAAGTTGCAGAAGGAAGGCAGTGGGGCTGGCAGGTACTAAAGTATTGCCATGAATTTGGAAAGCAAGATTTAACAAGCCAGCCTGCTGAAATCTAAAATGATCTTCCTTACCTGTTTTCTTTTTCTCTCTGCATGGAGTCCATCAATCTCACTAACTACATGTACTTTAGAGCTGTCATGAATGTACATCAGATTTATTAACTTTTAAAAGTTTATTGATAGAAGGCATTCATGGAGTCTTTTTCTTCATTAATTTTAAACTCCAGTGACTAAAACATCAATCCAATTTGTTTAGGACCAGATATTTGTAGTGGTTTTCTTCACCTCAGGTCATTCTATTTTATTATTTTCATGAGAAGGATGAAGATACATGAATGACTATTTTAAATGAGTTATCAGAAATGTATACTTAAGTTAGTTTTTTATCATAATGATAGATAAGAGTTTGTATAGAACTTTTTTCAGGATACAAAGAACATATTATTCAGATATTAGTTATTACATACATTTAATTAAATTTTTTCTCCCTAGCCAATTATCCTCTTCTTAAAAACAAATAAACAAACAAACAAAAAAACCCAATACTGTCAAATTCCGACTCATAGTGACCACATAGGACAGAGTAGAACTGCCCCATAGAGTTTCCAAGGAGTGGCTGGTGGATTCAAACTGCCAGCCTTTTGGTTAGCCGCCGAGCTCTTAACCACTGTGCCACCAGGACCCCAATTATCCTCTTATACTACACAGTAAATAGAAGACAGCATTGTATACTATCCTAGAATTATGCAGGACAGCAAATGAGATAATAATACTGTCTGCATTCAGGCAACAAATTAATATTGAGTTATGGTTGTCTCATTTCTTTATAAGAACTTTAGAAGTATTTGATCTTTAAGAGTTTAAATGTGATTGAAAGTGAAATCACTGAGCTAATAAGAGTCACGTTTGTGTCTTTGACATACTTCAAAGACTTTTATTCATATTCTTATAATTCACCAGCACTTAAACTGCCATTTACAGAATGGTTAGTTCATACTTAATAAGTTTAGAGTTTTCTTTGATTATGAAGATAATTTTCCTCTTGATCTAGGCCAAATTATGGCTATTACAGAAACTAGTTTTTCTAGAAACATCTAATTAAAATATTTCACACAGTCCATCCTGACTCATTTTCTATTTAATAGTACAAACAAACATTGATTGTCAATGTTTCTTTTTTTTTTTGTTTGAGAACAAATTAAAAAAACATTTTTTTTGTACTTTAGATGAAGGTTTACAGAGCAAATAATTTCTCATTAAACAGTACACATATTGTTTTATGACAATGGTTAACAACACCACGACATGTCAACCCTGTCCCTTCTCAACCTTGGGTTCCCTATTAACAGAATTCCTGTCCCCTCCTGCCCTCTAGTCCTTGTCCCTGGGCTATCGTGCCCCATTAGTCTCGTTTTGTTTTATGGGGCTATCTAATCTTTGGCTGAACGGTGAACCTCGGGAGTGACTTCATTACTGAGCTAAAAGGGTGTCTGGGAGCCATACTCTTGGAGTTTCTCCAGTCTCTGTCAGACCAGTAAGGCTGGTCTTTTTTTGTGAGTTAGAATTTTGTTCTACATTTTTCTCCAACTCTGTCCGGGACCCTCTGTTGTGATCCCTGTCAGAGCAGTCAGTGGTAGTAGCCGGGCGCCATCTAGTTGTACTGGACTCAGTCTGGTGGACGCCATGGTAGTTGTGGTCCATTAGTCCTTTGGATAATCTTTTCCTTGTATCTTGTTTTCTTCATTCTCCCTTGCTCCAGAAGGGGTGAGACCAGTGGAGTATCTTAGATGGCTGCTCAAGGCTTTTAAGACCCCAGACACTACTCACCGAAGTAGAATGTAGAACATTGTCTTTATAAACTGTGTTCTGCCACTTGAGCTAGATGTTCCCCAAGACCATGGTCCCCACAGCCCTCCGCCTAGCAATTCGGTCTCTCAGGGAGTTTGGACATATCTGTGGAGCTTCCATGAGATTGTCAATGTTTCCACATTGCTTCTTCTCTGCAACACTCTAATTAATGACTAAAAATTGAAAGAAAGAAGCATCTTTCCCTTTGATCATTTTTAAATGATTGATAAATATTTAAATCTAGAAGACAAAGACACATCACTAAGTTGTGTTTGCTGAAGTTCACAATGTAAGAACTTCCTAGACCTGCGCTGTCCAATACAATAGCCACTAACCACATATAAGTATTTAAATTACAGTAAAACCTTCCAAAGCTGGAACCTGTGTAAGTTGGAAACCTATCAGAGAAGGATAACTCAAATATTTTCCACTAAAACGAGCAATAGAAAAGTGGTAAGACTGCACCCTGTCAAAGATGGAAAATGAGTGAGACTCAGAAAAACAAGACAGTCTCGTCAAGTTCTGGCTGTCACAGGTTTCGCTGTACAAAGAACAAATATAAAAAAAGAGTTAAACTCATTGCCACTGAGTCAGTTTGAACTCATAGTGACCCTATAGGACAAAGTAGAACTGCCCTGCAGGATTTCCAAGGCTATGATATTTAAGGAAGCATACTGCCTACTGTGGATCCGCGGGTGGATTTGAACTGCCAACATTTCAGTTAGCAGCTGAGTGCTTAACCACTGTGCCACAATAGTCACATGCAGCTAGTGGACACCATATTGGATAGTGTGGTTATAGAGTC
The DNA here is from genome assembly GCA_030035585.1 of Dugong dugon. Taxonomy (NCBI): domain Eukaryota; kingdom Metazoa; phylum Chordata; class Mammalia; order Sirenia; family Dugongidae; genus Dugong; species Dugong dugon. The sequence continues at coordinate 105,545,455 of CM057466.1, read as the reverse complement.
CTTCCATCATTGTAGAAAGTTATAATGGACAATCTTGGCCTAGAATCCCACAAGAGTAGAAAAAATATGTACACATTCAATACAGATGTGTCCTCTTGAGTGTGTTATATATAGATGTGTTGTACTGAGTTCAGTATGCTTTTGTGAAAGCTAAGTACTATCTGCATTTTGTCAACAAGGAAGGTTATACAGAGTAGCTGAGGAGGTGGTTGGTGGCTGCTCAGTCTGGGTTTCTCTGGGGCTGTTGTGGTAGTGAGAGAGGCCAGGCCAGCCACTCCAGGCTGGGACACTCCTGGACCATCTCCTCATCATCTCTACCAACATCTCAGACCTTTCAACCTTAATAACATTAAAGTAAAGGACATCTAAAACTCTTATTGCATTATTAAATCTCAACTAATAAACTATTTGATGTGGATATCTGGTCACTGTCGAGTAATCTGTTGAACTGCCAGTTATACCGTTTTTACAGAAGGAGGGAGCATTTTTCTCTGTAAAATTAGAATAAGATCTCTGTAGCAAAGTAATAGTTCTTTTGTAAATTAACTTTATATTCAAGGTAAGTACTTAAACAAAATAAAATTTTAAATAAATATTTCCTTGGGCAGAACTGGTTATTCTTTGAAGCAATACATTGATGATATACTCGAAAATATGTTGCAAATCTTAAAATCCTGTGTGAATTATTATTAATGTAACCCAGTTAACTTTAATTTCTGAAGTCTTGAAAAAATACATTAATTACTATACAAAAAGGATAAGTTCTATTCAAAATTATGTTCTTTTTAATAAAAAACATGATAATTAGGAAAACGCTATATATGTGTACATTCTTAGTTCCTCAGTTGCAATGGTTGAGAAAAAAGCACCTCTCCGTCTTTCCCTGCCTGTCGCCACCATTGTCTAGGTGAACAGCTTGGGAAACAGATTGCTTACATCAACATACTCTTTAGAGTAAAATTCCTGGCAAAGAATCTATAGTACACATACTATATGAATCTAAGGGTTTTATTTATTTTCTCATGTATTTTCCTCATACTAATGGTTCACAAAGATCAGTATCGTATTTTATCTTTCATACCTTTTTGTAATGAGATATTGTGAATACATGCTGCTGTCTCCATGTACTTGGGGAATGGTAACGATAAGCAATAAGTGTTTGATTTGGCTTGGGTTTTTTTTTTTTTTAAATATTTTATTGTACTTCAGGTGAAGGCTTACAGAACAAATAGTTTCTCATGTAACAGTAGCACACATGCTGTTTTATGACACTGGTCAACAACCCCACAACATTTTAACCCTTTAAATTCTCAACTTTTTTTTTTTTTTTTTTTGGTGAAAATACACATAGCCAAAGATACACCATTTCAAAAATTTTTACATACACATTTAAGTGACATTGACTACGCTCTTCTAATTGTGCTGTTACTCTCACTTAAGATGAAGGCTTACAGGACAAAATAGCCTCCCATTTAACAGTTACTACAAATGTTGCCCTATAACAATGGATAACAATCTCACAACACATCAACAATATCCTTACTCAACCTTGTGTTCCCTGTCATCAGCTTCCTACTCCCCTTCTGCCTTCTGGCCCTTGTCACTGGACTCCTGTACCTCGTTAGTCTCATTTGGTTTTACGGGGCTGTCCACTCCCAGGCTGAACAGTGAAGCTCGAAGATAACTTCACCACTGAGCTAAAAGGGTGTTTGGGGGCCATACTCTTGAGGTTTCTCCAGTCTCCTTCAGGCCAGTAAATCTGGTCTTTTTTTTTTTTTTTTTTTTTTTTTTGTGAGTTAGAATTATGCTCTACATCCTTCTCCAGCTCTGTCCAGAACCCTTTGTTGTGATCCTGGTCAGAGCAGTCAGCGGTGGTAGCCGGGCACCATCTAGCTGTACTGGACTCAGTCCAGTGGAGGTCTTGGTAGCTGTGGACAATTAGTCCTTTGGACTAATCTTTTCCTTGTATCCTGCTCTCTTCATTCTCCTTTGCTCTCGAAGGGATGAGACCAGTGGAGTATCTTAGATGGCCGCTCACAGGCTTTTAAGACCCCAGACACTACTCACCAAGGTAGAATGTAGAGCAATATCTTTATAAGTAGTGTCATGCCAATTGAGCTAGATGTTCCCCGAGACCATGGTCCCCAGAGCCCTTCATCCAGCAACTCAGTCCCTCAGGGAGTTTGGATGTGTCCATGGGGCCTCCATGACCTTTCCTTGTGCAGGTTGTGTTAGTTTCCCTTGTATTGTGTACTGTCTCACCTCTCACCCAAGATACCACTTATCTATTGCCTATTTAGTATTTCCCCCCCCGCCTCCCATCCCTGGTAACCAACAAGGATTGTTACATTTTGCATGTGAACTTTTTCATGGGTTTTTACAATAGAGGTCTCATACAATATTTGTCCTTTTGTGATTGACTTATTTCACTCAGCATAATGTCCTCCAGTTTCATCCATGTTATGAGATGCTTCACAGATTCATTGTTGTTCTTTCTCGTTGCATAGTACTCCATTGTGTGTATGTACCATAGTTTGTTTATCCATTCATCTGTTAATGGGCATCTAGGTTGTTTGCATCGTTTTACTATTGTGAACAATGCTGCCATGAACATAGGTGTGCATATGTCTGTTGGAGTGATGACTCTTATTTCTCTAGGATATATTCCTAGGAGTGGGATTGCTGGATCGAATGGTATGTCTATTTCTAGCTTTTCCAAAATGGTTGTATCATTTTGCATTCCCACCAGCAGTGCATAAGAGTTCCCATCTCCCCGCAGCCCCTCCAACATTTGTTATTTCCAGTGTTTTTGATTCGTGCCAGTAATGCCGGGGTGAGATGGTATCGCATTGTGGTTTTAATTTGCATTTCTCTAATGGCTAGTGATCGCGAGCATTTCCTCATGTGTCTGTTGGCCATTTGAATGTCTTCTTTGGTGAAGTGTCTGTTCATTTCCTTTGACCATTTTTTGATAGGATTATTTGTCTTTTTGTTGTAGAGGTGTTGGATTTTCTTGTAGATTATGGAGATTAGACCTTTTTCTGACTTGTACTCTCCAAAAATTTTTTCCCAGTCTGTAGGTTCTCTTTTGACTCTTTGGTGAAGTCTTTTGAAGAGCATAGGTGTTTGATTTTTAGAAGATCCAAGTTATCTAGCTTATCTATTGGATTTTGTATGTTGATGGTTATGGTTTGAATCCTGTTAATGTCATGTAGTAAGGCCTGAAATGTTGGTCCTATTTTTTCTTCTATGAACTTTATAGTTTTAGGCTTTATATTCAGGTCTTTGATCCATTTTGAAGTAGTTTTTGTATATGGTGTGAGGTAGGGGTCCTGTTTCATTTTTCTGCAAATGGATATCCAGTTTTGCCAGCACCATTTGTTAAAAAGACTGTCTTTTCCCCATTTGATGGACTTTGGGCCTTTGTCAAAGATCAGGTGACTGTAGGTGGATGGATTTACATCTGGGTTCTCAGTTCTCTTCCATTGGTCAATGTATCTGTCGTTGTACCAGTACCAGGCTGTTTTGACTACTGTAGCTGTATAGTAGGTTCTGAAGTCAGGTAGTGTGAGTCCCCCAACTTTATTCTTCTTCTTCAGTAGTGCTTTACTTATTCGGGGCTTCTTCCCTTTCCATATAAAGTGAATGATTAGTTTTTCCATCTCTTTGAAGAATGTTGTTGGTATTTGGATCAGGATTGCATTGTATTTGTAAATTGCTTTGGGTAGAATTGTCATTTTCACAATGTTGAGTCTGCCTATCCATGAGCATGGTATGTTTTTCCATTTATGTAGTTGCCTTTGGGTTTCTTGCAGTAGTGTTTTATAGTTTTCTTTGTATAGGTCTTTTTCATGCCTGGTCAGATTTATTCCTAAGTATTTTATCTTTTTAGGGGCTATTGAAAATGGTATTGATTTCCTGATTTCCTTTTCATCGTTCTCCTTACTGGTGTATAGGAATCCAACTGATTTTTGAATGTTTATCTTGTATCCTGCTACTCTGCTGAATCTTTCTATTAGTTCCAGTAGATTTCTTATGGAGTCTTTAGGGTTTTCTATGTATAGTATCATATCATCTGCAAACAGGGGGAGTTTAACTTCTTCATTACCATTTTGGATGTCCTTTATTTCTTTCTCTTGCCTTATTGCTCTAGCTAGAACTTCCAGCACAATGTTAAATAGGAGTGGTGATAAAGGGCATCCTTGTCTTGTTCCTGTTGGCTTGGTTTTTGATTTAATTTTTCAGAGAAGGCAACAAAAAGAAGTGACTTGTATTTTTTTCCCTAATACTTACATTTTATGTTTCTGAGTATAATTCCTTTATTCCCAGAATATTACAATGATATAATTATTAAATTGGATATTAAATGGGACCCTCTTTAAATCATGTATAAATAGTTAATGTCACAACTCAAAATGGGAAATTGAATGGAAAAGGAACAAGTCTGGAAATAGACGAGGCTTACATCATCGTTTTCCACGTGAAATGTGAGATATAAATATTATTACTTAAATTTATTTAATTTGCTTCTAGTGCTTTTTGGAGAGTTTAGTTAATTGGTTTACAAATGTATTCTGATATATTAAAAAATTTCTGAAACAGATGTGCAATATACAAATCAGCTTAGGCAGAAAGCATTTAATGAGTGCTTCATCACTGAAACTGTTCCTGCATAAATAGTCCCAGATCAGCTAGGAGAGGCGTTAACAACTCTGAATTCCATGTCTTCTGTGCCTTAGGCACCTCTGTAGCCACTGATCCTCCAGAGGGTCTTCTCTTTGTTCCTTCTGGCTAACATTTTTCCACACAATTATCTCTTTAGTGGATAAAAGCAGGGACGGATTATTCAGTAGGCAAGGTAAGCAGGGTGCTTACCTTGCTTACCACATCATCTGTAGTGAACAGTTTCACATGGATGAATTTCACATCAAAGATGTGGTGAAACCCATGTGAAATTGTTCACTACAGATGATCTGTTAAGAAAGTTCAACTGTGTTTACTTCATCTACTGGATAATCTGACCCTGGATAAAGATTCATTTTAACCAATCACTTACTCAGGGTTTTGCAGTGGCATTTAACATGGAGGAATTAATGATTTAGAGAAAAAAGAGCTCTCCTGTCCCATCATCCTCATCTGGTTCATCTGGGTAAGCTCCTGACATGGATCCCTGAGTGTGTTCTCTGAGGCATCTGCATCATGAGGAAAGAGGATCTGTTAAGAAAACAGATCATAAAGCATGTTAAACAGAGCAACGAGCTGGGACATGCTTTCCTTCCTCCTTTATCCTCCCCCTCTTCCTTCTTTCCTTCCTTCTTAAATCTATATATGCTTCCAGCTTTTGTTACAACATTTAGCCAAAGCTGTCCTTTAGCATTATAATTATACAAATTGGTTCATTTCTCTGAAGGATTTCACAATGGTGCTAGAAGATCTTTTCTTTGTTTTAACTTATTATTCTTAAACTCTTTTTTTTATTTTCCTTGTACTATCTCACTCTCTTTCTGGCCTAAGTACCTCATATACTTACTACTCATTCAACCTGTTGCAATGGAGTGGATTCTAAGTCATAGCGACCCTATATGACAGCGTAGAACTGCCCTAAAAGGTTTCCAGTGCTGTAAGTCTTTACGGAAGCAGATTGCTACATCAGACTGCCACATCTTTCTCCTAAGGTGCAGCTGGTGGGTTCAAACCACTGACCTTTCAGTTAACAGCCAAGCTCTTAACCACTGTGCCACCAGGGCTACTTAATATACTTACTAGACCTTGTAAGATGTATAATCAGGGTGGTGCAAACAGTTAAGCACTTGACTACTAGCAGAAAAGCTGGTGGTTCGAACCCAATCAGAAGAGCCTCAGAAGACGGTTCTGGTGATCTGCTTCCGAAAGGTAGCAGCCAAGAAAACCCAATGGAGCAAGTCTACTCTGCTCACATGGGTCACCATGAGTTAGAGTTGACTCATTTTAGCAACTAACAACAACAATCTCAAAGAGGGTGAACTATTATTCTCTACTCATTTCTGTGTCTCCTCCTTGAAGCAGCACTTTATATCTCAGCAGGCATGAGTATACTTAAGTTGGATAAATATGTATTTTTTTATTTTATGAATGCTTCTCGCCCACAAATGTAATATCTGGAATACCTACCTAAGTGAACTATATAAATAAAGAAATCCACAATAAAGGGAGTAAGAAGGGACAGCATACATGAAGCTTACTTGCTTTATTGATGTTTTTTAAAACTCATTTTTAAAAGGTTATTTAAAAAAAAAGTTATTCTCCCACCAGTTTCTGAAACTGTCTTTTTTTTCTTACCTCCTTCTCTTTCCCTTACCTCTAGAGTGAAGCTCATCACCTCAGAGTATCAGTGTATGTGTTAATTTTAGTTTCTCCAAAACCACATGATTCTTTTTATGAATGAAAACGGTTGAATTGATATTTAAAATACGTTATAAATTCTCTGGGTGCAATTGAAGAATTTACAAGGTTTGTTTGGAGCCATTTCCTCATCCACTAATTTACTTTTCCTTCTCCTTCACTCCCTACAACATAGAAGTGAAAATTAAGTCTTGTAAATATATGATTGTTGATGAGGTAATAGCCTGTGGTAGCCATGTGTGTTCAACAGTGGGTCTCAACAGAAACCCATGACATAAATAAATGTGAAGTAAATGCATTGCAGTCAGCAATCTTCACATACTCAATACTTGAAGCTGCTGCTGATGTCTTCTAGTGATTAAAGCCAATTCATCTTCTCCACATTTTTCTTTTTTTAATAAAAGTTTAATTTGATATTGTTGACTTCTTCCTTCTTCTTAGTACTCTCTTAGTTTCCTTGGTTCTTCTTATCTTTGATTTTACTTTACCTCTCTGGTAGCTTCTATTTAGTCTACTTCAAACACCCACTTTGCCCCGACCCTCCCCTTCCTCCTCCCATTAGATGTTAAAATTTGTGGCAGTATTTTCAACACCTGGTGTACATCAAAAGGAGTTCTAGTGGCACAGTGGTTAAGTGCTCAGCTGCCAACCAAAAGGTTGGTGGTTCGAACCCATCAGCTGCTCTTTGGGAGAAAGATGTGGCAGTCTGCTTCCATAAAGATTACAGCCTTGGAAACCCTATGGGGCAGTTACACTCTGGCCTGTAGAGTCACTTTGAGTTGGAATCTACTCAATGGCAATGGGTTTTGGTTTTTTGGTTTAGTGTACATCAGAATTATCTGAGAATAATTTTTTAAACACAAATTTCTAGGCCCCTACCTTGGAGAAACGAGTCCCTGGGTGGCACAAATGCTTAATCTCTCAGCTACTAACCAAAATGTTGGCAGTTCCAATCCACCCAGAGGTGCCTTGGAAGTCAGGCCTGGCAATCTACATCTGAAATATCAGCCATTGAAAACTCTATGGACCACAGTTACATTCTGACACACATGAGATCGTCATGAGTCAGAGTATACTCTACAGCAACTGTGTTTTTTTGTTTGCTTGTTTTTTACCTTGAAGAAAAGCTATTAATCAGTATCTTTGTACCCTTTGTACTATTCTCTTGCACTAGGATTCAGACAATGGGGACTTAAAACACAGCTTGGTATCAGTCATTAGGAAAAATGAAAACACCCCATGCCTGTCCATTGCTGCATTGAGGCTGCTTAAAATAAACCTTTACAATTAGTTTTCGATGTGATTTTACTTTTAGGTATCCTCCCAGGCTTTGACTAAATGATCAAACAAAAGATACTTTTGTAACTGGTTACTATTTTCTTGCATCTACCATTTATACTTCTAGAAGAGCATTTTATTACTCAAAAATACCATTCCATCAGATCATAATCAATAAAATGCCTATTTTAGTGTCGAGGAATGTGAGGTTCAGACAATTAAGTGACTTGCCCAAGCCAGTCATTCTGTCATTCCATGGCAGGAGGTAACCTTGAAGTCTGGTCTCATATGTTCCCTGCCTAGCACCTATTCTGTTTGATCTGTGTTTTCCAAGTTATTCTAATATGAACTTTAATTTCATTTTGGTGAAAATTGAGGAAAATTTGATTTTACAAGTTCTTCCTTGTTTTAGGAATGAACATTTTTCCCCAACTAATTTGTTAAAAATATCCTCATAAAATACTCTACTAAAGTGCTTTTGTTTCTGAGAAACTATATAAAATCACTACTTCTCTTTATCAATTTAAGATATGTGCAGTTTATAAAAATAAGGATGGAGAGAATAAGATTTTAAGATATAAGTTTTAAAAATGAGTGACACGCAAGAATATAGAATGTGAATGAAAGATATTTAGAAAAAAGTGGTATGTATGATATGGAAAACCTCATTCTGCTTTCCAATATAGTTTTAAGTATTTTACCCTGATTATGAAATGATCATTTTTAAAATATGAAAAAGAATGCTTTTATTATTCATTCATCTTGTTCCTCTGGTGTACACAAAATGATTTTTGAGATTTATAAGCTTAGAAAACTTGAGGGAGGACTGCTGTGTATCCACGAATCAGTGGAGTTGAATAATTTTGTCATAATAGCAGTAATTAGATCATATCAGACTTGGCTCTCAATTCAAATGTACTCATTTATGTTTCTTGGTGATCCCCAAGATCCACTCGGAGAGAAGTTACGTAGTTCTTTAGTGAAGATTGGAAATAACATATACCCGTCATGGAGACTGCATTGACTGCAAAGGGAAAGAAAATTCATACCAATTGGCTATAATCATGGAACCAGATGCTCTTTCAAATATTCATGAAGATCATAAAACAGTCCTGTGGTTGCTATTCATTACTGGTACATTTATGTATCCTAGTCTTTGGAAAAATTATCAAACAAAAGATACTTTGAAACTGAGTATTACTGTCTTATGCCTATTACGCATCTATATTCCCTTTTTGAGTTCTGCTTTGAATTGATTATGTTGGTGAAAACTGGAAAACTATTGTTTGCGGTATAACTCCTGCTGTTATTGTTGGTTGCCACTGAGTCGATTCTGACTCATGGTGACCCTACATGTGCAGAGTAGAACTGTTCCATAGGGTTTTCAAGGCTGTGACCTTTCAGAAGCAGATCTGCAGGCCTTACTTCCAAGAAGACTCTAGGTGGACTTGAACTGCTAACCTTTCGGTTATCAGTTAATACTTAATCATTTGCACCACCCAGGGACTCAGCAATATAACTACAGCTAAGTTACTTATTAAGACTGGCCTTGAAAAGCAAAAAACAAAGGTAGAAGTAAGGTGTTAAAAGAAACTAGAGAAGAAAATAGAATTGTCTTTTTGGTCAAGTAGTGGAGATTTTATTTTTTCCTTTAGGATATGTAGCAGAAGATGTGAAGGAGTCTTAGTGATCATCTAGATAACTCCTTGTTTAAGTGGATGATAGAACTAATACCTACAGAGGTTAAGTAATCAAATAAAATGGAATTCCTGCTATGTGCTTGACTCTAGACTGGCCAGAGGAATTTGCCGAAGGTGATCTTCTTAATTAGTAGTGGTTGACTCTGGAATATTTCTTTAATGTATATAACAAATGATGGGAAAAATTAACACAGGCTAGATTCAGATTAATACTATATTATCAGTTCTCATAAAATTACTTTTTTTTTTTCCAATTGTACTTCAGGTAAAAGTTTACAGCTCAAGTTAATTTCTCATTCAAAAATTTATACACATATTGTTTTGTAACATTAGCTGCAATCCCCACAATGTGACAGCACACTCCCCCTTTCCACCCCAGGTTCCCTGTGTCCATTCGACCAGTTTCTGTACCTTCCTGCCTTCTCATCTGGCTTTTGGATAGGAGCTGCCCACCTGGTCTTGAATATCTGAACTAAGAAGTACATTCCACACATGTATTATTTTTTGTTTTATAGTCCTGTCTAATCTTTGTCTGAAGAATAGACTTCAGGAATGGTTTCAATTCTGGGTTAACAGTGCATCCAGGGGCCATAGATTCAGGTGTTTCTCCAGTCTCTGTCAGATCAGTAAGTCTTGTCTTTTTTACATGAGTTTGAGTTCTGTTCTACAGTTTTCTCTTGCTCTTTCTGGGACTCTCTGTTGTGTTCCCTGTCAGGGTGGTCATGGTTGGTAGCTTGGCACCATCTAGTTCTTCTGGTCTCAGGTTGGTGGAGTCTGTGGTTCTTTGGATTCTTTAGTCCTTTGGGCCAGTATTTCCCTTGTGTCTTTGGTTTTCTTCATTCTCCTTTGCTCCAAGTGGGATGGGACCAATTGATGCACCTTAGATGGCCGCTCACAAGCTTTTAGGACTCCAGATGCCACTCGCCAAAGTGGGATGTAGAACATTTTCTGATAAACTATATTATGCCAATTGGCCTACATGTGCCCTGAAACTATGGTTCCCAGGCCCCAGCCCCAAATCCAAATCCAAACTGCAATGAGATACTTATCACCCCAGCAAGGCTGGCACTAATCCAAAAAACATAAAATAATAAATGTTGGAGAGGTTGTGGAGAGATTGAAACTGTTATGCATTATTGGTGGGAATGCAGAATGGTACAAGCACTTTGGAAAATGACATCATTTTTCCTTAAAAAGCTAGAAATAAAAATACCGTACAATCCAGCAATCCACTCCTAGAAATATACCTGAGAGAAATAAGAGCTGTCACGTGAATAGACATATGCACATCCATGTTCGTTGCAGTACTATTCACAATAGCAAAAAGATGGAAACAACCTAAATGCCCATCAGCAGATGAATGGGTAAACAAATTATGGTACATACACACAATGGAATACTATGCAATGATAAAGAACAATGATGAATCCATGAAACATCTCTCAACATGGATGAATCTGGAGGATATTATGCTGGGTGAAATAAGTCAGTCACAAAAGGACAAATATTATAAGAGACCACTATTATAAGAACTCAAGGAAAGGTTTAAACAGAAAAAAGCATTCTTCGATGATTATGAGGGTGGCGATGGAGTGGGAGGGGAAATCACTACCTAGATAGTAGACAAGGATCAACTTCAGTAAAGGGAAAGACAACACACAATACAGAGGAAGTCAGCACAACTGGACCAAAGTAAAAGCAAAGAAATTTCCTGGACACATCCAAACACTTTGAGGGACAGAGTAGCCAGGACTGGGGCCTGGGGATCTTAAAACTACTTTTTAAAAAAATGTACTGACAACTTCTAGAAGCACTCCTAGAAGCAATTCTTCTCTCATGACTTCGTGGTCTTTTTCCTATATCACCAATCACTTTTCTTCTTGCAGTTAGTCAGCTCAGGGTCCTCCACCAAACCTCCAAGTTTTGGAAAACTCTCAAGCAAATCCTTGACCCTTTTCTTTTTCTTTCTAAATATTTACAGCTTTTCCTTAGGTCATTTCATGGATTCTCATAGCTTTAAAAACCTGCTATATACTCATAATACACAAGCAGAATTATAGCTCAGATGTTTCTCTTGAACTCCTAACCTAAATATTCAACTACCAACTTGGGTTATCTACTAGGATGTCTTATAACCAACAAAAATATAATGTAATATAAGTCTTGATTTCCTTTACATGCATATCCTTTTCCTTCTCCTCATGCCCCCCATTCCATATCCATCCATTTCTCTTAATAAGTGGTGGTTGTTGTTGTGTGCCGTTGAGTCAGTTCCAACTTGCAGTGACCCTATAGGACAGAGTAGAACTGACCCATAGAGTTTCCTAGTCTGTAATCTTTATGTGAGCATGTCACCGTGTGTTTTCTTCCACAGACCTGCTGGTGAGTTTGTAGCACCTACATTTTGGTTAGCAGCTGAGAGCTTAACCGTTGTGCAACCAGGGCTCCCTGTAAGTGGTACCTTCCTCCAACCAATTACCCAGAACTTCCCTAGGTAGAAAATAGAAATTACTTTTGATTTTTCTTTCTCCTTTTTTCTTTCATGCATGCATATTGGAATTGTCACCAAACATGTTAGATGTAGTCTGTAAACTATACTATACCTTAAATTCGTTATTCACTCATTCTGCCAATATTTTTGAGCACCATATACCAGGCACTGGATTAGGCACCAAGGTATATACCTGTAAACAAGACAGGTAGGATATCTACTCTCATGGACTGTGTATGACGGTGAGTGAAGTAAAAAATAAATACACTAATTTCTCATGTGCGTGCAAAAGCTGGACAATGAATAAGGAAGATGGAAGAACAATTGATGCCTTTGAATTGTGGTGTTGAATAAGATTATTGGCTGCCAGAAGAATGAACAAATCTGTCTTGGAAGAACTACAGCCAGAGCGCCCCTTGGAAGCAAGAATGGTGAGACTTCATCTCACGTACTTTTGATGTGTTATCGGGAGGGACCAGTCCCTAGAGAAGGACATCATGCTTGGTAAAATATAGGGTCAGCAAAAAAGAAGAAGACCCTCAACAAGACGGATTGACACAGTGGCTGCCACAATGGGCTCAAACAGCAGTTAACTGTAAGGATGGCGCAGGACTGGGCAGGGTTTATTTCTGTTGTACATAGGATTGCTATGAGTCAGAACCAACACGATGGAACCTAACAACAACAGCAACAATTCGACAATAGGATGCCATGCAGGAAATAGATTGTGTGCTATGGTCAAGGATATTGAGAGTGAATCTATTTGAATATTTGTTTTTGTTAGTTGCCATTGTGTCAGCTCTAACTGGTGGAGACCTTATGTACAGCATAATAAAACGTTGCCTGGTCCTGCACTATCTTCATGATCGCTGGCATGTTTTACTCCATTGTTTCAGCCATTGTATGGCTATTTGAAACTAGTGGTTAGGAAATGCCTCTCTTGAACTGAGATCTGAATGATGAGAATAAGTGAGATATAAAAGTGGCCTGAGAAAGTGCATGGCTGGTAGAGGGAAGAGCAAATGAAGAATCATACAGTCCACTCATTAGCTTTTTCCCACCTCCATATTGCCTACCTTCGCTATGAGTCGGGATCCATACGATGGCAAAGAGTTTTTATTACCCACCCTAGCTCGAGGCCTCATCACAATTCTTGGATGACTGTGGTGGCACCTCAGCAGTTTCCCTGACACTCTTGTCTCCTGCACAAGTTCCATGTTGCTTCCAGAATGATTGTTTAGAAATGTATATGCAATCATGACATTGCTCTGAGTAAAACCCTTGAGAGTCTTCCCAGAGTGTTTATCATAAACTTCAGTTTCTTTACAATGGCCCACGGTCTCTGCCAATATATATAGAATATGTATATACATACGTACATATATATGTATATATTCAATAAACACCTATCAGATACTGTTCTAGAGACTACAATACAGCTATAAATAAGACAAAGAAGTTTGGTAATTGCGGTACTTATATTCTATTTGAAAGAGTTAGAAATAAACGAAGAATAAAAAGTAAAAAAAAAAAAAAAATGTCAGCCAGTGATAAGTACTACAAAGACTCACTGGAGTCACTAGGAGCTTAAGAGGCCCTCTGGGATGTGACATTGAAAAATAAAATTTAAATGACAAGATGGGGTCAGCAATACAAAGATTAAGGGAGAAAATCATTCAGAGGGAATTGCTGAAGTAAAGGTGTTAAGGTTGGCAAAAGGTTAGCAGGTTTGTATAAACAAAAGGAGCCAGCTTGGCTGGAGTGTGAGGGATGACAGGACTGGTACAAGATAGGGCTGTAGATAGTCAGGAGGATCCAAAGTGGGAGTTTGGATTTTACTTTCAGCATATCAATCATATATTGCATATTGAAAAATGATAGAGATGATAATATATATGTGTATTAATCAGTTTGGGTAATTTTTTATTGACATAGCATCTTGTATATTATCTTGTCTTTATATTTTTAAAGACACATTGTTCTTCATACAACTCTAATAAGTTAGTTTAACATGAAGGAAATTTGTTTTGTCAAGATAGTTTTAAGAATCATATGCTCTCAATTATTTAGTAAACACATAACTTCTCTAATTGGTCTGTTTTCTAATTTTTTTTTCCATAAAGAATTGTGATTTTTCCTCTACTTCTCTTACACAACAGAAATGCAAGATTACATTTTGCAGTTTCATCTAGAATTTGACATTTGGATTTGATGATCTCATTAAAAAGTGCTGCTGTAGTGGCAGCAAAAACAGATATCAAGTGAGTTATTACACACCTGCATCTTTGGAAGAGCAGATGTTGACTCATTTAGAATAAATGAAAATGTTAAACAGCACCAAATGAATTCACCACAGGTAGATTGCTGTTTACATTCTGTGAAATGGATTCATATTCAAACAACTGAAAGTGATACACACCACAAATATTATAGAAATTAAAAAAAAAAACATGCTTTGTATATACCTAAATATTTCTAAAACTATATTTCCCTTTTTTTAGTGTATAAATATTTTTAGAGGTAAAATGTACACAACATACTAAAGTCAGTTAAAAACAGTTGACAAGGGCTACATTATGAGGTCAAACCGACTTTTATTTATTTTTCATTTTCCAGAATTTACCGACTTATAGAAATAACTTTGTTTTCTGAATGTAGAAATGAGAAAGATGGAATAAACAAACACAGCAGGGCACCCTTGTTCTTTATACAAATATGCACAGAGAAACAGAAGTATCTTCAAATTCTCAAGTAATTCTCTCAATTATCAGACAAGTGAGAAATAATTCTCTAAGTCAAAATTAAAGAAGAATATGCTGTTTATTCTTTAAGACAGCCTTTGGGAGGTTTAGTAAGACATGGAACAGAAAGATTGTAAAATGGGATTAAAGTCCAGAACATTGACTGGCTACTTTGTATGCAAGCAAACAAATCCAAACAATGTCTAGGGAAGACTTAAAAAGATAAAAGTATTGAAATAATTACCGTAATGATAGTTTCATCTTCTCCATCTATTTCCAAGAAAGGTTTCTTCCAAAGGTACAATGTGAGACTTTCCAGATTATATGTAAGGCTTCTTATAATTCTCAGTCTATTTGTGCAACAAACTAGCTTACATTTTTAATGAAAATTCAATAAAAATTGGCTGTTGGTTTGATATTTGAAATTAATGCAAAGACAAAAACCAAGACAGTGCTAAGTTCTGATGATCATTTGGTGGATCCATGAAAAGTGACGGGGAGTTTCAGATTAAAACTTCTATTATGTACTACTGGAGTCCCTGGGTGGTTCAAATGGTTAAAGCTCTTGGCTACTAACTGAAAGATTGGCAGTCTGAGTCTACCCAGAGGTGCCTCAGAGGAAAGGCTTGGAAATCTATTTTTGAAAAATCAGCCATTGAAAACCCTATGGAGCACAGTTCTACTCTGAAACACATAGGATTGCCTTGAGTTGGAATCAACTCAAGGGCAATGTTTTCTGTTTTGTTTGGTTTTTTAGTTTTCCATCATGTTGACATTTCTTAGTACCACATTTTCAACAATCATTTGATGCTCACCTTTGTAACTGTGTAGAAATATTTTAACTTAAATTAAAAAAGATTTGGTAATTATAAGTAAAAGATATTTGATGAATTATCAATTTAGTTTCTTAAGTAGTAAATTGGAATTTTGAGTTGACACCATACAAGTTGCAATATGCAGAACAATTTACTACTTTTACTGTTCCAGGATATTGAGAAAATGCATACATGACCTCAACATGTAAATTATAGGTCTCACATTTGATAAAATCCAACATCCTTTCCTTATAAAAATTCTTGGCAAAATAGGAATAAAAGGGAAATTCCCCAACATAATTAAGGGCATATATGCAAAACCAACAGCCAACATTATTCTCAGCGGGGAAAGACTGAGTGCCTTCCTCTTGAGAACAAGACCGAGACAAGGATGCCCACTATTACTAGTCTTATTCAATATTGTGCTGGAAGTCCAAGCCAGAGCAATAAGGCACGAAAGGGAAATAAAGGGTACCCAAATTGAAAAGGAAGAAGTAAAACTATCCCTATTCGCAGATGACATGATCCTATGCATAGAAAATCACAGAGATTCCAGAAGAAAACTACTGGATCTAATAGAAGAATTCAGCAAAGTAGCAGGGTACAAGACCAACACACAGAAATCAGTTGGGTTTCTTTACACTAACAAGGAGAACTCCAAAAACGAAAGCAAGAAAACAATGCCATTTATGATAGCCCCTGAAAGGATAAAATATTTAGGAATAAACCTAACCAGGGAAGTAAAAGACCTATACAATGAAAACTATAAAACACTATGGCAAGAAACTAAAAGAGACCTACATAAATGGAAAAACATTCCATGTTCATGGATTGGAAGATTATGAAAATATCAGTACTACCCAGAGTGATCAAAATTGCAATCCTGATCCAAATTCCAAGAACAGTTTTTACTGAAAAGGAAAAAACATATCACCAACTTTATATGAAAAGGAAAGAGACCCCAAATAACCAAAGCAATATTGAAGAAGAACAATGTAGGAGGCCTCACACCTCCTGATCTCAAAACTTACTATACAGCCACAGTATTCTAAATAGCCTGGTACTGGTTTAATGACAGACACATACACCAATGGATTAGAATTGAGAAACCAGAAGTGAATCCACCCATCTATGGGCAGCTGATTTTCGACAAGGGATCAAAGTCCATTCAATGTAGAAGAAACGTCTTTTTAACAAATGGTGCTGGCAAAACTGGATATCCATTTGCAGAAAAATGAAACAGGATCCATACCTCACACGACACACAAAAACTAAATCAAGATGGATGAAAGACCTACATGTTAAAGCCAAAGCTATAAAGTTCAAGGAAGATAATATAGGGATAACACTGTGGGACCTAATTTTTTTAAGAACTAGATTATCAAAAACAATTAAAAATGCATGAGCAACAGTAGACAAATTAGATAACAGGGACTCAAAAATTAAATAGTTATGCTCATAAAGGGACTTTATCAAAAAATTAAAAAGAGAACCTACAGACTGGGAAAAAATCTTTGGGGTTGGTAAATGTGATAAGGATCTAATCTGTAAAATATATAGAAAACTTCAACAACTCAACAGCAAAAAGATAAACAACCCAATTAAAAAATGGGCAATAGAAATGAACAGATACTTCATCAAAGACAACATTCAAGTGGCAACAAACATGAAAAGATTATCACGATCATTAGCCATTTAAAAAAAAAACCAAACAACTCATTTCTGTCCAGTTGATTCCAACTCATAGTGACCCTATAGGACAGAGTAGAACTGCCCCATAGAGTTTCCAAAGAGTGGCTGGTGGATTTGAACTGCTGATCTTTTGGTTAGCAGCCAAGCTCTTAAACACTGCACTACCAGGCCTCCATATATGTGTGTATTTACATGTGCATGTAGAGGTGTATCTATAGGTACATGTCTATACATGTTTGTGTGTGCTGCACATATATTCATATATATAATGAAGCACATAGGCAGCATAGTCATGGATACTTCCCAGATATAACCAAACACCTCGCAGGATTGGTTTACTGGATTTGAAAGCTTAAGGCCATAGTCTCATGGGACAACTCCGTCAACTGGCACAACATAGGCCATAGAGTTTATGTTCTACATCCTAGTTTGGTAAGAAGCGTCTGGGGTCTTAAAAGCTTGCAATTGGCCACCTAAGACACAACTCTTGGTTTGTATTCATGTGGATCAAAAGAGAAAGAAGGAAACCAAAGACTGAAAGAATAAACTAGTCTATAGGACTAATTGCCTACAAGGATCATGACTTCATCTATCCTGAGACCAGAGGAACTAGATGGTGCCTACTACTACTACTGACTGTTCTGACCAGGGACACAATAGATGGTTCCAGACAGGATGGGAGAAAATTATAGAACACAATTCAAATTCTTAAGTAAAAGGCCCTGAGATACCCTTTAAACTTTTTTGAACTTTGAACTGAAACTTCTCCCAGAGGTCACCTTTCAGCTAAATAACAGATTGGCTCATAAAATAAACAATATCCTCTGTGAATACTGTGGTCCTTTAAGAAAAAAAAAAAAACAAAAACATCTATATGAGACCAGACGGTCAACATTTACCCTAAAGCAAAGATGAAAAGATCAGGGGGCGGGGGGAGGGGAGGAGGGAAGCTAGATTAATGGAAATGGAACAACCAGAACAGGAATAATGAGAATGTTGACACAATGTGGAAAATGTAAACGTCACTGACCAATATGTATGTTGTTGTAGTTAGGTGCTGTTGAGCCTATTCCAACTCATAGAGACCCTATGTACAACAGAACAAAATACTGCCTGGTCCTGAGCCATCCTCACAGTCATTGCTGTGTTTGAGCCCATTGTTGCAGCCGCTGTGTCAATCCATCTTGTTGAGGGTCTTCTTCTTTTTTGCTGACCCTCTACTTTACCAAGCATGATGTCCTTCTCCAGGGACTGGTCCCTCCTGATATCATGTCCAAAGTGAGTCTTTCCATCCTTGCTTCTAATGAGCATTCTGGCTGTACTTCTTCCAAGACAGATTTATTCATTCTTTTGGCAGTCATGGTATATTCAATATTCTTCACTAACACCATAATTCAAAGACATCAATTCTTCGTCTTCCTTATTCATTGTCTAGCTGACCAATATGTATAGACATTATTAAATGGCAGCCTAATTTGCTGTGTAAACTTTCACCAAAAGCACAATAAAGTATTAAAAATTATAGGTTTCAACCAAATGAAGGGGAAAACCTGTCATAGCATGCTACATAAATGAGAATTTTGCATTAGCTCAAATATTCAATGTTGACAAAAAAGAAATGAAAAATTAATTTACATTCTAGTCACTTTTAAATGGTTTGGATTAATTATAACAGGATTGGCTGATTCTCTTCAACTACATAATTTCTGTTGAAGTGTTTTTACCCCAGTTCTGCAATAATACAAATTAAATTTAAACTTTAATCTCTTGTTCTGAATCCCAGTCATTAAAGGATAGGGATCGTTAGCAAAGGCAAAATGATAAATTTTGAGTGGATAAGACAGGTATAGAGCATAATCATGTGATACCTAATTACAACTGACTTTTGAGAATTTCTCAGTATTATTCTGATTAAATATGAGGCCCAGTTATTCTGAATTAGCAAACCAAACTTTGATATTATTTAATGCCATTCTGATAACAAGATATTAAAGCTCTGTATTCATGTTATTGATTTCTTTGTTAAAAACTATTAAATGGAAGACCAGGCTTGAAGTAATATGTATCTACTATAAAACCCATCTTCAATCAAATGAAATTAAATTACTGCTGTTAATTTGAATAGTATTGATTTTTAATTTTCGGTTGTAATTAATCTGCAATTTTTAAAATAAAAACTAAAAGAGTAGGGAATTTCTACCTAGTTTTAAATTTGTACCCATTTGCATTACCTTATATTAATAATAAACCACAAGGATTCTTCATGTACTATTTTCCATTAATATTGGCCACTTTAATGAACACTTTCTTTCTGAGCTAGACAAAAAGTAATACACTCTGAAGTCTGCCTTCAAATCCCAGCTTCACCACCTACTAGCTATATGACCAAGGACAATTACATAAAGTCTCTGTGCTTCAATTTCCTCAACTGGAAAATGGTGGATAATAGCACCACCCTCATGAGTGTCATGAAGATTAAATGAGTGGTAATTGTAAGCCCTTAGACCAGTGCTTGACTTTTAGCACATCCAGTTTAGGTATTTGTAAGTCAGATACCCCATTGCCATCAGTGGATTCTGACTCATAGCAACCTTGTAGGACAGAGTAGAACTGCCCCGTAGAGTTTCCAAGGAGCGCGTGGTGGTTTCAAACTGATGACCTGTTGGTTAGCAGCCGTAGCTCTTAACCACTGTGCCACCAGGGTTTCCTCTAGCCAGGTAGGAGAAACAAATCCCCTACCAATTAATGCCTCCAGAGAGGCTACACAAAGGGGGAAAGTGCAGCATAAGAAAGTTTATTCTAATCAGAAAAAATCTGAAATAGAAACACTGGAGAGCTGTTACATCTTAGAGAATGTGTTAGCAGGGCAGTTGTTTAAACAGTATTTATTTCTTCCCCAATGTCAGTGCATCTCTCTCTCTCTCTCTCTCTTTTTTTTTTGCATATTAAAATCCAAACCAAACCTGCTGTCTTTGAGTCTGTTCCGACTCATAGTGACCCTGTAGGACAAAATAGAACTGCCTCACAGGGTTTCCAAGGCTGTAAATCTTTACGGAAACTGAATGCCGTATCTTTCTCCTGCGGAGCTGCTGGTGGGCTGGAAAGGCTGACCTTTTGTTAGCAGCTAAACACTTAACCACTGTGTGCAACCAGGGATCCTAAATTTGCGTATTAGGTCCCTCTAATACAGAAAGTCGCTCATTTGGTTACCAGATAATCTGCAGCACCTGCCCTCTTGTTCTTCCAGTACACCTATCCAGGTTCTTTTCTTTTGCCTCTATTGTCTTCCGAACCATGGGATATGAGTAGTACAAAAATGTTTGCTAGAGTTCCTCATCTGAAATCTCAGAGCATCCTAACACTTGATGTAGAAAGTGTCAGAGAGATACTTCATCCGTAAACATGAGTGGTAAGTCACTGAGAGAAGGGGGAAGCACAAATTCCCTCTATCATAGCCTCCACCTGTTCTTTATAAAACATTTTGTTAATGCAATTGCTATCTTAAGCCAGGGCTTGGAAACAGCTGGACCTTTCTCTCTGAAGATATATTCTTACCTTGTGGGCATAGAAAGGGAAGAAAGAGAATCTTTCCTCCTGCTTTAGTTTCTTAGTGCTGCTATAACAAATACCACAAGTGGGTGACATTATCGAACAGAAATTTATTTTCTCAAAGTTTAGGAGGCTAGAAGTCTGAATTCATGGCACTGGCTCTAGGAGAAGGCTTTCTTTCTGTTGGCTCTGGCGAAGGGTCCTTGTCTCCTTTCAGCTCCTCTTCCTCAGTTTTTGATGACGGTGTGGTATGGCATCTGTCTTACCGTATCTCTTCTTGTTTCTGTGCCTAAACTGCTCCTTTTATATCTCAGAAGTGATTGGCTTAAGGTCCTACACTGATAGGGCCTCATTAACATAGAATAGAAAAGCCTATTCCCAGATGGGATTATATCCACACATATAGGGGTTGGGATTTACAACACATATTTTTGGGGGACACAATTTAATATATAACAAGTTCATATGCAGAACTGAAGCTTTGAGCTTCCATAGATTAAATAATAGCAGCAACTAGTGGTAAAAATGGACATCTTTGGTTTATCTTAGCCAAATATCTTCATTAAAATTGCACAATTTCAGTTCGGGCAAAATGGCGCTCTAGGCAGAAGCACCACACCGTCCCTCCACAGCAAAGATCTGAAAAACTAAGCCAAACAGAGAATACAACAATCCTGAAACCCTAAAACATCAAATGAAGAGATAAACAACTCAGCCAAGCACCAAATGGAGTAAGAAATCTGACAGAGAACGGAGAGCAAGGAGAGATTCATGCAGAGGTCCCCTTCCAGCTAATGCTGCGAGGATCCACCATCTTGGACTCCTATCGGAGACCAGCAAACGGGGGTACGAGAAAGCAGCCTCACGGAGCATCCAGCAGCAGACAAAACAACTGGTAATTTGCGGTGTGCGCTTTCCCACCCCACACCCCTTTTCACCCCAGCTCAGCCTCTTCTGCTTCCCGCAGCCACAGTCTCTTGACCGGGAAGCGCCGGCTGCTTGGATTCCACACACCCAAGCAGGCATCTCTCTGGGTGCCATTTGTTGGCTGCTAGTGTTACCTTTTTTTCTGCTTCTTTGATTTCTCACTTGCCTCTCGCCACCTCCCCCTCCTTTCACTCGAGGGCATGGCTCCATGCGCCACCTTTGCTTCTTCTTGAGGGGCTGCAGAGTGCTGGCAATTTGTGATAGACGCTTTCCCACTCTCTACCCTTCTATACCCACACTCGGCTTCCTCTGCTTCCCGCGGACACAGTCTCTTCTCCAGAAACACCAGCCCGCACTAGCTGGCTCTCTGAGTGCCGTTTGTTGGCTGCTGGTGTTGCTTTTTTTTTCTTTTTTTCTGCTTCTTTGGGTTTCTTGCTTGCCTCTCACTGCCTCCCCCTCGTTTAGCTCGAGTGCCTTACTCCATGCGCCATCTTTGCTTCTACCTGGGGGGCTGCAGAGCTCCATTCGAGTGTGGAGCTGCTTCCCGATCTGGGCTGCCACGTTGGTGGGATCCCGGGGCTTTTGTTCATTTGTTTGTTTTGAATTGTTTGTTTTCTTTTCCTTTTCTTGGGTTGGGAGCCCTTTCTGACCAGGCGGAGCTGCAAGGCAAGGAACTCCCCTTCAGCTTCCACAGACGTGCAGAGGGATCCCTGAGAGCATTTCTTTTTTCATTTTTTTTTTTTCCTGTTGTTTTGGGGGGCCTTTCTTGTTCTTTTTTTTTTTTTTTTAATTTGTTTTGTTTTCTTTTCACTCTTTTTCCCTTTTTGTCTTTCTTCATTGCTCAGTTTCTTGTCTCTCTATATCTTCCTTCTCTTTCTGATCCCTGAATACCAGGCGTTTTATACCTCCACGCATTCTAGCCAGGCTGTACTGCGACACCTGAGAGCGACTTCCCCAGACCTCATAGCTGCATCGGTGGGATCCCTGGAAACTTTGTGGTTATTTAACCTTTCTGATATTTATTTATTCATTCTTTTCTTTCCTTCCTCTTCCCCTTTCTGTTTTTCTACATTTCGTCTCTCATCTCTCCATTCCAACAGCAAGCTCCCCTAGCATTCTTTTTTGTTTGTTTGTATGTTTTTGGCTCCTGTTCCTCTCTCCTCTCTCCCATATCCATCTTAGCTCCACACATAACAATCTCCCTGCTGCATCCTGCCTACCTGCACCGTGCGCTTGACATCACACCACCAAGCAGTACAGGCACGGCCTACTGAAACCTGCCCTGCACTGATTACCGACCCGCTCTGGTGGCTGTAGTAAGTGTCACAAACAACCCGTCCCAGTAACTCCTCTTCAGCTAGTCCTGCCCAGCTGTACCATATCTGAGAGACTGTCCCTGCCAGTTGAAGAAGGAGGCGAAAAGTTTTGGTCACACAGACGAGCAAACAACAAAGAACACACAGTATGCCTGCTCAGACATAGTCAAAATTTTTTTTTTTTAAAAAGGGAGGAAACAAACAAATCTACAATCAATAAGCAAGAAAAACAACTACTGAATGCCCCGAAAACAGCAGACAATATCAAAACATTTACAAAAACAGGACAGGATGGTTCCAGTAGGTGTCCAAATTAAAGCACCAGCTGACTCTCCTGTGGAAGAAAATGCACTAGAAGTACCTGATAGGGAACTCAGATCTCTAGTACTCAGAATTTTCCAAGAACTGAGGCAAAAAGCCGACAAACATAAGGAAAAAATAGACAAATTCATGGAAAATACAGATACAAAATTGGAAGAATTCAGGAAGATGATGCAGGAACAAAATGCCAAAATAAATTCACAACTAGAAATTATACAACGACAACAATTGGAAATCCAAAAGATAAACAACAAGATTTCAGAAATGGATGATGTCATAGAAGGGCTAAGAAGCAGATTTGAAATGGTGGAAGACAGGATCAGTGGAGCTGAAGACAAACACTTGGATACAAACCTGTTTCAGGAAAACTCAGAAAAAAGAACAAAGAAAAATGAAGAGACCCTGAGAGTTATGTGGGACACAATGAAAAGCAAAAATTTACGAGTGATTGGCATTCCAGAACAGGGGGAGAAAACAGAAAACACAGAGAGGATCATTGAGGAACTGCTGACAGAAAACTTCCCCAATATCATGAAAGATGAAAAGCTGGCCATCCAAGAAGCTTAACAAACCCCATATAGAAGAGACCCCAAAAGAAAATCAACAAGGCATATCATGTTCACACTCACCAAAACCAAAGATAAACAAAGAATCCTGAGAGCAGCTCATGAAAAACAAGAAGTCACATACAGAGGAGAAACAATAAGACTAAGCTCAGATTATTTGGCAGAAACCATGCAGGCAAGAAAGCAATGGGATGACATATATAAAATCTTCAAAGAAAAAAATTGCCAGCCAAGAATAATATATCCTGCAAAACTCTCGTTCAGACTTGATGGTGAAATTAGGTCATTTCCAGATAAACAGAAACTAAGGGAATATGTAAAAGTCAAACCAAACTTACAAGAATTATTAAAGGGAGTTCTTCAATCTGAGGACAAACAGTTTCAGACCTCAAGCAGAACCTAGGATGCAGGATCGTACAATCCAGATACTATCTAGGAAATGAACTCTCGAGGACTATCCAAAACCAAAAGAAATACAACAGGGAATCAGAGCAATCAATCGATGGATGACAACAACATCAAAACAATGAAAGAGGGAATAAACAGCATTGGTATAGAACCTTCTAATGGAGAGGAAGGCAAGGGGATACCAAGTAATGGTAGACTGCTTCAAACTTAGAAAGATAAGGGTAAAATTCATGGTAACCACAAAGAAAGTTAACAAACATACTCATAAAAATAAAGATGAAAAACATAAAGTCAAAGCAAAAACAAAACCTACAAAAACAAAAGAAATGAAAAAAAAAATCCACAAACAAAAGTACCTCAGCACAAGACAGTAAGAAGAACAAAGAAATCTTCAGCACCACAAAAAAAAGTACTACAAAATGACAGCAACAAACTCACATCGATCAATAATTACACTGAATGTAAATGGACTCAATGCACCAAGAGATGGAGAGTGACAGAATGGATAAGAAAACAGGATCCATCAATATGCTGTCTACAAGAGACACACCTTAGAAACAAAGATGTGAATCTATTAAAAGTCAAAGGTTGGAAAAAAATAGATCAAGCTAACAACTACCTAAAAAGAGCAAGAGTGGCAATTCTAATCTCAGATAAAATAGACTTTAAAACGAAATCTACCAAAAAAGACAAAGAAGGATACTATATATGATTAAGGGGATGATCCATCAGGATGACATAACCATAATAAACATCTACGCACCCAATGACAGGGCTCCAAAATACATTAAAAAAACTCTAACAGCACTGAAAAGAGAATTTGACAGTTCCACAATAACAGTAGGAGACTTCAACACACCACTCTCAGTAAAGGACAGAACAACTAAGAAGAAACTCAGCAAAGATACAGAAGACCTAAAGGGCACAATCAGCCAACTTGACCTCATAGACATATATAGAACACTCCATCCAACCACTGCAAAGTACACATTCTTTTCCAATGCACTTGGAACATTACCCAGAAAAGACCACATCTTAGGCCACAGAGCAATCCTCAACAAGATCCAAAACGTTGAGATAATTCAAAGTATCTTCTCTGACCACAATGCCATCAAGGGAGAAATTAAGAATAGAAAGAGCAAGGAAAAAAAATCAACTACATGGAAACTGAATAATACCCAGCTTACACATCAGTGGGTCATACAAGAAATCAGAGATGGAATCAAAAAATTCCTAGAATCAAATGAGAATGAAAACACATCATACCAAAACCTTTGGGACACAGCAAAGGCAGTTCTCAGAGGACAATTTATAGCAATAGATGCACATATCAAAAAAGAAGAAAGGGACAAAATCAAAACATTAACTACAGAACTCAAACAAATAGAAAGAGAACAGCAAAAAAAAAAAGCCCACAACCACCGGAAGAAAGGAAATAGTAAAGATCAGAGCAGAAATAAGTGAAATATAGAAGAGAAAAACAATGTAAAGAATCAACAAAACCAAAAGTTGGTTCTTTGAAAAAATCAACAAAATCGACAAACCACTGGCCAGACTGACAAAAGAAAAACAGGAGAGGACACAAATAACCCAAATAAGAAATGAAATGGGGGACATTACAACAAGCCCAACTGAAATAAAAAGGTTTATAACAGAATATTATGAAAAACTATACTCCAACAAATTTGAAAACCTAGAAGAAACGGATAAATTTCTAGAAACACACGGCCTACCCAACTACAACAAAGTGATGTTGAAAATCTGAACAGACCCATAACAAGAGAAGAGATTGAAAAGGTAATAAAAAAACTCCCAACCAAAAAAAGCCCTGGCCCAGATGGCTTCACTGGAGAATTCTACAAAACACTTACAGAAGAGCTTGTACCAGTACTACTCAAGCTATTTCAGAGCATAGAAGAGACAGCAACACTTCCAAATTCATTCTATGAAGCCAGCATAATGCTGATACCAAAAACAGGCAAAGACATCACAAAAAAAGGAAATTACAGACCAATATCTCTCATGAATATAGATGCAAAAACTCTGAACAAAATACTAGCCAACAGAATTCAGCATCATATCAAAAAAAATAATATCCCACAACCCAGTAGGATTCATACCAGGTATGCAAGGATGGTTCAACATTAGAAGATCAGTCAACGTAATCCACCACATAAACAAAAGGAAAGAAAAGAATCACATGATCATATCAATTGATGCAGAAAAGGCATTTGACAAAGTCCAACACCCATTCCTGATAAAAACTCTCAAGAAAAGAGGTATAGAAGGGAAATTTCTCAACATAATAAAAGGCATCTATGCAAAACCAACGGGCAACATAATTCTTAATGGAGAGAGGCTGAAAACATTCCCCTTGAAAACAGGAACAAGAAAAGGATGCCCTTTATCACCACTCCTATTTAACATTGTGCTGGAAGGTCTAGCTAGAGCAATAAGGCAAGAAAAAGAAATAAAGGACATCCAAATTGGTAATGAAGAAGTTTAACTGTCCCTGTTTGCAGATGATATGATACTATACACAGAAACCCTAAATACTCCATGAGAAATCTACTGGAACTAATAGAAAGATTCAGCAGAGTAGCAGGATACAAGCTAAACATTCAAAAATCAGTTGGATTCCTATACACCAGTAAGGAGAATGATGAAAAGGAAATCAGGAAAACAATAACCATTTTCAATAGCCCCTAAAAAGATAAAATACTTTGGAATAAATCTGACCAGGGATGTAAAAGACCTATACAAAGAAAACTACATAACACCACTGCATGAATGCCATAGGGATCTACATAAATGGAAAAACATACCATGCTCATGGATAGGCAGACTCAATATTGTGAAAATGACAATTCTACCCAAAGCAATTTACAAATACAGTGCAATCCTGATCCAAATACCAACAACATTCTTCAAAGAGATGGAAAAACTAATCATTCACTTTATATGGAAAGGGAAGAAGCCCCAAATAAGTAAAGCACTACTGAAGAAGAAGAATAAAGTTGGAGGACTCACACTACCTGACTTCAGAACCTACTATACAGCTACAGTAGTCAAAACAGCCTGGTACTGGTACAACAACAGAGACATTGACCACTGGAACAGTATTGCGAACCCAGATGTCAATCCATCCACTTACGGTCACCTGATCTTTGACATGGCCCAAAGTCCATCAAATGGAGAAAAGACAATCTCTTTAACAAATGGTGCTGGCAAAACTGGATATCCATCTGCAAAAAAATGAAACAGGACCCATACCCCACACCGTGTACAAAAACTACTTCACAATGGATCAAAGACCTGAATATAAAGCCTAAAACTATAAAGTTCATAGAAGAAAAAATAGGACGAACACTTCGGCCTTAATACATGGCATTAACAGGATACAAACCATAACCATCAATGCACAATACCAAACAGATAAGCTAGATAACTGGTATCTTCTAAAAATCAAACACCTATGCTCTTCAAAAGACTTCACCAAAAGAGTGAAAAGACAACCTACAGACTGGGAAAAAATTTTTGGACAGTACAAGTCAGACAAAGGTCTAATCTCCATACTCTACAAGAAAATCCAACACCTCTACAACAAAAAGACAAATAATCCTATTAAAAAATGGGCAAAGGAAATGAACAGACACTTCACCAAAGAAGACATTCAAATGGCCAACAGACATATGAGGAAATGCTCACGATCACTAGCCATTTGAGAAATGAAAATGAAAACCACAATGAGATACCATGTCACCCCGGCATTACTGGCACGAATCAAAAACACTGGAAATAACATATGTTGGAGGGGCTGCGGGGAGATGGGAACTCTTATGCACTGCTGGTGGGAATGCAAAATGATACAACCATTTTGGAAAAGCTAGAAATAGACATACCATTCGATCCAGCAATCCCACTCCTAGGAATATATCCTAGAGAAATAAGAGTCATCACTCCAACAGACATATGCACACCTATGTTCATGGCAGCATTGTTCACAATAGTAAAACGATGCAAACAACCTAGATGCCCATCAACAGATGAATGGATAAACAAACTATGGCACATACACACAATGGAGTACTATGCAACGAGAAAGAACAACAATGAATCTGTGAAGCATCTCATAACATGGATGAAACTGAAGGACATTATGCTGAGTGAAATAAGTCAATCACAAAAGGACAAATATTGTATGAGACCGCTATTGTAAAAACCCATGAAAAAGTTCACACACAAAATGTAACAATCTTTCTTGGTTATCAGGGTTGGGAGGGGTGGGGGAGAAATACTAAACAGGCAATAGATAAGTGGTATCTTGGGTGAAGGGTGATACAGTATACAATACAGGAGAAACTAGCACAACCTGTACAAGGAAAGGTCATGGAAGCCCCATAGACACATCCAAACTCCCCGAGGGACTGAATAGCTGGGCGGAGGGCTGTGGGGACCATGATCTCGGGGAACATCTAGCCCAATTGGAATGACACAGCTTACAAAGACAATGCTCTACATTCTACCTTGGTGAGTAGTGTCTGGGGTCTTAAAAGCCTGTGAGTGGCCATCCAAGATACTCCACTGGTCTCATCCCTTCGGGAGCAAGGGAGAATGAAGAGAACAGGATTCAACGAAAAGGTTAGTCCAAAGGACTAATTGTCCACAGCTACCAAGGCCTCCACCGGACTGAGTCCAGTACAGCTAGATGGTGCCCGGCTACCACCACTGACTGCTCTGACTAGGATCACTACAGAGGGTTCTGGACAGAGCTGGAGAAGGATGTAGAGCATAATTCTAACTCACAAAAAAAAAGACCAGATTTACTGGCCTAAAGGAGACTGGAGAAACCTCGAGAGTATGGTCCCCAGAGAGCCTTTTAGCTCAGTGGTGAAGTTACCTCTGAGGTTCACTGTTCAGCCTGGGAGTGGACAGCCCGTTAAAACTAAATGAGACTAATGAGGTACAGGAGTCCAGTAACAAGGGCCAGAAGGCAGAAGGGGACCAGGAAGGTGGTGATAGGAAACCGAAGGTTGAATAAGGATATTGTTGATGTGTTGTGAGATTGTAAACCATTGTCATAGGGCAACATGTGTAGTAACTGTTAAATGAGAAACTATTTTGTTCTGTAAGCCTTCATCTTAAGTGAGAATAACAGCACAATTGGAAGAGCGTAGTCAATGTCACTGAACTGTGTATGTAGAAATTTTTGAAATGGTATATGTTTGGCTATGTGTATTTTCACCAAAAAAACTAAAAAGGGTTGAGAATTTAGCAGGTTAATATGTTGTGGGGTTGTTAACCAATGTCATAAAACAACATGTGTACTACTGTTTCATGAGAAACTATTTGTTCTGTAAGCCTTCACCTGAAGTACAATAAAATATTTTTTTAAAAAATTGCACAATTTCCTTGTTGAAATAAGTTAAAAAAAACAAAGAAAAAACAACCATGCTTTAGGATGACTGCAGTTAGGGAAAATTCTCATGTTATTAGTGAGTGAAAAAGGCACACTGGCCAGTGAACATCAACTACCGACTTCATCAGTAGTGGAGTTAACTGAGAAACTTTAAAACTAGCAATTCTCACATAACGATGCAGAGAATCTGTTCAATCTTCTGACTTTGGAAGTACACGTTATTGACTCTTCTAATCCACATTCCTTATTTTTATCCCTTGTGATGGTTAAGACTGTGTGTCAACCTTGCTGGTTCTCTAGAGAATCCAGCCTAAGACACCCCTATAACATCACCTGAATATAATATTTATAATGAAATAGTTCATATATTATGCTATAGTAGATAAGAACAATGTCATCATGCTTTGAAGAAGAGGAGATAGGTATTCTTCGCTTATATTTGTAAATTTAATGTCTTAGTCCAAAAGGAAACTTTGTAGCAGGAAGTAGGAATGTAGTCAAGAACTCCAAATCCAATGCCCGTCATTTTAATAAAGGAACCCTGAGATTTTTAAAGGTATCCAGTAGGGGTACACCAATCCTTTGATCTCCGCTTTTCTCAGACAGAGGACACTATATCTCACCAAGTGAAAGCAATCACTTCATTACATATCTGTTACATTTCATATCCTCAATCTAAATGAAAAGAAGCCTTTCTTTAATCCAAATGGAATTTTCTATTTTGTTATCTATATTATATTTCTAATTACACTGAAGTTACTGTTTATTTATAATTGGGTCATAATACATGATGTAAGCTAAGAGGAAATAACTAGCTATGTTACAAACCATTAATTTTCATGAACCAAAATTGACACTCTACAGATGTAATTTGCAAGTCAAATATATGCTTTTTCCCTGTTGGATACTTTTTTATTTACAGGAAGTCTTGGTTGGATTAATAAATAAACAGTAGCTGAAATCTTTCATTTTAATTAGTGTGAGGTGACATTTGTAGAGGAATTTTTAACCAAGAGATCTTAGATACTGTCAGACGGGATTAACACTAAAACAAAGATCTGAATAAATATGTGATTTTTTCAAACCAAATTCACTAAACACCCAGGAGATCACACTTTTGATAAGACTCTTGCATTTAATATGAGATAGTATAGCCATACTCTTTGGACTGTGAGAAATTGCTCAGCAGGTGTCTTTGGGGACAGAGACAATAAGATATTACTCTTACTCCTGAAACTGTCAAGCCCTATTATTTACTAAGAAGGTAGACAGTTTAGAAGTGAAAGAAAATAAAGAATGTTGGTTGGAATTAGAACATTCCATGAGTATTTTTTTCAGTACTAACTCAAACATTAGCATCAAGATAATTCTTTTGAAGAATATATGCAATGGTAAAATGCAAAAGCTTGTTCCTCTCTTCCCCCACTGCCACTGCCACCTCAAGGATTATAAACAATTAAGTAAGCTAACGTTTTTGAGTTTTGATTGTGTTTTTACTTTTTTGTTCCAATAGTTGTACAAATTTTAAACTTTATAATACCTTGTCATTTCACACATTTGAGGAGTTCTTGGGTGGTGCAAATGGTTAATGTGCTTGGTTACTAAGTGAAGGTTGGTGGTTTGAGTCCACCCAGTGTTGCCTCAGAAGAAACGCCTGCCAATCTACATCCAAAAAATCAGCATTGAAACCTCTATGAAGCACAGTTCTACTCTGCAATACATGGGGTTTTCACGGGTTGGAATGACTCAAGGGCAACTGTAGTTTGGCTTTATATGTTTGAAGAAGTGTTCTTGCATGCCTTTTTTTTTCCTGTATACTTTCTATCTATGCCAAAACAAAGATAATTGCTCCTTATTCTTAGGTTTTTCGCATGTCCTATTGCAGTATGTTCATTTGTGGGACAACTATTCTTGGAGCAATATCTTTGTTCCAAGATTTGCAAGGTGCTGTTCAGAATTCAAAGAGATAAGACATACTTTCTATCTTCAATCAACTTACAATCTATTTGGGGAAACAAGACATACATAATACTGGATTTTAAGTATTATAAAGATGTTACAAATAATGTTGCTAGAGTTCACTAGAACAAAAAAAAAAAAAAACAAACAAACAAACTTGTTGCCATCGAGTAGATTCCGACTCATAGCAACCCTATAGGACAGAGTAGAACTAGGTTTCCAAAGATTTGTAAATTTTTATAGAAGCAGATTGCCACTTCCTTCTCCTGTGGAGCAGCTGGTGTTTTTGAACTGCCGATCTTTTTGTTAGCTGCCAAGCACTTAACCGCTGCGCCACCGGGCTTCCTTAGAGTTCACCAGAGGCAGATATAAATTCTAGTGTGATCAAGGAACGAGAATTTATTCATAAGTTTTTGGGCAGCATACAACTGTCCACATCTTCATGCATGTAAATCACATACTCATGGCATGTACATTTGATTTCAGGCAGAACCTTGCTCAAATTATCAAAGAAAATGCTGCAAAAATCATACTGTTCCAATCTAGAGTTTAGGTAACTTAATAAGGCCAAAATGTCCTCTTTTTAAATCCCACAAAGACCTGTACAACTGGACTTTGAAGATAAAAATTATCTATTAACACTTTTTATTGATTTACTTTTCTTTTGGCAAGATCCCAGGACTCCTAGGTTTTTTATTAAAAATATGAACAGTGTTTTTATAATTATGTTGATTCAACATCGTATTTTGTGAGATATGTGTGGGCAGCAAAGTTTAACCACTACCCAGGACATTTCCCCAAACTTCTTTTTCAGGTTTAGTCTATTTTGCCAAAATTTTACTATTTTAAATGAATGGAAAGAAGAGTTAACATGTAAAACTTACTTATGGACAAGAACTTATTAAAACTTTAAATAAAAATGTGTTTTTAGCATAGGCATCTTAATAAAAATGCAGTAGTTTGGATTCATTCTTCAGTAACTTCAAGAAAATATATGGATAAGGTAAAAGAATTATTGGCCACTAAATTCTGCCACATTTACTTATTTTGCATTTTGACTATCCGTGGATAAAGTAGAATGTTTGCAGAAATCATATTTTTATTTGAATATATTCAGATAACTTTTACCTGTGTTAGTTGATGATTCAGTATAAAGGAATGAAGACTTCATTAGACATACTTTTTTTGCTTATAATAAATTATATATTTGGTTCCTCAATGCAAAAATATTTAATGTTTCGCTTTCTCAGTTATTTTGACTTCTGTGGAAAAAAAAAGAGGCAGATGTGAAAGATACCTACCTTACCAGTAGATGTTTTAAAAATTATGAAAGGAAGGAGAAATGCTAAAGTTCACTAATAAGAATCATGAAAGTGCCTGTCAAAATATTCCAGTATCAAGAAGACAGCAGCAATTTCAAAAGTGCGGTTCCAAAGAGTCTTTATATTCAAGGAGGGAAAAGCTTCCCTTAATCTCTCATAAAACAGCTTTTATAGTCTCAAGCCACACAACAAAACTTTATAAAGAACAAAAGATTATATGAAGTTACCTAGAACTTTGTTAAGTTAGAGCACTTTCAAAACTTTCACGGTTGTCTTAGAGGACATATCGAACCGCTAACCTAAGGAAGGAACCAAATACTGTATTGTTCAGATTTAAATTCTATTGCATGTGTTTTTTCTCAGACTTAAATCATTTCCCAAACCAATAACCTTTTTTTTTTTTTTATGTCAGATGACATTTGATCTACAGTTTTAAACAGAAAACTCCCCTTTTATGGGCATTCCTTGACTTTTGATCAGTACATCCCCTTTTTTGAGGCAAACATTTACCAAGACCACCAAGAAACAACAAATGCAAGGGATGACTACTTAGAGCCTGTGTTGGCTTTAAACTGTCCATTTTGTTATTCCATCTTTTCTTACCATATTTATATCCCCCAGGGTCTGTCCTGCCCTGTGATGACAGGACTCTGGTCTGTGTGCTGTTTCAGCCAGGAAAATAGACTCAAAATGGCTTAAACAATAAGAAAATTTATTACCTCCCATAACAAGAAGTTGACCCGTAGTATGGATTTTAGGTATAGGAAATATCTCACATCTGAGGGAAGTCAGCTGGGATATTTTGGAGAAAGAGTAGTTTGCTCTTAAGAAAAGCAGGTTTTCGTGGATATTGCTATGTCACTAAGATGAAGCGCCTAGGACTGTGGCAGCCTTTCTGGGATTTTGAGAGAAGAGAGTGTGACAGAACCAGACCCCTGATGACGTTGTTCCATTGAAGGCTTAACAACGCATTCAGGCTTCCCTCCGGCTGATGGCACTTCAGTTTACCACAGATGCTCAGCTTTGCTAGTGACTTGGATTTTGTATCTGCAACATGCTTAGTTGAGACAGGTTTTTCCTTAGCTCTGGTATTAGAAAATTGCTCAGCTGGATTCACCCTGAAACGTTGAAGTCTCAAATACTGAGATAGGTGCTGAAAATGCAGATATAAATGAGAAATATCCTTGCTTTTGAGGGTGGGGATGAGAAGGGAATGGACATGTGAGTTTTAAAGTCAATGAACATGTTAACAGGCCCCATAATAAAGAGGCACAGTGAAACTGTGGTGTTGCCGCTATACACTGTGTAGTATGAAATGCCTCCCTTCATAGAGATTTTCCTCAGTACTGACTTTCTCATCAATAGTATATGTACTCTTAGGAGACAGAGATTGTCTGCCTTGTTGTTGTTGTTGTATAGTCCCATTGGCCTGCACCACTTACAGATGAATGCCTGATGCATATTATGTGAAGAGAAATTTAAAAAGAGCAGTTTACAGGAAAAGAGAAAGAACTTTGGGGACTTTAGCATCAAATGGAGAAAACTTGAGGGTGGAAAATTGTCTTTAGATATAAACATTTGAAATAGAAGATGGGAAATATATGCTCAGAAATCTACATTATGAAAAGATGAATGATGTGGCTTATCTGAAACAGGTTACATTGAAAAATTACTTTGGAAATTTAAAAGTTGTTGCACTGGGCAATTCTTACATTACTATTCTCACTGAGAGTTTCTTTTTTGTAATATAAAAATATTTAAATTGGGTAAAATAATATGGTTTATAAGAAATGGTTTAAATTATTTTGTCTTCTCTGAGAAGCATTTAAACTCCTTAATGTCTGAGAATATACTGTGTGTCTTTAACATCCATATACAATGTAAAATTTAGTGCTAGGAACACCATTGATTCTTTTTTTTTTCCCCTCTCATTATCACTTTATTGAGCTACCTTTTCCAGAAGGATTTCTCCAATGCATATTCTGCTAGCACATTTTTAAATCATTACAACATCATTAAGGTTTGCTCAGGTATGACTTCTTAATGAAGTAATTGCCAATGGACTTAAATATTGGTAGACTCCGTTTGTTCAGTCTACCTTTGTCTAAATATTACAAAATCCATAATAGCTCGTAAAAAGGTAAACAAATTCATTTATCTAGTTTTTTGAAATAATGCTAGTGTTTTCCTTTTAAAAAGAAGCAGCATTAATCACAAATGGTAGGGAATGACATATTTTGATTATTACTGTTTTAAATAATATTTTACTGTGTTTTAGATAAAATTTTAGACAGCAAATTAGGTTTCCAATCAACAATTTTTATACAAATTGTTCCATGCCATTGGTTACAGTTTTCACAATGTGTCAGCATTCTCATTATTTCCATTCCTTTTGTTCTATTTCCATTGAGCTAGCTTCTTTTCCCCTCCTTGCCTTTTCATCTTTGCTTTTGGGTAAATGCTGACAGTTTGTTCAACTTCTTGTTATGGGAAGTAATAAGTTTTCTTGTTGTTTA
Source organism: Dugong dugon (assembly GCA_030035585.1). Taxonomy (NCBI): domain Eukaryota; kingdom Metazoa; phylum Chordata; class Mammalia; order Sirenia; family Dugongidae; genus Dugong; species Dugong dugon. Next base: position 105,510,054 of record CM057466.1, on the reverse strand, counting down.
TGCCACTTTAAGTCTGTTTTCCCTACCTTATAACCAAAACATCCTGGCTCATACAGCACATAGATTAGATTCCCGCAATCACAAGGCAGGATAGTCCCTGGGGGATGTAAATACAGTAAGAAAAGATGGAAAAACCAAATGAATAGTTTAATAGTTGACTGTTTAAGGGAGCATATTACTCATAGGTGATATTGTTTATTTTATAAGCCAATATATTATTTGGCTGAAAGGTGACCTCCAGAAATAGCTTCAGTTTCAAGTTTAAAGGATATTTTAGGGCGATACTCTCAGGGGTTCCTCTAGTCTCTATTGGTTCAGTAGGTTTGGCTTTTTTTTGAATTTGAATTTTGTTCTACATTTTTCTCCCATTCTATCTGGGACCTTCTATTGGATCCTTGTAAGAATAGTCAATAGCCAGAGCTGGGCACCATCTAGTTCTTCTGATCTCAGGGTAGAAGATGCCATGGTTCATGTGGGCTTACAGAGCAAATAGTTTCCCATGAAACAGAAGTACCCATGTTATTTTATGACATTGGTTAACAACCCCACAACATATCAACCCTCTAACTTCTCAACCTCTTTTTTTTTTTGGTGAAAATACACATAGCCAAAGATACACCATTTCAAAAATTTCTACATGCACAGTTCACTTACATTGGCTACGCTCTTCGAATTGTGCTGTTATTCTCACTTAAGATGAAGGCTTACAGAACAAAATAGTTTCTCATTTAACAGTTACTACAAATGTTGCCCTATGACAATGGTTAACAATCTCACAACACATCAACAATATCCTTACTCAGCCTTGGGTTCCCTATCACCAGCTTCCTTGTCCCCTTCTGCCTTCTAGCCCTTGTCACTGGACTCCTGTAACTCATTAGTCTCATTTGGTTTTATGGGGCTGTCCACTCCCAGGCTGAACAGTGAAGCTCGAAGATAACTTCACCACTGAGCTAAAAGGGTGTTTGGGGGCCATACTCTTGAGGTTTCTCCAGTCTCCTTCAGGCCAGTAAATCTGGTCTTTTTTTTTTTTTTTTTTTTTTTTTTGTGAGTTAGAATTATGCTCTACATCCTTCTCCAGCTCTGTCCAGAACCCTCTGTTGTGATCCTGGTTAGAGCAGTCAGTGGTGGTAGCCGGGCACCATCGAGCTGTACTGGACTCAGTCCAGTGGAGGCCTTGGTAGCTGTGGACAATTAGTCCTTTGGGCTAATCTTTTCCTTGTATCCTGTTCTCTTCATTGTCCCTTGCTCCCAAAGGGATGAGACCAGTGGAGTATCTTAGATGGCTGCTCACAGGCTTTTAAGACCCCAGACACTACTCACCAAGGTAGAATGTAGAGCATTGTCTTTATAACTGTGTCATGCCAATTGAGCTAGATGTTCCCTGAGATCATGGTCCCCACAGCCCTCCGTCCAGCAATTCACTCCCTCAGGGAGTTTGGATGTGTCTATGGGGCTTCCATGACCTTTCCTTGTATAAGTTGTGCAGGTTTCTCCTGTATTGTGTACTGTCTCACCCTTCAGCCAAGATACCACTTATCTATTATCTATTTAGTATTTTACCCCCCACCCCTCCCATCCCTGATAACCAACAAAGATTGTTACATTTTGTGTGTGAACTTTTTCATGGGTTTTTACAATAGAGGTCTCATACAATATTTGTCCTTTTGTGATTGACTTATTTCACTCAGCATAATGTCCTTCAGTTTCATCCATGTTATGAGATGCTTCACAGATTCATTGTTGTTCTTTCTCGTTGCATAGTACTCCATTGTGTGTATGTACCATAGTTTGTTTATCCATTCATCTGTTGATGGCATCTAAGTTGTTTCCATCGTTTTGCTATTGTGAACAATGCTTCCATGAACATAGGTGTGCAGATGTCTATTCGAGTGACAACTGTTATTTCTCTAGGATATATTCCTAGGAGTGGGATTGCTGGATCGAATGGTATGCCTATTTCTAGGTTTCTGAGGAAGCGCCATATCATTTTACAAAATGGTTGTATCGTTTTGCATTCCCACCAGCAGTGCATAAGAGTTCCTGTATCCCTGCAGCCCCTCCAACATTTGTTATTTCCAGTGTTTTTGATTCATTCCAGTAATGCTGGGGTGAGATGGTATCTCATTGTGGTTTTAATTTGCATTTCTCTAATGGCTAGTGATCGCGAGCATTTCCTCATGTGTCTGTTGGCCATTTGAACGTCTTCTTTGGTGAAGTGTCTGTTCATTTCCTTTGCCAATTTTTTAATAGGATTATTTGTCTTTTTCTTGTAGAGGTGTTGGATTTTCTTGTAGATTATGGAGATTAGACCTTTGTCTGACTTGTACTGTCCAAAAATTTTTTCCCAGTCTGTAGGTTGTCTTTTCACTCTTTTGGTGAAGTCTTTTGAAGAGCATAGGTGTTTGATTTTTAGAAGATCCCAGTTATCTAGCTTATCTTTTGGGGTTAGTGCATTGATGGTTATGGCTTGTATCCTGTTAATGCCATGTATTAAGGCCTGAAGTGTTGGTCCTATTTTTTTTTCTATGAACTTAATAGTTTTAGGCTTTATATTTAGGTCTTTGATCCATTTTGAAGTAGTTTTTGTATACGGTGTGAGTTATGGGTCCTGTTTCATTTTTTTGCAGATGGATATCCAGTTTTGCCAGAACCATTTGTTAAAGAGACTGCCTTTTCCCCATTTGATGGACTTTGGGCCCTTGTCAAAGATCAGGTGACCGTAGGTGGATGGATTGACATCTGGGTTCGCAATTCTGTTCCATTGGTCAACGTATCTGTCATTGTACCAGTACCAGGCTGTTTTGACTACTGTAGCTGTATAGTAGGTTCTGAAGTCAGGTAGTGTGAGTCCCCCAACTTTATTCTTCTTCAGTAGTGCTTTACTTATTTGGGGCTTCTTCCCTTTCCATATAAAGTGAGTGATTAGTTTTTCCATCTCTTTGAAGAATGTTGTTGGTATTTGGATCGGGATTGCGTTGTATTTGTAAATTACTTTGGGTAGAATTGTCATTTTCACAATGTTGAGTCTGCCTATCCATGAGCATGGTATGTTTTTCCATTTATGTAGATCCCTTTGGGTTTCTTGCAGTACTGTTTTGTAGTTTTCATTGTGTAGGTCTTTTACATCCCTGGTCAGATTTATACCTAAGTATTTTATCTTTTTAGGGGCTATTGAAAATGGTATTGTTTTACTGATTTCCTTTTCATCATTCTCCTTATTGGTATATAGAAATCCAACTGATTTTTGAATGTTTATCTTGTATCCTGCTACTCTGCTGAATCTTTCTATTAGTTCCAGTAGATTTCTCGTGGAATATTTAGGGTTTTCTATGTATAGTACCGTATCATCTGCAAACAGGAACAGTTTAACTTCTTTGTTACCAATTTGGATGCCCTTTATTTCTTTTTCTTGCCTTATTGCTCTAGCTAGAACGTCCAGCACAATGTTAAATAGGAGAGGTGATAAAGGGCATCCTTTTCTTTCTGTTTTCAAGGGGAATGTTTTCAGCCTCTCTCCATTAAGAATGATGTTGGCTGTTGGTTTTGCATAGATGCCCTTTATTATGTTGATAAATTTCCTTTCTATACCTATTTTATTGAGAGTTTTTATCAGGAATGGGTGTTGGACTTTGTCAAATGCCTTTTCTGCATCAGTTGAGATGACCATGTGATTCTTTTCTTTCCTTATATTTATACGGTGGATTACGTTAATTGATTTTCTAATGTTAAACCATCCTTGCATAACTGGTATGAATCCTACTTGGTCGTGGTGTGTAATTTTTTGGATATGATGCTAATTTCCTTTGGCTAGAAATTTGTTCAGAATTTTTGCATCTCTATTCATGAGAGATATTGGTCGGCAATTTTCTTTTTTTGTGACATCTTTGCCTAGTTTTGGTATCAGCGGTATGCTGACTTCATAGAATGAATTTGGAAGTGTTGCTACCTCTTCTATGCTCTGCAATAGCTTGAGTAGTACTGGCATAAGCTCTTCTTTACATGTTTTGTAGAATTCTCCAGTGAAGCCATCAGGGCCAGGGCTTTTTTTGGTTGGGAGTTTTTTTAAATTATCTTTTCAATCTCTTCTCTTGTTATGGGTCTGTTCAGATTTTCAACATTACTTTGTTGTAGTTTGGGTAGGCTGTGTATTTCTCGAAATTTATCCATTTCCTCTAGGTTTTCAAATTTGTTGGAGTGTGGTTTTTCATAATATTCTGTTACACTCCTTTTTATTTCGGTTGGGTCTGTTGTAATGTCCCCCATTTCATTTCTTATTTGGTTTATTTGTGTCCTCTCCTGTTTTTCTTTTGTCAGTCTGGCCAGTGGTTTGTCGATTTTGTAGATTCTTTCCTAGAACAAACTTTTGGTTTTGTTGATTCTTTCTATTGTTTTTCTGTTCTCCATTTCATTTATTTCTGCTCTGATCTTTACTATTTCCTTTCTTCCAGTGGCTGTGGGCTTTTTTTCTGTTCTCCTTCTATTTGTTTGAGTTTTGTAGTTAATGTTTTGATTTTGTACCTTTCTTCTTTTTTGATATGTGCATCTATTGCTATAAATTGTCCTCTGAGAACTGCCTTTGCTGTGTCCCAAAGGCTTTGGTATGATGTGTTTTCATTCTTATTGGATTCTAGGAATTTTTGATTCCATCTCTGATTTCTTCTATTACCCACTGATGTGTAAGCTGGGTATTATTCAGTTTCCATGTAATTGATTTTTCTTCTTGCTCTTTCTGTTGTTAATTTCTCCCTTGATGGCATTGTGGTCAGAGAAGATACTTCGAATTATCTCAGTGTTTTGGATCTTGTTGAGGATTGCTCTGTGGCCTAAGATGTGGTCTTTTCTGGGTAATGTTCCAAGTGCATTGGAAAAGAATGTGTACTTTGCAGTGGTTGGATGGAGTGTTCTATATATGTCTATGAGGTCAAGTTGGCTGATTGTGCCCTTTAGGTCTTCTGTATCTTTGCTGAGTTTCTTCTTAGTTGTTCTGTTCTTTACTGAGAGTGGTGTGTTGAAGTCTCCTACTATTATTGTGGAACTGTCAATTTCTCTTTTCAGTGTTGTTAGAGTTTGTTTTATGTGATTTGGAGCCCTGTCATTGGGTGCGTAGATGTTTATTATGGTTATGTCTTCATGATGGATCGTACCCTTCATTATTATATAGTGTCCTTCTTTGTCTTTTATGGTAGATTTTGTTTTAAAGTCTATTTTATCTGAGATTAGAATTGCCACTCCTGCTCTTTTTTGGTAGTTGGTAGCTTGATATATTTTTTTTCCAACCTTTGACTTTTAATAAATTCACATCTTTGTTTCTAAGGTGTGTCTCCTGTAGACAGCATATTGATGGATCTTGTTTTCTTATTCATTCTCTCATTCTCTGTCTCTTTATGGGTGCAGAGTCCATTTACGTTCAGTGTAATTATTGATTTATGTGGGTTTGTTGCTGTCATTTTTTAATGCTTTTTTTTGTGGTGCTGACGTTTTCTTTGTTGTTCTTACTCTCTTGTGCTGAGTTACTTTTGTTCGTGGATATTTTTTCATTTCTTTTGTTTTTGTAGGTTTTGTTTTTGCTGAGACTTTATGGTTTTCCTCTCTTTTTTTAATGAGTATGTTTGTTATGAGTATGTTTTTTTGTGGTTACCATAAATTTTACCCTTATCTTTCTAAGTTTGAAGCAGTCTACCATTACTTGGTATCACTTGCCTTTGTCTCCATTAGAAGATTCTATACCTATGCCATTTATTCCCTCTTTTATTGTTTTGATGTTGTTGTCATTTACTGATTAACTGCTCTGATTCCCTGTTGTATTTCTTTTGGTTTTGGATAGTCCTCGAGAGTTCATTTCCTAGATTGGTATCTGGCTCGTACGATCCTGCATCCTACGTTCTGCCTGTGAGCTGAAGCTGTTTGTCCTCAGATCGAAGAACTCCCTTTAATTATTTTTGTAAGTTTGGTTTGACTTTTACATATTCCCTTAATTTCTGTTTATCTGGAAATGACCTGATTTCACCATCAAGTCTGAACGAGAGTTTTGCAGGATATATTATTCTTGGCTGGCAATTTTTTTCTTTGAAGATTTTGTATATGTCATCCCATTGCCTTCTTGCCTGCATGGTTTCTGCTGAATAATCTGAGCTTAGTCTTATTGTTTCTCCTCTGTATGTGACTTCTTGTTTTTCACGAGCTGCTCTCAGGATTCTTTGTTTGTCTTTGGTTTTGGTGAGTGTGAACATGATATGCCTTGTTGATTTTCTTTTGGGGTCTCTTCTATATGGGGTTTGTTAAGCTTCTTGGATGGCCAGCTTTTCATCTTTCATGATATTGGGGAAGTTTTCTGTCAGCAGTTCCTCAATGATCCTCTCTGTGTTTTCTGTTTTCTCCCCCTGTTCTGGAATGCCAATCACTTGTAAATTTTTGCTTTTCATTGTGTCCCACATAACTCTCAGGGTCTCTTCATTTTTCTTTATTCTTTTTTCTGAGTTTTCCTGAAACAGGGTTGTATCCAAGTGTTTGTCTTCAATTCCACTGATCCTGTCTTCCACGTTTTCAAATCTGCTTCTTAGCCCTTCTATGACATCGTCCATTTCTGAAATCTTGTTGTTTATCTTTTGGATTTCTAATTGTCTTTGTATAATTTCTAGTTGTGAATTTGTTTTGGCATTTTGTTCCTGCATCATCTTCCTGAATTCTTCCAATTTTTTGTCTGTATTTTCCATGAGTTTGTCTATTTTTTCCTCACGTTTGTCAGCTTTTTGCCTCAGTTCTTGGAAAATTCCAAGTAGTAGAGATTTGAATTCCCTATCAGGTAGTTCTAGTGCATTTTCTTCCAGAGGAGAGTCATCTGGTGTTTTTTTGGATGCTTACTGGAACCATCCTGTCCTGTTTTTGTAAATGTTTTTATATTGTCTGCTGTCTTCGGGGTATTCAATAGTTATTTTTATCACTTATTGATTGTAGATTTGTTTGTTTCCTCCCTTTTTAAAAAAAAAAATTTGACTATGTCTAAGCAGGCAGACTGTGTTTTTTGTTGTATGCTCAACTGTGGGCACAATACTTTTCTCCTCTTTCTTCAACTGGCAGGGTCAGTCACTCAGATATGATTCGGCAGAGCAGGTCTAGCTGAAGAGGAGTTATTGGGACTGGTTGTTTGTGGCACTTACTACAGCCACCAGAGCTTGTCGGTAATCAGTGCAGGGCAGGTTCTAATAGGCCGTGTCTGTGCAGCTTGGTGGTGTGATGGCAAGCGCATGGTGCAGGTAGGCAGGATGCAGCGGGGAGATTGTTATGTGTGGAGCCAAGATGGATATGGGAGAGAGGAGGGAGGAACAGGAGCCAAAAACATACAAACAAACCAAAAAGAATGCTAGGGGAGCTTGCCGTTGGCGTGGAGAGATGAGAGACTATGAAAGGTAGAAAAACAGAAAGGGGAGGAGAAATAAAAGAAAAGAATGAATTAGTAAGAATCAGAAAGGTTAAAGAACTGCAAAGATCCCAGGGATCCCACCGATGCAGCTATGAGGTCTGGGGAAGTCATTCTCAGGTGTTGCAGTACAGCCTGTCTAGAAGGCGTAGAGGTACACAATACCAGGTATTCAGGGAACAGAAAGAGAAGGAAAATATAGAGAGACGAGGAACTGAGCAATGAAGAAAGATGAAAAGGGAAAAAGACGAAAAAGAAAACAAATTAAAAAAAAAAAAAAACAAGAAAGGCCCCCAAAAAAAACAGGAAAAAAAAAAAAAAAAAAAAACGTAGAAAGAAATGCTCTCAGGGATCCCTCTGCACGTCTGTGGAAGCCTAAGGGGAGTCTCCCTGCCACGCAGCTCAGTCTGGCCAGAAAGGGCTCCCAACTCAAGAAAAAGAAAAGAAAACAAACAAACAATTCAAAACAAACAAACGAACAAAAGCCCCGGGATCCCACCGGCGCAGCAGCCAAAACTGGAAGCAGCTCCACACTTGAATGGAGCTCTGCAGACCCTCGGGAGGAAGCAAAGATGGCGCACGGAGCCAGGTACTTGAGCGAAGAGAGGGGGTGTTGGTGAGAGGCAAGTAAGAAATCAAAAGAAGCAGGAAAAAAAAAAAAAAAACACTAGCAGCCAACAAATGGCACTCATAGAGCCAGCTAGTGCCGGCTGGTGTTTCTGAACAAGAGACTGTGTCTACGGGAAGCAGAGGGGGCCGAGTGTGGGTGAAGAAGGGTAAGGAGTGGGAAAGCATATATCACAAATTACCAGAGCTCTGCAGCCCTTCAGGAAGAAGCAAAGATGATGCATGAAGAGAGGTACTCGAGCGAAAGGAGGGGGAGGTGGGGAGAGGCAAGGAAGAAATAAAAAGAAGCAGAAAAAAAGCAACACCAGCAGCAAACAAATGGCACTCAGAGAGCCACCCGTTTGGGTGTGTGGAATCCAAGCAGCCGCTGTTTCCCGGTCAAGAGACTGTGGCTGCGGGAAACAGAGGAGGCCGAATCAGGGTGAAGAAGGATGAGGGGTGGGAAAGTGTATATCACAAATTACCGGTTGTTTTGTCTCCTGCTGGAAGCTCCGTGAGGCTGCTTTTTCTCGTTCCCCCGTTTGCTGGTCTCCGATAGGAGTCCAAGATGGTGGATCCTCGCAGCGTTAGCTGGAAGGGGACCTCTGCATGAATCTCTCCTCGCTCTCCGTTCTCTGTCAGTTTTCTCACTCCATTTGGTGCTTGGCTGAGTTGTTTATCTCTTCATTTGATGTTTTAAGGTTTCAGGATTGTTGTATTCTCTGTTCGGCTTAGTTTTTCAGATCTTTGCTGTGAAGGGACGGTGTGATGCTTCTGCCTAGAGCGCCATGTTGCCAGAACTCTGGTCCTAAGTCTTTTAACCCAGTAAACCAGTCCTGCAAGTCGTTTGGATATGTCTAGGTAGCCTGTGTAACTGTGCCCCCTATGTGTTTTGTTATATATATGGATTTGTATGCAGCACACATGAACGTGTATATATATATATATGTGTATATATGCCTACAGATACACATATCTGAAATGGACTGGTATCAGTCATTTTGAATTGGGCAATCAGATGGTCTGCTATGCCAGGAATGACAACTTGAAGAGGAATGGCAATATATTCGTCATCAAAAAGAACATTTCAAGATCTATCCTGAAGTACAACGCTGTCAGTGATAGGATAATATCCATATGCCTACAAGGAAGACCAGTAAATACGACTATTATTCAAATTTACACACCAGCTACTAAGGCCAAAGATGAAGAAATTGAAGACTTTTACGAGCTTCTGCTGTCTGAAATTGATCAAACATGCAATCAGGATGCATTGATAATTATTGGTGATTGGAACATGAAAGTTGTAAACGAAGAAGGATCGGTAGTTGGAAAATATGGCCTTGGTGGTAGAAATGATGCCGAAGATAGCATGACAGAATTTTTCGAGACCAAAAACTTCTTCATCGCAAATATATTTTTTCAACAACATAAACAGCGGCTATGCACATGTACCTCACCAGATGGAATACACAGGAATCCAATCAACTACATCTGTGGAAAGAGATGATGGAAAAGCTCAATATCATCAGTCAGAACAAGGCCAGGAGCTGACTGCAGAACAGACCATCAATAGCTCATGTGCAAGTTCAAGTTGAAATGGAAGAAAATTGGAACAAGTCCACAAGAGCCAAAGTACAACCTTGAGTATATCCCACCTGAATTTAGAGACCATCTCAAGAAGAGATTTGATGTGTTGAACACTAATGACCAAAGACCAGACGTGTTGTGGAATGACATTAAGGACATCATACCTGAAGAAAGCAAGTGGTCATTAAAAGATAGGAAAGAAAGAAAAGAACAAAATGGATGTCAGAAGAGACTCTGAAACTTGCCATCAATGAGATGGATTGACACAGTGACTGCAACAATGGGCTCAAGCATAACAATGATTGTGACCATGGCACAGGATGAGGTAGTGCTTCGTTCTGTGGTACATAGGGTCCCTATGAGTCAGAACCAACTCGGAGGCACCTAACAATAACAACAGATATACATATACCTACATGTGCATTTACTTGCATATGTCTTCCTATATACAAATCTGCCTATATAATCCACACATATTTTTTGGTTGTTGTTACTGTTGTTGCAAAATTGTATATGTTATAGCATTTACCAGAATTATCCCTTTTTCTTGTGTACTTCTTAGTGTCTTTATTTACCTTGGTCAAGCTGTTCTGATTTCATCCATATTTGGTATTGAGTTTTCCATCACCAAAAATAACAATTTTCTATTGTCTAGAAGGTGATTCCCCTTCCCTCTGCCTCCCAGTCCTGGTAGCCATCAAATAATGTTGCTTTCTGTGTATATAACTATTCTTGACTCTTTATAATAGTGAGACCATATAATATTTGTTCTTTTGTGATTCACTTATTTCAGTCAGCATAATGTCCTCCAGATTCATCCATGTTAAAAGAAGTTTTGTGGACCCTCCATTATTCTTTATAGTTACATAGTATTTCATTGTATGTATGTACCACAATTTGTTTATCCATTCATCCACTGATGGGCACTTAGGTTGTTTCCATCTTTTTGCTATTGTGAATAATGCTGTAATGAACCCTTTTGTGTTTAGTGGGACACATATGTCCCACTTACATTTTTCACCTCTCATGTTTATTGGGAATGTACTTTACCACTAACAGTATGTGCAGCTGTCAGGAAGGGACATGTATAACTGTTGGAGCAGAAGACATGGGCATGTGCCACAAATTACTGTTTTCACAGGGTATTGTATGACTAGATGCATCCAGGTGTGTCATGGATTGAATTGTGTCCCCCCAAAATGTGTGTCAACTTGCCTAGACCATGACTCCCAGTATTGTGTGATTGTCCACCATTTTGTCATCTGATGTAATTTTCCTATGTGTTGTAAATCTGGCCTCTGTGACGTTAAAGAGGCAAGATTATAGGCAGTTATGTTAATGAGGCAGGACTCAATCTACAATATTAGATTGTGTCTTAAGCCAGTCTCTTTTGAGACAAAAAAGAGAGAAGTGTGTAGGTAGACAGGGGGAACCTCATACAACCAAGAAAGTAATGCCAGGAGTAGAGTGCATCCTTTGGATGTGGGGTCCCTGCACTGAGAAGCTCCTAGTCCAGGGGAAGATTGATGACAAGGACCTCCTCCAGAGCCGACAGAGAAAGAAAGCCTCCCCTTGAGCTGGTGCCCTAAATTCAAACTTCTAGCCTCCTAGACTGTGAGACAATAAATTTCTGTTTGCTAAAGCCATCTGCTTGTGGTATTTCTGTTATATTAGCACTATAAAACTAAGACAGAATTTGATACCAGGAGAGTGGGGTGCTGCTCTAACAGATACCTAAAATGTGAAGCAGTTTTGAAACTGTGAATGGATAGAGGCTGGAAGAATATTAAGATGCCTAATAGTAAAAGCCTGGATTGCCTTGAAGACACTATTGGTGGAATTATGGACATTAAAGACAATTCTGGTGAGGGATCAGAAGAAAGTGAGGAGAACTCTTAATACTGGAGATGGTGCAGATGGTGAGAAACAGCAGCAGAGAAATGGCAGCAGCACAACCAGGAGACCAGCGTGAGACAGTGCTAGAGCCAACCCATGGAGCGAGAGAGCTGAGTGCCTTTGGCAGGAGGCTTCCTGGTGGAGAGGAGTGCCTCCAGGCACTTACTGATGGAGGTAGGCTTGCCAACTCATGGAGCAAAGAGAGCTGAGTGCCTTCCAGCCGAAGTTTACTGGCGGAATGGTGTACCTCCAGGCACTTATTGGTGGAGATAAAGAGCTTTGGAACACTTGCCCCAGCAAGGCAGATGCAGGTGGTGAGGCTCAAAGGGCTGAGAGACTAAGGAACCAGGAAGCAGAAGCTGAAGAGACAAGGAACACAGCAAACAGAACTGACTCAGTCTTAAAAGGTAGGGCCATGACTTCTGGGGTCTCAAAGGGTGGAGTTGCCACTCAGATGGACTAGGAGAATGGGGCTGCCCAAATTCGAGGGAGCATAGTTGCTGTTCCAGCAGACCTGGAAGGCAGAGCTGAAGCCTAGGACTGAAGGACCTACACTCAGAATCCAGAGAGTGTGGCCAATACCTAGAGTCTGCAGGGCAGGGCCATTGTGTAAATGGTCTCAGAGAACAGAGGATTATTTTCAAGGTTTGAGAGCTAATGTAATGTATTCTGCTGACTTGCTTGGTGCCTGTTATCCCTTCTTTCCCTTGAATTTCTCCCGTTTGTAATGGAAATGTCTACCTTGTGCCTGTTCCACCGCTGTACTTTGGAAGCAGATAATTTGTATTCTAGATTTCACAGACGAAAAGGAATTTTTGGATTTTGGACTTGGATTTGAATTAAGACTTTTGCTATGATATGATGGGAAGAATGTGTTTTACATGTGGCAAGGATATGAATTTTTGGTGGCCAAAGGGAGGACTGTTGTAGATTGAATTGTGTCCCCCTCAAATATTTGTCAACTTGGCTAGGCCATGATTCCCAGTATTGTGCGATTGTCCACCATTTTGTCATCTGATGTGATTTTCCTATGTGTTGTAAATCCTGCCTCTGTGATGTTAATGAGGCAAGATTATAGGCAGTTATGTTAATGAGACAGGACTCAATCTACAAGATTACATTGTGTCTTAAGTCAATCTCTTTTGAGATATAAAGGACAGAAGTGAGCAGAGAGACAGGGGGACCTCATACCACCAAGAAAATAATACCAGGAACAGAGCACATACTTTGGACATGGGGTCCCTGCACTGAGAGGCTCATAGACCAGGGGGAGATTGATGACAAGGACCTTCCTCCAGGGCCAACAGAGAGAGGGAACTTTCCCCTTGAGCTGGTGCCCTACATTTGGACTTCTAGCCTCCTAGACTGTGAAAGAATAAATTTCTGTTTGTTAAAGCCATCTATTTGTGGTATTTCTGTTATAGCATCACTAGATAACTAAGACAAGGTGCATACTAATTGGGTCATAATTGTCCCAACAACCTGCACAGGAGTCCACAGGGAAATTTGTGTCCCAGAGTTCAGTGGGACATATACATCCCACCAATTTTACCCTCCCAATTCCAGAGGGACATACACATTCACCCCAAAGTTCAGAGGGACATATGTGTCCCACCAATCCTAACTCCAGAATCCAGAGTTTCACACTCAATTCGGACACATTGAATGATTCAGTATGCATTCCATTAATGAAAAAAAAATCAACAAAAAATTTAAAAAAATTAATTGGTCATGAAAGTATTTTTAATCTCAGGTGGTTGTCTGTTGTTGGTTCTCAGTCCAAAGGACTCCCATTAATATTTCTTGTAAGGTTGGTCTGGTTTTTACAAATTCCCATAATTTCTGCTTATCGGGGCATGTCCTAGTTTCGTCACCATATTTGAAAGACAATTTTGCTGGATATATGATTGTTGGTTGGCAATTCTTTTCTTTCAGGCTTTTATATATGTCATCCCATTGCCTTCGCACCTACATGGCTTCTGACAAGAAGTCAGTGCTTAATCTTATTGGTGCCCCTTTATAAGTGAAATTTTGTTTTTCCACAAGCTGCTCTCAGAATTCTTTCTTTGTCTTTGGTATTGGTAAGCTTGATTTTGATATGTCTTGGTGACTTTCTTTTGGGTTCTATCCTGTATGGTGTTCGTTGAGCTTCTTGGATGGAAATCTTCTCATCTTTCATGATATTAGGGAAGTTTCAGCTAATATATCTTCAAAAATTCTCTCTGTACTTTTTTTTTCTCCTCCTGTTCTGGAATTCCTATTATGCATGAATTATTCCTCTTGATGGTGTCCCACATAACTCTTAGTCTTTCTTCATTCTTTTTTTTGACTGGTCCTCAAACAAATTAGTACCAAAGGATTTGTCCTGTTCACTGATTGTTTCTCCATTGATTCAGTTCTACTTCTATGTCCTTTCATTGAGTTATCTATTTCTGATATTTTATTGTTAATCTTCTGGATTGCTAGTTGTTTTTGTATGGTTTCTAATTGTCTATTTATTTTGTCATTTTTTTTATTGTTTTCCTGAATTCTTCTAGGATTTTTTCTTTGTTTTCCTTGATCTCTTTCAGGAGCCTAAATATAAGTCTTTTGAATTCCTTATCAGATAGTTCTATTACCATTTCTTCCTCAGGAAGATTTTATGTCCCTTAATTTTGTTCACTTGTTTGAGTCATCTTATTCTGTTTTTTCATATGATTTGTTATTTTCTACTGTCTCTGGGGCATTAAAGTAGTAATTTATTTATCAGTTGTATGTTTGTACATTTCGTGCTGATTTTGTTTTGTTTTGTTTTGAAGTATCAAGAGCTTTGTTTTCCTCTTTCTCTTTAGAATGTCTTTCTCCCTTTGTATTATTTTAATTATTGTTATTTTGTGGTACTGATTTATGTGTGACTTAGGTGATGTTGGTTGGCTGGGCATGATTTCCTCTCACTAATGAATGTGGTGGGTCACATCCACATGATAGCCCTCTTGGTTAGGCTCATATGTCTTCCCTTACAGCATTGAGTAGAGGTGGGAGAGCAGGTTCTTTCCCTGATATTAGGTGACAAGTGTTGGGTGGTCAGGGTCCCTCCACTGCCCTTGTGTGACCATAGTAACCTTCTGGGTTGGTGCTAGCAGTTTGTGCATTCTCTATAGGTCATGGCAGGATGTCTCTGTATCTGCTGTGAGGGAGTGCTACCCGAATGGACTTGGTAGGCCCACTGTGAGTTCACAAATTGGCATCTCAGTAGGTGGTAGGGGACTAGGGTTTCAGTGCATGTGCAGTCAGCCTACAGGAACTGTTCGAGTGTGGGATGTGTGACATTGAAGCCAGGAAGACATTGGATGAGTGCACTAAGATCTCCTGCTCATCATTTGACAGAAGTGCAGATGGTGGCTGTCAGAATGTGACTGGCTTTGCTGAAGAGGTGATATGTCTGTCTGGCCAGTTACTGTCTGTGGATACAAGGAGCATTCTTGTTGGTCACCAGGTTGGGTACTGTTTGTGCACGCTGCCAGTTGCCAGGTGGTTGGGGTGGGGATGCATGGGTCACCAGTCATCAGGCAGGTGGCAGGGGAGCTCACACTGCTGGTTGCATGGTGGGGGAAGGGGAAGGAGCTCATGAGTATTTCTGCTGTGTAAGTAGTTCTGTCCCTATTTTTTGGCTCCCTCCCTGCTCTGTGGTCTCCTGGATCCCTAGTACTCTCCTCTGCCTTCCTGTACTTTCCCTCCTTAGAGCCAGTTCTTGCTATGCTCACCTTGCTTCACTCTGGGTTTGTCTACCCAGTATCTCTATCTCCTATTGGGAATTCTGTGAAGTTGCTTTCCTGTGCTCCTCACCCAGGAACACTGCTCGCTTTGTCTCAAGATGGCCATTTTGCACCAGGCTGGCTGGCAGGGTGCCTAGGATCCATGAATCTCCTCATTTGCTATTTTGTATAAGTTTCTCCTTCCCTCTGGTGTTAGTTCTAATTCTTCATCCTTCCATTTGCTGTTCTGAGTTCTCAGATTATTATCAGTGTCTGTTTCACTTGGTTACTCAGTATTTTGCTGTAGGGGGACGGCATGGTGTATGTGAATAAGCTGCCATCTTGAACCATCCTCTCACCATTGGTTCTTAATAAATATTAAGTGGAGTTGGCATATCCATTTTATCAAAGTTAAGTTTGGTGTTCAAAAACTTGCTTTGGGATCTCTTCAATTCGTGCTTGGTTAGGCTACATATTTCCATATAAAATTATTATTTATTCTAGTAACAGAATCATTTAATAATGGAAGAATGTTGAAAATGATTTAATAATTTTTCTTGAGATCTCACAAGCTGTTTAATGTTTTTGTTTCCTTTCACAGTATATTGATCATAGTGTGAATATATTAAATGTCTATCAGGCATAAATCAAAGAATAAGATCTATAGGTGTATAAAGTTTAAATCCAACAGATGTATATGTGTGTGGGAAAACAAATATTTTAACTTCAATGGTCATTTAGAAGAGTTATTTATGTTTCTTTGCATTAGAGTAGTATCTAGTTAACTTATTATTTTAAAAAAAGTCCCTCAGTGCTGATCTTTTGTCTTAAGCTAAAAATCTAAAGTCACCTGAAGCTATAGCATTCTGTAATTAATGTAAATATTATTCATTATTTTAATAAACTGGTAAGCTATGCATGCTCATCCATATATCTGTTCTAAAATGAACTGGCCCATTTTTTTCTGCAAATAATTTTTCTGTCATCAAAAATTGCTTCAACTTCTGCCTGAAGGTATTAATTGGTCTACCAAAGAATGGACCTACAGAGTAAGCCCTACAGTTTAGCATTACTTTGCTTCATTTGTCCACCAAGGTCAGGGATCAAATTGAATACAAGAGTTGTCAAAACCAAGAAGAATGATGCAGTAGGGTTGGTCTAAGTAGCCATTCTACATCAGAGGGTTCAGGCAAGCTAGGAAGCTTACATAGAAGATGCAGATGAAGCTGAAAGGGTAGTATTTGGATATGGCCTGACTTTTTTAAGATCTGCTTCTACTGACCCCTGAGTGTATCTAAACCAAAAAACCCGTCACCATCAAGTCGATTTCAACTCATAGCGACCTTATAGTACAGTCTAGAACTGTCCCATAGGGTTTCCAAGGAGCAGCTAGTGGATTTGAACTGCCAGCTTTTCGGTTAACAGCTGAATTCTTAACCCCTGTTGCACCAGGGCTCCATGCTTCCCTGACTGGCAATCAAACCCAGGCGACCATGATGAAAGTGCACAATACTAGCCACTATACCACTAGATGGACTGGTGTTGTTGTTGTTGCTGTTGTTAGGTGTCTCCATTTTCCATTATATTGTTCATCAGGAAGTTTATTCTGTGAACTTTGTTAGTAGTGCTGTTTGTCTAGTGTCTCTAAGAAAGTGATCAATATTAAGAAATTTCTTTTTTTTTTTTTGTGGATTCCTTAGGATTTTCAATATGCAAGAGCATGTAATCTATGAATAAAGGTAGTTTTGTTTCTTCCTTTCCAATTCAGATGCCTTTTATTTCTTTTTCTTGCCTATTTTCCCTTGCTAGAACCTCCAGTAAAATGCTGAATGGAAGTGGTGAGAGCAGACATCCTTGCCTTGTTCCTGATCGCGGGGGGGGGGGGGGAAGCATTCTGTCTCTCACCATTAAGTATGATATTATGAACATTCTTTTTTTTTTTTTTTAATTATTGTGCTTTAGGTGAAAGTTTACGGCTCAAGTTAATTTCTCATACAAAAATTTATACATGTACTTTTTTTGTGACATTAGTTGCAATCCTCACGATGTGACAGCACACACCCACTACTCCCCCTTTCCACCCCAGGTTCCCTGTGTCCATTCAACCAGTTCCTGTCCCTTCCTGCCTTCTCATCCTGCCTCTGGGCAGGAGCCGCCCATTTGGTCTTGTGTGTATCTGATTGAACTAAGAAGCATGCTCCTCATGTGTATTGTTTTTTGTTTTATAGTCCTGGCTAATCATTGTCTGAAGAGTAGGCTTCGGGAATGGTTTCAATTCTCGGTTAACAGAGTGTCCAGAGGCTATAGTTTTGGGGGTTCCTTCAGTCTCTGTCAGACCATTAAGTCTGGTCTTTTTACGTGAATTTGAGTTTTGATCCACACTTTTCTCCAGCTTTCAAGGCACTTTCCCATACTTAGTAGCCATTATCCAGGCTGAGATCTTGCTAGAATGGCATAATAGAAGGCTAGCATGAAATGGTAGTTTTGCTTTAGTGACTGGCAGGCTTCAGTGTTCCTTCCTTAGGAATATAATATTCAAAATTCCGGTTTGCAACTTTAGCCTTGATGCCACAGGATTCCAGCACTACTCAATGCCATATTTAGTTTCCCACTGAGTGTAGAGAGGAGAGTTCCAGATACACTGTAGGATTTTGTTTTGTTCAGAAGGCAATGAGATCAATGGAATCTAGGCTAAACTGAGGGTAAAGCTGGGAACTAGAAGAAGAAGGAACTGCATTGAGAACAGCATTTTATTAGCAGGCTGTTAAGAATTTAGTCTGACTTTTGAATGAACAGATAAGCAGTGATGTTTGGGACTATCTCTTTAGAGAGCCAACAGATAGAAATAGACGAATAAACAAAATTCTTGCTAGTAAATTTGTACCTGGACTTTGCTTCCTGGGTGTGCTCAGAGATTGAACTAAACTTTTTACTCGTCTCTGCAATGGTCTGGTGATCTGCTTCTGGAAGATCACAACCACTGGAAACCTACTGAGAAATTCTGCTTGCACACATAGAGTCCTCATGAGTTAAAATCAACTCAGTGGCAACTGGTTTGGTTTCCATTTGGTCATTATCCGTATGAGAGTTTCCACTGACCTCAGGAGATCAGTTACATGCTATTTGCTTGAGTTGTGCATTAGGGTTGAATCTTAACACGTGTGCAATTCGTTAAACAAATTAAAAATGACCTAGAAATTTAAAGTGCAGTGTGTCATTTAAGTAACAAAGCAGAGTTTTATGAGCTGTAAGTTGTGTAAGGTAGGATTATTTCCCCCCAAAATTTCATTTTCAGCTGCATTTTAATTTCAGAAACTCTTTGATCTCATGAAGCAGCTTAATAATTTTCATGTTTGTGGGTTATCAGTCTGCTGTCATCAAATAACTCTCCAGTCACACTCCAAAGTGACCATAGATTAACTGTGTGTTAATTCATAGCTATGAAAAAATTTCTTAATGTTGATCACTTTCTTAGTGACACTAGATAATGAACACAACTAACAAAGTTTAGAGAATAAACATTTCTGATAAATGATGTAATGGAAAATGGGGGCACCAACTTCTTTTCATTAAAAGTAATTTTTAAGGTTCAGCAGGTGTGGCAAAGATCTTCAGGCTTTTGTTTTTGTTTGCATGTTTTAACCACACCTCTTAAATTATAGTCATAGTTAGGCCATACAAGTTATTGCAAACTGTTTAGGCAAGTAAAGGTTTTTTAAAAAATATGTTCTTAGGGTCAGATTAATGCCTCTAAACTAATGTATTAGGTTAAACATCCAGCTATGGAATTTGATACCTTATTTGATTTATATACATATTTGTAATGTTGATTTTATGTATTCAGATGATGCTACTATGGTATCCAATGTTTTGAGTTGTATTTTTTTTTCAATAGCAAGGATGGAGCAAGTATAATCTTTACACTAATTATAGCTGCTTTGTTACTATTATCGTGGACCTTTTAGATTGCTGGACAAGATTAGTTAGAAGAAAGGTTTTCTTTATAACTATTTAACCAACGAAAGGGGAGGGGGAATCTCTGACTTATGTTTCATTAACATTGTGATACCATTCAACTTTATTAACTAAATTAGATGATGAATAAATTTGTGAAGTTGATATATACTCTTGATCAGCAAATGTGCTTTAAGTTACCTTCCTGCTGGTCAAAACTATAGACATTATAATTCTTTTCATTAGGAAATGAAAAAGACAACATGACAAAACTACATAATGAAGTGAGAGTCATTTGGTGGCTGCCTTTCATAAATAAAAAACTAAGCTATATTTACACCATTAAGCATGTATTAAAATGGAATGAAAATTAGATATTGATGTTCATTTCTATGCTTAAAGTGTTTAGTGATCTGTATGTAACATTTCCCATATGAATGCATAAATAACTATTTGATTGCTCCTTTGCAAATCAGATTTTAGTGTATTGAATAATGGCAAGATTTAACATTTGTGGTGATACTTATGGTAGGGTCATATTTTAAAGGCACTGCATTGTTATTTTTTTATTTTTATGATGCTTGAATAGTCATTTCCTCATATTGTGATTTAATAAAACTAATATATTAATAGATAATCAGTTACTGGAGGATATACTAGTGAAATGAAGATTAAAAAAATAGGCCATAAATTTGAAAACGATTCTCTACTAAAGTAACTGCTATCTAAAAACTCTGCAATTAGAGATTATTCCATGGAGTCTGGTTGTAGTGGCAGAAATGATGCAATGGGCAGTGTGTGTGTATGTTTAAATATATTAGTTGGCATAGTTGAAAAGATCCATAGACTCTTGTTCCATGTGTGTATGGGCGACATCTGCTAAAAATATCTGTTTAGAAATTTGTTACTACAAAATCAGCAAATCCAAAGGCAGTTCATCTCTCTCAAATGTTTTTGTCTTTATCTGAAAAGGGAATATGAGGTCTTAATGCCACCAGGATTGACAAATGCCAGGAAAAGAGTTATGTGACTAGTATTTTCACAAACTTTTAAGGAGCTCTGGTGACACAGTGGTTAAGCCCTTTGCTGCTAACCAAATGGTAGCGGTTCAAACCTCCCAGCCTCTCCACAGGAGAAAGATGTGGCAGTCTGCTTTTGTAAAAGACTTATAGCCTGGGAAATTCTATGGGGCAGTCATACCCTGTCTATAGGGTTGCTATGAGTCAGAATTGATTCGATGGCAGTGATTTTGGGGTTTACTATAGTTTTTGATATGATGTAAAGTTTTTTAAGTTCCAGATATTACTAATATCTACACCAGGAAGTGAGCATTTTCAAAATTTTATATGAATATTTTATAGAATTCCGTGTTTGTTGTTGTGGTCTCCATAAGCCCATGTTTTAACTGTTAAATTATAAAAATAAGATTTTTTTATTCCTGTTTGCATTATGAACTTGCTTGCAGATTGTTAGTACTCACAAGTTCAGGTAGGAATTTCAGTAAAAAAAAGAAAAAATGATCTGAGCTCTCTAACAGTTCTAAATTTCAAGGCACTGAATACCAACTATGTGTTAGGTACTTTTAATAAGACTGGTGTTCATTTTGTTTTTGTATCTGTATCTGTCTTTCTATTTTGCTCACTCTCTTGCTCTTCTCTCTTCCCAGGTGCCACTATTTGAGTCATTCTTGCATGTCTGATACAACGTCACTGCAAGCAGTAGACTTCATTAGATGGCTTGACGTGACACTGTGGTGCTCTACAGCATTGTGTGAGGTTCAAAAGAACATCGCATGACCTCCAGTTTGTCAGGGAGTAGGAGAAACTTGTGTGGCGAGATGGTGACTGAGGTGAGCTTCCTAGACATGGATATGGTTTTGAGTGGCACAAGTTGGGAAGGATGTACGCTTTCAGATGAAGGAAATTGTCCAAAGACATGGAGGGGAAAAGAGTCGAACATCTATGGTATGAGGTAAAACTGGAAAAGCCATCTGAAGACATATTAAGGGTGCATTCTGATGCCATGATAAAAACACTAAAAATGGGACTCAGTGGAAACTGAATAAATATTTCCTAAAACCTCTAGTTGATATAACCAAGGCTCTGCTTCAAAAATATTAACCTCAAAGTGGTTCATGGAATGCAGAGCTATAGAAATAAAGATAATACAATGAATATGGAATCAGGAGAGAAAAATATCATCAAAGTTAATTTTGAATTTTTTTAAAGTTTATCTTATTTAGAGAATGCTGGTGCTATTTAAAGAATTAGGGAAGTCAGGAGTCCTTCCTGATTTGGGGAAATAAGGATAATTGTAATTATTTTTGCATAGTGTTTTATTTATTTTTTATTCCATTTAATTTTTAATTAATCTCAAGTTTTTTGTGTTGTGAAATTACCAACTAGGTAATTTTCCCTCTACCATTTATTGAAAAATTAACCCATTTTTTTATTGGTTAGATTCATGTAGCCACATATATATTACACATTGAACATGGTATAGATTATAGAATTAGATATTGTATATTATTATACATATTATCAAACATTATACATAATGTATAATACCATATTCTGTTATGTATGCATGTATATATGTATGTATGCATGCCTGCATGTATCTATCAATCTGTCTGTCTAATTTATCCTGCAACATGAATATATCCTTTCCCCTCACAGTTCCTCTGTTTGTTTTGTCTAATTTTTAAGTAAAAGATTTGAAATTTGTTATTCTTCCTCCATGTAAAATCTTTCAGGCTGCATTATAAAATGGTATTTATGTTATTATTGCCATTATCTTCCCTATACTATTAAATTCCATATCTTATAAGAAAGTAAAGAAGTCTGTGAAAAAAGTAAGGGGGCCTAAGAAGCTTAGAGAAGGCCATATATTCAAGGAAATATGAAATATTGAGACATATAAATTCGTTACCAGATGTAAGTTTGACCCTGCACACGTTCCCAAGCTATCATTCAAACAACAGTTTTTACATGTAGAAAAATACATATGTGTGGTTAGTTTGGGGAATCTGTACTTTGTTACTCAATATGGTGTAATATTTTTGAAGGACTATAGAAGTTCTTTGTATGGGGTGTTGATAGATACAGTCAGTGTGGAATGGCATTGGGCATTGATGTTTGAGGGTTTTTGTTGGGATTTAAGGTAGGTTTGGGATGTTATGGGGCACAGAGATTGGCTGCTAACCAAAAGGTTGGCAGTTCAAATCCACCAGCTGCTCCTTGGAAACCCTATGAGGCAATTCTACTCTGTCTTATAGGGTCGCTGTCGACTCGACGGCAATGGGTTTGGGATGTCTGATTATTTTTTCCATTTAAATTGATGGAATATAGGTATCTTCTATCCAAAAATTCACTAACAAGCTTTTAGAAATGTATTATACTTGGATACTGAGGGATTTCTGTACTGCTACTAATACTACCCCTCCTCTGCTATTTCTCTTCTTATTTCTATTCCTTTTCTTACTACTTCTACTACTGATAAAATGCTGCTATACTACTAGAAGGCAATAAAGTGGTGATCTTCTTTGGAGACAGATATTAACAGTGGTACAGTGGTGAAAATATTTATTTATGTATGTTAGATGCATTTGCATGTATAACTTAAGAAATATATTGATTTTCATTTGCTAGCTCGATGTACATCTCGTTTTTAATTATATTTTTCAAGAATATTAATGCCTAGCAAAGTGTACTTAAGCAAATGTAAGACTCCATGGCCTATATTTATCCCCAAATATGCTCTCTCTAGTTATCATGGTATTAACATGATAAAATAGGGGAATAATATACAAGTTTATCAATTTTAGTTTCCTAAAACCTTTTATAAAAGATAATGGACTATAATGAATTACCTCCAATTACTGAGAAATCAAGTTTTGCATCTAATTATCTTTTTTGTTTTGTTTTAACTGTGTTCTTTAAAATTATTGAAATAGAAGCGTTTGTGCAACTGAGTGAGAAAAAGAGAAGTCATTTTTGTTGTGATAGATAATACATGCAGTGTTTGTTTGCCTGTGTTTAGGTCTTTGTCCTTGGTCTTTGGCCAAGGTGAAGGAAGGCAGTGAAGTGTTGGATCTCTGGTTGTTGCACAGTTTTCTTAGCCCAGCAATACAGAAATAATGAGGAAAAGAGGCAAAAAACTCTTGTGGGTAGGAGTCTTACAAAAAAAAAAAAAAAAAAGAAACCAAACCCATTGCCATCGAGTTGATGCTGATGCTGACTCATAGCAACCCCGTAGGGAACTGGTGGGTTCCAATCACCAACATTTTGGTTAGCAGCCTGAGAGCTTCATGAGTATGCCACCACGGCTCCAGGTAAGGGGACCTTAGATGGATGATAATAATCCTCTGTTTTCCTTTATTCTGCCCCAGCTAAGAGCAGGCATCTTGATATTCTCTTTTTTAAAGTAGGAATAATAATAATAATAATAAAAGAGTATATTTTGTTTAATTATACAGACTGTGTGGTTATTTGTAAATGCAGAAAACAAGAAATAAGGAACTTTTCTTCATTTACTTCTTAAGCTAATGCATAAAATGTGTGAATAAATATAATATACTTTGCTCAGAGGAGTGGCTTATAAAAAGAAAGACAATGGCAGTTTTAAAGGAGAAAGTTATTCTGGATGAAGTGCTCCTGAAGGCTGGGGTGTTCTGTCAGAGGAATGCAGAATCAGTATTCCCACTCAAGAGATATAGAGTTAGTAATAACCTCTAAATTATCTACAAACTCTCAAATGATACTAAATCGGCTACATTTTTATCTTGGAAATGCAAGTCTCCTTGTAATGCGTTTTCCCTGTCTAACCATTGCCTATTAAGAATTGTTTGTTTTCTGAAAGAGTGAGCATGCCTGCAAAGAATAGATTATTACTTTGCCTCATGAAAATCAATTAAGGATTTTGTCTAAAGCTTTATCAAACATAGCAGAATTTATGCACCCTGGAGCGTGTATACATATGAGAGTTGTTCCTGGGGTATGATTTTCATATATACCCCATACTATCTGGGCTTGAAATATAACAGAATTTGAGGCTTCTGCCAAAACCACTGGTCTCCATAGTGCAGGCTTTACAAAGAAGGGATATAGAGGCCATACTGAAGAAACATGGCAGGACATCCTGAGAAGTGGGGATTCACTCTGAGCCAAGGGATGGTTGATGGACCTGTGCCATTTATCAGAGGGCAGTGGTGGTTCAGTGGTAGAATTCTCAGCTTCCATGCTGGAGCCTCAGCCTGTTCTATTCCGGGCCAGTGCATCTTATGCATAGCCACCACCCGTCTGTCAGTGGAGGCTTGCGTGTTGCTGTGATCCTAACAGACTAAGAGGGACTACCAAGAAAGACCTGTTAATCCACATACGAAAATCAACCAGTGAAAATCCTGTGGATCACAGTTGTCCATCCACAACTGATCATGGCTATGGCGCAAGACTGGGCAGTGTTTAGTTCCATTGTTGCCATGAGACTCCACAGCAAGCCAGGGTGCAGCAGAAAGCTTGTAGGTAGCACTTAGGAGTATAAGGAATTACACAGGCCAGTGACCTTCCTTTATAATGAAATTTTAGAAGAAAATACTTGCTGATCTCTGAATATCCTGCCTTTTCTTAATACAGTTTTGTAAATGCTGGCTCTTCTGTCTGGAATACATTTTATAACCCTCTTCACTTGGCATTTTTCAGATATCAGCATAGACCTTACCTGTTCTTGGGGATTTACATGATTCGTCTTTGATTTCATGACTTTTATTTTATTTTTTATGAGTACAAATTTTTTATTTTTTGTTGTTATTGAGAATATACACAGCAGAACATACATCAATTCAACCATTTCTGCATGTACAATTCAAGTTGTGCAACCATTCTCACCCTTCTTTTTGGAATTGTCCCGCCCCAATTAACATAAATTCACTGCCCCCTTTATAAAAGTTAACAATATAGTCCATGATGCATGGAATATGAGGTCTGAAAAAACAAACTCAGAAATACTTTTTCCGATTCATCTCCCCTGCTCTCCTTTGGGTGCATAAAACAGTAAACTCTCTCACCCATCATACCATGCATCTTAGCTTTACCTGCCTCTACACCTCGGCGTGGTTCAGCTTCCCTGGTCTATTCTTGAGTGCACTGCACTTGGATCTTGAATGATGCTTATAGTGATCATTAGAACTTGGAGATCTCTTGGAGAATTCTTTGTAAGAGGCTAGAATTGTTACCTGCTTTCTCCCATATAATGTGATGTTAAATGTTATAAATCAAGCAAATGTTTTAATTTGGTCAAGTAATTTCTTATGGACCACTTATTGCAGCAGAGTAAAATACTATTTGAAAGATGTTTTACTCTTTTCTTGATTTAGAGATGCTGCTAAAATTAGATTCTGTCATCATTCCAACTACTTTGCTAGCTTTCTTGATTGTGGCTAAGAATTTGGCTCTTAATATGTAAATAGATAAGACAATACCAGATTCTCCAACCTTTCTGATATAAAAAATGATTTTAATCTGAAAGGTTAAGAAAACTTAAAGTTGAAAGAAAAACAGTTTAGTCAAAGGCTTATAACCACAAGCTTACAGGTTACAATTTATAATACATATTTTTGGGGGACAAAGTTCAGTCCATTAACAATCACCAAGGATTCAAATGTCACTAATTATTTGAGATCTTTCTCTATGTCTCTCACTTTCTCCCTCCCTTCCTTTTCATTAGATTGTACAAGAACCCTGAGGCCTCTTAAGTTTGAATTTGGTCCCAAAAATGGTTGTCACAGTTCTGTTAGAGATGCTGAGACTAGCCCCTCATCTTCTGCTGGTACTAATGATTAAGGGGCAATAATCCTCTCTACTGGCTCATCGCTCTCTCACTGCTGCTCCCCAGGCTCAGGCATTTCAACCAGGAGGTCAGCCTTAGCCCTGGACTCTGATGCCACCGGGAACTGCAGAATAATGGAGCTCATGTCTCTGCTGCTTGTAAATCCTGTAAGCCTCCCTTCTCTCCACTGTCTTCTTTCCTATCTTTTACTCTTAAGTACAAAGGTTCTAATTTTTTCTCCCTGCTTGGATGACTTCATTGAATCTCCCATGATGGGCTGTTCTCCTCCGCCTCCCCTCACTCAGCAAATTCCTTGTCGTGCCAAAGGAGGGCGTGGCTCTAGGGAGTTCATTGACATACATCTGATATACATGAAAAGAGCTATGGATGACTTCTTGCAGCAGGAAGCCCTAAACTCTAGAATGCAAAGGAGAACATAATCTTTTCATTTAATATGCTATTCAGTTTGCTATTGCATCTGATTCTACAAAGGAACCAAGCATAGAGTCCTTTCTACATGAAATTAATATTACATCACCTCGGAATAGACAAAGTAATACAAGATGTTATGTATCTCATAGAAATTTAGATATATCTAAGGGCATCAGGAAAGTCAGCTTTTTGGAAATAGCATCTTTAACTGAGTTTGGAAATATAGGTAGTTGTTATCAAAGTAGATAAGCAATGAGTTCTGTTCCAGATCATAGAACAGTATGGCCACATCTAGTGACCTGGTTCTTGGAGTGAAATAGAAAAAAAGTGAAATGAGTATGTTCATCTGGCTGTATCTACCTCGTAGGTAGTTATAGTACTTAAAATAATTAAAATCTAAAGAATGATAAAGAGATATAAAACATTATTTGTAAAGTAGTATTATATCATCATGCTTGGTAAAATGGAAGTAAAATAGAGGGTCAGTGAAAAAGAGGAAGACCCTCAATGAAATGGATTGACACAGTGGCTGCAATAATGGGCTCAAACAAAGCAATGATTGTGAGGATGGTGCAGGACAGGGCAGTGTTTTGTGCTGTTGTACATAGGTCGCTATGAGTCAGAATTGACAGCACCTAACAACAACACAAAGACAATATCATTTAATTTTATTTTGTTTTTGTTTTGATGCAAGAAGTATTTTCTAAGGGATAGGAGGAGGAATCACTGCTATTGGAATTTGTAAAGACTCTACAGTTAGGCAGAGGGGGAAATTCAGGCTCCCCACTAGTCCTCTGCTGATGGGAGTTGACAGGCTGTGTTTTTCCCCCATTGTCTTTGACTATAGAAGGGAAGTTACTGTTTTTGAAAAAGGCTGTTTTTCTAGAGTGCCCTTTCCCAATCCTTTGCCAACTTCTCCAGCATCCAGCCTCAGAATAAATAGGAAGCTAAATGAAAGCCCAGGAACTCATTGCTGTATTGTTCCTTGGGTCCCAAGGTCCTGAGCCAATCTGCCTTCTTCTCTCCACCTTTCAGAGTTTTATGTATAACGTTCAAGGTGTTTAGCTGTACTTAGCAAAAGGAATGAGAAAATATGTTCACTCCATCTTGTCTGGACAGAAATATTCCTATTAAATTCTGCATCTTCATTAATTAAAAACATATTTTATTTATTGCCATTTTTTAATGATAACTGTCGCCCCTAAATTTTAATCAACACTGTAAGGACAGTGAGTACTGTGTAGGCCCCAGTTGAGACTTGTCTATTTCTAGGGTGAACTGTGTTCATTCTCAAGCCTGTGCTGCATTCTTTCATTGATGTTGGAGTTAAATGGTTAGTTATGAGACTCAAAGCAATGCTAGAATGTGTGCGCTTATCTTCTCCTGACATTTCCACTGTCAATCAGGAGCTCTGGGGAAAAACCTCACGAGTGAAATTTGTTTGATTTCCTTTATCATGCAGTAATACCGGAGATAAAAAAAAAACTTAATCTGAGCAATGGTATGAAATCACTGCTTTAAACTTTTAATGTGTGTGTCTTCCAAGCAGCATTTTCATGTACTATTCTCCAAGGTTTACTGTTATAGAGAAATGTCTTGTGTGAATAAATTAAAAAAAACACATATATACATATATATATGAATGAAATGAAACCATACTATCCATGTTTCCCTTCAATTTTGAAGATTGCATCCATGTGTTTTATTAGTTCTAAAATTCATCTTTATAACAGTAGAGGTTAGTTCATTTTTATGCCTTCTTTTCTTGCAGAAGAAATAACATCATGAGTCTCTACATTAAATTTTTGTGCTGTTCTCTGATAAGTTTCTTTCATAATTCAACAGTGAAAAGGCTTATCGGTTTATCATTTATAATGCCTCAATTTGTAGATTCGTCTGTTTTGAAATATTTCCATGTGTAATTCACTGTGCGAATTTGAAGTACGTAGTCTGTGAGTAGCAAGAACTGATTTTTTTTTTCTTGTAAAGCAGTAATTTTTTTAAAAGGAATATTCTTCTTATTTTAATCAGATTGCTTTTCATATCATTTATATCATTTTGAAACAAAGAACCAGAAATGGCAGGAAAACTGTTCATTACCAGGATGTACAAGAAGAAGAAAGCACTAAATGTAATTTTCTTGTCTAACTCTGTTTTTGTTTTACTTTTTTAAATCCCTTTCTGAGGGGGAAGAAAACCCTCCCTGTAGAGTTAAAATCACATTTTTATGTTTTCAGTCTTAAGAAGGCTCTAATGATTCTTTGCTTTTCATAAAATTTCCTAAATATCCTTTGTAAAATTCATACTAAAACAATTGATCTCAATCAATTTTGATTTTAACGTCTAAAAATTAATCTTAATATATCTTTAAAAGGCCAATAATATACTTTATGTAGTCACGTAGCGTTAGGTAACCAAACCCAAAACCAAACGAACTCATAGCAATCCTATAAGACACAGTAGAACTGCCCCATAGGGCTTCCGAGGAATAGCTGGTGGATTCAAACTGTGGACCTTTTGGTTAGCAGCTGAACTCTTAACCACTGCACCACCAGGGCACACTTTAGGTAACAAAAGTCTTTAAAATAGTACTTGTATTACTTACATTATATCATTTTGAGATGCATCCATGAGATTGAACTTGAGATATACACTCATTGCCTGGAAGGAAATTCTCAGTTGGAAGAGGGCCAGTTTTGCCACTGGAGGACATTTGGCAGTGAGCGTTAAGTAAATATCCAGAGACATTTTTGATTGACACAACTGAAAGGTGCTATTGGCATGTAGTGGACAGAGGCCAAGGATGCTGCTAAACATCCTATAATGCACAGGACAGCCCCCATAACAAGACTTATCTAGTTCAAAATGTCAATCATGCTGCAATTGAGAATCATAATCTGAAATAAATAATTCCAGGGTCTGGTAATTTATGGGTTGTTGAAACCTGAAGGAAGAAATAACTAGTTTGTGCCCAGAATATTATTTTCTGTGTTAACGAATGCATAATATAGGACAATATAAAACATTTCACCTAACGAAAGTCTTTAAAAATCCCAGTAGCAATTCTCTTCCTCCAAAGTACTAATTGTTTACTTTGTCTCTGCATGCTTTTGAATAAATACACCTTGTAAAAAAATCCTCCAGAGTGACACTTGATGAAATAGGCAGAAATGAAGATAATCCTCCTTTTGTGGCTTTGCAAATCATTACATATCCCTAATGTCTCCGCAGCTGATAAACCGCGGGATAAGATTTAGGTCACATTCATTTTAATCTGCCTTGGCTGGATTCAAGCCCTCATACTTTCATATGGGCATGCCATTCCTGGTAAATTCCCACATTGATGCCATGGATGTCTGGAAGCCCCCATCATAGATCATGTGTGAGCCACACTGGGCAGCCAGCCTGCCCAGTCACTTTCTGTCTCTGCTGGCACTTCCTATTGTGGGGGACAATATAACATAGGCCTGATTATCCTGCACATACCTCTGCCTCTACCAAGTGTCAGAGTCTTGCCAGTTTTTCCCAGACAGTATCTTATCAGTAAAATAAACATCCTCATAGCTCTCCCTCCTGGCGTTCCTTTAAGGATTAAATGAGAGATGTATGTAAACCTCCAGCAATGACAGCAACATATATGGAAAAAGGATGGCGAGACTACGTCTCACATACTTTGGACAGGAGGAATCAGTCCCTAGAGAAGGACATCATGCTTAGTAGAGGGTCAGCAAAAAAGAGGAAAACCCTCAAGAAGATAGATTGACACAGTGGCTGCAACAATGGCCTCAAGCAATAACAACGATTGTGAGGATGGTGCAGGACCAGGCAGTGTTTCATTCTGTTGTACATAGGGTCACTGTGAGTCAGAACCGACTGGACGACAACTAACAACAATAACAACAACATATATATTTAATATAGCAACTATTCTAAATGCCAAGCTATTACAAGAACTACAGTACTTAATGCAACAGACCCTAATGTTATTATTGTGTGCCATCGAGTCAACTCCTCAATTCCAACTCATAGCGAAACCTGACTCGCTCTGTCCCCATGAGTGCAGAGGAGAAATGGTCCGTAGGATTTTCAAGACTGTGACCTTTTGGAAGCAGATCACCTGGCCTGACTTCCAAGGCAATGCTGGGTGAGTTTGAGCCACCAAACTTTTGGCTAGTAGTCAAGTGCTAAACCTTTTGCGCCACCCAGGGACTCCTTCGACAGACCCTAATTGCCCACATTAAGGAATCACAGGATAAGAAGCCTCACCTTTGTGAAGGTGCATGTTTTATATTCCCACGGCTTCTAGCTGAGAGGCAGTGTAGCATGAGGATGAGAGGCCTGGGTTCCAGAGGCAAGCTGCCTGCATTCAGATTCTATCTCTTCTATTTATTACTATCTCGAAAGGTGGTTGCAGAGGTTTTGTGAACTGACGACCTTAGATTGCCTTATTTGTTGCTAGTACTCAGTGAATGTCAGCCATTATCATTTCTGTGGCGCCCTGGTTGCCTAGTGGTTAAGAACTCAGCTGCTAACCAAAATGTTGACATTTGAATCCACCAGCCGATCTCTCTCCTGTAGGGTTGCTATGAATGAGTTAGAATCGACTCAGTGGCAACAGGTTTACTTTGGGTTTGGTTATCATTTCTATTGCTACACTAAAAGCATCTTTTTTCAAGAGTAGAAAGAAAGAGAAAGGCCAAAGAGGGTTAAAAGTGATTCCATGGAGGCAATTTGAAATGCCAAATCAAAGACATTTGCATACCCAAGGAGAAATCTCAAGGACATACATGCACAGAAGTTAGAACTATCAGCAGCATTAAAGAGAAGCAACTTTAAAAACTGAGGATGGGAAAATTGTTGAAAGGTAGAGTATATTCAGAAGTCTAAATTTTTACCAAAGTTTTACTAATTTGCTCATTATGTCATGTATTATTGGAAACTGTGCTTCATCCATAAAATCATTTTACTGAATATTTAGGCAACAGTTTTATCTCCTCTATTTTTGCTTCTTATGCTTAAGTTTCTATTCTTTAAACTTCTTTTCACTGTTGTAACATTACTAATCCATTGACGTTGAGTCGATTCTGACTCACAGCAGCCCTGTAGGACAGAGTAGAACTGCCCCATAGGGTTTCCAAGGCTGTAAATCTTTAAGGAAGCAGATTGCCACATCTTTCTCCTGCGTAGCAGCTGGTTAGCAACTGGTTAGCAACTGAGAGCTTAATCAGTGTGCCACCAGGCTAGTTGACTGCTAATCTCAATTATTGAATGATGTGTCTTTCCTGACAGTTCCGACAATGCATGGCCTACATTTTATATGCTCTCATCAGAAGATGATACTACTTCTTATAGTTAGATACTTACATTTATCTGTGTGATTACTGGTAACTGGTTTCTCTCTGAACTGGAACCTTAATAAACACAGTGGCTTTGCATATTTTCAGCACGATTTTCAAAGCAGTGAATAGATGCCTGACACACTGTGGATGCTAAATGGATGAAAACTCCATGCCCTCTCATCCAATTAAAATTATTTTGTAATTCTTCTGTGTAATGTGTCCATGAGAATGTAGTCACATACTTTTTACCATATTGCCTCTCAAGAACCTGAAATTATTGCTGCTTCATTCTACATCTTTTTTCACATCTCAGAGGCTCCTTTTCCCATACCGTTTTGGATTAGATTTTGCTAGTGAGAGGCACTTGCACTACATTCGGGAGAAAGGAGAGAAGAAGAAGCCATGATCTGAGGCAGCAGAATCTAAGAGGGAGAGTCCTCTGTGGTTGTAGGCAGCTAAGACAATCAGCAGACACCTCTCTGATGATTGCTTCAATTCCAGTATTAAAACTCTTTCTACTGGGCCTTAAACCAAAAATATCCCCTGAAGTCTGCTTAAAACCAAACAATAGTTTAGCTTAGCTAGTAAAAAATGTTTGTCTTGAGCATTATGCTCTTTTAAGAACTATCTATATGAGATCAAATTGACCAGAGCAACTTGAAAGATTTGATAGGAACCTTAGGGGGCAGTGGATTTATGTTAATGGGGAAGGAACAATTCAGAAAAGGTGAATGAGAATGGATGTACAACTTGAAGAATGTAATCAGTGTTACTGAATTGTACATTAGAAACTGTTGAATTGGTGTATGTTTTGCTGTGTATATTCTCAACAACAACAAAAACTTTTTCTACTGATAACATCCAGAATGACTTGTGTTTTCCTGACATAATCCTGACTAACACAATCATCTTGGGGGATCTCTGTTTCTCTAAAGAAAGACATTGAATGCGCACTATTTTTTTTAATTGTGGTAAAAATATACATAACAATTCATTTACCAATTCAACAATTTTACATTTGACATTGATTACATTCTTCATCTTGTGCAACCATTATTGCTATTCTTTCCTGAATTATTCTGCCACCAACACAACCTCAGTGCCCTCTATGTGAATGTGCACTATTTTATAAGGAATAGAAAAGTCTAGAATTCAGATTCTTGTCTCACATTTTCAGCACCAAGCTCAGTGCTGCCTAACCTCTGTAAGCATATCGGTGTGATTAAGGATCATTTTCCAAGTTATATTTCCTTCTACATGTTAAATTATGTCTGATATCACTTCAGTAATTGTACATTTTTCCTCATTAATATTTATATTATATTTTATAAGTTCATTAAAATATAATAATCAACTGAAGATTTTGAAATTTAAGGTTGTTTTCTTAGCAAAATGTCGTTATTATGTAGGCTTTACTTCCATGATAAAGTTTTTCGTTAATTCTTCCACTCAGATAAAGACCATTCAGATTTAGATAATTTGTTCCTTTAAAGATAAAAGATCTATGAGAAATCAGCATTTTGTTATAGAACATTGAGGGGGTTTTGTTATTGTTTTGGCTTGAGCTTTGGTAGTAGAAATCCGTTAGTCATTAAGATCTGAGTAGTTAGTCTCTAGAATAGTTTTGCGTAGATTCATTTAGAGTCATCGAATACAAGCAATTTTAGTTTTTGTTTCAAATTTGTTTATCATTGGCCATTACTACACTTGTTTGCTACAAATCTACCAGAGACAATGTGGGTACTGTTTCAAAAGGCTCTAGAGTCATTTATTTTGAAAGCTATTTGATTTAAAAAGAGAAAAAAATGAATATTTTGCTCCTCCATGGGTATAACTTGTGCAAAATCTCACAGAAGGCACTGTATTCCATTAGGTTTTATATTTCACTTCCGCCTGAATCTTATCTCTGTTCTTTGTAATATGGCTGTGTGCATATGAGTTTTGCAAGACGTAGCCTCTCAGATTGAGGTATCAGGCGTGTACCATGCTAAGTTGCATTTTTGACTAGCTTTTGCTGAAGGAATATGTGTTTGGTTTATTGCAAATATGACAAATATTACTTGAACAAAACTCCAAAACCCACATTTTAAACAAATCATAGATTTTTAGCTGTGGTTGATTATCTAAATGGAAATGTAAATCACATATGAAGTCAAACAGAGCTGAAGGCACAGCAGACTTCAGATCAGCTTAGCAGACAGTTTAGCAGTACTAAACACGGGTTTATAGGAGTGAGAATGTTTGGTGTACATTGAGGGGGATCTGGTTGTAAAGCATGTTACTAGTATGTTAATATCTGAAATTATGATTGGCGAACATGAAAGAAGCTAGAAACAAATAATTAGAAAGTGGAAATATCAAGATGGAGAGTATGGGGAGTTTAATTGAGCAAGAGTATCTGTATTAGAGCTTTGCTGCATAAATAAATAAAGTGCAGTATTACTCAGCAACAAAACACTTGCACAATGAATTCACGTGGCCACATGAATGAATCTCAAAACAATATACTGAGTCAAAGTAACCAGACATGAAAGATTACATATCATAATAACATTTTCTTTATCTGAAGTTCCAGAAGAGGCAATATTAATTTTGCAAGATATTAACCTCTGCATCATCTTTAAGTAAGCAGAGGAGAGTGCTAGGCTACTTCTACAGGATATGAGCACAATCATATTTTAGAGCCAGCTTCCTGGGACCACTGTTGGTACCAAATCTCATTTGCTAGGTTCCCTGGGAATAGACTGTGAGACAGATATTTACACACAGGAATTTTACTGAGAACTGCTCTTGAAAGCAACATTGGTGAATATTTTGCAAAACAAGATTGTGCAGGGGAGAAGTTGAATTAGGAAATAGTTATGACAGAGGCCTCAAGTATTTCCACAGGAAGCTATAGCTAGAATGACCCTTCTGAGTTGCACCATTGAGATAAGAGAAACTGGGTACCCCTATATCCAACAGTCATTGGACGCAGCCTGCCCCTGGAAGGGGCCTTAAACTTGGCTGAAGGTAACTCCTGGTGACAACTGGTAGTCAGGCAGTTGGATGGTGAGTGCCCTTGTCTACAGAGGGACCTCAGTAGCTAACCAGCATTACCAGAATCCATATAGTCATACTTGGAAATTGTACTGAATTTTACATATAATATTAAATTTAAAATAGTGACCAAAATATCCTCTAATGAATGAGTTAACTGGCTACTGTTTACTTTCCCATAGTTATTCCTCCTTTAGAATATTCAGTTGCAAGTACTTCAATGATTTCCAAATTTGAAAAACAATGGATAATTAATATTTCATTAAAAATAATGACAAACACTTCTGATAAAAGGTGGGGTTTTAAAACATTGTACACCTTGTGGTATGTTTAGAGAAATAAAGCATCCCTTTTTACCAGAAATATTTCTATGCTACAGTGTGACTGGAGAACATAATTATGGCTAGATAGGACACCAAGACTGACTAAACCTGAGGATGACGGAAAGATGACATTTTAGGTTGTGAAAAATAAAAGTAAAGAAAAAAAGAAAAGCATATGTGTGGGAGATACTAGCATCTGGTGCTTTTTTTTTTTTTTTGGCCTATTTAAAAGCAAAATTTCATTACTCGGATAATAAGATGGCTTTGAAAAACAATTTATATGTGGAATAATGAAATATTAATGAATTAATGCCTCTTTTCATTAATGCACAGAACAAAGAGTTCATGAAAAATAACAAGGATGATATGCAACGTGAGTTTTGTTCTCATTTTTTTCTGATTAAAAAATAATACATATTTACTACACTAAGAATGTATGGCAGAGTGGATCTTCTACGTAAGTTGAGAGAACCCATCAGATCATGGGAGGAGTTAGAGGACACCCCAAAGTGATAAAGAATGTGTAGGTAAGAAGAACATCAACTTTATGGTAGGAGATTCTGTTACAAAACAGATTAACATGATCTCAAATACATGTCTTAGTTATCTAGTGTTGCCATAACAGAAATACCACAAGTGGATGGCTTTAACAAACAGAAATTTATTCTCTCACAGTCTAGGAGGCTAGACAGCCAAATTCAGGGTGCCAGCTTCAGGGAAAGGCTTTCCTCTCTGTTGACTCTGAGGAAAGGTCCTTGTCATCCATCTTCCCCTGGTCTAGAAGCTTCTCAGCACAGGGGACCCTGGGTCCAAAGGACACACTCTGCTCCCGGCTATTGTTTCTTGGTGGTAGGAGGACCCTCTCCTCTCTGCTCACTTCTTTCTTTTATATCTAAAAGGACATTGACTCAAGATACAACCTAATCCTGTAGATTGCATCCTACTTCATTAACATAACTGCCTCTGATCTGCCTCATTAACATCACAGAGGCTAGGATTTACATGTAGTATAAATACATCAGATCACAAAATGGAGTACAACCACACAATACTGGGAGTCATGGCCTAGCCAAGATGATGCTCATTTTTGGGGGACACAATTCAACCCATGACACATAGTATGAGATCATTCATTTGGCAAATGTGTGTTTGTGTGTTTTCTATCCTTATCAGAAAGGAGAAATGGAAACAAATTCTTATCCACAGAGGATAAACATGGACAATAGTATGTATTTATGGTCTAGCCCAAGGCTGTCTCTCCTGCTGCCTGTCATAACAAGTCCAAAGGGGACTGGATCACTTATAGATTCCACAGAATGCCACATTTTTGACATCTTATTTAGAGAACCAGATAATGAGCCAGAATTGGCAAGTGAATTGCAGGCTTTGGGTAGACACACACAATCCAAAAGTTGGAAGACTAACCCAATAACGACTCAGGGGTCTGTGACGGAAGTGAAGTCCAGTGGTTTGGGTCATGCCAGAACACCCCCCCTCCAAAGAAAAGGACCAGTTATTGCATCTTGCACCTGCCACCATGGGTAAGATTAGTGAGTTAAGACTTTTTGTAAGAAATTTATGCTTTTTCAGTATAGCACATAGAATTTAAATACACTTATTGGTAGAAAAGCATGAGGAGGAAAAAAAAAATACATTTAATCAACCTATAATAGAAGTCTTTTCTTGGTTTTATTTTTTGGTTTTTTTTTTTAGTTGGTTTTATTTTGTTTTTGTTCTGTTTATTTTTTGGCATAAGGAAAAAAACCAAACTCGTTGCCGTCGAGTCGATTCCAACTCATAGTGACTTATAGGACAGAGTAGAACCACCCAATAGGGTTTCCAAGGACCCCTGGTGGATTCAAACTGCCAACTTTTTGGTTAGCAGCCATAGCTCTTAACCACTCCACCACCAGGGTTTCCTTTGGCATAAGGGGAAGGTGTAAACATAAAATATTAAATTCATAGTTATTAATGATAAAAATAAATTTTAAGCCCTACCCATGTTATGGAGGGTAATCTGCTTAGCTTAGGGTCCACTGATTTAAATAATAATCACATGTAAATGCATTCATAACAACATCTAAACTAGTACTGGACAAAACAACTGGGCACCATAGCCTAGCCCAGTTGACACATGAAATTAACTATCATACCCAACCATAAGCATTGCTATATATTCACTTTCTTGGCTTTCTTTTATATCCCTTAATGAAGTTTAATATTTTCAATATTTTTTGTTGTTAATACCTAAATATCTTATATCTTGTAAGTATTTTGAATGTATCTTATTTACTATTATATTTTTCAGTGAGTTATTGCTGATGTAGAGAAAGATCATTCAATTTCAGCATTTTAACAGAAATGAAGCAAATGTCTGAAAATGTATTTGAAAGGATAGGTAAAATAAGAAAAGCCATTTAATCTAATTCATACCTTTAGATTAATTCATAATAAAATCATTTTCTAAGATAATACAAAACATTTGGAGTGGTAGAATTTCCAGCTCCTTTAATATCATATCTCTCTCTCTCTGTTTTTTTTTCTTTTTTTGATCAGTATAAAGACCCATTGCCTTCGAGTTGATTCCAACTCTATAGGACAGAGTAGAACTGCCCTATAGGGTTTCCAAGGAGTGGCTGGTAGATTTGAACTGCCAATATTTTGGTTAGCAGCCATAGCGCTTAACTACTGCATCACCAGCGCTCCTTGATCAGTGTGGTAGAGTGTTATTAATATTAAGAAGCAAATTTTGGTTTATTCTTTATTTCTTTGCTCTTAGTCATTGACTTCTATCCTTTATTATTTATTTACATCATGTTTCTTTGGTTGTACTGTTTTCTTTTGCCATCTTCTTAATATGAATGGTTAGCATATTTATTTTCCATTTTCCTTGCTTTCAGATAAATGAATTTAAAGGCGCAAGATGCCTCTGAATGTTCTTTTAGAAGTGTCATATGCTATTAAGATATACTATCTGTAATCACTCACAGTTCTAACTATGCTGTAATTTTCCTTACTGTTCCATTTGATTTTCATCTTATATTTTTATTTACTTGTATTTTAGTTTTTTACTGTATAGGATGTTCAAACTAATCTTTGGTTATTAATTTCACACTTAATTGCATTGGAGTCAGATCTATATATTTATATATATATATATATATATATATATAATGTAAGATTTTTAGTTTTAAATAATAGTTTAATCTGTTCTGTTATCATTCATGTTTTTTAATTCTTCATTTTATTTTTTATATCCTGGACTATTTGTTCATTATAAGTGCTTCTTGTTGACAAAAAACTCAAACCTATTGGTTGAGTCAATTCCAACTTGTAATAACCCTATAAGACAGGGTAGAACTATCCCATACGGGGTCTAAGGAGCACCTGGTGGACTTGAAACTTCTGACCTTTTGGTTAGCAGCCATAGCTTTTAACCACTATGCCACGAGGATTTCCTCTTGTTGGCAGATGTTACTTCCTTATTACTCTGAGAATAATTATTTTGCTTCTTTTAAATCTTATTCTGCTGTCTCATTAGGTCCAGCACATTTTTTATATGGGAAATATTGTTCCATTTATTGATTTTTCTTCTTTTTAAATAGTTTTTGGAACTGTGTTCCTTAGATCCCTAGTTATTCGCTTGAGGGTACTTGATGCCATAGCTGGTCTTGGTGTGTGGGTGGGACATGGAAGAGAGAATTAGCACCAAAGTTCCAAACCCTAGCTTGTACACCTTCTGGTCAGTTTAAAAGCATGAGAAGTGTTCTTCAAGTGGAAAACCACCAATGCCACACCTTGCAGTAGACCACCTACTTTGCTGCACCTTCACTCGGTGACTCTTCCATATGGAACTTTCCTTTATTCCCACCCCGACACTTTGCCAACTGATTCTCCCCTTGACTGTAGCATCATAATCCCTGAGTTGTAGATGAAGAGTTGGGAACAAGGCCTGATTCTGGCCTGGTTGGTGAGTCAGTTCAGGGAGTTCTGATGGCACCAGATGTTGCTCTTCTGAGCCTAACCAGTGCACACTTTTTCCGCTTTGCAATTATGACAATGCAGGCAGGGACCTACCCTGGTATAGTGAGGGAGGGAGAAGTGTACAAATCAACATCTACAGTGCAACCTGGCTCATGAATGTAATGCATTTTTCTTTGGAATATTATTACCATTCATCACCCAAACACCAGATTTTCTTCCAGCTCTCTGGGATTTTCTTAGAGGATTTTCTGGATCTCACTATGCCATCTCTGAAGTTGCATTAAGGAAGGGAGCCAGTAGCTCGTCCTAGTTTGGCATCTTGGCAGGAAAGATGCATTCAGTTTTCCACACATGAGAGGATGATTTTCCACAATAAAGTCTTTCTGGGTGGAATATGCTGTAAGATTTCAGGTAGTTAAAACTTGTTGAATTTTGGTTTATTTTTCTGCTGGGTACAGCCATCAGTTAAAGGATGATTACTTGTTAAGGAGAAGAGGTGGAGAAACCCTATTTAGACCATGTAGCAAATGAACTCTAGAGGTATTTTTAAAAAAAAAATATAGCAACTTACAACAATTCATGCATATGAAAATTCTAATAAAATAAAAATAGAAACCATGATTTGGCATAGGAGGAAAGGAAACTATAGTAACAGTGTAGGTGGATAAAGCATTGTATTGACTTCTGAGCAGGAGGACTCCCAGAGCAAACAAAACAAAACCAAACACACAATGTAAAATAAAAATAACCTAAGGAGCTATTTTATTATAAAATAAGCAGCATTCTAGTTATTACAAGCAATTTTCTTTAAACTATAGTAAAAATTTGATCTTGTTTATATTTCTATTTTATAAATAACAATGAATAAGATATATTTTATAAAATAAATAACAAATGCAGTAAAATATAAAGTGTGAAGACAAGGATAAAGCAAAAATATTTATAGATGCTTTTGATATTATAACCCTTTCAAGACTCAATATGTCCTACTGTGAATTTGTTGTTGATACCATGTGTTTTCTTTAATGGAAGGCATGCTGATTAAAGTACCAATTCAGAGTTTTTGTTATGATTTATGGATTTTGATGCCCATTATCTGGGATCACGTATGTCCCATGGGACCCTAGACCTAGTAAATCCTGGTGATATGAGTCAGTTTCTTGAAACTTTGCAAAACATGAAGGCACCTGACAATGACTGCATATACATTTTATTCTAGTCTCCTCTTTCTTATTAGCCTTTTTATTATTTTTCATGAAACTTTAAAACATGGTACAAAGCATTCTTCTGTACTGCAAAAGCAGTACTTACAGCCCAAATAAAAAAAGCCAAGGGATTTTTTTTTTTTTTTTAATCTCAGGAAAATTACCACTACATTGCATTTTTCATTCTGGCAAAAATGGTATTGACAGGCCAAATAAATAAAAGTAAAGGAATTTGTGTCTCAAGAAAATTACCTCTACTATGTATTCTTCATTATAACAAAAGCAGTACTAACAGCTAAGAAGTAGAAACAGCTGCCCTGAAATACTGCAGAACAGCTCATGGTGGTGCATTCCACTTGCTACACATGGAAGGAGTGATTGGGCCTTAAGATTGAATGCAGGGTAAGAATAACTTACAGAAGTTCCAGTCTTTTAAAAAGTGTTACTGCAATGCATTATTCCTTTTTGGAAAGGCATTATTTACTATTCAGAAGCCAGAAAAGCAGGGAGCCGGTAACACCTGGAAACAATGAATGGTGTCAGGGAGAAAATGGCCACTATGACTGAATGAAGACTGATAATAGTTTATTCTCACAATGAGTACATTCTCATGAGAATATAATAACTAGGAAACATAGCAAGGAGGCTTATCTCACAGAAATAAAGGCGAACCTATCAAAAGTTTAGAAAATTCATATATCCAGGAGGCATCACCTAACACAATGCTCGATCTACACAAAAATGAGGCTCTACCCAGAGTTCTTCAGTTTCACACATTTCAGAGGGCTCCAACCTTGAGGCTACAGGTGTTAAAACCAGGCTACTTCTTATACAAAGAACTCCAGAGGCATGAAAAGTGGTTAGGATACAGTCTATTCTATGAGTCATTAAATGGATAAAATAAGTTTGAATATTTAAAGGATAATTCCTTATACCAAGAATTTGTCAAACAAGCCCTGGAATGTGAGTTGGGAGGAGATCCTGGATTATGATGGAAGGACATTTTCAGCATCAGTACACCATGAGAGCAGATCATACCTGCGCTTACCCCAAGGTGTGGCCCTTGAACAGCTACCTTATTTCACTGAAACCAAATTTCTTAACTGTAACACTAGATAATAGCACATACCTCCTAGCCTTGTAGCCTGATTAAAAGGGATAATTTATGAAGTACTGGGCATGATTCTTGGCATTTATGTTGATTCAAAAAAATCTCGAATCCTTATATTTTATGAATATAAATACTGGATTAAATTTGGTCTCTACCTTTAGCAAGAGAAAAGGGAAAGAAAGACACAGGTAATAAATTTTTTGTCACGCAGTGGTTAAAAAAAAGCTATAAAACTTTCTAATTTACTCCATTTTGTCGGTGTAGACATATGGTTGAAGTAGAACATGGATTATTTTTTTTCCTTAAATTACTGCTAGCTTTTTTACTGTATTTATTTTTCAGTAATTAATTCCCTTTGTGAACTTGTTATTTTCAACACTATTAGGCTAAAATGAACTCAAGCCTCCAGCTCAATGTTTTCATTCTTAGCAATTATACTAATAAGCAGTTTTCTGATTTTTTCATCCAGGGTGCTGACACAGTCATATCTTTCTTTTATTAGTTCCAGCATTTGCCCATCACAGGACACCATCTTCTCTTAAAATACTGCAGCCCAGCAAAACATAAAAATGATTATTGCATTATGAAAAAAGTTCATGCGTAATTAGTAGGCTCCATTCTAATGCTTATGTTGATCTTATGCCAAAAAAAGCCTCTGCTTTTACCTTTAAATTGTATTCACCTTGCTTCGTCTGCTCAAGGTTATGCATTGTATTTAAATAATATAATTTTTTTAAAATTTTAGCTTCTTATAAATAATTGCTAATCTGAAACAGTGGCAAGTATAAAACATCATGTTAGGGAAAATAAAAAAAAATCATTGGTGTCTCAAAATAAACCCTCTATCCTAACCAATCTAATTTATTAAAACTACAGTCTTAGATCCTTTTCTGGTCTCTTGCTCCACTGTTTATGTTCATTCACTCAAAATATTCTCACTATATATAATGGAAGTCCTCCGAAGAGACTGAGTAAATTGTTACCATTCACAACACCAACTGAAGGTAACTGCCACATCTACGCGTTGATTTGTATGGTAGAAATTCAGTCCTTTAAACTGGCTTCTGACTTCCTATTAGAGTCAGCAGTTGTTTAAGTTTTAGACAAAAACACCATAACCCTTTCATGACCTAATTACATTAAAAAAAAAAAAATCATTGATACCATGTTTTTTCATTAACAGAATGCATGCTGTATCATTGAGTGTATCTGAATTTTTGATAGGTAATTTGTTGTTATTGTTGTTAATATAAAGCCTTCAGTCAATATTAGCCATCAGGATAGAAAAAAAGAAAAGCTTATCCCTTTCAAGATCCTATTACTTTCTCCTTTAAAAAAAAAATGACATTATGCGTTTTCAGTAATGGAAGACATGCTGAATCAAAGAGTCTTTCTAAATTTATATTTTCAATTTGGATTTTGATACATAATTTGTGGGGAGCATATGTCTCCCAAAACATAAAA
The DNA here is from genome assembly GCA_030035585.1 of Dugong dugon. NCBI lineage: Eukaryota > Metazoa > Chordata > Mammalia > Sirenia > Dugongidae > Dugong > Dugong dugon. The sequence goes on along the minus strand of CM057466.1, from coordinate 105,467,132 downwards.
CTTTTCAAACATGTGCCAAAATCCATTTGGTTACATGGGTATTCCAAATATGACACACACAAAAAAACTCAAAGCCACCAGGGCTACCTAAGTATCACACAGGAAGCCATAAATATGCTTATAGTGCTTATCTAGCTGTATAAAAACCAAAAGAGACAAAATTTTGACCCAATCACACTTCCTGGATGTACTACATCATACCTAAGACTCCTTCCTTAGTGAATATTCTCCAAAGAACACTTCTTTCATATTTCACCATTACACAAGCCTGCACTGGAGGGCAGCAAATATTTTTAGTGTGAAAAGCACCCTCCCAAGAAACCTGAGAGCCTGGAATTATTTATGGGCAAATTCTGTCCCATGTTTGTGAAAAGGTTATAGAAGTACAAATAGTTGATCACATCTGAAATATTGCTAGGCTCTTCTCAACACAAAGTATATTTGCAAGAAATAAAAAACTTTTTAGGGAGGGATGGAAGCCAAAGAAATGACAGTCTTTTCAGACTGGATGATAAGAGAGCCAAATGTTGATTTTTATTATGATATTGGAAATACATCATTCATTAAATCCAAGTCCCCAGATTAGGTACTAGGTAAGTAAGACAGTATTAGACAGAAAAAGGAGTCCACAATCTCTCTGTAGAGTCTGACTTGTCCACAATCGCAGTTCACTAAGTGCATCCGAAGAGATACACCTGGAAGAGAGAGTGATCATAGATAGAGATGACTACAGGACCAGAGACCATCGGCTCATGGAGTTTAGTACAAGAAAGGACCTTGGGGAGTCTCTAGCCTCAATCCTGTCTTTAACAGAAGATATGAGAAATACTGAGAGGAAATGTCTGACTTGCTCAGGATCACATGGAAGGCTAATGTGGGAGCTACTGTTTAAAATCTGTACTCCTGCTGACCCAAAATTTTCACATGGTCATCTATCTACTATGCAGTTGTATTTTTCCTTTTCATTTCCTAGCATAATTAGATAGTATTTAAACTGTTTAGTCATTTTTTATATTTTTCTTCTAAATTTGTATAATTATATGATTGATATATGCTGAGTAATTTTAATATTCTTCTGGAAGGCCACAGTATATTCAATACTCATCACTTCTCAGAAGAACAAACAAATCAGTCTTAGAAGAAATACAACAAAAATGCTCCTTAGAAGCAAGGATGGAGAGACTTTGGCTCACTTACCTTGGGCACGCCATTAGAAAAGACCAATCATTAGAAATAGGACATCATGTTTGGTAAAATAGAGAGTCAGTGAAAACAAGGGAGAGCCTCAGTGAGATAGATTGACACAATAGACATAATCATAGACTCAAATATACTGATAATCATGAAGATGGCACAGGACTGGTAGCATTTCCTTCAGTTATGTATAAGGCCACCAAGGTTGGAGCCAACTTGATGGCAACTAACCAAATAACTACAATTTTAATGTTAATGTTGTATGTAGTGAACATTAACTATAATGAAGTACTTGATTTAAAAATTAGGTGACAAAATTCATTGTCTTTCTTGTCTGTGTGAGCCAAAGTATAAATATCCTCTGAATATTTTAGAAAGCCACATTTTCTTCTTTGATGATAATATTAGGAAAAAAGCCATCTTTTCCTAAATTTTAGTTTATATACCTTATATTTGTACTATTTATGAATCCAAATCTCTCAACTGTATGTTTCACTTGATCTCCTCAATCCTTTGGCCCTTTCTAACCAAAACAGAATAGACACACTCATATTTGTTTAAACCACAAACTCTATAGTCTGCACAGTTTCAGCAAGTAATAATAAATGAAGCAAGTAGGATGAACCAGAGAGCACAGTCCTGCTTAAATGGACAAATTAACATAAGAAGAGAGAGTTGGAACTTGATATATGAGAATGAATCCTAAATGGGACTATTTGGCAGGAAAACAGTACCAACAAGTGGACTAAGAAGTCTCAGGACTACATGAAGTCCCAATACAATACTTCCAAAATTAATTGGGGTTGGATATTCTCTTCAAGTACTAATTGGACTTTAGGAAATTATGTTACAATCCCTTTTTTAAGTTTTCTTAAAAGTTGGGCCATGGAAGATGAGGCAGACAAACTCTAAGATGACTCCCAATGATCCTTACCCCCTGGTATCAAGCCCTTGTTTGATTTCGTCCCCTTGAGTGTGGGCAGCACCTGCTTCTAACAAATAGAATGCAGCAAAGATGATGAGATATCATTCCCACAGTTGCATTATACAGGATTGTAACTTTCTTCTTGCTAGAAGACCCTCTGCCTTACTGGATTCAGTGAAGCAAGCTGCCATGCTAGGAGCTGCCCTATGGAGAGGCTCAAGTAGCAAGCAACCGAGAAAGACAGAGACCAACAGTCTGCAAGGAGCTAAAGCCTCACAACCATAAGGTGAGCTTGGAAGCAGAGAGTCATCTCTGGCCAGTACCCTAATTGTAGGCTCATGAGGACATCATGTTTGCTAAAGAGAGGGCCGATGAACAAGACAAACCTTCTGTGAGATAGATTAACACAATAGTCTCAGCAATGGATTCAAACATACCAGTGATCATGAAGATGGTGCAGGACTGGGCCACAGTCTCTTCTGTTACATAAGGTCACCGTGAGTCAGAAATGACTCGCAGGCAACTAGCAACGATAGGTTGTGAGAGATCCTGAAGCAGAATGCCTGGATTCCTGACCCAAAGAAACTGTGATAATAAATGTATGCTGTTTTCAGCTACTAAGTTTATGGTAATGTGTTATGATAGATAATACAGAAAGTAAATAAAACATACAGCTTTGATAACTAGTACTAATGAGGAACCTGTACATTGGCCAAGAAGAAGTTGTTTGAATAGAATAAGGGGATACTGCATGGTTTAAAGTCAGGAAAAGTGTGCAGCAGGGTTGTATCCTTTCACTATACTTATTTAATCTGTATGCTAAGCAAATAATCCGATAAACTGGACTATATGAAGAACGTGTCATCAGGATTGGAGGAAGACTCGTTAACAGCCTGCGATATGCAGATGACACAACCTTTCTTGCTGAAAGTGAAGAGGACTTGAAGCACTTACTGATGAAGATCAAAGACTACAGCCTTCAGTATGGATTACACCTTAACATAAAGAAAACAAAAATCTTCACAACTGGTCCAATAAGTAATAACAAGATAAATGGAGAAAAGATTGATGTTGTCAAGGATTTCAGTTTACTTGGATCAGCTATCAATGTGCATGGAAGTAGCAGTCAAGAAATCAAACAACATATTGCATTGAACAAATCTGCTACAAAAGATCTCTTTAAAGTGTTAAAAAAGCAAAGATGTCACTTTGAGGACTAAGGTGTGCCTGACCCAAGCCATGGTATTTTCAGTCACCTCATATGCATGCAAAAGCTGGACAATGAATAAGGAAGACTGAAGAAGAACTGACAATTTTGAATTACGGTGTTGGCGAAGAATATTGACTCTACCATGAACTGCCAGAAGAACGAACAAATTTGTCTTGGAAGAAGCACAGCAAGGATGGCGAGACTATGTCTCACATCCTTTTGGACATGTTATGAGGGACCAATCCCTGGAGAAAGACATCATGCTTGGTAAAGGAGCAGGTCAGCAAAAAAGAGGAAAACCCTGAACGAGATGGATTGACACAGTGGCTGCAACAATGGGCTCAAACAGCAATGATTGTGAAGATGGTGCAGGACCAGGCAGTGTTTTGTTCTGTTGCTAAGAGTCAGAATCGACTTGATGGCTCCTAACAACAACAGCAATGATGATATATAAAGGAACACTGTTCATACAGTGGTTAAGAGCTTGGCTACTGTAAACCTTCACCTGAAGAACTATATGTATATATATATATATATAAAGAGCTTGGCTACTAATGTAAAGGTAGGCCATTCAAACCCACGAGGTACTCCGCTGGGAGAAAGATGTGGGAGTTTGCTTCCATAAAGATTATAGCCTAGGAAACCCTATGGGGCAGTTCCACTCTGTCCTATAGGGTCACTGTGAGTCAGAATAGACTTGACCACAACAAGTGTGTATATATATTCAGGAGAATGAAGCTCGAGGTATGGTAAAGTCCAACAGGCGTAATTTAAGATCTAGCGTTCAACTCTATAATTTTGTTTAGTAGATAATAAAACAACAAATACTAATAGCAATATTTGGAAACATCTATTTAGGACTTGAAGTATAAAAGTGTATACTTTCTTCTATTTTCTTAAATTCATTCCTGTCCAAAGGAAGTAGTATACACGGATGGTGAAATGGCCCTCATGAGAAGCCAGGAATTTACATTTGAACATTTCATAACCTTCTGTATTTAAAAAATTGTATAGATTTTTTTCTCAAAATGCAAACCAAAATTAAATGTATTTGCCATGTTTTTCTTAATCATACATAAGATCCTGATTAAATATGTTACATAAGATGGGGGGGTGTATAAAAAACCCATACCTGAATCAAATTTAGAATGATTTAAAGGAGGCATAAAGTCATATAAAGATTCAAAGTTTGCATGAACTTTGTTTTTATACTTCAGACATTCCTTTGGCCTGGAGTTTCGTTTGTCTTCTTGAATAATTTAAGAACCCTTCTCTCTCTGTCTCTCTCCTTTTTTTGGTAATCTTCTCTTCCGCTTTGATAAGTAACATATTTTTACATCACCCACATCCTGCACCAGGCCTGAGAGTAACTACAATATGGCTTCTCTTTTTCATTTGTTTCACAGACTATTATCAGAGATGCTAATTATCTGTCATGTTTCTCGTCAAAAAGTATCACTGGTTGATTTAAGTGAAATAGTCAGATGTTAAAATTTACTTAGCATGTCCTTAACAGTGCTTGGCAAGAACAAATCAGTGGGCAGTTCCAGTCAACCTGACCCACCACTTTACTCCAGTGACCAGGTGCCTAAGCGATTCTTCTCAAACATGCCTGAGAATCTTTGCAGGTTCTGCACAGTCGGCTCTACTTAGGCATGACCTCTGCTTCCCACAGGGCATGAACACAAAAACTCAGTTTGGGGAAAATATACATTGTGCCCGCCGCTGTTTCCTCCCCCTAAATCTCTCCTGAAACAGCCTTTCATTATATTCTGTGTGGTTCTAAGCTTCAGTTAGAAACATGGAAAAAAAATAAACATTACTGGAGCAAAATGGGTACTGTCTGATCCAACTCCCAATTCAAATCAAGGTGGCTTTCTTTAATCAGTGCCATATTATCAAGTAGGCATTTGTTTAGAATAAACAACTATAGCCTTATCTTTTACTACCAGGATGTATTAAATTACAATTCAGACAGCATGCATTTATTAGTCACCTATAGTATCAGATCTTGCTTCGTAGTGAAATGCTCATGTTATTTTCAGTGTCTTCCACTCTCTATCCCAGGTCACTTCAGGGATGACAAAAAATGCAGTCTTATCAGGTGTTGATCTTTTTACCTTTAATGAATAATTATTAGATGAAATGGAATGAGATAAAAAATACACCAAGGGGTATAACAACTTAGAACTGTAATTTTTACAGAAAACCCATGCCTGTCTTTCTACTTGTATGGAGTTTTTAACTTCTAAATATGTTGAGGATAGGACATATATTTTAACTATACTTTTTAAAAAAATTAAAAACAACAACAACAACAAAACTAGGCAATATTTTCAGAAAGGCAAAGTATGCCAAACTCCTTGCCATTCCATATGTATTTCCTCCTCTCTACCTGGCCTAACAATATTTTGTATGTATCTGTAGTTTTTAATTATGTAGATAATATAATTATATATTTTTATTGATATTTATATAATATTTATATTTATATTATATATATATAATACATGTATTTATAATTATATTATTATCATGTATAAGTAATATTTTAACTATATCTGTAGTTTACACAAGATTGTCACATATATTGTTGGATATAGTGATCACAGAAGATTTCCAGGAGAGATATTCACAGACTTCCCGATGGGATAATGGAAACTGTGGTGATTTGTCCAAGATCAAACAGCTAGTAGGAGCTGCAGCCAAGACACACCCCTATCTCTTGTGACTCTAGGCTTCTGGATTTTTCCATTATGCCACAGCTTCTGTCTTGTCTGTTTTCCCCAAACTTGAATGAATGCCTTTCTTGTTTTGGTTACATAAACACATCCACCTAGGTGTGCCCATTGCTAGGAATGCTCCATGCTCAAAAATGCTCTTCCGAAAGATTTGTTGAAAAGATATATTTAAATTATGAATAGTAGAGCTATGGAGGCTGGGTAAGTAATGAGGGTAGGGTTTGCAGGGTGTTGTGGTAGAGTGGAAACATTCCCGAGACACAGGGATTTTTCCCTTGTGTTGGATTGATACCATGGTACCATGGAGGTATGCCTTGGTCCAGAGCCTGGGTTCTGCTGAGCACCTTGACTGGTGGACATTTACAATGACAAGAACAGGGACATACAAAGTGGGATTGCTACCTAATGCTTGCAAAGACCTCAGTGTCTGTATGGCTAAGACATATCCCACAATTAAGTTTAAAAAGGGTGGAGTTTTATATATGGCTCAAAGTATTTGGTTTTGCTATTGGAGATACATTTTTTTAATCTAAAAGACAGAAATGTTTCTTGCAGACTTAATCACCAGAAAGTTATCTATGGAGTGAGTAGAATTTTATTAGATTGTAAAACGAGACGCCTAAAAGAGGAGTTTATAATGTTAATCCAGTGTCTCATTAGATTATAAATAAAGTGCTCTTATCCACAACTATAACAAGCTTGTGTCTAGAGAGTTTCTCCGTGGTCCCTACAGAGCTATAATCTGTACAGTCAGAAGTTAATGTATGGGAGTGTGACAGCCATACATTTTAACAGGGAAAGGAGGGAAAGTTAAGTTATAAAACATGCATAATAAAGAGCTTTGCCTCATCACCAGAAAATTTATGTTCAGGACTAAATTAGTTTCTTATAAATTATGCACGACCTCTTATGAAGTTAGCAAAAATGTGGCACAGGCTACTGTGAGTTTGTTTCTAGTGGAAATACTGTAGCATTTTTGAAAATGAGGGTATTCATTCTTATCAAAATTTAAAAAGATAACATCATTTGATCTTTTTTTTTTTAATCAATGTTTTTCCACAAGAAGTTTATGCTAGCATAAAAACTAAAATAATGTGACAGTTCAATCATTGCAAACAGGCACTGTAGAGCCTGCTGTCCTCATTGGTCAGTGCTGGTGGCCTGACCTTTAACAATAAGCCAGGATGATGGGCAGAGGTGGAGAGAGCACTTTGCAATTTAGAGCAAGACAAACATCTACAGATCAGGTGAGTTTGCCCACTGCTCAGGTGCTGCTGCTCAAAGAAAGATAAATTGATACAACCTTTCTGAAATGCGACTTGAGACCGTGTAACATGAGCCTGTAAAATATTTATACACTTAGCCATGTAATTCTACTTCTTAAGGGGGAAATTTATACACACACACACAATGTTTCCCTTAAGAAATATATATTTATATGAGGAAATATACATTTATATGAATAAATATACATTTATATAAAGAAATATATAAAAGAAATATATACATACTTAGAAATATATATACTAAGAAATATAAAGACATACGTGCACATATATATTCACATATACATATATATGTGTATACACACACATATACAAGGAAATTTGCCATATCATTGTTTTAATATCTAAAAATTAGAAAAACCACAATGTCCAACAGAGGGAAGCTAATAAAATTAGTTTTGATAGCTTCATATTATAGAACAGTATTCATCTGTTAGAAATGATGTTCTCAAATAACATTTAGAGATTCTGAAAAATGCTAATGATATAATTTTAGATTCTAAAAGCAGGATGTAAAAATGGTATATAGAAGATGATCTTTTTATATATATATATATAAACACAAAATAACAAGAAATGTCAGTATTTATTATCATTGGAAGGTAAAATAGCAGGCTTCTATTTTTTTCTAATTTTCCCATAGTTCATATAATAGATGGTTATTACTTAATAATCATGAAATTTAAAAGAAGATTAAAAAATACACTAGGTTACACTTAAGAAATAAATCAGACTATTTTATTTTAATATTGCTCCTCAAATAGTGTGAAATATGGAATTTGAGTAAAGTGGGATTTGTTTTACATGACTATGAATGCTATTTATTATTTTAAATGACTTGGTTCTTTCGGTTAAATATATTTAGAAGTTATTTAATAATTCTCTATTTGCAATAAGCAAAGTATTTACAGTCACACAGTCACAAAATGTGATGGATTTAGCATGGACCTTTAGACACTGATTTCCTTTTTTGTGGCTACGCTAAGCTTCGTGTTAGTTTAAGTACAGAAGAAAAAAAGACGATTTCAGTCTAGGAGAAAAGGAAAATCTCCTCTGAAGGCAAGGCCGTTTGCTGTAGAGGATAAATACAATTTTGCAAAGTCCTTTTTGTTTTGGGAAAGGGTTTTATTTATTTTTGAAGAACTAATGTGGCAATTTGGAATCTGAAGAGGTTTGTTGTTTCAGTTCAGTAGTGAACAATTTGCCGAGTTAGTCCGGTGCTGTGGTTCTAGACATGGGACATTATGTGTTGCTCCAAGTGAGGAGAGCACGCCAGCTATAACTGGATGAAATGGCAAATGATTTTAAATTGCCCAAATTTTTCTTCCCTGAAGATGGAGCAGATTTGGGCATTTTTAGATGAGGGGGTGCTGTTTAGATGAAGCACTGTGTTCTATTTTTATTGAGTCAGAATCACACCTGCCTCTTGATTTTTAAGTAATTCTGAATTCTGCATTTTTCTTTTCTGTTACAACAGCTTTCTAAAACTTATCTGAACAAAATAAATATTATTTATTTTATTATTTATTATAAAGGACCTCCCTTTTGAAAATCTGATTTTTTTTTTGTTTGTAAGGAAACTGAGAATTTATGTTTTTAAGTGTTCTTCGCATGATTTTGTACAAAGAACTTTGCAAAGTACGGTGCCAGAGCATGTTTGATACTCAGAACCAGCTATTCATTAAACAATTCTCCACTGATATTAACTACAGCTTCTCCATGGGGTTTGACTACTTTTATTTAACGTGCAAACAGAACTATGGAGATGTAATATATTCAATTTTTGACTTTAATTATACTTTACCTTTAAATTCAAACATGTTGTACATTTTGGCTTTCCTTATAAGCTTGCATTTAGTACAATTTCTGGCTGAGTATACTATTTTATCTTCTTCTAGCAAACCAACACTAAAACCTGAGGAAAAAATTTAAGTGACACAAATAACAGGTGTGAATCCCACTGGGAGCCTAGAGCACTTTTTATTTCTCTCTAGGAGTGCACTTACGGCACTAAATTTAATAGTTTGTTTTTTCTCTCGCTCGCTTGCCTATGTTTTTTCCTTCAGGGCTAAGATTGTCCTTGTTAAGATAATTCACACTACTGAAACTTTCCTAGGTGCTTGTGGGGAGGTACCTAGAGTGAAGACACTGATACTGTACACTAACATTGTGCAGAAAGGGACGGAGCCAGGTTCCAGGCCAGCCAGTGCCACTTAGCTCCAAACACACCTCTATATCTGTCTCCCTTTGTGCATGTTCCTGGGCAGAGGACAGTGCCTACCACCCAGAGAGTGATCCAAAGAATGGTGGTGGAATGAATTAATGGATGATGTTTTAATGAAATCTATAAGAAAACATAAAACTACAAATGTATTACACGTACTGACTCCAGAAGCAAATCTTAAAATACAGTGTTAATATGCCACACTTTTGATGATTATTTTTGGTAAAACAAAACAAACAAAAATGTATTGCAAACAGTTTACTATGACATCAGTGATGCCATATGGATAGTTAACCTATATATACATACATATTTTTTCTTAAAATTAATAGTAGTATTTGAAATATTTTAGTTTAATGGGGCTCCAACTTAGTGAATACACGTAAGAATGTATTGGCCTAATTCCACAAAGACTGGTAATTTATTGTTTAATAGTACTCAAATACATAGAAAAGACAGTTATTTAATTACTAAAGATGACCCTACTTCCATTAGTGCTTTGTATTTTGTAGAAATTTGCATGAAATTTCTATAACTGATTTTATAAATGAGGGCAGAAGAGATGGAAATCAGCAATCTAACATTTGTTGAATATCTACTTTATACTATGTTGTTTTACTCAATTTAATCTAATCTGGAGAGCTAGTTAAATGACTAGGCACATTATACTCATAAGGTGTAGATAGGTTAACTAGTTAACCTGCATCACTAAATTATTATTTATCAAGACTTATTAGTGCCAAAGTGGTTTCGTACACTTCACCAGACTACATCCTGGCAAATGTATCTTGCAACAACAATGTAATATAATTCATTATTCAAAATAACTTTTTTCAGATAAGGGTAGGTATCACTATATATTGCTCTTTTTTCATTTTAATGTGTTCAGGTAGATGTATATTTTACTATAAAAATGTAGATATTTTTGTGTAATTAAGGGTTAATCAATACCACTTTGATACACACATAAAAATCATACTTGCATCTCATAATTATGGTTGAGTGCAGGTAGTTGATACTATTTCTAAGTATAATCATATATGACTCATACAGAGAAAATGTTGTAGAATAGATGATGAAAACAACCATGGCAAAAAATAATTTTAGGACAAGATTTCAGTTTCTTTCAAACTTAAAGAAAAATTGTTGATATATGTTTCCCTCATCTTGGATATTTTGAAAAAGATAAATTGCTTCCAAAAACCTTCTGAATTTTATGCAAAAATACATAGTATGAAATAACACTATACTTTCACCTTGTGTTCACGTCACAGTTGTCACTGTTGTTAGGCACTGTCAAGTCCATTCCAACTTATAAATACAGAGTAGAACTTCCCCATAGCATTTCCTAGGCTGTAATTTTTATGGAAGCAGATCACGAGGTCTTTCTTTCATGGTGTTCCTGGATGGGCTCTACAGCCAACATTTGGTTAGCAGCTGAACACTTAACCAATTGTGTCACCGGGGCTCCTTCATATCAAAGTAGTAGAGAGTAGAACATTGCCATTGACTCAATTCCAACTCATAGCGACCCTGTAAGACAGAGTTGAACTGTCCCGGAGGGTTTCCAAGGAGTGGCTAGTGGATTTGGACTGCCAACCTTGTGGTTAGCAGTAAACCACTGAGGGCAATTCCTTGACTCCTTTTTGAATTTTACATAGTGTCATCTTCCTGACCAAGGCTCTGTCAAAGTTATTATGAAACATATTGGTTTAGTATCAACAAGGTCTGGAAATTCAATCTGTCATCTCTACGAGCAAGTGGAAACATTATTCACTGCATCTGCTATTTACATGAACATATTCACATGGGCACATTACTGTTGCTAGGAAACTCAGAACCAGATTCTGCCACCAGCCAGGAGAGATGCATAAATAAATGTCATCAGATCACCCCAGTTATCACGGCACACTCTTTTGCCTATTGCTCATCTTACTGCAACTGAATTATACTTTAAACCAAGCCTGTTTAAATTGGTCCAGGGGCCAAATGCCTGAAAATATCTTAAACTAAAATTAAACACACTGTAGTTAATCACTGTGAATTCTTCCATCCCTAATTGGTTTGCTGGTGTACATTCGTACATCTAAGAAGTGCAGTCAGTCTCTTTTTCTGTATCTATATACCTCGTCTGTCAGTTGTACTGTAGTAGCTTGTGTGTTGCTGTGATGCTGGAAGCTATGCCACCGGTATTTCAAATACCAGCAGGGTTACCCATGCCATCAAGGTACATTGATGATTACTGGTGTTTGGAATGTAAAAATTGGAAACAAAGAAGGATCAGTAGCTGGAAAATACAGCCTTGGTGATAGACATGACGCCAGAGATCGCATGATACAATTTTGCAAGACCAACAACTTATTCATTACAAATACCTTTTTCAACAACATAAATGATAACTATCCACATGAACCTTGCTGGATAGAATACACAGGAATCAAATTGACTACATGTGTAAAAAGAGATGATGGAGAAGCTCGATATCATCAGTCAGAACAAGACCAGGGGCCAACTGCAGAACAGACAATTGCTCATATGCAAGTTCAAGTTAAAGCTGAAAAAAATTAGAACAAGTCCATGAGAGCCAAAGTATGGTCTTGAGCATATCCCACGTAAATTTAGAGATCATCTCAAGAATAGATTTGATGCATTAACACTAATGACTGAAAACCAGACAAGCTGTGGGATGACATCAAGGACATCATACACGAAGAAAGAAAAAGGTCATTAAAAAGACAAGAAAGAAAGAAAAGACCAAAATGAATGTTAGAAGAGACTTTGAAACTTGCTCTTGAATGTAGAGTAGCTAAAGCAAAAGGAAGAAATGATGAAGTAAAAGAGTTGAACGGAAGAATTCAAAGGGCTTCTCGAGAAGACAAGGTAAAGTATCCTAAAGAAATGTGCAAAGATCTGGAGATGGAAAACCAAAAAGGAAGAACACACTGGGCATTTGTCAAGCTTACAGAACTGAAGAAAATACTCAAGTCTTGAGTAGAGATATTAAAGGATTCTATAGACAAAATATTGAACAATGCAGAAAGCATCAAAAGAAGATGGAAAGAATACACAAACCCACTGTAGCAAAAAGAACTGATTGACCTTCAACCATTTCAGGAGGTGGCATATGATCAAGAACTGATGGTATTGAAAGGAGAAGTCCAAGCTGCACTGAAGAGAATGGTAAAAAATGAAGCTCCAGGAATTGATGGAATATCGATTGAGATGTTTCAACTAACGAATACAGTGCTGAAAGCACTCACTCATTTGTCTATGCCAAGAAATTTGGAAGACAGCTACCTGGCCAACTGACTGGAAGAGACCCATATTTGTGCCCATTTCAAAGAAAGGTGATCTAACAGAATGCAGAAATTGTTGAAAAATATTACTGTTATCATGCACAAGTAAAATTTTACTGAAGATAATTCAAAAATGGTTGCAGCAGTACATTAACAGGGAACTGCCAAAAATTCAAGCCGAATTCAGAAGAGAATGTGGAATGAGGATATCATTGCTGATGTAAAATGGATCTTGGCTGAAAGCAGAGAATACCAGAAAAATGTTTACCTATGTTTTATTGACTATGCAAAGGCATTTGACTGTGTGGATCATAACAAATTATAGATAACATTGTGAAGAATGGGAATTCCAGTACGCTTAATTGTGCTCATTCAGAACCTGTATACAGACCAAGAGGCAGTCATTCAAACGGAACAAGGGGATGCTGTCTGGTTTAAAATCAGGAAAGGTGTGCATCAGGGTTGTATCTTTTCACCGTAATTATTCATTCTGTATGCTGAGCAAATAATTCGAGAAGCTGGACTATATGAAGAGGAACAGGGCATCAAAATTGGAGGAAGACTCATTAACAACCTGTGATACACAAATGACACAACCTTGTTTGCTGAAAGTGAAGAGGACTTGAAATACTGATGAAGCTCAAAGACCAAAGCCTTCAGTATGGATTACATCTCAACAAAAAGAAAATAAAAATCCTTACAACTGGATCAATAAGCAACATTATGATAAATGGAGAACATATTGAAGTTGTCAAGGATTTCATTTTACTTGGATCTGCAATCAATGCCCATGGAAGCAGCAGTCCAGAAATCAGACAACGTATTGCATTGGGCAAATCTGCTGCAAAGGACCTCTTTAAAGAGTTAAAGATGTCACTTTGAGGACTAAGGTGCACTTGACCCAAGCCACGATAATTTTAGTCGCCTCAAATGAATGTTAAGCTGGACAATGAATAAGGAAGACTGAAGAAGAACTGATGACTTTTAATTATGGTGTTGGTAAAGAATATTGAATATACTATGGACTTTCAGAATAACAAATAAGTCTGTCTTGGAAGAAGTACAGCCAGAATGCTCATTAGTAGCAACGATGGAAAGACTTACTTTGGACATGTTATCAGGAGGGACCAGTCCCTGGAGAAGGACATCATGCTTGGTAAAGTAGAGGGTCAGCAAAAAAGAGGAAGACCCTCAGTGAGGTGGATCGACACAGTGGCTGCAACAGTGGACTCAAGGATATCAATGATTGTGAGGATGGTGGGACCGGGCAGTGTTTCATTCTGCTATATATAGGGTTGTTATGAGTTGGAACTGACTCAATGAAATCTAACAACAACAACATATCTATATTCACTACCTGTCTGTCAGCTTGTTGCACTGTGGTGGCTTGCATGCTACTATGATGCCAGAAGCTATGTACTGGTATTTCAAACACCATCAGGGTCACCCGTGGTTGACAGATTTTAGTGGATCCTCCAGACCAAGATAGTCTAGGAAGAATAGCCTGGTTATCTACTTCCAAAAATTAGCTAATGAAAACTCTATGAGCACAACAGAATATTGTCCGATATAGTGCTGGAAGATGAGCCTGCTTGATTAGAAGACACTCAAAATACACAGTGGCTGCAACAGTGAACACAAACCGACCAACAATTATGAAGATGGTGCAGGACCTGGCAATGTTTTGTGTTGTTGTAAATGGGGTCGCCATGAGTCACAGCCAACTCAATGGTAACTATCAACAACAATATCTATATCTATATCTCTATGTCCATTATCTCTTCTCTTAGTCATATAGACCAGAAACTGGTTTTTTGAAGAGTTTTTACATTTATTCAACATGTTTTTATCTTACTGCAATGATTGAATTTCTCTCAGCAGTTTGGGCAATAGAAAGATGAGTTAGACCTGGCTTCTGAACACAAGGGACAGTCTAATAAGAAAAATCAATCATGTGAACAATCAATTGCTAATGACACAAGAGAAATAAAAGTATTTTAACATTTAGAGTAGTAGCTGTTTCATACAGGGGTTATCAAAGAAGACTCCCTAATGTATGTGACACTTGATTTTGGATTTAAAGATGAGTTAAGTAAGGACCTATGGATTTGTCAGAAGAGCACTCTAGAAGGAAGAAGCAGCATTAGCAAAGTTCTTTATGCAATCAGAGATGAAGAAGATGCTTGTTACTATAATAAGTGTAAGTAAAAAATGTAAAAGAGGTAAACTGTTGCTAGGCAACATAGGTTAAACTATGTGACCAATAGTGCTTCTAAGTTACAAAATGGAAAAGGAAAGTTGTTCTCTTGGAATGATAATGAGTCTCTTTTTTTTCTAGGATGATTCCACTGGTCTTATTAAATGTCTGTGAGAATGCCTCAAGAGTTATTGAAATTTGGGCACATTTCTTTTCAGGTTCATAACTATAGAATTGTTTAAATTAAGTCTAAATTCTTTCACTCACTCATTTTAATTTCCTTAAAATGAGTGTGTGAGAAAATTTCCCAAAACATGCTCCATAAAAAATATTGTGCATTTGAAAAAATGTGATAATATTTTTATACAGTTTTTACATGAACGCATAACAAATACCTAATATATATAAACATGTGAGTTGGGTTTGTTAATAATTGTTATTTAGTATGTGATGTGCCCTACTAATTCTTTGCATCTTTATACATATATATAATATATTTGATCTACACATTCTTGCATATCCCAACTAAACATCACATTGATGAGTTTCTCTATTTGCCAAAGATTACCTTAGAAGTTACTATTGATCTTAGTGCAAAACACTGATGTTTCTCAGAAATATTTGGGCTATTTGAGGTCAATTGTCTCTAAAGTATCAGGGTATTTCCTTAGGAGTCAGTTCATAGGCTGGCCTCAAAATGAGACTCTCAGGAATTTTTTTAAAAGCATAGATGTATTTTTGGGGAGGAACAGGCCCCTCCTGAGGTAGTTAAACCCCCAGGGTCCAGATAGCACTTTCAGGAATCAAAAATACAAGTAAGAGACCTTAGTAACTTGCCCTGTGCTTAATAGTCAAAAACCTGGAGAAGTCCATGAGAGACTCCTCTTAGAGGGGACCCTATGAAAGAGAGATAAGCATCTCTGAAAAGCCTTGTCCCTGGTAGACTATGGGGTGGCATCCAGGTTAAATAAGTCTTCAACTTGACTTTGAGGGCAGTGCATTGGGCCAAGATGGCAACCTGAGGAAACTTTTGCAAAACTCCAAATCAAAAATTGGTCAGAAACCTGAATCAAATGTCCAAATTCAAAATACATGAAGGATCCAGTTACAAACCAACACTTCTGAGACCAGAGGCACAGACTAGAAGGAATGTTTGAAGAAAAAGTTAGAAAATAGATTCTGTACATCTTTAGTTGTAGTCAAATAATTATTTATGTTACTAAAAAGATGAGAAGCCATTTACCACCTATGGAAACATCCAGAGGCTGAGCAAGTTGTCCATAAAACATAAGCAATCAGATTTGTTGCTAGTTGTCCCACCCAAATTCCTCTTACAGTTTCTTCTTCTGTCTACCTATACCTTCTCTTTCCTAGCAGATACTAAGTTGGTTTCAGCTTTGTCTTTCTCTACCTTTCTCCCACACCTGTCCTCCATTCTTTTAGAACTTTCCTGTTTGATGGAAGACCAGTCAAACAAGACTAATATGATCATGGTTCAAACAGTCTTAACAAGTTAACTGTCCAAGTTAAGAGGCTTGTGCTTTAGTAAGGCTTACTAGTGATCAAATGTATTAAATAAATTTGAGGGAGTCATTGTTCAAGAAGGGATTTTTTAATACTCCCTGGCCAATGGGGGAAATATTGAGGTTTAAAGGAAATTGTCCAACAGTTTAAAATCACAGCAAGTATCTTGACACATGCAGACATCTCCACTTAAAACTGTGGCTCTTTTAAGCCCCCACTATCATGACATGAGGCCCTGATGGCACAGTGGTTAAGAGCTACAACATGCTATGGATGCTAACAAAAAGGTTGGCAGTTTGAATCTACCAGCCGTTCCTTGGAAACCCTGTGGAGCAGTTCTACTCTGTCCTATAGGGTGTTATGTGTCTATGTGTCAGAACTGACTTTACGGCAATGGCTTTGGTTTTTTGGTTTTTGTTTTTGGTTTATCGTGACATAGCCCTGGTGGTGTAGCGGTTAAAATGATAGACTGCTAATCGAAAGGTTTGTAGTTCAAAATCACTAGCGGCTCCATGGGAGAAAGATTGGCAGTTTGCTTCTGTAGAGATTTACAGCCTTGGAAACCCTACGGGGTTGCCATGAGTCAGAATCAACAGTAGGGTTTTTTTTTTTTTTTTGGTTTATCATGACATAATGAGAAAAATATTCTTATTACTGGAGGATGTTCATTATATAGAGAAACTCCAATAATATAAGCAGAGATATTTCTAAGGAAAAATAATTTCTATTTTGTGGACTTTAAATATCCTTCCAGGCTTTCATTAGAAGCTAAATCTTGTAGGTCTACCAACTGCTTGACTATTCCTTTGAGGCAAAGTGGTGTTTGTGTCCCTGTTTGTTTTTTCCCAATAAAAAAAACGAGGAATAAGCAGCTCTCAGTTTCCATTTTATTCTATGGTAACCATGAAAGCAATTTGTTTGATGGGTAGGGTAATATCAGAGGAGCTTTGTTCTGATCTGGAAAATTTCCAGCCTATGCTGAAGGGCAGCTTATAAGGTGTTAGAATTTTCTTTTTCCTCCCTTCTTTTCTTTCTTCCCTCTCTGCCTCCCTTTCTTGCTTTTTTCTTTTTGATCTTTAGTATCTTTCCTGTACATTGGAGATCATGACTGTATAGCTTTAGAAAACTAAAAATAAGAAGATATTAGTCAACTCAGTATGTAGTCGTGTAGTGTAGAGTGGATTCTGACTCATAGTGGCCTTATATGACAGTGTAGAACTGCCCCATAGGGTTTCCTAGGCTGTAATCTTTATGGAAGAAGATCCCTAGGTCTTTTCTACAACAGAACCACTGGAGGGTTTGAACCACCAACATTTTGGTTAGCAGCTGAACACTTAACTATTGAGCCACCAGGGCTCCTTAACTCATTATAGTGTCTGTCAGGCAGCAGGCGCAATGTGTCTCCTGATTCACGTGGTTGCAGGAGCTGACAAACCCAAAATCTGGAGGTCAGATGGCAGGCTGCTGGCTCACAGGGTTATGGGAGCTGGAGATTCAAAGCCTGTAGGTCAAGTGGCTGTCTGAAGATTTCTCCAAGAACCAGAGGTCAGACCATGAGATGAGTGCAGAATTGCTTGCCCACACCAGAGAGAAAGAGAGACAGAGAGAGAGAGCTTTGCCAGAATACCCCTATTTATTGGATGCAGGCCACACCCCCAAAAAAACTACCTTCCAACTGATTGGCTGCTCATATCAGGTGGCAAAATGGAGGATGATTACATAATATCTGCCAAACCACTGAAAATCATGGCCTAGCCAAGTTGACACATAACATTAACCATCATAAATATATATATTTTTTCTTTTAGTATATAGGAGTTTACCACAGAGAAATGAAGTGGGTGATGTCTGTTACCGGTTTTTCTAGTAGAATGCAGTTCTCCTTTGCAACACATGGGGTCACCATGAATCAGAATTGACTCAAAGGCAATTGGTTTAGTTCTTGCAGTAGCCTACCCTTTGTTCTGAGACACTGGCTACTGTCTGGTTAAATTACAATTCTCTGTTAATAAACATTTCTTAGAATTGAAGAGTTGAAACAGGTATTAATAATCATTGTAGTCCTCATTTTTAGGAGCCCAGAAACTTTGGAGCACTCCCAGTTGGCATAGGCAGGTCTAGAACTGCAGTCACTGTCCTGCAAGTCCTGTTATTCCTACCCTATGTGCTCTCCTCCTTACAGCCTGGCATTGCTGACAAAAATTCTTCCACTAAAGGCCAAATAAATATATTATGCATATACATTGTGTCTGAGTCTTTGGGAGAGTTATAGCAAAATAAACTATTTACTTAGCATAAACAAGTTATCCAGGATAGTCGCTAATAGTATCTGATGATGACAGCATGTTTTCCAGAGGTGGCTGAGAGCAAAAACATGCTCTTAAAGAAAATTATATTTTAGTTTTTTGTCAGTGTGATTATGATCTCTGTCTCTGTATATAAGGATACATACACCTAAAATGAATGTATATACTTCTAAATTATTTTCTTCTTTTGATTTTCCTAGTTGTTTTAGTAACTCAGAGTTAAATTTTAGAGAAATCTTTAACTCTCTCCTATGAACTCTTCTTCCCACCAACCAATGTTATTAAATTCTTTGTTTTTCTACTGGAGCAATATGGTTCACTTTAGTCTCCTTTTCTATTCCCACAGATACCTCCGTAGTTCATGTAGCAAGGAGATGAATATTGGGCCTAGTCAGATATGTAGCCTAGACTTATGGGCAAATTTAAAATTTACATTAAAAATAGAGATTTTTCTATGATGAGCATGTAAAGGGAACAAGGCTTAGATCACTGAAAAGTTATTAAAGCTAAAATTCTTGATTCTAAAAATGCAAATGATAAATAAAACTAAGAGTTGTCTAAAAGGCAAATATATGTAAAAGATGCCTCTTATGAGCTTAGATAGAAAAACAATATATTTAAAAAGGAGAAGAGTAAATATTATTTTTTAGAAATGGACAGCCATCTAAGACAATATCAAGGAACCTGAAGGTAAAAAATTATTTGAGAAACAAAGACTTGCTCTAGGTTTTCCCTAGAGCAGGAAGAATAGTGAAGCCATTGTTGTTAGGTGCTATAGAATTGATTTTCCACTCAGAGCGACCCCATATGACAAAGTAGAACTACCCCATATGGTTTTCTAGGTTGTAATCTGTACAGGAGCAGATCACCAGGTCTTTCCCCCATCGATCCACTGGATGGGTTCCAACCACTAACCATTCAGTTAGCAGCCAAGCGCATAACCATTGCACCACCAGGGCTCCTTTAGTGAAGCCAGAGGAAGGTCGATTTGGTGGTGGGTGATTAGCAAGGAAAGGATTAGAAGGCTGAAACCCATTCCTTCTCTCTTCCTGGAAGCCTGGGAAGAAGGAGTTACATCAGTCAAATCTTGTAATCATTCTAGTAAACAGACCTAGTAAGCTCACAAATGGTGCATACCAGTGGAAAGATAACAAAGTTCTTATTTAGAAAAACAAACCAACCCATTGCCATTGAGTCAATATCAGAGTATACCAGGTCTATTTAGGTTACTTACTGTAAATAAGCCTGGGATTTATAAATTTATGGTCATGGCTGGCAGGGAAATGGGGTATAGTCACATAAGCTGTGTAATTAATATAAGGTGGAGATGTTCCTTAGCATCTCAGTAATCATTGAGCATACATTGCTCAGAATAAATCTCACAGATTGGATCTAAATCTAGAATGCACCCTAAAGCAGGTGATAAAGGACAGTATGATACAGTTGTTTCTGACAGCTTCAGGTGGCTCCAAGAGAAGAATACTTTCTGTCTTGTGGTTGCTTGTATTCTTTGATTCACTAGTAAAATAAACGAGAATGTAGTTACTTGGTAAGGATGTGGTTCATATGAGTCTGACTTGACAATTGAACCTTTTGTGTTGTCACAATGATAAATGTGAGTATTGAAGAGACAATGTGGAGCTACTAAATTTCTAAATTGCTTCCCTCTTCTTTGTGGAAAAAGAATGCCATACTCAAAGCTGTAGGTTTAAAATTGGAACAATTATATCTAACTGTAGCCAGAAATTGCAAGAGATTATATAGATGTGCTAAATGAATTAAAATCTTTTGTTTTGGGTAAGCATAGCAGTTAAGAATGCATTTGGCTGCAAGTAACATGGTTCAACTAGATAGGGTTTTATTCACCACACTTGAGATGAAATCAGAAAGTAGACAATTCAGATTGGCTTTAGAGTTCTCAAGGATACCACTAAAGACACAGCTTCTCATCTCTTTTTAATCAGCCATTGTTAGCAAGTGGCTTCACCCTCCTAACCATAATATGGCTTCTCAATCTCAAGTATCATATTTGCCCACTTTCTATGGAGGAAGATTAAGAGTGAAAGAGGAAGAATGAGTGATGAGCAAAAACATAAAAAAGTTGCTAGCCAACTTACACTTACGTTTCATTGGCTAGAACTTTATCACATAAGCACTTCTAGATGAAACAGCATCTGAGAAATTAATTGGATTTGGTTTTGCATATTGCTGCAACAAATAAAGTTGTGTATCAATTAGTAAGGGAAGGAGGATGATAGAAATTGGAAAAGCAGTCAACAGTGTCTACCATGCCAAAGTATAAAAATGTATTTCAAGAAGAGACCATGAAATCACAGTGGATAAAATTGCATTGTTATCACAAGTAGTTATGGAAAGTAGTTAAACACGGATTGCAGAATAGATGGTTGTGGATGTTGCGAGGGTTTTTGGATTTAGAGGGTTGGGTTATATAATCGTGCATGCATCTTCCACCTGTGACATTTGATGAGTCTTTTATTTTCCTTTTACACTTCTCCCTATCAATATTGTTTGACTCCAATTCAAAATGAAAACAACTTTCTTTTCAGACACATCTCAAACTAATTCACTTCAATATTCATATACTCTCAATGCTTTTCCATTGGTTATCATAGACATACTGACTCAGAATCCATGGGGATGAAGTCTATGAACCTGAAGATTTTAAAACCTTTTTTTTTTTTTTTAAATTAAAATAGACAGCCAAGATTGGGAATTCTGGTCTGTCTTATTATCTTATAACAGCTCTTTTCAATCCAATCCCTTCTCTCCTGCTTTTTCTTAACTCTCTGTTCCATCCATTAAGTTACTCAATATTCTTCAATTCTACTTCTTACTTTTCTGCCTCTATAACTTTGTTTATTCTGTTATTCAGAATGAAAGGGCCCCCAACAGCCAGCCAACCAGTTTTAATTGCATTTATTATTTTGGAATTCTCTTTGTGGTCATTCATTCAAAAATCTTTCTTGTTTCTTCCAGCTGGTTATATTTCCTTCTTTGGACACAAAAATATTTTGTGTGAATATTTTATGTCTCTTACAATATTGTGTCTCCTAATAAATTGTAAAGCATCAGAATTTTCTAATTTTTTCTCCTCTGGGTATTTTAGGAAAAGAACTCTCATACTGAGCATAATAGACATTCAATAAATATTTGATAAATTTTAAAGAAAGAGCACATAAAACATAGTCAGAGAAAAGGAAAATTGGAACTTAAAGGCCATTTCAAAAACAGTTTATATTCAAAATTAAGCTATGTTTATGATTGGTAATTATAACATACATTCCACTCAGATGATTGTATTGTATATATTCTGTAGCAAAATAAGTATACATATATTTTCTCATGAAAAACTTATGGTTAGAGGACAAGTAGTATGATTTTTATATGGACTTACATGCCTATGAAAATCTTTTTATGAACCTCTAGGCAGGATCTCTGTCTCTGTCTTTTTCTCTATATATAGTATATATACCTGTAGTAATCTAGTATTATAATGTGTAATTGTACTGTTTTGTATATTATATATAACATTTTTGTATGATACATACTGTGAGCTCTATAATAAAAAAGAATTTTTCTTTTAATTTTAATGTAGTCATTAGAAAAATGTAAGTGGAAGAGCTCAATGTCAAAAGGAACATTCACAGTTGTGATGATTGTAATGGACAGAAAATGGAGCCTTGAAAATTAAACTCATTGTCAGTTTTCACATTGTTTTTCAATTCACATTTTTTTCTATGTCTGGGATTTGAGATAAGTATAAATTAAGAAATCTGAAATGACACTAAGCTTGATGATTAACTGCTGGGATATGATCAGTATGCAAAAATCAACTGGGCTAAATGAAATATATTTTCAACCTTCAAGGGTATTGATTTTCTATCATAACCCTACCAAAATGAAAATGTGTGATATAAAAAAAATTTGTACTGTATAATTAATGAAAATCTTCAGTACCAATTGCAAAAATAAAACGACAGAACCCTTCTGAGTGAATTGTCCTAGAAATAGAGAGGCTTTCCATCTGGTCCTTAAGTGAAAGCTGAAGACAAACGTTAAATTGTATATTGCAAGAGTGCCCTATCAGGCTCCCCAGTGGCCATAGTTTTCTAGCATCTTTTCTTAGGAAATATTTTTTTTTCTTTTACATAGTTTTCAACAAAGATACTGGAAAAACCCTGAATCCTTCTGTCATTCTCTCCCCACCTCCCTCCAACACACACACACAATCTATTGAAACTGAGAAACCCAAGTTATCCAGGGAATGGGGAAATTTTTGATGGAGACTTCATTTGTAGTCAAGGGCCATTATTTTTATTCTTACTTAAGCCTGTAAGAATTTGATGAAAGGGACAGCCTCATAAGAGAAATTACCATGGACATGGATTCAGGAAGAGGGCACCTACCTAATCTTTCCATTCACACCCTAAATATATTTCAAATCCACAGCCTTGGCTCCCTCGTACTGTGATCAAATATCTATCACTTTGCTATCCTGAAATCAATCCTCATTAGAGTCCCACAAGAATCTATCAGAAATTCAGAATACTATGACTCTCCTTAGTTCTTTGCTGGTTTAGAAAACTTTGTCATAGTATACAGTGGCTCTCTGGAATCTGTCCCTGCATCCATTCCAATGGCATTTTTCGAGCTCTTTATTTCAAGACTTTTTCCAACAGCATTCCTGCTTGTTTCTCCTTCCCCATTTTCAAGTAGTCCTCCCTACTTAAATGCTTACATTCCTCTCTATTTGCACTCCAACTCTATTTTTAGGCATTACTTTCTCCAGGAAGCTTTTTGGCCCTGAAGACTTGATTGTTTTTGTTGTAGCATGTCCTCGAGTTGATTCAGACTCATAGTGACCCTATGGGACAGAGTAAAACTGCCCCATAGAATTTCCTAGGCTGTAATCATTATGGGAGCAGATCACCAGTTCTTTCCTCCTGCAGAGCAGCTGGTGGATTCAAACAACTGACCTTTTGGTTAGCAGCTGAGTGCTTAACCATTTCGATACCACATTTTAAAATAAACTTTTTATTGAAGTATAACATACATACAGAAAAAGAAAAAAAAAATATCACTGTCAGGACTGAAGAAGCCTCCCCCATGCCATCTTCTGGTCACAGTTCCCTCCATAGATGATTATTATCCTCACTTCTAGCACCACAGGTTAATTCCATCTATATTTGAATACTATAGTGTACATTCTTTTGTCTATTGAGTTAAAATTCCTTTTAAACAACAATCGTATCTTTGTACAACTAATTATGATTATGTGATGGATGAATGAACTTATTTAATTTTTCTTCCAAAGACAGACATATTTTCTTTCTTTGAATAAATTGAGGTAGTTTATTTAGAATACTGTAAAGTGTTTCAATATGTAGCAATAGGAAAATACACATTTTTCACAATTCTAAGAATGATTTTTCTACATTCTTTATGCAGTGCTCTTTATGCTTCTTGAAAGTATTTCACATAGCAGACTTTCCAGTGTCAGGTCACTTCACTGGATATTTCTGTGAAATTTACTACTCTTTGTAGAAGAAAAGAGATAATAGAAGCAAAGAAAGTGTTGGATAGCTCTGAAGAACCAAAAAAACAAAAAACGAAAAAAAACAGTTGTCATTGAGTCGATTCCAACTCATAGCAACCCCTCATGTGCACAGTAGAACTGCACTCCGTTGGTTTTCAAGGACCTTTTGGAAGCAGATTGGCTTTTCTTCCAAGATGCTTCTGAGTGGGTTTGAACTGCCAACATTTTTGTTAGTAGTTCAGCACTTAACTGATTGAACCACCCAGGGACACCTGGATACTTCTGAAATTAATGATTTAAATGGTATTTGAAAGATAATGCATAAAAGGACGAGGCTAATGCCATCTTCTGATAAACATGGAAACACATTTAAATAGCATGAGTTATGCTTGAAACAATGCTTATCAAGAACTGATGAATCTGAGATTTGGCCTTAATTGCAAGAGAACAAGTTGGTCTGCCACAGTTTCGTAGATGCTGACAGAAGACATGAGACTCTTGGTCAGAGATAAACGACTTTATTACTCACAGCAATAACAATAGTGAAGGCTACTGCAAGGGGGTGGGAAAGTATCGGGGTTTTGACAGGTGTGAGATATACAGAGGCTAGGGCTGTCCATGCTGTTTCAAATGGACCTCTCAGTAAAATTTAGATAAAATCATGGTCAGAGCCATTAGACTGGAGATGGCAGACCCAGTAATCAGTTAAATTTAAGGCAATTGTGACAGTTTGGCAGAGCTGCACCAGGATGTTTGCCTTCCTGAGGAAGGCTCCACGGTGGCTCTGGAAAAAAAAAAGATCATTATTGTCCTTCCCTCCCCTGTACTTCCCAGGATTTAAGGTACTCCTAGTACAAATGTTCAGTTTTTGCTGTCCCTTCACCCCTACAAAGATGGTGTGTGTGACACATTTCAGTAATGATAACTTCACCCTTTACCTACTGATTTCCAACTTGCAGTCAGATCTTTTGGTAAGAAAATCAGGTGAAAGAGGGACACAGGACATATTTATAAAACATAACCAGAATTAGGTGTCGATCTCCTAGAGTCTCTGTTGGCTAGGCTCTCCCTTGAAGGGTGTAAGGTGTCTTTTTTTTTTTTTTTCTGACTCCTTTCAATATTTTTCTCTTTATCTTTGTTAGGTGTGGTTATCTTTTTAATATCCTTGGGGATCATTGTTCATCTTATATCAGTAACTTTGGTTTCCTTAAACTGGAAGGATTTAGATATTATTTCTTCAAATACTTCTGTCCTTTTCTCTCTCCTTTCTTGTGACTCCACTTATATGGTTGTTGGACTGCTTGATAGTGTTCCACAGATTATGATGCTTTGATAAACTTTTTAACACACTCTTCAATGCATTGTGCATTTTTAAAAAATAAACATTTTTGGATTTCTTATTTAATAGACTTATTGAGGTATAATTTACATATAAACTTTACAATATGCTTTCATTTTAGGAGTGCTGTTCAATGAATTTTAATATCTGTATACAGTCATGTAGCTTCCACCACAGTCAAAATGTAAATCATCATCCTAAAGAGATTCTGCATGCCCTTGTACAAACAGTCCCTCCTACATCAGCCATTCCCAAGCAACCTCCATTACAAAGCTTTTGTTCTTGACGAAGTAGCAAACCACGTTTGATTTCATATTTTCCTCCTTTGCCACTTACACTGTTTTATTATTAGCAACTACTCTTGTATCAAGGTCCCTGGGTGGTGCAAACAGTTTGTGCTCGACTACTAACCTAAAGGTTGGCTGTTTGAATCCAACCAGCAGTGCCATGGAAGAAAGGCATGGAGATCTACTTCAGAAAGATCACAGCCAAGAAAATCCTCTGTAACATATGAGGTTGCCATGAATCAGAATCAACTTGATAACAATGAGTTTGATTTATTTTTCACTCTTGTGTCATATTCACCAGCATAATCACTTACCTCCTTTAGAAAACCCTAAGGGCCCAATTCATTTAGAAAAAACAAAAATGTTTTTTTCCGTTACATGAAAACAAAATGTTCCCACTGTTCTCTTATTTGACTCTTTCAGTAATGAAATGATTGTGCAAGCTGACAGATATTACTTTAAAATGCAAAATTATTATTTTATTTTTTCAATATCTGCATGTTGTGATTATATTTGAGCAAAATTCTCTATGTAAATTATTTCACTACATATTTAGAATTAGGTCCCTGTTACGGATTGAACTGTGTTCCCACAAAATGTGTGTCAACTTGGCTAGGCCCTGACCCCAGTATTGTCTGGTTTTTCTCCATTTTGTGATCTGATATAATTTTCTTATGTGCTGTAAATCCTAACCTCTATGATGTTAATGAGGCAGGATTAGAGGCAGTTATGTTAATGGGCAGGACACATTCTACAGGATTAGGTTGGATCTTGAGTCAACCTCTTTTTATACATAAAAGAGAGAAGAAAGTTCAGAGGAGATGGACCTCATACCACCATGAAAGAAGAGCTGGGAGCCGAGTGCATCCCTTGGACCCAGGATCCCTAGCTGAGAAGTTCTTAGACCAGGGGAAGATTGATAACAAGGCTCCTCCCCCAGAACCAACACAGAGAGAAAGCCTTCCCCTGGAGCTAGTGCCCTGAATTTGGACTTGTAGCTTCCTAGACTGTGAGAGAATAAATTTGTTTGTTAAAGCCCTCTACTTGTTGTATTTCTGTTATAGCAGCACTAGATAGCTAAGACAGTCCCCTACAAAAGATTGAATCTGTTTATATTGTCTATATGTATCTAAGTAAGGAGTTATGAAGATGATTGTTTTAAACATAAAAATTGGGAGAGGCAGATTCAGAATACTGAGCTGTTTATGCTACACTTAATCACTAACTGAGCTCAAAGGCCTTGTTTGTGGGCTAAGGAATGGCTATATCTAGAAATACTTTCTAGTCACTCCTAATCAGTTGAAAATGAAAACTGGTCTAAAATAATAGCTTATTACCTTAAAATTTCTATTGCCATTTTTTTTTTTTTTTTTGGTTATGAGTTGAAATTGACTCAACGGCAGTAGATTTGATAGATTTTAAGTTGCTTATGGACATGGATTTACACTGGTGTACAGCAGACATTTCTTCATATGTTTCATTATCTTTTTCTAAGTCTTTAAATAAAATGAAACTCTAAAACAGATTGACATCTCTATGGTGTTTTTAAATCGTGTATTTAACCTGTTGCTGCTGAGTTGATTCTGACTCACAGTGACCCTATCAGACAGACTAGAACTGCCCCATAGTGTTTCCAAGGACCAGCTGGTAGATTTGAACTGGTGACCTTTTGGTTAGCAGCTGAGTTCTTAACAACTGTGCCACCAGGGCTCCAAATCATGTATTTATATTCCCATTATTGTTTTTTTTTACCCCAGTCCTGGCTTTTTCCTTGAAAGAATATGTCTTTATTAAATGTGTTCATTATATAAATTGTCTTTGCCTATGAAAGTGTAATTATTTGGAAATGAAAATTGAATTTAAAACATAAATGCTAAAAGCCCATAATGGTCAAGTTTGTCATTAATAGCACTTTTGGTGTTAATGAAAAAAAATCTATTTTCCATTTTATTTAAATATTCTATTCCTGTTTATGCCCTGGACTCTTCTTGTCAGATAGCCATAATTAAAATAATTGATTCTGTGAAAAGATCCAACAATGTAAGTCTTAGCAGTCCATATCAAAAAGGTCAGACATCAATTACTGTAATTTTGCATAAAATGAAATAAAAAAGCTGCCCCTTTCACTCCAAGTGAAAAATATTAGGATAATAAGAATTCTCACAAGGCTTTTTCAATCAATACTTGCTTCAGTGAATGATTGCAGCACCAAAATTGAAAGAACATTCTGTTTAGGCCTACAATTATGGTCACACAGAATACAAGTCCTTTCAGAAATACTTTACTTTCCCCCTGCCTGAAAAGATTGATTTTGGTTGTCTATAATCCTCATGTTTTCTCTGACACTGTATTTGGGATGTTTCTGGCACTCAGTCCCTTTTGTGAATGTTTGCATTCACTGGATTGACTCCTTCCTGAAACACTTGTGCCTTTTTGTGACAAAGATACGTTTTCCATTTGCTTTCTGGGCTTTAACTATGAAATCTAATATATATATAAGTACATATATTTTAATACATATATTAATTAAATGCATTGCTGTCGAGTCGATTCCAACTCGTAGCAACCCTACAGGATAGAGTAGAACTGCCCCATAGGAGTTCCACGGCTGTAATCTTTATGGAAGCAGACCGCCACATCTTTCTCCTGTGGAGCAGCTGGTATGTTTGAACCACTGACTGTTCAGTTAGCTGCCGAGCGCTTAACCATTGTACCATCAGAGCTCCATATATATATGAGGGGAATGTAATATTGCAACCATATATATACGAGGGGAATGTAATATTGCAACCTTGAGGGAACCTTCAAACCCAGTATATGGAAAATGTCATTCACATTGAAACAGTTTTTTGAGTCGTATAAACGCAATGCATTTTCTTCCAATACAATGTATCTTTTCTTCTTTTCAAACCAACTAACCATAATGTAAGTTAGAAAATATTTGAATTTTTTTTAGGTGGAGGATGAGCACTTTCAGGCAACACATAATATACATACGTAAACAGGTATTGCTAAAGGCTTGTTGTTGGATGTTTTAAGGTACAGGACCTGCTTCTCTCTCCCATTCACCTAAATATACTAGTTGGAAATGATAAAATGCAAAGTTAAGTCAGAGTAATAAATTTATTAAGGTATGAAGTAGAATGTACAGAGTATGAAGATATAGCATAAAAAGAAATTTATTTATGGTATGGCTAAATGGCTTTTTGTGTTCATCTGCTTACATTTCCTTTTCAAAATTTAATTTTTACTTTTGCCTTGAAGAACAAGATGTAAATTGGTAGAAAATAGTATTTTCTGTACAGAAAATAATTAATTTTGCTAAAATTGTGGATTTGTGTGGAATTGTTTGGAATAGGCCAGAAAAATTAAATAATTCTACATCACTGAGGGTCTTTAATATCACAATGTGGATCTGGATTTTTAAAAGAGATTTTCATCCAGAGAAGTCTTATGATGAAAGTTGTGCTTTAAAAGGAAGAATGTGGAGTACTAAGCAGACTGGATGAGCAAAAGAAATCTCTTAGGAGATTTTTTGAAGCAGGCAAGAGTTAAATAAATTGTGAAAATTAAGAAGCACTCTCATTGGCTGAATTAAAATGTTTACAGAACACAAATAATTATTTTCCTAGCTTTTTCCTAAATAGCATTGCATTCAATTTACTTCCATTCAAACAAACAAAAAGACAAACAAAAAAGGTCTGCTGTTCCTCTGAGAATTGTTCCTTCGAATGGGGAATAATGGTTTTTGTTCTTTTATTCTTAGTTTTCCCCACTCTCACTATGACATGTTTTGGTGTGGATTTTTTATTTAATCTGTTTGGGTACTTTGTATTTCTTGAATCTCTGCGTCCTCATTGGTTTTTTAGGTTTAGAAGATTTGCAGCTGTTATCTTCAAATATTACTATCACCTTTGTCCTCTCCTCAAGGAATTGTGATTATACATACATTAGTCTTCTTCACTGTACTGTCTATTTCTTTTATTTTTCTCTTTGTATTTGCCTTTATTTGTCTCTTCATGCTGCTGTCTGACTTCTCTTGCTAATAAATCTGCCCAAATAAGGTCTTAGTTATGACGATCAACCATGATCTCTTTATAGGCATGTTTTTCTTTTAATGTGTGTCAAAATTTATACTAAAATAATTTGTAACATCTGTTTGAGACATAGGATTATTCTGTCTTCTTCCAAAGAAGATTTTTTTTTTTCCTTTTGTGAGGCACCTTGTTAAGCACATTAGGCTTAACTAAATCCTTTTTCAAGTTTGGGGGTTTCCTGAGCCAACCAATGATGTGGAGCCGCGTTGAAATTCTTGCAGAAGCTTCATTCCTTTTCCTCTACAGGCTTATCCTTGAATTCCCAACTAAAAGTGGCAGGTGAAACAAGGTCACCTCCCTTAATGTACCAAGAATTCAAAGATCTCTCACCTAACCCTACTGCCAAAAGCACAGACCATGTTTTCAGTTGCCTTTTAGGATCAAAATATGCCTCCCAAACACACAGGATATTGAATGCTGTGCTCACTTCTCCAAGTTTATGTCTTCTTTCAGATCTCAGCCTAAGTATATCATTTGCTGATTGATACCTTAGGAAAAATAACTGCTATATTAGACCAGTGTTTTTTATTATTTTGAGATAAGGATTATTTCAAATTATCTATTCTACTGTCGAAGGAGTTGGTTAAGCATTCAGCAGCTAACTGAAATGTTGATGGTTCAAACCCACCCAGTGGCTCCACCAGAGAAAGACCTGGCAATCTGTTTCCATAAAGATTACAGCCTAGAAAACCCTATGGGGAAGTTCTACTCTGTCACATGGGGTTGCCATAAGTTGGAATTGATTTGAGGACACCTAACAACAACAACATTCTACTATCAGCAAGAGCAGATGTCCTTACACAAGGATTCTGTTTTTAACAAGATTATGTCATATTCTGATTACTATCAGTGTCTTTCAGTGTATTCCCTTCTATCTAAATTTGTCTAATTTGGACGATGAAATTCTGTAGCTCATTTCCTGCAACACTTGATTGACTTTAAATACTCTATTTTAATCTAATCTTTTATTTGTGTATTCTACCTTTTTTGGCATATTGTATTAAATCTAGCTTTAACCAACAATTTTATTGATACTGTTTCAAGATCCAATTTTCTTTTTCAGTGCCAATACTATGCAGTTTTGCAATGACCTCTATGTTTACTTTTCAAAATGTATCAATATTTCAAAGCCTGACTAAATTTTTCAGTTAAGCCATTTTGGGAAACTTCTTTGTCCTCCTGGAATCCCTGGGTGGCACAGATGTTTGGTTAACTTGGCTACTAACCAAAAGTTTGGTGGTTTGAATTCACTCAGAGGGACACCAGAGGTAAGACCTGGTGATCTGCTTCCAAAAGGTTACAATCTTGAAAACCCTATGAAGTACATTTTGACTCTGCATGCATGAGGTTGCCATGAGCTGAAATCGACTTGATGGCAACCGGTTTGATTTTTTTCTCCTCCTTCTTCTTGGAATGTTTACATGCCAAAAATTTTGCTCCCTTTTATTCTCTGCTACCCCAGTTATTTTTGTTCTTCTGCTCTATTTTTTTTTAAAAATATTTATATTCACCTCATTTCACAAAGTATTTTAATGTCTGTTACTCTCAGAAAGAGTAATAACTTCTATTGATTGAATTCTTGCTATGGATTGGGTACTGTGCTAGATTGTTGAATATGTTGTTTTTATAACTCACAACAACATTTCAATGTAAGGAAACTATAGCTAGAAAAATTATAACTATAACTATACAAAAGTTGTGTTTCTTAGATCAATTAGCTAGTAACTGGTAGAGATCAAAGTTTAACTTAGATCTCTGCTTCTGCCATAATGTCAGGCTGCTTTCCCTGAATAATGTATAATTGGATACACATTCTAATTTATGAAGAACTCAAAGCTATTCAAAGCTCTTTACTTCCAACACAAAAATACCAATACAGACACATACACAAACTATCTTTACTCTAATTTCAAGGCAAAATGCTCCATACGGGTCAAGGACATTTGAATAGTTTGTTCTACGTTTTTGAAGACTAGGAAAGGAGTACAGAGTAGCTACTTTGGCTGACTGTATCTGGGCCTTAGGCCTACAAGGGCATGTTCTCCTGGAATATTCTCCTTTTCTCTCTTTCTTCAATTAAACTTGATGTGGTAAGATTCAGAGGGCTGGGTCCATGACGGGCCTTAAAGCTCTGGTTTTTAAAGTCTGTTCCCTCACAGGAGCATCAGCATCTCCTGGGACCTTATTAAAAATGCAAATTCTCATGCCAAGGAATCTGTGTTTTGATAAGCCCTCCAGGTGATTGTGACGTGCACTGAAGAGTAAGAGCTGCTGTCTGGAAAGTCTTAGCTTTTCCTCTACCCTTGGGGATTTGCTTAAAGAACAAAAGATGTCCTTGGTACTCTCACCCGCTACAATCATATTAACCAGCATCAGATACTAGAAATGTACATGGCCATAAGGCTTAGCAAATAATACTAAAGCTTATATTCTTTATGTGTCTCTTATACATATGTCCTGGCACACCCTGGGCAGATGGTGATATCAGTTTAGTGAGTGCTTGGGATGTGATATCTCAATAAAATTTTTATATTGTATCCAACACACATCCTAACTTCAGCTTCTACTTCATATTATAGCTATGTGGGTACATGTCTTACCTCTTTTTCATGGAGGTAAATTATGCTAGGACAGGGATAATATATTGTCATGCTTTTATTCTTCCATAATGCCTATAAATAATAAACTTGCCGTATGCATGGTGGTCACTCAGTGCATTTATTCTTTGAATGAAGCATATGATCTTATAAAAATTATTTCACCAAAGCAATTTTTGTTCCCCATATAGTTAATTATATTAACATTTCATAGTATTTATCTGTACATTTCAAAGTTAATGCTTTTCATTGGAAACAAAATAGAATTCTTCATTAAATCCATTTACATCCTGGGAAAAAAATCTTTTAAAGCAACATGACTCATAATGTCCTTTTGAATACAAAGTACAGTGACAGTAATAATTGAAGTTCCTAGAAGCTATGTAGCCATAATGAGTTCCTGCCACAGCTGTCATATACTTACTTATTAAGCACAGAGAAGCTGTTTGCTTTATGGATAAAAAGAGTTAGAGTCCTTGATCAGTTACTTAACTCCACTTTAGATAAAGTCTTTAGAAAATAAGTTTCCATTAACGAGGCGTTCTTAAAACCACTTATTGGGTCCCCTTCTCCTATTTAATGTTTAAGATGTCAAATGAGAAAGCCTCTTCTTTAAGAATCATTACTGTTAATTCATTTCTCACATAATATATTCCTCCTCTACTTCACAAAAAGGATATTACATTCCTGCGCCATCATGCAACTTAAAGTATTCTTCATTTATCTAAACTGAAATATATGTACATATGTAAGTCAGTCACAAAACGACAAATATTGTATGGTCTCACTCATACGAAATATCTAGAATAGGCAAATGTATAGAGAGAAAAGTTTATTAGTGGTTACCAGGGGTGGAAGGAGCCCTGGTGGTGCAACAGTTAAGTGCTTGGCTGCTCACTGAAAGTCTGGCCCTTTGAACCACCCAGTGGCTACATGGGAGAAAGACCTGGTGATCTGCTCTCATATACATTACAGCCAAGAAAACCCTATAGGGTAGTTCTTCTCTTTCACACGGGGTCACTATGAGTGGAAAATCAACTTGAGGACACCGAACAACGACAACCCCCAGGGGTGGGTGGGAGTGGGGGGAAGGGAAGTCACTGTCTAGGAAGCATGAGTTTCTGTTTATGGTGGTGGAAAATTTGGCAACAGATATTGGTGATAGTTACACAACATGATTAATGTAATTGATGTCACTAAACTGTACACTTGAAAAACATTAAATTGACAAAATTACTAAAAATATATGTATATACACTTCTAAATTCATTATATTTTGTTTATCTAAGTTTATTCTTTAAAGGTAAAAATTATTTGAAGAATTCTATATTACCTCTGTATGGCTATTAGCATATTTTTGAAATGATTTGGAATATAATCTCCAAGTAGGTAGAATTTAGAATTCTGTTGCATTTATCATTGATTGCCACAATAGAATATAAACACTTCATAAATATTAAAAAAATGAATTAATAAATTTTACTAGAGGTGAATTTTAATTTGAAACAATCTGTTCAAGGGATAATATAGTGTAGAAGTGATTGTGCAGTATGGAAGAAGATAGCACTGTATTAGAACCTTATAGAGTATGAATATCAAATACCAGCGACTTGGAGAGGGAGCTACCCAATAACTGTAGAAAGTGTCTCTG
This sequence comes from Dugong dugon, assembly GCA_030035585.1. Taxonomy (NCBI): domain Eukaryota; kingdom Metazoa; phylum Chordata; class Mammalia; order Sirenia; family Dugongidae; genus Dugong; species Dugong dugon. The sequence continues at coordinate 105,432,701 of CM057466.1, read as the reverse complement.
AATAGGTGACTGTGGTTGAAGTTATGAATTATGTAATTTATTATAAATCAAGTCACTTTTGAGTTGGTAATTTGAGGATTATCAAAGAGTTATGGAATTTTTTAAAAAGGCAGTGTCAGTATAAAGTGATAGAAGAAAAAAAAACTTTGTTAATATCTTTCTAGGAAGTGATTTTTTTCCTCCCTAAAAGCAGAGTAAGCAGTTTATGATGATCGTGCATAATTTACATTTAGGTAAAGTTTTCTCACCATCAGAAACCCTCCAATTCTTATCTTATTCTTTATCAGCTGCCAAAAGAAGGGATAATGTAGTTTATCTACAGCTGAACTTAAGTATAATCATCTTAAAGAAATGAAAACAACTTCTTAGCATAAAAAGATGCTTATCCTCTGATATATCTACTAATATAGTAGTAGACCTACTCCAGATTAAAAGTGTCTCCTGCATACCAATTAGCCAGTTGGATGCTCCTTCTCTTCCTTACTCTAACCAGTCTGGTGTTTCCTTTCACATGACTTTTCTCTTAACTCATCGGATAACCTTTGCAAGGCAAAAAAGCCCTTTCATCAGTCAATGATCATCAGTCTTTAATGAGTTGTTGTCTTTGATTGCTATTGAGTCCATCCCAACTCATAGCAACCCCATGTGTGCAAAGTAGAACTGCTTCATAGGGTTTTCAAGGCTGTGACCTTTTGGCAGCAGATTGCCAGGCCTTTCTTCTGAGGCACCTCTGGGTGGGTTCGAGTCGCCAACCTTCAGGTTAGTAATGGAACACTTAACTGTTTACGCTTCCCAGGAGACTCCTTAATGAGCTGTGTGGACAATTTTCTGAACTAATGGTTTACAGGCCATTTCTTTTCTTCATTTTTAGACTATTTTATATCTTGTTTTATTTTTTCCCTGGTCTTGCCTTAAATTTTCTCAAACTTTCACTCATAAAAATTGTGTTTAACTGCCATCCTTCTTTATCCTACTTCACAATACTATTTCCTTTTCATTTTCTCCCATCGTTCTATGTATAGGCCAAAATTTACCAAATTATGACCGAGTCTAAGAAACGTGCTAAGAACATACCTGAACTGACCAAAAAAAAGGTATGTATTTTAAAATGAAATTAAATTTAATAAATAATCATTACTATCAAAGAGTGAAGTCCTTGAGGGGTCAAAGAACTCTTCAAGATCAACCTATTTTGTTTTTATTTACCTCCTTATAATCTAAGTAATTTTGCTTTTTTTTAAAAAGTACAACCTTTAATGTTAAACAATACTTAATTCATAGCATTATCAAATGGTATGTGTTTTTTGTTGTAACTTTCTTTTCCACTATTTTTTACTTAAAATGGGCATTGGTTCAAGTAAAAACAGGTGAAAAACAGTATGGTGCTCTAACTTGGGAAGCCTACTGTTCTTTCCTACACTGCTCTCACATGAGGACACATCCTCAGTGTAGGAAAATGAGTTACAAGTGGAATATAGGAACTATCAAAAGAAACTGAGTCAATTATAAAATATTTCTATTAGGTGAGGTTTATTAGGGAAGAAGATTCGCCAATCAGGTAGGACCAAACCGGAAGTGGAAGGGTACTCCACTGAGTATCAGCAGTGACTGGCTTTTTATTGACAAAACAGAGAAGCAAAGAAGCTGATTTCTGATTGGCTTATACAATTTACTATTGAACCGCTGTCATGATCTCACTATTCAAAAAGGGTGACCTGATTTACAGGAAAGCTAGGCTTAAGTTTTGGTAAAGACAAGCCTTAGGGACGTTGTCCACTCCACCAGTTGCCCACTCGACCACCAACTGCATTTTGTAAACAACACAACTCCGTTTTTATTTCATTTAACAGAACTCAGTAGGTGACTACGCTTTGTGGATTATTTGCTGATTAAGAAATGCTATTTAGAAACCTTCTAGTACAATGACTATTTTTATTCTTATCTGTATCTTTTTTCTAAAGTAAGCAGTAAGCAGTTTAGGAAGGAAGGAAGAATTATGGCCCCAGAGGGAGGCAGAGCACAGTCAACTTAGAGTAGGCAGTAGGTCCAAACTTCATCATGACTCAGAATAACCCAAATGGTTTGTTAATACAAAGATTGCCGAGCAGCACACCCAGAGTTAGGATTTATGAGAATTAGAATTAGGATTTATGAGAATTTGTTTATTAAAAAGTTTCCAGATGGTAAGGAGACCTGCTTTGAGCACTGTGGAGTAGGAGCTGAACTCTTGGGACTGTATACCTGAATTGACTGTTTGCATCTGTAGCAAAAAAGCTCAAGGGAATTTAATTTATTCTGAAGACCCAGGCCCAAGTAAAACTGCACACTCACCTATAACTCGTCAGGATGTAACTGGTTGAGTATTTTTTTAAATGTCTATTATGTGGAAATTTTTTTCAGAGTATTAAATAAATGCATGCAAGATTCAGTTGACCCATAAGGAGTTTTAAAAGGAACCTTAAACTCTAACATCCCTACATTGTTAAAATGATAAATCTTTCTACCACTGTAATGCAAAATATTTTTTCTCTGGATTTTGGGTTTTTAACCAGATGTCTATTTTTTCCCCTGAGTATAAACCCTCTAATGAAAATAGAAAAGAAGGGGAGGAATTTTTATGGCTTAAATTGACAGTACACGTTGATTATAACTTAAATGACTAAATCAAGGAAAGCTTTCAAGAAATAGGTTGTAGTAGGGCTTTGTGGAGTGCTTCTTTGTGGCAGCAATTTGGGAATTCAAATTTTTATTCTACCCAGTAGGCTGGGCTCAACGAGGATCTTATCAGGATAAACCCTATCACACTGAGAAAATCGAAAACAAAGAACAAGAACTGTACTACCTCCTCCACTCCTCCATGTCCTGCCTTTTTCAGGGCACAGAGATTTAACAGGGAAATGAGAATATTTTGGGAATGATTTTCTACCTATATACCATTATTGGTTTTCCAGTTCACCTCCCAGAACTCTTTCTATCATTATGGCCATAGGGAAGAGTGAGGATGAATGACATCATTAGAAGTTACAGGAAGTTCCTTCTTCACAGCCATTGAAAACCCTATGGAGCAGTTCTACTCTGAAAAACATGGGGTCGCCATGAGTCAGAATAGACTGGAAGGCAACTGGCTTTTTTTGGGGTTTGTTTTTAATTGATTAAGGAACAAAAGACTAATGTCCATTATGTTAAAAACTTGACTTTTTTGTGCATGACTAGAACTAAAAAACCCTGTTGCCGTCTAGTCCGACTTACAGTGACCCTATACAAAAGAGTAGAACTGCCCCACAGCGTTTCCAAGGAGTGGCTGGTATTTTTAAACTGCTGACCTTTCAGTTAGCAGCCAAGCTCTTAACCACTGCGCCACCAGGGCTTCATGACTAGAACTAGTATGTGTAAAATAAGTAACATTAATGATATAACATTTTTAATGTAATTTTACTAATACAATCATACAAAGTTGATGATTTTAACCGTACTGTACGTATGAGGAAAACCAGGAGGAGGGAAGAGAAGGTGGCTCTTGACGATTTTCATTGTGGATTAAATTATTTATTATTTATTTATTTATATATCTAGTTCTTTCTATATGCCATGCAATATGTGTCCAATTTGCCAAACAAGTGCCTCTGGCTCTTAGGATACACATTGTCTCCACTTAATATTTACAAGTGCCATGAGATGATTCTCCTGAAGTTCAATTTTAGCTATGGTATTTTACTTCAGGCTTTGAAGAAACATTGAATAACATTGTAAAAAAAATTATATTACCCAAAATGCATAGAGCAAATCATTTTATCATGCAAAGCCACTGTGTGACTCCCTTGAATCATTAATGTTAATTACATGACTTATGAAAGAATTACTATAAGAACTGCAGCAAATACATTGTAGATAAAGGTGATTTTCAGGCCTGGAAAGTGGTATCATTTTTATTAACCTTCCAGATGTAGAAATGACCACTCTAATTCAGGGTTAAGAAGGTGGATTGAATGCACACATCTAATTGTTTTTTCTCCAGAAACCCCACTAAAAATTATTTTTGTACTTCTTTTTATTGTTGTTGCCATTTTAAGACATGCATTTACAAATGCAGGGAAAATAAGAAGGGAAACAATAACAACAGTATTTTGGAAATAGGAAAGAATATGGATAAGTGAAAATTCATTTAATTTAGCTGAATCCCAAACATATAGTGAAGAAAGGTGGAAAACTGAGACCAGATATATTTATATGACAGGAAACTCAAAGGCACAGGCACTGGTGACAGCTGCTACTTTTGTGAAATGGAAGTAGAGAGGGATGGCTCAAATAAGGAGGGCCAAAGGAAAGTCATTTGAGAACAGTTAGGTACCTATGTCCCTTCCCTTCCACCAAACTGCTGGGAGACTGCCCTCCCATCCTCGCTGGAGAAGTTTAGAGATTTATTCTCTGGAGAAAATAAAAGGAAGGATCTCTGGACTAGGGGATGCCAGACATAATTGGAGGCATGAGTACCATTAAAAAAAATAGTGATATTAAGGAACCATAATCCTTTAATCCTGAGATCCTCATCATTCTATGTTATTTACAGAATGTCAGCAGCCAGAAATTTACCATTCAGGTAGGTGATCAGAAGACTTAAAGATACCAGTGATTTCTCAAAAGATGGCCCAGAATAGAGTCGCGATGTCTATTTGATATCCAAGTAGATATACAGGACAGAGTAGAACAGCACCATAGGGTTTCCAAGGAGTGGCTGCTAAATTTGGACTGCTGACCTTTTGGTTAGCAGCTGACCTCTTAACCACTGTGCCACCATGGCCCCAAGTAAATATATAGAGAGTAAAAAAACAAACAAACAAAAAAACCTTGTTGCTGTCAAGTCAATTCTGACTCATAGAAACCCTATAGGATAGAGTAGAACTGCCCCATAGGGTTTCCAAGGAGCTGCTGCCGGGCTTGAACTGCTGATCTTTTGATTAGCAGCCAACCTATTAACCACTGTGTTACATGGGCTCCATGTAGAGAGCAGGAGGTGGATAGTCTAGTTTGGAGTTCAGAGATAGGTCCAGGATGAAAATAACAAATTTTGGAGTCATTCATGCCTAGGAACCAGAAAAGGAAACTGATGCAGAGTGTCAAAGAATGTGGTCTCCTGGATCCCAAGTAAAAAAATATTCAAAACAAAGAAATGATCAGCTGTATCACATGCTGCTCAAAGGTCAAGTAAAATAAGGATTGAGCATTAGCCATTAGGTTTAAATATATGAATGCCATTGGGACACTGCAGAGAGCTAGGAGAGAATTTTGGAGACTGGATAATAGTAATTTCTGAGAAGTTTTCTGAAAAGGGAAAGAAGGCAATATGGTGGTATCTGGAAGGTGAAGTGGAGGTTGCGGTTATCATTTATTTGTTTATTTTTAGGGAGACATAACAAGGTGTTTGTTGGCTTAAGAGAAAGCTATACTAAAGATGAAAAGAAGGGGGTAGATGCTAAGAGTTATCCTTGAGTAGGTGAGAAGAAATGAGAATAGGCAAGTCGGGGAGGCAGTTAGTTTTCACTAGAAGGACTCACGATTTATTCACAGTAATAGGAGAAAAGGCAAATATTTGGTTACTGGCGCTAGATGTATTTTTTGGCATTGTATGCTTGTTAAATCTTCAATACTTTTATTTCTCAGTCTAAGGGATAGTTGAGGATTTTGGTAGTTGGGATTGCAGTTGTTTTGAAGTTAATGGCAACAAGATATAAGGTACAGTTCTGAAAGTGACTGGTTAAGGAGGAGTGAGGCCAAACACCTTAGATGCTAGGATTCAGAAAGATTACATAGGTGTATATTGAAACAATCAAGAGTTAAGGAGTTTTGTTGAAGAGTTATACAGTGAGCAAAAAGTTCACATCTTCAGGGAATGAACAATGATGGCAATAATAAAGGATAGTCTGATGACGTGAGTCAAAGCTGAGGGATTTAAAAGGAGAGAGAGGGAGAATTCTCTAGAAGAAGCAATAGAGAACAAACAGGTCACATATTTCACTTCCAAGCCAATGTGTATGAGGAGTGTGGGAGAAAAACACAGCAGGGAAAACAGTGTCCTCAAGGGAGATTGACGTTTCAATTAGAGCAAGAATATAGGACACTTACAGAAAGGTTTTTCATGACAAAAGACAGGGTTTGATTTCTTAATAGTCAATGACAACTTGTGCATTATAGAATGATTTCTAAGCCCATATTCACATTTGTAGAAAAAAAGTCGGAAGAATTTCCAAGAAAATAAACTTTTGGATTTCCAGATTTGTATTAGAAAGATGTGGCAGTCTACCTTCATGAAGATTTACAGCTTTGGAAACCCTATGGGGCAGTTCTACTCTATACTACAGGGTCGCTGTGAATAGGAATTGACTCAATGGCAGTGGGTTTTTATTATAAATACATAATATGAAGACTCAAGAATTCTTTGAAAGTGTATATTATGTATGCATATATTTGTAGCTATATACATATGTATAATTTAATTCCATGTATACGTATACATAATATACATATGTTATATTTTGTGTTTAATATATATGTCGAACACATCATGATCCTAAGCATTTTTATACACATTTTCATCTAATGTGACAAAATAACTATTATATTTAATCTGCTACTAATTGATTAGAATTTTTTTTTTCTGGAGAGGTTCTCTGTTCCTCATTTTTTAAAAACAGTTTCAAAGTCTCCAATTTCTTAATATATTTTTAAATGTCTACTTTAATTCAATTTAGACATTCTAACTTGAATGTTCTAGTCTCTCTAACTCGCTTTTCGATGCTTCCTCATTATATTTAAAATTTGTTGGGAGATGATTCAAAGTATAAGAGCCTGCAGCTATGTTTAAATGAGAACAATATTTACATAGACAAAGAGGTTTCTTTCACTCACCTTTGCCAGATCAGAGTAACTGCTGCAGTCATCAGACTGTTCCTGTAGTTGTTTTTAATAATACAATGCAGTGTTTAATACTACTTTCATCAGGGCTATGCTTGCAACGTAAAACAGAATACCCTCATGCTCTTGGACATGATTGTGTCTTTTTAAAATACTGATAAGGAACAGATGACTCCTTGGCAATTTAAAACTCTTGGAGATGTCTTTGATTTCTGTGAAATTATTTTAATAATCAATCTCTGACAGAATATAATTTCTTAGGTATAAGCACAGTGTTGACAAGAAATCGAATCATAAGTTAGCATGAAATATCTCTCTAAAATTTTTCGTAAGTCCTGAAACTAATGTTTCTTTCCAACTACCAGTATCTGGTTGTCAAGTAAATGAAGAGGTTGCTTTCTCTGTATCTTTATTTTTATCTGCATAATAGTATTTACTCCTCTTATCTTTATGAACTAGGAGAATTGTTCTAGTTATGCTCTTCATTACTTTATGGATGAAGAAAATTAGATATTCTACACTGGGAAAAGTAAATCAATAAGGGAGATTAAACAAGTGCATTTCAAAGAATATTCAATTAAATCTAAAATTATAATTTACATCTTTAAGTATATACATTTCTGAAAATTAGTATATAAGAAAATATATAAGTATTTAAATTAGTTTAAATATGAAATAGGTATGAAAATGAAATGAAATATGAAGAACAATAAAGGAAAACTAGTATGTATTTTTAAATGTATTAGAGAAAATAAGCTGGATAGTATGAGAAAAACAATAAAGGAAAGAGTATGGATTTTTCTTTATTCTATTTTAGAGAAACTCCAGGCTTACACTTTGCTAGAAATAAAATAAAAGAATTTTATTGAAGGATGAACAATAAAGGCATTTCTCCAAATGGAGAGATACACGACACTCAAACAAGAAGCTGCAGTGTGTGTTTTAACTTGAAGGAGAGCAGTGAGGTATTTAACAGGCAGAACAAAAGCAAATGGTTTTACATCCAAGGAGGTGCAGAAGGAAGGAAAAATTTACAGGCGTTGTCAAACTACAAACTTTCCTAACATCAATTTCTAGCCTAACATCAATCTCTTATTTCCCAATACAAATTGACTAAAGCAATATTTCTAAAGCAAGCCATGTAAATATTTCTGATGTGGGGGTTTAGTGATTGATTGTAGGCCAGTTGAACCCTAGCTGGAGTCCTTGAGATGTAAAAGCCGATCATTTGGTTAGGAAGGAGATTAGATCAGCTCCAACCTAAAGTCTTCTGAAATGTAAACATGACCGTCTGGCTAGGAGCAAGTGAGTTAGAGCTTAGACATTCATCTGGTGAATTGCCTAGAGCGGTTAAGGTAGCTAGATTATTTAGATAAGCTAAGGCCCAGATCTCTGCACTCTTTGTGTCATGAACAGTTCAAAGTCTTACAAGAGGCCGAATTGTCTTTGTTCAATGGCAGAGGTAGGCTTCAAATCTAGTTGCAGCTTAATTCGAAATGGAATTTCAATTTAAGTCTGGAATTAACTATTTTAATCATGCCAAGCAGTCCCTGTTTTAAGATTTTCTTATTCATTTCCTCCTTTTGATCAGGCCGCCGTTAGTAGGCATGGATCACTTAAGATATTACCCACAATGGAGTTGCCTGTCTTCTGCAAGTACTTGGAGTCTCTGGGATGGTTGCTCTGTATGAGTATTTAAGTTCTTCAAACTCTACAGTCTAGTAGCTGGGCATCATTTGACTTTTTGTAGTCAGGCACTAATTTCACCTTGCCATTGCTTCAGGCCTTGTCTTCAGGGTGTTTTTGTCTCTAGTCAGGGTAAGTGATGCAAACAAAGCCACTTTACGGAAACAGCTTGACAATTTTAAAAGAATTTGATCCCAGAACTAAACTTCATTCTCCTTAGCAAAATCAGTATTTTATTTGGAATTCATTTTGTCACATGACCATATGCCTTGAGTTGCTGTGACAATGAGAAACACAGTGCATTTTACATTTAATAAGCCTTATAATGATAATTACAATGATTAGAAAGAGACAGACTAACAGAAAGGAATGTGTTCTAGATCTGATGTTTTGGGGTAATTAGCTAAAAATACCAAGGAAGGAAGGAATGGTCATGGGAGGAATGATATGTATCCAGGAGTTTTTGTTTTGTTTTGTTTGTTTGTTTGTTGGCGTATTTTTGAGATATCTTGCTCTACTTCTCTGGAGGTATTTATCCATGAAGAGCAAAAAAGTATTGGTGACAGCACAAAGCCTTCCTTGCTGAACTAAGGTAAAATCTATGACAATTGTATCATCCAGTACCACTTTTGCAAGGGATTCTAATGATTTTTGCTGTGCAGCCATTTCCATCAGCAACACTATCAGCCATTTGAGCCATAGTGGCAGATAGACTGTGAATGGTCATTTCTAATTGCTCAATCCCAAATCATGGTATAATGCGTAAGAAGGACCATCCCCCTCTTGAGTAATCACATATGGGATTGCTTGAAAGGATGAATTCTTTCTTCTGTATGGATATTAATTTCAAATTACTGTTACATAGTAAGCTGTCATTGTATGAATGGATACTCATGGGAACTTCTAGGGTTCCTAAAGTACACCGGCCTATCATTTTCCAACTATGTAAACATGGTAAAGCCCAAATACAGGGTGAGTCATCAGACTTCACATAAAAAGATATATCCAGATGGGGCACATAACATGCCTTTTCTGGTTTGAATATTGGGGAAAGGAATGGAATGACTGACTCTTTATGCCAGGTTGCAGTTAGCAAATCATCACAAATGGATAATTCTCCAAAATTTAGGGAATCTCGGAGTTGTGCACAAATAGATTTGGATTAATTCTAATATTACCATGATGGTAACTCACATTGTGTTGTACTTTATAATATACCAGGCACGTGCGTACCTTTTGCCCCTTTTTTTTTTTTTGTGGGGGGGCTCTCTAGGTAGATATTATGTTTCCAAGGAGCTTCTTTGCCACAAAAGAAGCAGTGGCCTACCGATAGAGAAAAGCCTCTACCCAATGTGAAAATCTACATATCATTACTAAGACATATTTATAACCACTTGAAGGTGGAAGCTGGGTAAAATCTAACTGCCATTTGAGCATAGGCCCAGAAGGCAAAGGGTACCGTCCAGGGGGATGTTTCAAGATATTTCCCAGTATTGTAGTGAGGGCAGATAGAGCAGTGGGTGGTCATGTGCTCAGCTGCTTCAGAAAATTTTCCCCACTAGTATTTCTTCAAAACTTCAATAATTTTATCTCTTCCTAGATGAGTGTTCTCATGTAGAGTTCTTATTATAGGGACATGTGATAAATTTTAGGAAGAACAATTTTGGCATTAGGTCCTAAGCATAGCTTACTGTCAGGATCTTGGTAACAGCTTCACTTTTTCCGTGTTTAAATTTCATTTAATTGAGCCAGTTGTTGATGTTTCAAAAGCTTTTGTTTGGTGGATGCAAAGGTACTAGTCATTTCATAAGAATAATTCTCTATAGGCTCTTTCAAAGACCCCTCTACACACTCTTTTGCTAATACAGAGGCAACTGTAATTTGGGAAGCAGCTTATTTAGCAGATGGATCAGTGATATTATTCCCTCTAATTTCTTCAGTTTGGGGCATTCTCTTTGACTGGTGTGTTTGTATTTTAATTACAGCAATTTCAGAAGGGAGCAGCAAGGCATCTAATAGGTCTGCTACTAATGCCCTGTTTTTAATAGTGTTACCAGAAGAGGTTAAAAAGCTTCTTTGTTTCCACAGCATCCCAAAATCATGAATAACTACAAAACAATAATGAGAATCCATAAAAATAGTCAGACTTTCCTTTAGCAAGTTTGCAGGCTTCAGTAAGAGCAATAAGTTCAGCTTGTTGAGCTGAAATGGCCTTAGGGAGAAGCTGGCATTCAAGGACTTTGGTAAAGTCGTAACAGTGTAACAAGCCTGATAATGAGAGGTAGTTTTTTTTTTTTTCCAAATAAGTGCCATCTATAAATAATATCATATCAGGGTTTGTCAAAAGAGTTTCCTTTAAATCACTAGGAGGAGTCAGAAGCTGTTTAATTAAGTCTAAACAATCATGGGAAGGACAGTCATTCTTATCAGCTGCATGGAGAAGGGTTAGCTGAGTTTAAAGTAGCTACTGTATGTAATCTAATATTAGAGACTGCCAGAAAAAGTACTTCATAAGAAGTGAATCTACTGCCAGATAAATGTTGAGTTAAAACAGAATTTAATAATGCAGACACAGTATGTGGTACATATGTATCTAGGAAGTTTCCTAAAACTTTATCAATAGTGGAAGCTACTAATTTTGCTGTGGGTGCCACCGCCCTAAGGCAAGATGGATATGCTTTAGCTACAGGATCCAGCTGCAGGCTGTAATAACCTATAGGCCTATTTGGTCCCTTGTGTTTCTGTGTAAGACTACCTAATGCATTACCAAAACCTTCATGCACAAAAAGTGAAAATTCCAAATAATAGTTAAAGAATCCTAAAGTGGGTATGTTAATCAATGCTTATTTTAACTTAGTTATCACCCCTTAATCTTCCAGGGTAAGATAAAATGGATCATGCTCAGAGGTTTTCAAATATTTATATAAAGGCTGAGCCATGAAAGAAAAGTTGGAAATCCAGTCTTAACAATAACCACAAAGTCCTAGAAAACCTCTTTATTTTTTATTTGTTTGAGGCAGAGGAAAAGCTGCAATAGCTTCTTTCCTCTTGGGGTCAATAGAAATGCCTTCTGCAGAAATTAAGTGACCTAAACATTTGACAGAAGGCTGAACTTATTGTAATTTTTCTTTAGAAACTTTATGTCCACCAACAGCCAATGTTTTAGCAAGGTTATGCTGTCCTCCAGGCACACCTGCTGAGAGGAGGAACACACTAGCAAATCAGCTACGTATTGTAGCAAGTAGATTCATTTGGAAATTGCAAATGTTGTAAATCTGCACGCAAAATTTGAGAAAAATAACTGGGAGCCTCTGTAAAACCCTGGGGCATGACGTTCCAGGTAAATTGTTGACTTTCCCATGTAAAAGCAAACAGATACTGACTTTCAGGTTCGACAGGAATGCTGAAAAATATGCTACAAAAGTCTATGACATTAACTCATACTGCATCAGGGAGAACATTGGAAAGTAATAGATGTTGATTAGGAACAATAAGGTACCTAGGAATAACAGTACTGTGTATTTCACATAAGTCCTGAACAAACTGCTAATCTCATTCATGAGGTTTTCTAACTCAAGGATAAGAGTGTTACAAGGACTAGTGCAGGGGTTGATTAAGCCTTTAGAAAGAAAATCCTGTATTATAGGAGCTATTCTTTCGTTTGCTTCTCGTTTAAGCAGGTACTGAGGAATCTTGGGCAAGGGCCTAGAGGTGTCCACCTGAATCTTAATAGGTTCAAAAGACAGGACACAACTAACATCTGTTGAAGTCATGACCCACAAGGTTTCAGTGGGGGGAGAGTCTGAATATACAGAATGCAAAAGGGCTTACATGTGAGAAAGCACTTATTGCTTTTGAATATTCTCTATCACTAAATTCTGATTCTTGGGCAAGGTTAGTAATATTTCTTTCTTTTCATGAAATTGTAAATGGCAATTCCATTTAGATAATATATCTCTTCCTACGAAATTAACAGGAGGGTTAGGATTGATTAAAAAAAGGATATAAATCCTCTATTGGGACCAAAGGTATTGACACAGGATGGGAATAAAGTAGTGTTTGTTCCTTATTTGTAACTCTCACTATAATTGAGGTCCTTTTACTATGGGGCAGGGACTTTTATAATCACGTGGGATTAATTGCAGAAAATAGAACTCCTGAATAAATTAAAAATTTACAAGGTTCTCCATTAATATACATAGTTTTTTCTCCTTGAGGGTTTAGAGCTACCATAGGAAAAGTCCCTGTTTTGTCCCTGGAGCCCCTTCATTCTGAATCAGAATAGAGGAGTGGTTGGGGTAGAAACCTTCAGTTTATTCTTTAACTTAAGGCAGTCATTTTTCTAATGGCCAAGTTTTTTACAATAGTTGCAGAGGCCAGTTTTAGGTCCATTGGAGGGTTTAAAATTCTTTTTCAGGGGTTAGGCCCTTGCAGCTGTTGTAATTGAAAGGCCATTACTTTATTTAATTTGTTAGTTTGAGCAGTCTGCTTTAATTCTAAAATTTGGAGAAGCTCATTATCTAAAGTAATTCATTCCTCAGTGGAAACTGTCCTCCAGCCTAAAGTCTGCTAACTAAGGCTGAATGAAATCTTAGGTTTGAGGCGAGAAATAAACACTGCATTAAAGGCCTCCTTTGTCCCTTTATCTGAAGGATTCAACTCGGAATGTTCTGAAAACGGGAATAACTGGGATTGGTAATCATAAACACTTTCATCTCTATAATGTACACAGGAATGGACTTTCATCCAATCTATTTTTTGGGGAAAGGCCTTAATGATTGCATCATATAAATCATTGCCTTTATATCTGGCTTCTGTTAGAAGGGTTTTGGCCATTTTGTCTGTATTCAGAGCTAAATCATCTTGGGAATCTTCTCACTTAACATGTTCTAACCATAATTTGGCTTCCCTAGGGCCAGCTAACATAATGGGTAGAAATCAGCCAATCTTGGCTGATAAGCATTAATAAGGACCTTGAATTCTTTAGTGAATCTATGAGGACCCTCACATAAATTTGGAAAATCTTTAGCAATGATACGTAGTTCAGTACTTGTCCAAGGAATGAAAGCTACAGCAACATTCTTTGGATATTCTCTAGTGGCCACTCCAGATTCTCCAGGGCGAGTTTTAAAAGGCATTTCAGGAATAGAACTTCCTGAGTTTGATCTGTCTAGCTTTGGGCTCTTTGGTTTTATATTTTCTGCCTTTGAGTCTTTAATAGATTCTCCTCTGGCTTTGGATCTTTAGTAGCTTCTCCTCCTCAGAAGAGAGGGAGTTGAGACAGAGAGTTTTGAGAGTGATAAAGAGGCAAAGGAGGATACAGAGAAGGAGTTGCTGGCAGAGGGGCAGAGGAAGCTGCAGTGGGGGTTGTAAGTATAATAGAGCTCTGGCTTTCTAATTTTTTATTTTACTCAATTATTTCAGAAACTGTATTCTGCAAAGTTTTTTTCAGGCTAGATGTTTTTAAGGTTTGCTTATTCAATTCCTAGTCCTTCTTTTGATCTATTTTTTATATTACTGACAAAAGTGCAAGCTCTTTACTAAAAGATGTGATTGCACAGTTATCATTGGCCTATAAAATGTTCTAGAATAGCCTACCAAAGTTACTTAAATTCCCCTTTGCTGGAATAGAGTAAGTTAAGACATTACCTCTAGAGAACCCTTAGCAGATGTTAAGTGTTTTACTTGGCTGGAGTTAACCATGGACATTGTTTCATTTGTTAACATATTTCCATGGTTTATATCAATATTATTAAAACTTTTAAAGTTATTTTTTAATAAACAAAATTAATAAGCAGAATATTTGAAAACTATGAATTTATGTAACATGCAATCAGAGATACTATGATTTATTGAGGGAAGAGGCTGAGCCAGATTAGGTGACTTTCTTCCATTCAACAATTGCCTAGGGACACTTTAGCCAAATCCTAGAACTTGATGAAATAAGCATTGAAAACTACTAGATTTGATTCCGTAAAAACAAACAAACAAACAAAAAAAAACTATTGCTATAGAGTCGATTCTGACTCATAGTGACTATAGGACACAGTAGAACTGCTCCGTAGACAGAGGTGTATCTCAGATATGGCAAATATGGCTCCTACCCTGGGTGCCACTTAAAGGGGAGAGCACCACTGAACAGTTTCTCTTAACCAGGCACAGCCCAACGCCCAACTTCCTCAAACAAGGTAGACACAGAGGTGTGGGGGTGGGGTGGGGTGGCACAGAGGCAGGGATGTCAGGTGAGATGTGGAATGACATTCCAAGGTGCCACAAATATGAAAGTTGCCTGAGGCAGCTGGACACAAGGAGGGAAGGCATTTCTGATGACACATTGCCACTGTCAGTATCTATTTATCTTGAAATTGGGAGAAGCAATTAAGAGATAGCCCCTGGGGCTCATTAAGGCCCTGCAAGGGCACAAGATCAGTCCTTGCCTCAGGCACTATTTTCCGTAGATATGCCTCTCCCGGTAGGGTATCCTAGGCTGTAATCTTTATGGAGCAGACTGCCACATCTTTCTCCTGCCGAACTGTTGGTGGATTCAAAATGTTGACTTTTCAGTTAGCAGCCAAGTGCTTAACCACTGTACCACCAGGGCTCCTTGTTTCAGTTTATATGGCTATTATTTAGAATAGAACAGACCCTTTCAAACAGAGTTGGGTGAATGGATTGTCTTGAGACATTAAAGTATGAAAGAAAATAGTCTTAGGTTGTTTTTACAAGTTAGGACTAAGGGAGTTGATAGATGAGGTCCTAATAAAAAAGGAGCCCTGGTGGCACAATGGTTAAGCACTCAGCTGCTAACCAAAAGGCTGGCAGTTTGAACCCACCAGCCACTCCACGAGAGAAAGATGTAGCAGTATGTTTCTATAAAGATTACAGCCTTGGAAACTCTATGGGGCAGTTTTACTCCATCCTATGGGGTCACTGTGAGTCGGAATCGACTCGGTGGCAACAGGCTAATAAACTAAATGCTTCCAGGGTAGCATATGGAGTTAATCTGGCCTAGACAGCAGCTGATGACTGTACTTTGCAGCTTGCTTTCCACCCAACCCCTCCTCCTCCTGCCCACTCCCACCTCATTCCCACAACTGGCAGTGCATGTCTAAATGGGGCCCTGATCAAGTTTGAAAGGTATTACTAAACAGGGCCCAGATATAAAGAGATAATCATCAAAGGATGAGTCATGTAGTCTTCTTGAATTTATAGTAGTACTGGTTAAAGCTGTTTTTAACAAAGGAAAACACATTCACAGAAAAAAAAAAAAGGAAACTATATTTGTGCAGTGAGTATGAATTTTATTAAAAATATTTGGGAATAATAATTAACATATATTTTTCTTAATTTTCATAACTTATAAAAAATGTTTGACCTCCAACCACCCACACTTGCATACCCGAATAGAAGAACATTTAATATCAGTTTTTACCGGGGCAAAGCTCCACCTCATGGGAACGTTCAAAAATCCAATTCCTAAATGAGGCCAGAAAACCATTGAATGAGATTAGTCCTTGGTCTACAGAGGTTGTCATCTTTATTGTCTTCCTTTAGCATCAAGATGCTACTGTTGAACAACTGTGCTCTGTATGTCTATACAAGAGTAGTTGGGGGAACTCAGAAGTACCCCTTATGGTGGTCCATCCATTTACTGCAACTATTTTATAGAGCCCCATATGCATCTTCTGTGAATGTATTAGTCTCAATTCCATGGTACACAGGATACATCCTCTAACAGTACTTCTGAAACTTTAGTAGGAAAAACAGAAACACCTGAGGACTTGTTACTACACAGATTGCTGGGGCCCAGCCCTAGAGACTCAGATTCAGAGTAGGATGGGACAGGACCTGAGCGTTTTGCATTTCTAACAAGTTCCAGGGAGATGCTGATGCTGCTAGTGTGTGGACCACATTTTGAGTAGCCCAGCTCTGGGGAATCCTCTTGCAATTCTTCATCTAGCAATGATGCATGAAAGCAGGATAGGATTTTCTACCATGTTAAACGTTTACCATGGACTCTTGTCAATTTCTACTTCCCCAGTGTGTTACACTAGTGTCTTTGGACACCAAGCACCCACTCTCATCTCACATTTTGTATTTTGCCCCCATTCCATCAATGACATCCTCCTAGATGGGTTTGAAACACAAAAGTTCGTTTCCTTATAGTAGGGGAGGAGTTTATAAGGACCTTTAGAAATAAATTATTAGGCTTTTGTTTTCTGTAATAAGAGTAAGGAAAGATGTGAACACTAGTTACATTATACTTAATAATCAGCTGTGGGATGTAGAAAACATAAAATTAGAATAGGAGTAAGAATTGAAATTTAAAGAAACAAAGGGCAAGATGAAGATTTTCCTCTGAGGAATTTATATGAAAAAGATCTAAAAGTAGGTGCATTAAAGATATGGTATGAGAACAAAAAGTGTCAAATTTTAGAAATGTAAAACATTTTACATAATGCAATATGCAGAATCAATGCTTTTTTTTTTAATGGATCAATGTGTAGAAAAAGAGCATGGAAGATGAACAAATACAAGCGTTGTAGCACAGTGGAATAGAACAAAGAAATAAAAGCAATACATTAAGTGTATTGTTCTTGGTGGCTGTAGAGTAGGCTCCGACTCAAAGCTACTCTGTGTGTAACAGAAGGAAACATTGCTTGGTCCTGTGCCATCCTCACAATAGTAGGTATGTTTGAGCCAATTGTTGCTCCACTTTGTCAATTCATTTTGTTGAGGGTCTTCCTCTTTTTCTCTGACCCTGTATTTTACCAAGCATGATGTCCTTCTCCAGAGATTGGTTCCTCCTGATAACATGCCCAAAGTAAAACAGATGAAGTTTCACCATCTTTGCTTCTAAGGAGCATTCTGGCTGTACTTCCTTCAAGACAGATTTGTTCTTTCTTCTGGAAGTCCATGGTATATTCAATATTCTTCACCAACACCACAATTCAAATATGCCAATTCTTTGGTCTTTGTTTTTCATCATCCAGCTTTCACATGCATATGAGGTAATTGCAAATATCATGGCTTGGGTCAGGTGTACCTTAGTCCTCAAAGTGACATCTTTGCTTCTTAATATTTTAAAGAGGTCTTTTGCAGATGGTTTGCCCAATGCAGTACATCGTTTGCTTTCTTGACTGCAGTTTCTACTGGTATTGGTTGTTGATCCAAGTAAAATGAAATCCTTGACAACTTTAATATTACATGTAGAGTAAACAAACATTGTGTATAGCAGTTATTCCTATAGAAGAGAACACAATGAAAACTTCTTCATGAACTAGGGATGGTTACTGTGTAAAGAGAAAAAAAATAACAATAAATAATCTTGGACATGGAGCCATATTATTTATCCTCTCAATAAAAACTTACTGAGTACTTAATATCTAAAGAATTCTAAACTTCTAAAAAAAAAAAAAAAGACTATATCTTACAGGCATCAAGGCAGAACAAATACAGCACTGAAGCTGGGGAAAAACCAGACTGGCCCCAGAGTTCTCATGATACTAGACGCCAGAAGATAATCAAAAAAAGTGTTCAGGGTTTTAAAAGGAAAATGGATGTGTTTACAAATTCTTTACCTAGCCAGGATATCATCCACATTAAAAGAAGCAGAAACATGACTATATACATGTAAACATTGGGGAACTGTAACACTCACTACTTGAAAATCTACTTAAATCCATGCTTCAGGGAACAGATGATTTGAA
The DNA here is from genome assembly GCA_030035585.1 of Dugong dugon. NCBI lineage: Eukaryota > Metazoa > Chordata > Mammalia > Sirenia > Dugongidae > Dugong > Dugong dugon. The sequence goes on along the minus strand of CM057466.1, from coordinate 105,414,396 downwards.
ATGTAAGTATATAAGTGAAGTTGTCATGAGAGAGCTGACTACTGTTTCAGGCAATATTTTCTTTAAAAAAATTGTGGCTATTATATCTACAACCTGGAGTGTAGTTGTTATTATTCATTAAGTATGATCTTTTAAATCATAAACCACATGATGTAAAATTAATATGATACTACACTGAAATGAAGTACTGAAAAGTGCCAGTAAGAGAACAAAGGAACGAGGGTGTTGAAAGTGTACTAGTTTCTTCAGCTTCTATGGATGCTGTCAGAAGATACGTATTTTTTTCTCTAAAAATGATAAAGAGGTTAGAAAATAAGCTTTATCATATTATTTAAAGAAAAATATAGACACATACCAGACGTATGTGGAAATACCAGAGACAACGGAAATAATAACATGCATATTGCCTAGTATATACTAGCTGCTCAATGAATGTTCTGAATTAATTATATTTCAGCAGAAAATATGGGGATCCCTAAATAGCTTGAACAGAAATAATTAGGCAGCTTTGTGCTATTCACAGAGCCATTTCCATAGTGATAAATTTTAATAGATGACTGACTCCAAATGACTGCAACATTAATCCAGCCTATCCTAGAACCATTGAAAACATGTCAATTTCCTCCAGACTTCCGGGAGCTAGGGCGGCTGGGTGAACCCCTGAAACTGTTGCTCTGAGAGAATCTTTAAACCTTAAACCACAGATATCCCCTGAACTCATCTTAAAACCGAACGATAGTTTGGCTTAACTAGTAAAAAAGTTCTGCCTTGAGCATTGTGCTCTTTTAAGAACTATATGAGATCAAACTGACAACAGCAACTAGAAAGTTTAGACTGGAACCTTAGGGGCAGTGAGTTTATGTTAATGAGGGAGGAACAACTCAGTAAAGGAGGGTGAGAATGGTTGCACAACTTGAAGACTGTAATCAGTGTCACTAAATTGTACATGTAGAAATGGTTGAATTGCCGTATGTTTTGCTCTGTATATTCTCAACAGCAACAACAAAATAAATAAAATTTAGAAAAAATCATGTCAATCCCATAAATTGCAGTTATTAATATGTATAAGATACTGATAAGAAAAACTTTACATATATAAACTGATGACATTCAAATAATATCAAATTGTAATCTTAAACTTTTCGTTATTAAACAAGAAATGATGGTAATAATGAATCACATTTCCAACATGAGGAGCGAAAGAAATATAATCTAAGTCAAATAAATAAATGTATAAACATGACTCATATACCCATGAGTTAAAATACAAATAAAATTAATACCACTGTTTCAAATATTATCGTTCTATTTCTCGCTACTTCCAAAACTGCTTTTCTTTCCAAAATCATTTTATCGTCCTCTTCAATTTATTTCCGAAACTTTCACAGTTTATTTTTTCTACTGGTTACTTTAACTTGTGCTCTGACTCTGTCTACATATTTCTCCCTCTGTCTCCTGCTCTCACTCTTCTCTCTTATATGTGTGCACATTTATTCAGAGTTAATATTTCTGTTTTCTTGGCTTAGACATTTCTTTACACTTGGGTACTCAAGCATAATGAAGCAGCTAAAATGTGTCCGAGAAGAGTCCAATTACGTGTTTTACTGTTTCTGCATCAAAGGAATTAATAAGTATGTGAAAGATAGTGATAAGACATCTTCTCACTGTGTCTGGGTCTAGGTGATTATGGAGAGGGAAGGCAAAGTTTAAATAATACTCCCGTTCTGGAGGATAAAAGATCCCTGGTGGTGCAGTGGTTAAGCGCTCGTCTGCTCACGGAAATATTGGTGGTTCAAACCCACCAACTGTTCCAGGGGAGAAAGATGTGGCAGTCTGCTTCTGTAAAGATTACAGCCTTGGAAACCCTAGGGAGCAGGTCTACTTTGTCTTATAGGGTCACTATGAGTCAGAATTCCACTCAACAGCAATGGGCTGAGAATTAAGTTTAAATATACAGAAAGTCTAGGTGGTTATTGTAGGCAGAATCATGGCCCCCCAAAAGTGTCCATGTCCTAATCCCTGGAATATGTAAATATGATAGTTCACATAGCAAAAGGGAATTTGCAGATATGATTAATGTTAACGACCTTGAGGGAGTGAAGGCGGTGGTAGGTGGTCACAAGCCAGGAAATGCAGGCTCCAGAAGCTTGGAACAACCTTAAACTGAACGCCAGCAAGGAAATGGGGACCTCAGTCTTAGAATCACAGATAAGTGGGTTCTCCCCACTATCTGAATGAGCATGGAAACAAATTCTCCCCTAGAGCCTTCAGAAAGGAACGCAGCCCTGCTGACACCTTGACCACAGCCTAATTAAACCTGTGCTTGACTTCTGATCTAAGGATGGTGAGATAATAAATTTGTGTGGTTTTAAGCTACTAAATTTGTCATAATGTATTACAGCAGCAATAGAATTGTATTGGATGTATTGAAATGCTAAAGTAGCAAACATTATGATTTTATCCTGACTGTAATCTATACAACATACTTGAAAATTTCATGTCAAGGGGTCAAATTCAATTTGCTGTGAGGAATTGATTTTCACATCACTAGTCTAATTCTTTCCCTTGTATATAGTTCTCGATCAAATTTAAATTGAGTAATTGTAGAATAAATTAGGAAAATATCTTAATACTAGTATTTTGAAGCCTTTGCAGCATGACTTACAAATGTTTTGGGGAGCATATAAAGTGCTTATAAACATTAAAACAATTCTGAGGGGGGATTTTTTTCTGAGATTGACTATGTGGACACGGAGTGTAAATGCCTCTAAAGCCAATCTGAAATTACATTTGAATTGCTTTTCAGCACACCATCTTTGTTTTACTTTTCTAAATTCAAAGATGCTAAAATGCTCTCTAAACAATGCATTTTTTTCTTCTGTATATTGTGCTTTGAGAGTTAGACTTATTCTTCATAATTTGGAGAATTGTGTTACATAAAGAGATTGATTCTTTTTTCTGTTTGTGTGTATTGACTCATTCTCCCTCAATCAGTTAAATAAAATGGAATTATTCATCAAGCTATCTTTCTCATTCCTTCACAACTCTAGGGCATATGTGACAGAACTTCTCTATTCTATTGCATATAAATGACATACTGCTGCTTGTGCTGTAACTAAATGTCATGGCTAATAGAATCCAACTGGTAAAGTAGATAATTGGAAAGTAGCCAGCCAATTTGAGAAGGGAGAAATATTTTTTATTTCTTGGAATAACTGTTGTTTTAATTGTCTTAAATGTGATAAAATATTAGTCTAATATTTTAATAATCATGTCAGTTTTATGGCAGCTAAGCTTATTGTTAGATGCATAAATCATTGTGTCCTAACTAAAGTGAGGTAATAGGCTAAAGGAAAATCAGCTATGAATGTGTAAGAACTTAAGTGTTTTGTTGCTTCTTATTTTAAGATGCTCGTGACTCTTTAGAAAGAAAATAATAATAAAATAGTGCTGGGTTATTTATTATACTTTAACCAGTAAGTTAGGAATCAATAATAGTAGCATTAATAAAGACTACATTTTATTATAGTTGCTCACCCCTTTCTAATGCTGAACTGGACCCTGAAGGCAGGCATCAATTTTCACTCCTTTGTTCCTATTGTAGTGAGATTGAAGACCACAACATGAATGTTTATGGTGGTTTAAAACTCCTTGTGACTCATGCTTGCTAAAGACTTGAATGGATTTCAGGATTTCAAGCAATCTTTACAATTTGTTAAGCTAATGGTGTTGCACAAGTAGAAGCTGTGGTTTCTAATCACTGTTTAGTCTTCCTTTATCAGAAAGTAGTAATACTAATGACTTAGACTTACAGCAGGGCACAGCATCCTCTAGGTTACCAAGAGAACAAGACTTAAGGACACTAATGGCCAATGTTTTACTGGAGTCAGAACAACACTTTTTTTTTTTTAATTTTACTATGCGTTAGGTGAATGTTTGCAGCGCAAATTAGTTTCTCATTCAAAAATTTAGACACTGTGTCAGCAATCTCCCCCTTTCCTTTCATACCCCGGGTTCCCTGTGTCCATTCGTCCAGTTCCTGTCCCTTCCTGCTTTCTCGTATTGCTTTTGAGCATGAGTTGCCCGTTTGGTCTCGGATGTTTGATTGAACTAGGTGGCATGCTCCTCACATGTGATATTGTTTGTTTTCTAGACCTGTCTAATCTTTGTCTGAAAAGTGGGCTTCGGGAGTGGTTTCAGTTTTGGGTTAGCAGAGTGTCTGGAGGCCATAGTCTTGGGGGTCCCTCCAGTCTCTGTCAGACCAGTAAGTCTGGTCTTTTTTCATGAATTCCAATTTTGTTCTACATTTTCCTCCCGTTCTGTCTGGGACTTTCTGTTCTGATCCCTCTCAGAGTGGTAGGTGGTGGCCAGGCACTATCTAGTTCTTCTGGGCTCACGCCGGTGGAGGCTCTAATTCATGTGGTCCTTTAGTCCTTTGGGCTATATTTTCCTTGTATCTTTGGTTTTCTTCGTTCTCCTTTGCTCCGGAGAGGATAGGACCAATAGATGGCGACCTTTTAAGACCCCAGATGCTACTCACCACGGTGGGATATAGAACATTTTCTTTATGAACTATGTTATGCAATTTACCTAGATGTCCCCTGAGACTATGGTCCCCAGCCCCCAGCCCCAGCAACTTGCTCTCTCAAGGTGTTTGGATGTGTCAAGAAAACTTCTATGTCTTTGCTTTGATCAGGTTGTGCCGACTTCCCCTATATTGTGTGTTGTCTTTCCCTTCACCAAAGTTGACACTTGTTTACTATCTAGTGAATGATTTCCCCTCCCCTCTCCCCATCCTTGTAAACATCAAAGAATGTTTGTTTGTTTGTTTTTTCTGTGCATAAACCTTTTCTTGAGTTCTCATATAGTGTTCTCATACAATATTTATCCTTTTGAGACTGACTTATTTCACTCGCATAATGCCCTCCAGATTCATCCATGTTATGAGATATTTAGCAGATTCATCATTGTTCTTTATCATTTTGTAGGAATCCATCATGTGTACATACCATAATTTGTTTATGCATTCATCTGCTATGGTATTTAGGTTGTTTCCATCTTTTTGCTATTGTGAATAGTGCTGCAATGAACATATGTCTATTTTTTTTTTGAGTGATAAACATTTTTTTATTGATGCAATTAAATGAAGTTTACATTTCAAGTTAGTCTCCCCTACAGAATTTTTTTTTTAACATACATTGTTATGAGACCCCAACCGCTCACCCCGTTCTGCAACATCACAGTCCTCCCCTCCATCCCTGATTCCCCATGAACATTCAATCAGCTCCTAACTCTCTCTGCCTTCCCCTCTAACCTCTGGACAGAAGCCGCCTCTTTGGTCTCTTATATCTACTTGTCTAAGAGACACATTCTTCACGAGTATCACTTTATATCCCACAGTCCAGTCCAATCCCTGTCTGAACAGTTGGCCTCGGAAATTGTTTTAGTTCTGGGGTGATGGAGAGACCAGGGGCCATGCTTTCCGGGGCGCCTCCAGTCTTAGTCAGACCATTAAGTCTGGTCTTCTTACTAGTATTTGAGTTCTGCATCCCATTGTTCTACTGCTCCATCAGGGACCCTCTGTTGTGTTGCCTGTCAGGACATTCATTGGTGGTAGCCAGGCACCATCTAGTTCTTCTGGTCTCAGGCTGATGAAGTCTCTGGTTTATGTGGCCCATTCTTTCTCTTGGGCCAATACTTTCCTTGTGTCTTTGGTGTTCTTTGTTCTCCTTTACTCCAAGTGGTCGCGACCAATTGATGCATCTTAGATGGCCACTTGCAAGCTTTTAAGACCCCAGATGCCACTCACCAAAGTAGAATGCAGAACATTTTCTTAATAAGGTTTGTTATGCCAATTGACATAGATGTCCCCTGAAAGCATGGTCCCCAGACCCCGCATCCCTGCTGCTCTGTCTCTAAAAGTATTTGATTGTAGTAAGGAAACTTCTTAGCTTTGGTTTAGTCCAGTTGTGCTGGCTTCCCCTGTAGTGTGTGCTGTCCTTCCCTTCACCTAAGATCATTTTCATCTACTATCTAGTCAGTGAATAACCCTCACCCTCCCTCCCTACCCCTGTAACCATCAAAGAATGTTTTCTTCTGTGTTTAAACCTTTTCTTGAGTTCTTATAATAGTGGTCTTATACAGTATTTGTTCTTCTGTGCCTGACTAAATTCACTGAGCATAATAAATTCTAGCTTCCACCAAGTTATACGATGTTTCACAGCTTCATCATTGTCCTTTAGCGTTGCATAATATTCCACTGTGTGGATGTACCATAGTTTGTTCATCCATTCAACCGTCAATGGGCACTTAGGTTGCTTCCATCCTTCAGCTATTGTGAACAGTGCTGCGATGAACATGGGTGTGCGTATATCTATTCGTGTGACAGCTCTTGTATCTCTAGGATATATTCCAAGGAGTGGGATAGCTGGATCATATAATACTTCTATTTCTAGCTTTTTAAGGAAGTGCCAAATCGATTTCCAAAGTGGTTGTACCATTTTACATTCCCACCAACAGTGTATAAGTGTTCCAGTCTCTCCACAACCTCTCCAGCATTTGTTATTTTGTGTTTTATAGATTAATGCTAGCCTTGTTGGGGTGAGATGATATCTCACTGTAGTTTTGATCTGCATTTCTCTGATGGCAAATGATCGTGAGCATTTCTTCATGTGTCTGTTAGCTGCCTGAATATCTTCTTTGGTGAAGGGCCTGTTCATATGCTTTGCCCATTTTTTTTTTTTGTGCAAAATATATTTCCTTTATTTATTTTCATTATATCAGGTTAACTTTACAAAGCTTTCACCCAGCCTTTGTGTTGAGATTTTTTTTTTCTTTTTTAAAATATTTTATTGTACTTCAGTTGAAGGCTTACAAAACAAATAGTTTCTCATGAAACAGTAGTACACATGTTGTTTTATGACATTGGTTACCAACCCCACAACATATTAACCCTCTAACTTCTCAACCTTTTTTTTTGGTAAAAATACACATAGCCAACGATACACCATTTCAAAAATTTCTACATACACAGTTCAGTGACACTGACTACGCTCTTCCAATTCTGCTGTTATTCTCACTTAAGATGAAGGCTTACAGAGCAAAACAGTTTCTCATTTAACAGTTACTACACGTTGCCCTATGATAATGGTTAACAATCTCACAACACATCAACAATATCCTTACTCAACCTTGGGTTCCCTATCATAAACTTCCTTGTCCCCTTCTACCATCTAGCCCTTGTCACTGGACTCCTGTACCTCGTTAGTCTGATTTAGTTTTACGGGGCTGTCCACTCCCAGGGTGAACAGTGAACCTCAGAGGTAACTTCACCACTGAGCTAAAAGGGTGTCTGGGGGCCATACGCTCGAGGTTTCTCCAGTCTCCTTTAGGACAGTAAATCTGGTCTTTTTTTTTTTTGTGAGTTAGAATCATGCTCTACATCCTTCTCCAGCTCTGTCCAGAACCCTCTGTTGTGATCCTGGTCAGAGCAGTCAGTGGTGGTAGGCGGGCACCATCTAGATGTACTGGACTCAGTCCGGTGGAGGCCTTGGTAGCTGTGGACAGTTAGTCCTTTGGACTAATCTTTTCCTTGTATCCTGTTCTCTTCATTATCCATTGCTCCCAAAAGGGATGAGACCAGTGGAGTATCTTAGATGGCCACTCACAGGCTTTTAAGACCCCAGACACTACTCACCAAGGTAGAAGGTATCGCATTGTCTTTATAGGCTGTGTCATGCCAATTCAGCTAGATGTTCCCCGAGGCCAGAGTCCCCGCAGCCCTCCGCCCAGCAATTCAGTCCCTCAGGGAGTTTGGATGTGTGTATGGGGCTTCCACGACCTTTCCTTGTACAGGTTGTGCTGGTTTCCCCCGTATTGTGTACTGTCTCACCCTTCACCCAAGATACCACTTATCTATTGCCTATTTAGTATTTACCCCCCACCCCTCCCATCCCTGGTAACCAACAAAGATTGTTACATTTTGTCCGTGAACTTCTTCATGGGTTTTTACACTACAGGTCTCATACAATATTTGCCCTTTCCTGATTGACTTACTTCACTCAGCATAATGTTCTCCAGTTTCATCTATGTTATGAGATGGTTCACAGATTCATTGTTGTTCTTTCTCGTTGCATAGTACTCCATTGTGTGTATGTACCATAGTTTGTTTATTCATTCATCTGTTGATGGGCACCTACGTTGTTTCCATCGTTTTGCTATTGTGAACAATGCTGTCATGAACATAGGTGTACATATGTCTATTGGAGTGACGACTCTTCTTTCTCTAGGATATATTCCTAGGAGTGGGATTGCTGGATCGATGGTATGTCTATTTCTAGCTTTCTGAGGAAGCACGATATCATTTTCCAAAATGGTTGTATCATTTTGCATTCCCACCAGCAGTGCATAAGATTTCCCATCTCCCCGCAGCCCCTCCAACATTTGTTATTTTCAGTGTTTTGGATTTGTGTCAGTAATGCCAGGGTGAGATGCTATCTCATTGTGGTTTTAATTTGCATTTGTCTAATGGCTAGTGATGGTGAGTATTTCCTCATGAGTCTGTTGGCCATTTGAATGTCTTCTTTGGTGAAGTGTCTGTTCATTTCCTTTGCCCATTTTTTAATGGGATTATTTGTCTTTTTGTTGTAGAGGTGTTGGATTTTCTTGTAGATTATGGAGATTAGACCTTTGTCTGACTTATAGTGTCCAAATTTTTTTTCCCAATCTGTAGGTTCTCTTTTTACTCTTTAGGTGAAGTCTTTTGAAGAGCATAGGTGTCCGATTTTTAGAAGATCCCAGTTATCTAGCTTGTCTGTTGGGGTTTGTGCATTGATGGTTATGGTTTGTATCCTGTTAATGCCATGTATTAAAGCCTGAAGTGTTGGTCCTATTTTTTCTTCTATGAACTTTATAGTTTTAGGCTTTATACTCAGGTCTTTGATCCATTGTGAAGTAGTTTTTGTACACCATGTGGGGTATGGGTCCTTTTTCATTTTTTTGCAAATGGATATCCAGTTTTGCCAGCACCATTTGTTAAAAAGACTGTCTTTTCCCCATTTGATGGACTTTGGGTCCTTGTCGAAGATCAGGTGACCATAGGTGGATGGCTTTACATCTGGGTTCTCAATTCTGTTCCATTGGTCAATGTATCTGTCATTGTACCAGTACCAGGCTGTTTTGACTACTGTAGCTGTATAGTAGGTTCTGAAGTCAGGTAGTGTGAGTCCTCCAACTTTATTCTTCTTCTTCAGTAGTGCTTTACTTATTCAGAGATTCTTCCCATTCCATATAAAGTGAATGATTAGTTTATCCATCTCTTTGAAGAATGTTGTTGGTATTTGGATTGGGAATGCGTTGTATTTGTAAATTGCTTTTGTTAGAATTGTCATTTTCACAATGTTGAGTCTGCCTATCCATGAGCATGGTATGTTTTTCCATTTATGTAGATCCCTATGGCATTCATGCAGTAGTGTTATGTAGTTTTGTTTGTATAGGTCTTTTACATCCCTGGTCAGATTTATTCCTAAGTATTTTCTCTTTTTAGGGGCTATTGAAAATGGTATTGTTTTCCTGATTTCCTTTTCATCATTCTCCTTACTGGTGTATAGGAATCCAACTGATTTTTGAATGTTTATCTTGTCTCCTGCTACTCTGCTGAATCTTTCTATTAGTTCCAGTAGATTTCTCATGGAGTCTTTAAGGTTTTCTGTGTATGGTATCATATCATCTGCAAACAGGGACAGTTTAACTTCTTCATTACCAAATTGGATGTCCTTTATTTCTTTTTCTTGCCTTATTCCTCTAGCTAGAACTTCCAGCACAATGGTAAATAGGAGTGGTGATAAAGGGCATCCTTGTCTTGTTCCTGTTTTCAAGGGGAATGTTTTCAGCCTCTCTCCATTAAGAATGATGTTGGCTGTTGGTTTTGCATAGATGCCCTTTATTATGTTGAGAAATTTCCCTTCTATACCTATTTCATTGAGAGTTTTTATCAGGAATGGGTGTTGGACTTTGTCAAATGCCTTTTCTGTGTCAGTTGAGATGATCATGTGATTCTTTTCTTTCCTTTTATTTATGTGGTGTATTACGTTGATTGATTTTCTAATGTTGAACCATCCTTGCATACCTGGTATGAATCCTACTTGGTCGTGGTGGATTATTTTTTTGATATGATGCTGAAGTCTATTGGCTAGAATTTTGTTGAGAATTTTTGCATCTATATTTATGAGAGATATTGGTCTGTAATTTTCTTTTTTTGTGACGTCTTTGCCTGGTTTTGGTATCAGCGTTATGCTGGCTTCATAGAATGAATTTGGAAGTGTTGCTTCCTCTTCTATGCTCTGAAATAGCTTGAGTAGTACTGGTACAAGCTCTTCTGTAAATGTTTTGTAGAATTCTCCAGTGAAGCCATCTGGGCCAGGGCTTTTTTTGGTTGGGAGATTTTTATTACCTTTTCAATCTCTTCTCTTGTTATGGGCCTGTTCAGATTTTCAACATCACTTTGTTGTAGTTTGGGTAGGCCGTGTGTTTCTAGAAATTCATCCGTTTCCTCTAGGTTTTCAAATTTGTTGGAGTATAGTTTTTCATAATATTCTGTTATAATCCTTTTTATTTCAGTTGGGTCTGTTGTAATGTTCCCCATTTCATTTATTATTTGGGTTATTTGTGTCCTCTCCTGTTTTTCTTTTGTCAGTCTGGCCAGTGGTTTGTCAATTTGTAGATTCTTTCAAAGTACCAACTTTTGGTTTTGTTGATTCTTTCTATTGTTTTTCTGTTCTCTATTTCATTTATTTCTGCTCTGATCTTTACTATTTCCTTCCTTCCATTGTTTGTGGGCTTTTTTTGCTGTTCTCTTTTTATTTGTTTGAGTTCTGTAGTTAATGTTTTGATTTTGTCACTTTCTTCTTTTTTGATATATGCATCTATTGCTATAAATTGTCCTCTGAGGACTGCCTTTGCTGTGTCCCAAAGGTTTTGGTATGATGTGTTTTCATTTTCATTTGATTCTAGGAATTTTTGGATTCTATCTCTGATTTCTTCTATTACCCAGTAATGTGTAAGCTGGTTATTATTCATTTTCCATGTGGTTGATTTTTTTTCCTTGCTCTTTCTATTGTTAATTTCTACCTTGATGGCGTTGTGGTCAGAGAAGATTCTTTGAATTATCTCAGCCTTTTGGATGTTGTTGAGGATTGCTCTGTGGCCTAAGATGTGTTCTATTCTGGAGAACGTTCCGTGTGTGTTGGAAAAGAATGTGTACTTTGCAGCAGTTGGATGGAGTGTTCTATATATGTCTATGAGGTCAAGTTGCCTGATTGTGCCCTTTAGGTCTTCTGTATCTTTGCTGAGTTTCTTCTTAGTTGTTCTGTCCTTTACTGAAAGTGGTGTGTTGAAGTCTCCTACTATTATTGTGGAACTGTCAATTTCTCTTTTCAGTGTTGTTAGAGTTTGTTTTTGTATTTTGGAGCCCTGTCATTGGGTGTGTAGATGTTTATTATGGTTATGTCTTCATGGTGGATCCTCCCCTTACTCATTATATAGTGTCCTTCTTTGTCTTTTATGGTAGATTTTTAAAGTCTATTTTATCTGAGATTAGAATTGCCACTCCTGCTCTTTTTTGGTAGTTGTTAGCTTGATATATTTTTTCCAACATTGACTTTTAATAAATTCACATCTTTGTTTCTAAGATGTGTCTCTTGTAGACAGCATATTGATGGATCCTGTTTTCTTATCCATTCTGTCACTCTCCATCTCTTTATGGGTGCATTGAGTCCATTTACATTCAGTGTAATTATTGATAGATGTGAGTTTGTTGCTGTCATTTTGTAGTGCTTTTTTTTGTGGTGCTGACGTTTTCTTTGTTGTTCTTACTCTTCTTGTGCTGAGTTACTTTTGTTTGTGGATTTTTCTTTTTTTCATTTCTTTTGTTTTTGCCGAGACTTTATGTTTTTCATCCATATTTTTCTGAGTTGGTTTGTTAACTTTCTTCGTGGTTACCATGAATTTTACCCTTATCTTTCAAAGTTTTAAGCAATCAACCATTACTCGATATCCCCTTGCCTTCCTCTCCATTAGAAGGTTCTATAACTATGCCATTTATTCCCTCTTTTATTGTTTTGATTTTTTGTCATTTATTGATTAACTGCTCTGATTCCCTGTTGTATTTCTTTTGGTTTTGGATAGTCCTCGAGAGTTCATTTCCTAGATTGCTATCTGGCTGGTACGATGTTGTTTCCTAGGTTCTGAAGCTGTTTGTCCTCAGATAAAAGAACTCCCCTTAATAATTCTTATAAGTTTGGTTTGACTTTTACACATTTTCTTAATTTCTACTTATCTGGAAATGACCTAATTTCACCATCAAATTTGAATGAGAGTTTTGCAGCATATATTATTCTTGGCTGGCAATTTTTTTGTTTCAAGATTTTATATATATCATCCCATTGCCTTCTTGCCTGCATGGTTTCTGCCGAATAATTTGAGCTTAGTCTTATTGTTTTTCCTCTGTATGTTACTTCTTGTTTTTCACGAGCTGCTCTCAGGATTCTTTGTTTGTCTTTGGTTTTGGCGAGTGTGATTATGATATGCCTTGGTGATTTTCTTTTGGGGTCTCTTCTATATGGGGTTTGTTGAGCTTCTTGGATGGTCAGCTTTTCATCTTTCATGATATTGGGGAAGTTTTCTGTCAGCAGTTCCTCAATGATCCTCTCTGTGTTTTCTGTTTTCTCCCCCTGTTCTGGAATGCCAATCACTCGTAAATTTTTGCTTTTAATTGTGTCCCACATAACTCTCAGGGTCTCTTCATTTTTCTTTGTTCTTTTTTCTGAGTTTTCCTCAAACAGATTTGTATCCAAGTGTTTGTCCTCAGTTCCACTGATCCTGTCTTCCACCGTTTTAAATCTGCTTCTCAGCCCTTCTACGACATCGTCCATTTCTGAAATCTTGTTGTTTATCTTTTGGATTTTTAATTGTTGTTTTTGTATAATTTCTAGTTGTGAATTTATTTTGGCATTTTGTTCCTGCATCATCTTCCTGAATTATTCCATTTTTTTGTCTGCATTTTCCATGAATTTGTGTTTTTTCCTCATGTTTGTCAGCTTTTTGCCTCAGTTCTTAGAGAATTCTGAGTATTAGAGATTTGAATTCCCTATCAGGTAGTTCTAATGCCTTTTCTTCTACTGGAAAATCATCTGGTGTTTTCTTTTGGCTGCCTACTGGATCCATCCTGTCCTGTTTTTGTAAATGTTTTGATATTTGCTGTCTTAGGGGCATTCCGTTGTTATTTTTCTCCTTTATTTATTGTATATTTGTTTATTTCTTCCCTTTTTAAAAAAAAAAAAAATTGACTATGTGTGAGCAGGCGGACTGTGTGTTCTTTGTTGTTTGGTCATCTGTGCGCTCAATACTTTTCACCTCCTTCTCCAACTGGCAGGGTCAGTCACTCAGATTTGGTACAGCAGGGCAGGTCTAGCTGAAGAGGAGTTACCTGGATGGGTTGTTTGTGGCACTTACTACAGCCGCCAGGGCAGGTCGGTAATCAGTGCAGGGCAGGTTCCAGTAGGCCGTGCCTGTGCTGCTTGGTGGTGTGGTGTCAAGCGCACGGTGCAGGTAGGCAGGATGCAGTGGGGAGATTGTTATGTGTGAAGCTAAGATGGATATGGGAGAGAGGAGAGAGGAACAGGAGCCAAAAACATACAGACAAAAACGAATGCTAGGGTAGCTTGCCTTTGGAATGGAGAGATGAGAGACTATGAAATGGAGAAAAATAGAAAGGGGAAGAGGAAGAAAAGAAAAGAATGAATAAATAAAAATCAGAAAGGTTAAAGAACCGCAAAGTTCCCAGGGATCCTACTGGTGCAGCTACGAGGTCTGGGGAAGTCGCTGTCAGGTGTTGCAGTACAGGCTGCCATGAAGGCGTAGAGGTATACAATGCCTTGTATTCAGGGATCAGAAAGAGAAGAAAGATATAGAGAGACGAGAAACGGTTGTTTTGTCTTTTGCTGGACACTCCATGAGGCTGCTTTCTCGTACCCCCGTTTGCTGGTTTCCGATAGGAGTCCAAGATGGTGGATCCGCACTGCGTTAGCTGGTAGGGGACCTCTGCTTGAATCTCTCCTCGCTCTCCATTCTCTGTTAGTTTTCTTACTCCTTTTGGTGCTTGTCTGAGTTCTTTATCTCTTCATTTGATGCTTTAGGGTTTCAGGATTGTTGTATTCTCTGTTTGGCTTAGTTTTTTGGATCTTTGCTGTGGAGGGATGGCGTGGTGCTTCTGCCTAGAGCGCCAATTTGCTAGAACTCCTCCTTTGCCCATTTTTTAATTGGGTTATTTGTCTTTTTGCTGTTGAGGTTTTGGAGTATCTTGTAGATTTTAGAGATTAAATGCTGATCGGTTTTGTTGTAGCCAAAAATTTTTTCCCAAGCCGTAGGTTGTCTTTTCACTCTTTTGGTGAAGTTTTTGGATGAGCATAACTGTTTGATTTTTAGGAGCTCCCATTTATCTAGTCTCTCTTCTGGTGCTTGTGCATTGTTACTTATTGTTTGTGTCGTGTTTATGCCATGTATTAGGGCTCCTAGCATTGTCCCTATTTTTTCTTCCATGATCTTTATCATTTCTGATTTTATATTTAAGTCTTTGATCCATTTTGAGTTAGTTTTTGTACATGGTGTGAGATATGGTTCTTGTTTCAGTTTTTTGCATATAGATATCCAATTATACCAGCACCATTTGTTGAAGAGACTGTCTTTTCCCCAACTAATGGACTTTGGGCCTTTGTCAAATATTAGCTGCTCATAGGTGGATGAGCTTATATCTGGATTCTCAACTCTGTTCCATTGGTCTATGTATCTGTTATTGTACCAGTACTAGGCTGTCTTGACTACCATGGCAGCATAATAGGTCCTAAAGTCAGGTAGTGTATGGCCTCCCACTTTATTCTTCTTCTTGAGTAGTGCTTTATTTATCTGGGGCCACTTCCATTTCCGTATGAAGTTGGTGATTTGTTTCTCCATCTCATTAAAAAATGCTGCTGGAATTTGGATCGGGATTGCATTGTATCTGTAGATTGCTTTGGGTAGAATTGATATTTTCACTATGTTGAGTCTACCTATCCTTAAGCAAGGTGTATTTTTTACCTTATGCAGGTCTGTTTTAGTTTCTTGCAGTAGTGTTGTAGTTTTCTCTGTGAAGATCTTTTACATCTGTGGTTATATTTATTCCTAAGTATTTTAACTTCTTGGGGGCTATTGTAAATGGTACTGATTTGCTGATTTCCTCTTCAAGGTTCTCTTTATTGGTGTAAAGGAATCCAATTGATTTTTGTATGTTTATCTTGTATCCTGAAACTTTGCTGAAATCTTCTATTAGTTCCAGTAGTTTTCTTGTGGATTCCTTGGGGTTTTCCATGTATGAGATCATATCACCTGCGAATAGAGATACTTTGACTTCTTCCCTTCCTATTTGGATGCTCCTTATTTCTTTTTCTAGCCTAACTGCTCTGGCTAGGACCTCGAGCACAATGTTGAATAATAGTGGTGATAAAGGGCATCCTTGTCTGGTTCTTGTTCTCAAGGGGGATTCTTTCAAAGTCTCTCCATTCAGGATGATGTTGGGTATTGGTTTTGTATAAATGCCCTTAATGATACTGAGGAATTTCCCTTATATTCCTATTTTTTTGAGAGTTTTTATCATGAATGGGTGTTGGACTTTGTCAAATGCCTTTTCTGCATCGATTGATAAGATCATGTGGTTTTTGTCTTTTGTTTTATTTATGTGATGGATTATGTTGATTGTTTTTCTAATGTTGAACCATCCCTGCATACGTGGTATAAATCCCACTTGGTCGTGGTGAATTATTTTTTTGATATGTTGCTGAATTCTATCGGCTAAACTTTTGTTGAGGATTTTTGCGTCAATGTTCATGAGGGATATCGGTGTGTAATTTTCTATTTTTGTGGTGTCTTTATCTGGTTTTGGTATCAGGGTTATTCTGGCTTCATAGAATGAGTTTGGGAGTATTCCATCCATTTCTATGCTCTGAAATACCTTTAGTAGAAGTGGTGTTATCTCTTCTCTGAAAGTTTGGTAGAATTCTCCAGTGAAGCCATCTGGGCCAGGGCTTTTTTTTATTGGCAGTTTTTTAATAACCTTTTCAATCTCTTCTTTTGTTATGGGCTTATTTATGTGTTCTACCTCTGTTTGTGTTAATTTAGGTAGGTAGTGAGTTTCTAGAAATTTGTCCATTCCCTCTAGGTTTTCAAATTTGTCAGAGTACAATTTTTCATAGTATTCTGTTATGATTCTTTTAGTATCAGTTGGGTCTGTTGTGATATCACCCATTTCATTTCTTATATGGGTTATCTGCTTCCTCTCCAGTTTTTCTTTTGTCAGCTTGGCCAATAGTTTATCAATTTTGTTGGTCTTTTCAAAGAACCAGGTTTTGGACTTGTTAACTCTTTCAGTTGTTTTTCTGTTATCTATTTCATTTAATTCAGCTCTAATTCTTATTATTTCCTTTCTTCTGGCACCTGTAGGCTTCTTTTGCTGCTCTCTTTCCACTTGTTTCAGTTGTAGGGTTAGTGCTTTGATTATGAGCCTTTCTTGTTTTTGGATGAGTGCATTTATTGCTATAAGCTGACCTCTGAGCACTGCTTTTGCTGTGTCCCAAAGGTTCTGGTAGAATGTGTTTTCATTCTCGTTTGAATCTATGAATTTCTTTATTCCAGCCTTAATTTCTTCTATAACCCAGTAGTTTTTGAGCAAGGCATTGTTCAGTTTCCATATGTTTGATTTTTTTCCCTTGCTTTTTGTGTTGTTGATTTCCACTTTTATGGCTTTATGGTCAGAAAAGATGCTTTGCAGTATTTTGATGTTTTGGATTTTGTTAAGGCTTGCTTTATGGCCTAATATGTGGTCTATTCTGGAGAATGTTTCAGGTGCATTGGAAAAGAAAGTATACTTGGCTGATGTTGGGTGTAGTGTTTGGTATATGTCTATGAGATCAAGTTGGTTGATTGTAGCATTTAGCTCTTCTGTGTCTTTGTTGAGTTTCTTTCTGGATGTTCTGTCCTTCACTGAAAGTGGCGTGTTGAAGTCTCCTACTACTATTGTACAGCTGTCTATCTCTCTCTTCAGAGCTGTTAGAGTTTGTTTTATGTATTTTGTAGCCCTGCTATTGGGTGCATAAATATTTATGATAGTTATGTCCTCCTGGTGTATTGACCCTTTAATCATTATATAGTGCCCTTCCTTATCTTTTGTGGTGGATTTTACTTTAAAGTCTATTTTGTCAGAGATCAATATTGCCACTCCTCCTCTTTTTTGTGTGTTGTTTGCTTGATGTATTTTTTTCCAACTTTTGAGTTTTAGCCTGTTTGTGTCTTTAAGTCTAATGTGTGTCTCTTGTAGGCAGCACATAGATGGATCATGCTTTTTTATCCAATCTGCCACTCTCCATCTCTTTATTGGTGCATTAAGTCCATTTACATTCAGTGTAATTATTGATAAGTATGAGTTTAGTGCTGTCATCCTGATATCTCTTTTTGTGTGTTGTTCACAGTTTCTTTTTTCTCCTCAGTTTTCTGTGCTGAGTCATTTTTCTTTATGTATTTTTTTTTTCCCATCTTTTTCTTTGTTGTAGGTTTTGTGTTTGTTGGGGTCTTTATGCTTTTCTACTTTTTTATTTTGATTTGTAGGATTGTTAGATTCCTTTGTGGTTACCTTAATAGATACCCCTAATTTCCTAAGTTTATACCAGTCTTTTATTACTTTATATCGCCTTAACTTCCCTTCCATATAGAAAATCAATGTCTCCATTTTTTTAGGTCCCTCTTTTTTAGTTTTAATATTATCCTTTTTTTTTTTTTACATATTGATATCTGTTTCCCTATTTTCAATGTTTTAGCTTTGATGTAATTTCGATTTCCGTATCTGAGTCAATATCTGGTTGCTCTATCCTGTGTCCTAGTCTTGCGTTGTTAGCTGGTGTTATTGATTATCTAACTGTAGTACTCCCTTTAGTATTTCTTGTAATTTTGGTTTGGTTTTTGCGAATTCCCTGAACTTCTGTTTATCTGGAAGTGCCCTAATTTTGCCATCATTTGAGAGACAGTTTTTCTGGATATATAACTCTTGGCTGACAGTTATTTTCCTTCAAGGCTTTAAATATGTCATCCGATTGCCTTCTAGCCTGCATGGTTTCTGCTGAGTAGTCTAAGCTTATTCTAATTGACTCTCCTTTGTAGATGACTTTTCTTTTATCCCTAGCTGCTCTTAAAATTCTCTCTTTATCTTTTGTTTTGGTAAGTTTGATTATAATATGTCTTGGTGACTTTCTTTTGGGATCTACCTTATGTGGGGTCCGATGAGCATCTTGAATAGACGTCTTCTCATCTTTCTTGATATCAGGGAAGTTTTCTATCAACAGATCTTCAACAATTTTCTCTGTATTTTCCGTTATCCCCCCCTGTTCTGGTACTTCAATCACTTGTAGGTTATTTCTCTTGATAGAGTCCCACATGACTCTTAGAGTTTCTTCATTCTTTTTAATTCTTTTACCGGATTTTTCCTCATATAAGTTGGCTTCAAGAGCTTTATCTTCAATGTCACTAATTCTAACTTCTACTGACTCAATTCTGCTCCTATGACCTTCTATTGAGTTGTCTAATTCTGAAATTTTATCGTTAATCTTCGGGATTTCCGATTGCTGTCTCTCTGTGGATTCTTGCAGCCTATTAAATTTGGCATTATGTTCTTGAATAACTTTTTTAAGTTCTGCTACTACTGTGTCTGTATGTTGCCTGGCTGTTTCTGCGTTCTGTCGAATTTCCTTTCTTATTTCTAGAAGAGTTCTGTATATTAATCTTTTGTATTCTGTCTCTGGTAATTCCAATAAGTTCTCTTCCTCCAGAGAATTTATTGATTCTTTATTTTGGGAGCTTGCTGAATCCATCATGGACTGCCTCTTTATGTGACTTGATATTGACTGTTGTCTCCTAGCCATCAATAATTTATTATAATTTTATTTTGTGTTTGCTTAGTGAGACCTAGCTTCTTATTTTGTTTTGTTTTGATATGCCCCAATAGGCTGCTCATGTGCACTAGTTTGATTTTTGACACCTTTTGATCTCTAATGTCCAGTCACCAGGTACTTTGTTCTGTAACTAAGTATGTGCACGCCAGAGTTCATTAAAATTTCCTATACGGGATCAGCTCAGGTGTGCAGGCAGTCAATCATCAAGTCTGTGATGCAGGCTCTCACCCCCATTCCTAGAGAGGCATGGGTGATTGGTGCAGGCACTGGACTCTGGCTGTGGTAGGGGATCATGCACTGAGCCAGGCAGGGGGCCGACAGCTGCCCCTGAAAGTCTGAAAGAAAATTGTGTCCATTCCCTAGGGTGAATAGGTAGGTGAAGTTTGCAGCCGGGCTAAGAGCACCCCACTATGTTGGCTGCAAAGATTTGAGGGCACCACTTTTTCTTCAACTCCTGAAGTAGGTGACTAGGCACTTTAGGAACTGTCACCAGTCCTCAATACCTGCTGCAGATCGATAAAAGTGCCTACTTGAGGGGCAGGGCTGTTTCGAGGATCACAGATCTGCCCATTCACAGCTGAAGCAGTTGAAGTTAAACTTCAGCTGTTTGCCCTTGTACTGTGGTAGTGAGGACTAACGCTGTTGAGATGGGTCCCCACAAGTCTATACAGGGGTGTATGACTCTCAGAGTCTGCGGACCTCTGATTTCTATGGCCAGCAAAGGGGTTGTGCTGACCCTGTGTTCCTGGCCTATGGGAGCCAGCAGCTTATTTGTTCCCTCTCCCAGTCAGGGAGGATAGGCCAGGGTGCCTTTTGGGATCTATTTCTGGCCCAGTGACTCCTGGTGCAGAGCGGGGAGGGAGGTGGTAAAAGGAAGAGAGGTTTTTGCCAAATCCGGTGCAGAGCACAGAGGTAGGAGGTAAAAGGGAGAGAGGTTTTTCCCAAATGGGCTTTTTAAATTTTTTTTTAACTCGCCGTGAAAGGGTGTGCGCATGTACTTATCATAGCCTCTTGGAAGCTGCTCTTCACTGGTTCAGAGTGCCCAAGCAGAATTTCTGCTGCCAGGTCTCTCTTGATGTGGAAACTGCTTCTTGAGCACAGCTGTTTGCCTGCTTCACCCGGGCCCGGTGTGGCTGTGTCTCTGCTGTGTCGCCGCACCCCTCACCTCTTCCAAACAGTCTTCCTCTCCGGTATGACTCAGATGGATTTCTTAACCTTGCCTTTTTCAGGGCTGCCAGATGTTCACATAGAATCAAATCACTTGTTTTTCCAGGTCTTTGTTGTAAGAGGGATATAGGAAGCGTCTAACTAGTCCGCCATGTTGACTGTGCATATTTTCTATTCATGTGACAGGTCTTATTTCTCTTGGGTATATTCCTAGGAGTGGGATTGCTGGATCATATGGTATTCTGTTTCTAGCTTTTTAAGGAAGCTCCGTATCATTTTCCATAATGGTTGTACCACTGTACATTCCCACCAGCAGTGCATAAAAGTTCCAATCTCCCTGCAGCCTCTCCAACATTTGTTATTTTGTGTTTTTTGGATTAGTGCCAGTATTGTCGAGCTGAGATGTTATCTCAGTGTAGTTTTGATTTGCATTTCTCTAATGGCTAATCCGTCTTGGAAGAAGTACAACTGGAATGCTCCTTAGGAGCAAGGATGGTGAGACTATGTCTCACATACTTTGGACTTGTTATCAGGAGGGATCAGCCCTTGGAGAAGGACATCATGCTTCGTAAAGTAGAGGGTCAACAACCCTCAATGAGATGGATTGACACAGTGGCTGCAACAACGGGCTGAAGCATAACAACAATTGTGAGGATGGCGTAGGACCGGGGAGTGTTTTGTTCTGTTGTACATAGGGTTGCTATGAGTCAGAACCACCTCGACAGCAGCTAACAACAACAACAATGGCTAATGATCGAGAGCATTTCCTTATGTGTCTGTAAGCCACCTGAATGTCTTCTTTGGTGAAGTGTCTGTCCTTTGCCCACTTTTTAATTGGATTATTTCTTTTTGTCATTGAGGTTCTGAAGTATTCCCTAGATTTTAGAGATTAGACCCTTGCTGGATATGTTATAACCAAAAGTTTTTCCCAGTCTGTAGTTTTTCTTTTTACTCTTTTGGTGAAGTCTTTTGATGAGCATAAGTGTTTAATTTTTAGGAGCTCCCAGTTATCTAGTTTCTCTTTTGGTTTTTGTGCATTGTTAGTTATGGTTTGTATCCTATTTACGCAATGTATTAGGGCCCCTAGCGTTGTCTCTATTTTATCTTCCATGATTTTTATCATTTTAGATTTTATATGTAGGTCTTTGATCTATTTTGAGTTAGTTTTTGTGTATAGTGAGAGGTATGGATCTTGTTTCATTTTTTTACAAATGGACATTCAGTTATGCCAGCACATTTGTTAAAGAGACTGTCTTTTCCCCATTTAACGGACTCTGGCCCTTTGTCAAATATCAGCTGCACATAACATTGTTGCGTCAAGTCGATTCTGACTCATAGTTGCACATAGATGGATGAATTTACGTCTGGGTTCTCAATTCTGTTTCATTGTTCTGTGTGTCTGTTGTTGTACCAGTACTAGGCTATTTTTACTATTGTGGCTGTATAATAGGTTCTGAGATCAGGTAGTGTGAGGCTTCCCACTTTGTTCATCTTCTTCAATAACATTTACTTATCCAGGGCTTCTTCCCTTTGCATATAAAGTTAGTGATTTCTTTCTCCATCTAGTTAAAGAATGCTGTTGGAATTTGGATAAGGATTGAATTCATTGTATCTGTAGGTCAGTTTGGGTAATATTGACATTTTCACTATGTTGAATCTTACTATCTAAGAGCATGGTGTGTTTTTCCACTTATGTAGGTCTCTTTTGGTTTCTTTCAGAAGTATTTTGTAGTTTCCTTTGTATAGGTCTTTTAGTCCCTGGTTAGATTTTTCCTAAGTATTTTATCTTTTGGGGGGTTATTGTAATAATACTGATTTGCTGATTTCCTTTTCAAAGTTCTCTTTGTAGGTATAGAGGAATTCAACTGATTTTTGTATACTAATCTTATATCCTGCTACTTTACTGAAATCTTCTATTAGTTCCAGTGGCTTTCTTATGGATTCTTTGGGGTTTTCTGTGTACAGGATCATATCATCTGCCAATAGGGATAGTTTTACCTCTTCATCATCAATTTGGATGTCTTTTATTTATTTTTCTTGCCTTATTGGTCTAGCCAGGACTTCCAGCACAATGTTGAATAAAAGTGGTAATAAAGGACACCTTGTATGGCTCCCATTCTCAAGGGGAATTCTTTCAGTCTCTCTCCATTTCGCATGATGCTGGTTGTTAGTTTTGTATAAATGCCCTTTATTATGTTGATGAATTTCCTTTCCCTTTCTATTTGGCAAGAGTTTTTTTTATCAGGAATGGGTGTTGGACTTTATCAGCTGCCTTTTCTGCATTGATTGATATGATCATGTGATTCTTTTCTTGAGTTTTATTTATGTGGTGGGTTACGTTGATTGATTTTTTAATGTTGAACCATCCCTGCATACCTGGTATGAAACCCACTTGCTCATGCTATATTATTTTTTTGATATGCTGTTGAATTCTATTGGACAGAACTTTATTGAGAATTTTTGCATCTATGTTCATGAGGGATATTGGACTGTAGTTTTCTTTCTTTTTTGATGACTTTGCCTGGATTTGCTATGAAGGTTAAGCTGGTTTCATGGAATGAATTTGGGAGTATTCCTTCCTTTTCTATGCTCTGAAATAGTTTAAGTAATTTGGTGTGAGCTCTTCTCTGAAAGTTTGTTAAAATACTTCAATGAAGCCAAGCATGCCAGGGCTTTTGTTGTTGTTGTTGTTGGGAGTTTTGTTAATTACCACTTCAATCTTTTCTTCTGTTATGGGTCTGTTGAGTTTTTCTACACCAGTTTGTGTTAGTTTACATAGATAGGTTGTTTTTAGAAATTTGTCCATTTCTTCTAGGTTTTCAAATTTGTTGGAATACAATTTTTCATTGTATTCTGTTATGATCCTTCTTATTTCAGTTGGGCCTGTTGTGATATCACCCATCTTATTTCTTATTCAGGTTATTTGCTTCTTCTCCTGTTTTTCTTTTGTCAGTTTGGCCAGTGGTCTGTGAATTTTGTTGATCTTTTCAAAGAACCAACATTTAGTCTTGTTGACTCTTTCTATTGTTTTTCTGTTTTCTATTTCATTTATTTCTGCTCTAATCTTTATTATTTTCTTTCTTCTGGTGCCCGAGGGCTTCATTTGCTGCTCTCTTTCTATTTGTTTAAGTTGTAGAGTTAATGTTTTGATTTTTGCCCTTCTTTTTTGTTACATGCATTTATTGCTATAAATTGACCTGTAAGCCCTGCTTTTGCTGTGTTCTAAAGGTTTTGGTAAAATATGTTTTCATTCTCATTTGATTCTGTGACTTTTTTTAATTCCATCCTTGATTTCTTCTATTACTCAGTAGTTTTTAAGCAAGACATTGTTCAGTTTCCATGTATTTGATTTTTTTTCTTGCTGTTTTTGTTATTGATTTCTACTTTTATGGTGTTATGATCAGAGAAGATGTTTTCTTTTATTTTGATGTTATGGATTTTGTTAAGACTTGCTTTGTGTCCTAAAATGTGGTCTATTCTGGAGAATGTTCCATGCGCGTTGGAAAAGAATGTATAATTTGATGCTCTTGGGTGGAGTGTTCTGTATATGTCTATGAGGTTGAGTTGGTTGATTGTGACATTTAGATCTTCTGTATCTATATTCAGTTTCTCTCTAGATGTTCTGTCCTTCACCGAAAGTGCTGTGTTGAAGTCTCCTACTATTATTGTGGAACTGTCTATTTTTCTTTTTGATGCTATTATACTTTGTTTATATATTTTGGAGTGCTGTCATTGGGTGCATATGTATTTATTATGGTTTTATGTCCTCCTGGTGTATTAACCCTTTAATCATTATATAGTGTCCTTCCTTATCCTTTATGGTGATTTTGCTATAAAGTCTATTTTATCAGAGATTAATATTGCCCCTCTTGCTCCTTTTTTGTTGTTGTTTACTTGATGTATTTTTTCCCATACTTTGAGTTTTCGTTTGTTTATGTCTTTTTGTCTAAGCTGGGTCTCTTGTAGAGAGCATATAGATACGTCATGTTTTTTATGCATTCTGCCACTCTCTGTTTACTGTTGCATTTGGCCATTTTACATTTAGTGTAATTATTCATAGGTATGAGTTTACTGTTGTAATATTTTCGTTTTTGTTTTTGGTGTTGATGGTTTCTTTGTTCCACTTAATTTTCTGTGCTGAGTTCATTGTGTTTATGGATTTTCTTTTCATTTCTTTTATTATTGTTGATTTTGTGTTTGCTGAGACTTTGCTTTTCTTCTTTTTTATTTTGATGGGTAGGTTTGTTAGCTTCCTTGAGGTTACCTTGAAATTTACTTTTATTTTTCTACATTTAAACCAGTCTTTTATTTCTTGATATCACCTTGACTTCCTCTCTATATAGAAGTTCTATGACTACACCATTTATTCCCTCTTTTTTGTTTTGATGTTGTCATCATTTACATATTGACGCCTCTGGTTCCCTATTTTCAGTCTTTTAGCTTTGTTTTATTTTTGTGAATTCCCTATCTTGGTTGATATCTGGTTGATCTGTCCTGTGTCCTAGTCCTGAGTTATTGTCTGATGTTGTTGGTTATCTAACTGGAGGACTTCCTTTAATATTTCTTGTGATTTTAGTCTGGTTTTTACATATTCCCTTAATTTCTGTTTATCTGGAAATGACCTAATTTCACCATTATATTTGAGACAATTTTGCTGGATATATAATTCTTGGCTGACCTTTTTTTTTTCTTCAAGGCTTTATATATGACATCCCATTGCCTTCTTGCCTGCATGGTTTCTGCTGAGTAATCAGAGTTTAATCTTATTGGTTCTCCTTTGAAGGTGATGTTTTGTTTATCCCTGGCCACTCTCAGGATTCTTTCTTTGTCTTTGATTTGGCAAGTTTGAATATGATATGTCTTGGTAACTTTTTTTTGGTGCCTATCCTGTATGGGATTCATTGAACTTCTTCAATAGGTATCGTCTCATCTTTCATGATATCAGGGAAGTTTTCTGCCAGAAAATCTTCAACAATTCTCTGTGTTTTCTGTTGTCCCTCCATTATGTAATTCTGTTTTCTCTTGATAGTATCCCACATAATTCTTAGGTTTTCTTCATGCTTTTTTTCTGATTTTTCCTCAGACAAATTGGTGTCAAAGGATTTATCTTCAGTCTCACTAATTTGATTTTTATTGTCTCAATTCTGCTCCTATAACCTTCTATTGTTAATCTTTTGGATTTCTAGTTGCTGTTTTTGTATGGTTTATAGTATCCTACATATTCTGTCATTTTGTTCTTGTATTTTTTTCCTGAATTCTACTATTCCTTTGTCTGTGTGTTCCTTGGTTTAGTCTGTGTTTTCCTTAATCTTCTTGATCTCTTGGAGAGCTCTGTATATTAGTCTTTTGAACTCTTTAGCAGGTAGTGCCATTGCCTTATCTTCCTCCAGAAGGTTTTCTGGTTCTTTAGTTTGGCTACTTACTGGAGCCATCTTGTTCTGATTCTTTATCTGATTTGATATTGACTGTTGTCTCTAAGGCATCCAAGAAGTTATTATATTTATTTATTTATTGTATGTTTGTTTACTGTATCCTGGATTTTTGTTTTGTTTTGATATACCCAAGTTGGCTGGGTGTGTGTGCTACTCTGGTCATTAATCTGGCCATTTTGAAACTCTCACCTCTTGTCACCAGGTAGGTGGAACAGTTACTAGTTGTGTGAGCCTGGGAATCTGTTCACTGTTCTTGCAGGGCTGCTGAGGATATAGGCAGAATTTTTGGTGAGGTGATGAATCTTCCCTGCTGGTCATTGGGCTGTAGGTACAGGGGGTGCTTTCCCTGGTTGTTGGATTGGGTATTGTGTGTGTGCTCTGCTGCTTGATGATTGGTCGGGCCGCAGGTGCCTGTGTTGTTAGTCACTGTGTGTGTGGTGCGGAGACCTTCACCTACAGGCTTGGGTAGGCAGGGCTACATGGGGGCGTTCAGAGCAGATACCAATTTCTGGTTGCAGTGAGTGCAATACAGAATGCAAGGCAGGGGACTGTAGGCTGCCTCTGAGTGCCTCAATGGAGGGTATGCCCCTGTCCACTACAGCACATAGTAGGGAGGTAGAGCAGCTGGTCCTTGGGTGCCTGGTGCCATTGGCTGGAGGGATTAGGGGGTGCCACTGGTTCTCAGGCCTCCATTGTGGGTGGTTGGATGGAGTGGGTGGTGCTGCCAGCCCTCATGCCCCTGATGTGGGTGGTTGAGGCCCCTTCTTAGAGGGTGGGGCGGGGTTGAATGCCACAGATCTGCAACTCCCACTTGGCTGTTATAGGTGAAGATGGTCTTCAGTTGGGAATCCTGCCCACTTTGTCCTAATGAGATCATGCCATGCCTGGTTGGCCAGCAAAGCACTGGTGTGGGTGATTGGTGAGGGTGAAGGGCACTGCAAGTCTGTGGACCCCCTGTGCCAGTGGCTGGGCTAAGAAGCAGGTTCTGCAGGCTGGGCTGAGAGCTATTGGCTTAGGGGGTGGGAGATGTTGAATGTCAAAGATCTGCACCTCCCCACTTGGCTGCTGCTGGTAAAAATTGGCTTTATCTGGGAACACTGCCCGCCTTATGCCAATGTGTGGATGCTGTGCTGAGTCAGCCAGCAAGGCACTGGTACTGGTGATTGGAGAAGGTGGAGGTCGCTGCAAACCCATGGACACCCTGTGCCCATGGCTGGCGGAAAGAGATGCCTCCAGACTGGGGCCATGAATTCCTGGCTTAGGGGGTGTGGCAGTGTTGGATACCCTGGATTGGTGTCTGAACAGGGAGGGGGATGAAACAGGGGAATGGGGTGCTCCTCAGCCCATGGACCTCTCGTGGGGGTAGAGGTGTCATACCTACAGTAGGGCGGGAGCGTGCAGTTAAATTTGGTAGAGCTGGTGTCACTCTTGTTTGGTTCTCGAGATACATGCAGAATCACTCCTGCTTAGCTGCACCAGATGGGATGAGTTTTGATTTGGGATATTGCTGCTTGTCTCAATATGTCTGCACTGTGCAGATTTAGCTAGCAAGACACCATTGATCTGGTGATCTGTAATTCTGCTGTCTTAGTCATCTAGTGCTGCTATAATAGAAATACCATGCGTAGATGGCCTCAACAAACAGAAGTTTATTCTCTCACAGTCCAGGAGGCTGGAAGTCCAGATTCAGGGCATCAGCTTCAGGGGAAGGCTTTCTCTCTCTGTTGGCTCTGGAAGAAGGTCCTTGTCATCAATCTTCCCCTGGACTAGGAGCTTCTCAGCACAGGAACCTTGGGTCCAAAGGATGTGCTCTGCTCCTGGCACTGCTTTCTTGGTGGTATGAGGTCTCCGACTCTCTGCTTGCTTCCCTTTCATCTCTTGTAAGATAAAAGGTGATGCAGGCCACACCGCAGGGAAACTCCCTTTACATTGGATCAGGGACATGACCTGAGTAAGGATGTTACATCCCAACCTAATTCTCTTTAACATAATCTAATATTTCCTCATTAACCACAGAGAGAGATTAGGATTTACAACACACAGGAAAATTACATCAGTCATGAAATGGAGGACAACTACACAATACTGAGAATCATGATTTATCTAGCAGTATGCTGGTGATCCATCGATTCATAATTCCCCATTTCTGTTGTATTTGAATTGTCTCTCCTTCCACCTGTTGCTCAGTCCAATTCTTTAGCTTTGTCTTTTATGCTTAGGGTTCCTAGACTGTCATATATGTCCTATTCACTTGTTTTTTCAGATCTTTGTTGTAAGGAAGATGACACGAAGCATCTGACTATTCCACCATCTTGGCCCTGCTTGCTCCAAACAATACTTTTTGAAGTTTAGTAAAAGGCAGCTCAGTCACTATGTGTAGCTTTGAGTGTTTTGCATTAGCACTGAGCTTTTGTT
Source organism: Dugong dugon (assembly GCA_030035585.1). Classification (NCBI taxonomy): domain Eukaryota; kingdom Metazoa; phylum Chordata; class Mammalia; order Sirenia; family Dugongidae; genus Dugong; species Dugong dugon. Next base: position 105,386,357 of record CM057466.1, on the reverse strand, counting down.
TGCATACAGAGCCCTGGTGATGCAGTGGTTAAGAGCTCATGCTGCTAACCAAAAGCTCAGCAGTTCAAATCCACCAATCACTCCTTGGAAACCCTATGGGGCAGTTCTACTCTGTCCCATAAGGTCGCTATGAGTTGGAATAGACTCGACAGTAATGGATTTCTTTGTTTGCATGAGTTGGTGTAATTAAAGCTTGAAAACAAAAGAACTTGTTCAGATAAAGAGAACATATTTGCATTCTTTTCTATTGTACCTTGATTATGACCATTACTTTGGATCATTAAAATGTAAAATTATTTTTTCTACTCTATTTTATTTAATTATTTTAATTTATATTTAATTGCTTCATATCAATGCCTGAAACATTACCAGTGAAGAGCAGAACAGAAAGTTATATATTTTGATCATTATGAAAAATTAGACTAAGTCATATTTACTGGAGATCCATTTTTTTCCTCTCTTTTTCTTTTTTGTTGTCCTTATTACAAATGCGTTGGAAAGCCTATGGGGAAGTTCTACTCTGTCCTATAGGATCACTATGACTAGGAATCTATTTGAGGGCAGTGGGTTTGGTTTTGATTTTGGTTTTGATGACCCAGCCTTCCTTCCAATGCCCATGGAAGCAGCAGTAAAGAAATTAAACAACATATTGCATTGGGCAAATCTGCTGCAAAAAAGACCTCTTTAAAGTGTTAAAAAGCAAAGATGTCACTTTGAGGACAAAGCCATTGCCTCATATGCATGCCAAAACTGAACAATGAATAAGGAAGAATTGGTGCCTTTGAATTACAGTGTTGGTGAAGAGTATTGAACATACCGTGGAGTATCAAAAGAACTAACAAATCTGACTTGGAAGAAGTACAGCCAGAATGCTCCTTAGAAGTGAGGATGGTGAGAGTTTGTCTGACATACTTTGGACTTGTTATCAGGAAGGATCAGTCCCTGGAGAAGGACATCATGCTTGGTAAAGTAGAGTGTCAGTGAAAGAGAGGAAGACCTTCAATGAGGTGGATTGACACAGTGGCTGCAACAATGGGTTTAAGCATAACAACGATGGTGAGGATGGCGAAGGACTGGGCAGTGTTTCATTCTGTTGTACATAGGGTCGCTATGAGTCAGAGCCAACTTGATGGCACCTAACAAGAACAACATTACAAATGTAATATATATTCATTGTAGAAAAAAATTAAAAATACAAGTAAGCTAAAATGAAAATATCATGAAATACCATCACTCAGATGGTGCATACTATCTCAAGTTTTCAGAACATAAGAAATAAGAAGAAAGTTTCATTTCCTGCCATTAGCACTTAAGGGAGGCCAAGTAGGTCATTGAAACCAAAATCAAAGTCAAACCTGTTGCAATCAAGTAGATTTCCTACTCATAGTGACCCTGTAGGACAGAGTAGAACTGCCCCATAAGGTTTCCAATCCTGTAATCTTTTTGGAAGCAGACTGCCACATCTTTCTCTTGTTGAGCAGCTGGTGGGTTTGAACCACGAACCTTTCAGTTAACAGCCAGGCACTTAACACCGTGCCATCAGGGGTCCTTTGGATCATCTAAGTGACTGGGAAAGGTTCTCCTACTATAGGGTCATGAGGAAGCCTGAGAGAGTCTAGGGTGGGAAATCTCTGATCAATTCTGTTTAATCTGCCCAAAGAAATTGATGCTTAGACTATTTGAAACCTTACTTGAAATACAAACTGAACTCTATTTGGATTGTTTCAGTCATCCTCTGTATTGTTGAAAATAGAGGCTTGGTTTCTCCTTTAGGGGCACTCGGTTTTGCCTTGAAGGTATCATTCAAATGTCAAATTTCCTTCAAAGAAGAAAGTAAATATTGCAGCAAACAGGACACAATAGTTTGTTGGTTAGGGGATAGGCAGCATCCCGGCTGCCTACAGTTCCCCAAGGAGAATGAGGTGGCCTCATCTGATGGGTTGAGAGACAACAGTCCTACAGGGAGTGCAACAAGTGCAGGCATATTGGCAGAGGTAAGCATGCTTTTCTGTTATTGCCACTTGCCAAAAGGAGGACCCACGGGCCTTTCTCATCTGAGAATACTTAGATTTATGGTTCTTATGGTAAAAAGCCTCCATTTATGGGCCAACTTACAGGTACACAAGAAATACATGAAACATTTCAAAAGTTATCTTATTAAAATCCAAGAATAGGCTTACAATTCTAGGAAAGTATTTTAGTCTACACTAAAAGAACTATTGTTACGCGTGCTCCAGTCAGTTCCTACTTAGAGCAACCCTGTGTACAACAGAACAAAATCTGCCCGGTCCTGTACCATCCTCACAATTGTTGCTATGTTTGAATCCATTGTTGCAGCCACTGTGTCAGTCCATCTCAGTGAGGATCTTTCTCTCTTTCACTGACCCTCTACCAAGCATGATGTCCTTTTCCAGGGACTGGTCGCTCCTGATAATATGACCAAATTACGTGAGACAAAGTCTCGCCATCCTTGCTTCTATAGGGACTGGCCCTCTCAGGGGCAGATTAACCAGTAAGCACAGTATGCATTTGCTTACAGTAAGCAACGTACACATGGGCTTAATTGTATGGGCTTAATTATACTAATCTGTAGTGCAAAATTTCACATGAGTTTCACCACAACTCATGTGAAATTGTATACTACAGACTATTAAGTAAGTAAGCTTCTAAGGAGCATTCTGGCTGTACTTCTTCCAAGACAGATTTGTTTGTTTTTCTGGCAGTCCGTGGTAAGTTCAATATTCTTTGCGAACACCATAATTTAAAGGCACTAATTCCTTTTTGGTCTTGCTTATTCATTGTCCAGTTTTTGCATGCATATGAGGCTATTGAAAATACTATAGTTTGGGTCAGTGTACCTTAGTTTTCAAAGTGACATCTTTGCTTTTTAACACCTTAAAGAGATCTTTTGCAGCAGATTTGCCCAATGCAATACGTCATTTGATTTCTTGACTGCTACTTCCATTGGTGTTGATTGTGGATCTACGAAAATGAAATCTTTGACATCCTCTTCGTTTTGTTATTCCTGGCATAGTTGAGCACATGTTTGTCCTGTTCAAAATGCCAGTACCCATCCATTTCAGTTCACTAATGCCTAGGATATTGATCTTTATGCATTCCATTTCATTTTGGACAATTTTTAATTTTCCTAGATTCAAACTTTGTACATTCCATGTTCCTCTTATTAATGGATGCTTGCAGCTGTTTCTTCTCATTTTGAGTGTTGCCATTGGCGAATGGAGGTCCCCAAAGCTTTACTTCATTCACATCATTAAGGTTGACTCTACTTTAGGAGGCAGCTCTTCTCCAGTCATATTTTCAGTGCCTTCCAACATGAGGGGCTCATCTTCTGGCACTATGCCAAACAATATTCCATGATTATTCATAAGGTTTTCACTGGCCAATTTTTTTAGAAGTTGATTGCCAGGTCCTTCCTCCTAGTCTGTCTTAGTCTGGAAGCTCCACCGAAACCTGTCCACCATGGTTGACCATGCTGGTATTTGAAATACCAGAGGCATAGCTTCCAGCATCACAGCAACACACAAGCCACCACAGTACGACACTACATTTGAACTACAATACATTAAGTTTGCATCTTCTTGCTTATAAGTTAAGGTGAACTGAATCAAACGACTTTAGGAGACCATCTGGTGATCAAATGGAGAAAATGGAGACAAAGACGCTGAGTCTTCTTACATATTTCCTTCCCAGCAAAGGGTAGGTACTCCACCATACCACCTTGGAATATATCCAACAGTCAAGTTTTTTTTTTTTTATAATTATATATATTTTTTAAAATATTTTATTGTACTTCAGGTGAAAGCTTACAGAGCAAATAGTTTCTCATGAAATAGTAGTACACATGTTGTTCTATGACATTGGTTAACAACCCCACAACATATTAAGCCCCTAAATTCTCAACAATTTTTTTTTTTATGAAACTACAGATAGCCAAAGATACACCGTTTCAAAAATTTCTACATTCACAGTTCAGTGACATTGACTACGCTCTTCCAACTGTGCTGTTATTCTCACTTAAGATGAAGGCTTACAGAACAAAATAGTTTTTCATGTAACAGTTACTACACATGTTGCCCTATGACAATGGTTAACAATCTCACAGCACATCAAGAATATCCTTACTCCACCTTGTGTTCCCTATCACCAGGGGACTTCCTTGTCCCCTTCTGTCTTCTGGCCCTTGTCACTGGACTACTGTACCTCTTTAGTCTCATTTGGTTTTTATTTTATTTTATTTTATTTTAACACCATTTCAAAACTTTTTACTTACACATTTAAGTGATATTGACTATGCTCTTCCAATAGTGCTGCCATTCTCGCCCAAGATGAAGGCTTACAGGACAAAACAGCCTCCCATTTAATAGTTACTACAAATGTTGCCCTATAGCAGTGGTCAACAATCTCACAATACATCGACAGTGTCCTTATTCAATTTGTGTTACTTATCATCAGTTTCCTACTCCCCCTCTGCCTTCCGGCCCTTGTCACCAGACTCCTGTACCTCGTTAGTCCCATTTAGTTTTACTGGGCTGTCCACTCCCAGGCTTAACATCGAACATCGAAGGTAACTTCACCTCTGAGCTGAAAGGGTGTCTGGGGGCCACACTCTTGAGGTTTCTCTAGTATTCTTTAGGCCAGTAAATCTGGTCTTTTTTTTTTTTTCTTGGGAGTTAAAATTATGCTCTACATCCTTCTCCAGCTCTGTCCAGAACCCTCTGTTGTGATCCTGGTCAGAGCAGTCAGTGGTGGTAGCCGGGCACCATCTAGCTGTACTGGACTCAGTCCGGTGGAGGCCTTGGTACCTGTGGACAGTTAGTCCTTTGGACTAATCTTTTCGTTGAATCCTGTTCTCTTCATTCTCCCTTGCTCCCGAAGGGATGAGACCAGTGGAGTATCTTAGATGGCCGCTCATAGGCTTTTAAGACCCCAGACACTACTCACCAAGGTAGAATGTAGAGCATTATCTTTATAAGTAGTGTTATGTCAGTTGAGCTAGATGTTCCCTGAGACCATGGTCCCCAAAGCCCTCCGTCCAACAACTCAGTCCCTCGGGGGGTTTGGATGTGTCTATAGGGCCTCCATGACCTTTCCTTGTACAGGTTATGTTACTTTCCCTTGTACTGTGTACTGTCTCACCTCTCACCCAAGATACCACTTATCTATTGCCTATTTAGTATTGCCCCCACCTCCCCTCCCATCCCTGGTAACCAACAAGGATTGTTACATTTTGCATGTGAATTTTTTCATGGGTTTTTACAATAGATGTCTCATACAATATTTGTCCTTTTGTGATTGACTTATTTCACTCAGCATAATGTCCTCCAGTTTCATCCATGTTATGAGATGGTTCACAGATTCATTGTTGTTCTTTCTCGTTGCATAGTACTCCATTGTGTGTATGTACCATAGTTTGTGTATCCATTCATCTGTTGATGGACATCGAGGTTCTTTCCATCGTTTTGCTATTGTGAACAATGCTGCCATAAACATAGGTGTGCATATGTCTATTTGAGTGATGACTCTTATTTCTCTAGGATCTATTCCTAGGAGTGGGATTGCTGGATCGAATGGTATGTCTATTTTTAGCTTTCTGAGGAAACGCCATATCATTTTCCAAAATGGTTGTATCATTTTGCATTCCCACCAGCAGTGTATAAGAGTTCCCATCTCCCCGCAGCCCATCCAACATTTGTTATTTCCAGTATTTTTGATTCGTGCCAGTAATGCCGGGGTGAGATGGTATCTCATTGTGGTTTTAATTTGCATTTCTCTAATGGCTAGTGATCGCGAGCATTTCCTCATGTGTCTGTTGGCCATTTGAATGTCTTCCTTGGTGAAGTTTCTGTTCATTTCCTTTGCCCATTTTTTGATAGGATTGTTTGTCTTTTTGTTGTAGAGGTGTTGGATTTTCTTGTAGATTATGGAGATTAGACATTTGTCTGACTTGTACTGTCCAAAAATTTTTTCCCAGTCTGTAGGTTCTCTTTTGACTCTTTTGGTGAAGTCTTTTGAAGAGCATAGATGTTTGATTTTTAGAAGATCCCAGTTATCTAGTTTATCTGTTGGGTTTTTTGTGTTGATGTTTATGGTTTGTATCCTGTTAATACCATGTATTAATGCCTGAAGTGTTGGTCCTATTTTTTCTTCTATGAATTTTATAGTTTGAGGCTTTATATTCAGGTCTTTGATCCATTTTGAAGTAGTTTTTGTATATGGTGTGAGGTATGGGTCCTGTTTTATTTTTCTGCAGATGGATATCCAGTTTTGCCAGCACCATTTGTTAAAAAGACTGTCTTTTCCCCATTTGATGTATTTTGGGCCCTTGTCAAAGATCAGGTGACCGTAGGTGGATGGATTTACATCTGGGTTCTCAATTCTGTTCCGTTGGTCAATGTCTCTGTTGTTGTACCAGTACCAGGCTGTTTTGAGTACTGTAGCTGTATAGTAGGTTCTGAAGTCAGGTAGTGTGAGTCCTCCAACTTTATTCTTCTTCTTCAGTAGTGCTTTACTTCTTCGGGGTTTCTTCCCTTTCCATATAAAGTTAATAATTAGTTTTTCCATCTCTTTGAAGAATGTTGCTGGTATTTGGATCGGGATTGCATTGTATTTGTAGATTGCTTTAGGCAGAATTGCCATTTTCATAATGTTGAGTCTGCCTATCCATGAACATGGTATGTTTTTCCATTTATGTAGATCCCTATGGGTTTCATGCAGCAGTGTTTTGTAGTTTTCTTTGTATAGGTCTTTTACATTCCCGGTCAGATTTATTCCTAAGTATTTTATCTTTTTAGGGGCTATTGAAAATGGTATTGATTTCCTGATCTCCTTTTCATCGTTCTCTTTACTGGTGTATAGGAATCCAACTGATTTTTGAATGTTTATCTTGTATCCTGCTACTCTGCTGAATCTTTCTATTAGTTCCAGTAGATTTCTCGTGGAGTCTTTAGGGTTTTCTATGTATAGTATCATATCATCTGCAAACAGCGAGAGTTTAACTTTTTCATTACCAATTTGGATGCCCTTTATTTCTTTCTCTTGCCTTATTGCTCTAGCTAGAACTTCCAGCGCAATGTTAAATAGGAGTGGTGATAGAGGGTATCCTTGTCTTGTTCCTGTTTTCAAGGGGAATGTTTTCAGCCTCTCTCCATTAAGAATGATGTTGGCTGTTGGTTTTGCATAGATGCCCTTTATTATGTTGAGAAATTTCCCTTCTATACCTATTTGATTGAGAGCTTTTATCAGGAATGGGTGTTGGACTTTGTCCAATGCCTTTTCTGTGTCGATTGAGATGATCATGTGATTTTTTTCTTTCCTTTTATTTATGTGGTGGATTACGTTTGTGGATTTTCTAATGTTAAACCATCCTTGCATACCTGGTATGAATCCTACTTGGTCGTGGTGTATTATTTTTTTGATATGATACTGAATTCTATTGGCTAGAATTTTGTTCAGAATTTTTGCATCTATATTCATGAGAGATATTGGTCTGTAATTTTCTTTTTTTGTGATGTCTTTGCCTGGTTTTGGTATCAGCGTTATGCTGGCTTCATAGAATGATTTTGGAAGTGTTGCTTCCTCTTCTATGCTCTGAAATAGCTTGAGTAGAACTGGTACAACCTCTTCTGTAAATGTTTTGTAGAATTCTCCAGTGAAGCCATCTGGGCCAGGGCTTTTTTTGGTTGGGAGATTTTTATTACCTTTTCAATCTCTTCTCTTGTTATGGGCCTGTTCAGATTTTCAACATCACTTTGTTGTAGTTTGGGTAGGCCGTGTGTTTCTAGAAATTCATCCGTTTCCTCTAGGTTTTCAAATTTGTTGGAATATAGTTTTTCATAATATTCTGTTATAATCCTTTTTATTTCAGTTGGGTCTGTTGTAATGCCCCCCATTTCATTTCTTATTTGGGTTATTTGTGCCCTCTGCTGTTTTTGTTTTGTCAGTCTGGCCAGTGGTTTGTCAATTTTGTTGATTCTTTCAAAGAACCAACTTTTGGTTTTGTTGATTCTTTCTATTGTTTTTCTGTTCTCTATTTCATTTATTTCTCCTCTGATCTTTACTATTTCCTTTCTTCCGGTGGTTGTAGGCTTTTTTTGTTGTTCTCTTTCAATTTGTTTGAGTTCTGTAGTTAATGTTTTGATTTTGTCCCTTTCTTCTTTTTTGATATGTACATCTATTGCTATAAATTATCCTCTGAGGACTGCCTTTTCTGTGTCCCAAAGGTTTTGGTATGATGTGTTTTCATTTTCATTTGATTCTAGGAATTTTTTAATTCCATCACTGATTTCTTCTATTACACATTGATGTGTAAGCAGATTATTATTCAGTTTCCATGTGTTGGATTTTTGTTCCTTGCTCTTTCTAGTGTTAATTTCTACCTTGATGGCATTGTGGTCAGAGAAGATACTGTGAATTATCTCAGCATTTTGGATCTTGTTGAGGATTGCTCTGTGGCCTAAGATGTGGTATATTCTGGAGAACGTTCCATGTGCATTGGAAAAGAATGTGTACTTTGCAGCAGTTGGATGGATTGTTCTATACATGTCTATGAGGTCCAGTTGGCTGATTGTGTCCTTTAGGTCTTCTGTATCTTTGCTGAGTTTCTTTTTAGTTGTTCTGTCCTTTACTGAGAGTGGTGTGTTGAAGTCTCCTACTATTATTGTGGAACTGTCAATTTCTCTTTTCAGTGCTGTTAGAGATTTTTTTTATGTATTTTGGAGCCCTGTCATTGAGTGCATAGATATTTATTATGGTTATGTCTTCATGATGGATCATCCCCTTAATCATTATATAGTGTCCTTCTTTGTCTTTTATGGTAGATTTTGTTTTAAAGTCTATTTTTTCTGAGATTAGAATTGCCACTCCTGCTCTTTTTTGATAGTTGTTAGCTTGATATATTTTTTTTCAACCTTTGATATTTAATAAATTCACATCTTTGTTTCTAAGGTGTGTCTCTTGTAGATAGCAAATTGATGGATCCTGTTTTCTTATCCATTCTGCCATTCTTCGTCTCTTTATGGGTGCATTGAGTCCATTTACGTTCAGTGTAATTATTGATAGATGAAAGTTTGTTGCTGTCATTTTGTAGTGCTTTTTTTGTGATGCTGAAATTTTCTTTGTTCTTCTTACTCTCTTGTGCTGAGTTACTTTTGTTTGTGGATTTTGTGTTCATTTATTTTGTTTTTGTTGAGACTTTATGTTTTTCGTCTTTATTTTTATGGGTTGGTTTGTTACCTTTTTTTGTGGTTACCATGAATTTCACCCTTATCTTTATAATTTTGAAGCAGTCTACCCTTACTTGGTATCGCCTTGCCTTCCTCTCCTTTAGAACATTCTATACCTATGCCGTTTGTTCCCTCTTTCATTGTTTTGATGTTGTTGTCATCCTTTGATTGATTGCTCTGATTCCCTGTTGTATTTCTTTTGTTTTTGGAAAGTCCTCTGTAGTTCAGTTCCTAGAATGGTATCTGGTTCATGTGAACCTGCGTCCTAGGTCCTAGGTCCTGCCTGAGGGCTGAAGCTGTTTGTCCTCAGATCGAAGAACTCCCTTTAATAATTCTTGTAAGTTTGGTTTGACTTTTGCATATTCCTTTAGTTTCTGTTTATCTGGAAATGACCTAATTTCACCATCAAATTTGAATGAGAGTTTTGCCGGATATATTATTCTTGGGTGACAATTTTTTTCTTTCAAGATTTTATATATGTCATCCCATTGCCTTCTTGCCTGCATGGTTTCTGCCGAATAATCTGAGCTTAGTCTTATTGTTTCTCCTCTGTATGTGACTTCTTGTTTTTCACGAGCTGCTCTCAGGATTCTTTGTTTGTCTTTAGTTTTAGTGAGTGTGAATATGATATGTCTTGGTGATTTTCTTTTGGTGTCTCTTCTATATGGGGTTCGTTGAGCTTCTTGGATGGCCAGCTTTTCATTTTTCATGATATTGAGAAAGTTTTCTGTCAGCAGTTTGTCAATGATCCTCTCTGTGTTTTCTGTTTTCTCCCCGTTCTGGTATGCCAATCACTCGTAAGTTTTTGCTCTTAATTGTGTCCCACATAACTCTCAGGGTCTCTTCATTTTTCTTTGTTCTTTTTTCTGAGTTTTCCTGAAACAGAGTTGTATCCAAGTGTTTGTCTTCAGTTCCACTGATCCTGTCTTCCATGGTTTCAAATCTACTTCTCAGCCCTTCTATGACACCGTCCATTTCTGAAATCTTGTTGTTTATCTTTTGGATTTCTAATTGTTGTTTCTGTATAATTTCTAGTTGTGAATTTGTTTTGGCATTTTGTTCCTGCATCATCTTCCTGAATTCTTCCAATTTTTTGTCTGTATTTTCCATAAATTTGTCTATTTTTTCCTCGTGTTTGTCAGCTTTTTGCCTCAGTTCTTGGTAAATTCCGAGTATTAGTGATTTGAGTTCCGTATCAAGTACTTCTAGTGGATTTTCTTCCACAGGAGAGTTATCTGGTGTTTTAATTTGGACACCTATGGGAGCCATCTTGTCTTATTTTTGTAAATGTTTTGATATTGTTTGCTGTTTTGGGGGCATTCAGTAGATATTTCTCTTGTTTATTGATTGTACTTTTTTTTTTTTTGTTTCGTCCTTGTGGTACAGCTGAGCAGATCTAGCTGAGGAGGAGCCATTGGGATGGGTTGCTTGTGGCACTCACCGCAGCCACCAGGACGGTCGGGTGTGCCTGCACAGCTTGGTGGTGTGATGTCTAGTGTACGGTGCAGGTAGGTAGGGTGCAGCGGGAAGATGGTTATGTGTGAAGCTAAACTGGATATGGGAGAGAGGAGAGGGGAGGAGGAGCAAAAAGCATACAAACATAAAAGAATGCTACGGGAACTTGTCGTTGGAATGTAAAGATGAGAGACTATGGGATGGAGGAAACCAGAAGGGGGAAGAGAAAGAAAAGGAAAGAATGAACAAATAAAAATCAGAAAAGTTAAAGAACTTCAAAGTTCCCAGGGATCCCGCCGATGCAGCTATGAGGTCTGGGGGAGTCAGTCTCAGTTTTCACAGCACAGCCTGGCCAGAAGGTACAGAGGCATACATCGCCTGGTATTCAGGGATCAGAAAGAGAAGGAAGAGATAGAGAGATGAGAAATTAAGCAATGAAGAAAGACAAAAGGGAAAAAGAGGGAAAAGATGACAAAACTAATCAAAAAAGAAGAAAAATAAAATTAAAAAAAAAAAAAAACAACACCAGCAGTCAGTGCCAACAAATGGGACCCAGAGAGCCCCCACTCAGGGGCACGAATTCCACGAAGCCGGCAGTCTCGGGGTTAAGAGACCGTGGCCACGGGAAGCATAGGGGTGAATGAACAAAGGCCCCGGGATCTCACCAGCACAGCAGCCCAGACCTGGAAGCAGCCACACGCCCGAACGCAGTCCCATAGCCCCGCAGGAGAGAGCAAAGACGGCACCCGGAACCAGGCACCCGAGCAAAAGGAGGGGGAGGTGGCAGAAAAAGCCTTGCCAGCGGCCAGCAAACGGCCCCCAGAAAGCCGCCAGCCCGGGCGCGCGGAACCCAAGCACCGGTGCCCCCCAACCCAGGGACCCCGGCCATGGAAAGCAGAGGGGCGAACGAACAAAGGCTCCAGGATCTCACCAGCACGGCAGCCCAGACCCGGAAGCAGCCACACGCCCAAACGCAGCCCCACAGCCCCGCAGAAGAGAGCAAAGACGGCACTCGGAACCAGGCTCCCAGGCAAAAGGAGGGGGAGGCGGCAGAAAAAACTTCACCAGCAGTCAGCAAACGGCGCTCAGAAAGCCGCCAGCCCGGGCGCGCAGAATCCAAGCACTGGCACCCCCCAGCCCAGGGACCCTGACCACGGAAAGCAGAGGGGCGAATGAACAAAGGCCCCGGGATCTCACCAGCGCGGCAGCCCAGACTTGGAAGCAGCCATACGCCCGAACGCAGCCCCACAGCCCCGCAGGAGAGAGCAAAGACGGCACTCGGAACCAGGCACCCAGGCAAAAGGAGGGGGAGGCGGCAGAAAAAGTTTCACCAGCGGCCAGCAAACGGCTCTCAGAAAGCCGCCAGTCCTGGCGCGCGGAATCCAAGCACCAGCGCCCCCCAGCCCAGGGACCCTGGGCACAGAAAGCAAGGGAGCCCCAGCCGAGGCGGAGAGGGGTGGGGGGTGGGAAAGCGCGCACCGCAGTTTACCAGTCGTTCTGTCTCCCACCGGATGCTCTGCAAGGCTGCTCTCTCGTTCGCTGGTCTCCGATAGGAATCCAAGATGGTGGATCCGCGCTGCGTTAGCTGGTAAGGAATGTCTGCATGAGTCTCTCCTCGCTCTCCGTTCTCTTTTAGTATTCTCAGTTCGTTTGGTGTTTGGCTGAGTTCTTTATCTCTTCATTTGGTGTTCTAGGGTTTCAGGATTGTTGATTTTGTGTTAGGCTTAGTTTTTTGGATCTTTGCTGTGGAGGGACGGCGTGGTGCTTCTGCCTAGAGCGCCATCTTGCCCCGCCTCTCCTGAAAAGCATTCTTTTTAAAGTCAGGTTTATTGAGATATAATTTACATTCAGTAAAATTCAACTTTTCTTAGCATAGTATTCTGTGAATTTTTACAAACACATACAATCATGTTACCACCACCAATATTAAAATGAGACTGTTTCTGTCACCCAAAAAGTCCCTTCATATCCCTTCCCAACCTATCCTTTCCTCCTGATCTCAGCCATTAACAACCACTGATCTGATCTTTCTTCTTAAGGGTTTGCCTTTTGTGTCTGGTTTCTTTTACTTAACATACTTCATTTGACATTCATCCACATTTTTTGCCTGCATCAGTGGTCTGTTTCTTTTTATTGTTGAGTAATATTCCATTGAAGAATGTTTTCCAATTTGTTTATTAATTTCCCAATTGTGGAACATTTGGTTGTTTCCAGCATTTGGTGATTTTGAATAAATTGACCATAAACATTGATGTACAGGTTTTTGTGTGAATTTAAGTTATCCTTCACTTGGGTAAATATCTAAACGTGGAATTTCTGGGTTCTATGGTAAGAGCATGCTTAACTTTATGATTGTCAAATTGCTTTCCAAGGTGGCTATACCATTTTGCCTTTCCATCAGCAAGGTATGAGTATTCCAATTTCTCTGCATCTTCACCAGTACTTGGTATTGTCAAGTTTCTTTGTTTTTGTTTTTAATTTTTAGTCCTTTTAGGAGGTGTGCAATGATATCTTATTGTGGCTGAATTTACACTTTCCCCTGGAGAGTAGAACTTTGATATGAAGAAGACTCTGGGAGTATTTAACAACGATTACTCTTCTCGTTACCACAATAACGGGATTGGATCCACCTGCCACAATAGCCAATTCTGAGACAGGGGTGAGGCGAGCAGCAAGAGTTTTATTATATATTGATATACAGGAGACAGAGAGGAATAAATTCCTCCAAAAACCCATCTCCACCACTGGAGATTGGCCGAAGGCTTTATAGGGACAGGATTACGGGTCTTAGAAGTTTGTGTTAGTTCCCCCTTGAGGTGGTCATATCCCAGATGAGGTAATCTTTTCTTGGGGGTTATCTGGCGACATCCTGGTCTGCTTGTCCCAAGATGGGTGCTTTGTTTGTTTTTTCATTCCTAGATCGTTATCACTTGTTTTCTACCCTCCAAGGGGAAACATCTGTTAATCTTAAACTTTTTATACAGACTGGAACGGGAGGGAAAAACAAGATCAGAAGACAATGCGGGGGTTAGCAATGGGGAGTAATAATAGTGAGCCAGACCTATGCAGCCTCTTCCATTCTTCCTATCAGAGCCATAACGGGATCTTTCTTGGCTCTTCACCAGTCTAGCTTGTTCTTACTTTAAATATGGGACTGATAACTCCAAGCTCTTCATATCTCAGAGCTGAAACTGGAAGTCTCCTTGGCCTTTTGATTAAGTTGTAATTCATGGTAGGCTAACCACACAGTGTCCAAACTAATATACTAGGTATTTAAATCAAGTTAAAGTCTAATTTAAAGGAGTCCTGGTGGGGCAGTAGTTAAGTGTTTGGCTGCTAACCGAAAGGTCAGCAGTTGAAACGAACCAGTTGCTCTGTGGGAGGAAGATGTGGCTGTCTGGTTTCATAAAGATTATAGCCTTGGAAACCCTATGGAGTAGTTCTGCTCTGTCCCATAGGGCTGCTATGAGTTAGAATTGACTCCACAGCAATGAGTTTAAAGTCTAATTTGCTGATTCCAAATGTAGTACTAAGAGTGGGTTCTTATCACTTGTATCCAAGTGATTCCCTAACCAAATAGAGACTAAATATTACAGTTTCCCCACTACACGCTGTATATGACAGTCTGCGCGAGTAAGAAAGCTAGAGGAACTTTTTAACTGGGCTGAATTTGGATATCAATATATCAAGAGCATCCAGGCATCTATAAGTTGAGAATCCAAGGAACAAGTAGCTGGCAATTATTTAAGTTTGTGTCATGACAATCAATTACACTCTTAAATTCAACCTCACATTTCAAACTAAGATCAAACTACTTCACTTTAGCAAAGCTGCAGCTTCTTACTTACAGTGTAGGTTTATAGGCTTCAACAAATTTAGAGGGTTATCCAGTGAGCAAAGGAAGACTCTATTTGTTTAGAGGCTGAGGACCAAAAATGGACATTTCCCAAACACCACAACCAAAACAAGTACGTAAGAATTTTTTAACATAAAGATTAGTTGCCTCAACATCATAATGTGATTGTAGTACATTCTGTGTACTAAATTGAATTCTATTTTCATCATGCCATATATTTTATTATGGACTTGAATCTATTTCTGGATTCTTCACTAATGTGAGAGTCTACTTACACAGCAGTTACTTTTATAATTCATTGTTTTTATGGCAGGGCAAGTCTTATTATTCGTTTTTTTCAAAATATTTCTTAGCTATTTTTATACATTTTTTTCCAAGTAAAGTTTAGAAACATTCTTTCAAGTGAAAAATTGAAAAAAAAATTATCCTGGGAGCGTATTGAATTTATGGATTTATTAAAGGAGAATTGTTATTTTTATAACTTTCCATCCTAGTTATACATGTCTCTCTCTCTTTATTCAAGTCTTTTTTTATGGTCCTTAGTGAATAGATCATTTGTCTGGTTTTATGAGCATTCTTGATCTTTTTTTTGATCAGGTAAAGCTTCTTCTAATGCCATTGGGTAAATTCTTTTTTTAGAATGAAATTCAGAGCACCTGCATTTTATTTATTTTGTGGACATTTTCAAAGACTTCTCCAAAAGTGGTATATTTAGAATCACACTTGTTTTCATCTAAAATACAAATTCTTTATGATATATATATTTTTTCCATTATGCAAAGTGTAGATTGGTTTTAAACTTCCCTTTTGTGGTATAATATGGTTTATATGACCGTTCTGTTTTGTCCTTTTTGACACACTTTGACCCCTTTGTTCTGCTTCTTCTAGGATTTGGGGTCCATCAATAGTAGGCTGTCAATCTTATTTCCTTTGGTCTTTCTCTCTGTGAATGTCTCTTAATCTTCAGTTCTCACCTTCTTTTTTCCTGTGGGCTTCAGACAAAATCTCTCTAGATATTGCCTGTGTACTTTTTTTTTTCTAAAAGATTTATCTGTTTCCTACTGTGCTTTTTCTGATTGTATTTTTCTTTCACAGGCACACAATCAATTTTCTTGGGTGTCAGAAATAGTTCCAAATATTAGATCAATTTCTAAGACTCCTAACATTGGACAAATTTCTTAATTTCCCTCATGATGATTTCTCTACTTTTTATTCTACTCATTTATATTGTAACTATAGATTCATTATTTTAAAATAGTTAAGTATAATTGTACCTGTAAAAAAGAAATTAGGGACCACTATTTTGTTTAGAAATATTATGTCTTTATAAAAACCTTAGCTTTATGAAAAAAATCAAGTTTGCTTTCAATCACTTCAATAGGTTTTGTACTATCCAGGAAAAATAAAGTTAAATTTTAAAATCAAAAAATAAAATTTTGTTTATTCATAGTGTTGGCTAATGATGCCATCAGTTTTCTGTGTATGTTCAATCAAGTACCTTTCTAAGAAAACTGACAATGATTAGTGATTAGTAAGCCTGAAGTATAGGAGAGGGCTGTGACATTAAATTATACAATAATGTGAATTCCGTTATCATTCATATGTCAGAATCACTACAGTAAATTTGTTTTTTTCCAAGATGTTGACATAGTCAAATAAACAAGTCAAACAATTAAATCTTTAGTTCTAGAAGCATACTGTAAAAATTATATATTTTGTGCACTAAGTAGAAATACTGTTTCATCATGCAATATATTTTCATATGGCCTTGAGTGTACTTCTGGGCTCTTCCCTAATCTGTCAACTTGCATAGAGGTTGTTTTTTGTGCTTGGGCTCACCATGAGTCCATGGGGCCAGCTCAACAGCAGCTAGCAACAACAATTGTGTGCCCCATTTCATATCACCTCTGTCCATCTGATTTCAGTCCAACAGAAGTGGTATCTGGTACCAGTGTCCCACTGAAAGCAAGCTTCTGCAGCCTTGTTCTGCTTTTTTTTGGACCTGAAGCCGAGGAAAGCAGTCCAGCCAGCACAAAGATACAGCTTCAAAATCTTGGAAAATTAAAACCTCCAGAGGCAATGGTCTATCAGGTAGAGTAGGTGATAGTGAATAAATTGCTTCCCATACTATTAGAGGGAAAATTCTGAGGTGCACCCCTCATGGTGGTAAATTTGGAACAGAGAGAAAGTAGCCACACTGTTGACCAACTCAGTAATGTGCAGTTTATTTACTTTCTCTGCCTTCCTGACTCATTGTCCTCACCTCACTCCTTCTCTCTGGCCTCTTGAGATCAATTGCCTCCCCCCACCTCCAATAAATTACCTGCAGCCACGCCCTTGCTTTAGGCTCTTTTTACAGGATGGAACCTAAACTGTTAAATAAAAATAATAGCAATTGCATATTTAAAATCCCTACAATTGTGTCATTCACAAAAAACAAAAATTGTAATGAAAAATGCA
This sequence comes from Dugong dugon, assembly GCA_030035585.1. Taxonomy (NCBI): domain Eukaryota; kingdom Metazoa; phylum Chordata; class Mammalia; order Sirenia; family Dugongidae; genus Dugong; species Dugong dugon. The sequence goes on along the minus strand of CM057466.1, from coordinate 105,369,344 downwards.
GGTATTAGAAAATAACATTTTCCTTACATAGTCTCCAATTAATTATGATTTACAGCCACCGTTCAGTTCACTTAAGCTCTAATTTGTCTGAAGAGACTTGCTAGAATGCAGAGTTTTATATGATATTCATATTTGTCCCATTTTAATTATGATTGAGTTAGTCAGTGATTTTTTCCATTTCAAGAAGCATTGAACATAATAGTAATGAATGACCTTAGCACTACTGAGTCAATACATAATCTCTGAGCCCAGTGAACTTTTATAACAAAACAGAAAGCTACTTTGGAACCTTTGCCTTTTCCAAAGAATTCATGTTATTTAAACAACCCATGAGAAAACATTTTGGTTATGGTAAAATTTCTGAAGATTAAAAGCATAATTAAAAAGCAAAAAGTATTTGTAAATGATGTACTTAATTCCAAGTTATAATTTCTTCTACTATCATAAATGCCCATTCTCTTCTCTATGAAGCTGCAATTTAATAGCTCCTAACGGGAAATAATCCTCTTGAACTGACTTTAGCTTTTGTTTATCTTGGACTAACTTTTAAAATGGAGTTAAATTCCTATATTCTACAGTTAAAATTAAATTTTCTTCTCTGAGTTTTAACAGGTCAGCTTAGTGAATTGATACCTACCTAGTTTAATCTGCAGTGATTATGGATTAATCAATGTTGCTTTTTTATATTATTTAAGCACTTATAATTAAAAGTTTGGTGCTTAAATTATTCAAACATACATTAAAAATAACTTCTTGATTGTCTATTCTCTAACGACTCATATTCTAGCTTTACCTTAAAATCCTCTGTTGGTCAGAATCTTTGCTTTCAGGATGCCTGTTATCTGTAAGCAAAGTCCTGAATTTTCCATATGAATGTCCCAATATTTTTTGCATAAAATGTAACTTTCAAATATTGGTTATATCAAACCTTGGTGGGTAAGCTCTATGAAGGAAGGAATTTTTGTCTGCCATTCAAGACTGTATTTCTAGTATCTAAAAGAAGATACACCCCATGTTGGGTGCTTAATTAACATAGTTCTAATAAATGGATGTTATGTTGCCTATAAATAAAAGCCCCTCTCCCCTTTTTTTAAAAACTGTGTAGCGGGTGGTTGAGGTAATCACATTTTGGCATATTATCACTGACTGCTGAAAAGTTGCTTTCTATTTTTATTTAATAATGTATTTGCTTTTTATCCCATACTTGACTCCTGTTTTCCTCTTGCCTCCACAAATACATAATAAATCTATTCTGTTTAATATCTTTCTGTCTCTCTCTCTCTTTTTTTTTTTTTTGGTATGTATTCTTAAAAAAAGGTGTATATTTTTAATTTAGGCAAATCACACACACATACGCACATACTCACACACACATCATTCTGTTTAACTTTTTTTTTTACTAAGACTATATTTGTCAACTTCAGCCATGTTGCTTTGTGTATATTGAGTCCATTAATATTTCTTGCTAAATAACATTTCATATATAACTTATCCACTCTTGTAGATAGAAGAACAGCCTCCCTCCAACTATTCACAGCATGAAATAATGCTGCAAAGAATATCTTTATTCATTCCACTTCATGGAGCCATGAGAATTTCCTTTGAGATATATATGCCTGAGTATACTTGCTGGGTCATGGCTGTATGTCTTAGGCTGGGTTCTCTAGAGAAGCAAAACCAGTAAAGCATATAAATATATAGATTTCTATCAAAGAACTGGCTCACGCAAGCCCCAAGCCTTGCCAGAATGTCTGCTTATATTCTGTGCAGTCCACATGCCCAAGGAAACTCCCTTTCAACTGATTGGCTACTCACAGCAGATCCCATCATGGAAGTGATCACATATCAAATCTTGACAGGGAATTGATCACAACATTATATGACTCCCAAACCACTGAGAATCATGGCCCAGCCAAGTTAACACACAGTCTTAACCATCACACTATGTGTATACTTAATTTCCATAAGTAGTATCAGAATATGAATTCCTGCCAGTAGTTTGTCCTCATCAAGGTTATGTTTCTGTAAATTAATGCCAGTTTTCAGGTATCTTTTGAGTATAGTATTCACAAGGTGTCCATCCAAATCAAAAGACTTTCAAGTTATTGCCTCTTGTATTTATTCAAGTCTGCCTACTTCATCCATTTTATCCTACTCATGATGCATTATGTCATCACAGAAAAAAGAGAGTGGTAGCTGAGGCCATGCTTTCCCAGGCTAGCCCCCAAATCATGACTAAGTAGAGTGTGGATACTAAGGTCGGACATTTCTCCTTGACATGGGACTCCTTTTTGGGCAGTTTTTTCTTCAGAGCTCTCTGTAGTTCAAGGATCTCCTTACCCACTGTCTTGCCTTCTCTTTCCTTACACAGGTATAAGACCTGCATCACAGTCTGGAATCTTTCCCTGACTATTCTTGCTCCCTCTCTCTCCTCAGGCATTAACCCAATAAATCTCTTGCACTTCTAATTTTGCTTGATGTCTACTTCCTGAGGACCCATCAGGTTTCTTGTTACAGAACTTCATGTTCTTTTATTCATTGGATATTTTCTCCCCTGTATTTTTATTCCTAAACCATTCCTTTCCGGGTACCACAGAAGACTAAGTAGTTGTAATGAATTATGCTTATAATCTCTGCCTGTTCAATTACCTCTGGGTTAATCCTGGCTACTAAACAAATCCTAGTAACCCATAGACAGTTTTACCAGAGGCAAGACACTTTGCGCTATCTAGCACTGATCTTATATTTCTTTTTTTCTTTAGACGCTAGGGTTAGAGAAAAACAAAAACAAACAAAACAAAAACTTAAAATACCTTTTCTCCTCTACCTGACAGCTTTTCACATTCTGTGGACAGAGCTTATGTTTTAGAGTAATCTTAAATTATCTTTAAATTTATACAGATCACAGAGTGCAGAATAACTCGCTATTAAAACTGTTTTCTGAAAAAAACACTTGTTATTTTCACTCACATTTTACTGGCCAAAGGAACTCACATGGCCATACATAATTTTAAGGAGTAGACAAGTGCAATCTTATCAAATGCTCAGGAGAAAAGCTGAAATACTGATGAACAGCCAGGAAGATGACTTCCATAGATATTTTTCTATTTTATATGATGTATTGAAGAACAGCAGCCCTGGTTGGTCAATGGTTAAGAGCTCGGCTGCTAACCAAAAAGTCTGCAGTTCAAATCCACCAGCTGCTCCTTGGAAACCTTGTGAGGCAGTTCTACTCTGTCCTATAGGGTCTCTGTGAGTCAGAATGGAATCGACTCAAAGGCAACAGATTTAGGTGTTTTTTTTTTTTTTGGTATTGAAGAACAAGCTTTTGCAATTGACTCTATTTTTTCCTGTGTTTATTTTGGTAGTTCGTATTTTTACTTTTTTATGTCATCTATTTTCTTTGAGATATTCTTCCGTATTTATCTTCCCTTAGCTCATTGACTTTAATGATTTGTGCATTAGTTTTCAGTCTTTCTTGATTTCTAATGTATGCTTTTAAGATTTTAAATTTATAATATAGTTACAAATATGTTACATGTGTTTTGGTATTAATGCTTTCATAGTCTTTTAAAAATTTTATAAATTATTCTGTGATTTTATTTCTAATCTGTACATTATTTTAATATGTATTTTGTTCTAATTTCATAATTTTTTTCTTTGTGCATTTCTAATATAACTGCAAGCAGGCAGATACTGAGATCTGTGTGATATGGAATTATTTTTATTATTGATTTATTCAGTTGCTTATTTTTATTTATTCCACTTTGGACATACATATTTTTTCAGCTTGGGGAAATTTTCAGGCAGTAGACTTCAAGATATTTTTCCTCCACCTTTCTCTTTCTTCTCTTTTGGATATCCTTTTACACACTTGCTAAGATTTTGGGACCTCATTTTCTTGTACTAAATTTTTGTTTGCATTTTTTATTTCTGTCTTTCTATCTGCATATTTACACATTTCTCCAGCTCAGTATTCTAGTTTATCAATATACTTCATAACTGAATCCTATCAAATAATCAGTCCATATTCAATAACAAATATATTCATTTCTATAATATCAAATTAGATTATTTATTTGGACTATTTTGTCCTACATATGTTATTTTGTTAAGAACATTAAAAAAAAAAAAAAAACAACCCATTGCTGTGGAGTCGATTCCGACTCATAGCGACCCTACAGGACTGAGTAGAACTGCCCCATAGGGTTTCCAAGGAGTGGCTGATGGATTCGAACTACTGACATTTTGGTTAGCAGCTGAGCTCTTAACCACTGCACCACCAGGGCTCCAAGGACATTAAACATATTCATTTTAAATTCCTTTTCACACTGTCCTTATGTCTATTTCTATGGAAGTAAATTTTTCCATTTATTAAATTTTCTGATTTTCTCTTTCTTTTTGGGGGGGTCTTTCTTGTGTGCATGGCATAATTTCCCGAGGAAGATTTCTCAAGTGCAAACCTGAGGTGATAAACTCCCGGCAAGTTTCTGAGTAGCCTCAGGCTTGGAGTTGCAGAATGTATGGGTGATGTCCTTGTGAGGACATCTAGCTTGGGGACTCTGTCCTATCTGAGTGGATAGTCTCCAGCCCTGGATGTCGACCAACTGTGGGACCTGACCTTGTACAGTGCTATTCTCTGGATCCTGGCCATAGGTAGACCATGAGGCTGGGAACTGGACCTTGAGTCAATGGAGCGAGGCTTGTGGTGCCCACTTCACTGTGGACATCACAATTCTGGTCTCGGCCTCTGAGGAAAACACACACACTGCTATGGATTCTAGGAAGCATGTTTCTCTTATAGAGAAATTTACTGGTGTATGGAGACATCCATTTCTTTTCTTCCAGCATGAAATTAAATCTATTAATTATTTAAAAGATTTTTCAATCATTGGCATGTTTGCAGAGGGAAGAGATATTTTAGCATATGCCCAATCTGCCTTCTTAAAATATCTCACTAATTTTCTGACTTTCCTAGGTGTGGATCTGAAGCAAAGCTGTCAGTATCAATTTGGATGTGTTTGTAACCAGTTTACTGCTTACTCGTTCATGACTCGGGACTACAGCCGAATGACAATCACTTTCCTTCTTTTCCTCATTTTGGGTAATAACACTTTTGTTTTTCCTCAGTAGTAGTCTTAGCAGGACTTTTTTTAAAAAAAAAAATCCTTCATACATTTTATTTTATCCAAAAGTATTTCAGTGTGTATCTCTAAAAGACAAAGATTATAGAAGATCCCACAATACTATTATCATAGCTAAAAAACAACAATGACTCAGTATCATCAAATATCAAGTCATTTTTCAGATAAAAATAATCTTTCCCACATAGTCTGAGTCAGGCTGCAGAAAAGATCAACACGTTCATTTGCTATGTCCTTTAAATTTCTTTTAATCTGTAATCCCTTCTTTCTTTTACTTGCATTTTATTTGCTGAAGAAAGCAGGTCCTTGGTCCTGTAGAGTTTCCCAGTCTGGTGCTTACTACATGCCTTACTACATACCTTAATGTGTTCCTCCCCCATATTTTCATAAATTAGTAGATCAAGGGCCTTGATGAGATTCAAGTTCAGTTTTTGGCACAACATTGCACATAATCAGGAGACTTTAGAAGGCAAGAGACTAGAGGCCAAAGACCTTCCTCCATCCCAGATGGGGGTGGAGAGGTCAGCCGGGATGAGTCCACCCACGACAGGTCGCCATAATTTAGGCCATAGAATACATTTCCCAGAATCAGCTGAAATGGTGTTTAAATTATCTCAAGTGTTACACTGTGTTTACTGTTCACTTCCTCTGACTTACGGAAGGTTCCTTAGCAGGACTCTGGGATAACAGCTCCTTATATTATTATTGTAAGGAAGGTATGAACAAGGGCCAATTTTCAAGTGTCTCCAGATCAATTGTTCCATGAGTTCATTTTCTTTTTTATTTTATAGCTAATAGAGCATAATCATCTTTGATCATGGATAAAAGAAATTTGCCTACAGAGCATTATTATTAAATCTCAGCATTTCCATTGGGAATTAACTGATGCTTGTCAGTGTTGCAAAATACTTCTATCATTTTGCTTACCCAGACTACAAGCCAAAGTCTCCATAAAATTCCCCACATGGCTTCACCAACACATCCTGTAAGCCGATTTTTAATCTCATCTCCTGCTATTTTATCCAGCCTTGCTCTTTTCAGCCACGCTGGCCCTCTCGCTATTCCTTGGCTCTTCAGCCATGCTCTGACTTCACCGTCTTTGCTGACACTAGTCCCTCTGTCAGGAAGGCTGATCCAACAGGTGTTTTCATGAATGTCTCTCTCATGCCCTTCCTATCTTTTTTCAAGTACTACCTTATTAGTTTGAGACCTTGTGGAGCAACGGTTAAGTTGCTGACTGAAAAGTTGATTGTTTGCACCCACGTAGCGGCTCTGTGGGGAAAAAAAGATCTGGTGGTCTGCTTCTGTAAAGATTGCAACCAAGAAAATCCTATGAGGCAGTTCTACTCTGTCACATGGAGTTGCTGTGAACCATCAAGAAGGCACCCAGCAACACCAACAACCTTATTACTTACACATTTCTCACTACCCTGGATAAAATAACCACACCCAACCTCACAGTCCTGCCCTTCTGCCATTTACCATACCTTTTCTTCATTATTATTTTTTTAAACAATATTTTATTGTGTTTTTGGTAAAAGTTTACACAGCAAAGTAAGTTCCCATTTAACAATTTCTACATATATTGTTCAGTGACATTGGTTACATTTTTCACAATGTGTCAACATTCTCGTTATTTCCATTCAGGTTGTTCCGTTTCCATTAATCTATCTTCCCTGCTCCCCTCCTTCCCCAACCTTACCTTCTCATCTTTGTTTTAAGGTAAATGTTGACCATTTGGTCTCATATAGATGATTTTTTTTTTTTAAAAGAGCACAGTACTCCCTGTTGATGTTGTTTATTTAATGAGCCAATCTGTTATTTAGCTGAAAGGTGACCTCTGGGAGTGGTTTCAGTTCCAAGTTTAACGGGTATCTCAGGGCAACTGTCTTCAGGATTCCTCTAGTCTCTACCTCTTCATTGTTTTTTGATTAATATCTATCTTCACATATCTTTTTGTTTATTTATTGTCTGTCTCCTAATACTAAAATGTAAGCATCATAGAAGGCATGAACTTACTTTTATTCACTGTTATACCTCCAATGACTAGAAAATTGCCCAACAAATGTTGGTTGAAATTAGTTTCATATTATTTTTTAAGCTTCATAACATTTACTGTGTTTTAAATGCTATAAAGATATCAATTCATCTAATTCTTAAAACAACTCTATTAGGTAGACATTATTAGTATCCTCATCTCATCAATGAGAAAATGAGTGAAGCGTGATTAAGCTACAGTGTTGTAAAATGCAAGCATAAATGAATTTTCTGTAAGTACTCTCTGGTTTAAAAGTGAATCTTGATTTGCTTCTGTTCCTGTTTATATAATATTTATAATTACACAAATAATTTTTCAAACAGTTCGTTTTTATCTGTTTCTCAAAATATCTGTGTGTTTTTACAAAGCTTTAAAAACTTTAGGGTAATAAACCCTGGGAAGTTTGGCATTCAGCCCATTAATTGTAACTTAGATTTTTAAAGAGATTACTTTAAAAAGTTGAACTTGTCTTATGTAACATTATTATATTTCTCTTTAATTAGAGGTCGTTGATCAAGTGTCTTTGATCTTTAGAATAGCATTTTGTAGGGAGGCAAAGGCTGATTAGTGTTGGTTGATACAGGAAGTTTTCTTAATTTTTAGTCAGTTGCTGTTTCCATTTTAATTGCTTCCCCAGCTGGCTCAGCTTTCTGTCTTGAAATAGTTTTATAAAATACTTAAAAATAAAGAACCAACTATTTCAAATGGAATTAACCAAAAACTAGTGCAGTGATATTCTCATTACAATGACTATGATATTTCATAGTTAAAAAATAGCCATGTCTTTCATTGTCACACGTAGAAGTTAAACACACACACACAAAACAGAACAACAGAAAACCCACAAGTGGATGCCTTTGATGTTCTTTAATGCAGTCATTCTTTCTTGCACACTCTGCATCAAGGATAAGAAATGCAAATACCTAAAAGTTTGCAAAACCTAGCATAAATGAACGAGCCAGTTTGTAAATGCAGTAGAGGTGGATGAGAATTACGGTGAAATGTAAAGGATAATTGACATGTGCTGGAGTCCAAGCGTGGAAGAGCTTGAGAGATGAAAATTCCTGGTGGCCGAGTTTTAGGGTAGCCCCCACACTTTTGTGAGTTTTACCTTCAGGAGCCCCATCAGGTTCTCACTTTGATGACTGGATTAAAATCCCCTAGTGCTTCGGTCAAGGGAGGAGACAAGTAACCATTTAGAAATAAGACCAGACTGTTCTGTTCTTAATAACCGTCAACCTTCATAGGAAACTATTCTGAGATTTAACAGTGCAGATTTTCCCAGAAGCCGACATACGGAGGAGGAACGGAAATATCCAAATCCATCCCCACATCCCGCCCCTCCCAGTTTGAACATGGGAAAAGGGAAATATGTAACTCCGTCCTTCTAGCCTTTGACTTGGGGGATGGGAAACACCCAAATCCAGTCCCATCTAGCCTTTCTGTGTCATCTAAAGGATTTAAAAAAATTTTAAAAATTAGAAAGCTGAGAAGCACTTGTGAAGGTCACAGCTTACTGGCACAGGCTCACTAAACGACTGAGACCTAATTATAGGACTACAGAATGCTTTGCCGTCCCCCACATCTTACTCCCACATGAAAGGGCTTCTGTATAATACTGTTGCTGTTGTTAGGTGCCGTGGGGTTAAGTTTTGACTCATAGTGACCCCCTCTAACAGAGCAGAACTGCCCCATAAGGCTTTCTATGCGGTAATCTTTATGGGAGCAAGTCACTAGGTCTTTCTCCATGGAGCAGCTGGGGAGTTCAAACTGCCAACCTTTTAGGTTAGCATCTGAGTGCTTAATTGTTGCACCATCAGGGCTCCTCGTATAGCAGTAGTTTAGTTTAATAATATGGTACCAGCGTTAATATCTTATTTTGATAATTATACTATGGCTATATAAGTAGCCAACGTTAGGGGAAGACGAATGAAGAATATACGGAAACTCTCTATTTTTATAGTCTTTCTGTACATCCAGAATTGTTTCAAAATTTAAAAAAAGTTGCCAAAATTTAGCTTATTGAACTTTTAGGTAGATACTAATAAATTTCCTTTCTGAAACCAAAGCTAAAATCTCAGTTGAACTTGAAATTGGCCTGGAAAGATTTCTCCTACTGCTCATTTGGGGTGTGTTCATTATTTAAGTTAAATCTGAAGAAAAGTCTAGGCTAACCAGATCTGCATTTGGTAGGAATAAACACACCGAATGCAGGATAAGCTACAAAGATGTAAATGTTTTGTGTCTACTGTTCTCTTTAGTCCTACTTCATGCTTTGCAATGCAGCCTGCCCTGCATGACCACAACAAGGGCTGGACTCTGTCTGCGGAAGCTCTTCACTGATGCTGTAGAAGGCCGTTTCTCTTTAATGTGCAAAAAGAAAAGAAATAATCATTGAATCAGTCCACTGGAGTTTGAGAGTAGCTCTTCTCACTGGTACACATAATTCAATGTTAACTTTCTGCCAGACAACTGTGCTTCGTCTGCCTTATCAGCTCTTGTATAACTCATTGTAACAGATGGAAAATGTGGCCAAATGCAATTCATATTTCCTTGGTTAAAAATGTCTGTTAACAGCTCATTACATTTCGTTCCAACTCCACACATCATAGCTACATTCAATTTGAGGCAAATACATTTTTGTCAAAATTTCTACTGAATGTTTTACATTCATCTAACGCTGTAGCTGTTATACTTAATTAGGCTGCACGTTTATTGGAAGAGTTGAAGCTTAAAATCAATTTATCCTGCTCATTTAAACCTTGACCTCCTTTGCTTATAAAATCAAAGACAAAAAAAAATTCTGCATTTTATTTCACAACTTTGTCAATGTCATGTTAAATATTAATAATGTGAATTATCGTAGCTCACAATGCTGAATGCACTTGTAGCTGGTTATAATTAATCACATTTGCATGTTTAATGGAGGAAATTCTTTAAAATGCTGTACCTTTTCCTCTTAAATTATAAAAAATATGATTTTACTTAAGAGTCTAAAAATAATTGTATTAATATTTTTTTCTTATTCATGAGGTATAGTTGCTATTTGGTTAATATAAGCCGGTAGAAAATTCTGTTATAGAAGGACTTGCTTTGGGCCCCCACAGATCCTCACATGTTTTCTGGTGATCCTGTGCCTTTGCCAGCCTTCACACCACAATCTTAACACTACTGGTATGACGAAGACAAGATTCTTCAAACCCTGTGTATTACTGGTAAGATAGTGCCTTTTCTCCACCCTCACCCTACCTTATCTCACAGTTTTAGCTTCACCACCATAATTTGGCTGAGAGATTCACCTAACATCCTAATGTGTCCTACGTTCCAAGAAGCCCTAGACTCCCAGGCCATCCCTATCCACACAGATGTTCATAAACAGATAGCTTTGTACCCTTCCCAATATGACCCACATTCACAAACACTCCTAAACACTCAAATCTTCCACTGAGCCTGTAGGAACAATGTGTCAGTTATCAATTAACAAGATCCCTTAAAGCTCAATCCCTCCTTTGCTTTCTTCATCTTCTTTTCCCAACGACTACTCCTGCTATCCTCAAGGACACAGCTATCCCTGTAAACATCTCCAGTGGTCCTATTTTTCTCCCGCAATTCAGATGAAAAGCACCCTTAAGAGGAAAATATGCTTTTCTTGCTCTTTGTTGCATTGGTGCTTTTCTTCTTCCATTTTTTACCTCCCTGCTGGCTGAAATGTGAACATAATGGCCTGCACTGAACCAGTCACCGAGGACAATGAATCACCCTTGGGAATAAGGCTATACAGTGCAGAAAACCAAATACAGGGAGCTTGGATCCATGACCTGGTGGAGTACCATACCAGCTCAGGCTGCCTGTTTCTTGACTTTCAATAAGAAAGAAAAGAAACTTCTCTCTTATTCAAACATCTGATATTTTGGATTTCTTATCACTTGTAGCTAAGCCTACCACTAATGCAAGGCAGAAGAGTGAAAGATATTAACTGGAGACTAAGGAAAGATATGATAATGTCATGTGTATGTGGAGTGAAATTAATAATACAAAAGGGTTACTATTAAATGTTTCTGTACTGTAAATACAGTATCTTAAACTTATTGTGATTTATTATAGAGCCCCAAATTACCAAGAACAAACTGAAGAAAAGTGAAGATAAATTAGGAGGGTTTAGTACAATAGTTTATAAATGAGCTGGTGCGGATATGGATTAGGTTGGTGGTACTGGAGTTAAAGAGGGACAATTCTAAGAGGTCTTAGTGACTAATGGGATAAACTGGACAGAAGAGAAGATAAACTCACAATCTTGGCATTTTTGTCCTCTCCCTCTTCTGTTGGATCCCTGGTGGTGCAATGGTTAAGTGCTCATCCACTAACCAAAAGGTCAGTGGTTCAAACCCAACAGTGGCTCCACAGGAGAAAAGACCTGGAAATCTGCTCCTGTAAAGATACAGCCTAGGAAACCCTATGGGGCAGCTCTACCGTGTCACTGTGAGTTGGAATTGACTGGACAACATACAACAACAACCTCTTCTCTTGGATTTCCAATTTTTCTGTAGAAGCATTTAACATTTAGGTGCTTGTACATAGCTCTGTGGCTTTGCAGTCAAAAAATTCTTACTGTATCTTTTCTCCTCATCTGCTCAAAAGTAAGGTTTTCTATAAAATATTTAGGGAGTAAGCTGAAACCTCCACTGTTTTCTCTATATGTTAACATTACAAACTGTGAGAGAAACTGTCCGTCTACTTGGCAGAATCTTGGAGGCTTACATGTGTTTACTAAATTTAAGTTACCATGGCATTTCAAAGACACATGTCAGAGAGAAACACTGTGTAAATTCATCTCCTGACTGTATTCCTGATGTTTTTATGTCCCTTACATTTTGTACTTGGAGTGCTGTCAATATTTCTCCAGCCCTTTACTTCCTGTTCCTCAGCTTGCCTCTTGACCTTATTTTCTCACAAGGTTTTCTCTCTCAAGATCTATGCCCCACTATTACTCGACATTCTACTCTTCTTGACTCTGACATCTTACTTGCCTTCCCCTGCTTCCTGACCCTTTCCATCACAAGTCTCCTATGAAAAATGATTGAGCGCTCCTAAGAGCTTCTTAAATTTTGAAATATTCTTTTTTTTTAAGTCTTACTATATAGTCTCAGTTGTGAGGTTTTTCTGCAGTTATTCAGGACAACTGCTGGCATTCACTCAGCATGGCTTTCTAGTACATCATGTTCCTAACGATGATTTCCTTTAGAAGTCACTGTTTTCAATCATTCATCCAACAAATATAGGTTACGTGTCTTCAAAGCACACTGGGCATTCCTAAGTGCTAAAGAGGATACAAAAAACAAGTAACATATAATCAAATACCTCAGTGGAAAAGCTAAATAATAGAGAAGTTCAAAGTTTAAAAGATAGTATTTTGAATACAAAATAATTTTTTGAAAAAGTTAATTATTCTGGTATTCTTTAGATGCCTTACACTGTCCAGGAACTGTGCTAAAAACAGGGCAAACAAATATGAATTAAGCATAATCCATGATCTAAAGGTACTCATGTCTTGTACAAAACATATTGCGTATGATTCCTATACTTTTAGCTAGATGGTTCTATTCTCTATTTTTTAAACTTACATAATATACAGTATATTTACAAGTAGGTTTTCAATAAACTCAGATGCTGTGCATTAATGTAAAACAAGAAAATAAGTGTTAAATAACTCTAATTTTACATTTTGAGTTGCTTTTGCTTTACAATCTTAGTATTTTTTATACTATTACTGAAAATTTATGGCAGCTGACTAGACTAAATCTTCTCAAAAAGATTTGTCTTTTGGCATAAATAAGTTTTATCAAAAAGAGTAACGTTAAAAGACATTTATTCAACAAATATCTATTGAGAATTTACTATATGTTACTTATGCCAATAGCTCTTGGAAAAGAAAAATTAATGACATAGTTTCTGCCACTAAAGTCATTAAATACTAGTGTTAGCAGCAGACAAGTGATCAAGTAATTACCCTGCATCAAAGATCTTACTGTCCTTCATTATAGAACCCTGTTTGAAATTAGTTAGCCCAGTTTTTTGAAAAAGTCTTAAGCATATTAAAAAAGCAAACAAAAAACAAAATGTGTTTAGAAGAAAAGAAGAATGCTTTCCATGATCAAATAAGTTTGGGAATATTAAAAAAATTCTGTTCCATTTTCAGAGCTACAAAATATTAATAAAATTCCATGCGTCTATCAGTTCCATCGTGCATCTATCAGTTTGTTGTACTGTGGTGGCTTGCGTGTTGCTGTGAGGCTGGAAGCTATGCCATCTGTATTTCAAATACCAGCAGGATCACCCATGGTAGACAGGTTTCAGCAGAGCTTCCAGACTAAGACAGACTAGGAAGAAGGAACTGGTGTCGGCTATTTTGAATAGGACAATCACGTGGTCTATTATGCCAGTAATGACAAATTGAAGAGGAATGATGTCACATTCATTGTCAAAAAGAACATTTCAAGAACTATCCAGAAGTACAACACTGTCCGTAATACAATAATATCCATACACCTACAAAGAAGACCAATTAATACAATTATTATTCACATTTACTCACCAACCACTAATGCCAAAGTTGAAGAAATTGAAGATTTTTACCAACTTCTGCAGTCTGAAATTGAGCAAACACACAATCAAGATGCATTGGTGATTGGAATGCAAAAGTTGGAAACAAAGAAGGGTCAGTAGTTAGAAAATATGGCCTTGGTGGTAGAAACGACGCTGGAGATAGCATGATAGAATTTTGTAGGACCGACAACTTCATTGCAAATACCGTTTTTTCAACAACATAAATGCGGACCATACACAGGGACTTCACCTGAAGGAAAACACAGGAATCAAATCAACTACATCTGTGGAAAGAGACAATGGAAAAGCTCAATATCATCAGTCAGTGCAAGGCCAGGGTCCATCAATTGCTCATATGCAAGTTCAAGTTGAAGCTGAAGGAAATTAAAATAAGTGCACAAGAACCAAAATACGACCTTGAGTATACTCCACCTGAATTTGGACACCATCTCAAGGATAGATTTGATGCATTAAACATTAATAGCCAAAGACCAGATGAGTTGTGAGATGACATCAAGGACATCATATATGAAGAAAGCAAAAGGTCATTAAAAAGACAGGAAAGAAAGAGAAGACCAAAACAGACGTCAGAAGAGACTCTGAAACCTATTGAATGTAAAGTAGCTAAAGCAAATGGGAAAAATGATGAAGTAAAAGAGCTGAACAGAAGATCTAAAAGGGCGGCTCAAGAAGACAAAGTGAAGTGTTATGGTGACATATGCAAAGACCTGGAGTTAGAAAACCAAAAGGGATGAATACTCAGTTGTCTGGTTATTCATGATATGGAGACTATCTTCAAAATGATAAGCCTATATTTGTGTGAAAAATTATATAAAAGTAGAGTGGATGCTGGTAGGCAACACCAAGGCCTTTCCTTATGGCCCTGGTGGAATCAGCACTTCTGGGAAGGGGACATCGAGTGACCATGTGGCGAGAAATGCCTCATCGTAAGGTAAGGCAGGCCCAGCAGCCACGCAGTCTAAGATGGAAGTAGAACATTGGGGATTGGGCATGTAAGTGGTAGAAGGTATAGTAAGCAGACTGCCGTATGCATACACCATTGTTGCACTGATGCCTCTCCTTCAGCTCCCACCTGACTGAGAGGAAAACATTCTGAGACTGGTTAACAGAGGGATCTGCCTGATATGTGGTTACAACAATGAAATGCTGCTACACTAAAGCCTACTTTAAAAAATAGCGTGAGAGGAAACCTTTCCAATAGCAAAGTTTTAGGAGGGGCACCTGTCATTTCTGGCAAAAGTGAAGTGGCCTAAGGCAAGAACATACATGCAGCGGCCCATGGCATGGTGAGATGGTCTGGGCTGCCCAAAAAAGAAAATGGAAAGGCTAGGACAGGAATGTCTGGGGAAGAGGATAGAGCTGTGGGAGTGGGCACTATGTCAACACTCAACCACAGAATATCTTCCATAGACAAGGCAGTAATCAATCAAATAGTTGGAGTGGCTTAACCAGTTGATGGCAGCCAGTTTATGTCATGGTTCTGACCCCTATACTGGAATAGTGGGCATAGGAAAGGAATCCCCATGGTGGCAGGGAGGGAGGCTAAGCATGAGCCAAAATGCATGCACTGCCACTCACCAAAGCTGACTTAGCAACTGCTCTTGCCAAATATATGAACTACAGTAACACAGCCCATGGTAGCCCCTTATATGGCACCATCCCAGGAGAAGCCCAACCAGCAACTTGTGAGCAAGCCAACCGAGATATGGAGCAACTCATCCTGTATGAAATCATATATATTCTGAGTTTGGGTTTGCCTCTCTTACCCACAGAAACTTAGCAATATTACTAGTGGCTTGCAGAGTGTTTGATCCCCTGATGTGGGACACAGCATAACATCACTGTGGACAAAGGGACATCTCATGTAACAAAGGAAGTATCAAAGCCAAAACCAAACCCATTGCCAATGAGTCGATTCTGGCTCATAGTGACTCTACAGGACAGAGTAGAACTGCCCCATAGGGTTTCCAAGGCTGAAATCTTTAAGAAAGCAGACTGCCATATCTTTTTCCTGTGGAGCAGCTGGTGGGTTCATACCCCAGACCTTTCAGTTAGCAGCTGAGTGCTTAACTACTGTGCCACCAGGGCTCTTAAAGGAAGTACCAAAAGAGTGGGCATATCACAGTGAGATCCACAGGTCCCAGCCACACATGCAAAAGTTGATACGTGACACAGTAGTAGAGAGGCCTCTTGGAAGTGTATTGCGATGTCAGATTGGAGATGATGTCCTATATGTTTGTAGTTTCATCCTGCAGAACACAGAATGCACCCTAAATCAATGATCATTTGGTACTATGTACCAAATAGTAGAATACTGGGAAACAAGGAGTGGAGATAGAGTGGCTTTGTTTTTGTCACCACTCCCAATAGCCCACATGGGGAACCTAGGCATCATGTCCCTGCAGCTTCAGCCTTATGGGTCTAGAGGCCCTGGTTCTGAGACATGGAACACACCCATTGGGAGATGCAGTAAAACTCCCAGGAAACCATAACCTACAGCTATTGCTGGGTCACTTTAAGCTCCTTAAGCTAAGACCCTCTGAGCACTCTACCCAGTGGCAAGTGAATCATGCATTTCTCCAGTCTGGCAGTGGGAACAGCACTATTACTATACCTGCGTGAGTGCAAGGAACTTACTTTTAAAATCATTTCAGTTGATTCTTTACCCAGGTTTGAGTAGGTTGCTCACATGCCTGCCCTGACTAGCACTCCACTAAATGTTCCAGGGGGACTCTGCATTCCTCAGGATTCTCTTCCTACCAGGCGCTCTCCTCTCCACTTCTGTGTCCTGAGAACTCTAGAATCCTTAGGCCTCTTGGACTGCCAGCTCTGTCTCCACAGCTCAGTGCGTCTTCTTGGCTCTCTCTGTTCTGTGGCCTAGAAACTCACTCAAGTCAGCAAGCTGGGGCTACTGTTGGGCTCACCTCACTTGTTCTCCCTCTCTCAGGAATCACTGTCTTTCATTGTTTGATCTCCAATGTCTTTAAAATCATCGTTTCATATAGCTATGTGTGTATATAATATATATAAATAACCTATATAGCCAGTATGTATATATAATAAATAACATATGTAACTGTTATGTATATATAATATACATGAATAACATATATAGTTTTGTATGTATATTATATATAAAGAACATATATAGCTGTTATACATATATATATTATTGTTGTTAGTTGCTGTCACGTTGATTCCAACTCATAGAAACCCCATAGGATAGAGTAGAACTGCCCCATTGGGTTTCCTAGGCTGAAATCTTTCCGAGAGCAGACCACCAGGTATTATCTCTCACGGAATTGCTGGTGGGTTTGAACAATTGACCTTTCCGTTAGCAGCCAAGCCTTTTAACCATTGCGCCACCAGGGCTCTACATATATGTGTATATAAGTATATATATGTATATGTACATGTAATTGTATATCATGTATATATATATACCATTGCACCACCAGGACTCCATATATATATATATATACACATGTATATATGTATATGTACATGTATATGTTTGTGTTTATGTATATGTATATATATGGGGCCCTGGTGGCACAGTGGTTAAGAGCTAACCAAAAGGTCAGTAGTTCAAATCCACCAGCCATCACTCCTTGGAAACCCTAAGGGGCAGTTCTACTCTGTCCTGTGGGATTGCTGTGAGTCAGAATCGACTCGATGGCAAGGGGTTTGGTTTTTGGGGGTTTTAAAAACGTGTATATATATGTATATATACATATATGTTTTTGGTTGTTTCAGGTGAGGCATTAAATTTTGTCCCAATTTAGTCTCAATTGGAAATCTGTCTATCTAATTTTGGCTTTTTAGTATTTTGCCTTTTTTTATTTTGAAATCGTAAGTAGTATTCCTCAAATTCAGAGTCATTAAGATGAACAAAGTAGATGCTGTATATGAAAACGTTTTCCACATTAAAAATATTATAGAAATGCAATTTGTTTTTATCATTTTCATTGTCCTTTTTGTTTTTGTTAACTGTTGTCCTTTTGTTTTCATCTCTTTCATGGCTCACATAAGTGATTTAAAGCTAGTGGGCTCAGACTTTTTAAAATTCATTGTAATGAATACCTAACATAATATTGGGTAAAATAATCAAATGCAAAAACGCAGTTTGTGGAGTAAATAATATCCTGCAGTTCCCCAGCCAAAATATTATCCAAACTTTAGTTGTGTTTTATTTCCTTTGCTGTATTAATATATGGGCTGTATAATTTCTTTCTGGATTTTCAATTTATACCAGAGTGAGATTTTCTGTGAAAGTTCACATAATGTACCCAATAGAAACTTTTATGAAAAAATGCAACTCGATCAGATATATTGCTTCATTTTTCATCATAAAATGCTCCCGAGTAAGCCTACTTATTTTCAAGAAAATAACCAATATTTAGTGGGCTTGAATCTCACTTGTGGACCAGAGAATTCTCCCAGGTGAAGGTAACCTTAGTGGCATCAGAAGAAAGCCCTGTTGTCACTGCACTGCCATTGCAGAGCCTCAGGGGGATAGTAGCTCTTCCATAACACCTCAGTGCCTTTGTGTATACATTTTAGCCTCTAAAACCATAGGTTTTCTTTCTGCCTCCAAATTCAAGTGGGTGTGTCCTCCACACCATCTCTCTGAAATAGAGTTCATGATATTCATTTTGCTTTTTAAAAAATTTTCAGTAAGAAAAAAAGCAAAAGCTAATAATAATAATAGCTAGCATTTTTCAATAATGATGCCAATTTTAATAGTGGTATAAATTTAAAAGAAATTCTGATGTAATTTGTTTTCTTTTATGTGTGTTTTTTTGGAAAACAGGAAAACTTATGTAATAATTATTAAGATGCTATTACACTAAGCACTGATATAGCTGCTAAATATTTATGCTGGTGAGAAAATTGAACTAATATTTTTGATGGGCAATAAGCATATTGTTAATATTTACTATACAAGAACTTAGATGGAAACAGAATACTTTTTTGTATAAGAATTATATATTGTATAAGAATAAGTTAACATTTATTGAAGGATTATTATATGCTAACACTATCCTAAGCAATTTCTAAGTATTAACAGCAGAATTATAAGGCTGATGCCATTATTATACCCATTTTACAAATGACAAAACTGAGGCCTGGAAAGGTAAATTATCAGGCCAAGTTGATACGGCTAAACAAACATACAAACAAACAAAACCAAACCAGTTGTCATCAAGTCAATCCTGACTCATGGTAACCTAATGTACTGTGAGTAGAACTGCTCCATAGGGTTTTCATGGTATGACCTTTTGGGAATGGATCACCAGGCCTTTTTTCCCAGGCACTTCTGGGTGGGTTCAAATCACCGACTTTTCAGTCAGTAGTAAAGCATTTCACTGTTTGGGCCACCCAGAATATACCCATTGCCATTGAGTCGATTCCAACTCTACTTCCCTGTAGGACAGAGAACGGGAGCAGCTGGTGGATTTGCAGTGCCGACCTTTTGGTTAGTAGTCAAGCTCTTAACCACTACACTACCAGGGCCAATGCTATATTCTTGATGTTTCAAACTAGGAATTTTTTAAAAACTGAATATTGTATTTTGATTTACCAAAAAAAAACTAAACCTGTTGCCGTCGAGCCCATTCCGACTCATAGTAACCCTACAGGACAGAGTAGAATTGCCCCATAGGGTTTCCAAGGAGCACCTGGTGGATTCGAACTGCCGACTTCTGGTTAGCAGCCGTAGCTCTTAACCGCTATGCCATGTTTTGATTTACGCTGGGATTAAATAGCACAGCAGCATTTTTTAAGCCATTGCTTGTTGCAAGCACTTTAAATTAGCATAATGTCTTGAACAAAGGTTATATTTGCAATCTGTACGGGAAAACAGTTTTCTTAGTGCTGAAGACATTGATATTCTGCAGTGTATTTATACTGTCTAAGAGACTTCACCAGTTATGTTGATTATAAAGGTCACTTAAATGGTGCCCTTGTCAGTTTATGAAGCATAAGATTTTTTACACCATTCTCTTTAACTTTTGTTAGCCTCTGAAAGATTGTCAATTGTATTTTATTTAAAATAGAAAGTTGTATCAAGAAAGGCTTTTGAACACAAGGAAAGTGCAATTTAAAATGCACATTGAGGTATATGACAGGAATTGTACCAAAGATTCATATATGTTAATTTTTGTATTTTTAAAAATTTCACTGTTTTATGTATATATATGTGTACATCTCGTAAAGCTTTCTAATCTGCATGGGACTGTGATATATATATATATACTGGAATATATCACAAAACTTGCCACTCTCTTTTTAAGTGTACAATTTAGTGACATTAATTGCATTTACAATGTTGTGCAACCACCACCACAATCAACCTCCAAATCTTTTTAATCACCCAAAACGGAAACTCAGTATTCATTAAGTAATAACTCCCCATTTCTCCCTTCCCCCAACCCCTGTAACCACCAGTCTACTTTTGTGTGTATGCATTTGCCTATTCTAGATACTTCATCTAAGTGAAACCATACATTATTTTTATTTTTGTATCTGACCTATTTCACTCAACAAAATGTTTTCCAGGTTCTTCCATGTTGTACCATGTATCAGAATTTCACTTTTCTTTATAGCAGAGCAATATTCCACTGTATGTGTAGTAATTACTGAAGAGGACAGGCTTATTTCTGCCAGTTTGCTATTTGTTTCCTGTGCGTCTTATACCTTCTTTGTCCCTCATTTCCTCCTATATTGGCTTCTTTAGTGTTTAGTTGCTATTTTGCAGTGAATCATTTTGATTCTCTTCTTTTTTTGTGTGTGTAACATTTTAAGATATTTTTCCTGTGGCTACCTAGGAATTGCATTTACCATCCTAAATTTATTATAATCTAGTTCGAACTGATACCAACTTAACTTCAATAAAATACAATACTTCTGTTCTTACACATCTATGCCCTCCCTTTATGTTGTTATTGTAAAAAAAATTATAACTTTGTATATTGTTTGCCCAATAACATAAATTTATAATTATTTTTTTTTAGTGCATTGCCTTATGGAGGACATAACAACTAGAGTTACAAACCGCAAGTACAATGAACTGACCTTTATATTTACCCATAAAATTTCCTTTACTGGAGTTCTTTATTTCTTTATAAAGCTTTGAGTTGCTATCCAGTTCCCTATCATGTCAACCTGAAGGACTCCCTTTATAATTTCTTATAGGGCAGTTCTCTCAGATTTTGTTTATTTAGGAATGTGTTAATTTTGTCCTCATTTTTTTACTGTAAAAATATGTATAACACAATATTTCCAATTCACCATTTTTAATGTGTACAATTTAGTGATGTCAAATGCATGAATCATGTTGTGCAACCGATACCCGTGATCATTGTCAAATTTACCATCAATATAAACAGAAACACAAACTGTTTCTTAAAGAGTGGCTCCCCTTTTCCCCCTCCCTCCTACCCATGGTACCAATAGTATACTTTGGTCTCTACGTATTTACCTATTCTTGTTATTTCATGAAAGTGAGATCATATAGTATTTGTCCTTTTGTGATTGACTTGCTTCACCCAGCATAATGTTTACAAGGTTCATCCATGTTGTAGCACATATCAAGACTTCTTTTCTCTTTATGGCTGAGTAGTATTCCATTGTATTTATGTACCACATTCTGTTTATCCATTCACTTGTTGATGAAGATGTAGGCTGTTTTCCACCTTTTGGCTATTGTGAATAGTGCTGCAATGAACATTGGTTTCTGTTTGTGTTGCTGCTTTCAAGTCTCTTGGGTATACACCTAGGAGTGGAATTGCTGGTAGTTCATGTGTTAGTTCTATGTTTAACTTCTTGAGGAACCATCAAACTGTTTTCAGTTTTGTCCTTACTTTTTTTTTTAATTGTACTTCAGGTGAAGGCTTACAGAACAAATAGTTTCTAATGAAACAGTAGTACACATATTGTTTTATGACATTGGTTAACAACCCCACAACATGTCAACACTCTCCCTTCTCGACCTTTTTTTTTGGTGAAAATATACGTAGCCAAAGATACACCATTTCAAAAATTTCTACATGCACAGTTCAGTGACATCGACTACGTGCTTCTAATTGTGCTGCTATTCTCACTTTAGATGAAGGCTTCCAGAACAAAATAGTTTCTCATTTAACAGAACACATGTTGCCCTATGACAATGGTTAACAACCTCACAACACATCAACACTATCCTTACTCAACCTTGGGTTCCCTATCACCAGCTTCCTTGTACCCTTCTGCATTCTGGCCCTTGTCCCTAAACTGCTGTGCCTCATTAGTCCCATTTGGTTTTATGGGGCTGTCCACTCCCAGGCTGAACCGTGAACCTCGGAGATGACTTCACCACTGAGCTCAAAGGGTGTCTGGGGGCCATACTCTTGGGGTTTCTCCATTCTCCTTTAGGCCAGTAAATCTGGTCTCTTTTGTGAGTTAGAATTTTGTTCTACATCCTTCTCCAGCTCTGTCCAGAACCCTCTGTTGTGATCTTGGTCAGAGCAGTCAGTGGTGATAGCTGGGCACCATCTAGATGTACTGGACTCAGGCTGGTGGGGGACTTGGTAGCTGTGGACAGTTAGTTCTTCGGACTAATCTTTACCTTGTATCCTGTTCTCTTCATTCTCCCTTGCTCCCGAAGGGATGAGACCAGTGGAGTATCTTAGATGGCTGCTCAAGGGTTTTAAGACCCCAGACACTACTCACCGAGGTAGAATGTAGAACATTGTCTTTATAAACTGTGTTATGCCAATTGAGCTAGATGTTCCCCAAGGCCATGGTCCCAACAGCCCTCCACCCAGAAATTCAGTCCCTCAGGGAGTTTGGATGTATCTATGGAGCTTCCATGACTTTCCTTGTACACGTTGTGCTGGTTTCCCCTGTATTGTGTACTGTCTCACCCTTCACCCAAGATACCATTATCTATTGCCTATTTAGTATTTCCACCCCCCCCCCCCCCGGATACCTGGTAACCAAAAAGATTCTTACATTTTGTGTGTGAACTTTTTCATGGGTTTTTACAATAGAGGTCTCATACAATATTTGTCCTTTTGTGATTGACTTATTTCACTCAGCATAATGTCCTCCAGTTTCATCCATGTTATGAGATGCTTCACAGATTCATTGTTGTTCTTTCTCTTTGCATAGTACTCCATTGTGTGTAGGTACCATAGTTTATTTAGCCATTCGTCTGTTGATGGGCATCTAGGTTGTTTCCATCATTTTGCTATTGTAAACAATGCTGCCATGAACATAGGTGTGCATATATCTATTCGAGTGATGACTCTTACTTCTCTAGGATGTATTCCTAGGAGTGGGATTGCTGGATCGAATGGTATGTCTATTTCTACCTTTCTGAGGAAGCGCCATATCATTTTCCGAAATGGTTGTATCATTTTGCATTCCCACCAGCAGTGCATAAGTGTACCGATCTCCCCACAGCCCCTCCAGCATTTGTTATTTCCAGTGTTTTTGATTCGTGCCAGTAATGCCAGGGTGAGATAGTATCTTTATAGTTTTAGGCTTTATATTTAGGTCTTTGATCCATTTTGTTTGATTTTTAGAAGATCCCAGTTATCTAGCTTATCTTTTGGGGTTTGTGCATTGATGGTTATGGTTTGTATCCTGTTAATGCCATGTACTAAGGCCTGAAGTGTTGGTCCTATTTTTTTTTCTATGAACTTAATAGTTTTAGGCTTTATATTTAGGTCTTTGATCCATTTTGAAGTAGTTTTTGTATACGGTGTGAGTTATGGATCCTGTTTCATTTTTTTGCAGATGGATATCCAGTTTTGCCAGAACCATTTGTTAAAGAGACTGCCTTTTCCCCATTTGATGGACTTTGGGCCCTTGTCGAAGATCAGGTGACCATAGATGGATGGATTTACATCTGGGTTCTCAATTCTGTTCCGTTGGTCAATGTATCTGTCGTTGTACCAGTACCAGGCTGTTTTGACTTCAGTAGCTGTATAGTAGGTTCTGAAGTCAGGTAGTGTGAGTCCTCCAACTTTATTCTTCTTCTTCAGTAGTGCTTTACTTATTTGGGGCTTCTTTCCTTTCCATATAAAGTTAATGATTAGTTTTTCCATCTCTTTGAAGAATGTTGGTGGTATTTGGATCAAGATTGCATTGTATTTGTAAATTGCTTTAGATAGAATTGTCATTTTCACAATGTTGAGTCTGCCTATCCATGAGCATGGTATGTTTTTCCATTTATGTAGATCCCTTTGGGTTTCTTGCAGTAGTGTTTTGTAGATTTCTTTGTATAGGTCTTTTGCATCCCTGGTTAGATTTATTCCTCAGTATTTTATCTTTTTAGGGGCTATTATAAATGGTACTGTTTTCCTGATTTCCTTTTCATTGTTCTCCTTATTGGTGTATAGGAATCCAACTGATTTTTGTATGTTTAACTTGTATCATGTTACTCTGCTCAATCTTTCTATTAGTTCCAATAGATTTCTCGTGGAGTCTTTAGGGTTTTCTTTGTATAGTATCATATCATCTGCAAACAGGGACACTTTAACTTCTTCGTTACCAATTTGGATGCCCTTTATTTCTTTATCTTGCCTTATTGCTCTATCTAGAACTTCCAGCACAATGTTAAATAGGAGTGGTGATAAAGGGCATCCTTGTCTTGTTCCTGTTTTCAAGGGGAATGTTTTCAGCCTCTCTCCATTAAGAATGATGTTGGCCATTGGTTTTGCATAGATGCCCTTTATTATGCTGAGAAATTTCCCTTCTATACCTATTTCATTGAGAGTTTTTATTAGGAATGGGTGTTGGACTTTGTCAGATGCCTTTTCTACGTGAATTGAGATGATCATGTGATTCTTTTCTTTCCTTTTATTTATGTGGTGGATTACGTTGATTGATTTTCTAATGTTGAACCATCCTTGCATACCTAGTGTGAATCCTACTTGGTCGTGGTGTATTTTTTTTTGATATGATGCTGAATTCTCTTGGCTAGAATTTTGTTCAGAATTTTTACATCTATATTCATGAGAGATATTGGTCTATAATTTTCTTTTTTTTGTGACATCTTTGCCTGGTTTTGGTGTCAGCGTTATGCTGGCTTCATAGAATGAATTTGGAAGTGTTTCTTCCTCTCCTATGCTCTGAAATAGCTTGAGTAGTACTGGCACAAGCTCTTCGGTAAATGTTTTGTAGAATTCTCAAGTGAAGCCATCTGGGCTAGGGCTTTTTTTGTTTGAGAGGTTTTTTATTACCTTTTCAATCTCTTCTCTTGTTATGGGTCTGTTCAGATTTTCAACATCACTTTGTTGTAGCTTCAGTAGGTAGTGTGTTTCTAGAAATTTATCCATTACCTCTAGGTTTTCAAATTATGTTGGAGTATATTTTTTCATAATATTCTGTTTTAATCCATTTTATTTCAGTTGGGCCTGTTGTAATGTCCCCCATTTCATTTCTTATTTGGGTTATTTGCATCCTCTCCTGTTTTTCTTTTGTCAGTCTGGCCAGTGGTTTGTTGATTTTGTTGATTCTTTCAAAGAACCAACTTTCAGTTTTGTTGATTCTTTCAAAGAACCAACTTTTAGTTTCGTTGATTCTTTCTATTGTTTTTCTGTTCTCCATTTCATTTATTTTTGCTCTGATCTTAATTATTTCCTTTCTTCTGGTGGCTGTGGGCTCTTTTTGCTCTTCTCTTTCTATTTGTTTGAGTCGTGTAGTTAATCTTTTGATTTTGTCTTTTTCTTCTTTTTTGATATGTGCATCTATTGCTATAAATTGTCTTCTGAGGACTGCCTTTGCTGTGTCCCAAAGGCTTTGGTATGATGTGTTTTCATTCTCATTTGATTCTAGGAATTTTTTTATTCCATCTCAGATTTTTCTATTACCCACTGATGTGTAAACAGGGTATTATTTAGTTTCCATGTAATTGATTTTTTTCCTTGCTCTTTCTGTTGTTAATTTCTACCTTGATGGCATTGTGGTCAGAGAAGATACTTTGAATTATCTCAACGTTTTGGATCTTGTTGAGGATTGCTCTGTGGCCTAAGATATCTTCTATTCTGGAGAACATTCCATGTGCATTGGAAAAGAATGTGTACTTTGCAGCGGTTGGATGGAGTGTTCTATATAAGTCTGTGATGTCAAGAGCTGATTGTGCCCTTTAGGTCTTCGGTATCTTTGCTGAGTTTCTTTTTAGTTGTTTTGTCCTTTACTGAGAGTGGTGTGTTGAAGTGTCCTACTATTATTGTGGAACTGTCAATTTCTCTTTTCAGTGTTGTTAGAGTTTGTTTTTTGTATTTTGGAGCCCTGTCATTGGGTGCGTAGATGTTTATTATGGTTATGTCTTTATGATGGATCGTCCCCTTAATCATTATATACTGTCCTTTGTCTTTTATGGTAGATTTTGTTTTAAAGTCTATTTTATCTGAGATTAGAATTGCCACTCCTGCTCTTTTTTGGTAGTTGTTAGCTTGATGTATTTTTCTCCAACCTTTGACTTTTAATAAATTCATGTCTCTGTTTCTAAGGTGTGTCTCCTGTAGACAGCATATTGATGGATCCTGTTTTCTTATCCATTCTGTCACTCTCCATCTCTTTATGGGTGCATTGAGTCCATTTATATTCAGTGGAATTGTTGATAAATGTGAGTTTGTTGCTGTCATTTTGTAGTGCTTTTTTTTTTCTTGTGGTGCTGACGTTTTCTTTGTTGTTCTTACTCTCTTGTGCTAAGTTACTTTTGTTTGTGGGTTTCTTTTTAATTTCTTTTGTTTTTGTTGGTTTTGTTTTTGCCGAGACTTTTTGTTTTTCCTCTTTATTTTTATGAGTGTGTTTGTTAACTTTCTTTGTGGTTACCGTGAATTTTACCCTTATCTTTCTATGTTTGAAACAGTCTACCATTACTTGATATCGCCTTGCCTTCCTTTTCATTAGAAGTTTCTATACCTTTGCCATTTATTCCCTCTTTCATTGTTTTGATGTTGTTGTCATCCATTGATTGCTCTGATTCTCTGTTGTATTTCTTTTGGTTTTGGATAGTCCTTCAGAGTTCATTTCTTAGATTGGTATCTGGTTCGTATGATCCTGCGTACTAGGTTCTGCCTGTGGGCTGAAGCTGTTTGTCCGCAGATTGAAGAACTCCCTTTAATAATTCTTGTAAGTTTGGTTGACTTTTACATATTCCCTTAATTTCTGTTTATCTGGAAATGACCTAATTTCACCTTCAAATTTGAATGAGAGTTTTGCATGATATATTATTCTTGGCTGACAATTTTTTTCTTTCAAGATTTTATATATGTCATCCCATTGCCTTCTTGCCTACATGGTATCTGCTGAATAATCTGAGCTTATTGTTTCTCCTCTGTATGTGACTTCTTGTTTTTCATGAGCTGCTCTCAGGATTCTTTGTTTGTCTTTGGTTGTGGCAAGGGTGATTATGATATGCCTTGGTGATTTTCGTTTGGGGTCTCTCCTATATGGGGTTCATTGAACTTCTTGGATGGCCAGCTTTTCATCTTTCATGACATTGGGGAAGTTTTCTGTCAGCAGTTTTTCAATGATCCTCTCTGTGTTTTCTGTTTTCTCCCCCTGTTCTGGAATTCCAATCACTCACAAAGTTTTGCTTTTGATTGTGTCCCACATATCTCTCAGTGTCTGTTCATTTTTCTTTGTTCTTATTTCTGAGTTTTCCTGAAACGGAGTTGTATCCAAGTGTTCGTCTTCAATTCCACTGATCCTGTCTTCCTCCGTTTCAAATCTGCTTCTCAGCCCTTCTATGACACAGTCCATTTCTGAAATCTTGTTCTTGATCTTTTAGATTTCTAACTGTTGTCTTTGTATAATTTCTAGTTGTGTATTTATTTTGGCCTTTTGTTCCTGCATTATTTTTCTGAATTCTTCCAATTTTTTTGTCTGTATTTTCCTTCAATTTGTCTATTTTTTCCTCATTTTTGTCTGCTTTTTCCTTCAGCTCTTGGAGAATTCTGAGTATTGGAGATTTGAATTCCCTATCATGTAGTTCTAGTGCCTTTTCTTACACTGGAAAGTCATCTGGTGTTTTATTTTGGATGCCTACTGAAACCATCCTGTTCTGTTTTTGTAAATATTTTGATATTTTCTGCTGTCTTTTGGGCATTCAGTAGTTATTTTTCACTTTTATTGATTGTAGATTTGTTTGTTTCATCCCTTTTTTAAAAATTTGGCTATGTCTGAACATGTGGGCTGTGTATTTTTTGTTGTTTGTCTGTTTGTGAGCACAATACTTTTGCCCTCCTTCTCCAATTGGCAGGGTCAGTCACTTAGGTATGGTCCGGCAGGTCAGGTCCAGCTTAAGAGGAGTTACTGGGACAGGTTGTTTGTGGCACTTAGTACAGCAACCAAGGCACGTCGGTGATCAGTGCAGGGCAGGTTCCAGTAGGCCATGTCTGTGATGCTTGGTGGTGTGATGTTAAGGGCACAGTGCAGGTAGGCAGGATGTAGCGGGGAGATTGTTATGTGTGGAGCTAAGATGGCTACGGGAGAGAGGAGAGAGGAACAGGAGCCAAAACATACAAAGAAACAAAAAGGAATGCTAGGGAGCTTGCCATTAGAGTGGAGAGATGAGAGACTATTTAATGGAGAAAAACCAAAAGGGGATGAGGGAAAAAAAAAGAAAAGAAAAGAATGAATAAATAGAAATCGGAAAGGTTATAGAACAGCAGAATTCCCAGGGATCCCACCGGTGTGGCTATGAGGTCTGGGGAAGTTGTTCTCAGGTGTTGCAGTACAGCCTGGCTTGAAGGCATAGAGGTATACAGTGCCAGGTATTCAGGGAACAGAAAGAGATGGTAGGCATAGAGAGACGAGAAACTGAGTAATGAAGAAAGACAAAAAAGGGAAAAATAGGGAAAAGAAAACAAAACAAATTAAAAAAAAATCAAGAAAAGCCCCCCAAAAAACAGAAAATAAAGAATAAAAATAAACCAAAGAAAAAAGAAATGCTCTCAAGGATCCCTCTGCACACCTGTGCAAGCTGATGGGGTAGTTTTCAAGCCACGCAGCACTGCCTGGCCAGGAAGGGGTCCCAACTCAAGAAAAGGAAAAGAAAACAAACAAACAATTCAAAACAAACAAACTAACAAAAGCCCCGGGATCCCACAAGCGCAGCAGCCCAGACCGGGAAGCAGCTCTACACTCGAACGGAGCTCCGCAGCCCATCAGGAAGAAGCAAAGATGGCGCATGGAGCCAGGTATTTGAGCGAAAGGAGGGGGAGGTGGTGAGTGTTAAGGAAGAAATCAAAAGAAGCAGAAAAAAGCAACACCAGCAGCCAACAAATGGCACTCAGGGAGCCGGCCTGTTTGGGTGGGTGGAATCTAAGCAGCCGGTTCTTCCTGGACACGAGATTGTGGCCACGGGAAGCAGAGGAGTCCGAATGGGGGTGAAGAAGGGTGGGGTGGGAAAGTGTATATCGCAAATTACCGGTTGTTTTGTGTCCCACTGGAAGCTCCGTGAAGCTGCTGTCTCCTACCCCGTGTTTGCTGGTCTCAGATAGGAGTCCAAGATGGCGGATCCATGCTGTGTTAGCTGATAGGGGATCTCTGCATGAATCTCTCCTTGCTCTCCTTTCTCTGTTGGTTTTCTCACTCCATTTGGTGCTTGGCTGAGTTGTTTATCTCTTCATTTGATGTTTTAGGGTTTCAGGATTGTTGTTTTCTCTGTTCAGCTTAGTTTTTCAGATCTTTGCTGTGGAGGGACAGTGTGGTGCTTCTACCTAGAGCGCCATTTTGCCGGAAGTCATGTCCTTATTTTTGAAGGACAGTTTTTCCATATACAGATCTTCATGGTGCTAATTTTTTGACTCATGCTTAGTTTGCCATTATGCACTTCTGACTGTTTAACAGACTTCTGAGGAGGTTAGTTCTGATAGATCCTCCTTGTTTTTCGATATTTTGCTATAGATGTTAATTGTTAAATATCAGCCTAAAATAAAACAATATTATTGTATGAAATAGTTATTCATGTTTATTGTTATCTTTCGTATTGAATTTTATCGTTCAGTGTATCTAGTCCATTGTTTATATTCATTGCCTTTTAAGTAAGATAATGGAAGATTTTAGATACTTATTAAATATAGCAATTAAACTTATTTCAATAAAACCTAATCTCTTGATTATTTTAGGCTTGGAGTGGAACATAGCATTAAATACATCAAACTGCATCAAAGATATTACGGAGTTTTAGCAGATAGCATCGGACTTTAAATTGTAATTTTCCCCCTACAAGTACTTAACTTTTATAGCACATTACCTTATTTTATGGAAACTGATGAAGTTGAGGAGTACAATCTATTTCCATTACGAGAGATGATGTGCCTTAAAATAATAGTCAAATAGTGTTTGATAGTATGATTTTCTTTGTTTCTTTTTTTCTTCTGCCTTTTGTTTGCAATCCCCTTTAAAGACTTTAAATGGGATTTGGTTCCCTACTAATTTTATCCTTTTCAATTGGAAAACAGTAGCTTTCCCCCACCACGTGTTTCTAATGGAGCTTGAAATTAACATAGTGCTTTTGTTGTAATTTACTTTTTATTATTGTGGTGCTGAAATTGGAAAATGTTCGTAGTGTTTTTAGAAAACATGGTTTACTGTTTAAGTATGTCAACCAAATGAGAATTTTTCTAAATGCTAAACACTATTAACAGTATGTGATTTTTGTTTTTATCAAATTAATATAATTAATTTCCTCATAAATGAAATGTGAATGACAGAGAGCCATGACTAGGCTGATCATTTTAACTAATCATTGGGTGAATTCCTTTTTATTGAAGTGAAGAACATGGGCTCCCTTAAATTAGAAGAGAAGTGATCCTGTTTCCTTTCCTTTATTCTGTTATTCTGCCTATATTAGGCAGAATATGAACATTAGCTTTAAGAAGCTGATATTCTACACTGACTGTGTTGAGAATTTTGATTAGTGTGTACTTAATCTGTGCAGAGAAGAGGAAACCAGGTGTTACTGAGTGTCTATTTGATACAAAAGCAACCCTTGTCTTCGTTTTTTTTTTCACCTGTACTAACCTCCTAATCCCTCAGTCTCTTCAATTGCCCTGTCTGCAAAGTAAAATAAAACTCACTCTCTATTATGGAGACTGTGGTTTATTCTTGGTAAAGTATTACTATGTTCTAATATGGAAAACCGAATGAATGGAAAGTAAAAGGATGGGACAACAATTGAGCATTCATTCCTGAATTCTGTTAGGAAACGCAGTGGAGCCTCTGATTTTAGCCAAAGGTTAAGATAGTTGTAGTCAGTCTAGTGTTCTCAATCCTGGCTGCACATAAGAACCACCTGGGGAACTTCAATAAACACCAAGGCCTAGGTCCCTCTGACTGAAACTCTAATTTAGTTAATCTGGAATAGGACCCTGGCACTAAAGATATCAATATTTGTATAGATATAAAATTTATGCAGGTATTATCTATATCATGTAGAGAATTCTGAGAACCTCTATCTTAAAACGTTAACAGCCTTTCTTTCTTAGTATCAAAAACAACTCTACTGGGTCAGTGGCTGAATATCTGTGAATCTGTGGATCCTGGTGATGTATGTAAGCTCAGAGCCTTCAATCATACCATCCCCATAAAACCTTGCCTTTGATTTTGTCCTCTTTAAAGTTGGAGTAGGTGCCCTGGTGGTGCAATGGTTAAGCACTCAGCTGCTAACCAAAAGGTCGGCAGTTCGAACCCACCAGCAGTTCCTTGGGAGATAAGATCTGGTGATCTGTTCTCATAATGATTACAGCCTAGAAAACCCTATGGGGCAGTTCTCCTTTGTCGTATAGGGTCACTATGAGTTGAATCGACTTGACGCCGGCAACCAACAACAACAAAGTTGGAGAGTCCACATCTGTTCCTGACTTGAAATGGGTACAAGACTTCTAGAGATTCGTGCTTAGATCTACGGCACTTTGAGGACTTGTCAGTTGTCCCTTGGGCATGGTCAATAGTTCCTGTCACAGTGAAAACATTCCCAACAATGCTGAGAAAGTGACTTTTGCCTTCTTCATTTATTTTGAACATTTACCCCGAGAAGACCTTTATCTGAGGTACTTTGTCGACTTTATGGTTTGATAGAATCTCCACATAATGCCCTTTAAAGCATTAAAGAAGGCCAATTTTTCAAATAAATTTTTGCTTAATGGTTGTAACAGCTTTCCCTTTATTGCCTGCATGGTTTATGAATACAAGGGGGTGATGATCAATGAGGTAATTAGAGTGAAGATGCAGCCATTTCAAAGTTAAAGTAGGTGTCCTGGCACGACCCAAATTGTCGTTAATTACTCCTACCCATGTCGATATGCTAAGGAAGTGAAAATTTATCAAGTGTCCTTGTTTTGCCGGCTAGCATTACTGTCCTTTTTCAGCCAGGGTGCTGGTGGGGAAGGGCATCAGATGGCCAAGGATAAAGAGCAGCTAGATCATTAGGTAGAACATGAACATGCATATATGAGAAGATATATGTTCACATACTGTTTCTTTGTCACTGTGAATGCCCTCCTTCTCCTTTTCCACCAGCCTTGCTCATCTTTTTAAAGCATTATAAAGACCCATTACTTCTATATAATCTTTGTTAACTCTTCCCAGCTATTTCCTTTAACACCAATAATTCTACTAATTTTGGAGTGCCCTTATACAGAAACAACTATGCAATGTAAATATAAAGTAAAATTATCTCTTCTTATTATTCTTTTTTACAAATTTCCCTCCCTGTTATCAGGTGGAATACACTTGAAAAAAAAAAAAAAGATTGTATGCCTTTCATTTTGAAGACGTAGCAGGACTGTACTTCACACAGAGTGTGAATTCAATAGGAGGGTCAAGTGCATATGGTAGAAAGAATGTAGGAATCTGAGGTTCAAGCACTTCTTAGTGACTTTGTAGTATTTATTGCAGCAAACAGATGTCCTCAGATATGTTTTCTTATCCATAAAATAAACTCCTCCAATTAATCCACTTATAATACTCCATTGTATGTGGGGTGCCTGTCCTCTGTGATACATCTATGATGGTATCTCCTCTATCCTATATAATCATCTGTAATGTACTTACCTCCCATGTTAAACTGTGGCACCCATGAGAGAATAGGCAGACTCATTTTTGTGTCTCTAGCAGCTAACACAGTGCTGAAATCTACCTTAAAGCTCAAAACATCATTGACAAAGAAAGAACACATTTTCTATGGATTTTGTGGTTTATAGCATTGTTGATTATAAAAGCACACTTTGAAATTTCAAAATCTTTCCTAATCTGTGCCTGAATCGGGGGCACATTAACCAGTAAACACAGTATGCACCAGCTTGCCTTGAGCAAGATATGGAAGGTTCATTTGTATTTATTTGCTAATCTGTGGTGAACAATTTCACATCGGTTTCACCATATTTTTGTCATGGTAGGGGACAGGTGAAATTGTGTACTTCAGACTGGTGGGAAGGCACATTTGGGCCAGTGCGTACCTTGCTTATTGGGTAATCTGACCCTGCCTGACATGTAAGCCCAAACTGCACCTTTTAAGATAAATTTGCAATCCAATTTATTGTTATGACTGAAGTTCTTAAATAGATTCAAACCTTTTTGACTGGGAACCTGGAAACGTGCAGAACTGCCAAAAAAAAAATCTACTCAGAAATCCCTGTCCCTTCTCCTGTCACTGGCAGACAATGTGTTAAACCACAGGAACTCTACAGAAACTCTGAAGCCATTATATGATTCAGTGACAGCTGGGTCAGTCCTACAAGTCCTGGCCCCCACACACTCCATGGCCTTTTTTTCATTAGACTGGCTGCTCTCCTTGTCTTGGAGGGCGCCTATAGCACACAAGTGACAGAATGAAGTCCTTGCACCCTGGCTTCTCTACTTTACCTGCTCCTCTTCCAAAGATTGACCTAGGCTGCAAGGGTTACTAGCAAAATGAGTATCTGGTGTTTAAGTTTCTGAGTGAAAGAATAAGCCTCATAAGGTGGGCAACTGCTTACATATAATATAGAAGGGGTTCAGATATTGAGTGGCCATAATGTCCGCCAAACCAGTTGCCATTGAGTTGACTCCAACTCACGGTGACCCCATTCTTCCATGGTGCCTCTGGATGGACTCAAACCTCCAACCTTTTGGTTAGTAGCTGAGTGTGTTAACCCTTGGCACCACCTAAAGACTCCCTATAATATTCACACTACTTCCTAAAACCCCAGACTTTCTGTTAGAAGAGAAAGTTAAGGCTTCAATCGGATGGGAATCATTATGTAAAAAATCACACAGAAGCTATCTTTTACAAATTAATTTGTCATAGCATTACCAAAATTCTGCATACTAAACTGCTGTGCTATTTATATTGTTAGATTCTGCATCTTTGGAAAAGTCATTAAAGCAATGGACTATTTAAAATTAATTAGCTGGAGTATTCTAGGCTGCATCACATTATCAAAACTATGTTTGCTTGTATTAATATATCTTAAGGTTAATCATGTATTTGATTTTTTTTTTAAAATTTTTTGCACTTGCGATTTCTAGGACCTTTAGCTTTAGTCTTCCTAAAGAATGTTGCCATGGTTTAAATATTAGGAATTTATGACCACGAAAGACAGATTTCTCACTGAGACAAAAATCATGTAACAATGTATCTTGATTTTTCAAATAATTTCTACATTTCTGCTTGCTTCTCCCATATATCGTACTAAGGAAAGATATAAAAATGCAGTTCTTCACTAAGCAAGAAAGCAGAATAACTTTAATAGTTAAATTTATATAACATCTTTTTTTCCATCCCAAATATGCCAAGGAATACTTGTAGTGTTTATTTTATTTCTTGAGACATTCAAATATGTCTTCAGTATAATTCAGGAAAAATAATATCTAAACCAATTTATAGTCATCGTCCCTCGGTATACAAGGAGGGTTGGCTTCCATACCAGAGTCTGTAGATGCTCAAGTCCTTTATATAAAATGACTTAATATTTGCATGTAACCTACACTCATCCTCCAGTATACTTTAAATCATTTCTAGGTTACTTATAATACCTAATACAGTCTAAATGCTATGTAAATAGTTGTTATACTGTATTGTTTAGGGAATAATGACAATAAAAAAGTCGTTCCCCCCCCCAAATATTTTCCATCTGCAGTCAGTTGAATCTGCGGATGTGGAACGCGCTGATATTGGAGTCCCGCTGTACTTTTATTTTATTGCATTTTCTGTGATTTTACCTGTCTGTCTGTCCATCTGTGTGTCTATCTGCTTATGCAACAAATGCTCATGGTATAAATATACAAACATTCCTGAGGGTATAATGTCTAATATAAGAGTTTAGACCAAAAGTCCCTACCTCACCTTCCCTTCCATATGCACAATTTCCTTCACAACTAGTTACTTTACTAGTTCTATTACTTCCTTAACTTCTGGTAGAAACTTACACGAACTTATGCAGGTGTTTTCCCATCAGGCTAAGAAATATGTTCTTATTTCATGGATATCATAGGTTGTTAAAGTGTCGTAACCTCATATCATAAAACTATGACCAATTTGCTATGACAATCCCTTAAACTTTCCTATCCTCCTCTCAATTTTCTCCTTCCATTTCTCTTCTTACCTCACTGTTTATCTTTTAACCACTTTGTGAGCAAGACTCTCATATGGCTTAGTTCTACCAAGAGGAGTGGATCTAACAAGACATTTTCTTTCTTTCTTTTTTTCTAGCTCATTTTGACTGGACTATAAAGAACGGTTTGTGGTTAGAGCTGAGGATGGCAGTGGTGGATGAAGTGAGAACAGTTAGGAAGACAGTGAACTATCAAAGGGTTAAAACAACAATAAATCAAAATACATTTTAAAAGGCTTATGAAGTAGAAGGAAGAATAAAGATGACCCTCAAATTCCTGGTTAGAAAATGTGGAAGAATGGAGAATTTAATAAGGAAAAGATCACTGGAGAATGAATAGGTTAGAATTATGATCAGTTCAGCTTTGGGTATGCTGAAGTTTGAGGTATTAATTTACACAGGATTTTCTTACTAATATAAAATCTTGATTTAGAATGAATTCATAGACAACTAAAAAACATTACTAATTTTTATTTTGGCTAATTAGTACTTTTTGACATTTTCTATAAAAGTCATTACATGAGGAAATTATTAAAGTTCTGATTAGTGAGTAATTGGTTTGATTTAAAACCTCTTTAAAAATATCTGATCATGTATTTAAAGAATATACATTAATCTGATTCTTTCTAAAATAAATACAAGTTAAAAAGTATATCTTTATTTACGGTGTGTTTGAAATTTGTGTAGTGAGAGTATACATGCATTTGGAGAAATTAGTAAAATATGTAGTCACTTTCCTACTAAGGACCAGTCTTTTGCTTATGATGTAAACCCTATGTTTAGCAGGAATTATGGTATTCCTGCATGCTGTATTCCGGGAGTTTAATTTAAATTTTATTTATTGTTGCATGTTTTCTAGACAATACAGTAAAATATAGTTTTTGTCAGTATACAGCATTTTAAAAAATTATTTCTAGGTTATTAAAAAGAATCTCATAGGATAATATAGCAGTCTATCTGAAAATGTGCCACTCAGTGGTACATAAGTATTTTAACAAAACTTTTTACTTGAACATTTATATTTTAATGATTTATATAATTTATCACATAGATAAAATGATAAATGATACAAAGGTTAAATTAACAAAGATGGTATAGTTCTAAACTTACATGTACCTAATTGCATAGCTTCAAAATACGTAAAGCAAAAATTGACAGGACTACAAAGAAAATGGACAAATCCTGTGTGGCCTAGGGGATTAGCTATTCATGTAGCATTTATTTACATTTCTTCCAAAGTGATAGCTCTATAGCTGGACAAAGGGCGTATCCCTCCGGTAGGATACTGAGGGCCTTTGACTAAGTTCTTGGTAGTTGAATGTGAGGGGAATTGATTTGTACTGCCTCCAGGCAAATAATAATACTTCCATCATACTCTATACAATTACCATGAACCACAGCAAAATAGACACACCACAGTTTCTCTAAATGTTTTTGTTTGCCATAAATTTATTTTCTAGTAGACTTTGGAGTCCTGGTGGCACAGTGGTTAAGGGCTATGGCAAGCTATGACTGCTAACCAAAAGGTCAGCAGTTTGAATCCACCAGCCACTCTTTGGAAACCCCATGGGTCAGTTCTACTCTGTCCTAAAGGGTCGCTATGAGTTGGAATTGACTTGATGGCAACTGGTGGTTTGGTTTTGTTTTTTCCTCAGGAAAGCTCATGAGTATGATATTTCTTGAGGTTTGCATATTTATAGTGGATTTTACCGTGCCCTTTATAACTGAAGGACAGCCTAGCTGAACCTAAAATACCTGACTTCCATTTTCTTTGCATGAATAGTTTGTAATGTTACTGTTTTATTTTCTGGCATAGCATGTTGCTGTCAGAAGTCTGACGAAAATCTGATTTTCTTGTTCTAGAAAGACCTGTTTAAGTGTTAAAAAGCAAAGATGTCACCTTGAAGACTCAGGTGTGCCTGACCCAGCCTTGGTGTTTTCAATCACCTCATATACATGCAAAAGCTAGACAATGAATAAGGAAGACCGAAGAATTGACGCCTTTGAATTATGGTGCTGACGAAGAATATAGAGTATATCATAGACTGCCAAAAGAAAGAACAAATCTGTCTTGGAAGAAGTACAGCCAGAATGCTCCTTAGAAGCAAGGATGGCGAGACTTCATCTCACATACTTTGGACATGTTATCAGGAGGGATCAGTCCCTGGAGAAGGACATCATGCTTGGTAAAATAGGGTATCAACAACCCTCAACAAGATGGATTGACACAGTAGCTGCAGCAGTGGGCTTGAGCGTAACAACGATTGTGAGGATGGCGCAGGACCGGGCAATGTTTCATTCTGTCATACACTGGGTCGTTATGAGTCAGAACCGACTCAATGGCACCTAACAACAACGACAGAAAGAACTTGGGAAGATTTACTTAAGACATGCCTCGCTGTAGAATATAATGGGTAGATTTCACATTTACACAGTGTGCCTTTCAATGTGTAGGCTTACATTTTTTTTTTTTCCAGGAAAGAGCTAGGTAATTATTCTTTTAAATACATATTCTGTTCTATTTCTTTGGCTTTCTTCTATGGGGACTCTAATTATATTAATATCAGCTCTAGGGCCAGCTTGGTGGGTGTTCATTGAACCAGTGCAATTGCACAGAGCCCCACACTCAGAAGGGCCTCATGCTTGGAATTTAATGTTCTGTGGTGGCTGTCTTGAGTTTCTTAATAACTTTAATCTTTGAATTTGTAGGTTATAAATGAAATCTAACGGGACAATGGTGCATGTGCAGGAGGCCTGGGCTGCATTTACCTGTCACACATCTAGCAGCCTTACTGCCCCCACCCTCAGGATGCTTCTTGGCCACCAGCACTTCCACCCTTGTTCCTTGGCTCCTTGGCATCACTCAGCCTCTCAGCCAATCAGACTGCTGTTCTCCCTGCCCCTGCCCCCAGAGGGTTAGGCACCAGCGGGTTAGGACTTGGCACTCAGGCACTGCTGTCTTGGAGTGGGGCATAGCAGCGGCTGTCTACACATCGGGCTGGAAGGAACACAGCACATTGAGCTGGTGATCGGTGGGCGAGCCTCTTGCCCAAGCCTGACCAGTTACCTAGTGCATTCCTGCAGGGAGCTGCATACCCTTGGAGTCTCCTTGATGCTAAAAACTATTTTGAAACTAGGGAATTTTCCAACAAAGGGGCTTTAATATATGTTTGAAGGGGAATTAAAGAATGGTAATTGTCGTACAAATTTCTAACACATTTTCTTGTAGAAGTGGAGAACAAAAGTTAGAGTTTGCATATATCAGGTGTACCAAAGGAGAAATTTGCATTCATTTTGCAACTTTGAAAGAGCTAACCCTAAACCTGCACACTCATAAATCTTTCAAAGGATAGTTCATCTTTTCTCTGAATACTCCTCTGCCTGCCACTTACCAGGTCCCTTCTCTGTGTTTACGCGCAGATTTATAATTATTGTTTTTCTTTTCTCTCTTTGCGTAAACAATGAGCTCTTTAAGACAAGACACTTTATCTAATTCAAAACTGCATCCTAGTGCTAATACTATGCCTGGAACACAAAAATGCTACATAGAACTAGCTGATGAATAAATTAATGAATGAACTAATTAATTAGTTACCTGGAAGAAATTGGGGCTGTATTATCAGTCTCACATACACAGTAGCCTCCCTTGTGACATAGGGTTGAGCAGTATTAGAAAAGTGTGTTCTCAGATCAAAATGGAGGGTGGACCTTAATATACGTGTGAATGATTACTATTTTTTATCTTCATATATTAAAAATAATCTCTCCTCCCTGCTGTTTATTCCATTTCCCAACTCCCCAATACTTCCTGATTGCTCAGGACTTTACAAGATAGTGGCCTAGTTGTGGTGCCCCAAACTGTCCTCAAATCTTCTCTTCCAATAGGGTATTACTGCTGACAATGTGAATCGCTCCTGTGAAATAAGCAGGCTAGAAAATGAGGTCAGACTGAATTCTGAACCACTTAGTAATTTTATCAGCATTTTCTTCTCTTCATGTCCTATTTTGTTCATTCATATGCACTTCAGTACATACTGGAGAAGAAATTGGAGTTGTCAAGGATTTCATTCTACTTGGATCAACAATCAAGGCCCATGGAAGTAGCAGCCAATATAGCAAATGATGTATTGCACTGGGAAAATCTGCTGCAAAAGACATCTTTAAAATTTAAAAAATGAAGGTGTCATTATGATGACTAACATGTGCCTGACCCAAGCCATGGTCTTTTCAATTGTCTCACATGAGGCGGAAGCTGGACAATGAAAAAGGAAGACAGAAGAATTGATGCATTCAAAGTGTGGTGTTGATGAAGAATATTGAATATACCATGGACTGCCAGAAGAACAAACAAATCAATCCTAGAAGAAATACAACCTGGTGGTGAGACTTCAACTTACTTTGGACACATCATTGGGAAAGCCCAATAGTTAGAAAAGGATATCATGTTTGGTAAAGCAAAGGGTCAGTGAAAAAATGGGAAACTCTCAATGAGATGGATTGACACAATAGCCTCAACAATGGACTCAAACATACTAAATATCATGAAGATGGCACAGGACAAGGCAAGGTTTCCTTCAGTTATACAGAAGGTCCCCATGAGTTGGAGCCAACTTGACTGCACCTAACAACAACAACAATCGGTACGTATAAAACAAGAAGATGTTTAAGGACAGCTTTGAAATACTGTTTCAATGATATTTTTGGTGGTATTTTGGATCTCTATATTGTAATGAAGAGAAGAATGGAAATTGTTCAGCTTCCCCTCATAAGTCAGGTAGTTAGAAATACACTCAATTTAAAAAGGCAAATAAATTTTTTTCACACATTTGGTATAAAATAAGCAAAGCTGAAATGTATCCTTTTGGAAATACTGATCGGAAACTTACTATCAGTTGTTTCAAATCCATTATTGTTTCAAAAAAGATTTTGGAAGGATAACAATGTATTTACTCTTAAATTAACCATAGGAAATATGTGCATATGTGCTTATATATAACATATAGATAAAAATTATTCATAAATACAAAATAATTCATACCTACAGTAGGCAATCTCAGTGTAAAACACTTTTTTTTTTTTTTTTTGGCAAAGAGAAATTTATTCTCTCACAGTTTAAGAGGCTACAAGTCCAATTTCAGGGAGCCAGCTCTAAGGGAAGGCTTTCTTTCTCTGTTGGTTCTGGGGGAAGGTCCTTGTCATCAATTTTTCCCTGGTCTAGGAGCTTCTCAGCACAGGAAACTCTAGTCCAAAGGATGTGCTGTGCTCCCAGCGCTGTTTTCTTGGTGGTATGAGGTCCCCATGTCTCTCTGCTTGGCCCTCTCTTTTATATCTCAAAAGAGATTGATTTAAGACACAACCTAATCTTGTAGATTGAGTCCTGACTCATTAACATAGCAGCCCGTAATCCTGCCTCATTAACATCGTAGAGATAGCATTTACAATACATAGGATAATCACCTCAGATGACAAAATGGTGGACAATCACACACTACTGGAAATCATGGCCTAGCCAAGTTGACACACGTTTTTGGGGGACACAATTTAGTCCATAACAATGAGGAAAGTTACTTGAAGGGTAATCACAGTCACTGGCACGACGGAAAACCAGACAGGGCACTTTAATAGATTTGCATTTGAATTGCACATTTGACCACTCTTAAACTATGGACTGTTGTGGATGCTGTGGTGTGTTCCCCAGACTCCGTTAGGTTCCAGACACTGGGAGTTTTGGCAGCTGATAATTCTCAGTTGATTCCATCTCTGGGAATTGCTTTCAGCTGAAAAGAGTCACCTTACCCTCCCTGGAAACACTCTTAATGATGATTCTTTGCATATATATCAAATTGCCTTAAAGGACTATTTGTGCATTACAATTTTATTTATTTCTTAAGCTTGTCCAAAGATGATATAGTGATTCGTCAAAAAATCACTAGAAACAAAGTAAATAAGATTGCCTGAGGGATGAGACTCTTAATGGATGCACATTACATGTTAGACTCCAGGGTAGAAATAATCTCGACAATTCAGCATTTCAAAGTACACAGGGATATTACAACTATAAGGCTGAATTTAGATGAGGGAAACAAAGCCATCTCTTTCCTGGAATAATTTAGATTAAAATATGTGAATGTTTCTCTTGTTGAGATGATTTACAATACATAGTAAAGAGGTTTTGTTGTTATTGTTATTTTATTAATACTGCACATAAAACATGGAGCATTAAATAAAAATTAACATGTACAGTGACTAATAGAGCAATAACAAAGCAAAAAAAACTAAGGTTGAATTATGATGTTCTAGTATATCTATCAAAATTCTACCCAAATAATTTCATTTTGATTTTATATTGGTTTATAAAATTTGCATTCTGACTGCAAGCTGAACATTTGTCTCTATGTGATAAGCCATTTATCTTAACTTCTTCCATTTATTAAAAAAAAGTGTTGTTTGCTTATGAAATACTTTCGAGTATGCATTGTGCAGAGTGGAATTATAAAGTTTAAAAAATATAGTACATGTTGTATTATACTCCCACATTGCCTTTTTTTAATGTACTGTGGACTTGTAATTTTGTTTCAGATGTACCTTGTGAACAATTTCCTACCTAAGGACAATGATACATAGATCTACTCTAAAATAATAAATTATGTACTATTTTAAGTTTCTTCATGCTGCTGGAAACAAGTCTTGAAAAAAGACAGAAAAGTTAGAAAATACATACCAACTTCAGTTTGTCATCATCATCGGGATGCCCTTATAAACCTATTCTCAGGGGAGAAGAGATTTTCATTGTCCATACCAGTTACTATTCAGTTGACTCAGACTCATGGCAACTGCAACTCACCATGTGTGTCAGAGCAGAAGTAACTCATGATGACCCCTGTGTGTCAGAGCAGAATTGTATTCCATAGTTTTCAATGGCTGATTTTTTTGAAGTAGTTCTCCAGAACTTTCTTCCAAGGTGTCTCTGGGCTGACTCTAACCTCCAACCTTTCTGTTAATAGCTGAGCATATTAACCATTTGCACCAGCCAGGTACTTGTTGCCTGTAGGAAGAACGATTTGAAACACAGCGATGCAAGATGCTTTAATGTATTCTTACCGGACCTCAAAGGTCGAAAAGAGAATTCCTTGGGAAAAATACAACTGATTTTGTAAGAGAGTCAGAGGATATATAACAAGCTGACTATTTGTAAACATGTAGTTGCACAATTTGAATATTTAAATGAAAAGATTTTCTGAGACAAGAAAGACAAATGAGAGAAGTGCGGCAGGTGAGGAGAAATTCTCAGATTAAATATAAATAATAAAGAGATGCTAAGAAGGAGGGGTTTTTGGAGAGACATGTGAGAATGTGATCATGACTACAGGATGGAGTCTGCCAGTGTTCAGTGAGGAAGGCCCCAGTCACTGCACAGGAATGTAGAAACAAGGAAGAATCTGGAGCCAACTCTGAACTGGTATGGGGAGGAGAAAGGAGGAGCAGGAGTTCGACTATCTTTCTTGTGAGACTGCAGTGAAAATATTTTTATTTCATGCCACACTTAGGATTTCTAGGCAAATTTTACTGGGACCTGGGTTAACAAACACGCCCAGTAAGTCAAAGGGTGACTAGATGCCCAGGGAACACTGAAGAAATTTGCTTTCCTGGAGGGATGTGTTACATTTTAAGAGGGTCTGAGGCCTAGAGCCAAAACCCCATTGAAGATGAGTTCATTCAGAGTTCTAGAAACCCTATAGGACAGAGTAGAACTGCCCCATAAGGTTTCCAAGGCTATAAACCTTTACAGAAGCAGACTGCCACATCTTTCTCCCACAGAAGGGCTGGTGGGCACAAACTGCTGACCTTTTGGTTAGTAGATGAGCGCTTAACAATTGTGACACCAGGACTCCTTCAGGGACATTTTAGGGGCTATAAGTCCAGAAATGCTCATCTTATCTCCCCAGCTAAGATATTTATTTACATTCCACAGGTAAGAACCCGGGATCCTAACCCAGAATCATTCCTCTTCTTTTCACAAAGGGATTTTGTTTATATTAGGGCACAAAGGTTTCTCTGTCTCTCAGGAGAAGAGAAGGAACAGCTGTCCCTGCCTACATAAGCTCCCAAAGTCTTAATTTTAGGACTCCTCGCCTGTAGTATAGACATATTGGGTAATATCTGGTTCTAATCTCATCAGTGCAGAATTGGAGTAGAGGGGAACCAACATAGTTATTGCTGAGGAATAATTAATCTTTCCCTGCCCAAAATCTCATGCCTACTTTCCAAATAGTACAAGTAAGTATAAA
The DNA here is from genome assembly GCA_030035585.1 of Dugong dugon. Lineage (NCBI taxonomy): Eukaryota > Metazoa > Chordata > Mammalia > Sirenia > Dugongidae > Dugong > Dugong dugon. The sequence continues at coordinate 105,325,651 of CM057466.1, read as the reverse complement.
TATTAAATAACCATTTCCCTGGTGGACACTTTTTTCCCCCATTGAGTAGGTTGTTAGGTCAAGGTTTGAGAGTGAGAGTAGCTGGTAAAGTGGTGGTCCTTAAGATTAAAGGTGTAGGTTTTAAACACTCTTTAGTCACCCATGTGTCTGTCAGTTTGTCATACTGTGGGGGCTTGCTTGTTGTTGTGATGCTGGAAGCGATGCCACTGGTATTCAAATACCAGCAGGGTTACCCGTGGTGGACAGGTTTCAGCTGAGCTTCCAGACTAGGACAGACTAGGAAGAAGGATCCAGCGGTCTACTACTGAAAAGAATTAGCCAGTGAAAACCTTATGAATAGCAGCTGAACATCATCTGATATAGTGCCAGAAGATGAGTCCCTCAGTTAGAAGGCACTCAAAATATGACTGGGGAAGAGCTGCTTCCTCAAAGTACAGTCAACCTTAATGACGTGGGTGGAGTCAAGCTTTTGGGACCTTCATTTGCTGATGTGGCACGACTTGAAAAAAGAAGAAATATCTGCAAACATCCATAAATAATCAGAACATAGAATGTATGAAATATGAATCTAGGAAAATAGAATGCATAAACATCTATATCCTAGGCATTAGCGAGCTGAAAGGAACTGATATTGGTCGTTTTGAATCAGACAATCATATGGTCTACTATGCTGGGAATGACAGCTTGGTGTTGAATTCATCCTCAAAAGGAACATTTCAAGATCTATCCTGAAGAACAATGCTGCCAGTGATAGGATAATATCCATATGCCAACAAGGAAGACCAGTAAATATGACTATTATTCAAAATTTCGCACCAACTACTAAGGCCAAAGATGAAGAAATTGAAGATTTTTACCAACTTCCGCCATCTGAAATTGATCAAATGTGCAATCAGGATGCATTGATAATTTCTGGTGATTGGAATGCAAAAGTTGGAAACAAAGAAAAAGGATTGATAGTTGGAAATATGGCCTTGGTGATAGAAACGATGCCAGAGATCGCATGATACAATGTTGCAAGACCAATGACTTCTTCATTGCAAATATCTTTTCTCACCAACATAAACGGCAACTATACACATGGACCTTGCCAGATGAAATACACAGAAATCGTACTGATTATGTCTGTGGAAAGAGACAATGGAAAAGCTCAATATCATCGTCAGAACAAGACCAGTGGCAGATTATGGAACAGACCATCAATTGTTCAAATGCAAGTTCAAGCTGAAACTGAAGAAAATTAGAACAAGTCCACGAACCTTCAGTATATCCCACCTGAATTTAGAGACCATCTCAATAGATTTGATGCATTGAACACTAACGACCAAAGACCAGACAAGTTGTGGAATGACATCAAGGACATCATACATAAAGAAGGCGAAAGGTCATTAAAAAGACAGGAAAGAAAGAAAAGACCAAAATGGATGTCAGAAGAGACTCTGAAACTTGCTCTTGAACGTCAAGTAGCTAAATCAAAAGGAAGAAAAGATAAAGTCAAAGAGCTGAACAGAAGATTTCAAAGGGAAGCTTGAGAAGACAAAGTAAAGTATTATAATGACATGTGCCAAGATCTGGAGATAGAAAACTGAAAGGGAACATGCTCGGCATTTCTCAAGTTGAAAGAACTGAAAAAAAAATTCAAACCTCGAGTTGAAATATTGAAGGATTCTAAAGGGGAAATATTAAATGACGCAGGAAGCATCAAAAGAAGATGGAAGGAATACACAGAGTCACTATACCAAAAAGAATTGGTCGACGTTCAACCATTTTAGGAGGTACCATATGAGCAGGAACCAATGGTACTGAAGAAGTAAGTCCAAGCTGCACTGAAGGCATTGGTGAAAAACAAGGCTCCAGGAATTGACAGAATACCGATTGAGATGTTTCAATAAAAGGATGCAACGCTGGAAGTGCTCACTCATCTATGCCAAGAGACTTGGAAGACAGCTACCTGGCCAAATAACTGGAAGAGTTCCATATTTATGCCTATTCCCAAGAAAGGTGATCCAACTGAATGTGAAAATTATCGAACAATATCATTGATATCACACACAAGTAAAATTTTGCTGAAGATCATTCAAAATCAACTGCGGCAGTATATTGACAGGGAACTGACAGAAATTCAATCTGGATTCAGAAGAGGATGTGGAATCAGGGATACCATTGCTGATGTCAAATGGATCCTGGCTAAAAGCAGAGAACATCGGAAAGATGTTATTGCATTTTATTGACTATGCAAAGGCATTTGACTGTGTGGATCATAACAAATTATGGATAACATTGCAAAGAACAGGAATTCCAGGACACTTAATTGTGCTCATGAGGAACCTGTACGTAGATCAAGAGGCAGTTGTTCAGACAGAACAAGGGGATACTGTGTGGTTTAAAGTCAGGAAAGGTGTGTGTCAAGGTTGTATCCTTTCACCGTACCTATTCAATCTGTATGCTGCTCAAATAATCTGAGAAGCTGGACTATATGAAGAAGAACAGGGCATCAAAATTGGAGGAAGACTCATTAACAACCTGCATTATGCAGATGGCACAACCTTGCTTGCTGAAAGTGAAGAGGACTTTAAACACTTACTGATGAAGATCAAAGATTATAGCCTTCAGTTTGGATTACACCTCATCATAAAGAAAACAAAAATCCTCACAACTGGACCAATAAGCAACATCATGATAAATGGAGAAAAAATTGAAGTTGTCAAGGATTTCATTTTACTCAGATCCACAATCAACACTCATGGAAGCAGCAGTCAGGAAATCAAAAGACGCATTGCATTGGGAAAATCTGCTGCAAAAGACCTCTTTAAAGTGTTGAAGACTAAGGTGCACCTGACCCAAGCCATGGTGTTTTCAACCACCTCATATGCATGTGAAAGCTGGACAATGAATAAGGAAGGCCTAAGAATTGATGCCTTTGAATTGTGGCGTTGGTGAAGAATATTGAATATACGATAGACTGCCAAAAGAATGAACAAATCTGTCTTGGAATAAGTGAGACCAAAATGCTCCTTAGAAAGAAAGATGGTGAGACTATGTCTCACATACTTTGGACATGTTGTTAGGAGGAATCAATTCCTGGAGAAGGACATCATGCTTGGTAAAGTAGAAGGTCAACAAAAAAGTGGAAGATCCTCAAGGAGACGGATTCACACAGTGGCTGCAACAATGGGCTTAAGCATAACAACGATTGTGGGGATGGCGCAGGATGGGACAGTGTTTTGTTCTGTTGTACCTAGGGTCGCTATGAGTTGGAATCAGCTTGAGAGCACCTAACAACAACAACAACAACATCACCCATGGGGATGGTGACAATCACTAATCAGGGACCAGCAGTACATTTTCCAGCAGTAGCCTTCACCTGCTAAACAAAAAGTCAGCAGTTCAAATCTACCAGCCACTTCTTGGAAACCCTATGGGGCAGTTCTACTCTGTCCTATAGGATCGCTATGAGTCAGAATCGACTTGACAGCAACAAGTTAGAGTTTTTAATTTTTTTTGGTTAGGAAAGGTTTGGTTGAGGATGAAAGCACACACATCTATACAGGTTTGTGAAACTTCCCCACTAACACTTAGTCTAGAACCACTGAGTCATAATAAAGCCTGTGTACTCATGGTGATATGCAGACAACAACACAACCTTACTTGCTGAAAGTGAAGAAGACTTTAAGCACTTACTGATGAAGGTCAAAGACTACAGCCTTCAGTATGGATTACACCTGAACATAAAGAAAAGGAAAATCCTCATAACTGGACCAATAAGCAACATCATGATAAATGAGGAAAATATTGAAATTGTCAAGGATTTCACTTTACTTGGATCCACAATGAACGCCCTTGGAAGCAGCAGTCAAGAAATCAAACAGCGTATTGCATTAAGAAGACCTCTTTAAAGTGTTGAAAAGCAAACATGTCACTTTGAGGACTAAGGGATGCCTGACCCAAGCCCTTATCTTTTTCAATCACCACATATGCACGGGAAAGGTGGGCAGTGAAAAAGAAAGACTGAAGAGGAATTGACCCATTTGAACCGTGGAGTTGGTGAAGACTACTGAGTATTCCATGCACGTGCAGGAGAAAGAACAAATCAGTTTTGGAGGAAGTACAGCCAGAATGCTCCTTGGAAGCAAGGATGGTGAGACTTTGGAGCATCATCAGGAGGGACCAATCACACGAGAAAGTATCATGCATGGTAAAGTAGAGGACCAACAAATGAGGGAAATCCTCCTTGAGATGAACTGACAACAATAGCTGCACCAACAGGCTCAAACATACTGACAATTGTGTGGATGGCACAGGACTGGGCAGTGTTTCTTTCTGTTATTCATAAGGTCACTATGAGTCAGAAACAAGTAGAGGGCAACTAACAACAACTCACAGTGATCACTGTTTTCTTCCTCAGGATTTATGTATCATCAGTTCTTTATAGGCTATATCAGAAGATTAGTATCAAGTAACCAGTCTGTGTATCCTAAAATTTGCTTTTTATTTAATTTGCCTTTTTTTCCTTGTTGAAAATTAGTAATGTTGCCCCTCTAAATTGTTTCCTGTGATTTTTCAAAGGTTTTGAAAATATTTTCCACTTCACTCAATAATGGGGGCTTACATAATTAAATCAGTGACCTCATTTAAGAGGCTCTCTTTCTAATGTTTAACACACTTGACCCTCAATTACATTGTAACTAACTTTAGTCTGCCCTTTGCAGTTTGAAGGTAATTATACCTTCTTTAGGAGAGAGGAGGTACATAGGAGGTTATTAGCTCTGCCCTGCCACCCACCAAGTAGTGATTCTTTCTGCTTTTTTCTTCTTGCTTAAAGGGGAGTTAAGGATTTCTCTTTGTAATCTCCTGATAATTTTTCATAAATTTTACATCATTTAAACTTTGAAAAACTATTCCTGATATTCTGTACCTTGGTTTTGCATCAATTCTTCCTTTTTAGTTTATCTCCTGTATTTTTCCCAATTCCTTTTAAGATCTTAGCACTCCTTGTGTAGGCCTACCAGGCTTTCCAGATTCATTATTCCTCCTTCTCCTTCCTTTACTGCAGAGATTATACGTGCTTATATTGTCTGAATTTTTCTTTTTTATCTTATTTTTAATCATATTTTCTGACCTTTATTCTGCTTTTGAAAATGAGTCTTAGTCATCCTCACTAGTTATCTAAACTTTTGATGCCAATTTTTCTAAATTTAAGCTAAATCTCTGGTTAGATCTTGTGTTTCCTTTCCTATCAATTATAAAGCTCAAATCAAACAATTATCAGCCACCATATGTAATTTGTCTACTCTGGGAGTTAAATGTGTAAGATTGTTTGAGTCCATGATTTACTGTATATGCACTTTGCTGTACATTCTCAGTTCTGTGTTAAAGTCATCTAACTTGAACAAACTCTTGTCTGTTGGGCTATTCAACGTCCACACTTGCTTCTCTTGTTATTCTGCTTCGTCTTCTCCCATTCACTCTTGACACTTAAATTGACCCAAAGTCCAAGGAGGTTAACCAGGTTTCCTTGCTGCCGAATTTCTGAGAACCTTTGATCTCTTCATGAGCAAAAGGGAGAGAGTGTCATGGCATTTTCAATACATTTCAAGAGAAACTCTCTCTGAGAGAAGCAGACTATACTCTGAAAAAAGTAGATCTTGGTATTTTTCTGGAGTTATCATTCCCCTAAAGTTGATTTTGGCTGATTTGCTGAATTCTAAAAAGTGAACATTTAGAAAAGTTCTTGGAGTCATCTTTTAAGAGTTATATTTTTATTTTCATTATTATGCTTTCCAATTTCTTTTGAAGAGTTTACATTAAATTTGTAATTATAAAAAAAGTAAACTTACTCTGAAAGGCAAAAGCAAATTTACTCTGAGTGAATCTTCTTTTTGATTTCTTTGTTAGACTCTTTTTCTTTCCATTTAGGACAACTTCATTCTTCTCACTAAACTTGAGTGTGGAGAGGCATTCCAAAGTGATATCCCTCTTTCCTCCAGAAGGAGAAGCTGGCATTTAAAAGATACATAAGTGACGACTTTCATAATCAATGAACTCAGCTGTACAAAATTAACTTAAAAAATTCCTTATCAAATCTTAATTATTTTTTTAAGTATCTAGCAGTTTAGTTCTCCCTTAATTTCCTGTAATGAAACACCTGATTTGTAACACAGTTTTAGAAAATGTGTCTTGATCTCAAAAGACTTACATGTCTGACTCTCATTTTGCTTTCTGCTTTTGTGTTGTTGTTATTTTCTGGACTGGGATTATTTTACCCGCTTCTCATTAGAAGGACTGATGTCCAATCTCTGAGTTCCACTTCCAGTGACCATATTCCAAGGCCAGACCTCCCTGAAACTTATTTCCCGATAACTTTGGATGTAGGGAATTGCTTTTATCTGGAGCCTTCTAACGCTAATTGCCCTTGTGTCTTGGAGATTTGGCTACATTTTGGGCTTTCTGGTCACCTGTCTTTCCTTTTCAGATCTATATAATTTTGCATTGATTTGTAACTAACACTTTAGGTTTACTCTTTAATCATTTCCATTTTCATCGACATTAAATATATTCTGGTTTTGGTTCTCAGGCTATTCTGAGTCCCTGTTAGCTGAAAAATGATATGAATGGTCATTCTTCACTCCAAAATATTTATCTGGCTACAAAATGGTTTCAACTCGACTTTGAATTTCCTAAAATCCATTATTTTTTTCCAAAAAGCTGGTCTATTGCTTCTCTACTTTAACATTTTGCTATTGAAATACAAAAACATTCTTGCTTCATTTTAAACTATTCAATTGTTAATACAGGCAGTACCCAGGTTAGGAACAAGATCCATTCCTAAGTCTGTCTTTAAGTCAAATTTGTAAGTGAATCAGAACAGGTACCTATGGTTCTTATTTAGCACCAGTTAGTCAAATGTTTGTCTTAGTATATATTTTATTTTTCTATGCATATAAAACACTTAAGAAACACTTCCAAATACACTAAAACATCTTAAACATAACAATACAGTAGTGCATTCATTATTACCAACTGTTGTATTTAACTCAAATTTTTAATACAGCAGGTTTTATGGCAGTACTTTCTAAGTACAAGTTGTCTGTAAGTCAGACATTTGTAACCTAGGTCTGCCTGTATAGTAATACTCAGTAAAGCATTCTATATACTGAAAACATTTTTTTTCAATTTCAAAATGAAATGGCATTCTTCATACCAGGTATTGATGACTTTTTTATTATTAAAATTAATCAAGTTTCTGGATATTAGCTTCTTACTGAATGCTCAACAGAAGTTAATCTCTTCTTAAGAGCCTATAAAATAATTACCTAGAAAGTTGTGGACTTAATAGAAAAGTTAGTAAAGTTCAGTAAAAACAAGATAATCTCTGTCATTTTTCCCTGCCAAGTACTCAAAATACATCACTATACTGTCTTAGTCATCTCGTGCTATTATAACAGAAATATTACAAGTGGATGATTTTAACAAAGAGAAATTTATTTTCTCACAGTCTAGAAGGCTAGAAGTCCAAATTCAGGGCGTCAGCTCCAGGGGAAGTCTTTCTCTCTCCGTCGGCTCTGGAGGAGGGTCCTTCTCAGCAATCTTCCCCTGAAATAGGAGCTTCTCTGCGCAGGAACCCCGGGTCCAAAAGACGCGCTTTCCTCTCGGTGCTTCTTTCTTAGTGGTATGAGATCCCCACTCTCTGCTTCCTTCCCTTTCCTTTTATCTCTTGTTTAGATAAAAGGTGGTGCAGGCCACACTTCAGGGAAACTTCCTTTACATTGGATCAGGGATGTGACCTTAGTAAGGGTGTTACAATCCCACTCTAATCCTCTTTAACATAAAATTACAATCACAAAATGGAGGACAACCACACAATACTGAGAATCATGGCCTAACCAAGTTGACACATTTTGGGGGGACACAGTTCAATCCATGACAGTCCACCCTTTGATAAAATTAACCAAGTTTATGAATATTAGCTTTTTATTTATTTATTTTTTGGCCTTTTATTATTATTATTTTTTTTATTGTTCTTCAGGTGAAGGCTTACAGAACAAATAGTTTCTCATGAAACAGTAGTACACATATTGTTTTATGACATTGGTTAACAACCCCACAACATGTCAACTCTCTCCCTTCTTGATCTTTTTTTTTTTTTTTTGGTGAAAATATACATGTCCAAAGATACACCATTTCAAAAATTTCTACATGCACAGTTCGATGACATCGACTATGCTCTTCCAATTGTGCTGCTATTCTCACTTTAGATGAAGGTATACAGAACAAAATAGTTTCTCATTTAACAGTTAGTACACATGTTGCCCTATGACAATGGTTAACAACCTCACAACACATCAACACTATCCTTACTCAACTTTGGGTTCCCTATGAACAGCTTTCCTGTCCGCTTCTGCCTTCAGGTCCGTGTCCCTGGACTGCTGTGCCTCATTAGTCCCATTTGGTTTATGGGGCTGTCCACTCCACGACTGAATGGTGAACCTCAGAAATGACTTCACCACTAAGCTAAAAGGGTGTCTGGGGGCCATACTCTCGGAATTTCTCCAGTCTCCTTTAGGCCAGTAAGTCTCTTTTTTTGTGTGTCTGTGAGTTAGAATTTTGTTCTACATCCTTCTCCAGCTCTGTCCAGAACCCTCTGTTGTGATCCTGGTCAGAGCAGTCAGTGGTGGTAGCCAGGCACCATCTAGCTTTACTGGACTCCGTCTGGTGGAGGCCTTGGTAGCTGTGGGAATATGAACTTCTTATTGAAATGCTCAAGGGAAGGTAATCTATTCTTAAGAGCCTGTAAAATACTTACCAAAACAGAGTTCCGGCAAAATGGCATTCTAGGCAGAAGGACCATGCCGTCCCTCCACAGCAAAACCGAACAGAGAATACAACAATCCTGAAACCATAAAACATCAAATGAAGAGATAAAGAACTCAGCCAAGAACCAAATGGAGTGAGAAAACTGACAGAGAATGGAGAGTGAGGAGAGATTCATGCAGAGGTCCCTACAAGCTAACGCAGCGCGGATCTGCCATTTTGGACTCCTATCTGAGACCAGCAAATGGGGTATGAGAAAGCAGCCTCACGGAGCTTCCAGCGGGAGACAAAACAACCAGTAATTTGCGATATACACTTTCCCACCCCCCACTCCTCTTCACCCGGACTCGGCCTCCTCTGCTTCCCGCGGCCACAATCTCTTGACCAGGAAACACCGGCTGCTTGGATTCCACACACCCGAACGGGCGGCTCTCTGAATGCCATTTGTTGGCCACTGGTGTTGCTTTTTTCCACTTCTTTTGATTTCTTCCTTGCCTCTCGCCACCTCCCCTCCTTTTGCTCGAGTACCTCGCTCCGTAAACCATCTTTGCTTCTTCCTGAGGGGCTGCAGAGCACCGGTAATTTGTGATATACATTCCCACTCTCTACCCTTCTTCACCCACACTCGGCCCCCTCTTCTTCCCACGGACACAGTCTCTTGTCCAGAAACACCAGCCCGCGCTAGCTGGCTCTCTGAGTGCCATTAGTTGGCTGCTAGAGTTGCTTTTTTTTCCCCTGACTCTTTTGATTTCTTACTTGCCTCTCACCACCTCCCCCTCCTTTTGCTCGAGTACCTGGCTCTGTGCGCCATCTTTGCTTCTTCCTGAGAGGCTGCGGAGCTCCATTTGAGTGTGTAGCTGCTTCCTGGTCTGGGCTACCACGCTGGTGTTTGTTTTGATTTGTTTGTTTGTTTTCTTTTCATTTTCTTCAGTTGGGAGCACTTTCTGGCCAGGCGCATCTGTGTGGCAAGGAGACTCTCCTTCGTCATCCACAGACATGCAGAGGGATCCCTGAGGGCATTTCTTTTTTTGCTGGTTTTCTTTTTCTTCTGTTTTTTTGGGGGCCTTTCTTGTTCTTTTTGTTTTTTAATTTGTTTTGTTTTCTTTTCCCTCTTTTTCCCTTTTTGTCTGTCTTCATTGCTCAGTTTCTCGTCTCTCTATATTTTCCTTCTCGTTCTGTTCCCTGAATACCTAGCGTAGTATACCTCTACACCTTCTAGCCAGGCTGTACTGCAGCACCTGAGAGCAACTTCCCCAGACCTCATAGCTGCACTGGTGGGATCCCTGGGAACTTTTTTGTTCTTTACCCTTTCTGATTTTTATTTATTCATTCTTTTCTTTTCTTCCTTTTCCCCTTTCTGTTTTTCTCCATTTCATAGTCTCTCATCTCTCCCTTCCAATGGCAAGCTACCCTAGCATTCTTTTTTTGTTTGTATGTTTTTTGGCTCCTGTTCCTCTCTCCTCTCTCCCATATCAATCTTAGCTCCACACATAACAATCTTCCCGCTGCATCCTGCCTACCTGAACCATGCGCTTGACATCACGTCACCAAGCAGCACAGGCACGGCATACTGAAACCTGCCTTCACTGATTACCGACCTGCTCTGGTGGCTATAGTAAGTGCCACAATCAACCTGTCCCAGTAACTCCTCTTCAGCTAGACCCGCCCTGCCATACCATATCTGATTGACTGACCCTGCCAGTTGGAGAAGGAGGTGAAAAGTATTGTGCCTACAGATGAGCAAACAACAAAGAACACACAGTCCGCCTGCTCACACATAGTCAATTTTTTTTTTGTTAAGGGGACAAAAAAAAAACAAAAACAAATCTAAAATTGATAAATGAAAAAAACAACTACTGAATGCACCGAAAACAGCAGACAATATCAAAACATTTACAAATACAGGACAGGATGGTTCCAGTAGGCGTCCAAAATAAAACACCAGATGACCTTCCAGTGGAAGAAAAGGAACTAGAACTACCTTATAGGGAATTCAAATCTCTACTACTCAGAATTCTGCAAGAACTGAGACAAAAAACTGACAAACATGAGGAAAAAATAGACAAATTCATGGCAAATACAGACAAAAAATTGGAAGAATTCAGGAAAACAATGCAGGAACAAAATGCCAAAATCAATTCACAACTAGAAATTATACAAAGACAACAATTAGAAATCCAAAAGATAAACAACAAGATTTCAGAAATGGATGCTGTCATAGAAGGGCTAAGAAGCAGATTTGAAATGGAAGAAGACAGGATCAGTGGAATTGAAGACAAAAACTTGGACACAACTCTGTCTGAGGAAAACTCACAAAAAAGAACAAAGAAAAATGAAGAGATCCTGAGAGTTACGTGGGACACAATCAAAAGCAAAACTTTACGAGTGATTGGAATTCCAGAACGGGGGGAGAAAACAGAAAACACAGAAAGGATCATTGAGGAACTGCTGACAGAAAACTTCCCCAATATCATGAAACATGAAAAGCTGGCCATCCAAGAAGCTCAACGAACCCCATATAGAAGAAACCCCAAAAGAAAATCACCAAGGCATATCATATTCACACTCGCCAAAACCAAAGACAAACAAAGAATCCTGAGAGTAGCTAGTAAAAAACAAGAAGTCACATACAAAGGAAAAACAATAAGACTAAGCTCAGATTATTTGGCAGAAACCATGTAGGCAAGAAGGCAATGGGATGATGTATATAAAATCTTGAAAGAAAAAAATTGTCAGCCAAGAATAATATATCCTGCAAAACTCTCATTCAAATTTGAAGGTGAAATTAGGTCATTTCCAGAAAAACAGAAATCAAGGGAATATGTAAAAGTCCAACCAAACTTACAAGAATTATTAAAGGGAGTTCTTCGATCTGAGGACAAATAGCTTCAGCTAACAGGCAGAACATAGGACACAGGATCGTACCAACCAGATACCAATGTAGGAAATGAACTCTTGACTATCCAAAATCAAAAGAAATACAACAGGGAATCAGAGCAGTTAATCAATAAATGACAACAACATCAAAACAATAAAAGAGGGAATAAACGGCATTGGTATAGAACCTTCTAATGGAGAGGAAGGCAAGGTGATACCAAGTAATGGTAGACAGCTTCAAACTTGGAAAGATAAGGGTAAAATTCATGGTAACCACAAAGAAATTTAACAAACATACTCATAAAAAAAAGAGGAAAAACATAAAGTCTAAGCAAAAAGAAAACCTACAAAAACAAAAGGAATGAAAAAAAAAATCCACAAACAAAAGTAACTCAGCACAAGAGAGTAAGAAGAACAAAGAAAATGTCAGCACCACAAAAAGAGCACTACAAAATGACAGCAACAAACTCATATCTATCAATAATTACACTAAATGTAAATGGACTCAATGAACCCATAAAGAGATGGAGAGTGACAGAATGGATAAGAAAACAGGATCCATCAATATGCTGTCTACAAGAGACACACCTTAGAAACAAAGATGTGAATTTATTAAAAGTCAAAGGTTAGAAAAAAATATATCAAGCTAACAACTGCCAGAAAAAAGCAGCAGTTGCAATTCTAATCTCAGACAAAACAGACTTTAAAACGAAATCTACCATAAAAGACAAAGAAGGACACTATATAATGATTAAGGGGAGGATAAATCATGAAGACATAACCATAATAAACATCTACGCACCCAATGACAGGGCTCCAAAATACATAAAACAAACTCTAACAACACTGAAAAGAGAAATTGACAGTTCCACAATAATAGTAGGAGACTTCAACACACCACTCTCAGTAAAGGACAGAACAACTAAGAAGAAACTCAGCAAAGATACAGAAGACCTAAAGGGCACAATCAGCCAACTTGACCTCATAGAGATATATAGAAAACTCCATCCAACCACTGCAAAGTGCACATTCTTTTCCAATGCACATGGAATGTTCTCCAGAATAGAAGTTATCTTAGGCCACAGAGCAATCCTCAACAACGTTGAGATAATTCAAAGTATCTTCTCTGACCACAATGCCATCGAGGTAGAAATTAACAATAGAAAGAGAAAAAAAATCAACTACATGGAAACTGAATAATACCCTGCTTACACATCACTGGGTAATAGATGAAATTAGAGCCGGAATCAAAAAATTCCTAGAATCAAATGAGAATGAAAACACATCATACCAAAACCTTTGGGATACAGCAAAGGCAGTCCTCAGAGGGCAATTTATAGCAATAGATGCACATATCAAAAAAGAAGAAAGGGACTAAATCAAAACATTAACTACAGAACTCAAACAAATAGAGAACAGCTAAAAAAGCCCACAAACACCGGAAGAAAGGAAATAGTAAAGATTAGAGCAGAAATCAATGAAATAGAGAACACAAAAACAATAGAAAGAATCAACAAAACCAAAAGTTTCTTCTTTGAAAGAATCAACAAAACTGACAAACCACTGGCCAGACTGACAAAAGAAAAACAGGAGAGGACACAAATAACCCAAATAAGAAATGAAATGGGGGACATTACAACAGACCCAACTGAAATAAAAAGGATTATAACAGAATGTTATGAAAAACTATACTCCAACAAATTTGAAGACTTAGAGGAAATGGATAAATTTCTAGAAACACACAGCCTACCCAAACTACAACAAAGTGATGTTGAAAATCTGAACAGACCCATAACAAGAGAAGAGATTGAAAAGGTAATAAAAAAAAAAAACTGCCAACCAAAAAAGCCCTGGCCCAGATGGCTTCACTGGAGAATTCTACAAAACATTTACAGAAGAGCTTCTACCAGTACTACTCAAGATATTCCAGAGCATAGAAGAGGAAGCAACACTTCCAAATTCATTCTATGAAGCCAGCATAACGCTGATACTAAAACCAGGCAAAGATGTCACAAAAAAGAAAATTACAGACCAATATCTCTCATGAATATAGATGCAAAAATTCTGAACAAAATTCTAGCCAATAGAGTTCATCATCATATCAAAAAAATAATACCCCATGACCAAGTAGGATTCATACCAGCTATGCAAGGATGGTTCAACATTAGAAAATCAATCAACGTAATCTACCACATAAATAAAAGGAAAGAAAAGAATCACATGATCATCTCAATTGACGCAGAAAAGGCATTTGACAAAGTCCAACACCTATTCCTGGTAAAAACTCTCAATCAAATAGGTATAGAAGGGAAATTTCTCAGCATAATAAAGGGCATCTATGCAAAACCAACAGCCAACGTCATTCTTAATGGAGAGAGGCTGAAAATATTCCCCTTGAAAACAGGAACAAGACAAGGATGCCCTTTATCACCACTCCTATTTAACATTGTGCTGGAAGTTCTAGCTATAGCAATAAGGCAAGAGAAATAAATAAAGGGCATCCAAATTGGTAATGAAGAAGTTAAACTCTCCCTGTTTGCAGATGATATGATACTATACATAGAAAACACTAAAGACTCCATGAGAAATCTACTTGAACTAGTAGAAAGATTCATCAGAGTAGCAGGATACAAGATAAACATTCAAAAATCAGTTGGATTCCTATACACCAGTAAAGAGAACGATGAAAAGGAGATCAGGAAATCAATACCATTTTCAATAGCCCCTAAAAAGATAAAATACTCAGGAATAAATCTGACCAGGGATGTAAAAGACCTATACAAAGAAAACTACAAAACACTGCTGCATGAAACCCAAAGGGATCTACATAAATGGAAAAACATAGTATGCTCATGGATAGGCAGACTCAACATTGTTAAAATGGCAATTCTGCCTAAAGCGATTTACAAATACAATGCAATCCCGATCCAAATACCAACAACATTCTTCAAAGAGATGGAAAAACTAATTATTAACTTTATATGGAAAGGGAAGAAGCCCCGAATAAGTAAAGAACTACTGAAGAAGAAGAATAAAGTTGGAGGACTCACACAACTTGACTTGAGAACCTACTATACACCTACAGTAGTCAAAACAGCCTGGTACTGGTACAACAGAGACATTGACCAATGGAACAGAATTGAGAACCCAGATGTAAATCCATTCACCTACGGTAACCTGATTTTCGACAAGGGCCCAAAGTCCATCACATGGGGAAAAGACAGTCTTTTCAACAAATGGTGCTGGCAAAACTAGATATCCATTTGCAGAAAAATGAAACAGGACCCATACATCACACCGTATACAAAAACTACTTCAAAATGGATCAAAGACCTGAATATAAAGCCTAAAACTATAAAGTTCATAGAAGAAAAAATAGGACCAACACTTCAGGCCTTATTACATGGCATTAACAGGATACAAACCATAACCATCAACACACAAAACCCAACAGATAAACTAGATAACTGGGATCTTCTAAAAATCAAACACCTATGCTCTTCAAAAGACTTCACCAAAAGAGTGAAAAGAGAACCTACAGACTGGGAAAGAAGTTTTGAACAGTACAAGTCTGACAAAGGTCTAATCTCCATAATCTACAAGAAAATCCAACACCTCTACAACAAAAAGACAAACAATCCTATCAAAAAGTGGGCAAAGGAAATGAACAGACACTTCACAAAAGAAGACATTCAAATGCCCAACAGACACATGAGGAAATGCTCGTGTTCACTAGTCATTAGAGAAATGCAAAGTAAAACCACAATGAGATACCATCTCACCCCGGCATTACTGGCACGAATCAAAAATTCTGGAAATAGCAAATGTTGGAGGGGCTGCGGGGAGATGGGAACTCTTATACACTGCTGGTGGGAATGCAAAATGATACAACCATTTTGGAAAATGATATGGCATTTCTTCAGAAAGCTAGAAATACTCATACCATTCGATCCAGCAATCCCACTCCTAGGAATATATCCTAGAGAAATAAGAGTCATCACTCGAATAGACATATGCACACCTATGTTCATGGCAGCATTGTTCACAATCGCAAAACGATGGAAACAACATAGGTGCCCATCAACAGATGAATGGATAAACAAACTATGGTACATACACACAATGGAGTACTATGCAACGAGAAAGAACAACAATGAATCTGTGAACCATCTCATAACATGGATGAAACTGGAGGACATTATGCTGAGTGAAATAAGTCAATCACGAAAGGACAAATATTGTATGAGACCCCTATTGTAAAAACCCATGAGAAAATTCACATGCAAAATATAACAATCCTTGCTGGTTACCAGGGATGGGAGGTGGGGGGAAATACTAAATAGGCAATAGATAAGTGGTATCTTGGGTGAGAGGTGAGACAGTACACAGTACAAGGGAAACTAACACAACCTGCACAAGGAAAGGTCACGGAGGTCCCATGGACACATCCAAACTCCCCGAGGGACTGAGTTGTTGGATGGAGGGCTCTGGGGACCATGGTCTCGGGGAACATCTAGCTCAATTGGCATGACACTACTTATAAAGATAATGCTCTACATTTTACCTTGGTGAGTAGTGTCTGGGGTCTTAAAAGCCTGTGAGTGGCCATCTAAGTTACTACACTGGTCTCATCCCTTTGGGAGCAAGGGAGAATGAAGAGAACAGGATACAACGAAAAGATTAGTCCAAAGGACTAATTGTCCACAGCTACCAAGACCTCCACCGGACTGAGTCCAGTACCGCTAGATGGTGCCCGGCTACCACCGCTGACTGCTCTGACCAGGATCACAACAGAGGGTTCTGGACAGAGCTGGAGAAGGATGTAGAGCATAATTCTAACTCAAAAAAAAAAAAAAAAAAAAAAAAAAGACCAGATGTACTGGCCTAAAGGAAACTGGAGAAACCTCGAGAGTATGGCCCCCAGACACCCTTTCAGCTCAGAGGTGAAGTTACCTTCGAGGTTCACTGTTCAGCCTGGGAGTAGACAGCCCAGTAAAACTAAAAGAGACTAACGAGGTACAGGAGTCCAGTGACAAGGGCCAGAAGGCAGAAGAGGAGTAGGAAGCTGATGATAAGGAACACAAGTTGAGTAAGGATACTGTTGATGTGTTGTGAGATTGTTAACCATTGTTATAGGGCAACATTTGTAGTAACTGTTAAATGGGAGGCTATTTTGTCCTGTAAGCCTTCATCTTGGGTGAGAATGGCAGCACAATTGGAAGAGCATAGTCAATGTCACTTAAATGTGTACGTAAAAAGTTTTGAAATGGTGTATCTTTGGCTATGTGTATTTTCACAAAAAAAAAAAAATAGCTGATAATTCAGAGGGTTAAAATGTTGTGGGGTTGTTAACCAAAGTCATAAAACAGCATGTGTACTACTGTTACATGAGAAACTGTTTGTTCTGTAAGCCTTCACCTGAAGTACAATAAAATATTAAAAAAAAAAAGAAAAAAAGTTATGGACTAATAGAAAATTTAGTAAAGTTCAGTAGAAATAAGATGATCTCTGTCATTTTTTCTGCAAACACTAAAAATACATCTCTATACCGTATCCAAAAGTTTAGAGATTAATCTGTCTTTTCAATGCTGAATATTGACTTCTAGAAAAAAATTGTCCCCACCTAACTCTCCAAATATTCTCTTATGATTGTGCCACACAGTGTATTAATGTAAGATACACGGTTTTGTATGGATCTATTTTTCTGTTAAAGCAGATTTTAAAACATGGACAGATTCCATGAAGTGTTTTTATAATATATGCTCTTAGGCAAAGTATATCGATTGTCTTAAATGTGTACCTACAGATATAAAAAATAATAAAAATAACAATAATAACATTAAGAGTGTTAATATTATTATTGTAGATAGTGAGGATGGCTCAAATCTTTGACCAGGCTCACATCAGTACTCACAACTTCATTGTGGGAAATTGTGTGCAAATAATCACCCCTCTGACTCAGTCCTTCCTTTCTTTTCTCAAAACTTCACATTTTCTGAAATCTGTCATCACTATTCTGGTGGGCCCAATATTATTAACACATGCAAGGATCATTGGAATGATAACTTACTGCACAGCTAGTTCTATACACGTTGGTCACTAATATCATTGCAATATACAATGTTCATTTTGTATATTCAAAATATTTCTTTGCTAAGTAGGACATTTTCCCAAGGATGTTGTGGAGGAGGGTATTACTCTAGGACTTTTCTCATAGTTGTAAACATTATCAGCATGACTTTCAAAGATAGTTTTAATTTATAAATCAGTTATTGTTGAATGCAAATTAAAAATCAGGTTGTTTATAGTAATTATAAAGCAGATGTGATGCATATGAACGCTAATGTGGTATTTTTTAAGTAGTTAGTATTTGGATGCAGTGAAACTTGTGTAACTTAATGTCATTAGGAATCCATGCCATGTTTTATTGTAGATCAGTTCAGAATGTCTTAGCACATGAATCTCTATAGTTACAAATCTTGTTAAAACTCATGACCAAATGATTCTGAAATACATACTTTTTATTGATTCCATTCGAACAAAACAATTGTTCTCTATCTAATGACAAAGTAAGTGATTTCTGTGACAATGGTTTTCACAAATAATATAGGAAACTATAGGAAATCATTGATGCAAATAATTTGCTTTCTTAAGCTGTCCATTAACTTATTTCATAAGTCCATTGCAGACTTTTGAAATAGAAAACTTTGAATGCTTTTTCCCTTCTTTTCTGGGTTGCCTTGTGTTTCCTGCTAACGTTCAACTAGCTTGAAAATCAGGTTTTCCTGGAACTTAATCATAATAAAGCGCCCTCACACATACTTATTGATCTACAGTGTTTTTTGTTTCTTTTTGTTTTCTTTTTGGAGAAGGGAGCTTGGTTTGTTTATTTCCTTTAAAAATAAATGGGACACTCTCTCATGATATCCTCAGATCCTTGTTCTGGGCCTGGCACTAGTATGTTCTAAATAAATGTGTATTGGATGGGCTGAGCAGTATATGCTCCAGAAATAATACTGCCAATGAGCTGCTTTCTATTTCTTTTATTAATTGTGTGTGGTAAAATGTTTCCCCATATTAATAAAGACTACCTAGATATTTGTTTGTATTTACTTGTACTTGCTAATGTGTATACTTGAGGGTCTGATGGGTGTATGTAAACCATTTGTTTGGAAGCCAAGAGCATAGAATGAGAGATTTCACTCAAAAAAGCATATTAGATTTCATTGTAATTTGGTAATTGTATAGTAGATTTTGCTAATAATAGTTACATTAGATTTTGTACAAAGTACCAGAGTATGTTCTGTTGTGAAGGCCAATGGAGAAAGTTATCTAATTCAAGAGAACTTTGAACATCTCATGCTGGAAAGAGTAATAATGGGGAAAAAAAAAGAGGGAGAGAAAACCCCATAGGAGATGTCTTAGGCTGGGTTCTCTAGGGAACCAAAACCAGTGAAGCATATAAATATATATATGGAGAAAGATTTATATCAAGGAAATGGCTCACGAGATTGTAGAGGCTGGAAAGTCCCAAGTCCATGGGTCATGCTGGAGGCTTCTCCTGACTCATATAGCTGCAGGGGCTGGAAAACCCCTGGAAGTTCAGACAGCAGGCCTCTGGATCACAGGCTGCAGAAGCTGATGAATCCCAAGATCAGCAGGTAAGCTGTTAGCTCAAGTCCCAAGAGCTGGAGGTCAGATGCACAGGAGCCAGCTACAGGTCCAGAATGAGCTAAAGCCAGGGATCTTCAACAGAAAGTCCACCTATATTGGATGCAGGCCACATCCCCAGGGAAACTCCCTTTCAACTGACTGGCTGCTCAAAACAGTTCTCATCATGGAGGTGATTACATTATATGAGATCTCATTATGGAGTGCTTACATCATTACATACCTACCAAACTACTTCATAACTGCCAAACCACTGAGAATCGTGGCCCAGCCAAGTTGACACACAACCTTAACCCATCACAGGAGGCATCATGTAAGATTTGATTCAAGTTTATCCAAAACTGGTGTAGTCATTCTTTTCATTTTTGGTAAGAAAAAATTTTCAGATTTTAAAAAGCAATATAAGATTAAATGAGTAATAACTACTTTGTTTTTATTCTGCCTGGTTCAAAAAATTCTAGGAAAATAAGGAGAAAATATGCATTGAGCCTTAGTTTCCTAAATATTTGAAGATGTATTACCTGAAACTTGTTTTCTGTGAAGTATTTACCTTGGATCACATAAATCATATGGTTGGAGCATGTTGCTGTTGTTCTGTGCCTTCAAGTCAATTCTGATTTATAGTGACCTTTTGTGACAGAGTAGAATTGCCCCAAAAGGTTTTTCTTGGCTGTAATCTTTATGGGAGCAGATTGCCAGGCCTTTTCCCATGGAGCTGCTGGGTGGGTTTGAACCATCAACATTTTAGTTAACAGCTGAGCACTTAATTGTTGTGCCACCAGGGCTCCAGTTGGAGCATAGAGGAACTAAAATTTTGAAAAGATGTATTTGGAGAAGACCAGAGCACCAGAGAACCAAAACTAAGGATATTCAGCTCTGGATTATCATCCTTTTAATCAATGCCTTGCATGCTAATTTTTCTTTCTTAATTTGTTTGTTGCATAAAGTGATTGTTCTGTATGTGAGGTTTCTTTCTGAATCATCAATAGGCCACAAAGCCTTTTAAGTTTTGTCTATGACACATCTGTGTTTTTAGGGACCACTGTGTGCAAAACAGTTTTCAAGGTATCTTGAGGAATATAAAGAAGAAGCGACTATGGAATTCTCACCTTTGAACTGTTTATAATTTAATGAAGAAGACAGAACTGATGCATACAACAGCAGGGGGTGGAATCTTGGGAATTCAATAATTCTTTCTATTCTGAAATACTGTGAAAATCCTCACTGTATTGTAGAAAAACCTATAAAATCCAACTTTACTGTGCTGGGTATTTATAAAAATTATAGAATTAACTGTGAGGGTAAATCTATATGTCACAAAGCTTTTTGCAAACAGCCAGCATAAGGAAATACTTTAACTTTGATCCAAACCCAGTGCATTATAATACTAAGTTCTTCCTTTGTGTTCCTTAGATCCATGCCCTGGAATCTGAGTGACAGAAAAGTACTGTTTGCACCTGTTATTGTTTTTTGGAAAACAAAGAACTCATTTAAAAACATATGTCAAGAGCTAGGGCTAAATGCTTTTTAAAAAAACTTTCAGCTTAGACTAAAATGGCTTTCAATGTAATAAAAACTCCTTTAATTCCACGTATTTCTATGTATGACTTCAAAGCCATATTCAAGTAATGAATAAACATTAAGGAATATAGACAATAAAGGAATGTAGAGTGTGGAACAGAAGCAATATCATTATGCTCTAGTTTCAATCTTTGGGAAAACAAAATAGAAAGTGCAGGTACAAGTCATTTAGAAGATTTAAATAGAAGTTTCATGATTTATCTTTGGAATTTGAAAAATAGAATATCCAATATTCTGTTCATTCCAGCTGTTACATATCTATATCCATAAATCTATTTGTAATTCCATAAGATTAATTAGGAACAAATAAAGAGTAATATTGAAGAACTGCACCAATAAATTCTGAACTTTAATTGGGCTGAATACTAAAATTACTTCAGGTAGTCAGATGTCCAGAATATACAAATTTATTTTTCTTTCATTGCCAGTTGTATTATGCCTTAGATTCATGGTTCAACTTTTAAATTCATGTTTTTTCCATAAGACTAGGTAGATAGAAAAAAAATGCATGGAGAACAAAGTCAGTGATCTATACAGAAATGAAAAGATGATGTTTATTTTTGGTACTTCTTTGCCTTTGAAGTTTCTAGTTTTGAGCTTAAGACCTTTATTTTCATGCCATATGTGATGGTTACTTTTTAAAATGTTCTTAATGGATCAAACGGTTCATCATTAAAGGCTTTCAGAAATGGAGTTGGACACCTGATATTTCAGAGAATCTGAGTTACATGTTAATTTTCTACATTTTAAAGGTTATCTCAACTCTATCCTTATATTCATTCATTACACCAATATTTATCGAGTATCTCATTGGTAGTAAGAACAAATCAATTGTGGGTTCTCTCTTCATGTTGCTTATGTCTCATAAGAAAGAGTGGATGTACAACAATAAAGGTAATGCCAGCCAAAAAGGGATACAGGCCAGAAACAGAACAAACCCTTCTTTAATGTAACCATCATATGTGAGTGCTAGACTCAGCCTTTCCAAGCAATAGGCAATTAGATAAATTACATAAATTCATTCTTGTTGCTGTGCTATTAAGAAAAATAATTTCTCTCCTTCTACACTAAATCTCTCTAATTTTCCATGTAAATAAACTATAAAGATGATACGGAATCTTTGATTGTTGTTGTTAGGTGCCGTTGAGTCAGTTCTGACTCAGAGTGACCCCATGTACAACAGAACAAAACACTGCCTGGTCCTGTGCCATCCTCACAATCGTTGTTATGCTTGAGCCCATTGTTGCAGCCACTGTGTCAATCCATCTCGTTGAGGGTCTTCCTCTTTTTTGTTGACCCTCTGCTTTACCAAGCATGATGTCCTTCTCCTGGGACTGATCCCTCCTGATAACATGTCCAAGGTATGTGAGATGAAGTCTCTCCATCCTTGCTTCTAAGGAGCATTCTCGCTGTACTACTTTGAAGACAGTTCTTTTGGCACTCCATGGTATATTCAATATTCTTAGCCAAAACCACAGCTCAAAGGCATCAATTCTTCAGTCTTCCTTATTCATCATCCAACTTTCGCATGCATATAAAGCGATTGAAAACACCATGGCTTGGGTCAGGCACACCTCAGTCTTCAAGGTGACATCTTTGTTTTTCAACACTTTAAAGAGGTCTTTTGCAGCACATTTGCCCAGTGCAATGCATCTTTTGATTTCTTGGGTGCTGCTTCTATGGGTGTTGATTATGGATCCAAGTAAAATGAAATCCTTGAAAAACTTTGATCTTTTCTCTGTTTATTGTGATCTTGCTTATTATTTTTTTCTCCTCCTCTTCCTTCTTCTCTATTTTCTTGCTTTCACCTTTGCTCTGACACTCACTCTTATTCTCCACCTCTACCCTAGAATCTGCCCTTGTTCATTTCTGCATAATGGTTGCTTTTTTTTAATTATTTATTTTTGTTTTTGTTGAGACTACACACAGCAGAACATACATCGATGTAACGATTTCTACATGGACAGTTCAGTGACATTGATTATATCCTTTGAGTTGTGTAGCCGTTTTCTTTCTCCTTTTCTGAGTTGTTCCTTCTCCTTAACATAAACTCACTGCCTCCTAAGTTTCCTGTCTAATCTTTTGAGTTGCTGTTGTAGATTTGATCCCATATAGGCAGATCTTAAAAGAGCACAATACTCAAGGCAGACATTCTTTTCTAGTTAAGCGGAACTATTGTTTGGTTTTAAGAAGACTTCAAGGTATGTTTTTGGTTTAAGGTTGTGAAAAAAATGTACAAGTCTGTTAACAATTCTAGGTCTCTGTTTCCTCTTCTATAAAATTAATATTGCTTTGAAGGAACATTTAACTTTTTCCAAGTTTAACACTATAGGATTCAACCATATGAAGTATATAGGAATAAATTAAGAGGCTATTCCTGTGATTTAGAATTGGATTCCCTAAAAGGATACATATAGTGTAGGGGAGAGCATTTTTGAGGTCAGAAATAACTTGGATGATTTAAGATAGATGAAATGTAAGTGATGTCTCATGTGCCAACCCTGAATGACTGGCATTAGTGAACCTTCCTGGAAGACTGTGCTGGGAAGGCCTTTATGGTATATTTAACAGGAAATAGTGCTGTGATCAACCAGTGATCTCTGCCATGCCGGGCAGAGCCTAGGAAATGGGAGCCTAGGCTGGGAGGGGCTGGCGGTACAGATGAAACATACTTGGTTTCCCTGACTGAAGATGAAAAATAAGCTGAAAACCACAACAAATATGATCCATTAAAGGAAAAAGGAGTGGGGGAGACATTTTAGCTATTCACATTAATCAAGATTAATATGATGTCATTTACTCTCAAATTTGACATTAACTAGTGTCTGAGAAAACTGAGAAGATACATAGTTCTGCTCATTTTTATTATAGGAATACTCAAAAATTGCTCTAGTTTTTGTTTTGTGTCTGCATTCAAAGAAAATATTTTTTTGTTCATCAAAATTTCTCTTCATTTGTGCAAGTTTAAGATTTGAATGTGTCTATCTCTCTCTATATGTGTGTGTGTGTGTGCGTGCATGTGTGTGTGTGTGTGTATGTGTGTGTGTAGCCATAAGGTTTAAATTTGATTTCTGATTTTCTTAACTCCTGTGATCTCAGCTTAAATCCAGTAAGGCTCAGCAGGCATGCCAAGCAATCCTTCGTTTTCCTTGCACAGTTTGGTGTTTAATCAAAAGGTCCTATGGCATTATGCAGATCAAAAACAATTTTGAAAATTCCATATGGCAACCCTGCGAAATAAAGGTTTTGAGTCACAGTGGGTAATAAGAGCTCCTCAATCAGAAAGAAAAAAAATGTTAATCATGATTGGGATGATGTGAAAATTGGGGAGCAGTGAGGTGGAAAAGAAAAGGGAGGGCAAGGGGTCTGAGGAAAGGTCCTGTAATGAAGTTAAGTTTCCTTATGAAAGGAGTTCCCTGACTTGCCACCTTGCCACAAATGTTCAGGAGTTACTGTCACTGACAGAGTGGAAGGAGGATTTATTAAATTTTATTATAATTTTTAGGGTCTTTCTCCCATCATAACTAATAAAATATCTTGTCTGTTATAGGCAAGGTTTACTGAATTCAGCCTCTTTCAGTGGTCTGTCTAATATCTTAAGGTAAAAATATATGTGATATGTTTAAATTAACTGTTTGCAGCTGGGAAAAGGGAAGGAGGTTAGAATGGAGTTGAATCTATGCTGAAAGATCAAAGGTCTCCCACCCGGGTCTGTATCTTTAGCCGTAGTCAAAGCTAGCTGGTTTTCTAGAGAGAAGCACACACTCTGGATTTCTAATTAGATAGACAAGTGTTGTGTTTTGTTCTTTTCCTCAACCTCAGTTTTAATAATGACTAGGAACTCTTGCAGAACCTTTGTGGCTGATTATTGGGAGTGTTTGAATGTGGTTTTGTGGCTTTGGCTTGAATCTTTGGAATATTTCCCTTTCAATTTTTAGTTTTGGGCAATTATACAGCTCCAGATGGCACATGCTTGCTTGGAGCTGTGATGCTCTTTGTCAATGGAGGGAGTGCTGAGGTGATACATATTCATGGAATTTTCAATTGTTTTCACCTCACCTTGTATGCTGTTTAAAACTATAAAAAGAAGCAAATAGCCAACTTTTGGGGGACAAAACCCACCACCACCACCAACAAATAACCAACTTTTGGAGACATCAAAATAAGGGATCTGTATTATATGATGTAGAAAAGCAACCAAAACCAAACCCGCTGCATTGAGTTGATTCCGACTCATAGCTGCCCTATAGGGCTAAGTAGAACTGCCCCACAGAGTTTCCAAGGAGCAGCTTGGTGGATTCAAACTGCCTATCTTTTGGTTAGCAGCAGAGCTCTTAACCACTGCACCACCAGGGCTCTATTTTAAATTGCATTTTACCAGGGGCATGGAATTCTGTGATTCTGTTGACCTAGACTTGTCCACTGTCTTTTGAGAGAAGCAGTGGGCATTATGGAATGGGGTGCTGCTTTTGCCTATAGTCAGATTGTAAGGAGGTATCCTGATTTTTCTCACTCTAGGGAATTCAAATGTCACCACTGACTAGTGCTTCTGGAAACTTTTCTGTAGAATTCTTTCTTCATCAATGCATTTTCAAGTAAGAAATATCAATCAAGAAACCAACAGATAAAGAAATAAGAATTATACTCTTTTGATATAAAGACTTAAATAGTCACTGGGGTTGTTTTATAAACAACTTGACATTTGTATTGTATTCTCCCCCAGGTTATGAAACTTACTCAGATACATGATTTCATTGATGGTCAAAACAAGCTTATGAGTATGGTTGATGCAATTGCTTATTATATGCCATAATGCATATGAGCTTGGTCAAGAGGTATCCTGAGACCTCAAAAGTGGTGAGGATAAAGGAAATGAATCAGAACTAAAGTAACCGACCCAGCTATAAAATCAGTTCCCAAGGCAGGTTTGTAACCACCAGTGTAAATCACAATATTTTAATGGACATTAGCTTTTATCTAGACTAGTGTCATGAACCAATAATCTCAGATCTAGTAGTTGGGGTTTTGCAGAAGTCTCTGCAAAGTAATAATCCTCACAATCAGATGTTGGACATGAAATTCATTTGAGGGATCCATTACTTTTCATAAGGCCAAACAAATTGTCAGGGAAATTGACTTTCCAGAACTAGATTTTCAGGGCTTCAGCCAAATAGGCAGATATGAGAAATATATAGATCTAACTCCAGTGGAGCAACTGGAATATTTACGGAGAAGTAAAGCAGAGGCCCAGTTATGTGAATCAGGCAAACATGAAAGGGATAAAAAGATAGATTTAAACATAGTGTCCAGGCAAGACAAAAAGATTTGACCTCCATATACTCTGAAACAGTTACAGCAAAAAGACCTTCTAACTAAAGGGTCTTAACCTCTATATTTATTTACTTGATATATTGATGGCCTTAAATTGGATTGGGCCAGTAACATGGTAATTACACCTTTTCAGATCATGCTTATAATCAAGAGGAGCCAGGGAAAGCAAAAAATAATTCTGCAAAGGACACATAATATTTTAAAACATCCCATGTGATGTACATGATGTGTTGTGGATTGCTTTGTGTCCCCCATATGCTGAAGTTACTGCCCTTTCACCCGTGAATGTGACCTTGTTTGGGGAAATAGGGTTTTTCTTTGCAGATATTATTAGTTAAGGAAGTCATACCAGAATAGGGTGGCTTCTAGAGCCAGGAGAGGAGAAAGAAAGGCATATGTCAAAACTGTACCTACTATCAGCAGATGCATGCCCACCTCCTCCTGACTGTAAACTTTTTGATAATTGCATTTCATGATTCTCTTAAAAACATATGGTCATTTAAAATCGATTGTACCTTTTATAGATTGTGAAAACTCATATCCAGGTGAGAAGAGTAAAGTGTCTTTTGTCTCAGAACAAATATTGTGAATTATTCACTCTGTGAGGAAATATCATCTATAGTTGAAATATTGCGAATCTTTTTCTTCAGAATTTTATGATGGTGGAGTTAGCTGGTGCTAAGAAAGAAGACCACACTGACTATTGAAAGATAATGATCTGAAAAACTGGGTTAAAGAGCTCTTTCATTGTTGAAATAGAATAGTATGTTAACTTGAAAACAAAACCAAACAAACAGCTATGGAAGTAGAATAGAGCTGTTTTCATATCTTGGCAATTTTAACAAATTCACAACGGAAAATTGCTTCAGACTCAAGATAAGTTTTAAAACTCACTTTAAAATGATGTCATATGGCTCAAGCCCTCAGCAACTGGTAGCGTCAAATCAAAATCCTCTCTGCAAAAGGCTCCTTTATTCAGACCTGAAACAATCTCCACCAGTGATTTTTCTAGGACAGTGAACATCGACACTTATTTGCATTTATCCACATATTTACCCCCATCCCATTGCTCTTCACTCTTTCCATGACTCCTCTCCCAGCTTCCATTTGGGATTATTTTCCATGTGCTGATGAACACCCTTTAGTATCTCCTTCAGTTAGGGTTTGTTGCTTACATTGTCTGTGGGGGTCTGGAACTCAGAGGTGACTTGTGTTTTGATGATAACAGATGAGCACTACTACTGAGAAGGTCTAACATACACGTTCTGAGATTTTCAGGAGGAGAAGAGGAAAAGAACAGAAGTACTATTTGATGAGAATTTGCTAAAACTAGTGAAAGATATATCAATTCACACATTAGCAAGTCCCTTAGCATAATAAAAAAAAAGTTACACCTGTGCATGGCATAGAATATTATTAAAATTCAAAGAATAAGCGCAAATTTACACCTATGCACAGCATAGAATATTGTTAAAATTCAAAGAATAAAAGCAAATTTTAAATTAGTCAGAGGAATAAAATCACATGCACCCTTCTGCTCAACCAGAATGTTGCAATACATTCTCTCCTAGCTGGTCCTAAGTTAGCTCTTGACTAATGGGAAGATAAGCCTCTTACTGAATTTGTTCTCTTCTCCATAACCCAATCATATTAATACAATCTTCTCTTCGTCTCTTCAAAGCATTTCTCAGTAAGGACTCGTATATCACTACTAAGTAGCCTAATATTCCCTTCCTAGTATTGTTTTATTTTTCACTAAATTTATTTTCTCCCTTTGAAATGTCAGGTATTTCTCTCAGCTATGGGACTATCGGAGCCCTGGTGGCGCAGTGGTTAAGAGCTCAACTGCGAACCAAAAAGTCAGTAGTTAGAATCCACCAGCCACTCTTTGAAAACCCTGTGGGACAGTTCTACTCTGTCTTAGAGGGTCACTGTGAGTTGGAATCACCTGAATGGGAACGGCTTTGGTTTTTGTAAGGGGCTATCAGACACTAATAAGGCTTATACTTATATGGTTCCTCAATTGGTAAAACTTGTCTCATCCTACTTATATCCTTGAAAAGTAGAGCTCACAAGGATCATCCAGTATGAACCATAGGACCATCATCATTTAGCAGGACGATGTGCCCAAAAAAGAGTAGCAACTGAAAATCTTTTCTAAGCCTAAAACTGATCTAAGCATTTTCTCCTTTTCTGAATTTACCTTTATCCCTACTCTCACTATCCTCCTGTCTCTGGTCAGTGGGAGTGCATGCTACTCTGAAGACTTTTGAAATGGATGATGGCAGGTGTAAATTACAGTAGAGAAGGTAATGATGGGTTATGAATTGTGAATTTTATAACCTTAACAAATCATGTAATTTTGTATATAAAATTGCTAACAAAATGGTTTTTTGGTATTTTTTTTTTTTTTATGAAAGAGAATATGTGAGGTCCCTATGTGTAGGAGTTAATGTCAGTGTGGTATATGTAGGCATGGCCATTGACTCAAATTCTTATTCTGAAAATATTTGTCTGCATAGTTTTATTATTACAGTAAAACCTGCAAAAGCTGGAACTTGTGTAAGGTGGAAACCTGTCAGAGAAGGAAAACTCAAATATTTTCCACTAAAATGAGCAATAGAAAAGTGGTAAGACAGCACCCTGTCAAAGGTGCAAAACTTGCAAGACCCTGAGAAACAAGGCAGTCCCGTCGAGTTTGGATCTCACAGGTTTCACTGTACTTCATTCATGTTCTCTTGCCACATCTAAATCTTATTACACGTTTGCTCAATTCATTTTTATACACATTAATACTAAATTTTAGTAATAAATAGCCACATTAATGATCAGAACTCAGCACAAATTTTGGCCTCAAAATATATTGGATTCTGGACTTATTTGCAAAGTTTAATTAATTTATTTAAAAATAAATGCATGAAGTAAGAATAGTCTAGTATCTGAAAGACAAGATTCAAAAGTAAGTAATAACCAGAGTTGAAAAGTGATAAGTATCAATAGAAGATTTCAGCTCTGTGCGATCAAACCAATACTGAGTTGTTAAAACATGATATATTTTCAGACAGTCTTACCACGGCCCCCAGTTTTCAAAGTGCCCTTCTTCCATACCTCTCGCTCAGGAACTCACCAATCTCTACACTAACCATCAGTACCTAGGGCGCACCTGAAAATGGAATGGAGCAATAGGAGACATATCGAACCTTTGAGAGAGTCTGGACATTGAAGACCCCAATGCTGTGGGGACCTTTTTATCATCTCTGTTAACTTTCATCTCCATTTTGTATTAACAATTCATCAAAAGTCACAGATTGTGTGATAGTGAACAACATCAACAAACATTTTCTTAATTTTACTAATCCAATTAATTTTATTCATACAATAAGTGTCAAATATCAGTAGTATTTGTTCTATGCCAGACACCTTTTAAAATATGTGTAATTTCATACAGATAAATCTGGGACTTAAGAGGTGACCAAGAAGATGTACTCCAGAGATGTATTTTGTGATGTTAGGTAATGGGACTAATATCATAAGCACAAAAACCTGTAGGGAGTCGTAAAATATGTACTAGCTGCGCTTAAAACACTTGCAAAATCCACCGAAACTATTGATACACTTAAGGTCTATTGATTAAAGTAGCTAAGAACCTAGCTAAGCCAGGTTTATTGAATAAATAAATCACACTATTTTTAAGGGGAGGTTTGCCTATGAACTATTTTTCTTGACTGTGGTTTTCAGAGCAGCGTGTCTGTATATGAGTGATGATACAGTTGGGTAAGATCACTGTGTTGTGGACTAGGAGTGCTGTTAACAACGGAAGACTGTGGACACCTAGGGCAATATGGTTCATTCGTCAACCTAAAATCAAGGCTACTTAAAGATAGCTTCTCATGTCTGAATTGCCATTAAATCTTCAATGGTTTAAGAAACATAAATATGAATTTTAGAAAGTCACAGTCAAATGAGATATGTTACCTGAGAACATTCTCAACATTATATCACTTAGAGACCCCTGCAAGTACACGAGAAATAGATTTGAGACTAGATTTAGAGTATGGCAGTGCCAATGCCTCCTGAAGGCCCAAGTTAGGAGTAATTTCTTAAGGAGGAGGGAGTTTGGAGAGTGTAGTTTTTGTGCTTGGAAAGTCATTAAAGAAACAATTTATGTTAATTAGGCACATAGAATGCTTTCAGAAAGACAAAGCAAGTGCTAAGTCTGTTGATTACCACAAACCAGACCCAAAAATGATAAAATCAGACATATTATTCTAAGCTGAACAGGGGTATAGTTGTAAATTTGCTTGTTGATTTTAGTTTATGAATTATGCATTAAACTATAAAGTTTATTTAACAGAATCTAGTGTTAGTCAATAATTTGTAAACCAATGGTATTTTCTCAATTTTAAAAATGTTATAGTCAGTTTTATTTCCAAGTAACTAAAGATTTAAATTCATCATATATCTAGAATATATTATATATTTTTGAGATATTTACACAGCATTCCTGTCTTAGTTATCTAGTGCTGCTGTGACAGAAATACTGCAAGTGGATGGCTTTAACGAACAGAAATTTATTCTCTCACAGTTTAGGAGGCTAGTAGTCCAAATTTAGGGCACCAGCTCCAGGGGAGGGCTTTCTCTGTTGGTTCTGAGGGAAGGTCCTTGTCATTAATCTTCCCCTTGTTCTAGGAGTTTCTCAGTGGAGCCCAGTACAAAGGATGCATTCCACTCCCAGCTCTTCTTTCTTGGTGGTAGGAAGTCTCTCTCCTCTCTCCTCACTTCTCTCTTTTATATCTCAGAAGAGATTGACTCAAGATACAACTTAATCCTGTAGATTGTGTCTTGCCTCCCTATTATAACTGTCTCTAATCCTGCCTCATTAACATCAGAGAGGTTAAGATTTACAACACATGGGATAATCACATCAGATCACAAAATGGTGGACAACCACACAATATCAGGAATGATGTCCTAGCCAAGTTGACACACATTTTTGGGGGACACAATTTAATCCATAACATTCACACTTTAGCCCTCTAAAATTCATGTCTTTGCCACATGTAAGACACATTCACCCAATCATATTATCCAAAAAGTTTAAAATCAACTCTAAGTCCAAACTCCATCCTGGGGCAAAATTCCTCTTCATCTGTGAATACAAGTTATCTGCTTCCAAAGTATAATGGTGGAACAGGCACCAGGTAGATATTTCCAAATGGGAAAAATTGGAAGGAAAAAAAGAATAATGAACCCTAAGCAAATCAAAAACCCATCAAAACACATTACATTAGCTCTCAAGGCTTGAAAATAATCCTCTGTTCTCTGAGACCATCTAAGCCATAGCCCTGCCCTCGAGACTCTGGACACACTCTCTGAGTGGAGGCCCATTGACCCTGGGCTTCAGCTTTGCCTTCCAGGACCACTGGGACAGCAACTCTGCTCCCTTGGATTTGGGTGGTTCCATTCTTCTATTCTGCCTGAGTGGTGAGACTACTCCCTCAGACCTGGAAGGCCCCGGTCTTCTTCCCCTTGGGCATAGCAGCCCCACCTCCTCAGCTTTGGGCAGTGGATCTGGCCTGATCCTGCTGGCAGCCCCACACTCTGGAACAGAGATGGTGAAGATCTGACTATTTGAAACCTAAGAGACCATAGCCCCACCCTTTGAGAACCAGCAGGTAGTAGTTCCACCCTTTGAGACCCCAGAGGTTGTAGCCCTACCCTTTGAGACTGAGGTAGCTCTGTTTCCTGTTCTCCTTTTCTCTTCAGCTTCTGTTTCCTGGTTCCTTGGCCTCTCAGCCCCTCAGCCCCCTCAGGCCTCTTGGGCTGGCCCAGCCTCTGCCCTGCTTGAGCAAGTGTTACAAAGCTCTTTAGCTCTAACAGTAAGCGCCTGGATGCACCCTACTCTTCCAGTAAGCCTCAGCCAGAAGGCACTCAGCTCTCTTGCTCCATGAGTCAGCAAGCCAAGCTCCACTGATATGTGCCTGGAGGCACCCCTCTTCACCAGGAAGCATCCTGCCTGCAGGCACTCAGCTCTCCTGTGCCATGGGTTGGCTCCTGTGCTGTCTCATGCTGGTCTTCTGGTTCTCCTGCTGCTGTTTCTGTCTTGCTACTTCTCACCATCTGTGCCATCTTTGGTGTACAGCTCTCCTCAGTTCTTTCTGAGCCTTCACAGAATTGTCTGACATCCATAATTTCACCAACAGTCTCTTTAAGGCAATCTAGGCTTTTACTGTTAGGCACCTTAAAACTCTTCCAGCCTCTAGCCATTACTTAATTTCAAAACCGCTTCCATGGTATAGGTATCTGTTAGAGCAGCACCCCATTCTCCTGGTACCAAATTCTTAGTTAGCTAATGATGCTTAGTTATCTAGTTTCCTTGATGCTTCAGTAATCCCACATTTTTTTCATCCTTCTAAAAATTCAAGAGTTTGCAGACTAGTATTCTTAATTGGAGGCTTGGTGGCACGCTGGTTAAGAGCTCAGCTGCTAAGCAAAAGGTCATTAGAATTCACCAGCCGCTCCTTGGAAACCCTATGGGGCAGTTTTACTCTGTTCTATAGCATCACTATGAGTTGGAATCCACTTGATGGCAATGGGTTTGGGTCTTTTTTGTTTGTTTTTATCAGCAAAACAGACTATATAGAAGTGATTTCACTTGACCTTCCACTGTAATTGTTTCACTTATCTCACTGTCACAGCTGTTCTTTTCATGTTAATGACTCCGTAGTTTGTAAAGCATTCCCTAAAACCAACCAACTCATGCTCAGAGGATTAGCTGTTGTCCACACTTAACCCAACCCACTTCATCCATCTTCCCCTTGTTCCGAGACTGCATTGAAGCTAGAATTCTGGACATGATTAGATGCTGCAATGAGGTATACTTACTGGGATTTACAAGGCTGAAGGATTCTGAGCAATCTCTGCACAGAAGTGGGTGTTGCAGCCAACGGGCATCATGCTGTACTGTCTCATCACCAGTGTTCTGGTTATGGGACTGCTCTGAGACTGGTGGTACTGATATCATAGTCAACTGCTGGATCCAGATGCTGAAAGGTGACTTCCATGGATTGAATTGTGTCCCCCCAAAAAATATATGTAAGTTTGGCTAGGCCATGATTCCCAGTATTGTGTGGTTGTCCACCATTTTGTCATGATGTGATTTTCCTATGTGTTGTAAATCCTACCTCTGTGATGTTAATGAAGTGGGATAGGTGGCAGTTATGTTAATGAGGCAGGACTGAATCTACAAAATTGGATTGTGTCTTGAGCCAATCTCTTTTGAGATATAAAGGGGAGAAGTAAGCAGAGAGACAGGGGGACCACATACCACCAAGAAAGAAGCACCGGGAACAGAGAGTATCCTTTGGACCTGGGGTTCATGCATGGAGAAGCTCCTAGTCCAGGAGAAGATTGATGACAAGGACCTTCCTCCAGAGCTGATGGAGAAAGCCTTCCTCTGGAGCTGATGCCCTGAATTTAGACTTCTAGCCTACTAGACTACGAGAGAATAAACTTCTGTTTGTTGAAGCCATCCACTTGTGGTATTTCTGGTATAGCAGCACTAGATGATTGAGACAGTGACTTTGGTGCCAAAATTCCAGTGGTGGCCCCTGAACTTTTTATTCCTCCAGCCTATCCACCACTTTTGTAAACCCCTTACTTGGTCAAATCCTTTTTTGCTTGAAATATCTAGAATGTTATTTTGTTTCTTTGTTTAAACTGAGAACTTTATAATGATAGCCAATATTTGAAAATAATTGAACTCTTTATTGGTTGAAATGTTTTGGGAAAAGTTAATTTGTGCATTAATGGAGATGCAAGGAACGACAGAGGGCATATAGAATGACTCCTTTGGTATCTCCAATCCCTTCTGGCTAAGAAATTGATATATTTGACTATGTGTGGCTAGGAGTATTATTTCTGTTCTGTAATATGAATATTCTCTCTTTCATCATTAGTTTTCATTATTCATTTATTCTCCTCTGTCCTCATCAGTCTGTGCCATAAGAGGCAGTTAATTATTTTAGGGCATTTTAAGTAACAGCCGAGCATTTAGAATCTGTCTGCTGTTGTTCACATAGAGACTTTAAATTCATAGCCTTTGTCTACTGATTACATAGGTTTAGCTAATGTTGTTTTTAATTGCATACTGTTACAGAATGTATTGCAAGACCTTATGGTGGTTTACTCCCTTCTACTTTGTTCTTTAAAAAGCTTATTACTGCAACTGGATTTTAACTACAAATGCCGCCCAATGAGTTAGGCAAGATTATATATCCTTTGAACATTTTTATTAACTTAAGAGAACAATTTTGCTGAAAGTATCTCTTCTTATACAAATTATTTTATTCTGTATCGCCTTATGTCATATTGTTGTTGTTAAGTGGCCTTGAGATGGTTCTGACTCAATGTGACACTATGTACAACAGAACAAAACACTGCCCGGTCCTGTGACATCCCCACGTTGTTGCAGTCACTGTGTCAATCCATGTCATTGAGGGGCTTACTCTTTTTTGATTACCTTCCATTTTACCAAGCATGATGTTCTTCTTCAGGGACTGGTCCCTCCTGATAAAATGTCCAAATTATGTGGGACTAAGTTTGTCATCCTTGCTTTTAAGGAGCATTCTGGCTTTACTTTTTGCAAGACAGATTTGTTTGTTCTTCTGGCAGTCCAGTCAAAATTATTCTCCAACACCACAACTCAAACACATCAATTCTTCTTCAGTCTTGCTTATTCATTGTCCAGATTTTGCATGTGTAAGAGGCGATTGAAAACACCATTGCTTGGGTCAGGCACACCTTAGTCCTCAAAGTGACATCTTTGCTTTTTACCACTTTAAAGAGGTCTTTTGCAGCAGATTTGCCCAATGCAATGTGTCGTTTGAGTTCTTGACTGTTGTTTCCATAGGTGTTGATTATGAATCCAAGTAAAATGAAATCCTTGACAACTTCAATCTTTTCTCCATTTATCATGATGTTGCTTATTGGTCCAGTTGTGAGGATTTTTGTTTTCTTTATGTTAAGGTATAATCCATACTGAAGGCTGTAGTTTGTAATCTTCATCAGTAAGTAATTCAAGTCCTCTTCACCTTCAGCAAGCAAGGTTACATCATCTGCATAACACAGGTTATTAATGAATCTTCCTCCAATCATGATGCCCCATTCTTCTTCATATAGTCCAGCTTCTCGGATTATTTGCTCAGCATACAGATTGAATAAGTATAGTTAAAGGATATAACCCTGCTGCACACTTTTCCTGACTTTAAACCAAGCAGTATCCTCTTGTTCTGTTTGCATGACTGCCTCTTGATCTATGTACAGGTTCCTCATGAGCACAACTAAGGGTTCTGGAATTCCCATTCTTTGCAATGTTATCCATAATTTCTTATGATCCGCACAGTTGAATGTCTTTGCATAGTCAGTAAAACACAGGTAAACATCTTTCTGGTATTCTCTGCTTTCAGCCAGTATCCATCTGACGTCAGCAATTATATCCCTGGTTCCATATCCTTTTCTGAGTCCGGCTTGGATTTCTGGCTGTTCTCTGTCAGTGTACTGCTGCAACTGGTTTTGAATGATCTTCAGCAAAATTTTATTTGCGTGTGATATTAATGATATTGTTCGATAATTTCTGCATTTGATTGGATCACCTTTCTTTGGAATAGGCATATATATAGCTCTCTTCCAGTCAATTGACAGGTAGCTGTCTTCCAAATTTCTTGGCATAGACGAGTGAGCACTTCCAGTGCTGCATTTGTTTGTTGAAACATCTCAGTTGGTATTCTGTCAATTCCTGGAGACGTGTTTTTCACCAATGTCTTCAGTGCAGTTTAGACTTCTTCCTTCAGTACCATCAGTTCTTGTTCATATGCTACCTCCTGAAATATTTGAATGTCGACCACTTTTCGGTAGAGTGACTTTGTTTATTCCTTCCATTTTCTTTTGATGCGTCCTGAGTCGTTCAGTAGTTTGTACATAGAATCCTTCACTATTGCAACTCGAGGCTTGAATTATTTCTTCAGTTCTTTTAGCTTGAGAAATGCCGAGCGTATTCTTCCCTTTTGGCTTTCTAACTCCAGGTCTTTGTACATGTCATTGTAGTACTTTACTTTGTCTTCTCAAGCTGCCCTTTGAAATCTCCTATTCAGCTCTTTTAGTTCATTATTTCTTCTGTTCACTGTAGCTACTTGACATTGAAGAGCAAGTTTCAGAGTCTTTTCTTACATCCATTTTGGTCTTTTCTTTCTTTCTTGTCTTTTTAATGAACTCTTGCTTTCTTCATGGATGATGTCCTTGATGTCATTCCACAACTCATCTGGTCTTTTGTCATTAGGGTTCAAGGCCTCAAATCTATTCTTAGATGATCTCCAAATTCAGGTGGAATATACTCAAGGTCCTACTTTGGCTCTGATGGACTAGTTCTAATTTTCTTCAGCTTCAACTTGCACTTACATATGAGCAATTAATTGATGGTCTATTCTGCAGTCAGCCCCTTGCCTTGTTCTGAATGATGATATTGAGCTTTTCCATCGTCTCTTTCCACAGGTCGATTTGATTCCTGTGTATTCCATCCAGCAAGGCCTACGTGTATAGTCACTGTTTATGTTGGTGAAAAAAGGTATTTGCAACGAAGAAGCTGTTGGTCTCGCAAAATTCTATTATGCCATCTCCGACATTGTTTCTATCACCAAGGCCGTATTTTCCAGCTACAGATCCTTCTTCTTTCACATTCCAATCACCAGTAATTATCAATGCATCTTGACTGCATGTTCGATCAATTTCAGACTGTCATATTATCAACCCTCTTTGTTACCTGTATGCAGCTGTTTCATGATCATTTGAGACACATCACTTCAATTCTCACATCTTAAACTCAATAGAACCAAATGAAAACCTTAAACCTACTCATATCCTAGTCTCTTCCATGTCACTTGATGATCCCTAAATCACACAGTCAACTAGGTAAAAATCTTAGAGGTCAGCTGTATTTCTTATTTTTCAAGTAAACACAGTTTTCAATCCAGCTGAAGTCTTGTTTCCTTTGAAGACACTTCTCCTACCTCTATTCCCACTGTACTAGAGTTCTCATCATCTACACAGGCAGCTCCAGTGTCCTAACTGCTCTCACTACCTCTACAAACCATCACCCAGGAGTACCTTTGAAATACATATCAGATCACACTACTACTTTAAAACCCTCCAGTGACTTCCTACAGCAATTCCTTGAATGGTGCTAGGTGAGTTGAGTCATGCTGACCTTTCTGATTCACCTTCTATAATTGACTTCTTTATGTCCCGTAAACATGCCTTGCTTGCTCAATTCTGAGAGCTTTGCACAAGCTGGTCCCACTTTTTGGAAATCTTTTACCCCAGATCTCCTACCTGGCTCATTTTCATTATTCAGGTCACAAGCCAAATGCTACCTTATCATAATGCTGTCCCTGTCCAACACATAAACTGATTTTATCCATCTTGCCCTTATTCCTCTTTTCTTGATCCTATTTTTTCTTCATAGAGTCTGTCACTACTAGAACTCATCTTACTTATTGCTTATGTTTATTGGAAGCCTATTTCCACTAGAGAGTAAATATGACCATTGACATTTTCTGTCTAATTTATCATGATATCCCAAAAGACTACAACAGGGATTATTACATAGTTGTTGTTAGCTATTGTTAAGTGACATTGAATAAGTTCTGACTCATAGTGACCTTATGTATAACTGAATGGAATATTATCCTGTCCTGTGTTATCCTCACAATCATTGCTATGTTTGAGACCTTTGTTACAGCAAATGTGTCAATTCATCTCATTGAGGGTCTTCCTCTTTTTTGATGACCCTCTGCTTTACCAAGCATGAAGTCCTTCTCTAGTGATTCTCTCCTGATGACGTGTCCTAAGTAAGCAAAATGAAGTCTTGCCTTCCTTTCTTCTAAGGAGCATGCTGGCTGTACTTCTACGACAAATTTGTTCATTCTTCTGGCAGTCCATTGTATATTCAATATTCTTCGCCAACACCTCAATTCAAATGCGTCAGTTCTTCAGTCTTCCTTTTTCATTGTCCAGATTTTGCACACATATAAGGAGATGAAAAGACCATGGCTTGGGTCAGGTGCACCTTAGTTATCAAAGTGGCATCTTCTCCTTTTAACACTTTAAAGAGATCTTTTGCTGCAGATTTGTGCAACTCAACATGTTGTTTGATATCTTGACTGCTGCTTCCACTGGCATTAATTGTTGTTCCAAGTAAAATGAAATCTTAGACAACTTCAATTTCTTTGCCATTTATCATGATGTTTATTGACCCAGTTGTAAGGATATTTTTTCTTTTGTTCAGATGTAATCCATACCAAAGATTATAGCCTTTTACCTTCATCAATAGGTGCTTCAAGTCGTCTTCGCTTTCAGCAAGGTTGTGTCATCTGCACATCTCAGGTTGTTAATGATAATGAGTCTTCCTCCAGTCCTGATGCTATGGTCTTCTTCATATAGCCCAGTTTCTCAGATCACATAGCAAGTGTCCAATAAATCCTTGAATGACTAATATATGTGAGTTGCTTTTTGATTCAGAAACTAAATAATTGTAAACAAACTTGATTTCATAAAAATGTTTTTTATATTTATGTACTTTTTTCTGTTTTATAGCTAAATAGATGATGTATGCCAGATATCATAGCACCATATCATTAACATAAAGCCCGTCGATTCTAACTCATAGTGATCCTATAACGACCCTATAGGACAGAGAAGAACTGCCCCATAGTGTTTCCAATGAGCAGCTGGTGGATTCGAACTGCTGACCTTTTGGTTAATAGCCTTGCCACTTAACCACTGCACCACCAGGGCTCCATCATTAAAACAGAATTTGTTAATATTATAATAATTCTTCTAAACTCAAAAATTTTCCTATACATCTAAATTGAATTAAAGTAAATGATAATATATACATAGAATGCTTTCTATTATCTGTCTATAAAAATCAGTCTATATTACCAATTTCCTTTTACATATCAGATACTGGAACTTTACAATCACATGTGTTTTACTGTAAGAGGGATTATGTGTATATAGGAATGTATGTTTGTTCATACATGCACAAAATATTGTTTGTCTTGTTATGGTGATGACAAAGAGTTAGGGTTAGACACATTTAAGTTATAAAGCACTTTACAATATTTTGAAAAATATCACTTAAACATTTATGAAACCACATGGCATTTTAAAAAGTTGTGGTTAAGAATATTAAGCTACAATTTTTATTATGAAATGTTTCAGACATAAAAAGATACGACACACAATATAATGAATACCCACGAATCTACCTTCCAGCATAAGAAAACAAAAATTATGAACACATTAGAAGCCCCATGTACACTCCTTTAAAATCATAACTCATTTTTCTTCTTCAGAAATAGACATTATTCTGAATTTGGTATTTATCATTTGTATGTTGGTTTTATAATTTTACTACCTATTCATTTATAAATCATTCAACATATTGCTTTTGCATGATTTTTGACTCTTAATGTATACTTCAATTTGCTTTTATTTTTTTGGCTCAGCAAATCACCAGCATCACGTGTGTTGATAGATGTAGCTGTAGTCCGTTCATTTTTACTACAGTTTAGAGTTCCCTGTTATGTTATGCATTTAGTAAAATGTATCTAGTTTTATAATTAAATGTTGATGAATATTTAGATTACTTCCACTTTTTCATTGTTACAGAAATGCTTCTATTAGCATCATTGTACATATTTTCTTCACATTCCCAAGAGTTGCTCTAGGGTACATATTTAGCAGTGAGATGTTCACCTACTAGATATGGTTGAGTTGTTCTCTAGTGTGCTTGTCCAATTTACACCTACATCAAAAATATATAGGATTTTCTGTTCTTCTACTTCCGTACTCTTGAGGGAAAAGAATGTTATTTTTAGGCTTTTTAATCTTTGCCTATCTGAAGAGTGTTAAATGTATCACCTATGATTTTAATTTCTATTTATCCTGGTTTCCAGGAAAGTTGAGGTTTCTTTTTTTCTCCCCCGCCATATGTTTACTGGCATCATGCTTCTTTTTCTATAAATTGCATTTTTATATTTTTTCCTTAATTTTATATTGAGTTATATATCTTTTATGTTAGTTTGTAGAAGTTTTTTATATTTTTGAATAGCAACTCTTTGTTCAGTGGTGTTGCAAGTAAGATTTACTCTGTGTCTTTATTTTTAAGGTGTTTTTTAATGAATATATTTTTTTAATTTAATGGCATTAAATTTAGACATTTTTCTATATTTTATGCACTCATTAAGAAATGCTTCAATATCATCTTATCATAGACATGTATATAAAAATATACTTGAAATTGATTTTGGGTATGGCGTGAGATAGTGATTCAATGTTTCCCCATATGGCTAACAAATTGTCTTAGTATAATTTCTTACCCATCGGCAATGCTACTTGTCTTATATTTCAGTTATTTAGACAGATACATGAAGGTATGTTTTTATGTTCTCCATTGCTTCTGTCTGTTCATTTATCCTTGAATCAACTCAATATTTTAATTAGCATAGTTTTACAATGGAGGAAACTTGGTGATGCAACAGTTTAGCACTTGGCCGGTAGCCAAAATGCTGATGGTTGGAAGCAACTCAACATCTCCATGGGAGAAAGACCTGGTGATCTGCTTCCACAAAGATTACAGCCAAGAAAACCTTATGGAGAAGTTCTACTCTGTCACAGGGGGTCGCTATATGTGGAAAAATGACTAAAGGACACCTACTACAATAACAACATCATCTGGAGAGACCTCTTACATAGCATTAAATTCTCTTCAAAAAT
Source organism: Dugong dugon (assembly GCA_030035585.1). Taxonomy (NCBI): domain Eukaryota; kingdom Metazoa; phylum Chordata; class Mammalia; order Sirenia; family Dugongidae; genus Dugong; species Dugong dugon. Next base: position 105,284,545 of record CM057466.1, on the reverse strand, counting down.
GCCTTGGTATTTTAGACCCTTTTTACTCCCATATAATTTAAAAATCAGCCTATCAAATTCAACTAAAAACAACAACCAAACCCTAATGAGCATTTGATTGGAATTTCATTGATCACCTTGGGGAGCAATGAAGACTTTTGTGTTTGTATTTAGCTTTCCTCTTCATTTATTTAGGTGCATTTTAAGTGACTTTTAGTAAAGTTTTATATCTTTTTCTGTATACTTCTTGTTTTTTATTGTATTTATTCACATAAACTTTATGTATTAATTTTAAAAAGTTACAATTTCTTTTTATATTGGTAATGTTATATTTATTTTTGCATATTAATATACATGGTATCTTTGTTACACTCTTAATTTTAATTTAATTTGTCTGTATAGTCTCTTCAGTTTTCTATGTCAACAATCGTATTTTATGTGACTACCATTTTATTTCTAATGTCTTAATCTTGACATTCTAACACTTATTGTTTATTTTTACCGTAGAGTTCAATATACTTTGTGCTCAACTATGACACTAGTGCAGTGTTGAGTAATTATAATATTTAGAATTTAGGACTCATTACTGATTTTTATGGTCAGTTTCTAATACAATACATTAAAATCGAAAAATGTAATACTTGCTATATGGTTTAGTAAGGTCTCTGTATCATACTTACAAATTCTTGTCTGTTACTGTTTTGCTGAGAATGTTTTACTTTTCCTTATTTATCATGATTTTCAGTGGTATTTTATTTAAATTTTCTCTTGCATTTATTATCATGGCCGCATGGATTTTCTCCTTTTTACCCTACTACTGTGGTGAATCATATTAATAGATTTTCTAATAATAAAAAAACAAAAATCAAACCCATTGCATCAAGTCAATTCTGATTCATAGCTACTATGTAGGGCAGAGTGGAATTGCTCCAAAGTATTTTCAAGGCTAAAATCTTTACAGAAGCAGACTGCCACATTTTTCTCCAGTAGAGTGGCTGGTGGGTTTGAACTGTTGACTTTTTAGTTAGCAGTCGAGTGTTTAACCACTGCGCACCAGGGCTCTTCTTCTTATAATAAACCATCCTTAAATTTTTGTGATTTTTCCCAGTTTTATCTCTCTCTATTTTTTTTTATATACCTCACAAGATTCAGTTTTCTAACATTTTGTTTAGAACTTCTGCATCTGAGTTATTGAATTAAATTCTTTTATACATTTCATTTTTTTTGAGTCTTCTTGTATGATTTTCATATTCTTACTATATAAGTCTGACAGAATAAGTTGTGAGTTGTTCCCTCTTTATATTCAGCTGAAGAATTTGTATAATCTTGGACTTCTCTATTCCTTGAATGAATTTTCCTATAAAATTATATAGGCCTGATGTTTTTGCTTGTTTGTCTTAATCTTGCTAGATTATAAACTTCCCATTCAATTTATTTCTTCTTCAGTCATTGTATTGGGTGGGATTTTTCTATTAAATTGTTCATGTGATCATCCAAAATCAAAACCAAACCTGTTGCCATGGAGTCAATTCCGCCTCACAGTGACCCTGTAGGACAGAGTAGAAGTTTCCAAGGAGCGACTGGTGGATTTGAACTGCCTACCTTTTGGTTACCAGCATAGCTCACCATAGCTCTTAACCACTGTATCACCAGGTCATCACAGGGTACAGATTTATTGCTTTCTGTTCCTTTTTAATAAATTTAGTAACACTAATATTTTTAGTTTAATCTCCATTATAGTCGTACTCCCTTTCCTTCTTAATATTGTTTTTTTTTATTCTTTATCTCTCTCTCACCCTCTTCTTTAAAGATAAATGTTAGGGGGTGTTCAAATAATTTTTTTTTCAAAGAAACTGATTTGGGTTTTACAAATGCCAATTGTGTTGGATTGTGAAATAATGTGGTTGGTTCTTTATCTGTGGGAATCTTCTGAGGCATGTTTTCAGAGTGTGTCCATCCAGAGGAAATTTGCATTTACTTTTGTTTGACAAATGGGGTATGCTTCCAGATTATTATACAGTTAACTTTAGGTTTTCTGCACCAGGCCCCTGTGTGTGTTTGTTTTTTGTCTCTATGTTAGAGATCTGACCACATCAGGGGACTTCCCTGTCTGTCTTCTTGTGCTAGGAAGCTAGCTTACTGGAGTGTTGATTGGATTGGATTGTGGGGACCTAAGACCTTCTCTCTTGTCTTTGGGCAGATGTTTAAACTTTAAATTATATGTTTTAGAATTCATAAATCAAGAAATTTCAAAACAGTATGAGGAAAGTGAAAATCTTCTTCATAATGCATTTTTTGGCCTCTCATTGTTTTTGACCTTCAGTAATTTCTCACACTTGTGTTGTAATCTCAAAAGTTCATTTAAAAAAAGAGGTTGAGAAGTTAGAGGGTTGATATGTTGCGGGGTTGTTAACCAATGTCATAAAACAACACGTGTACTTTTGTTTCATGAGAAACTATTTGTTCTGTAAGCCTTCAACTGAAGTACAATAAAAAAAATTTAAAAAAAAAAAGGTTCATTTAACATGTGTTTTTACATTGTCACCCACATTTGTGTGTTTTGTCGAAGAGTATTCAGACTAAGTCATTCACCACATTATATTCAATGTACAAATTTGCCCTCAAACGACACTTACATTTATATTTTTGTTTCCTTTTCTTAGATCAATAATTGTGAAATATCAAACACCAGTAACTGTCTTTTGTAGTTTATATTCAACTCTCTATTTTTTTTTTAAATACTGGATATTCTTTCTCTGTGTCTATTTTTGTTTGTTTCTTTCTTTTTTTTGTTATTCTACAGTTTTTGCCTTCAAATTATCTTCTCACTTTCAACCAATTTGTGATTTTAAACTTTCCATATTGTGCTTCATACTTAAATTCAGGTTCATTTTACATCATTTAAAGTGTCCCTACTGTTTTAGTCACACACAGGCACACACACCATTTTATTTATATGCACCACCAAATTATGCATCACATGATATTCCTGAGAATATTATAGCCTATCAATCATATGGCTCATTTTGTGCTATGCACTTAACACATATTTGTATCATTACCTCTGTTTTGAATTAGCTTATGAATTAATTATGAATTAGCTTTGAATATGCATATGAGTGTTCCACCATTCCACTTCAGTACATATTTGTTAAATATATTTGAATGCTATTTTAAACAGTGAAACACTCAGAATACTGAACTTCTGTGCTCCAGTGCTGTTGTGCTTTAGAGGGTTTAAGACAGTTGTTTATAACTTCCGGTTATCAACCTTTCATCTAGGCAGCTTTCCAGTTTATTAAAAGCCTGCCATCTGGAATATTATTACAAGTTTTAATACTTCTTAGCATTTCAAGTACAATAGAGCTTTTTTTTGTTAAAAGAACTGACTTATTCCTGATGATATTAGAAAAATCCTGAATTGGCATTAGTTATGCTTTTCTTTTTTTCTGATCCATGCCAAATTTTCTTATTATGTACATCTCTGTGAAAGCCATATTGTCTAAAAACAAATTTACTTTTTTCCAGACTAATACATTGTTTGGTTAAAATGACATATGTATTATTTTTATTATTTGGTGAAATACTCACATACTTTATTTGATTTGATTTCAGGCCCTGTTCTTTTCACTAGCACTCCATGAGTTTTCATAACCTTATCAAGCCCAGGCATACTTCAGTTGCTTCAAAATGCCAATACTGGCCACAATGCCAGAGACTCTGATTCAGTATATCTCAAGTACTGTTTCACACTAACACTGCACTATACACAAAAGCTGCAGAAACGTTATATTTAATAGGGATTTTTGGTTGAAACTTAGCAGAGCCTGGCAACATTAGTTAATATAGACATCAGTGAAAAACTCACTGAATAACTGGATTAGGTATAACCTCTCTTTTTATTAGTGACATGAATAACTAATTTAATTTTTTTTTCTGCCTGAGAAAATTAATCTCAATGATTTCCATTTTCCTTTAGTAAGTCTCCATTTGGATATATCATAGTCATCTCAAACTCAACATCTCTAGAACCAAATTTATTAATCCCTCTGATACTCTCTCATCCAGTTAGTTCTGTTGATTATACTATTTATATGCTTTTAAAACAGAACATCTTCTCTCTGTTACTGGAGATTCTCTTAGGTTCCTCCATTTCCCAACTGGTCACCAGAATTATCAAGGTACTAACTGCTATCATTGCCTTTACTCAAATGCAGCCAATCCTTCCTCTAAACTGTAGCCAAGGTAAACTTTGTAAAATACAAGTATAAGCTCACTGCTTAGTACTTTATATTTCTAACTTTTTACCTGCCATGATCTGGAAGCTATGCACTTCTTCAGCCCCATTTCTAGCACCATTACTTGACATGTACTGAATAACTTATAGTCTTTGTCATGTGCCTTCCTTTCATGTCAGTACGGTTTTGCCATGGTTATTCACTCTTTTCCATAACACCACATACTTTTCTCCATCTGTTACATTGACTCTGACCAACCAACAGGACTTAGCTGAAATTTTCTTTCCTCTTCCCTGTCACTCCATCAATATTTTGCCCCAACCCCTTGCTTGGAGCTCCCTAGCCCCTCTGATTGTGTTGTATCCGTTGGCTTCCTCGATCATCACCCAGATTATTTGTGATCATTTATAAGACAGAGACTCTGTTCTGTTAAACTCTGTACTACTTTTATATTGTTTGGTACATGGTAGGCATTAATACATAGTTGTTAATTATTTTTGAATGAAATTATGAAAATAGATTTTTCATAAGCAGTAAACTGGTTTTGCATTCAAAATTACCTTTGATTTCTGTCCAGTATCCAAGTGATTTTATTGTTCCCCATTTTTTAATTTATTAAATTTGAAAATAGGCTCTACAAGGAATTTTACCACCATTTTCTTCTGAAACTACATTCTAAACATTTTTTCTTGCTTTGCTAATCCTGTGTATATTTTGAAGTTATTGCCAGGAGTGTTTTGTCTATGGGGACTCCTGATTCAGAGAAATAAGAAAATGTTTATTATCTTTACTGTAACCTCTTTTTGCTAACAGTTAATAAATTTAACTTCTCTAACTTAATTTCAAATGTTATTATAAATTGGCTTAGACATAAACAGGAGGATTAGGCACTAACCTTGCTTAGGTTTACCGTTTTTCTCAGTGAGCCCTGACTGCTCAGTGGTTAATTGCTTAGCTGCTAACAGAAAGGTTGGTAATTAAAATCCAACAGCTCCTCTGCAGGAGAAAGATGTGGCAGTCTGCTTCTATAAAGATTACAGTCTTGGAAACCCTATGGGGCAGTTCTACTCTGTGCTATGGGTTCCCTACGAGTCAGAATTGACTCGATGGCAGTGAGGTTTTATTCTCACTTAAATTGAACGATGTTGCAGGAATGTACTTCATAAAAAAATACACTTTTTTGATATTTGAAATTAAAGATTAATTTTACTATATATTTAACTTAGAATTTACTAGAATATAGTAACCTATTCTTAAAGTAATAGAAATCTTAATTCTTTTCTTATTTTCAATATTTTTGAGAATTGACAATGTATTTTTTTTATTGTGGTGAAAATATACACAACAAAATATATTCTGATTCATCAATGTATTTTTTAAATGGTATAATTACAGACAACCTGTTTGAATATGTAAATTTACTTCCTCTTGTCTTTCAGGAAAACTAGGCATAAAATAAAAATAGCAAAAAATTCAATCTTTATAGAAAAATCTCTTTCAAGGACTCCTATATGAGGCAAAGGAAACTAGTTCTACCAGTATCCCATCTGTCTTCTGTTACTTCCAAAATGCCATCACAGACTGTTCTCAGATTTACTCATTTCCTTTTCCTAAACAAGGCTTTGTGAATTTGGAAAGGAATCATTTTATTGAGCTTATGTTTTTATGTGCTTTAAAGATGTCATATCCCAGATTTCCTGACACAGTTAAAGTATTATAAAAGGATTATCCTTTTACAACTGATGTTTATTTCGTTGGTTTATTTTTTAAAAACTGACATTTTTGTTCCTGACTTTCATACACAACTTCATAATTTTATTTGCTTCAACCCTACAGACAAGCAATGCAAATGACATATTATAGTCAATAAATTATCTAAATTATATTAAATCATTTAATTTTCAAAACAACCTTGTTAAGTAGTCCTTACTATGAATATGTTGCAGGTAAGTAAACTGAGTTTTAGAGAAATTAAATTATATTTTCCATAATAAGCATGTAGTAAGTGTCATGGCTCAGTCTAGCAATTTGAATAGTCAAGTGAACTTTCCAAATATTAAAATGCAATTTTCCACCAAAGAAGACATTCCTGCAGCTAACAAACACATGTGGAAATGCCCACAATCATTAACCATTATAGAAATGCAAATCATTACAATGAGATACGATCTCACCCCAACATTACTGGCATGAATAAGAAAAACAGAAAATAACACATTTTGGAGAGGTTGCAGGAAGATTGGAACTCTTATGCAGTATTGGTTGGAATGTAAAATGGTACAACCAGTATGGATAATGATATGACACTTCCTTAGAAAGCTAGAAATAGAAATACCATAAGATCCAGCAACCTCATTCCTAGGAATATGTCTTAGAGAAATAAGAGCCGTCACACAAATAAACATGCACATCCATGTTCACTGCAACATTATTCACAACAGCAGAAAAATGGAAACAACCTAAGTGCCCATCAACAGGAGAATAGCTAAACAAATTATGGTACAGATACAAAATGGAATACTATGCAACAATAAAGAACAATGATGAATCTGCAAAACATCTCAAAACATGGATGAATCTGGAGGTCATTGTGCTGAATGTATGAGACCACTGTTATAAAAACTCAAGAAAAGGTTTATACACAGAATAAAACAATCTTTGATGATTACCAGGAAGGGGAGGCTTGGTGAGGGGATATTACTAACTAGATAGCAGACAAGTGTTAACTTTGGTGAAAGGAAAGACAACATACAATATAGGGAAAGTCAACACAACTTGACCAAGGCAAAGCCACAGAAGCTTCCTAGACACATCCAAATACCTTGAGGGACTGGGTTACTGGGGCTGAGAGCTGGGGACCATGGTCTCAGGGGACATCTAGCTCAATTGGCATAACATGGTTTGTAAAGAAAATGTTTTACATCCTACTTTGATGAGTAGTGTCTGTATTCTTAAAAGCTTGTGAGCAGCCATCTAAAATACATCTCTTAGTCCCATCAGGTTCAGAGCAAATGAGAATGAAACCAAAGATGCAAGGAAAGTATCAGTTCAAAGAACTAATGGACCACATAAACCACAGCCTCCACCAGCCTGAGCCCAGAAGAACTAGTTGGTGCCTGGCTACAATCACTGTCCACTCTGACGGGAATCACGATAGAGAGTTCTGGACAGAATGGGAGAAAAATGTAGAACAAAATTGAAATTCACAAAAACAGACCAGACTTACTGGTCTGACAGAGACTGGAGGGACCCGCAGATACACTGCTAACTCAGAACTGAAGCCACTGCCAAAGTCCATCTTTCAGCCAAAGAATAGACAGGCCTATAAAACAAACAATAATGCATGTGCTTCTTAGTTCAATCAAATATAGGCGACCTAATGGGCAATACCTGCCCAAAAGCAAAGACGAGAAGGCAGGAAGGGACAGGAAACATGGATGAATGGACATAGGGAACCAGGGTACAAAGAGAAAGAGGGGAGAGTGCTGACATATTGCGAGGATTGCAACCAATGTCACAAAACAATCTGTGCATAACATTTTTGATGAGAAATTAATTGTGACGTAAACTTTCACCTAAAATACAATTAAAAAGTATATAGTTTTCAAGAAGGTACAATTATGATTCTCAGTCAAATGTAAAGTGAACACGGTAAAATATTTTATTTAACTGATTAATTAATGAAGAAATAACTTAGATATTAAAACCAGCTCAGAGAACATTTGAGAAGAAAGCTATATAGTCAATTTAACAATGAAATGCTGAGGTAATATTACTGGGATAGAGATTATTTGTATGTTTAGTGGATAAAAACCTATAGAAGTTAACCTCTGTGTCTACAAAGTTGGAATTATTCAGGAAAAAACAAAACAAAACAAAACTTAAGCCCAGTACGTCACTGTAAGAATACCCAATAACTTCTTTTGTCCAAGATTTAGGTAATTTTTCTGACAAAATGGTTTGTTGTTTTAACTGGCTTTTGACAGATTCTATAGTATTAATGATGTTTTTACTTGGAGAATGTCTTGGGGAGTATCTATTCTAATGTCTTCATTTAATGGATGGAAAAACTGAAGCTCTAAGAAATGAAATGACTTACTCAATACAAATAGCAAGTTGGAGTAGAGGTAGAACTACCTACAATCACAAATCAGTGTTATTTCCAATAAAATATACAACCTCTTATGCTAAATAATGTTAACCTGTCAAATATTCTTTTTTTTAATTGTTTTTTATTGTAGTTTAGACGAAGATTTACAGAAAAGTTTCTCATTAAAGTATCAGTACACATATTGTTTTATGACATTGGTTAACAACCCCACGATGTGTCAACGCTCTCCCTTCTCAACCTTGGGTTCCCTATCACCAGCTTTCCTGTCCCCTCCTGCCTTCTAGTCCTTGTTCCTGAACTGCTGTGCCTCATTAGTCCTGTTTTGTTTTATGGGGCTGTCTAATCCCCGGCTGAACAGTGAATCTCGGGAGTGACTTCATCACTGAGCTAAAAGGGTGTCTGGGGGCCGTACTCTCGGGGCTTCTCCAGTCTCTGTCAGGCCAGTAAGTCTGGTCTTATTTTGTGAGTTAGAATTTTGTTCTACATCCTTCTCCAGCTCTGTCCAGGACCCTCTGTTGTGATCCCAGTCAGAGCAGTCAGAGGTGGTAGCTGGGCACCATCTAGCTGTACTGGACTCAGTCTGGTGGAGGCCTTGGTAGCCGTGGTCCATTAGTCCTTTGGGATAATCTTTTCCTTGTATCTTTTCTCTTCCTTCTTCCTTGCTGCCAAAGGGATGAGACCAGTGGAGTATCTTAGATGGCTGCTTACAGGCTTTTAAGACCCCAGATGCTACTTACCAAGGTAGAAGGTAGAACATTGTCTTTATAAACTGTGTTATGCTAATTGAGCTAGATGTTTCCCAAGACCATGGTCCCTACAGCCCTCCACCCAGCAATTCAGTCCCTCAGGGAGTTTGGAAGTGTCTATGGCGTTTCCTTTTACAAGTTGTGCTGGCTTCCCCAGTATTGTGTACTGTCTTACCTTTCACCAAAGTTACCACTTACCTATTGTGTATTTAGTCCCACTCTCACCCCTCCCATCCCTTGTAACCAACAAACATTTTTACTTTTTGTGTGTAAACTTTTTCATGAGTTTTTACAGTCACGGTCTCATACAATATATGTCCTTTTGTGATTGACTTATTTCACTCAGCATAATGTCCTCCGGTTTCATCCATGTTAGGAGATGCTTCACAGATTCATTGTTATTCTTTCTCTTTGCATAGTACTCCGTTGTGTGTATGTACCATAGATTGTTTATCCATTCATCTGTTGATGGGCGTCTAGGTTGTTTCCATCATTTTGCTATTGCGAACAATGCTGCCATGAACATAGATGTGCATATGTCTATTCGAGTGATGACTCTTATTTCTCTAGGATATATTCCTAGGAGTGGGATTGCTGGATCGTATGGTATGTCTATTTCTAGCTTTCTAGGGAAGTGCCATATCATTTTCCAAAATAGTTGTATCATTATGCATTCCCACTAGCAGTGCATAAGAGTTCCGATCTCCCTGCAGGCTCTCCAACATTTGTTATTTCCAGTGTTTTTGATTTGTGCCAGTAATGCCAGGGTGAGATGGTATCTCATTGTGATTTTAATATGTATTTCTCTAATGGCTAGTGATCACAAGCATTTCCTCATGTGTCTGTTGGCCACTTGAATGTCTTCTTTGGTGAAGTGTCTGTTCATTTCCTTTGCCCATTTTTTGATAGGATTATTTGTCTTTTTGTTGTAGAGGTGTTGGATATTCTTGTACATTTTAGAGATTAGACCTTTGTCTGACTTGTAATATCCAAAAATTTTTTCCCAGTCTGTAGGTTCTCTTTTTACTGTTTGGTGAAGTCTTTTGATGAGTGTTTAATTTTTAGAAGATCTCAGTTATCCAGCTTGTCTTCTGGAGTTTGTGTGTCATTGGTTATAGTTTGTATCCTGTTAATGCCATGCATTAGGGCCTCTAGCATTGATCTTATTTTTGATTATATGAACTTTATAGTTTTTGGCTTTATATTTAGGTCTTTGATCCATTTTGAATTAGTTTTTGTGTATGGTGTGAGGTATGGGTCCTGCCTAATTTTTTTGCAGATGGATATCCAGTTTTGCCAGCACCATTTATTAAAAAGACTGTCTTTTCCCCATTTGATGGACTTTGGGCCCTTGTTGAAGATCAGGTGACTGTAGGTGGATGGCTTTACATCTGGGTTCTCAATTCTGTTCCATTCGTCTATGTATCTGTCATTGTACCAGTAGCAGGCTGTTTTGACTACCGTAGCTGTATCGTAGGCTCTGAGGTCAGGCAGTGTGAGTCCTCCTACTTTATTCTTCTTCAAGAGAGAGCTTTACTTATACATTTCCATATAAAGTTAATGATTAGTTTTTCCATCTCTTTAAAGAATGTTGTTGGTATTTGGATCAGGATTACATTGTATTTGTAAATTGCTTTGGGTAGAATTGTCATTTTCACAATGTTGAGTCTACCTATCCATGAGCATGGTATGTTTTTCCATTTATGTAGATCCCTTTGTAACCTGTCAGATATTCTGCTGAATTTCACATAATATATTGAGTGTGGAGGTCTGTGAGTCCAGGATATTTTAGCTCATAGAATATTGTACTTTCTTTCCTTTTATAAGCGTACTCATTCTATGATGTTTTAAAGTTGATCTTAGATGAAAATAAAGGCATATATCAAAACCATTATAAAATGTTCATAAAAATATTAGATTTTTTAATTTTTTTTTTTTTTTGCCAAAAGAAGTGCATTACTTCATACTGTATCACTATACGGAGTTATCATCTAAACTTCTAAGATGTGCTTGGGTTTTCATATACTATGGTAAAAGGCAGTTTAAGACTATAAATTAAAAGACTCTGAGGGCCCTCAGGTTGTGCCTGCAATACTTGTGTGTAACTGAGTTAAGTCAAATTCAAGGTTGAAAAACAAAGTACATCCCTGATTCTCTTGGCTCTCTCTGCCTGCCTTCCTGCCAGGCTTAATTCTTTTCAGTCATTCTATAGCTCAGTTGATGCTTCAGAAAAAAAAAAAAAAAAGAAGTATAATGAACAAGTTTTATCTAGAAAAACAAAACAAAACAAACAAAAAACAAAACAAACAAAAAGCCCTCCAGTAACAATGCTGTCAATGTTGAGCTTCTGTCTTATAGGTGTAAAATCCTCTTTTGGCATGTCAGTGTTGGGAAGAATGTATTTCTAAATTAATCTGTGGAATATTCCAAATTTCACACTCCCAGTTTTAGAAAGAGGAATCGGACAGTTGTATTTCTCCTGATCTTTGTAAATTTTATCATTAATTAAAACAATGTAACATGTAGATGATAGAAACATCTACATATTTTGCCACCCAAAGATCCTATTTGCTTCTTCTCTGCCAAAGCGTATCTTTTCCTTCATAAGAGAATACGTTTTTCCTATAGCTAAGCATGCTGGCTTATGTACCAAGGAGCAGTCCTTGCTGCAAATGCTAAAATGAACACATTTTGGTTTAATAGGAATAAAACCTTAATCTTACATATATTAAAATTAGAGGTACAAATAACTTCAGAAGTTAGTACCTAATTGCGTTCTTCTTAAATACTCATGGCAACCCTAGTAGTAAGATTATAAGAATAACAGAAATCTAAATTGATGCAATTTAAAACAAAGCGTTCAGTTTTGTTCTGTTTTTACATGATTACCACTGTGGCTTGTAAGACTTGTATCACCTTGCGAATATAGACTGTTAAGGTTAATTATAATTATTTTAGCTTGCAAAGTAGATTTTTATTATTTATTTAACCAGAAAATATCATTTGTAACATAGGTGTATCTAAGATGCTTGTCAGACTTCAAATGCTGTGCTCCTGGACTTTGCCATGCTGTCTCTTTGACTTCTCTCTTATCCACCCTTCTTCCCTCAGATCAAGAGCAACCTGTTTGTTCTTCACGTAGAGCCATCTGCTAGTTTAGCCTGAAAGGAGAGTTGTCAAGGCTGTGGAGCTACAGTTCCTTCCAAATGCTCTCTACATTTTAATCTTACTTAGGCAATCGGCTAGAACTTGCATATAATGTAGTGGCATATCACAGAATTTGCCTACTCTTTGCTTTTACTTCTAAATTTACTCTTACAGTTCAAGGAGATATAATTATTCTCCTTATACAAACATTTGTTTTGCTCTTTATTCCTGCATTGAAAACAAACATAACATGATAGAAAATGCATTATAGGGATCAAAGAGGTATCATTCTCAAAGAGAATTAGTCAGTGTAATGAAGTGTATAAAACATTCTTTGGTGAGAAGGGAATGTAAATGTATCCTTAACATTAAATATTACGAATAAAAAAATTACAACAAGATACAATTCATGGTATACAATATTTGAATGAGTCATTCTGCCTTACTGAACAGATGTGTTCTGTATCTCCATCCTGGACAAACTTTATTTGGGTTAATGTTTCAGCTTTTGTGATTATAGAATCATTACCCTGGGTTTAAAAACCACTTTTTATTTATTCTATTCATCATTGGAATTCTACTATTGTTCTCCAGTATTATGCATATTTTAATAAATATAAATGATTATGTCCTCCAAAAAATGCAAAGTGCAATCAAGGCATTCACATTTTTTTAGTAAAGGGGGAAGGGATTGGGATGGGCCATGTAAACAGATAAATTACAGAATGACATGACTTTTTCTGTAACAGGAATTCAAAGGTGATGTATCTTTTGCAGTGGGCCTGGAAAGATGAGTTGGAGTTTGGTGAAAAAGGTGTACAGCTTTCCAGGCCCATTGACAAGCATGTGCACAAAGAGTTTGAGAAAGACTTGTCATGTTCAAAACCAGTGAGAATGTCAATGTCTATGAAAGTTACAGGGCAGTGGTAGAATGTGCTACGTCTATATATTTACATAACTCCAAATTGAGTTGCCATAAGTATTTTTATTACACAATTTATAAAATATAAATTCTTACAACTTTCATGACTATTAAACATAAATGTAATATTTAATTTAAACATGTATCTTAATAAGATATACCAGCCTTTTCTCCCCAAGTTACGTATTTATAAATAACAGCCTAATTCTGAACCCTAGAGTATGATTTGCCAAATAATCCACCCTTTGTCCACATCTATTGGTTTCTAGGTATTAAGACACTATTCTACTACTTTCTTTGATTTTTTTTCCAAGCTGTTGATTTCCTGTTCTGCAATTTTTATTACTGGTGTTTATGTTAATTCATGTACAAGCAATGACACCTGCTCAACAGCATAAGAAATATATCCTAAATTCATGACAGGGGACAGGGTCCTCATTGCCAGCTGGCCAGCAAACAATTCAGTCTCATAATCCCACCCTAGGACCACACCTGTACCACTGTCATAAGTGGAGTACCTAAAAGCATAGCCTGCAATGAAGATTCAGGCACACATGACTAGCATCAGCAGACCCCTCTGGATACCTGGGACATGAATTTCAATGCAAGTTTGGTTTTACCTGGTAGCAAGGTCTTTCGTTCTCCCATATCAGTTAGCAGCAGGCTGCCCAGACAATCCAGTTATGTTGTCATGTAAGTGTGTTGACTGCAGGATCTATAGGATTCCAATTTGTGTGTGTGTGTGTGTGTTTGCATGTGTGTGGTGCAAATGATTAAGCGCGTGACTGCTAACCAAACGGTTGGCAGTTTGAACACACCCAGAAGTGCCTCCGAAAGCCACTGAAAACGCTATAGAGCACTGTACTGCTCTTACACACATAGGGTCTCCATGAGTCAGAGCTGACTCAATGGCAACTGGTTGGTTAGTTGGAGCTTCCCAAACTAGACTACAAAATCTTTCAGGACTCCTCCTTGCTTACTCCTTTATAGGGCTATAAACCTCAGGAGTTCCACAGAGGTAAATTTTGACTCAAGCTTTCATTCAGAAATTTGTTTCTAGTATTTGGAGTTTGGAAAACATTGAACATTTATACCTGTAATCAAGCTGCCTCTTAGATCAGCAGCCTGCAATTTCAGCATTCTAGCATTCCATGGGATAGGTTGAATTGCTGAGCAACTCATTTAAAATCATCTTTTCTTCAACTGAAGTTAGTCTTCATTCCAGAATGTAGTGAAAGGAGATGCTCTCCCTAATGAAAGGAGTATTAGTTGCCCAGAATGTTTCCAGAGACAAATGTCAGAATTTTCATTCATAATAATTAGGTTCTTCTTCCCTTCTTTTGCCCATCATGTTCCTCCTCATTCACTAAAGCCCTTCAAACACTTCTGTTCAGTGTATCACTCGAATATAGGTTTATTTTGTTCTTGATTCATCCTTTTTCATTAAATTTTAATGAAGTAATTTGCTACTTATTTAAATTAAATTTATGGAAATTATATACATGAGAAATAATGAGTAACATGTAGATGGGGTTATGTTGAAAATCTGAAAACAGTTATTAAACTATGTTTAATAAACGTATTGCTCTGAACAGGAAAAAGCCTTCTTTAAACATTGTTCAACTATATGGTCAATTCATTTTATGTTTAATATTCACTGTGAGTGTGTGGTAGTTTCATATGTAAAGCTTGTAGTTGCAAGCACAGTATTTCCAGTAACCGTGGCTCACTGTTGCAACTAATGTCCAGCTGTTCTTGAACAGCATTCTAAATTACCCAACAAATCACCAGTAAAAAGAATAGTGGATAACTTTATGGACATAAATTATAAATTTATGACATTTCAGATATGTATTGGTTACCTTACATGGGTATGTTAATGCTAATACATTTAAACAAAAATATAATTCTTTCTATGCATATAAATTGACAAATTACTTTTTGACACTTCTAATTTACAGCAGTTCTAGCATAAAGGCGAGAACTGTGAATTCTCTTTCTTCCTACTCTTGAATCTACATAAAGATTAATCTCACTGCTAAGTAAGGTGGAGTTATCAATCATTCATGCCTCTTAATGTCAGATGCTAAGAACACACCATGCAATAAGATTTGATTCTCTTGTTGTTTTAAAAAAAGACTTTTGTCTCTTTAAAAAAAAGAATAAAAAGAAAGCCTTTTAAAGTAGTATTTCTCATTAAAAAATCACTTAGGAATAATATAATTCCTAAGGCAATAAAGCAATTCTTTCTCAAAAAAACAAACAAAAATACCCAGATTTATAGAAAGAGATAGAGACAGATTAATTCTATTTATATGATGTATGGTTATATACAACAAAGATGGGATTTTAATGGTGAGATTCCTTGCATATCTTGGGTGAGCATTCTCTTTGATCTTTCATTTCTTTTCTTTTGCTTGCGTTATAGTAATACTTATATATTTAGCTAACTGTTCTTACATGTGAAGAGGATTTGGCAAAAAGTTTGTTGTTTCTGTAACACATGATGCTGGCTGGTTTTATTTGAGTCTTTTCAATAACTGAATACAAGCTCACTGGGGGTGTAGCATCTTATAGATGTGTCATTTCAAAAACACTGCCCTTTTCCTTGTCCTCATGGAGTTCTGTTAATGGGGAACTACACTTTGCTAAAACAAAAATGTCAAGATCTTGATGATTTATGGCTTTTAAAGAGGCCACCACAGTACATCTCACTATGAAATAATAGTTTACTAAGTCTGACAGTTTAATGTGCTTGTATGCTCCTTTAACTTTCTTTTCTTCAGCCTCAGTGTTATATTATTGATTTACCACCAGTTTTCGTATGAGTATAATCTTATATAACCCATACCTAATGTTTTCTTTATTTGTTTTCTAAAATTGATTGTTACAAAACTATTTATATTGAAAAATAGAGTTTGAGACATTATATAATCATATGTGTTTTTGTTCTATATTACATAAGAAATTATCTATGAAATATGAATACACCTATGAAAATATCTGAATATAGTATGATATTATACATGGAGATGGCTCAAATCTAGGTTCCATATGAAATGGGAAAATCCTGATTGACAGCTTGGAAACTTTCTGGGTCACAGTAGAAAGAGCAAAGATCCAGTGCTGAAATCCTACCTGTAGTGTGGCACTCTGGCATCAACCCTGGGTATAATACCAGAGCAATAACTAGTTAAGTTCCATAAGGATGGACAGCTTGTGTAGCAGAATAGTATGAATAAGTTATTAACCTAGGAAAAAACAGAGCTGGAATGAATGGACTTATCTGATAATAATGGTCTGCTATTTAAGCTAAACTCTACTACAGCGCTCCTTGTAAGTACAATTTGAGTGCTCTGAAAAGAATAAAACATATCTACATTTCTTTTTTTCTTATGGATGCTGTTTTGTTACCTAGTTAAAGATCTTGAGTAGAGCTCTTAAGATAAAATTTTGAAATTCTTGGGTTGATATTTAAAAGTGGGGAAGCTATTTGTAGTAATGCCAACAGTTAAAAACTCTTCTTTTGGTTAGTCACCGGTTGTGCTAAGATGCTAGACAATAATTTATTGAAATCTGGCTCATTAAGTACACTGCTTAAAAAACAAAACGAAACCTGTTACTGTCGATTCCGACTCATAACAACCCTATAGGACAGGGTAGAACTGCTCCATAGGGTTTCCAAGGAGCAGCTTGTGGATTTGAACTACCGACCTTTCAGTTAACAGCCAAGCTCTTAACCACTGGACCACTGGGGCTCCAGCTCTGCCAAGTCTCTTCTTTTATGATTTCACTTCATCCCCCAGTAAGCCATCAAGACAGGCTCTGATATTTACATTTTAAGATAAGGGAGTATGTGTTAAGTTAAATAACTCATACTTTAAATTTGAAAATTCCTGACACAGTATCATTCCAAAAGGTTAATTTCTATTATTATTAGCATTTGTGTTAGTGTTACTATCATTATTACATAGAAAATGTTAGAGCATAGACTCCACCCAGTTCTGCTCATCCCTTCTGACATGAGGCAGGATGTCAGGCTTAACACTGGCTTGCCTGTTACATGTCTTTGCAGGACAACCTCACCCGCGCCATCAGTTCTCACCCAACCTCCTGCTTCATTTCTTACCTACCTGGACCTTAGCCTCCAACCACTCCTTTCTGCCTACGGGTATGACTCCAGGCTTCCCATACCTCTTGTCCATCTTCGGAGCTCCTTTCTCTTCCTGACATTGCAATATGATGCTTTATTCAGGCTCCTACCACCATCAAGTAAGAAGGAGAATCCAGAACAGACACAGGCCCACATTTTATTTCTCAATAATTTTAATCCAGGCTTACCTACTCCAGATTCTCTTGAACTATAGTATGTGTATTCAATTATGCTAGTAGTTATTGGGTATATATCACCATAGGCATTGTGCTATACAGTGATTAAACTAAACAGATAATGTTTTATTCCTTATGAAGCTAGAATTTAGTAGGGAAGAAAGTGCTTTTACAGTCCATAGCACTTTTTTGTTTGAGTATAACAGCAATGCAGAATGTTACCCACTTCTCAAATGAAAAAATATGTCATAATACTGAATTGGTTTGGTTTTGCTTATTCTTATGCACAGAACTTTACCCTTCCCTGCTTTCTTTATGAAACCTAACTCCAACACCCCACACTGAGGATGTTAACTACCAGACTGTGAATACCTCCCAGGCAAGCGCTGAGTCCAGCCGCTCTTTCACACGCCATTCCTTAAAGTATTGGAAAATAGAACTAACCAGAATTTCTTCCCAGGTTTAAGGATTTGTTGTTGTGTTAGATGCTGTTGATTTGCCTCTGACTCACAGTGACCCAGTGTACAACACAATCATTGCTATGTTTGACCCCGTTATTGCAGCCATGGTGTCAACCCATCTCATTGAAGGTCTTCCTCTTTTTTGCTGACCCCTTCCTTTACCAAGCATGATGTCCTTCTCCTGGGACTGGACGCTCCTGACAACATTTCCAAAGTAAGTGGGACAAAGTCCTGGTATCCTCTCTTCTAAGAAGCATTCTGGCTGAACTTCCTCCAAGACAGATTTGTTCATTCTTCTGAAAGTCCCTGGTATATTCAATATTCTTTGCCAGCACCATAATTTAAGTGTTCACAACTAACTGTACAATATCACGCTATATCCATTACTCTCCCTGTAATACTAAATCATTAAATAGGCTTAGTTTTAACAGACTAGCTTTTGTTGTTGTTGTACAATATATTTATTTCAACATTTCTTTTGCGACTGCCAAGAACATGATATTTAATGTTGATCTACATCCGCCATGGCAGATGGTGGTGAAAGTAGGAGTGATATTTGTTATTTGTTTTTTTAGCATTTATCCTTTTCACTAGTCTTATCACATTCAGAATTTGTTAGAGGCAAGGAATGAGGATACATTATGTTTGAATATAAACCAACACACATGGGAGAAAATTGCTTTCACAGAGTTAATTTTACACAAGATAATGTTGAATTGAAGTTACATTAAATGTTTCTTAAGTTTGAAAATCAGCTGATAATCAAGTATAAGTAAGATTAAAACCTGTTAAGTAGAAACTAGGCTTAAATACTGTTGATCTGCAGCAGACACATACCATGAAACAGGAGTAGCATAATAGCAATTCATTTCAGTAAATCAACTTTCAGGTAATCTAAGCTGATGTGACTGTGGATTATATATTATGAAGTTTACAGATAAAATTTTTATTCTTTTTGTAATACTCAAAATTTCGGTTCTTAGTACTATAGAATTAAAAAAAAATTACATTAAAGACTGTGTGATAGTGGTAGAGGAATAGGCAGGTAGATCAATGGAATAGAAAAGAGAATCCAGAAATAGACTCACAGAAATATATCCAATTGATTTTTTATAAAGTTGCAAAAGCAACTCAGTGGAGGAAAGATAACTTTTTCGACAAATGGTGCTGGATCAACAGGCAAAGAAATAAACTGCATTGAAAGAATAGTGGGAAAAACTTGATCACCTCAACAGATGCAAAAAAGGCATTGGATAGAATTAAGTATTTATTCATAAGAGTTGTTTAGCTAAAAAATGGTGTCTACAAAATTAATATACAGCAAAATCACCTTAGAGATGAACTATCAATAAGAAGAAAATCAATAATAAATACAAAATCAAAAGAAAAAATGTCAGTTTTTATCATCTTTAAAATATTCTGTTGGAGATTCTAGTATGTGAAATAAAACAAGAAAGTCAAATAACCAGAGATTCTGATCTAGTTGGTCAGGGTGTGCTTGGACATTGGAATTTGAAGGGCCCCCAGGTGAATCTCCTGCATAACCGAGGTCAAGAGTCACTACACTATAATCTGCCACCGCTGGGTGTTGAAGGAGCAGGTGGAAGGTGACTTCTTGGGGGCTAGTGAGGCCCTTTCTGCTGCCTTGGATTTGCTAGTAAGGATCCTCACCCTGATAGTTTGATCAAGGTGACAGTGACAAAGGCAGGAGAAAGCAGAATTCACACCCGAATACTAGTTCAGGTCAGTCTGGTCTCCTTGAGAGTTATACTGTGAAAGATACTGTGTCTTGATGTTTTCCCTCCCTGTTCCTTGAGGCTGATCTCATGGAGGAAACCATCAGTTACTGCCAGTTCAGCATCTTGGGAGGAACCTGAATGTCTAGCTCCAGCCGAAAGTATAGTAATTATAAATTGTCACAGAAATGCCTAATGTTGGTAATCATCATAGACAAGTCACTGTAATTTCTGTGGCTTTTCTTAATACTCATTTTTAGTTTCTCATCTCTTCCTCTACCCACAAATGTTTATACATGTTGCAACTTGTGGGTAAATGGATGTGAAGATGTCTGATCCTTCATTAGAAAAATAAATATTTGAGTTTAGACAAGTCTCTGTTCTTGATATTAACAAAGATTTCTCCAAAACAGATGGATGTTAATTGGTTGAAAAAATACAGACAAAAGACTTCCCTCATCTCCTTTATTCTGTACAATTTAACTGAACTAGATTTTTGATGTTTTAAAATTATATTGAAAATATAAATTTAATCCAATTCTAGCAATCTAAGTGCCACTTTCAACAAACGTATCAGTGTCAAATTATGATTACCAATAAAAATACACAAGTGTTATATGTAGCATTTTAAAAATTAAGTAAAGCAGAGAAGATACTTTTCAATTCAAGTGGATTATTAGGTAGCAAAATGATTGAAATTTGAAGATTAAGAAGTCCACTTAAAGATAATTTAGATTGTAATGGCTTATAATCTGAGAGGAAAACTAAGTAAAATGATAAATTTTAGCATTAAGATGTTTTTGTAGAAGATTGGTTTGTTGTAGTTGTTTTGACTCTGTTTATTCTTACCTTTCTTGGGACAACTTAAAAAGATCAGTTATCTTTAAGCTGTTTATAATAACAGATGTTTAAGGGTTTAAACCCTCAGAGGAAAAAAAACAAAACAAAACAGATGATTAAATGTCACAGTAAATTCTTTGGAAATGAATGATTTTAAGTTCTATTTTTTTAAAAATTTTAGAAAAGGAAAAATTCTTTAAGGTGATGGAAATGATTATGATATGCTTTCAGTCTAGATAAGCTAAGAGAAACTTTTGTAATTTTAAACTTCACAATGAATCCTACCCAAGCTAATTTTCTCTCTCCTTCAGGGAGGGAAGAGGCCATCAGAGGGCACCCTCTTTGAAGAATCAGGGCTCACATTACATAACACCTGCTGAACCCTACTGCTATTGAATGAGAGGCTTTTAAGGGGCTTGATTAACATGGAAGGTAATTTTCCCACCTATAAGTGGTACATACAAAAAAAGTAATAAGTTAACTCTTCTATGAAGCATCTAAACAGGTTGAATCTAAACAATCTGTGATTCTGATGTCCATGCTACAAGGTGCACACACTATTGGGAATTCCCTCTAGCACAGGATCAGTCTCATGAAGGGTAGCACAATGGTCTGGGGATTTTTCCTCTCTGCTAAGTGGATCACAACATTAATAAAGACTCGATAAAGACCAGAAGAACTGGATGGTTCCTGGCTACCATTACTGAACATTTTGATAAAAGATTCTCTAGAATAATCCTGATCAAAAGGAGGACTATGCAGAACAGACTTTGAATTCTCATGGAATCCAGACTTACTGGAGCCATGCAGGCTGGATGAACTTCTGAATCTATTACCCTGCGATAATCTTTAAACTTTAAACCAAATATTTCCCCTGAAGTCTTCTTAAAACCAAACAATAGTTTAGCTTAACTAGTAAAGAAAGTCTGCCTTGAGCACTGTGCTCTTTTAAGAGCTATCTATATGGGATCAAAGTGACAACAGCAACTTGGAAGATTAGATAGGAACCTTAGGGAGCAATGAGTTTAAGTTAATGGCGGAGGAAAAACTCAGAAAAGGAGGGTGAAAATGGTTGCCTAACTTGAAGAAGGTAATCAGTGTCACTGAATTGTACATGTAGAAACTATTGAATTGCTGTATGTTTTGTTGTGTATATTCTCAACAACAACAAATAAATAATTTTAAAAAAAAGCTTGTACTGTCAGTACCGTTCAATGCTGACAGCAGCTTGTGCCATGGTGTTCAGAGTTTAAATAATGGCTAATTACGGCAAAAGTGTTTTAAAGAATTTCTTTTCACTTGATTTCCCTGAAATGCGCCGGTTACAAGAGAAAAGGAAAGAACCAAATGAAGGGCAGAGTAAATAGTAATTATTACAATTTATATAGTCATGAATTCACTTAACAATTGCTTATTGACTTAGTATAAGCCAGACCCTGGGTACCTGTTTATTTCTTATAAAGTAATCTATGTGTGATAACCTGTGTTATCTCTAGGGATGTCGTATTTATTACTATATCAATAACAAAAAAAGCAAACAAAAATACTTAATAAGCTTCGAAGCATGAAATCATCTATACTTCTATCAAACATTCCTGTTTTAAGTTTAATTTTTTAATTAAGTTTTAATATTTTGATATTTACTTTTTAGGTAGCTGAATGCCTTTCTACTGCTTTCCTTATCATTGTGTTAAAAAGACAGCAACATCTCTTGTAGGAAGTACACTAATTTCAAGTGTACCCAGAATGATGGCTTGTATAGACCAGAAAAGGATTAAATATCCTGACTGAGTCAATCATAAGCTTAATGATGAAACTAGGCCCCATTTACTAAGCATTTAATCAGCAATCAGAATGTCCTTAATATCGATATATTGTTTCCAGACACATTGGTTAATTGACTAACCCAAAACCAATTATCTTGGGATCATTTCCACATGTATGTCGCATGGTACCTCAAAGTTAACACATCCAACATGAATTTGCTGTTGGGCTGGACTGTGCCTCACTTCAATCTCCCACTTTCTACATCCTTTCTGCTAAAGCATCACCTGGGTGCTTCTCAGAAATGCAAAATCTCAGGTCCCACCCCAGATCTAATAATTGGAATCTGTATTTTTACACCATCCCTGAAGGACTAAAGTTTGAGAAGTCTCAGTGTACACCTCAATGAAAGGTACTAACATCTTCTGGCTAACAGTTTACAGCCAGAAACATAGATCAAATCTTTGAAACCTCCTCTTGTTTTCCTGTTTTGTCCAATCACCTTTTCCTGTTGATTCTACACATCAAATCCATTTCCTTACTTCCTTCTCCACAGTCTGCAAAATCTATTCTCTTCTTCCCTTTCTCACTTTTCATCTCCACAACCATAATCCTAATGGAAGACAAATTGCATTTGTTTGATCAGCAATAGTTTCCTACTGGCCTCATTGCTTCCACGTGTCCCACTCTCTGAACTCACTCTGCAAATAGTAATCACAGAGGTCTTCTTCAAACATATATTGGTTTTGTCCCTCCAGTTTGAAATACTTCAGTAGCAACCCATTGCTCTTATGATTCCAAAAATAAGTCCTAATATGGTCTACAAAGCCTAGCGGGAACTGGTCCCAACTCCCACCCCACAACCTTCTCTGGTGTGGCCTTCCTACCTCACTGTTCTTTCTCTACAACAGCCTTTCTGTGCCTTCCAAGCATCAACCTCTTTTCCACATTAGGGACTGATGTTTGGGATATGTGCGTGTGTTTCTTTTTAACTCAAGTATTCACTATGGTCTAAGATCTGGAAACTCCACCTTTGGTGAGTGATCCACAAAGACATGCACTAAAAGGTGCATGAGTCCTGACCACCTGGAACCTTCTCTTCTGACTGCTTTCTCTGCTACTTCTATACCATTCTTGAAGAAACTGAATCATTCATTACTTTGTTTCCAAGTCAAAGCTTGGACATGTCTCCGAAGATACATAACTCTACATGCATGAACTCACCATGAAGTCCTTTACTTCCTGGTGTCTTACTGGGTCACCATCAGAACCCACCTGTGATTCTGGCTCTGTCATCCCTCCAGGCTCTGCCAGGAACAGGAGACAGAGCTCATAGACCATCTTCTACATCTAACTCTGTCTTCTACCTCTGTCTGTCTTCCCTAGGGCAGCAGGGACACTTATTTCCCTCTCCACCCTCCTAGTCTATGAAGTAAATGAAAATGATGTTCTCAAATATCCTATTTATGTCTCTCCATTCCCCAGAGAACATTACATTTTGGAAAAAAAGCATTAGTTATAGACTCTCTCCTGTGACATCCTCCCACTACTTAAAATAGAAGTAAAACAAAACAAAACCAAAAAGAAGAAATGGAAAGATGTAAAGAACATAAACAGTAAAATGTCACTAATTCCTCATATATGTTCAAAAACATTACTGAATGATTAAACTAGTGCTGTAGTCCTTGTCTCTTCCTCAGCTTTCTCTTCAGTCAACCTTATATCACATTACCGGAGAGTGCTAATGCTAAATTGTTTAAAGTTCCCCAGAGGCAATATGTTTTCTATTTTCTCTGTAGCTTTGCCTGTGCTACCCTTCTTACTTAAACATTGTGAAGTGCCTAGCACAAGATTGGAAACACAAAATGATATCTGATCTTATGTCAAAATTGTCCTTGTAATAAACAGACTTTCTATGGTTCACTGAAAGTCTCCCCATGTTAATATATATATATATATATATGATCACTAAACTAGTCTAACATCAAAGTCCTTGCCTTAACCTCTGAGGAGGTTCTTAAAGACCTAGGGAGCCACATCCTGGGGCCTGGGAGGGGCGTTCAGTGGCCATTTTAAATTTTCCTGTGTTGATCAGCTATGAGAGACATCACTTTATCCCAAAAAGATAATGCTATCTAAGTGGACTTATTAACTATATCAATAACTGATTTAAAAGGCAAAGAACTATCAGCATAGCTTGCTTTTAACTAGAAGGAGACCATATATGTGACATTTATTTGAAGGTTGTATCCTGATTTTTAACTGACCTGTTCTATTCTTTCAAGTATGTTAACTTGGGACTATTCTAATTTTCCTGGTCAATATCAAATGATGTCCTAAAACTGGGATGCATTTCTTAAAATAATGCAATATATGGAAGCAAAATTGTCACAACTATAATTGTTCATAGTGACAATAAAGAGTCTATAGTGGAAAATAATATTGTGCTTACTTTTATGGGAACTGTTTAAGCAGATTACTGTGCTTTCAAGATTTCAAGTACCTATGTGTAGTATGTATAAAGATGCACATATTTGTGTGGTTCTATATTAATGAACATTTCAGAGGGAAAACTTTATAATGCTATAACTCTAATGAATAAGAAATATTAAGTGAAGATCTTAATTTTGAATCTCTGTTTTCACTTAAGTATTTTATCCTCTTTTCTTTTTACTTTAAAGATTGTTTTAAATTCTGTCCCTTGTGTATTTGACTTCCTCAGGAATGGATTATGCTTAGAAAATGTTCTAACTGTTGTAATTAGCATCTGATGCCCAGTATAAAGCAATAAAATGCTGTCCTCAATTACTCACCAGGGTCACACATTGCCCTCTTGAGTGCACAGCATAAAAATTGAAGACTTTAATCTCTTTATTAAAAGATTCTCTGGAGTTAGAGAAGCATATTAAAAATTACATTATTAAAGATGTTTTTATCCAGCCTGTGTTTTGCCGCTTCAAAAAGTATAAATAAAGAAGGAAATTAAAAAAAAAAAAGACTTGATATATTGTTAGATGCACTAAAAGCACAGTAAAAAGCAATTCAATTAATATTGATTGAGCAACTGTTATTATACTCAAGGGGTTCTTTCAGGCACTGTATACAGTTTCAAAACAGAATATTTTGTTTCTTATCTTGAGAACCTTATAATCTAAAAGTAAAAAAAAAGAAAAGACAAGTAAAAGTTTATAGGAATGTAGGCATGCTGCAATCTAGGTAATATCAAAACACCATGGGGACAAAGAAAACTAAGATACATCCCCACAGGGTGTACAAGAAAGCATCTCTGCTTTAGAATAAGATCTTTTCATTCTGTGGCTGTTTTTTCTGCTTTTCTTAACTTTTTCTAGGAGTTGTCATTTGTGACTCACAGAGACTTTACAGTACATCTCTATTATGTTTTTAAAATAAAAATATGAAGGATAATAGATCTCTCTGCTCTGTTAGAAGAAATAACACTGCCTACTCCTTGCCTGTAATATATTTCTTAATACGTATGACCTCATCAGCATACGGGAGTAAAATGTCTGCAGCACCATGTGTCATAGTAACACAAACTAACTGGAAAGGAAAGGAGTGGGTATTCGCTTTCTGATACAAACATTTGTATATATGTATGTGTTAACACATATGTTGTTGTTGGGGGTCATCAAGTTGATTGTGACTCATAGCTGCCCCATGTGACAGAGTGGAACTGCCCCATAGAGTTTTCTTGCCTGTAATCTTTCAGACAGTAGAACACCAGATCTTTCTCCCGTAGAGGCACTGATAGGTTTCAACCACCAACCTTTTAGTCAGCAACTTCATGGTTAACAGTTGCACCACCAGGGCACATTCATACACATATATGTTTATATATGTATGTTGTATAATTCTGAGAATACATTTACCTTATCCTTTCAAAAATAATATATCCTCATTAATGTCTCTCACATCCATTTTGCCAGCCTTAAGTTTGCTATATATAAGCTAAATTTCTTCCAAAAACGGGTGTGTGTGTATGTGAATGAGAGAGAGAATCTTCTAAGCATCACCAGATACAAACTAGATTAACATCTTATAAGAAAATAATAGATATTTCAACTTCGATTATTATTAATATTTACTTTCAAATTTTGCAAAAGTTTATTCACCTTCTTAATTTGTCACTAATTTTAACATATATTAGGACATTTCAAGTACAACTTTTAAATTTTTCTTAATTCTGAGAAATGTTGACATAAATAGAATAAAAGTTATACTTCATAAATCAGATTTGATATCAACAGACTGAAGGCTACACTATTTATAAATTAGACAAGTACAACCATGTCAGATATGGAGACACATTCCTGGGAGAGGCAAACATGGCCTCAAGAGAATTTCCAGACATGGACGCTCTACTTGAGTAAATAAATAAATAAATATGAGTGTGCTACTTGAATAAACGATAAACAAAATAAATCGGTAGTTTAGGAGTTACAGCTTTAAATACTTACAACAATGCTGATTTGCAATGGTGCTCAGCATTTTATGAAGTCTATTATTGCCCTCATTTGTCTTCGGTAAAATTTTTCACTTGTGGTATTGGGGACAATTATATTAGTATCATATAATACCAATATAAAATGTAAGCCAGTGGTTAAATAAGGTTTACTTTTTAGAAAACCAATTGACAATTATTCTGAAAATTCGGCCTCCCCAAATGAGGGATATTTTATAATCATTGAACCACATAATCTTAATGGTTCAAAGACAACATTTGATCACTTCCACCTCTTTGATATAATTTCTTTCAACTGATTTCTAGGACTCCACACTTATCTTGCATTTCTGTTTATGCCACTTGTGGCTCCTTCTTCTTTTTTCTGGTTCTTTATCTTTTTACCAATTGTTTACTAATGGAATGTTCCAGGGCTCAATCCTTGCACCTATTCTGTACCAAAACTCATGCCCTTGACGAACTAATCCAGACTCAGACCTCAAATACCTGATATTCTGAAGCCTTGAAGGTTGATAGGAGGACCACTTCCACCTTTCTTCTGAATTCCAACACATATCTTCAGCTATGTTCTTTTTTTTTTTTAATTTAATTTAATTTATTTTAAATTTCTTATTGTACTTCAGGTGAAGGCTTATAGAACAAATAGTTTCTCATGAAACAGAACTACACATGTTGTTTTATGACATTGGTTAACAACCCCACAACATATCAACCCTCTAACTTCCCAACCTTTTATTTTGGTGAAAATACACATAGCCAAAGGTACACCATTTCAAAAATTTCTACATGCACAGTTCAGTGACACTGACCATGCTCTTCCAATTGTGCTGTTATTCTTATTTAAGATGAAGGCTTACAGAACAAAACAGTTTCTCATTTAACAGTTACCACAAATGTTGCCCTATGACAACGGTTAACAATCTCACAACACATCAACAATATCCTTACTCAACCTTGGGTTCCCTATCACCAGCTTCCCTGTCCCCCTCTGCCTTCTGGCCCTTGTCACTGGACTCCTGTACCTCGTTAGTCTCATTTGGTTTTACGGGGCTGTCCACTCCCAGGCTGAACAGTGAACCTTGGAGGTAACTTCACCACTGAGCTAAAAGGGTGTCTGGGGGCCATACTCTTGGGGTTTCTCCAGTCTCCTTCAGGACGGTAAATCTGGTCTTTTTTGTGTGGGTTAGAATTATGCTCTACATCCTTCTCCAGCTCTGTCCAGAACCCTCTGTTGTGATCCTGGTCAGAGCAGTCAGTGGTGGTAGCCGGGCACCATCCAGCTGCCATGGACTCAGTCCAGTGGCAGCCCTGGTAGCCGTGGACAATTAGTCCTTCGGAACTACCTTCTTGTCATCTCCCTTCTATGTCTTAAAGACATCTCCATCATACATGTCCAAAACCGAACACATAATCTTTCTCCTCGAATCTCCACCTCCTGTGGTCTTTCCCACAAATGTCGGGGTTTTTGGTTTTTTTTTTTTTTTTCATTTATAGAATGAGTTCATTATCTAAATTACCAAAGTTATCTTAAAGCTATGTTTTGTATATCAGTGAATGTGGGTAAGCAGAGGAAATGGTGGAAGTGACCACTGCAGAACTGGTCTCATTGAACATTCAAAATTTGAGCAGAAATTATTCTGTGTTCAAAAGGAGCTCCTTGATAAATTCTGAAATATGGTTTATGTCAGGATTTAAATAAAATTAGAAAGAGCAATGCAATGATCCACAATGAGAATAGGCTTTTAAATTAGTCAAGGATTGAGGTTGAGCACCAGCTCTGTCTCTTCTTCACACAGTGGAGAATTTTTAATTGTGAATGAAAATAATATGTCTTTTTCAGAAGATAATAAGCATCGGGTGCATAATACAATGCCTGGCCTGTGATAAGTGGGCAATGAAATGAAGCTGTTCAGCCACTTGCTTGCAGTTAGGAATCCATTGCCTGGATTCCATGTCAATTCTACTAAAATCTTTGTTCCCTCACTTATACCTGTTTGTGCCTTGGTTTCTTCATCTGTGAACTGAGAACAACAAGAGTACATAGTTCACAGTGTCCTTGTGAAAATTTCATGAGAAAATATGTGAAAAAACCCTTGGCACAGTGCCAGGCTCCATGTTGGTGGTAGCTCAATCTCAACTACCATTGCTCTTCTATCAAAGAGCTTCAAATCAACATCTTCACAGAGGTATGTGGTCATGTCATTGTTTTATTAATTGGGACACAATACAAGGCTGGTGATTCTGGTTGCTAACCTGCCCAATTTTTATCTGATTCTAAATATAAGATTTTTAAATATGGATTTCTTATTTAAATGTTTGATTTAGCATATAACTTAAATTTTGAGAGAAGAAAGTATCGTTGATATATTTGAATGATTAAATTACTTGAATCTCTTCACTGATACAATACTGATTGAAAATGTATGAACTATTTCAAGTTGTGTATAAATAATATGTGACAAAATAATTTATTAATTTAGTACATTTTATATGGCAGAACTTTATGATTTATATATTTTGTTTAACAATAAGTGTTCATTGCTCACTTATGATCTTCTATTGGCATCACAGTATTATTCTCAAAGATAGGAAGCCGTGAAGCTTCCTGTTTCTTTCTATTTGTCCTACAGAGCTACAGCCCTTTTTACAATATAAAGATGGAGCAACTGCTGTGACTGAAATAAATTCTGAGCTATAAAAGTCAACAGGTCTCCTTAAACGACAATTTTTTTTTTCTCCTTGTCAGTCTACAGAACTATGGAAGATTGCAGTTAAACATTGTTCTCGATCATTTTAAGAGATATCACAGTGTCTTGCTTTATATATCATTCTAGTCAATTGGTTGTCAGTCATATCTGTCACTACAGAGCTCACCCTTGGAAAAGAAAAATGTAGGTCAACGCTGCTTGTATTATATATATACACATACAATATGTTTCTTGAAATAGATATTGCACATCTAGAAGTAATGAGACATTCATGCTGTGGAATATGCTGAGTGACATATGTACATCATTTCTACAGTGCCTGTCTTAGATGATACTGGAGATCGTGTTTAGAAAGTGGATGAGTACAGACAAGACAATTTGAAGAGAAAAATGGCAGCAATGTTCATCCCTTCAACACAACTCCAAGGATAATAGAGAGTATCACCACTGAATCTCTTAACTGTGTGATTTTTGAAAAGTATGTTCATTTTACTTTTCTAGATTAACATAAACAGATGGCTTATAAGAAATCCAGTGAGAAAAGTGTGTTTTTGTCTTCTGATGTTATGACTATATTCGTATTATATGATTAAATTTTCTCAAGAGAGTAGGCACCAAATATAACCAAATATAAAACACATAAGTTATGCAAACCTATAATAAAAAAAATCTGATCGGGCTTACCATGAAATTTGATTTCTTTTTCAGTCTATTTTCATCATTGTGGGAATAGAAGCAAGAAATGTGCTTCCTGAAGTGCTTCTAGAGTGTATCAAATGACTACAAACACCTAATTACTTTTCAGACTGGATCTTTCTATGCCAAATATATTTACTGTTTTCAAAGTTGAATTTCCACATGGCTAAATTATATTATTTTGATCAAATCTATCTACCTATCTATGAAATGTGTAGCTTGATAGTATTTTCTGCAAAGAATGCGTGCATAGCTCTGCATCTCTGTTATGCTGCATGAATAAGAGCCATTTATATATCCATGCAACGAATGAAAATGCTGAAGGGTATGAACAATCCAGAAACATCAATGGCAAAACCAGAATGGGAAGCAGGATCACTGACTTTGACTTATGCATATGAGTAAAAACTTAGGAAACTTGTATACCTTAAAAAATCAGAATTCTAACACAGATAGGGAATTTTCCAGTATCATTATAGGTTCCCAGCAGTCAAGAAAAGCTTATTTAAAAAAAAATATGTTTTCCTTCATAAGTTATCTATTATCAGTTAAATAACCTGTATAAACTAGACTGGAGAAGCAAATAGAGAGCTAAGATTCTTCATTAGAGTTCTTCAGATTTAAGGCCTCTTCAAAAATGGGAAATGTGATTAAGATCTAGAATATCTAAAGGAGTTAAGATTTTTCTTTTCAGGTGGAGGAAATTTATAGACAATTTATGGTAAATTATTTTATCAGAGATGAATGGAAATGGTGGAGCATGGAATCATAAGTAGACTATAAGATCTCATGACTGGAAATTATACATATTTTTACTGATTGTAGGTAAAATACAAAACAATAGATATTGTCAATTTTCATCTCTTGAGAATCAGATTATAATCCTTTAAATTATTTAAAAATACAAGTCCTTGCCAGTTTGGACACAGAATACAAAGAATACAAAGTCAAAACAAATTCACTTTGACTTCTAGGAGTTTACCAGCCTTTAGGAACCTAAACCAGATGCCCATTGGAACTTGATTTCATATTCTTTAAGACAGAATTGTAGACAGTAGATTGTCTGAAAGCATTTCCAGATTCTCTAAACATATTTATCATTCTAGGTGTTGTTAGGTACTGTCCAGTTTATTCTTACTCACAGGGAACCTGTGTGTTACAGAGTGGAAGTGCCCCATAGGGTTTTCTTGGCTGTGATGATTATGGTAGGTGATCGCCAGGTCACCACGTCTTTATCCTGTGGAGCTGCCAGAGCTGCTGGGTAGGTTTGAACCACTTAACCCTTCCTTTACGTTAGCTAACCAGCATGTAACTGTTGTGCCACCACGGTTCTTGCTTAAGGCTATAAAATTATCTATTTTGAAAGCCTAGTGTTATGATTTTGATTCTTTTACATTATAAAGCCCAATGGAAGACTTTTGGTACTTATTACTTTCTTACACGATTGTATTATTTAGCATTTAGCTAAAATATAAAATATGTAAACATACTGTTTGTCATCGAGTGGATTCCAACTCATAGCAGCCTTGTAGGACAGAGTAGAGCTGCCCCATGGGGTTTCCAAGGCTGTAATCTTTATGAAAGAAGACTGCCACATCTTTCTCCTGCAAAGTGGCTGGTGGGCTCAAGCTGCCTACCTTTTGATTGGCAGCCAAGTGCGTAACTACTGCACCACCAGGGCTCCTTTTACTTCTCTGTAAATACAGTCAATAAAAAATCTGTCACTGTTAAAAGAAAATGGTACGTTAATAAGAAAATAAGAAAGCCAAATTATGTATCTAATGGCTTGCAACATTCGTAACATAGCAATAGAGAAAAAGAAAATATAGTTTTCATTTTCCTTTTTTCCAGTTGTGAGCTCTCAAAAGTCTGATAGTGGTAAATTTTACCCAACCATCTACCTGGTTTCAGTCTCCAGAATGTCACACTTTGTCATCATCCCAAATGAACTGAGAAACAAACATATCTCATACCTGAAAGGGGCACAGAGGAAATCTTGTCCAAGTTTCCAATGAGTGAATGCATTGAACAACATGAAGAACTGAATTAATGGAGAGACACACCGTGAGTGTAAATAGGAAAACTCTGTACAATAAACTTGAAAATTGATTTATAAATCCAGTAATTTCTAGTCAAAATTCCTCATAAGAGTTTGTATGGAAATTGACAAACCAATGACAAAATTCATATGAGATCAAATGGTCAAGAATATCAAATGGGTGGCAATAACAAACAGAAATTTATTTTCTCACACTTTATGAGGCTAGAAGTCTGAATCCAGAGTGCCAGCTCTAGGGGAAGTCTCTCTCTCTCTCTCCCTCCGCCAGCTCTGGAGGAAGCTCCTTGTCTCTTTTGAGCTTTTGTTCCTGGGAGATCTTCACGTGGCTTGGCATCTCTCTTCCCCCATCTCTGCTTGCTCACTACTTTGTTTAATCTCTTTTATATCCCAAAAGAGATTGACTTAAGACACACCCTACACTAATACTGTCTTACTGACATAACAAAGAAAACCCATTACCAAATGGTATTCTAACAATAGGTATACCAAAAAACCAAACCCATTGCTGTCGTGTCGATTCGGATTTATAGTAACACTATAGGACAAAGTAGAACTGCCCCATAGGGTTTCCAAGGAGTAGCTGGTGGATTTGAACTGTTGACTTTTTAGTTAGCAGCTGAGCTCTTAACCATACATATTTGGGGGAGGGGGTGGGGACACAGTTCAATCCATAAAAGACAGTTTTGTGTATGAACTTTTTTTGTGTAATGACTTACCTGGCAAAAATCATTAATTATAAAACTACATTTACTGAGGTGATGTCATACTGATTTTTGGATAGACAAACAGAACAGTAGAATGGAGTACAGAGCTCAGCTAATGACTTTTGACAATGATATATGACAAAAGTGGGTCACTGTGTTATGCATTTGGTGGGTAAAAGGTAGACTCACCAATTCACATCATATATAAAATTAATTTACAAGAATGTTAATTATCTAGGTGTGAAAAGCATATCTTTTAAAAAATTGAAGAATACAGAGGAAAAATTATCATTTGATTAAGGAAATTTTATTTATATTAAGACAATCATAAGAAATGATAGATTAATTCAAGTATGTTGAAGTTAAAAGAAAATTTTAAAAAATTGTCTAGATCAAAGCTCGCCATAAAAAGTTAACGGATAGCACAATTCAGTAAACTCTACGTTGTGTTATTGCTCCCTATGATTACTAACTAGCTCAACATTGAACTCTGAAAAGTATTCCTGCTTAATGTCTATGTACCTTAAAGCAATTTTCACAAATTATTTTTTTTTAACACAAATACGGAAATGGATTTTAATTTCCAGCAATAGTGGTTCTGTTGTTTTAAGGATATTGGAAAAAAAAAAGTTGCCTTTTTATTTGAAATTGGAAGGATCAGAAGACATAAAAGCTAAACATTATTTTGTTGCTCATTTGAATGGTTAAGGTGGGTTTTAGAAAGTATCATGGTTTTAGAACAAATCATTTTTACTATATAGTGTATTTCAGAATACATTTTCCAATATCCCAGGTAAAAATAAAATTATCATTACTTAACTCAATAATTCAACTCTTTAACTTATATAGTGACCCTTGCTATATTATGTTAGACTTAGTTAGATTTTTAAAGTACAAACGATACACAGAAAACACTTTGTAATTCACTAGCAATTAAGAGTGCTTCAAAGCCCATGTTTCCAAGGTCTGTGGCAAACAGTCAGTGCAATAAATTTCTTTTCGGTAATTCATATTGAAATGAAGTGTCAATAAGCAATTATGTTAAAAAATTAAAATAAAATGACTCATTTATTAGTATTTCCATTGTGAAAGAAGATGAAAAGAAGCATCTGTGACTCTCAAAACACTTATAATACCTTTTCTCTAAATCATCTGTCACTTTTTATTGATTTGTATTTTTTTTTAATTTTTCATCTGGATTCAAAAGTTTCATTTCTTCCTTTGGATACCATATATATCAAAGTAGCAGATCCTGGCTCATGAAGTAATAATCTCAGGTTGCCTTCATTTTCGATTACATGTGGTCAGACTCTACATCTATTTTAGTCCCTATTCTGTACTCAGTATTTAGCACAATTTATTCCATATTTTTTACCCAAATACCTGTTTTTGAATGTTATTTTTAATACTTTTCTAAGAAAAAAATATATTTAACTTACCCAGTAATTCAGATGTTGAAATACAGAGATTTCTTTAGTGACAGAGTAGAGCACTCAGCATCTTCTTATCAATAAAGGTGTATTCGCACTGGTACATAACATTTCTATATATCCACGAAGAATTTAGAATGCAACAAAACTTTTCTCCATTACAGAGGCAATGTGTGTAGATATAGATACACCTACTCCTCACAGGAATCAAATCAAATACATCTGTGGAAGGAGACAATGGAAAAGCTCAATATTATCAGTCAGAACAAGGCTAGAGGCTGACTGTGGAACAGACCATCAATTGCTTATATGTAAGTTCAGGTTGAAAGTGAAGAAAATTAGAACAAGTCCACGAAAGCCAAAGTACGAACTTGAGCATATCCCACCTGAATTTAGAGACCATCGCAAGAATAGATTTGACACGTTGAACACTAATGATCAAAGACAAGATGAGTTGTGAATGATATCGAGGCCATCATACATGAAGAAAGCAAGAGGTCATTAAAAAGACAAGAAAGAGAAAAGATCAAAATGGATGTCAGAATAGACTCTGAAACTTGCTCTTGTACGTAGAGTAGCTAAGGCAAACAGAAGAAATGATGCAGTAAAAGAGCTGAACAGAAGATTTCCAAGGGCAACTCAAGAAGACCAAGTAAAGTATTATGATGAAATGTGCCAAGACCTGGAGTTAGAAAACCAAAAGAGAAGAACACACTTGGCATTTCTCAACCTGCAAGCGCTGAAGAAAAAGTTCAAACCTTGAGTTGCAATATTGAAGGATTCTACAGGGAAAATACTAAATGACACAGGAAGCATCGAAAGAAGTTGGAAGGAATACAAAATCACTGTACCAAAAAGAATTGGTCGAAGTTCAGCCATTTCAGGAGGTAGCATATGATCAAGAACCGATGGTACTGAACAAAGAGATCCAAGCTGCACTGAAGGCATTGATGAAAAATAAAGCTCCAGGAATTGACAGAATATCAATTGAGATATTTCAACAAACAGATGCAGCACTGGAACCACTCACTCATCTATGCCAAGAAATGTGTAAGACAGCTACCTGGCCAACTGACTGGGAGAGATCCACATTTGTACCCATTCCAAAGAAAGGTGATCCAACAGAATGCAAAAGTTACTGAACAGTATCATTAATACCACAGGCAAGTAAAATTTTGCTGAAGAGCATTCAAAAGCAGTTGCAGCAGTACATCAACAGGAAACTGCCAGAAGTTCAAGCTGGATTCATAACAGGACATGGAACAAGGGATATCATTGATGATGACAGATGGATCTTGGCTGGAAGCAGAGAATACCAGAAATATGTTCACCTGTGTTTTATTGACTATGCAAAGGCCTTTGACTGTGTGGATCATAACAAATTATGGATAACATTGCAAAGAATGGGAATTCCAGAACACTTAATTGTGCTCATTAAGAACCTGCACTTAGACCAATAGACAGTCGTTTGAACAGAACAAGGGGATACTGTGTGGTTTAAATCAAGAAAGGTGTGTGTCAGGGTTGTATTCTTTCGCCATACTTATTCAATCTGTATGCTGAGCAAATAATCCAAGAAGCTGTACTATATGAAGAAGAACATGGCATCAGGATTGGAGAAAGGCTCATTAATAGCTTGTGACATGCAGATGACACAAGCTTCCTTGATGAAAATGAAGAAGACTTGGAGCACTTACTGATGAAGATCAAAGATCATAGCCTTCAGTATTGATTATACCTCAATATAAAGAAAACAAAAATCCTCACAACTGGACCAATAAGCAACATCATGATAAACAGAGAAAATATTGAAGTTGCCAAGGATTTCATTCTACTTGGATCCACAATCAACGCCCATGGAAACAGCAGTCAAGAAATCAAGTGATGCATTGCATTGGGCAAATCTGCTGCAAAAGATCTCTTTAAAGTGCTTAAAAGCAAAGACGTCACTTTAAGGACTAAGGTTCGCCTGACTTTAGCCGTGGTGTTTTCAGTCACCTCATATGCATGTGAAAGCTGGACAGTGAATAAGGAAGACTGAAGAAGAGTTGATGCCTTTGGATCATGGTGTTGGCAAAGAATATTGAATATACCACAGACTTGCAGAAGTATGAACAAATCTGCCTTGGAAGAAGTACAGGCAGAATGCTCATTAGAACAAGGATGGCGAGACTTTGTCTCATATACATTCAACATGTTATCAGGAGGGACCAGTTCCTGGAAAGGGATCTCATGCTTGGTAAAGTAGAGGGTCAGCAAAAAAGGGGAAGACCTTCAACAAGATGGATTAACACAGTGGCTGCAACAATGGGCTCAAGCATAACAACTGTTAGGATAGTGCAAGACTGGGCAGTGTTTTGTTTTGTTGTACCTAGGGTCACTATGAGTTGGAACAACACTCCTCACTTATTGACTATCTTGTTATCCAACATTTCGCATTTATGACAATAGTAAAAAATCTACTATCCTACTATTTTATGCATTAATGGCATACATATCGCAGTAATGAATGCTGAGTTGGGAGACAAGTGTAACAATGACTGTAATGGTTAAGATTATGTGTCATCTCGGCTAGGCCATGATTCTCAGTGATTTGACAGTTACTTAATAATGTAATTTGGCAGTTACATAATGATGAAATGTGACAGTTATGTAATGATACAGTCATCCTCCATTTTGTGATCTGACGTGGTCATCCTCTGTTTCCACATAATGCTGATTTTCATATAATGACCGGGTCATTGGAACCTAACTACGTTGGTAAGTGTGGACCAGGTGCATATAATGTCTCATCATCCAAGAAGACACAACAATCCCAAACATGCTTGCACACAGTACAGAACATCAAAATACATGAGGTAATAATTATAGAACTGAAAGGAGAAGTAAACAAATCCACTGCTATAGTTGGAGACTTCAATACCTATCTGGTTGTAATTTTATAATCAAATAGGCAGAAAGTCGGTAACATATAGATGAGCTGGAAAGCAATATCAACAACCTTGATCTAATTGATACTTACAAACTACTCCACTCAAAAAAGGAAAATGCAAAATCTTTTGTAGATCACATAGAACATTTACCAAATGTAATTGATGGAGGTATTGAAGGTTGTTGGGCTGGGGTAAATATATTTGTTTCTGGGACTGACATATATATTTGAGGGCCAAAGGGCAGACTGTGGTAGGTACAATGATGACCAACCTAAAATACCCGTGTCCTGTTGTTGTGTTGTTCTGTGCCCTGAAGACAGTTCCAACTTACAGCGACCCTATGTATAACGGAACAAAACCCTTCCTGGTCTTGTACCATCCTCACAATCTTCACTATGTTTGAGCCCATTCTTGCAGACAGACTGTGTCAGTCCATGTCACTGAAGGTGCTCTTCTTTTTCACTGACCCTCTGCTTTACCAAGCATGATGTCTGATCTTCAGTGATTAGCGTTCAATGCACCAAATCTATTCTTGACATGGTTTCTAAATTCAGGTGAGATATACTCAAGGTCATACTTTGGCCTTCATGAACTTGTTTTAATTTTCTTCAGCTTCACCTTGAATTTGCAAATGAGCAATTTATGGTGTGTTCCACAGTTGGCCCTTGGCTTTATTCTGTCAGATAATATTGAGCTTCTCCATCGTTTCTTTCAGGAGATGTGGTAGATTTGATTCCTGTGTATTCCATCTAGCAAGGTTCATGTGTAATTTCACCATTTATGTTTTTGGAAAAAAAAGAAGTATTTCTGATGAACAAGACATTGGTTTTGCAAAATTCTATCACGTGATCTCCTGAGTCGTTTCTACCACCAAGGCAATATTTTCTAACTAGTGATCCTTCTTCTTTGTTTCTAACTTCTGCAGTGCAATCACCAATAATTATCAATGCATCTTGAATGCATGTTTGATCAATTTCAGATTGCAGCAGCTGGTAAAAATCCTCAATTTCTTCAACTTTGGCATTACTGTTTGTGCATAAATACGAACAATAGTTGTATTAACTGCTCTTCCTTGTAGGTGTATGGATATTATCTTATCACTGTCAGTATTGAACTTCAAGACAGATCTTGAAATGTTCTTTTTGACAATGAATGTGATGCCAGTCCTTTTCAATTTTCATACCTGGTGTAGCAGATCGAACGATGGTCCAATTCAAAATTGTCAATACCTGTCCATTTCAGCTTACCAATGCCTAGGCTCTCGATTTTTAAGCGTTCCATCTCATTTTTACAACCTCCAATTTTTCTTGATTCATACTCTGTATAGTCCACGTTCGGATTTCTAATGGATGTTTGCAGCTGTTTCTTCTCATTTTGAGTCATGCCACATCAGCAAATGAAGGTCCCAAAAGTTTTACTCTATCCATATCATTAAGGTTGACTCTACTTTGAGGAGGCGACTCTTCCCCAGTCATATTTTGAGTGACTTGCAACCTTAGGAGCTCATCTTCCAGAACTATATCAGACAATATTCCACTGCTGTCTGTAAGACTTTTTCACTGGCTAATTTTTTTTTTTTTTTTGAAGTAGATTGCCGGGTTCTTCTTCCTAGTCTGTCTTAGTCTGGAAGCTCCACTGAAGCTTGTTCATCATGGGTTACCCTACTTGTATTTGAAATACTGGTGGCATAGCTTCCAGCATCACAGCAACACACAAGCCACCACGGTATGACAAACTGACAGATTGATGCTTGGTGCGTGTCCTAATACCCCAAAACTGTGAATATATTACTTTACATGGCAAAAGGCACTTTGTAGATGTGATTAAGGACCTTGAGATGGGAAAGTTATCCAGTATTATCTGGGGTAGCAAATGTAATCACAAGGGCAATTATAATGGGGAGGTGGGAGTGTCAAAGTCAGAGAAGATGTGAAGATGGAAGCAGAAGTATGAGAGAGACAGACAGACAGACAGACCCAGAGACTCGAACATGCTACATTACTACTGGCCTTGACAATGGAGGAAAGGGACGCGAGCCAAGGAATGCGGCAGCTTCTAGAAATTGAAAGGCAAGGAAACAGATTCTCCTCTAGAACCTGCAGAAGGAATTAAGCCCTCTAGACATCTTCATGTTAGGATTTCTGCAATACAGGTGGTCAGATAATAAATTAGTGTTGCTTTAAGCCAGTACACTTACAACAGCAATAGGAAACTAATACACGAAAGTGGAACACGTTTTACGTTGTAAACTTTCTCATAGTAAATTTATTCTTCTACTTCACTTTGCTTGCACATGTTAAGGACATGGTTTTCATAAGTGTACTCTGAGCCATGAGGGCATCAGCAATGTTGTATGACACAGGGCTTGACAAAAGTGTATGACTCCAGAAGTTTAAGGGTGAAGGGAAGATGGAACTACTTTACAATCTTATGGGTTCACCTATGATGTGACATTGAGAGACAACACCTTCAATAAGAAATAGTCACTCTTGTGAAGGGCAACAGGCATAGTGGGAACAAGGAGGTAGGGCCATTGGGTGGGAAGAATGGAGATTTGGAGTGCAAGAACATGAGAAGATGATTATGAACATCTATGCACATGTAGGATACAGATGATTATGAGGGGAGAAAAACCTTGCAAATTGTTTTTAGGAAACAATGTCCAGAAATAGGCAATGAATGAAACAAACCGATCAATTGGAGTTATGATTTTTTCTAATATAACCACGTTTGTATTTTCAACTGGAAAAACTGGATGGAAAAACAAATGATGCTGGTAAATGTGGAATGGACCAGAAATCAAACGATCTGAATTTTAATTCTAAGCATAGAATTTTATAGCTGTTTAGGCTACAGCAAATGACTTGTACTCTCTGCACCTCAGGGATTTGGGGTGTAAAAAAGATCATGCATCAACAAGCTATATTGCCATATTTGGACTTTTTAATGGCTCATTTTTCCCCTTGGGAAAACCATTGGATTATGCAATTTGGGCACATACTGAAAGAAAATATGTTTGTACTTTTTTTTTAAATTATCCTGTTACTGTTTCCGGGGAGGGCAGGAATCATTTTTAATAATTTTAAATCTTTCTATACAGAAAGTACAATTAGCATAAGAAAAAGAATTCTTATCTCCCAACCTGCTAAACTCATGAGTTATGATTTAGCAGACACTGGTGTGGTATGTTTGCTTTTCACTAAAGGATAATTCCAAAGTTGCTTGTTTCTGTGAAGGACTGTCCTTAAGGGCAAACTTGGGCTAAGGTTGTTCCGTCTCATGCCAAAAAACTGCCTTTGGCCTCGGAACAGATTTCCCCTGTGCTTTCAGCTTCACAAGCCAAAGAAACTGGGCCAACAAGGGAATGTTGTTGCTTTTGTTGTGCACAGACTAGTTTCAGAATAGCCTGCAGAGGAAATGAGAGATTCTTGGTATAGGTTTGATAAAGTTTGAATCTTTGTGTCTGTTATTCCCAAGAGATAAGGGACCTTGCTTTTATAACAATTTCCAATATCCACAGGGGAAAACTCTATTCTTTAAGGGTTGAGAATAAGAGAGAGAAAAAAGACAGAAGAGAGACAGGAAGGGAAGGTGTGAGGGAAGGAGGAAGGAAGGGAGGGAGGAAAGAAGGAAGTAAAGGAAGTAGGGAAGAAGGGAGGGAGGAAAGAAAAGAAAAAAACAGCAACAGTATAATCAAATCCGGATAAAGAAAGAATGCTTGCTTTTTTTAAGCAGGATACTTCCTCAACAATGAATTATTGTTGATGTTGTTGTCAGCTGCTGCCTAGTCAGCACCCCACTCAGGGGACCTCAGTGAGCAACTGAACAAAACGCTGCCCAGTCCTGCACCATCCCTCCGACTGGTTGCGGATCTGACTGCTGTGATCCATATGAATTATTAGAACACATATATTGGAGGTGTACATGTACAACCTGAAGAACATTAATGAGAAATAGAGCATTGCTTAATTTTGGCATTCAGGCAGTCCCCAGGTTATGAATGTCCCACTTATGGACAACTTGTACTTAGGAACGGACTGCCATAAAGCCTAGTGTACTAAAAATTTGAGTTAAAAACAATGGTTCATAAGTGTTAACCTTAAATCACGATCTTTTTTCTTT
Source organism: Dugong dugon (assembly GCA_030035585.1). Classification (NCBI taxonomy): domain Eukaryota; kingdom Metazoa; phylum Chordata; class Mammalia; order Sirenia; family Dugongidae; genus Dugong; species Dugong dugon. Next base: position 105,243,137 of record CM057466.1, on the reverse strand, counting down.
TTTTTATCTAAACTGTTTCAAGAGCTGTTTCTTGCATTTTTTTTTACAGTACTGTATACCTACACACACACACACACACACACACACAGATTCTCTTTTCAGTACAGTAACACGTGCGCTTTTATTATCACTGTATTATTATCATTATGTACCGTATTATCATGTTTAAGATGTTTTAGTGTATTTGGAAGTGTTTCATAAGTGTTTTATATGCACAGAAAGGTAAAATATATTTTATATACTAAGACAAACATTTGACTAAATGATGCTAAGTATGAACCATATGTACTTGTTCTGATTTACCTACAAATTCGACTTCGAAGACAGACTTGCAAAGGAGTCTCGTTTGTAACCTGGGAACTGCCTGTAATCCTACAAATAATATGCTATATCCTCAAATAAACTTTTTCAGAGCTGAAAAGGAAACGTCACAGCCCTACAGGTATTGATTGGCAAGTGCCTTTTCTCAGGTGGCACATAATCGGTTGGTCATCTATATAAAACCTCTGGGCACCTAAGCACAATGCTTGAATTCTTCCAAAAGTATAGCTTTCCTTATTTTGTACTTTTTTTGCTGTCTACCTTTTACTACAGGGTATTTGAGGGCATTTTGAAGAAGGAAATTTAAATTAAAGAATATAATGGAGAAGAAATTGCATCGTTCTCTCTGTTAATAAAACGCTTCCAAATCTTTTCCTGTCTCTCTCTAAGCAATGCAGCTGGCTTTAGAGCACCTGGTTTTATCCTCAGAAAACTAGGATAATACGGAGAGTGAGAGTGTAATCATGAAAAATGCGTCCATTTTTTTTCCAAGCTTACTTTTAGTAAATGTAGAATAAGAATAGGAGAAAAAACAAACTTAATATTTTGATTCACTAGGCCTGTCTCTCCCAAAGCAATTTTATGTGTTTGTGACATTATGAAACCCATTTTTTTTCCCAGAAGACAATTCTTCTGAAATAGGTTGTTACTTCCAAAGAAAAACAGTAGTTTGTTTTTATAATTGTGAGAACGACTGTTTCAGTGAATGTGATTGTCAATAGTAATAGAGATGCTCAGCAAAAGTGCAGTGTTGTGATAATGAAGAGTATTATCTAGTAGAGAGTTAAAATGGGTTCTGGAACTGCAATTGCTCCTTCTGTAATTTCATGTTGCAAACTAATTTTGATGCCTTTCTCAAGTTTGGAATATAGGCAATGCATTTGTTCTGAGGATGCCTAATGCACTAGCCCAGAAGTATGCAAAATGTTTACATAAGTTGTCAAGGATAGAATAATGGTGAGAATTCCTATAATTAGGGTTTTTTTTTTTTTTTTGTCTTAAGTATTATGGTAACATTTGCCTTTGAACTTGAGAAAACATATATGAGTAAATTAAAAATTTAACAATAATTTAGGATAAATAAATGGACAGAGTCTATTTTATTCACATTGTGCAGTATGTGTTGCTGGTCTAAGACCAAGAATGTTTTGTTGGTCTTGTGTATCTAGAGAAAGGCAAGTTGAATAAGCCAATAAATTAATTCATAATATACATATGTATATACATATATATGCACAAATATACACACATACACATATGTGTATATATACATATATAACATGTACATAAGTATGTGTTCATATATACATATGTATGTATATGTGTATATATGTGTGTATATATATGTGGAACCCTGGTGGCTCAGGGTTAAGTGCTCAGGGGCTAACCAAAATGTTGGTAGATCAAATCTACCAGCAGCTCCTGGAAACCCTATGGGGTCTCTATGAGTCAGAATCAACTTGATGGCAACAGGTTTGGTTTAGGTTTATATACATATGATTATGAGTAATGCACTAAGTTTATTATTTTGTATGTTGTCAAGTTTATATAGTGGGTTATAAAGAATGCCTTGGCTATTCAACTGGAATTGATCATTGGAACTAACTTAGAAAGGACAAAATTCTTCTTTGCAAATCTTCAAAAATGAGATTGAGAATAATTTATCCTTATTAGTATGCAACTCATTAGCTCAAATAATGCTTTAATATAGTTTTCTTTTTCTTATTCTATTATTATTGCTCATTTTATTGGTTTTAAATTCAATATATGATAGTCCTTACAGCCAAAATTATGTAGCTAAAGATATTTGGCCCACTTTATTTTTATTTTTTTCTGATGTGACTTTATATATGAAAGCCATTTTAATGTATCAATGTCAAAATATTTTTATTTTTTCACTACACAATGTAACATATGGTAGGAAGTTCAAAGTCATTTCTATTATCTTTTCTTGGCATTTAAATATAACTTAATAACGCTTCTATTTATATGAACTTTTTCATTTATATGAACATGTAAGTATAAATATTAACCTCAAAATTTAGGAATAAGTCAGAGCTATATTATTTAGACAGCATTTCAAAAATTTTCCTGTATTAATACCAACAATAATTATTTTTCATATTGTAAAATATGTTAAAGCATAATTGTTGGAAATCCATACAAACAACAAAAAACCGCATCTCACTCAAAGCTTCTGGGAAAGACTATCTGTACAAATCAAGCAGAGTGAATAGTAAATTGTCTAGGTTTCACATATATTAAATTTCTGCTACCCAAAATGAAAATTGATTATTTTCTATCATTTTGAGGAAAAAGAGCACTGGCAGATTTAAATATGAGGATTCATATGGTGAAGTAGCTCTCACATCTCAGAATATTTGTGACATTGTGTTGGACAAATAATTACCAATGGTGAGATATTCTAACTGACTAGACAATAAAGGTAAAAAGTTTAGGTTTTCCTATGTTCTTCTCACTGTGCCTTTGGAGAACTCAACCATCTGGTTTCATATAATATATGGAAGAATAATGAAGAAGTGTAAATAAGTATGAAAAAAATAAGGAGCACCCAAAGATGTGGTAAGGGAAAAGCTGTAAGTCTGACTGAGCAGAGTAGGGTCTAGAGGTTCCAACAAATCGCCAAAGCTTGAAGTCCAGTCAGGCCAATCCGAAACACTGAGACTGCTCATATGAAGGTGCTGTTAGGGTGGTATGGGGTAAGAACCTCAGAAAGACGTGGGTATTTGTCTTGCAAAGCTACCACCATCACCACCCCTAATAATAATGATAATAATAATAATAACAGTTATTATTTTTTATTATCATCAGTATTATTTTAGCAGTATATAACTGTCAAGTATCTACCTATACCTCATGGACAACCCATGAATTAGGTTCTATTATTATTTCCTTTTTATGATTAAAAAAAGAGGCAACAGAAGTTGAACAATTTGTCCAAAATCACAGAGATGCTAAGTGACAGAATTGGGAATCTGAACCAGGCAGAATGACTCCAGATCCATGTTAATAAGCATCAGAAGTCACCATGTAGAGATACATGTGAAATTTCTGAGGGAAATATATGTACAGAAATCAACAGTAAAGTGAGTCAAAACAACACTTTATTTGGTATGATACTCCCAATCCCCAGTAAGAACTCTAGTAATTTATTGCACCCCTATGTCTACAAGGAGAACCTCATGCCTGCAAGGTTTTCTTGACTGACTTAGACCAAGTCCATGGAAAGTCTGCTTTACCCTTTTTCCCCAAATTAAATTGAATTTACCCCATCATAATAATAATAACTGCATCATTCAGAACTGAAACAAGAGGAGACCAAGATTATAAGAGCAAGAACATTTTCCCCCTACCGGTTAGTGAGCTGGATTTCCTGGGTGATGCAAACAGTTAACACACTCGGCTGCTAACAAAAGGTTGGAGGTTTGAACCCACCCAGAAGCACCTTGGAAGAAAGGCTGGGTGATCTACCTCTGAAAAATCACAGCCATTGAAACCCTATGGAGCACAGTTCTACTCTGACTTACATGGATTCACCATGAGTCGAAGTCAATTTGACAGCAACTGGTTAGTCACTGGAGCCTTGGTGGTGCAGTGTTAAAGAGATCTGCTGCTATCCAAAAGGTTGGCAGTTTGAATCCACCAGCTGCTTCTTGGAAACTCTGTGGGTCAGTTCTGTTCTGAATTGACTCCACTGCAACAAGTTTGTTTTTTTGGTTAGCTACTGTGCTAGATCTACCAGTTGGGGTAGCAGCACAGAGCTCAGCTTTTCTGTGCCTGTGACAGGGTCCAACCAAAAAAAAGAGGCTGCCAGCCTGTATTGCAGGCTGATGAAGCAGGAGTAAGTCACTCACTACTTGAGCAGCAGGGAGAGTTGAGATGAAAGCAGAATCCACACTGAGTGTGCAGTGAGCCTCCCCTTTAACATCCGTCTCTCGAAAACACCCCCCTAAAAGTGTCTGCCAGCCTGAGCCTCACTCTCTCTTTGTGTGTGGGCTGTTCTGGTCTATTTGTTTGCTTTTTTGATCCTTGAGCTTATTTTGACTCTTGAGCAGAATTGGAGAGAAATAAGGAATCAGAGAGAGAGACCTTGAGCACTGCCTAAAGGCAAACAGTCACAGGATTATTTCCTGCATACAATAGGAGGTAGAAATTTTTGGCAATTAGCATGTTTGTCAAAGAAGAGTTTGCACTTCAGTAGAGAAGAAATAAAATTACTCCCTTCTTATAATTATATGATATTGGCCTAGTAATTGTAATAGTTCATAAACACATCAAGTCCCAAATAAATAATGTACAGGACATCCTTCTGTTTTAGAGAATACTTAAAACTTATTTTCTCCTTTTCTTTTAATTTTATATGCTCAAAAATGATGTATGCAAATTTTTAGTAATATCGAAGGGAGAAAATGACTGCAAATTTGCATTATAAATAGTACTGAAATAGAGGGGTTTTGTTTGTTTTTATTTTTTTAACTTATAAAAATATGTCTTGTTTTTTAAAATGCTTGGCAACAATTATTCTTAGTATTCAAACATTTGAAATCTGTTTATTTTGATATAAACTAGCAGACACGTATTCTTATATGAATTTCCATACCGGTGGCAGTAATAGTTGTAGTAAATGAATCTAAGTTTACTAAGATTTATTTACTACAAATATTACTGTTACTATTGCGTGTGCCTTGGCCAATGATCAGTCATTAATTGGCTATTCATTTACTAACCAAAAAAATAAAGTCGCTTTTGAAACATGGTAGTAATAAAGAGTATGCTGAAGATGTTATCCTAGACATAGCAGAACTGACTATATCCTTAGCTAGAACGTGAACAGTTTGTTTCTTCTCTTAGCTTACTATGAAGATAGCTACCAAGCCTCCTGATCTCCTCCATGGTCCCGTCTTACTCTGAACTTCAATGATCATGACTTGAGTGATAACAGAACCAGTTTTACAGAAATGTATGTCTATCTGTTTCTCCACCTTGGTTTTATAGTTTAAATAAGGCCATTTGGAGCATCCTGTTACTGATAACATTTCCATTTTGCAGCGGTATTAAATAATAACGTATTTGCAGTTGTTATAACAGTAAGTTTACTGTGTATAAAAAACGTTTGTATTTCATTACAGCTAATAAATGTTCATCTTTTCTACATCATTAAAATTATCTTTTTCTGTAATAAAAAATGATATTTGAGAAAAACAATTCTTTTACAGGTGTTTAATGAAATTTAAAGATATTTTCCATGTCATTGGAGCATATGCCAACAAATGTTTGTTTTCAAAATAAATTGGGGAATATACAAATACATCTGAGGTTGAAACCAAGTAAATTTGGTCATTCCCGGTGTCATGAAAATCAGGCCTCCGCTGGCCAGTCCTTTTCCGTTTTAGTGGAATTTGACTACTGGTGAATATTCTTTTGTATCCATTATTCACTTCTGAACTCTGTGACCCCCTCAAAAATCTAATTTCCCTTTCATATTCAAGTCTTTCAAATATTTGAAGATATTTGTTCTTTCTTCTGCATATTAAATTTCCATCAGCCAGTTCTCTTGTTTTTGGGTTTTTTTTTTATATATATAAATAAAAATCAATTACTTTCTCTGAATTCATTTCTACATGGTTGTAAAAAAGTAGCTCAGTAATTGTCATAAGTCTGTGAATTTGCTTGTGCTGCTTCCTCCCGGTGGAATTCATATTTCACTGAAAAAAAAAAAAAGAATTCTATCTTTAGAGATAAATATTTCGTTTACTGAAAACCCCATCCTATTTCCCTAGTCAAATTTGGTTGCTAGCTCTGTTTTCTCATTATAACATTTACATAAATTTATAATCACATTCATCAAATTATATATAATTAATTTTGACATATTTTCCTCCTATTTATAATGAAGTCTGCAGTGTGTTGTAAGTATTAAGTTCTCAATAAATATTTGTTTTATGATTGTCATAATTGATAGATGTTTACCAAGCCGACTTGTTTTCTAGGTGCATATATAGATTAGCCTCTGAAGATTAAAACAGTGATATCATAAGAGTTTAAAGCTTACAACTACCTTACAGGTGGTGGCAACTCTAGCAACTCATATAGTTGTGCCATTTATTATGTTCAGTCTTAGTGATACTATGATCACTAAGTACAATAGGCTAAAATCTATATGAAAATGCATCTAAACTATTGCTTTCATTTTTAATACTTTATTATACTAAAATAGACACTTTGTTTTGAATTAAACCATTAAAAAACTCAAGAACTTTCTGATTCTCAATTAATTCATTCAAAATGACTAGTAGACTCATCCAATATCTCTAATGTTAATTTTCATCCTGAGAGTGAGGAAACTTGTTCCATTTCAGTAGGAAGTACTATTTAGAAATCTTTTCAAAATGACTGTGCATTTTCATTGGAGCCTATATGCAAAGAAAGTAAAAAAAAAAAAAAATTGTTGCTGTCGAGTTGATTCTGACTCATATCGACCCTAAGAAGAAGAAAGAAATGAAAAATATGTTCATAATAAAAACCTGGAAAAAGTTGCAACAATAGGGGCTGTTGGACAAATGCCAAACTCTCCAAAATTTAAGTCTGTTTGAAGTTCTACTCTCTTATTTCTGCACTCAAACATATGTATCTATATACAATGAAAACAAGCACAGTTTAGGTGGCAGAAAAATTGACTCAATCTTCATACTCTTCAATCTCAGTGACTTTCCCTCTGTTGCAAATGCAATAGCATTTCTTTGTACTGCTGCCCTGCATTTTGGTTTTTGCTTTCTGTAGAGTCTTATTTTGGTTTTAAATTCACCATAGACAAAGATGCAGTCAACCAGCAAAGAAACACAGTAATTGTTGTATAATCTTTTGCTAAATTTATTTCTTGAAATTTTCATAAAATTGCAATATTATTAAGAGAATATATAAACAATGAATGATTGAAAGGAAAGAAGAAAAAAAAAAATTACTTTGCAGACAATAAGCCAAAACCCAAGATTGGCAGGTCAGACAGAAGGCCTCTGGCTAACAAGCTCTGGAGGCTGACGAATCCCAAGATCAGCAGGTAAGCTGCTAACTCAAGTTACAAGAACCTGAGGTCAGATGAACAGGAGCCAGTTACAAGATCCAGAGCAAGCAATAGCCAAGGCACTTTGCCAGAAAGCTCACCTATATCGATGCAGGCCACACCCCCAAGGAAACTCCTTTTCAACTGATTGGCTGCTCATAACAGATCTCATCATGGAGGCAATTACATTATTACATAGCTATCAAACTACATCATAACTGCTAAACCACTACCAAGAATCATGGCCCAGTAAAGTTGACACATAACCTTAACCATCACAGCGGGTTCAAACCACCAACCTTTTGGTTAGCAGCCAAGTGCTTAAGCACTGTGCTGCCAGGGCTCCTGTACTTAAATTATTTAACTATGCTCTCATTAGCCATCACATTATCAGTGAAGATTTTTGTATAAATGTCCTTTACAAAAGGTATTTTGAATAAATAATTTTCCTCTGTGCAAATTACCACTTAGGCAAATTTAAAGAATTATAAGTATTTATCAAAATGATGCAAGTCATCTGTAGTAGTAAAAGCTAGCAATTAAGTAGATAATATAACATAGACCAGAGCTGGCCAAATGTGCTTATTAATCATCTAAATATAAATGCATTATCATGGATCACAGCCAATCTCTATCTGGAAATAGCTGGACCTAAACTAAGCACCCACAATATAGAATAAAGTATGAAGAGAAAAAAAATATCTTAGGGAAATGAAATGCTTATATTTACCTGGAAGAAAATTTAGTCTAACTGACACAGTCTTTTCAACCTTATGTTAGCAAAACATAAGATTACACCATTTATTGGAATTTTCAGTGGAAATAGAAAAATTTTATTTCTTAGTTATTATCAATACTGCATTATCTATGGCATGGCAGTCTGACATGACTAAAAAGAAAGTAAAGAAAAAGGAAGAAACAAGAGGCCATCTGTAGAAAGAGCCTAATCAAAGTGACATTTTTAGTTCGTAAAGCGAAAAGGAAAGGATGTAAATTAATTGTGCAGGTGATACAAATACTCAGGTGTCTATCAACATGCAGTAACTTATTTTTAGAGAATTCAGATAAGAGGACAAAACATTAAAATGATTAAAATATCATCAATAGACTTTGTCAAAAAATAATAAGATTAGGTCATGTGGGACCTAGACAGAAAAATAACTGAAATGGCTAAGGTTTAAGATGTTAGGAAAAAAAATTACCTCTATGTCTAAATGTGAGAATCTGACATGTTTTAAAAAGAGGCCTTATTTTGGCATTACAATGAAAAAAATACTAATGTAGTGAATTTTAACAACTAAATGGTATTAATCTCTCTTCAAGAAATCATAACAAAAATAGGGAAAGAAAATAAAATAAAAAGCCAGGAACCCAGAAAATAAAAAGAAAAGGAGAGCACACATCAGAAGTCAAGAAAATATTGACATTAGGAAGTATGACAGATAGTATGATATCTAACTGCAGAAAGGAGAAAGAAAAAAGATCTCATTCTATAGGTTAGAAGAAGGAGCCCTGGTGGCACAAAGGTTAAGCACATGGCTGCTAACCAAAAGGTTAGTGGGTCAAACACACCCAGCAGCTCTGTTGGAGAAACCAAAAACCAAACTTGTTGCTGTTGAGTCCATTCTGACTCACAGCGATCCTATAGGACAGAGTAAAACGGCCCCATAGGGTTTCCAAGAACTGGCTGGTGGATTCGAACTGCTGACCATTTGATTAGCAGCTGAGCTCTGATTTGCTCTCATAAGGATTACAGCCTAGAAAACTCTCTGGGACAGTTCTACTCTGTCACATGGGGTCGTTATGAGTTGGAATTGATTCCACTGCACCCAACAATACAAAACAGAGGTTAGAAGACTTAAGAAGGAAATCATTCCTATTTCAAATCCCTGAAATATCTCAGGAATTAAGACACCAGGCACTTCTAATTTTGAGGTGTGAAAAGCTTTAAAAAAATTGAAAAATGGTACAACAAGCACTCAGGTTTATATATTTTCCCCTGTATTGCACAGCCATTAAAATATGCTTTACTTCTAAGGAGAAAACAAAGTTAAATTTACTCTGGAGAGGCTGAAGCAAAAATCGTGGGATGCAGGAAATGAACTGAGAGTGTGAAGTCTACTAAAAATAGAGGCATCAAGAATCTACAGGGTCCATGGTGAGATGCTTCAGCCTCCGCCTACGTTTGCTCTCAGAAACTTGCCAATAGGTTTAAAATGTCTGCATTGGCACGACAGTCAGAAATGTGGATGACTCCTTTCTAGGAAAACTGATAGGCCCAAAGGAAAATACCAACAGAACCTGCACTTGAGATTTCCATAATGAAAATATGAATTCTCAGTAACAACCTAAGTATGAGACCAAAAAAATAAACCCACATGCATAATTGCAGGTTTCCAGTAAGTTTGTTTTTTGTTTGTTTTTTAAATTAATGTACATAAAAAGATAAATAAACTTATATGTTCACTTGGAGCCCTGGTGGTTAAGAGCTATGGCTGCTAAACAAAACGTTGGCAATTCGAATCTACCAACTGCTCCTTGGAAAGAAACCCTGTGGAGCACTTCTACTCTGTCTTCTAGGGTCGCTGTGAGTCAGAATCGACTCAACGGCAATGGGTTTATACGTTCATGTAGATTAATAATTTTATAAAGTTATCACCTGGGTAATCTCTGCTTTGGTTAGCACCCCAAATCTCGCTTAGTGTCCCTTACTCCAAAGGTAATTAGCTTTTGTCACTTTGATATTAATCATTTCCTAGTGTTTCTTTATAACTTTTACCCTAAATAATATAGCTTATTTTTGCCTACTTTTAAACTTTTTATAAATGGAGTCAGATGTTTTTCACTCAGCGTTTTGTGTGTCTATATGTGCACTTGTGTGTTCGTGTGTGATATTCATTTATGTCATTGCATGTAACTACTCTTTCTTTTATTGCTGTCCTGTTCCACTATATGAAAATACAATAATTTATCTATTTCATTCTTTGGTTTTTATTGTTTTCAGGTATTTTACTATTTCAAATAGTGATACTATGAATGTTTGTTATGTGTTTCCTAGTGCATTTGTGCAAAACTTTCCCCAAGAGTAGAAATACTGTGTTATAAGGAAGCACTTCTTCATAACCATTTGCTGTCCAGTTAACTCCAACTCATGGTGATCCATGTGTGTCAGAGTAGAATTGTACTCCACAGGGTTTTCAACGGCTGATTTTTCAGAAGTAGATCATCAGGCCTTTCTTCTGAGGCACCTCTGAGTGGACTCAAACCTTCAACCTTTAGGTTAAAGTTTGCACCACCCAGGACTCCTGGAGAGTAGATCTTAATCAGGGAGAGGGTTCATTGCATAGTTGGCAATGCTGATTCTTCCCCTCCCCTGCCAGAGACAAGAGGGGATTTTCTTGGATCTTCACTTTGAGAACTTGTTAAAGTTCCTGGATTGAAAGTTTAAAAAGTACTTGAGCCCTCCAAAGACTGTAGTCTGTGGAAGTTTCTCACTCTCATGCTGATCCACACTCAGCCACTAGCAATTTGTTACGTTCACCACTCGAGTGTTGCTACCGGTTTATAACTCCAGTGACTTCTCCTTCAGGCAGGCAGCTTTCGTCTGTGATTCCTCAGACTTCTATTTAGTCTTTTGCCTGGTGACTTCATTTCTCTGCTGGGTCCATGGAAAATCATTCATTTTCTGTTTTTCCAGCTTTTTCTTGTTGTAAGGATAAGAGTGACGACTTCTAGTTCTTTGTATTCCAGAGCTAAATCTTCAAGTCTCCCTTATTTATTTATTTTTTCTTAATTTATTTTTCCTTCAAATTATGACCTGCAAGTAATTTTTTAACAATTCAAATATGTTAAGATATAATTGTAGGCAGTAATATTGGCCTTTTTCTGATGCACTGTTCAATAAATTTTGCTAGTTATATGCCACCATGTAACCATAACCATAATTAAGGTACAGAACGTTTCTATCACCCCAAAAATTCTTCCATGCCATTTTGTACACAATCTCCTCTACAAAATATAAGAAACTACGGATATGACTATTTTTCCTGTAACTTTGCCTGTCTCAGAATGTTCTATAAATTAACCCATGCAACGTGCAGTTTTTTGTACCTGGCTTCTTTTATTTATGGTATTACTTTTTGGATTCATATTCATTGTGGTATATATCAGTCATTCTTATTCAGTACTTGGTGGAATTATTACTATTTACCCATTTACCAGTTGATGGACATTTAGGGTATTTATAGTTTTTGATTATAACCAATAAAGCCACCATAACTTTTATGTATAAGCTATTGTCAGGATAAATGTTTTCATTTATCTTGGCTAAACAACTAATAGAGGGCTGGCTGGATCTATCATGTGATAGGAGTATGATTACCTTTGTAAGAAACTGATAAACTATTTTCCAAAGTGGCAACACCATTTTGTGTTCCCGCCATCAACATATATGTAAGTTCCTGTTGCTCTGCACTTAGTATTGTCTGATTTTTTTCCCCTAATTTTAGCATTTCTAGCAGATGAGTAGTGATATATCATCACGTTTTCCATTTTCATTTCCACAATAACAAAAGTGCTGGGCATCTTTTCATGTGTTCATTTGCCATCCATATGTCTTCTTTGGTGAAGTGCCTATACAAGTCCTTTTTCAATTTTTGTAAAGTTACTTCTCATGTTTATGTTGTTAGTTCTTTATATGTTTTGGATTCAGTATTTAATGAGATGTTTGAAAATACTTTTGTTACTATCACTTGCCTTTTTATTTTCTTTTTTAATTCAACAGCTCTTATTATGAGCTATATTTTCTAAAGCTTTTTTTTTTCATTTTTATGTATTAATTTAATACTATAAACAAACTTAGTATATTTGTATCTTCCCAAGTAACAATGACGTCTCCCTTGCAGAGATAATTGTTGAAAGGCATGATCTTCAATCAATTGATATTGAACAGTTTCAGGGATATCAAAGGCTTGATCTGAGTGGTTAGAACACAGTCTGTAATTTAATAGAGGAGAGATTCATCTTAATATTTAAATAATTATACAGATTTGCTAGTTCATATGAGCAGTATTTTCCAAGAATCAGTCTGTTTTCTGAATCTAGTTGATGCTATCCATGTGTTCTTTTGTGACCTTCAAGAGGCTGTGCCAAATATTCTCTTTCATTAAGTCATTAATTCTCTTAAGTTCTTAATTACTGTTGAGTTTTGTAAGAAGATGACTTTCATCTGCTTAGCTAGTTCTCTTACAAGCAGACTGTGCTGTACTATCTTTCTAGATTATCTTATCCACAACACAGCAGTCTTTGTTCCACGTCTTCTGTCTTTGTTTACCTCATGACTCATTTTTTTTACTTTTTAGGTCTGATTCCCTTTATTTGTCAGCAACTTTTGGTATCTTGACTCTAAAGTACTTCGATGTGAAATAATCATTAACTGCAAATATATGGCTCCTTTCTATTTCTTTTGATTTTGTTACTTCAGCAGGGACTCACTTGTATTTAAAAAAAATATAAGGGAGTTTTTTAACCTGTAACATCTATGAAAGAAGAACAGAACAATATATATGTCAGAGTCTAAATGTGAGGATAATAGTATGGAAGGAAGGAAGAAAGAAAGAAAAAGAAAAAAGGAAGGAAAAGGAAAAAAGGGTCTCTGACATGATTTCCTAAAACTCAGTGATACGTACGATGATTTTTTTAGAGTTTGGAAGTTGTTACCCCATGTGGCCATCTAAAGTGTATTGGTTTAACACAGCTGATGGACAGGAGGAAAGGGGAGGTCTCTAACAAGCTTTCTATCTGGGATATTGCTCTGTTGATAAATATCCTCAAATATGTATTTTTCTTTCTTACTAAAGAATATTATTATATTAGTTTGGAAAGTGAAACTTTAAGTACTTTTTGTATTGGAGCCAATAACATTCACTTCCAACACTAAATCCAGATATATTTTTCTATTTAATGGGTCTAATAAAGTTGGCATTGAAATCTCCAGAAACTGTATGATACAGGATTGTATGCCTTCACTTGCTGTGTATGCTAAATAAAATCTAATGAATATTTTAAAATATGCCATATTTTTTATGTGTCTAATTGAGTGGCCAAAGTCTGATAACTAGAAATGTATACTCTATCATCAACAACATCAAAGCTGTACCAGTTGCCTGAATCCATCTATTCTTAAATATGAGATGTTCTTATCCCTAAGCTTTCCTTACAATTATTTTATTTAATTATACTTTATTATGATTGAATATATATAACAAAACACTTGCCCTTTCTATTATTTTTACATGTACAATTCAGTGACATTAATTACATGCACCATGTTGTGAACCACTGTCTATTTTCAAATATTTTCATCACCCTTAACAGAAGCTCAATGCCTCCATAAGCAATAACTCATTTCCCCCTCTCACCTGCCCATGCTAACCAGTAATAAACTTTGGTCTATATGTATTTAACTGTTCTAGATATTTCGTATATATGAGATCATGCAATATTTGTCCTTCCGTGTCTTGACTTATTTCACTCAGCAAAATGTTTCCAAGGTTCATCCATGTTGTAGCATGTATCAGGTCTTCATTTCTCTTTATAGCTGAATAATTGTATGTGTATACCACTTTTTGTTTATCTATTATTCTGTTAACAGAGACTCTGATTGTTTTCACCTTTCGGCTCTTGTGAATAGTGTTGCAATGAACATTGGTGCACAAGTATCTGTTTGAGTCCCTGTTTTAAAGTTGTTTGGGCTGCACCATTTTACAATCCCATCAGAAATGCATGAGGGCTCCAATTTCTCAACATCTTCTGCAACATTTGTTATTTTCCCCTTCCAGTTTTGACATAAACTGATTTCCATATTAATCTTTATATCAGATATCTTACATTTTTCAGTCTTCAGAAACACTTTTTTGTCTCCTTGCCAAGAATTGTTTTTTACATTCTAATGCATATTGCATATTAGCTGAAGATAATTTAAAAATGCTACAGCTATACATCCGCAGGGAACTACCAGAAATTCATGTTGGATTAAGAAGAGAACATGGAATGAAGGATCTCATTGCTGATGTCAGATGAATCCTAGCTAAAAGCAAGGATACCAGAAAGATGTTTATCTGAGTTTTATTAACTATGCAAAGGCATTCAACTGTGTGGATCATAACAAATCATGGATAATATTTCAAAGCACAAGAATTCCAGAACACTTGTGCTCATGTGAAACCTGTACATAGACCAAGAGGCAGCCATTAGAAAAGAACAAGGAGATACTACATGGCTTAAAATTAGAAACGGGGTGCTTCAGGGTTATATCCGTTCATCGTACTTAATCTCTATGCTGAGCAAATAATTCCAGAAGTTGGACCATATGAAAAAGAACGGGGCATCAGGATTGGAGGAAGACTCATTAACAATTTGTGATATACAGATGATGCAACCTTGCTTGCTGAAAGCAAGTAGGACTTGAAGCACTTATTGATGAAGATCAAAGACTACAGCCTTCAATAAGGATTGTGCCTCAACATAAAGAAAACACAAATCCTCATAACTGGACCAATAACAGCATCATGATAAATGGAGAAAATATTAAAGTTGTCAAGGATTTTATTTTACTTGGATCAACTATCAACATCCATGGTGCAGCAGTCAAGAAATCAAATGATGAAACTTGGGCAAAGGATGAAATTGGGCAAATCTGCTGCAAAAGACATCTTTAAAGTGTTAAAAAGCAAAGATTTCATTTGAAGACTAAGGTGTGCCTGACCCAAGCCATGGTCTTTTCCATTGCCTCATATGCACGTGAAAGCTGGACAATGAAAGAGGAAGATATAAGAAAAACTGATGAATTTGAATTATGGTGTTGGCAAAGAATATTGAATATAGCATGGACTGTCAGAAGAACAAACAAATTTGTTTTGGAAGAAGTACAGCCAGAATGCTCCTTAGAAGCAAGGACGTCAAGACTTTGTCTCCCTTACTGTGGACAAGTTATTAGGAATGACCAATCTCTGGAGATGGACATCATGCTTGGGAAAGTAGAGGGTCAGAAAAAAAAAGGAAGACCCTCAAGGAGACTAACTGACACAGTGGCTTCAACAGTGGGCTCAAACATACCTACTATTGTGAGGATGTTTGAGCTCATTGTTGCAGCCATTATGTCGATCCATCTCCTTCAAAGTCTTCCTTTTTTGTGAGGATGGCACAGCACTGAGCAACATTTTGTTCTGTTACACACAAGGCTGCTATGAGTCAGAACAACTCATTGACACATAACAACAGCAATGGATATTTTACTTGACTATATGTACAAAGACCTATTTCAGTAAATATTATTTTATCTAATTGTTGTTGTGCTTGTTGTTTGCCTCTTATTTTCAGCTTATGACGATAGTTGAGCAGTCCTGTGTACCTAGAGGTAAGATTGAGTTAAAGTTCCCACAAATATTTAAAGAACTGATCATTGTTGAATGATTCCAATGAAGTGGTCCAAACCTGATGTTTAAATCCATTAAGAGCAGGATAGAGTCAATAGTTGCGTCTTTTTGCATATAAAGAAGAGCATGGATTAATTCTGACCACACTTCTCTAGTCAGTCAAGGCATATGGTCATGAATTTTCTGCAAGGAAGTTTGTAGATGCATCTTTTTATGAGCCCAGTAAGAGGAAATGGGATTTTACTTTCTTCATTATGTGTTCCTGATGTGATCAAATTATCTTTTACCAAGGGGAAATTATGATATTACCAAAAATACAAGATAATTTTTTTTAACCTGTAACATCTATGAAAGAAGAACAGGACAATATCTGTATCAGAGTCTAAATGTGAGGTTAATAGTATGGTTATAAAAAAAAAAAAAAAGAAAAGAAAGAAGGAAAAAAGGTTCTCTGACATGATTTCCTAAAAATGAGTGATAAGTATGATGATTTTTTAGAGTTTGGAAGTGGTTACCCCATATTGCCATCTAAAGTATGGCCATCTGTTTTCCGTTGTATATTTTTTCTCTCAGTAGTTGGCACCACCCTTCTCCAATTTACTGAAGTTAGAAATTTGGCAGTCAACGTTGAAACTTGCCTGTCACCCATTTCCCTCATCCAATCAATCATCAAGTTCTACAAACTGCTCTTCCTAGTTATTTCTGAAAGGAGTCCTTTCTTCTGCATCCTTACTCTCATTTGCTATTATAATCACTCATGACCCAACAGGGTTCCCAGGCTCTTGTCTGAGATCCTTTAATACTATCCTTTACGTAGGGTGCATAATAATTGTTCTGAATAAATTGTAAATTTGATCATGTCGTATAAGGCCTTCTGTGACCTGGCTCTTGTCTACTTATCCAAACACCTCTGCCATATATGTGTTCCAGCACCCCAAGCTCCTTGAATACAATTCACGTAGTACAGACCGTAAGTTTGCTCATACTATCCTGGAAGCCTGGGCTATTTGAACCTAATACCTTCTCCTCTTGTTTGCCTGTCTTCTAGTCGTTCTTCAAAATTCAGATCACATGCTAACACTTCCAGGAAACTTCCCATAACTCCTTTTTGCTTGACTAAGACCCTGTTGATATACTACCACATCTATGTATAACTGACACAATGTCTGTCTCCCATGTACACTGTGAGAACTGCATGACCAGGGCAATCTAATATATGGCTGATACCTCTAGGGCCTGTTACAGTGTCTTAGACATAGTGAGGTTGAACAAGTATTTACTGAACTGGACTGAATCCAAGATTAGGTATTTGTTAAAGTATTTCACATGTTCAGTTTTATCCTAAACATTGTAAAATAGAGCTTTTTTTAAATATAAAATAGATTGTAGCCATGACTCACATTATATAAAGCTCTTAGTTCTCCATGGATTTCTTCAGATTGCACTGTGTTTTTTCGTTATTAAATGGAAGAATCATTTCCTCTCTTTAGGTCATGTAGGTTAAAGAACTGGAGACCTCAATTCAATACCTATTTACTTTTTCCTAAGCAAAATTAAGTTTCTCAATGCATCAGCACTCCCTCTTTCCTCACAAGTGCTTCTGGACAGCGTGCAATGTTTACCATCACTTCTTAAGCAACAAGCTTTGCCTAAAAAGAAATATAAGGGGGAAGTCTTTTCCAAGTCACAAAGATCTTTGTTTAAAAATAATACAAAATAAGAAACAAAACAAACCAAAAAAATTCCCAGAGCTTTTGATTCCTACTTTCAGAAAACAAACCAGACAATGAAATAAAAAAAAAAAAAAGCCCCAAATTCCTTCTTATGTCCAGAAAAGCAACTGGTAGAACTCTAGCTAAAAACTTTAAGTTGAAACCTCCTTTATAAATGTTTGAACAAGTTCTCAAGCAAAAATGCTCCTAATTTTATTACCCCAGTGCCTTTTGTTTTCCCTTCAATTATTTACTATTTATTTTCACTATCATCAGCATTATAAAAATCATAGTTATAATAGGTAATATTCATTAAGCATTAATTGTCACTGAAACCAAAGGAAATAAGTGCTATTATTGTTATTATTAATCCAACTTTAAAGAGAAGCAAAAACACTAGACTTATACAAATGAAGTAAATTTTCCAAGATTTCAAAGCTAGTAGCAAATCTCAACTATTTTCATGTTTCTCCTCACCAGGGTTCAACTTTTTGGTGATCATCATCATCACTTCTGTGCAGTCATCACAACCTTATTGCAACCCTCTCTTTCTGTAGGACTTTGCAAAACCCCGACTCTGGTTAAATACAAATCTTATCTACTCTGTGATGATATACATGTAGCAGAAAAATGTTGGTAAACACACTCTCACATACAAGCACACAAGCACGCATACCCACATATACACACAATCTTTAGGACTGGGCTCATCAAAACATTTATAATCACGACCCTCAACTGATTCCTTAATTCTTCCCAGCATCTGATTACATTTATTGCTCACTCTCTTATTCTCCTAGACAACGGTTGTATAAGTTTTCTTCTCTTGCCCAACATCTTCTCTCTCTGCTAATGACCATGTTCTGTGTTTCACTGAGAAATTAGAAGCAACCAGAAGACAACTTCCCCAGATGCTCACCACCACAGGGACACATTTATGGGTGATGCCCGTGCCTAAATTCTGTTGAATTCCCTCCTATCCCTCCTTTCCACTGATTTTTCACTGGCATTTTTCTCAGTCTCTTCATCTCCCTGAATTCAAGTATTTGTGGTGTTCATAGATAAGTGTTTCTGACATTTTTTTCTATCTGTACTGCCTGCCTTAGTTAATTTATCCATCCCCAGGCTTTAAGTAACATCTGTGAGCTGATGGACTTGAAATGTGTATTTCCAGACTAGGTCATTTTCCTGAGTTCTATAGCTGTAGAGGCAACTACTACCTCATTAGTGTCCCTTAGCACTTTGTTTCTTCAACATTCTTTAAAAGCTATAAAATAAATTACATATGTTTTCAAGTTATGTAACTTGTGATGAGATTTCACCTCTCACTAAGTGGGTACAACTTCTCCATACATTTGGACCCATTCAAAAAGAATTAATCCCTGATCACAAAAGAGACATCCAAGAGGCGGGGCAAGATGGCGCTCTAGGCAGAAGCACCACGCCATCCCTCCACAGCAAAGATCCGAAAAACTAAGCCTAACAGAGAATCAACAATCCTGAAACCCTAGAACACCAAATGAAGAGATAAAGAACTCAGCCAAACACCAAACGGAGTGAGAATACTAAAAGAGAACGGAGAGCGAGGAGAGACTCATGCAGAGAATCCTTACCAGCTAACGCAGCGCGGATCCACCATCTTGGATTCCTATCGGAGACCAGCGAACGGGAGAGCAGCCTTGCAGAGCATCCGGTGGGAGACAGAACGACTGGTAAACTGCGGTGCGTGCTCTCCCACCCCCCACCCCTCTCCGCCTCAGCTGGGGATCCCCTGCTTTCCGTGGCCAGGGTCCCTGGGCTGGGGGGCGCTGGTGCTTGGATTCCGCGTGCCCGGGCTTGCGGCTTTCTGAGAGCCGTTTGCTGGCTGTTGGCGGGGCTTTTTCTGCCTCCTCCCCCTCCTTTTGCCTGGGTGCCTGGTTCCGAGTGCCGTCTTTGCTCTCTCCTGCGGGGCTGTGGGGCTGCATTCGGGTGTGTGGCTGCGTCCGGGTCTCAGCTGCCACGCTGGTGAGATCCCAGGGCCTTTGTTCGTTCGCCCCTCTGCTTTCTGTGGCCGGGGTCCCTGGGCTGGGGGGCGCCGGTGCTTGGGTTCCACGCGCCCGGGCTGGTGGCTTTCTGGGGGCCGTTTGCTGGCAGCTGGTGAGGCTTTTTCTGCCGCCTCCCCCTCCTTTTGCCTGGGTGCCTGGTTCCGAGTGCTGTCTTTGCTCTCTCCTGCGGGGTGCAGGGCTGCATTCGGGCATGTGGCTGTTTCCAGGTCTGTGCTGCCGCGCTGGTGGGATCCCGGGGCCTTTGTTCGTTCGCCCCTCTGCTTCCCGTGGCCACGGTCTCTTAACCCCAAGACTGCCGGCTTCTTGGAATTCGCGCCCCTGAGTGGGGGCTCTCTGGGTCCCATTTGTTGGCACTGACTGCTGGTGTTGCTTTTTTTTTTTTTTTTTAATATTATTTTTCTTCTTTTTTTGATTAGTTTTGTCATCTTTTCCCTCTTTTTACCTTTTGTCTTTCTTCATTGCTTAATTTCTCGTCTCTCTATCTCTTCCTTCTCTTTCTGATCCCTGAATACCAGGCGATGTATGCCTCTGTACCTTCTGGCCAGGCTGTGCTGTGAAAACTGAGACCGACTCCCCCAGACCTCATAGCTGCATCGGCGGGATCCCTGGGAACTTTGCAGTTCTTTAACATTTCTGATTTTTATTTGTTCATTCTTTCCTTTTCTTTCTCTTCCCCCTTCTGGTTTCCTCCATCCCATAGTCTCTCATCTGTACATTCCAACGACAAGCTCCCCTAGCATTCTTTTATGTTTGTATGCTTTTTGCTCCTCCTCCTCTCTCCTCTCTCCCATATCCAGCTTAGCTTCACACATAACCATCTTCCCGCTGCACCCTACCTACCTGCACCGTGCACTAGACATCACACCACCAAGCTGTGCAGGCATGCCCTATTGGAACCTGCCCAGCACTGGCTACCGACCGTCCTGGTGGCTGCGGTGACTGCCACAAGCAACCCGTCCCAGTGGCTCCTCCTCAGCTAGATCTGCTCAGCTGTACCACAAGGATGAAAAAAAAAATCTACAATCAATAAACGAGATAAATATCTACTGAATGCCCCCAAAACAGCAAACAATATCAAAACATTTACAAAAACAAGACAAGATGGCTCCCATAGGAGTCCAAATTAAAACACCAGATAACTCTCCTGTGGAAGAAACTCCACTAGAAGTACCTGATACGGAACTCAAATCACTAATACTCGGAATTTTCCAAGAACAGAGGCAAAAAGCTGACAAACACGAGGAAAAAATAGACAAATTTATGGAAAATACAGACAAAAAATTGGAAGAATTCAGGAAGATGATGCAGGAACAAAATGCCAAAATAAATTCACAACTCGAAATTATACAGAAACAACAATTAGAAATCCAAAAGATAAACAACAAGATTTCAGAAATGGACGGTGTCATAGAAGGGCTGAGAAGTAGATTTGAAACCATGGAAGACAGGACCAGTGGAACTGAAGACAAACACTTGAATACAACTCTGTTTCAGGAAAACTCAGAAAACAGAACAAAGAAAAATGAAGAGACCCTGAGAGTTATGTGGGACACAATTAAGAGCAAAAACTTACGAGTGATTGGCATACCAGAACAGGGGGAGAAAACAGAAAACACAGAGAGGATCATTGAGGAACTGCTGACAGAAAACTTTCCCAATATCATGAAAAATGAAAAGCTGGCCATCCAAGAAGCTCAACGAACCCCATATAGAAGAGACCACAAAAGAAAATCACCAAGACATATCATATTCACACTCGATAAAACTAAAGACAAACAAAGAATCCTGAGAGCAGCTCGTGAAAAACAAGAAGTCACATACAGAGGAGAAACAATAAGACTAAGCTCAGATTATTCAGCAGAAACCATGCAGGCAAGAAGGCAATGGGATGACATATATAAAATCTTGAAAGAAAAAAATTGTCAGCAAAGAATAATATATCCTGCAAAACTCTCATTCAAATTTGATGGTGAAATTAGGTCATTTCCAGATAAACAGAAACTAAAGGAATATGCAAAAGTCAAACCAAACTTACAAGAATTATTAAAGGGAGTTCTTCGATCTGAGGACAAACAGCTTCAGCCCTCAGGCAGGACCTAGGACCTAGGATGCAGGTTCACATGAACGAGATACCATTCTAGGAACTGAACTACAGAGGACTTTCCAAAAAGAAAAGAAATACAACAGGGAATCAGAGCAATCAATCAAAGGATGACAACAACATCAAAACAATGAAAGAGGGAACAAACGGCATAGGTATAGAACCTTCTAACGGAGAGGAAGGCAAGGCAATACCAAGTAGGGGAAGACTGCTTCAAAATTATAAAGATAAGGGTAAAATTCATGGTAACCACAAAAAAAGTTAACAAACCAACTCATAAAAATAAAGACAAAAAACATAAAGTCTCAACAAAAACAAAACCTACAAAAACAAAAGAAATGAACACAAAATCCACAAACAAAAGTAACTCAGCACAAGAGAGTAAGAAGAACAAAGAAAATTTCAGCATCACAAAAAAAAGCACTACAAAATGACAGCAACAAACTTCCATCTATCAATAATTACACTGAACGTAAATGGACTCAATGCACCCATAAAGAGACAGAGAGTGGCAGAATGGATAAGAAAACAGGATCCATCAATTTGCTGTCTACAAGAGACACACCTTAGAAACAAAGATGTGAATTTATTAAAAATCAAAGGTTGGAAAAAAATATATCAAGCTAACAACTATCAAAAAAGAGCAGGAGTGGCAATTCTAATCTCAGATAAAATAGACTTTAAAACAAAATCTACCATAAAAGACAAAGCAGGACACTATATAATGATTAAGGGGATGATCCATCATGAAGACATAACCATAATAAATATCTATGCACCCAATGACAGGGCTCCAAAATACATAAAAAAAACTCTAACAGCACTGAAAAGAGAAATTGACAGTTCCACAATAATAGTAGGAGACATCAACACACCACTCTCAGTAAAGGACAGAACAACTAAAAAGAAACTCAGCAAAGATACAGAAGACCTAAAGGACACAGTCAGCCAACTGGATCTCATAGACATATATAGAACAATCCATCCAACTGCTACAAAGTACACATTCTTTTCCAATGCACATGGAACGTTCTCCAGAATAGACCACATCTTAGGCCACAGAACAATCCTCAACAAGATCCAAAATGCTGAGATAATTCACAGTATCTTCTCTGACCACAATGCCATCAATGTAGAAATTAACACTAGAAAGAGGAAGGAACAAAAATCCAACACATGGAAACTGAATAATAATCTGCTTACACATCAATGGGTAATAGAAGAAATCAGAGATGGAATTAAAAAATTCCTAGAATCAAATAAAAATGAAAACACATCATACCAAAACCTTTGGGACACAGCAAAGGCAGTCCTCAGAGGACAATTTATAGCAATAGATGCACATATCAAAAAAGAAGAAAGGGACAAAATCAAAACATTAACTACAGAACTCAAACAAATAGAAAGAGAACAACAAAAAAAGCCTACAACCACCGGAAGAAAGGAAATAGTAAAGATCAGAGGAGAAATAAATGAAATAGAGAACAGAAAAACAATAGAAAGAATCAACAAAACCAAAAGTTGGTTCTTTGAAAGAATCAACAAAATCGACAAACCACTGGCCAGACTGACAAAAGAAACAGCAGAGGGCACAAATATCCCAAATAAGAAATGAAATGGGGGACATTACAACAGACCCAACCGAAATAAAAAGGATTATAACAGAATATTATGAATAACTATATTTCAACAAATTTGAAAACCTAGAGGAAATGGATAAATTTCTAGAAACATACGGCCTACCCAAACTACAACACAGTGATATTGAAAATCTGAACAGACCCATAACAAGAGAAGAGATTGAAAAGGTAATAAAAAATCTCCCAACCAAAAAAAGCCCTGGCCTGGATGGCTTCACTGGAGAATTCTACAAAATATTTACAGAAGAGCTCGTACCAGTACTACTCAAGCTATTTCAGAGCATAGAAGAGGAAGCAACACTTCCAAATTCATTCTATGAAGCCAGCATAACGCTGATACCAAAACCAGGCAAAGACATCACAAAAAAAGAAAATTACAGACCAATATCTCTCATGAATATAGATGCAAAAATTCTGAACAAAATTCTAGCCAATAGAATTCAGTATCATATCAAAAAAATAATATACCACGACCAAGTAGGATTCATACCAGGTATGCAAGGATGGTTTAGCATTAGAAAATCCATCAACGTAATCCACCACATAAATAAAAGGAAAGAAAAAAATCACATGATCATCTCAATTGACGCAGAAAAGGCATTGGACAAAGTCCAACACCTGTTCTTGATAAAAGCTCTCAATAAAATAGGTATAGAAGGGAAATTTCTCAACATAATAAAGGGCATCTATGCAAAACCAACAGCCAACATTATTCTTAATGGAGAGAGGCTGAAAACATTCCCCTTGAAAACAGGAATAAGACAAAGATGCCCTTTATCACCACTCCTATTTAACATTGTGCTGGAAGTTCTAGCTAGAGCAGTAATGCAAGAGAAAGAAATAAAGGGCACCCAAATTGGTAATGAAGAAGTTAAACTCTCCCTGTTTGCAGATGATATGATACTATACATAGAAAACCCTAAAGACTCCACAAGAAATCTACTGGAACTAATAGAAAGATTCAGCAGAGTAGCAGGATACAAGATAAACATTCAAAAATCAGTTGGATTCCTATACACCAGTAAAGAGAACGATGAAAAGGAGATCAGGAAATCAATACCATTTTCAATAGCCCCTAAAAAGATAAAATACTTAACGAATAAATCTGACCAGGAATGTAAAAGACCTATACAAAGAAAACTACAAAACACTGCTGCATGAAACCCAAAGGGATCTACATAAATGGAAAAACATACCATGCTCATGGATAGGCAGACTCAACATTGTGAAAATGGCAATTCTACCTAAAGCAATCTACAAATACAATGCAATCCCGATACAAATACCAACAACATTCTTCAAAGAGATGGAAAAACTAATTATTAACTTTATATGGAAAGGGAAGAAACCCCGAATAAGTAAAGCACTACTGAAGAAGAAGAATAAAGTTGCAGGACTCACACTACCTGACTTGAGAACCTACTATACAGCTACAGTACTCAAAACAACCTGGTACTGGTACAACAACAGAGACATTGACCAATGGAACAGAATTGAGAACCCAGATGTAAATCCATCCACCTACGGTCACCTGATCTTTGACAAGGGCCCAAAATACATCAAATGGGTAAAAGACAGTCTTTTTAACAAACGGTGCTGGCAAAACTGGATATCCATTTGTAGAAAAATGAAACAGGACCCATACCTCACACCGTATACAAAAACTACTTCAAAATGGATCAAAGACCTGAATATAAAGCCTAAAACTATAAAATTCATAGAAGAAAAAATAGCACCAACACTTCAGGCCTTAATACATGGCATTAACAGGATACAAACCATAAACATCAACACAAAAAACCCAACAGATAAACTAGATAACTGGGATCTTCTAAAAATCAAACATCTATGCTCTTCAAAAGACTTCACCAAAAGAGTCAAAAGAGAACCTACAGACTGGGAAAAAATTTTTGGACAGTACAAGTAAGACAAAGGTCTAATCTCCATAATCTACAAGAAAATCCAACACCTCTACAACAAAAAGACAACCAATCCTATCAAAAAATGGGCAAAGGAAATGAACAGACACTTCACCAAGGAAGACATTCAAATGGCCAACAGACACATGAGTAAATGCTCGCGATCACTAGCCATTAGAGAAATGCAAATTAAAACCACAATGAGATACCATCTCACCCCGGCATTACTGGCACGAATCAAAAATACTGGAAATAACAAATATTGGAGGGGCTGCGGGGAGATGGGAACTCTTATACACTGCTGGTGGGAATGAAAAATGATACAACCATTTTGGAAAATGATATGGCGTTTCCTCAGAAAGCTAGAAATAGACATACCATTCGATCCAGCAATCCCACTCCTAGGAATATATCCTAGAGAAATAAGAGTCATCACTCGAATAGACATATGCACACCTATGTTCATGGCAGCATTGTTCACAATAGCAAAACGATGGAAGCAACCTAGATGCCTATCAACAGATGAATGGATAAAGAAACTATGGTACATACACACAATGTAGTACTATGCCATGAGGAAGAACAATGATGAAGCTGTGAAGCATCTCATTACATGGATGAAACTGGAGGACATTATGCTGAGTGAAATAAGTCAATCACAAAAGGACAAATATTGTATGAGACCTCTATTGTAAAAACCCATGAAAAAATTCACATGCAAAATGTAACAATCCTTGTTGGTTACCAGGGATGGGAGGGGAGGGGGGGTAAATACTAAATAGGTAATAGATAAGTGGTAACTTGGGTGAGAGGTGAGATAGTACACAGTACACGGGAAACTAACACAACCTGCACAAGGAAAGGTCATGGAGGCCCTATAGACACATCCAAACACCCCGAGGGACGGAGTTGTTGGACGGAGGGCTCTGGGGACCATGGTCTCGGGGAACATCTAGCTCAATTGGCATGACACTACTTATAAAGATAATGCTCTACATTCTACCTTGGTGAGTAGTGTCTGGGGTCTTAAAAGCATATGAGCGGCCATCTAAGATACTCTACTGGTCTCATCCCTTCGGGAGCAAGGGAGAATGAAGAGAACAGGATTCAACGAAAGGATTAGTCCAAAGGACTAATTGTCCACAGCTACCAAGGCCTCCACCGGACTGAGTCCAGTAAAGCTAGATGGTGCCCGGCTACCACCACTGACTGCTCTGACCAGTATCACAACAGAGGGTTCTGGACAGAGTTGGAGAAGGATGTAGAGCATAATTTTAACTCCCCCCCCCAAAAAAAAAGACCAGATTTACTGGCCTAAAGAATACTAGAGAAACCTCAAGAGTGTGGCCCCCAGACACCCTTTCAGCTCAGAGGTGATGTTACCTTCGAGGTTCGATGTTAAGCCTGGGAATGGACAGACCAGTAAAACTTAATGGGACTAACGAGGTACAGGAGTCCGGTGACAAGGGCCAGAAGGCAGAGGGGGAGTAGAAAACTGATGATAAGGAACACAAATTGAATAAGGACACCGTCAATGTATTGTGAGATTGTTGACCACTGCTATAGGGCAACATTTGTAGTAACTATTAAATGGGAGGCTGTTTTGTCCTGTAAGCCTTC
Source organism: Dugong dugon (assembly GCA_030035585.1). Taxonomy (NCBI): domain Eukaryota; kingdom Metazoa; phylum Chordata; class Mammalia; order Sirenia; family Dugongidae; genus Dugong; species Dugong dugon. Next base: position 105,216,263 of record CM057466.1, on the reverse strand, counting down.
ATCTTGGGTGAGAATGGCAGCACAATTGGAAGAGCATAGTCAATATCACTTAAATGTGTAAGTAAAAAGTTTTGAAATGGTGTTAAAATAAAATAAAATAAAAAAAATGAGACTAAAGAGGTACAGTAGTCCAGTGACAAGGTCCAGAAGACAGAAGGGGACAAGGAAGTCCCCTGGTGATAGGGAACACAAGGTGGAGTAAGGATATTCTTGATGTGCTGTGCGATTGTTAACCATTGTCATAGGGCAACATGTGTAGTAACTGTTAAATGAAAAACTATTTTGTTCTGTAAGCCTTCATCTTAAGTGAGAATAACAGCACAATTGGAAGAGCGTAGTCAATGTCACTGAACTGTGAATGTAGAAATTTTTGAAACGGTGTATCTTTGGCTATCTGTAATTTTCATCAAAAAAAGGGTTGAGAGAAAAAAAAAAAGAGACATACAGAGTGAAGGCTGAATGTACACAGGTAGTTTAGGAGTGATTGAGATGTGGAGCACCTTCAACAGGAGAGGAAATTACATTGGTGAAGCAGAACCCGAGGGACAGTCAATGGGACTCTGTTAAATTTACATCCTGGTACCACCATTAACTATGAGAACCTGGAGGAAATTATATTTGACATTTCTTGCTCTTGGGTTAGATTTTTGAAGAGGTTTGACTATATGATGTCCAGATCTTTTCTTATCTCATGTTCTTTGATAACCAGCTGAGAAACCACAACTAGGTATGGGTCCGTTAGTTAGATACAGATTTAGGATTCTGTATTGTTTCCTTTTCAAATATATTTCCTGCCTTGGTGGACATGGGGTTATTTTCTATTTTCCTGACCTCTCATATTTATTTCTACTCAAATGTATATGCGTGTCACAGGTACAAATGGTTAATAAATATCAGAAAGTAAAACCACAGGAAGAAGATGCAAGTGCCTCACTAGTTAAAAGATGTTGCCATTCAGTGAATGTCAAGTTGTTGTTCCGGATCAAGGCACCTCTCTTGACATCCAAGTTGCCTGCTTCCAAGCCTCTTGGCTAATCCCCAAGGCAACCAACCTGCTTACTGTTGCAAGCATTTGCTTTCATGTGTGCTTTTCTCAGCTCTAGATGCTGGTGAAAATGCAAGCTGTAACATCACACAATTCTTTCTGATAGAAAGATTACTTTTGGAACATAGATTTTGACATCTCTAATAATCTTTTATGTTGCTTACCAGGCCTTAATAACAAGTTATGACATTCAGACACTTAATGCCCATTCAGAGGAGATTGCCACTTCAGTTGCCCTAGCAAACAGAGGTTTTGATATTCATGACTATGCTGTGAAATTTGTCATGCTTTTGATTCTTTTTTTATTTTAGGCAGTGTTTGTTATGTTTCAAGCATTCCACAGATGATGCACAATTGTCTTTAAGTGTGTGTAGGAGACAATAAAAAGGAAAGCATAATAAAATGTCAAAGACAGTCATCTGAATCTAATAATTAATTTGTGCTGTGCCTGCACAAGCAATAACAAAGTAAAAAAAAAAAAATGTTCCATTTCAGTTGGGAAGAAACAGCTCAAGCAATTTATATGAAAGCTTATTTTGAGTTATACCTGAAAGTAATATAAAAGGGAAGATTCTTCTAAATCTGATTCATTCACTGTATCCCAGTGCCTAGAAAAATGCTTATCACTTAGCACGCCACCAATAAATATTCACAGACTAATAAATAAAGATAAGAATGCCATTTAAGGTCTAGGACCTAGGATTTCAGGAAGAGGGTACTAAGCAGAAGTACAGAGTTTCTTATGAGAGAATTAAAGCCTTCTTAGTCCATATCTGGGAGTCCCTGGGTGGTACAAATGGTTAACTTGCTGGGCTGCTAACCAAAAGGTTGGAGGTTCAAGTCTACTCAGAGGCATCTCAGGAAAAAGGCCTGGCAATCTTCTTCCAATAAATCAGCCATTCAAAACCCAATGGAGCATAGTTCTACTTTGACATAAATGGAGTCGTCGTAAGTCGGAATCGGTAAGGTGCAATGAACTTGATGGCAACTGGTAAAATTACTACTTAAATAGTAACTTCCAACTACTTAAATAGTAACAATAGTTTCACAATTTTTTGACCTGAAGATTATCTGACTGTGATTTTTCTTTCTGAATCTTTTCCCAATAAGATAATTAGATGCTTTGTTAAATAGGATGAAGAAAACATCATACACAAATAAAAATATCTGCAATGGTATATCTACAGCAAACATACCTTTAGGTATAAAATGAAATTGATTTTTATTAAAGACAGCATGTATATACATAAATTTAAATTAAAAATCATCACCTGCACGCTTCAATTTGTGCTGAACTGACATAATTGGTGCACTTTTTCTGATACTTATTTTGGTCATTTAGTAATCTTGATACAACCTTATTTTCATTTATGCTTTATTAATTGGCTATTTAAATTTATCCTCCAATTTATTAATTTTCATTTAATATAAATGCGTTGTTTCTCATTTTTTACCTTGGTGATTTTTATACTTCACTACAAAAAAAAAATTATTCTCAATCATAGCTTAATTTCTGCTAGAAATATATCCTGGGACACTTCAAAGTCACTGATAGATACATTTGCTTTAATCTACTGAAACTTCCAGTGAATTTTAACATTATGCTATCAAATTTTCATTTATAAGACTTCATATTTGTTCTTTGCATGCTCCTTATTTATAATATGCTACTTTTATTGCATAGAATCAATATCTTCTCGTTTCTTTATGAGTTTAAATTGCAGCTTGCTAATTTTTTCTTTTGGAAGTTGTCTTTGGTTCCCAGTGTTGCATCAGCATCTTGCAAATCCTCTTTTCCTTCTGTGTATTTTGGAATTTTTCTTTCATTAGTGGCCTTCTTTACATGAGAGATGAACTTTGTCTTTCTGTTACTATATATGACAGAGTGTTAAAAACACTGTTTTAGTATGAGCCTAGATGTATAAAGATTAGACACTCTCAATGCATTGCTGTCATCCGGTTGTCTTTACTTTAGTGTAAACTGGTATTGATCTAGTTGTTTGGAGAATGGCATAATATCATTATCTGCTGATCTTTTCTTTTGAGCCATCAGTTTTCCAAAAGGGAATCCTCTAATATCTTACATAGATGGCTATGAGCCGGCTACTAGAATTCTGGAAGCCGGATGCTGAAGGGAGTTAGGAGGCCCCACCAGCCAGCAAACAGGTTTGGGATTAATCCTTCCATTTTTAGTAGAAAATCTCTCACACCATTAGGCCTAGCGTCCTAAAGTTTATATCCTAATGATTTAGGCACTGATTTTATTCCAATTGTTTTCTGTGAGGAGGGAGTAGTAGTCAAATGGCCAAGTAGATTAAGAAAAAATCTGGTTATCAAATTTACATTTGTTTCGTTTTTTGAGCTGTAATTATATTTTCATCTGTCTGTCTCTTTTTTTAAAATTGTACTTTAGATGAAGGTTTACAGAACAAATAGTTTCTCATTAAACAGTCAGTTTTATGATATTGGTTAACAACCCCATGACAAGTCAACACTCCCTTCTCGACCTTGGAGGACCTTTGTTTTTCTTTTGGTGAAAACATACATATCCAGACTTCTGGCAAAATGGTGCTTTAGGCAGAAGCACCACACCCTCCACAGTAAAGATCTGAAAAACTAAGCCAAACAGAGAAAACAGCAATCCTGAAACCCTAAAACATCAAATGAAGAGATAAAGAACTCAGCTAAGCACCAAATGGAGTGAGAAAACTGACAGAGAACAGAGTGTGAGGAGAGATTCATGCAGAGGTCCCCTATCAGCTAATGCAGTGCAGATCTGCCATCTTGGACTCCTATCGGAGGCCAGCAAATGGGGGTACGAGAAAGCAGCTTCATGGAGCTTCCAGCGGGAGACAAAACAACCAGTAATTTGCAATATATGCTTTCCCACCCCTACCCTTCTTCATCCCCACTCGGACTCCTCTGCTTCCCGCAGCCACAGTCTCTTGTCTGGGAAGCACCGGCTGCTTGGATTCCACCCACCCACACTGGCTGGCTCCCTGAGTGCCACTTGTTGGATGCTGGTGTTGCTTTTTTCAGCTACTTTTGATTTCTTCCTTACCTCTCACCACCTACCCCTCCTTTTGCTCAAATACCTGGCTCCATGCACCATCTTTGCTTCTTCCTGAGGGGCTGCGGAGCTCTGTTTGAGTGTGGAACTGCTTCCCAGTCTGGGCTGCCATGCTGGTGGGATCCCAGGGCTTTGTTTGTTTGTTTTCAATTGTTTGTGTGTTTTCTTTTCCTTTTCTCATGTTGGGAGACCGTTCTGACTGGGCAGTGCTGTGGAGCCTGGGACCAACCCCCTCGGCTTGTGCAGATGCACAGAGGGATCCCTGAGAGCATTTCTTTCTTTGTGTTTTTTTTTTTCCTTTCTGTTTTTTGTGGGGCTTTTCTTGTTTTTTTTTTTTTTTTTTTTATTTGTTTTGTTTTCTTTTCTCTCTTTTTCCTTTTTTGTCTTTCTTCATTACTCAGTTTCTCATCTGTCTATACCTTCCTTCTCTTCCTGTCCCATTAATACCTGGGGCTGAATACCTCTGCGCTTTCTAGACGGCAGTACTGCAAGACCTGAGAACAACTTCCCCAGAACTCGTAGCCGTACCAGTGGGATGCCTGGGAAGTTTGCTGTTCTTTTCCCTTTCTGAGTTTATTTATTCATTTTTTTCTTCTTCTTCCCCTTTTTGTTTTTCTCCATTTCATAGTCTGTCATCCTTCTACTCCAACAACAAGCTCCCCTAGCACTCTTTTTCGTTTCTTTGTATGTTTTGGTTCCTGTCCCTCTCACTTCTCTCCCATATCCATCTTAGTTCCACACATAACAATCTCCCCCCTCCATCCTGCCTACCTGCACCATGCGCTTAACATCACACCACCAAGCAGCACAGGTGTGGCCTACCGGAAACTGCCCTGCACTGATTACCAACCCGCCCTGGTGGCTGTAGTAACTGTCACAAACAACCCATCCCAGCAAATCCTCTTCAGGTAGACATGCCCTGCTGTACCATACCTGAGTGACTGACCCTGCCAACTAGAGAAGGAGGCAAAAAGTATCGTGCCCACAGACGAGCAAACAACAAAGGACATACAGCCCACATACTCAGACATAGCCAAATTTTTAAAAAAAGGACGAAACAAACAAATCTACAATCAGCAAATGAGAAAAATAACTATTGAATTCCCCGAAGACAGCAGACAATATAAAAACACTTACAACAACAGGACAGGATGGTTCTAGCAGACATCCAAAATAAAACACCAGATGACTTTCCAGTGGAAGAAAAGGCACTAGAACTACCTGATAGGGAGTTCAAATCTCTAATACTCAGAATTCCCCAAGAGTTGCAACAAAAAGCAGACAAAAATGAGGAAAAAATTGACAAATTCATGGAAAAGGCAGACAAATTCATGGAAAATACAGACAAAAAATGGGAAGAATTCAGGAAAATAATGCAGGAACAAAATGCCAAAATAAATTCACAACTAGAAATTATTCAAAAACAACAATTAGAAATCCAAAAGATAAACAACAAGATTTCAGAATTAGACAGTGTCATAGAAGGGCTGAGGAGCAGATTTCAAATGGTGAAAGACAGGGTCAGTGGAATTGAAGACAAACACTTGGATACAACCCAGTTTGAGGAAAACTCAGGAAAAAGAACAAAGAAAAATGAAGAGACCCTGAGAGTTATGTGGGATAAAATCATAAGCAAAAATTGGCAAGTGATCGGAGTTCCAGAACGGGGGAAAAAACAGAAAACACAGAGAGGATCATTGAAGAACTGCTGACAGAAAACTTCCCCAGTATCATGAAAGATGAATAGCTGGCCATCCAAGAAGCTCAACGAACCCCATATAGGTTAGACCCCAAAAGAAAATCACCAAGGCATGTCATAATCACACTCGCCACAATCAAAGACAAGCAAAGAATCCAGAGAGCAATTCGTGAAAAACAAGAAGTCACAAACAGAGGAGAAACAAGGAGACTAAGCTCAGATTATTCACCAGAAACCATGCAGGCAAGAAGGCAGTGGGGTGACATATATGAAACATTGAAAGAAAAATATTGCTAGCCAAGAATAATAAATCCTGCAAAACTCTCATTCAGATATGATGGTGAAATTAGGACATTTCCAGACAAACAGAAATTAAGGGACTATGTAAAAGTCAAACCAAACTTACAGGAATTATTAAAGGGAGTTCTTTGATTTGAGAACAAACAACTTCAGCTCATGGGCTGAATCTAGGATGCAGGATCATACAAGCCAGAAACCAATCTGGAAAATGAACTTTCAAGGAGTATCCAAAACCGAAAGAAATACAACAGGGAATCAGACCAGTTAATCTGTAAATGACAACAACATCACAACAGTTAAAGAGGGAATAAACGGCATAGGTACAGAAACTTCTAATGGAGAGGAAGGCAAGGTGATACCAAGTAATAATAGACTGCTTCAAACTCAGAAAGATAAGGGTAAAATTCATGGTAACCACAAAGAAAGTTAACAAACATACTCATAAAACTAAAGAGGAAAAACATCAAGTCTCAGCAAAAGCAAAACCTACAAAAACAAAAAAAGTGAAAAAAAAATCCACAAACAAAAGTAACTCAGCACAAGAGAGTAAGAAGAACAAAGAAAACTTCAGCACCACAAAGTAAAGCACTACAAAATGACAGCAACAAATTCACATCTATCAATAATTACACTGAATGTAAACGCACTCAATGGGCCCATAAAGAGACGGAGAGTGACAGAATGTATAAAAAACAGTATCCATCAATATGTTGTCTACAAGACACACACCTTAAAAACAAAGACATGAATTTATTAAAAGTCAGAGGTTGGAAAAAAATATATCAAGCTAACAAATACCAAAAAAGATCAGGAATGGCAATACTAATCTCCAATAAAATAGACTGTAGAACAAAATCCACCAAAAAAAACAAAGAAGTACACTATATAATGATTAAGGGGACGATCAATCATGAAGACATAACCAAATAAACATCTACGAACCCAATGGCAGGGCTCCAAAATACGTAAAACAAACTCCAACAACACTGCAAAGAGAAACTGACAGTTCCACAATAATAGTAGGAGACTTCAACACACCACTCTCAGTAAAGGACAGGACAACTAAGAAGAAACTCAGCAAAGATACAGAAGACCTAAAGGGCACAATCCGCCAACTTGACCTCACAGACACATATAGAACACTCCATCCAACTGCTGGAAAGTACACATTCTTTTCCAATGTACATGGAATGGTCTCCAGAATAGTCCACATCTTAGGCCACAGAGCAATCCTCAACAAGATCCAAAATGCTGAGATAATTCAAAGTATCTTCTCTGACCACAATGCCATCAAGGTAGAAATAAACAACAGAAAGAAAAGGAAAAAAAAAAATCAATTAAATGGAAACTGAATAATACCCTGCTTAAGCATCACTGGGTAATAGAAGAAATCAGAGATGGAATCAAAAAATTCCTAGAATCAAATGAGAATGAAAATACATCATACCAAAACCTTTGGGACACAGCAAAGGCAGTCCTCAGAGGACAATTTGTAGCAATAGTTGCACATATCAAAAAAGAAGAAAGGGACAAAATCAAAACATTAACTACAGAACTCAAACAAATAGAAAGAGAACAGCAAAAAAAGCCCACAGCCACCAGAAGAAAGGAAATAGTAAGGATCAGAGCAGAAATAAATGAAATAGAGAGCAGAAAAACAATAGAAAGTATAAAAAAAACCAAAGGTTGGTTTTTTGAAAGAATCAACAAAATCGACAAACCACTGGCCAGACTGACAAAAGAAAAACAGGAGAGGACACAAATAACCCAAATAAGAAATGAAATGGGGGACATTAGAACAGACCCAACTGAAATAAAAAGGATTATAACAGAATATTATGAAAAACTATACTCCAACAAATTTGAAAACCTAGAGAAAATGGATAAATTTCTAGAAACACATGGCCTACCCAAACAACAACAAAGTGATGTTGAAAATCTGAACAGACCCATAACAAGAGAAGAGATTGAAAAGGTAATAAAAACACTCCCAACCAAAAAAAGCCCTGGCCCAGATGGCTTCACTGGAGAATTCTACAATACATTCACAAAAGAGCTTGTACCAGTACTACTCAAGCTATTTCAGAGCATAGAAAAGTAAGCAACACTTTCATTCTATGAAGCCATCATAACGCTGATACCAAAACCAGGCAAAGACGCCACAAAAAAAGAAAATTACACACTAATATCTCTCATGAATATAGATGCAAAAATCCTCAACAAAATTCTAGCCAATAGAATTCAGCATCGTACCAAAAAAATCATACACCACGACCAAGTAGGATTCATACCAGGTATGCAAGGATGGTTCAACATTAGAAAATCAATCAACGTAATCCACCACATAAATAAAAGGAAAGAATAGAATCACATGATCATCTCAATTGATGCAGAAAAGGCAATGGACAAAGTCCAACACTCATTCCTGATAAAAACTCTCAATCAAATAGGTATAGAAGGAAAATTTCTCAACATAATAAAGGGCATCTATGGAAAACCAACGGCCAACATCAGTCTTAATGGAGAGAGGCTGAAAACATTACCCTTGAGAACAGGAACAAGACAAGGGTGGCCTTTATCACCACTCCTATTTAACATTGTGCCGGAATTTCTAGCTAGAGCAATAAGGCAAGAAAAAGAAATAAATGACATCCAAATTGGTAAGGAAGAAGTTAAACTGTCCCTGTTTGTGGATGATATGATATTATGCATAGAAAACCCTGAAGACTCCACAAGAAATCTACTGTAACTAATAGAAAGATTCAGCAGAGTAGCACGATACAAGCTAAACATACAAAAAATTGGTTGGATTCCGATTCACCAATAAATTGAATGATGAAACGAAAATCAGGAAAACAATACCATTTACAATAGACTCTAAAAAAATAAAATATTTAGGAATAAATCTAACCAGTGATGTAAAAGACCTACACAAAGAAAACTACAAAACACTACTGCAAGAAACCCAAAGGGATCTACATAAATGGAAAAACATACCATGCTCATGGATAGCTAGACTCAACATTGTGAAAATGACAATTCTACCCAAACCAACTTACAAATACAATGCAATCCCAATCCAAATACCAACAACATTCTTCAAAAAGATGGAAAAACTAATCATTAACTTTATATGGAACGGGAAGAAGCCCTGAACAACTAAAGCAGTACTGAAGAAGAAGAATAAAGTTGGAGGACTCACACTACTTGACTTCAGAACCTACTATACAGCTATGAAAGTCAAAATAGCCTGGTACTGGTACAACGACAGATACATTGACCAATGGAACAGAATTGAGAACCCAGATGTAAATCCATCCACCTACGGTCACCTGATCTTTGACAAGGGCCCAAAGTCCATAAAATGGGGAAAAGACAGTCTTTTTAACAAATGGTGCTGGCAGAACTGGATATCCATCTGCAAAAAAATGAAATAGGACCTATACCTCATGCCGTATACAAAAACTACTTCAAAATGGATTAAAGACCTAAATATAATGCCAAAAACTATAAAGTGCATAGAAGAAAAAACAGGACCAATGCTACAGGCCCTCATACACGGCATTAACAGTATTCAAAGCACAACCATCAACACACAAAGCCCGGAAGATAAGCTAGATAACTGGGATCTTCTAAAAATCAAACACATATGCTCTTCAAAAGACTTCACCAAAAGAGTCAAAAGAGAACCTACAGACTGGGAAAAAATTTTTGGACAGTACAAGTCAGACAAAGGTCTAATCTCCATAATCTACAAGAAAATCCAACACCTCTACAACAAAAAGAAAAATAATCCTATTAAAAAATGGGCAAAGGCAATGAACAGACACTTCATCAAAGAAGACATTCAAGCGGCCAACAGACATATGAGCAAATGCTCGCAATCACTAGCCATTAGAGCAATGCAAATTAAAACCACAGTGAGATAGCATCTCACCCCGGCATTACTGGCACGAATCAAAAACACTGGAAATAACAAATATTGGAGGGGCTGCAGGGACATCAGAATTCTTATGCACTGCTGGTGGGAATGCAAAATGATACAACCATTTTGGAAAATGATATGGTGCTTCCTCAGAAAGCTAGAAATACACATACCATACGATCCAGCAATCCCACTCCTAGGAATATATCCTAGAGAAATAAGAGTCATCACTCGAATAGACATATGCACACCTATGTTCATGGCAGCATTGTTCACAATAGCAAAACGATGGAAGCAACCTAGATGCCTATCAACAGATGAATGGATAAAGAAACTATGGTACATACACACAGTGGAGTACTATGCAACAAGAAAGAACAATGATGAATCTGTGAAGCATCTCATAACATGGATGAAACTGGAGGACGTTATGCTGAGTGAAATAAGTCAATCACAAAAGGACAAATATTGTATGAGACCTCTATTGTAAAAACCCATGAAAAAGTTCACACACAAAATGTAACAATCTTTGTTGGTCACCAGGGATGGGAGGGGTGGGGGGAAATGCTAAATAGGCAATAGATAAGTGGTATCTTGGGTGAAGGGTGAGACAGTACACAATACAGGGGAAACTAGCACAACTTGTACAAGGAAAGGTCATGGAAGCCCCATAGACACATCCAAACTCCCTGAGGGATTGAATTGCTGGGCGGAGGGCTGTGGGGACCATGGTCTCGGGGAACATCTAGCTCAGTTGGCATAAGACAGTTTATAAAGACAATGCTCTACATTCTACCTTGGTGAGTAGCGTCTGGGGTCTTAAAAGCCTGTAAGTGGCCATCTAAGATACTCCACTGGTCTCATCCCTTTGGTAGCAAGGGAGAATGAAGAGAACAAGATACAAGGAAAAGATTAGTCCAAAGGACTAATTGTCCACAGCTACCAAGGCCTCCACCGGACTGAGTCCAGTACAGCTAGATGGTGCCCGGCTACCACCACTGACTGCTCTGACCAGGATCACAACAGAGGGTTCTGGACAGAGCTAGATAAGGGTGTAGAACATAATTCTAACACACACACCCACAAAAGACCAGATTTACTGGCCTAAAGGAGACTGGTGAAACCCTGAGAGTATGGCCCCCAGACACCCTTTTAGCTCAGTGGTGTAGTCATCTCTGAGGTTCACCGTTCAGCCTGGGAGTGGACAGCCCCGTAAAACCAAATGAGACTAACGAGGTACAGTAGTCCAGTGACAAGGGCCAGAAGGTTGAAGGGGACAAGGAAGCTGGTGATAGGGAACCCAAGATTGAGTAAGGATGTTGTTGATGTGTTGTGAGATGGTTAACCATTGTCATAGGGCAACATGTGTAGTAACTGCTAAATGAGAAACTATTTTGTTCTGTAAGCTTTCATCTTTAGTGAGAATAACAGCACAATTGGAAGAGCGTAGTCAATGTCACTGAACTGTGCATGTAGAAATTTTTGAAATGGTGTATCTTTGGCTATGTGTATTTTCACCAAAATAAAGGTTGAGAAGTTAGATGGTTGACATGTTGTGGGGTTGTTAACCAATGTCATAAAACAATATGTGTAATATTGTTTCATGAGAAACTATTTGTTCTGTAAGCCTTCACCTGAAGTACAATAATAAAAAAAAAAAAAAGTAACAATCTTTTTTGGTTATCTAGGAATGGGAGGGTTGGGGGAGGAAATATTAAATAGGCATTAGATAAGTGGTATCTTTGGTGAAGGGTGAGACAGTACACAATACGGGGGAAACTAGCACAACTTGTACAAGGGAAGGTCATGGAAGTCTATAGACAGATCTAAACTCCCTGAGGGACTGAATTGCTGGGCTGAGGGCTGTGGGGACCATGGTCTCGGGGAATATCTAGCTTAATTGGCATAACACAGTTTACAAAGACAATGTTCTACATTCTACCTTGCTGAGTAGTGTCTGGGGTCTTAAAAGCCTGTGAGCAGCCATCTAAGATACTCCACTGGTCTCATCCCTTTGGGAGCAAGGGACAATGAAGAGAACAGGATACAAGGAAAAGATTAGCCCAAAGGACTAGCGGACCACAGCTACCAAGGCCTGCACCAGACTGAGTCCAGTCCAGCTAAATGGTGTAGCTACCAGCACTGACTGCTCTGACCAGGATCACAACAGAGGGTTCTGGACAGAGCTGGAGAAGGATGTAGAACAAAATTCTAACATACACAAAAAAGACTAGATTTACTGGCCTAAAGGAGACTGGAGAAACCCCAAGAGTATGAACCCCAAACACCCTTTTAGCTCAGTGGTGAAGTTACTTCAGAGTTCTCCTTTCAGCCGGGGATTGGACAGCCCCATAAAACTAAACTAGACTAATGAGGCACAGCAGTCCAGGGATAAGGGCTAGAAGGCAAAAGGGGACAGGGAAGCTGGTGATAGGGAACCCAAGGTTGTGTAAGGACAGAGTTGATATGTTGTGAGTTTGTTAACCATTGTCATAGGGTAACATGTGTACTAATTGTTTAATGAGAAACTATTTTGTTCTGTAAACCTTCATCTAAAGTGAGAATTGCAGCACAACTGGAAGAGTGTAGTCGATGTCACTGAACAGTGCATGTAGAAATTTTTGAAATGTTGTATCTTTGGATATGTATATTTTCACCAAAAAAAAAAAGTCACTAAGGGAGAGGGTTGACATGTCTTGGGGTTGTTAACCAACATCATATAACAATATGTGTACCACTGTTCAATGAGAAACTATTTGTTCCATAAACCTTCATGTGAATTACTATAAAAAATAAATAAAAAAAAAAAGTACATATCCAGAGTTATACCATTTAAAAAATTTTTACATGTACAATTCAGTGACATCGATTACATTCCTCCAGTTGTGCTGCTATTCTCATTATCATTTTCCAAATGATTCCATCACCATTATCTTCAACTCACTGCTCCCTAGGCTTCCCATCAAACTTTTTGAGTTGCTGTTGTCAATTTGATCTCACATAGATAATTTTTTTTTTGTACCTTAGATGAAGGTTTACAGAACAAATAGTTTCTCATTAAACAGTACCCATATTGCCCTATGACAATGGTTAAGAACCCCATGACATGTCAACACTGTCCGTTCTCAACCTTGGGTTCCCTATCACCAGCTTTCTTGTACCCTCCTGCCTTCTAGTCCTTGTCCCTGGACTGCTGTGCCTCATTAGTTCCATTTTGTTTTACGGGGCTGTCCAATCCCCAGCCGAATGGTGAACCTTGGGAGTAACTTCACTACTGAGCTAAAAGGGTGTCCGGGTGCCATACTCTTGGGGTTTCTCCAGTCTCCTTCAGGCCAGTAACTCTGGTCTTTTTTGTGTCACCTCTCTCTTTTCAATGTATAACTTGCCTTCCCTCCAAAGCCTTTCTGGGTCTTCATTTGGAATCACCTTGGTTCATTTGGCTTCTCATTTAAGTTCTCTGTTTTCCATCTTTTATTCTTTGCTAAATCTGTTTGCTTTTGACTTCAAAAATTGTGTTATCCCACATGTTTTGACCTTCCCACTTCCTTTTTTCTCTATTGGGTTTCTCCCTTTCCCCTCCTTTCCTATTATTTTAGTGGGCTTCAGGAAGCTCTCCAGATAGGTGCATGCATTCCTTTCACTAAGTTTAACCAGCTTCACTTAGTTTGTGATATGAATGTATCTGAACTAACCCAACATAGAACAATAAAGTACATTTTAAATAATATGAGAAGGCAATATTAAAATAAGCCTTAAAAATTATTGGTTTTAGGGATCATCACCATTTTCCAAAGTCTTTCCTGTTTCATTCATAATTATAGGCATCCTGGATGAACGTTTTTGCTATGACATCTGCTTGTGTACTTCATATTGGAACTCAGTTGTTAATAGTCACATTGTCATGTACAGAAAACATGTTTGCAGCAGTATCATATTAATGAGTGTAATATTTTTGAAAGCTATGTTTGGGGTGTCCAGATAATCTGTTTCTTGTTTTAAGCACATTGTAGGTAGGTATTTTGGGGAGCAAGATAAGATTCCAGATACCTTTCATTAAAAGAATACCCAAATATCGCAATTTTTTGTAGTTTTCGTATGTCATTTGGTATTTGATTAGAAGAACAGAACTTTGATATATTCGTCATAGCAGGTTGAAGCACTTTTAAAATGAAAAAAGGTAGCATAATTCCAAAGGAAACTGCACTGCCTTAAAATTATTTGTTTATGCAATAAAATAGATAAAGCAATACAGAAGTTCTGATAATAGAGTACTACCAGTTCTTAGTCTATGGGAAAATTCAAGTATTTCTTTGCCTAATTTATGGTCACTATTTATATTTCATAAATATAGTAAGTCTTGTGAATTACTTAGTTTGTTTAACTTGAATTTTATTTTAGAATTAAAGCAAACTAGCCATATAACTTTGTCATTAAAAACTTTAATACATAGCTTTTTCTCACTTCGGCTGTTTTTATTTGAAAAGCAAAAACAAAAGAAAGTAAAAATGATTCTCAATTGTACAACCCAATACTTATAAGACATAGGATGGCAATCCATTATGTAGAAAATAGAAGCTTTTGGTTATGATAGAGAAATATCCTGAAAACAAAGAGGTATAATTTTGTAAGCTATTTATTTCCATACATATCTCCATGCCAGATTCAGAATATGCAATTTTCGGAGAAAGTATAAAAAAGTGAATAGAATTGTTTTCTTTTAGTAAGTTCTAGAAGTGTAGAAAGTTATGCTGTATTAGAGAATCCACAAAAAGTGATACAATGTTCCTCCAAATTATTTGTGTTTCTCAAAATACTAATAAAAGTCAGGACCAGGATAGATAGAACCAAGGAGAAACTGTGCCCAAGGGTTGAAAAAAATCAATACAAAGCCAGAGACAGACAATATGGTCTGGTGAGTATTATATTGAAGTAGCAAAGCTACTCTGTAGCGATTAAAAAAAAAAAATCACTGCTCAGATGAGTTAGTAGGTGGCTTAGTAAATAAAAACTCTGGCTCCACTGTGTCTGTTAGGTTTTTTTTTTCAAATTTTCATTCCAACTATCAATATTGATAGTATGTTTTTCATATTAGAAGCTTTGCCATTTTCCAGTAAGTATTAACATTGAATGCTAACCTAGAATATAATTATAAAAAATAAAAATCACGTGTTTCATACCAGTTATCTTGAAATGTCAAGATAAGTAGTGGTAAGCCATGGAATTGTAAAAAGAGTACATAAAATGCAAATGTATGACTCATTCAAATCACGGGATTCAGAAACCCAGTCACACAGGATTCCAGAAATGTACTCTTGTCATCCCATACGAATAATAACATTTTTCACAGAGGTATCATTTCTTCTATAACTGCAACGTGAGTACATTGTAGAACATTTGGATAATTCCAGAAAGTATAAAAGAAAAAAATCCCTTAAAGCCTATGTCTAGAAATAATACTAATTTAAATTTTTATAAATCATTTTTCAAAATTATATGTGTGTGTGTGTGCACATCCACTTGTGTGTATATGTATATATATATATACGAGTATATATTTGTATGTAGTCAAGCATATAATTCGGAATCACATTTTTAATATATTTTATATAATTGCAATTGAATTGCTAAAAATCATGATTTTTTGCTGCTCGCACCAATAGAGTTAATAACATCTTTGGACACATAAATAAAATGTGAGCCAAAGAAAAGATGAAAAAGCAATAGATAAGATTCTCCCTCTAAGATCAAGACTATAAAATAATCAAGCCCAGAGCTGACTAGGGAAGAGTTTTCAAACTAAGTGACAAGAATACCAGCTCTTTATGATAAAGTTTCTCACTCTGGGTGCCCTGCAAAGACCATGTAGGAAATGGAAAGGCACAGCATTTCACTGATTTTGGGAAATGTTTTGACTCAGTTGGGAATGAGATTAATGATTTTGTGAATTCAAAACATGCAAAAGAATCCAACTGGGCACTGACTCAGCTGATTAACTAGCATGGCCTAGGTAATGGTACATGGTTGGGTTATTATCGCATTCCTTTCCAGCCAAAAAAATATTTCAAAAAAGAAAGAATAAATGTTCCAACCCATAAACTGATGAAGAGGCTAGAGGTAAAATATCAAAGTTAAGTATGACTCGCATTTGGAAACTATTGAATATTCATATGTAAGACTCTGTGTGTGTGTAGTGTGTGTATGTGTATGTGTATGGATAACTGTGGTCATATGTGTGCTTGAGTGCATGTGGTGTTGTACTTGTGCCCATAGAAACAAAATCATTTTATATGAAAATGTTTTCTCTCAATAGGCATACATTTTGCTCTCATCTATGACTGGACATTAAAACACACAAAAAGAAAACAAAATTCAGGAAAATCTATCACCCAGGGATCATACATTGGCGGGATGTTACAATCTTTGAAATCAATCATGCTGTTAGTTGCCATTGAGTAGATTCCGACTTGGTGTGAAGTCATGAAAGGAGGCGAGACTTAACAAAGGAATTTGTAGAGAATTGAGTTTGACCCTGAGCATTGACTATGCGGTTAGACACAGAGTGTGAAACGTAAGGGAAGCAAGCAACAAATTCTATTCCTTTTCTGTTGATGGCAGCCCAGGTATAAGCTGGCTTTCCAAAGAGGAAGCTGGGGTAATGAGATATAAAAAAAATAAAGCAAGACAAGGTTTTTCATTTCATGGAAAGAACTCCCATGCTTGACCACCTTGTAAGACGTTATATTCAACCACAAAGTAGGTCAATTAAGATCACTGGTTATCGAAGGGATTATGCCGCTGAGGGTCATTTATAAACCCATTGCTGTTGAGTTGATTCCAACTCATAGTGACCCTATAGGACAGAGTAGAACTGCCCCATAGGGTTTCCAAGGAGCAGCTGGTGGATTTGAACTTCTGACCTTTTGGTTAGCAGCTGAACAATTAACCACTGCATCACCAGGGCTAAACAAAACAAAACTTTGTTCACTAAATTCCCCTCCTGTAGTAATCTTGGCCTTGTTCTCCATCCTTCAGTAAATGTACGGGACCAGCTCATAACCACCATGTGCGTCAGCTCTATAATATCATCTTCTCACCACGACCTCCTGACTTTTACGCTCATACCCTCTAGCACCCTGACTCCCAAATCTTTCAACCCCAGCGAGACACATCCTACCATCTTTCCAATGCTCCTTCTTTCCTCGGTAGCCTCTTTTCCCTCATTACCAAACTTTTCACCTCTCTTTATTCAACATACCAACTTTGCAAAAATTGAAGAACCAAAAAAAAAAAAAAAAAAAAAAAACAAGCATCCTCCCCACCCCCACCTGCAACTCTGAAAAGTTGAGTGTGGTAGAAAGATAGAAAGAAACCTCACAAACCCACTAATCAGTTCTACTAGAAGTTCTTAACTACAAATCTCAGAAACTCCTTTAGTACTGTTAGCCAGCCAGCATATAGTTGCCTAGGGCTTTCACTCTGATATTTCACATCTTCGTTTATCTCCTTAAATTTTTAACACTTTCTATCCCTACCTCAACCTCAGAGGTTGACTTCTTGTCTCATCGAGAAATTAAAACAAGCAGAGAAAGAGAATATTGCTTTGCCTTTCTACCACCACACTTACCCCCTAACAGAATCTGCAGCCATCTTTATAAACAAATTGTGCCAAATTTTAGAAACAAACTATCCAAGTTCCCATCACACTACAACTCTCCACTTATGGGTAGGTCCCTATCCTCTCACATCTCCTTAAGTATATTACAATACTTGCAACATCAATTCTACTTTTTTAAAAATTCTGCACCATTACTTTTATGCTCTCTACTTGATTATTTCTATCACCTCACAGAATCTTATTATTTCTTTTATGTTAAAAAAATAATAAAAACTTGTTAAAACTCTTGACCTGACTTGCATTGCCTTCAATTGCCTCATTGCTCTTCTCCCCTTTAGGGAAAGCTCTCCAAAGAGAAACCTGTTATTTGCTGTCTATAGTTTTTCTCTTCCAATTTTCTCTAAAATTTCCTCCCAACAGATTTTTGTCCTCACAACTCCACTGAACCTGTCCTTGTTAAGGTAATCAATAAACTCTAGATTGCTCATATAAATGTCCATACTCAATTCTGTGCTTATTAATTTACCAGCAACATTTTAAGCAGTTAATCTTTTTCTGTCTGGGTCAATTTTTACTGTCCACACCATATTATCCTTTCAAAATGTAGTTTCAAGTTTTCTCTTTTTTGAATTTCTAAACATTTTATTAAGTTAAAATTTATATATTTCTTTTTAATTTTTGGATTTTCTTCTTTTGGCAGTTTTATTTTACACATAACAGTTTCTTCTTTGCTCATGTTCTAAGTTGATTATGTTCTTTTGAAGATTGAAATTTTCAACCTTTTCATCTCTTTTGTTGTTTATGACCCGATTTTTAAAATATCCCCCATTTTAACCAGTTGCCATTGAGTGAACCCCGACTCACAGCGACCCCATGTGTGTCTGAGTAGAACTGTGCTCCATAGTGTATTCAACCGCTGTGTTTTTAGAATTAGACTCCCAGGCCTTTCTTCTGAGGCTCCTCTGAGGTGACTGAAGCCTCCAACCTTTTGGTTAGCAGCTGAGCATGTTAACTGTTTGCATCACCCAGGGACTCCATCCTTGATTTTAGCTTCTGTTTTGTATGTTAATATATGTAATGCTTATTTGCTCTTTTTTTCCCTTCTAGTTGTCTTTATTTCTGAAACGATGTTTTTTCTTGCTTTCTGAGTTTTATCATGTAATTTCTTCATTTTTGTTTTTAATTCTGATTTGTGTTGTTCTTTCTTTTTTTTTTATATTTTATATGTGTGTGTTATAAAATGTAAGTATTATATTTTATATTTGTGTGGTTCATTTATATGAGAAATTGGCTATACTGAACTTACCAAGAAGTGGTCACCATAACTTTCATAATATCATGGTTGCAGGACTCCTTCACTTTTCTTTCACTTTTTTAGATGATTAAAACAAACAACAACAACAACAAAAAACAATTGTCCACTTGCTTTCTGAGATCCACCTCATCCTCTGTCCTCCTCAACTTTTGTCTGGGCCTTCTTTTTACATTGATTTTTAATTTCTTTGTCCTGACAAGTTTTGGTTCCATTTTGAGCAGATTTTCTTAGAGAGTGGCTTTTTTTCCTAGGAGAAAAGTTCTGTTAGTTATTTGAGAAAGTTTGTAGATTTTAGATTATGCCAATCCTCTGTACTTATTGATAAGTTAGAATGCGCAAAAATAAAAATGAGAGAAGAAATCTATCTGTCTTAGTCTGGGTTCTTTAGAGGAGCAAAACCAGTTAAGCACATATATAAATACGTAGAGAGAGATACACTTCAAGGAAATGACTCACGCAATTGTGAGGAAATTGCTCATACAGTTGTGGAGGTTGGCAAGTCTCAAACCCATGGGTCAAGCAACAAGCTGAAGACCTCTGCTGGCTCACATGTTTGCAGAGGCTGATAAATCCAAAATCTGCAGGTCAAGCGACAGGCCAGTAACTTCTGTAGATTCAAGACCCAACAGCTGGGGTTCTGGCAATGAGAAGCATGCAGGCTTGAGAAAGAAAGCGAGCTTTGCCAGAACATCCACTTACATTCTGGAGGCAGGCCACGCCCTCAGGGAAAATCCTCTTTCAATTGACTGATCACATCAGATCACCCATGGAAGGTTAATTACACAGTGTCTGCCAAACCACTGAGAACAGTAGCTTAGCCAAGCGACACATAACATCAACCGTCACACCATCCTTGTTGCTGTTGGTGCTGTATTGGTCTGCCATATTTAAATTAACAGAAAGTAGTATTGAGTGATTAAGTGTCCTCCTATTCTTAGTGCCAACTATTTCATTATTCCTTGTGCTAAAATCAGGAGGTTTTCTCATACATTTTCCATATCTAAGACAGTCATTACTTGTACGTAGAGGTCAGCATTGCTAAGTCAGATTTACAGTTGTTTTCTTTTATGGAATCTTTGGATTCCAGAATGCACCCACTGATTTGTTAGTTTTAGAGTAATCATTCTAAGCATAAATAGTCACAGTAGTACTAATGCAGTTGGTAAATAGAGACACTCTCACAATAATGCTAAGCTACTTACAAGTGTGGAAACTGCTGAAATTATCTAATTATTTCTAGCATCTCTAATTCATGAGGTCCATAGCATGAATTCTTAGGTAAGAGAGCAAACTTAGTTGTTATCCAGCAATCTGGGAGAGGCCAAAGAATGTTTGAGTGTAAAGAGCATTTTGAGTTTTTTATTTTTTCTGAATTTCAGTCCTACCTAAATCCAGACTTTGATAAAATAGTTTTAATTAAGAACTTAGGTTTTGAAAAACACAAAATAGCCACAACCTTGACTATATATTTAAGCAAATTTAAATATTTTATAATAGCTATAGTAGAAGATTTTATAATAATATTAATAATTCTAGCTTCTCTGGACATGAGGAATCTCTTGATTTTCTGCTTTCGTTTCTTTTGTTATTGATTCAAGCGTGAGAATAAAAGCACAGACTGTTAACAGGGTCTCTTAGGAGGGAACCTCTGCTAAATGGGTAGAATACACAAAAGAACTGTTGCTTGTCAGGAGCAGACTGTAGAGTCTAACAATTTTCTTCTAATTTTCTCTTCTTCCTTGCTATTCTTAAGCTTCTTTGGTTTAATAAATTCAATACGCCCTGAGAGTGGCTATTAGTCGGAATCGACTTGAAGGCGACGGGTTTGGCTTTGATTTTGCACATGTGGAAGAAGACATACACAGATTTGTAGCTAGATGACTATAACTATGTAACTATGTATTTTAAAGTTTCAATGGCAACTAACAACTAACGACAACTATCTTATTAGCATATTATAAGCACTGAATACATCACACTGAATTTCCGATCTTGGTTGGAGCTTTACTAACTACAAATCTACTTTTTATATAAAATAATGCAGATAAAAAATAGTAATTAGTGACCTAGTACTTTTGCATAGTTTGTCATTATTAACATTAATTTCCTTAGATATCATCTAGGTAACCAAAGATTGCCTGTTAATTTACTCAGTTAAATATCAGTGAAGTTCCATTAAAGATCTTGGAGATTTTATTTAATGTGGCATTACAGAGCAACACAATTATTGTTGATATTAGAAGTCTATCAAGGAAATGACATTTAAAATTTTACTTGAGGTGCTCAAATGTAGTAAAGATGATTGGTAATATTATTGTAGTCCTAGAGAATTTATCCTTTATTATAATACTTTGTTCATATATTTATATTATTTTATATGTTTATATAATATTTTGGAAAGCAATGATAACTGATCCGATCATAAACTCAGCAAAGAGACTTCAGGGAGTTCAAAGTAAGTTACAGATTTTCCACGAGAAACTAGTATCAAATCTTACAAGAAACAAAACATTATATTTGCTTTATAGTCCTCATTTGTTAGATGTCCAGTAAGATAATATCATTTTTAAAATGTTTTTATTGAAGTGTACTGTATGTATAAAAACCTCTAGTTCCTAACCATTCACTCAGTGAGTTTTTGCTAAGTGAACCACACTCATGTTGCCACCACCTGGTTCAAGATAGTGAATTTTACCAGGATTCCTGAAGTCTCTCTAATGCCTCTCCTGTTCCAGAGGTAGCTGCCTATTCTGACTTCCATCACCATAGACCAGATTTGCTTGTTTTCTAAATTTAAGTCAATGGAATTTTACAGTATGTACTCTCTTGTTTGTAGTTATTTTTGCTCAAGTTCATATCCGCGAATTTGATCTATTTTTTAAGGTAGTTGTAATGCTTTCGTTTTGGTTGACATATGAATATACCATAATTTATTTATCCATCCAACTATTGTAGACATTTGAGTTGTTTTCCATTTTTAGTTATTATGAATTATTCCATCATTAATATTCTCATACTAGTTTTTGGGTGAATATGTATATTCACCTAAATATATATACATATTTCTCCTATATAAATATGTATATACCTAGCCCCGCATATCTATCGATCTATCTTATCTATCTATCATCGATCCACACTCACACATACATACACACACATTGGTCCTCATTATTCATGGATTTCACATTAGCTAACTTTCCTACTCACTAAGATTTATCTGTCGTCTCAAAATCACACTCTCACAGCTCTCACATTTGTGGATGTGCAGTAAGGGAAATTACAGTTAAGAAGGAAAAAGTTGAGAGAGAAAGAGAGGCTTAACTGTCCTTGTTGGAAAACAAAGGGAAGAGATCCACCCCCAGTCACCCTATCTCTGTTTTCTTAAAACATTTGCTTTAGAAAAGGTTTTTTTCCTTGGAAGTTTTTTCTCTGCCTCTTTGAAATATATGTAAATTTTTTTAAAGACAAAATAAGCCTCTTAAAAATTTTACAACTCAGGAATATTTTCTCAAGGACCTGGAAGCCATCTCTGACATGTAGTCAATTAATGAAGATATCTCCCAGTATCCTGGGAGGATATGAGCCTGACTTTAGCTGGTGCTTGGCTCCAAGTTGCAAACTGACAACCAGTTATAAATTTCACATGAAAAATCCATAGAAATTTACTTTTCTCCCCTTTGGATAAAAGCAATTAGCAAACAGAGATGGTTCTCTTAATTATCTGGTGAATTTTGCATCCCTGGATGGTGCAAACTGTTAACCAAAAGTTTGGTGGTTCAGACCTTGAAAGAAAGGCCTGGTTGTCTACTTCCAGAAACTGTGCCATTGAAAACCCTGTGGAGCACATTTCTACTCTGACACACACAGGGTTGCTATGAGTCACGATCCACTCAATAGTAACTGTTCTCTTACATATGAAAGTGGTGCTGTCAAGTCCTCTTACTTGAGGTCTAGTTATCATTTATCTTGAGAACATATATAAATAGATTATATATACTTAGATAAAATTTCTGTCTTTGAAACTTCTTTAGCGAATTTCTTGTGATGAACATCACATTCTGATTTAATGCTTAATCAATAATGAAAATGTTCCCTTTCTCTTTACTTTTGTGGAAAGTTTGTTTTGGTTGGCGGGAGACTGTGTTTTTAATTATGCTTCCCTAACAAAGTGCAGAGTGGAGAAAAATTTGAGTCACCCAATGGCCTTGTTCCCACCTGAGGCCAAACAAGCCAGCACACTTCTTTCTTGTTTCAGCTCTCATTCTGTGAACAAGTGTTCTTTTCACCATCTATTTAGTACCATGTTTTTCCACATTTTGTGTTTTTTGTTGGTGATCATACTGTTTAAGATGACCTCCAAGTATTGTGCTGACACTGCCTAGTGTTTCTCAGTACAAGAAGGCTTCAGTGTGCCACACGGAGAAAATACTTGTGTTAGATAAACTTTGTTCAGGCATAAGTTATACTGCTGTTGGCCAGGAGTTCATTGTTGATGAATCAATAACATATATAATATAATGTGTCTTTAAACAGAAACACACATAAAACAAGGCTATACTTTGATTGACAAAAATATTGTGACCAAGGGCTTATAGGCACCTAGCCTTGTATAGATAGATAGACAGGTAGGTAGAGATACAGGCAGTCCCTGACTTACAACAGGTTTTCATTCCGATGGCTTCATCATAAGTTGGTTCTGATGTAAATAGAATACCTCTTTTTTTTTTTACTTTTCATTATTATTGTCTTCTATTAACAGTATCTTTATAAATCCGATCTTTGAACATCTGCAAGTGAACATCTGAGAATGATAATATCACAAATTACATGCTGCAACATTGTCTGTAATACATATTACTAACGATAAGATGTAAAAACAAGACAAAACAAAACCAATGGTGGTTTATGTGCAGTTCGTGGTAACCTGGATTGTTGTAAGTCAGGGACTACCTATATATATATATATGTATATATATATGTATATACACTTCTGTTGGTGTTTACCTGGGGTTGGAAATGCTGGGTGATAGTATATGAGTGGAGCCCTGGTGGCACAGTGGTTAAGAACTTGGCTGCTAGCCAAAGGTTGGCAACTTGCATCCAACAGCCACTCCTTGCAAACCTTATCGGGCAGTTCCACTCTGTCCTTTAGGGTTGCTATGAGCTGGACTCAACAGCATCAGATTTGGTTTGGGTTTTGATGTATGAATATATTTAACTTCAGTAGAAAAGAGTTTTTTACAGTTATCAAGCTCAAGTAATTCTGCTAATAATTTACCCGATTAGTTGCCAGGGATTGGCAAACTTTTTCTGTGAAGAGTCAGATTTGGAGGACATATGGTGTCTGTCACAACTGCTCAACTCTTTGTTGTAGCTAGATCAAAAGCAAACACAGACAATACATGAACAACTGAGCATGACTGTGTTCCAAAATAACTTTATTTATGGACACATGAATTTTAATTTAATACAATTTTCATGTCATGCAACATTATTATTTTAATTTTTTTCCAACCATTTATAAATGTAAAAACAGTTCTTAACTTGCTGGCCACACATAAACAGGTGGTGGGCCAGGTCTGGTGCACAGGGCATCGTCTGATAAATCCTGAACTGGATTCTTCAAGGAATCGTGTTCTTATATATCAAGTATGAGAACATTTCCAGGCATTTTTATAAATGGATTTTACTTTTCTTATTTCATGAAAGTCCCTTTGTTCTCAGGTTTTATTTTGGCTCTGCCATCTCTTTACACAGGCTCTTCTTTCTCTATTCAGTTTTCACAATGCTCAATAGAAGACCCACATAGTTTTCTAAAGAATGTAAATGATCAAATGTTATTTAAGATAGAAGCACCTGACAGTACTTTCAAAACATATTGAAGCAGAGGCAATAGATGAGAAAAGAAAATCAGAAGGGTGAAACTTATGATGCTAAATAGATATACATACATAAAGAATTTAAGCTGAGAGGTTTTGTGACGGTGTGATCAACAAATGATTATACATTTCAATAAATAATATGAGCCTTTACATTGAATGAGGTATATGGAGAGGCACCGGAATTAATTCCAATTCTATAAAGCGGAAGTCATGCAAGAAGCAGTGACACAGCTGAAGGTGCTGGGAAAGTCGAAATAACCCCAGCATAGGGAAAAGAACGATCAAAGACATTTTTTCTTTGATTGTTTTCTGGAGGTATGAGATTCCCACTGGAGAAATTCTAATTAAAATCATAGGAATAAGTCTAGAGCTGAGAGAGGTCAGGGCAATAAATCTGCCGTTTGATATAGGTGAATTCAGAAGCAGTAGCAGAAGATAAAAGACGAAGCAAAAGGCTCACATTCAACCCAGAGCAAAATCTACCACACACCATAGTTGTCCCTTTTTACATTCCTTATGGTTGCATATTAGGAAGTTAAGCTTTGGACAAATTTAATTTTTGGTTTATTATATCAGAAATGTGTTTATCTATTCAATTATATATTTATAACTCCCCATGGTTTTGCTAAAATTTGTTAACAATGTTTAAACTAAGTGCTTCTTAAGCACCTAGCAATAAAGCACATTTTTGAAGTAGGTGTTTTTTAATAGACTCTCCTAGAAACAAACATCTGGACATAATTTTTCTTCCCTTAACTGTTTATATAACATCATAACAAATGTGTACATTGTGCATTTTGATTTAACCAACATTTGTACACAGATGAACTACTTTGATCCAGTATTTTTATAGAATGGTTTTGTCATTGTAAATTTGAAGCTCTCAGAACTTTTGTCCAAGTTCACCTAGTGATGATTGATTAAGCCAGGGATCAAATCCATATCTTCTGAAATCAAGAAGTTGATATTTTTCCAGTATGGTAAAAGTTAGAATGCTGATTCATATATGTTTCTTTTACATGCAAGAAACACAAACTAACCAGGAGAAGCCATTCAATCATATTCTAAGAGGAATGGGAGCCAAGGTCGGGCCAGACCTCCTAAAGATTAGAACAAGAACGCCATGGAGATTTCAAGGAAGCCCAGCACAAGCAGCTGAAAAGGTATCATGCCTTATCACACTGGTTGTTGTTAGTTGTGGTCCAGTCCATTCTGACTGATGGCCACCTCATGGTTACAGAGTAGAATTGCCTCATAGGGTTTTCTCACATGCAACCGTTTGCATAAACTAGGGACCTTCAGTAACGTAATGTAACTGTTTTTTGTATATGAGCTTTGTACAGTTCTCTTCCTCACAATAACTTTATTTGTTGGATATCTTATCTCTACTTCATGCCCTCCTAAGAACAGATAATATGACAACTAAATTTTTGGTTGACAGTAGTGAGCAAAACTCCTAGCACGTGGTATGTGCTCAGTAAATAGTTACTGAGTGAATAAAAGTATTCCATTCAAATTCTGCTTCAGACACTTTCTGTTTATAAGAAATTTAACTTTTATGTGATTCTTGGTTCCTCTATTCATGAAATGGAGATGGTAATATTTCCTAACAATAACACTGTCAAGAATAAATTCCATAATATATGTACATCATTCAGTCCAGAAGTAGGCATTTGTTACATTTTAGCTTTCTTAGCTCTTATGAAAAAATTTATCTTAGTTTTTCACCCTTTGTGATATATGCATACATTTTAAGTAATTTTTATATTTTAGAAGAAAAATATGTAAGTCAACTTTAGGTGTAGATACAAATATAAATATAAAGTCAACTTTAGAGCGTGGGAAATAATGTTACCTTCCTCATAGTTAAGTGGATTAAGAAAGATAATACATGTAAGTACTTATTTTCTCATTAATAATTTTTCCTGCTTTTATACATTATCCTATTCTTTTCCATAATTGTTTATTTGCATTCTTGAGATCTATCTCATAACCAACATGTAATAAATAAAAAAAAAATGTATGAACGTTTAAATGAACACCACACTATTTTGGTTTTCATAACAAAGATAAGCAACAGAATTACAAAATAGAGAACATGGTTTATCAGTTCAATTTTCAATCTACTTCCTGAAACCAAGAAGAAATAAACAAGATTTGAGTATCAGGGATTTGCATTAAACAGCTACATATAATGAGTAGAAGGTACTTGCTGGGTTTTATAGCCATTTGTCAACCACTGAAATGTCCCTAAGCTGTTAATTATCGTAGACAGTTATTTCACTAGAAAAGATGCCTCATTAGAATGATAAGAGATGGATGTTCTCATTAGACACTTCCTTGTTTTGAGAGCTATCTGCCAACTTTGTATCCTTTGTCAGAAACGTTAATGACAAATGGAAGTTTTGCTAAAAGGGTACAATGTTGTTTTAGATAGCATTTGTGAAATCATTTTAGAAATAAAAAATGCATACTGTTTTAAGACAGTGTTAGTTGAAATTTCACATTGATTATAGAGAAAAAGGTTATATACTATTTAATTAAAGCCCTTATAGAAAAATACTGCTAGATGAGATGAAAACTTTTCAAACATGAAACATACCTAGAACATTGAGAGAATTGAGCTATCCCTTCCACAGTGCTAATGTTAGACAAATATAATTAATAACAAAATCTACTCTCAACTCAGAAAACCTCTCCACAAATAAAGAAGAGAAAGAAACATTTTATTATTGACTAAACATTTACCCAGAATGTGATACATCACAGGCAATCCATTAACAAGATTGCAAAGACAGAAAGAATCTTATCCCTTATATAGCTAAGTTGGTACAACCCATTACCTTCATGTTTTCAAGATAAAATTGCTAATTTTGTAATATCTTTATGGGCAGTGAAAGATTTGTAATTTGGGTTCCCATGCCACCTGAGGTTATACTAATCTCCTTCTAGGAAACTGAAACGTGGGGGATGATGACCTGAAGTTATGCTTTAAAGAGGTGGCTGCCAGGTCCAAGTAACACCTTAGATTTACATCCTTTTCAAAGACACTGAGAAATAATTTACAATTACACGTTATGTAAAGTAAATTCTGAAAGAATGTGAGGAGGAGAGCCTCTTTCCTTATTTTTCAACAGGGAGAATTAAAACCTCTTATTTTCAGTTTGTATTTCTCTTTACATGGTATTGCTATTAAGTCATCCAACTGTAGCATAATGTCTTATACATAATTGTGTAAGAATTATGTGAAAATTCCAGGAAAAACATAAATGTTTATGCCATGATCATATACACACACATAAATGTATATATATATATATGTATGTATATAATTAGTTTACTACTAGTTTAGACAATACTGAGACTTTAAGTAACCTTGAAAATTAATGAGATTTACTTTATGACACAGAATACTGTCCATCTTGGTCAATATCCCATGCATAGATTAAAGTAATAGATCTACCACTGTTTTTAGTAGAGATTTTTATAAATGTCAATTAGATGAAACTGATTAATAGTGTACTACAGTTCTTCTATGTATTTACTGAATATTTATCTACACTTTCTGTTAACTACTAAGAGCTCATCGTTGAAGTCTCAGATAAAATTGTGATTTATTTCTCCAATCAGTTCTCTTGTCAACTTGAATCCACCACAGGAAAAAGATGTGGCAAGATTACAGCCTTGGAAATCCTACTAGGCAATTCTACTCTGTCCTGTAGGGTTGCTATGAGTTGGAATCAAATTGATGGCAATGGGGTTTCTGGTTTCATCAGTTCTATAGTTTTTGCTTTATGTGTTGCATAGCTCTGTTATTAGGTACATGGACATTTAGAATTATTTGTCTTCTTGAGAGTTTTTTTCTCTGAGTTTTAGGAACACTGAGATGGGTTAGCCACCTGAATCAGTGGTCTCTCTGGGTGCCAACATTCTAAAGACTTCTCCATTTGTTTTACCCTTTGTGCTCCTTGTTTCTGCTGGTTCAGTACTACAGGTCTCTTCTTTCAGCCGTGAACTCTACTATCCTCAGAGCTCTTTCCACTGTGGCTGTGGAAGCAAAAAACAAAGAGTTACATATGCCCACTTTGGAAGAGCATTGCTGCTACCTGGTTTCACAAGGTAAAAGTATAAGATAAGTAACCTAACGTTTAGAAATAGTAATTAGCTTTTTTCTGTAGACTTATGTACAATCAACAGTCCTTTCTCTCTAACTTCTGCTTTCCAGACAAGCAGATGCTGGTTATCTAAGAGCCGGTCGGCAGGGATTGACTCCCTCAGACCTGTGACATTTGTCGTCTTAAGCAAACTATATTCCAGAACATAAAGGATTTTGAAGGATAGTTTAATGAACCTCTGAAAAACCAGCTAAAACTGCCTGGGCTTCTCGGCCTATCTTTGTTCCTACCTGACTGTATAAACCCCAATGCTGCCATGTTTCTCTGGAACACGTGGTGTAGGCTGTATTCCCTGATCCACAAATTGATGATCCAATAATAAATCTCTAATGTTGTTTTTAACTTTGCTTCCATTCTCAGAAAATCTTTTACACCACTGACGTCATCACTCCTGCCATCCTAGCTTGTATAAGGCAGATGCCACAGAATTTCTCAAAGACTGTTCTCAAGAAGTTAATGCTGAATGACTCAGTGAAGAGCATGTTCTCTAGCCAGACATCCTCAAGTGGGTAAGGGGATCACATGTTATAAATGCTTTCCAGGATCCTTAACTTATAAGCTTTTTGATTTTTTTCTCTACATAATCACATGGACATTTGTGCCTCTCAAAAGGGTTTGATGGAACTCATTGTTGCATCTAGGCTTTAGTCCACATATTGATTAAATTAGAACACTATTGCCAGGTTACACACATTATCAAGAATATCTCTTACATGTAACTGTATTGATAAAATTAGCCTTATTTATGATTTTGTACTTTAATTTCTGGTCCATTACTTTTGGAATATATAAAACTTCTGCTAATATAAATTGTGTTAATCAGGGCAAGCTAGGCTCTTATGTGGTTATTGATGAATCCCAAACTCTTAGTGGTTCAACACAATAAAAGGATATTGCCAACTCATGTCACTGCCTGATGTATGTATATGTGATTATATGTATATGTGTATATATATATATATATATATATATATATATATATATATATATATATACACACATAAAACCAAAAATCCAAACCCATTGCCGTCGAGTCAATTCCAACTCATAGCAATGCTATAGGACAGACTAGAACTGCCTTGTAGGGTTTCCAAGGAGCAGCTGGTGGATTTGAAGTGCCGATATTTTGGTTAGCAGACAAGCTCTTAAGCACTGCACCACCAGGGCTCCTACAACTGGCTGTCTACATTTGAAAAGAATTAGGGGGTGAAAGCCTTAAGAATAGCAGCAGAATATTGTCTGATATAATGCTAAAAGATGAACACCTCAGGTTGGAAGTCACTCAAAATACCACTGGGGAGGAGCAGCCTCCTCAAAGTAGAGTCGACCTTAAAGACATGGATGGAGTCAAGCTTTTGGGACCTTCATTTGCTGATGTGGCACTAGTCAAAATGAGAAGAAACAGCTGCAAACTTCCATTAATAATCAGATCCTAGAATGTATGAAGTATGAATCTAGGAAAATTAGAACTCATCAGAAATGAAATGGAACGCATAAACATCAATATCCTAGGTGTTAGTGAGCTGAAATGGACTGGTATTGGCCATTTTGAATGGGACAATCATATGGTCTACTATGCCAGGAATGACAACTTGAAGAGGAACAGCATTGCATTCATCATCAAAAGGAACATTTCAAGATCTACCCTGAAGTACAATGCTGTCAGTGATAGGATAATATCTATACTCATTAAAGGAAGATCAGTAAATACGACTATTATGCAAATTTATGCACCAACCACTAAGGCCAAAGATGATGAAATTGAAGATTCTTACCAACTCTGAAACTGATCGAATGTGCAATCAAAATGCATTCATAATTACTGGTGATTGGAATGTGAAAGTTGGAAACAAAAAAGGAGGGTCGGAAGTTAGAAAATATGGCCTTGGTGATAGAAACAATGCCAGAGATTGAATGATAGAATTTTGTAAGACCAATGACTCCTTCACTGCAAATACCTTTCCTCACCAACATAAGTGGTGACTATAAACGTGGAACTCACAACACGGAACGCACAGGAATCAAATTGACTACATCTGTGGAAAAAGACTACCAAAAAGCTCAATATCATAAGTCAGAAGAAGGCCAGGGGCTGACTGTGGAACGGATCATCAATTGCTCACATGCAAGTTCAAGTTGAAGTTGAAGAAAATTAGAACAAGTTCGTGAGAGCCAAAGTACAACCTTGAGTATATCCCACCTGAATTTAGAGACCGTCTCAAGAATAGATCTGCCACATTAAAAACTAATGACCAAGACCAGACGAGTTGTGGAATACATCAGGGACATCATACATGAAGAAAGCAAAAGGTCATTAAACAGACAGGGTAGAAAGAAAAGACCAAAATGGATGTCAGAAGAGACTCTGAAATTTGCTCTTGAAAATCGAGTAGCTAGAGCAAAAGGAAGAAATTATGAAGTAAAAGAGCTGAACAGAAGATTTCAGAGGGTGGCTTGAGAAGACAAAGTAAAGTACTACAATGACATGTGCAAAGACCTGGAAATAGAAAACCAAAAGGGAAAAATATGCATTTCTCAAGCGGAAAGATCTGAAGAAAAAATTCAAGCCTCCAGTTGCAATATTGAAGGACTCTATGGGCAAAATACTGAATGATACAGGAAGCATCAAAAAAAGATGGAAGGAATACACAAATTCACTGTATCAAAAAAAATTGGTCGATGTTCAAACATTTATGGAGGTAGCATTGATCAGGGACTAATAGTACTGAGGGACTAAGTCCAAGCTGCACGGAAGATATTGGAAAAAAAAAACAACAATGCTCCAGGAATTGACGGAGTACCAACTGAGATATTTCAACAATGGGATGCAGCACTGGAAGTACTCACTCATCTATGCTAAGAAATTTGGAAGACAGCTATCTGGCCAACTGACTGGAAGAGATCCATATTTATGCCTATTCCCAAGAAAGGTGAACAAACCACACATGGCAATTATTGAACAATATCATTAATATCACACACAAGTAAAATTTTGTTGAAGATCATTCAAAAGCAGTTGTGGTGTTATATAGACAGGGAGCTTCCAGAAATTCAAGCCAGATTCAGAAGAGGACGTGGAACCAGGGATATCGTTGCTGATGTCAGATGGATCCTGGCTGAAAGCAGAGAATACCAGAAAGATGTTTACCTGTGCTTTATTGACAATGCAAAGGCATTCGGCTGCATGGATCATAACAAATTATGAATAATATTTCAAAGAAGGGGAATTCCAGAACACTTAATTGTACTCATGAGGAACCCGTACACAGACCAAGAGGCAGTCATTCAAACAGAACAAGGGGATACTGCGTGATTTAAAGTTAGGAAAATTGTACGCCAGGGTTGTGTCCTTTCGCCATACTTATTCAATCTGTATGCTGAGCAAGTAATCCATGAAGCTGGACTATAGGAAGAAGAATGGGACATTAGGACTGGAAGAAGACTGATTAACCACCTGCGTTATGCAGATAATACAATCTTGCTTGCTGAAAGTGAAGCGGACTTGAAGCACTTACTGATGAAGATCTAAGATCTCAGTATGAATTACAGGTCAACATATAGAAAACAAACATCTTCACAACTAGACCAATAAGCAACATCATGATAAATGGAGAAAAGATTGAAGTTGTAAGGATTTCATTTTACTTGGATACACAATCAATGCCCATGGAAGCAGCATTCAAGAAATCAAAAGATGCATTGCACTGGGCAAATCTGCTGCAAAAGATCTCTTAAAAGTGTTGAAAAGCAAAGATGTTACCTTGAAGACCAAGGTGCGCCTAACCCAAGCCATGGTGTTTTCAGTCACCTCATATGCATTTGAAAACTGGACAATGAATAAGGAATGCTATAAAAGAATTGATGGCTTTGAATTATGGTGTTGGTGAAGAATATTGAATATAACATGGACTGCCAAAAGAATGAACAAATCTGTCTTGGAAGAAGCACAACCAGAATTCTCCTTAGAAGCAGAGATGGGGAGACTAAGTCTCACACACTTTGGACATATTATCAGGAGGGATCAGTCCCTGGGGAAGGACATCATGCTTGGTAAAGCAGAAGGTCAGTGAAAAAGAGAAAGACCCTCAACAAGATGGATTGACACAGTGGCTACAATGATGGGCTCAAAAATAAAAACGATTGTGAGGATGGCACAGGACCAGGCAGTGTTTCGTTCTCTTGTACATAGGGTTACTATGAGTTTCAACTGACTCAACAGCACCTGACAACAACAATATATATACACACACCCATATATATATATGTATATATATTACAGATACACAAATATATATGCACATATTATATATATAATATATATGTAAAATATATATATAATATATGCAGCAGCTGCTCCTCAAAAACCCTATGGGGGCAGTTCTACTCTGTCCTGTAGGGTGGCTATGAGTCAGAATAGACTCGACGACGAGTATCTTTTTGGTTATTATATATGTGTATGTATATATATGGAGCCCTGGTAGAGCAGTGGTTAAGAGCTTGGTTCCTAATCCAAAGGTCGGTAGTTTGAATCTACCAGCCACTCCTTGGAAATCCTATGGAGCAGTTCTACTCTATCCTATAGGGTCACTATGAGTAGGAATAGATTCGACAGCAATGGGTTTACATATATATATATATATATATATATATATATATATATATATATATATATATATACGCATATGTTTATCATGATGTTGCTTATTTGTCCAGAGAGAGAAAGGGAGAGATTGATATTAAGGAATGGCTAACTTGATTGCTGTGGGGTCTGGCAAGCAGGTCAGGCAACAAGCTGGGAATTCTCATAGTCTTATGTTCAAAATCTGTAGACAGCACTCTAGAAATTGCAGCAAGTTGCTAATTTACAGCCTTAAGGCAGAATCCCTCTCCTTGGTAAACCTCATTTTTAGGCCCTTAAGGCCTTCAACTAATTGGATGAGGCCTACAAACATTATGGAGAGTGATCTGCTGTACTCAAGGCCAATTGATTTAAATTTTAATTAAACCATGTGAATAGATACAAATACTTTTACAGCCACATCTACACCCATGTTTGACCAAATAACTGGGCTACATAGCCTAGGCGTGTTGACACATAAAATTAACCATCACAGTCACCTTCTTCTGCTGGGGAAGGGTGGGTTGTTA
Organism: Dugong dugon; assembly: GCA_030035585.1. NCBI lineage: Eukaryota > Metazoa > Chordata > Mammalia > Sirenia > Dugongidae > Dugong > Dugong dugon. Next base: position 105,182,086 of record CM057466.1, on the reverse strand, counting down.
CAACATGTCTTGCCACTGTGCTTTTCCTTAAGTCCTGGGACCCTTAACCAGTTCTCTTTCTTCTTCCTACATTTCAGAGTTATCCTTTGGTTGTCTCTTGCATTATTTCCAGGGTTTATAGGTGTGCTTACAGCTGTTAAAAATTCATCAAAACTCAAAAAAATTGAAATATAAGGTTTATTCTGAACAGTTACTCTATATGCATATAGGGAGACCATCCTGGTTCCAGAAAAAAGCAAATGACTCCAAGAAAGCTAATTGCAATAAAGTTTATAAAAAAGAGGGAAAAGAAAAGAAGATAAACAATTGGCTAATCTTAATGTGATTAAGATTAATGTGTCTTCCCCCCTTTACTGAAATCAACTGATATCAGTTTACTTCTGGCCTGGCTGCTAATAATTTGTCCCTCCACCCACCTGTAGTCATGAGACTTTGAGATTTAAATTAGGAGGTAATAGTTTCAAGACTATCCTTTTCTAACAGGGAAAGACAAATTTACATTGCTGTAAAGCAGTTTCTGGCAGGCTTTTGGAGTTTGTGTCAGGCTTTTTATGGTTAATATTTCATTTCATTGATAAGAAAAACCTTAAAAGCAAAGTAAGATGTCTGTTATTAATTTTCCTCTTCAACGGTGCAAAGGAGCAAGGAGAGATAAATGTATCCTATCTTGTTCAAACTAGAAGAGCTATCTTTTTAAAAGTTTAAGTATTAGTAGATTTTGTTAGGTAACCCACTAGTTTCTTTCATAAAATCATACCACTATCCTCCTTAAAGAGAGTGAAAATAACATTCTATAGAGATGGGCCAACAAAGCTTCATAGACTTGATACTTCAACCATGAGTTTCAAAAACTTTCCCTGAGCATCTCACTGAATCCAATGCTCCATCCAGAACTGACTTGGCCTTGGCACCCATACATTTGTTTATTTATTAATGCATTACAAGGAATTGTTTTTTAATTCCCCACAGCACAGCTGTGTTTAATCAGATGTCATAAAAGCTAAAGATAACAGATGGGAGTAACAATAAGAAAGTAATTTACAACTAAGTATTTGCTAAATAAGTTCTAGGAGCCCACATGTCCCAATCCATCATTATGGAAAAGCTATTTCCTAATGTTGTTTTTGTTAGATACCATCGAGTTGGATCCAACTCAAAGTGACCCTACGTACAACAGAATGAAACACTGCCGAGTCCTGCACCATCAATTGTTGTTATGCTTTAGCTTATTGTTGCAGCAACTGTGTCAATCCATCTGGTTGAGGGTCTTCCTCTTTTTCACTGATCCTGTCCTTTACCAAGCATGATGTCCTTCCCCAGGAACTGATTCCTCCTGATAACATGTCCAAAGTATGTGAGAGAAACTCTTCCCATCCTCGCTTGTAATGAGCATTCTGGCTGTACTTCTTCCGAGACAGATTTGTTCCTTCTTCTGGTTGTTGCTGTTGTTGTTAGGTGCCAATGAGTCAGTTCCTACTGATAGTAACCCTATGCACCACAGAATGAAACACTGCCCAGTCCTGTGCCATGCTCACAATCCTTGTTATGCTTGAGCCCTTTGTTGCAGCCACTGTGTCAATCCGTTTCATTGAGGGTCTTCCTCTTTTTCGCTGACCCTGTACTTTACCGAAAATGATATCCTTCTCCAGGGACTGATCCCCCCTGACGACACATCCAAAGTATGTAAGACATAGTCTCGTCATCCTTCCTTCTAAGGAGCATTCTGGTTGTACTTCTTCCAAGACAGACTTGTTTGTTCTTTTGGTAGTCCATGCTATATTCAATATTCTTTCCCAACACCATAATTCAAAGGCATCAATTCCTCTTCTGCCTTCCTTATTCATTGTCCAGCTTTCACATGCATATGATGTGTTCGAAAAACACCATGGCTTGGGGCAGGGGCACCTTAGTCTTCAAGGTGACATCTTTGCTTTTTAACACTTTAAAGGGTCTCTTGCAGCAGATTTTCCCAAAGCAATAAGTCTTTTGATTTCTTGACCACTGCTTCCATGGGTGTTGATTGTGGATCCAAGTAAAATGAAATCCTTGATAACTTTAAACTTTTCTCCATTTATCATGATGTTGCTTATTTGTCCGGTTGTGAGGATTTTTGTTTTCTTTATGTTGAGGTGTAATCCATGCTGAAGGCTGTGGTCTTTGATCTTCATCAGTAAGTGCTTCAAGTCCTCTTCATTTTCAGCAAGCAAGGTTGTGTCATCTGCGTAATGCAGGTTGTCAATGAGTCTTTCTCTAATCCTGATGCCCCATTCTTCTTCATATAGTGCAGCTTCTCGGTATATTTCCTCAGCATACAGATTGAATAGGTATGGTGAAAGGATACAACCCTGATGCACACCTCTCCTGAATTTAAACCATGCAGTATCCACTTGTTCTGTTTTAACGACTGCCTCTTGGTCTATGTACAGGTTCCTCATGGGCACAATTAAGTGTTCTGGAAATCCCATTCTTCGCAATGTTATCCATAAATATTTCCTAATTGTTCCAGAAATTCTCCTCATTTACTATTTGATCTATCTTGTTTAAACAGAAATGATCTCTTCCCCACCTATTGGAAGGTCTTATGCTAAAATATTTATGTATTTTTGTGTTTATTTATTTCCTTAATAAGTTATAATATATACAAGTGAAATGAGTAAAGGGTTGTTACCTTTGATTAGTTTGATAATTTTTATGTGTATAAACTTACTTAACTACTGTCTAGATCAAGACAAATAGAGTACCTCAATGTGTTACCTTGTGCCCTTATTATTCTATATTCACCACCACAAAAGTAACCATGATTTATGTGACTTTAACAGAATTCATATACGTGTATATAAATATACATATATAAATGTAAATAAAATTTGTACAAATTAAATAATACAATACTTAACTATTTTGTGTCTAGCTTCTTTCTCTTAAGATGATATTTGCAGATTAATCTATACTTGTTGACCATATTAGCAACTTTTTTTTTCTCTGCAGTTTTTCATTTTAAGACTATAACATGATTAATTATCCATAATCCCTTTGATGAGCATTTGAATTGCTTTCTGTTTTTGGCTATGATGATCCATGAATTCTATTTATGAAGTGGAGACCTTAGACAGCTGAGGCTCTGAACCTCAGTAGCATCACCTGCAAAATAGATGTAAAGTCTATTCCTATATCTCTACACAGTTCATGAAAAATGGTATACTTCCAATAAATAACTTAGTTTTTTTCTTCCTTTTCCACTTACTTTTCAATATTTCTAAAACAGAAGTAGTAAATATTACATGTTTTATGGTGTTCAAAGCATAGCTTGTTTGTGACATACCAAACTTTAGAGTGAGGGATTACAAAAAAATTCATCCATAAGAACTGAAAAAATCAATCCATAGGCCATAACAAGGTCGGTTATGGTTACAGAGGTCCTTGATTTCTTTTTACATAATACACTAAAGACCAAGTCAACTGTGGCATAGAAAATCTTCCAACATTTGACCATTTGACACTTACCTATTTTACCTTCTTACCTCTCTTTTTGTACTGTCTCATTTTACCCTTGACTAAGACCAAACTGTTTGCTCTTTATGTGCATCATTCTGTTTACACCCTTTTAGGTTTGCTCATGCTCTTTCTGGTTCTTTGAATATCTTCCCAGCTTTCTTTATCTAAATAGTTCAAACTTTAACACTCATATCCAATTCTTGTCTTGTCTAGGAGCGTTTATATGCTCTCTCTTTGTATGCTCCTTCACCACACATCTATAGTTCACTGTGAATTCCTTTTGGGTTCTTATATATTCAAATGACCTGAACACTTTAAAAAAAATACAAGTCCACATCCCCTTTATTTTAACACAACCTCATCTCATTCCACTTCTGCTCCTGCCAATTTAGTTTAGAAATATGTTACTGAACCTCAGGCATACATAGAATAATCAAAAGAAAATCCAAGGACTCAGACTCTGTATTGATTTTCTTTCATTTGGTGTTCTTATTTAAACATAGCTTAAAGACATCTTTGTGGTAAATTACCACTTGTGTTATCTGATCTAAGAAATAAAAAGCATTGTTCAATCATTCCCTGTATTTGTTTTTACACATCTAATGTAAGCATTTTGATTTCTTTATGTTCATTTTCCACAATTTCATTTTGTTTTATTGCAAGGTGAAGTTAAGCACTCATCTTTTGCCATGGTATATCACTTGACACTTTTACTCTTCAATATAGAAGCAATATAGAAGAAATATTTGAGAAACTGGAAAAACAATCATTATCTTTTCAAAGATGGTCAATTTCATCTCATTTAATGGTGTTTGAAAGATTACTTTCTCATAGAAACGATTTTGAAACAGTATTCCCTTTAAAATACGAGACTACAATTTGTGGGAGTTTTACTTTGCTAGGAAATCAAACACTCTAACTGTTATCCCTTTATTAAGCTGCATCATTATTTTTTTTTTCCTTTCTATTAACTGGTATAAAATTAGATAGTACTCTTATGTTGGGAAAAATAGAATTATCTATCTCCCCTTCCTATGAAAGAATGACTCTGAAAAATGTTTCTCTCACTCCTATGCTTGTAAAGGATTGAGAGAATTCATTAACTTTGGTGTGAAATGTTGAAGGAGAATGAAGACTGACATTGAAAACTCCAAACCTGAACAAGTAGCTTGCTTTCCCCATATATAGATTCTGTAGTATTATCCTAGCTCCACTGTGGCATGTTCCTTACAATCCTGTGGCAGTATAACTTAAAGAAAACAAATAACAGGTTGGCATAAGAGTCAGAAATGACTCAAGGGCACCTAACAACAAAAACAATAAAACTAGAAGATTTTTCAAGTGATAACAATGATTTTCCCCTACATGTCTTGTCAGTTTGTTGTACTGTGGGGGCTTGCATGTTGCTGTGATGTTGCAAACTATGCCACTGGTATTCAAATACTAGTAGGATCACCCATGACAGACAGGTTTCAGCAGAATTTCTAGAGTAAGAGAGACTAAGAAGAAGGATCTGGCGGTCTACTTCTGAAAATAATTAGCCAGTGAAAACCCTATGAATAGCAGCAAAACACCATCTGATATAGAACAGGAAGATGAGACTCTCAGGTTGGAAGGCACTCAAAATACACCTTGGAAAGAGCTGCCTCCTCAAAGTAGTGTTGACCTTAATGACGTGGATGGAGTCAAGCTTCTGGGACCTTCATTTACTGATGTGGCACGACTTAAAATGAGAAGAAACAACTGCAAACATTCATTAATAATAGGAACATGAAATGTAAGAAGTATGAATCTAGGGATATTGAAAGTTGTCAAAAATGAATTGGAATGGTTAAGGATAGATATTCTAGGCATTAGTGAGCTGAAATGGACTGGTATTGTCCATTTTGAATCAGACAATCGTATGGTCTACTATGCAGAGAATGACAAATTGAGGAGAAATGGCATCACATTCATAGTTAAAAAGAATTTCAAGATCTATCCTGAAATACAATGCTGTCAATGATACGATAATATCCGTACACCTGCAAGGAAGATCAGTTAATACAACTGTTATTCAAATTTATGCACCAAACACAAAGGCCAACAATGAAGAAATTGAAGATTTTTACCAACTTCTGCAGTCTGAAATTGATCAAACATGCAGTCAAGATAATTGATAATTACTGACAATTGGAATGGGAAAGTTGGAAACAATGAAGAAGGATTGGTAGTCGGAAAATATGGCCTTGGTAATAGAAACGACGCTGGAGATTGCGTGATAGAATGTTGCAAGACCAATGACTTCTTCATTGCAAATACCTTTTTTCACCAACATAAGTGGCAACTATACACGTGGACCTCGCCGGATGGAATACACAGGAATCAAATTGACTACATCTGTGAAAAGAGATGATGGAAAAGCTCAGTATCATCAGATAGAATAAGGCCATGAGCCGACTGTGGAACAGACCATCAATAGCCAGTATGCAAGTTGAAGAAAATTAGAATAAACCCACGAAAGCCAAAACACACCCTTGAGTATATCCCTCCTGAATCAAGAGACCATCTTAAGAATAGATTTGATGCATTGAACACTAATGGCTGAAGACCAGATGAGTTGTAGAATGACATCAAGGACATCATACATAAAGAAAGCAAGAGGTCATCAAAAAGACAGGAAAGAAAGAAACGATCAAAATAGACATCAGAAGAGGCTCTGAAAGTTGCTCTTGAACATTGAGTAGCTAAATGAAAGGAAGAAATGGTGAAGTCAAAGAACTGAACAGATTTTGAAGGGCGGCTAGAGAAGACTAAGTAAATTATTACAATGAAATGTTCAGAGACCTGGATATAGACAACAAAAAGGAAAGTGCATGCTTGGAATTTCTTAAGCTGAAAGAACCAAAGAAAAAATTCAAGTTTCGAGTTGCAATATTGAAGGATTCTACAGAGAAAATATTAAACAACACAGGAAGCATCACAAGAAGATGTAAGGAATACACAGAGTCACTGTACCAAAAAGAATTGGTCAACATTCAGACATTTCAGGAGGCAGCATATGATCAAGAGCCAATGGTACTTAAGGAAGAAGTCTAAGCTGCACTGAAGGCATTGGCAAAAAAAACAAGGCTCAAGGAATTGACGGAATACCAATTGAGATGTTTCAGCAAATGGATGCAGCGATGGATATGCTCACTCATCTATGCCAAGAAATTTGAGAGATAGCTATCTGGCCATCTGACTGGAAGAAATCCATATTTGTACCCATTCTAAAGAAATGTGACCCAGAATGCAGAAATTATCGAACAGTATTATTAATATCACACACAAGTAAAATTTTACTAAAGATCATTCAAAAGCAGTTGTAGCAGTACTTCAAAAGGGAACTGCCAGAAATCCAAGCCAGATTCAGAAGAGGACTTGAAACAAGGTATATTACTGCTGATGTCAAATGAATCCTGGCTGAAAGCAGAGAATACCAGAAAGATGTTTATCTGTGTTTTATTGACTATGCAAAGGCTTTCGGCTGTGTGGATCATAACACATTATGGATAACGTTTTCAAGAATGAGAATTCCAGAACACTTAATTGTGCTCATGAGGAACCTGTACATAGATCAAGAGGCAGTTGTTCGAACAGAACAAGGGGATACTGCCTGGTTTAAAGTCAGGAAAAGCGTGTATCAGAGTTGTATCTTTTCACCATACTTATTTAATCTGTATGCTGAGCAAATAATCCAAGAAGCTGGACTATATGAAGAAGAATGGGGCATCAGAATTGGAGGAAGATTCGTTTACAACCTGCTGTATGCAGATGACACAACCTTGTTTGTTGAAAGTGAAGAGGACTTGAAGCACTTACAGATGAAGATCAAAGACCACAGCTTTCAGTAAGAATTACACCTCAGTATAAAGAAAACAAAAATCCTCACAACTGGACCAATAAGCAACATCGTGATAAACAGAGAAAAGATTGAAGTTGTCATGGATTTCATTTTACTTGAATCCACAATCAATGCCCATGGATGCAGCAGTCAAGAAATCGAATGACACATTGCACTGGACAAATCTGCTGCAAAAGATCTCCTTAAAGTGTTAATAAGCAAAGAGGTCACTTTAAGGTGAGCCTGACCCAAGTCATGGTCTTTTCAATTGCCTCATATGCATGTGAAAGGTGGACAATGAATAAGGAAGACTGAAGAAGTATTGATGCCTTTGAATTATGGTGCTGGCAAAGAATATTGAATATACTACGGACTGCTGGAAGAAAAAACAAATCTGTCTTTGAAGAAGTACAGCCAGAATGCTCATTAGAAGTGAGGATGGCAAGACTTCATCTCCCATACTTTGGATACACTGTCAGGAGATTCCTGTCCTTGGAGAAGGATATCATGCTTGGTAGAGTAGAGGGTCAGCAAAAAAGAGGAAGACTCTCAGCAAAATGGATTGACACAGTGTCTGCAATGATGGGCTCAAGTGTATCAACAATTGTGAGAATGGTGCAGGACAGGGCAGTGTTTCGTTCTGTTATACATAGTGTTGCCATGAGTCAGAACCAACTCAAAAGCACTTAACAACGACAACAACAATGATTTTAGAGTTATTAGAGTTATTCCTGGTACACTTTGGGATCCAATTTGGCTGACATTTTGCTTTATAACATTAGTGATGATTTGTTTATGCAATAGAGAGACAATTAAGTGATTGCAAAAAGCATTGTCTTTACAGTCTTGAGTAATTTTATATATCTGCTGTTTTACCTTTGAAATTAAAACTTCTCAGTTCTTGCTCCTTCATTCTTAAAAGTAAATGTGATGATACATAACAGGTAGAATACCTGTGTTTTTATTTCTAGTGCATAGTAGGTGTGCAGATATTAGCACTAATGGCTTTATCCAATTCTTGTGAGATGGCAAATATTGTGTAAATAAAAATTATTATTCAAGATGATATGGTTAAACAATTCAAATACAGTTTTCCTGTCAACAAAACAAAGTTAAATTTGAAACAAAAATACTTTTATCTTCGTTGATAGTAAACAATGTGAGCATGAAAATCAGTCAAGCTCTTTTGGAACAGTTCAATAAAAGGGAGGAAGATAAATTAACAATAAATATTATATGTTTTATTATTTCAGAATGTAGAATGATGAACTCTATCCAAAAAAAAAAAAAAGTCAACAGTATGTCCTAATGCCATATGCATTAGCAGTTAGAGCATTCTTTAATAAATGTGCCTATTTCAGGGTTAAAAGTGATTTACTCTAAAAATCATAGTAAATATTAGTGATTAATTGAATTATTTAGAGCCCTGGGGTGCATGTGAGAAATACTTGCTATTTAAAACTAGATACATCCTAGAAGCTTTGAAAGATTAATCTGTGGTCATGGAGACTAACCAGTAACACTGAAAAGGTTTCGGTTGGAGCTGTCCCTGCCATGGGCTGCACGATGAAACTGATTTCTAGCAAACAAATATCTAGTATTGGAGCAGGTTGAGAAGAAAAACTCTCATTGCCTGCCTGACCTGCCCCCCTCCCCCCACCACACACAGGGATCATTATGGTTTACCTTTATATAGAAGTGGTTTAGCCTTCCATCCAGGAATGAAGGTTTAACTCTACAACTTGCTTGACTTTTTGCTCTTAAAAAAATAATTAAAAAAAAAAAGCTTTTAGTTGTAGAGAATATCCAGCATAACTATTCAAGGAGATTTTCCTTTTCTGATCACTTTAGTATGTAGTAACATATTAGAGGTGCCCTGGTGGTGCAGTGGTTAAGAGCTACAGCTGTTAACCAGAAGATGGGCAGTTCAAATCCACCAGGCGCTCCTAGGAAACCCGATGGGGCATTTCTACTCTGTCCTATAGAGTAGGGTAGCTATGAGTCGGAATTGATTTGAGGGCAGCAGGTAACATACTAAAGTCTTTTTTGTTGGGAAGCAACGTTTGAAACATGTTCTGTGAAAAGAGAGAAGAGAGTGTGTTATTCAAATTGCTACTACAGGATCAATAATAATATAGTATTTCTCTCAAAGTATACAAAGTTGGTAGGTTAGTTTTATGGTTTTGTTTTATTGTTGTTGTTTATATCTGAGTACCCTCCCATTTGCTTCCTTGAACAAGGATTTTACTTATTCAATTCCTGTGATTGTGTGTTTTTACATCAGTTGCTCTGGAATATGGCTAAAATGTCAAAGAATGCTCTGGAGTTCTTCGGAGTAAAAGTCAGAAAGATACATATAACTGTGAAGCTAATTCTTGCTCAGTGCCATGTGTTGAGCATATAGCTATATTTTTCCCTAGCTGATATAGCAAAGAAGCAGCAGAGAAAATTTCATCATCATTCAGGAAAAATAATCCAGTTTTCTATCTTCTCTGTGACTCATTAAGAATTCCTCCTCCCACTCCTTTTTAACCCTCCTAGTTTAAATCCCTTAAAGGCTTTACTATTAAAAACCAATCAGTCCAGGTTACTCATCTAGTCAAACTTGAAGGGATAATAGTGATTGCATCCCCCATGTCTGTGTTACATAACGAAGAGAATTCAGTTGTTACCATGACAGACAGTGCTAGGTGTAGGACACAGTCTCAGTTGAGTAGGCATATTTAAGCTGGAGAAGAATGGTAGGATTTTTGTTTGCAAAGAACTAGATTATTTCCAATGCTGCTTTTAAGTCTATGCTAAACCTTGAGCTACAAATTAAAAATTTGATTAAAATATAATACCTTATTTGTTTCAAATTATTTATCATATTGTGGAGCCCTGGTGGCGAAGTGGTTAAGAGCTATGGCTGCTAACCAAAAGGTCAGCAGCTCAACTCCACCAACCACTCCTTGGAAACCCTATGGGGCAGTTCTCCTCTGGCCTACAGTGTTGCTATGGGTCAGAATCAACTCAGTAGCAATGGGTTTGGTTTGGTTTTTATCATGTATTGTATTTTTTATTTATCACATCTTTCTTGTGGGTTCTGACTCATAGCAACACTACGTACAACAGAAGGAAACACTGCCCAATCTGGCACCATCATCACAATTATTGTTATGCTTGAACCCATTGTTGCAGCCACTGTGTCAATCCATTTCGTTGAGGGTCTTACTCTTTTTCAATAACCTCTACTTTACCAAGCATGATGTCCTTCTCCAGGGACTGATCCCTCCTGAAAACTTGTCCAAAGTATGGGAGACGAATTCTCGTCCTTCATGCTTCCGAGGAGCACTCTAGCTGTACTTCTTCCAAGAAAGATTTGTTCATTCTTTCGGCAGTCCATGGTATAGTCAATATTATTCACCAACAACACAAGTCAAAGGTGTCAATTCTTCGGTCTTCTTTATTCATTGCCCTTTCTTGTATAGATCCCACAAAATTATTTTAAGTTAAAAATTACTATAAAAATTTAGCATAGTAGATGCTTAATGAATTATTAGTTGAATAATAAAAAAAGGCTTAATAAAAATTTAAGTGAAGCATTTTATCACATTTGCCATGTTTAAAGAAAGATAGCAAATAAACTGGATATAAGCCAGAAAAAAGGTGAAGAATCTGAATATCGTATTGCATAATGATCAGCTAAAAGGGGTGACGATGACTACATTGGAAAATTGGTTTGGCAGAAAACATGTTACTATACCTTTCTTTATCCATTTAATAAACTGAAATATGGAAGAGGCATTAAATTAGTATAGCTGGTTGAAGGTTAAAAGCTATGGTGATTAGAGAAAAAATGTTTATAAGGCATGCTTTATCCGAATAAAAAAGAAGAATTAACCAGAAATTAGAGCTTTTTTAGAAATGGAAAGAATTACCTTAGGAGGCTTTTTGTCCCTTTTCATTGGAGTTGCTTGGGAAATCACTTATCTGAGATATTGCAATAAGTCTTCTTGCAAGGGTCGACTGATGTGAGCTTTCAAACCTTGAGAGTCTCTAGGAGGAAAGCCTTGCAGATGAGAATAAGGTGTAAAAATCATGATTAAGTCTTAGAATAGATAGTAAAAATGTCTGGTTAACCATTATAGTGGAATAGTTGTTGCAATAACACTAAATTTGATTGCAGTTTTCAACTGCAAAAAATAACATTTAAGAATATCATAAAACTGAATAGCTATTCACCATAGATATTTTCTAAAACAGCTATTCAGGCACTCTCAAATATATGTTATTAAGAAAGCAAAAAAACAAGTAGCATTGTATACTCTGCTACACACTGATCCAAAAGTAAGGTAGCAGTAGATGCAATCGGTAGTTTCTAGAATATGCATATGCATGTTTTATACTAATTCAACAAAGTTTTTGTAAAGTTATACAATATTCAATGAAAGTGAGAATACAGTAGGATGAGACATAAGGATAGAAATCCGGATACCTGGATTCTAATCCAGATTTTTCCTCTAAGTGTAAAACCATGGGAAACTAAATTCTGTTGGATTTATGGAGCCCTGGTGGTGCTGTGGTTAAGACCTTAGCTGCTAATCAAAAAGTTTGCAGTTTGAATCCACCAGCCACTCCTTGGAAACTCTACAGAGCAGTCCTACTCTGTTCTGTAGGGTCACTATGAGTTGGAATCGACTCAGCGGCAATGGGTTTGGTTGGGTTTTGGTTTATTGGATTTATGGTCTTTAATTGTAAAGTGAAGAATTTAGATTATATGTATGTAGTTTTCCTCGTGCCTCTTGGATTGTGTTAATCTTGGAGGCTTTACATAGCAAGCATACTGAATAAAATATTCAGTCGACCTTTCTGAATCTCATTTATACATCTTCTGTAAAGTTATAGGATTGGACTAAAGTAATCCGCAAAGTTTTACCAATTCTAACGTTGAAAAAAATCTTCTACCAATGAGAACTAAGAAGTGGTAGAGATCCCAGCAGATAAATTCTGTCTCCTTTCTCCTTCCTAAAGCCTCTTCTGATATATGGTTTATTGTAGAGCCCATCTGAGGACATCCTTTGTGGCAAACAGACACATCTGTGGTGTCTGTTCACCTCTTGTACAACAGTAGACACCACGGCAACAAATCACCTTGCATTTCTTCCAGGATTTCCTACCTCATTTTTCCTTGTCCTCATTCTCATTGACCTGGCTTTTAGTTTCCCAGATAAGGCATCAGCAATTTATCTTTGCCACGGGTATGTTTCCTAGGATTCCTGCAATACTGTCAATATGAACATGTTCAAATTAAGAAACCAGCAAGGGTTGCCCAATGATTGTGTCTACATGTCAAAGGAGAGCATGTTTTTGTTCAAAATGGAGTTCCTTTTTGTCTTTCCTAGAGTTACTTAGAGGCGCCCTAGTGGCACAGTGGTTAAGTGCTCAGCTGCTAACCGAAAGGTGATTCAACCCACTCTGCAGAAGGATGTGGCAATCTTCCTTGGAAAAGATTACAGCCTAGAAAACTCTATGTGGCAGTTCTACTCTGTCCTATCTGGCCACTATGAGTCAGAATCGACTCAATGGCAACCAATTTAATACAAATGAATCTTAAATATTTTTATTTTTTGAGTTAGTTGCAACAATAATCAGCATGAAATAACTAGATAGGTTATGCAAGATTGATTTAAAAATGGGCTCAAGGACGTTATGGGCAGTTGGAGGTTGACTGCTTATGATGCCAATATTTATTAACTAAAAATGTCTACATATTATTGGACAAATTAATAATTATCTGACTTGTTAGTGGCCCAAAATTAAACTTAAAAAATTTTGACTCAGATAATTTTCACTTGGATAGTGAGCTTCTGTCATCACCCATATCAAATGGTGATAGAATGGCTGGGAAAAAGTAAAAGGCAATACAATGATAATAATAATAATGCTGCTCAAGTATGTAATGTATTATTTGATCTGATTTTGACCAAAATCAATTAGTGGAACAGCAGTTGTATACATTACCCAGAGTATCTCTTCACCAAAGATAATTAAATTACCTTCTTCTTCTTTTTTTCTTTTTCTAAATTTTATTTTTCTGTTGCTATTGAGAATATACACAGCAAAAAAACATACACCAATTCAACAGTTTCTACATGTACAATTTAGTCACATTGATTACATTCTTCCAGTTCTGCAATCATTCTCACCCTCCTTTTCTGGGTTGTTCCTCCCTCATTAACATAAACTCACTGCTCCCTAAGATTCCTGTCTAATCTTTTGAGTTGCTGTTGTCACTTTGATCCCATATAGATAGTGCTTAAAAGAGCGTAATTCTCAACACAGACCTTTTTTACTAGTTAACCTAAACTATTATTGAATTTAAGATGACTTCAGGGAATATTTTTATTTTAAGGTTTAAAGATTATCATAAGGTGATAGTTTCGGGGGTTCATCCACCCTCCATGGCTCTAGAAAGTCTGGATTCCCTGGTAATTTGAAGTTCTGTTCTGCATTTTTCACTTTTTGTCAGGATTCTTCTATGGAATCTTTGATCAAAATGTTCAGTAATGGTAGCCAGGCACCATCCAGTTCTTCTGGTCTAATGACAAAGGAGGCAGTTGTTCCTGGAAGCAATTAGCCACACATTCAATATCCTCCTCCGATTCCTGACCATCTTTTTTCCTCTGTTGCTCCAAATGAATAGAGACCAAATTACCTTCTTAAATACTTTAAAATCTTTTAATTTTTCTAAATATACAAGCTCTCAATAGTCTGTGTGTTTTTACCTGATTTTATTATTTTAACTTGTTTCATCTCAATTGACTAATCATGCCACTTTTTTAATCTTCCTATGTAATAAATTTTCATTTTGAATAATATTGCCTCCTTATAAAGGATGATAATGAACAGAAGAAAACAAACCATAACAGCTTGAAAAATTAATTGACTTCAGAAATCCGCCACTTGCTTAGCTGTGTAATAAAATTCACCATTTGCCTATTTCAACAGAATAGTTCACAAACAGGTTTCTCCATCACTGTGACATTGGGAAAAGGGAGAACACTATGATGACTCAGAAGTTTGGAGCTTTCAGGAGTGGAAAATCAGAAGCACTATTGGAAATGAGATTAAAGTATGTCTGAGATTTGGACATGGTTTCTTATAACACTTTTGAGAACGAAAAACATAGTCATAATGTACTTAAACAAACAAAACAAACAATAAAACTGATGACAAGTTAAATTACCATTAATAAAATGATACCAGTATCTGTTTTTTGGTGACATTTTACTAAGTCTGACCTCAGCATTGATCTCTTTCTCTTTAGATCAATGACTTAATGATGGCATGTGGAACCCACAATTATCAATTTTAAGGCAATAGCATGATAGCGGGAAAAGCAGTTGCTTTTATCAGGATCAAATATTATGAGACTTAATAACTACAGAAGTACAGGAGGAAGACATATGACTTAGAAAAACATACACAAGAAAAATAAGACCTGAAGTGTTTTAGTTAATACTAAAAGCAGTATAAATTAAATTTCTGAAACTGGTTTGTAAAATATCAAACATAAAATTAAACACCAAACATAACATTGTGTATGTGTGTATGTGTGTGTGTATTATCATAGAAGAAGGAATATAATATTTAGAAGGAAATATAATCTCTTTTGACTTTTAACTGGCTAGACTACCCTTGAAATTATATGTTCTGTTTGGACACTGCATCTTAAGAAGGTTATAGAGACCAGCAAAAGCATCTTCTGTTCTTTAGACACTTAATAGAATTGTTAAATAACTCAAAATTTTGTGTGCGGTAGCAGCATAAAGCAGCATTAATTAAGTAATCTTAATTTGGAGAAAAGGAGATTTATAAGAAACATACTGGTTTTTGTCAAGTATTTATCAGGCATGTATAGATAAAGTAAGTCTTCTTTAAAACATTTATCAAGTACATACAACGTGCTCTTTTGGTTGTGAGGATCCTGTAGTGACAAAGAAATCACATTTTGGAGTGATCACATAATAAACCAGGAAAAATAATAAGTAATGCAAAGTTCAATCGTGTTAAATAGTGTAAAGAAGAAGAAATAAACACAAACTTACATACTGTGTTAGAAAGAGATTGGGAGTACTACTTTAGATTGCACTGCCAGGAAAGGCCTCTCTGGGGAGGTGACACTAGAAATAAGACCAGATAAGGAGTCAGTCATGTTATGGTATCTGGGAGAAATGTTCTAGATATAAAAAGTGTAAAGATCCTCGTACAGGAGCGTGCTTAACTTAATTCATGAATAGAAAATAGCGTGATGAATGTTGCAGCAGGGCCACATTGGAGGGAGCTTCTGAGGGAATGATTTTCATTTATTCTGAGTGTGATGGGAAATTATTAAACACTTTTATGCAAGGGGAGTGCTTCATCAAATTGAATTTTGTTTCTTTCTTTTTTAAAAAAAGGTTTGCTTTTAAAACAGTGTAGAGGAGCAAATGTGGACATGGAAAGATTGCTTAGGATGTGAGTGCTGTGGTCTCCTCAAGTTGAAACAGGATAACAAATTTCAACACACAAACATGGAAAAAACAGAGATAGGAATGATTCCTAGGCCTTTAGCTTGACCAGCAGGCTGAAGTGGAGTGCTATTTAATGATGGCAAGTGAAACTGGGCAAGTACCAAGTTTTTAGGTAGTGATAAAGGAATATAAATATATGAATCTGATGTTTAAGGAAAAAGAGATACAGATAAATATTTGAGAGTCAACATCATATGTATGGTATTAAATGCCATGTAACAAGATATAATACCTAGAGGACCATTATACATCAGTTGCTTTCTTTTTTTCAATTATACTTTAGGTGAAGGTTTACAGAACAAATAGTTTCTCATTAAACAGTCAGTACACATATTGTTTTATGACACTGGTTAACAACCCCACGACATGTCAACCCTCTCCCTTCTTGACTTTTTTTTTTTTTTTTTTTTTGGTGAAAATATACATAGCCAAAGGTACACCATTTCAAAAATTTCTACATGCACAATTCAGTGACATCAATTACATTCTTCCAGTTGTGCTGCTATTCTCATTTTAGGTGGAGGTTTACAGAACAAAATAGTTTCTCATTAAACAGTTAGTACACATGTTGCCCTATGACAATGGTAAACAACCCCACTACATGTCAACACTGTCCTTACTCAACCTTGGGTTCCCTATCACCAGCTTTCCTGTCCCCTTCTGTCTTCTGAACCTTGTCACTGGACTACTGCACCTCATTAGTCTGATTTGGTTTTATGGGGCTGTCTACTCCCAGGCTGAACGGTGAACCTCGGATTTAACTTCACCACTGAGTTAAAAGGGTGTCCGGGGGCCATACTCTCGGGGTTTCTCCATTCTCCTTTAGGCCAGTAAATCTGATCTTTTTTTTTTTTTTTGGTGAGTTAGAATCATGCTCTACATCCTTCTCCAGCTCTGTCCAGAACCCTCTGTTGTGATCCTGGTCAGAGCAGTCAGCGGTGGTAGCCGGGCACCATCTAGCTGTACTGGACTCAGTCCGGTGGAAGCCTTGGTAGCTGTGAACAATTAGTCCTTTGGACTAATCTTTTCGTTGTATCCTGTTCTCTTCATTCTCCCTTGCTCCTGAAGGGATGAGACCAGTGGAGTATCTTAGATGGCTGCTCACAGGCTTTTAAGACCCCAGATGCTACCCACCAAAGTAGAATGTAGAACAGTGTCTTTATAAACTGTGTTATGCCAATTGAGCTAGATGTTCCCCAAGACCATGGTCCCCACAACCCTCCACTCAGCAACATCAATTTTTTTTTAAAGTTTTATCAAAAATAATTTAAAGTGTAATGAAAAATTAATACCATTTACCAAAGCAAAAATAAATAAATAAATTATGTTTCCGGTTAGGATGTAGCAAAACACAAAAGAAATCTTTTCTCTTTCTAACAGTAGAAAAAGTTAGTCTACAAAATGATAACTATTTGTAAGCCCATCAGAGAACTAAGGTTGCAAGGTCACCAGTGAACTGAATTCCAAAGAGTGGCAAGCCCAAGAAGACACTGGTCACACCTACTGCTTCATCTTTGGCAGGGTACAGGAGGAAAGGGGACTGCCATAAAATTAGGTCAGAAGAAAACAACTACATTCTAATGAATTTTTAAAGGCCACCAGTGTGTGAGTTTATTGGTTTTAAACAGCTGAGAAATCCACACACAACAGGGTCCAATCTAACATGCAAGCTCTTTCCTATGGGATCCCATCAAGTGTTCATGAGAGAGATTGGAGTAAACTTTGGTAATTGAAAAATGGAGTTGTTATCACCTGAGTTGGTAATCGAAAAATGGAGTAAAAGCCATGGTTGAAACAGGGTTTGGGAGGAATTAGGGAGGGAGGAGATCAGCAGCTCACTGACTTGTTAATCTTCGAGATCCATTAGATATCCAAGACGTGATGGTGAGTAGATAGGTATTATAGAGTCTGGATGAGGGATGAAGAGAGTGGTGTGGGTTAGAAATATACAGGTAGGAATCATCAATAGATTGAGGCTATTTAAAGCAATGCGATTAGATGAGATCATGGGGAGGGGAGGGAGATTGTTAATAGAAAAAAGAAAAGGAACAAGAAGAAGCTCTAGAAACTCTGAAATTTAGAGATGTGAGAGTAGGGGAGGAACCAGCAAAGGAGTTTAAGAAAAAGTGGGCAGCAAAGTAGGAGAAAAAACAAGAAAATGTGGCATCCTGGAATGAAGTGAAGGAAGAAGGAATGACCTCTAATCTCAATGGAGATTGTATCAAGGTAAATCAAGACAACAACAAAATACTATTTATAACCCTGTCTTGGTGATCGAGTACTGCTATAACAGAAATATGACAAATAGATGGCTTTAACAAACAGAAATTTATTCTCTTACAGTCCAGGAGGCTAGAAGTCCGAATTCAGGGAGCCACTCCAGAGGAAGAATTTCTCTCTCTTTTGGCTCTGGGAAAGGTCTTTGTCATCAATTTTCCCCTCATTTAGAAGCTTCTCAGCATGGGCTCCCTGGATCCAAAGGATGTGCTCTGCTCCCAGCTCCTCTTTCTTGATGGTAGGAGGTGACCCTCTCTGCTTGCTTCTCCCTCCTTTTATCTCTTATAAGACAAAAAGTGATGTAGGCCACACCACAGGGAAACTCCCCTTACATCAGATGAGGGCTGTGACTTGATTAAGGGTGTTGCATCCCACCCTAATCCTGCCATATTGACATAAAAAGTATAACCTAATCCTTTTTAACATAACCTAATCCTGCTTCATTAACCACAGGCAGAGATTAGGATTTACAACACATACGACAATTACATCACATCACAAAATGGAGGACAACCACACAACACTAGGAATCATGGCCTAGCCAAGCTGACACACGTTTTGAAGGGAACGATTCAATCCATGACAAATCCCTTCTTTGACAAGTACTAAAAAAGCTGATTATACTCAGCGTGGTAAAGATTGTAGATCAGCGGGAATTCGAGTTCATAAACTATTCTGTGAAACAATCTAATTGTTCATATCAGAAATTTCCACATCATTGACATCCCCTCTTTCATATCTTGGCTTAATTTATTTCCCACGCTCTCCCGGACACTTTATCTAAATTTACTCATCTCCTATATTTCTTCTTAGCACAAGGCACATACAAAATTAGTATTTATTATATGTTCAAGCGTTTCTTACCCTCTCTTAACAGATACTAAGTTTCATAATGGGGTCACAACCTGTTTTATTGTACACATTATGGCTAGGAGGACATTAAAAAAAAAAAAAAACCCATTGCCATCGAGTTGATTCCAACTTATAGTGACCCTAAAGGACAGAGTAGAACTGCCCCACAGGGTTTCCAAGAAGCTGCTGGTGGATTCGAACTGCCGACCTTTTGATTAGCAGCCAAACTGTTAACCATAGTTGCTTCGAAAATAATTGTTGCTGTTAGTTTTCATCAAGTCGATTCTGACTCCTGGTGACCCCGTGTGTTACAGAGTAGAACTTCTCCACAGGGTTTTCTTGGCTGTAATCTTCATGGAGGCAGATTCCCAGGCCTGTCTTCTGTGGTACCACTGCGTGGGCTTGAACTGCCTATTTGGTGAGTTAATGAAAAGGTCAAAATTAGCTGGATGCATAATATGATGCAGATTTTAAAACTGATGCTTCTAATAACTGATGGGGAAATAACCACCTTGTACGTTATGGATTTAGACCAGGAATATACATTTTAAATACCTGAGTGAATTTTAGACTCTTACCTCCTGTTAATAAGGGTCCAGTTTATTTTCAGAAAAAATTTAAGCTTACTAGCATGGCATTAGAAAATAATGGGCACATGCAGAATAGTGCTGTAAAGCAGAGGAGTCCATGGAATAAAAGAAATGCTACATTTCTGCTTCTATTTCTGACAGACTTGAAAGAACTATATATTTAGAGGCACTCAGTGTTTTTAACCTTGAATAACATCAGCTATCGTATGAGACTCAGACATCGGCTTGTAGGAAAATTATGCTCCTCATAGATGCTTTGTTTAGTAAAGAATAAATTATGATTAGCAAATAGGAGAGGTTCAATTAATTGTCAAATGATGATATAATTAAAGTCCTCACAAATCATCTGTCATCTGTTATATTGATTCAAATAATATTTATTGACTATCAATCATGTGGAAATAATTTATTCATGTGCAAAAGCATATAAAAAACATACATCATATAAAGAAGGTAGAAGAAAATCAACTTATTGTCAAAGCTATTTTTCATGCCCTAGCCATTATGAACCTGTAAGTGTGGTACATAACAAAAAAGAATAGTCAAAAAAAAAAAAAAAAGAACAATCTAATTACAAGCATATTTCACTTAGAAAGTTTCTTCTATTTCAGCCTTGTCTTATCTCAATTAATTTCATATATAGCAAGTAATATGCTCATATAATACTTGCCACTGATTCATAAATTACTTTTCCATTTATACCTTTCCCTAATGCTTCTGGATATTTAAAGAACTTTGATCAACAGAAGATGGTGTGCAGATGAGAATTTTAAGCCACAAATTAAGCTGTGCATATGATCTCACAGCACTGTATTTCATAGCAGCCAGAAATGAGGTCAGTAGAACGTGCATAGACTACTGGACTCCTACTGAACGAACCTTCTGGAGATAACTGCACCAATTCGAAAGCTCAGATACAACCAATTTTGTTTGTTCTCTCAAGAGGCCACATGAAAGTATCCCAAGAGGAAGGAGTTTGGTGATTGAAAATGAAGCTGTACGTAGCTTTTAATTTTTAAAATCTTAGATACATTTGTCTATAAGATCATCCAGTGGCTTTTTTCCTTTCAACAAATAGACCATGTGGCGTATGTATTATCAGTGAATAGTACAAGCACACCCCTACCCTTACGGAGCTTACGTTTTCATGAAAGGCCCATGGATAATTAAGAGGGACATAAATTCTGTTATCGTTGTTAGGTGCCCTTGAGTCAGTCTCATAGCAACCCTATGTACAACAGAACAAAACACTGCCCTGTCCTTTGCCATTCTCACAATCGTTGCTGTTTGAGCCCATTGTTGCAGCCACTGTGTCAATCCATCTTGTTGAGGGTCTTCCTCTGTTTCACTGATCCTCTACTTTACCAAGCATGACGTTCTTCTCCAGGGACTGATCCCTCCTGACAACATGTCCAAAGTATGTGAGATGAAGTCTCGCCATCCTTGCTTCTAAGGATCATTCTGACTGTACTTCTTCCAAGATGGATTTGTTTGTTCTTCTGGCAGTCCATGGTACATTCAATATTCTTTGCCAACACCATAATTCAAAGGCATCAATTCTTCAGTCTTCCTTATTCATTGCCCAGCTTTCAAATGCACGTGAGGCAATTGAAAATACCATGGCTTGCATCAGGTGCACCTTAGTCCTCAAAGGTACATCTTTGCTTTAAAGAGGTCTTTTGCAGCAGATTTGCCCTAGATCCTCATATAAACAGTCTGATCACCCTGGCAGGCATTCAGCCATTCATTTTTTCAACAAATAATTTTTAACACCTGTTATAAATGAAATGGAGTCCTGGCGGCACAGTGGTTAAGAGCTAGGGCTGGTACCAGTTTGACTCTGCCAGCTGCTCCTTAGAAGCCCTATGGGGCATTTCTACTCTGTCCTATAGGTTTGCTATGAGTTGGCAATGGGTATTTTTTTTTGTTGTTGTTGTTAGTATAAATGAGGACCTGTCATGAGATAAAACAGTAAATGAAGATACATATGTATATATATATATATATGTATATATATATATGTAGGTGTTGAAAGAAGAAAATTAAGGTAAAAAATTAAAAATTGAATTATAGGCTTTACGGTGAAAAATGAAACAGTGAAAGAAGTATCAGAGGGTTGCAGTTTTAGACAGAGGAGTGATGGGAAGGTCTCAGTGAGATGATGATTGGGATGATTTCCAAGTTTAAATGTATTTTAGAGCAGGAGTGAGAAAAAGTTGTAATGGATTTTGGTAAAAGAAATATTTGTGTATCTGCTAGCCCCTTTTGTTTGGGTAATTAAATGACACTTTATCCTCTAAACACAACCTCCTTTCTTTGAAACACAGAGTTATGACTCATAGGGATATGGAAAGAGAGGATAAGTATCATTTCTGTAACAAATGAACAGCTTTCATTCATTCTGATTACAAAAACACCACTTATTAAAAAAACAACAGAAAAAGGCCATCTAAAATGCCCTCTATTTTATCAAAATTTTCCTAATATTTCAGCTTAAAATATTTTCACCCTCCTCCTAAGTTCCATCAAGAATTGTTTTTAATTTAGTAACAAATACTATTAAGTGTATAAAATGAGATAAGATGATTGGGCATAATTCCCACATTCTGACTCCTGTTATGTTAAATTATGTCACTTTTGTCAGGATCCTTACATACCTGATTTTCCAAATTTTTGTCCACAATATATAGAGCAGTATCTTTCCCTTAACAGGGATTTTAAAATGTTACTTTACAAATGAAAAATTGAATAGATAAAAGGCTTAGAAAAGTAGTTAATGACAGGTTAGATGGAATACAGAAGGTTAATATTTGTTAAATTGAATTAAACCACCACAGAGCGTAAGAAATATGGAGAGAGTTCCGGCAAAATGGCACTCTAGGCAGAAGCACCACACCGTCCCTCCACAGCAAAGATCCGAAAAACTATGCCGAACAGAGAATACAACAATCCTGAAATCCTAAAACATCAAATGAAGAGATAAAGAACTCAGCCAAGCACCAAATTGAGTGAGAAAACTGACAGAGAACGGAGAGCGAGGAGAGATCCATGCAGAGGTCCCCTACCAGCTAACGCAGCGCAGATCCGCCATCTTGGACTCCTATCGGAGACCAGCAAACAGGGGGTATGAGAAAGCAGCCTCACGGAGCTTCCAGCGGGAGACAAAACAACCGGTCATTGGCGATATATGCTTTCCCACCCCCCACCCTTCTTCACCCCAATTCGGCCTCCTCTACTTCCCACAGCCACAGTCTCTTGACTGGGAAACAGTGGCTGCTTGGATCCCACACACCCGAATGAGTGGCTCTTTGAGTGCCATTTGTTGGCTGCTGGTGTTGCTTTTTTTCCACTTCCTTTTATTTCTTTCCTTCCTCCCCCACCTCCCCCTCCTTTCACTCGAGTACCTCACTCCGTGCGCCATCTTTGCTTCTTCCTGAGGGGCTGCAGAGCTCTGGTAATTTGTGATATATACTTTCCCACTCTCTACCCTTCTTCACCCACACTCGGACCCCTCTGCTTCCCACGGACACAGTCTCTTCTCCAGAAACACCAGCCCACACTAGCTGGCTCTCAGAGTGCTATTTGTTGGCTGCTAGTGTTGCTTTTTTTTTTCTGCTTCTTTTGATTTCTTACTTGCCTCTAGCCACCTCCCCTTCCCTTCGCTCAAGTACCTGGCTCCGTGCACCATCTTTGCTTGTTCCTGAGGGGCTGCGGAGCTCCGTTCGAGTGTGGAGCTTCTTCCCGGTTTGGGCTGCCATGCTGGTGGGATCCCGGGGCTTTTGTTCGTTTGTTTATTTTGAATTGTTTGTTTGTTTTCTTTTCCTTTTCTTGAGTTGGGAGCCCTTTCTGGCCAGGCTGAGCTGCGTGGCAGAGAGACTCCCCTTTGGCTTCCACAGAAGTGCAGAGGGATCCCTGAGAGCATTTCTTTTCTTTTTTTCTGTTTCTTTGGGGGACTTTCTTGTTTGTTTTTTTTTTGGTTTGTTTTGTTTTCTTTTTCCTCTTCTTCCTTTTTTGTCTTCCTTCATTGCTCAGTTTCTTGTCTCTCTCTATATTCCTTCTCTTTCTGTTCCTTGAATACCTTGCATTGTATACCTCTATGCCTTCTAGCCAGGCAGTACTGCAACACCGGAGAGTGACTTCTCCAGACCTCATAGCTACACCGGTGGGATCCCTGGGAACTTTGCAGTTCTTTAAACTTTCTGATTCTTATTTATTCATTCTTTCCTTTTCTTCTTCCTCCCTTTCTGTTTTTCTCCATTTCATAGTCTCTCATCTCTCCTCTCCAATGGCAAGCTCCCCTAGCATTCTTTTTTGTTTGTTTTATGTTTTTGGCTCCTGTTCCTCTCTCCTCTCTCCCATATCCATCTTAGCTCCACACATAACAATCTCCCTGCTGCATCCTGCCTACCTGCACCGTGCGCTTGACATCACACCACCAAGCAGCAAAGGCAAGGCCTACGGGAACCTGCTCTGCACTGATTACCAAAAAGCTCTGGTGGGTGTAGTAACTGCCACAAACAACCCATCCCAGTAACTCCTCTTCAACTACACCTGCCCTGTCGTACCATATCTGAGTGACTGACCCTGCCAGTTGAAGAAGGAGGTGAAAAGTATTGTGCCCACAGATGAGCAAACAACAAAGAACACACAGTGTGCTGGCTCAGACATAGTCAAATTTTTTCTTAAAAGGACGAAACAAACAAATCTACAATCAATAAATGAGAAAAATAACTACTGAATGCCCCGAAGACAGCAGACAATATCAAAACATTTACAAAAACAGGACAGGATGGTTCCAGTAGGCATCCACAATAAAACACCAGATGACTCTCCTCTGGAAGAAAATGCACTAGAACTACCTGATACGGAATTCAAATCACTAATACTCAGAATTCTTCAAGAACTGAGGCAAAAAGCTGACAAACATGAGGGAAAAATAGACAAATTCATGGAAAATACAGACAAAAAATTGGAAGAATTCAGGAACATAAAGCAGGAAAAAAAATGCCAAAATAAATTCACAACTAGAAATTATACAAAAACAACAATTAGAAATCCAAAAGATAAACAACAAGATTTCAGAAATGGACAGTGTCATAGAAGGGCTGAGAAGCAGATTTGAAATGGTGGAAGACAGGATCAGTGGAATTGAAGACAAACACTTGGATACAATTCTGTTTCAGGAAAAATCAGAAAAAAGAACAAAGAAAAATGAAGAGACCCTGAGAGTTATGTGGGACACAATGAAAAGCAAAAATTTACGAGTGATTGGCATTCCAGAACAGGGGGAGAAAACAGAAAACACAGAGAGGATCATTGAGGAACTGCTGACAGAAAACTTCCCCAATATCATGAAAGATGAAAAGCTGGCCATCCAAGAAGCTCAACGAACCCCATATAGGAGAGACCCCAAAAGAAAATCACCAAGGCATATCATATTCACACTTGCCAAAACCAAAGACAAACAAAGAATCCTGAGAGCAGCTCGTGAAAAACAAGAAGTCACATACAGAGGAGAAACAATAAGACTAAGCTCAGATTATTCAGCAGAAAACATGCAGGCAAGAAGGCAATGGGATGACATATATAAAATCTTGAAAAAAAAATTGTCACCCAAGAATAATATATCCTGCAAAACTCTCATTCAAATTTGATGGTGAAATTAGGTCATTTCCAGATAAACAGAAATTAAGGGAATATGTGAAAGTCAAACCAAACTTACAAGAATTATTAAAGGGAGTTCTTAAATCTGAGAACAAACAACTTCATCTCACAGGCAGAACCTAGGACGCAGGATCGTATGAGCCAGATACCAATCTAGGAAATGACCTCTCAAGGACTATCCAAAACCAAAAGAAATACAACAGGGAATCAGAACAGTTAATCAACAAATGACAACAACATCAAAACAATAAAAGAGGGAATAAACGGCATAGGTATAGAACCTTCTAATGGAGAGGAAGGCAAGGCGATACCAACTCATAGTAGACTGCTTCAAACTTAGAAAGACAAGGGTAAAATTCATGGTAACCACAAAGAAAGTTAACAAACCAACTCAGAAAAATAAAGATGAAAAACATAAAGTCTTGGCAAAAACAAAACCTACAAAAACAAAAGAAATGAAAAAAAAATCCACAAACAAAAGTAACTCAGCGCAAGAGAGTAAGAAGAACAAAGAAATATTCAGCACCACAAAAAAAGTACTACAAAATGACAGCAACAAACTCACATCTATCAATAGTTATGCTGAATGTAGATTGAATCAATGCACCCATAAAGCGACGGAGAGTGACAGAATGGATAAGAAAAGAGGATCCATCGTATGCTGTCTACAAGAGACACACTTTGAAACAAATATGTGAATTTATTAAAAGTCAAAGGTTGGAAAAAAATATATAAAGCGAAAAACTACCAAAAAAGAGCAGGAGTGGCAATTCTAATCTCAGATAAAAAAGACTTTAAAACGAAATCTACCATAAAAGACAAAGAAGGACACTATATAATGATTAAGGGGATGATCCACCATGAAGACATAACCATAATAAACCTCTACGCACCCAATGACAGGGCTCCAAAATACGTAAAACAAACTCTAACAACAATGAAAAGAGAAATTGACAGTTCCACAATAATAGTAGGAGACTTCAACACACCACTCTCAATAGAGAACAGAAGAACTAAGAAGAAACTCAGCAAAGATACAGAAGACCTAAAGGGCACAATCAGCCAACTTGACCTTGCAGACATATACAGAAGACTCCATCCAACCGCTCCAAAGTACACATTATTTTCCAAAATACATGGAACGTTCTCCAGAATAGACCACATCTTAGGCCACAGAGAAATCCTCAACAAGATCCAAAACGTGGAGATAATTCAAAGTATCTGCTCTGACCACAATGCCATCAAGGTAGAAATTAACAATAGAAAGAGCAAGGAAAAAAAATCAACTACATGGAAACTGAATAATACCCTGCTTACACATCAGTGGGTAATAGAAGAAATCAGAGATAGAATCCAAAAATTCCTAGAATCAAATGAGAATGAAAACACATCCTACCAAAACCTTTGGGACACAGCAAAGGCAGTCCTCAGAGGACAATTTATAGCAATAGATGCATATATCAAAAAAGAAGAAAGGGGACAAAATTAAAACATTAACTACAGAACTCAAACAAATAAAAAGAGAACAGCAAAAAAAGACCATAACCACTGGAAGAAAGGAAACAGTAAAGATCAGAGCAGAAATCAATGAAATAGAGAACAGAAAAACGATGGAAAGAATCAACAAAACCAAAAGTTGGTTTTTTGAAAGAATCAACAAAATCGACAAACCACTGGCCAGACTGACAAAAGAAAAACAGCAGAGGACACAAATAATCCAAATAAGAAATGAAATGGGGGACATTACAACAGACCCAACCAAAATAGAATATTAGAAAAACTATACTCCAAAAATTTGAAAATTAGAGGAAATGGATAAATTTCTAGAAACACAGAGCCTACCCAAACTACAACAAAGTGATGTTGAAAATCTGAACAGATCCATAACAAGAGAAGAGATTCAAAAGCTAATAAAAAAACTCCCAACCAAAAAAAGCCCTCACCCAGATGGCTTCACTGGAGAATTCTACAAAACATTTACAGAAGAGCTTGTACCAGTACTACTCAAGCTATTTCAGAGCATAAAAGAGGAAGCAACACTTCCAAATTCATTCTGTGAAGCCAGCATAATGTTAATACCAAAACCATGAAAATATGTCACAAAAAAAGAAAATTACAGACCAATATCTCTCATGAATATAGACACAAAAATTCTCAACGAGATTCTAGCCAATAGAATTCAGCATAATATCAGAAAAATAATACACCACAACCAAGTACGATTAATACCAGGTATGCAAGGATGGTTCAACACTAGAAAATCAATCAACATAATCCACCACATAAATAAAAGGAAAGAAAAGAATCACATGATCATCTCAACTGACTCAGAAAAGGCATTTGACAAAGTCTAACACCCATTCCAGATAAAAACTCTCAATAAAATAGGTATAGAAAGGAAATTTCTCAACATAATAAAGGGCATCTATGCAAAACCAATAGCCAACATCATTCTTAATGGAGAGAGGCTGAAAACATTCCCCTTGAAAACAAGAAGAAGACAAGGATGCCCTTTATCACCACTCCTATTTAACATTGTGCTGGAAGTTCTAGCTAGAGCATTAAGGCAAGAAAAAGACATAAAGGGCATCCAAATTGGTAATGAAGAAGTTAAACTGTCCCTGTTTGCAGATGATATGATAGTATACACAGAAAACCCTAAAGACTCCACGAGAAATCCACTGGAACTAATAGAAAGATTCAGCAGAGTAGCAGGATACAAGATAAACATTCAAAAATCATTTGGATTTCTATACACCAATAAGGAGTACGATGAAAAGGAAAACAATACCATTTTCAATAGCCCCTAAAAATATAAAATACTTAGGAATAAGTCTGACCAGGGATGTAAAAGACCTATACAAAGAAGACTACAAAACACTACTGCATGAAACCCAAAGGGATCTACATAAATGGAAAAAGATACCATGCTCATGGATAGGCAGACTCAACATGGTGAAAATGACAATTCTACCCAAAGAAATTTATAAATACAACGCAATCCCGATCCAAATACCAACAACATTCTTCAAAGAGTTGGAAAAACTAATCATTAAGTTTATATGGAAAGGGAAGAAGCCCTGAATAAGTAAAGCACTACTGAAGAAGAAGAATAAAGTTGGAGGACTCACACTACCTGATTTCAGAATCTACTATACATCTACAGTAGTCAAAACAGACTGGTACTGGTACAAGAACAGATACATTGACCAATGGAACAGAATTGAGAACCAAGATGTAAATCCAACCACCTATGGTCACCTGATCTTCCACAAGGGCCCAAAGTCCATCAAAAGGGGAAAAGACTGTTTTTAACAAATGGTGCTGGCAAAACTGGATATCCATCTGCAAAAAAATGAAACAGGACCCATACCTCACAATGTATAGAAAAACTACTTCAAAATGGATCAAAGACCTAAATATAAAGCCTAAAACTATAAAGTTCATATAAGAAAAAGCAGGACGAACACTTCAGGCCTTAATACATGGCATTAAAAGTATACAAACCATAACCATCAACGAACAAAACCCAATAGATAAGCTAGATAACTGGGATCTTCTAAAAATCAAACACCTATGCTCTTCAAAAGACTTCACCAAAAGAGTAAAAAGAGAACCTACAGACTGGGAAAAAATTTTTGGACAGTACAAGTCAGACAAAGTTCTAATCTCCATAATCTGCAAGGAAATCCAACACCTCTACAACAAAAAGAAATAATCCTATTAAAAAATGGGCAAAGGAAATGAACAGACACTTCACCAAAGAAGACATTCAAATGGCCAACAGACACATGAGGAAACGCTCGCGATCACTAGCCATTACAGAAATGCAAATTAAAACCACAATGAGATACCATCTCACCCCGGCATTACTGGTACGAATCAAAAACACTGGAAATAACAAATGTTGGAGGGGCTCCAGGGAGATTGGAACTCTTAGGCACTGCTGGTGGGAATGCAAAATGATACAACCATTTTGGAAAATGATATGGCACTTCCTCAGAAACCTAGAAATAGACATACCATTCGATCCAGCAATCCCACTCCTAGGAATATATCCTAGAGAAATAAGAGTAGTCACTCGAATAGACATATGCACACCTATGTTCATGGCAGCATTGTTCACAATAGCAAGATGATGGAAACAACCTAGATGCCGATCAACAGATGAATGGATAAACAAACTATGGTACATACACACAATAGAGTACTATGCAAAGAGAAAGAACAACAATGAATCTGTGAAGCATCTCATAACATGGATGAAACTGGAGGACATTATGCTGAGTGAAATAAGTCAATGATAAAAGGACAAATATTGTATGAGACCTCTATTGTAAAAAACCATGAAAAAGTTCACACACAAAATGTAAGAATCTTTATTGGTTACCAGATATGGGAGGGGTTGGGGGGGTACACTAAATAGATAATCTATAAGTGGTATCTTGGGTGAAGGGTGAGACAGTACACAATACAGGAGAAACTAGCACAACTTGTATAAGGAAAGGTCATGGAAGCCCCACAGACACATTCAAACTCCCTGAGGGACTGAATTGCTGGGCGGAGGGCTCTGGGGACCATGGTCTCGGGGAACAAGTAGCTCGATTCCAATAACACAGTTTATAAAGACAATGTTCTACATTCTATCTTGATGAGTAGTGTCTGGGGTCTTAAAACTCTGTGAGTGGCCATCTAAGATACTCCACTGGTCTCATCCCTTCAGGAGCAAGGGAGAATGAAGAGAACAGGATACAAGGAAAAGATTAGTCCGAAGGACTAATGGACCACAGCTACCAAGACCTCCACCGGACTGAGTCCAGTACAGCTAGATGGTGTCCGGCTACCACCACCTACTGCTCTGACCAGGATCACAACAGAGGGTTCTGGACAGAGCTGGAGAAGGATGTAGAGCATAATTCTAACTCACAAAAAAGAAGACCAGATTTACTGGCCTAAAAGAGACTGGTGAAACCCTGAGAGTATGGCCCCCAGACACCCTTTTAGCTCAGTGGTGAAGTTACTTCTGAAGTTCCCTGTTCAGCCTGGGAGTGGACTGCCCTGTACAACCAAATGAGACTAACGAGGTACAGGAGTCCAGTGACAAGGGCCAGAAGGTTGAAGGGGACAAGGAAGCTGGTAGGGAACTCAAGGTTGAGTAAGGATATTGTTGATGTGTTGTGAGATTTTTAACCATTGTTATAGGGCAACATTTGTTGTAACTGCTAAATGAGAAACTATTTTGTTCTGTAAGCCTTCATCTTAAGTGAGAATAACAGTACAATTCGAACAGCGTAGTCAATGTCACCGAACTGCACATGTAGAAATTTTTGAAATGGTTTGTCTTTGGCTATGTGTATTTTCACCAAAAAAAAAAAAAAAAAAAAAAAAAATAGAGGTTGAGAAGTTAGAGGGTTGATATGTTGTGGGGTTGTTAACCAATGTCATAAAATAACATGTGTACTTCTGTTTCATGAGAAACTATTTGTTCTGTAAGCCTTCACCTGAAGTACAATAAAAAACAAAAAGAAATATGGAATCACATTCTCTAAGGAAAAGTTTTTAGAAGTCAGTGATTTTCCCCTTCTTCAGTAATGAAGACACTCTGGGAAAAAAAATCAGTTTGTTAAAATCACATTTGTTAAAACATGATGCAAAAAACATTCAACTTTGGTTATTTAATGTGGTTGTTTTATCAAAAAGCTGTTTTATTTTACATTAAATGTATGTATCAAATAGAGTATAATCTAGAAAATTACCGGGGCTGGCTTAGAAAATTTTGAAAATATGCACTCTATAGTTGGATGCAAATTAATTTAATAGACACTTGATCTGAATGTATGTTGTTGTTAGTTGCCATTGAGTTGATTCCAACTCCTGGAGAACCCTGAGTGCAGAGTAGAACTGGTCCTCCAGGCTGTGATGTTTTGGAAGTAGATCACCATACCTGTCTTCTGAGTTGCCTCTTGCTCGGTTTGATCCGCCAACCTTTTGGCTTGTAGTTGAACATTTAACCGTTTGTGCCACCCACGAAGCTGGTCTGAATCTATCACCAAACCAAAAAACAAAGCTTTGCCTTAGAGTCGAATTCTGACTCACAGCAACCCTGTAGGACAAGTAGAACTGACCCATAGGCTTTCCAAGGCTGTAAATCTTTTTATGGAAGCCGACTGCCGCATCTTTCTCCCGCAGAGTGGTTGGTGGGTTCCAACCACCGACCTTTCGGTTAGCAGCTGAGTGCTAAACCACCGGGCTACCGGGGCTCCTTGTCTGAGTATATAGGAGGTTTAAATACTCCCAATAATTTTAAATAATCTGAATAATCATTGTTATCTATTGAAAAATCATATGACTGACAGATTAGTGATGTTTGAGATTTTATGGAAAACATGCATATTGATAATAAGGATATTTTTATATGCTCTATTAGTCTTGTATATTTAATATTTCACATAATGCAAATTGTGTTTTTAGAAGGTTTTAAATTAAAGGAAACATGTATTTAAGAAACAGATAACAGAATATTTCACTGTGTTCAGTCATCAATTGCACATAAAAAGTATATATTGTGATATGATACAATAGCTATGCATCACAACAAATTCCTGCCCATGTGTAACTATGCTGTTTTCTGTAGTTTCTCGAGAATGTGAAGGAGGTATTATTTCTGTGAGTTAAATATCTCCCTACAGTAACATCTGAGTATTTGGCAAATTTAATGAAATCCTAAAGTAAATGAACATTATACTAAAAGTACATGTGCCTGTTTTAGATATACACTCTTCTTTATCCAAGAAATAACCAATTACAAAAGGAAAAATTAAACCATTAAATTGGAAGTGCTTATTTAGACTCACTGTGCAGTTCTTTTCTCTAGTAAGTTTCCAGGCTTGGTGAGTGTATTAATTTAAGTTTTAAAGAAGCCTGTTATAATTTTAACATGTCTGTTTTCAAATGCACTATCCTTTTTTAGTTGAGTATATTAAAATTTTCATATTAGTCAAGACAATTATACTCAAAATTCAAGGTTCGAGCCTGTAATTCTTAAAGTTGAAGTGTACATTGTCAATGATGCATTTAGATTAGATAAGAATTAATTACATTAGTATTAACTGCACAAATTCCAATCAAATAATAAGCCTTTTTTGAAAAGAAAACTTAATAAAATGCAAATGTCCCTTTAATATATTTTGGAGGAAGAGCACTATATCTGTCTTTACTGACAACATTCAGACTGAGTGCATCATCCTACTTCTTCACTTTTCCACACTGTAGTATAAAGACCTTCCGGTATCCAAAAAATGGGAACGCCCCCCAAAACAGTAAAAACTTACAATGGACTTCCTGTTAAGTTTATGTCACATCTTGGATGATAATTAGGCTGATTAATTAATGCAACAATTAGATTTTAATTTTAAAATATTATTGTAATAGCATGAATAAATAAGTACTTTGAAATAAATTTGACAAAGATACAAAAATTGCTAAAAAAAATTCCTGAGAGATATTGAAGAAGAACATAGAAGTGACTCAGTATTAATAAGATGTGAAGTTCTCTAACTTGATCTATAGAGTCAACCTAACCCTAAAATTTTTTTATAAAAAATGACAAGCTGATTCTACAATTCATATGGGAAGTCAATCAACTAAAATAGCCAAAACAACTTTGAAAAAGAATAAAGTTTGGATGACTAAAACTACCGAATAACAAGGTTTATTATAAAGATACACTACTCAAAACAGTATGATATTAGCATCAAGATAAACAAACAGAACAATGGAACAGAATAGAGTTTCCAGAAATAGACCTTCATGCTTTTCTACAAATTGCAAAGGCAATTCAGTGGAGAAAAGTATTTTCAACAAAAGGTGTGGAAATTGAATATCCATATGCCAAAAAAAAATAGCATAGCCATATGCTAAAAAAAGAACTGTATCCCATACTCTATATATATGTAAACATTAACTCAACATAGATCATAGGCTTACATGTAAAACCTAACCCTATAAATCTTCAAGAAGGAAATATAACCATGAGTTAAGCAAAGATTTCTTATATAGAAAACACAATTTATAAAAGAACAGTCATCAAAATTAAAAACTCTTTCTCTTCAAAGAAACTGTTAAGGAAACGAAAATGTAAGGTACAGGCTGAAGAAAAAGTTTGCAAATTGTATATCTTATAAAAGACTTATATCTAGAGTATATAAAGAGCTGGCAAAATTCAGTAATAGGAAAACAGATACCCAATTGAAAAACGGACACGAGATCTGAGCACAAACTTTCCTCTAAAGAAGATATTTGGATAGCAAATAAGTACATGAAAAGATGTCCACCATCATTAGTCATTAGGGATATGCAAATTAAAACTACAATGAGCTCACTATATACCTATTTGAAATGCTTAAAATTAAAAAGCCTGACAATATCAAGCATTGGCAAAAATGCAATTGAAACTCTCATACACGGTTGAGGGAAATGTAAATTGGTATAACCTCTTTGGAAAACATTTTGCAGTTTTTTTTTAAAAAGTGAGACACTCACCTGCCGTATGATCCAGCATTTCCACTCATAGATATTTAACCAAGAAAAATAAAACTGTATGTCCATACAAAGACTTGCAAAAAAATGTTCATAGAAGTTTTATTTGTGACACTAGAAACTTGGAATGAACCAGAAATTCTATTGACTGATGAATGATTAAAAAAAAAATAAATGTGTAGCATAGTCGTATAATGGAATACTAGTCAGATAAAAAGGAATAAGCTATTGGTACAGGCAATGGCATGGATGAATCTCAAAATAATTTTGCCAGGCAAATGGAGTACATAATACAAAATACAAACTAAAGTACAGTTACAGAAAGGCCATCAGCAGTTTCTAGTAAGTGGGTAGGAAGTCTCAGGAAGGGGAGGGATCACTAAGAGTCATTAGGGAACTTTTTAAAGTGATGACTATGTTTATTATCTTGATGATGGTGGTGGTTTCACAGGTGTATACCTACGTCAAAACTTATCAAATTGCACAGTTTAACTATGTATCACTTATTATATGCAACTGTTCCTCAATAAATATTTAAAATAAAAATTAAGTAAGCTGCTATTAGATGACGCATTGCCAACTTGTAAAAATAAATGTTTAGTGAGCTCTCTAAAAATGGGCAGCAAGCATACCAGGCTGATCTGATATAATTTGGTTAACCAGGCTATATTGTATTTCATAGTTACCTTTGTCACATTTGCAGCCCCCCATTTTGGATGATACTGATCTGCTTTCTTTTAGGCAGAGGGGAAGGTCTCTAACTCTACCTTGTACACACAGTAAAATTGATTTTTCTGATCCAATGGAGAGATTTTCCTGTTATAAGCAATGGCTATGTTGGTTTGGGATAATAGAAGGAAGAACAATTTAAGCAGAAAGCCCAAGAAAATACTCAATCACCAAGGCAATTCACAAGGGGACAAGGATTATGAATATCCACAGTATCCTGCCCCCCATTTCCCTCTTGGAAATAAATACCAAAAAATATGAAAGAGATAAACAATCACACAGTTTGTTACCTAGACTGATAGCAATAAACATCACTGGGAAAAATAAGAGGTATGCGCTCTTTAAAAGTTCTCTGAAGCACGTAACCTCCAGTTCACCCTTTCTTTATATTTGTCAGCTTTCCCTGATGATTTCAATATTTGGGGGACATACCTCTCTAATTCCCTCCCCGACTCTTCACCCAGTTTTGACCTAATTACAACATAAACTGCTCTGCTTTTAATTATTCTTTGCTTTATTTGCATATTTTTTCATTACAACATGGGGCCCATAGCCAGATATCTGGAGGGAATCATATGCAATTTCACCTTTCTTTAAATTATAAATCTTTCTGAAGCAGATACTGACTGTATTTTAGCTTATCTCATTTTTGTAACAGTAAGAATGTGGTATTTTTCAGGTTCCCTTATTTTAGAGAAATTATGAAAAATAAAAGCAAATAAATAGCCTTGGTGCTTTCCTGTTCTTCATAATTGTAGAAAGTCACAATGAATATGCTGGAAAATCATTCAATTATTAAACCTAACCAAGTAAAAATGCTGCTGCCCTGGAAAAGGGCAGGTTACAAAGAATTTATGTAACAGAAATTTTGGCCAAAACAGGTGGAACAATACTTTCCTTCCTAAGGCTGTGCTGTCATGTGGAGCCCTATACCATTCTCATTTTAAGACCCTCCACTAGAGGATTATTAGTTCTGACAGGGTTTTTCCTTCTATCTCATTAGAGACAGAGTAAAACCTGCTGAGAGGCACACACACACACACACACACACACACACACACACACACACATATATTCTGTCTACTGAGAAGAAAAAAAACCTTTCGATCAAAACAAAAAAGCCTGAAATTCAGTGTTATGACACTGGATTCCTACTGCTAATAGACATTACAAGCAGCAAAGCTATGTGATATATTTATTCCCTTTAAATGAAAGTCTTCTGGCTAGGCACAGGACTGAATGGGTGCTGAAATAAGAGATTTGTATACCCCTTGTTAATGATGCTTACAAATGAATGACCTTTAAGAACCTGAGAACATAGTGGTCATGGACTATGTATCTTCCTATCTTGAGCTGCCTGCCACCATACACACGTGGGTTAGGGATCCATATTTATCACAGAAGAAGACCTTGCAAAGGGTTAATTAAGCACTTGGGTGCTAAACAAAAGGTTGGTGATTCCAACCCACCCAGAGGTGCCTAGGAAGACCTGATGAGTTACTTCTGAATGGTCACAGCCTTGATAATCCTATGAAGCACAGTTCTACTCTGAAACACATGGGGTCACCATGAGTCACAGTGGACTTGATGGCAACTTTTTAAAAAAAAAACTATCACAGAATACATGCCATTCTATACTGCTTAAATCACTTGAAATAACCAGCACGCAGCACACTCAGGAAAAATGTCTGCTGTTCATTGCTGCTTGACAACCTCTCCAAAGTGTTTCTGGCTCTTTGCTCATGAAACATCAGCCTAGGTTTTGTGAACTCGCAAAAACTCATCATGTGTGCCTTTTCTTTTAAAGTTTAGCTGTGCCGTGTTGAAGTAAACACATTCTTAGCTATTTCATTCTGGGTTCCTTATCCTGAGTGGAAATTGAATGATGCTGAGCAGGGAGAATGGAGGCAGGCCAGGAGGGCAGCAATCATCTCAAGTTCCAGGAAAAACTCCTGCTCTGTATCTTTCCAAATGGCATGACTTCACCAAGTAAAATTTGGGCTGTAAGTGACTACTTTGGGAGCCATTTTGACATAAGGAAATTGGTTCAATTAAGAGGTACACTAGGAAAAAAAGGGGACCCCACTCTCTGCAAAAAAGAATGAAGGCTTATTTTGATTGATATAATGAGGCTTCTAAAAGATAACAATTTCGAAATTGCCTGAAAAGATTCTTGAAAGCACACAGAAGACAGCGTTAAATTCCTGACTTTGGGAAGAGCAACTGTTTGTACTTCAGCTCCCTGATCTATATGTATGTATATTTCTGTATGCATGTGTAATTATGTATGCATATGTAATAATTTCCTACCTCCAGATAGTATTACCAAATTATAATATCCTTTCATGGAACTTTATTCTGATTGATTTAGAAATATATGATCACTTACAAATATTACATAGTCCCAATATTCCTAGAAAGTAACAAAAGCAAATTTGTTCTGACAAGTTTTATATTTTATAGTATGTCAGCTTAAAGACAGTTTCCAAGATCTTTTAGGTAATTTAAAATCTTGGACATAGGCTAGATTGAGTATACAAGGTACGTAGGATGTATTTTGTTAAGGAAAAAGAGAACAGCTTTGTTTTAAAGTAAAAAGAATAAGAAAGAGGGAAGTGTACGACAAAACTTGAATGGATATGCAAAGTTGTAGAAAGTTTGTGGGAAAAAAGACCTTTTTAGGTCATCTGATCCTCATTGCTTCTTCAGTTGATGCCTTTAAATGATGATTGTTATTCAGCTTTTCTATTTGTCCTCTATTACATACAATTTATTTTTACAGTAAATAAAATCTAGCATATTTTCTTTAAATTTTATTTTGTTGTTGTTGAGGCTATGCACAACAAAATATGCACTAAGTCAACAATTTCTACATTTTTAAACCTTTGTAAATATACAATATAATCTTAGGTTTTTTTTTTTAAGTAACATTAAAAGGAGTGTGGTAATTAAGGGCTCCAAGTATATTTAAAAATGTAATAGTCTTACCCTCTTCTGCTATAGGGGAAAAAATTGAGGTACAAAGATACATGTCTTGTCCAATTTCGGACATCTGATTAATTGCATAGCTGGGAGTGATTACGTGAATTTTACAAATTTAAAAACCGTACTCCTTATTTGCTTGTGTTTCTTTTTTCATTGGGAAAACTAAAGTTGTCTACTTGGCTCCTACTCATTTCAAAAACAGACTGTAAAGTTAAAATTAGAAAGAAAATTACACACGTGCTATACTAACAAAAGACAAATAGCAAAATAATTGCACACATAGGTACAAATCTGTAAATGTATAAAACTAAAACATAAAAGAATAAAGTATTAATTATTTATAAATGCTTCTCCATTGTGAAAATAACTAAAAGGAATAAGGAAAGTGAGAAAGAATAGCATATGCCCTCTTCAACAATATTAGGAGAAGTATCTAATCACAAATCACAGTATACTTGCTTCCTTTTTTTTTTTCTTTCCCTAAATGATAGGCATTTTGGACCAGGGTGAGGTTGAACACAAAAGAGCATGTCTGTTTGTATCGTTCTTGGATAGAATCAACAAAACAAGGACTCCTTTCCAATGTGTGACCCACTCAGAAAAAAACAAATTGAATATTTCCTTTAGATCAACAATATCAAAGTGCAAATAAGGCATGGGGCCTTATTATAACCCTGCTGACATCAAAGAACAGTAAGGAATGGAGAGCATTCCAGATATGCCATCATTGGAACATGTGCCACGAAGTGAAGAATTTATAGGTGCGAACAAGCCCTGTTGATGTTGATATCTCCTTTCTAAAGAAAATGAAAAGTATCACACAAAACCATGAAAGTGATATACCTTGTAAGATACATTGTGCAGTAAAAGCAGACCTACCAGCCTACAGCATTGCCCCAGCAGCAGCTAAGCAAAGTTGGTACTACTACTTGGTAGCTTTCCAAGAATTTTGTTTTGTTCACATTGAGAGTCCAATTTCTGGATAAGCATATGAGGGCAGCATTGAGCTGGTTATAAAATGGCTTTTCTTGTGCTGGAGAGATATTGACCTAGGGTTTCTTATGATTCCACATCTAGAAAGAGTTTGGTCCCAAGTGCAGAGGTGCTTCATCCACCCAGCTCAGAATTACAAGCAGATCCATACATTAGTTTGTTTGAATTCTTCCTAAATTCATTATTTGTAAAATTAAGCCTAAGATTTAAAGCTTTGGTTTTCTAAGATTAAGGAATTCATAATGATTCACAGTAAATTATTTCAAATTAATTCTTATGACTTAGAAAACCTCTAAACTTATCTGCATTCTCAATCCTTCATATTAAAATGACTAACATTCTAAAGTCAGAACTAGGTATTCCCATTTTATACTCCAGCATTAAAATTCAATCCCAATAGTTTCTCTCAACTGTCTCTTATGGATGCAGAATAATATACTTGCCAATCATCAGGGAATGAGAAGCAGAGTACCAATTTTATGAAGTACTGGTTATCCTTGCGTGATAATTTAGAGGAGAATTATAAATATAATTAACACTGTTAAGTTAGATGCTTCAATTTTCAGTTGTACTTAATTATAATCATTCCTCAGTATCAGTGGAGGATTGATTCCAGCATCCCTGCAGATTCCAAAATCCATGGATGCTCAAGTCCGTTATATAAAGTGGCATAGTAGTTGCATATACCCTATGCATACCCTCCTGTATACTTTAAATCATCTCTAGATTACTTATAATACCTAATACAATGTAAATTCTATGTAAATAGTTGTTGCATCACAATTGAAGATTTGCTCTGGAAGGTAGCCTTTCTCTTCTGTGAGTTTCTTGAGCTCTTCTGGGAATGTGGATGCTGCCTGGGCATCAGCTCATGCCAATTCTCCTGTGATCTTGGAGTTCTTGAGGCTGTAGCGCTTTATAGCACTAGCCAGCCATCACTTACTAGCCTAAAACTCCTTCCTTTCGCTCTCCTCAACCCCCTCACACTTAGCCTTTGATGGATTGCTTTGACCACTTCACTGCTTTTTAGGAGCCATTGTTTGGCAGAAATAAAAGGTACACTATCTTAGTTGTCTAGTGCTGCTATAACAGAAATACCATACATAAGTGAATGGCTTTAACAAAGAGATATTTACTCACTCACAGTCTAGGATGCTAGAAGTCCAAATTCAGGGCCCCAGGTCCAGGGGAAGGCTTTCTCTCTCCGTCAGCTCTGGAGGAATTTCCTTGTCATCAATCTTCCCTTGGTCTAGGAGCTTCTCCACACAGGAACCCTGGTTCCAAAGGATGCACTCTGCTCCTGGTGCTGCTTTCTTGGTAGTATGAGGTCCCCCTGTCTCTCTGCTGACTTCTCTCTTTTATATCTCAAAACAGATTGGCTTAAGACACTATCTAATCTTATAGATTGAGTCTTGCTTCATTAACATAACTTCCATTAATTCCATCTCATCAACATCATAGAGATAGGATTTACAA
Source organism: Dugong dugon (assembly GCA_030035585.1). Classification (NCBI taxonomy): domain Eukaryota; kingdom Metazoa; phylum Chordata; class Mammalia; order Sirenia; family Dugongidae; genus Dugong; species Dugong dugon. Next base: position 105,142,067 of record CM057466.1, on the reverse strand, counting down.
CACATAGGAAAATCATATCAGATGACAAAATGGTGGACAATCACACAACATTGGAAATCATGGCTTAGGCAAATTGATACACATATTTTGGGAGGACATAATTCAATCCATGACATACACACATCACAGGCAGTGAATGAACGAGGCTCGAAGTAAATGATGCTCAAACAAGTGCTGGAGAGAGATTGAGGATATGTGAAATGGTGGGAAGCTACACCTGGGTATGACTACACATCATTTCATTCACGTGGATTCAGTGTAGTGCTCAGTGCTGGGCGCTGGCAAATTCAAGGTTTGCTTTTTGGAACTTTCTTCTTTTTCAATCTGCAGTTGGTTGAATCTGAGGATGCAGAACCCACGGATATGGAGGACCAACTGTACATACTGGCAAAATTTATCACATCTGGGTGTTTTAAACATCACTCTCCATGCATAAAGACTAAAAAACCTATTGCTATTGAGCCGATTCCAACTCACAGTGACCCTATAGGACAGAGTAAAACTGCCCCATAGGGTTTCCAAGGAGCAGCTAGTGGATTCAAGCTGCCGAACTTCTGGTTAGCAGCCATAGCTCTTAAACCACTACGTCACCAGGGCTTCCTCAAAGTATAGTAAGTATAGTTTTATGTAATATATTAGCTTTTCCAAACAGTTTTTATTTTTGTTGTTTACGTTACTAATACTAGTCACATATACATGCAAACATTTTGTTTTTTTTAAATTTCTATACCATTCTTCCATCAAAGAAAAATACAATGTTTGCTATGGTTGTTCAAATAAACATAGATAAAACTTTCTGAGAATAAAAGTGACAATTCTAGAAATATTTGTCTTAAAAAAATGGTCTGTTTACTTATCATCTATCTATATCTCAAAGCTGTCCTCCTGAATAGAGGACTGGATATTGAACACAGTTACTAATCGTTAGCTATTTTCATAAATATAATTATGACCATTTCATAATAAGCCAAAATGACTAGAGCATAGTGAGACAATTTTTATAGTCTCTGATAGTGCCATAAATGCACATTTGTGGAAATGCTATGATTTTATTACATATACATGAATTGTGAAACAAAGATAGTTAATTGTTAATAAAATGTGGGAAGTGAAAAAACATGTAGGCTTTCCAAAGTTCCTTCATGACAAGTGATTGGAGCACTCTCTGACCTAGGAGTAAATACAAAGGCATTTGTTCACAGCACTGAAAGAAACAAGAATGATTACTGACAATTTTAAAGATGAATGTTTGTACATAGAATGTGTTAGTGTTAGGACATAATTAAATGCTGGGAGGAACCTAAACTATAATTAATTTACATTTTGTATTTAGATTTTTTTTATTAAGTCTGTTGAGTTCAGTGGTCTGATTAAAGGGTCTCTCAGGGAACTGAATTAACTACAAAACAACTAACTTAGATCTCTCTTCAGTTTTGATAAAATTTAAGAACAAATTAACCATTTGGGTGTAAAGTTAATGAAAAGGAAACTGGGAAAGTTTACAAGTTGGATACTAAAAGTTCAAACACCTTTATAAAACCAACCATGCCCAATGCCCTTAAGTTAATTCTGACTCAGGGCCCCCTCATGTGTTACAGAGTCTATTCCATAGGCTTCTTGGCTGTAATCTTTATGGAAGCAGGTTGTCAGGACTTTTTTCCATGATACCACGAGGTGAGTTTGAAACTCAGGTTAGTATTTGAGCACAAACTGTTTGCACCACCTAGAAACACCCTGATACATTAAATGAAGTTGAATGTTGACCATTAAAGGGGGATACTATATTCACCAGCAGGGCATATTTCAACAGAGACCTGACGACAGAGCGGAGGCTGGCTGGGATGAGTGAGGAGCCAAGGCACAGAACTCCATGCGTGAGGCTGAACTTTGCAATTCCTTATGAAATGCTTGTACTTGAAGTTTTATCTAGCTGGGCACCAAACATAATTGGAAAGCAAACATTTTTCATAACTATTATTGTTCCAAATTTTACGTGTTTCTTAGATCACAACATAAATCCATGAAGTAAGATGAGTGTTTGATATAGTCAGCTAAAAAACCCTGCATAATTCCAAGTTCTAACTAATACTCAATCCTTCACCTTCACTCAGTGAAGTTTCTAGTCCATTTCGCTTTATCTTTTCTGAAATCTCCAGGGCACATTATCAAGGCATTATATTTCAATTTTGTTTTTTGTTTACTCTCTCCATAATTCTCAAAGCTATTATTCTGTATCTATCATCTATTTAATTAAGCCCAATAACCTAAATTAATTACACATAATTAATTAATTAATCTTACCAAGATTTATTGAATAGCAATTATGAGCAAAATACTCTAATCCCTGAAGGCATGAAAAAAGAAATCAGATACAGGCCACCCATGAACCCAGTGTACATCCCCCACCCCACCACCAACTGTTTACTACTTAACGGGTAATTTTTGAAAGATTCACATTTAAATTTTATAATGACAGAGCTACTGAATCCTATTAGAAAATTAAAAGTTGTTTATAAAGACAGCAAGCAGTACTGTCATACTAAGTCTGTCTTACCACCCTGCCATTGTATAATGTGACCTATACAATGACAGATGCAAGATGCTGAAACTATTTGGACTTTGTAAGAATAAAGACCTGTCTTTTCATTTCTGAAAATAATTAATACTATCAATATTCATAAGCATAAAGGAATAGAAAGATATTGAATTGAAGATGGTGCTATGTTTTCTAACTTGATATTTGGTATTATTATGATTATATTACTACAATTTTTGCCCTTATAACTTAAGTACATTTCCTAGAATGGAGCTCAATTTTGTATTTTATTAAAGCACAAAATTACTAGTGATCTGTTTGATATTTTGGTGTAAAAATGCATAAAACTTATGCTTTAAAAAATACATGCAATTGCTACTATCTATGTGACCATTTAAAGTAATTAGAATGAAGTGTTACAGATTCATCCTCACAATTATATAACTAAATCAAAGAACAATTTTGCCCAAAGGGCTAGAAGAAATGATATTCTAATACCTAAGACAAAATATTTTATACTTTAGTGAGAGACATGAATATTAATTATCAAAAATTATGAAAAAACAGTCTATATAGAATTTGTTACCACTGCAATATTTCAGTGCTTTTGAATATTATATTTTAGGGTAAATCAGCACTAATATTCACATTATTATCTGCATTAGGTAAAATATTAAGGAATTGGGGAGAAAAAATTTGCAAATGTGTGTTACTTTATACCTCTCTAAAAAGACTTCTTTTGTATAATGAATATTAAGTTTAACTTGCTTTCCTTCTCAATTTTTAAATTTTTTTCAAAATATAGTATATAATTGTACAGGCATGAACCAGTATCTTGAAATTTAACTCCAAAAATAAAAAAAGGCAGACAACTCCGGGGTGGCAGAAAAGGTGTTTAATAGCGAGACTTACAGATGAGAAGAGTCCTGGGCAGCTGCAGGACCAAAGCAGATCTGCACGCCCCTGGAGTGGAAGGGCAGAGGTTTTATTGTGGCAGTGGACAATAGTGGCTACATGCCAGGGACTCACTTAAGGATGACTTAGAAAACTGTAGTAAACTAGTGTACCACATTAGGGCGCTCATGTTTCCCCTTCAGTCCACCCCTAGAGGCTGGCTCTAACAATCTGGCATGCTCCTTCTCTTGTGCTATCACATGAGAGACCCCATTTCCTCCCATTCAGGAACAGATATAGAAGCAGGGTTGGCCAGGTGCTGTATGTTGCCAGTGCATATGCAAGAGACAAAGAAAGTTACTGTGTACCCAGAACGGGGGAAGTCTTTTCTGATAAGAAGAAGGACCCAGGAGAGAACAGGCGACCCAATTCCCCGCCTCCTTATCAGAGAATGTTCTCAGCCCAAGGCCTTTATTTAGGCAGCCTGGATGGGAGGCATAGAGGCAGAATTTTCCCCAACAATAATATGTAAAGCACACCCATGGTAAGGATACATTTGTGTGGAATTTCCTTAAAACTCTGCTTTAATTTCACCCCATGCATTTCATATGTTGTTTCTTCATTACCATTCAGTTTAAAGTATTTCTAATACTCATTGTGATTTGTCCTTTCACTCGTGGGTTAAGTAGAAGTGTATTGTTTAATTTCCAGGAAACTGGGCATTTAAAGTTTACTTTTGTTGTTGTTGTCGGTTTGTACTTAATAATGTTGTCATAGAACAACACATTTCCAGCTTTTGAAATTTATGGAGGTTATTTTTTTTTTAATTGCTCAACATATGGTCCATTTTGTCACATTTTCATATACTGAATGAAATAAAGTAAATTCTGTCACTGTTGTCTATAGTCTCCCATGAATTGAATATGTCAAGTTTGACAAATATGATATGATCTGAATTCCTCCTGGTTTGGTTTTCTGCATATTCTCTCAGCTATGGAGATAGGGAGGTTACAACATCCTTCTAAGATCGTGGGCTTCACCGTTTCCCTGTTTAGTTTTATCAAATTTTGCTTTGAATATTTAAGGCTATGTCATTCACTTAATAAAGATTTTAGCATTCTGGAATTTTTTAGTATCATATACTAAAATAGAATGCCTTTAGCTGTTATTGTTGTGTACCATCAAGTCAATTTTGACTCATTCCACCCCATATGACAGAGTAGAACTGCCGGTAGGATTTCCTAGGCTGTTATCTTTACAGGAGCAGATCACAGGGACTTTTCTCTCAAAGAGCAGCTGGTGATTTGAACCACCAACCTTCTGGTTAACAGCATAGTGCTTGACCATTGTGCAACCAGGGCTCCTACATTATTATAGTTAACTTTCATTAAGTAATCAAACACCTCATAAAATTACAAAATATATACAAGATTTATGAATGAGAAATGGATGTGAAAACCTTGAATACGAGTGTCTAAAGAAAAAGGGATAGTCACAAAATATGTTTAAAAAGTGAAATCTCAGATCATTTCTCATTTCCAAAAGTGTAATAGTTTGATATAAATTAATTCATTTAAGTTATATGTTTTCAAAGTTATGTTTGAAACACTATATGTTTACTAACCTAGGCAATTTGAACAAATTTAACAAGACTACTTCAAACCACTTATAAAAATGGATCATAAGAACAGAGTGATATTATACCTTAAAAACTGTTAGGCACGTAGTCTAATTTCATCTTCAATTACATATTTAAAAAAATTATAAAACCAGCAGTGGTCATCTTGGTTGACTGAAAAGAACATTTATGAGCAATCAGAAATAGTAGAAGTACTTATTACACGTGATGCATTTTGTAAGCATCACCCAAATGTAATGCAAAATAATTGTTTGGAAACAGCAAAAATATTTTAATTGAAATTATCAGCTAAAAATCACTTTGCAGAATTTGTTCACTGTCAGTTTAAGTGCAGGTGCAAGAGAAGCCTTTTATGTATTTTGTCAATTTAACATAGAATTCTTTTCTTTGCAATTCTATATTTATAATGGATTAAGAAAGACCAAAAAGAATTGGTTGACATTCAGCCATTTCAGGAGGTAGCGTATGATCAAGAATCAATGGTACTGAAGGAAGAGGTCCAAGCTGCACTGAAGGCCTTGGCGAAAATCAAGGCTCCAGGAATTGACGGAATACCAGTTGAGATGTTTAACAAATAGGTGCAGCGCTGAAAGTAATTTGGAAGACAGCTGCCTGGCCAACTGACTGGAAGAGATCCATATTTGTACCCATTACAAAGAAAGAAAATCCAGCAGAATGTGGAAATTATTGAACAATGTCACTAATATCACACAACAGTAAAATTTTGATGAAGAGCTTTCAAAATGGGTTACAACAATACATCGACAGGGAACTGCCAGAAATATAAGCCAGATTCAGAAGAGGACATGAACAGGGGATATCGTTGCTTATGTCAGATGGATCCTGGCTGAAAATAGAGACTACCTGAAGATATTTACCTGTGTTTTACTGACTATGCAAAGGCATTCGACTGTGTGGATCATAACAAATTGTGGATAACATCGCAAAGAATGAGAATTTCGGAACACTTAACTGTGCTCATGAGGATCCTGTACTTAGACCAAAGGGTAGTTGTTCAAACAGAACAAGGGAATACTGTGTGGTTTAAAGTCAGGAAAAGTGTGCATCAGGGTTGTATCCTTTCACCATACTTATTCAATCTCTATACTGAAAAATAAATAATCTGAGAAGCTGGACTACATGAAGAAGAACGAGGCATCAGGATTGGAGGAAGACTTATAAACAACCTGCAATATGCAGATGACACAATCTTACTTGCTGAAAGTGAAACGAACTTGAAGCACTTATTGGTGAAGATGAAAGACCACAGCCTTCAGCATGGATTACATCTCAGCATAAAGAAAACAAAAATCCTCACAACTGGACCAATAAAGAACATCATGATAAATGGAGAAAAGATTGACATTGTCAAGGATTTCATTTCGTTTGGATCCACAATCAATGCCCATAGAGGCAACAGTCAAAAAATCAAATGATGCATTGCACTGGGCAAATATGCTACAAGAGATCTCTTTAAGGTGTTAAAAAGCAAAGATGTCATTTTAAGGACTAAGGTGCACCTGACCCAAGCCATGGTGTTTTCAATCCCCTCATAAGCATGTGAAAGCTGGACAGTGAATAAGGAAGACCAAAGAAGAGTCGATGCTTTTGAATTATGGTGTTGGGAAAGAATATTGAATATACCATGGACTGCTGGAAGAATGAACAAATCTGTCTTGGATCAGTTCCTGGAGAAGACATCATGCTTGGTAAAGTAGAGGGTCAGAGAAAAAGAGAATGACCCTCGATGAGATGGATTGACACAGTGGCACCAATAGGCTCAACCATAGCAACAATTGTGAGGATGGGGCAGGACCAGGAAGTGTTTTGTTCTGTTGTACATAGGGTTATTATGAGTCAGAATTGACTCGATGGCACCTAACAACAAGGAAAGAAATTTACATGACACTTGATTCTAAAAGCTGGATCTGATTTTGTTTAAAGCGTTGAAAAGCTGTAACATTTTTTTGAAAAAAAAATTTCCATCTTATTCTATTCTTGCTTAGATTTTTATATCATGGAAAGCAAAAAACTATAACAACTGAAAGGCAGAGTCTACAATTTTTATATAACATGGCCCATAAATTACAGGAGATTCTGTTAAATTTAATTTTTATGATGGCTCTTATCAAGGTAGCACAAAATCTGGAAAAAATATTGCTTTATAAAGTAGATTAAACATAAACCTCCATCATCAGCTGGCCAAGGAAGGAGGTAATGTACAGCTTCCTTTAAAACAAAGGACTTGCTTGAAAACAACTACTATTGACTTTACACGATTTCTGGATTTCTCATGAAAAAAATCACTACTCTGTGCCACTTTCTTTACTCCTTAAAGTTCCTTAGAAAAAAGAAAATGGATGTTGCCTAGGAGAATTATGACAATAACTTAATTCAAAATAAATTCAATGCAAATTCCACAACTATTTTCTCACTTATAAAATACATTTTTCTTCTATTATCTATATGGCATTGAGCTGGATGTTGAAGTAACAAAGAATAAAACACAGACTTTGAATTAACAACCAATCAAAACTATTGTGAGACAAATGAAGAATTGTAGAAAATTTGCAACATAAAATTGCATCTTGCACCTCTGTCTTAAACCTTCTAGCTTGCAAATATAAGACCTGTAAAAGAGAAAAGACGAAAGTTGATAGTTTGTAAGTGAAAATCAAACTTTTGCTAGAATCTGAGAAAAAATTTTATCAACTGTGATGTAAGTTGGATGGAAAAACATAACTTTGGGGCAAGCACCATTTCTACTCCCATTTATTTGTGCATGGCCATGGAGCAGGAAATAATCTTTGCCTTTTTTATATTTCATTGCTCCCTGGCTCAGAGTCACAATATTTCTAAAAATAGAGGAAAGGACAACTATTTCTGTTCTGGGGTGGTGGTGGGGGGTGCCTAATTTTTGAGACAAGTATTGTGTTCTTATCAAAAGGAAGCAGTTGTAGTTAAAATAATATCAACCAGAACCCACCATGTGAGCATCTTTGAATTTTAATGTGAAGGATAAAAACTATTTTTACATGGTGAAGAATTATAATCAAAAGTTTAAAACAACATGATAAATGGATACTCAGAGTATTACTAGATTGCCAAAACAAGACTCCAAAATCATCATGGCAGAGTTGATTTATGACTTCTTGGGGATTATAATGGCTTGGCCATATATTTAGAAATGAGAATGAGATGGACAGGCAATTAGTTTGAAGAACTTAAAAATGAAGAAGAAAATACACTCAAAAGACTTTTGAATGGATGCATGCAATAAAACTGAAAACAATATGGACAGCACAGAAAAGAGTCTGAGTAAGATATTGACATTGCCATAACTGAGTGGAAAATCAACTGTGGAAAGTGAACGCAAATAAGAATGAAGAAACAAAGGAAATGTTGAAGGGTTTACTTTCAAACACAAGAACACTGACTTTTTCCATGGGTAGGATCTTTGACTTACCAAGTAGAAACATCCAATCGTTTGCTAAAGATAATATAATTAGAACTCAGAGAAAATATGAGGACCAAACATATATAGAGAAAACTGGGACTGAAGAAATAGATCAATTCCAAAGAATGAAATAAAAAGAAAAAACAGCAGCAGAAAAAGGCATCAATCTTTTGCAATGCCTGGGTTAGGGGATACGAGGACCTGCAAAGAAAATTGAGAGAGCATAATCACAGAGTTAGAAAAAGAACTGTAAGAGTGCATCACCTTTAATCAGGTCCTTACAATATAAAGTATCAGGTAAAGTCACTTTTATAGCCAAAAGTACCCACAGAAATCCTTTGAAGACCGCTCTGTGGAGTCTCAATGTTTCTTTTCCTTCAGCACTGGAATAGACTTTGAGCACTAGATGAAGGACTTGGGCTGCTTTAGAGACTTAGATGTATGAAAATATTAACCTGTAATCTTCGGTTGGATGAGACGGTCATACTATGAGAGACACAGAGGAATTGAAGGGACAGAACATTCAAATATTCTCTGCTACTGATATTGAATGTTACCAAGTTGAGAAAGAACAAAGTGGTTGTTCCTTTAAAAAGATTCTAAAATCATGCCTGTAGATCAAATGAGGATAACGAACCCTTAACCATGAACTTTCTCTCACTTCTTCAAACTTTCCTTTTGTAATATTTGACTTATTTATTTTTTCCAAATAAGATTGCTTCTCTTAAGAACAGATTTTGGAAGGAAGTGAGGTGGAGACAGTACTGAATGGGAAAAAAATACGATAAAGAAAATAACCAGATATGGAGAATTGCATTGAAAACATTGCAATTAATATTGTCAGAGAGGTGCTTATCCACTTGAAAGTCAAGTCATTTATTGAAGACCTTGTCCTAATTCTAAGGCTAAATTCAACCCAGACTCATTTGGAGACTTTAATGAATCTCTATGTCAAAATACATCTAATGAGGGCAAAAAGAAACAACCTATTTAGATGAACGAATGAAGGCTACATTGTTAATATTCTATTTTTTTTATCTTTATAGGAATTTATGGAGCACCATTTAGGTTCACATCATATAGTATTGCATAAAATCAGTTTAATCAATTACTAGCTATTTCATTATAATAATTATTGAGTCTCTATTACCCCATTTGTAAAATTGCCATAATTGTTTCAACTTTGCATGATTAGAAGTAATGGAGATAATGTTGCCAGAACATTTGATGTTTAACACGTAATGGCTACATGGGCAGATGATATAAGCTTCTGGAGATGAGGAGATTAATAAAACACAATCCCAATTTTAAGGTAGTTCAATTATCTCACAAAAGCCTGTACACTTATGCCCCACTTATCGACTATCTTGTTATCTGACATTTCACAATTAAGACAATAGTAAAAAATCCACTGTCCAACTATTTTGGGTTTTAATGACGTATGTTTGGCAGTAACAAACACCAGGGTGTGAGGTGAGAGTAATGCTGGCTATAATGGTTAACGTTATGTGTCAACTTGGCTGGGCCATGATTGTCAGTGGTTTGGCAGTTATGTAATGATGTAATTGGGCAGTTATGTAATATTCGGTTATGTAATAACATAGTCATCCTCCTTTTTGTGATCTGATGTGGTCATCTTCCATTTTCATGTAACACCAATTTTCACATAACAACCTCGTCTTTGGTCCCTACCCATGTTGATAAGTGAGGAGTGGGTGTATTTGGCTCCAAGAAAGCAGAAAACTTAATTGTGATTGCCAAAGTGAAAATGCAGACAGTAGAGACACTACACACACAAACTTGAAATTCCATGTTTAGTTTATCATTTCTAGGAAACGGTTTTGCTTTTTGTGGGTCTGTAAATTGAAAGTGTTGCTAAAAGCAGTTGAAGTTGGGCAAAATCATGTAAGAGGAAGGTCAGTGAAGAAACCTGGTCAGTGAGGAGGCCTGAAAGGTGATAAGATGATCCAGTAGTGGCAGATCTCAGAGAATTTCTGTAAATAAATATTTAGTGGATGTAAGGAGCTTACTTTAAAGTGTTAAGCATGCACCCTGTGAATAAAAGAAATACTGCAAGTACAAGGAACTCAGAGCAGATTTGGGACAAAAGTTGCAAGGGAGAACATGTCATAAATAATGACAGAGTCACAATTGCTCATTCAGCTTTTCTAAGAAAACGTCAGTAAAAATCTACTTCTTGAATGAAAGGTAGCTCTGACCCAGCTGAAGATGTAGGCTTTCACAATTCAGTAAGAAGTTTACAAAACAAGGACTTCCATAATTTAAAAGTAAATTCAATTAAAAAAAAACCCAAACTATATTTATTTTATATAAATAGTCTAGAAATTTCAGGTATGATGTTCTAAGCCAAATGTGTTAATATCTGAATCAGGTTAACATTCTACAGCAAACTTAGAGATTTCTATGATCTTTCTTACTTTACCTATTAGAATCTTACCTGCTTTAACTTAAAATATCAGAATAAGGTTAGAATGATTTGCCAAGAACAAGATACTTTTTTAAAATGTATCAGTCACTTGAGTTAGGAGTTGAGGAAAAGGTATGAGCAAGAAACGCCTTTGGGAAAACCACAACACAGACTAAGATCCCAATAGCATCCTTTCCTACTTCTTCTCTTCCATTCTCTCCTTCCTACGCAGACAGGGGGGAAAAGTTCATATCAACTAACCATTGTTTGCTTAAAAAAAGAGTAAAATCCCAATATTCTAGAAGAAAAAAAAATTAACCGGATATCGGATAAGTTATGAAAACAAATAATTAGGCTTTTTGTATGTTTTCTTGGATTCATGTGCCCAGAGTTGAGTTAATCATATTCCTCAAGTCCTGGCATAATTACATGGCCTTGTCATTCCACTCAAGGTCCCTCATTCCTTATTCTATTGTATTACTTTTCCTTTTTGTATCATATTTTCACTCGCAGGATACATGTCCTATCTTCATCATAAGCTTCCTTCCAAAAAGCACAGTATGAAAAGGGAGGATAAAAGAGTAACTTCACAGTGGAGAAATCTGACAAACACAACTTCAGCCACGTGATTAAAGTTAACACGGATAAATCCTGCTGACAGAATATAGCCTTGATACGATATGATAAGTATGGCATTTTACCTTTGTGATTTTCCTTCCAAAAGCGTATAAACCAGCATACCATATTTTTACTCAGATAATGCATGCCTTCTAAGTTTGTTTGCCAAAGGTTTTCTCCCCTCGTGAGGTATTTTCATAATCATACTATGCTAATTTTTTTACAGCAGCATGTAAAAAAACATTGCTATAGCAGTGCTTCTGAAAATACAGGGGGACAAAGGGGTTGGCAAACAAATGTAGAAGATGCATATTATTTGCATAAAAATGAGGTAATCTTGAGAAAAAACATCATACAAATCCCAACTGAGGGATATGCTATAAAATACCTGAATGATAGTCCTAAAAATTGTCAAGGCTATTTAAAAAAAAAGGAAAACCTAAGAAATTGTCACAGCCAAGAGGAGCCTAAGGAGACATTATGACTAAATGCAGTGTGGAGTCCTGGATGGGATTTAGAAGAGAAAGGGACATTAGGTGAGACTAAAGAAAGTTGAACAAAATACAAACTTTAGTTAATAGTAATGTATCAAAATTGGTCCATTCATTGTCACATATGCACTATTCTAAAGTAAGATATTAATAATAGAGGAAGTGAGATGTGTAGTATATGGGAACTCTATACTCTCTTCACAATTTTTCTATAATTTTAAATATATTCTAAAATAAAAATTTTATTACAGCAAATGAACAAACAACCAAAAAGAACTAGAACACTAGGACCTAAAGAGGAAGAGGAAGCTGTAAAGGCAGTGGGGGGTGGGAGCAGTAAAAGGAATTAAGAGAACACCAAAGTCAAATTTAACCAGCCTGACAAACCTTTCCCTTGATAACAGAGCAGCGCAAATTATTCTATTCAGATTTCTAGCAGTCTTATACAATTCACGAGTTTTACTCATGATATAGAAAAAATAAAAGTAAAAAATGCCTTCTATCAATTTGGTCTATGCCATTGGCATATTAATAACACTTATACATTTCTGCTGTTTTGGCCACTATTTTTTATCTAGACAGATATGAAATCTAAGTTATTATTACTCACAGTTACAAAATTTCTTCTTTTTTGGTTTTACTATATATCTGGGCATATTTAGCTCATTTATTGAGTTATTTTATTCTTGAGATTGTGAATAATCTTTCTTATATTTATAAAATAAATTATATAGTGGACTATACACACACACACACACACACACACACGCAGATTCTTATATACGAGTTGAGTTTGATACATTGTGCTTTAAACTCAGATTTTACCAAAAGACAATATATGTGTATATTATTCACATATTTGATGAAGATCAAAGACTACAGTCTTCAGTATGTATTACACATCACCATAGATAAAGCAAAAATCCTCACAACTAGACCAACAAGCAACATCATGATAAACGGAGAAATACTAAAGTCAAGGATTTCATTTTACTTGGATCCACAATCAACACCCTCTGAAGTAGCAGTAAAGAAATCAAATGACTTATTGCATTTGGCAAATCTATTGCAAAAGACCACTTTGAAGTGTTAAAAAGCAAAGATGTCACCTTGAGGATTAAGGTGTGCCTGACCCAAGTTATGAAGTTTTCAATCTTCTCATGTGCATGCGAAAGCTGAACAATGAATAAGAAAGACTGAAGAACTGTTGTTGTTAGGTGCCATCAAGTTGGTTCTGACTCATGGTGACCATATGTACAACAGAGCGAAGCACTGTTCAGGTCTTCGCCATTCTCACATCCAAGGGCTTTTTCCCTTTCACCAAATAGACTACGTGGCACATGTATTATCAGTGAATAGTACAAGATTACCCTCATCCTTATGGAGCTGACATTCTCAGAAAAGGCACCGTGGAGGACTAAGAGGGACATAAACTCTGTTGTTGTTGTTAGGGCCTTTGAGTCAGTTCTGACTCAGCCACCCCATGTACAACAGAACAAAACACTGCCCCCTCCTGCACCATCCTCACAATCATTGCTATGTTTGACCCCATTGTTGCAGCCACTGTGTCAATCCATCTCATTGAGGGTTTTCCTCTTTTTTGCTGACCCTTTATTTTATCAAGTATGATGTCCTTCTCCAGGGACTGGTCCCTCCCAATAACATTTGATGCCTTTGAATTATAGTGTTGGCGAAGAATATTGAATATACCGTGGACTTCCAGAAGAACGAACAAATCTGCTTGGAAGAAGTACAGTGAGAATACTCCTTAGAAGCAAGGAGGGCAAGACTTCATCTCATGTACTTTAGACATGTTATCAGGACTTGAAATTATTTGTATCCCGTGGTATCCAGCCCATGGGATATAAATAGACAAAATAAATCAATTAACATCTGAACAGTTAGATATGCTTACATGATTTCTTAATTAATTATTTTAAAATCCATTGAACTGAATGAACCTATAGAATTTGCGAATCTTTTCGTAAGTAACTAAATGGATTTTGGTTAACAAGCACTCCCAAATTATACCTAACATGTATTGCTTTCATTTGCAATTTTCCATCTTTATTAATCAGGGCTCTTGGTTGCATGTGATAGAAATCTAGATCATTATGGTTTATGTAAAAAAATAGGCCTTTTTTGATATTTATATCAAAGTAGCCTGGGGTAGACTGGCTTCAGGAATTGCAATACATAGATGCTCTGAAGATTTTTAAAATCTGTCTTTACTTCTTTTAGCCCTGCTTTCTTCCGGGTTAGCTTCATTTACAGGCATGTTTCATCTGACAGCAAAATTGTCATAAGAAATTTCGCAGTTGCGTTCTGTCAGCCTAGCAATCCAGTGAGACCTGAAGGTTTCTTTTATTCCCAATGGTTCCAAAAATGTGCAAGGGCTGAATATCGTCTACTGCCTAACTTGTTTGGATCAAGAATCTACTTCTGAATCAATCCATCATGACCAGGGAGTAAAGGCCATTCATTGGCCAGGCCTGGGAGGTTTAAAGGAACCCTGGTGGTGCAGTGGTTAAGAGCTATGGCTGCCAAACAAAAGGTCAGCGTTTCGAAGCCACAAGCTGCTGCTTGGAAAACCTAATGGGCAGTTATAATCTGTCTTATAGGGTCACTATGAGTTGTGGTTCACTCAACGGCAATCTTTTTTTTTTTTTTTTTTTGGAGGGGGTAAGGTTTAAAGGCAGCTTAGCTGCTATGACACCCAAAATACGGAAGCAAGGAAGTTGGTGTGAGCTATGACTGATCTACATGAAAGGCGCTAAGAGGCACATCTGTTAAAATGGGTAGAGATCTAAATGGAGTCATCTTGAAACTAAACGTCCACCAAACACAGAGTTTTTCCCTAGATTTTATGTTCTTTTGGGGTAACTCTGGCGTTGTTGATAAAGATTATGGGGAGGAAACTGTGCACCCCTTCCATATACACCTGATTTTCTACAACTACCTGACTGGTAACCAAGTTTCCCAAGGGAGATGGTGCTGACTTTGCTGTTAATAAAGAGAAGCCCAGTCTTGCAGAACTGCTGATGTACTTAGTCAGTAGAAAAATACACGGCTGCTAGTGTTAGTCCAATAAAACAGTAAGCATCAACAAATTCTCACAGGAGCAAGAGTGACCTGGTTGGGTAGCAGAGCAGAGAAATGAAAGGAAATCAGGAGGAGATGGTACTTAGTATCACCGTAAGCAATATTTGTCAGTAAACAGCATGACCTTTGTGATCTGTTTATGATATAGCATTAGAATTATTATTTTGGAGGTAAGAAATAATAGGAAAAATTGCAATATCTAGGGGTAACCAGAACTGTAGAGGAACTGAAGCTATATTAGCTGGGTTGTCAAGACTGGTGGGAAAAATACAGGGTTATAGATACAAATAGAAATAGATATAGATACAGGTATGGGTATTTTCAAATGTTCATTCATGAAAAAAAGATCATGTTTGAAAAGAGAAGTTTCTTTTTTCCTCTAGATTAAATACCACAAGTTCTATCACTTTTCAACTTTCAATTATTTTTTACTCTCATCTATAAAAAGTTTAAAAATCTTTTTTAAATATAATGTATAAACTCAGAGAAATATTCTAATATGGCTGATGCTTACAGGATCTTTGTATTTACCTTCTGAATAAGCATATTTTTCAAGCAAGAGGAGTTATTTTTAGACCCTTGTTGTTTTCCCTCTGTCAGAGCTATTGTCTTCCTCAGTTCCTGATCCATTGCCACTTTGCTTCACAATAATGACTCCAAACACACTTTCTTTACTACTCAAACAAAACTTACCTTTTCAGGAGATATTTCCCTAATGGCCTAGAATGCAATTGCTTTCTTAATCTCTGTCAATCTCATGAAGATAAAATGTTACTGCTTGAATAATTTATTATTTTAAGATTATTTACAATTTAAATAAGTATTGCAGAAAATGTCTCTTTACCCAAAGAAAATAATCCTTAATGGTGGAAGTTTTAGTACTGAGGACTGGTTTTTGGACTGGAAAAAGAGTCCCTTTAAACCATATCTTGCCAGCTGACGATTTCCAAGTTCTAGTTCATGTTATACTAGTTTCTCATATATCTAAGAATGTCTTCTTCATTCACTATAGATTTTCTGTTTTGAATCTCTAAATATTCCTTTTTGTACTTTTCATCGTTAGATTCCATTCTTTCTTTGAGACTCTTCTACTGTGTTTTTAATCACTTTGAATGTCATTCATTCATTCTCTAGATTTCAAAAACCATTTCCTTAATTTTATTTTATTAGTTTTATTTCCAATTCTTTAATTATTTTTAATGCTTTGTAAAAGATGCCTCTAAATTGTACACATCTCCTCTTAGTAATAAATTATAGCCTTATGTATGCACTTTATAAATGAAAGATCATATGACATATATGGTGTTTGATAGTTCAAATAAAAAAAAAACTGGTGAATTTGGAATTATCTACAGTTTGATTTTTTTTTCCTGGCTTACTGCTTATCTTGTCTTAGTGGTACAGTGGTTAAAGCACTCAGCTGCTAACCAAAAGGTTGATGGTTCAAACCCACCAGCCAATCTGTAGGAGAAAGATGTGCAAGTCTGCTTCCATAAAGATTCACAGCTTTGGAAACCCCGTGGAGCAGTTGTACTCTGTCTTACAGGGTCACTATGACTCAGAATTGACTTGAGGCAATGGGTTTGGTTTGGTGGTGCAGTGGTTAAGCGCTCAGCTGCTAACTGAAAGTGCAGCAGTTTGAACCCACCAGCAGTTCTGCAGGAGAAAGATGTGGCAGTCTGCTTCCATAAAGATTATAACCTTGCAAACTCTATGGGGCAGTTCTCCTCTGTCCTGTGGGATCGCTATGAGTCAGAATTGACTCTACAACGATGCGGAATGGGAGTGTAGATTGAGAATTCATCTTGGCATTTCATGAGCTTTTGTAGGCTTTGAGGAACAAGAAGTTCAGGTTGGAGAAAGTACATATTATCAAATTGAGATGTGTAGAGCTAGCTGTTGGAATTTCTCCTTTGTTCAAGCAAGATATAAAACTTTAATCAATAGCATCCACTTTTTATCTTCCGGAATGCAGTTTTTTTAGGGAAGACATACACATACCCTTGTTCAAAACACTTAGAAGAATAATAAACTGTGATCACTAATTTGAAGTCTGAAGAGATAAGATTGAATCTTAGTAGCTTTTTGTGATACCTATCACCAAGGCATTACACTTTCTTTCTTTTAATATAGCTAGTAAAATTGGAACCTTTTTTAGTCCTATATCATTTTGCCACATCTCTGATATTTCCCTTTTATATTGAACGGGAAAGGAATGAATATAAAATGCTCTGTCCTTGAGGTTATTTAGAGCTGAACTTTGGACTTTTTCACAGCATGAATCTGTGAATATTGTTAGACAAAAATGACTCCAACCCTTGAAGCAATGAAGCCTCAGAAGTGAACCCCACACAACAAACGATCACCCTGCAGCTCCTCTGCGGCTGCCAGCTTCTTCAAGATCCGATATAATTATTCAGGGCCATTGACTCACCTTTTCCAAGTGTTGATGCTGCCTCTTCTCTCATGTCTCTGAGATTGTGTTTCAGATGAAACCACAAAGGTGAATGAGAGGTCCCCAGAAGTGGACACCTTGCAGAGTTGCTTAGGAATTCAGCTTCTCTAATTGGATCAGCTCACAATAACTTGCAGAGAGCGCATGACAACGAGAGGCTATAGAACATATCTTTATTTCTTATTTCTTCACATTGTTGCCTAAAAGCAGTCATAAATGTGATCTAATTTTTATTAGGCACCACTGCACACAAAAATAAAAGTTATCTTCTCACAGATGCCCTCTTCTCTTTGTTTCTATTTTTTTTTTTTTTTTGCTTAGTAACCATATCCCACTATCAATTGGAAAATGGTCATTCCAATCTTCCAAGAACAGCTAACACCACAAGCTATTTATCAAATAGAGCTTTAAAATATTCATAAAGACTGCTTGCTTATAAATATCTTGGAATTTCTCACAGCTGTCTCAAGAGTTGTTGTTATTAGGTGTCCTCGAATCAGCTCCAGCTGATGGTGACCTTATGTAGAACAGAATGAAACCTCGCAAGGTCCTGTGCCATCACCATGATCTTTGATATGTCTGAGCCCATTGTTGAGGCTATTGCGTCAATCCATTTCATTGTGCGTTTTGCTAGTTTTTGCTTATCCTCTATTGCTCCAAACATGATATCCTTCTCTAGCAAGTGATGACGTGTCCAAAGTAAGCAAGTTGAAGTCTTGCCATTCTCTCTTCCAAGGAACATTCTGGTTTTTATTTCTTCTAAAACTGATTTCTTTGTTCTTCTGGCACTCCATAGTATATTCAATATTCTTCACCAACACCACAATTCAAATGTATCAGTTCTTCTTCTGTCTTCTTTTCTCATTGTCCAGCTTTTGCATGCATATGAAGTGACGGAAAATACCATGGCTTGGGTCTGGTGCACCTTAGTCCTCGAAGTGACGTCTTTGCTTTTTAACACTTTAAAGAGGTCTTTTGAAGCAGATTTGCCCAATGAAATAAGTTATTGTTTCTTAACTGCTGTTTCCATGGCAACAGCATGTGTGTTAGAGTAGAACTGAGCTCCATAAGATATTCAGCGGCTGAGTTTTAAGAAGTAGATCACTAGGCCTTTCTTCTGTGGCACCTCTGGGTGGGCTTGAATCTCTATCCTGTTGGCTTGCACCACCCAAATATTCCCTATTAGGACTAAACCAAAAATAAAACAAACCCATTGCTGTTGAGTCAATTCTGACTCACAGCGACTCGACAGAGAAACATAGGAATGACTTTCATTTTCTTAATGTTGTAAATTTATGTGCCTACAACAACTATATGAGCACCATTACAATTGTATCCCGAATGATTTGTTCAACTTTTTCAGTGACCTAGCATCTATGCTCTTATAATATTCTACAAAAACAATTGTAAACAACTCCCTTATTTATGCTACTTTTACTTATTTTTGGCAAACAAACAAGCCATGCAAACCAGTATTTGGATTGTTCTAATTTATTAACTCAAAGGCTTTGTTGTCTACCACTTAACAGGCAAGTTTAAGATTTTTGGTCAGAGAATTTCCTGTGTTTGTAAGTTTCCATGTTTGGCAGGCAGACATTTAAATGCCCCGTAGACTTTTATTTTAGTTAGGGCCGAGGCTCACCCTGGCTGTGCATGGCGCCTGTGCCCTTTCACTTGATTGGTGCATACAGAAATTACCAAATGCTGCCCTGAATCAATCTAACTCATTACCTCCAAGTAATGGGTTAGCTTCTCAAAGTTTACCTGTCTGAGAAGAGCTATTTGAAACTTTGCAAAACACATATTATCTAGTAAATTGGCACTGATAAGCATTTGAATTCAGAATACGCTCGTTTTGAAATTATGGCTCAGAAATTTACCAGCTTTCCTGACCGATGTACTAAGTAATATGTTTACTTCCTAAAATTATAAAGATACAACCCTTTGCCAGTATGTTTATAGTAATATCAAACTAAGAATTATTGTAATGTGAATTTAATTTACATCTAATTTTATTTGAAATGTTGGAAGATTTGAGAAAGATACACAAAAGTTGCATAGGATAGATTATACCAATTATTAAGCTATGTATTTCTGTAGTGAGAAACGTTAACATTTGGATACCATGAATTGCTAAGTTAACATTAAATGTAGAATTTATATCCATTAATGTTAACGTAAACTGAAATGTTAATAAAACTGTCTGCACACCTTATTTTCATAGGTATACAATTCTATTACCCTGAAGAATCTTATTTTGTAACCAACTGTAAAATGGATCTACTTTGATATTGTGTGATATTGTGATAGTGACTAAGCTACTTTACCTTTAGCTAAGCATAACATAATTGAAAAAGGGTGATTGCTGGTATATTTTGAAAGGGACAAACTTAGGTTGGGTGCTAGAGTAACTTGGGCTATGATGGAGTGTTATGTAGGTTGTTTTATGCCTAGAATCTAAAATATT
Organism: Dugong dugon; assembly: GCA_030035585.1. Taxonomy (NCBI): domain Eukaryota; kingdom Metazoa; phylum Chordata; class Mammalia; order Sirenia; family Dugongidae; genus Dugong; species Dugong dugon. The sequence continues at coordinate 105,121,980 of CM057466.1, read as the reverse complement.
AAATATTTGAGTGGCGAATTGTATTTTTTCCCAGTGACTTTGGGAAAATCTCACCAAACACCTCTTTGTCACTCTTCAGAATTCCTTTATTCCGGTTGCCCAGAAAATATGTGCTGGAGAAGTGGCTCTCAAACTTAAGCATGAGGGTTTGTTAAAAGCACACGCTGCTGGGACTCTCCCCTAGTTTCCAGTTTAGCAGATCTGGAGTGAGGCCAAGAATTTGCATTTCTATAAAAGCTAGGCTGCTAACCAAAAGGTCACCAGTTGGAATACACCAGGCGCTCCTTGGAAATCCTATGGGACAGCTCTACTCTGTCCTACAGGGTCGCTATGAGTCAGAATTGACTCAACAGTAACTGGTTTATCCATTCCCAGGAGTGGTACGTGTTGCCAATCCAGCCACCATACTTTGTAAAATACTTTTCTGGAAAAGAAGAGGTACTTTGCCCCTTTGATTTAGTATTGTAGTCATTGACCAAATCACATCTGTAATACAGTAGGTGCTGTATTTATTTTTTGGGTAAATTAATGAATATGTTGGAGGGACTTTTTTGTTTTCCATCAGCTCTTGTGTGGTGTTAATCTTTGGGTTCTCTGTGATTAAGATTTTGATAATATAGTAAGATATATTTTACTAGTGCTATTTTTACAAATGCTTTTACTAATAAAGAGAACTTACTAAAACCTCTATAAATTATTTTTATTGTATATGTTATACAAGCATGACATACAATTTAGGGAACAAAGAAAAGAATGGAAGAATGACAGTTCACAAAATATATATAGTTGCATCTTTTTTTTCTTTTCATTTTGCAATAGCCCTCTGTACTGCCCTTAATTATTTTATCTTAAAATCTCTTTTACCAGGTATAAACACGATATATTGGTTTGGATCCTTTACTGAGGCTTTTCATTTTGGCTCATTTTGTTTTGATCCTTCTCTAGGAATGAGGTCCCTTGGGTTTGTTGTTGCTGTTGTTGTCATCTAAGCAGATTCCTATTATTCTTTGGTGAAATTATTTCTAGCATTCTAACACCTGCTCTGTGGTCTGCCTGCTTGTTTAATGTCTTGAGTGTTTGTGTGTAGGAGGAAAAGTATATCATGAGACAGTAGGCACAGGTCCAATAGGTCTTTACTCAGGACAGACCCAGGGGCTGAGGAGTTCATAAGGTCTCCTCCTATTAGTGTCTTTTGGAGAAACTTGCCTTAGTTACCATTTTAAAATCATATAAGGACCTTTGCTAATATAAATATATTTGGATGACCTCATACTTTTCTAACTGAAAGAAGCATACTCATGCTTAAGGACAAAGACTGGAAATACCTGTTACATCTATTTGTCCCCATGTATCTAGACTCCCAAACACTTTTCCTTCTTTTTTTTTTTTTCTTATTAAAAGTGTGCATTGGCAGTAGCAGTACTGGCTTAATTGCATGGAAATCACCAGAGGCCTGTTGCTTATTTCCATCTTTTTGTCTTTTATTACACCTTTTCACCTTGTCTAAGATCTACAGAAATAGCAAACCATGTGAAATCTTCACTCGAGTTAGTCATATGCTATCTTCTAAACTTAGTGATTTCCTGTGCAGTACAGACTCTGTCATTGCCAACAAACACTCAGCACTTCTCAACTAGCTGTTCCACATCCTCTGAAACGTTGTTTTTCTTTCACAAATCATTATCCATCACTCTAACACTAAACTCAGCCACTCTCATTCCTTCCCCTGGAAAAGAGTGCATAAATTGCTTATCTATGATAAGGAACTGTCCATAGCCCCATACTTTCTCAAGATGTTCATCTGGGCAGGCATTAAGTAAATAAACAAATATTTGGATTTTACCTGGGTCAGGACTTAAGTCAGCATGTGCATTGTGGGGAAGGCGGAAGAAAGAGCTAAGGACATTTGCCAGTGAATGATTTTCATGATGAAATCCAGAGTCCCTGAGTGGTACAGAAGGTTAATGCACATGGCTGCTAAGCTAAAGTTTGGAGGTTCAAGTCCACCCAGAGGTGCATAGGAAGAGGTGCATAGGTGATCTACCTCCAGAAAATTTTTAAAAAATCAGCCATTAAAAACTCTACGGAGCACAGTTCTACTCTGACACACATGGGGTTGCCATGAGTCTAAATTGACTCTACTCCAACTGGTTTTAACATGGAATCTAGGGCATGTAGTAAAGGATGTGACAACGCAAAGGGGATAATGGTTAAAGAATGCAAGTTTGTGTCAATGAATTGGGAGTCCTGATGCTGCATAATTACTAGAGTAGACAGAACAAATTAAATAAGCTAGAAAGAGATGAAGAAAAGTTTAGAGAGAATACTTGAAGTTGAGATTTTAGAAACCCTTGTATCATACTTTTAAGTTACTAAAACTAATAACATTGTTTGACAGCATGTGTGAAGGCTTCCTGTTTTGAATTTTGCATCTGGTCCTAGATGTGTGAGTGATCAATGCATAGAGAATGATTGAATGCATTTCTACAATAAGAATTAAATACAAGAATCGCTTAATCAACATACCAAATTGATTTACTATGGATGATACAAATCAGTCAGTACCCCAGTGACACTGATCATCAATATTTTATGTTAATGGTCATATTCTGAATTATTTCCATCTGTTTGGAGACAGGCAGGCTGACTGAAAGCCATAAACTTACCACAAATAAGCTCATATATTAATAAGTTGTAGACTAGAGCACTGCAAAACTATGTCCCTTAATACATTTTTCCTCTGCTTTCTACTCTTTTTGGAAGCAAATATGAAAGGTGAGAAACTATATAAATAATGTTTGACACATTTTAGAAAAAATAAGAAGTGTGAAAGTCAGCATACATTTACTCATTTAGTATACTTTGTAATTTTTTTTATATTTTGTTTTTTACTGTTGTAGTTTAAATGAAGTTTACATTTCAAGTTAGTCTCCTGTACAAAAATTTATACATAAATTGTTATGTGACTCTAATTGCTCTCCCTTACTGTGACAGCACACTCATCCTTTCCACTCCTGATTCCCCATGTCCATTCAACCAACTCCTAACGCTCTCTGCCTTCCCATCTCACCTCTGGACAGAAGCTGCCCATTTAGTCTCTTGTATCCACTTGAGCTAAGAGGCACACTCCTCATGAGTATTACTTTATGTCCCACTGTCCAGTCTAATCCCTGTCTGAAGAGTTGGCCTTGGAAATTGTTTTCTTTCTGGGCTAATCAAGAATCCGGGGGCCATACTTTCTGGGGTTCCTCCAGTCTCAGTCAGACCATTAAGTCTGGTCTTCTTACTAGAACTTGAGTTCTGCACCCCACTTTCTCCTGCTCCATCAAGGACTCCCCATTGTGTTCCCTGTCAGAGCGGTCATTGGTGGTAGCCGGGCACCATCTAGTTCTTCTGGTTTCAGGCTGATGAAGTCTCTGGTTTATGTGGCCCTTTCTGTCTTCTTGGGCTAATACTTTCCTTGTGTCTTTGGTGTTCTTCATTCTCCTTTATTCCAGGTGGTTGGGACCAACTGATGCATCTTAGATGGCCGCTTGCAAGCTTTTAAGACCCCAGACACCACTCACTGAAGTAGGATGCAGAACATTTTCTTAATAAGATTTGTTATGCCAATTGACCTAGATGTCCCCTGAAAGCATGGTCCACAGATCCCTACCCCTGCTACTGTGTCCCTCAAATTGTTTGATTGTATTTAGGAAACTTCCTAGCTTTGGTTTAGTCCAGTTGTGCTGACTTCCCCTGTAGTGTGTGCTGTCCTTCCCTTCACCTAAGATAATACTTGTCTACTATCTAGTTAGTGAATAATCCTCACCCTCCCTCCCCACCATTGTAACAATCAAAGAATGTTGTCTTCTGTGTTTAAACCTTTTCTTGAGTTCTTATAATAGTGGTCTTATACAATATTTGTCCTTCTGTGACTGACTGAATTTACTCAGCATATTGCCCTCCAGATTCCTCCGTGTTATAAGATGTTTCACAACTTCATAGTTGTTCTTTATTATTGCATCGTATTCCATTGTGTGGATATACCATAATTTGTTTATCCATTCATCCACTGATGGGCACCTAGGTTGTTTCCATCTTTTTGCTGTTGTGAACAGTGCTGCAATGAACATGGGTGTGTATATATCTATTTGTGTGATGGCTCTTATTTCTCTAGCATATATTCCAAGGAGCAGGATAGCTGGATCCTATGGTACTTCTATTTCTAGCTTTTTAAGGAAGCGCCAGATCAATTTCCAAAGTGGTTGCACCATTTTACTTTCCCATCAGCAGTGTATAAGTGTTCCGGTCTCTCCACAACCTCTCCGTCATTTATTATTTTGTGTTTTTTGGCTGAATGCTAGCCTTGTTGGGGTGAGATGATATCTCATTGCAGTTTTTATCTGCATTTCTCTCATGGCTAATGATCGTGAGCATTTCTTCATGTGTCTGTCAGGCACCTGAATAGCTTCTTTGGCAATGTGCCTGTTCATATCCTTTGCCCATTTTTTAATTGGGTTATTTGTCTTTTTGTTTTTGAGGTTTTGCAGTATCTTGTAGATTTTAGAGATTAGACGCTGATCAGATTTGTCGTAGCAAAAAAATTTTTCCCAGTCTGTAGAGTGCCTTTTTACTCTTTTGGTGAAATCTTTTGATGAGCATAAGTGTTTGATTTTTAGGAGCTCCCATTTATCTAGTCTCTCTTCTGGTGCCTGTGCATTGCTACTTATGGTTCCTATTATGTTTATGCCATGTATTCGGGCTCCTAGCATTCTCCCTATTTTTTCTTCCATGATCTTTATCATTTTCGATTTTATATTTAAGTCCTTGACCCAATTTGAGTTAGTTTTTGTGCATGGCATGAGGTATGGGTCTTGTTTCAGTTTTTTGCCAATGGATATCCGGTCATGCCAGCACCATTTGTTAATTTTCCCCAATTAACAGACTATGGGCCTTTGTCAAATATCAACTGCTCATAGGCGGATGAATTTATCTCTGGATTCTCAATTCTGTTCCATTGGTCTGTGTATCCGTTGTACCAGTACCAGGCTGTTTTGACTACTGTGGCAGTATAATAGGACCTAAAATCAGGTAGTGTGGAGCTTCCCAGTTTGTTCTTCTTGAGTAATGCTTTACTTTTTCGGGGCATCTTCCCTGTCCGTATGAAGTTAGTGATTTGTTTCTCCATCTCATTAAAAAATGCCAGTGGAATTTGGATTGGGATTGCTTTGTATCTGTAGATCTCTTTGGGCAGAATTTACATTTTCACTATGTTAAGTCTTCCTATCCATGAGCAAGAGATGCAGGTCTCTTTTGATTTCTTCCAGTAGTGTCTTGTACTTTTCATTGTATAGATCTTTTACTTCTCTGGTTAGATTTACTCCTAAGTATTTTATCTTCTTGGGGGCTATTACAAATGATATTGATTTGGTGATTTCCTCTTTGAGGTTCTCTTTGTTGGTGTAAGGGAATCCAACTGATTTTTGTATGTTTATTTTGTATCCTGAAACTGCTGAAATCTTCTATTAGTTCCAGTAGTTTTCTTGTGGATTCTTTGGGGTTTTCTGTGTATAAGATCACATCATCTGCAAATAGAGATACTTTGACTTCTTCTCTACCAGTTTGGATGCCCATTATTTCTTTTTCTAGCCTAATTGCTCTGGCTAGGACCTCCAGCACAATGTTGAATAAGAGTGGTGATAAAGCTCTGGTTCCCATTCTCAGGGGGAATGCTTTCAAAGTCTCTCCATTTAGGATGATGTTTACTCTTGGCTTTGTATAAATGCCCTTAATTATATTGAGGAATTTACCTTCTAGTCCTATTTTGTTGAGAGTTTTTATCATGAATGGATGTTGGTCTTTGTCAAATGCCTTTTCTGCATCGATTGATAAGATCCTGTGGTTCTTGTCTTTTGTTTTATTTATGTGATGGATTATATTGATTGTTTTTCTAATGTTGAACCATCCCTGCATACCTGGTATAAATCCCACTTGATGACTGTGAATTATTTTTTTATATGTTGCAGAATTCTATTGGCTAGAATTTTGTTGAGGATTTTTGCATCAATGTTCATGAGGGATATTGGTCTGTAATTTTCTTTTTTTGTGGTGTCTTTACCTGGTTTTGGTATCAGGGTTATGCTGGCTTCATAGAGTGAGTTTGGGAGTATTTCATTGTTTTCTATGCTCTGAAATACCTTTAGTAGCAATGGTGTTAACTCGTCTCTGGAAGTTTGATAGAATTCTCCGGTGAAACCATCCAGGCCAGGGTTTTTATTTGTTGGGAGATTTTTAATTACCTTTTCAATCTCTTATTTTGTTATGGGTTTATTTAGTTGTTCTACCTCTGTTTGTGTTAGTTTAGGTAGACAGTGAGTTTCTAGAAATTTGTCCATTTCTTCTGGGTTTTCAAATTTGTTAGCGTACAAGTTTTTGTAGTATTCTGTTATGACACTTTTAATTTCAGTTGTGTCTGTTGTGATATCACTGTTCCCATTTCTTAAATGGGTTATCTGCTTCCTCTCCTGTTTTTCTTTTGTCATTTTGGCCTATGGTTTATCAATGTTGTTGATCTTTTCAGAGAACCAGCTTTTGGTCTTGTTAACTCTTACAATTGTTTTTCTATTCTCTATTTCATTTAATTCTGCTCTAATTCTTATTATTTCCTTTTTTCAGGCCCCTGCGGGATTTTTTTGCTGCTCTCTTTCTACTTCTTCCAGTTGTGTGCATTTATTGATATAAACTGCCCTCTGAGTACTGCTTTTGCTGTGTCCCAAATGTTCTGGTAGGATGTGTTTTTATTCTCATTTGATTCTATGAATTTCTTTATTCCATCCTTAATTTCTTCTGTAACCCAGTAGTTTTTGAGCAAGGTGTTGTTCAGATTCCATGTGTTTGATTTTTTTTCCTTGCTATTTATGTTATTGATTTCTACTTTTATGGCTTTATGGTCAGAAAAGATGCTTTGTAATATTTTGATGCTTTGGTTGTTGTTAAGGCTTGCTTTATGGCCTAATATGTGGTCTATTCTGGAGAATGTTCCATGTGCATTGGAAAAGAAAGTATACTTGGCTGCTGTTGGGTGGAGTGTTCAGTATATGTCTATGAGATCAAGTTGGCTGATTGAAGCATTTACATCTTCCATGTCTTTGTTGAGCTTCTTTCTGGATGTTCTGTCCTTCACCAAAAGTGGTGTGTTGAAGTTTCTTACTATTATTGTGGAGCTGTCTGTCTCTCTTTTGAGTGCCGGTAGAGTTTGTTTTATGTATTTTGGAGCCCTGTCATTGGGTGCATAAATAGTTATTATAGTTATGTCCCCCTGGTGTATTGACCCTTTAATCGTTATATAGGGTCCTTCCTTATCCTTTGTGGTGTATGTTACTTTAAAGTCTGTTTTGTCAGAGATTAATATTGCCACTCCTGCTCTTTTTTGAGGGTGGTTTGCTTGATATATTTTTTTCCATCCTTTGAGTTTTCGTTTGTTTGTGTCTTTAAGTCTAAGATGTGTTCCTTGTAGGCAGCATGTAGATGGATTGTGTTTTTTTATCCAATTGGCCACTTTCTGTCCCTTTACTGGTGTATTTAGTCCATTTATATTCAGCATAATTATTGATAGGTATAAGTTTAGTGCTGTAATTTTGATGTCTTTTTTGTGTGTTCACAGTTTCTTTGTTCCACTTACTTTTCTGTGCTGTATTGCTTTTATATATTTTCTTTTCATCTTTTTCATTGTTGTTAATTGTGTTTGCTGAGTCTTTATATTTTTCTACTTTTTTTATTTTGACTTTTAGGATTGTTAGTTTCCTTTGTGATTACCCTAGTATTTACCCCTATTTTTTTAAGTTTATACCAGTCTTATATTTCTTTATATTGCCTTGACTTCCTCTCCATATGCAAAGTCTATGTCTACATTTTTTAAGTCCCTCTTTTTAGTTTTAATGTTGTCATCTTTTACATATTGTCATCTGTTTCCCTATTTTCAGTGTTTTAGCTTTGATTTATTTTTCTGACTTCCCTATCTGGGTTGATATCTGATTACTCTGTCCTGTGTTCAAGTCTTGGGCTGTTATTTGACGTTACTAATTTTCTAACAGTAGGACTCCCTTTAGTGTTTCTTGTAATTTTGGTTTGGTTTTTGCAAATTCCCTAAACTTCTGTTTGTCTGGAAATTCCCTAATTTCACCATCATATTTAAGAGACAGTTTTGTTGAATATATAATTCTTGGATGGCAGTTTTTTTTCCTTCAAGGCTTTATATATGTCATCTCATTGCCTTCTTGCCTGCATGGTTTCTGCTGAGTAGTCCAAGCTTATTCTTATTGACTCTCCTTTGTAGATGACTTTTGCTTTATCCCTAGCTGCTCTTAAAATTCTCTATTTATCTTTGGTTTTGGCAAATTTGATTATAATATGTCTTGGTGACTTTCTTTTGGGATCTACCTTATGTGGGGTTCAATGAGCATCTTGGATAGGCATCTTGTCATCTTTCATGATATCACGGAAGTTTCATGCCAACAAATCTTCAACAATTCTCTCTGTATTTTATGTTATCCCCCATGTTCTGGTGCTCCAATCACTTGTAGGTTATTCCTCTTGATAGAGTCCCACATAATTCTTAGGGTTTCTTCATTTTTTTAAATCCTTTTATCTGATTTTTCCTCAAATAAGTTGGTGTCAAGTGCTTTATCTTCCATCTCACAAATTCTGACTTTCATTGCCTCAATTCTGCTCCCATGACTTTCTATTGAGTTGTCTAACTCTGAAATTTTATTGTTAATCTTCTGGATTTCTAATTGTTGTCTCTCTGTAGATTCTTGCAGCCTGTTAAATTTGTCATTGTGCTTTTCTCTAATCTTTTTAATTTTGTCTATTGCATGTTCTGTGTTTTAATTTCCTTCCTAATTTCTTGAAGCATTCTGAATATTAATCTTTTGTATTCTGCCTCTGGTAATTCCAAGAAATTTTCCTCCTCTGGAAAATTTCTAGATTCTTTATTTTGGGAGCTTGCTGAAGCCATCATGGATTGCCTCTGTATGTGATTTGATATTAACTGTTGTCTCCAAGCCATCAATAAGTTATTGTATTTATTTATGTTTGCTTACTGTGTCCTAGCTTCTTGTTTTGTTTTGATATGCCCAAATGGGCTGCTTATGTGAGCTAGTTTGATTATTGGCAACTTTGAAGCTCTAATGTCCTGTCACCAGGTAGTTAGATCTGTTACTAGGTATGTGAGCTCACGAGTCCACCCACTCCTCCTGTATGGATTTAGCTCAGGTGCCCAGGTAGATAGCCATCAAGTGTGTGGTGTAAGCTCTCACCTACAGTCCTAGACAGGCACGGGTGATAGCTGTAGGCACAGGCATCTGGCTGCAGTAGTAGGGGTACACACTCTGAGCAAGGCAGGGGGCTGACTGCTGCCCCCGAGTGTCCAGGAGGAAGGTGTGTCCCTGTTCCCTAGAGCATGCTAAGTGGTGGGTTTTGCAGCTGGACTATGAGCACCCAGTGCTGTTGGCTGTAAGGACTGGGGGGCACTTCTTATTCTTGGACCCCTATCGCAGGTGGCTAGGTGGCATGTGTGGAGCCACCAGTCCTCAAGCCCCTGATGTGGGTAGGTGAAGACCCTGCTTAATGGGCAGAGCAGTGTCAAATGTCAGGAACCTGCTGCTTCACAGCTGAAACAGTTCAAGTTAGACTTCAGGTATATACCCTGTTTTACTGAGGTAATGAAGGCCTATGTTGTTGAAATGGGCCCACACAAGTCTATGCAGGGAAAAGGCACTCAGAATCCACGGATCCCTTATGCCTATGCCTAGGCAAAGGACTTGGACCTACCCTGGGTTCCTGGCTTAGCAGAGCTGGCAGTTTATTTTTCCTGTTTGTTAATTTGTTCACTCTCCAAGGCAGGGAGAATGGCTCAGTGTGTGTGACAGATCCTACTTCAGACCCAGGAGACTCGGCAATTGCTGAAGCTGGTCTGGGACCCAGTGCAGAGCAGGGAGTGGGGAGGTAAATGGGAGAGAGGTTTTTCCCTAAGGATGTTGTTTTCGGTCTGCGCGGTAGGCCGTATACACGTACTTATCTTTTGCCAGTGAGAGCTGTTTCTCACTGATTCTGGGTGGCCATGTAGACTCTCTGGCGCTGGGTGTCTCCTAGTGTGGAATAAGCCTCCTGAGCACTGCTGCTTGCCAGCCTCACTGCTCACCCATGAGCTGATCAGTCCTGAAGGGCTCAGGCTTTTGCCAGGTCAGGTCTAGCAACTCCTTGCTGCTTCTGAACTGTCTCTCCCTCCCCCTGCCACTCAGTCTGGTTCCTCATCTTTGCCTTAGATGTTCAAGGCTCCTAGATTGTCATAAATAATTGAGGCGCTTGTTTTTTTTGGGTTTTTGTTGTAAGAGGGTCCACCGGAAGCATCTGACTACTCCGCCATCTTGGCCCAACCTTTCCTATACTTTATACTTTTAAATTGTAAAGTCTAGTCTCCCTAACAGACATGTAACTTTTGAACCATAGCACCCACCAGTAGTATTCCCTTCAGAGTCAATATTCTACTCACTCGTCAACTCTTGACTTCCATCCCCATTATTCTATTGAAGAAATTTTTGCTACAGACCCTAAAGCCCTCACTGCTATTAAATCTATTGGGCATTCTCAGCCCTCCACTTGCATTACCGCCCTTAGACCCGAGCCCCATGTCATAGACAGCCCTGACTCTCACAATTACTAGACGCAAAATAAATGTTTTGAAGAACGTAGAAATGCTTCTCTCATTTAGGAACCAACACATTGGCACAGGAAAAGTTGTAACCCTAAATATATACTCTCATCCCTAACATCTTTCAGCCCCCAGGGAAACACTTTGTCATAGCTCTTGCCCTGTCTTCTGTTAATAAAAGGCAACTGCATTAGAACGTGACAAAAACTAAGGTATTGTGTTGATGCCAACATCATAGACATTCTCTGCTGTGTTATGTAGAGGATTTCAGCAGTAGAAGCATTTAGGTGAGAAAAATGACAAATTGCTTGATTTGCCAAACCATTCCTATCAGCATAAACATCGCAGCTTATTCCATAAAAATACCTTGTTTCCTGTGTTGCCAAGCAACATTACTTTCCATCATTTTCCAGTTCAAAGTTCCAGAGGTTTTCAAAATTAATGCATTACTCACAATTTTTGCAAGTGGTAGCTGAAAAATATTTTGCTATGTTAAATAATTCATGTTACTCTGAAATATATCTGTATTTTAAATTATATTCACTTAGATATTCCTTTAAGAAATAGTGAAAATCAAAATTTATGATAAAATTATATGATGACATGAACTTATTTTGAAATACTTTCCTAATAATGAAAGTTTTTCATATGCAATCCATTATAATAATTAAATATGATATGCAAACTCATGGTCTGTTCTACGTAAACATACTGCTTTAAGAGTTATGTAGACAACCCTAATGGCTATTTAAGAAAAAGTTTCTCTGAAATTGAAACTAACCAAGAAAAATTGAGATTGACAATGAGTCAAGAAAATGTATCTAACTTGGCATTGCTCTTAATAGTATATGAATTATGTGAAAATGTTTTTAACAATATAGTTATTGATTTTGATGAAATAAAAGCAAGGCATATTTTTGGATAAATGTATAAATTTATGAATAATATATGCCTTTATTTATTACTCAGCTAAACCTGCACATCATCAGAATCCCCAACATGTACATTAATAATTAGGTTTATTATTTTTGTTGTCTTGCTGACTTTCAATCATAAAAACTGTATCTTTACAGATATTTATGATTTTTTTTTCCACTTTGAAGGTACATTTGTCAGGGTGTGAAAATAAAGCATATTTTATGCAGTAGCTCATTAACTTACTTCAAAACTCTTAAATATTTAGATATCGGATATGTGGACCTCTGGTTGTACTCTTATCTCAGACCCTGCACATACCAGGGTCTGCCATCTTGCTTGTCTTCACGGTAACATTCAACAATATTGACCATCTTTTCTAAAAACACACTTTCCTTATCTTTGTTGAAATCACTACCTCCTGATTCCCTGTCCCCCACCTACCACCTTTCAGGCTGCTACATAATAGTAATAATAATTACTGTTATCACTATGGCTAAAGTAAATAATTGTCCATGGAGCAAATTTAGCTCAAACTTTTGCATCCGGCCAATGAATATTAATGTTGGATTTTCTCATGACTTTGTCCTGAATGCATTTTTCATCTGATTACCCCTAAACAATCTCACCTGTATTCACAACCTCAGTTACAATATATGTGACAATGATTTCCAGACTTACATCTCCAGCCCCAACCTCTCCACTGAGCCCCAGATCTTATGCATTAAACTAATTAACCTATCTAGTTACATGCCTGAAATGCCTCTTCAAATCCACACATCTGTCAAGAGTTAAACTCATCATTTTCTCACACAAGTCTCTCAGGTCCATTGTTCCATATCTCTGTGAATGTGACCACAGCGTACCTATGCAAACTGCATACCTAGGACTTATTCTTGATATCACAGCTGTACTTTCATTCTTCCAGCAACAAACAAGTCAGCAACTTGATTTCACCTCCTCAGTATCTCTGGAGTCTTCTAACCATTTTCCCACTCCACTTTTACCGCCCCAAGGCTAAGCTGTCTCCTCTTAGCTGACTTAGCCACTTCCTTTCTTGCTCTGTTTTAAACATTCTCCACACAGGTGGGCTTGTCTGAGTACAAATAGGATTCTTCTTCTTAAAAATAGTCAATGGCTTCCCATTATTCTTAGGATAAAATGCAAAACCTTCCCCATGGTCTCCAAGGATCTGTACTTTTTGACAACTACTTTTCACTCTGGCTTCATTTTGTGCCACGCATACCCTTGCTGTCAGCATAATTTGCATTCATTCAGTTCTTTGAAATAACATGCTCCCACCACATCCTGCTCTGTTAATGCAAATGCTTTCTCCCTACTTACATAGAAAACACCAATTCTACTTTAGAGCTCAAATATAACTTCCTTATGTTAGAGTCTTTTGAATTTTTCAACAAGTCATATTCCCCCATGTGTCCCCTCCTACCACGCTAATTTTTTTCATAGCAACTATCACAGTTTTATTCATATACTCATTTATACATAAATACAGTATATATGGATAGCACATTATTTTCCACTTATTTTGTTATATTATCTGATTAATAAGTACGATGAAGGCTAGCTTTTTACTTGTATGAGTACCCAACTATGAGACAACATATTTCAAAAAGATATCCTAGTTAACTCAGTTAAGTTTAATCACCTAGAGAACTCCAGGACTCAAACATTCTGGTTGTTCTAGACTTCACAATTTGGAAAAGCCAACTCCATTAATGCATCACTTTCCTGTGATTTTATTAGAAGTAGAGTTTCCAGGTAAGCTTATTGTTAATAGTCTCGATTATATGTTGTGCCATTGATGTTAGGAGCTGCTTCAATGAGGGCCCTGTGCATAGAAATTAAAGGCTTCTTAGATCCTCTTCTGGGAGCAGAGTCAACATAGTACTGTCTGATGTGATACTCTTATCAACATTTTTGGTCTTTATCTTTTTGCTTATCTCTTTGTAAGCACAACTGAAGATGCATAAAATATGGACAAATACATTCTTAGTGAAGTGAACATTCACTTGTTTCCCATTATTTATTTCCTGTCTTCCAGCCTGTAAGCTATATTGATCCTTACTCTTAGCCAGTATCTTATCTCATAACCTTTAAGACACCAAAAATGGAGACACTCAAAATCTATATTGAATTTCAATTCCCTCCAAAAGCTTTTCTAGGGAGAACAGCATGAAGTACTGCTTCTACCTAAAGGACTGATAATTAGTTTCTAGACCCAGTTCCTAGCAACGCTTTGGTCTTATTTAAGCTGTTCAACAATCCTATCCTCTAATTTTCTCCTGCACAAAACATGGAGTTTAATTAGATGACTCCTTGAATATCTTCCATCTCTAAAAGTCAAGGTAAAATTACCGCATACTGAAAAATTATCATATAAGATATAAAAAATAAAATTAAAACTATAACATATAAGATTGAATACACATCCAAACTCCCTGAGGGACTGAATTGCTGGGTGGAGGGCTGTTGGGACCATGGTCTCAGGGAACATCTAGCTCAATTGGCATAACACAGTTTATAAAGACAATGTTCTACATTCTACCTTGGTGAGTAGTGTCTGGGGTCTTAAAAGCCTGTAACCAGCCATCTAAGATACTCCACTGGTCTCATCCCTTCGGGAGCAAGGGAGAATGAAGAGAACAGGTTACAAGGAAAAGATTAGTCTGAAGGGCTAATGGACCACAGATACCAAGGCCTCAACCGGACTGAGTACAGTACAGCTAGATGGTGCCCGGTTACCACTACTGACTGCTCTGACCAGGACCACAACAGAGGGTTCTGGACAGAGCTGGAGAAAGATGTAGAGCATAATTCTAACTCACAAAAAAAAAAAAAAGGACCGGATTTACTGGCCTAAAGGAGACCGGAGAAACCCCGAGAGTCTGGCCCCCAGACACCCTTTTAGCTCAGTGGTGAAGTTATCTCTGAGGTTCACCGTTCAGCCTGGGAGTGGACAGCCCCGTAAAACCAAATGGGACTAATGAGGTACAGTAGTCCAGTGACAAGGGCCAGAAGGCAGAAGGGGACAAGGAAGCTGGTGATAGGGAACCCAAGATTGAGTAAGGATAGTGTTGATGTGTTGTGAGATGGTTAACCATTATCATAGGGCCACATGTGTACTAACTGTTAAAAGAGGAACTGTTTTGTTCTGTAAGCCTTCATCTTAAGTGAGAATAGCAACACAATTGGAAGAGCGTAGTCAATGTCACTGAACTGTGCATGTGGAAATTTTTGAAATGGTATACCTTTGGCTATGTGTATTTTCACCAAAATAAAAGGTCGAGAAGGGAGAGGGTTGACATGTTGTGGGGTTGTTAACCAATGTCATAAAACAATATGCGTACTGCTCTTTCATGAGAAACTATTTCTTCTGTAAGTCTTCACCTGAAGTACAATAAAAAAAAAAGAAAAAAAAGATTGAATACAGATATGCATGAACTTATGCAATCAATGATATACGTAATTGCAAAAATAATTATTCTTATTCTCATCAAGTGTTAAAAGAAAGGGGGATTACATACATCAGGCTGATTCATCTGTAAATAATACTAATGGCAAAATTCATGCTTAATTTGAATTATTTTTATTTATTTTTTTATTGTACTTCAGGTGAAGGCTTACAGAACAACTAGTTTCTCATGAAACAGTAGTACACATATTGTTTTATGACATTGGTTAACAACCCCACAACATGTCAACTCTCTAACTTCTCAACATTTATTTTTTGGTGAAAATACACATAGCCAAAGATACACCATTTCAAAAATTTCTACATGCACAGTTTAGTGACATCGACTACGCTCTTACAAATGTGATGTTATTCTCACTTAAGACGAAGGCTTACAGAACAAAATAGTTTCTCATTTAACAGTTACTACAAATGTTGCCCTATGACAAGTGTTAACAATCTCACAACACATCAACAATATCGTTACTCAACCTTGGGTTCCCTATCACCAGCTTCCTGTTCCCTTTCTGCCTTCTGGCCCTTGTCACTGGACTACTGTACCTCGTTAGTCCCATTTGGTTTTACGGGGCTGTCCACTCCCAGGCTGAACGGTGAATCTTGGAGATGACGTCACCACTGAGCTAAAAGGGTGTCTGGGGGCCAGACTCTCAGGGTTTCTCCAGTCTCCTTTAGGCCAGTAAATCTGGTCTTTTTTTTGTGTGTGTGTTAGAATTATGTTCTACATCCTTCTCCAGCTCTGTCCAGAACCCTCTGTTGTGATCCTGGTCAGAGCAGTCAGTGGTGGTAGCCGGGCACAATCTAGCTGTACTGGACTCAGTCTGGTGGAGGCCTTGGTATCTGTGGACAGATAGTCCTTTGGACTAATCTTTTCCTTGTATCCTGTTCTCTTCATTCTCCCTTGCTCCCGAAGGGATGAGACCAGTGGAGTATCTTAGATGGCCGCTTACAGGCTTTTAAGACCCCAGACACTACTCACCAAGGTAGAATGTAGAGCATCGTCTTTATAAACTGTGTTATGCCAATTGAGGTAGATGTTCCCCGAGACCATGGTCCCAACAGCCCTCCACCCAGCAATTCAGTCCCTCAGGGAGTTCTGATGTGTCTATGGGGCTTCCATGACCTTTCCTTGTACAACTTGTGCTAGTTTCCCCTGTATTGTGTACTGTCTCACCCTTGACCCAAGATACCACTTATCTATTGCCTGTTTAGTATTCACTCCCCACCCCACTCCTCCCATCCCTGGTAACCAACAAAGATTGTTACATTTTATGTGTGAACTTTTCCATGGGTTTTTACAGTAGAGGTCTCATACAATATTTGTCCTTTTGTGATAAACTTATTTCACTCAGCATAATGTCCTCCAGTTTCATCCATGTTAGGAGATGCTTCACAGATTCATCATTGTTCTTTCTCGTTCCACAGTAATCAGTTGTGTGTATGTACCATAGTTTGTTTATCCATTCATCTGTTGATGGGCCTACATTGTTTCCATTGTTTTGCTATTGTGAACAATGCTTCCATGAACATAGGTTTGCATATGTCTATTCGAGTGATGACTCTTATTTCTCTAGGATGTATTCCTAGGAGTGGGATTGCTGGATCAAATGGTTTGTCTATTTCTAGAATTCTGAGGAAGCACCATATCATTTTCCCAAATGGTTGTATCATTTTGCATTCCTACCAGCAGTGCATGAGAGTTCCGATCTCCCCACAGCCCCTCCAACATTTGTAATTTCCAGTGTTTTTGATTCGTGCCGGTAATGATGGGGTGAGATGATATCTCATTGTGGTTTTAATTTGCATTTCTCTAATGGCTAGTGATCGCGAGCATTTACTCATGTGTCTGTTGGCCATTTGAATGTCTTCTTTGGTGAAGTGTCTGTTCATTTGCTTTGCCCATTTTTTAATAGGATTATTTGTCTTTTTGTTGTAGAGGTGTTGGATTTTGTTGTAGATTATGGAGATCAGACCTTTGTCTGACTTGTACTGTCCTAAATTTTTTCCCAGTCTGTAGGTTCTCTTTTTACTCTTTTGGTGAAGTCTTTTGAAGAGCATAGGTGTTTGATTTTTAGATGATCCCAGTTATCTAGCTTACCTATTGGGTTTTGTGCATTAATGGTTATGGTTTATATCCTGTTAATGCCGTGTATTAAGGCCTGAAGTGTTGGTCCTATTTTTTCTTCTATGAATTTTACAGTTTTAGGCTTTATATTGAGGTCTTTGATCCATTTTGAAGTAGTTTTTCTATATGGCATGAGATATGGGTCCTGTTTCATTTTTTTGCAGATGGATATCCAGTTTTGCCAGCACCATTTGTTATAGAGACTGTCTTTTCCACATTTGATGGACTTTGGGCCCTTGTCGAAGATCAGGTGACGATAGGTGGTTGGATTTACATCTGGGTTCTCAATTCTGTTCCATTGGTCATTGTAGCTGCCATTGTACCAGTACCAGGCTGTTCTGACTACTGTAGCTGTATAGTAGGTTCTGAAGTCAGGCAGTGAGAGTCCTCCAACTTTATTCTTCTTCTTCAGTAGTGCTTTACTTATTCGGGGCTTCTTCCCTTTCCATATAAAGTTAATTATTAGTTTTTCCATCTCTTTGAAGAATGTTGTTGGTATTTGGATTGGGATTGCATTGTATTTGTAAATTGCTTTGGGGAGAATTGTCATTTTCACAATGTTGAGTCTGCCTATCCATGAGCATGGTATGTTTTTCCATTTATGTAGATTCTTTTGGGTTTGTTGCAGTAGTGTTTTGTAGATTTCTTTGTATAAGTCTTTGACATCCCTGGTCAGATTTATTCCTAAGTATTTTATCTTTTTAGGGGCTATTAAAAATAGTATTGTTTTCCTGATTTCCTTTTCATCGTTCTCCTTATTGGTGTATAGGAATCCAACTGATTTTTGAATGTTTATCTTGTATCCTGCTACTCTGCTGAATCTTTCTATTAGTTCCAGTGATTTCTCGAGGAGCCTTTAGGGTTTTCTAAGTATAGTATCATATCATCTGCAAACAGGGACAGTTTAACTTCTTCATTACCAGTTTGGATGCCCTTTATTTCTTTTTCTTGCCTTATTGCTCTAGCTAGAACTTTCAGCACAATGTTAAATAGGAGTGGTGATAAAGGGCATCCTTGTCTTGTTCCTGTTTTCAAGGGGAATGTTTTCAGCCTCTCTCCATTAAGAATGATGTTGGCCATTGGTTTTGCATAGATTCCCTTTATTATGTTGAGAAATTTCCCTTCTATACCTATTTTATTGGGAGTTTTTATCAGGAATGGGTGTTGGAGTTTGTCAAAAGCCTTTTCTGTGTCAATTGAAATGATCATGTGATTCTTTTCTTTCCTTTTATTTATGTGGTCGATTATGTTGGTTGATTTTCTAATGGTGAACCAGCCTTGCATACCTGGTATGAATCTTACTTGGTCGTGGTATATTATTTTTTTCATATGATGCTGAATTCTATTGGCTAGAATTTTATTGAGGATTTTTGCATCTATATTCACGAGATGTATTGGTCTGTAATTTTCTTTTTTTCTGATGTCTTTGCCTGCTTTTGGTGTCAGTGTTATGCTGGCTTCATAGAATGAATTTGGAAGTGTTGCTTCCTCTTCTATGCTCTGAAATAGCTTGAGTAGTGTTGGTACAATCTCTTCTACAAATGTTTTGTTGAATTCTCCAGTGAAGCCATCTGGGCCAGGGCTTTTTTTGGTTGGGAGTTTTTTTATTACCTTTTGAATCTCTTCTCTTGTTATGGGTCTGTTCAGATTTTCAACATCACTTTGTTTTAGTTTGGGTAGGCCGTGTGTTTCTAGAAATTTATCCATTTCCTCTAGGTTTTCAAATTTATCGGAGTATATTTTTTCATAATATTCTGCTATAATCCTTTTTATTTCCGTTGGGTCTGTTGTAATATCCCCCATTTAATTTCTTATTTGGGTTATTTGTGCCCTCTCCTGTTTTTCTTTGTCAGTCTGGCCAGTTTGTCGAGTTTGTTGATTCTTTCAAAGAACCAACTTTTTGTTTTGTTGATTCTTTCTATTGTTTTTCTGTTCTCTGTTTCATTGATTTCTGCTCTGATCTTTACTATTTCCTTTCTTCTGGTGGTTGTGGGCTTTTTTTGCTCTTCTCTTTGTATTTGTTTGAGTCGTGTAGTTAATGTTTTGATTTTTTCCCTTTCTTCTTTTTTGATATGTGCATCTATTGCTATAAATTGTCCTCTGAGGACTGCCTTTGCTGTGTCCCAAAGGTTTTGGTATGATGTGTTTTCATTCTCATTTGATTCTAGGAATTTTTTGATTCCATCTCTGATTTCTTCTATTACCCAGTGATGTGTAAGGAGGGTATTATTCAATTTCCATGTAATTGATTTTTTTTCCTTGCTCTTTCTGTTATTAATTTCTACCTTGATGGCATTGTGGTAAGAGAAGATACTTTGAATTATCTCAACGTTTTGGATCTTGTTGAATATTGCTCTGTGGCCTAAGATGTGGTCTCTTCTGGAGAACATTCCATGTGCATTGGAAAAGAATGTCTACTTTGCAGCAGTTGGATAGAGTGTTCTATATATGTCTATGAGGTCAAGTTGGCTGATTGTGCCCTTTAGGTCTTCTGTATCTTTGCTGAGTTTCTTCTTAGTTGTTCTGTCCTTTACTGAGAGTGTTGTGTTGAAGTCTCCTACTATTATGGTGGAACTGTCAATTTCTCTTTTCAGTGTTGTTAGAGTTTGTTTGATGTATTTTCGAGGCCTGTCATTCGGTACATACATGTTTATTATGGTTATGTTTCCATGATGGATCGTACCTGTAATCATTATATAGTGTCCTTTGACTTTTATGGTAGATTTCATCTTAAAGTCTATTTATTCTGAGATTAGAACGGCCACTCCTGCTCTTTTTGGTAGTTGTTAGCTTGATATATTTTTTTCCAACCTTTGACTTTTAATAAATTCACATCTTTGTTTCTAAGGTGTGTCTCTTGTAGACAGCATATTGATGGATCCTGTTTTCTTATCCATTCTGTCATTCTCCTTCTCTTTATGGGTGCATTAAGTCCATTTATATTCAGTGGAATTATTGATAGATGTGAGTTTGTTGCTGTCATTTTGTAGTGCTTTGTTTTGTGGTGCTGAAGTTTTCTTTGTTCTTCTTACTCTCTTGTGCTGAGTTACTTTTGTTTGTGGATTTTTGTTTCATTTCTTTTGTTCTTGTAGGTTTTGTTTTTGCTTAGACTTTATGTTTTACCTCTTTTTTTTTATGAGTATGTTTGTTAACTTTCTTTGTGGCTACCGTGAATTTTTCCCTTATCTTTCTAAGTCTGAAGCAGTCTACCATTACTTGGTACCGCCTTGCCTTCCTCTCCATTAGAAGGTTCTATACCTATGCCATTTATTCACTCTTTTATCATTTTGATGTTGTTATCATTTACTGATTACCTGCTCTGATTTCCTGTTGTATTTCTTTTGGTTTTGGATAGTCCTTGAGAGTTCCTTTCCTAGATTGGTATCTGGCTGGTATGATCCTGCATCCTAGGTTCTGCCTGTGAGCTGAAGCTTTTTGTCCTCAGATCGAGGAACTCCCTTTAATAATTCTTGTAAGTTTGGTTTGACTTTTACGTATTCCCTTAATTTCTGTTTATGCGGAAATGACCTAATTTCACCATCAAATTTGAATGAGAATTTTGCAGGATATGTTATTCTTGGCTGACAATTCTTTTCTTTCAAGATTTCATATATGTCATCCCATTGCCTTCTTGCCTGTATGGTTTCTGCCGAATAATCTGAGCTTAGTCTTATTGTTTCTCCTCTGTATGTGACTTCTTGTTTTTCACGAGCTGCTCTCAGGTTTGTTTGTCTTTGGTTTTGGCGAGTGTGATTATGATTTGCCTTGGTGATTTTCTTTTGGGGTCTCTTCTATATGGGGTCTGTTGAGCTTCTTGGATGGCCAGCTTTTCATCTTTCATGATATTGGGGAAGTTTTCTGTCAGCAGTTCTTCAATGATCCTCTCTGTGTTTTCTGTTTTCTCCCCTTTCTAGAATTCCAATCACTCGGAAATTTTGGTTTTGATTGTATCCCACGTAACTCTCAGGGTCTCTTCATTTTTGTTTGTTCTTTTTTCTGCGTTTTCCTGAAACAGAATTGTATCCAAGTGTTTGTCTTCAATTCCACTGATCCTGTCTTCTACTGTTTCAAATCTGCTTCTCAGCCCTTCTATAACACCGTCCATTTCTGAAATCTTGTTGTTCATATTTTGGATGTCTAATTGTTGTCTTTGTATAATTTCTAGTTGTGAATTTATTTTGGCATTTTTTTCCTGTGTTATTTTCCTGAATTCTTCCAATTTTTTGTCTGTATGTTCCATGAATTTGTCCATTTTTTCCTCATGTTTGTCAGCTTTTTGCCTCAGCTCTTGGGGAGTTCTGGGTATTAGAGATTTGTATTCCCTATCAGATAGTTCTAGTGCATTTTCTTACAATGGAGAGTCATCTGGTGTTTTACTTTGGACGCCTACTGGAACCATTCTGTCCTCTTTTTGTAAATGTTTTGATATTGTCTGCTGTCTTCGGGGCATTCAGTAGTTATTTTTCTCGTTTATTGATTGTAGATTTGTTTGTTTCATCCCTTTTTTTAAAAAAAATTGACTATGTGTGAGCAGGTGGACTATGTGTTCTTTGTTGTTTGCTCATCTGTGGGCACAATACTTTTGGCCTCCTTCTCCAATTGGCAGGGTCAGTCACTCAGATATGATATGGCAGGGCAGGTCTACCTGAAGAGGAGTCACTGGGACGGGTTGTTTGTAGCACTAACTACAGCCGGAAGAGCAGGTTGGTAATCTGTTCAGGGCAGGTTCCAGTAGGCCATCCCTGGGCTGCTTGGTGGTGTGCTATCAAGTGCAAGGTGCAGGTAGGCAGGATGCAGTGGGGAGATTGTTATGTGTGGAGCTAAGATGGATATGGGAGAGAAGAGAGAGGAACAGGGATCAAAAACTTACAAACAAAAAAGAATGCTAGGGGAGCTTGCCGTTGGAGTGGAGAGATGAGAGACTATGAAATGGAGAAAAACAGAAAGGGGAAGAGGAAGAAAAGAAAAGAATGAATAAATAAAAATTAGAAAGGTTAAAGAACCACAAAGTTCCCAGGGATCCTACCAGTGCAGCTATGAGGTCTGGGGAAGTCACTCTCAGGTGATGCAGTACAGCCTGGCTAGAAGGCGTAGAGGAATACAATGCAAGGTATTCAGGGAACAGAAAGAGAAGGAAGATATAGAGAGATGAGAAACTGAGCAATGAAGAAAGACAAAAATTGAAAAAGAGGGAAAAGAAAACAAAACAAATTAAAAAAGAAAATAAATGCCCCCAAAAAACAGAAAAAAAAATACCCTGCAAAAACTGAAATGCCCTCAGGGATCCCTCTGCACGTCTTTGCAAGCCGAGGGGTATGTATCCTTGCCACACAGCACTGCCTGGCCAGAAAGGGCTCCCAACTCAAGAAAAGGAAAAGAAAACAAACAAACAATTCAAAACAAACAAACAAACAAAAGCCCCAGGATCCCACCAGCATGGCAGCCCAGACCGGGCAGCAGCTCCACACTCGAATGGAGCTCCACATCCCCTCAGGAAGAAGCAAAGATGGTGCATGGAACCGGGCATTGGAGCAAAAGGAGAGGGAGGTGGCAAGAGATAAGGAAGAAATCAAAAGAAGCAGAAAAAAAAGCAACACTAGCAGCCAACAAATGGCACTTAGAGAGCAAGCTAGTGGGGGCTGGTGTTTCTCGGACAAGAGACTTTGTCCACAGGAAGCAGAGGGGGCCCAATGTGGGTGAAGAAGGGTAGGGAATGGGAAAGCATATATCACAAATTACCGGAGCTCTGCTGCTCCTCAGGAAGAAGCAAAGATGGCGCACGGAGCCAGATATTTGAGCAAAAGGAGTGGGAGCTGGTGAGAGGTAAGGAAGAAATCAAAAGAAGTGGAAAAAAGCAACACCAGCAGCCAACAAATGGCACTCAGAGAGCCAGCCCTTTCGGACGTGTGGAATCCAAGCAGCCGGTGTTTCCCAGTCAAGAGATTGTGGCCACGGGAAGCAGAGGAGGCGGAGTTGGGGTGAAGAAGGTGGGGGGTGGGAAAGCATATATCGCAAATTACTGGTTGCTTTATCTCCCGCTGGGCACTCAGTGAGGCTGCTTTCTGGTAGTCCATTTGCTGGTCTCCGATAGGAGTCCAAGATGGCGGATCTGCACTACGTTAGCTGGCAGGGCCCTCTGCATGAATCTCTCCTCACTGTCCATTCTCTGTAAGTTGTCTCACTGCATTTGGAGCTTGGCTGAGTTCTTCATCTCTTCATTTGATGTTTTAGGGTTTCAGGATTGTTGTATTCTCTGTTCAGCTTAGGTTTTCGGATATTTGCTGTGGAGGGATGGCGTGGTGCTTCTTCTTAGAGCGCCGTTTTGCCGTAACTTGATTTGAATTATTTTGTTTGAATTATTTAACTGTGACATAAAAACTCATTTGAAATTTAGTTTTACTGTTAGGTTTCTTAGTATCATTTTAAAAAACTTAATTTAAATAAATCATTCGATTTAGAGAATCAACAACTTTTAATTGGATTTGGCAAGCAAGGCCAATTTTACAGTTTCTAAACAGTGAAATGAATTTAACAAGAAGAACAACAAAAAGAAAAAAGAAAAAAAGGTAGTGGCATTTATTCTGTTTTGCTAAATTGCTTCAGGATAATATTCTCTATTGCTGTAGTCCATATTGCATATTTTTTAATAAACTCAGGAATTAGAGTTAGTTCTTCTCTATCTTTGAAAAGCCTGCATTGCACCCAGAAGAGAGACTAGACAGGGTCCCAGTGTAAAATTAAAATGTGGGGGCCCATGTTCAAAAAGCAGGAAAAAGATGCCATTAAAGATTCTATAATATAATGTTTTTCTTTTTTTCCCCTCTTCTGCTTTATTGGTCTCTTATTTCTCATGGTGTTTTTTTATGGGATGGGGGTTGGGTTTTTTTATTTGTTTCTTTTTGTTTTTGCTATTTACTGTCATGCTCAGTTAAAAAAAAAACTTTTTAAATAATTGGCATGAATATTACCATTCATCTTTATATTTAGCAAGGGCAGTCTAGGTTTGGTTTTAAATGTGAAATTGTAAGAGCATTTAACTAATAGGTAGAATCACCAAAATTGTACAATTTATATTTTGTTGCTCTTACACCTGTATGTGTTTTGTTCTTGCCAGAACAGTGGGAAGGAAATGCTGCACAAAATTAGCTCAACTTTTTATTTAACGTCTTGATGCATGCTGGGCCCTGTAGCCCAGGGGTTAAGAGCTTGGCTGCTAACCAAAAGATTGGAAGTTCAAATCCACCAGCCACTGCTTGGAAATACTGTGAGGCAGTTCTACTCTGCCCTGTAGGGTTGCTGAATCGACTTGATGGCAATGGGTTTGGTTTTGATTTTGATGCATGCACAGTCTATTGACACTGCCTAGCTTTGGATTACTTATGAGTAAGGCAGGAACATGAGTTGCCTGATCTTTCTCTTTTTTTCTATGTCATAATTTTCATCATCGTAACTAGTTGGCTAATATAGGGAAGTAACACAAGTAAGAAATGATATGATAGGCTTCCTAGTCGTTTGTGTTTTTTAGAATGCATTGCTGTTTTTCTGCATGTAAAGCAAGTTTTAGTTAGAAAGGAATGTGTGGGCTCTTGGGGCTGTCACCCTGCTTCCCATTACTCAGTAATAAATATAACACACTTACCTTGTATTCTCTTTCAGCCTTGCTAAACTCCCATGCATTTTGTGTCCATCAGAATTCTGTGCCCATGGGGGCATCCAGACACTATATGGGGACAAAGCAACAAGGACAATGAACATGAGTATTGTGTGCATTTCCTCTGTTCATGCACATGCCCCATTGTCCTCTCAGACTTCACTTATAAAACACAAGTTCAAAGATAAAATTGTGAAGACATCTTAAAATGGCAACAGCAGAGCGTTCAAACAAGCTCATGGCCCTTCTGAGAGCAGAAACTGTGTGTTCAACCACAAAAGTCCCGTTCCATGAAGTCGGCCCTGACTATAGGAAAGCCAAGCATGGTTTTAGAACTGTGCCTTCAAGACTGAAGCAAAATACCGGCTTGCATTAAACATATGAACTAAAAATCATCTACTTGAAATTCATCATTGTTTATTAGTCTTAATTTCTTTGATTTAGTTCATTTCTTCTTTTTCACTCTTGAATTCTCTAATATCTTATCTATAGATTTTATATTATCTAACTGACATTTTAACAAATTGTTAGCATTAGAACTAGCAATAATATGAACTAAGCTGTGGGATGACAAAAAGGACATCAGACATGAAGAAAGCAAAATGTTATTAGAAACACAGGAAAGAAAGAAAAGACCAAAATGGATGTCAGAAGACACTCTGAAACTTGCTCTTGAATGTAGAGCCTTCAGTATGGATTACACCTCAATATAAAGAAAACAAAAATCCTCACAACTGGACCAGTAAACATTGTGATAAATGGAGAAAAGATTGAAGTTGTCAAGGATTTCACTTTACTTGGATCCACAATCAATGCCCATGGAAGCAGCAGTTAAGAAATCCAGGGATGTATTGTATTGTGTAAACCTGCAGTGAAAGACTTCTTTGAAGTATTAAAAAGCAAAGATGTCGCTTTGAGGTCTAAGCCATGGTATTATTAATCGTCTCATACACATGCAAAAGCTGGACAATGAATAAGGAAGACCAGAAAAGAATTGATGCCTTTGAATTGTGTTGGCAAAGAATATTGCATATAACATGGATTCTGAGAAGAATGATCAAATTTATCTTGGAAGAAGTACAGCCAGAATGCTCCTTAGAAGCAAGGATAGCAAGACTTTCTCTCACATTCTTTAGACACATTATCAGGAGGAACCAGTCCCTGGACAAAAACATCATGCTTGGTGAAATAGAGGGTCAGCAAAAAAGAGGAAGAGCCTCAGTGAGATGGATTGACATAGTGGCTACAACAATGGGCTCAAACATAGCAACAATTGTGAGGATGGCACAGGACCAGGCAGTATTTTGATCTGTTGTACGTAGGATCTCTAGGAGTCAGAACCATCTCAATGACATCTAACAAGAACAATAGCAACAAGCTGTGACTGTCACATATTTACTAATAGGACAAATGTGAAGATGTTTTTTGTCTTCACTATAGATAATGCTGACATCAATGCTTTTAAATGTGTTTGTGGGTATAAAGTGAGGAGCATGTAGCCCAACTAAATGCAGCATTTGAATCCATCCAATGGGTACATTGTAGAATACTAGAGTCTTTCTATATTTTTGCCTAATTGTAGTAATAGCTTTTCTTCTTCAAATGAAAAGCTATTAAAATGGGCTTTTTATATTCTGGAAGAATGGTCCCAGCATAAACATTTGCAAATTATTAGAAAAAAGGAAATTAAGATTAGACCATAATTATTTTACTTGCATATTTTATTTTATCTTCTGGATCAGGTTGGCATATTTAAAAATAATTGACAAATGTTTAAAATTTCAGTGCTTGGACACACGTTTTATATGACTCAAAGTCTTCTGTGGAAGATAGGGTATTCTGAGGAGCTACACTCACTTACTCAGGTCAACATCCAATGCATTGTTTTAGAATGGCATCTCATCAGCACACAGAATAAAATCCTGATCACCTGAGTATATTAGTGTGCTCTTCCAAGTTGAATGATCTGTAATTAAGTAGCAAAAGATTCAGAAAAATATTGTTTAAAGTTATTTTAAAGTTCACTTGTATAGGATGTAGAGTATCCAAATAATGTATCCAAATGATTTATAAGTATGTTTTGAACATGTATCTACTTAGAATCATAAAACAAAAATAATATTAAAATTAAGTATTTTTATCCATTATAGAATATGTTCAAGAAGTAAATGTTTTAAAGGCTTTAGGTTCTTGATGAAATCTTTTGATAATTATTCAAAAATATTAAAAATATACATATGTAAATAATAGAATGAATAGAATTCTGACTTTTTCCTCTTAGAAAATATTAATTGAATTCAGGTAATGTTGGATAAATAACAACTGCTGGGATGCTTTATTTATAAAATTTGAAGGAGCTGGCAGAAACCATAGACTATGTGCTATAATTAAATATTGCACAAAAAGTATAAATAATGATATAAAAAATAAAATACTATAAACTGCAAGAAAACGTCTCTCTCTCTTAATAAATTTCCAAATTTGCTGAGGAAACTGATAACTATATGGAAGCATTTCTGTACCATTTCTGTGAAAGAGACATTTGCCTTCATCGAGTTTCTGGATAACAGAGCATCCCTTTTTCTGCAGGTAACAATGAATGAGGACACAGATTTTGAGATAATTTGTCAAACCTGCAATGCGTACTGCCTCAATTTGTGGGACTAAATCTTTTTGCTTGCAGGAAAGCAGTGGAGGAAGTCAAGCAGGCCGGATTTAAGGAGTCTATAGAATTGAACTGTAGAGATTTAGTAGTTACTAAATGTCACAAGGCACTTTAGTATAGAGTGTTTCAGAAGGGAAATTGCATTAAGTAGGCGTATGCTGGAAGCCGCTGATCTGTGCACCCAAGCTGTGGGCCTTGAGCTACTTTAATCAAACCCTTTGGAGAACGGGAGATCAGGTTAAATGCCCATGACTCTCAGGGAGCATGGGAATCTCACTTCCTTGATTTTGGTAGTTCTGCTAAATTATTCCAATTTTATTCCAAGATGGATTTGTGGATACTGATATTAGGTCTGGTGGGTTTTGGTATTTTGTTTGTCTGTTCTTTGTTTTATTTTTTTCCTGTTAGAGTCTCTGTTTTGTTTTTTTGTTTTTCTTAATACAAACTAATTTCTTTCTAC
This sequence comes from Dugong dugon, assembly GCA_030035585.1. Classification (NCBI taxonomy): domain Eukaryota; kingdom Metazoa; phylum Chordata; class Mammalia; order Sirenia; family Dugongidae; genus Dugong; species Dugong dugon. The sequence continues at coordinate 105,093,981 of CM057466.1, read as the reverse complement.
TTAAAAAAAAGGAAAGAGAAGAAGAAAAACTTAAGCATCAGATAAACTTAGGGTTGTACATTGGTTCCAAATATAGCTAGATGTTGAACTTTTCAATTATAATTCATTGATAAAAATCGAATTTAAGTACTAAATCTCAAAAACAAACAAAACAGCTGTGGTCTAGTCAATTCCGACTAATGGCAACCCCATCTATGTCAGAGTAGAACTGTACTCCACAGGATTAGCAGCCAAGCGTGTTGACCACTTGGATCATCCCGGGGCTCTTTCAACTTCTTACACAGTTTTAAAACACTTTCATCACCACTGTCATCCTGTCATTCCGTATCATGTTGTTGTGTGCCGTGGAGTTGATTACAACTCATAGTGTCTCTACACTAGAGAGCAGAACTGTCCCATAGGGTTTCCAAGGCTATAATCTTTAAGGGAGCAAATCGCCAGATCTTTTCTCCCACAGAACAGCTGGTGGATTGGAACCACCACCATTTGGTTAGCAGCTGAGCACTTAACAATTTTGCCACCAGGGCTCCTTAATTTGTATCACAGTAGAATTTAATGAGGTCCAAGTACATAAGGATCCTGCCATTAGGATAGATTTATAATTTTGTTAACTTGAGTCCTACCGGCTAAGAAGTGTATTTCCTGCCTAATCTCCCTTTTGTTCTACAGTTGTTTGAGAAACACTTGTTGAAAAAGCTGTCCTTGCTCCATTGAATTCCCTTTCCACCTCTGTCTAAAATCAATTGATCATATATTAGTGGGTCAGTTTTGGACACTCTTTTCTTTTCCAGTGATCTATATGTCAATACTTACTTCATTAGCACACCGTCTTGATTACTATAACTTTCTAGTCAGTCTTGAAATTAGGTAATGTGAGTCCTCCAACTTTGCTATTGCTTTTCAAAATTGTTTTGTTTATATTAGATCTTTTTTATTTTACCATCAAATTGTTGTTTTTGTTTTTTTTTAAAGGTTCTGACTAAGATTTTTTTATGGGAATTTGTGGGATCTATAGAGAAATTTTATTGTGTTGGTGAAAAATATTGAATATGCCACAGACTTCCGGAAGAGTGAACAAATCTGTCTTGGAAGAAATACAACCAGAATGTTCCTTGGAAGTGAGGATGGTGAGACTTCATCTCATGACCACTTTGGACACGTTATCAAGAGGGGCCAGTCCCTGGAGAAGGACATCATGCTTGGTAAACTGGAGGGTCAGCAAAAAAAAGGAAAACCCTGAAGGAGATGGATTGACAGGGTGGCTGCAACAGTGGGCTCAAACATAGCAACGATTGTGAGGATGGCACAGGACTGGGCAGTGTTTCATTCTGTTGTACTGACTCAATGCCATCTAATAACAACAACATAAAGGAATTCGGGAAGAACTGATGTCTTAAAAACATTGATTCTTCTAATCCATGAGCACAGCATATCTCTGCATTTATTTAGATTTTTAATTTTCTTATCCATATTTTGCATTTCAGCATCCAGTTATCTTGATATGAGGAACTCTATTGATTGATTTTTGAATGTTGAATGAACATTGTATCCATTGGATTAAACCTCTCTTGGTCATGATATATTATTCTGTTTACTTTGCTTAATTTGATTTTCCTGTATTTAGTTAAGGATTTTTATATTCATATTCATGAGGGATTTTGATCTCTAGGTTTCTTGTAATGTCTTTGTCTGGCTTTAATATCAGGCTAATTCTGGTCTCATAAATTAGTTTCTCCTTTTGCATTTTCTGGAAGAGTTTTGTATTATTTCCTCCTTAAATGTTTGATAGAATTCATCAATGAAAACATCTAGGCTTTGAATTTTCTTTGTTGGAAGGTTTTAACTATGAATTCAATTACTTTAATAGTGAAAGGATTAATCCATTTATCTAATTCTTCTTGAGTGAAATTTGGTATTTGTAATCTGGTAGCTTCTGACCTCGCCTATATCCAGGAGAAGGGATGACAATCATCTTCAGCCCAAAGCCGATTCTTATGAGGTGGAGGTCAGACAAACCTCCACTCTCCAACTTTTTACCGTTTCTGACACCAGCTGTCCTTCCCGTGGCACCTTCTACTTCTCTGCTGGGTTTGATAACTCGTTGCAGTGGCCACGCAGAAGTCACAGACCATACACATGATTATGTGATTTGTTAGAGAAGTAACATGCTACAATTTAGGATCAGGATCAACTTGGAAATAATAGGATACAACTCAGGAGACAGGATGCAGTTCATCAATCAGGACAGCTTCCAACAGGATGACTCTCCCTCCCTTCTTGACTGTGCCCACCAGCAGGTGGCCCTCCTCTCAGCCATGCCTGCCATTGAGCCTTCTCTAGACTTCTGTCCTGCTTGGACAAGCGTTACAACTCCTTAGCAACATTGACAAGTGCCTGGAAGCACCTCACTCTGCCAGTAGTCCTCCTACCAGAAGGCTCTCCACTTTCTCTCTTTCTGTGGGTCAGCAAGCTCACCGCAGCCATCTGCTGGCCCCATGGTTCTTGCTGCACATACTGCTGCCACCATTCCTCTGCTGCTGGGCTCTTCTGGGCTTGTCACCATTTCTCTTCAGTGTTATAGCTCTCTCTCTCTCTCCTGGGTCAAAGAGGTTCTCAGTGCAGGAACCCTGGGTTGAAAGGACTTGCTCTGTTCTAGGCTCTTCTTAGTGGCAGTGAAGTCCTCCTCAACCTCTGTGTGATTGACTGTGATGTAAGCTACTCCTTGTCAATTTCAAGGCATAGTCTTCCCACCAAGACCACAACCTGACCAATCCCTTTGGTAGACCACAATCACTCATTTTGCATAGTAATCAACAAATTCCTGCAAGGTCACTTAATCCTATTGGGTGGTTTTAGTATTGGCATAGTATACTGACCAATTCCTTTGCAAGACTGTGGCCTAGCCAGTCATTTTGGCAAAATTATAAACTCAAGGCAAGAAAGGCTATGTATAAGAGAAACCCATTGCACTACAGTATTTTACATCTTATAATAGATTTGTCCATTTCATATATGTTATCAAATGTATTGGCATAGAGTTATTATCTGTAGAATGAACGTGAATTCCTACTTTGCTTTTGTAATTTGTTTTTTTCTTTCTTTGTTTATTGATTGAGTTTTATTGGTTTTATTGATCTTTTCAAAGAACCACCTTTTAGTTTCATTGATTTTCACTAATATTTCTGTTCCTAATGCCATTGAATTGTGCTTTTATCTTTATCATTTCCTACCTTTACTAGCTGCAGGTTTAATTTGCTCTTCATTTTCAAGTTTCTTAAGGTAAAAAGATTAGATTATTGATTTCAAATATTGTTTTCTAAATAATTTCAAATGCTATAAATTCTCTTCTAAGCACTGTTAGCTACAGCTGTTTTAATATATCATGTTTCAATAGACATTCTATCCAAAATATTTCTTGTTGTTTTAAAAATTCCTTCCTTGTCATGTGGGTTATTTAGTACTGTATTATTTAATTTTGAATACTCGGGATTGTCCAAAAACATCACTGTTATTGCTGTTTACTGTAATTCCTTCATGAAAAGCAATATACTTTGCATAATTTCAGTCTATTACAAATAAGTGTTGTTTTTATGAAGCAAAATATAGTTTATTTTGGTGATACTCCAACAGAAAATATATTCTCTTGTTGGCTGAAGTTTTCAGTAATATCTAGAAGGTCAAATTCACTGATAATATTGTTCAATTCTTCTATATTCTTAATGATTTACTTTCTACTTAATCTATTAATTTCTAAAACAGAAGTGTTGAAAATCATCCAGCAAAAATTGTGGATTTCTCTATTTCTACTCTCTCAGTTTGATCAAATATTTCTCCATTATTTTGAAGCTCTATTGTTGGGTTAATATCCATTTAAGATGGTTATATCTCCTTGATGAAACTGATCCTTTTTTCATTATGCAATGTCCCTCTTAATCTCTGGTAATATCCCTTGATCTGAGGTGCATTTTATCTGATATTAATATAGCGTTTGGCTTTCTTTTGATGAGTGTTTGCATTGTATAGCTTTTCAGTCTTTGTACTTTTAACCTACCAAGTTCTTTGTATTTAATGAGTTTTTGTTAGACACAAGTAGTTGAGTATTGCTTTTCTATGCAGTTTGGCACTTTGTCTTTTAATTAGAGTGTTTAGATCACAGACATTTTAAATAATTTTTGATATATTTGTATTTAAATCCACAATCTTATTAGTTATTTCTATTTTTTTCCCCTTTTCCTGTCTTATTTTAGATTAGGTTTTTTAATTATGACTTTTTTTTATCTTCACTATTGTCTAATTTGACAAACTGACAGATAAGTGATAGAACAACAGTCTAATCAGTTATACCTCCTTCTATTGTTTTTTAGAAGCTATCCTAGAGTTTAAAACTATCTTTTGCAAATTACCTATAAAAATCATATTTTAAAACACCATTATTTTATTACTCCATTCTTTAAATTGTATTATTTATAAATTATTTCTCTTCATGTACAGTGTAAGAAACCTACAACAATACATTTCAATTTCATTCCATTTTAGTCTTTTAAGTATCAGTGTTATTTTTATGGACCATCCTTTGTGCTACTGTCTCACAGTTTACTTCTTATGTTATAAAGTGACAATACACTGTAACTTCATTTGTTGTAGCACTTATTTTAAAAAGATCTTTAAAAAAGAAAGTAAAAAGTAATTTATATTTACCCTGTCTTTTTACTGTTTTTGGCTTTCTTTATTTCTTTTTATATATTCAAATTTTCATCTGGTATTATCTCTTTCTTTCTAAAGATCTTGATTTTATTTTATTTTAATGCAGATTTACTGGCAATGATTTCGCTCAACTTTTATTTGCAGAAAAGAAGTATTTATATCACCTTTGTTCTTGAAAGATCTTTTCACAGAGTCTAAGAATCTGGACTGATTTTTTTTTAAAAGTATTTTAAAGACATTGCTTCAATAATTGAGTTTGCATATTTGTGCCTGTAAATCTTATCTTTGTTCCTCTGCGTATTATGATTATTATCTTATTTCTCTGATTGGTCTGAAGATGTTCTTCTTATCTTCCGTTTTCAGTAATTTTACTATGATGTATCTAGTGTTTATTTTATTAATTTTGAAAAATCCTTGGCCATTGTTTGATCAAATATTTCTTCTGCCATGTTCTGTCTGTGGATATCCAAATCTTTGAGATCATTCCACAGTTTATGAATTACCTATTATTTTTTATTTTCTCACCCCCTTTTTTTTTTCTCTTTACCATTTTGGATCATTTTTATTGGCCTAGCTTCAGGTCTCTGATTGTTTTCTTAGCTAGATTCACTTTGCTAACAAACCCATTGAATGAATTCTGTTCTTAAAATACCAGGTTTTCGTTTGTAATTTTTTTTTTTTTTTAATATATATTTTATTGTACTTCAGGTGAAAGCTTACAGAGCAAATAGTTTCTCATGAAATAGTAGTACACATGTTGTTTTTTGACATTGGTTAACAACCCCACAACGTATTAAGCCTCTAAATTCTCAACCTTTTTTTTTGATGAAAATTACAGATGGCCAAAGATACACCGTTTCAAAAATTTCTACATTCACAGTTCAGTGACATTGACTACGCTCTTCCAACTGTGCTGTTATTCTCACTTAAGATGAAGGCTTACAGAAAAAATAGTTTTTCATTTAACAGTTACTACACATGTTGCCCTATGACAATGGTTAACAATCTCACAGCACATCAAGAATATCCTTACTCCACCTTGTGTTCCCTATCACCAGGGGGCTTCCTTGTCCCCTTCTGTCTTCTGGACCTTGTCAGTGGACTATTGTACCTCTTTAGTCTCATTTGTTTATTTATTTATTTATTTATTTATTTACTTTTATTTTATTTAAACACCATTTCAAAACTTTTTACTTACACATTTAAGTGATATTGACTATGCTCTTCCAATTGTGCTGCCATTCTCGCCCAAGATGAAGGCTTACAGGACAAAACAGCCTCCCATTTAATAGTTACTACAAATGTTGCCCTATAGCAGTGGTCAACAATCTCACAATACATCGACAGTGTCCTTATTCAATTTGTGTTCCTTATCATCAGTTTCCTACTCTCCCTCTGCCTTCTGGCCCTTGTCACTGGACTCCTGTACATCGTTAGTCCCATTTAGTTTTACTGGGGTGTCCATTCCCAGGCTTAACATCAAACCTTGAAGGTAACTTCACCTCTGAGCTGAAGGGGTGTCTGGGGGCCACACTCTCGAGATTTCTCTAGTATTCTTTAGGCCAGTATATCTGGTCTTCTTCTTTTTTTTTTTTTTTTGGGAGTTAAAATTATGCTCTACATCCTACTCCAGCTCTGCCCAGAACCCTCTGTTGTGATCCTGGTCAGAGGAGTCATTGGTGGTAGCCGGGCACCATCCAGCTGTACTGGGCTCAGTCCCGTGGAGGCCTTGGTAGCTGTGGACCATTAGTCCTTCGGACTAATCTTTTCCTTGTATCCTGTTCTCTTCGTTCTCCCTTGTTCCCGAAGGGATGAGATCAGTGGAGTATCTTAGATGGCCGCTCATAGGCTTTTAAGACCCAGACACTACTCACCAAGGTAGAATGTAGAGCATTATCTTTATAAGTAGTGTCATGCCAATTGAGCTAGATGTTCCCCGAGATCATGGTCCCCAGAGCCCTCCGTCCAACAACTCAGTCCCTCGGGGGGTTTGGATGTGTCTATAGGGCCTCCATGACCTTTCCTTGTACAGGTTGTGTTAGTTCCCCTGTACTATGTACTATCTCATCTCTCACCCAAGTTACCACTTACCTATTACCTATTTAGTATTCCCCCCCCCTCCCATCCCTGGTAACCAACAAGGATTGTTACATTTTGCATGTGAATTTTTTCATGGGTTTTTACAATAGAGGTCTCATACAATATTTGTCCTTTTGTGATTGACTTATTTCACTCAGCATGATGTCCTCCAGTTTCATCCATGTTATGAGATGCTTCACCGATTCATTGTTCTTTCTCGTTGCATAGTACTCCATTGTGTGTATGTACCATAGTTTGTGTATCCATTCATCTGTTGATGGACATCGAGGTTGTTTCCATCGTTTTGCTATTGTGAATAATGCTGCCATGAACATAGGTGTGCATATGTCTATTCAAGTGATGACTCTTATTTCTCTAGGATATATTCCTAGGAGTGGGATTGCTGGATCGAATGGTACGTCTATTTCTAGCTTTCTGAGGAAACGCCATATCATTTTCCAAAATGGCTGTATCATTTTGCATTCCCACCAGCAGTGTATAAGGGTTCCCGTCTCCCCGCAGCCCCTCCAACATTTGTTATTTCCAGTGTTTTTGATTCGTGCCAGTAATGCCGGGGTGAGATGGTATCTCATTGTGGTTTTAATTTGCATTTCTCTAATGGCTAGTGATCGCGAGCATTTCCTCATGTGTCTGTTGGCCATTTGAATGTCTTCCTTGGTGAAGTGTCTGTTCATTTCCTTTGCCCATTTTTTGATAGGATTGGTTGTCTTTTTGTTGTAGAGGTGTTGGATTTTCTTGTAGATTATGGAGATTAGACCTTTGTCTGACTTGTACTGTCCAAAAATTTTTTCCCAGTCTGTAGGTTCTCTTTTAACTCTTTTGGTGAAATCTTTTGAAGAGCATAGATGTTTGATTTTTAGAAGATCCCAATTATCTAGTTTGTCTGTTGGGTTTTTTGTGTTGATGTTTATGGTTTGTATCCTGTTAATGCCATGTATTAAGGTCTGAAGTGTTGGTCCTATTTTTTCTTCTATGAATTTTATAGTTTGAGGCTTTATATTCAGGTCTTTGATCCATTTTGAAGTAGTTTTTGTATATGGTGTGAGGTATGGGTCCTGTTTCATTTTTCTACAAATGGATATCCAGTTTTGCCAGCACCATTTGTTAAAAAGACTGTCTTTTCCCCATTTGATGTATTTTGGGCCCTTGTCAAAAATCAGGTGACCGTAGGTGGATGGATTTACATCTGAGTTCTCAATTCTGTTCCATTGGTCAATGTCTCTGTTGTTGTACCAGTACCAGGCTGTTTTGACTACTGTAGCTGTATAGTAGGTTCTCAAGTCAGGTAGTGTGAGTCCTCCAACTTTATTCTTCTTCTTCAGTAGTGCTTTACTTATTCGGGGTTTCTTCCCTTTCCATATAAAGTTAATAATTAGTTTTTCCATCTCTTTGAAGAATGTTGTTGGTATTTGTATCGGAATTGCATTGTATTTGTAGATTGCTTTAGGTAGAATTGCCATTTTCACAATGTTGAGTCTGCCTATCCATGAGCATGGTATGTTTTTCCATTTATGTAGATCCCTTTGGGTTTCATGCAGCAGTGTTTTGTAGTTTTCTTTGTATAGGTCTTTTATATTCCTGGTCAGATTTATTCCTAAGTATTTTATCTTTTTAGGGGCTATTGAAAATGGTATTGATTTCCTGATCTCCTTTTCATCGTTCTCTTTACTGGTGTATAGGAATCCAACTCATTTTTGAATGTTTATCTTGTATCCTGCTACTCTGCTGAATCTTTCTATTAGTTCCAGTAGATTTCTCATGGAGTCTTTAGGGTTTTCTATGTATAGTATCATATCATCTGCAAACAGGGAGAGTTTAACTTCTTCAGTACCAATTTGGATGCCCTTTATTTCTTTCTCTTGCCTTACTGCTCTAGCTAGAACTTCCAGCACAATGTTAAATAGGAGTGGTGATAAAGGGCATCCTTGTCTTGTTCCTGTTTTCAGGGGGAATGTTTTCAGCCTTTCTCCATTAAGAATGATGTTGGCTGTTGGTTTTACATAGATGCCCTTTATTATGTTGAGAAATTTCCCTTCTATACCTATTTTATTGAGAGCTTTTATCAGGAATGGGTGTTGGACTTTGTCAAATGCCTTTTCTGCATCAATTGAGATAATCATGTGATTTTTTTCTTTCCTTTTATTTATGTGGTGGATTACGTTGATGGATTTTCTAATGTTAAACCATCCTTGCATACCTGGTATGAATCCTACTTGGTCGTGGTGTATTATTTTTTTGATATGATACTGAATTCTATTGGCTAGAATTTTGTTCAGAATTTTTGCATCTATATTCATGAGAGATATTGGTCTGTAATTTTCTTTTTTTGTGATGTCTTTGCCTGGTTTTGGTATCAGTGTTATGCTGGCTTCATAGAATGAATTTGGAAGTGTTGCTTCCTCTTCTATGCTCTGAAATAGCTTGAGTAGAACTGGTACAAGCTCTTCTGTAACTGTTTTGTAGAATTCTCCAGTGAAGCCATCTGGGCCAAGGCTTTTTTTGGTTGGGAGTTTTTTTATTACCGTTTCAATCTCTTCTCTTGTTATGGGTCTGTTCAGATTTTCAATATCACTTTGTTGTAGTTTGGGTAGGCCGTATGTTTCTAGAAATTTATCCATTTCCTCTAGGTTTTCAAATTTGTTGGAATATAGTTTTTCATAATATTCTGTTATAATCCTTTTTATTTCAGTTGGGTCTGTTGTAATGTCCCCCATTTCATTTCTTATTTGGGTTATTTGTGCCCTCTGCTGTTTTTCTTTTGTCAGTCTGGCCAGTGGTTTGTCGATTTTGTTGATTCTTTCAAAGAACCAACTTTTGGTTTTGTTGATTCTTTCTATTGTTTTTCTGTTCTCTATTTCATTGATTTCTGCTCTGATCTTTACTATTTCCTTTCTTCTGGTGGTTGTAGGCTTTTTTTTGTTGTTCTCTTTCTATTTGTTTGAGTTCTGTAGTTAATGTTTTGATTTTGTCCCTTTCTTCTTTTTTGATATGTGCATCTATTGCTATAAATTGTCCTCTGAGGACTGCCTTTGCTGTGTCCCAAAGGTTTTGGTATGATGTGTTTTCATTTTCATTTGATTCTAGGAATTTTTTAATTCCATCTCTGATTTCTTCTATTACCCATTGATGTGTAAGCAGATTATTATTCAGTTTCCATGTGTTTGATTTTTTTTCCTTGCTCTTTCTAGTGTTAATTTCTACCTTGATGGCATTGTGGTCAGAGAAGATACTGTGAATTATCTCAGCATTTTGGATCTTGTTGAGGATTGCTCTGTGGCCTAAGATGTGGTCTATTCTGGAGAACGTTCCATGTGCATTGGAAAAGAATGTGTACTTTGCAGCGGTTGGATGGAGTGTTCTATATATGTCTATGAGGTCCAGTTGGCTGATTGTGTCCTTTAGGTCTTCTGTATCTTTGCTGAGTTTCTTTTTAGTTGTTCTGTCCTTTACTGAGAGTGGTGTGTTGAAGTCTCCTACTATTATTGTGGAACTGTCAATTTCTCTTTTCAGTGCTGTTAGAGTTTTTTTTATGTATTTTGGAGCCCTGTCATTGGGTGCATAGATATTTATTATGGTTATGTCTTCATGATGGATCATCCCCTTAATCATTATATAGTGTCCTTCTTTGTCTTTTATGGTAGATTTTGTTTTAAAGTCTATTTTATCTGAGATTAGAATTGCCACTCCTGCTCTTTTTTGATAGTTGTTAGCTTGATATATTTTTTTCCAACCTTTGATTTTTAATAAATTCACATCTTTGTTTCTAAGATGTGTCTCTTGTAGACAGCAAATTGATGGATCCTGTATTCTTATCCATTCTGCCACTCTCCGTCGCTTTATGGGTTCATTGAGTCCATTTACGTTCAGTGTAATTATTGATAGATGTGAGTTTGTTGCTGTCATTTTGTAGTGCTTTTTTTTGTGATGCTGAAGTTTTCTTTGTTCTTCTTACTCTCTTGTGCTGAGTTCCTTTTGTTTGTGGATTTTGTGTTCATTTATTTTGTTTTTGTAGGTTTTGTTTTTGTTGAGACTTTATGTTTTTCGTCTTTATTTTTATGAGTTGGTTTGTTAACTTTTTTTGTGGTTACCATGAATTTTACCCTTATCTTTATAATTTTGAAGCAGTCTACCGTTACTTGGTATCGCCTTGCCTTCTTCTCCTTTAGAAGGTTCTATACCTATGCCGTTTGTTCCCTCTTTCATTGTTTTGATGTTGTTGTCATCCTTTGATTGATTTCTCTGATTCCCTGTTGTATATCTTTTGTTTTTGGAAAGTCGTCTGTAGTTCAGTTTCTAGAATGGTATCTGGTTCATGTTAACCTGCATCCTAGGTCCTAGGTCGTGCCTGAGGGCTTAAGCTGTTTGTCCTCAGATCGAAGAACTCCCTTTAATAATTCTTGTAAGTTTGGTTTGACTTTTGCATATTCCTTTAGTTTCTGTTTATCTGGAAATGACCTAATTTCACCATCAAATCTGAATGAGAGTTTTGCAGGATATATTATTCTTGGCTGACAATTTTTTTCTTTCAAGATTTTGTATATGTCATCCCATTGCCTTCTTGCCTGCATGGTTTCTGCTGAATAATCTGAGCTTAGTCTTATTGTTTCTCCTCTGTATGTGACTTCTTGTTTTTCACGAGCTGCTCTCAGGATTCTTTGTCTTTAGTTTTAGCGAGTGTGAATATGATATGTCTTGGTGATTTTCTTTTGGGGTCTCTTCTATATGGGGTTCGTTGAGCTTCTTGGATGACCAGCTTTTCATCTTTCATGATATTGGGAAAGTTTTCTGTCAGCAGTTCCTCAATGATCCTCTCTGTTTTTTCTGTTTTCTTCCCCTGTTCTGGTATGCCAATCACTCGTAAGTTTTTGCTTTTAATTGTGTCCCACATAACTCTCAGGGTCTCTTCACTTTTCTTTGTTCTTTTTTCTGAGTTTTCCTGAAACAGAGTTGTATCCAAGTGTTTGTCTTCAGTTCCACTGATCCTGTCTTCCATGGTTTCAAATCTACTTCTCAGCCCTTCTATGACACCGTCCATTTCTGAAATCTTGTTGTTTATCTTTTGGATTTCTAATTGTTGTTTTTGTATAATTTCGAGTTGTGAATTTATTTTGGCATTTTGTTCTTGCATCATCTTCCTGAATTCTTCCAATTTTTTGTCTGTATTTTCCATAAATTTGTCTATTTTTTCCTCATGTTTGTCAGCTTTTTGCCTCAGTTCTTGGAAAATTCTGAGTATTAGTGATTTGAGTTCCCTATCAGGTACTTCTAGTGCATTTTCTTCCACAGGAGAGTTATCTGGTGTTTTAATTTGGACGCCTATTGGAGCCATCTTGTCTTGTTTTTGTAAATGTTTTGATATTGTTTGCTGTTTTCGGGGCATTCAGTAGATATTTCTCTCGTTTATTGATTGTAGATTTTTTTTTTTTTTTCGTTCTTGTGGTACAGCTGGGCAGATCTAGTTGAGGAGGAGCCACTGGGATGGGTTGCTTGTGGCACTCACCGCAGCCACCAGGACGGTCGGTAGTCAGTGCTGGGCAGGTTCCAATAGGGCGTGCCTGCACCGCTTGGTGATGTGATGTCTAGTGCACGGTGCAGGTAGGTAGGGTGCAGCGGGAAGATGGTTATGTGTGAAGCTAAGCTGGATATTGGAGAGAGGAGAGAGGAGGAGGAGCAAAAAGCGTACAAACATAAAAGAATGCTAGGGGAGCTTGTCGTTGGAATGTACAGATGAGAGACTATGGGATGGAGGAAACCAGAAGGGGGAAGAGAAAGAAAAGGAAAGAATGACCAAATAAAAATCAGAAAAGTTAAAGAGCTGCAAAGTTCCCAGAGATCCCACCGATGCAGCTATGAGGTCTGGGGGAGTTGGTCTCAATTTTCACAGCTCAGCCTGGCCAGAAGGTACAGAGGCATACATCGCCTGGAATTCAGGGATCAGAAAGAGAAGGAAGAGATAGAGAGACAAGAAATTAAGCAATGAAGAAAGACAAAAGAGAAAAAGACGTAAAAGATGACAAAACTAATCAAAAAAGGAAGAAAAATAAAATTGAGAGAAAAAAAAAAAAAAGGGCAACACCAGCAGTCAGTGCCTACAAATGGGACCCAGAGAGCCCCCACTCAGGGGCGCGAATTCCAAGAAGCCGATAGTCTCGGGGTTAAGTGACCGTGGCCACGGGAAGCAGAGGGGCCAACGAACAAAGGCCCCAGGATCCCACCCGCGTGGGAGCCCAGACCTGGAAACAGCCACACGCCCGAACGCAGCCCTACAGCCCCACAGGAGAGAGCAGAGACGGCACTCGGAACCAGGCACCCAGGCAAAAGGAGGGGGAGGCGGCAGAAAAAGTTTCGCTAGGTGCCAGCAAATGGCTCCCAGAAAGCCCCTAGCCCGGGCGCGCGGAATCCAAGCACCGGCGCCCCCCTGCTCAGGGACTCTGGCCACGGAAAGCAGAGGAGTGAACGAACAAAGGCCCCGGGATCCCACCCACGCGGGAGCCCAGACCTAGAAACAGCCACACGCCCGCACGCAGCTCTACAGCCCCGCAGGAGAGAGCAGAGACGGCACTCGGAACCAGGCACCCAGGCAAAAGGAGGGGGAGGCGGCAGAAAAAGGTTCGCTAGGTGCCAGCAAACGGCTCCCAGAAAGCCTCCAGCCCGGGCGCGCGGAATCCAAGCACCGGCGCCCCCCAGCTCAGGGACTCCGGCCACGGAAAGCAGAGGGGCGAACGAACAAAGGCCCCGGGATCCCACCCACGCGGGAGCCCAGACCTAGAAACAGCCACACGCCCGCACGCAGCCCTACAGCCCCGCAGGAGAGAGCAGAGATGGCACTCGGAACCAGGCACCCAGGCAAAAGGAGGGGGAGGCGGCAGAGAAAGGTTCGCTAGCTGCCAGCAAACGGCTCCCAGAAAGCCGCCAGCCCAGGCGCGCGGAATCCAAGCACCATCACCCCCCAGCCCAGGGACCCTGGCCACGGAAAGCAGGGGATCCCCAGCTGAGGCGGAGAGGGGTGGGTGGTGGGAGAGCGCGCACCGCAGTTTACCGGTCGTTCTGTCTCCGACCAGATGCTCTGCAAGGCTGCTCTCCCGTTTGCTGGTCTCCGATAGGAATCCAAGATGGTGGATCCGCGCTGCGTTAGCTAGTAAGGAATCTCTGCCTGAGTCTCTCCTCGCTCTCCGTTCTCTTTTAGTATTCTCACTCCGTTTGGTGTTTGGCTGAGTTCTTTATCTCTTCATTTGGTGTTCTAGGGTTTCAGGATTGTTGATTCTCTGTTAGGCTTAGTTTTTCGGATCTTTGCTGTGGAGGGACGGCGTGGTGTTTCTGCCTAGAGCGCCATCTTGCCCCCTCCCTCGTTTGTAATTTTTTAACGCTCCATTCATTTACGAAAATGCTTTTCATAGAGTTTTGATATTTTGTGGTTGAATTTCTCCATAAATAGCCCTCCACAGTCACACGGCCCATTGCTTTGAATTTTTCAAACTGTATCCAATAACCATTTTACTTGCTCTCATTGCATGCATCTCTCTCTAATGTTCACACATATGCAAATATTTTTCTCCTTGCTTTTAAGACATAGTAGAAAATGTGACATTTGGTGAGTTATAACTACTGGATAGACAGGAAGTTATAAATAATTATAAAACAACGTGTAGTTCTAAATTCGAGTACATTTTCTGTACGTTTTCTTTTAATCTCCTTAGATTTTCCGCTGTCAAGGTCTGAAACACTTTAGTATGTCACTAGTATGTTCTAACTCAATTTAAAATACAAAAGTAACCCAATTTTACTGATAAGAAAAATGAAGTATAGAAAGCATTCCCAAGTTCAGAAAGCTAGCACATTTCGGGGTCAGAATTGAACCCACGCAATTTGACTCCAGCAATCATATACACACATTTTCAATATCATAAGCACTTGAACTCATCAATGACCCAGGCTTCGAGTACTCTACCGGAAGCACTAGTGATTACATCCCTGAAAGCATGCAGCTCCACCAACTACCTTGAAGTCTATCCTGATATCATCAGGTGTCCATCCAGGTTGACCTGTTTGGTGACTTGGAGGGAATTTTGGCCCCAATGTGATGCTACTCTGAATACTTGCACTCCATGAGTGGTGGTCACTAGGGTCTAAAGCCCACTCCTGTGCCTAGTCCAGACAACTGACACTCAGCAAAGACTGAAAGCTCCTACTCCTCTGGGAAATGATGGTGGGAAAAACGTGTGGTCATTATATCCATACTAAGCCGGTAAAAAACAAACAAACAAAGCAGTTGCAGCAGAGTTGATTCCCACTCGTAGCAACCCTATATGACAGAGTAGAACTGCTCCATAGGGTTTCCAAGACAAAGGAGCCCTAGTGGCTCAGTGGGTAAGTTCTCCGCTGCTAACGGAAAGGTCAGCAGTTTGAACGCACCAGGCGCTCAGCAGGAGAGACATACGACAGTCTGCTCCCTTAAAGATTACAGCCTTGGAAACCCTACGGGGCAGTTCTACTCTGTCCTATGGGGTCACTATGAGTCAGAATCGACTGGAGAGCAGTAGCTTTGGAATCTTTACAAAAGCAGAGCGACACATATATCTCCTGCGGAGTGGCTGGTGGGTCCAAACTGTTGACCTTTCGGTTAGTAGCAGAGCTCTTAACCACTACATGCTAATTACCCACTGCTAAAAGCAAAAAAACAAAAAAAAAACAAGGGAAACCCTCTATAAGATGGACTGACGCAATAGTTACAATGGACTCGACCATACCAGTGATCCCGAAAATGGTGCAGGACTAGGCAACTTTTCATTCTTTTATTCACAAGGTTCCCATGAGCTGGAGCTGACTAGAGGGCAACAAACAACAACAAAAGGTGACTAACACTAGTGTTTTTGGTTAATTTGGTCAATAGCGACTCTCAATAAAAACATTTCACTGGATCGTCTGTGATTTTCCTAGGCATGTGATACAGGTCACAATACTTTCTATCCATGAGATCTGCATTGTTCTCCATTGCATACACAGAATACCTCTTAGGACCTGGGACTCAGAGTCCATCGGCTTCAGTCTGGGTCTTCAGACTCCTGCGTCCATTCTCACCACTGACAGTGCAGCTTTCAGCTAATTTAGATCGGCTTCTGTTTTGTTTCATTTTGTCCTAGGAATCACACGGCTGATTCAATTTCTTTCTATTCAAGCCACTTTCTTCACTGGTCAGCCCCAAGGGTTTTAAAATTAACATTTTATGTTCTTATGTTTCTATGGTACTCTAAAATCTGCAACTGGCTTTCATATGCATTCCTCATTTGCAAGCCTTTGAGGTAGACTTTATTATTCTCAAGTGAAATATGTGGCAACTGAGGGTCAGACAGGGCATTAAAAAAATATAGTTTTCCTAAGTTATTGAGCTGTCATATCACATCACAGAGCTTGATTCTTTATACAGCGGGTTTTATATGCTACCACAATTCCATTTTATTTTAAAAATATATGTGTGAAATGAATGTATAAATGTAAAGAAAATACTTCTCATATAAAGACATAAAAGCTTACTTCTATCATCTTTTATTGTGATATATGAGTTAAGTATATTTTCAAAGATTGTTTTTTTTTAATGTTTTAGCTATTTTTGTATGGGAAACAGGGAATGAATCAATGTAGATTGGACTCTTTGGGATTTAGTGACATGAACATCTGTCTTTATTTCAAGTGCATTGAAATGTACCCAGGGCAACAGCTACCTGCCTGGCACACTCCTCTCTCCCAGAATGAGCAGGTGAGTGGATTTTTCTTTGAAAGAACCAAAAAAAAAAAAAACCCAAACCCATTGCTGCCGAGTCAATTCCGACTCATAGCGACCCTATAGGACAGAGTAGGACTGCTCCATAGGATTTCCAAGGAGCCGCTGGTGATTTCGAACTGGCAACCTTTTGAGTTCTTAACCACCGCACCACCAAGGCTCCAATAAAAGAAAGATGAGGAGATAAACATGGATAGAAATAAATGATAGGACTTAGACTACCCTTCTAATTCCCCTGAGGGAAAGGGTAATTTGAAGGCCAAAGGTACTGTTTATTTTAAATTTTCTGAAGATTCTGAATTTAAGGGTGCTTTCCCTGAATATACTTTGCTAATTTATAATTTTAATGGTGAAAAAAAACCCCCAAAACTAATAGCTGTAGTGAAATAGCAATTTTAGTAAATCAGCAGAATAAGACACAAAAATATTGTTTCAAAAATAGCAATTTTACCATTTTCCTTTCCTTCTGGGCATTATGTGAATAATTGATGACATTTGTGAAGAATGTATTTTTTGTAATATGTTTACTGAATTTCTGAGCTTTGAGTGTGAAAATCATCTCAATGGTTCCAACTGAGTTATCTAGTCACCTTTAAAGAATAAGGCTGTAAGCATGAGTCCAGAGGAAACTTTTAAGATTTTACAGAATAATTAATTAATTGATGTCACATCTCCAGCTAAAATCCCATGTGGCTTCATCCGTTTGGAAAGTGCGTGTATGTGCCTGATTTTCTTGTTATTTCTTTAAAGCAGAATTGCAACAGTTTGAAACATTATTGTGCTATTATATGTTTGTTTATACGTGTATATTTGTATGTGTGTAAATATGTACATATGTGTCTACATATATGTGTGTACATATATATACATGAAGTGAAACTACTTGAAGAGCATTTCAGAGGAGGAATGATATCAATTGTTTTCCTGGACATTTTAGGTGTTTGTGTTAGATCAGCTTTATTGTTCATTCATTTGGAGCTGTCTGGGCATAAATTGAACTATTTGTCTTCATTGTTTTGTGGAATTCTTTCTTTTTCATGTTCAGTCAACATTTTGGGGTAAAGTATACATTTCTTGAATAAGATGCTACAAAATTTTTAAACTCTTAAAATGCTGTTAAACATTTCATGTACGTTGTTATATTCTGGTTGAATTTACTTTACCAATATATCATGCACATTAAATATTCTATCTCAGAAACTAAGGGAAATAGTTATTGTACAGATCATAACCAGTAGCATAACTTTGACTTTGAAAACAGTGCCGTTAAACCACAGTATATACTTTATTGTTACACTCGCCTCCTTTGTAGTTGATGATTCCGGTTTCTATTTAAATATGTTTATTCCATTTATAATTTACGATGAAATTCCCTCTAGTCCTCCAAAGTCAATGAATTTCATCATCAGTAAAATGATACAATAGAATGTACCTTTAACTTCTACTGGCTTCTTTAAATGAGCATGTTGTTAGGTGCCGTCGAGTCACCACCAACTCATCGTAACCTCATGTACAGCAGAACAAAACATTACCCTGTCTTACGCCATCTTCGTAATTGTTGGTATGGTTGAGTCCAGTGCTGAAGCTATTATGCCAATCTATCTCATGGAGAGTTTCTCTCATTTTAGCTAACCTTCTTCTTTACGAAACATGATGTCCTTTTCTAGCAATTGCTCTTTCCTTATGATGTCTCCAAACTAAGTGAGTTCAAGTTTCAAGAGTCTAGCTTCCAAGTAGCATTCTAGCTGTACTTCCTCCAGACTGATTTATGCATTCTTCTGACAGTCCGTGATATATTCAATATTCTTCACCAACACCACGGTTCGAACACGTAAACATGTTCGCATATTTCAACACACACACACACACACACACACGCAAACAAGCAAAAACTCTTCCTCCTTCTCACATCCCCTTCAGTTTAATGCCCTATCTTGGTGTTACCTAATCTTCACGGTGAAATTTCTTGAGTGTCTACACTTTTGTTAACCCTTTCTCACAGGACTAGAACATCCTCACAGTCCCACCATTCCTTTGTAGCAGAAATAAACTCTCTCTTTCTTGCCACAACTTTACAAATTCCTATTCTTCAGCCCATTCATCAAATGTTATTTTTTCCTTAAGATCCCATGGATGGGAACATCTACTCCTGTGATTCAATTATATGCTGATAATTCCTCAGACTGCTTTTTGGCCCAGGCATTTCTGTTGAGCTCTAAATCATTATATCTTATTTCTTACCACATATCCACACTGGACTCTTTTCAAAATCACCATAACTCAGTGTTGTAAAAATTAAATCTATCATTGTTCTCTGCAAAACTTCTTCTCTGGTGCTCCTTATAAGTGCAAATATCACCACTCTTCACTTAGTGTCAAAAACAGAAACCTGAAGGCCACCCTTTGCTCTTCACACTCCACACCCACACAGTAGCAAAATTCTATACATTCTGCCTCTTAAATATTCCTGTCCATCCCCACTCTAAGGCACCACTCTTTTTCACTTGAAAACTACAGCCTCCTGAGACTCTCCCTGCTTCTGCGCCTCCCACTTTCCATATTATATCCCCAGGGATGATTCCAAAACACATACCATATCACTCCACTCCTGCCAATGGCTTTCATTTGCCTCATAAAACAGGCAAAACGCCTTTCTGTGTCTTATAAGGTGTGCTATGACTGGACTTCTGGTATCTCCAGCCTTATTTCTCTCTACTACTGCTGCTCACTCTGTGTTCCAGACTACAGCAAGCTTTCTGCTCCTTGGAAACTTCCCACTGATTCCTGCTTGGGGGTCTTCACCTCAAACGGGATACTTGGGTGGCTGCCTGCAAAACATTTTGTTTACTTTTACTCCCTAGGCCTTACATCCTTCCTCCTCACCATTTCCTCTAATCCTCTTCACTCTTTCTATATCAGTTTCACTTGTATTTACTTGGGGGATTCTTATCTAACACCCTAGAATATTAAGTTTTACTGGTTATGATCTTACAGAGCACTCTGTACTTCTCAATTACTTACTTTATTTTTAAAAATACTGCCTTGTTCTTTCAGGATAAAGTATAGACTTGAGAGAAGATCTTTAGCTTTTCGGATAGCATTTGACAAGAATGAGCTCCATATATTGCTATGCTATAAGTTAGTCAATTAGCCTATTGGTTGATTAAATTATACTCATTTAGTGGATCATGTAAGCTGAATAATATAGTGTCTAGGAAAGTGTAGGTACCTGGGATACGGTTGCTAGTATAGTTATAATGTAGCTTAACTTTCACATGATATAGTTAAGCAATTAAAAGCTTCTCCTTTAGAAAATTAATACTCTGTGTAATTCAGTCAGGTATTCAAAATTCATCTGCAAAACTCTGCTGCTATATTCCTTTTTATTTACAAGAGACATATATATCCTCACTGATTATCATTTTAGATTATGTATCATTTAATTACAAGGTCTTTTCCTATTGTACAGCAAGCCCCAACTGGGCCACCCTCACAGGAATACACCAATAGAAGATCTGTCAGAAGAAATCAGCACACCCGTCCATCAGGTCAGTGGTGAGTGCCAGCCACACACCATTCACAGATGAGGCCTGGTGTGATAACGTGCCAGGGTGTGCTGTGCTTTCTTCTTGTAAAAGGAGGAGGAAAAAACATTTCCCTAATGATACTAACTGTTAACATACACTACAATGAGTTCACTACTTTCTCAGTGTTCATATGCTTTATTGTTGTTGTGAAGACAAAAGATAAACCTCAATCAGTTTAATTCAGTTAGTTTTTAAAACATTGCTGTCTACATGAGCACATATTCTTGTACACACACACAGACACTACAGAAAAAATAGTTAGTAAATGTACATAAATGTGCTCAACCTCACCACCAATACAAAGAATAAAAAACTATAATGGGGATTTAATTTCCTTCTGTTAATTTAGAAAACAAAGAATAATGAGAAATTTTGTTTGTATTTATAGTTTTGCCTATTTTGGATTTCAGAAGATTAATGGCAATATTTAGCTAAGTTTGCCAATAACCAGAGAGAATATATAACTTAGTAAGAAAGCAACACTGTTTATTAAGAATGTTATACAGGTAGTCTCCAACTTGCTACAGGGCTCCAATGACTCTGTTGTAAGTCAGTTCTGACGCAAGTCAAATACCTCATTTTTTTTTTTTTTTGGTAGTTTTCATTATTATTGCCTTTTATTATTGGTATCTTTATAAATATGATCTTTATTTGTTTTTTTGGTTTGGAAACATCACATATAAATTTACAGACACATTTTAATACATACATACATAAAAAATACACAAATCATAAAACTTTACTGTGTCAGTGAAGACGAGTTGGATGATGTTGGTATTTTGTCAGTTGCAATAATAACTCCACTTGTGGAAGGTTCTGGATCATCTGGATTATCCTGGTTCCACATTTTAGGTTTCTGTTAGAGTAGTATCCCACTCTTGGTACCAAATTTTGTCTTAGTTATCTAGTGCTGCTACAACAGAAATACCACAAGTGGATGGTTTTAACTAAGAGAAGTTTATTTTCTCACAGTTCAAGTAGGCTAAAAGTCCAAATTCAGGGCGTCAGCTCAATGGGAAGGCTTTTTTTCTCTGTCAACCTTCTTTTCTTTGGTGCTCCCCTGGACTAGGAGCTTCTCTGCGCAGGGACCCTGGTCCAAAAGACGCGCTCTGCTCCTGGCACTGCTTTCTTGATGGTATGAGGTCCCCCATTCTCTGCTTGCTTCCCTTTCCTTTTATCTCTTACAAGGGAAACTCCCCTTACATTGGATCAGGGATGTGACCTGAGTAAGGGTGGTGTTACAATTCCACTCTACTCTTCTTTAACATAAAATTACAATCACAAAATGGAGGCCAACCACACAATTCTGGGAATCGTGGCCTAGCCAAATTGTTACACACATTTTTTGGGGGACACAGTTCAATCCATGACACCTGGGAATGGGATAGCTTTTCTAGTCCTTTTCTTTTTTTCTTCATGTATTTCATGGTAACTCACTGCTTCCTGAATCTGCCTATAGACTTTGGCAAAGCGATCAGTGTTTAGGTTCATGTTTTCAAGCAACTGAAGCCCCTGATCTAGTTTAGAAAACTAAACCTATATGGTAGTGTTTTGAATATTAGTTATATAATTAAGCATCTGTGAGTGAACATCTAAGGATGATAACATCAGCAAGTTATTCACTGCAACACTGTATGTAGTACATATTAAAACGATAAGATGTACAAAAAATGGAGAGTCTTAAGTGCAGCTTATCATAACTCAAATACCTTGTAAGTTGGAGACTATGTGTTTTTACAATAATTATAAAATTGATATGGCAACCTGATGTGTGTCAGAGTAGAACTGAGCTCTGTAAAGTTTCCAAAGGAAGATTTTTTTTTTACAGCAGATCTCCAGGCTTTTTTTCAGAGGTACCTCTGGGTGGACTCAAACACCCAACCTTTGGATTAGCAGCTGAGCACATTCATGGTTTATAAGAGGGCTTAAATCACTTCTAGAACTACGAGAGTAAAATAAATTATAAATAATTTTCTAAGCAATGTGCTGAAAAATGTGAGGACTAAAGAATATGACTCACTGTACCCAAGTCACTTAGAAACTATATTGTTACAAAAAGCTTAAGTGACTTTTATACATGGTAAGGAAAAAAACAAAACAAAACAAAACAGAGAGCACTAAAAAACAGTATGTATGAAATATTAAATTGAACTTTATTGGATGCCAACAATATAGAACAAAATTTAATGCAGTATAAATGACCCATAAATGCTCTTACCTGCATTCAGAAAATTCAGGTGATTTCAGAGCCTGAAATACCTGTCAGCCAATTTAAACTGGATTGACTTGCGATATTACCATGCAGAGCACCTGGAGACATGAGGTCATAAAAGAAAAGGTACTCCAGCTTAAATCACAGAGCCACTACACGGAATTTTGGACAAAAACTTTAAAAACTTTTGCTTTATTTATTTATTTGTATGTAGACAATAAGAAAAGTAGACTAGGATATTCTCTTATTTCATAAAACAGACATCCTTTATCTTCCATTTTCTGTTTAAACAGCAAATTTATTGAATATAAACCTTATAGAATGGCCTTGTAGAATTAGATATTACATGAGGATTTATTCTGACATGCACATTAAGTTGACTGAATATATGACTCAGGAAAAAAAAAAAAATCTCTAATGGGCATCATCCCCACATGTCTGTCAGTTTGTCATACTCTAGTGGCGTGCTGTGATGCTGGAAGCTATGCCACTGGTATTCAAATACCAATAGGGTCACCCATGGTGGAGAGGTTTCAGCTGAGCTTCCAGGCTAAGAAAGACTAGGAAGAAGTGCCTGGCAGTCTACTTCTGGAAAAAAAAAATGGGCTAGTGAAAACGTTATGAACAGCAGCTGAACATTTCTGATATAGTGCTGGAAAATGAGCACCTCAGGTTGGAAGGCACTCAAAATATGATTAGGGAAGAGAATCGATCTTAAAGACGTGGATGGAGTCAGGCTTTCAGGACCTTCATTTACTGATGGAGCACGACTCAAAATGAGAAAAGATAGCTGTAAACATCCGTTAAAAAACAGAACATGGAATGTACGAAGTATGAATCTAAGAAACTGGAAATCATCAAAAATGAAATGAACACATAATCATTGATGTCCTAGACATTACTGAGCAGAAATGGACTGATACTGGTCATTTTTAATTGGACAATCATATGGTCTACTATGACGGGAATGACAAATTGAAAAGGAATGGCATTGCATTCCTCATCAAACAGCACATTTCAAGAGCTATCCTAAAGTACAATGCTGTCAGTGATAGGATAATATCCATAAGCCTACAAGGAAGACCTGTTAATATGACTATTGTTCACTTATGCAACAACAATTAAGGTCAACAATGAATAAATTGAAGATTTTTACCAACTTTGGCAGTCTGAAACTGATCAAACATGCAATCAAGATGCATTCATAATTACTGGTGATAGGTGTGCGAAAGCTGGAAACAAGGAAGAAGGATAAGAATTTGGGAAACATGGCATTAGTGATAGAAACCATGCCAATTATCACATGATAGAAGTTTGCAAGACTAACGACTTTCTTTATTGCACATACCTTTTTTCAACAATATAAATGGCGACTATACCCATGGACTAGCCAGATGGAATACACAGAAATAAAATCGGCTATATCTGTGGAAAGAGATGATGGAAAAGCTCAATATCTTAAGTCAGAACAAAGCCAGGGGCTGACAGCAGAACAGACCATCAGTTGCTCATATGCAAGTTCAAGTTGAAGCTGAAGAAAATTAGAACAAGCCCACAAGAGCCAAAGAACAACCTTGAGTATATCCCACCTGAATTTAGAGACCGTCTCAAGAATAGATTTGATGTGTTGAACATGAATGACCAAAGACTAGATGAGTTGTCGAATGACATCAAGGACATCATACATGAAGAAGGCAGGAGGTCATTAAAAAGTCAAGAAAGAAAGAAAAGACTAAAATGGATGTCAGAAGAGACTCTGAAACTTGCTCTTGAACGTTGAGTAGCTAAAGTGACCAGAAGAAATGATGAAGTAAAAGAGTTGACCAGAAGATGTCAAAGAGCAATTCGAGAAGACAAAGTAAAGTGTAATGATGAAATGTGCAGAGACCTGGAGTTAAAAAACCAAAAGGGAAGAACACCCTTGGCATTTCTTAAGCTGAAAGAACTGAAGAAAAAACTTAAGCCTCAAGTTGCAATATTGAAGGATTCTATGGGTAAAAGATTAAATGACACAGGAATTATCAAAAGAAGATAGAAGGAATACATAGAGTCACCGTACCAAAAAGAATTGGTGGTTGTTCAACCATTTCAGGAGGTAGCATATGATCAAGAACTGATGGTACTGAAAGAAGAAGTCCAAGCTGTGCCAAAGACACTGGCAAAAACAAGGCTCCAGGAACTGAGGGAATACCAATTGAGAGATTTCAACAAATGGATGCAGTGCTGGAAGTGCCCACCCATTTATGCCAAGAAATATGGATGACAGCTACCTGGTCACTTGACTGGAAGAGATCCATATTTTTGCCCATCCCAAAGAAAGATGATCCAACAGTATGTGGATATTATCAAACAATATCATTAATATTACAGGCAAGTAAAATTTTACTGTAGATCATTCAAAAACATTTGCAGCAGTACATTGACAGGGAAATGCCAGAAATTCAAGCCGGATTTAGAAGAGGACATGGAAAGAGAGATATTGCTGATGTCAGGTGGACCCTAGCTGAAATCAGAGAATACCAGAAATATATTTACCTGTGTTTTATTGGCTATGCAAAGGAATTTGACTGTGTGGATCGTAACAAATTATGGGTAACATTGGGAAGAATGGGAATTCCAGAACACTTAATTGTGCTCATATGGAACCTACCCATAGACCAAGAGGCAGTCGTTCTAACAGAACCAGGGAATACGGCGTGGTTTAAAATCAGGAAAGGTGTGCATCAGGGTTGTATCCTTTCACCACATATGTGCAATCTGTATGCTGAACAAATAATCCAAGAAGCTGGACTATATGAAGAAGAATGTGGCATCAGGATTGGAGGAAGACTCATTAACAACCTACATTATGCAGATGATATAACCTTGCTTGCTGAAAGTGAAAAAGACTTGAAGCACTTACTGATGAAGATCAAAGACTACAGCTTCCAGTATGGTTTACACATCAACATAAAGAGAACAAAAATCCTCACAACTGGAACAATAAGCAACATTATGATAAACAGAAAAAAAGATTGAAGTTGTCAAGGGTTTCATTTTACTTGGATCCACAATCAGCACCCATGGAAGCAGCAGTCACGAAATCAACCAGTGCATTGCATTGGGCAAATCTGCTGCAAAAGACCTCTTTAAAGTGTTAATAAGCAAAGATGTCACTTTAGTGACCAAGGTGCCCCTGACTCAAGTCATGGAAAGCTGGCCAATGAATAAAGAAGACCGAAGAAGGAAGATTTGATACCTTTGAATTATGGTGTTGGCGAAGAATATTGAACATTTCATGGACTGCCAGAAGAACAAACAAATCTGTCTTGGAAGAAGTACAGTCAGAACGCTCCTTAGAAGCGTGGATGGTGAAACTTCGTCTCACGTACTTTGGGCAGGTTATCAGGAGGGACCAGTCCCTGGAGAAGGATATCATGCTTGGTAAAGTAGAGGGTCAGCAAGAAAGAGGAAGACCCTCAATAAAATGGATTGACACAGTGGTTGCAACAATGGACTCAAGCATAACAACGATTATGAGGATGGAGCAGGACTAGGCAATGTTTCGTTCTATTTTACATAATGTTGCTATGAATCGGAACTGACACGAAGGCACCTAATAACAACAATGGAAATCACGGACAAGTTAACCAAGGGTTCTGAAAACCTACCTGTATTCTTAGAGTTAAGTAATAAATATTCTGTGTCAATTAACTGTGCATAATCCATCGTTCCTTCAATGAGTCATATTAGTCACAGATGTGTGAATTAGAGAGTAAAATATTTATCCAAAGATACAGGCACATTTCATGCAGACCCAATGGCTTTCTTTATATATAAATAGAAGTATATTACAGTGAAACTTCATCAAAATATGCCTCAATTTGGGCTTAGGGTTACTCTTTTACAGAACATTCCAGTCAATTGACCTAATATTGATTTTGATAATTTCGTTCTCCCTCTTAGTTTATTGTGTAGTGCCTGGGGTCTTAAAAGCTTTCAAGCAGCCATCCAAGGTACAACAGCTGGTCTCTGATCACTGGAAGCAACAAAGGAAGAAGGAAGATCAAGAATCAGTGGAAGAAAAGGAATAGGTGTCCAATCACCTCCATGAACAACTGCTTCCTTTGCCATGAGACCAGAACTGAATGGTGCCTGGCTACCAATACTGAACATTTAGGTCAAAGATTCTATAGACGAATCCAGATCAAAAGGGGGGAAATGTGAACAGACTTTTAAATTATCATATAATCCAGAATTTCTGGACCCACTGAGGCTGGATGACCCTCCCAAAACTATTTCCCTGAGGAAATCTTTAAACCTTTGTTACCAGGTCTCCAGGTCTCACTCAGCAGGACACTAAGACATGGGTCAGGTGAAAGCGAAAGAATAAAACTTTATTTGGTTGGCCAAGCAAAGGAGCACACCGGGACTCAGGTCACCAAGGTGGCTCTCTGATTGACATACACAGAGGTTTGTATGGGGAGGAAAACATAGTAGGGGGCTTCCCTCAGGGTGTGTTCAAGAACGTGGTCTACTGGGATTGGTGGGCAGTCTCTATGGTGACATCATTGTTATCTGGTCGGTGCAGCTTCATTGGGATCCAGGACTCTCAAAACGGTCGTGGTGGAGGAAAAATGGCAGCCTAACTCCTCCCACCCCCACACCCCCATATTGGGGACATCTCTGTGACAGGTCACCAGCACAAGTTGAGGTTCTTTGCGCATGCGTGTGCTGTTCTGGGCCTGCGCTGGCACTGAAGACTGGTTTCATCCGGTATTCGCCCCCAGCCCCTTGATTAATTTTTTTTTTCTTGAAGCCGCAATGAGGAAGTCAGGGTGTTTAGCTTAGTCCCACCCGGTTGCCATCTAGTGGTTGCCCATCCCACCTTGAACTGAAACTATCCCCTGAAGTTATCTTTGAACCGAACAATAGTTTAGCCTGATTAGAAAAGAATATCTGCATTAAGAAGTATACTCTTTTAAAGAATTATGTATAAGGGATCAAACTGATGAAACTGAGAAGGACAGATGAGAAGCTTAGGGGAGTCAGTAAGTTTATGTTAATGATGGTGACATAGTTTGGAAAAGTTTGTTGACAAAGGTGGCACAACTTGAAGAATGTAATCAATATTACGGAATTGTAAGTGTAGAAATTTGTTGAAGTAGTGTATGTTTGTTTGTGTATATTTTCACTAAAATAAAAAGCATGCCTCATTTTGATGGATTCAGAAAAAAAATTATAGATCACATCATGCTCTCTGTAACATAACCATAAATATTTTTATATGACATTTTTGCTGTTTATTTGATAGTATTTTTGGTTGGAACTTGAAGGCGCCAGTGCTATGAAATCAGGTAAACAAGCCATGAAAGTAGGATCCTGGTGGCAGAAGGCACTCTGAAAATATAAATCATCAGGAATTTGAATGGGAGTTTGAGCCAAATGTATCTAAATTTCAAGTTAAACTCTAGCGGGCATATGGATTATGTAAATATGGATTGCATATATACTCTTTCTTGCAAGTCTAATTAGAATACAATCTCCTCTGTGATCCTTTCTTTAGCTTCTCATTGGTAGAATATTTCCTCCCTCATCTCTCCTGTACAGTACTTTGTAATTAGTTCTATAGCAATGATATGTTCCATACTGTATTATAATCATTACTGTGTGTACTCCTCTCTGATTTCTGGACTCTGCAAACCTTATCCGAACAAGACATGCACACGGTCTCCTTCTCTGATAGAGAAGGCATGTATCATCTCAGTATTTCCAGCTCATAACATGACATAATATATGATACTGACATATTATGATACATCATAATATCCATAATATTCATATTATCTATTGCATATTATAGATAATCAACATATGGTAGACTAAAGAATAAATGGACAGATGAATCAATGGATGGATAATGTATTTTAACTACTGAAGCTTTGATAGGTAAATTCTTATAATTTGAGCTACAGTGATGACATTGTCTCAAAATATGTTGAAAAGTTCCTCAAAAACAGAGTGAAACAAAAATTCATTTACATATGTATGTCATATTTTATTGCTTTAGTACAAAGATCATTAAAAAATGCACAGAGAAGAATCAGCTATGGTGTAATCTTCAAAGTTAAAACGAATTTCTGCTCATGAAACTGGAATTTTCCTGAGAGAATTTCATGAAACACAATTATCTGGATCAAATAAGAACATTTGATTAGCTCCTAATTTAATCAACATTAATTTTTAAATAGCTAATGTTAAAATTAAAATAATACAATTTACATAAATGTAAATGTTTTCCATAAATAAACTGTATTTTTCTAAACACGATCTTGAGAAAATAGTACCACCACCAGTATTAAATTATTAAGTGCCTATTATACCTTGAACTGTTGCTATGATTTAAATATTTCTTTTAAATAGCACATCAGTTTTATGTGCTATGAACAAGTAACATCAGGATATACAGAGTAAATACTGACGTTGTCAGTGATTTAATTTTGCTTGGATCCACAATCAACACCTATGGAAGCAGCAGTCAAGAAATCAAACAATGTATTTCACTGGGCAAATCTGTAGCAAAAGGCTTCTTTAAAGTGTTAAAAAGCAAAGATGTCACTTTAAGGACTAGGATACATCTGACCCAAGCCATGCTATTTGCAACCACCTCACATGCATGCGAAAACTGGTCAATGAATAAGGAAGACTGGAGAAGAACTGGTGCCTTTGAATTATGGTGTTGGTGAAGAATAGCAAATATACCATGGACTTACTTCCAGAAGAACGAACAAATCTGTCTTGGAAGAAGTACAGCCAGATTGCTCCTTTGAAGCAAGGTTGGCGAGACTTTGTCTCACATACTTCAGATGTGTTATCAGAAGGGGCCAGTCTCTGGAAAAGGACATCATGCTTGGTAAAACAGAGGGTCAGTGAAAAAGAGGAAGACTCTCAGTGAGATGGTTTGACACAGTGACTGCAACAATGGGCTCAAGCATAGCAATGATTGTGAGGATGGCACAGGACTGGGCAGTGTTTCATAGGGTCGCTATGAGTTGAAACCAACTCGAGGGCACCTAACAACAAGTACTATCATTACTGTCAGAGTTAAATATGTTTAGGAAATTTAAATAATTTTCTCAAGTTCTCTAAGTTGGTAAATGGAAGAGCAATAATGTGATCTTGGGTGAATTTGTCCACTCAGCCAGGAAGCAGTTAAAATTTACTTGCTCCCAACAGCAAAAAACAGCTAAGCAAAGGCCAATGCGGGAGCTTGTTTGCCAAGATTTGTTGGATTAAATAAAACTGACATCATCTGCTTTATTCATTATACTGGACATTCTCTTGAAATTGAAGAGAACAATATACTAAATAAAAATGTTATACGTTAGGGAAAAATTTTGAAAGACTTTGAAATGGGCACAAGGATTATTTGGTGTGGTATCAATGGAATGCTGGGCATTGTCAGACATTTGACGGCTATCGGATTCTATAGAAGTCATTTTTGTGCTATTCTGTAACTCTAGAGATAGAAGTTAATTTTTGAAAGGCTGACGGTGATATGAATCATTCCTATTCTTAGATATGCAAGCTTATTTTGTGTGGTAAAGATAAAGTTGATTTCTGCTTTGTCAAAAATATGATCCCAAACACTATGTTTGTTTGCATCTATGATCAGATTCGTTTCAACATTCCTGATTGCCTATATATGTCTTTTCTGTAGCTTCTCCTTTAAAAAAATTGTAATGTTTTACTGGCTCCTGCATTATTAATGAACTAAATAAAATCTTTGACATGTGTTCATTTTACATTTGTTTTAAAGTCATGACATTACCCTTTAAAAAAATCCTCCTTTCACATGCTTAACTTTTTTTCTTTAGTATTAAGAAAAGTGTTGGTCCAGCAATCTTTTCAATGGGGGATGCTATTCAAAGCACCCCCACTCCCACCCCTGCCCCACCTCGCTTCTTCACTGCCATACCACCAGTCACTCCTTGGGTTCGGAAAATACTTCCTTGATCTCCCTTACCTCCAAAAGAGGTTTAGTTGTTCCCCCTTATTACTTCATACTTTGCTAATCTATCACCACACAGTTTTAGCTGTTCTGTTTTTTCAGGAGTCTGTGGGTTAACTGGGGTTATTCATTTTCACTGTTGTAACACTATAGTTAACAGACATCCTGGCACCAAGTAGGCAATGAATAAATGTTTACTAAATAGAAAAGGCAGGAGCCCTGATGATGTAGTGGTTAAACACTCGGCTGCTAACTGGAAGGTCAGCAGTTCTAACCCACCAGCCACTCCTCAGGAGAAAGATGTGGCAGTCAGCTGTCATAAAGATTTACAGCCTTGGAAACCCTATGGGGCAGCTCTAATGAGTTGGAATCAACTCGATGCCAATGGGTTTGTTTTTTTGGTTTTAATTATAAAGCTGGCCCTGAAACATTTGTAGCAGAATATGGCAATGTAATTTAGAGGACTCAATAGGGAATCTTTCATTAAGTGTTATGCTAGGACCACATGGGCATGATCGACAAAACTGAATCTCTTTGCTTGCTAAAAAGATTGTAATGGTAATCATCATCATGGCATATTTTTTTGAACTTCTCTTAAGGTTTCTGGGTTTGTATTATGACTGTCACCTACCACCAGTATCTCTGATCCATAGAAAATTTTTGTTGTTGTTAGGTGCCATCAACTCAATTCCCACTGATAACGACCCATGTATAACAGAGCAAAACACTGCGCGGTCCTGCGCCACCTCACAATTGTTGCCATATGTGAGCTCATTGTTGCAGCCACTGTATCAATCTATCTTGTCGAGAGCCTTCCTCTTTTTCGATGACCCTCTACCTTACCAAGCAGGATGTCTTTCTCCAAGGACTGGTCCCTCATGATAACACATCCAAAGTACTTCAGACAAAGTCTCACCATCCTCACTTCAAAGGAGCACACTGGCCGTATTTCTTCCAAAACAGATGCGTTGGTTGTTCTAGAAGTCCATGGTATGTTCAATATTCTTTGCCAACATCATAATTCAAACGCGTCGATTTCTTATTCATTGTTCAGCTTTCATATGCATATGAGGCGATTGAAAACACCATGGCATGGGTCAGGCTCACCTTAGTCCTTAAAGTGACATCTTTGTTTTTTAACACTTTAAAGACATCTTTTGCAACAGATTTGCCCAATGCAATATGTCTTTTGATTTCCTGACTGCTGCTTTCATGGACACTGATTGTACATGCAAGTAAAATGAAATCCTTGACAACTTCAATCTTTTCTCAGTTTATCATGACGTTGCATAATAGTCCAGTTGTAAGAACGGTTGCTTTCTTTGTTAAGTTTAATCTATACTGAAGGCTGTAGTCTTTGATCTTCATCAGTGCTTTATGTCCTCTTCGCTTTCAGCAAGCAAGGTTGTGTCATCTGCATATTACAGCTTGTTAATGAGTCTTCCTCCAATCCTGATGCCACACTCTTCTTCATGTAGTCCAGCTTCTCAGATTATTTGCTCAGCATACAGATAGTCATATGAAAGAAAATGTATTCTTGTAGAACATTTTCAAGAGAATGTTTAATCAAACAAACAAATTGGGATGTTTCAAAAATATGTGGAAGTAGAATACTTAACATAATTTGAGAGTCTAATTTAAAAAATACAAAACTATCATGGGGCTGATTAGCTTTAATGGTTTGAAATTAGTCGCATTAATAAGTAACATAAGAATCTATATTTGTAGCATAAATGTTGTCTCTGGTTTATTCCTAAGGACCAGACTGGCATGGTTTTATATACTGAGTTAATTTATTGTAATAAATACAAATTTCAAAGTACAGTCTGTGAGTTCAAATTTCTTCATCCAAAGTAAAGTATCCATTGTTGCAAACTTCACATCTGAGAATTCTTGCTAACAGCCATGCACAGATTATTCCATACTTGGTATATAAAATGAAATCCAATCTGAAAGGTCAATGTTAGGGGTAGAACAGGGCAATATGCACTGTCTTCAGCAAACAATGGAGTTAGAAGGTAAATGCAAAACAGTCAGGAGCATGGAATATTTCTATGTATTCAACCACAAGAATACTATATTCCTAGAATTCTTATAACTTCCTATTACAAGAGGATTGCAATAAAGGATTTCTATCCACAGATAAAGAAGCCCTGGTTAAAGCACCTGACTTAACCAAAAGATCGGGGGTTTGAACCCACCAGTTGCTCCTCGAGAGAAAGATGTGGCAGTCTGCGTCTGTAAAATTTTACAGCCTTGGAAACCCTATGAGACAGTTCTACTTGTCCTATAGGGTCACTATGGGTCATAATCGACTCGATGGCAACAGGTTTGGTTTTTGATTCCTAGATAACCAGAAGTGTTAGATGCCCGTTTGAAAAATTGCTGAAGTAATGAAAGAAGGCATTAAAACACGTAAGAAGAAAGGTGTTCCTAAATGCTAACTTTGAAAGATTTAATCTCCCATGAGTGATTTATTCTATTAAAGGAGTTTACTCAGGATAATATAGAAGTTATTAAAAAGTGTTATACTGACTGAGGACACTTTCCCTCACTGACGCTGCTTTCCTTTTGCAGACAATTAAACACTATCTTGCAAACACTCCATTCTCCTTTGTCTTTAAGGATGTGTGAGTAAATTGCATTTTCCAGAAATTCTTGTTCTATTCATCTTCCTTTCTAAGTGCTGTTTTGCCATTCTGATCCTTGTCATATCGAAAGCCTAGAAATGTACTGTTTTCTCAAATGAAATCACTTGTTGTGTTTTTCTGTACCTGTGCAATACCTGTTAACCAATAACAAATAATGCCCCTGAGAGTTGAATCCTGGTGCCCTTATTTTTCTTGGTCATCTATTCATTTGATTTCAAGTATCAAAGGTACCAGGGTGACTTTGGTTTATAATCCTAGACCCGACCCCCTGCCCTCTCTATCCCCATGTGTTATATAGCCTCCTGGATGACTCTGGAACATAAAAAGAACCACTCTTCTGCCTTCCTTTCCCATAACTCCCTTCTTTACAATAATTCTTAATAGACTTCTGAGAGTCCCCAGATCTCAGAGACTGTGAATCAGCTTTCACTCTTTCCAGTCCTATATTCTCCATATGGAGTCAAATATTAAAATGTAATGTGTTCCATCTCTGCATCCAGCTTTTCTTTTCACTTTTCACCACGCAAATCTTTATCCAGACACATAGGCAGTTGTCTAAACCTCCTTAAAACACAGCAATGATGTCTTTGTTTGGAAATAATAACGAATATTAATACTTTACTCAGGCCTTATAGTTTCCCTTCCTCAGATTACTTCAAGGGCTCCCTTTTGGCTTCTTAAATAAAACTCAGCAACAGGTTTAAGGACCCATGGCAAATGGCTTCAAGTTATACAGTATGTGTATTACCAGTTGAGTCATTTTATTCCAATCAGACCTAACTTCAGAACCTCTTTCTTCTTTTCTCTACCACATATTTTTTACTTAAGATGCATTATTCACTCAGTGAATACTATCTTTGGGGTCTACTGTCTTCCAGTTACCGACTTAAGCACCAGCAACTTGAGATAAACAAGCTATAGTTAACACTCTCATGGGATTTTAATTTCCTTGAGGAAATACAGATATTTTGAACAGTTAAGTTCTTTTCACTGTGATAAATGCAGAAATAAAGATATATATAAGGTAGTACAGTAAAGGTTCAAGTAACTCCCTTGCAATGAAGAAAAGGCCTTTCAAATAAAGATTCAGTAAATAAAATTAAGGAAAAGTCCTCTAGGCAGAATAAAACAAACACAAAGGGAAAAGCAGAAAATAGAACAAAGTATGCTGAAAACAACGATTATTTTAATAATGCTAGAATCAAATTTCCAGAAGGCAATCTCCATGGAATAAGCCATCAGAATAATGTTTCAGTTTTTTTTATTGGAATCAGTCTTAATAATAACTTTAGTATTGATTATTTTCTCTACTGTGTATATGTTGTTGTGTGTCATAAGGTCAATTCTGTCTCATAGCAACCCCATGTCACAGAGTAGAACTGCCTCACAGGGTTTCCTAGGGTGAAATCTTTACGGGAACAGATCACCAGGTCTTTTCTTCTGCAGAGTGACTGGTGTATTAGAACCACTGGCCTTTTTGTTAGCATCTGAGCATTAAACCATTATGCCACCACAGCTTCTTAATGTGTTTATAGCTTATCAATTTATAAATATGCATTTATTTTATGAAATAAGATTATTCAATATTAATCATGCCTTTATACAAGCCAGCATTTACTTTACTTATTGTTTCTTCATGATTAAAAAAGTTTTAGGATCTAATTTTGTACCTGGATTAGGTAAAGGATTTAACAGTAGCTAAAATGGTAGTCTGAATTCCTAGGGCTTGGTTGGAAAGCTTAAGTTACTCATTGCTAAGCAAGAGTGAAAGACAAGGCAACTTTCTGTGGTCATGCGGATCCCTCTACAAGGCACAGCCTTCTGTTATTCTTTTCGCCGAGTTAACTCTTTCTCCCTCTTTAAGTCTCAGCTCATTTGTTATCTTCTGGATGGGTGGCAGAAATGTTTAGGTGCTCAGCTACTAACTGAAAGGTTGTCACTTTTGAACTCACCCACAGGAGCCTCGGAAGAAAAGCTTGGTGATCTCTTTCCGAAAGTTCACAGCCATGCAAACTCTATGGAGTTCATTTCTACTCTGCAACACATGAGATCGCCATGAGTCAGAATCCACTTGACAACAACTGCTTTGGTTTGGTTTTGGGTTTGGACACATTTATGAAGTTGCCTGCTGTGCTATGTGTCCTTCCTCTGTAACCTAGAATGAGTCTTTCCAAACTGTATCATAGTCTTTACATTATAATATTGAAATTATCTGTTTTTGCTAATCTACCTTTCACACTCTGTTATACGATGCTTTAGAACATTCTCTTACAAATAGTTTTATTCTCAGAGTCATGTATGGGGCCTGGTTTTCCGCAGGGTTCCTTCCACTGTGAGCTTGTACATTCTCCATATCCAGTGTCTCTGCAATCATGCATTTCATGAATAACACTACATTTTGTAAAACAGCTTCATGGGAATGAAAAGAAAACATAATTACAACAACCAGCTGTCAGAGGGAAAAAAAGGACAAGAAAGGAGATTAATTTTATTCAGTCTATTGCAATAAGGAGAGCAACCCAAATCTAAAGAGAAGACTCTCTCAGCAGGGTAGTTTTCCTTACACATTGAGAGAGAGGAGTAAACATGTTGCTATTGTTGTTGTGTGCCATCGAGTCAATTCTGAATCATAGCAACCCTATACATCTGAGGAGAACTGCCCCATAGGGTTTCCTACACTGTAATCTTTATGGGAACAGATCACCAGGCCTTTTCTTCCACAGAGCAGCTGGATGGGTTCGAACCACTGACCTTTCAGTTAACAGCTGAGCACTTAACCATTGCACCGCCAAGGCTCCTTAAACATGTTGCAGATGGAGAATTTACAGCTAGGTTGTTTTGCAAGCATGGAAAGTCTCAGTCAGTTATCTGAACAAGAAATGTTTTTCACTGTGGTTACTGAGTTTCAGGGGGACAAAGAGTTCTAATCTCGACTAAGCACTCATGAGACAAAGAATGGGGAGTTGGAAGGTCTGCATCTGGCTTTGTCATGTTTATGCAGAATGAGAAAGGTCTCTGTCCTTGTTACAGGTAAGCAAAGAAATCATCAGAGAGTCTTATGGAGCCATGAGAAAGACTAGATAGCAAGTGTTACATGGTTTGGTTTGGTTTTGGTTTTGGACCCATTATGAAGCCATATGCGGAAGGGTGGCTCTTTACAATAGGCTGTTTCCCACAACACACAAGAAGGGGAGGGGGGGATTTCATAAAAAAGGATAGATTGGGGGGTTTCTTAACCACCACTGTTTTCTGAAAGCACAGAACTCAGATAAAGCTCACCAACCACACAGCTTCAGAGTGAGACAGATTCTGGTAGTTCTATTTAATGCCATTAATTATCAGTTACTCTAGCTTACTATTTTTTTCCAAAATCTATAGCTCCTTTAAATATATTAGGATTTTTTTTCTTCTAAAAGTCTTTTTTTTTTTTCCTCAGAAACTTCTTCCATTGCTGCCTTTGATTTTTTTTTTTTTTTGCCTTAGCATGCTTCCAAATTACAGTAGTATATGATTACTTCCAAAAGATGTGAACCCATTTTAGGGTCAAAAGTGTGACCCCAAACATGTGCTAGTACAATAGAAAAAAGCGTTGATGCTTTAGTTTAATTTCATTAGTAAGCGAGATTTTTTTGTTCTACATAGAAACTAGGATAACTTTTCAGCTTTAAAAGTCTTATTAAATAAATGACCATGTGTTTGATTTATACAGGCAACATAGGAACCATGCATTTTAATACCGAAGAAAAATAGTCACTTGGATTTATGCTTCATGCAATTTGTCAGTGTGGGTCAAATTAAGGAATATTTCATTGATATTGCCCTGCCAAAATTCATAAGTATGCTATAATTTTGCACTGGTTACTGTTACTGAATCTAAATTAAAATACAAAGATCCAGTGCTTGTGACACGTGATGCTATAATATTGATTGTTTATAGGCTTACTTTTTCTTCATCATGTAACACCAGGGATTCCTGTTTCCTTTGAAATGCATGGATCTTACCAATTGGACCACAGGGATTTAACATGAAACAATAGCAAATTTCTGTTAAACCTTTCTGTGCAACAAAGTGTAACATTTTTAATCAGACTCAGTTGTGATATAGAAGAAACTTTTATTTTTTTTTCTTTATAATAAGTTTGTGGAAAAATATTGTAATCAATGTAAGATATCTGGATTCCTTTGGGATACATACCAATTGAGAAAGAATGAACCAATGCATATCTAAAAGGTTCACATTTTGAGGCTAGAGTACTGTTTTCATTTTGGTATCTTTTCAACATCATTAAAAACAGCCACAGCACAGAGACATCTGTGCTAAAAAACTAAATTATATTCTTTTCTTCTTGTGGTCAAAGTATACTATGGAAGTTTATATACATATATGCACATATATGGCAGACAATGCAAAAGATGTTTTTTAAGCTTTTTAAACTGCCAAATTCAAAGACAGGTCTAGGTAAAAGAATAATTACTCTAATCTATGTGTTTGATGATAATTCTGCAAAATCAACTACACAGAAGTTACAGTCAATAAGCAAAAATTTTTGACAATATAACCAGCCTCCTTCTCTTCCATAGTGCCTAATCTAAAAGACTATTCACTAAGAATGGTTTGTAGATCTGCAAAGGAAAATTTAGAAAGATTATATTTCTATTATTATTCCATGTCTCTTATTCTTTTCAAAACTCTTTGTAAAATGAGTAGTGATGTTAAAGTAATTGTTTAAAAACACATGTCTCCTTTGGACATGTTGTCAGAAGGGACCAGTCCATGGAGAAGGACATCATGCTTGGTAAAGTAGAGGGTCAGCAAAAGAGAGGAAGATCCTCTATGAGATGGATTGACACAGTGACTGCAACAATGGGCTCAAGCATAGCAAAGATTGTGAAGATGGTGCAGGAGCGGGCAGTGTTTTGTTCTGTTGTACATAGGGTGGCTGTGAGTGGAACCTGATGGCACCTAATAAAACAACCCTTCCCTTCACTATCCAGTTTTTAACATTCAGTAAATGTTGCCAACAAGAAATGAAGAATTCTGAGACCTAGCTCATGTAAGTCCTGCCCATACTTCCCAATTCCCTATGGCTTGCAGTTAGCTATCTTCAGCTGCTTTGGCAAATTACAAGATGCACATTTGCAGTTTTTTTCTTTCTTTTTTTTTCCTATTGTTGCTTGGAGTGGTGTCATGAAGAGAATTGGGGAGGTTTTGGACTACATTGACTTTATAAGTCTCATGTAACTAACTGTAACTTCTGTGTAGGGACACAGAAGACCACTTCGTTACTGATCCTAGAAGCTCTCTCTGAGCCAGAGAAGAGGTTGGTGGGGATCACTAGCTCTGTCTTTCTCAGTGTGAAGAACTGCAACTCTTCAGGGGTGTGGTGCTTCCTCCTCCCGGTGGGAGGAAATATGCCTGAACTCAACTCCCATGGCAACATAGGCCCACAGTCTCCAGATGCCAAGTTCTAGGACTTTTTCATTACTCCTGTAAATAGCTATCATTAAGCTCAGATTGCTTGGTGCCAAGCAGTCTGTTTTTCTCTGAGCTATAAGGCCACTTTCATGTTTAAAGGGAGGTCAGCAGAGAGGCAAGAGTTACCCTGTTGAAACAGCCCTGTGATTTTTCCACCCACGCACTGGCCCAGGCACACCTCTCTGTAGAACCTTGAGAAAGCGGGGATTCATATACGTGCTAGTGTGTGGACTTCTGATTTTCTGCCTATGCCAAGTGATATCCTTGATTTTCATCTCAAGCTCTTTGTACAAAATTCCTTAGAAGTAATACTATTTAATTATGTAAAGAAATTTAGAGAAGGTGTAGCAATCTACAACTTACTTAAAAGTTCAAACCAATGCTAATAAAACAATACATCATATTGGGAGATGCGTTTCTTGCAATTTCACCATGTTATGGAGCCCTGGTGGTGAAGCGTAGTGGTTAAGACCTCGCTGCTAACCAAAAGTTCAAATTCACCAGCTGCTCCTTGGAATCCCTATAGGGCAGTTCTACTGTGTCCTATAGGGTCACCATTGTGTGTCAGAATCGACTCAACAGCAAAGGGTTTAAGGTTTTTGTTTGTTTGTTTTTGGTTTTTTTTTTTTTTTTTTTTGGTACAGATCTTATAAAAGCACAAAACCAGAGGCCAAAATTACACTGCATTTCTCATTCCAGGAAAGCTAGGCAGTTATTATTATTTATCAGCCTCAAAATTTGTTACATAATTTTTTTTCAAATTGGAGATCTGTAACCACATGGCAATAAAAATTCATCTGCTTTCAAAAAGACATTTAATTTTCTTTAATGCTAATCTTTTTCTATCTGTATCTTATGTATGTAACTGGAACATTTTTAACTTTCAGTAAATTAGGACCATCACACCCAGATGCATCAAACAAGTTCTGCTGTTGTATCTCAAGACTTAGATAAGGTAGGGGAAGCGTAAGAGTAGAAAAGTAAATTGATCAAGGGGATGACATGGCTTTCACATGAATATAGACTAAGAAGACTGGGATATAAAGATAAAAGCTGAGAGATGGGATAGGATCAAAGTTCTTATCAAAGTCTTTTAAACTTCACTGGGTATGACTTGTCTGAGTGTTAATCAAATGCTGTAAAGAGCTGTTGCTTGAAAGAAGTGACAGATTCTCTTGGAATATCTGCAAAACCCAGAACTTGGCCCAGATCTGGATATTTCTGGGAGGCAAAATTTATGTATGTATAACTTAATGCATTTTAACAAGAATTTCTGGCAATATTGAAATGTGCAGCTTTTGAAAACTGAGGGATTTGTTTGTTTTTTATTTGCTGGAAATATTCAGTGTCTACAGAATTGCAGAAAGAGAGTATTCCTTTAATGGTTTTGGTTTGGAAGTGTTTCCATATTCAGTGGGGTTTAGAATTGATAATCTCTGAAGAGCCTTTTGGAATCTGTGGGTAATGCAAAAGGTTAATGCATTTGGCTACTAACCAAATTCAGGCCTTGTGGATAAGAGAAGAAAGGCAGGGAGGATTCCGTGTAGTGCCCAACTATTGGGCTAAACCAAAAAACCAAACTCGTTGCGGTTGAGTCGATTCCGACTCATAGCAACCCTATACGACAGAGTAGAACTGCTCCATAGGTTTTCCAAGGCTGTAATCTTTACGAACGCCAATTGCCACCTCTTTCTCCCACAGCGTGGCTGGAGGGTTCAAACCTTTCAGTTGGAAGGCCAGTGCTTTAACCACTGTGACACTAGGGCTCCTTTTAGTATGGGGTTACTCTGGGTATAACTGTCCAAATACATGATAGAAAGATTTTAAAACTTTCCTCCTTTCCTTCCTCTCTCAGTGCCAGTAAGATAACTGGAATTAGGCACTGTGTTCAGATTTCCATGATGTCATTCTTCTAATACTAGTTCCCCATAGTGCACTATAGCTTACACTTAGTATTCTGAACCA
Organism: Dugong dugon; assembly: GCA_030035585.1. NCBI lineage: Eukaryota > Metazoa > Chordata > Mammalia > Sirenia > Dugongidae > Dugong > Dugong dugon. Next base: position 105,053,518 of record CM057466.1, on the reverse strand, counting down.
TTGGAATCAACTCTTCATATCAGTCATTGTGTAGTACTGTCTGAAACTTTGAAACTATGTAATTGTCATACTGAAGGCAAGTAATATTAGCGTTCAGAGACCAGGAAACCACTCAGATGACTGCGAGATTGTCCAATCTACAGGCTTAGCTGAAATCACAACTGCTCTCATAAATACATCTGATACAGCTTGCTGTTGTGAATATAACATTCATCTCCTCAGTTTTCCTGTAGATGCCATATGCCCCACCCCAGTCATCTTTTCTACCCTAATATTACTAGCAGTAGGAGAATAACTTTTTACCCTGACTAATGAACCCATGCTCTTTAAGTTGTGATCCCTATGTGATAAGTTGAGACTCATGCCAAGGGGAACCAGAAAGGAGTCTTTCCCCTCCCAGCTCTTTCCCCATTCCCTCTATTATTAAGGCTGATCTTGCTGTTGTGCCTCAACATCAGGTTCTTTGTTCCAGGTCGTAATGCTTATGTATTCCTCAGTTTCTCCTTCTAGGAACAGAGACCAACGTTATAGCAACAGATAATCCCCTAAATCCTTTTCACAGAAATACAAATTTTCTTTTCATAAGAACCAAACAACAACAACAACAAAAAAAAAACAAACCCGTTGCCATCAAGTTGATTCCAACTCATAGTGCCCCTATAGAGCTTGATTCCTTCCCTAACCATTTTATTCTTTTTAACCTTTTTCAGTATGCTTTCACTTTTCAGGATTCTAAAGAATTCATCATTTCCAATTCATTTCCAATATTCACTCATTGCCATGGTGTTACCATGGCAACATCTTATCTGATTAGTCTCTGATCAGACTAATTTATTTTTAATAGCTATTAAGAAGTGATGCATGCTTATCAATGGAAGGAATTTGACATTTTTTCTCTTTATGTACAAATATTGCTCTCATATTACATTCATTCCCCATTACCCTACCTAGGATCATGGGTAAACCAGATTTTACAATAGGAAAGACTAAATGGACAACTTAGAATTCACCTGGAAAGGAAAATCTCTCATCTTCACTCACTTTCAAAATCACTTTCCTTACGTACAGACCAGAAGATATTTAGTTTTTCACCTGTAATCTTGGAAATATTTTAAACATCTTGAGATCTTTCTATTTCTTACTTTCTTTTTACTCTATTTTCCTATTTCTACAGTGATTCTGATGGTAGAGGAAATAAAACATCGTATTTCAAATAGTATGTTGTCCATGTCTCTTTTTGTTTCCTCAAGACATTATATAACAAATATTACAGAGCTTGTCCCTCATCTTTGTGCAAAAAATATACAAAAGATTCTGTCACTGTTTTCTCCTCCAGTGTTTGCCAGCTTTGTTTTTTCCCCAATCCCATCTGCCTGTTTGCAGCTGCTCAGTTGCATTTGCCTTCATGTCTTTTTAGCTTTCAAAATGAATAATTAAAAAGTGGTGTTTTTTTTTTGGTTAAATAAAAATTTGTCAAACCCCAAATGCTAATGACCTATCTCTTTCCATCTGCCCCACCTCCAGATGTTTGCTCTCAAAATAATCTTTGTTCAATACAATTCTGCTAAAATTTTAAACTCAGAATTTTTAAAAGTGCACTCCATTTATTCATTTGTACATATTAACATAAAATTATTGTGCTTGTACATTTTTAAATAATGTAAGTCTATATATACACCATTTAATTTTTTCAGGAATAATCTGTCTTATAAAGAGAAGTGCACAGATACTCTTCATGAACATAATTATGTGTCAGCTAGGTTATAGAGGGATTGTGATAAATTTATTCAATTGATCTCTAAATTGTTCCAATCTCAAAAGCATTATGGATATATACATATATATTCAGTTCATATTTACATTTGAAGAATCCAACATAAAGTGATAGATTACCTAATGTCCTAAAATTCTAAATATGAGAAAGGATTTCAAGGAAGAAACACAAATGTATGTGCATACAAAAAAACACTACACATGATACCTTAAACTGTATGTGAATGACAACAAATGATCATAAGCTTATGAACACATCACTGAGCAATGAATGCATTAAGGACTTGGAATTTTAGCTGTCTTTGGGTTGCTTATGCAAATTCCAAATACCTTGAAATGTAACACCAAAGGGATCTATCATATTAATTGGTTTAGGTTCTGTGTATTGAGGAAGGAGCTATAACCAAAAGCTTTCAACAGTTTCATTCTACTTGGATCAACAATCAATGTCCGTGGAAGCAGCAGTCAAAAAATCAAACCGTTTATTACATGGGGCAAATTTGCTGCAAAAGACCTCTTTAATGTTTTAAAGAGCAACGATGTCACTTTGATGACTAAGGTGCATCTGACCCAAGCCATAATCTTTTCAATTGCCTCATACACATGAGAAAGCTGGACAATGAAAAAGGAAGACAGAAGAATTGATGCATTTGAGTTGTGGTCTTGGTGAAGAATTTTGAACATAACGTGGACTGCCAAAAGAATGAATAAATCAGACTTAGAAGAAATACAACCAGAATGTTCCTTAGAAGTAAGGATGGGGAGACTTGGCTCTCTTATTCTGGACTCATTATCAGGAAGGACCCGTCCTAGAAAAGTACATCATTGTTGGTAGAGGGTAAGCAAAAACGAAGGAAACCCTCAGTGAGGTGGACTGACACAATAGACCCCAGAATGGACTCAAACATACCAATGGTCATGAAGATGGCACAGGACTGGGCAACATTTCATTCTAATATATATAAGGTCACTGTGAGTTGGAGCTGACTCAACGGCAACTAAGAACAACAACCAAAAGCAATAAGAAAGAAAGAGACTCAAAACAATAACGTGACAAAAAAACAGTAAGAGCTATGACTACATGGGCCCACCAGAAAGTCAGAGTAGGTAGTCATCATATGTCACCTCCCCACCACACCTCCAGAAGTCCTCCCTAAGTGAATTGCTCATGCTACCAACCTACACAACTGCTGTTGAATTCCTGCCTCATGTGATGCTCCGTTGTGACTCAGGTCCCTTCATGACAGCAGGATGATGACTGGTGGTGAACTGTCTCCATGATACTCTCCAAAGTGAGTGCCAACTGAAGTTGCAGCAAAAGATAAAACTCCCCAAATGCAACTTCTTTCGTATACGAAAGTACAGTAAGATGGATTTAGCAAATGGAAAGAATTTGTCTTGAAATCAAATATATTTCTACTTACATAATCTGCAAAGTTTTATAGAATTATTTGAAAAGCTGTACTTCTCCATTTCTATAAAATTTAGCATTATTTTTATGAAACTGCTCTGTTATTTTGTCTAATTCTTTACTAGTGCTCTTGAAGACTAAAATCAGCTTATATGTGTTACAAAATATCCTAGGACTATTGAGCTGATGTCCACTTTATCTTGTTGCTAATATAGTAAGATCTATTCTTCTGTTTAAGGAGCCCTGGTGGTGCAGTGGTTAAAGCAATTGACTGCTAACCAAAAGGTATGTGATTTGAAACCACCAGCTGCTCCGTGAGAGAAAGATGTGGTAGTCTGCTTCTGTAGAGATTTACAGCCTTGGAAATCCTATAGCGTGGCTATGAGTCAGAATCGACTTGAGGACAGTGGGTTTGGTTAAGGTTTTATTCCTGTGTTTGGTGCTGCTTAGTACAAATAACTATTGCTCATTAAATCTGAAAATTGAGTAGTCTACTAAATTTTAAAATAGAAAGGTTGCTTTTGAAACGTGAACATAGCTATAGACACACATGTAAGTTAGAGTTCATACAGAGATAATAGTTATTTCAAGTGTTACTTGGCTGGCAGTAATAGAATACAGCCAGAAGAAAACGGTTGGCCAATCTTTGTTATTTGTATTATGATGTCTCGTGAGAACAGCAATAAAGAAAGTTGCTTTAATAGCTATTTACATTAATATACAGGCACTGGCTTTCTGCCAAATTAGCTTTGTCACATAGTTTTCTAATTACTTCATTTTTTTTGTTGTTTTTGTCTCAGCTACTGCAAGATGTTAATCCCTCTTACAGCTGTCAAATGTTGAAAGTCTTTTGTGTATTTCACAAACCAATCAGGTTTAACAGAATCAGTAAAATAACACAAACAATTTTATCCTTCATGAAGTGTAGCCAGTGATATTATCTACACGGCAATAAAAATGTTTTCTTTTCTAACTTAGGATTTGTAAAATTTGCTTTTAAAGAAGTAACTTTCTCAAAATCTTAAGAGTAAAAAATCAAATCATTAAAATTCAACCTCAAAATGTGTGCTTATAATGGCTCTTAAAAACCCATTGCCGTCGCGTTGATTCCAACTCATAGTGACCCTACAGGACAGGGTAGAACTGCCCCATAGGGTTTCCAGGGAGCGGCTGATGGATTTGAACTGCCAACCTTTTGGTTAGCAGATGAACATTTAACCACTGCACCACCAGGGCTCATAGGTATCTGGAAGCCAAGATTATAAACTCACTGTTCTTATGAAACACATTATCACTAGTAAGCAAGGACGGCTCTTTTCGGTATTAATAAACACACAGCGTGAAAGACCTAACTCCAAGGCTTGTCTTTGACGGTTCCCATTTTTGTGGACTTGCCTTTTGCCTTTGTTAAACTCATAGCTTCATTCTTATACAAGTTCTGTACCTTTTGTTTTTCCCTCTTTCTGTTTTCTCTCCTTCCACTCTGATTAACTTCCCTTTCCTCTGGTGTTAAGCGCAGAATTGATTTAGAAGAGGGCTGTAGCTCGCAGGACCAGGCCCAGAGGACAATGTTGGTGTCAGGCTGGATACACAGTCGACCGGCCAATCAAGTCCAATTCCAGCGGCGAAGGTCTCTGTGCTGCCGCAGGTCTCTGTGCCAGCGGATGCCGCGGTGCAGACTGTTTAAGAAAGCATTAGAGCAAATGCCTTTGCACAGTAAGCGTGGCATAAAATAAGACCCAAGAACCAAAGTTGAGAAGAGAAAAAAAGTTAATGCTGTTATCTGAAAACTTAATATTTTCACTGACAACAAAAGGGCAAAAATAACAATTTTTCACTTCTAAGGGGCTGACTCACTAAGCAGTATGTAAAAGTGGTTAAGAGTGATTTAGAATGAAGATTTGCCTAAGTATTTGCCTTTTATCTTTCAAAAAAATTTAAATGTGCTTATTGTCCTTTGTTTTCTTAATGTTGAATTTAAGGCTTCTGAAAGTCATTGATTTAACTGAAGACGAGAGCTCAATAATTTAATCCAGTGGAATAAGAGGGATCCCACATTGGGAAAGGACAGGCTCCCATTTCCTAGAAAGCTCTTGATTACCCCTGACAGTTACATTGCTCTGTTGGGAGGTAGGAGGAGTGCTGTTTATCACTTGAAAGTGAGTGGCTTGTTTCCTGAAATCCAACCCTGAAGTAAGCGATCATTACTAATAGAGGAACTATCCACATTCTGTACAGGAGACTCATTTTGTATTTTCAGTGGTTTGTTGGATATGTTTAAGCATACAAAAAATTGCTTTGAATATATTTCCAAAAAAGCAAACAGGAAAAACATATTATCAAGAGGATTTGAGCACTTAAAAAATTCCACAAAGGACTAATAAGAGGCTCAAATTTCTGTGAATGGTTTAGAAAAACCAGTGAGAGCAAATTTTTATCTCTAACGTCAGTTGTGGTGTCTTACAAAGAAAATATATCATAGTCTATACATTTTATTAAAAGGAACGTGAAGGGAAATGAGGGGAGTCAAATCCATGGATACAAAAGAAGATATTTTGAGAAGGAAAGGAAGAAGGTTATTATATAAATGCTACTAAGAAGTCAAATTAGATGAGAGCTGAGAAATGTCCCATTTTTTCGGTTTAACATGGAGATCAGCGGTAATTTGGAGGAAAACAAACACACACACATTTTAAGTGGATTAGTGGGTCCAGAACCAGATTGAAGTGGATTAGAGCATGGATGGATAATCCAAAACAGAAAGGTGGGGCCTAAGGTAATAACAGCTCCACTGACGGAATGGCGGATTTTAGTCAAGGGATTGGACACCACATTGAGGAGTCTGGAAGAGGGTTGATATAAGAGAGCTTATACGCTGGGGTGCTTAGAATCAGCAGACCATGGGAGGCACTGGGAATGGAGAAGGCCAGCACTAGTAGGTGAAAGAGTCCCAAGGATGAAATGTATGTAGAATAATTTATAAATAAACATCTGAACAAACCTAACTTTTTGCATTCAAGAGCATATTTACAGTCTTAAACCAAAACCAAAAACCAAACTAACTACGGTTGAGTTGATTTCAACTCATGGCAACCCACAGGGCTTCCAGGGCTGTGCATCTCTACAGAAGCAGACTGCCACATCTTTCTCCTGCAGAGCTGCTGGTGGTTTTGAACTGCCGACCTTTCAGTTAGCAGTAGATAGCTTTAACTACTGTGCCACCGAGGCTCCTTATTTAGAGTCTTAGCTACTTTAAATCTGTATTCTCTGTGTGTGTATGTGTGTGTGTGTGTGTGTGTTGCATGAAGATTATTGGGGTAATAGGGATAGCAACCAGATTGTAGTGGGTTCAGTAGTGGATAGGAGTAGAGAAAGCAATAGAGGTAGTTCTTTTTTTTTAAATTGTGATAAATATAAATATAACAAAACATTTGCCATTTCAATATTTTTTTACATGTATAATTCAATGTCATTACCATATTTTTATGATGATGATGCACACCTTCTACATTTGTTTGCCAACCGTTCCCTGATTTTTTTTTTTTTTTACAGTAACATGTAAAAAAAAATTGGTATGGGGCTTGTACGAAAACACCTTATGAGGGGAGGGCACAGTTGGCAAACAAACAGAAGTTGGGTGTTATTTGCATAAAAATACTGTAATTATATTCATTGTGTGGTTCAACCATCATCACTATCTGTTTCCAATTTTTTCCGTCTCCCTTAACTCAGAATCCTCTCAACAATAAGTCCTCCTTCCCACCCCCCTAACCCTGGTAACCACTAACAAACTTTGGTTTCATAAATCTATATTATTTTGAGAGATAATTTTCAAATGCAAAGTGTCCAAAGAAAATAAGAGTTCAGGATTTTGGTAAACTATGCATTAAACACAGTAACTTTGAGTGACAGACCTGTTTTGAGGATGACGGAGGATCCATGAGGTCCTGGTACAATGGGAAGGTGTTGAATCAATAGATGAGGAACTTCAAGGGTGTGGTTAAAAAGGGGCCCATGTGCAACCTATTCATTTCTTACAAAGGCATATTTTTTTTTTTTATATATTTTATTGTACTTCAGGTGAAAGCTTACAGAGCAAATAGTTTCTCATGAAATAGTAGTACACATGTTGTTCTATGACATTGGTTAACAACCCCACAACATATTAAGCCTCTAAATTCTCAACATTTTTTTTTTTTTTATGAAAATACAGATAGCCAAAGATACACAGTTTCAAAAATTTCTACATTCACAGTTCAGTGATTTTGACTACGCTCTTCCAACTGTGCTGTTATTCTCACTTAAGATGAAGGCTTACAAAACAAAATAGTTTTTCATTTAACAGTTACTACACATGTTGCCCTATGACAATGGTTAACAATCTCACAGCACATCAAGAATATCCTTACTCCACCCTGTGTTCCCTATCACCAGGGGACTTCCTTGTCCCCTTCTGTCTTCTGGCCCTTGTCACTGGACTACTGTTCCTCATTAGCCTCATTTGGTTTTTTTATTTTATTTTATTTTAACACCATTTCAAAACTTTTTACTTACACATTTGAGTGATATTGACTATGCTCTTCCAATTGTGCTGCCATTCTCGCCCAAGATGAAGGCTTACAGGACAAAACAGCCTCCCATTTAATAGTTACTACAAATGTTGCCCTATAGCAGAGGTCAACAATCTCACAATACATCGACAGTGTCCTTATTCAATTTGTGTTCCTTATCATCAGCTTCCTACTCCCCCTCTGCCTTCTGGCCCTTGTCACTGGACTCCTGTACCTCGTTAGTCTCATTTGGTTTTACAGGGCTGTCCACTCCCAGGCTGAATAGTGAACCTCGAAGGTAACTTCACCTCTGAGCTGAAAGGGTGTCTGGGGGCCACACTCTTGAGGTTTCTCTAGTATTCTTTAGGCCAGTAAATCTGGTCTTTTTTTTTTTTTTTGGGAGTTAAAATTATGCTCTACATCCTTCTCCAGCTCTGTGCAGAACCCTCTGTTGTGATCCTGGTCAGAGCAGTCAGTGGTGGTAGCCGGGCACCATCTAGCTGTACTGGACTCAGTCCGGTGGAGGCCTTGGTAGCTGTGGACAATTAGTCCTTCAAACTAATCTTTTCCTTATATCCTGTTCTCTTCATTCTCCCTTGCTCCCAAAGGGATGAGACCAGTAGAGTATCTTAGATGGCCGCTCATAGGCTTTTAAGACCCCAGACACTACTCACCAAGGTAGAATGTAGAGCATTATCTTTATAAGTAGTGTCATGCCAATTGAGCTAGATGTTCCCCGAGACCATGGTCCCCAGAGCCCTCCGTCCAACAACTCAGTCCCTCGGGGTGTTTGGATGTGTCTATAGGGCCTCCATGACCTTTCCTTGTACAGGTTGTGTTAGTTTCCCCTGTACTGTGTACTATCTCACCTCTCACCCAAGTTACCACTTATCTATTACCTATTTAGTATTTCCCCCCCCTCCCCTCCCATCTCTGGTAACCAGCAAGGATTGTTACATTTTGCATGTGAATTTTTTCATGGGTTTTTACAATAGAGGTCTCATACAATATTTGTCCTTTTGTGATTGACTTATTTCACTCAGCATAACGTCCTCCAGTTTCATCCATGTTATGAAATGGTTCACAGATTCATTGTTGTTCTTTCTCGTTGCATAGTACTCCATTGTGTGTATGTACCATAGTTTGTGTATCCAGTCATCTGTTGATGGACATTGAGGTTGTTTCCATCGTTTTGCTATTGTGAACAATGCTGCCATGAACATAGGTGTGCATATGTCTATTCGAGTGACGACTCTTATTTCTCTAGGATGTATTCCTAGGAGTGGGATTGCTGGATCGAATGGTATGTCTATTTCTAGCTTTCTGAGGAAACGCCATATCATTTTCCAAAATGGTTGTATCATTTTGCATTCCCACCAGCAGTGTATAAGAGTTCCCATCTCCCCGCAGCCCCTCCAACATTTGTTATTTCCAGTATTTTTGATTCGTGCCAGTAATGCCGGGGTGAGATGGTATCTCATTGTGGTTTTAATTTGCATTTCTCTAATGGCTAGTGATCGCGAGCGTTTCCTCATGTGTCTGTTGGCCATTTGAATGTCTTCCTTGGTGAAGTGTCTATTCATTTCCTTTGCCCATTTTTTGATAGGATTGGTTGTCTTTTTGTTGTAGAGGTGTTGGATTTTGTTGTAGATTATGGAGATTAGACCTTTGTCTGACTTGTACTGTCCAAAAATTTTTTCCCAGTCTGTAGGTTCTCTTTTGACTCTTTTGGTGAAGTCTTTTGAAGAGCATAGATGTTTGATTTTTAGAAGATCCCAGTTATCTAGTTTATCTGTTGGGTTTTTTGTGTTGATGTTTATGGTTTGTATCCTGTTAATGCCATGTATTAAGGCCTGAAGTGTTCGTCCTATTTTTTCTTCTATGAATTTTATAGTTTGAGGCTTTATATTCAGGTCTTTGATCCATTCTGAAGTAGTTTTTGTATATGGTGTGAGGTATGGGTCCTGTTTCATTTTTCTACAAATGGATATCCAGTTTTGCCAGCACCATTTGTTAAAAAGACTGTCTTTTCCCCATTTGATGTATTTTGGGCCCTTGTCAAAGATCAGGTGACCGTAGGTGGATGGATTTACATCTGGGTTCTCAATTCTGTTCCATTGGTCAATGTCTCTGTTGTTGTACCAGTACCAGGCTGTTTTGAGTACTGTAGCTGTATAGTAGGTTCTCAAGTCAGGTAGTGTGAGTCCTCCAACTTTATTCTTCTTCTTCAGTAGTGCTTTACTTCTTTGGGGTTTCTTCCCTTTCCATATAAAGTTAATAATTAGTTTTTCCATCTCTTTGAAGAATGTTGCTGGTATTTGGATCGGGATTGCATTGTATTTGTATATTGCTTTAGGCAGAATTGCCATTTTCACAATGTTGAGTCTGCCTATCCATGAGCATGGTATGTTTTTCCATTTATGTAGATCCCTTTGGGTTTCATGCAGCAGTGTTTTGTAGTTTTCTTTGTATAGGTCTTTTACATTCCTGGTCAGATTTATTCGTAAGTATTTTATCTTTTTAGCGGCTATTTAAAATGGTATTGATTTCCTGATCTCCTTTTCATCGTTCTCTTTACTGGTATATTGGAATCCAACTGATTTTTGAATGTTTATCTTGTATCCTGCTACTCTGCTGAATCTTTCTATTCATTCCAGTAGATTTCTCGTGGATTCTTTAGGGTTTTCTATGTATAGTATCATATCATCTGCAAACAGGGAGAGTTTAACTTCTTCATTACCAGTTTGGATGCCCTTTATTTCTTTCTCTTGCCTTATTGCTGTAGCTAGAATTTCCAGCACAATGTTAAATAGGAGTGGTGATAAAGGGCATCCGTGTCTTGTTCCTGTTTTCAAGGGGAATGTTTTCAGCCTCTGTCCATTAAGAATGATGTTGGCTGTTGGTTTTGCATAGATGCCCTTTATTATCTTGAGAAATCTCCCTTCTATACCTATTAGATTGAGAGCTTTTATCAGGAATGGGTGTTGGACTTTGTCAAATGCCTTTTCTGCGTCAATTGAGATGATCATGTGATTTTTTTCTTTCCTTTTATTTATGTGGTGGATTACATTGATGGATTTTCTAATGTTAAACCATCCTTGCATACCTGGTATGAATCCTACTTGGTCGTGGTGTATTATGTTTTTGATATGATACTGAATTCTATTAGCTAGAATTTTGTTCAGAATTTTTGCATCTATATTCATGAGAGATATTGGTCTGTAATTTTCTTTTTTTGTGATGTCTTTGCCTGGTTTTGGTATCAGTGTTATGCTGGCTTCATAGAATGAATTTGGAAGTGTTGCTTCCTCTTCTATGCTCTGAAATAGCTTGAGTAGAACTGGTACAAGCTCTTCTGTAACTGTTTTGTAGAATTCTCCAGTGAAGCCATCTGGGCCAGGGATTTTTTTGGTTGGGAGTTTTTTTATTACCTTTTCAATCTCTTCTCTTGTTATGGGTCTGTTCAGATTTTCAGTATCACTTTGTTGTAGTTTGGGTAGGCTGTATGTTTCTAGAAATTTATCCATTTCCTCTAGGTTTTCAAATTTGTTGGAATATAGTTTTTCATAATATTCTGTTATAATCCTTTTTATTTCGGTTGGGTCTGTTGTAATGTCGCCCATTTCATTTCTTATTTGGGTTATTTGTGCCCTCTGCTATTTTTCTTTTGTCAGTCTGGCCAGTGGTTTGTCGATTTTGTTGGTTCTTTCAAAGAACCAACTTTTGGTTTTGTTGATTCTTTCTGTTGTTTTTCTGTTCTCTATTTCATTTATTTCTGCTCTGATCTTTACTATTTCCTTTCTTCCGGTGGTTGTAGGCTTTTTTTGTTGTTCTCTTTCTATTTGTTTGAGTTCTGTAGTTAATGTTTTGAATTTGTCCCTTTCTTCTTTTTTGATATGTGCATCTATTGCTATAAATTGTCCTCTGAGGACTGCCTTTGCTGTGTCCCAAAGGTTTTGGTATGATGTGTTTTCATTTTCATTTGATTCTAGGAATTTTTTGATTCCATCTCTGATTTCTTCTATTACCCATTGATGTGTAAGCAGATTATTATTCATTTTCCATGTGTTTGATTTTTTTTCCTTGCTCTTTCTAGTGTTAATTTCTACTTTGATGGCATTATGGTCAGAGAAGATACTGTGAATTATTTCAACGTTTTGGATCTTGTTCAGGGTTTCTCTGTGGCCTAAGATGTGGTCTATTCTGGAGAACGTTCCATGTGCATTGGAAAAGAATGTGTACTTTGCAGCGGTTGGATGGATTGTTCTATATATGTCTATGAGGTCCAGTTGGCTGATTGTGTCCATTAGGTCTTCTGTATCTTTGCTGAGTTTCTTTTTAGTTGTTCTGTCCTTTACTGAGAGTGGTGTGTTGAAGTCTCCTACTATTATTGTGGAACTGTCAATTTCTCTTTTCAGTGTTGTTAGAGTTTTTTTTATGTATTTTGGAGCCCTGTCATTGGGTGCATAGATATTTATTATGATTATGTCTTCATGATGGGTCATCCCCTTAATCATTATATAGTGTCGTTCTTTGTCTTTTATAGTAGATTTTGTTTTAAAGTCTATTTTATCTGAGATTAGAATTGCCACTCCTGCTCTTTTTTGTAGTTGTTAGCTTGATATATTTTTTTCCAACATTTGATTTTTAATAAATTCACATCTTTGTTTCTAAGGTGTGTCTCTTGTAGACAGCAAATTGATGGATCCTGTTTTCTTATCCATTCTGCCACTCTCCGTCTCTTTATGGGTGCATTGAGTCCATTTACGTTCAGTGTAATTATTGATAGATGAAAGTTTGTTGCTGTCATTTTGTAGTGCTTTTTTTGTGATGCTGAAGTTTTCTTTGTTCTTCTTACTCTCTTGTGCTGAGTTACTTTTGTTTGTGGATTTTGTGTTGATTTCTTTTGTTTTTGTAGGTTTTGTTTTTGTTGAGACTTTATGTTTTTCGTCTTTATTTTTATGGGTTCGTTTGTTACCATTTTTTGTGGTTACCATGAATTTTACCCTTTTCTTTATAATTTTGAAGCAATCTACCCTTACTTGGTATCGCCTTGCCTTCCTCTCCTTTAGAACGTTCTATACCTATTCCGTTTGTTCCCTCTTTCATTGTTTTGATGTTGTTGTCATCCTTTGATTGATTGCTCTGATTCCCTGTTGTATTTCTTTTGTTTTTGGAATGTCCTCTGTAGTTCAGTTCCTAGGATGGTATCTGGTTCATGTGAACCTGCGTCCTAGGTCCTAGGTCCTGCCTGAGGGCTGAAGCTGTTTGTCCTCAGATCGAAGAACTCCCTTTAATAATTCTTGTAAGTTTGGTTTGACTTTTGCATATTCCTTTAGTTTCTGTTTATCTGGAAATGACCTAATTTCACCATCAGATCTGAATGAGAGTTTTGCAGGATATATTATTCTTGGCTGACGATTTTTTTCTTTCAAGATTTTATATATGTCATCCCATTGCCTTCTTGCCTGCATGGTTTCTGCCGAATAATCTGAGCTTAGTCTTATTGTCTCTCCTCTGTATGTGACTTCTTGTTTTTCACGAGCTGCTCTCAGGATTCTTTGTTTGTCTTTAGTTTTAGCGAGTGTGAATATTATGTCTTGGTGATTTTCTTTTGGGGTCTCTTCTATATGGGGTTGGTTGAGCTTCTTGCATGGCCAGCTTTACATTTTTCATGATATTGGGAAAGTTTTCTGTCAGCAGTTCGTCAATGATCCTCTCTGTGTTTTCTGTTTTCTCCCCCTGTTCTGGTATGCCAATCACTCATAAGTTTTTGCTTTTAATTGTGTCCCACATAACTCTCAGGGTCTCTTCATTTTTCTTTGTTTTGTTTTCTGAGTTTTCCTGAAACAAAGTTGTATCCAAGTGTTTGTCTTCAGTTCCACTGATACTGTCTTCCATGGTTTCAAATCTTCTTCTCAGCCATTCTATGACACCGTCCATTTCTGAAATCTTGTTGTTTATCTTTTGGATTTATAATTGTTGTTTTTGTGTAATTTCTTGTTGTGAATTTATTTTGGCATTTTGTTCCTGCATCATCTTCCTTAATTCTTCCAATTTTTTGTCTGTATTTTCCATAAATTTGTCTATTTTTTCCTCATGTTTGTCAGCTTTTTGCCTCAGTTCTTGGAAAATTCTGAGTATTAGTAATTTGAGTTCCCTATCAGGTACTTCTAGTGCATTTTCTTCCACAGGAGAGTTATCTGGTGTTTTAATTTGGATGCCTATTGGAGCCATCTTGTCTTGTTTTTGTGAATGTTTTGATATTGTTTGCTGTTTTCGGGGCATTCAGTAGATATTTCTCTCGTTTATTGATTGTAGATTTTTTTTTTTTTTGGTTTCGTCCTTGTGGTACAGCTGGGCAGATCTAGCTGAGGAGGAGCCACTGGGATGGGTTGCTTGTGGTACTCACCGCAGTCACCAGGACGGTCCGTAGTCAGTGCTGGGCAGGTTCCAATAGGGCGTGCCTGCACAGCTTGGTGGTGTGATGTCTAGTGCATGGTGCAGGTAGGTAGGGTGCAGCGGGAAGATGGTTATGTGTGAAGCTAAGCTGGATATGGGAGAGAGGAGAGAGGAGGAGGAGCAAAAAGCATACAAACATAAAAGAATGCTAGGGGAGCTTGTCGTTGGAATGTACAGATGAGAGACTATGGGATCGAGGAAACCAGAAGGGGGAAGAGAAAGAAAAGGAAAGAATGAACAAATAAAAATCAGAAAAGTTAAAGAACTGCAAAGTTCCCAGGGATCCCACCAATCCAGCTATGAGGTCTGGGGAAGTCGGTCTCAGGTTTCACAGCACAGCCTGACCAGAAGGCGCAGAGGCATACAACGTCTGGTATTCAGGGATCAGAAAGAGAAGGAAGAGATAGAGAGACGAGAAATTGAGCAATGAAGAAAGACAAAAGGGAAAAAGAGGGAAAAGATGACAAAACTAATCAAAAAAGGAAGAAAAATAAAATTAAAAAAGAAAAAAAAAAAAAGAGCAACACCAGCAGTCAGTGCCAACAAATGGGACCCAGAGAGCCCCCACTCAGGGGCGCGAATTCCAAGAAGCCGGCAGTCTCGGGGTTAAGAGACCGTGGCCACGGGAAGCAGAGGGGCGAACGAACAAAGGCCCCGGGATCCCACCAGTGTGGCAGCCCAGACCTGGAAGCAGCCACACGCCCGAACCAGCCCCACAGCCCCGCAGGAGAGAGCAAAGACGGCACTCGGAACCAGGCACCCAGGCAAAAGGAGGGGGAGGTGGCAGAAAAAGCCCCACCAACGGCCAGCAAACGGCTCTCAAAAAGCCGCCAGCCCGGGCGCGTGGAATCCAAGCACCGACACCCAGCCCAGGGACCCCAGCCACGGAAAGTGGTGGGGCGAAGGAACAAAGGCCCAGGGATCTCACCAGCACGGCAGCCCAGACCCAGAAGCAGCCATACGCCCGAACGCAGCCCCACAGCTCCGCAGAAGAGAGCAAAGACGGCACTCGGAACCAGGCACCCAGGCAAAAGGAGGGGGAGGTGGCAGAAAAAGCCCCACCAACGGCCAGCAAACGGCTCCCAGAAAGCCGCCAGCCCGGGCGCACAGAATCCAAGCACCGGCGCCCCCCAGCCCAGGGACCCTGGCCACGGAAAGCAGGGGAGCCCCAGCGAGGCGGAGAGGGGTGGGGGGTGGGAAAGCGTGCACCACAGTTTACCGGTCCTTCTGTCTCCCACCGGATGCTCTGCAAGGCTGCCCTCCCGTTCGCTGGTCTCCGATAGGAATCCAAGATGGTGGATCCGCGCTGCGTTAGCTGGTAAGGAATCTCTGCATGAGTCTCTCCTTGCTCTCCGTTCTCTTTTAGTATTCTCACTCCGTTTGGTGTTTGGCTGAGTTCTTTATATCTTCATTTGGTGTTCTAGGGTTTCAGGATTGTTGATTCTCTGTTAGGCTTAGTTTTTCGGATCTTTGCTGTAGAGGGACGGTGTGGTGCTTCTGCCTAGAGCGCCATCTTGCCCCGCCTCCCAAAGGCATATTTTTAGGAGCCTCAACTCTAGGCTGTTGCAATCCTTGACTTTAAGGATGCCTGGTAGCACAGTGATTAAAGAGCTTGGCTGCTAACCAAAAGGTTGGCAGTTGGAACCCACCATCCATTCCACGGGAGAAAGATGTGGTAGTCTGCTTCTGTAAAGATTTATAGCCTTGGAAACCCTATGGGGCAGTTCTATTTTGTCCTATAGGGTTACTATGAGTCGGAAGGGACTCTTCAGCAGTGGGTTTGTTTGTTTTAGTATTGACTTTATACACATCATGCAGCAAATTCAGAGACTTATTTTAGTTCACTTAGTAAAAACATTTCTGACTATATTCAAGGCTTACATCTTAAAAAACATTTAGGAACTTAAATCCAGTCTTTACTTTTGCATCCTTCACATTAACTTCATGTAACACAGTAAAGAAAATATATGTAAGAGAGTCGCTGTCTTTGGAATGATTACTGTATTTTGTTGATGACAAAGATGCCAATATTGTAGGGATGGTGAGAGGATCCATTTTTATTAAATTTCATGTATGAAATAGTGTATTATAGTGTTCACTAAGAGTTTAAACTTAGCTAGGCACTGCTCAGGACATATTCTCATTTTCTCTGAAGAAGGTAAAGCAAAATATACAAGAGCCACAATAACAACAAAATCACAGCAGAGTAAAAACACAAAAACTGTCAATATTCCATTTGATGAACATAAGACAAATTCCTGAGCTAACTTCCTCTGTAAGTAAACTGAGTTCTACTTACACCAAGAACTCTGTAAGATTTAGATATGGTTCTGACATATTTCCTTTTATAAATGAGATTGTTTCCGGATATCCAAAATATACACATGAGAATCAAGAAATAGCCTAAAAATGAATGGGCTCCACTAGGTCCGTGAGTACCTTTCATCATGTCTCCCTGGCCTATTACATCTGTCTCCAGCATAATATATCAGCTCCATATAAAGCAATTTTTTACTGTCTTGAAAAAGGCTTTTTCCTTATCTATTGTCATCAGTCATAGATGAAAAGAGTGCATAGTTTGTAGTAAGTGCTGCTTGACAGTGGAACAGAAAATGATTTAAAAATATGATTGGATTTAGGAGCCATAACAATGATGGACTATGTGAACTGAACCAGTTAAATGCCATGTCCCCGCACTGCTTGGCCAAGATACCTCGTCTATACTCTGTGTCTTTACAGCTCAGCTCCTGAATTTTTTGGCAAAGCAGAGACCATCTACCCAGTGTTATCCAGTAATGGGATTCCTTTGAACTACATATGAGAGTGAATTATAGTAACACACACACTTGAATCTGTTACTTGAACGTTGAAGGACAGTGGTTGTTGCTATAATGTTAATATCCCCTAAATGGTTACTGGAAGGAGCTAAAAAAAAAATGAAATTATTTGTTTTTACTTCTGAAGTTTGCATATACAAAATAAATACAAAAGATAATAATTTATTCTGCTGTAGAGGAGCTCTAGTGGCATAGTGGTTAAAAAGCTCGGCTACTAAGCAAATGGTTGGCAGTTTGAATCCACCAGCCACTCCTTGGAAACCCTATGGGGCAGATTCTACTCTGTCCTATAGGGTCACTATGAGTTGGAATTGACTCGATGGCAACAGGTTTTTTTTAATAGAGGTTTATATTTTCCAAAATGCCCTAACTCTATTATGTAATTTTATAATTTTATTATCTCCTGCACTAGCCTAAGAATGCTTCAATTAAATTTATAAAGAAACATATTCTCCTTGATCACTTCCAAACATTGTCTGCTTAGAGAGCCACGTTTCTGATGGCTATCTAACACTGAGGGCTGTCTTACTGTTTTGCACCATTACTCATAACTCTCACTCAAGGATAAGGCAAATAGAATTATTATCATTATTATTATTTTTTTGTAGTGAAGATATCATAAGTTCCTAGAAAATTTGATTTTTGGGTATACTCAACAATCCATTCAGAGAATTAAATTATTGCACACCAATTTAATTATTTCTTGATAGAATTTATAGACAAAAAAGGTAGTAGAACAGTGTATTAACAACTAAAAACCAAATAAGTTTGCCCTTGAGTTTTCACAATCAAACAGAAACATATGGTTTAAATTCTTCTGTGTACAATGGATGCAACAATAATATTGGTGAGAAAAATATCTAATGTTAAGGCTTTCTACAGCCTACAACATACTGAATATGGAATGGCCGTTCATTAATACGACAGCACACAGTCAAAATGTTTTAGAATGAAATATTAGGTATTTGTAGTTCATCTTTTTGCACTTTGAGGATCTTAATTTAGAGATTAACAAGTGGTGGGTGTTTATGCCAATGGGAGCAGAATATAAATCCCTTCATCACTGCAGGCTAAGATCATAGGTTGTTACAAAAAGGTTGCACAACAGAGTGTATAAAAGAGAGAGTAGAACAATCATTCTAATTTTCCAGTATAATAGAAATACATATGGGAAGATGTTATAGATTGAATTGTGTTCCCCAAAAATATGTGTCATAAATCCTAACTCCTATACCTGTGGATATAATCCCATTTCGGAATGAGTTTTCTGTTTTATGTTAATGAGGCTATATGAGTGTAAAGTGAGTCTTAAATCAATCTCTTCTGAGATATAAAAGACCAGATTAAGCAAGTAGCAAGTATAGATGGGGGAAGATAGATGTCATGCCACATGAAGATCACTAAGGCGCCAATGAAGAGAAGCTGAAAAGAGACAAGGACATTCCCCCAGAGCCAACAAAGAAGGAAAGACTTCTCCTAAAGCCGGCACCTTGAATTCAGATTTCTGGCCTCCTAAACTGTGAAAAAAATAAATTTCTGTTCTTTAAAGCCACCCATTTGTGGTATTGCTGTTACAGCAGCACTAGATAACTAAGACAGAAGAATACCTGCATTTTTTAGATAACAAATATAACAGGCACCAAGTGTTTTACAAAGAAAGCAAACTTCTGTGAAAATAAAGACTAGATATTTATGTGAACATTGATTAGATACTTTAGAAGATGCTGATGACAGTACATGACCAGGAATGAGAAAAAAGAGCATGGCCACAGCAGTTGCCTGGGAAAGAGACAACACATGGAAGGATTGGTAGGATGTGCAGGAAGAAGAAACCAGACTGTGTCAGAAGAAAGCCATTCTCACTTTAGTGGCAAAGTGTTTTTGCATCAATCTTTAATGATTTGAGGAAAACTGAAAGTTTGAATCAGGACTAAACTTGTCTACTCTTCCAAGGAAAACAGTATAATTAGCCTTAAATTTATGTGGGGTAAAATGTGTTATTTTGTCTTTAGTGTGAATTTAGCCATGCAGCCTAGTACTTTTAACAACAATATACATCAAAACAAGAGTGAAATCCTTTGCCATTGAGTCAATTCCAACTCATAGCGACCCAGCAGAACAGAGGAGAACTGCCCCATAGGGTTTCCAAGGCTGTAACCTTTATGGAAGCAGATTGCCACATCTCCGCATCTTTCTCCCACAGAGTGGCTGGTGGGTTCAAACCACCTACTTTTCCATTAGCAGCTGAGCACTTAACCATGCACCACCAGGTTTCCACAATAAACATAATTAATATTTATTAATTGATTGCTAAATGTCAGCCATTTTACACAGTACTTTATGTAGATTATCTCCTTTTATATTCACACCAAACCCAACCTTAAGTATATACTACTTTATATCTCCATTGCACAGATGACTTATATCATTTACTATACTTACCCAGGGTTACACAGCTACACCGTAGAATATCCAACATTTAAATTCGTTACCTTGACTATGAGGATTATATCATTAACAACAAGACTATCAAATCTACTTATCCACTATGGTACCTCAACCTCCACCTTTTTCTACTTTGTTACTGTATCTAAAAACCATTAGGACCAATTTACATTCCACTTTTAATAGCAATGCCATATGACTTGGTGATATATGCTCTCAATATTTTATCTAAGCCCTAAAATTATACTCTCACAGGTTTAAAAAGCATCAATTACTCTAACTACTGTTTCAATCATTGAACTTATTTCGATCATCTTCCTGTCAAATTGCTGCCCAGACTACCTTGAACTGGATCAGTAATTTAACAACCTTCTGTGATAGCCCTTTCTTCCCTAAATATAGTTGTTAAAATGACTGAAGTTTTGTTAAATTGAAATAGTTCCCTTTGAACATTCCATACCACTGTCCTTATTCCATATTTGCAAAATCATAAAAAATCTTATTTCTTTTCAACATATGAGTATTTTAAGTTCCTGAAAACACACACACACACAATTATTTTTCCAGTTGTACCATATTTATTTTCTTCAACTTCACTCATTTTATTCTATATTATATCCCCTGACCACTGTGATTGCCTTCTTCTGTACTTTTTGCTTTCTTTGGTACTTTCTGCACTTTTTGCAAAAGAAAACCACGTGGAGCAAAGAAAGGAACAGAGTATTTTGATCTAGATATTTTCTTGATGCTACAACATGTTACCATATCAAAACGGACTATGAATTTCTTCTCATATGAAGTGTTCTTAGTAAACTTCTACTGGCAGGTAGCACAGACTATGAAATGAGTGGAAGCTTTTCAATCAGAAAATCTGAATCAAATTCTTCTCCACCACTTAGTAGATGCCTGACCTTGGACCAGCCAAAGCCTCTGTAAGTTGTATCATTTTCTTGATGAGTTGTTTTGAAATAGTTTTATGTACTAAATAATTCACATTGTTAACATTATTTTCTTTTTAATTATTCACAAATCACTTTTAGGCATAATATTTTACCTTCTAGTCATTTCTCTTTTGACAAGAGATTGGGGTGAGATGAGGTATCGGACTGCAGTTGATGAGATAATCTCACCATTTTTATTTATTTAATTTTTTTAAATTGGTAATATTTTAAAGGTTAAGGGAGTAGCTGCCATAAACTTTCTAGAAAGCAATCACACCATGGGAATCAAATTTAAACCATTTTCAATACCTTGAAGCCAAAGACCACCGTAAACAAATGTATTGTCAAATACATTTGAGTGTATTGACTCTTTGCCTTGAAGGAGACTGCATTCTGTGAGGAGTTGTGAGGTGTCTGAGTAAGAAACTGTAGAAAAAAACTTATCACAGGGTTTGGGCTTGTTAAGGAGGGTTCAAGGAAGCAGGGATTTTCTCTGAGTTGAGCACTGTCAAGAACTAGGGTTAATTCTGTAACTGAATATCTTAAATAATTTTTATCTCAATGGTGGTAGGAACAAAAAGATGTTAAGATTATAACTGGTTAAAAAAAAAAAAGCCACTATCCCTCATATTAGCAAGGAAATGGAGATGTGTAGTCATTTTTGTATTTGAGCAAATTCTTCTTATTGTCTGTGCTCAAACATCTTCATAGAAGTGGCAATGTTTTTCTTTTACTCCATCATAGAGCTGCCTTGGCTGATGTTGGTGTTTGGTGAAATTGTTTATAATCAGCAGGAGAATACCAAGGCCTAGCTGTGAGGGCAAAGCCAGCTCATAAAAACACTAAAGCCTCATGCTAAGTTCCAGGCCAACTCTTGGATGATAGGCCTTCTTTTCTTAGTCTCTATTATTCCTTCAGAAACCCTAGTGGCATAGTGGTTAAGAGTTCAGCTGCTAACCAAAACATCAGCAGTTCAAATCCAGCAGATACTCCTTGGAAATCCTATGGGGCAGTTTTACTCTGTCCTATAGGGTCACTATGAGTTGGAATCAACTTAATGGCAATAGGGTTTTTTTTTTTTTTTTGTTACTCCTTCAGCCAGAGTAGACAAAGTTAGACTGTTGTTGTTAGGTGCTATTGAGTTGGTTCCAACTCGTAGCGACCCTATGTACAACAGAATGAAACACTGCCCTATCCTGTGCAATTGTCACAATCATTGTTACATTTGAGTCCATTGTTGCAGCCACTTTGTCAATCCATCTCATTGAGGGTCTTCCACTGACCCTCTACTTTATCAAGCATGATGTCCTTCTCCAGGGACTGGTCCGTCTTGATAACATTTCCAAAGTACTTGAGACAAATCCTTACCTTCCTTGCTTCTAAGGAGCATTCTGGCTGTACTTCTTCCAAGACAGATTTGTTTGTTCTTCTGGAAGTTCGTGGAATATTCAATATTCTTGGCCAACACCGTAATTCAAAGAACCAATTCTTCTTTCCTCTGTATTTGTTGTCCAGTTTTCACATGCAGATGAGGTGACTGAAAATACCATGGCTTGGGTCAGGAGCATTTTAGTCCTCAAAGTGAAACCTTTGCTTTTTAACACTTTGAGGAGGTGTTTTTTATTTTATTTTTACTTTTATTGTTGTAGTCTAAATGAAGTTTACATTTCAAGTTAGTCTCCTGTACAAAATTTTATACGTACGTTGTTATGCGACCCTAATTGCTCTCCCCATACTGTGACAGCACCCTCCTCTCCGTCCCTGATTCCCCATGTCCAATCAACCAGCTCCTAACCCTCTCTGCCTTCCCGTCTCACCTCTGGACAGAAGCTGCCCCTTTGGTCTCTTGTATCTACTGGAGCTAGGAGGCACACTCCTCATGAGTATCACTTTATGTCCCACAGTCCAGTCCAATCCGTGTCTGAAGAGTTGGCCTAGGAAATTGTCTTAGTTCTGGGCTGATAGACAATCCAGGGACCTGCTTTCCAAGGTACCTCCAGTCTCAGTCAGACCGTTAAGTCTGGTCTTCTTACTAGAATTTGAGTTCTGCACCCCATCTTTCTGCTGGTACATCAGGGATTCTCTGTTGTGTTCCCTGCCAGGGCGGTCATTGGTGGTAGCCGGGCACCATCTAGCTCTTCTGGTCTCAGGCTGATGAAGTCTCTGGTTTATGTGGCCCTTTCTGTCTCTTGGGCTAATACTTTCCTTGTGTTTTTGGTGTTCTTCATTCTCCTTTACTCCAGGTGCTTGGGACCAATTGATGCATCTTAGATGGCTGCTTGCAAGCCTTTAAGACCTCAGACGCCACTCACCAAAGTAGGATGCAGAACATTTTCTTAATAAGCCAGTTGACCTAGATGTCCCCTGAAAGCATGATCCCCAGACCCCTACCCCTGCTACTCTGTCTCTCAAAGTGTTTGGTTATATTCAGGAAACTTCTTAGCTTTGGTTTAGTCCAGTTGTGCCGACGTCACCTGTAGTGTGTGCTGTTCTTCTCTTCATCTATGATGATTCTTATCTACTATCTAGTTAGTAAATAGCCCTCACCCTTCTTCCCCATCCTCATAACCATCAAAGAATGTTTTCTTCTGTGTTTAAATCTTTTCTTGAGTTTAAAGAGGTGTTTTGCAACAGATTTGCTCTGTGCAATTTGTCATTTGATTTTTCAAACTGCTGTTTCCATGGGCATCGATTGTAGATCCAAGTAAAATGAAATCCTTGACAACTTCAATATTTTCTCCATTTATCATGGTGTTATTTATTGGTCCAGTTGTGAAGATTTTTGTTTTCTTTAAGTTGAGATGTAATCTGCTCTGAAGGCTGTAGTCTTTGATCTTCATCAGTTAGAGCTTCAAGTCCTCTTCATTTTCAGCAAGCAAGGTTGTGTCATCTGTATAAGGCAGGTTGTTAACAAGTCTTCCTCCAATCCTGATGCCAAGTTCTTCTTCATATAGTCCAGCTTCTTGGGTTATTTGCTCAGCATACAGATTGAATAAGTACGGTGGAAGGATACAACCCTGGGGCACACTTTTTCTGATTTTAAACCATGCAGTATTCCCTTGTTTTGATCGAATGACTGCCTCATGATCTATGTACAGGTTCCACATGAACATAATTTAGTGTTCTGGAATTCCCATTCTTCACAATGTTACCCATAATTTGTTATGATCCACATAGTCGAATACCTTTGCTTAGTCAATAAAACACATGTAAACATCTTTCTGGCATTCTTTGCTTTCAGCCAAGATTCAAGTGACATCAGCAATAATATCCCTTGTTCCACATTCTTTTCTGAATCATACTTGAATTTCTGCAGTTGTCTGTTGATGTACTGCTGCAATCATTTTTGAATTACTTTACCAAAATTTTACTTGCTTGTGATATCAATGACATTATTAAATAATTTCTGCATTCTGTTGGATCACCCTTTTTTGAAATGTGCAAAAAAATGGATTTCTTCCAGTGAGTCGTCCAGGTCTTCCAAATTTCTTGGCGTTGACAAGTAAGCGCTTTGAGCACTGCATCTGTTTTTTGAAGCTCTCAGTTGATATTTCATCAATCCCTAGAGCTTTGTTTTTCATCAGCGCCTTCAGTGCAGCTTGGATGTTTTCCTTCAATACCATCAGTTCCTGATCATATGCTACCTCCTGAAATGGATGAATGTTGACAAATTCTTTTTGGTACAGTTACCCTGTGTATTTTTTCAATCTGCCTTTGATGCTTCCTGGGTCATTCAGTATTTTGCCCACAGAATCAGTCAATATTTCAACCTGAGGCTTTAATTTTTTCTTCAGTTCTTTCAGCTTGAGAAATGCCGAGTGTGTTCTTCTCTTTGGTTTTCTATCTCCAGGTCTTTGCACATTTCATCATAATACTTTGCTTTGTCTTCTCAAGCCACCCTTTGAAATCTTCTGTTCGGCTCTTTTTTTCATCATTTCTTCTGATCACTTTAGCTACTCTACATTCAATAGCAAGTTTCAGAGTCTCTTCTGACATTCATTTTGGTCTTCTTCTCTTTTTTTCCTGTATTTTTAATGATCTTTTGCTTTCCTCATGCATGATGTCGTTGATGTAATCCCACAGCTTGTTTGGTCTTCAGTCATTACTGTTTAATGGCCCATATCTGTTCCTGAGATGTCTAAATTCAGGTGGGATATACTCAAGGTCGTACTTTGACTCTTGTGGAATTGTTTTAATTTTCTTCACCTTCAACTTGAACTTGCATATAAGAAATTGATGGTTTGTTCCGCAGTCGGCCCCTGGCCTTGTTCTGATTGATGATAGTAAGCTTCTCCTGCATCTCCTTCCACAAACATAGTCAATTTGATTCCTCTCTATTCCATCCAGTGAGGTCCATGTGTATAGCCACTGTTTATATTATTGAAAAAAGTTATTTGCAATGAAGAAGTCATTGGTTTTGCAAAATTCCACCATGCAATCTCCAGCATAGTTTCTCTCACCAAGGCCATATTTGTCACCTACTGATCCTTCTTCTTTGTTTCCAGTTTTCACATTCTAATCACCAGTAATTATCAATGCATTTTGATTGCACGTTTGATCAATTTCAGACTGCAGAATTTGATAAAAATCTTCAGTATCTTCATCTTTGCATTAGTGGTTGGTGTGTAAATTTGAATAGTATTCTTATTAACTGGTCTTCCTTGTAGGAGAGAATATTATCCTATCACTAACAGTGTTGTACTTCAGGATAGATCTTGAAATGTTCTTTTTGATGATGAATGTGATACCTTCCTCTTCAATTTGTCATTCCTAGCAAAGTAGACCATATGATTGTCTGATTCAAAATGGACAATACCAGTCCATTTCAGCTCACTAATGCCTGGGATAACAATATTTATGCATTCCATTTAATTTTTGATGACTTCCAATTTTCCAAGGTTCATTTTTCCTACATCCCACATTCTAATTATTAATGGATGCTTGAAGCTCTTTCTTCTCATTTTGAGTTGTGCCACAACAACAAATGAACGTCCTGAAAGCTTTACTCAGTCCATATCATAAGGCGGACTCTACTTTGAGGAGGTGGCTCAGGAAGGTTTTCCCTGGGCAATCTTTTTTGAAAGTAGACTTCCAGATCCTTCTAAGTAGTCTGTCTTAGTCTGGAAGCTCTACTGAAACCTGTCTATTGTGGGTGACCCTACTGGTATTTGAAATATCGGTAGCATAACTTTCATCATCACAGAAACATGCAAGTTACTATAGACAACAAACTGAAAATGAGTGGTAGAAAGTTAGACTAGAAAACATTTAATCAACTACAATAAAAAAATAATGACCGAATGAAAATTTCTGTGTACAACCAGCTAAGCCAATGTCGTTCTCTCAGACACGAACCCTGAGTTGACGTCTTCCCTTCTATCCAATTCTCTTTCACTGTTACTTTACTAAGGAATTTGTTCTTGTTAAACAGAATTAGAATTAGGGCTACAGGGCAGTTTTCATTAAGATTTCCTCTCCCTTCTGGATGTTGGCTTGCCGAGCAAGCCAAGAATTTGTTGGATGTTCTATGTTTAATTGAAAAATCCCAGTAAACATAGGGCTGTCAAAGTCAAGTGCAGCGGAAGAAATACAGAGAGAAAAACAGAAATTGCATGAATTTATAGGGAAAAAAATTTAGATTAGTAAGAGAAATGAAGATACTCGTAAAGGAGACTAAGAGGTGTATAGGCTACAGAACATGCCTATATATTCATGATCTCAAATTCTGTTATTCATACATTCATCACTTAAATTGGATAATTTTCATATGAAAGATATTTATTTAGAGGTCTAGTCCAAATCTATAGCTCTCTGATCTTAAAAAATGACAGATCCATCTAGGAATCAAAGAGGGAAATACAATATGTGATATTATATTTGATAGGAATACACCCAATGTTTCTATGTAGTTATTGGTCTCCAGATACTATTTTTCAACTGAAAATCAGAATATTAAATTGGTTACTTTATTTAAAAGATCCTGTACTGTATTTTATTTTGTATTCTGCTGCCCTCCTCCCCTCACACTGAGTTTTCAATGAAAACAATAAACCTATCATCCAGTGCTATAGTGAATTAACAGTCATTGGCCTGAAGGGTCAGGTCACATGCACAAAACAAATAAGCAAAACAAAACAAAACAAAAACTTGAAGAAAGTAAAGCAGTTTGTTTACACACACAAAATCACAAGATTTATGATTTGTTCACTACTGATATTCTACTGTAAGAAACCAACTAAAAACTAATTATTATTCTTGAGTTCAAATCTGGTTAAACTAGCCTTGTTGTTGGAAAGACTAAAGAAAGTTCAAAGCCAGAATATCACTAAAATATGGATGCTCTAGGTCGTGGGGTGGGGCTTTAACGATGGAATATTAAACAAAATAGGTTTTTTGTTTGTTTTTGGAAGAGAGTGTATCAAATAAAATTTTATTTTTCCTACTAACAGCTTGAAGAATATCCCAATTAATGTGACTGATTTATATGTTTAATTCCAAAGAAGAATTCTATTTTATTACATTTAGTAAAATGATTGATTTTGATTTTCCTACAATTTTTAGTTTTTTCTTATTTTGAATTTCTCACTTGCACACAAGGTCCAATGGACACCATACAATACATCCATTACTAAAGTGCTGCAAATATGAATGAACATGTATCACCTCTGGACCCCAGTAATAAAAATATATTTATCTAAGTGTTCATTTCCTGAATTATCTATTAGGCACTTTCGGGAAGTGGAAAAAAATAGATTGCTAAGTGATAAAAATCACCAAGATATATGTTTAAAATAAATCTTTTCTGCCTTTGCTACCCAAGAAGTACTTTAAATATTTTTTTTGTTGTTTTGTTTTAAAAAAAAGCCTGCAATATTCCCATAAATCCAATACTTATCTGTTGCTGAATGATTCAGCATTTTCTCTGAGCCAGCTTTGCCTGTTATAACTTCTGGAAATTTCATAATTCTGTGGTTTATCAGAGTAAATACAATTAGAGTGTTAGGGTAGAGGTGATTCACTAGAGGGGCATTACATTAAGCAGTAGATGTGCAGTAGGTTCGCAATAAAAAGGAGGCTTCCACTCACATTTCCCTAACTTGCTCAAAATTCTATTGCTTTTATAGTGGCAGGATGGCAGGATATGTGCTCAAATGAGCCATGCATGGCAACTACATTCACACATACAGGCTTTAGTACAAAATACTTGAAGGAGGGCAAGAGCACGCTTCCTAACTATTTTTATAACCTTTTTTTCCCCTTTCAAATCCTAACAATACCATTAAAAAAAAAAAAAAAAGGTAAGGGCTCAGCACTAAAATAGGAGGAAATTCATGTTTGAATTATATGTGATTGTATCTCTCCCTCTTCCCCTCCGTATTTTTCTATCTAACTATCACCTATCTGTCTATCTGTCTATCTGTCTATCCTCTATCTATCTATCTAATCTACCATTTATTTATCTATCTAACCTATCTATCTATCCACCCATCCAGAGACATGTATGTGCATTGCTATCTGGTGGGTATTAGGTTATCCAAAGGTCTACTCAGGATTTAAAGCCATTTTCACCTTTAAAGATTGTGATTAGAAATGTGAATAGAATAGAAATAGTTTTAATCCATTGTAAGAAAAATAAATGAGAATATAGAATGCCGTAGATAAAAATAAAACTGTACAATGTTATAAATGGCAAGACTTTTTGTTTGTTTTTGTTTGCTTGTTTGTATAATATGAAAATAAATTGTCACTATGGTAGTGTATGGGAGATGATAGCATTCATTTTTATGGGTTTTTAATACTCAAAAAGATGAAAAGCATCAATATGTAGCTTATGCATATTTGCACAAAGCTGGGTAACCTACGGGCAAAGTGAGATGTTAGAAAGAACAAGGTGCGGAATATGAAAAGATGCAATCGCTTTTAAAAAATAATGATGCAATGGTTAAACTACTTGTAGGAGAAAGTGTTTATTTCTTAGATGTAATCTTAACATAAGATTCCACATTTTAATTTTTAGATTTCAAAGGAAGAAAATATTGTTAAATGAAGATCTGATTTACCAACTGCCAGAGAATCTAGTGGGTATTTTTAAATATCATCATCTTTCAGTGCCCAAAAGAAAGCAGGAAAGTGAAAGAGGAGACTTTCTGCATGCACCATTAATGGTCTCGGGTATGATGATATTTAGTTACTCCTGCTTCTTGGAAAAGAGAGGTGTTTCTATTTATCTTAATCAACAAGAAAGGCCATCCCATGGCACATTTTTCACTGTGTAGAGTGAAAATAGATCCCAATCATCGCTCTACACACTTGCCAGAACTCAACCTTGACAAATTTGAATTATACTGGCCCAACATCGCCATTGTACACCTAAGCATGTTGGATGGCAAACAGAAGCACATCCTCCTTTTCTCAGTAGGGTGTTTCTATTTTTAATCGTTAACTGACTGATTCTGGCAGAGTTAATAGACCAAATTATTGTTCTCTGTTTTCTTCTGCTTTAGTCATCACTGTTACTCAGATCTGACTAATGTCCAGCTTTCTGGTTTGTTAGACTTGATGTTCTTGTTTGTGTGAAGAACAGTCCACGTTAAATGCCCTCGGTGATGGCGATGGAAGGCCAACCTCCTACTGGCTTTCTAGAACCTTCCCTTGAGCCAAATATAGAAGATAGAAGACTAGTGCCATCGCCCTGAGATGTAAGCAGGGCAGCAAAGAGCAGATTCGTAAAAACTGAGGTACCACAATAGGATATTTTGCTATGAGATAAGTAACTGTATGTAGTGTTTTCCTTGATCCTGATGCACCATAGTAAGGTGTAATAAATTTGCATCAACTAAAAACATGTAGGATTCATTGGCATTTTGGCTGCAGAGAGCAAGTCTTTGATCTGACCATACAACATGGCATTATACATGCTTTTTTCTCCTTGACTTGGATAGATATAAAGTGCTCAGTCATTCATCAAGAAACATTTATTGGATACTGAATCGAAATTATTCCTGTCCTCAAGTAGGGCACACTCTGGTGAAAGAAATAAACATAAAAGCAAATACTTATGCAGCCTGATAAAGGGTATAGAATGGAAAAGATCAGGAAGCAAACAGCAAACCAAAACAGATGCAGATGGCTCTAAGTCTTAGTGCGTTTCAGACTGCAGATTATGTACCAGGTGCATCTGGGATAAGGAAAAATTTATGTAG
This sequence comes from Dugong dugon, assembly GCA_030035585.1. Taxonomy (NCBI): domain Eukaryota; kingdom Metazoa; phylum Chordata; class Mammalia; order Sirenia; family Dugongidae; genus Dugong; species Dugong dugon. The sequence goes on along the minus strand of CM057466.1, from coordinate 105,023,896 downwards.
TTCTGTTTACAAAAAATCTCTTAGCCTAAAAACTGCAGAATCAGGTAAGATAGTTCATTCATTCAATTGTTCAAAAATATTTAATGGAGCATCTACTTTATGCTCGACACTGCAGTTTTTCAATGTGTTCTACAAAGAGCTACTTATTCAGAATGAGAGGAGGTCTGAGGCTTTGACGTTTCTAATTTGCACAGGCAATTGCTGTTGCTGGTTTATTGTTGCGTTGCCAGTGTCCTTTCTTTCCCTCCTTCCTTTTTCTCCATGACTTATACTCTACCTTTGCCTCACTCTCAACCACTAACTATACCTCTGCACCTTGCCTGAATTCGGCATCATACTTTCTAACTTCTCTCTATCAACCAAGTAATCTTCAGGCAAAATGTTTAAGCGCTCAGCTGCTAAGCAAAATGTTATCAGTTTGAACACACCCAGAGGCTCTGTAGAAGAAAACCCGGTGACCTGCTTCCATAAAGATTACAGCTTTTGGAAACCCTTATAGGACAGTTCTACTCTGTCACATGAAGTCACTATGAGTCAGAATCGACTTGATGACACACAACAACAATTCTACCAACATGTCCTACCTTCTCTCCATGTCTGGACATAATTATACTGAAAATCATAAAATGGTAGTTATTGTAAAGAGCCTCAGCGATCATTTTAGTGCATTTCCTTCATTTTTAGATGAATTATTAATATACACTGATATGATATTTGATAACACTAAGCAGATATTTCTAATAGAATGAATAAATAAAAATTAATTAGACAGAGACTACTTATATTTAACAGAGTATTTACTTGAACAGCAAACTTTATTGAAACTGAGACAATTCTAAAGCCATTTTAATTAAAATAATAAGTAAGATAAAGATGTCAATGATTAAACAAAATAAACTCATTTAATAATTAAAATTATTTAGAAATAATGAAGATAAACTATTTTTATCTTCATTATTTTGGAGAAGAGTAGACATGACCTTTTCATGTCCATTTTAAAATCAACTTGGAAATTTCCAGAGAAAAACTGCTGATATTTTGATTAGATTGAATTGAATCTCTAGAACAACTCAGGGACTTTGACATCTTCATGATGTTGAGTCTTGCAATATGTGGAAAATGGTACATCTTTTCATTTATTTATGTCTTTTTTATTTTTCTCATTAACTGTTGTTGCAGTCGTTGTTAGGTGATGTGGAGTCTGTTCCGACTCACAGCAACCTTATGTACAACAGAACGAAACACTTCCAGGTCCAGCCCCATCCTCACAATTCTTGCTGTGTTGAGCCCAATTTTGCAGCCACTGTGTCAATCCATCTCATTGAGGGTCTTCCTCTTTTTCACTGGCTGTCTTCTCCAGGGACTGTTCCCTCCTGATAACATATTCAAAGTATGTGAGATGAAGTCTCGCCTTCCTTGCTTCCAAGGAGCACTCTGGCTGTGCTTCTTCCAAGACAGACTTGTTCATTCTTCCTGCAGTCCATGGTATATTCAATATTTTTTGCCACCATAATTCAAAGGCGTCAATTCTTCTTTGGTCTTTCTCATGCACATGAAGCAATTGAAAATATTATGGCTTGAGTCAGGTTCATCTTAGTTCTCAAAATGATATCTTTGCTTTTCAACACTTTAGTCTTTCCCAGCACATTTGCCCAGTGAAGTACATCATTTGATTCCTTGACTCCTGCTTCCATGGGCACTGACTGTAGATTCAAGTAAAATCAAATCCTTCACAATTTCAGTCTTTTCTCTGTTCATTACGATGTTGCTTACTGGTCCAGTTATTAGGATTTTTGTTTTCTTTATGTTGAGGTGTAATCCCTACTAAAGACTGTAGTCTTTGATCTTCATCTGTAAGTACTTCAAGTCCTCTTCATTTTCTGCAAGCACAATTGTGTCATCTGCATATCACAGGTTGTTAATGAGTTTTCCTCCAATCCTGATGCCTCTTTTCTTCTTCATATAGTCCAGCTTCTCAGATTATTTGCTCAGCCTAAAGACTGAATAAGTATGATGAAAGGATACAACACTGACACACAGCTTTTATGCTTTTAAACCATGCAATATCCCCTTGTTCTGTTTGAATGACTGCCACTTGGTTTATTTATAGGTTCCTCATGAGCACAATTAAGCGTTCTGAAATTATCATTCTTCACACTATTATCCATAATTTGTTATGATACACACAGTAGAATGCCTTTGCATAGTCAATAAAGCAAAGGCAAACATGTTTTTGGTATTCTCTGCTTTCAGCCAAAACCCATCTGACATCAGCAATGATATTCCTCATTCCGTGTCATCTTCTGAATCTGCCTTGAATTTCTGACAGTGCCTTGTTGATGTACTCCTGCAACCATTTTGTAATCATCTTCAGCAAAATTTTATTTGCATGTAACATTAATGATATTGTTCAATAATTTCTGCATTCTGTTGGATCACTTTCTTTGGAATGGCTACAAATATGGATCTCTTCCAGTCGGTTGGCCAGGTAGCTGTCTTCTAAATTTCTTGGCTTAGAAGAGTGAGCACCTCCAGTACTGTAACTGTTTGTTAACCATCTCAATTAGTACTCTGTCAATTCCTGGAGACTTGTTTTTCACCCATGCCTTCAGTGCAGCTTGGACTTCTTCCTTCCATACCATTGGATCTTGGTCATATGCTACCTCCTTAAATGGTTGAACATCGACCAATTCTTTTTGGTGCAGTGACTCTAGGTATTCCTTCCATCTTCTTTTGATGCTTCCTGCATTGTTCAACATTTTGCCCCTAGAATCCTTCAAAATGCAACTTGAAAGGCTGGGAGATCTGCTTCTGTAAAGATCACAGCCTTGAAAACCTTACGGAGCAGTTTTACTCTGCACACATGGGGATGCCATGAGTTGGAATTGACTAACGGCAACTAAAAACAACAACAACGTTTTTTAAGACTGTTGTCATTAGTTGCATGCACATATAGAATATACTTTTCTGCGGGGCTTAAGACTTTGTGGATGCTGTTCTATTTTTGGTTCACATTTACTCTTCAAGTAAGCCCTTCAGGGATCTTAGCTCAAATTTCAATATATTTCACAAGTTTCTACCTTCTTTACTGAGCACTGAATTCCAACTTTTGTCATCACAGATGCATGATATTGCCAAATGACCTATCCAACTTTTCAGCCTTCCTTCCACAGCTTTTGGATGAACAAGGCCCTTCAGTGAGAAAAACAGCTTCAAATATTGCATTCACCTTGGTGAGCCTTCCTTCATCTCTAAATGTTAACCCCTCGCATCTTCAGTGCTTTCCTAGCTCAGTGGTGCCTGCAAAAAGTAATTTTCTGAATATTTTATTTAGTTCCTCTAGTTTTTGTTTGGCTTCCTGGTGGCACAGTGGTTAAGAGCTTATGGCTGCAAACCAAAAGGTTGGCAGTTTGAGTCTACCAGCCACTCCTTGGAAAACCTTGCTTTGTTTTTGTCTAGCAGGAAAGTTAGTCTGAAATGACATGGTAGGCATCTTATTAGTATTATTTTGTCAGAGTTTGATTTCAAGTTTGTTTAACAGATTGAGCTGTTGTCTTTCCCAAGGTCTGGAAAATTAATTTAATATTAACATTAAAATATTTTAAAGAAAGTATATATATTTTTCCTATTATTTAAAGTACTCTTTGTACTTCACATGCTCTTCACTATGTAAGAGTTCTTTCTAGTTACCTGCACGTTTCATTAAAATATTTAACAGGGAAAAGTGAAAATTTGCTACATCAATCTGCTCAACATTTTTCTTTACCATTAAGAGTTTCTAAAAGCATTTCTAAGAGTTTCTGTAAAAGATTTATTTTCCAGAGCTTTCAATCAACAAAAGTTGAGATCATTTTAAAAAATGACCTCTTATCCTGACACATAGGTTAGGAATGCCTTATCCTGGCCATGATCATTCATGATAATGATTTTGATCACAGTGGGGTAGAAACTTCATTTTCCCTAAAAATCTGTTGTCTCATATTATTTTGACAAGCTAAAACAGCATACGTTAAAGCAATGAGGCATGGACACCCTCTGGGCTTTCAGATGCCAGGATAAAGAGAATGAATGTGAATACCAAAAATAGAGAAGCATATTAAAAATGCAGATGTTTGGGAATAGTACTCCTCACTACTTCTGGGTTTAAAATTGTCGTTTTATGTTTCTTTTGCAACTCAGACTTGAATAATGAGTGTGATTTTTCTCTAGATGTTTGCAAGAATAATATATGGCCGAATTTATCAGAAGCATTTGCTTTTTTTAAAATTTACCCATTGAATTATAGTATAAATAATTATTGAGTGCCAAGCATGTGTTAGCATGTCAGTGCCAGATGTTGAAATACTGCAACATTAGGTTAACAATGCTAATGCACTTATACATTTAACATTTTTAATCACTTAATACTTTATTTAAAATTACTTTTTAAAGTATATTAGTCCTTGGACTCGGGCAGACATGGCTGTGGCAGTGCGCTTGTCCTTTTTCCCATTCTTGCCTATTCTGTAATGTTCTTTGGACTTGGGCCGACATGGCTCTAGCAGCATGCTTGTCCGTTTTCCCACTTTTGTTTGTTCCGTGATATTTCCTTGGACTTGGGCAGACATGGCTCTGGCAGTATGATTGTCTGCTTCCCACTTCTGCCCTTTTGAATATATGCCAAATAAAACTTTCTTTTTGCTTTACTAAACTTTGTGATGTTTTTCCCCTACAACAGTTAATGCCGTAGTTGTCAAGGATTCTGAAGCTATGAATCCAGTCGACCTTGAGGAGACCTGGGCTGTGGAGCAGAAGCTGGCAAAGAGAGATCCTATCTTCTGGACCCACGTATTCATACTACTCGTCCCTTCGACACTGAGGAGGTGAGTGCGCTCAGAAAATGAGCCTTTGCTTACTCTTGGTTGTTCTCTTTCTCACGTTTTCTAAAGTTTTGTTCAACTTATTTGTTTGAAAAAACCGGTTGTTTGATTAAGGACAATCTTTCTTAGATTTTTGCTTGATCATTTGGTTAAGAGTGACATTTGGTAACTCTTTAAGTGAACTGAAGTTTAGGTCCGGATTCGGGTGTGTGAAATACTAAAGATGTAATTCTATTTTCAAAGAGCTTTGAGTCACTATAAGCTCAGAAAAAAACGTGGAAAATAGTGCTCTGCTTTGCCAAATTTGCAGGGAGAGGTGGCAACTCTTGCCTGTTTTGCCAAATTCTCAGGGGGAGGTGGCAGCTCCTGACCTGTGTTATGATATTTGAGGGACAAGTGGTAGTTCCATACCTTTTTTTATGATACAGTTTCTCAGTAAAGAATCACAAAGTTAAAATTAAAATCATCGGTAACTTTAAACTACTTTCCAATTGGAAGAACTAGTCTATTTAAGGTCTAAAATAAGAGACTAGGTCTCGAGCCAGCAGAATGAATTAAGTTCAAAAAGATGGAAAGCAAAAGCTTGAACATTAGAGTTTAACATCTTTGATAAATGAGCCTGGATTTGATTCCTACTACTGAGACACTGGTCTAGGGTTCATATTTAAAAGCACTATAAACTGAGTATACTAGAAGTAATTTGGAATTTCAGTGACTACTTTGGGAAAATGAGCTTTCAATTGTCTTCTTTCTTTCCTCTTTAGGGAATCTTGCTTGATGCTCAGGTTATGTCAAAAGGTCTAATATTCCTCCATCTGAGGCTCTGACAGTAAGTTTTATCTAGAACCTGTTTTTTCTGTTGAATTGAGTCAGTCTTACCAAAAATTGCTGTATACACTTTAAGAAACTAGAATCTCCATATCCTTTTTTTGTGTGGTATTGTTTGGTGAGTTTATGTGGTCTTTCTGGCTCCTTTTGTTTTGAGAGCTTGCTTCTGGTCTAGAGCATTGTGTCTAAGTTTCTGTGTTGTATCAGGTTGGAGGTTATGGCTGAGAATTGCTGTTTTTTGTAAGGCTAGTCATAGAACCTCAGTTCTTTCTTCATCCAGAAAAACTGCATCTTGTGTCTGTCTTATGATTTAGACTTTTAATACCTACTTGGAGAAACTTTGATATAAATTGGTCTATTTGAAAAGTACACTAAGCTCTTTATGTTTTATACCTTGTCAATCTTAAAAGTGAAACCTTTCTAAGTAACTTAAGCTAGATAGTATATGAAATGTGTTTTATTTAAGGAAAAAGGATAGGTTTGTCTTAAAGTAAAAGTGGCAGTTCCAGAATAGTAAAAAAGAAATTAGTTATCTTTTGTCCTTCAAAATTCTTAGGTCAATTTAAACATATGTAAACGAATTGGGATGACACCCCCAGCCCCAGTCTTGCTAGCCAAGAATTGATGGATTCATCTACAAAATTGCTAAAGAGCTTTGGTATTTACTGGGTAGACAGCCTTTCAAAATGCCTCCATCAACTTAAACATATGTAAATCTCTTCCATGAGTCAAGAGAGTGAGGCCTGGGCAAGATCAGGCCTCCTCAGCCACCAGCCCCCAGTCTCCAAGGTCATGTAACTCCAGGGAAGCTTTATATGTGTACAGACACACACACACACACACACACACATATATATATATTTATTGCACTTTAGGTGAAGGTTTACATTCAGTGCACTATTGTTTTATGACATGGGTTAACAACCCCACGACATGTCAACTCTCTCCCTTCTCAAACTTGGAGGACCCTTTTCTTTTTTTTTTTTGGTGAAAATATACATAGCCAAAGTTACACCGTTACAAAAGTTTCTACATGTACAGTTCAGTGATATTGATTACATTCTTCCAGTTGTACTGCTATTCTCACTATGCTTTTCCAAATATTCCATCACCATTATCTTCAACTCACTATCCCCTAGGCTTCCCATCAAACCTTTTGAATTGCTGTTATCAATTTGATCTCACATAGATAATTCTTTTTTTTTTTTTACCTTAGTTGAAGGTTTTCAGAACAAATAGTTTCTCATTAAACAGTTAGTACACATATTACCCTATGACAATGGTTAACAACCCCACAACATGTCAACACTGTCGCTTTTCAGCTTTGGGTTCCCTATCACCATCTTTCTTGTCGCCTCCTGCCTACGACTCCGTGTTCTCCAGGGAAGCTTTTGAAAGACCCTTTCCAACTAGGTAGAGACTCTTTTAAGACAAAAGATAAGAAAAATTGCTGTTTTGCTATAGTTATCAGAAATTGAATGGATCCTGATCATAGAGCTCTAAACAAGTTCTCTGTACTATAGGAGAACTGTAAGAAGTCAAACAACAGAAATCACAATGAGACACACCTGAAGTGGCCATAGACACATATTTAAGTCTGTTAATGAGTGTGTTCACTTTTGCCATTTAAAGAGATGCACTATAAGAGATATGCAACAAAGGCAACTTTTAAGAGGTTTATTAAAAATAAGTTTATTTGATATGGTCAAGTTTTATCTGCCTGACTGAAGTTTAATGGTTTAATTTATGAGATTTTTAGGAGTTTTAATGTTAAGTAGCATATAAAACAAAAAATGAGGTTTCTCACTGTTAAAATAACAAAACTTTCTTTGATTTATGAGTTAAAGGGTTAATTTATTCTTGGTATAATCTGCCTGGAAGACAAAGGTTTGGTCTTTCATTAGAATAAGTTTCCTGAGTCTGAATACCAAGCCACATGGCTTTTAGAAAAGAAAGCTAAGGTTTTTACTTTAAGATCTTTGGTTAAATAAGTATTGTTTCACGGTGACCTATAATAGACTCCTGACAACTCTGAAACTTCATGGAAAGCCACAAAACTTTTTATATGTTAGTATTCCCTCTTATATTTTTGTCTAACATTGGACAACAAACGCATGATGTTGTGTCACGTTTTTGTTATTGTTAACTTGGTCACAACTTTATCTTTTTGTGTCTAGCATCATCAAATCCAGTGGTTTGATTGGGGAATTCACATCATTTAACTATGAAGTTTTTTTTATTACTATTCAAGTATTTAGAGATTTGATAATCTTGGTATATTCTTGATATATCCTGACTATATGGTATTTTGTCTCAGAATTATTATGTATTATATCTGAAGCTCTTTGAATACAGTTAATGGTTATATTTAGAAATATTTTTATCTAAAGTTTTTTTTTAACTGATTTTATTTGGCCTTTATGTTGTGCTTGTAATTACTTTTTATCAGTTCTTTCACTATTAAGAATGTTATGCTTATAAATTAATCATGGCTGTATTAAGTTTTGTCATCTGCAGATAAGTTTTTACTTTGCTGATTTGCTGAAAATGTTTGACCAAAATATCTCATCAAAAAAATGGACTATACTGGACTTGTGAAAAAGACTGTGCCTAGACTCAATCAAGATTTCCAGAACTCTTATGCAAAAGTTGATGAGTTCACAGACTGCAGCTGATCCAGAATCAAGTGGAACAGAAACTAACTACATAAGACTGAGTAAACTAAAGGAAACTATGTTTTTTTTTATGTGGGAATATTGCTGATGTTTTAAGGTCTTACTTTCTGGATATAAGAAATCATTTTCCTTTCTCCTAAATTATCTAACAGATGGGTTTAGATATTGCAGCTGTTGAATTAGAAGTTCCTGTTGGTAAACTTAGCAAAGTTGTAAATATCATAACCAGAGAAGTGTCTGAAATTTGAGCTATGATTTTACAAAATAGAACAGTATTAGTTTTCCTGTTAGTCTCTCAAGAAACAGTTTTGTGCCTTAATAGAAAAATGTTGCTGTATATTAATACTCAGTCTCAGGTTTTGCAGAATACCGTTGTTGTTGAGGCACATGAAAAACAATTACTGATGCTGCTTATGTATGAACAAATACCTCATGAGATTTGTTTCCGTGGTTCAAAGACCTTAGGGTCATGGTTTCATTGGTTATTTCAGACAATTGACCTAATATTATTGTTAGTGTTTCTGTTTTACTTCCTAGTTTGCTGTATGGTGCCTGGGATCTTAAAAACCAGATGATGCCCAATTACCGTTTGTTCAGCATTTTTGAAAGAAGATTCTATAACAAGATCATGATCCAAAGGAAAGAATGATGAAAGAGTTGTATGTAATTCTCCTGGAATCAAGATTTCTGGCTTTCATGGAGGCTGAGTAACCCACATAGTCTATTGCCTTTGGCTATGCTTTTGAATCTCGACCTTTGAGAAAAAAACTGGTTCCTGAAGATACTTTGAGTCAAACAATGGCCCAGATAAACCAGTAAGACCATTTTGCTCTGGGCATTGTGCTTTTTTTGAAGAATTCAGTCTGTCTTAGGAAACTAAATTCAAACATCAGACTGAGAGTTATATTTACAGTAAATTAATAATTAGTTTAATCAGTCTTTAAGACAATGTCATATGAAATACCCGTCTAATGTTTGTAATCAAACTGTCACCCTCTTTGGATGCAGAAAATTATGTATCTTAAAGAAACCAGATTCTCAGAGGAGATCGACCTCATGGCTCAGACTCTTTTTTGTCTTAGGGTCCATTTCTGCTTCTGAGAAAGTGACCCATGACTGTTAATAGGTAAACCAAGGAGGGGCAGCTTGCCCTTGGGAAGAACACTTAGTATGTTTTAAACAAACTAACTGAAGACCTCCTACAGGAAAATTCCATCCTGTATTATCTTGCTAATTATGAATTCTCTAGTGGAAACTTTGTTGTCACATGTAAATTTTTCTATATTTTCTGTTTCCTCTAGACAAATTTTGTGTGCTTCTTATGGACGTATATATTTGCGTGGTAGATCCAACTGTACTAATTTAGATGATCCCTGTCCAACTGATAGTGAACTTACGTGGGCAATCACTTGTTTACATTACTGACAAATGTGTAGACAATGCACTTTGGAAACTTTAGGATTATCTTTAGATATTCATAGTAATGATACTAGTAAATATTGGAAAGGTAATGTTAATTTATTACACATTGTAAAATGAAAGTCAGAAGAAAACTCATTGGTCCAGTACTCAGGGTAGGGTTGGTAGTTTTAATTCCTAATTCTGGTATAGTTGAATTGGAGAAATATTAAGAAAATATGTCAGTCAGTATGAGACAAATAACAGAGGAGATGGAAGCACAACAGTGATCTGACATAAGTCAAGGTGATGTAAGATAATGAAATAGCCTTAGTTTTTTATTAGTGTACTCTGTGCTGTAGCAAATACCTCTTGTTACATTTGGATAAATAACACAGGAGAAATAGAACAAGATATACATAGAATTAGACAGCAAGCTACATGGTTATACATTGTAACACTCTTGCATAGACCAGATTTGTTTGGTTGGTTACCATCAGGAATTAGCACATGGGCTAAATCACTATTGCAAGGAATAGTAATATTCTTAGTCTACATCCTGATAGTATTAGGCATAATAAAATGTATCCCCTATTGTCTTACACACCTAAAAGGCAAAGAAGGCTCTGGCTAAAATGTTGATGTACACTGAGTCTGCTCGCTCTGGCAATGTGATTGGTGAGAACATCACTCTTACTGAAGATCCTGGTGAAGAACCAGATGGTATCTGGTGGAAAACCAGCACCGTGAGTTTAAAGAGCCTGCAACGGCCGCCATTTAGGAGCTTGACTAAGTCCAGGTATTGATCATTGATGTGTTACCTCCAATCTCTGATCGAAAGGAGGAAATGATTTAGAGATAATATTGGAAGTATTATTCCCTCTCCTTGAGCATAGAGAATGTGACCCAGCTAGAGCTGGGCTCGCAAGGACTCACAAGGACACATCAACTGGGCCCTGAGGTATAAAGACAATAGCTAAGATAATCTTGGAAAATATCTTTTAGGGAAACTTTCACATAAAGCCAATCAAACAGAACACAAAAGAATTTCCACTCTTGTCTTTTTCTATTAGCATTTAGTGAATAGAAATTTGTTGGACCAATGAAGACCCTCCTGACTGTCTTACTGAAACCTGTACCAATGGTTGTTAAGAAAGACAATTCAAAATGTAGGATCACAGTTTCTAGCCAATATGAAAAGGCTAAGCTTTCAATGGTTTTGCCCATCTGTAATGTTTATACTGATGGCTCTGTAATGGTTCCTTGGACTCAGGCAGACATGGCTGTGGCAGCATGCTCGTACCTTACCCCACTTTTGTCTGTTCTGTGATATTTCCTTGGACTCGAGCATACATGGCTCTGGCAGCATGGTTGTCTTCTTTTCACCTCTGTTCTTTTGAATATATACCGAATAAAACTTTCTTTTTGCTTTAAAAAATAAAATAAAGTATATTAGTCATTTACTCTTAAATTGTTTGCCACAAAATGTTTGTCACAAAACCATTATGTGTTTATGGCAAACACTTATTGAGATGCAAGTTTCTAGAGGCAAAAACTTAAGAGCAAATTTTACATATGTATGCATATTTATAAAAGATGCTATACCATGCAGATTTTTGGAAAGTGGATAATTTCTTTAGCGATAAATCAATGCACTGATATAAATGAAGTATAAAAACAAAAACTAATTCCATTGTCATCAAGTCGATGTGACCCTATAGGACAGAGTAGAATTACCCCATAGTGTATCCAAGGAGCAGCTAGTGGATTTGAACTGCCAACGTTTTTGTTAGCAGCTGAACTCTTTACCACTGGGCCACCAGGGCTCCAAATGAAGTATAAACAAAAGTAATTATTAAAAGTATATGTTAATGTTATTTAAATAATATATCTGAAAATCAAGTAAAATTATAGATAATATAGAATAAATGTATTGTCTATATAAAAAGATATTTATTTACATATATATAAAATGTAGATACTACATGGTATTCATGAAATAATTAGCACATTTATTTGTACCAGCTTAAAAAAATTAAAAATGTAGATTACTTTGCATTAAAGAGCTGAGATGTAGAAAACAGAAGGGAAGCACAATAATCCTCATTTTTTTTGTTAAAAGATGTATTGAAAACATGTCATAAAATGTGCTTGTAATAGAATCAGTTTTGCCAATGACATCAACTTGTAACCAACAGAATAGTTTTATCATATTTACCCTTCCATAAAAATAACTAAGATTCCTTGATCCTGTTCTTGAACCTATGGGCTTATCATTCATTTTTATAAGACTCAGTCAAACTAATTCAAGAATCTGCACTAAGTATATGGATATCAGCAATACAGAGACCAATTGTAGAACATTTTCCAATGGAAAATTCAAATATTTTGATGATTTTTGTCTTTAGAAAAGGATAGGATTTAAACTATTACCCAGAAATTAAATGGATATGCCGCAGATTTTTTTTTTTGAGGTGATGATCAAACAAGATTCCTGACAGTCATAAGTATATTTAAAAATCTCTTTTCAGACATTATTTCAGAAATAGTTCTCAAAGTATGTGTGTATATGGTTGCTAATATTTAATGCTGCTCTTTCAACTTCCTCCTTTTATGAACATTCTCTTCCTTAGGTAGGTAGCTCCTGGGTGGCTCAAGTGGTTAAGTACTCAACAATCAAAGGTTGAAAGTTCCACCCATTAGTTTTCCTTATTTTAATGAAAAAAAATGCATATATATATATATATATATATATATATGTATATATATACATATATGGAGGCCTAGGGGCACAATGGTTAAGAGCTCAGCTGCTAACCAAAGGTCAACAGTTTAAATCCACCAGCTTCTCCTTGGAAACCGTATGGGGCAGTTCACAATCAACCTGATGGCAAGTGGTTTGTATTTTTGTATATATAAATTCATTAAAATAAATAAATATATGTATGTATATATTTAGCTTTTCTTGACTATATTTTAAATAATTCATTCACAGTTCATAAAATTACATATTTAGAGAGATAATTTAAATAAATTTAAAACATGATTATTTTTCATTAAAAATTATAATATCAATGGAAGTAAATACCTTTTCTTTTTTAAAAACCATATAATAAGATTATTTGTATAATGTTAATTGTAAGTTTATTTTAGGTAATTTTGTTTGCAATATACACATTTCTACAGTTAAAGAAAAGAATCCTTTTGGTGCAGTGGTTGTTAAGCGCTCAGCTGCTAACCCAAAGGGAGGTTGTTGGAACCCACCACCAACACCGAAGAGAGAGAAACATGTAGCAATCTGAGCTGGTAAAGACTGATGTTGTTGTTGTTAGGTGCGGAAGAGTTGGTTCTTACTCACAGCGACCTTACGTAGAACAGAAGGAAACACTGCCCAGTCCTATGCTATCGTCACAATCCTTGTTATGCTTGACCCCATCGTTGAAGCTATTGTGTCAATCCATCTCATTGGGAGTCTTCCTCTTTTTCGCTGACCCTCTACTTTACCAAGCATGATGTCCTTCTCCAGGGACTTATCCCTCTTGATAAGTTGTTCAAAGTACGTGAGATGAAGTCTCCTCATCTTAGCTTCTCAGGAGCATTCTTGCTGTACTTCTTCCAAGACAGATTTCTTTGTTCTTCTGGCAGTCCATGATATATTCAATATTCTTTGCCAACACCATAATTCAAGGGCATCAATTCTTCTCTGGTCTTCCTTATTCATCGTCCAGCTTTTACCTGCATATGAGGCAATTGAATATATCCGTAAAGATTACAGCCAGGGAAACTATGGGGGCCATTCTACTCTGTCCTATAGGGTTGTTATGAGTTGGAATCAGCTTGAGGGCAACAGGTTTGGTTTTTTTTTGTTGTTGTTGTTTGGCCAGATTAAGAGAATTTATATACATTATTCAACACATTACATGTTTATGAATTATTCTAGTTATAATTTAGTGCTATTTTATATCTACATCACATGAGCTACACTAATTCTTTTTCACATTTAAGGGCTTGGACCACACTAGAAGATTGTCATACAGAAAACAATCCTGGAATGCATTTTAAAACACTTTTGCTTCAGCAGGATAATGACCTTTGCTTAGTATTCTGAACATTTATTTTCTTTTTTTCTGATTTTACAAGGTATTGTTGACTTCTGAAAACAGAATGGGTTTATTTCCTTATGTTGAAGGGGATCTGTGTTATCAAAGTTTAATGTTTCATAATGAATTTTCTTATTTCTCCTATCCACTTTCACACCATTTAACACATTTAATAAGACTGCCTTGACCTGCTTAGGTAATCCATAAACCTGACAGCAATTTACAAGTTAATACCTGTGTAGCACACTTATAATATTTTGATTTCAGTTATAGGTCATTAATATGATTATTGTACCCCTGATGAATTATATACTTTGTTTATTCTGGTGAGCAATTTGTGTTTAAGGTTAATGATAAATGAAAGTTTCAGGAGCTGTTCTTTATTTTTCTTCCCATCTATGGTTTATGAAGAATAAAACAGACCTTATAAAACTATTGTAAGTTCAAGCACTAAAACAAACTTAGAAGATGGCACATATCATTTTAATTTAAATTTTAATTGTACTGCTTGTAACAATTTTGGGACAACTAAGGAAATTAATTTAGTCCTAGATATCATTTTTATGTATAGCAACAACTTTCTCAATATTTACTATTGAAAATCTGTATGTTTTTCATTAAATTTCATTAAAACTATTTGTTCATAACATTCGTATTTCTCTAAAATTTACACTCAAAAAGGCAGCCCCCAAGACTTCTGTGGTTTCACACTCTGACACCCCCTAGCTTTTTAGCCTCATTAGAGGTACTTTCCATGACACATCCTTTGTTCCAACCATTCCCACCCACTTTCAATTCTAATGTTATGCCTTTGTTCATGCTGTGACTGAAATATTTTCTTCCCAGGAGCTAAATATTTCCTCTACAATTTGTCAGTTGCAGTGCATCCACTGTTTCCTCTATGATTTCTTCAAGATCAACATGCCCCTTCCCCTCCCACTTTGTAAAAAAATTAATTGACTTCTTACTTGGTTAAAAATGCTCTGTAACCATTCCGCTAGTAAACCACCTATCACACTTGTTTTATTATTTTATTTATATGTCTGTCTAACTATCCTATGAGTCCCTGGAGGGTAGAGACCATGTTTTGTACAACATAATAAAGACATAAAAATGTTTCATCAATACCATATGCATATGTGTATGTATATGAATATCCCCAGGGTCAAACAACTTAGTCATCCCTCAATATAATTAAAATGAGCGTTCTCAGGAGAGTTGTTATTATTGTACACCCTCAAGTCGATTCTGACTCATAGTGACCCTATAGGACGGAGTAGAACTGCCCTATAGGATTTCCAAAGGTGTATATCTTTAGGGGAGCACATTGCCAGGTCTTTCTTCTCGAGGAGACACTAGTGGGTTCCAACCTCCAATCTCTTTGGTTAGCAGCCAAGCTCTTAACTATTTCGCCACCAGGGCTCCTTCTCAGGGAGGTAGTAACCATAAAATCTTTACAGACCAAAACTATATCTATTGTGTTGCAATATTTTCAGCTGTAATATGCACTCTTTATACTATGGATGTTTTCACATGAAGAATATTGTCTCCTTACATTATGGCAACTTTTTTCACTTCCAGAAATACACTACAGAGCAGAGAATATATAGAAGAGTTCCTGTTGTTTTTGAGTATTTCCCTATAAATTTCTCAACACACTATTTTCCTCATGTTCTATTTTGAGAACGCACAAGTCCTATCCGTTAAAGTGAGAAGTGAATGGAAGTATTCTGTTCCCATCTTTAGTATGATATTTTAATTTCAAAGTAATTATTCTCGTGGTTTATGCTGGAGACATTGAAAATAAGTTCACATGTTTTTACCTGTAAAAGTCTTGCAAATATTTTAAAATAGCTATTCATCATGAGTTGGAAACGACTAAACGACAACGGGTTTGGTTTATTCATAATATCTATAGTCTTTTTCTCCAACCAAAACTTCCTCAGTTTCTTATCTTGTATTCTTTTTTAAACAAGCATTTTGAGTCATTCTAAATCATGATCATTTTCCAGAGGATGTGGGCAAGTGTCTGTAAGCACTTCTTAAAATGCAGTACTCTGAAAAAACATAAACAGAACACTTCAGTGTGGTCTGAAGTGGTATTGATTCTTTCATCTCCACTCACTTCAATCCATCCTCTGCCTTCTGCCACTCCACCAAAAGTGCCTTGTTGACATCATGAGTGTCCCCATTTTTAATACAACATTCTATGGATTTGTCTCTGTTGCGACATTGGCTATGTTACTTTGCTTCTGTGTGGCAAAGGCAAGGTTATCTACCCTTAGAGTTTCTCTTCTCTAGCATTCTATTTTCTCTTCCTTACCATTAGTTGGAGGAAGATTCTCTTGATCTTCTTGCCACTAAATTTCTTTTTGCATTCATTCACAGGTTCCTGTCCCATTGCTTGCTCTTTATATAATGGTGTCTTTGGGGCTCTGTCTTCTGCTCTGATCCATATACTCCCCTAGGCTATTTCATAAAAGACACTGTGTCAATGAAGTCAATTAGGATAATGACTCCCAAATATATCTTTCTAGAAGGTTCTTCAGACCTATGTTTTCAACCATTCATCAGCCTTCTCCTCTTGATATTTCAAAGAATGTAAATTCATGTATGAGAACTACCGTTTATTCCAAAATAGGAAATGTGTGCAGGCTTGTGAACTTGTACCTCACTTTTATATTCTCTTTAATTGCTCTACTTTCCATCTAACCATATAATTAAAATTTAAATTTGGCTTCTCTACCATGATTCACTGAAAAAATAAAATGGTATTACTCAACCCAGATAAATTTTATTCAATATTGTACTAGAAGTCCTAGCTAGAGCAATAAAGCAAGAAAGAGAAAATAAAGATCATCCAAATTGGTAAGGAAGAAACAAAACTACCTGTATTCGCAGATGACAGGATACTATACAGAGAAAACCCCAGAGACTCCACAAGAAAGTTACTAGAACTAATAGAAGGGTTCAGCAAAGTGGCAGGATACAAGATCAACATACAAATATCAGTTGGATTCCTCTACACTAACAAAATGAACTCCAAAAAAGAAATTAGGACAACAATACTGTTTATGATAGCCACAAAAGGATAAAATATTTAGGAATAAATCTAACTAGGGATGTAAAAAACTTATACAAAGTAAACTTTACAATACTGCAAGAAACCAAAAGAGGCCTGCATAAACGGAAAAACATACCATGCTCAGTGATAGGAAGACTTAACACTGTTAAAATGTCAATACTACCCACAGTGATCTATAGATATAATACAATCCTGATCCAAAACCCAACAACATTCTTTAACAAAATGGAAAAAGTAATCTCCAACTTTATATGGAAAAGAAAGAGTTCCTGGATAGCTAAAGTATTACTGAAGAAGAACAAAGTAGGAGGACTCACATTTCCCAATCTCAGAAACTACTATACAGCCACGGTAGTCAAAACAGCCTGGTACAGGTACAACAACAGACACATAGACCAATGGAACAGAATTGAGATCCCAGAAGTAAATCCATCCATCTGTGGACAGCTGATCTTCAACAAAGAGTCAAATACCATTGAATGGGGAAGAGGCAGTCTCTAAAACAAATGATGTTGGCAAAACTGGATATCCAAGAGTCTGGCAAGATGGCGCTCTAGGAAAAAGCACCACGCCATCCCTCCACAGCAAAGATCCGAAAAACTAAGCCAAACAGAGAATCAACAATCCTGAAACCCTAGAACATCAAATGAAGAGATAAAGAACTCAGCCAAACACCAAACGGAGTGAGAATAATGAAAGAGAACGGAGAGCAAGGAGAGATTCATGCAGAGGTCCCCTACCAGCTAACGCAGAGTGGATCCACCATCTTGGACTCCTATCGGAGAATGGGAGAGCAGCCTCACGGAGCATCCAGAGGGAGACAAAACAGCTGGTAATTTGCATTGTGCACTTTCCCACCCCCCACCCCTCTTCGCCCCGGCTGGGGCTCCCCTGCTTCCCATGGCCAAGGTCCCTGGGCCGGGGGGGCCGGTTGCTTGGATTCCATGCGCCCGGGCCGACGGATCTCTGGGTACCGTTTGTTGGCTGCTGGTGTTGCTTTTCTTTTTTCTTTTTCTTTTTTTTTTTCCTTTTTCTTTTTCTGCTTCTTTTGGTTTCTTGCTTGCCTCTTGCTGCCTCCCCTGCCTTTTGCTCGGGTGCCTGACTCCGAGCGCCGTCTTTGCCCTTTCATGCGGGGCTCTAGGGCTACCTTTGGGAGTGCAGCTGCTTCCAGGTGTGGGCTGCTGCGCTGGTGAGATCCTGGGGCCTTTGTTCGTTTGTCCCTCTGCTTCCCACAGCTGCAATCTCTTGATCCAGGGCTGCCGGCTGCTTGGATTCCACGCGCCTGGACGGGCGGCTCTCTGGGTGCCATTTGTTGGCTCCTGGTGCTGCTTTTTTTTTCTTTCTTTCTTTTTTTTTTCCCTCTCCTGCTTCTTTTGGTTTCTCGCTTGCCTCTCGCCGCCTCTCCCTCCTTTCACTCGGGTGTCTGGCTCCGTGCACCCTCTTTGCTCCTTTCTGAGGGTCCCCAGAGTGCAGGCAATTTGTGATATACGCTTTCCCAATCTCCACCCTTCTTCACTCACACTCGGCCTCCTCTATTTCCCATGGACACAGTCTCTTGTCCAGAAACACCAGCCCGCACTGGCTGGCTCTCTGAGTGCCATTTGTTGACTGCTGGCGTTGCTTTTTTCTTTTTCTTTTTTCATTTTCTTTTCTTTTTTTAATGAGTTTTGTCTTCTTTTCCCTCTTTTTCCCTTTTGTCTTTCTTCATTGCTCAATTTCTCGTCTCTCTATCTCTTCCTTCTCTTTCTGATCCCCGAATACCAGACGCTGTATGCCTCTGCGCCTTCTGGTCAGGCTGTGCTGTGAAACCTGAGACCGACTTCCCCAGACCTCATAGCTGCATCGGTGGGATCCCTGGGAACTTTGCAGTTCTTTAAGTTTTCTGATTTTTATTTGCTCATTCTTTCCTTTTCTTTTGCTTCCCCCTTCTGGTTTTCTCCATCCCATAGTCTCTCATCTGTCCATTCCAATGGCAAGCTCCCCTAGCATTCTTTTATGTTTGTATGTTTTTCGCTCCTGCTCCTCTCTCCTCTCTCCCATATCCAGCTTAGCTTCACACATAACCATCTCCCTGCTGCATCCTGCCTACCTGCACCATGCACTTGACATCACACCACCAAGCTGTGCAGGCATGCCCTATTGGAACCTGCCCAGCACTGACTACCGATCATCCTGGTGCCTGCGGTGAGTGCCACAAACAACCCGTCCCAGTGGCTCCTCTTCAGCTAGATCTGCCCAGCTGTACCACAAGGATGAAACAAAAAAATCTGCAATCAATAAATGAGAGAAATATCTACTGAATGCCCCGAAAACAGCAAACAATATCAAAACATTTACAAAAACAAGACAAGATGGCTCCAATAGGCATCCAAATTAAAACACCAGATAACTCTCCTGTGGAAGAAAAAGCACTAGAAGTACCTGATAGGGAACTCAAATCACTAATACTCGGAATTTTCCAAGAACCGAGGGAAAAGCTGACAAACATGAGGAAAAAATAGACAAATTTATGGAAAATACAGACAAAAAATTGGAAGAATTCAGGAAGATGATGCAGAAACAAAATGCCAAAAAAAATTCACAACTCAAAATTATACAAAAACAACAATTAGAAATCCAAAAGATAAACAACAAGATTTCAGAAATGAATGATGTCATAGAAGGGCTGAGAAGTAGATTTGAAACCGTGGAAGACAGGATCAGTGGAACTGAAGACAAACACTTGGATAAAACTCTGTTTCAGGAAAACTCAGAGAAAAGAACAAATTAAAATGAAGAGACCCTGAGAGTTATGTGGGACACAATTAAAAGCAAAAATTTACGAGTGATTGGCATCCCAGAACAGGGGGAGAAAATAGAAAACACAGAGAGGATCATTGAGAAACTGCTGACAGAAAACTTTCCCAATATCTGAAAGATGAAAAGATGGCCATCAAAGAAGCTCAACGAACTCCATATAGAAGAGACCCCAAAAGAAAATCACCAAGACATATCATAATCACACTCGTCAAAACTAAAGACAAACAAAGAATCCTGAGAGCAGCTCGTGAAAAACAAGAAGTCACATACAGAGGAGAAACAATAAGACTAAGCTCAGATTATTCGGCAGAAACCATGAAGGCAAGAAGGCAGTGGGATGACATATATAAAATCTTGAAAGAAAAAAAATATCAGCCAAAAATATATCCTGCAAAACTCTCATTCAAATTTGATGGTGAAATTAGGTCATTTCCAGATAAACAGAAAATAAGTGAATATGTAAAAGTCAAACCAAACTTACAAGAATTATTCAAGGGAATTCTTCGATCTGAGGACAAAGAGTTTCAGCCCACAGGCAGGACCTAGGATGCAGGATCATATGAACCAGATACCATTCTAGGAAATGAACTCTCGAGGACTACCCAAAACCAAAAGAAATACAACAGGGAATCAGATCAATCAATCAAAGGATGACAACAACATCAAAACAATGAAAGAGGGAATAAACGGTATAGGTATAGAACCTTCTAACAGAGAGGAAGGCAAGGCGATACCAAGTAAGGGTAGACTGCTTCAAACTTATAAAGATAAGGGTAAAATTCATGGTAACCACAAAGAAAGTTAACAAACCAACTCATAAAAATAAAGACGAAAAACATAAAGTCTCAGCAAAAACAAAACCTACAAAAACAAAAGAAATCAACACAAAATCCACAAACAAAAGTAACTCAGCACAAGAGAGTAACAAGAACCAATAAAAATTCAGCACCACAAACAAAGCACTACAAAATGACAGCAACAAACTTCCATCTATCAATAATTACACTGAATGTAAATGGACTCAATGCACCCATAAAGAGACGGAGAGTAGCAGAATGGATAAGAAAACAGGATCCATCAATATGCTGTCTACAAGAGACTCACCTTAGAAACAAAGATGTGAATTTTTTAAAAATCAAAGGTTGGAAAAAAATATATCAAGCTAACAACTACCAAAAAAGAGCAGGAGTGGCAATTCTAATCTCAGATAAAATAGACTTTAAAACAAAATCTGCCATAAAAGACAAAGAAGGACACTATATAATGATTAAGGGGACGATCCATCATGAAGACATAACCATAATAAACATCTACGCACCCAATGACAGGGCTCCAAAATACATAAAACAAACTCTAACAGCACTGAAAAGAGATATTGACAGTTCCACAATAATAGTAGGGGACTTCAAAACACCACTCTCAGTAAAGGACAGAACAACTAAGAAGAAACTCAGCAAAGATACAGAAGACCTAAAGGACACAATCAGCCAACTGGGCCTCATAGACATATATAGAACAATCCATCCAACCGCTGCAAAGTACACATTCTTTTCCAATGCACATGGAACGTTCTCCAGAATAGAACACATCTTAGGCCACAGAGCAATCCTCAAAAAGATCTAAAACTTGAGATAATCCACAGTATCTTCTCTGACCCCAATGCCATCAAGGTAAAAATTAACACTAGAAAGAGCAAGGAAAAAAAAATCAAATATATGGAAACTGAATAATACTCTGCTTACACATCAATGGGTAATAGAAGAAATCAGAGATGGAATCAAAAAATTCCTAGAATCAAATGAAAATGAAAACACATCATACCAAAACCTTTGGGACACAGCAAAGGCAGTCCTCATAGGACAATTTATAGCAATAGATGCACATATCAAAAAAGAAGAAAGGGACAAAATCAAAACATTAACTACAGAACTCAAACAAATAGAAAGACAACAGCAAAAAAAGCCTACAACCACAGGAAGAAAGGAAATAGTAAAGATCAGAGCAGAAATAAATGAAATAGAGAACAGAAAAACAATAGAAAGGATCAACAAAACCAAAACTTGGTTCTTTGAAAGAATCAACAAAATCGACAAACCACTAGCCAGATTGACAAAAGAAAAACAGGAGAGGACACAAATAACCCAAAAAAGAAATGAAATGGGGGACATTACAACAGACCCAACTGAAATAAAAAGAATTATAACAGAATATTATGAAAAACTATATTCCAACAAATTTGAAAACCTAGAGGAAATGGATAAATTTCTAGAAACACACGGCCTATCCAAACTACAACAAAGTGATATTGAAAATCTGAACAGACCCATAACAAGAGAAGAGATTGAAAAGGTAATTAAAAAACTCCCAACCAAAGAAAGCCCTGGCCCAGATGGCTTCACTGGAGAATTCTACAAAACATTTACAGAAGAGTTTGTACCAGTTCGACTCAAGCTATTTTAGAGCATAGAAGAGTAAGCATACTTCCAAATTCATTCTATGAAGCCAGTGTAACGCTGATACCAAAACCGGGCAAAGCCATCACAAAAAAAGAAAATTATAGACCAATATCTCTCATGAATATGGATGTAAAAATTCTGAACAAAATTATACCCAATAAAATTCAGTATCATATCAAAAATATAATACACCACGACCAAGTAGGATTCATACCAGGTATGCAAGGATGGTTTAACATTAGAAAATCCACCAACGTAATTCACCACATAAATAAAAGGAAAGAAAAAAATCACATGATCATCTCAATTGATGCAGAAAAGGCATTTGACAAAGTCCAACACCCATTCCTGATAAAAGCTCTCAATAAAATAGGTATAGAAGGGAAATTTCTCAACATAATAAAGGGCATCTATGCAAAACCAATGGCCAACATCATTCTTAATGGAGAGAGGCTGAAAACATTCCCCTTGAAAACAGGAACAAGACAAGCATGCCCTTTAACACCACTCCTATTTAACATTGTGCTGGAAGTTCTTGCTAGAGCAATAAGGCAAGAAAAAGAAATAAAGGGCATCCAAATTGGTAATGAAGAAGTTAAAGTGTCCCTGTTTGCAGATGATATGATACTATACATAGAAAACCCTAACGACTCCACGAGAAATCTACTGGAACTAATAGAAAGATTCAGCAGAGTAGCAGGAGACAAGATAAACATTCAAAAATCAGTTGGATTCCTATACACCAGTAAAGAGAACGATGAAAAGGAGATCAGGAAATCAATACCATTTTCAATAGCCCCTAAAAAGATAAAATACTTAGGAATAAATCTGACCAGGAATGTGAAAGACCTATACAAAGAAAACTACAAAACACTGCTGCATGAAACCCAAAGGGTTTCCATAAATGGAAAAACATACCATGCTCATGGATAGGCAGACTCAACATTGTGAAAATGGCAATTCTATCCATAGCAATTTACAAATACAATGCAATCCTGATCCAAATACCAGCAACATTCTTCAAAGAGATTGAAAAACTTATTATTAACTTTATATGGAAAGGGAAGAAGCCCCGAATAAGTAAAGCACTACTGAAGAAGAAGAATAAAGTTGGAGGACTCACACTACCTGACTTGAGAACCTACTATACAGCTACAGTAGTCAAAACAGCCTGGTACTGGTACAACAACAGAGACATTGACCAATGGAACAGAATTGCGAACCCAGATGTAAATCCATCCACCTATGGTAACCTGATTTTTGACAAGGGCCCAAAGTCCATCAAATGGGGAAAGGACAGTCTTTTTAAGAAATGGTGCTGGCTAAACTGGATATCCATTTGCATAAAAATGAAACAGGACCCATACCTAACACCGTATACAAAAACTACTTCAAAATGGATCAAAGACCTGAATATAAAGCCTAAAACTATAAAGTTCATAGAAGAAAAAATAGGACGAACACTTCAGGCCTTAATACATGGCATTAACAGGATACAAACCATAAACATCAACACACAAAACCCAACATATAAACTAGATAACTGGGATCTTCTAAAAATCAAACACCTATGCTCTTCAAAAGACTTCACCAAAAGAGTCAAAAGAGAACCTACAGACTCGGAAAAATTTTTGGGCAGTACAAGTTAGACAAAGGTCTAATCTCCATAATCTACAAGAAAATCCAACACCTCTACAATAAAAAGACAAACAATCCTATCAAAAAATGGGCAAAGGAAATGAACAGACACTTCACCAAAGAAGACATTCAAATGGCCAACAGACACATGAGGAAATGCTCATGTTCACTAGCCGTTAGAGAAATGCAAATTAAAACCACAATGAGATACCATCTCACCCCGGCATTACTGGCATGAATCAAAAATACTGGAAATAACAAATGTTGGAGGGGCTGCGGGGAGATGGGAACTCTTATACACTGCTGGTGGGAATGCAAAATGATACAACCATTTTGGAAAATGATATGGCGCTTCCTCAGAAAGCTAGAAATAGACATACCATTCGATCCAGCAATCCCACTCCTAGGAATATATCCTAGAGAAATAAGAGTCGTCACTCGAATAGACATATGCACACCTACGTTCATGGCAGCATTGTTCACAATAGGAAAACGATGGAAACAACGTAGGTGCCCATCAATAGATGAATGGATAAACAAACTATGGTACATACACACAATGGAGTTCCATGCAACGAGCAAGTACAACAATGAATCTGTGAAGCATCTCATAACATGGATGAAACTGGAGGACATTATGCTGAGTGAAATAAGTCAATCACAAAAGGACAAATATTATATGAGACCTCTATTGTAAAAACCCATGAAAAGGTTCACATGCAAAATGTAACAATCTTGTTGGTTACCGGGGATGGTAGGGGAGGCGGGGTGGAATATTAAACAGGCAATAGATAAGTGGTATCTTGGGTGAAAGGTGAGACAGTACACAATACAAGGGGAACTAACACAACCTGCACAAGGAAAGGTCATGGAGGCCCCATGGACACATCCAAACTCCCCAGGGACTGAGTTGCTGGACGGAGGGCTCTGGGGACCATGGTCTCGGGGAACATCTAGCTCAATTGGCATGACACTACTTATAAAGATAATGCTCTACATTCTACCTTGGTGAGTAGTGTCTGGGGTCTTAAAAGCCTATGAGCGGCCATCTAAGATACTACACTGGTCTCATCCCTTCAGGAGCAAGGGAGAATGAAGAGAATAGGATACATCGAAAAGACTAGTCCAAAGGACTAATTGTCCACAGCTACCAAGGCCTCCACCGAACTGAGTCCAGTACAGCTAGATGGTGCCCGGCTACCACCGCTGACTGCTCTGACCAGGATCACAACTGAGGGTTCTTGACAGAGCTGGAGAAGGACGTAGAGCACAATTCTAACTCACAAAATAAAAGACCAGATTTACTGGCCTAAAGGAGACTGGAGAAACCTCAAGAGTATGGCCCCCAGACACCCTTTTAGCTCAGAGGTGAAGTTACCTTCGACGTTCACTGTTCAGCCTGGGAGTGGACAGCCCAGTAAAACCAAATGAGACTAACGAGGTACAGGAGTCCAGTGACAAGGGCCAGAAGGCAGAAGGGGAGTAGGAAGCTGATGATAGGGAACACAAGGTTGAGTAAGGTTACTGTTGATGTGTTTGAGATTGTTAACCATTGTTATAGGACAACATTTGTAGTAACTGTTAAATGGGAGGCTATTTTGTCCTGTAAGCCTTCATCTTAAGTGAGAATAACAGCACAATTAGAAAAGCGTAGTCAATGTCACTTAAATGTGTACGTAAAAAGTTTTGAAATGGTGTATTTTTGGCTGTGTGTATTTTCACCAAAAAAAAGAAAAGCTGAGAATTTAGAGGGTTAAAATGTTGTGGGGTTGTTAACCAAAGTCATAAAACAGCATGTGTACTACTGTTACATGAGAAACTGTTTGTTCTTTAAGCCTTCACCTGAAGTACAATAAAATATTAAAAAAAAAAAAATTAACACAAGCTCATCAAAAAACACCATGAAGTGGAACACAAGCTACACACTGGGATCTGATATGTTTAACACGTTACTGATAAAAAACTAGTATCCAAAATAGAAAGAATTCCTATAATCAATAAGAGAAAGTCAAACAACCCATTTTAAAAATGGGCAAATGTCAAGGACAGACATTTCATGGAAAAGGAATCAAGTATTGCAATGACAAGTAAGAAAAGATGGCCGAATGCATTAGAACCAAGGAAATACAATTAAAACCACAATGTGGTACCATTTGACACCTAAAAGATTTTCAAAATTTAAAAAATCAGATGTGGAGCAATAGGAACTCTCATCAGCTCCTGGAGGGGATTTAAATTGGTCTAACCACTTGAGAAAAGTTAGCCATTACCAGTAAAGAAGAACATATGCGCATCCTATAACCTATCAATTCCAAAATTAGGTATGAAAACTAAATACGAACTCTTGATACATGAACGCCAAGAGATATGTACACAAATGTTTATAGCAGCATGTTTTCTAGTACGGGGGAAAAAACAAAACAAAACAAAAAGAAGAACTTCAGACAACACATACATACATTAACAGAGGACTGGATAAGTACATTATGGTATATTCACACTGCGGACTACCATGCAGAAATGAAAACCAATGAAACACAGCCATATGCATTAATATGGATAAATTCATATAACAAAATGTTGAGTGTAAGATGCATGTATTCCATTAATATAAAGTTCAAAAACAGCAAAATTACACAACATATTATCTAGTGACACATATATGTAGTCTTAAAACAACAAAGAAGAGCAAGGGAATTATTACCCCCAAATCCTGGATCAAGGCAGAGGTGGAGGAGGTGCAATCTGCAAGGGATACACAGGTATTTCTAAAGTACTAGAAATGTTTCCTTTTTTCATATGAGGTACACTGATGATTATTAACTTTTCTTCAAATTGTACATAGATTTATATATACTCTTTTGTATGAATGATGTAATATTTAAAAAAACTCACAAAATTTTAAAATTGCAATAAAAACTTGAAATGTTTCATATGAGTCTACTTAAGATTCAGGCCAGTTAAAACAGGGTATTTTTATTGTCATATAAAGATATATAAGTTTCTAAATGAACCCTTACCCTGTGCAGCTTTTTCAACATTTCTAGGAGAGGTTTCATATGACAGTGATTATCAGCACTTCCAGTCCAATGATTCATTTGAGAGATGATGGCTGTTTTAAGCATCTGGACCAGTTTACTAAAAGTGGATTCTTCCAAAGATGCCCAATACTTTTCTGAGGGATACAAAGAAGGTGAATATAATTGTTAGGGAATATATATAAACAATGTAGTTTCTCTTAAATTCTTTTTTTTTAAAGAAAAGCAAATATTTAATATGAAATTTTTTATATTAAAAGATATTCTACCTTGCTTATTTTTAAAAAAAAACCTGGATATCCATTTACAGAAAAATGAAATGGGACCCATACCTCACACCATACACAAAGACTAACTCAAAATGGATCAAAGACCTAAATGTTAAATCTAAAACTATAAAGTTCATGTAAGAAAACACAGAGACAAAGCTAAAGGTCCTAATTTATGGCATAAATAGACTACCAAACATAACTAAAAATGCACAAACAACACAAGATAAACTAGATAACTGGGACCTTGTAAAAATCAAACACTTATGCTCATCAAAGGACTTCAGCAAAAGTGTAAAAGGAAAACGTACCCACTGGAAAAAACATTTGGCAATAATATATCTGACAAAGGTCTAATCTCTAAAATTTATAGAAAACTTCAACACCTCAATAACAAAAAGACAAACATTCCAGTCAAAAAATGAGCAAAAGACATAAACAGACACTTTGCTAAAGAAGACATTCAGGCAGCTAACAAACACGTGAAGAGATGCTCATGATCATTACTCATTAGAGAGATGCAAATCAAAACTACAATGAGATACCATCTCACCCCAAAATGGCACTGATCAAAAAAACAGAAAACAACAAATGCTGGCAAGGTTGTAGGAAGACTGGAACTCTTATACACTGCTGGTGGGACTGTAAAATTGTTCAACCACTATGGAAAACGGAGTGGTGCTTCATTAAAGAACTAGAACTAGAAATCCCATGTGAGCCAGCAATCCCACTGCTAGGTATATCTCCGAGAGAAATAAGAGCTGTGACATGAATAGACATATGCACACCCATGTTCACCACAGCATTATTCACAATAGTAAAAAGATGGAAACAACCTAAATGTCAAATGTCTATTAATGGATGAATGGATAAACAAACTGTGGTACATATATACAATGGAATACTCTGCAATGATAAAGAATAATGATGAATCTGTAAAACATCTTAGAACATGGATGAAACTGGAGGACATTATGCTGAGTGAAACAAATCAATCACAAAAGGACAAACACTGTATGAGACCACTATCATAAAAATATAAAAAGTCAGAAATAGTTTTACACACAGAAAGAAACATTTTTTGATGGTTACCAGGAATGGGAGGGAGAAGGAGGGAGAATCATTAACCAGATAATAGGTGTTAATTCTGGTGAAGGGAAAGGCAATAGACAATATGGGGGATGTCAGCACAATGTGATGAAAGCAAAGGAAGACACTGAGCTACACAAGAATAAAGGGCAACTACAGTAAACATTATAACATATTCAATCCTGCAACAACAGTAATAACAAACAGTAATTTGGGCGTGGCTACATAGGTAGATATATATGCTAAATAGGTATGGGAATTTATACAGGAGTACATCCATGTACATATACAGGTATAGTTGTGGATATTTCTACATACATATTTATTTGCACTGAATGTATATTCATGTAAATAATAGAGCACATGGGGGCACATCTATGGAAACTTCTTAGACGTATCAAAACACCTCACAGGACTGAGTCACTGGGCTAGAAGGCTAAGAAGCATGGCCTAGGTCAATTGGCATAACACAGTTCATAAAGGTTATGTTTTACATCCTAGTTTGGTGAGTAGCGTCTGGGACCTTAAAAGCTTGTGAGCAGCCATCTAAGATAAAACTATTGGTCTCTTCCCATCTGGGGCAAAGAAGAGTGAAGAAAACCAAAGACTCAAGGAAGCAATTAGTCCAAAGTCCCACATGAACCGCAGCCTTGTCTAACCTGAGACCAGAAGAACTAGATGGTGCCCTGCTACTACTACCAAAGACTCTGACCAGGGACCCAATAGAAGGTCTTGGTTAGAATGGGAGAAAAATGTAGAACAAAACTTGAAATCATAAAAAAGACCAGACTTACTGGTCAGATAGAGACTGGAGTAACCCCCAAAATTACTGCCCTAAGACATCTTTGTAACTTGGACCTGAAGCCATTCTTGGAGGTCACCTTTCAGCCAATAATAAACTGACTTACAAGATAAACTTTAATACCTGTGAGGAATGTGCATCTTGGGACAATCAACTATACAAGACCAAAAGGGCAACATTTGCCCAAAAGCAAAGACGAGAAGGCAGGGAGGGACAGGGAAACTGGATGAATGGAAAAGAGGAATCTAGAGTGGACATTGGGAGAGTGCTGACACATTGCAAAGATTGCAACCCATGTTACGGATCAACTTGTGTACGAATTATTGAACGGGAAACTAATATGCTGTGTAAACTTTCATCTAAAAAAAGTTAAAAGTGAGCATTGGATCCATATTATTGTGTTGAGAAGAAACTGCAAAATTAGGTTCAAATGAAACAAGAATCATAGCGAGAAAAAAAAAAATTATTGTTTAGAGACGATGCCTGTGAACATACTGGAAATAATTTGTTAAGTTGTCATTTTGAGATTCTTATGACAATCCAGCTGATCTATGGTAAGAAATTACTCACAGATTAAAAAACCCAAAACCATACACATTGTCACTGAGTCAAATGCAACTCACAACTACCCTATAGGACAGAATATAATTGCCCTATAGGGTTTCCTAGGCTGTAATCTTTATGGAAGCAGATTGCCACATTTTTCTTTTCTGGAGCATCTAGTGGGTTCAAACTGCCGACCTTTCAGTTAACAGTCGAGGGCTTAACCACTGTTCTCCCAGGACTCCTTACTCACAGACTAGATCCTGGTATATGTCCCACTTCCTACTTGCATCAATAAACTTTGATCAGAATGAAGTAAAGACCCTGAGATGAATACATAGGGCATATTGTCAGTAGTAGAGATAACTACCAGTTTGGATTATGAACAGGAGGAGGCAGAAAAGAATAAAAATTAATTAAAGATATACAATTCTGGTATATTATTAATTGAACATTGGAATTTTCCTTTGTTCCCTTGAAGATATCAATAAAATGAGATTAAAGTGGTAAAAAGGAAAAAAAATTCATAAGTCAAATTGGAGGAGCTCTGGGTCTATAAAGACTCAAGTCTTAAAATCCACGAAAGGACTCAGGTCTCACATATGCTCATCAAACCTTCCTTTTTTTTTTCACTCACAAGTTTACGATAAAAAAATGTTGGAGGTTTACTGATTGGGTCAATTTTAATTCATGTCAGTGTGCACGTGGACATTCCCATGTATACACAGAGAGAGTCTCCAAAGCAAGAAAAGAGAAAGTTTTTAGTCTTCCTATGAGATGTGATTCCGTTAACTGTCCCACAGGATTACAAGCCACTCTTGTGAAAAGCAGAGGTATTTGCAGGGCTGGGGCTAAGGGTAGAAAGTTCATCATAATTCATTGCTGTGTCTCAATACACTATAAGTCATTCATTCTTCTAGATTCTAAACTATGAGATTAAGAGCAAAAATAATAGCCCATCACATACACACATAATCACACAGTTTTACACAGTATGCATTTGACTGGGCCTTATGACAGATTAATAAAATAGACAGCTAACTGTGTTTGCATGAAGTGTATTCAGTTTTTTTTTATCATCCTCATATCTCAAGCCTGGTAGGGAGCTCTAGGTTTTGTTGTTGTTGTTGCTGTTTCATTTTGTTTTCTTTTTTTAATTATTGTTAATGTATATATAACACAACATTTACCAATTCAAAAAATTTCCAGCACATAATTCGGTAAATACCAATTACATCATTCATGTTTTGCAACTTCACCAATATCCGTTGCCAAATTTTCCATCACCATAAACAAAAAGGCAATGCTTCCAAAACAGTGACACCCACTTTCCCCCTTCTTCTCATCCCTGGCAAATACTATTAAAATTTGATCTCTGTACATCGCCTATCCTAGGTATTTCATATAAGTGAGATCACACAATATTTGTCCTTTTGTGATTGACTTACTTCACTCTACATAATGTTTTCAAGTTTCATGCATCCTGTAGCATGTATCAGGACTTCATTTCTCTTTCTGGCTGAGTAGTATTCCATTGTATGTATGTACTACATTTTGTTTATCCATTCGTCTGTTAACAGACATTCTGCACCAAGGGTCTCACTCAAGTTTAGCAGCAGTAATTATTCTTCCTCAGGACACCAGGAAGCTGGAGTCCTAAAACATTAACTTTAGTCTCCAAAGATATTTGGCAGACTGAAACTATCAAAACTTAATTACAAAACTGTCTCTAGACAATCGGTTCTCACATAAGCCACAGAGGAACATTTGCAAATCCACTTTACGTTCATAGAGGCTGAGACAGAAACTGAGGAACGTGCTTTGTGAGACCACTTCAAGAATGTAGAGATTTAGTTTAAAAAAAAATATGTATTTCTTTTGTTCTTGTGGTATCTTCTCTATTCCTTTCAAAATATTGTTTTTAATTTGAGAAAAACGTACTTAAGGCTGAAATACCCATTCCAAAATAGAACTTATTCATTTTTGAACAATACTCTCTGAAAACAGCCATCAGTCGATATCCTGTTCATACCCAGAGGGGTTACTGTGGCAGGTGCAGCTCAGACATGCAGTGCTGATTCACACCAAGGCATCCATCAGTGTCCTGCTCTCTCAAACTTCTCTGAGCTCTGAGAGACACTTATTGTGATGCAGATGGCTCAGAAAATAATTCATGCTATCCTTTAAGCCTCAAATACATCTGTCTTGAAATGCTGTTGTTGTTAGTTGATTCCAACTCATGATGATCACATGTGTGTCAGAGTAAAACCGGTCCATAAGATTTTCAAGGCTGTGAACTTTTGGAAGCAGATGGTCAGATCTTTCTTCCAAGGTGCTGCTGAGTGAGTTCAAATCATCAAGCTTTCAGTTAGTCGTCAAGCGGTTAACTGTTTGCACTCTACCCAGAGACTTAATTGTCTTGGTATAATAGACCTATAATAGATGCTTTAAGTGTCAACTTATATTTATTTGCTCTGCCTCACTAACCTTGTGTTTCTCCAAACCTTGTATGTTGACAAATATGTCTGTCTTGCTGGTTAGAGTTCTATTCAAATTAACATGTACGTTTGATTTATATAATCAAAATATTCTATATATATGTTGCTTGAATAACAGGAAAGAAATAACAGACAAACCTGGAAAGCTATTCAAAATATTACTAATTTTTTTAATCTAATGTTCTGAGAGTTCCTTAATAATAAAAGTAGCCCAAGAGATAAGAAGTTTAATTCAGCTCATGTTTATTATCTTCAATGATAATGCCTTACTTAAAATTTTACTGAGCCTCCAAGACATTGAAAATGTGCTAGAAAATCTATCAACAGTAGACCTCAATTCCCTCTGCCTGATTCTCCCATACAAAACTGTTCTGGAAGGGAAATAGGTTTTCTTATTTTCTATTGCCACCGATGTTTAAAAAAAATCAAAACAAAAACCCGATGCCGTCGAGTTGATTCTGACTCATAGCTTACAATTAAATATTAAGGAGAAAAATCTCTCATCAATATGCAACTGCAAGAAGGAATTTTTCCAAAAGAGTACTCTAACTGATTTAAGCTATCCATTTTGCCCTTTATAACGTTCATTCCAATGCCTTGTATAGTCTTAGGAGTCTTGGGTCATAAGATAGGGCATTCATATTTGATTAATACATACATGTACTTTAGATGAAACCTTAAATATTTAGCCTGGGTGCCTAATAGACTTATGGGACATGATTGATACCCACATACCTGACTAAAATTTCAGAGAACCTTGGAAAATTAAAGTTGCACTGCAAAACAACTATATTTTCTTCCTGTAGTTTTTCCTTAAATATTATTTGCTGGATAGAATCTTTTTATAGAATGATTTTTTTCAGCTTTTATTCAGATGATCATATATATTTTCCTATTTATGTTAATGTTGTGATTTATAGTGAATGGTTTTCTCTGTAAAAGCAACATTATGTCCTTGAAATAAACGCCATTGACCATGGTATATCAACCTTTTTGGCTCAGTGGTTAAGCGCTTGCTGTTAACTGAAAGGTCTGCAGCTCAAGCCCACCAGCCACTTCATGGAAAAAACGTGGAAGTCTGCTCTGATAAAGATCATAGCCTTGGAAACCCTATGGGCAGTTCGCTATAAGTCAGAATTTGCTTGACAGCAACGAGTTTTAATGAGTTGAAAGTGATTTTTATTTCCCCATTATGATTTTTGGTTCTCTAGAAATATTTTCTACAGTTTCTTTCCTTAATTTCCTTGGTAGGTTTTGTTATCAATATTATGATACCTCCCTAATAAAATAAGCGGGAAAATCTTTTCACTGTATCTATTCTCTGAAAACTTTGACTCAAGTTTGAAGTTATTTTTTCTTTAAAGAAAATTTGAGAAAAACTCCTAAGTGAACTCATCTTGACATAGAATTCTTTCAGGAGGAATAAATTATTAAATAAATTTAATATATGCACACTATTCATATTTAATATAGTTTCCATTTTCAGTGGATTTAGGTCTTCTCTCTTCCATTTATTTTCTATTTGCCCCATCTATTCTTTTTTTCTTTTATTTCTTCTTTTAAATCTTTCTTTATGATTAAAACACATATTTTTATTATTTCATGTTTCTCTTTTATTATTGTGTTAGATATACATGGTTTGGTAGGCAGTTTAATGGTCCCCCAAAGATGTCACAATTTTAATCCCAGGAAAATATGTTACTCTACATGGCAAAAGGGACTTTGTAGATGTGATAATTTTAGGGACCTTGAGATAGGGAAATTGTTCCAAATTGCTCATGTCAATCTAGTCAAGTGAGTTCTTAAAGCAAAAGAGGGAGGAAAAGAGTGGGCCACAGAAATGTGATTTGAGAAGGATTTGGCCCATAGTTTTTAATCTCAGTTCTAAACTTATCCTTTGCCTCTTTTGATAGAGTCTAGATCTCCAGTGAAATTTTTCAATTTTACTCTATTTGTTTGAATATATTAATCATAAGTAGTTTAGTCTGTTTGATAGCTATGAATTTAATTCACCACTTTTTCTCTTAATGTTTATTTTTCCATTTTTATTTTCTGTTATTTGATCTTTCTTTTCTCAGTAAAATATACATTTATAATATTTGCTATAAATTATAGTAGATGTTGTGGTTGAAAAATCTGGATGATGCTATCTCCTTCTAAATAAATTTATGCTTACTTATGGAAGGCAGATTAACCAGTAGTGGATTATCTTGATCCTATTGAGGGCTGGTTTTAGCATTTTATTAGGAATAGGTCTTCCAGTTTTGTCTTTGTTCCAGGACATGGCCAAGGTCTCAGGGTTGAGTTCTAGGTGTTTAACAAGATCGTGTCAGGACTTGGACTCTGTATTAGTTTTCCTAGGACTGTCATAAAAAATAGCACGAACTGAGTGGCTTATAAGAACATAAATTTATTGTCTCACAGTTATAGAGGCTGGAAGTTGAAATTAGGGTATTTCATGTTGATTACTTTTGTGAGCTCTGAGAAAGAAACTGTTCTATGCCTCTTTTCTGGCTTCTGGTAGCTCCAGATGTTCTGGCAGCTGCAGTGTCACATGATGTCCTACCTCTATCTACCTTTCTCTCTGCATCTCCTCCTCTTTTATAAAGACTCTGGTCTTATAGGATTAGGATCCACCCCACTTCAGTATGATCTCATGTTAACCAAACATACAATGTCTTTGAAGACTCTATTTCCCAACAAAGTCATGTTCATGGCCACCAAAAGTTATGATTTCAACGTATCTTCTTGGTAAACACAATTCAACTCATAACAGACTCCAACTTCAATCTCCTCTGCATGTGGTTGCTGAGATATCCACTCAGATGTTTAGCTTTCCACTTGTTTCTTGAAATTCATTCAGCTTAGGAGTCAACTGTCATCTTAAGAAGAACTTAACATAGACTTTCATACTCACTTCATTGCACTCCACTCCTTCCTCAATTTACGTTCCTCAAATCCCAAACACGTTGATTGAGTTCAAACTTTGACCTCTGCCTCAGCAGCCCAGAAGAACTGCAATTTTCTATTTGGACTCAATTTCTACATGATGGGGAGGAAAAAGTAGTCCTGATGACGCAGTGGTTAAATGCTTACCTGCTAATCAAAATGTCAGTGGTTAGAACCCACTAGCCAATCCACAAGAGAAAGAGGCGGCAGTCAGCTT
Source organism: Dugong dugon (assembly GCA_030035585.1). Lineage (NCBI taxonomy): Eukaryota > Metazoa > Chordata > Mammalia > Sirenia > Dugongidae > Dugong > Dugong dugon. The sequence continues at coordinate 104,988,653 of CM057466.1, read as the reverse complement.
CCATAAAGATTACAGCCTTGGAAATAACTACGAGGCAGTTCTACCCTCTCCTATAAGTCTCTATGAATCAATGACTCAACTGCAATGTGTTTGGTTTTTTTTTTTTTATTTGGGGAGTGAAAATACAATCAGGGGAAAATCTGGGTGAATGTAGTGTTCATCCTTTGTGCTTTCCATATCTCAAGAATCTCAGTTCCTCAATTCCTGCCTGCTTTGGTTCTTCTTCATTGCTTTCAAACACTTCTTTATATATTCTGCCCACTTTCTAATAAGTATTTACATGGCCAAAATAATGGTATGCATTAGATATATGTTGTATTCTAATACAATTATTTATTAAAACCCACAAAAATATAATCATGAAAATCAAGTAGAAGACCAGAATAAAATATTTGTGACCAGTAAGTCTTGGTTTAGTCCACATAAATCTAATCTTATATCTTACGTAGTACATTTACATATATTTGAGAGTTGACACTGAAAAATATCAACTATGGTTATGAAATTTGCTGTTAAAGAAATTTAAAAAATCTATCTCCATTTAAACCACCCTACATTAGATACTTCTCATTTTACATTTCTCTTCTTTTCCTTGAGTTTGATGCTCTGATTTTATAAACTGCCATTCCCTCACTTTTGAGTTTTTAATCTAGACTTTAATTAATATTATTTCACTTCTGCAAAACATCTATACAAACTAATAACTAGTAATAAATCCCTTGTGTGCCTTCCTGAACTCTCTCATGCACGTATGGAACTTCCGGGGCAGCCAATTCTAAGCAAGATGGATTCATACAAAAAGTTCTTGTGGTTTTTGTTGGGTGCCATCAAAATGGTTCCAATTCATAGCAATACTACGTACGACAGAACGAAACACTGTCTGGTCCTTCTCCATGCTCACAATCACTCCTATGTTTGAGCCTATTGTTGCAGCCACTGTGTCAATCCATCTTGTTGAGGATCTTCTTCTTTTTCGCTGACCCTCTACTTTACCAAGCATGATGTCCTTCTCCAGGGACTGCTCTCTTGGTAACATGTCCAAAGTACATAAGAAGATATCTCACCATCCTCACTTCAAAGGAGCATTCTGGCTGTACTTCTTCCAAAACAGATTTGTTCATTTTTCCAGAAATCCATGGTATGTTCAATATTCTTTGCCAACACTGCAATTCAAAGGCATCAATTCTTCTTTCCTATTCCTTTTTCATTGTCCAGCTTTCCTATGCATATGAGGTGATTGAAAATACCATGGCTTGGGTCAGGCACACCCTAGTCTTCAAAGTGACATCTTCGCTTTTTAATACTTAAAAGAGGTCTTTGGCAGCAGATTTGCCCAGTGAAATACGTTGTTTGATTTCTTGACTGCTGCTTCCATGGGTGTTGATTGTGGATCCAAGAAAAATGAAATCCTTGACAACTACAATATTTTCTCTATTTATCATGATGTTGCTTAATGGTCCAGTTGTGAGGATTTTTGTTTTCTTTAAGTTGAGATGTAATCCATACCGAAGACTTTAGTCTTTGATCTTCATCAGTAAATGTTTCAAGACCTCTTTGCTTTCAGCAAGCAAGGTTGTGTCATCTGCATATTGCAGGTTGTTAATGAGTCTTCCTCCAATCCTGATGCCAAGTTCTTCTTCATAAAGTGCAGTTTCTCAATTATTTGCTCGGTATATGGATGGAATAAGTACAGTGAAAAGATACAACCCTGATGCACATCTTTCCAGATTTTACATCATGCAGTCTCTTCTTGTTCTGTTCCAATGATTGGTCTATACACAGGTTCCACATGAGCGCAATTAAGTGTTCTGGAATTCCCTTTCTTTGCAATGTTATCTATAATTTGCTACAATCCACGCAGTCAAATGACTTTGCATAGTCAATAAAACACAGGTAAACATCTTTCTGATATTCTCTGCTTTCAGCCAAGAATCGTCTGACATCAGCAATGATACCCCTGTTTCAACATCCTCTTCTGAATCTGGCTTGCATTTCTGGTGGTTCTCTGTGAATGCACTACTGAAACCATTTTTAAAAGATCTTCAGCAAAATTTTACTTGCATGTGATGTTAATGATATTATTCAATAATTTCTGCATTCTGTTGGATCACCCTTTTTTGGAATGGGCACAAATAGGGATCTCTTCCAGTTGTTTGGCCAGGTAGCTCTCTTCCAAATTTCTTGGCATGGATGATTGAGTGCTTCCAGTGTTTCCTATGCTTGTTGAAACATCTCAGTTGGTATTCTGTCAGTTCCTGAAGCCTTGTTTTTAATCAATGCTTCCAGTGCAACTTGGACTTCTTCTTTCAGTACCATCAGTTCTTGATCATATGTTACCTCCTGAAATGGTTGACAGTACCAATTCTTTTTGGTACAGTGACTCTGTGTATTCCTTCCACCTTCTTTTGATGATTCCTGTGTTGTTTAATATTCCTCCATGGAATCCTTCAGTATTGCAACTAGTGGCTTGAATTTTTTCTTCAGTTCTTTCAGATTGAGAAATGTTGAAAGTGTTCTTCCCTTTTGGTTTTCTAACTCCAGGACCTTACACATGTCATTATAATACTTTACTTTGTCTTCTTGAGCTTCCCTTCGAAATATTCTTTTCAGCTCTTTTACTTCATCTTTTCTTCCATAAGCTTTAGCTACTCCACATTCAAAAGCAAGTTTCATAGTCTCTTCTGACATTCATTTTGGTCTTTTCTTTCTTTCTTGTCTTTTTAATAACCTTTTCCTTTCTTCATCTGTGGTGTCCTTGATGTCATCCCACAACTGATCTTGTTGTCAGTCATTAGTATTCAATGCCTCAAATCTATTCTTGAGATGGTCTCTAAATTCAAGTGGGATATACTCAAGGTCATCTTTTGGCTCTTTTTGACTTATTTTAATTTTCTTCAGCTTCAGCTTGGACTTTCATACGAGCAATTGATGGTGTGTTCCACAGTCGGCCCCTGGCAATATGCAAGCCACCACAGTACAACAAACTGACAAATGAGTGGTGCGTACAGAAAACACCTGTGAAATAATATTTTAAAAGAAATAATCTACAATGTTAAAATGGATGCAAATGCTAATTAGTTCTATGAAATGAAAGCATGTCCATATGAACAAAGACTTTTAGAGAACATAAATATAGTTGACCTAAAAATGTAGATTGCTGTGTTCTGTAATAAAAAGTTAATCACCGTTAAAAAATTATTTTAACATTCTAATGTCGTCCCGAAATATGCATTCATATTTAGTATTGTAGACATACAAACCAAACCAAACCCACAGCAAGTGAGTTGATTCTGGCTCATAATGACCATATACTCCAAACTAAATACAGTTCACTTGATTTAGCCACAGAATGGCTAAACAAATACCTGAATTTTAAGCTTGCAGAGATATAAATGAAGTTTCAAAAATATTTTTTAGACCTTAAGTTTATGGCAACAATAATTGATAAAAGTATAGTTATTGCTTGGGTCACAGGATTTATCGTATCTCAGCTTAAATCCTTTAAAAAAGTATTAACATGATTAAAGATCTTCACAATTAGATAATTAAAAAGTGGCAGTTTTTAAAAAAGACCAGATTTACTGGCCTAAAGGAGACTGGAGAAACCTCAAGATTATGGCCCCCAGACACACTTTCAGCTCAGAGGTGAAGTTACCTTTGAGGTTCACTGTTCAGCCTGGGAGTGGACAGCCCAGTAAAACTAAATGAGACTAACGAGGTACAGGAGTCCAGTGACAAGGGACAGAAGGCAGACGGAGAGTAGGAAGCTGATGATAAGGAACACAAGTTGAGTAAGGACACTGTTGATGTGTTGTGAGACTGTTAACCACTGTTATAGGGCAACATTTGTAGTAACTGTTAAATGGGAGGCTATTTTGTCCTGTAAGCCTTCATCTTGGGTGAGAATGGCAGCACAATTGGAAGAGCATAGTCAATGTCACTTAAATGTGTACGTAAAAAGTTTTGAAATGGTGTATCTTTGGCTATGTGTATTTTTACCAAAAAAAAAAAAGCTGAGAATTCAGAGGGTTAAAATGTTGTGGGGTTGTTAACCAAAGTCATAAAACAGCATGTGTACTACTGTTACATGAGAAACTGTTTGTTCTGTAAGCCTTCACCTGAAGTACAATAAAATATTAAAAAAAAAAAAAGTGGCAGTTTTTATACCAAAAATTAGCACTATATATATTAATCTGGAAGACTTTGTATCTCTCTTACTCTATTATTAATTTACCTCATAAATATTTGATACTCCTGTATAATTCACAGTATACAAGTAAATATTTAATTATGTAGTTAGAGCTAATAGATATCTCACAGCAAAAGAAGTTTTATATTTCATCTTAAATGAATGATTCTGAGAGCATATGAGCCTAAATATTTAGTAGGGAATTCTATACCATTATTTTGGGGATCATAAAGAGTGGGAAATGACTCATTATTAATAAACTATGCTGAATGGAATAAATCCAGTGACCATTATCAAGTACAGTTATGGAGACTTTACAAAAGGTGAAAGTAGTTTTCATCATCTTAATAATGTGAAATGCTATAAAAAATCTGTGCAACATGATTCAATTATAGAATAAGGGTGAAAGAAAGGTGAAATATTTTAGAAAGCTATAATATTTGAGATATGTAGCATAAGTTGTAAGTATATTCAGTAGAAATGAAATGCACAATGTTCACATTTATTTGGAGAGATAAGTAAGCTGAGGAGAAGGTAAACTAGTCATATATCAACACAGGTTACAGAGACATGTAACAGAATTGTGAGATACTAGAGTGAAGGTAGGAGCCCTAATGGTGTAGTGGTTCAGTGCTCGGCTGCCAACTGAAGGGTCAGTGATTTGAACCTACCTGCAGTAGAAGGATGTGGCAGTCTGCTTCCATAAGGATTTACAGCCTTGGAAACCCTATAGGGCAGTTCTGCTCTGTTCTATAAGGTTGCTGTGAGTTGGAACCCACTCGATGGCAATGGGGCACATGAATGTGAAATAAACAGGACTGCGGAAGGGCATTTCATGTTATGTAAAAAGTATCAGGGCATGCCTACTTCTACTGAGCAAGGGTCGTCCTTCTGAAGGACAGGTTCAGTAGGAAAGGTTCTTGTTCTATGAGAAGGAGTTAGGAGAAAATGTGCCACATTCCCGCAGTGCAAACAGAATGCAGGGACATCTGGACTTAGTACTAGGAAAATCTTAGGGTCAGAAAATGACAGGACTGAATAAACCAAACTGTAGAGATTTCCTGCTTTTCAGTGACAGGCAGCAAGTATTAAGCTGAGAAGCTTGGAAAAAACCTTATTGTATTAAATACACCTGAGAATGTCCTAGGATGAACATTAATGACTGATTCGGCCCATAAAAAATAAAACAACGTAGCAAACCCTCCTCAAAATTGCACAAAAGCTAGATCATCAAACAAAAAAAAGATCAAGAACAAGGCAAAACAATGGTAATGTCCTTAATCACAGCTAACTTAGCTTTTGTTTATTAATTCCTACAAAATAAGACTTGGAAATTATCCAAGCATATATACTGTCATTAATAGAGTGTCACTTGCAAAATTACTTAGTGTATATTTTTCGGTGGAATCATTCTCAATGGATCCCTTTAATTTCATAATGTCTCAAATTTAGAATAAGAGATCCTACTGAGAATGTTAACAGATTTGTAGGGTTCAAACTGTGAACCAAAGAGTGCAAGGGGCCAGCTTCAAGACAGATGGGGTAGGGGCCAATAGCATCAAATGTTCAGGTTTCCACAGCAATTCAGCTAGAGTAGTATGAATTTCACTGTATTGATAGTTGAAATTTTGGCAGAATTTTGCTTGTTCAAACCTTTCACAAGAAAAGAATAACTTGAAAGCAATTATTACAATAGACACCTGTATTAAGTGAAACCTATCTTAATCTTATATTGAGGGTTTGGGTTTCAGGTTAGTCATGCCAGATAAGTAGGCCAATTTAGTGCACATTTCTTATTTGCCAAAGCCTCAATTACCCATTTGAGATGTCCCACAAAAGGTAAACAGAACAAACCAACTTAATTTATACCCAATTTATTGACCTATTCCTAAACTGATAAATATATTTTTTAAAAGTATTCTATAATGTTTATTAATGTGTAAGTTGTATATTACTCTACTCCACATTAATATTTGTTCAATTTTATCGTATTATTATTGGACATGCAAATAATTAATGCACTTGGCTGCTTACTAAAAGGTTGGAAATTCAAGTCCACCCAGAGGCTCCTCAGAAGAAAGGCCTGGAGATCTACTTCTGAAAACTCAGCCATTGAAAACCCTATGGAGCACAGTTCTACTCAGACACACATGGGGTCATCATGATTCAGAATCAACTCAACGGCAACTGATTTTAATATTTTCTAATTGATAGAGTGGTGGCTGTTCATTTGCTAGAAACATGGATGTTAATAAGCCAAAGATTAAAGATCTTAAGTATATGATATTAAGAAGACTTGATAGATTCTAGGTGCTCTTCTAATCACTTAACAGGTTAGGTATTTATTCCTCACAACAATCCTATGAACTTGATTAACCAAAAACGAAACCAAACCCCTTGCCATTGAGTCGATTCTGACTCATGGCAACCGTATGTATTGTAGAGTAGAACTTCCCCATAGGGTTTTCTCAGTTATGATCTTTACAAAAGCAGATCTGCCAGTCTTTCTTCCATGGTGGTGCTGTGTGGGTTCAAACATCAACCTTTAGGTTAATAATCCAGTGCAAACCATTTATGCCACCCAGGGGCCTATGAGCTTGACAGTCACTATTATTATTCATGTTTTGCTGAAGAGACAATTGAGGCAAAAAGCAATTAACTAACTTGACTAAGGACCCACCGCTTGTTACTGTAAAACCAATATATGGACCCAGAAAGTGTAGCTGCAGAGTCTGTACACTTAACAACTCCTCAACATACATGCCAGGAAGGATGGGAAGAGGACAGGTCCTGTGCTACAAACCTGTGGGAATTACTTCCAGAACCTGGGACAAGAAAGGGAACTAACTGAGAGGTTCTGAGGACTGGATATTGTGTCTTAAAAGGCAGATCTGGATTTCCTTTCATTAATGGTTAGTAAATGGAACATTCAGGTGGGCTGTGCTATTATATGTGTCTGTAATAAACCAAATCTGTTGCCATCAAGTAGATTCCAACTCACAGAGACCCTATAGGACACGGTAGAACTACCCTGTAGGGTTTCCAAGGCTATAGGTCTATGGAAGCAGATCACCAGGTTTTTTCTCCCGCAGAGAGGCTGATGGGTTTGAACCACCAAACTTTAGGTTAACATCTAAGCACTTAACCACTGTGCCACCAAGGTTGCTATGTATTTATAACAACCTGTTGCCTTCGAGTCGATTATGAATAGATTGTATTATTATTTACCAATAAGTGCTGCCCTACCAGAAAGTGAGGATCTCACTTCCCTGTCCTACTGATTCCAGGGTTGGCTGGGTGATTCAGGTGCTGGGTGTCATTGCTAAGCAGAAGCTTCAAGGATGGGCACATGTTCATTTTATGCCATGTTCTCTTTCACCCTTTCTTCCAGGTGGAGTCTTCTCTTTCAGTCCGGGTTCTGGAGTGAATGAAACATGAAACAGAGCTGCAGCTGAGGCTTGATGGAGCTGCAGTGTGAGCCAGAAATCAAATTCTGTTTGTTTTTTTTTTTAATGTTACAGGTAATGTCATTTGTTATAGCAACATAGCCTTGCCCATCTTGGTTGATATGCTGTTCCACTTTAACATTTTTAAGTTGAAAGAGAACTCAACTTATTAAATGTGCACTTATCAATATCTCTAAATTATTTTGTCTAAACCAGAGGAAGCAATTTGATAGTGGACTGGAATACATGGCTAGGATGGGGCTCGGGCATTTCATAATTCTAGAAGGAGGTGAGGGAGATACTCTCAGACTTCCCTGGTGCTGAGCTAACCATTCAACACAGAACCTTTCAGGATCAGCTCATCTTTTCATTGAGGTACAACTGGGCTATTATGGCAAGGTAGAAACGTTGCTAGGAACACCTCTGGTTTTTATTATATTCCCCAAATATTGAACAACTCAAAAACATAAGGATGCATATTTATCAGGTCCAGATATTTACGAATTCTTATTAACACTGTAGCAGAGAACATGCTTTATATGTTAATGTTCTGTTCATTGACAGCAAGTATATTTCTATGGCCTTTTAACACTCACATCAATAGAAATTTAGATATTTATAGAAAGAACTCTTTTTAATGCTTATTTGTCGATGAAGGTAACCATAAAATTCCAGAAAATCAGAAAAATATAAATAGTTAATTCTGTCAATATTGCCATCTTAGCTATAACTCTGTAAACAGATTAAGTGTCATTATTTCCTATACAGAAAGCCAATCTAAACCATAGTCAATAAACCAAAAGAAGTGAAATTGTGGCTATCCTCATAAAATTAAGAGTCATCTGGGTCAGCTGACTCATACACTTATCAGTAAGATATATGAGCAAAAAAGAGGCTTTGATGGTGTTTATAATTAAAGAGCTTCACACATTTAATTTTTTTTAAATGTAAGCTGAAAGTCCATTCCATAAGTAAGCATATCTATAGTTTTCACTTTTCAGTGTGATGGAGATTTGTCGAGAAAAACATGGCGCAAAGTCCATCTGGAAGTGTGACAATCTATTGTGTTGTAAAACTGACTACAGGCAACATAGCCAGAGGGAGTTTGTCCTCCTTTCTTCTTGGCAAACTTTTCCAAAGATAATTATTGAAGAGATTCTGAGGAAAGAAGTTGAAGTGCAAGACTCTGCCAAACTCTGGTGATGGTAATTACACTGTTGATTATCCAAAGTTCAGTATTAGGTGCGCTAGCGTAACAGACTTATACTCATGAAAATATTTTGTTGCCCATGAGCCCATATTTTAAAACAATTTTTTTTAAAAAGGGCAACATTTTCCCAAAAGCAGGTTTGAGAAGGCAGGAAGGGATAGAAAATTAAGAGAAAGGAAACAGAGAACATAGAATGGGAATGGGGAGAGTGTTGACACATTGTGCGGAATGAAACCATGGAACACTTTATGTACAAACTATTGAATGGGAAATGAATTTGCTCTGTAAACTTTCACCTGATGCACACTAAAAATTTTTAAATAATAAAAAGACTGCAATAAATAAAAGGGCTAAGAAATAAGTTAGTGTCGCAATGATTACCAAAGAGCAACACAGTTAGTACTCAAGAATTTTAATTTATCATAACTATAAGGTGAAATAACATCATCAGTATATTATCCTTAAATTCATTTGCATAGTATTTAAATACCTGAAGCATACACCTAAGACTATATATCAGAAAGGGGGCAGTGGTGGTTCACTGGTGGAATTCTCTCCTTCCAGACACCCAGGCTTGATTCCTGGCAGATAAACCTCATGTACAGCCACCACCCATCTCTGTCAGTGGAGGCTTTCGTGTTGCTATCATGCTGAACAGGTTTCAATGGAGCTTCCAGACTATGACAAACTAGGAAGAAAGGCCTGGTGATCTACTTCTGAAAATCAGTCAATGAAGATCCTATGGATCACAACGGTCTGATCCACAACTAATCACAGAGATGGTTCAGGATGAGGGAGTGTTTTGCTCCGTTATGCATGGGGTCACCATGAGTTGGGGCCAACTTAATGGCAGTTAACAGCAACAATGACATGTTTATCAGAAAAACTGATGAGTTTGAAATTATTCATAATAATGCAAACCATAAGGTAGTAAAATACTGGAAGATACAATATTTTTTAAAGTGGTCAATTTCAATCAGATATTAAAACCATTTCATCTGAATATTGCACATACTTTATTTCATCTAAAAACAGAAATCAAACCAAGTTGTCATGAAGTTAATCCTGACTCATGGTGGAGATCACTTATTTCATGAAATGAACCCCTGAATCATGAGAATCTAAAATATTTATATTTGAAAATGCCAAGATTTTTAGTGTGCAGTTCTATGAGTTCTGGCAAATGCATGCCCCGTCTTAATATAACCCAAATCAAGATATAGACTCTTTTCATCTCCTGGAAGTTCGCTTATGCCCTATTGGTCAATCTCCTTCCCCACCCAAGTCAATCTCTGTTCTGATTATCTGGAATTAATTTTGTGTTTGGCTTCTTTTGTTTGCCATAATATTTGTAAGGTTTATTCATATGATTACATAATTATTAATTGAGTAATTTAATACTGAGTAGTATTCCACGTATGAGTATATGAGAATAATATATTCTCACTTTGATGGATATTTCTGTAGTTTACAGTTCCTGGCTATTGTGAGTAAAACAGCTACAACATAGTTGTACATATGTTGGATACATGCATTAATTTTGCTGAGAATAATGCCCTTTATCACCACTACTATTTAACATTGTGCTGGAAGTTCAAGCTAGAGCAATAAGGCAAGAAAAAGAAATAAAGGGCATCCAAATTGGTATTGAAGAAGTTAAACTCTCCCAGTTTGCAGATAATATGATACTATACATAGAAAACCCTTAAGACTCCATGTGTAAACTTTGCTCAAAGAATAGAATCACTCAAGTAGCTATAAGAAATTGCCAAACGATTTCCAAAGTTTTTGTACTCTTTCACACTCCACACAGTCACCATAAGAGTTCCATTTGTTCCATGTGCTCGCCAACAGTTTGGTAATGTCAGATTTTTTTGTTTTATCTATTCTAGTGCGAGTAAGATACTTCTTAGAGACTTTCTTCTGTGCTTCATTTGGAAACAGTTTCATTTACTCATGTAGATATCTTAAGCTACCCAAAATAAAAAAAGTATGTACTTTAAATGTTAGAGTTTTATTTCACGCACCAATAAGTTTAAAAAACTCATTGCCATCGAGTTGATTCCGACTCTAGCGACCCTGTAGGACAGAGTAGAACTGCCCCATAGGGTTTCCAAGGAGTGGCTGGTGGATTTGAATTGCCAACCTTTATTTATTTTTTTTTAATTGTACTTCAGGTGAAGGCTTACAGAACAAATTGTTTCTCATGAAACAGTAGTACACATATTGTTTTATGACATTGGTTAACAACCCCACAACATGTCAACCTTCTCCCTTCTCGACCTTTTTTTTTTTTTTTTTTGGTGAAAATATACATAGCCAAAGATACACCATTTCAAAAATATCTACGTACACAGTTCAGTGACATCGACTATGCTCTTCCAATTGTGCTGCTATTCTGCTATTCTCACTTTAGATGAAGGCTTGCAGAACAAAATAGTTTCTCATTTAACAGTTAGTACACGTTGCCCTATGACAATGGTTAACAACCTCACACACATAAACACTATCCTTACTCAACCTTGGGTTCCCTATCACCAGCTTTCCTATCCCCTTCTGCCTTCTGGCTCTTGTCCCTGGACTGCTGTGCCTCATTAGTCCCTTTGGTTTTCTGCGGCTGTCCACTTCCCGGCTGAACGGTGAACCTCAGAAATGACTTCACCACTGAGTGAAAAGGGTGTCTGGGGGACATACCCTTGGGGTTTATTCAGTCTCCTTTAGGCCAGTAAATCTGGTCTTTTTTTTGTGAGTTAGAATTTTGTTCTAAACCCTTCTCCAGCTCTGTCTAGAACCCTCTGTTGTGATCCTGGTCAGAGCAGTCACTGGTGGTAGCCAGGCACCATGTGGCTGTACTGAACTCAGTCTGGTAGAGGCCCTGGTAGCTGTGGTCCATCCCTTCGGACAAATCTTTTCCTTGTATCCTGTTCTTTTCATTCTCCCTTGCTCCCGAAGGGATGAGCAGTGGAGTATCTTAGATGGCTGCTCACAGGCTTTTAAGACCCCAGGCACTACTCACCAAGGTAGAATGTAGAACATTGTCTTTCTAAACTGTGTTATGCCAGTTCAGCTAGATGTTCCCTGAGACGGTGGTCACCACAGCCCTCAGCCCAGCAATACAGTCCCTCAGGAAGTTTGGATGTGTCTATGGGGCTTCCATGACCTTTCCTTGTACAAGTTGTGCTGGTTTCCCCTGTATTGTGTACTATCTCACCCTTCACCCAAGATACCACTTATCTATTGCCTATTTAGTATTTCCCCCCCACCCCTCACATCCCTGGTAACCAACAAAGATTGTTACATTCTGTGTGTGAACTTTTTCATGGGTTTTTACAATAGAGGTCTCATACAATATTTGTCCTTTTGTGATTGACTTATTTCACTCAGCATAATGTCCTCCAGTTTCATCCACGTTATGAGATGGTTCACAGATTCGTTGTTGTTCTTTCTCGTTGCATAGTACTCCGTTGTGTGTATGTACCATAGTTTGTTTACCCATTCTTCTGTCGATGGGCATCTAGGTTGTTTTCATTGTTTTGCTATTGTGAACAATGTTGCCATGAACATAGGTATGCATATGTCTATTCGAGTGATGACTCTTATTTCTCTAGGATATATTCCTAGGAGTGGGATTGCTGGATCGAATGGTATGTCTATTTCTAGCTTTCTGAGGAAACGCCATATCATTTTCCAAAATGGTTGAATCATTTTGCATTTCCACCAGCAGTGCATAAGAGTTCTGATCTCCCTGCAGCCCCTCCAACATTTGTTATTTCCAGTGTTTTTGATTCGTGCCAGTAATGCTGGGGTGAGATGGTATCTCATTGTGGTTTTAATTTGCATTTCTGTAATGGCTAGTGATAGTGAGCATTTCCTCACATGTCTGTTGGCCATTTGAACGTCTTCATCGGTGAAGAGTCTGTTCATTTCTTTTGCCCATTTTTTAATAGGATTATTTGTCTTTTTGTTGTAGAGGTGTTGGATTTTCTTGTAGATTATGGAGATTAGACCTTTGTATAACTTGTACTGTCCAAAAATATTTCCCAGTCTGTAGGTTCTCTTTTGACTCTTTTGGTGAAGTCTTTTGAAGAGCATAGGTGTTTGATTTTTAGAAGATCCCAGTTATCTAGCTTATCATTTGGGGTTTGTGTGCTGATGGTTATGGTTTGTATCCTGTTAATGCCGTGTATTAAGGCCTGAAGTGTTGGTCCTATTTTTTCTTCTATGAACTTTATAGTTTTAGGCTTTATATTCAGGACTTTGATCTGTTTTGAAGTAGTTTTTGTATATGGCGTGAGGTATGGGTCCTGTTTCATTTTTTTGCCGATGGATATCCCGTTTTGCCAGCACCATTTGTTAAAAACACTGTCTTTTCCCCATTTGATGGACTTTGGGCCCTTGTCGAAGATCAGGTGACCGTACGTGGATGGATTGACATCTGGGTTCTCAATTCTGTTCCATTGGTCAGTGTATCTGTCATTGTACCAGTACCAGGCTGTTTTGACTACTGTAGCTGTATAGTAGGTTCTCAAGTCAAGTAGTGTGAGTCCTCCAACTTTATTCTTTTTCTTCAGTAGTGCTTTACTTATTCAGGGCTTCTTCCCTTTCCATATAAAGGTAATGATTAGTTTTTCCATCTCTTTGAAGAATGTTGTTGGTATTTGGATTGGGATTGTATTGTATTTGTAAATTGCTTTCGGTAGAATTGTCATTTTCACAATGTTGAGTCTGCCTATCCATGAGCATGGTATGCTTTTCCATTTATGTAGATCCCTTTGGGTTTCATGCAGTAATGTTTTGTAGTTTTCTTTGTATAGGTCTTTTACATTCCTGGTCAGATTTATTCCTAAGTATTTTATCTTTTTAGGGGCTATTATAAATGGTATTGTTTTCCTGATTTCCTTTTCGTTGTTGTCCTTATTGGTGTATGGGAATCCAACAGATTTTTGTACGTTTATCTTGTATCTTACTACACTGCTGAATCTTTCTATTAGTTCCAGTAGATTTCTCATGGAGTCTTTAGGGTTTTCTATGTATAGTATCATATATCTGCAAACAAGGACAGTTTAACATCTTCATTACCAATTTGGATGCCCTTTATTTCTTTTTCTTGCCTTATTGCTCTAGCTAGAACTTCCAGCACAATGTTAAATAGGAGTGGTGATAAAGGGCATCCTTGTCTTGTTCCTGTTTTCAAGGGGAATGTTTTCAGCCTCCTCCATTAAGAATGATGTTGGCTGTTGGTTTTGCATAGATGCCCTTTATTATGTTGAGAAATTTCCCTTCTATACCTATTTGATTGAGAGTTTTTATCAGGAATGGGTGTTGGACTTTGTCAAATGCCTTTTCTGTGTCAATTGAGATGATCATGTGATTCTTTTCTTTCCTTTTTTTTTATGTGGTGGATTACGTTGATTGATTTTCTAATGTTGAACCAGCCTTGCATACCTGGTATAAATGCTACTTGGTCGTGGTGTATTATTTTCTTGATATGATGCTGAATTCTGTTATCTAGAATTTTGTTAAGAATTTTTGCATCTCTATTCATGAGAGATATTGGTCTTAAATTTTCTTTTTTTGTGACTTCTTTGCCTGGTTTTGGTATCAGTGTTATGCTGGCTTCATAGAGTGAATTTGGAAGTGTTGCTTCCTTTTCTATGCTCTGAAATAGTTTGAGTAGTACTGGTACAAGCTCTTCTATAAATGTTCTGTAGAATTCTCCAGTGAAGCTGTCATGGACTGAATTGTGTACCCCCAGAAAATGTGGCTAGCTACTTGGCTAGGTCATGATTCCTAGTACTGTATGATTGTGTTATCTGATGTGATGTCCCTATGTGTTGTGAACTCTACCGCTATGATGAGATTACATACGATCTCCTCATGTGTTGTAAATTCTATCACTGTGATGAGGTTATACTGACGAAGCGACATGATGAGTGTCTTAATCCAATCTCTTTTGAGATATAAAAGACAGAAGCGAGCAGAGACACATGGGAACCTCATACCACCAAGAAAGCAGTGCTGAGAGCAGAGTGTGTCCTTTGGACCTGATATTCCTGTGCAGAGAAGCTCCCAGACCAAAGGAAGACTAATGACATGGACTTTCCTCCAGAGCCAATGAAGAAAGCGTTCCCCTGGGGCTGATGCCCTGAATTTGGACTTGTAGCCTACTGGACTGTGAGAGAATAAATTTCTCTTTGTTAAAACCATCCACTTGCAGTATTTCTGTTGAAGCAGCACTAGATGAATGAGACAGAAGCCATCTGGCCAGGGCTTTTTTAGTTGGGAGTTTTTTTGGTACCTTTTCAATCTCTTCTCTTGTTATGGGTCTGTTCAGATTTTCAACATCACTTTCGTGTAGTTTGGGTAGGCCGTGTGTTTCTAGAAGTTTATCCATTTCCTCTAGGTTTTCAAATTTGTTGGAGTATAGTTTTTCATAATATTCTGTTATAATCCTTTTTATTTCAGTTGGGTCTGTTGTAATGTCCTGCATTTCATTTCTTATTTGGTTTATTTGTGTCCTTTCCTGTTTTTCTTTTGTCAGTCTGGCCAGTGGTTTGTTGATTTTGTTGATTCTTTCAAAGAACCAACTTTTGGTTTCGTTGATTCTTTCTATTGTTTTTCTGTTCTCTATTTCATTTATTTCTGCTCTGTTCTTTACTATTTCCTTTCTTCTGGTGACTGTGGGTTTTTTTTTTTTTTTTTTTTGCTGTTCTCTTTATTTGTTTGATTTCTGTTGTTAATGTTTTGATTTTGTCTCTTTCTTCCTTTTTGATGTGTGCATCTATTGCTATAAATTGTTTTCTGAGGGCTGCCTTTGCTGTGTCCCAAAGGTTTTGGTATGATGTGTTTTCATTCTAATTTGATTCTAGGAATTTTTTGATTTAATCTCTGATTTCTTCTATTACCCACTGATGTGTAAGCAGGGTATTATTCAGTTTCCATGTAGTTGATTTTTTTTCCTTGCTCTTTCTCGTGTTAATTTCTACCTTGATGGCACTGTGGTCAGAGAAGATACTTTGAATTATCTCAACGTTTTGGATCTTGTTGAGGATTGCTCTGTGGCCTAAGATGTGGTCTATTCTGGAGAACATTCCTTGTGCATTGGAAAAGAATGTGTACTTTGCAGCGGTTGGATAGAGGGTTCTATATATGTTTCTGAGGTCAAGTTGGCTGATTGTGCCCTTTAGGTCTTTTGTATCTTTGCTGAGTTTCTTCTTAGTTGTTCTGTCCCTTACTGAGAGTGTTGTGTTGAAGTCTCCTACTATTATTGTGGAATTGTCAATTTCTCTTTTCAGTGCTGTTAGAGTTTGTTTTATGTATTTTGGAGCCCTGTCATTGGGTGTGTAGATGTTTATTATGGTTATGTCTTCATGATGATCGTCCCCTTAATCATTCTATAGTGTCCTTCTTTGTCTTTTATGGTATATTTTGTTTTAATGTCTATTTTATCTGAGATTAGAATTGCCACTCCTGCTCTTTTTTGGTAGTTGTTAGCTTGATATATTTTTTTCCAACCTCTGACTTTTAATAAATTCACATCTTTGTTTCTAAGGTGTGTCTCTTGTAGACAACATATTGATGGATTCTGTTTTCTTATCCATTCTGTCACTCTCCGTCTCTTTATGGGTGCATTGAGTCCATTTACATTCAGTGTAATTATTGATAGATGTGAGTTTGTTGCTGTCATTTTGTAGTGCTTTTTTTTTTGTGGTGCTGATGTTTTCTTTATTCTTCTTACTCTCTTGTGCTGAGTTACTTTTTTTTGTGGATTTTTTTTTTTCATTTCTTTTGTTTTTGTAGATTTTGTTTTTGCTGAGACTTTATGTTTTTCCTCTTTATTTTTATGAGTGTGTTTGTTAATTTTCTTTGTGGTTACCATGCATTTTACCCTTATCTTTCTAAGTTTGAAGCAGTCTACCATTACTTGGTATCGCCTTGCCTTCCTCTCCATTAGCAGGTTCTATACCTATGCCATTTATTCCCTCTTTTATTGCTTTGATGTTGTTGTCATTTACTGATTAACTGCTCTGATTCCCTGTTGTATATATTTTGGTTTTGGATATTCCTTGAGAGTTCATTTCCTAGATTGGTGTCTGGCTGGTATGATCCTACATCCTAGATTCTGCCTGTGAGCTGAAGTTGTTTGTTCTCAGATCGAAGAACTCCCTTTAATAATTCTTGTAAGTTTGGTTTGACTTTTACATATTCTCTTAATTTCTGTTTATCTGGAAATGACCTAATTTCACCATCAAATTTGAATGAGTTTTGCAAGATTTATTATTCTTGGCTGGCAGTTTTTTTCTTTCAAGATTTTATATATGTTATCCCATTGCCTTCTTGCCTGCATGGTTTCTGCTGAATAATCTGAGCTTAGTCTTATTGTTTCTCCTCTGTATGTGACTTCTTGTTTTTCACGAGCTGCTCTCAGGATTGTTTGTTTGTCTTTGCTTTTGGCGAGTGTGGTTATGATATGCCTTGGTGATTTTATTTTGGAGTCTCTTCTCTATGGGGTTCATTGAGCTTCTTGGATGGCCAGCTTTTCATCTTTCATGATATTGGGGAAGTTTTCTGTCAGCAGTTCTTCAGTGATCCTCTCTGTGTTTTCTGTTTTCTCCCCCTGTTCTGGAACTCCAATTACTTGCATATTTTTGCTTTTGATTGTATCCCACATAACTCTCAGGTTCTCTTCATTTTTCTTTGTTCTTTTTCTGAGTTTTCCTCGAACAAAGTTGTATCCAAGTGTTTGTCTTCAATTCCACTGATCTTGTCTTCCACCATTTCAAATCTGCTTCTCAGCCCTTCTATGACACTGTCTATTTCCGAAATCTTGTTGTTTTATCTTTTGGATTTCTAATTGTTGTCTTTGTATAATTTCTAGTTGTGAATTTATTTTGGCATTTTGTTGCTGCATTATTTTCCTGAATTCTGCCAATTTCTTATCTGTATTGTCCCTGAATTTGTCTATTTTTTCCTCACGTTTGTCAGCTTTTTGCCTCAGTTCTTGGAGAATTCTGAATATTAGAGATTTGAATTCCCTATCAGGTAGTTCTAGTGCATTTTCTTCCCCTCGAGAGTCATCTGGTGTTTTATTTTGGACACCGAGTGGAACAATCCTGTCCTGTTTTGTAAATGTTTTGACATTGTCTGCTGTATTTGGGGCATTCAGTAGTTATTTTTCTCTTTTATTGATTGTAGATTTGTTTGTTTCTTCCCCCCCCTTTTTTTTTTTTCAATTTGGCTATGTCTGAGCAGGCAGGCTGTGTGTTCTTCATTGTTTGCTTGTCCATGGGCAAAATAATTCTCACCTCCTTCTCCAATTGGCAGTGTCAGTCACTCAGATATGGTACGATAGGGAAGGTCTAGCTGAAGAGGAACTCCTGGGACAGGTTGTTTGTGGCACTTACTACAGCCACCAGGGTGGGTAGGTAATCGGTGCAGGGTGGCTTCCACTAGGCCATGCCTGTGCTGCTTGGTGTTGTGATTTTAAAAGCAGGGTGCAGGCAGGTGGGATGTAGCAGCGAGATTGTTATGTGTGGAGTTAAGATGGATATGGGAGAGAGGAGAGAGAAACTGCAGCCAAAAAGATACAAACATACAAAAAATAATTCTAGGGGAGCTTTCCATCGGAGTGGAGAGATGAGAGACTATGAAATAGAGAAAAACAAAAAGGGGAAGAGGGAGAAAAAAAAAAAAAGAAGAGAAAAGAACGAATAAATAAAAATCAGAAAGGGAAAAGAATAGCAAAATTCCCAGGGATCCCACCAGTGCAACTATGAGGTCTGGGGAAGTTGTTCTCAGGTGTTGCAGTACAGCCTGGCTAGAAGGCATAGAGGTATACAATGGCAGGTATTCAGGTATAGAAAGAGAAGGAAGATATAGAGAGACAAAAAACTGAGTAATGAAGAAAGACAAAAAGGTTAAAATAGGGAAAAGAAAGCAAAACAGATTAAAAAAAAAACAAAGAACAAGAAAGTCCCCCCCAAAAACAAAAACAACAAACAAAAAAACCAACGAAGAAAGAAATGTGCTCAGGGATCCCTCTGCACATCTGTGGAAGCCAAAGGGGAGTTTTGCCACTCAGCTCCACCTGACCAGAAAGGGCTCCCAACTCAAGAAAAGGAAAAGAAAACAAATAAACAATTCAAAACAAACAAATGAACAAAAGTCCTGGGATCCCACCAGCATGGCAGCCCAGACTGGCAAGCAGCTCCACACTCGAACATAGCTCCACAGCCCCTCAGGAAGAAGTAAAGATGGCGTATGGAGCTTGGTATTTGAATGAAAGGAGGGGGAGGTGGTGAGAGGTAAGGAAGAAATCAAAAGAAGTGGAAAAAAAGCAACACCAGCAGCCAACAAATGGCTCTCAGAGAGCCAGCTAGTGTGGGCTGGTGGAATCCAAGCAACCAGTGCTTCCCGGACAAGAGACTGTGTCCGCGGGAAGCAGAGGAGCCGAGTGTGGGTGAAGAAGGGTAGGGGGTGGGAAAGCGTATATCACAAATTACTGGAGCTCCACAGCCCCTCAGGAAGAAGCAAAGATGGTACATGGAGCCAGGTATTTTAGTGAAAGGAGGGGGAGGTGGTGAGAGGTAAGGAAGAAATCAAAAGACGTGGAAAAAAGCAACATCAGCAGCCAACAAATGGTACTCAGAGAGCTGGCCTGTTTGGATGGGTAGAATCCAAGCAGCCGGTGCTTCCCAGACACGAGATTGTGGCGGCGGGAAGCAGAGGAGGCCGAGTGGGGGTGAAGAAGGGTGGGAGGTAGGAAAGCGTATATCACAAATTGCTGTTGTTTTATCTCCTGCTGGAAGCTCCGTGAAGCTGCTTTCTCATACCCCCTGTTTGCTGGTCTCCGATAGAAGTCCAAGATGGTGGATCCACGCTTCGTTAGCTGACAGGGTACCTGTGCATGAATCTCTCCTCGCTGTCCGTTCTCTGTCATTTTTCTCACTCCATTTGGTGCTTGGCTGAGTTCTTTATCTCTTCGTTTGATGTTTTAGGGTTTCAGGATTGTTATTTTCTCTGTTTGACTTAGTTTTTCAGATCTTTGCTGTGGAGGGACGGCATGGTGCTTCTGCCTAGAGCGCCATTTTGCCGGAAGTCCCGAAGTGCCAACCGTTTGATTAGCAGTCACAGCTAATAAGTTTTAATAATTTTGGTACTCAATTCAATTCATATATGTGGCAGTAAGGGAAAAATAGCCTTTAGTTAGGAACAAAACTTTGTAATTATCAAGATAAAATTTTGGTTTACTGTATTTTCACACATTCCTAAACTGAAATTATTAGGAACCAGTCCAAAAGATTCTAACAAAAAGAAATTATTTTTATGCTTTATGTTTGATTGTGTTGGTTTCCTTAGCAATATTAACATCTAGGACGGAAAGAGTACATTGCAAATAACTGGTATTTTTAGTTTTAATATTTTAACAGCAGGGATTCTATTCCATGGCTCTGGATTATGTTTCCTAATCATTAACACTAATTCTAACTTTAATATTATATGAAAGTCTGTTCATTTTGTTTTCAAGTCAATAAGTACAGTATTTACTCCCATTCACTGCATATTCAACCGATTTAAAAATCGAATTTCTGTCTTTAAATACGTTCTTTTTCCTTTTCTCTTATAAGTCTGTTACTAATAATTGAAAGGTAAGGAAGTAGGCTATAAGAAAGTGCATTTTCATTTTAGTTTAGTGTATCATTTGTTTACTATTTTCCATTTTCTTTTTTTCTGTCTATATGGATTGTAATACCAGAGTCTGAAAAGAACTATAAAAATCATTGCACTTTATTCCTGTACTACAAACTTTTTATTTGAAATGTATTGGCTTAATGAATTGCTGGTTATAAGCCGGCAGGTAGAATGTTTGCTGGAAAATGATTTCCAGTTTCTAATTTCCTGCTCAGCCAGGAGTATCTAAAGTGATGTTCTAAGTAGAAAACACTGGGTTTCCTTTTGTGACTCATTTGAAAACACATTCATAGTACTCTCCATTTACACTAAAAATGTTTCCCACCTGGGGTTTTCAAGGAGACACAGGTGGGTCCTTCTCACCTAGCCTCTTCTAATTGGTATCTTGTGCTTGTGACTGATAGCTTAGTAACAGGGTGTGCAAACTGGCTGGGTAGAATGATGCTGTTTTCTGCCTGTGGTACACAGTGAGACTGGCTATAAATCATGTTTTCATCTCTGCTTGTTTGAAGCAAATTTAGTCCCCTTTCTTTTCCATCAGGTCTTCATCACCCACAAATCTTCTAATTTATTGTCTGCTTTTTCATCTGTTTTTCAAGTTATGAACTGCAAATATTCTCATTCCATGGATACATCACAAAAAATTATCCTTCTGCATGTGGCATTGATTCTCATTTATCAAGATTTCCTTTGTAGGGTCAAAAATTCGCCTGCAGCGATTAATTTTCAGTCTTGGCCACACAGTATGAGTCAGTCTTTATGAGTTAACTTTAATCAGAATGGCATCCCTATGCCTAGGGGGAGGAGGAGGTGAGTATGTTTGTATGGGTACTAGGAATAAAATTAATGTCTTAGGTTATACTCTTAGCTTTAAGTATACTCTGAGTTATTTCAAAAGGTTGGGAAGCAGTGGACATACATCAAGGGTTCTTCTAATTCTAGAAATTTTGAGAGTCCAAAGTTCAATCGAATTCTTTCCTAAATTCAGAATCATGACATAATTTGCTGTTAATTGCCATTGAGTTGGCCCCAACTCATGGTGACTATATGTATAACAGAATGAAACATTGCTTGGTCTCGTGCCCTCTTCATGATCATTGGTATGTTTTGAGTCCATTATTGCAGCCATGTGTCAATCCATGGAGGGTTTCCTTCATTTGGCTGACCCTCCAATTTACCAAACATAATGTCCTTTTCTTTCCTGATGATGTGTTCAAAAGTAAGCAAGTTAAAGCCTTACCATTAAAAAAAAAAAAAAAAAAGAAAAGGAAAAAGAAATTCATTAAGTCTATTTCAACTCATAGTAACTCCATAGGATAGAATAGAACTCCTCCATAGGGTTTCCAAGGCTGTAATCTTTACTGGGAGCCCTGGTGGTGCAGTGGCTAAGAGCTATGGCTACTAACCAAAAGGTTGGCAATTTGAATCTACCGGCCACTCCTTGGAAGTCCTATGGGGCAGTTCTACTCTGTTCTATAGGGTTGCTATGAGTTGGAATAGACTCGAGGACACTGGATTTGTTTTTGTTTTTAATCTTTACTGAAGCCGACTGCTACATTTTTCTCCAGTGGAGTGGCTAGTGGGTTCAAACCTCTGACCTTTCAGTTAGCAGCCAGCACTTATCCACTGTGCTACTAAGCTCCTCTCACCATTACAGGGGGATATATTGGCAGTCACTGAATAGTCATGATAGAAGGTTTCTTGAATGCTAGAATCCTGACATGACCTTGATTTCTGGACTTTTTATTCTAATTACTAAAGCCACGGTGATTTTTAAACTTTGAATATGCCACAATTTATATCAGATGTGTTCCTGAAAAATGTGCAGTGTATATCAAGTTTTGAAAACTGAAACATTTTAAATGCATTTAAGCAATTCTCCATTTAACAGAAGTGCATACTGATCAGTTTTGAAAAGTGAATACACATTGCTTAGTTTGTATTTACAGCAAACCCAGATTTAAAATTATCATCATTTGAATAGCTCTCTAGCTTATTTAGCCTTTTTGTGGGTGAATTATTTTACTTTTTGGTATTATTTTTTTTTTGTGTGTGTGTATCTTTTCACTAATGGAATGGATATTGAATCATTGTTCGTTGGTAGCTTTTTATTATTTGAAAAAATGGTATGCCAAATGCAAGTGGGCCATATGGGTACTACATTCCATGAAGTACATTGCAAACGCAGTAAATATCAGCGCCATGGCCCAGGATGTGCATTACACTTCCTGGGTACACTTCAGCCATAAACTATCTTACTCAACTTTCCAACAATACACATGAATACTAAATAAACATTGCACTTACTGCATATAATTTTTATCAGTTTGATTTCGAGTGGGCCATATCAGTATCATGTTCCCTGAAATATATCACAACGTGTACATATAGCTACCATGGTCCAAGAAGCGCATCAAAAACTGTTTTCACCCCCAAAATAACACTCAAATGTGGCACAGATCAACCTCCTTGTTTTTAGGCAGTTGTACCACTATCTACCACAACACCAGAATGTGCTAAAGCAGCACAAATGCCGGCCTGTAAACCTCCAGGGGCGGAAAATGTAATTGGGACATATATTTCCCAGTATTCATGAGAGTTAGTAGTTGCACTCATTTAATTACTTAGGAGCATCTATTATTTTTCAAACACTGAATCAGGAGTAGGATGGATGACTGATTGGAAACAACAATCCCTAAACTTCCTGACACTTTATAATTGGTTTCAATAACTGTTTGATAAGCTTTTAATTAAGTAGGTGGGAGCTTTTAAGTAAAATAAAAAGTTTACTTCTTTGAAAAGCATCTAAAACTGAACTGTAAGAAAATACTCTTTCAACATTTATTAATGGCTAAAAAAATAACATAATAATTAAAGAGAAAAATGGCTCTCATCTAGACTTGAGTTCACTTTAGAAACCATTTTTGTTATTGCTGGAAAGGAACTTTCCACAGCAATTATCTAGATAAACCAATACTCTCTAACAGTGGCAAAGGTGATGTGTGAATTATCTCAGCTTGCTGAAAGCTGTAATCTCCAGACAATGGCCCTGAGGAATTACAGTAGGAAAAGGAGTCCACAACTCTGCTTCTGAAAGAGCGCAAAGTGAAGGAACACATCAAAGGTATCATTCAATGACTCATTTTATCCATCCTAACTGCTGTCATTTGGTGAAATATATACTATAGTATACGTCACATGTCAACCCGTTTTCATTTCTTAAAAGTGTAGAAAATGCTCCTAATTTGTATAAAATGACAAAGCCCCTTCCAAGTCCTTTAAAAAAAAAAAAAAACCCACTGCCCTTGAGTCAATTCCAACTCATAGCAACCCTGTAGGACAGAGTAGAACTGCCCCATAGGGTTTCCAAGGAGGGCCTGGTAGATTCAAACCACCGACCTTTTGGTTAGCAGCCATAGCTCTTAACCACTGCACCACCAGGGTTTCCTCTGAGTCCTTGGGTTAACTTTATAATATTTTTCTCTCCTCTATTCGTTCAACAAGTAGCTGATATGGTGCAAGCAATTTTTTTTCCTGATGTTAGTTTACCAGTAAAGAATGAAATTATTTAATAAAATTATAACTTATAGAATAAGTTATGAGATTAACCAAAGGGTAGACAGGTTTGGTAGTTTGATAGATCGATCACTCTATCCATCAATAAATAGAGGTAATAAAATCTTATCTATAGGAATAGATATACATATTCTATATTCTGGTTATCATAATGTTTTGGAGCAAGACTTCTTATACTTTCTTAGCACACAATATGTTATAGTCTTAGATAATATCCAACATGCTCAATATTCATTAATCATTTCCTTACTATGAAAATAAAGATGTAAGATATTTATTGATATGCATAAACTGAGTTAAGCTTTTGTTATAGCAACAACTATCTTTAAAATATATGGTAGCTAAAGAGAAAAGAAAGCAATAAGAAAAATTATTGACTGTGTTTCAAAGCCTATTATGGATGCAATAACGAACCAAAAGTGTTGTTTTTGTTATTGACTATTTGTATGTTATTTTCTTTAAGGAAAATAGAGAATGTGAGCATAATTATTTTTCAAATATTAATACCCAAATTTTAATTGTATTCCCGCTCACTCTTAAATGATTGTGTATATCCATGCACATATAAATGTGGACATTTTTTAAAATAGTAATACGTTTTCACAATTAAGGAAAAAATGTGAAGAGTTATTTTGAACCAGTGATTCTCATAAGAATATAGACAGCATTTTGGCAACTTGTTCTGGTAACATATATCCAGGTTTAGCAAATTTGGAACCAAACACTGTAGTCTTCCCTTTTCCACCCATCCCCAAAGTACAGTAAATGTTTTAGCATGGTTAGTTGAAGCTATAACATTCTCTATAGCATTAATTATGAAAATCTTGCTTTTTTGAACAATCAAAATAGAAAATATGCTAACTGGAGAATTTAACACTTTAAGATTTTATCTTAAAGTAAAAAAAAGCTTTATATTTATTTTCTTATTGTGCCTATATATATATATATATATATATATATATATATATATATATATATATATATATATATATATATATATATATATATATGAAAACCTTTGCCATTTCAATACTTTTTTAAATGTATAATTCATTGATATTAGTTATGTTCATCATGTTGTCAACCATCACCACTTTCTGTTCTTGTAACAATATTTAATTTTCTACTTAATCTAAGACCTCTGCTTTTTGCTTGTTTTATATTCTATACATGATAACTCTGATTTAAAATCAACAATAAAAACAACACTCTTGGTTCATTATTGCATCCATAATATGCTTTGAAACACATATTCAATGATCTTTCTTATTCCTTTCTTTTCTCTTTTGCAGATTAGCTATCTATAGTTGTGTGGAAAATAGCCTTTTCTGAGAGCAAAATGTGTTTTAATGTCTGTAGTTCAGCTGCATCTTCACAGACGATATCTAAGGCACATAAAGAAGAGACTATATTCTCTTTCATATTCAATCCAATGACCCTTTATTTTTAGTAGACTAGCATACATTTGCCTTTCTTTACTAGTAGTTCAACTTAAGATAAACTGGAATTTCAAATTCACTGATTAGAGAAAGGTCCTAACAAGAATAACATCTCATAAAGTTGGCTGGGCCAATGACTTTAATTTTACCAACTTAACAGCTGATTTTCTCTGAACCATGAAATATAGTGCTATTAATGTAATTATTGATTCAAAGTGAGCTAGCATTGAAGGTAGGCTATTTTGTTCTCATAAGGGACAATATGATTTAAATTTCATGCATCTAGAAGATAAATCTAAAGCATTACTCTATAGCAAAATTAATTATTATTCCTTTGGGTGCTTTTAAGGCTTATATTTCCACATAACATTAATTTAGCTAACAACATAAATATTTCTAGCTACTGAAAATTAAAATTAAAATTATGGAAAGTCTCAAGGCCAAACCATAAACCAGTAAAAAAAAGTATTATTTTGAAATGTGTCCACTGAATTTTTGTATGTTATCTCCCCCCTCTGTCCTTCTCCTCCTCCGTCTTTCTCTCTCTGCGGTCCCCTTCTTCTGCCTATCTGCCCCAACAAGTAGAGCAAAAACTACATCAGCATGCTTTTTTGGATTATAAGTAAACACACACAAAAGGTACACTTTGTTTTTTTGGTATATTTATATATTTATTTTTAATGTGTGGACTAATAAAATGGCCATAATAAACTTCTGTCATGGATTGAATTATGTTCCCCAAAAAATGTGTGTATGAGTTTGGCTGGGTCATGAGTCCCAGTATTGTATGATTGTGTACGATTTTGTAATCTGATATGATATCTTTATGTGTTGTAAACTCTGCCACTATGATGTAATAAGATGGATTAGCGTCAGTTACACTGATGAGTCTACAAGATTGGATAGTGTCTTAAGCCAATCTCTTTTGAGATATAAAAGACAGAAGTGAGCAGAGATACATGGGAAACTCACATCACAAAGAAAGCAGTGCTGGGAGCAGAGTGTGTCCTTTGGACCCGAGGTTCCTGCACTTGGATGCTCCCAGACCAAGGGGAGACTGATGACAAGGAACTTCCTCTGGATCCTACAGAGAGAGAAGGCCTTCCGCTGGAGCTGATGCCTTGAATTTTGACTTGTAGCCTACCAGACAGTCAGAGAATAAATTTCTCTTTGTTAAAGCCATCCACTTGAAGTATTTCTGTTAGAGGAGCACTAGATGACTAAGACAGATTCCAAATATAGTATTTTTTAGAATACCGTTCTAAGTACATAGTGTAAAATGTAAAAATTTGAAAGTGCCTTAGAAACCAGTGAAAAAGGGATTAATAATTTTCCCTAAATGGTGTTATGGTTTTTATGGATACAGAAGTTTCACAGTCATAACTAGTAGAGTTATATTATGATTTGTCTGATCACATTTAAGCTACTTTAATAATATATGTACTTTTACTATATTTTACTAAAATTTTTAAAAGTTCCGTTTATTTGATAAGGGTATAAAACTTTAATTCATTAAAAATTATTTCTGACCCCAGTATTCCTATGGAGACTATTTTTTCCCCAAAAAAATAATTAATTTCCTTGGACATGAAAAATATCATATAAGGCTAATTTTTCTTTTGAATTAACTCATTGAATCATTTATAATTCAGGAAGGATTATTGATCACCTAATTTATACTCAAAATTGTGCTAGTTTCTGGGAACAGAGAGAGATATAAAACAGACTAAAATTCCTCCCTTATGGAGTTTACATATGGAAAGATAAAAAATAAATGTAATAAATAAGATAATTTTATAGCATCCTAGAAGGTAATGAGAAGAAAGAAAACAAGGCAATGTAAATGGAATGGGTGTGCTGGGATGGTGGGTTGTTAATATTTTAAGGGAGCAATCAGAGTTGGTGCTGGATGCACAGATGTGCTATAATCTCTCTCACCGTTTCCATAGCTATTAATGGACAAAAACCTGTTAAAGAAAAATCCGTTGCCATAGAGTCGATTCCAAATCATAGGAATCTTATGGGACGGAGTAAAGTTGTCCCATAGGATTTTGAAGACTGTAAATCTTACAGAAGCAGACTGCCACATCTTTCTCCTGTGGAGCGGCCGATGGGTTCGAACTGCTGAGTGCTTAACCACTGCACCACCAGGACTCCTTCATTAATGGACATAATAGCTACTGATAGACAAAGTATACACCTTATAGGGAGATGATTGCTCTCTGAAGAAACCCAGAACTCTGTTAAGCTTTCTTAATGGTGTAAAAGGCAAGGAATGTTCCTGTGCCAGTAAATCTAGAATACCCATCAAGAGATGATCGTACATCCTGGGCATGAGATAATGAGTAATGCCCATTGTCCACAGGGGGACCTTCTCCTTTATCTTCTTATTACTCCTTTTTCCTACTTTCATTTTTACATGCTGTTTGGCACATAGTCATTGTAGCTTGCTAGTATATTAACCATGGGAGAAAGGGAGTTCAAAAATTCTTCTCCCATGGTACAAAGTGGATCATGCTCAGATATAACATATACCCTGGGATGGGAATCTAACCTTAGGGAATCTTGACTAATGAGGTTATTTGCTATTCTGCTCATCCCTGTCCTCATTATTCTGTAAGTAATAAATACCTATTGACCATGTCATCAGAACTGTGTCTTCATTATGACAACCAAATGGTCTTCATTAAGAACTTGTGAATACAGTACATTGTAGTTGGTCTCACTGGAAATGTGGTGTTTGAGCAAAGACTAGGAGTCTTGAGATAGATTGTTTTAGGCAGACAGACCAGCCTGTTGAAAGCCCAAAGATCAGAGCATGTGTCCGTGCTCCATAAGCTGTAAAGTGCTGATGCAGAATAGGCTGAGGATTAATAGGAGAGGTGAAAGGTGGGGAGGGGTTTAGCTTTGACTCTGAATGAGATACAATGGCATGAAAGATCTGAGGAACGGAGTGGCATTGTCATCTGTCTTTCATTATAACAAGACCATTCTGGCTACTGAGTAAAGGAGACACTGTGAGGGGCAAGGGTGGAAAACATGGAACCATTTGTAGGAGGCTCTTGCAACAGTCCGGGGAAGACATGCTGCAGGGGTGGACCAGGTGGGTGCAGTGGGGTGCAGTGGAGAAGCTGCAAAGCGGTCAGATTCTGAATATTTTGATGGTTGAATCAATCGAACTTATCGATGAAATGGATTTGGATGTGCAAGAGAAAAACTAAGAAAGCCTCCATTTTGTTTTTCATCCTAAGAAACAGGAAGTACACAACTGCATCAGGTCACAGTGAGAAGATCTGGAATTAGGCTTTGGCTACCTTATGTCTGAGCTGTCCAATTAGATGGATGGCAGCAAGATACAGGAGGCTGGAGCTAGCAGGGCTGGCTCAGGCTGACATATAAAGTCAGGATATATGTGAAGATATACTGCTAGATGACATCACCAAGGGAGTAAACGGAGATATAAAAAGGGAGAGAGCCAAAGACCAACCCCTGGGAATCTCCAAAGTTAGTAAATAAGAGGAAGTGTGGGAAGCAACTTTCCTCATAGGAAATAAGAGAAAAACCAAAAAAGCGTGACATAGGAAAAACATTTTAAGGAGAAGAAAATGATCAGCTCTGTTAAACATTGCTGAGAGAGTACATATGAGGAATGCTGAGAATATACCCTCAGATTTATTCACATGGCTGTCATCAAGGGCCTTTACAAGACTAGTTTCAGTGCAGAGATGGCAGCTGCAGTGATCCGGGGATGAAAAATGAGTTTGTGAAAGGCTGTGGATTCTCAGCAAATAAGTGACTTTACCCTGTGATGTGATCACAAGTTTTATTACTTATATAGTAATAAGGATGAAGAGAAACTGGATAAGACTCACCTTCGACCAGTACCCCCGATAGGTCCTCATTCCAAGGTGAGATGACATGGAAACCTCTTCTATGCTCAACCCTTGATGTGTTGTAGGTGAAGGAACAAAGGAACCCGAGGTTTATATAGTATGAAACAAGAGGGGTTTACACGCTGGTTGTTGTTGTTAGGTGCCACTGAGTTGGTTTGACTCATTGCTACCCTCTGTACAACAGAACGAAACACTGCCCAGTCCTGTGCCACCCTCACTATTGTTGTTATGCTTGAGCCCATTGTTGCAGCCACTGTGTTAATCCATCTCGTTGAGGATTTTCCTCTATTTCGATGATCCTCACTTTATTAAGCATGATGTCCTTCTCCAGGGACTGATCCCTCCTGAAAACATATCCAAAGTATGTGAGACGAGGTCTTGCCATCCTTGCTTCTAAGGACATTCTGGCTGTACTTCTCCAAGACAGATTTGTTTGTTCTTTTGGCCGTCCATGGTATATTCAGTATTCTTCGCCAACACCACAGTTCAACGGTGTCAAGTCTTCTTCGGTCTTCCTTATTCGTTTTCCAGCTTTTCCATGCATATGAGGCGATTGAAAACACCTTGGCTTGTGTCAGGTGCAGCTTAGTTTTCAAGGTGACGTCTTTGCTTTTTAACACTTTAAAGAGGTCTTCTGCAGCAGATTTGCTCAGTGCAATATGTCATTTGATTTCTTAACTGCTGCTTCCATGGGTGTTGATTGTGGATCCAGGCAAAATGAAATCCTCGACAACTTCAGTATATTCTCTGTTTATTATGATGTTGCTTATTGGTCCAGTTGTGAAGATTCTTGTTTTCTTTATGCTGAGGTGTAATCCATACTGAAGGCTGTAGTCTTTGATCTTGCCTAGTAAATGCTTCAAGTCCTCTTCACTTTCAGCAAGAGAGGTTGTGTCATCTGCGTAACCCAGCTTGTTAATGAGCCTTCCTCCAATCCTGATGCCATGTTCTTCATATAATCCGGCTTCTCCGATTATTTGCTCAGGATACAAATTGAATAAGGCTGGTGAAAGGATATAACCCTGACACATACCTTTCCTGACTTTACACCATGCAGTATCCCCTTGTTCTATTCGAATGACTGCCTCTTGATCTGTGTACAGGTTCCTCATGAGCACAACTAAGTATTCTGGAATTCCCATTCTTCACAATGTCATCTATAATTTGTTATGATCCACACAGTCAAATGCCTTTGCATAGTCAATTACACACATGCTGGAGTGCATGGGAAAAGGGGAAAGGGAGAAAGAAGAAAGTACCCCTTGATGCAATCTGGGCTCAGGGTGCATGGTGGCCTTGTGGTCATTATCCCCAGCCTTGACGGCATCAAAGGAGGAACGTTTCCTCCCCTTCTGGGATTTAAGATTTGATCTTGTCAGCATGCAGTTATATAGTTAATCATCTACCTTACCACCAAGACTACAGGGGAGGGGACCTACATCCCCTAGGGTACATTTTTAGTACAGTTTTGGTGTAAGAGTTATGCAGGTGGTGGGGAAACTGCTTCTGCTGCCTCTGCAGCAGCAAAAGACTGAATGGTGTTTGATAGAGAATTAGGTGACAGGTATTAGAATAAACGGAAGCACAGAAAAGGGATGGTTGTGGAGTGAAAGGTGAAGCCAAAAGAGGGTTACTTTTTATGGGAGAGATGAGAGTGCATTTAAATGCTGAATTTAAAGAAAGAGAACTCAGGATGCAAGTGACAGGGAAAAATAGAGTGAGTGAAGCCCTGAGAAGGACCAGAGGGAATCAGTTGCCCATTGTGCAAGTGGCAAACAAGTTTCTCCTCGAACGGCAGAGGAAAGTGGTAGAATACATAAATATGTTGAAAAGAATTGATTAGCTGATCAAGGGAAAAGTGTCATGTGGCCTTGATAAACCTGCGTTTTAACTTGCTCAGTAGCTGAAGTTGTTTCCATTAATTGATCATTTGTTTTGCTTCTGATTTTCTATGCTTTTTTTTTTTTTCCTCAAGCCGGTGCTTTCTCTACACTAACAGGAAGGAAGACAAGGACATGGACAGAGAGGCAGGTAGGTGGGGAGCTATGGGGTTGGGAGCTTACGGAGGCTCTCTTAGGGATACTTGAAAGTTCTCAGTGAAATTTCAAGGTCATCACTGAGTATGAGGAAGGGTGAAGAGAGGTGAGGAAACTGAGGAGAGCAGAATGTGTGAAATAGCCACTTAGGAAAATAAAAGAATAAATGCAGCTGGGAGTTGTATTATCAATGCCAGCTCAACAATTAGTATGAACTTGTGACTCATTTTTCTGGGTTTTGTTTTTCTCTTGCTAAGTACAGGTAGGAGTGTACAATAGGCACAGAACTGGAATACAATTAGAGCTGGGCTGGTTGTTGTTTTGCTGGGAGAGTGGGAGGAAGTTAAATAGGGACCAACCAGTTAGCTATTATTATGCAAATAAGTGAACAGCAAAATTATTCGTGCAGTTTGTCTATTTCAAAAGTGTGTGTTTGTTTTTTGTAAGCTCGTGTTTTTTATAATATTGTTACCTACAGGTCTTTATAAAAGGATTTTATCTTTATAATTTTTTTTTCTCATAATGTGGCAAAGTAAATTTTCTGCAGTATACACAAATTTTTAAAAAATATTTTATTATAGAGCAAAAAAATGTGGTCTTGATAAAGCTGGTGTGTAACTTAGCTCAAGGTCATGTTATTTATATTGAGTCATCAATATATTGATATTTCGTTTTTTTCCTGCTTCTGTATGCATGATGAGTAAAAAACAAACAAAAAATTGAGAATGAAGTCCCACAGCATGCGTGTAGTACCTTATAAGAAGGAATTTACTCTTATTTATACTTGCATTCTTTTCCCCACCAATTATTTTGCTGAATAAATTTTTTTTCTCTTTTTCCTCAGCTGGGAAGAGAATGGGGGCCTTGGTGACACAATGGTTAAGAGCTTGGCTGCTAACCAAGTGGTTGGTAGTTCAAATCCACCAGTCACCCCTTGGAAGACCTATGGGGCAGTTCTACTCTGTCCTGTAGAGTCACTATGAGTCAGAATTGACTGGAGGGCAAAGTTTTTTTTGGTTTTGTTTTGTTTTTTTTTTGGTGGGGAAAAGAATGCAAGTATAAATAAGAGTAAATTCCTTCTTATAAGGTACTATACACGTGCTATGGGACTTTATTCTCAATTTTTTGTTTGTTTTTTATTCGTCATGCATACACCAGTATTCACTGATAACAACATATTTAAACTATGCAGTTTAAACTTTTTTTTCACCATTATATATTTTTCTCTTGGACTCCAGAATAAATCATGCTCTATTTTGACTTTAAAACTAATGTTTTTTTCCCCACAAAATAAACTTTATATAATTTTAAACTCTTTTATAACTAATTTTTAAAAAATTTTTTTGATGCTATATGTTTTCACTAATTACAGCATACTGACTCAAAGACCAACTTGGAATTTTTGATATGAATTACGGATTTTGAGATATATGATCTGGTAATACAAGCCACCCATAAGGCGAGTGGCACTGTGGTGCTACCCATCTGTGGTATGAAAATATACCAGTAAGAACGAAATAGTTTATTGTGAGCAGCTTTCCACTAGGTTACATGCAGAACCTCTGGTTTTCCAAATGACACAGAGAAACCAAAACAAACCCATCAGGGCTCCCTATCACATAGGAAAGCCATAATCAAGCTTGCAAGCCTTATCTCACAGAAATAAAGGAAAAAAAGGCAAAAGTTTACAAAACTAATGTATACAGGACACATCACCTAATAGAATGCTCAACTTACACAAGAATGAGGTTCCATCTCTAGTATGCTGAGCCTCACATATTTCAAAAGGGACTCACCTTGATGCTAAATGCATTAAAATCAGAATAACATACTACCTAGAAGTCCAGCGGCATAAAAGTGGCTGGTATACAGTTACACCAATACTAACAAGAGCGTTTTAACACAACCTGCTGCTGTTGAGTCAATTCCTACTTACAGTAAACTAATAGGACAGAGTAGAACTGTCCTGTGAGGTTTCCAAGGCTCTAATCTTTACAGAAGCAGACTGCCACATCTTTCTCCAGAAAAGGAGTTGAGGGGCTAAAAATTATATTTAAATATAAATTATGTAATCTAAAAAGTATTTTACATTTCCTTCTCATAAACCTGCATCTTGTAAATATTTGTGAACCTTATACAATAGTAAAAAGTAAAAAAAGTGTAGAGATTTACAAATGAAATCAATATACATCAAACATTCTCTCTATGGGATATTTTTTAGGCGTCTTATTGTACTATGGGGAATATTGCCAAGAGAGAAACAAGCTGAAGGAACATCTGCTATTCTTATTGAGGGGGGTGGGGAACACATTACATATCACCGTTCGAGGAAAGTTTTAAATCTGAATTATTTAGAAACTGCCAAGTTGTTCTGAAGAAACAAGAGAGAACAATATACTGGGATAGGAGATATGTGTGAATTTGAGGTTCAACGTTATTGAATTGGCCCATATATTGAATGATTTAATAATTAATTATCAAAGATCTCATAAGCCATGGATTTAATTTTGCTGCAAAACACAAAATCATTGATTGCAAAGTCAAATGCCCTTTCCCCTCAGCACAAAAAATATTTGCAGATTGCGCTGGTTTTAAAGGTGAAGGTTTGATTAAAATACCGATGCCATCTTTGGCATTACTTGTTAGATCTCATTTAGAAAGGAAATATATTGTTCAATCCTTTCTACTAAGTATCTATAGTAATCTTAACCTAAAACCAGCGTATGTAAAACCATAGTGTCTGCACTGTACATTTAAAAAAAAGTACATTTCAAAATATTTTGCTAATGTTATAATTTACAAGTATTAATATTATAATAATAATGCATTAAAACTTCATTTTCAGCTAATTATTAGTAATAACATAAAAAATATCATGTCCAAACATATTAGTAAGTCTTTAATTATATTTAAACATACATTATGTAATCTAAAACTACATGGATGTATTTTTTATTTCTATCCTTTTAAGAACACAATCAACTTTATAGCTCTCTAAATAAAGTATGCCTATTTCTATCTTACAGATTGGGAAGAGCGTCCTTTTTCTTTGCAGATATTAAATTTCTTTATAATCTTCTAGAGCTGTAGAGCTGAAGCCCATGTAATTGCTATCAGACAAGTAAAGAGGCTCTTGCAATTGTGCAGCTCATGAACGTTTTTGGGTTGTTCTCAGAGTAGGTAGGAGAGGTTATTAAATTTAGCACTGGCTGTGCCCTCCTGATTGATACCATGTGTCAGATTTTAAATTCTTTCCTATCCAGGCTTGTAATGCGCACTTTTTCCAACAATTGGCTTGTGGGATTTTAGGTAGATTATTTTGTCCTGGCTTTATTTTATCATCTCTCAAAGATTCTTTTCTTTCCTTTCTTTGTCTTTTTTCTTTTTAATCTCACAAATGAAACTAAACACTTCAGTTTATCATGGAATATTGATCACCAGTGTTTCCAGTTGAATCTTTACCAAAGGTTATTTTCAAATGAATACATTTCAAAATATGTCTTAGGTTACATTAGGTTTTGAAGTTGCTGTAATTATTTTATTTAAAGAAATAAGTTGTGAATCTCTACTTAAAAAATTAAATAAACCAAACCAAACTCACTGCCATTGTGCCAATTCCTACTCATAGCGACCCTATAGGATAGAGTTGAACTGTCCCATAGGGTTTCCAAGGCTGTAAATCTTTACGGAAGCAGACTGCTACATCTTTCTGCCTGGGAGTGGGTGGTGGGTTTATCTGCTGACTTTTTGGTTAGCAGCTGAGTGAGTAACCACTGTGCCACGAGGGCTCCTCACAAATTAAATAACCCCTATTAGAAGTCAAAGAGATTTTCAAACTAGCTTCTAATATTAGGGCTATTTAGATACACTTGTAACTATTTGAGAATCTAGTATACATGAGTCTAGAAGGAAGACAGTCTCCATTCCAGAAGAAATAAACAGGACATATTTGAAGCACATATTCTAGAGAGATTTCTTTCTAGTTTATTTACTCTTAAGCAGGTTGGGGTGTTTAGGATGAATTCTACAGGAGTGTACTTGAACTCAAAGAGCAAATTTTTCCAAAGCTGTAATAAAATAAAAGCAGTATTAGATGTTTCAGTGTTCCGATTGGAGCCCTAGTGATGCAGTGGTTAAGAGCTCAGCTGCTAACCAGAAGATCAGCCCCTCAAATCCACCAGCTGCTCCTTTGAAACCATATGGGGAAGTTCTACTCTGTCCTATAGAGTTGCTATGAGTTGGAATCAACTTGATGGCAACAGGTTTTTTTTTTTTTTAAATGTCCCTATGTTCCCTAGACACCCTCCTATTAACATAGGCAGTGTTCTCCCTTCCTCAGCTTCCAAACTCCCACATATACCTGAAAAATAGATATCACTTCATGCCTAGGGGATTTGTGGGGTGCCAATTTCAAGAGTTCATAAAAGATTTTTCAAAACTGATAATGACAAGCCAAGGTATGACCCAGAAGATTAATGAGTAGGGTAGTGTAAAAGGTACGTGAAGGAGAGAATATCAAGTAACCAAAGAATCATATTATTAACAAGATTATCTCTGAGATATGCAAATCACCAATAATTATAACAGGAGTAATGTTTCAGCAACAAAGTCATGTTCAGATAAATTATTTAGAAGTAGTGCCTCTGACCCAAGCCATGGTGTTTTCAATCATCTGATATGCATGTGAAAGATGGACAATGAATAAGGAAGACTGAAGAAGAATTGATGCCTTTGAAATTATGGTGTTGGTGAAGAATACTGAATATACCATGGACTGCCAGAAGAATGAGTAAATCTGCCTTGGAAGAAGTATAGCCAATATGCTCCTTAGAAGCAAAGATGGCGATACTTTGTCTCATGCACTTGGGACATGTTATCAGGAGGGACCAGTCCCTGGAGAAGGACATCATGCTGAATAAAGTAGAGGATCAGTGAAAAAGAGGAAGACCCTTAACCAGGTGGATTGACACAGTGGCTGCAACAGTGGGCTCCAATATAGCAACAATTGTGTGGATGGCTCACGACCAGGCAGTGTTTCGTTCTTTGTACTGTAGGGTCGCTATGAGTCTGAATTGACTCAAGGGCACCTAACAACAAGAGTGCATTTTGCTTATAACTGACCGAGAATTCTAGAGGTCACAGTGGAAGGTTTAGAGGGTTGGGGAGGAGTAAAAGATTGGAACAATAATGTAGGTACAGCACTGATGTGGATGAGAATGAGGGAGAAATTGATATTAACAAAAACAAAAGGCATTTGATCAATTCTGACATCATGGCAGATGCTTGTGGTGCTTCTGTGACTGATGGAAGAACAACAAGGTGGCGTCAGCTCATGGAGCAGAGTAGACTGAAGTTTTTCTCATCTGAAATCAGGAGCTCAGCCTCCTGTTGTGGTCTAGATGTATTCAGACATCAGGAAGCCTACTTTTGGCTACCATGTTATCTATTAAAATTTCATAACATTTCCTCTTATACAATATTTAAGTTTTTCAAAACAGAAATCTTTCTTTCTTTCTTTTTTTTGAGGACGGGATGTTTGTTTGTAATCTCCACTGTATTTATAGTAGACTTTCATATGGCAGGTCAAAATGGACAAATGCTGAATTGAGTGCAGGGTACCTGGGATGGATTAGCAACTTGATAGAGGAGAAAAATGGGTAAGAAACTAAGGACTTAGTAAAGCAACTATAAAACAATCCAAAGAGGGTCTGCACAGGATGATAGTCATTTGTCTTTAAGTCTCTATTGTTAATTTAGATTTTCATCACTTCCCATGACTTATCCTCTAACACCAAGTCAACAATGATTTAAAAACACTCCTCACTAAAAAACTTAATTATAATTTTCAGTGTTAGATTTTCATCATACACGTGTGTGTATATAATAATACATATGTATGTATATATATCACACCATTTATGTGTGCATCATTGTCTTTGATATTTGTTTTATGTGTGTGTGTACATGCATATATGAGAGAGAGAGGGAGAGATTAAAGATCAGAACAATCTACAGATAATTTAGGAAACTATACATCCAGTAAGTTTATCTTGTAATAAGTTTAAATAACTTTGTCATGGATATGCTGCATGAGACATTAACAGTCTCACAATCTGAAAACAAAATTAGATTCTTTTCCCCAATTGTTTAGGCTGTGATTTTGCGTTTCTGCATATTTAAAGGCAAAAAAAATGTAAAATTACAACTTCACATAGTTACCACATAGTAAGCTCAAGCAAATCTAATTTGCTGTTTGTTGTTAGTTTAGATTACCTATTCTGCTCAAGCTGAGTTTTTTTGTTTGTTTGTTTCTTTTCCATATTCCACAAAATCTTGCAAGGCATTACAAGAGCGAGAGCAAGTGAAGGAGCTAGAATGACACACGCTGAATTCCTACATGGAGAGAATAATTTTGAAACTAACTAGATATATGTCTTACACAGGTTTCCTAAAGTGTTCAATCATTAATTTCCTCATCTATAAAAGGAAGGTGATGGACTGGATATTGTATAAATTCTCTAAGAATATTAAAATTAAATGAATACTGGAATTCAAAGAACATTCAACATCATCTTGTACAACTACCCGTTGGGAATCCATGATTATATACGCTATGGCTTATATTCACATTACTACTTTAAAAAATTAAGACTCCCTAATTGTGATCAATCAAGTTCTAGAATAATTAGAATACCTAGAAATTGAGCATTTGGAAAATTGATCAAAATGGTCTGGTTTCACTACCATCCTGCTGTGTCTCACTTTAATCTCATTAAGTACAAGTACCCCATATTTTGATACTTGCCTTTTTATATTTTTGTAACAAAAGGCTCTTAAATATATTAATAGTAATGGATCAACTTCTTCCAGTGGTCTTAAATTTTTCTTTATACTAGTATATTTGCAATATATACTTTTTTCCTTTTCTAATACTCCTATGTGTATGTGCGTGTGTTTGTGTGTGTGTGCGTGTGTGTGTGTGTGTGTGTATGAAGTCCACGTGGTGCAGTGGTTCTAGTGCTTGATAGCTAACTAAAAGGTCAGCAGTTCAAACC
This sequence comes from Dugong dugon, assembly GCA_030035585.1. Lineage (NCBI taxonomy): Eukaryota > Metazoa > Chordata > Mammalia > Sirenia > Dugongidae > Dugong > Dugong dugon. The sequence goes on along the minus strand of CM057466.1, from coordinate 104,950,118 downwards.
CACCACCATTTGGTGGGAGAAATATACTTCTGTAAAGCTTACAGCCTTGAAAACCCTATGGGGCAGTTCTACTCTGTTCCATAGGGTTGCTATGCATCTGAATTGACTCGATGGCAATGACTTATGTTTATATATATTTACATATGTAAATTAAATACATTAACTAGATGAAATTTGTTGGAATTTTGGAAATCTATTGGCTATTCCTGCTGCTCCATCTACCCAATGGCATTTCTGCAGATATATCACATTAAAAGGAACCAAACCCTTTAACTCAAATTCAGAAAACTAGCAGTGGCATGAGCCTTGGGATTGAATCTGTTCCCAGATAATGCCAGGAAAATTATAAGATATTTAATGAAGAGTTAGCACTTAAATCAAGAATGCATTTTTATAGTGAAAGAATTATAGACGCATTTTAATATATTCAATTAAAAATATTAAATAATTAGGTCCAATGAAGTGTGCAAGTAACATTGGATACTTACCTTAAAGAACATTTAATATAGCAGGAAAGAAAAACATACTTAATAATGGCCGAATACCCAAAGATCAGAGATACAGCTCAGCCTCAGAACTCCTTTGTCCCTGGAGGATTTGTTGTGGGAAGGCAAAACTAAATCCTGGAAGGTTTTGAAGAATGTGTTTCTGAAGTACTTTTTTTCTCACTCCGATGGATGTTTCTTGCTTTAAATATATATATGTTTTTTTTTTTTTTGGTCAGATTTCCTCAAATATTATAAGGAATAAATGTCCACAGTTATGTAGTTTAAATGTGTAACGTTTGATTCTAATACTATTTCTATGGTTTAGCAGGGCAATATTATTTCCACAGAAACGGACTAGATTTTTATTCTACTAGAAATTAAAAGCATTCATCTGAACAATGCAGATTGATTACAGTTTATGACTTCACATTAAAAATTTTATCATATTTCCTAAAATGTTTATATTTATCATGTTTCTCTTTGATTTTCCCTTCTTCCTGCTTACAGAAATGAAGGGTTATTTTCATATACGATTTTTTGTTCCATTTGTCCTTCATCATATTACTTCAAGGTATAGTGATTGTGTTTTGTCCTATTATTTTGAACCTTCATACTCCTATAAAGAATCAGTTTTATTTAATCAAATTCTCTAGTTTAATTTATTCTCTGGATCTGATTCTGATTGAATTTTTTTTACAAGTCAACATAGTTACATTTCAATGAACCAAAAATCCATCTCCATGGAGTAGATTCTTACTCATAGCGACCCTATAAAAACCAACCAAACCTGCTGCTGTCAAGTCGATTCTGACTCATAGTGACCCTATAGTCACACTTAATTCTATGATATGTTATTTTCAAATGAATAAATTTCACAGTGACCTTGTAGAAATAAATAGCAACTATTGCAGTATATAAGCAAGCAAGAACTAAGAAGGGGTAAAAAGGAAGCCTTGATTTAGCATTATGTCTTTCTTGTACTTAACTTCAAATACATATTGTGTTTTCGCCACAGTTTTCATACAAACTAAGACAACTGGTTTAAACTAAAATTTGGTCAATCTGATGATGATTTGGCATACTTTATGCAAAAAATTCTTTTGACTTTTTAAAACATACTAATTGAAAAATACAAAATTATTTTTTGTTGAAATTTTTTAATGTTTTTTTTTTTTTTACATTTTTTATTGTGGTAACCATTTTTAAGTGTACGATTCAGTAACATTAATTGCATTCACAATGTTGTGCAGCCATCAACACTATTTCCCAACATTTTTCATCGTCCCAAACAGAGACTTAATACCTGTTAGGCAATAACTCCCCTCCTCCCTGCAGCCCCTGGTAACCACTAATAAACTTTGGTCTGTATTCAATTCCCTGTCCTAGATATTTAATGTAAGTGGGATTCTACAATATTTGTCTTTTTGTGTTTGACTAATTTCACTTAGAATAATGTTTTCAAGGTTCATTTATATCACAGTTTATATCAGAATTTCACTTCACTTTAATTGTTGGATAATATTTCATTTTATGGATATATCACTTTTTTTAAAATCTATTCATCTGTTGATGAATATTTAGGTTGTTTCCACTTTTTAGCTATTGTGAGTAACGCTGCAATGAACACTGATGTACAAGTATCTGTTTGAGTCCTGCTTTCAAGTCGTTGGGATATATACACCTTGAAGTGGAATTGTTGGGTCTTAGAGCAATTCTGTGTTTAAGTTTTTGAGGAAACACCAAACTGTTTCTACAGTGGCTGCATCATTTTACATTCCCACCAGCAGTGGATGAGAGTTTCAATATCTGCATTTAATTCTCAACACTATATTCGGTTTTTCTAATTAGAGCTATCTAGTGGGTGTTAAGTGGTGTCTCATTGTGGCTTTGATTTGCATTTCCTTAATGACTAATATATGGAGTCCTGGTGGCACAGTGGTTAAGTGCTGGGCTGCTAATAGAAAGGTTGGCAAGTCTGAAACCACCAGCCTCTCCACAGGAGAAAGATGTGACAGTCTGCTTCTAAAGATTACAGCCTTGGAAACCCTTGGGGCAGTTCTACTCTATCCTACAGAGTCACTATGAGTCAGAATTGACTACAGTAACAGGTTGGAATGACTAATGATATTGAACATCTTTTCCTGTGCTTATTGGCCATTTGTATATCTTCTTTTGAGAAATGTTTATTCAAGTCCTTTGTCCATTTTTTAATTAGGTTGTTTGTCTTTTTGCTGTTGAGTTGTCAGAGTTCTTTATATAGTCTGGATCTTAATCTCATGGAAAAACAACAAAAAAAGTTTCTTAAATATTAATTGATACAAAATTAATTCAAACTAGTTTAAGAAAAAAATAATGGTTTTGGTTTACAGAACTGATTGGCATCAGGCTAGGGACTTAAAGGCTATCAAGACAAAAATTGCTTTAATCATTGTCTTCATTATTTGGCTCTGATTGTTCCTGGATTGGCTTCATTTTACAACAAGTTATGCCCTCAGAGTGAGTACTGGTACCTCTAGGCTTCCACAGTTTTATAGTTATGAATCCTAGAATAGAGGGCAAGCCTCTTTCTGCATAGTTCCAGTGAACTTCATTGGTTGATACTAATTCTCCTAGCAGTGATTACGTGACCATACCCATAACATTGAAAAAGAATGAAAGTATTGGCTTAGAGTCTACCTAGAACATGGTCTTTTAGTTTTAGCTTTTATTATTCCCTAGACCTTGGTGAGCAGAGTTAGACTCACTTAAATTATATAGACTAAGAAATTAGAAAGAGTCCTTGCCAAAAGAAAAAACATATATATTACTAGAATAAGAAATCCAATAATGTAAAACAATAGATATGTATTACATGGATATTTCAGACTTATGTAGGTACATTCCTCAAATATTACATAAAATGATCTTTGAAAACACTTATATATGTGTATGCTTATTTTAAAAGCAGGGGACAAAAATGTCTATACTGTTTATCATTTTATCCCTTAGGCAAGAGAAGAGATTTCACCTTCAAAACCACCAGTACACTTCACAATAGCCATGGTTGTTTAAGGAACGCTGCATAAATACGTGATGAGCTGAAAAAATACTTTCAGAGCAACATTCACTTTGTACGTTATAATTATAACGCATGCTAGCTGTTCTCTCCTGCTAGGTGGAGCAGCCTCACTAGTGACCACAGGCTGATCTTGACGTCATCAGTGGTCATCCATGTGTGACTGCCTTCAAGTCAAAGCTCTCAAGTAAAGCATTGGTGAGTAGCCCTTTGTCATTATAGATAGACAAACATAGCTGACTACTAAAGTTAAATGAATGTGATCCCTTATATTTGCATTTTCAGTCATAATGTAGTAGGAAAGTATGTATGTAAAATATAATATATTGTATATTCTAAACCAGATCACTAAACTCACATGAACTGATAACAAACTTTGCAAAGAATGGTATATATTCTGTATCCCTTTTGTCATTTTCAAAAGAATATGGGCTTTGGTTTTGATGAAAAAAAAAGAAATTAAATTAAATTAAGATTTATTTTAAAAATGCATTTTTAAATACTACCTTTAATAAGACAGCTAATCATTTATAGTTAATCATTATTAAGTATAAAGAAAAACCCTCAAGGAATACTATTAAGTGAATAGTCAAAAAATGTGATGTTATTTGGACAATTTAGATAATATAAAACAAATGATAAACTATATAAAGGATTGAAAACATCATATTGGATTGCTAATAAGTTTTAAAACAAATAGAATCACATAGTCTTAAAAATTTATCAGGATTATTTGTCCTTACAGTAACATTGCCACTACGGAAGTTAAAAGAGAAACCACTGTATTAAAATAAGAGTTGAAAGAAATCTACTAACATATTAATAGTGTTTATTGTCAAAATATGTTGTTTTATCTCCCAAGGAGAGAACGTGGATATGTATGCAGATAGATGATGGTAGATGGTGAACTAGTAATCTAGTCAACCAGTAACCTAGGAAGTAGGATCATCAGTTGAGAAAAATAGCCTAAAGATATTGGAAATCTGAGGAAAAAGAAGGTATGCAATACGAATCATGGAAATGGAAGAGCCAGTGGACAAAGCAGAGGCATGGTTACCATGCAACATTAAGTGCCCCCTTGGGGTTAGTAATCATGAGTTTCATATGAGAGCACCAACGTGAGAGTGGGTTTTTCTCCAGGCGCATATATATATATATATATATATATATATATATATATATATATATGTTGTTGTGTTAGATGCCATCGAATCATTTTCGACTCATAGTGACCCAATGTACAACAGAATGAAACACTGCCCAGTTCTGAGCCAACCTCATAGTCATTGCTATGTTTGAGCCCATTTTTGCAGCCACTGTGTCAATTCATCTCATTGAGGTGACCCGCTACCTTACAAAACATGATGTCTTTCTCAGGGACTACCACCCGGTAATGTCCAAAGTACTTGAGATGAAGTCTTGTGATCCTCACTTCTAAGGAGCACTCTGGCTGTAGTTCTTCCAAAACAGACTTGTTCATTTTTCTGGAAGTCCATGCTATATTCAATATTCTTTGCAAACACCAAAATTCAAAGGCATCAAATCTTCTTCAGTCTTCCTTATTCATTGTACATCTTTCGTGTGCATATGAGGCGATTGAAAATACCATGGCTTGGGTCAGGCGCACCTTAGTCCTCAAAGTGAATCTTTGCTTTTCAACACTTTAAAGAGATCTTTTGCAGCAAATTTGCCCAGTGCAATATGTCGTTTGATTTCTCGACTGCTGCTTCCACGGGCATTCATTGTGGATCTAAATAAAATGAAATCCTTGACAACTTCATATTTTCTCCTTTTATCGTGATGTTGTTTATGTGTCCAGTTGTGAGGATTTTTGCTTCCTTTATGTTGAGATGTAATCCATACTGAAGGCTGTAGTCTCTTTATCTTCATCAGTAAATGCTTCAAGTTCTCTAAGCTTTCAGCAAACAAAGTTATGTCATCTGCATATCACAAGTTGTTAGTGAGACTTCCTCCAATCTTGATGCCACATTCTACACACAAATAAAGACATATTTTTTTTTCTGTTTCTCATACTCCTTTAAAACTTGAATTATTAAGTAAACACTGAAATTCAAGTTTTTAACGGAGTGTGAGAAACAGAAAAAAATTGGCAGGCTCAATGCATTACAGGAGTCAAAAATGTTCAAATGCGGCACAAGAGCAATATCTTAAAAGATAGGAAATGATGGTTACAGAATAGAAAGATTAGAATTAAAAATACAGAGGTATTGCATTTATTAGCAATGTCTTCCTCAATAGAAGAGGAGAGGAGAGGAGAGAAAAGGAGAGGAGAGGTTACTGTAAATATCAGCAACATGGATTTTAAACAACCAAGAAGTAAGACAGGAAGAATGTTGGAGAAAGTGAATAAGGAGTTCAACTTTTCTGGAATAAGAAGGGACCTGGAGGTTGGTAGAAGTGAATTTCCAAAGCACGTGGTTTCTGGGTCTCTTATTCCCGAAGCAGGAGACTTGGGCCTCCCTTTTGGTTAATACTAGCAGATACATGTAATATCATTTTAATTTGACTGCATCCAGAATTTGTTGCTTATGATTGTAATTTTTTAATGTGCCTATTTATGTCTGCTGTGGATCTCTTTATAGTGATTTTGTCTGAAACATAATGAGCCCTTTAAATCGGTATAATTTATGACACTGACGCTGAAAAATTTTTTTCTAATATATATTTTTTCATTTCAGATTCTGTTCCAATGCATCTATTTTTATCTTCAGGATTATAATCATTCTCCCTATTTGAGATATGCATTGTTTTCTATATCTCTCAGCCCACCTTCCTTTGGATTATGCTCTTTCCCCTGTGCATGGAATCAGACAGAGCTTCTCAAGCACGTCTTCTGCTCTTCTATTTTCTGTAATATCAATTTCACTTTCACTATTTCCAATGCAGCTTCTTATTCCATGAACAATTTTCTTTTTGTTTTATTAAAACCCACCTTAAATGGCTCCTCAATTTACAGCTCATCTTGCCATCATTTCAGATTACCGTGTTGTCCTTTCAACTCAAGTTATTTGTTCCTCTGCATTTCAGACAGGCCATATTTTACAGCATTCTGTGGGTGCTTCCAGATGATTCACTGATGTTTATTGATGGATTCTTTTCAGACAATTTGCTTTCCTCTGTCTTTACAGAATGTTTTTTTATAAAGCCTATGATGATCTTTTCTTTAATGAAGCATCATCTACACAGTATTGTTGTCCACTTTACTTGCCCCCACTAATCTATGCCTTGAGATAGCCAGTTAGTGTGCAAAACTCTGACTCACAGGTTTTCTTGTCAATCAGATTGGTGACATACGGTAACTCAAAGTTGTTTTAATTTGCATTTCTCTTATCGGTGATGTTAAGCATATTTAACATGCTTGAGAATGATTTAATTACTTTCACTACACGTTTTTTTTCTTCTCAATTCTAACATATTTTTAAACATATTCTCTTGGTGAGGTCATGCAAAATATTTCAACCCATATTAAGAAGAATTAGCCAACTTTTAAAAAGAATTACAGAGGTATTTATACTCTGACCCAGAAACGCCACCTCTTAGAATCTATTTTATGGACACATCATCCAATGTATGAATTAGATATGTCAAAGATTTTTCACCGAGGCATTAATTGAAATGAAAAATCCTGGAAATAAGCTAAGTGTTCCATTATAAAGGACTGGTTGCATAAACTTGGATACATGAGAAATAAATGATTGATTAAGATGTCTATGTATCAGTATTTATGGATCTTTAGGATATATTGCTGAGTGAGAAAAGCAAGGTGTTACGCAGTATGTCTTCTTTGTTTTTGTGTAATTAGGTGGGGAGGAAATAAGCATCTCTTTGTGTGTAGGTATTTGCAAAAGTTAATAAGGAACTAACAAATTTATGGGACAGGGAAGAATAGAGCAGGAAGGAGGAGGGAATTTTAATGGTTAGAGTTTTGATAAAGGCTGTAATATATTGGAAAAAACTGACTTAGGGAAATTACATAAAACAGATGCAGATATTGTCTTATGAGTTTACACTACAAGTCTCATGATATGCACTTGTCTTATTCATAACATTAAAATTTTACGTCCATAATGAGATAGAAAAAGAGAAAGCCAGAAAGAAAAAAAACTGCTACCATTTGAGGTGGCCATTAACACACTTTTAACTTTCAGAATTAATGGCAAAATTAAAGCATTTACCTTGACTTTACAGGGAACTGTATTTCAGTGTAACCAAGTAGCCCTAGATGATGAAAAAAAGCATTATATTGCAGAAAATGGATAGCTTGTAAATGATGAAAGAATGACAGAATTAGAAAGTCATCAATTAGAATGCCATCATCTTCATCAAGTAGCCAACCCTAGCATCCTTGATAATGAAGAAACCAGATATTACATACATTCTATTGGTTTTATATTACTATACCTCCTAACTGGAAAGTTGTCTTAGCACTAAGAGGAAGTAGAATACTTCCGGACAACAGAAAAATATATTTCAATTTATCAATTTATACTTCATTTAATCAAAGTGAATAACTAGGTAAATGGATTGTCATTATAAAGATGATTATCACCAGTCACCAAAACAATTATGTATTCTTCTTGCTAGTGTCACTATAATTACTATTTAATAGCTAGTTTAATAAAATTTGGGGAATCTAAATTAAACACAGACTTTGGGATTTTTTTATCTCATTGAAACACATATATCAATCAGCTGTAGAAGAAAACCCAAATTCAGTGGAAAGAAGACAGAGAAGAGGGTGGAGCAAGATGGCAAAGTGAGTGGATGCTCTTATTTATTCCCCCAGCAAATAACCCACTAAACAACAAATAAAAACAAGCATAGACTGAGATCTCAGAACTCTGGATGCTAGCTGTGGTTTTGGGGAGCCTGGGTGAGTCCAGAAGCAGGGGAGAAGCAGCATGAGGATGGCACAGAAGCTGGAAGAACCTGTCTGCTAACATCTGGAGCACTCATTAAGCACAACCATTTTGAGACAGGATAAGGGAGCTAATCTGAGGATGCTGTAGCCTGTTTTTTTAAGGTGACACAGATTGGCTGTGGGTGTTCACGGGCCAGGCAATTGGGAGGGAGAGAAAGGAGATCATGGTGCTGAAAGAGAGCGTTGTTGAATCTTGATGAGGTCCAAGATGGTTGGGCACTAGGGCCGGGAGGAACTGCAAGGGCAGAAGGGTGAGGGGAATACTTCAGAAGGATGGGCAAAACATGGAAACAGCCGATTCCCTGCCCACAGGGGGACACGATGGGAGATCTTGTGCAGTGGTGCCCATGAAACAAAGACATAGACAGCCCCCACTTTTGCCACAGGAAAGTCCAGCCACGCCACTTATGTTAGCATCTGCAACCAGCTAAGCTCACCCCCCTGCTCATGCATGTTGAATTCCAGAGATCCGTATCTAGAACTGAATCAGCGCTAAAAATAAATAAATAAATAAATAAACATAAGAGTGCCTTCCGGTGGTTCTCAGGAGAAGACATCAGGACCACTGCCACTGGGCCAGTTTTGACTTGTGGAGACCCTATGATGAGGAGTGGAGCTGCCCTGTGGGGTTTCCAGGGCCGGGAGTCTTTGCAGAGCCAGACTACCATATCTTTCTCCCACAGAACGGCTGGTGGATGTGGGTCCTGGCCTTTTGGTTGGCAGCCAGGCACTTGACTACTTGCTGCATCAGGGCTCCCAACAATAAAATTATCTCACAAAAACCAGAATATGAAATTTTAAGTAAAAAAAAAAAAAAAATCACCTAAGTTAAAAAAATAAAATAAAATACAAAAATCACAAGAGAAGAAGGAGCAATCAAAAGCAAAACATGAAGAAGAAATTTCTCCTATGGAGGCCAGACTAATGGTACAAATTGAAAATTTTCAGACTATGGTGCTAAATATGTTTAAGAAAACAAAAAGCATACACAAAAACAAACTAGCAGAGATTAGGAAACAGAGGAATGAAACAAGAGACTCAACAAGGAAATTAAAAGCATAAAAAAAAAAGGGAGAGAACCACTGGAACTGCAGAATAAAGCAAGTGAATTAGAAAAAGCATGTGAAACACTCACCAACAAAGTCGAAGAGACAGAAGATAGATTAAATGAACTAAAAGACAAAGTAACTGAACTTAACAAGTCTGAAGAGAAATAAGAGAAAAGAACTAAGAAAAGCAAACAAACTCAAATGGAAATAAGGGATTCTACTAAGAAATCTAACATTAGAATTATTGGCATCCCAGAGCACCATTACAACAATAAAGGCATAGAAACAATTTTCTAGGAGATAATCAGAGATAATTTCCCAGACCTGAACAGATAACCAAACCTACAAATACAGGAAGCTACACAAACCCGAACTAGAAGAAACACACACACACACAAATCAAGTCTGTGCCATACCTTAATAAAATTCTTGAAAGTCAAAGCAAGAGAGAAATGTAATATAACATACCAAAGGTCTTGCATAAGAATCAGTGTGGATTTCTCCCCAGAAACTCTAGAGGCCAGAAGACAGTGGAGTGACATATATAAAATAATGAATGAAAACAATTGCCAACCAAGAATTTTTTACCCAGCAAAGTTGTCATTCAAAAATGAGGGGGAAATCAAGACATTCCCATAGAAACAGAAGCTCTGGAAATTTGCCACTCCCAGAATAGCTTTGCAAGTATTACTCAAGAGACTACTCCAAATGGAAAGGAAAGAGCTTTAAATAAATACATGTATCTACATATGGGAAAAAATAATTAAACAGTAAGAGAGAGAGAGGGAGAGATCTCTAAAAAATGCAACAACACAGGCAATCATAAAAACCAAACATGATATTGTCAGGGACTAAACTCAATAATTAAATCCCACAAACAATACAACATCAAGTTTGTAAGAAATAATAAAGTAAACATATCAAATATAGGTTGTATATGAATGTTAATGGAGACACACCAACAGAAATGGGGGAGGGAGGAGCAGATAGGAATAGATTTATTATGTTAAGGTTGTATGTTAACTGTGCTTCATATGTTAAACACTGTTGCAATTGTAAGTTGTGTAATGTAATATATATGATAACCACTAAGAAATCACCAAGAAAAAAACATTCATAAGAAAAGAAGGAAGAAAGAAACAAGGTTCATCACAAGAAACCAGCCAAATGCAAAAACAAAAAAATGAGAAAAAAAAAATGAAGAAGATACGAAACACTCAAAAAACAAATAGAAAAATGAGTGAGGTAGAAACACACCTTAGACATAAAGACACAAACAGACCAAAAATAAGACGATGAAGAAAAATATCCCATGCAAAAAGTAAACAAAAAACAGCAGGTGTGGCCATAATGATAACAAATAAAATAGGCTTTAAATCAAAGTCTATAGCAAGCGACAAAGAAGGACATTATATAATGATAAAAGGGTCAATCCAGCAAGAAGACATAACAATTATAAATATATATGCACCTAACAGCAATGCTCCAAAATACTTGAAACAAATACTGATTAATCTGAAAGGAGAAATAGACGACGCCACAATAATAATAGGGGACTTCAACACACCACTTTCAATTATACACCACTTTCATCTTACAATTGCAACAGTGTTTAACATATGAACCACAGTTAACAAACAACCTTAACATAATAAATCTATTCGTATTTGCTCCTCACTCTCCCATTTCTGTTGGTGTGTCTCCATTAACATTAATATGCAATCTATATTTGATATGTTTACTTTATTAAGTAAAATAATTGAATATCTAAAAAGAAGCTCGCTAAGGACACTGAGAACTTAAGTAAAACTATAAACCGATTGAACATGACAGACATGTATAGAACACTCCACCCAGAATCAGAACAATACAAGTCCTTCTCCAGAGCACCTAGATATTTTTCCAGAATAGACCATATGCTAGAACACAAAACAAGTCTCAGCAACTTCTGTGACCATAATTGTATGAAGCTAGAAATCAACAGAAAAAATAAGGGGAGAAAAAAAAGTACACGGAAACTAAATAATACACTACTAAAAAAAATTGGGTCATAGAAGAAATCAAAGTGAAATTAAAAAATTCCTAGAACCAAATGAAAATGAAAACACAGCATATCGAAACATTTGGGACACAGCAAAAGCAGTACTCTGAAAGAAAGATACAAAATTGTTAACTTAAACCAACAATTTAAACAAATAGAAAAGGAAAAGCAAAAGAAGCCAAAAGCTGTCAGGAAAAAACAAATAATAAAAATCAGAGAAATAAATAAAATGGAAAATAGAAAAACATTAGAAAGTATCAACAAAACCAGGAGTTGGTTCTTTAAAAGAGTCAATGAAATAGACAAACCACTGGCTAGATTTAGAAAAGAAAAAAAAATTGTTGACATTACAACTGATCCAACAAAGATAAAGAAAATCATAACAGATTACTATGAAAAACTGTACTCCAAAAAATTTGAAAATCTAGATGAAATAGGCAGATTCCTAGAAACACACTACCTACCCAAACTAATACAAACAGAGATAGAAAATTTAAAAAAGCCCATTACAAAAGAAGAGATTAAAGATGTCATTTAAAAAAAAAACGATGTCTACACTGGAGAATTCTACCAAACGTTCAGAGAAAAGTTGACACCAATCATACTCAATCTCTTTAAAAACATAGAAGACAAAGGAACATCACTGAATTCTTTCTATGAAGCCAGTATAATAATCCTGATACCTAAACCAGGCAAAGACACCACAAAAAAGAAAATTACAGATCAATATCTCTTATGAACATATATGCAAAAATGTTCAACAAAATTCTAGCCAACAGACTTCAGCAACGTATCAAAAAAATCATACACCATGATCAAGTGGGATTCATACCAGGATAACAAAGGTGGTTTAACATTAGAAAACCAATCAGTGTTATTCACTACATAAATAAAACAAAATAAAAGAATCATACGATCATATCAATTGATGCAGAAAAGGTATTCGATAAAATTCAACACCCTTACCTTATGAAAACTCTCAGCAAAATAGGAATAGAATGGAAATTTCTCTACATAATTAAGGGCATACATGAAAAACCAACAGCCAACATTATACTCAACAGAAAAAGGCTGAGAACCTTCCCTTTGAAAACTGAACAACACATGGATGCCCATTATCACCACACTTAATTCAACATTGTACTGGAGGTCCCAGTCAGAGCAATAAGAGAAGAAAGAGAAATAAAAAGTATCCAGATTGGAAAGGAAGAAGTAAAACAATCTCAGATTGCAGATGACATGATCTGTAAAGATTCCACAAGAAAACTGCCGGAACTAAAATAAGAATTTAGCAACTTTGTAAGGTAAACTATCAACACTCAAAAATCACTTGAGTTCCTCTACACTAACAAAGAGTACTCAGAAAAAGAAATCAAGAAAACAATACCATTTACAATAGCCCCCAAATTGAAAAAATGTCTAGGAATTCACCTAACCACAGACATAAACCACCACTCCTTGGTCATTTTTTCTACTACGGTGGCTTGTGTGTTGCTGTGTGCTGGAAGTTATGCCACTGGTATTTCAAATACCAGCAGGGTCGCTCATGGTAGACTGGTTTCAGTGGAGCTTCCAGATTAAGACAGACTAGGAAGAAGGACCTGGTGATCTACTTCTAAAAAAAATGGCAAGTGTAAACCTTATAAATAGTAATGGAACATTGTCTGATATAGTGCTGGAAGATGAGCCCCTTATTGGAAGGCACTCAAAATACAACTGGGGAAGATCTGCCTCTTCAAAGTAGAGTCGACCTTGATGACATGGATGGAGTAAAGTTTTTGGGATCTACATTTGCTGGCATGACCATGACACAAAATGAGAAGAAACAGCTGCAAATATCCATTAATAATGGGACAATGGAATGTATGGAGTATGAATCTAGGAGAACTGGAAGATGTCAAGAATGAAATGGAATGTTTGAAGATAGATACCCTAGACATCAGTGAGCTGAAATTGTTCTAGGTATTAGTGAGATGAAATGGTCCATTTTGAATCAGACAATCATATGGTCTACTATGATAAATTGAAGAGGAACAGCATCACATTCATTGTCAAAAAGCACATTTCAAGATCAATCCTGAAGTACAACACTGTCAGTGATAGGATAATATCCATATGACTACAAGGAAGACAAGATAATACAATTATTATTCAAGTTTACTCACCACCACTAAAGCCAAATATGAAGAAACTGAAGATTTTTACCAACTTCTGCAGCCTGAAATTGATGAAACATACAAATGAGATGCACTGATAATTACTGGTGATTGAGATGCAAAAGTTAGAAACAAAAAAGAAGATAGTTGGAAAATATGATCTTGGTAATAGAAATGATGCCAGAGATTGCCTGACAGAATTTTGCAAGCCAACAGTCTATTCATTGGAAATTCCTTTTCCATCAGCATAAACGGTGACTATACACATTAACCTTGCCAGATGGAATACACAGGAATCAAACTGAATACATCTGTGGAAAGAGATGCTGGAGAAACTCAATATCATCAGTCAGAACAAGTCCAGGGGCTGACTGTGGAACAGACCATCATTTGGTCATATGCAAGTTCACTTTGAAGCTGAAAAAATTAAAACAAGTCCACTAGAGCCAAAGTACAAACTTGAGTATATCCCACCTGAATTTGGGGGCCATCTCAAGAATAGATTTGATCCATTGAACATTAATGACCAAAGACCAGATGAGTTGTGAGATGACATGAAGGACATCATACATGAAAAAAGCAAAATGTCATTAAAAAGACAGGAAAGAAAGAAAAGACCAAAATGGATGTCACAAGAGACTCTGAAATTTCTTCTTGAACACAGAGTAGCTAAAGCAAACAGAAGAGATGATGAAATAAAAAAAGCTGAACAGAAGATTTCAAAGGGTCACTCAAGAAGCCAAAGTAAAGTATTATAATGAAATGTGCAAAGACCTGTATCTGAAAAACCAAAAGAGAAGAACATGCTCAGCATTCGTCAAGCTGAAGGAACTGAAGAAAAATTCAAGCTTCAAGTTGCAATATTGAAGGATTCTAGGGTAAAATATTCAATGATGTAGGAAGCATCAAAAAAAGATGGAAAGAATACATAGAGTGATGGCACCAAAAAAAATTGGTCAACATTCAACCATTTCAGGAGGTTACATATGATCAACAACTGATGGTATAGAAGGAAGGAAATTCAAGCTGCAGTGAAGGCATTGGTGAAAAACAAGTCTCCAGGAATTGATAGACTACTAGTTGAGATGTTTCAACAAACAGATGCAATGCTAGAAGTGCTCACTCACCTATGCCAAAAAAATTTTGGAAGACAGCTACCTGACCAACTGATTGAAAAAGATCCATATGCATGCCCATTCCAAAAAAGGGGGATTCATAAGAATGCGGAAATTATCAAACTATATTAATATTATATGTAATTAAATTTTGCTGAAGATAATTCAGAGACGGTTGCAGCAGTACATTGACAGAGAACTGCCATAAACTCAAGCCAGATTCAGGGGAGGACATAGAATGAGGGATATCATTGCTGATGTCAGATGGATCTTGACTGACAGCAGAGAATACCAGAAAGATGTTGACCTGTGTTTTATTGACTATGTAAAGGCATTCAACTGTGTGGATCATAACAAATTATGGATAACATTGTGAAGAATGGGAATTTCAGAACACTTAATTATGCTCATGTGGAACCTGTACATAGACCAAGAGGCATTCATTTGACTAGAACAAGGGGATACTGCGTGGTTTAACGTCAGGAAATGTGTGCAATAGGGTTGCATCCTTTCACAATGCTTAATCTGTATACTGAGCAAATAATCCGAGAAGCTGGACTGTATGAAGAAGAACAGAGCATCGGTATTGGAGGAAGACTCCTTAACAATCTGTGATATGCAGATGACACAACCTTGCTTGCAGAAAGGGAAGAGGACTTGAAGCACTTACTGATGAAGATCAAAGACTACAGCCTTCAGTACGGATTACACCTCAATGTAAAGAAAACAAAAATTCTCACAACTGGACCAATAAGCAACATCATGATAAATGGAAAAAAGATTGAAATTGTCAAAGATTTCATTTTACTTGGATCCATAATCAACTTCCATGGAAGCAGCAGTCAAGAAACAAGCAAAGTATTGAATTGGGCAAATCTGCTGTAAAAGACCTAGTTAAAGTTTTAAAAAGAAAAGATGTCATTGAGGACTAAGGTGAGCCTGACCCAAGCCATGGTATTTTCAATCGCCTCATATGCACGCAAAAGCTAGACAATGAATTAGAAAAACTGAAAAAGAATTGATGTCTTTGAATCATGGTGTTGGGGAAGAATATTGAATATACCATGGATTGCCAGAAGAACAAACAAGTCTGTCTTGGAAGTAGTACAGCCAGAATGCTCCTTCGAAGTGAGAATGGCAAGGCTTCATCTCACGTACCGTAGACATGTTATCAGGAGGGTTAGTCCCTGGGGAAGGACATCATGCTTGGTAAAATAGAGGGTAAGTGAAAAAGAGGAAGACACTCAATGAGATAGATTGACACTGTGGTTGCAACAATGGGCACAAATACAGCAATGATTGTGAGGGTGGCATGGGACTGGGCAGTGTTTTGTTCTGTTGTACATAGGATCGCTATGAGTCAAAACTGACTCTACGGTGCCTAACGACAACAAAAACAAGGAATCATAAAATACTTATACAATGCCAATTATCAAACTTTACTACAAGATATAAAAGAGACCTGCCAAAATGGAAAGAGATCCCTTGCTCATGTACTGAAAGACAATATAGTGAAAATGTCAATTCTACCTAATGCAGTCTACAGATAAAATACAATCTCGATACAAATCCCAAAAACACTCTTTACTGAAATGGAAAAATTAATGGCCAACTTCATATGAAAGGAAAGAAACCCCAAACAGCCAAAGCAATATTGAAGAAAAAGAACAAAAGCAGGAGGCCTCACACTTCCCGACATCAAAATGTACTATACAGCCACTGTAATCAAAACAGCCTGGTACTGCTTCAGTGATAGACATATAGACCAGTGGCATAGAATTGAGAATTCAGGATTAAGCCCAGCCATCTAAGGACAACTGATTTTCAATAAGGGGTGAAATTCCATTCAGTGGGGCAGAAACAGTCTCTTAATAAATGATGCTCACAAAACTGGATATCCACCTCAGAAAAATGAAACAGGACCCATACCTTACACCATATGCAAAAACTAACTCAAAATGGATCAAAAGCCTAAGTGTTAAACCTAAAGCCATAAAATTCCTGTAAGAAAAGAGGGAGAAACTATGGGACCCAATCTTTTATAAAAACAGGATAACAAACATAACAGCAAATGCACAAATAGAAGACAAAATAGATAAATGGTTCCTCATAGAAATTAAAAACGTATGGTCATCAAAAGATTTCATTGAAAGAGTAAATAGACAACCTAAGGAGCCCTGGTGGCACAGTAGTTAAGAGTTTGGCTGCTAACCAAAAGGTCAGCAGTTTGAATCCACCAGCTGCTCCTTGGAAATCCTATGGGGTAGTTCTACTCTGTCCTATGGGGTTGCTATGAGTTGGAATCAACCGAATGACAACAAGTTTGGTTTTTTGGTATTCAGACAACCTACAGACTGGGAAAAAAATCTTTGGAAATGACTTGTCCAACAAGGGTCTAATCTCTAAAATCTGTAGAAAATTGCAACAACTCAACAGCAAAAAAGACAACCCAGTCACAAAATGGGCAAAGGACATGAACAGAACCTTTGCCAAAGATGACATCCATGCAACTAACAAACATGAAAAGATGCTCATGCTCATTAGCCATTAGAGAGATGCAAATCAAAACTGTAATGAGATACCACCTTACCATGACAAAAATGCCACTGATTTAAAAAAAAAAAAAAAAAAAAGATAACAACAAACATTGGCAAGGGTGTTGGGACATTTGAATGCTTACCTACTGCTGGTAGGACTGAAAAATGGTAAAATCAGTATGGAAAACAGTGTGGCACTTTCTCAAAAAACTAGAAATAGAACCACCCTATGATCCAGCAATCCTACTCCTAGGGGTATACCCTAGAAACCTAAAAACAATGACACGAACATATGCACACCTATGTTCATTGTTGCTTTATTCACAATAGCAAATAAATGGAAACAACCAAAGTGACCATCAACAGATGAATGGATAAACAAGTTGTGGTACATACATACAATGGAATATTACCCAGCCATAAAGAACAATGATGAATCTGTGAAACGTAACATGGATGACCTGGACAGCATAATGCTAAGTGAAATAAGTCAAACATATAAGGACAAAATATTGTATGATTCTTCTTTTATAAGAAGACAAGAAAAGATATATACGTACAGACCAATGTTCCTTAGCGTTTGACAGGAAGAGGAGCAGGGAGGGGAAAGGTACACTTTAGAACATAGAGGTTTGTTATTTTAGATAATGGGAAAGGTGACACCAAATGTAAATGCAGTGAGCACAGCACATCCAAAGTAAAAACAAATGTTTGAGCACATATAGATGGGTATAGGCATATTGGTATACAGGTAGGTACAAATGTATACAGAGGTGAGAACAGATAGATCTATAGGTACATGTAAATACAAATATGTGGGTTTGGGCACTTATATTCATTGAACATAAAAATACAGATCCTCCTCAGACATAACCAAACATATTCCAAGATTGCTTTTCTGGGTTTGAAAGCTGAGGACCATAGTCTCATGGGACAATTCAGTCAATTGGCATAACATAGTTCACAAAAATCATGATCTGCATTCTGGTGAAGTGAGTAGAATTTGGGGTCTTAAAAGCTTGCAAGTGGCCCTCTAAGATGTAACTACTGGTCTCTGCTCACCAGGAGCAAAACAGTAAGAAGGTAACCAAAAGCTCAGAGATGAAACAGGGTCTCATCTACCCTGAAACCAGAAGAACTAGATGGTGCCCAGCTACCACCACTAATCATTCTGACCGGGGTCACAATAGCTGGTCCTGGATAGAATGAGAGAAAAATATGGCACAGAACTCAAATTCTTAAAAAAAAAAAGGCAAGACAAGCTAGAACAGTAGTAAAGAACAGAGTACTCCCTGAGGCTATCACCCTGAGACACTTTTTAAACCTAGAACCAAGCCTATCTCCTGAGATCACATTTTAGTGAAACAGCAGAGTGGCACACAAAATAAAGGATAATACCCGTCAGATCGGCACACTAATTAAAAATCATCTGTCTGAGACCAAAATGTCAACAATTACTCAGAAGAAAAGATGAGAAGACAAGGGGGCAGGGAAACGAGAGTACCAGAAATGGAGCAAACAGAACACAAGAGAATGTTGACACACTGTGATAAATATAACTAATGTCACTGAACAATTTTAGCAGAAATTGTCAAATGGGAACCTAACTTGCTGTGAAAATTTCATCAAAAACTCAATAAAGTATTATTAAAAAAAAAAAGAAGACAAAAAACAAGACAGAGAAAAAAAGATTACAAAACATGTAGAAGGGAGTTTGATTGTCTTATTTTTGAATTTACTAAAAATGTGAAGGGCAAAATGCAGTCTCCAGTGTGGATGTTATTTCTTCTCTTCCTCTGCCTAATCTTCTCGCCTTTGGAAGATGATGTCAGATGTTCATATTTAAGAATCATCAGATTTCTGTTTGTATAGGCTGAATTTTTTATGAGATGTAGAAGTTAAACTAAAGGTTTTCTCCAAAGCAGCAATGCGACACAAAACTTAATTTTATCTAAATGAATTTATTAATGACTTATTCTGACACATATTTGACTCTATTCTAAAATGCTTTTTACCTCTTAAGAGAGAACTCTGTGATAGTCATATAGATACATTGCTATTAATTTATAAATGTAAGTATGTAATGAACTTCTTAATAACATTTTCAATGTGTATTTGTAGAATTTGTAGTGTGTATTTGTAGAATTATTTTTATTAAAATACAGTCTGAGACATAGTATTTGGTTTTTCAAGCTAAAATTGCATGAAAGATGTCTGTATAGCCTTTTGGAACTGTGCAACTCCTGTTATGGGCTTACCTTATTCACACACATGAAGTTTATAAAGCACAGAATTAATCCCTAAGGCATGTTAATGTGCTTCTTTGACAACTCTTATTAACTATAACAAAGCATTTAAATTGCAGATACCCTGCTGAGTGAATATTCAAAAGGCGCTGGACAGCCCAACACCAGAATACCAGATGCTTCTTAACAGAGAATTGTTCTGTGATTTATAAAAGGTTGATTTAGTTTTATATTGCCCTGGATTTAGAGAAAGTAAAATGAGGAAGAAAGAAGGAAGGAAGGAAGCAAGGAAGGAAAGCAGGAGGAAGGAAGCTGTTCATATTTCAAGAGCCAACAATATGTCAGACAGGTTTATCCTCTTTTCCTCACTGGCTGTTATTTGAGCACAGATCTTCATGCTTCCTTACGGCACCTCCTTGTTCCACTGCCTTTCCATCTCCCTCTTCCTGAACCCTCTCTATGCTTCAATGTGGAAATTTCTGGTTTTACAGACTTTGCATGGCACTATTTAGTTAAATAATTTTAAGTTGCTAGAATTTAAATATATTGTCTTTACTTATTTTACTTAATTTTAATATTAATTCATTAAACCACTTGGTTTCTGTTTCAAAAACTGACAAGTTTTCTTTTTTAACCAAAAAGAAATGATTTAACCCCCAGTGGAGATTAACTCTCATGATCCTGAGAATTAACCTTTATAATGTGATAGATTACTTTTTCATAAGGCAATAGTAGAAAATTTCAGTAACACAGAGGTTCTGGGGTGGGGGGGGGGGGTGGTATAAAAATTCTTCGGTATCACCACAAACTTTGAACTTAGGTCTAACCCTCCTTCCCAGTGCTGTAGGTATACCTGGACAGAAAGCCACAGAATACAATGGAACAATCCCAAATGTCTGAGTCAGACAGACTTGGTCTTAATCGCATTCCTGGCCCTCCTTGCTCATGTGTCCTTCACATACTTCATGCCTTAGATGCCCTCTCTCTTAAAATAGAGGTAGTGATACCTGTTTCTCAAAGTCGATGTAGAAAGATAAATGGTAAGAGTGAACTTTAAATAAGCTGATACCACATGATAAAAACAAGACTGGTACTTGCCTTTTATAATTTGGTCAATACATATTATGATTATTTCAATCTTTCCTAACTAATTATTGAATTGAAAGCAAAGGGCTTAACTTGACATCCAAGACTATCCCAGAAATACGGCCCTACGTATTTCTTCTAAGCTCGTATTGAACTCCACTCCTATATTAACCTCCCTTATCATTATTGTTGTTAGCCCTGACTCATGGCAACACCATGGACAACGGGATTGTCCCGTTGTGATCCATAGTGTTTTCAGTGGCTGATTTTTGGAAGTAGATTCACAAGCCTTTCTTCCTAGTCTGCATCATAGCAACATGCAAGCCTCCACTGACAGGTGGGTGGTGGCTGTGCATGAAGTGCATTGGCTGGGAATCCATCCCAGGTGTAATGCATGGGAGGAGAGAATTCTACCCCTGACATTAACCTCTAAGCTCCATGAACAACATATTGAAAAATGAGACTGTAATCACAGTGCCAGCTGTTATTAAATTACAGACTCTGAGAGGGATGAAGATGATGTGGCCCATCTGCAAATAGAAGAGATAAACGAAGCACATCAGCTTTTGCAGTGTTCAAGATAACACTGACTGATTTATTGTGGATTAAATAATTTAGCAAACATTTATTATCTATTTTGTGCTGTGTGTATGCCTAAGGGAAAAAGATACAACTGAGAAAAAAAATGCATCGTCATCAGAAAGCATTTAGTTTAGTGATGAGTTTACAAGATCGAAAACTGTATAGTTTCTACAATCAAGTGTACTTTCAGTATAAGTACATGCATTATTTCCTCCATCGAGGTAGGAGGGGTTTCTCTTTAGTATTTCCCTAAGTAGTTCAAGTTAAAGGTTCCAAGTGAGTTCTCAGTGAATAAACGTAAATTCCAGTAAGTGCCCTTAGAAAGGTTACTGCAAAATCAGTTGAAAGAAAAGAGAGAAGAAAAGAAAAAAACAGTAATAGGTTAGGGGCTAGTCTTGAAGTACTCTCCTTGATAATCACTCTTCCAGACTGCCATTTAGGAAGAAACATTTTCATATAGGAAATGTGCTAAATAACAACAATATAAACCACAATAATTGATTAAAAACAATGAAAATACATAGATTAAAATGAATAAATACAAACTAAAATTCCACGTAGAAGACTCTATGGAATAAAGTCATATTATCCTTATTTGGGAGGAGTGGGTTGGGCCAAAATTAACACTCTTGGTTAATTACCAAACATTTGGAGTTTTGAGTCCTCCAACAACACCTCACAAGAAAGGTCTGGCAATCTACTTCCAAAAAAAATCAGCCATTGAAAACCCCATGGAGCACAGTTCTACTTGGACACACATGGGGTCACCAAGAGTCGGAGTTGATTCTATGATAACTCCTTAACTCATTAGGGTGGGGAAGGCTCTATAGAGATTAAGTAACTAGTCTAAGATCAGAGAGCAGAGAGGGCAGCAGGGTGAGAATTTGGAGCCAGGCCTGTCTGATTCCAAAAAGTAAACTCAACCTGTGTCCCATGCTAAGAAAATCAACCCTTTCCTGTAATGAAGGTTTAGAAGATGAACTTAGAATAGCATTACTGGCTTCCCTGAATATTTACATTGTTTCCTATGTGACTCTAGCAATTGTGCAGAAAACCAGGCACAGACAGTAACAACAATTGTAGCTGTGCTGAGCTGCAGATCTACAGAGCGATATATATTTCAAGTATTCAGTGGCAATTACTTACAATAATAAATATTCTTAGAAAATTGCATGAAAGGGGTAACAAAATATATACCCCTTGATTTCCAATTTCTGCGATCCTAAACTATGGAAGAGATTAAAGAGAAAATAATTTTTCCACTTGTGACTGTTATTAATGCTATTATTCCCAAATACTTGCTGTAAAGAATAAAAATCTACAGTGAAAATACATTAGAATATGAAATATACTTCCTGAGGAGTCAGTGATGGAATCCTAAGGCATAGCTTCCCTGTGCTGAACTGGATGTGGGGGTCCGTTTGGTATGGATATTGTGTCTCCAGACTAGAAATGAGATAAAGGTCATTCTAAACTTGACCTCTTGCTTACAGAAAATTAGAGTCACAATGCATTAAACATTAGTCAATTTTGCGTGTTTATCTCATGTTTATAGCTGCAGGATTTTCAATGTCAGGTTTTTCTTTTGTTTTTTTCCTGGCAGCTCCATTCATTTTAGATATTCTCTTTTGGCTATTCAATTTTAAATAGAGTATATGATAGAAATGCAGTCATGCTTTGCTTAACGTCCACAATATGTTCTGTGAAATAGACTGTTATGTGATTGGACACTGTGGGAACACCTTATTATGGATAAAGGTCCTTCCAGAATAAGGAGATTTCATCCCTATTAAAAATTTTCTGGTGCAAATGACCTCCCTCTACAATTAATTTATCTAAGATTTCAACAAATTCTTCTGCTGCCTTCACATCAGCACTTGCAAACTCTCCACTCGTTTCACGTTATGCAGTGAAAAATGTTGTCTGAAGCACTTGAACCACTCAGAGCCAGCAATAAACTTGATATCCTAGTCTGGTCCTGCTTTGTCTTTAAGCATCTCGAGCAAGCTTCGTGCCTTCACAGTGATCGTCAACATGCTGAGAAGGATTCGCTTTTGTGTTTGCCCCTCAAACCATGTCATTAGCAATATTTCCATATCTGATATAGTTCTTTCTTGCATTCTAGTCAGCCTTGCAGCTTTCTGTGGAGCCCATCCTTTAACAGATTAGAGCATTTTTTCTTTGTTTTTGAGGATCGTCATGATTGTACAGTGCAACATGCCTAAATCCACTATGTCCTGTTCTCTGATAGGGATATCTGAACTCCATGTTAATCTTACGGGACCAGGGACATACATATGATTGGATGTTGCCTGAACAGACCTGAGACGGCACATGACTGTACATCGAAGTTGCAATAGTCTGATTGTTTACCAATATTTCAAAAATAGCTCACTCTAGAATTATATACTATTTTCCAGATAAAGCTTACAAGTGTTATCCTCTTATACTGATGGACTGCTGAGATTGACAGAAAGCATACATTATATTGCTTTCGAACATGCATGGTTTAAAAAAAGTAGTAAAATAGAGGAAGCTGTTCGAGGACAACTTGTGTGGTCAATGTGAGTAGTGAGTGAGCAGGTAAGAAAACAGATGCAGTTTATCCCTTGTAGAGAGAAAAAAGGTGTCCGTCAAGGTATCATTCTTAACCAGGTTTTAAGTTGGGTTGATCATGAACAAGTACATTGCAAAAACCATTTCCATTCCTACTCCCACTTCATTGTTGAATCTTATATTTAACGGGAAAAAATACTAATGCAGGGAGTCCTAGGTTGCCTTTCTAAAATGTCTAGTTTAATTCTTTCATTACTTAAACATATACCTATGAGCCATTATTGTTGTTGGGTGCAATCAAGTCAATTCCGACTCGTAGTGACCCCATGTGGTAGAGCAGAACTTCCCCATAGAGTTTCCTAGGCTGTAATCTTTACTGATGCAGATCGCCAGGTCTTTCTGCAGGAAAGCCACTGGGTGAGTTCAAACTGCTGACTTCTAGGTTAACAGCCAAGTGCTTAACCATTGTACCACCAGGGCTGCTATCTAATGAGTACTTGACCATAACCAAAAGATCAGCAGTTTGAATCCACCAGCCGCTCCTTGGAAACCCTATGAGGTCGCTATGAGTCAGAATAGATTTGATGGCAATGGGGGGATCCAAGGCATGAGGGTAAAACTGTGAAAAACTAAATTGAAAAGTAACTGCTGTCATGGAGTCTAATTCCCATTAGTAAATATTGGGAATAATGTTTCCTCTCTGCATAATATAAAATAATATAAAACAAATACAGTTTGTTGTCAGAGGATGTAGTTTTGTCACTTGTAAGATTTTGGAATATATGCAAGTTATTGCAGTGGGTTTTTTTTTTTTTTTCATTATTGATCTAAACTTCTTGTTCAGTTATCCCCCTTATCTCATTGGAAGTAGGGAAGGAGGGGTACAAATTTATAATCTTCAATTAATTTTATCTCAGCTACTTTCAATTTAATATTAACACTTTTAGATTATCAGTTACTTTTGAGAAACTGTACTTTTCTCACATTTTCTCTCCATCACTTAGTCTTCTCTAAGACGGTACATTGCTATATCCAGGAACTTAAATGTTCTAATGGAAGCAGGGGTAGGGGGTTTTGGATTCATGTAGTGGAATCTGGATTTTGTGATAATTACTACGGGGTCTCTGTATGGACCCTTGAATGGGAACTTCAGAGGTACAGCTGGTTCCTCCTGGCATTTCATGAACAATGCTGGAAGCCATGCCGAAGTCCCTGGCCCAAGTCATTTCTATTTAAATATGAAGTGCTGTGCACTGCAGTTTCTCTATACCAAATTCCCTTTTGGTGTCAGGATGTCATGGCGTATCCGCATCCCACAAAGCCCTGGAAGAACGTCTCGACATCTGATGTAGATGAACAGACTGATTTTGTCTCCTCTATTCACCCCGCCATTGCTCAGCTAGCTTATCACCATACTGTCAATACTGGAATGGGTCCTCCAGTGCAGACTTTTCCTTCCAAGATTCCAAGCTCAAAAGGAACAAAGCATCTCTGAAATTAAAATTTTCTTCAGTCTCTCTAATATACCCCTCATAGGAGTCCCTGGGTGCCACAAACAGTTAAGTGCTTGCCTACCAGCTGAAAAGTTGGAGGTTCAAGCCCACCCAGAGACATCTCAGAAGTAAAGCCCAGTAATCTGCTTCCAAAAGGTCATAGCCTTGAAAACCCTATTGAGTAGTTATAGTCTGCACACATGGGGTCACCACGAGTTGGAATCAGTTGGAGGGCATCTAACAACAACAACAAAACAGGGTGATTCTAGAAATGATACCCTCTCCTGACATACTTCTTTACCCACCTCTCTGACCTTGTGTGTTCCCACAATCCCCTAAGGAAAGACCAGACCATATTTTGCAAAGAATTCCCCTAAATTATATCTTGACTTCTGTCTACAACAGATAAATTTAAGGAAGAAAAAAAATACATCAACAGTTAATAGAGAAAAGTAGATGTACCCAACAGACATAGAGATTTAAATTAAAAAGGCAACAGCTTGAAATTTTCTCAACTAATGAATTAGAAAATCTCAATAAAAGTGAAATCTGTGGAAAGGAAAAAATGACAAATTTATGGATGAAGAACTCAAAATATGAAGAGGCTAAGAACCATATAAGAAATAGAAAAAGTCATATTGAGGAATGATAATATTCTGTTTTTTATATTTCTTGTGCAGATTGCACCCATAATCTTGCCAGAAAATAAACTAATTTCACTTCCAATGACTTCTTTTTTCTTGCATAGAAAAATAAAGAAAAAAGAAAAAAGTCTGCTACAAAGGAGTAAGAATATCCTTTACAATGAAATAGAAGACTGCACACTACTTCAAGCAATGTTTGTTACAAAGCCGAATGATGTTAAATAGGTAGTTTTTCAAAGCAATCAGTTGGCAGAGGCCAATTCGTGTTGATATATCTTGATAAGCAGAGGAATTCAGCGTTCTGAAAATAAAAGTATATTTCGTACTTATTTAATGAGATCCACATATTCTAGGGCACGAACAGCGGTTACACTTCAGCTGGCTAGTTATTTGCCATTTCCAGCAAGACATTTTTAAACCTGCCCTAGTAAAAGCTGTGTACTATGAAGAGCAACAAAAGAGATAAATGCATACAGCATAGGAGGCTACACTATATACTAAATGATACTGAACACAGATCAATTCTTAGTGCAGGTCCTTGTGTCCTCCAACTTCTAACAAGATTGATTACTGTGTAGGATTGAATACAATGTGCATTTTTTAAAATTTTTCTCAAGATTATCCACGTGAAAGTGTTATATATATCAGTCATCAAGGCTTTATATCATCATTTCACCTTAATATTATTTTGAATAATAAAGCAGATTTTTGGCATAGCTCATGATCATGAGGTCATTTGACCTCAAGCAAAATCAGTTTCGTGTGTTGTTGTGATGTCGGAAATATGGCACTGGCATTTCAAATACCGGCAGGGTCTCCCACAGATTTCAGTGACACTTCCAGACTAAGACAGGCTAGGAAGAAAGGCCTGGTGATCTACTTTTGAAAATTAGCCAATGAAAACCTTATCAATCACAACAGAACATTGTCTGACATAGTGCTGGAAGATAAGCCCCTAGGTTGGAAGACACTCAAAATAAACAGGGGCTGCAACAATGGACTTAAACATACCACGGATCATGAAGATGGCAAAGGACTGGACAGTGTTTCATTTAGCCCTGTTGTACATGGGGTCTCCATGAGTCTGAGTTGGTTCAACAGCAGCTAACAACACCACAGCAGTTACCTATTAAGATAAATAAACGAAGAGAAAAACACTTTAAACACGTATTCCTATTTAGAATTTATTCCCAGATAGTTGCCTCTCATTTGGCAAGTGCTGCAGTGGAGTACTTTGGTATAAGTCTTCTGTAGATCACAACTGCACACACACACACACACACACACACACACACACACACACACACAACAACAGCAATGTAGTGAATATTTGTGGAAGAGAGATCATAAACATACACTGCAAGTGACGCTCAGATGCGAATTACCGTGACATCATACGAGTGCGTTCTTGAAGGCTGACCAATTATCTGGTGGAAGTCTCACACATGGACTTAAAAAGTGCCTGATTTTAAACAAGTTAGGCAGAAGGGACGTTGTTGCGCTCTGAGAAACTGTGTTACATGGTGTAAAAAATGCCTCTGACAATGACTACAACACTGAGGAAGAAGATGAGTGTGAAAGATTTAAATACGTTTTCACGTAAAGTGCAAGAGAGGAAAGAAAGCAACATTTCAAAATTTGATGTGATTTTATACATTACTTGAAATATGTATGCGTAAGCAAGGATGATAAGTGGACATTTGTTGGCATTAGGCACATTTCTCAAATGTTTTCTATTATAGGAGTCAAAAGACTTGCAGATCTCAGTGGAATATGGGATATTGACTTTCATTTGAGGCTCATCTGATACTAGAGCAAATATATGTATATGGTGATGCAATATGTTTATCATTATACACATTGATCTGAAGTATGTATATTTTCTACATGTTTTACAAAGCATGCATTGCATAATATCATTTTATAGGCTTAAATTCCTATGCTTTGGTTCTCTCATCTGGAAAGCAGAAGTAATAAGAGTAAGGTTCTCATAGTAAGAGTAAAAATCTCTCAGCTTTGGAACAATGCCTCACACGTAGTAAATTCTTTATAAAAGTTAGTCCTTATTATTTGCTACTATCCTTTATGTATTGTTCATTCTAAAATATCTTTGAAATAATCTCAGTTTGTGAGCTTAGTTTTTTATCCTCAATTGCTTTTTTAACCTTAAATTTACATTTAAACTTTAAATATTGAAACCTTACATATGCCATGATAAGTCAAAACTATTATATATAGTAAAATTAAATACTGAAAATGTAAAAGTTTTCCTTTATATCCAAAGTAAATCAACTCAAGGTATATTAGTGGCAAAATCCTCCACCTCTCTAAGAAAATTCAGTTAATGGCAAAAACATTCTTCATCAGAGTCCCAACAACTTAATGAAAAAAAGAGAGAGAGACGGTCTGATGAGAAGTGCTTAGGGTGTCCACAGTCTTTTGCCTGAGTACAATGGTTAAATCCTCTGCTGCTAACAGACAGGTGGGCAGTTCAAAGTCATCCAGCCCTCTGTGGGAGGAAGACCTGGCAGTCAGCTCCCATAAAGATGACAGCCTAGGAATCCTTAGGTGGCAGTTCTGCTCTGTCACATGGGGTTGCTATGAGTCGGAATGGACCTAACAGCATCTGACAACAATTCAGTAGACACAGGGAGACGGGGTGGAGTCAGAAGCAAATAGAGGCTTCAGTACCTCTACCAGCAATAGAGAAAAGACCTTTAACCCACTTGTTAGTTCCTTCCCTGCTTTACCCCTAGTAGGAGTGAACTCTTCTGAGCAACATAATGAGGGAAGGGAGAGAAATCTAATCAGCAGGTGCAAGTTAACACTTGTGTACAAAGCTCTAACTCTCTTCCTCATAATTTTATCTTTATGATGTGGCTCAAAATTTTCCAAACTCTAAAACTTTTCTCAAAATGGAGCTACCAGGTTTCCCACTCATAGAGACTCTATAGGACACAGTAGAACTGCCCCATAAGGTTTCCAAGGCTGTAATCTTTATTGAAGATGACTGACACATCTTTCTCCCTAAGAGGGCAGGTGGATTCAAACCGTGAACCTTTCAGTTAGCAGTCCAGTGCTTCACCACTAAACAATTATAGCTCCTCACAAACAGAGCTAACTAGAACAGTATAATGACACTCTCAAAGGGAAACCCACTCCCCTTGCTGGAACAGCTGTGAGGAAACATGCTCCCCTTCTGCTCTATTTATTTAGTCAAACACTACCTTCCCTCTCTTTCTGTCTGCCTCCTGAGGGACTCTTGTCTTTCTTTGATTTCTCTTTCTACCTGTGTTCACTTTCCTTTAACTTGCCCTGATATCTTTCCATCTCCCAATAAAATAGATTACCCCACTGATACCGTCCTCTGTTTTTTTTTTGCACATGAATGTTCATAACAGCTTTATTCGTAATAACCTAAAACCAGAAAAATTGAAATGACTATCAACAGGTGAAGGGATAAACAAATTGTGATGTATCCACACAATGGGATACCACTTAGCAATAAAAAAAGAATGAGCTATTTTTCTTTTTTGTTCTGAAACTTGTGTTTTTATTAATTAGCATATGGTAATCAAACAATTTAAAACAATATTCAGTGAAAAGCAAGTCTCTCTCACACCTCATCTCCCCAGTCCTCCTTCTTAGAGACACTTGTTCGGGTATCCTTTCAGAAATTCTCTTTGTACATACAAACATACATATTTCTTATTTTTTTATTGTGCTTTAGATGAAGGTTTACAGAACAAATACGTTTCTCATTAAACAATTAATACACATACTGTTTTGTGACATTGGTTGGCAACTCCACCAAGTGTCAACACTCTCCCCTTCTCGACCTTGGGTTCCCCATTATCAGCTTTCTTGTCCTCTCCTGCCTTCTTGTGCTTGCTCTTGTGTTTGTGTGCCTATTTAGTCTCATTTTGTTTTATGGGCCTGTCTAATCTTTGGCTAAAGGGTGAACCTCAAGAGTGATTTCAGTACTGAGTTAAAAGGGTGTCCAGAGGCCTTACTCTTAGGGTTTCTCCAGTCTCTGTCAGAGCAGTAAGTTTGGTCTTTTTTTAATGAGTTAGAATTTTGTTCTACATTTATCTCCAGCTCTGTCCGGGGCCCTCTACTGTGATCCTGGTCAGAACAGTTGGTGGTGGTAGGTGTTAGCTGGGCACCATCTAGTTGTGCTGGACTCTGTCTGGTGGAGGTTGTAGTACTTGTGGCCCATTAGTCCTATGGACTAATCTTCCCCTTGGGTCTTTGGTTTTCTTCATTCTCCCTTGCTCCATAAGGGGTGGGACCAGTGGAGTATCTTAGATGGCCACTCACAAACTTATAAGACCCCAGACACTACTCACCTAAGTAGGAGGTAGAACATTTTCTTTAAAAACTATGTTACACCAGTTGAGCTAAATGTCCCTGAGACTATGGTCCCCAGCCCTCAGGCCAGTAATTTGGTCCCTCAGGGAGTTTGGATGTGTCCATGAAGCTTCCAAGACCTTGCCTTGGTCAAGTTGTGCTGGCTTCCCCAGTATGTCCTCTTAAGTTGTTTTCCCCATTTTAACAAGTATTTTGCAAGAATTTTTTTAAGTAGTCATTTTGTCTTTTTTCATTGTCTTTTTTTTTTTTTTGTTTCCTTCTTCACTCACATTCCTTTGCTAATATAGATGAATACTAAAAGAAAAATAATCGTAGCATCCAGCATTGCAACCGTGTTACAAAAGAACATTTTGGTGCATTTTAAAAGAACTGTGGAAAGTAATTTAAAAAAGGAGCACTGGTGTCACAGTGGTTAAGTGTTTGCCTGCTAACCAAAAGGTCGCCAGTTCAAACTCACCAGCGGCTCTGTGGGAGAAAGATGTGGCACTCTGCTTCCATAAAGATTACAGCCTTGGAAACCCTATGGGGCAGTTCTACTTTGTCATATTAGGTCACTAGGAGTCGGAATTGACTCGACTACAGTGGGCTTGGTTTTTTAAGGGTGGAAAGTAATATAGCATCCAATCACAAGGATTCCGCATGTTTCAATAACGTTGCTGGCACTCCAGCCGTTATAACAGTTTTTCAGCTAAGGAGAAGAAACAAAGTGAAAAACAAAAAAGTGCATCAAAAAACTGAGTTGTCATTAAATGTCTTGCCTGAAATCCTCATGACTCTTCCACTGATGTTTTTACAGCCAGGAGTAAAGAAGAAGGAGGGTGGATACTGTATAATAACTAGCGCTGTCTGCCACAGCTGATGCACCCGTTTTCTTCCTCTCCGGGCACTTGTTCAGTATATCTGCTCAGCCTCCCAGTAGAGATGGAACATGGGTTCCCCTTCTCCACAAACAGACACAATTCAAGCTAACATATCTCTAACTTTTGAACTCAGAACTATATAGCATAGTGCCTTCTGGCCCAGTTCTTTTTAACACCACCGGTAAAACCAGTTGTCATAGAGTTCATTAGATTCTGATTCATGGCAACCCCATCTGTGTCAGAGTAGACCTGTGCTACATAGGATTTTCAATGGCAACAATCCTTTGGAAGTAGATAGCCAGGTCTTTCTCCCAAGGCACCTCTGGGTGAAGTCAAACTGACGGCATTTAGGTTAATAGCCAAGCACATAACCATCTGTGCCACTCAGTGATTCCCTTTATAACACTGTGCTTTGCTTTTGTTTCACAAAAATGCTGAATTGTGAATAGTTACCACATGGCTGTAAGTAAGTGATTAGCTACAGAAAACATGGCAGGGGCAGACACATTCCCAACACCCCAGAGACTCATTGCTGAATTTCAGTTGATGTATGCTCTAATTATATGATCTTTTATAAATTGAAGTGACCAACAGGAAACAATTTAAAACTTTATGTATCATTAATCTTTAAAGAATATTGATTTTTGAAAATAAAGCCTTGTTCATAAAATTGTCTTAAGTTATGTACTTAGACGTTCACATATACGAAAAACAGGTCACTTTATTCTTAATGATTACAATAGATACAAATAATCAACCATTCTTCTTATTTTCCAGATAGTGGGTGAGCAAATTTATCTCAATTAATTTAAAATGTGGTGTTAACGAATGGCAATTCACATTTTCAGAGAAAGGTTGTTCTCCACTTCCCTGTAGTATGTTTTTAAAATTTCAGGCTTTGGAGTCAGACACATCTGACTGAATGCTGGTTTTTTTTTTTTTTTGTTTTGTTTTTGTTTAACATAAAATATTGTAAAAAAAAGTGACAAGTTTTGCATTATGAAAACATAAAGAATTCTCTTACCCAGAACACTAAAGGTCATCTTGTTAAATGTTGTTAAAAATCTGTGCACGCTAAAAAATACATAATCTCTTAGTTATGCTATAGACTAGCCTTTTAAAAATCATCTAGGTGACTAGGCCCACTGAAACCAGAAAGGTTGACTTCATTATTCATTAACTTTCACTTAAACTTACTTTCCAGAAAGCAACCAAAATTAATAAACACATCCCATTTTCATGATTAACAAATATATCCTGTTTTCAAAACTAATGAACATCTCCTGTGTTATGGATTGGATTGTGTCACCCAAAAATAAGTGTTGTAAATCCTAACCCTATACCAGTGATTATTATCCCATTTGGGAACGGGTTTTCTTTGTGATGTTAATGAGGCAGTATTAGTGTAGGGTGTGTTTTAGGTCAATTTCTTTTGAAACATAAAAGATTAAACAAGCCAGTAAGTGAGCAGAGATGGGGGAAGATAGATGCCACATCACATAAATATCACCAGGGAACCACGGAACAAGGACCTTCTCACAGAGACAACGGAGACAGAAAGCCTTCCCCTAGAGCCAGCACCCTGAATTTGGGCTTCTAGCCTCCTAAACTGTGAAAATATAAATTTCTGTTTGTTAAATCCACCCATTTGCGGTATTTCTGTTATATAGCAACACTAGATAACTAAGACATCCTGTTTCCAAGGTTGATAAACACATCCTGTTTTCAAGACTGACGAAAATACCTTGTTTTCAAAACTTTAGGGGTCTTTAACCAAGACTCACTAATTTTGTGATTGTCTTGTAACTGTTTAGCAAAGTTATGTAAATGTCGACCAATCAGATATTTTGTTCAAAAATTCCTGATATTTTCGTATGTAGGCATTTTAAGAATTCTGATTAATGGGAGCACTCATTTACTCATGTGCTGCCCAACTTTAAAATTGTCTATTAAACCTGCATAGCATTTAAGTAATGGTGCTCTGAGTTTATTTTTCTACAATATAAATTCCAAATCTGGGTATTCATATTTTTTTTTTAGGTAGGTCATGAGTCTTCTGGAAGTATAACCACACTGTCTGTGTATGAACATGCACATTTTTCCATTGAGAAGGTCTAAGTGTTCAGTATCTACATTCTCCCCCACATTGAGATATTGGTTAAAAACTTGTGTGATGTTAAGAAAGTTATTTAGCCTCATAGAACTTTTGAAAATTGTATTAAAATAGGAAAACACTCAGGGTTTGGGAAGAAACAGATCAGACTGTTTTCTTGAAATAACACAGTACCTGGCAAAGGATATAAGG
This sequence comes from Dugong dugon, assembly GCA_030035585.1. Classification (NCBI taxonomy): domain Eukaryota; kingdom Metazoa; phylum Chordata; class Mammalia; order Sirenia; family Dugongidae; genus Dugong; species Dugong dugon. Next base: position 104,916,592 of record CM057466.1, on the reverse strand, counting down.
TAAATGCTAAGCCCTTCCCTTTCCTTTTTCTCTTCACATTCTTTTATTTCTTAATTTTAAGTTTAAATTCAAGATTTATCTCCCTTCTCTTTGAAGGTTTTAACAACCACTCCAGTTATTACTGATGTGACTTTTCTCTGCATTCTTACAATTCTTGCATCCTGATTGTCCAGACATGGACCAGTAAAGTGAAGTTTGCCTCTGAAAATGGAGGGTGCTGAGAGACCAAAGAAAGACGCAGGCAACTCCAGTGTGGTGGTGAAGGAGTTTTATTTGGGAGAGTTACATATAAGGCCAAGTCTTGTATAACTGCAGGACCAAAGCACATCTCCACACCCCACAGTGAGAGGGCAGAGGTTTTATAGTGGTAGTTGACAAGAGTGGCTCCATGCCAGGGGCTTACATAAGAATACAAACTGTAGTGAATTAGCAGACAACATGGGGGAGCCCATGTTCACCCTTGCAAAGTCTGTTTCCCCTTCAGACTACCCTCCTTCCTGCCCTCAGTCCAGCTTTTACAATCTGGCACATTTTTTCTCTTGTGCTGCTACTTCTCTTGTGCTGTAGTATGAGAGACCCCGTTCCTTCCCTTCCAGGAACAGATAACAGAAGTGGGGTTGGCCAGGTGCCGAATGGCACCTGTTGCTGTGCTCTAGCCTATTGTTGCAGCCACTGTGTCAATCCCTCTTGTTGAGGATTGTCATGGATTGAATTGTGTCCCCGAAAAATGTCTGTCAACTTGGCTAAGTCATGATTCCCAGTATTGTATAATTGTCTACCATTTTATCGTCTGATATGATTTCCCTATGTGTTGCAAATGCTATCACTATGACATAATAAGATGGATTAGTGGCAGTTATATTGATGAAGTCTAAAAGATTAGACAGGGTCTTAAGCCATTCTCTTTTGAGATATAAAAGAGAGAAGCGAGCAGAGAGACATGGGGACCTCATACCACCAAGAAAGCAGTGCTGGGAGCAGAGTGCTTCCTTTGGACCTGAGGTTCCTGCACTGAGATGCTCCCAGACCAAGGGAAGACTGATGACAAGGACCTTCCTCCAGAGGCAACAGAGAAGAGAAAAACCTTCCCCTGGATCTGACACCCTGAATTTGGACCTGTAGCTTACTGGACCGTGAGAGAATAAATTTCTCTTTGTTAAACCCATCCACTTGTGGTATTTTTGTTACAGCGGCACTAGAAGACTCAGACAAGCATCTTCCTCCTTTTTGCTGATCCTCTATTTTACCAAGCTTGATGTCCTTCTTCAGGGACAGGTCCCTCATGATAATACGTCCAAGGTATGTGAGACGAAGTCTCACCATCCTTGCTTCTAAGGAGCATTCTGGCTGTACCTCTTCCAAGACAGATTTGTTCATTTTTATGGCAGTCCATAGTATATTCAGTATTCTTCCCCAAAACCATAATTCAAAGACATCATTTCTTCTTTGGTCTTCCTAATTCATTGTCCAGCTTTCACATGCATATGAAGCAATTGAAAATACCATGGTGTCTTAGTCATCTAGTGTTGCTATAACAGAAATATCACAAGTGGATGACTTTAACAAACAGAAATTTATTTTCTCACAGTTTACTAGGCTAGAAGTCAGAATTCAGGGGGCCAGCTCCAGGGAAAGGCTTTCTCTCACTGTCAGCTCTGGAGGAAGGTGCTTGTTATCAACCTTCCCCTAGTCTAGGAGCTTCTCAGCACAGGGATCCTGGGTCCAAAGGACAGGCTCTTCTCCTGGCACTACTTTCTTGGTGGTATGAGATCCTTCCGTCTCCCCGCTCACTTTTCTCTTTTATATCTCAAAAGATATTGACTCAAGATATAACCTAATTTTGTAGATTGAGTCCTGCCTCATTAGCATGATAGAGGAATGATTTACAACACATAGGAAAATCATATCAGATGACAAAATCATGGACAATCACACAATACTGGGAATCATGGCCTAACCAAGTTGACATACATTTTGTGGGGACACAATTCAATTCATAACATTCCAAGGACCTGATATCACCAAAAAAGTAGTGCCAAGAGCAGAGTGTGTCCTTTGGACCCAGGGTCCCTGCACTGAGAAGCTCCTAGACCAGGGGAAGGTTGATGACAAGCACCTTCCTCCAGAGTTGACAGAGAGAGAAAGCCTTCCCCTGGAGCTGGTGCCCTGAATTCAGACTTCTAACTTCCTAAAATGTGAGAGAATAAATTTCTGTTTGTTAAAGCCATCCACTTGTGGTATTTCTGTTATAACAGCAGTAGATAACTAAGACAAATGGCTTGGGTCACAAAATATACAATGTTTTAATAAAATCAAAGGACACAATACAGCTGAATTTAAAACAGCACAGGCAAACATCAAAGAGATCCAAGGCATCCAGGCAAATTTCTCTCTGGCTACGTAGGTGGGTTTCACTCCTGAATGTGTGTCAAGATATGTTCAAAACATCTCAATGTCAGGTAAGTCCCATGTAGCCAAAACCAGGCTCTGTAACTAGATTCAATAACTCAAGCCAAAATACCATAACAAAAACCACCCTTTCTCTTCCTTCTGAAATAACATTCCTTCTAAGTGGCCAATATGTTCTAAGAAGGTTTTTCCCACAGTATGTCTCTCTTCATTAAAGGTGAATTTGGCTTGTCTAAGGACTTTTACGCCTGTACTTATTTCACCCAGAGATTTTGAAGCATTTCATCTGATGATGCTCTATTGCTCAAACATGATGTTGCCATTGAGTATGTACGGCTTAGTTATAATCTAGACAGATGTTTTGATCCTCAAATGTAAAGTTCCCCAACTTTAGTTTGACTATGTCAGAGGGTTTTCCATAAACGTATTCAATATCCATCAGGTTTTAAGAATTTTTGTTCTCCAAATATTCTTTACACTAATTATAGACCCCCATCCACAAAAGCATGGTCTATAAACATTAGCATATATGTTGATAGAACAAGTCAGACAGACAGCAGAAATACTATGACTATTGCACCTGGCATTTTCCTTACAAATTATCAATTAGGTTAATAGTTACACATTTGTTATAGCTCTGTTGTTGGATAAAGTTCTTTTTTGTTAACCTGGAGGCAACCATTTCTGCATGATATCTCTGCAAAAGGGTCCTCTGTAATAAATGTGATCTCTAATAAAAGAACCAATTGTCAAAGAACCATTCCAAGTATTGCTAGTTTTCATCCATGAGTATCATTAGCATCATCAAAGTGCATCCCACATATGAACCCAGACTGAACACTTCTCAAATTCACTGATACTCATCCTAGAACTTTTGCTTCAAATAAAAGAGGAAGTTTCAATATGAAAATAGTTTCCCCGTCTAAGCATCTGTGGACATAACTCTCAGCCTTTCAAGAGATACCAAAGTAATGTTAGTTTTCCCTTTTTCCATTGGCTATTTACTGACCCACTGCTTTTCGGTGATCACTTCCCATTCTTTCCGTTTATCACTAATTTACATGGAGCCTTTGGTTTCACAAGCGATTTTACCCTTATGACTGCCATCAATATGATTCTTGCCAATGCTTCTCTCTTTACCCCTTTCAGTGGTATGAAGTAGGCTTATATCATCATAAGCGTATAGCATGACCTCCTTCAATGGGTAGGAAAGAAGCTCTGTTACATCCATTTAGAGTTGAGGATAAAAAACAAACATTCCAAAATTCCATTAGGAAGTTAGTCAATTACAGATTGCCATTGTGTCATATTAGAAATTGATCACTTCTCTGGAACTCATAAACGCAAGCAGGTCCCAGCACTACTATAGGATCAGTCAGAGAAAATGAAATATGTATGGAAGTAGGGAAATAGTTCGTAGAAGTTCTGCCATAATCCTCTACTCTCTCTTCCTTATCTTCCCCACAATATCTTGACACTAGTTACAATGATATTCCTTTCCTTCTACACATACTAAATTTCAGCATGCATCCATTCAATCATAAAGTCAAGTTTTGACTCATGATGACCTCCTGTGTATCAGAGTAGAACTGTGTTCCATAGGGTTTTCAATAGCTGGTTTTTCAGAAATAGATGGTCAGGCCTTTCTTCTGATGTGCCTCTGGGTAGACTCGAACTTCCAACCTTTTGATTAGTGGTGGGCTTGTTAACTGTTTGCAACACCCTACGACTCTGGACCTTAGTACAGATCTACATTACACACTAGCTAGTACATTTCATTCTTGTTTGGTCACAGGTAAAAATCATAGGTCTCGGTATTCTCAGAAATAAATACAAGGTTACAACTCTATGCGTACATAATTCCCCATTGAAATATTTGCCAAAGACATGTACAAAAACTGCTAATAGTGACAGTACACGTAATAGACCAAAACTGAAAATATCCTAACTATTCAGCAACAGAACACTAGATAAACGATGACACATTCATGCAGTGGACTAGTATGCAGCAATGAGAGTGAATAAACTGCAGCTACAGGTCACAATTCTGAGCATGTATATGTCTTAGCAGGAGCTTTCATAAGTTGTACATTAAATAGTAAATATTGTGAATAGCTTCTAGATAGATATGTACTGATTTTACTAAAAATATTACATTATAATGTTATCTTTATTCAAAAATAAAGAGCTGGGACTCATTATTAAGATTCCTCAGAAATTTCCACCGTATCTAATTAGGTTACGTTTATAACGCAACCTAAATACATATAATACATACAAATAATTTATGACTTCTAGTCTTGATAATATATGCAGGTGTTTAAGTATAGCACATAAAACATATTGACATGTTTTTTGGAAGCTGGAAACAGTTGAACACATAGGGGATTTATTCTTGATGCTTTTAAATCTCCAGCCCTTTTATAAAATGAAGTATGTTTTTGGGGGTTGAGAGAAAGGTAGAATAAAGGAAACCTCAAGTATAAAGTCATAAAATAATTACTTCTGTTCAGCCTTTCTCAGCCAGCCACAAGGGATGTTCTCATTCAAAATGATTGTTATTTAAGAAAGAGAGAGAGTTAGGCTTCAGGACACAAGGGACCACATCTCTCAGGGGAATTCCTAGGCTGATAGTTATGGAAGCCCCAGGATAACAAAGGTGCAATAAGCCTAGAGGGAAGCAGGAGGATAGCGGTTATTCGTGAGAGAGAATCTGCTTTGTTTAGTTGTATTAAATAGATTCTTATAATTTTGCCAGATATTCAGGGAACGAAACATTGAAAGGAACACAGGAAATGAAGAGAAGAAAAACTGAGGTAATTATTAACCCTAGTGATGATAAAAAAGTTGTTCAAGATGGGAAATGCAAACACAGCACACTACGTGGCTCAGAAGACGAACATACCCGTTACCCGTTGTCATCCAGTCAATTCCAACTCATGGCAACCCTATCAGACAGAGTAGAACTGCCCCATAGGGTTTCCAAGGAGCAGCTGGTGAATTCAAACTTCCGACCTTTTGGTTAGCAGCCGTAGCTGTTAACTACTGTGACACCAGGGCTCCAAGACAAACATATCTACCTAGTATATACATATAACAAAAAAGAAAAAACCCAAACCTGTTGCCATCAAGTTGATTCTGACTCATGGCGATCTCATGTATGTCAGAGGAGAACTGTATTCCATAAGGTTTTCAATGGCTAATTTTTCTAATGTAGATCACTAGTTCTTTCCTCTAAGGCATCTCTTGGTAGCCTCGAAGCTCCAGCTTTTTGCTTAGCAGATGAGTGCTTTAACTGTTTCACCACCCAGGAACATGGTAAGTAGTCAATAAAAGCTAGACATTATTATAATTACACAATGGTAATCTGTCTAATTTACCCTATGTACTTCTATGGCTTCGGAAGTATATTGAATATAAATTAACCCATGATGTTATGATTAACTAGAAAACTGAAATATAACCATTGTAATCATGAGCATAATTAATCACCACATACAAGGGATACGTGGTAAAGCATATAAAAGCATAGTGCCTGGAACATATTAGTTGTTAAGGAAATCAACTTGATAAAACAGAATCAAAACCAAAACCCAAACTTGTTACCTTTGAATAGATTCCAACTCAGAGCAACCCTATAGGACAGAGTAGAACTGCCCCATAGGGCTTCCAAGGAGCGGCTGGTAGATTTGAACTGCTAACCTTTTGGTTAGCAGCCAAACGCTTGACCACTGCACCATCAGAATGTAAAATATTCTTTTGTACTGATAAAAGAACATTTCAAATCCAGCCTTTAAAATTGCATGTGGCCAAGAAATAGAAAATAATGTATATTTTTTGCATAAACTACCATATAGGGACAAACAATAACAGTTTAGCTCCTAGTTATAAAATCGGTGATTTTCAGTTAGCATATCCATGTGTCTCTTTTTGCTCCATTGTCTTCCCCAGAGGCAAAGTCTCTCACCCTTCAAATACCAGTGACTGATTGCTTCCTCATGCCCCCAACACCTTATCAAAACTGGAAGGCATCTGATCTTGTCATTTACATGGAAAATTCAGCTCATATTTTATCATTTACTCACCTTTTTCAGAAATTTCCGTATCATGGATTTTAACTCTAATTAGGGAAGGATTTAGTCTATCCTTTGGCATTTCAAGCCCAGTAGGATTAAAGCAGATAGTTTTGAGAAGGGTCATGTAATTATCCTGTGCCCAAGGCAAGGCCTTAGGAGATTAACTGAGTTTCAACTATTAGAATATGGGGACCAAAAAAACCAGAAAAGCAAACCTGTTGCCATGGAGCCGATTCTGACTCATAGCAACCCTAAAGGACAGAGTAGAACTGCCCCCACAGGGTTTCGAAGGAGCGGCTGGTGGATTCAAACTGCTGACCTTTTGGTTAGCAGCCAAGCTCTTAACCACGGCATCACTAGGGCTCCTTGGGAACTAAAGAGTGGTGAAATCCAAATGAATGGAATGCCAGGACAGACGTCATAGCTGAATCTTGTCTCTTTCTAAGTCCTGATCCTTCCTCCATCATAACTTTACTCCTTACCCTCACAAAGTGGCAGGAAAATGTCAAGATCCTTTAACGATATGACTGGTACAGGAGACACTTACTAACATGAAATGAGCCCAGGGAAACGCAGATGTTTGACACAGTGAGTGGGGAAGTTGTAAAATGTTAAATAAATCTACCCATACCAAAAACCAAACCAAACCCATTACTGTGGAGTTAAATCTGACTCATAGCGACCCTTTATGATAGAGTAAAACTGTCCTATAGGGTTTCTAAGGCTGTAATCTTTACTGAATCACACATCTTTCTCCTGTGAGCGGCTGCTGACCTTTTAGGTAGCAGCCAAGTGCTTAACTGCTGTACCACCAAGGCTCCTTAAATCCATCCTTGAAGATGGTAAAATCCCATTGTTCGTGTCAGTCTCTGCTTTGCCTCATGGGGATGTGGAGGCGAGTTGAACACTCTTAGTGAAAATGCTTATTAGAAATCAGAGAACTAAGTATGTGGTTTGGTTTTCCACCTAAAAGACTACAATTAGTATTATTTGGAAATGGCATTTCATTTATATCTACGTAATTACCATGCAGCACAAAGACCATTATGTATGTCATTAGAAATATATCCAATCAAATTTGCCCTGAGTTTTATTTGATTGCAACAATAAACTCAATATATATGTTTAGCATACATGTTTTATTGCTCATGTAGTGAAGTTGACTGTTGATAACAAGGTGCTTTAGGAGGCATATTGGCACAATATAGATGATAAGTTGTGTAAACTTCATTAAAGGATCGTGTGTATGCTTACTTACAAACACTGTTACTCATATTCTCTTCAGGCATAAATGTGTTCAAATAAGCTTCTTTCTGTCTCAGCGCTTCCATGCATGCTGTTTCTTCTGCCTGGAACACCCTTGCTAATTTTCCACCAGCATCAATTCTCTCTTCTTGTTTTAGTAGTAAAATTCCCAAGATTTACTTGGTTGTCCTTCCAACAGATGACTTGGTTCTGGACAATAGAATGTGAGAAGTGATAGGTGCTTCTTTCATGTCATGCTCTTCAAAGGAATGTGCTCTCTTACCCTTTCTTCATGCCCACTTCCTGGAATAAAGACTGATGGCAGGATCTGGAGCAGCCACTTTGGACTCAGAGGTAGAAGTTTTGTGATGAAAAAGGCAGAGGACACTACCGGTACTGAACTATTCATCTCTTGCAAGTTATATAGGATAGAATGTTCTGTCCTTCTTGAGCCAATACATATTGAGGTCTTGATATAGCAGATAGACTGGGATCAAACTACAATGCAGGTGTAGCATATATCCTTCTTGTGCTTTCTGATCATCCTTTTCCATGTTGTTTCAGTCTCTGAGCTTTTTTTCTTTTTTTTTCTCTGGTTTCAGTTTGGGTTCAGTCAATGGGAGACACTGGTTACAGACTGGAGGGTGAGAGGAGATGAGAAGGTGTCTTCATTTTGCTGGCCTCTGCCCTGCTGGGCTAAGAGTTGTCAGTGGCTCCATTACTCTTCAGAAGACCACAGCTCCTGTTGAGTGGCCCTCTCCCACAGCTGAGGTTAATAGTTGAAACTTTCACTCAAAGAGCTGGCAACTGCTCCTTCTCCTTGTACTTCAGGCTGGTTGTGGGGTGTTACATCACCCATAGTTGATCTTCTTTGTTGTTTGTCTCTTCATTATGCCTTCCTCAATTGGCCTGCTGAAGTGTGCAATTTTTTTTTCAGGGACCTCGACTGATAGAACCATCGCACCTTCTAATTTCTAGTCTTTGTTCAGATCTTAATTGTCATGTCAGGTGAAGTTAAATTCTAAAAGTTGGGCTACTTATTTCAAGGCACCATTTATCCTAAATAGTTCTCTACATGTTGATTGATAAGTAAAAGTAGAATGATAGTACATCAGCTACACTTTTGTAGTTTTGACAAGGAAGCAGACAACATAAGAATAATGATTTAATTGTATGGCACAGACTATAAGCCCCATAGATATTGGTAGAAAGGAATTGTGTGGGAATAGAATGTATATGCTGTGTGTTGAAATGTGGCTTAAATGCCAGGCACATAAAAAGCATTCTATAAATATCTACCTTTATTATTATTAGAGGAAACCTTCAGAACGAGAGAAAATGGAGAACCTGGACAGTGCAACGCTAAAAGTACTAGACTTTTTCTACGTTTTAAGAGAATTACTTTTAATACTTAGTCTAAAATATGTAATGGGATATAGACTAGAAAGTTATATCACCAAAAAATAAACTCATTTGGAACACTATCTAAATATTGTGACATAAAATTTGTTTAACATTTATATTTAAAAGCTAAAATATATTTTGAAGCTAGATCTAAGTAACTCTACAGAATACTTGATACACTGTAACAGATTGTGAAATTAAACTTTTCTTTGCTCTGTCTTCTCTACTCATTTCCTGTTTTCCCCTAGGTTCTAGAGAACTAGCTCCCATTAACTCAGTTAAAATTCTTGGCTTCTAGCACCTTTCACCATTATTCCATTACCTCCACAGAAAGAGCCTATGGCAACTCAGTATTGATCAAAACAACTCCTCTAAAGGAGTTGTATTTGTATTTATATATTTGAGAACAAATCTGTATTCCATTCAGATAACATTTGAGCTCTTAAGCTAATAAAGTGACCCTATTAAAAATGATCTGCCTTACCATGCATATTGATTTCAGAAACTAATAGAAGGTAAACATGACAAAGAAGTACAATTCCACACTGCAGAAAAAACGGGAAATTGCTTGCTACAGTCTTATGATTCCAAGATCCATTTAAGTCTCACAGTGTTGAGTTACACAGATGGCATTAGTGCACACGGGGCATTATCAGTGCCTTCCAGACACAACGAGTCTAGTCATTGTCATTAGTCTGTCTCTCTTCTGATTTTGGCAGCCCTAGAGATTAGAAAGAAGAAATGTATTCAGACACAAGGAGCCATGACTGCTAAGGCTGGAATGATAAAAGTAGAAAAATAATATCCTTCTGCCTGCAGTTATTTTGATAGAAATGGTCTGCGAAGTAGGTGTGTAATACTTTTCGCAGAACTAAATTGACAGCATAATACCAATTAATTTGCTTAAAGTTGTTGGTAATTTTAACTTTTTAACAGGTGGGAATGATTAATATTTTCAAAAATGCGTATTTATTTAAAAGGCAAAAAAACGGAAATAAGATGAAGTGTATTTTAAATTATACTTTGTCTTTAATAAGAGAAACTGTATTAAAGAAAATCTATCGTATTCAGTTAGAACTATTGCAAATATGATATGTATATTTAGAATTTTTGAAAATACAAGAATGTAGAGAGATTAATGAAATTAAAGTTGTATTCGCATAACCCAGACTTTGCAATGGTTGACATTTTGTCATATTTACTCTGTCTTTTCTAATAAAAGCAAGAGACATTTCAGAAAAGATTGCATCTTGCAGCTGCCCGTTGTAATCCCAGAATTCCTCAAGAAGCAATCATGTATCTGAATTAAATGTAAATCCTTTTTGTCCTTTGTAAAATTAATAAGTGACCCAAAATTTTATAGGAAGAGTAATCATTTGCATTTATGTTTTACATAGGTACATATTTTACCTGTCTATTAGGTGCTGAGTTTCAGCAAGGGATAGGAAGATATAATAATGGTCCAAGAGTCATCACATATATTTGAAAAAAATCATGATGGTGTTATAAGTTGCAAAAGCAAGAGATGCACTGCAGTATGCCAAAGTTTCTCAGACCTAAGAAAGGAGCATATCAAATTTTAACAAAATTGGTCTTTCAGTGTTAACAAAAATTTGAAATGGGTTAAATGATAATATTATTGTGATAATATTATTAAATATATACCAACAGGAACTTAATGTGGCAGACTGTCCTTTACAAAAATGGCTACAACAGTATCTCCCATTACAGAAGTTTGTCTAAAATGTGACCTAGTTCTCCACCCATTGAGAACGGGGTCTATGTCCTCTCTTCTTGAACTTGGGTGGGATTGTTTCCACCAGTAGAATATGGCAGAAACAATGCCATGTGGCTTCTGAGGCTAGCTCAGATATGGCCATACAGCTTTCACCCGATTGTCTTGAAACATTTGCTGGGGGAAGCAGCCAACATATAAGAAATTTGACTGCCCTGAAATGGTGATGTTGAAGAGGTCATGTGTATGGGCTCTGGTTGACAGCTGAGATGAGCTATCAGACAACAGCCATCAATGACTGCTAACAATTGTATTAGAAAAAAAGAGAAAAAAATGGTACCAATGATAGAGAATTGAAATACGTGAAGGCATAAAAGACTTAAGCATAGAAGCATCCTTAATTTATTCTATGCTTTCTCAGAAAAGAAAGCAAGAATTTGTTGATCACAAAGTATGCAAACATAGGCTAACATTACTTTCAGATGAAGGTTATGAAGGTGAGATTATGCTGACACTCTTCTCAGTAAGTCACTCTGAAAATCAAAAGATCCAAGAGAGAATAATGTAGGGTGCATTCATTGTCTGTTACATGGCTTTCAAATGATAAAACCTATATGGTGAAAACATTGTTAAAAGATGGCATGAAAATATATCTAATCATTAATTAAATAAGTAGAGAATAAAACACCAGGTCCCTTGAGTACCAGACAGTGCTCCTGGACAGTATCTAGTGTGAGTCTATCATGGAGATCATTTGTGAGTAGTCTTTTCACCTACCATCACCATGCTGTTATTGCAATGTCTGGACAAAGGACTCATCCCAACCAAAAGGCATATTATACTCAGTAGATTATGAAGTTTTTGATATATGGTAGATGCAGATGACATTGTTTCAATGAATGGTTAATGGGATAATTGGATTTTTTGATTGGATGATACAGTTTAAAGAATATCAGAACAAACAGTAGAAGGATCATGAAAGAAAGTTATTTCTAAAATTTTTGCCAATTTTTTAAGTTTAAAGGCAGTCATAGTACAATAAAAATATCTTAAATTTAGTGGAACACACAGTGAATATATTAAAGAACAGTCAGTATCACTTAATGATAAACTTACTCCCTGAGTTTCCGCTTAGTTTGATGTTCATCATTTAGAAAAACAAAAAAGGGGAACCATAAACACACTGAATAAAATATTTTAAAAAATTAAATAATACAGAAAATTATTGATATTGTAATTGAACATAGGCAAAATATGAGTTTAAGCATCACAGTCAAACACTTAATTAGAAAAATCAGCATGGTACATAGGGAAAGTGTTAGTTTTGGATTCAAATAGACATAGAGAAACTGAAAAAACCAAACCCACGGTCATCAAGTAGATTCCGACTCATAACAAACTTAAGGGAGAGAGTAGAACTGCCTCACAGGGTTTCCAAGCCTGTAATCTTTACAGAAGCAGACTGCCACATCTTTCTTCCATAGAGCAGCTGCTAAGTTCAAACCGCCAACCTTTTGGTTAGCAGCTGATCACTTAACCACTGTGTCACCACAGCTCTTTTAGGTGTAGAGAGAACAATTAAATCAACTATAATCTACACCTATAGCATAATAGGCAAAACTATAAACTCCAAGATATCTATAAGTGGAAACTTAGCCCCAAAATCAGCAGAGTAGGTGCTATAATCCACAGTTGTATAGAGAAACTGGCAATATCTATGTGAAAGGAAAGGCACATGAAAGGGTAGAAGTGGAGGTGGAGCCCAGATATCACCCACAAGACTTATAGAAGGAGAAGCCCTCACCTTGAGTAGGAACTTCCAAGATGGTGTCTGAGCAGATCACAGTACTGGCAACAGGGAGTCTGGGGAAGGAGCTTGGAATGTGCACGGAAAGTCCTGCTTCTGGAGGAGAGAGAAGGGACTCTTGAAGGTGACTATCCTCCTTAGAAGTAGCAGTGGGTATGGAAAAGAAGAAAGGCTGATGATAAAGATCTTGCTTGAACAAGATATAAAGAAAAAATCATAGGAAACAAGACCACAAAAGTGTATCATATATTAAAACACACAATTTCCATTCACCATAATATCTTCTTTTTATCGATAAACAAAATAAAACTTAAAGATAACTATAAAACAGAATATGATCGCAAGTACATTAAACTGTTAACACACATTGATCAAGTTGAGTTTAGTCTAATGGAAATCCATGAATAAAACTATTATTTGATCTTAGTTTTAATTATCTCCATAGATGTTGAAAGCCATTTCACAAAATGCAATACCCATCTTGATTAAAAGTATTGTAGTAAAATTGAAGTACCCATGTACAGATTTAGTATGATTTTAAGTATATACCTACCACTCGTTTATAAGTTGGTCATACTGTGGGGGCTTGTGCGTTGTTGTGATACTGCAAGCTTTGCCACTGGTATTTCAAATACCAGCAGGGTCACCCATGGTGGACAGGTTTCAGTGGAGCTTCCAGACTAAGACAGACTAGGAGGAAGGACCTGGTGATCTACTTCTAAACAAAAATTGACCGGTGAAAACTTTATGAATAACAGCAGAACATTGTCCAGTATAGTGCTGGAATATGAGCCCTTCAGCTTGGAAGGCACTCAAAATACGACCGGGGAAGAGCTGCCTCCTCTAAGTAGAATCAACCTTAATGACAGGGATGGGACCCGTAAAGATTTTGGGACCTTCATTTCTGATATGGCACAACTCAAATTGACAAGAAACAGCTGCAAACATCCATTAATAATTGGAATGTGGAATGTATGAAGAATGAATCTAGAAAAATTGGAAGTCATCAACACTGAAATGGAATGCACAAAGATTGATATCCTAGGCATTAGTGATCTGAAATGGTCTGGGATAGGCCATTTTGAATTGGACAATCATAGGTCTACTATGCCGGCAATGACAAATTGAAGATGAATGGTATCACATTCATCATCAAAAAGAACATTTCAAGATCTATCATTAGATATGACACTGTCAGTGCTAGGATAATATCCACAGGCCTGCAAAGAAGACCAGTTAATACTATTATTATTCAAATTTATGCACCAATAACTAATGCCAAAGATGAAGAAATTGAAGATTTCTGCCATGTGAAATTTATCAAAAAGGCAATCAAGATGCATTGATAATTACTGATAATTGGAATGTGAAAGTTGCAAACAAAGAAGAAGGATCAGTAGTTGGAAAATATGGCCTTGATGATAGAAATGACACTGAAGAGCACATGTAACAATTTTGCAAGACCAATGACTTATTCATTGCAAATACCTTTTTTCAACAACATAAATAGCGACTATACATATGGACCTCACTGAATAGAATACACAGAAATCAAATCTACTACATCTTTGAAACAAGACACTGGAAAAGCTCAATAACATCAATCAGAACAAAGCCAGGGGCCAACGCAGAACAGACCATAAATTACTCATGTGCAAATTCAAGTTGAAGCTGAAGAAAATTAAAACAAGTCCATTAGAGCCAAAGTACCACCAAGAGTATATCCCACCTGAATTTAGAGACCATCTCAAGAATAGGTTTGACACGTTGAACACTAATGACTGAAGACCAGATGAGTTGTGGGATGGCATCAAGGATATCATACAGGAAGAAAGCAAAAGGTCATTATAAAGACAGGAAAGAAAGAAAAGACCAAACAAATGTGAGAAGAGACTGAAAGTTGCTCTTAAACATAGAGTAGCTAAAGTAAAAGGAAGATTTCAAAGAGCTGCTTGAGATGACAAAGTAAAGTATTACAATGAAATGTGCAAAGACCTGGAGTTAGAAAACCAAAAGGAAAAAACACGCTTGGTGTTTCTCAAGCTGAAAGAACTGAAGAAAAAAGTCAAGCCTCGAGTCACAATATTGAAGGATTCTATGGACAAAATATTGAACTACAGAGGAAGCATCAAAAAAGGATGGAAGGAATACACTGAGCCACTATACCAAAAAGAATTGGTCAACGTTCAGCCATTCCAGGCGGTAGCATATGATCAACAACTGATGGCACTGAAGAAAGACGTCCAAGCTACACTGAAGGCATTGGCAAAAAACAGGGCTCCAGGAATTGATGGAATATCAACTGAGATGTTTCAACAAATGGCTACAATGCTGGAAGAGCTCACTCCTCTATGCCAAGAAATTTGGAAGACAGCTACCTGGCCAACTGACTGGAAGAAATCCATATTTGTGCCCATTCCAAAGAAAGGTGATAAAACAGAATGCAGAAATTATCAAACAATATCGTTAATATCACAGGCAAGTAAAATTTTGCTGAAGTTAATTCAAAAATGGTTGCAGCAGTACATCGACAGGGAACTGCCAGAAATTTAAGCCTCAGTCAGAAGAGAACATGGAATGAGGGATATCATTGCTGATGCCAGATGAATCTTGGCTGAAAGAAGAGAATGCCAGAAAGATGTTTACCTGTGTTTTATTGACTACACAAAGACTGTGTGGATCAAAGAAATTGTGGATAACATCATGAGGAATGGAAATTCCAGAACACTTAATTGTGCTCATACAGAACCTGTACGTAGACCAAGAGGCAATTGAACAAAGAGAACAAGGGGATACTGAGTGTTTAATACCAGGAAAAGTGTGTGTCAGGGTTATATGCTCCCACCACAGTTACTAAATCTTATGCCGAGCAAATAATCCAAGAAGCCAGACTGTATGAAGGAGAACTCAGAATCGGGACTGGAGGAAGACTCATCAACAATCTGCAATATAAAGATGACAAAGCCTTGGTTGCTGACAGCGAAGAAGACTTGAAGCACTAACTGATGAAGATCAAAGATTATAGCCTTCAGTATGAATTACACAACACAAAGAAAACAAAAATCCTCACAACTGGACCAATAAGCAATATCATGATAAATGGAGAAAAGATCGAAGTTGTCAAGGATTTCATTTTACTTGTACCCACAATCAACGCGCATGGAAACACCAGTAAAGAAATCAAACTATGTATTGCATTGGGCAAATCTGCTGCAAAAGACCTCTCTGTAAAATGTTACAATCCAAAGATGTCACCTTGGTGACTAAGGTGCACTTGAGCCAAGCCATGGAATTTTCAACTGCATCATATGCATGCAAAAGCTGGACAACGAATAAGAAAGACCAAAGAAGAATTGATTACTTTGAATTATGGTGTTGGTGAAGAATATTGAATATACCATGGACTGCCAGAAGAATGAACAAATCTGTCTTGGAAGAAGTACAGCTAGAATGCTCCTTAGAAATGAGGATGGACATATTCTCAGGAGGGACCAGTCCCGCGAGAAGGACATCATGCTTGGTAAAGTAGAGGGTCAGAAAAAAATAAGAAGACCCTCAAGAAAATATATTGACACAGTAGCTGCCACAAAGGGCTCAAACACAGCAACAAGCATGGGAATGGCACAAGATCAAGCATTGTTTTGTTCTGTTTTACAAAGTTTTGCTGAGTCTGAACAGACTTGAAGGAATCTAACAACAACAACAACAACAAAATATATAATCTATATGTGTGTGTGTATGTGTGTTTGTGTGCTTGTGGGCACACGCACATGTGCCAGAGGGTGACCATTCTTTGCACAAAGAGGACAAACTCCTTCCTAAGCCACTTCGTCCTTGCTCACACTTAGTCCTCACTGAGTTAAGACTTGGTAGATGCTTTAATACATACCAGGCAATTTCCAACCTCACTCCACTATTCTTCAGTCTGTGAGGAACCTTTACTTTTACTAAATTGACTTATTTTTGGTGGCAATATACACAACCAAACATACATCCATTCACAATTTCTACATGTACAGTTCAAAGACATTGGTTACGCAGTTCACAGTGTGTCACCATTTCACTATCTCTATCCACATTGTTTTGTCATCATTAATTTAGACTCTGACACTTCAAGTTCTCATCTGTGCTTTAGATTAACTGTTGTCAATGCGAACTACAATTTTATTATAAAAATAGTGTTTTTAATAATATGAAAATATATGAATAAGTATATTATATATCATATATATCACAAATATATGAAAATATATTTTTATTTGACTTGAGTCACTATATTTTAACATTAAGCTTTGTTATGCTTTCATACAAAAACCAAACTCATTGCCATCGAGTTGATTCCAACTCATATTGACCCTATAGGTCAAAGTAGGACTTCCCCATAGAGTTTCCAAGAAGCTGCTGGTGGATTTGAACCGCTGACCTTTTGGTTAGCAGGCGAACTCCTAACCACTGCACCACCAGGGCTCTGCTTTCATACTACACAGTGATAAGCAGAAGTTGCATTTGAATAGTGTGGTTTAACATGTAAGGCTTTTAAAACTCGTCAATCTCTATTTGGTATTTTCTAGGTTTTAAAATACAAGTTACAGCTCAATAAAAGCTGCTTTTAATAATAGTTTGGTATTTTTCATTACTTTCACAAAGACTGAACAACTGCTGCCTTGGGAATTTTTAATGTTATATCAAATGGGCCCAGTATATGCATTTACATTCTTTTGTTTTTCCCTATCCTCTTGGAAAACATCTGTTTAGCCAAAATGAACACATAATGAAAAAAAAAATCCAAAAGTGACAGAATTATAAGCATCTTTTGGAAGTCCTTCTGTTGTCACCTGGTGATGGTGACTCTTTACCCTTGTTCTCTTTCCTCACGCATAACCCCATTTCCTCTGAGTCCCCCAGATTTCCTGTTATTGTTTACACTCCTTAGACTGGACACTGGTACAGTTCATTTTTTTTCAGTACTGGATACGTGGTCTATCCATTTGGTCTTTCATGCCAATAGTTCTGCTTACAGCATGCATTTATCTTTTTTGTTCTAGAAAACTGGGCAGTGTATTTATGTGTTCTAGAGATGAAATATACTATCAGAAATATTATGTGTTGAAACAGAAGACAATATTTTATTTCCTTAATATAATTAAATTTTAACCAGAAGAGAAATACCTGGTATTTACATAGAGATAATAAAATGATTATACTTAGTATTTCTTTGTGTTTTTGTCTAGAAAAGAAAGTTCAGTAGCAATCTAACTTTGAGATTTTACTTTTTTTCATTTTTCTCATAATTTAATTTTATTAAATATATTTAGTTAAGGAGAGAAGAAACCTGCTAAGCTGAAATGAACTGATTTTCCTATTCTGATGTGATGGTTAATGTTATGTGTCAACTTGGCTAGGCTATGATTCTCAGTGGTTTGGCAGAGACTATGTAATCATCTTCCATTTTGTGATGTAATGTGAGCAGCCAATCCGTTGGAAAGGGAGTTTCCTTGGGGATGCGGCCTGCATTCAGTATATCAGTGGATGTTCTGGCAAAGCTCGCTCACTCTTGACCCTGCAGTCTTGTCATCTGACCTCCAGTTCTTGGGATGTAAGCCAGAGAGGCCTCCAGCCTGTCACCTGACCCTCAGATTTTGGATTTGTCAGCCCTTGCAACCATGTGAGCCAGCAGAGGTGTTCAGATTGTCTTCTGACCCACGGATTGGGACTTCCCAGTTCCCACAATTGCATGAGTCATTTTCTTAAAATTGTGACAGCCATTTCCTTGAAGTAAATTTCTATATACATATATATCAATAGACACATCACTGGTTTTCCTCCTCTAGAGAACCCAAGCTAAGACACGTGACAAGAAGTCAAAGACGTCACTCTTAAGAAGGTTAAAAAAGCAAAATAGTCTCAATAATATCCTCTTTTTAATTCTGTCACTTAACTTCAAACGTCTATTTGAGATTGTTATTGAGTTTCATGCTACCAAAATTGTTCAAATATCATTAATATCAAATTTCATATTATATTTTACTTTCAATGTAAAGATAATAGATAACATTGCTGAGCGCTTACTATTCTCCAGTTGGCTATTTTAAGCACTTGTTATATTAATTTGGAGTCCCTGGGTGGTGCAAAAAGTTATCATGCTCAACTGCTACCAAAAGTTTGGAGGTTTGAGTCCACCCAGAGGCATCTTAGAAGAAAGGCCTGATGATCTACTTCTGAAAAATCAGTCATTGAAAACCCTACGGAGCACAGTTCTACTCTGCCACACTTGGGTTTGCCACGAGCTGGAATCAGTTTGCTGGCACCTGGTTTGTTTTTTTTATTTATATTAAGTTCTTTAATTTGCACAATAACTTATGAGGCAAGTAATACTAAAATATCTGTTTTATTTATGAAGAAACAAAGGCAAAAGTTATGTTCAGTGGCAGTACAGCGGATTGTGAACCCAGCAGGGTGATGCCTCTTCCTATTTATGTATTTTATTATTAAACTACATTGCTTCTTTATAACATATATTGTTTTCTCTGGTCACAAACAAAATAAATGAGTATATATATTTTGAAGTTGTAACTATTCCTAAGTCCTAGGTACCTGATATTGTTTCCCTTTGACTTTTAGGAAAAATTTACTATTGTAAATGAACACTATAAAAAATTAAAAGAACAATAAACACCAGTTTCTCAAACTCTGCAAACAGCAGAACAGGAGAGAACACTTTCTAACTTATTCTATGAGGCCAGCATTATCCTAATACCAAAATCAGACAAAGACATTACTAGGTAGGAAAATTACAGACTAATACCTCTCATGAACATACATGCAAAGAACCTCAACAAAATATTAGCAAATCAATTCCAACATTGTATAAGAAAGAATTACATACCACAACCAAGTAGGATGTATCTCAAGTATGCAAGGCTCATTCCCCGTTCACAAATCAATTTATGTACTTCATCATACAAACAAGCTAAAGAAAAAAAATCAGATGATCATATCAAAAGATAAAAAAAAAAAATAATTTGACGAAACTCAATGTCCGTTCATAGTAAAAACTTCCAGCAAACAAGGGATAGAGAGAAACTTCCTTAACTTGATAAGGGACATCTACAAAAACCTACAGCTAACATCATAGTTAATGGTGAGAAATTAGCTTTCCCCCTAAGACCAGGAACAAGAAAAACATATCCCCTCTCACAGCTCCGATTCACATTTTACTGGAAGTCATAGCTAATGTAATTAGACAAGAAAAGGAAATAAATGGCCTACAGATTGGGAAGGAAGAAAAAAACTGTCTTTGTTCACCGGTTATATGATTGTCTATGTAGAAAATCTCAAACAATTGAGGAAAAAAAAAAGTCCAGGAACTAATAAGCAATTATAGCAAGGTTTCACGATACAATGTTAACATGAGTTGATTGCTTTCCTATCTACCAGCAATGAACAATTGGGATTTTAAATTAAAAACACAACAGCATTTACATTAGCACCAAAAATTTAAATATTTAGGTATAAATATCTAATAAAATGTATATAAGATCTATATGAGGAAAATGAAAAAAGCTGATGAAAGAAACCAAAGAAGCTCTATCTAAAAGGAGAGATATTCTATATTTATGAATTGTTGCTGTTAGTTGCCATCGAGTTAATTTCTACTCATGGTGACCCCATGTGTTCATGGATAGGAAAATTTGATATTATTAAGATGTTAATTACTCCCAGTTTAATCTATAGAGTCAAGGCAATCCCAGTCAGTTATTTTGAGAATATTGAAAAAAACTGATTTCAAGATTTCTATGAAAAGGAAAAAGACCCAGAATAATCAACACAATACTACGAAGGACAGAGTTGGAGAGTTGATACTCCCCAACTTCAAGACTTTCTATGAAGATACAGTTATCAAGACAGTACAGTATTGGTGAAGAAATAGACAAAGTGATCAATAGAAGAGAGTAGAGAGCCCCAAAACAGACCCAAACAAAGAGTCAACTGATCTCTGACAAAGAAGCAAAGGCAATTCAGTAGAGAAAAGATAGTTTTCAATAAATGATGCTGGAATAAGTAGGTGTCACATGCAAAAATAATCTAGACTCAGAGCTTACATCTTTCACAAAATTAAACAAAATAGAGACCTAATTGTAAGACACAAAATGATACAACTCTGGAAGACCACATATGAGACAATCTAGGCGACCTGGGGTTTGACAATGAGTTTTAGGTATGACCCAAAAAACATGATTCACAAAAGAAAACATTTGAAAAGTTGAACTTCATTGAAATTAAAAACCTCTGCTTTTCAAAAGACACTTTGAAGATAATGAAAAAAATAAGCTACACACTGGGAGAAAATATTTGCAAAACTGTTAAATCTGTTAAAGGACTGGTATCCAAAATATAAAAAGAACACTTAAAACTCAATGATAAGAAAACAAACAACCCAATTACAAAATGAAGGAAAGGACTGAACAGGCATCTCAGCAAAGTATATAGACAGATGGCAAATAAAAATATTAAAAGATGATCAACATCATGTGTCATTAAAAAATTTCAAATCAAAGCAACAGTGAGATACCACTACACGTCTATTAAGATAACCAAAAAAAAAAAAAAAAAAGTTACCACAAGTCTACTCTCACTCACGGTGACTCCATGTGCATCAAAGTAAAATTGTACTTCATAGGGTTTTCAATGGCTGAATTTTGGAAGTAGATTGCCAGGCCTTTCTTCCTAGGTGCCCCTAGGTAGACTCAGACCTCCAACCTTGTGGTTATTAGCTGAGTGCATTAACCATTTGAACCACCCAGGAAATTTTGGTGACCTGAGCAGGTATTTACCCTTTCTGTTCTTCCTCCTTATAAATTTATGTGATTTTAGAAATATGAATAAAGTGGATGAGAAAGTGAAGTGTTTTAAGTTTTTTTAAAATTTTTATTGTACTTTAAGTGAAAGTTCATAATTCAAATTAGTCTCTCATACAAAAATTTATACATACATTGTTATGTGACCCTAATTGCTCTCCCTATGCTGTGACAGCACAGTCCTCCTTCATGCCCCTGATTTCCCATGTCCATTCAGCCAGCTCCTTACCCTCTCTGCCTTTCCATCTCACCTCGGACAGGAGCGGCCCATTTAGTTTCATGTATTTACTTGAGCTAAGAGGTAGACTCTTCGTGAGTATCATTTTATGTCCCATAGTCCAGTCTAATCTTTGTCTGAAGAGTTGGCTTTGGGAATGGTTTCAGTTCTGGGTTGACAGAGAGTCCGAGGGCCATGCTTTCTGGAGTTCCTTCTGTCTCAGTCAGACCATTTAAAGTCCTGTCTTGCTACTAGAATTTGAGTTCTGCACCCCACTTTTCTGCTCCATCAAGGACCTCTGTTGTGTTCCCTGTTAGGGTGGTCATTGGTGGTAGCCAGGCACCATCTAGCTCTTCTGGTCTCAGGATGATGCAGTCTCTGGTTTATGTGGCCCTTTCTGTCTCTTGGGCTAATACTTTCCTTGTGACTTTGGTGTTCTTTATTCTCCTCTACTCTAGGTGGGTTGGGACCTATTGATGCATCTTAGATGGCCACTCACTAGCTTTTAAGACCCCAGATGCCACTCACCAAAGTAGGATGCAGAACATTTTCTTAATAAATTTTGTTATGCAAATTGACCTATACGTCCCCTGAAAGTATGGTCCCCAGATCCCTGTCCCTGCTACTCTGTCCCTCGAAGTGTTTGGCAGTATTCAGAAAACTTCTTAGCTTTGGTTTAGTCCAGTTGTGCTGACTTCCCCCGTAGTGTGTGCTGTCCTTCCCTTCACCTAAGATAATTCTTGTCTACAATCTAGTTAGTGAATAAACCTCTCTCTTCCACCCCACCCTTACAACCATCAAAGGACATTTTCTTCTGTGTTTATAAACGTTTTCTTTAGTTCTTATAGTAGTGATCTTATACAATATTTGTCCTTTTGTGACTAAGTTCACTTAACCTTCCAGATTCCTCCATGTTATGTTTCATGGATTCATTGTTATCATTGCATAGTATTCCATTTGTGAATATACCATAATTTGTTTATCCATTCGTCTGTTGATGGGCACTTAGATTGTTTCCATCTTTTTGCTATCGTGAACATGCTGCAATGAACATAGGTGTGCATATATCTATTCATATGATGACTTTTATTTCTCTAGAAAATATTCTAAGTAGTGGGATTGCTGGATCATATGGTACTTCTATTTCTAGCTTTTTAAGGAAGCACGAAATCGATTTCCAAAGTGGTTGTACCATTTTACTTTCCTGCCAACAGTGTATAAGTGTTCCCTCTCCACAATCTCTCCAACATTTATTATTCTGTGTCTTTTTGGATTAATACTAGCCTTGTCGTGGTGAGATTGTATCTCATTATAGTTTTGATTTGCATTTCTCTAATGACTAATGATCACGAGCATTTCTTCAAGTGTCTGTTAGCCCCCTGAATTTCTTCTTTGGTGAAGTGGCTGTTCATATCCTTTGCCTATTTTTCAATTGGGTTATTTGTCTTTTTGTTGTTGAGGTTTTGCAGTATCATGTAGATTTTAGAGATTAGACGCTGATTGGATTTGTTGTATACAAAAATATTTTCCTAGTCTGTAGGTTGTCTTTTGACTCTTTTGGTGAAGTCTGCTGATGAGCATAAGTGTCTGATTTTTAGGAGCTCCCAGTTATCTAGTTTCCCTTCTGGTGTTTGTGCATTGTAACTTATGGTTCGTACTCTGTTTATGTCATGTATTAGGGCTCCTAGCATTGTCCCTATATTTCTTCCATGATCTTTATCATTTTTGATTTTATATTTAAGTCTTTGATCCATTTTGAGTTAGTTTTTGTGCATGGTGTGATGTATGAGTCTTGTTTCAGTTTTTTGCAGATGGATATCCAGTTATGCCAGTACCATTTGTTAAAGAGACTGTCTTTTCCCCAGTTAACAGACTGTGGGCCTTTGTCGAATATCAGCTGCTCATAGGTGGATGAATTTATGTCTGGATTCTCAATTCTGTTCCATTGGGGTCTATGTATATGTTGTATGCTTACCAGGCTGTTTTGACTACTGTGGCAGTATAATAAATTCTAAAATCAGGTAGTGTGAAGCCCCCCACGTTGTTCTTCTTCTTGAGTAATGCTTTACTTATATGGGGTCTCTTCCCTTTCCATATGAAGTTGGTGTGTTTCTCCTTCTCATTAAAAAATGCCGGTGGAATTTGGATCGGGATTGCACTGTACCTGTAGATCGCTTTGGGTAGAACTGACATTTTCACAATGTTGAGTCTACCTATCCATGAACAAGGTATGTTTTCCACTTATGCAGGTCTGTTTTGGTTTCTTGCAGTAGTGTCTTGTACTTTTCATTGTATAGGTCTTTTACGTCTCTGGTTAGATTTATTCCTAAGGATTTTATCTTCTTGGGGGCTATTATAAATAGTATTGATTTGGTGATTTCCTCTTCGAGGTTCTCTTTGTTGGTATAAAGGAATCCAACTGGTTTTTGTACATTTATCTTGTATCCTGAAACTTTGCTGAAATATTCTATTAGTTCCAGTAGTTTTCTTGTGGATTCTTTGTGGTTTTCTATGTATAAGATCATATCATCTGCAAAAAGAGATACTTTGACTTCTTCCCTACCAGTTTGGATGCCCTTATTTCTTTTTCTAGCATAATTGCTCTGGCTAGGACCTCCAGCACCATGTTGAATAAGAGTAGTGATAAAGGGCATCCTTGTCTGGTTCTTGTTCTAGAGGGGAATGCTTTCAAAATCTCTCCATTTGGGATGATGTTTGCTGTTGGTTTTGTATAAATGCTATTTATTATGTTAAAGAATTTCCCTTCTATTCCTATTTTGCTGAGATTTTTTAACTTGAATGGGTGTTGGACCTTGTCAAATGCCTTTTCTGTATCAATTGATAAGATCATGTGGTTCTTGCCTTTTGTTTAAATAATGTGATAGATTACTTTGATTGTTTTTCTAATGTTGAACCATCCCTGCATACCTAGAATCCCACTTGGTCATAGTGAATTATTTTTTGATATGTTGTTGAATTTTATTGGCTAGAATTTTGTTGAGGATTTTTGCGTCTATGTTCATAAGGGATATTGATCTGTAATTTTCTTTTCTTGTGGTGTCTTTACCTGGTTTTGGTATCATGGTTATGCTGGCTTCATAGAATGAGTTTGGGAGTATTCTATCCTTCTCTATGCTCTGAAATGCCTTTAGTAGTGGTGGGGTTAACTCTTCTCTGAAAGTTTGGTAGAAGTCGCCGGTGAAACCGTCAGGGCCAGGGATTTTTTTTTTTTGGGGGGGGGGAGTTTTTTAAATATCTTTTCAATCCCTTGTTATAAATTTATTTAGTTGTTCTATCTCTGTTTTGTGTTAGTTTAGGTAGGTAGTGTGTTTCTAGAAATTTATCCATTTCCTCTAGTTTTTCAAATTTGTTAGAGTACAATTTTTCATAGTATTCTGTCATGATTCTTTTAATTTCAGTTGCGTCTGTTGTGATATTGCCCATCTCATTTCTTATACAGGTTATCTGCTTCCTCTCCTGGGTTTTTTGTTTTTGTTTTTTTTGTGTCAGTTTGGTCAATGGTTTATCTATTTTGTTGATCTTTTCAAAGAACCAGCTGCTGGTCTTGTTAACTCTTTCAATTATTTTTCTATGTTCTATTTCATTTAATTCTTCTCTAAATTTCATTATTTGCTTTCTTCTGGTACGTGAGGTCTTCATTTGCTACTCTCTTTCTATTTGTTTGAATTGTAGGATTAATGTTTTGATTATGGCCCTTTCTTCTTTTTGGATGTATGCATTTATTGCCAGCAATTGACCTCTGAGCACTGCTTTTGCTGTATCCCAAAGATTTTAGTAAGATGTGTTTCATTCTCATTCGATTCTATGAATTTCTTTATTCTGTCCTTAATTTCTTCTATAACCCAGTAGTTTTTGAGCAAGGTGTTGTTCAGTTTCCATGGGTTTGATTTTTTTTTTTTCCTGGCTTTTTCTGTTATTGATTTCTACTTCTATGGCTTTATGGTCAGAAAAGATGCTTTGTAATAATTTGATGCTTTGGATCTGTTAAGGCTCTTTATGGCTGAATATGTGGTCTATTCTGGAAAATGTTCCATGTGTGTTGGAAAAGAAAGTATACTTTGCTGCTGTTGGGTGGAATATTCTGTATATGTCTATGAGATCAAGTTGGTTGATTGTGCCATTTAGATAGTCTGTGTCTTTATTGAGCTTCTTTCTGGATGTTCTGTCCTTCACCAAAAGTGGTGTAGTGAAGCCTCCTACTATTATTGTGGAGCTGTCTATCTCTCTTTTCAATGCTGTTAGAGTTTGTTTTATGTATTTTGGAGCCCTGTCATTGGGTGCATAAATATTGGTTATGTCCTCCTGGTGTATTGACCCTTTAATCATTATATAATGTCCTTCCTTATCCTTTGTGGTAGATTTTACTTTGAAGTCTATTTTGTCAGAGATTATTATTGCCACTCTTGCTCTTTTTTTGAGTGTTGTTTGCTGGATATATATTTTTCCCATCATTTCAGCTTTAGTTTGTTTTGCCTTTAAGTCTGAGATGTGTCTCTTGCAGGCAGCATATAGACAGATCGTGTTTTTATTATCCAATCTGCCACTCTCTGTCTCTTTATTGGTGCATTTAGTCCATTTACATTCAGAGTAATTATTGATAGGTATAAGTTTAGTGCTATCATTTTGACTTCTTTTTTTTGTGTGTGTGTTGTTGACAGTTTCTTTGTTCTAGTTAATTTTCTGTGCTGAGTTGTTTTTATGTATTTTCTTTTCATCTTTTTCATTGTTGTTGATTTTGTATTTGCTGAGTCTTTATGTTTTTCTTGTTTTTTGTTTTGATGTGTAGGTTGTTAGTTTCCTTTGTGGTTACTTTAATATTTTCCCCTATTTTTCTTAAGTTTAAACCAATCTTTTATTTCTTTTTATCACCTTACTTCCTCTCCATATGAAAGATCTATGACTACATTTTTTTAGTCCCTCCTTTTAGCTTTAATGTTGTCATCTTTTACATAATGACATCTCTCTTTCCCTGTTTACACTGTTTTAGCTTTGATTTAGTTTTGTGATTGCCCTATTGGGGTTGACATCTGGTTGCTCTGTCCTGTGTTCTAGTCTTGGTTTGTTACCTGATGTTATTGATTTTCTAACCAGAGGACTCCCCTTAGTATTTCTTGTAATTTTGGTTTGTCTTTTGCAAATTCCCTAAATTTCTGGTTATCTGGAAATGCCTTAATTTCATCATCATATTTGAGAGACAGTTTTGCTGTATATATAATTCTTGGCTAGCGATTTTTTTCCTTCAAGGCTTTATATATGTTATTCCATTCTTGTCTTGCCTGCATGGTTTCTGCTAAGGAGTCTGAGCTTAGTCTTATTGACTCTCCTTTGTAGATGACTTTTCATTTATCCCTAGTGGCTCTTAAAATTGTCTCTTTATCTTTGGTTTTGGGAGGTTTAATTATAATATGTCTTGGTGACTTTCTTTTACGGTCTACCTTGTATGAGGTTCGATGAGCATCTTGAATAGGTATCTTCTCATTTTTTACTATATCAGGGAAGTTTTCTGCCAACAAATCTTCAACAATTCTCTATGTATTTTCTGTTATCCCCACCTGTTCTGGTACTCCAATCACTCGTAGGTTGTTCCTCTTGATAGAGTCCCACGTAATTCTTAGGGTTTCTTCATTTTTTAAAATTCTTTTATCTGATTTTTCTTCAAATAAGTTGGTGTCATTTGCTTTATCTTCAGTCTCACTAATTCTGACTTCCATTGCCTCAGTTATGCTCCTGTGACTTTGTATTGAGTTGTCTAGTTCTGAAATTTTATCGTTAATCATCTGGATTTCTGTTTTCTGTATCTCTATGGATCTTGCAACCTGTTAAATTTGTCATTGTGCTCTTCTATAATCTTTTTAAGTTCCTCCATTGCTTTTACTGTATGTTCCTTGACATGGTCTGCGTTTAGTCTGACCTCTTTCCTGATCTCTTGAAGAGTTCTGTATGTTAATCTTCTGTATTCTACCTTTGGTAATTCCAAAAATTTATCTTCCTCTGGAAGATTTCTTGATTCTTTGTTTTGAGAGCTTGCTGAAGCCATCATGGTCTCCTTCTTTATGTGATTTGATATTGACTGTTGTCTCTAAGCCATCAATAAATTACTATATTTATTTTATGTTTGCTTACTGTGTCCTAGCTTCTTGTTGTGTTTTGATATGGCCAAATAGGCTGCTCATGTGAGTGAGTTTGATTATTGGTGCCTTTGAAGCTCTAACGTCCTGTCTCCAGGTGGTTACATCTGTTACTAGGTATGCGTGCCCAGGAGTCCATTTACTTTTTCTGTACGGATTCAGCTCAGATGTCCAGGTAGTTGGTCACCAAGTGTGTGGTGCAGGCTCTTACCTATAGTCCTAGATGAGCGGGGGTGATTGGAGTAGGCACAGTATTTGGCTGCAGTAGCGGGCATGTGCTGAGCAAGGCAGGGGACTGACAGCTGCCCCTGAGTGTCTAAGAGGAGAGTGTGCCCTTGTTCCTTAGAGTGCATAGGTGGGTGGGTTTTCCAGCCAGGCTATGGGCACTCAATGCTGTTGGCTGTTGGGAGGCATCACTTATTCTTGGACCCCTGTCATAGGTAGCTATGTGGTGTGGGTGAAGCCACCTGTCCTCAGGCCCCTGATGTGAGTAGTTGAGGACCTTGCTTAATGGGCAGAGTGGTGTCAAATATCATGAATTTGTGACTCCACCATATAACTGATACAATTGAAGTTAGGCTTCAGGTATATACCCTGTTGTATTGTGCTAATGAGGGCCTATGCTGCTGAAATGGTTCCACATAGGTCTATGCAGGGGTGAAAGGCATTCAAAGTCCATGGACCCCTTATGCCTGTGCCTAGGCAAAGGAGCTGTGCCTGCCCTGAGTTCCCGTCTTAGGGGAGCTGGCAGATTATTTTTTCCCTGTTTGTTAATTTGTTTCCTCTCCAAGGTCAGGAGAATGGCTCAGGGTGCATGATCAGTCCTACTTCCAGCCCAGGTGATGCAACAACTGCTGAAGCTGGCCCAGGACCTAGTGCAGAGCAGGGAGGATGCAGGTAAATGGGAAAGAAGTTCCTCCCAAACAGGGTGTTTTTTGATCCATGTGGTGGGTGAGACGCATATACTTATCTTTTGCTGGTTTAGCACTGCTTTTCACTTGTTCTGGAGGCTTGAGTAGACTCTCCGCCGCTTGGCCTCTCCCAATGTGGACAATGTATCCCGAACGCCACTGCTTGCCTCACCGTGTACGCCAGCCCATCTGGCCTGCAGGGTGCCAGTTCCCACCAGGTCAGGCCTGGCAACTCCTCACTGCTTCCATTCTCTCCCTCCCTCTGCCTCTCAGTCCAGTTCTTCAACTTAGCCTTTGATGTTCAGGACTCCTAGATTGTCATATATAACCAATTCACTTGTTTTTGGGGGTCTTTGTTGTAAGAGGGCCTACACAAAGTGTCTGACTACTCCACCATCTTGGCCCCTCCTCTGGCTTTTCATATATTTTTAACATTTAAAAGCTTTTGTTTTTAATATCATTTCTTTACCATACTTCCTAAAATTATGCTTTTCTTAATAGGTATATTGAGGCAGAAAGTTGTTTTTGTTTCTGTTTTTTCTACTAACTAAGTTTAGCAACCGTTCTGATAAAATATCAAAAGGCTGCTAATAAGTTTATGCAGTCAAAATATATTGTGTTTAAAGTGAATGTTAGTAAGTTGACTTCAAATAATTATTCTCTTAGCATAACTTAATTGAGACCAGGAGTATACCATTATAGGAAGTTCTTGATCAATACACATATAGTCATAATAATACAGCATCATTCTTAATATGCATTGGTATTATGTTTTTTATGAAACAAATTAATTTGTAATATCTTTAAAAAATTATGAGATGTGCTCACCAAAATCCCAAAACCAAACCTGTTGCCATTGAGTTGATTCTGAGTCATATTAACCCTATAGGACAGAGTACAACTGCCCCCTTAGGGTTTCCAATGCTGTAATTTTTACAAAAACCAGCTGCCACATCATTCTCCTGCAGAGTGGCTGCTGGGTTCCAACCGCCAGCCTTTCAGTTAGCAGGCAAGTGCTTAACCACTGTACCACCAGGGCTAAGAATGCTCAGAGAGGTATTAAAAAAATCTGACAATAAAATGAAATATGTTTAATGAAGCATATCGTGGATGTTTAATTGAAACTCATACTATCTTTATTGCTGCTGGTGGCAATATCTGCCTGATGCTTTGATACTAATTCCTAGTAAAGCTTGCATTCCAAAAGAAAGAAGAATGTTAACGACTCTTAGAAGCATCTGTGATGATATGCTTATTAGTTTACTGACTCCATTTATTTGAAAAAGAATTATAATTTTTTTAATTCAGTTTGTATATTTCTTTACAAGAAATGATTTATACTTACCAGATACACTGATTCTTAGGTAAGCTGGTGGAAGGAACCACCAGAAACACTGCATCAGACTAATTTTCTTGAAGCATTTCCTATTTCCTACTATGTATATATGCATGTTGTTGTTGATGTTGTTGTTAGGTTCCTTCCAGTCAATTCCAATTTGCAGTAACCCCATGTGACAGAATAAAACTGCCCATAGGGGTTTCTTGACTGTAATCTTTATAGAAGCAGATCACCAGGCTGCTCTCCTGCAGAGCCACTGAGTGGTTTCAAACCACCAATCTTTCCATTTGCAACACCAGGGCTAGTGATAATTGTTCTGCAAACACTCAATAATTGGTCAATCTAAGCAAAAATGTTCCAGTTCAAATCTGATCATGAAAACAAAGAAACCTAACCTGGAAAATAAACAAAGGGATACATTGTGAATATACACTGTGAATAAAAAACGCAAATGAAGACTGGATGCATTGAGTGATGGCCATTTGTTTCAATGCAAATTATGTTATATTAATGCTCATTTCTTAAAGATCAATATTTTGTGGGTTTTTTTGTTTTGTTTTCCCAAAGGGAATTTTATTTTTATTTTACTTATAGAGGAAGAAAGGTACTCGTAAACTCTAATATTTTGGGAGGAAATTAGAATGCCAACTTAAACATTTTACTTTCTAAATGAAATTAATTTACTGTTCAGAAAAAAAAAGAAAACTAACAAAAATGACACGTGGAGCTCAGGTATATTCAAACAAATTTGAGGGAGTACTCTGTTCAAATCCCTTGGTTACATGTGATTGTATGTGTCATGATTAAGAGAATGACCTCAGGGGACATAGAGATGGGTTCATTACCAAGTCCATCACTTGCTACTTTATGTTCTTTTCAGTTTGTCTAACCTTTGCCTACCTCATTTCTCAAGAGTATAAAGTGAGGTAATTATAGTAAATGCCTTATGGGGCTGATGTTAAAGTTAAATTATCACAGATAAATGCCTAGCATAGAGATTTGCATAAATGCTCATTATTAATAATGGTTTTGGTAGTAGTAAATAAGTAATTAATTAAATAAGTAATAAAAGAATATTAATACTATATGAGTCAAGAATACATATACTAGAAGCATTTTGAAAAGAGAATATTAACAAACCCAATTTTTTTCATTGCCCCAAATTAGTCATTATGAATTTTTTAAAACACAACTATTTAACTTTAACTAAGAAACGTTTCTTCTTTATAGCAATAGTTCTTGATGTTTTATTTTCTTTCTAGTCATTTAACCCTCTGAGAATGTGATGAGCAACGTGGACATGGATGTCCTCACTAGAAAACTACGAGTTGGTACTTCCACCTATGGATCAAACAGAGGTGCACCAGGATCGGGTTAAAACTGTGGTTTAAATAAACAATAAAAATGAAAGCCTTCCTAGGTAAGATTTTGCATGTGGTCATTAATTTTGACCATTTTCATTACACATAGACTACATCTTTGCAATTGAAAATCTGTGTAACTAAATGATGGAAAATGTCAGCATAATCCAGAGTATGTCTGGGAAGGAAAAGAACAATGAATGTTTAATGAGCACAACACCCACAGTAGAAACAAACAGAATCCAAAAGGCTTCCAGTGACCCTCTTTTCGGGAACAACATTAACCAGGGTCTAGAAGTTTAATAACTTGCGTTTTGTAATTTCATTCTTTCAACTATATTCATCTCCAGTTTCTCCAGTTATTATGATCACTTCCTTCAAAATGAAAGAAACTAATAAGACATCTTCTAGGCCATTAGGAGAAAGGGAAACTTAAATTCTCTCTTGTTCCATTTTCAGTTGCAAGATTAAAAAAAAGTGTTAGGGTGCATTTTAACAATAGTAAGAAAAAGAAAAAAAATGAAGCACTTTGCATCCTCATGGCCATACTCTGAAGAAGCAAAGTAGAGCAATGGGAGCCAGAACACTTTGGACTAAGAAGCTGCTTTGGCACTTTATAGTGAAAAGGCATATTCAGATCGTCGCATCAGCTATCAGTGACTTCCTTCACCTCAGACACTTGAAGCGCAGAGAACAGGGGCTCTCTCCCTGAGAGTCATGGCTGCGGACGGCTGCAGAAGGCTAGAGCTGCCTGGAAGTGAATGTAAAACCTGCGCATGCATTCATGTGTGCATGAGTTTGGGGAGAAGTCACAAAGTTTAGAACAGAAACTGAAAGGAGATCATGGACACACACATGGCCATCTGAAAGTCTTTAATGCCTATAAGATTTCATTTCACAGCCATGGAATGTGCGCAGAATCCTGTATTCTAACTGGAAGGAATATTATTAAAGTCAATCACTCAACTCTCTGACTTTAGAGATGGGGATGTTGGGAATCAAAGAAACTAAATGCCTGGCCCACCATTACAACAAGTAAACTGATAATGGTAGGTTCATATATAGGAGCCATGTTTTTCTCTCTCAATTCACTGATCTTTACATTATATACTTACCTTAATTAATCATAATAATGACTATTATCTTACCATTTGTTATGTGCCTAAAAACATCAGACACCACTATAAGCCCCCCCAAAAAAACATTACCATCAAATTTACTGCAATTCATAGCTACCCTATAAGACAGACTGGAACTACCCCATAGGGTTTCCATAGGGTTTATGGGAGCAGGCTGCCACATCTTTCTCCCATGGAGTGGCTGGTGGGTTCGAACCACCAACCTTTATGTAAGCAGCCGAGCCCTTTAACCACTGCACCAGCAGGGCTCCTAGACACGACTATAAACACTTTAAATGCCTTATATATTTAAATTCTTCAGCGTTGAGCAAAATGTTTAGTTTTATTAATTGGGGAGATTGAGTAACCACTTTGTTGCAAGAAGATCAAAAATACAAAAAAAAAAAAAAATGAAAATCCCTGACTCCAAAATTGCAAGCATATTACACTCTACAGTTCTTTGCTGTATTAATCACTCTCTCCCAAAGTATATAACACCATTTTGTTGTTTTTTTTTTCACAGCAATTTTCACAGTGCTGAACATGAGGCAGGCTCTCAGGAGATTCTTCGAGGTCAAGTGATGATGGAGATTGTGGTAGTGATGATATTAGTGGCTTTGTTGCCACCCAGACTCCTAACTGAAGGAAGTAAAGGAAAATGTACCCTGGAAATATTGATCTCTCATTAAATATTCTATCTTGCATAATGATAGCCAACAAGATGCTGAAAGAGTACACAGAACATACATCCATTTATCACTTAGAAAATTAGATTTGGAAAAAGAACTCACTGACATCACAAAAGCAATGAACCTTGAGAAGATCCAAATTGACCATCCTGGTTATTAATACTCTGGAATGAGCAGACAGAATCAAACTATGAAGAATCTCTGTCCTGAATGCTGTTTATATGAGCCTCACTGCTTTAAAAAATCATTCATTGATTTCTTAAATGTCATTTAGCATATATTTACTTACTTAATTACTTGTAAAGGGATAATTGAAATACAATAATGGGGAAAGCTGAGTAAACACAGGATGAATTTACAAAATGGAAACCATTTGTGCAATGCCAGGTAGGCAGACTTTGCTTAGCTTTTGTCACTGTTACTGAAATGAAAGGTTCTTAAGACTTAAAATAATTTTAATTTTCAAGGCTTAATTAAATACGTTTACACACTTAGTCTGAGTGCTTATAAGAAATTCCTTAACATCAAGCAGTAGGAAATTGTACGTAATAGGGTGTGGAGCAATAGATGAAAAAGAAGGATATTGAAAGGGGAACTTGGAGACTAATCTCTGAAAATTATAACATCAGGAATAAGTCTTAGTGATCGTATAATCTGAACAACCCAGGAAAACTATTACAATAGAGCATTTCTAATTAATTGTCTTTAACTTTAACAAAGATTGAGTTTAAATACTGAGTTGCAGTATTGAGGTTGAACCTTTCACCTTCTTTGAGTCACACTTCATGTATTGGGCAAGGCACCGGGGATCACACATGGACTTGTTAAAATATCTTGTTTCAGATTTTCCTGGATTGTTGCTTTTCTGACAATATGTGAGATCAAACTAAATTGGCTGCCTGTCAATTTCTTTTTGTGGAACTATTTTGGCATTTACTAATGCGAGAAATAGTACTCATCTGCTCTGAAAATTGCTACAGCTCTCCGTTTCATAATGCCTGACTCAAGAAAATAATTGATTAAACAGGCCTGGTGCTTAAGGAGTCATTCTTCTTGAGCCTCAGTGTAATACAGCCCCTTTCTTATAATGAATACTTATCCAGGCTCTTCACGCAATAAACGTATAACCAAAATTGTATGGAAGTTGGATTAGATTCTCAGATTCTTCTTGAACCCCCGGGTTTTCTACATATTCTGATTCTAATATTGAAGATCATATATTTTCCTAGTCAGTGAGCTGTCTTTAGGATGCAATTTAGCATGCTGCATGATTATCTAGTCCACATCTTTTCTAGTTACTTGGTTACAGAAAGAAAGGGCTTCCTCTAGCAAAGGGACATCCTTGCTACACTTGTACACTTGCAGGTAGGCTTAACTCCCTAGTAGCACTATATTGAAGGCAGCAAGAAATGGCTAACACACTTCACAATTATCAGACTTGCTCTCATGTCCCCGAGAGCCAACCTAGTTAGCACATATTATGGATTTTCGGAGACAGTGGGCAAAAACTCTATCCTCTGCTCATGTTCCTCTCTATCACATAACAAAGACTGTTAACTGCCAGATTCGGGTTAGGAGATCCTTACCGTGCACACCTTAGCTGACTCCCATTACTCAGCAAATAGTAAATGTTTAACATTTCGCTCTCCAAAAAAAAAAAAAAATGTATTTTTTTAAAGCTCACATTTGTGGCAATTTTGCATTTCTGTAGTCTAAATGAAAGAGTCTTGGTGGTGCAGTGGTCAAGCGCACAACTGCTAACCAATAGATTGGTCTTTTGAACCCACCAACTGATCTGCAGGAGAAAGATGTGGCAGTCTGCTTCCATAAAGATCACAGCCTTGGAAACCGTAATTGTCAGTTCTACTCTGTACTATAGGGTCACTATGAGTCGGAATCAACTCCAAGGCAATGGGTTTTATAGTATAAATACTTGCACCAGAAAAACCAAAAACTCGTTGCCATTGAGTTGATTCCAACTCAGAGCAAACCCATAGGAGTGAGAACTGTCCCATAGGGTTTCCATGGAGCTATTGGTGAATTCGAACTGCTGACCTTTTGGTTAGTAGCTGAGCTCCATGACTGGTTTTAAACTACTAACATGATGTAGATTTGGAAAAGATGTGCACAATCGCCAGCACGTACCATTATCTGTATAAATATTATGTAGTTTGAGAATGACAGCATCACCACTCAAAGGTCTATCTATACACATAAAAGAAAATTCTTACTATAGGTAATGTTACATATCTCCTTGTCTATATTTTACTGTATATCTGAGCCATGGATTTAGAGTTTGCTTACTCGCATATAGGTTCTGTTTACTCATTCAGTTTCTATCAGCTTTATAACACAACATAGCACCTGAATTGAAAAAATATTTTATAAAAATGCTAGCGTGATTTGTGTTTGTCATGGCAATATCAAAGGCTCAGATCCATGCAATCAATTATCTTTATGCTATTAGTCATGACCTTCTCCTTTGAAATGATTCCCTGCCATCTGTTATTTCATTAAGTATTAAATCTTTGTCGCTGAGCAGCAAGTCAATTTGCCTTAGTGGCTTTACAGAAAAAGCATTTTAAATTCCTTTATGAGGGATGTAGTAATTGCTTAAACCTGGTGTTCTTTTAAATTCCAGATAAAACATGAATATATGCATGTGAAGTACATTGCAATCAAGATATTGAAGTTATTAGCTGTGCAGTCATACAACCCCTTAAAAGGCTATTCACAACTTAAGTGTGCATTATCACAGCGTGTATCAGTTGCAAACTTTGCCCATTAAAACTTAGGATGTATACATAAAAACTAAGCATGAGCTTCATTAATAGTTTCATAAGGCAATAATTTATTGCCATTTACACCTGCCACTAAATTACCTTTGCACTGTGCTTTTCTGTCTTCTGGCTATATGTTTGTTGTATAACTGATTCCTCTGTGTTACAACTAATCACTTGATTTGCATCGCCTAATTGATTTCATAATTTAGATTAAGGACTACTTAACTTGGAACACATAGGGACATGATCTTGAATTTCATAAGGTTTTGACAATGTGCAGGGTGAATAAAATATATCACATTCAATTTTTCTTAATGCATTCATAGTGATCAATGAAGGATCATAATTTTTCCTCTCAGGAAGAGAGTGATTAGTATAAGATCACCCTCTGGCAAAAGATTTGCTGATCAAAGCTGGCTCAGATCAAAGGTATCCCAAATAGGAAAAGTAGAGTGCTCGAGAGTTTGCCAAAACTAATTTCAGTTTTGCCAAAGCATTCATTGTGGGGTTCCAATACAAAATGCTCAGTGTCTCAACTTATTGTTGAAAAAATGATGATGAGAAATCAAATGGAGGAATACTTTCTAATGCCAGGAGGACTGGCCATTCACAAACAAAAGTGTAGCAACTGGTGATAATTGGGCTGTTATTAGAAATAAGGATGGGGTTGGACAATACCATAAGTAGATCAAAGATTCAACCTTTGAATCAGAATTGGAGAGTTGGATATTTAAACTCGTTGCCTTTGAGTTGATTGCAATTTATGGCATTTACTAGACCAGGTTGAAAGAGAAGATTGCAAACTGTAGCACATGGGTTTGAGTTCAGTCTTTACATAAATCAAGTTCACAGAATGGGGTTTCCATTATTTGACTGTAAGACTTCAGGAGAATCAACTGAAAATTGAGCAACAAACACAAGATCTCAATGGCAGCACTAGAATTGAATCTAGCAAGAAGTCCACAGAGACGATGACTAAATAACTGAGTAGTCCTCCATGTGAAGGGTGAAGGTTGGCTGTGGAAATTCCCAGGGATGTTTAAGTTATCAATTGCCTTAATCTGAATGGACAGTAGTCATTAGAAAAAGCAAAGGCTGGGGAAATGAGAGGGCATTGTTTCAACTACACTAATTTTGACTGTGGTGATTGTTGAGTATTGCATTTTATATACTATGTGTTTTGTCTGCTTCCAAATTTCAAATCAGTAACAGACTGGAAACCAACTTTCTCCTCTAGCTTTAATTCCTAAATTCAAGTTGCTGAAGCTGTGACAAACTGTCTCTTTTGATGTTTCTTGCAGAGCTTTTTAAAAATACAGATTGTTGAATTCTAATCTCACAGATTATGATGTAGCAGTCCTGCGATATTATCCAGGAGTCTATATTTTTAAGATCCCTGGGTGATTCTGGTATATATCCAGGTTTAAAAAACTATAGTAAAGAATCACAATGTTACTTATTAAAATTCCTGATAAGGAAGAATTCAGGTGGAAAGACTAAAAAGATAAAAAGGAGTCAGGATCTGAGTAATAATGGATGTATTTCTGAAAAATGCAACATCTGATTTCAGAAGGTGACCTCTAATAAGGGAGAGAGAAAGCAAGCTGTATAAAGGGAAAAAAGAAAAAAGTCAAGACAGCTTTAAAACCAGAGCACCACTTGATTTATATTCACCCAAGGAGACGAAAAATGATTTCACTTCTTGAAGTGAGTGTAATCAGTCCGAAGCTTTCTGGACCCCTGGTGTTGGAGGAGTTTAAGCTATGTAATTATAAAAGTAAGGATGAAAAATTATTATGGCATAAAAAACCAGGCTAAGGTGACAGCATCAGTGTAGGGTATATGTTACAAGATACCTGATTGTAATCAGGCTTAATGAAAAGGAAAGGCAGAAGAACAAGAAAAAACAAAACAAAATAAAATTATTTCATAGGTGGGTATCACTTCCAAGGCGCTGACACATGAGGAAAACTCCTTTGAGTTTAATGATAGTGAAGTTAAATATCTGTGATAATAGGGAGCCTTCATTCAGTAAGAACAAATGGTTGATTAGGCAGGTAATGATATGAGACAATCATCCAAATGGGTGAATGATTTCGAAGGGCCACACTCTATTAGCAACTCGGATCACATTCTGAAGGTATATATGGAAAATGAGATTTTTAGAGAAAAGGAGGAAATAGAATAGTCTCATTTTGACTGCTGTTCTGAATAGAGGAATAGTAATTTTAGCAGGTGGTTTCGAATGCAGTTAATGGGATTCATTACAAGGACCCCTTAAATCTCTTTTGTTCTGCTAAGGAAGCCATCTGTACTTCTCTGAGTGTTTGAGGGAGCCCTAGTGGCACAGTGGTTAAGCACTCAGCTGCTAACTGAAAAGTTGTTGGTTAGAACCCACCAGCTGCTCCAAGGGAGAAAGACTGCCAGTCTGCTTCTGTAAAGATTACAGCCTTGGAAACCCTGTGGGGCCATTCTACTCTGTCTTATAAGGTCTCTGTGAATTGGAATCAACTGGACGGCAATGGGTTTGGTTTGGGTTTTGGCACATTTAAGATCATCTGAAGATGATGTGTTCCTGTTGAGCCTTCAAAAATGCTTGTAACTCACTTTTACTTGTGCCAGATTTGGTTGAAAAAGTCCCACAGGTGATGCTGACTTTTTTTTTTTCCCCTACCACATTCCTGCCCCAGTTAAAAAAGAAAAACAAATGAGCAAACATAAAACCACATTCTTAATGGAGATGCCACATAGCCATGGCTAAAAATCATAACAGACTTGAACACTAGAGAATCCTTTGGATATTCATACATAAAGAGCTGAAATTTTAAAAATCATCATTTTTATGTTCTTTGGGAGAATGATTGAGGAAAAAACGTTAAGAATCAAATTTTAAAGTAAGATTATAGTTAAGAATTGGAAGGAGTCCTTGGGTGGCACGAACGGTTGAGCTACTAACCTAAAGGTTGGTGGTTCCTACCCACCCAGAGTCACCTACTTGCTTCCAAAAGCCTTACGGAGCAGTCTACTCTGAAACACATGGGTTGAAGTTGGAATCCACTCAAGGGCAACTTTTTTTTTTTTTTTTTTTTAAGGGTAAATCAACCCAACAAAGAAATTTGGAAAGAATCTGACTGAGGGTAAGTTTTCTGAAATTAAGGTGGTGTGAAAGAAACCAACAGGGAAAAGTAAGTTTTTCAAGATAGGGTGAGTATATTGCTGTTATATGCCACCATCCATCCTGGAAGGAAGGAAAGAAGAAAGGAAGGAAGGAAGAGCTGTTAGTGTCTTGGTGGCTAGAAGTGTCAGATTCAGGGAATGAGCAAATTAGTGGAGAAGGAATAAAGAAATTACAAAATGTATTTATGGTTTACTTAATAGAAGTTGGGAGTGAAAAAAAGGAGAAGGATAAGAAGAAAACGTATAGTGGTGTAATGTAGAGAAAGGAGTCCTGGTGGTGTAACAGTTAAGCACTTGGCTGCTGATGGAAAGACTAGCAGTTTGAACCCACGGAGCATCTCTGTGGGAGAAAAACCAGGCGATCTGCTCCCATAAAGATTACAATCTAGAAAACCCTATGGGGCAGTTCTACTCAGTCACACGGGATCACTGAGTAAGAATTGACTTGATGACACCTAATAATAATGGTATATGACAAGAGAGTCTTGAGTCACCTTGAGCTGTACACTTGGTCTTATATCGATTTCTTAATCTTTGTGTCATGATTATCATTCTGCTCTCCCACACAGGTTTTATTGCTGATGTTATGGAATATTTGTGAACTATTCTGTGAAAGACTTATTGTGATTAATATTTGAAATGAGAGGTTCTGTGAGCCCCTTGGACAAAGGGCTGCATGCCTTGGAGCAGGAAGGGCAGTCAGGAAACTCACACCTGCATTGGTCAGGTGTGTGATAGGGATGCAGCCCTCAGGAGCAAGGCTGTTGTGGAGGTGGAGCGGGGAAAGGGGAACAGTGCTCCAAAACACACCCGCCCTCCCTAATGCTTGAAAACCCAATAAGATGGAAAGAAAGATCTTGATCACTTTCATCATTCCTCTGTTAAAAAGAATTTGCTAAAATATGTTTCTTAACATTTTCCATAGTTTTTTTAGAAGTATATCTTCCGGAAGGACAAAGGGACATCGACTTTTTCCCTAGTAAGTTGCTCTTTTGCCACACACGCTGTCCCTGTCTCCCCAGGGCTCAGCCGGAAGCTTCCGCAGCTCTGATTTCAAGGAGAGGTAAAGACGATATGACAGGAAATAAACCACATGCAAGTAATACAACTGGACTCTGCTCCAAACCACATAATTGGGGTAATGACCTGCTAAGAAGAGAGAGATTGTTTTCATGAAGGGCACAGAGGATCAAAAGGCGATGGAGAAATATTGCAAAATCTTCTGAGAGAACCTCTTACCACCACCAAAAAAAAGAAAAGTTTTACAAATTCATAGAAACCTTAATGTGACTTCGGTGAAGACTCACATCTTAGTGTTTCTGAGGGAATACGGTCTGAAGGGGTAGCTATAGTAACTTTTCAAAGCAATTTTGGGTTAGATTAATTGTATTACTTATGTAAATTATTCAGATTTATCATACAAGCATTCATTGTAAAGCTTTGCTTTACTTGTTACTAATATTTTCACTTATGAAATCGATATATAATTTCTTCACCTACAAAAGGGATAAATGAGACATTTTTAGTTTATGAGGTGCCTGCCACTAATAAATGCAGAATACAAAGCCATTCTCTACATGTTTACATCTTTCTTCTTAGAGATCTGACATTAAAAAATAACCTAGATAATTACAGAGCTTCTTATATCCTTATATAATCTATTTTATCTTTTTTTATTAAAGAAAAAATGTCAATATATTTAAAATTTACCTAAGATTTGTCAGTTAAAAAAAAAAAATTCTATGTTTGAATTGTTACGGAGGAATCTGAACTATTATTGTAAAGGTCAGCTTCAGAATTCTTTTCATTTTAAACTCAAACCTAGTGTTTATGTTAAAGTCATGGCTTATAATTATTTTTCTGGAAGCTATGCTTATTTCCATTGCTACTGTCTAGTGGATTTTTCTGTAAGGCAGCGAGACGTCAAAAAAGAGAAATGTATTTGCAATGAATAACTTCATTCAAATGTAAAAAATACCTTAGGACAAGTTAGATTTCATCCAGCCTTGCCCCATAAGGAAAAAAAAAAAAAATCCATGAAACACCAAATTCCGTGAAATCTCATAGGACCCTGAAAAAAATTGACCTTTTAAGACATTTAGAAAGAGCATGGAGAGACCAACAGATTATTGCCAAATATATTCTTTAGGAAATCTACTTATTGTGCTGTTTTCTTCAAAGTTGCATTCTTTGATATTATGAAGAATGCTTAAAATGTTCATAATTTTACTGTGTAATGAAGTATATATTTTCCATAATCCATTCTGAGCACTATTTCCTGAGTATATTAATATAAATTATTTTATCTAAAGTGGTTATATATTTACATTTTATAAACTCATATTTTCTTCATTTTATTTAAAATGTTAAAGTGGCTTGATTTATATCAGTTATAATCTCCTGCTAATTGCATTTAATAGGTTTTAATATAATTACTACTTAAGGAGCAGTGAGGGCAGCTATTTCTACTCTTTAAAAAAATAAAGCAAAATGCATTTATAAATTCAGTATGTTTGTCAAGAATTGTTTTGGAATGGCAAATGAGTCAGGACTTCATATTATCTACCAAATCTACATATAGATAAGCTATCTACCAAATCTACATATAGATAAGCTTCTGTACTTTGTGAACAATTGATATCAATCATGCATGCCTTATACATATTTATCAGAATAAATTATTATTGATTATCAAACTCCTTTGCTGTCAGTGGATTCTGACTCACAAGAACCCTATAGGACAGAGTAGAACTGCCCTATAGAGTTTCCAAGGCTGTAATGTTCAAGGAAGCAGATTACTACATCTTTCTCCCACTGAGCAGCTGGTGGGTCAGAACTGCTGACCTTTTGGTCAGCAGCTCAGTGCTTAACCACTGCACCACCAGGGCTCCTATTGGTGACCAAAGCCACTATAAACTGATGATGCAGGGTATCCCTCCTCCATTAAAGAAACATTCTATTTAAAGTCCTATTTACCACTCTGTAAATATGACCAATTCCAATTTCTAATTCCTAATCCTATGTAATTTCGTCCTCATCTGCTACTTTTATCTACACACAAATGCATACACAAACACAGACCCTATACATTTGTGGTTGTGTGTGTGTGTGTGTGTGTGTGTATGTATACATACAAACAAAATCGCACTATGACCTTCAAAGTTGAGAGAAAACAAGTTTAATTATTCTCGGTAAACATTTGAAGAAAGTTGATAAAAATAATTTGTTAAATGCAATCTTTAAAATAAATATAAATAACATGAAAAAACTATCAATTTCACAAAATGGGAAACAATAAATATAAAACAAGCAAACAATAATGATAAAATTTAAATGAAGGTGACAGGAAGTCCTTACACAGTAGTATTTACAATAAATATGGATAAAGATCATTCCCTTATGTCATGGATTGAATTGTGTCCTCCAAAACTATGTGTCAGCTTAGCTAGGCCTTGATTCCCAGCAAAATGGTTGTCCTCTGTTTTGTGATCTAATGTGATTATATGTGTTATAAATCCTGACCTCTATGATGGTAATGAAGCAGGATTAGAGGGAGTTATGTTAATGAGGCAGGATTCAATCTACAGGATAAAGTTGTATCTTGAGTCAATTTCTTCTGCGACATAAAAGAGAGAAGCAAGTAGAGAGAAGGGGGACCTCCTACCACCAAGAATGAAGAACTAAGAGGGGAGTGCGCCCTTTGGACCCAAAGTTCCTGCACTGAGAAGCTCATAGACCAGGGGAAGATGGATGACAAGGACCTTTCCCCAGGGCCGACACAGAGAGAAAGCCTTCTTCTGGAGCTGGAGCCCTAAATTAGGACTTGAAGCTCCTAGACTGTGAGAGAATAAATTTCTCTTTATTAAAGCCATCCACTTCTGGTATTTCTGTTATAGCAGTGCTAGATAACTAAGAAAATTTATTAAAAGATGAACATTGTAAGATTTAAGTTAAATAATAACACAACGGAACCAATCTAAATATGAGACACAAAAATAAAATATAACTACATATAAAGGTTGAAAATGAGGGATGGACAAAGATACACCAGACGTGCTCTCTATCATGAATAAAGTTGGGATAAAAATATTTCTTCAGAATTTAATTCAAAATCTTTAACAGGTAATGGAGGAATTTCTTTGGAAAATGAAGTATCTACCAAAAATATGTAAGAGCATATTATTATATGTACTTAAAATACAGCTTCAAAATCTATTAAGTAAAAAATCATAAGATATACGAGGCAAAAAATATAAATTATAGTCACACTCGGAAAATTCTGCACATCTCTCTCAAATATCAACAGATTGAGTAGACAATAAATTGAGTATCAGCCTTGAAATCCGTAGGATGATTTCTTCCATTTTATTTGTCTTTTTCAAAATTGTTTTAGCTATTCTACTTCCTTTGCCTTACCTTAAAACTTTAGAATAATGTTGTCTATATATGTTTAAAAAAAAAAAATCTTGCTGGGGTTTTGACAGGAGTTGCATTAACCCTGTATGCTAATTTGGGGGAGAATTCTTATTTTTACAGTCATGAACATGGCATATCTTTCCATTTGTTTAGAACTTCCTTGATTTCATCAGCATTTTCTAGTTTTCAGCATACGAGTCTTACACATGTTTTGTAAGATTTGCACTTTAGGATTTATTCGTTTTTGGTTTTTGTTTAGTGAGAAGTTATTTGTTTTTAATTTTGATATGCACATATTCATTACCAGTATTTAGAAATTCAATTGCTTTTATGTGCTGCTTTTATATTCTGCGGCCATGCAAATTTACTTTGGCTAGATAGTGCAGGTGTCTTGCAGAACATTTTTTTAATCTGCACCCTTTGATGTTTTAGGGTTGCAAACTTCTTTAGCTTCAATTCTGCAGCATATGAGGCAACTAGAAAACCCAGGGAACTCACCTTCCTGTCATTCCTCAGGTCCTGAGATCTGTAGCCAGTTTGCCTTCTTCTCTCCACCTTTCAGAGTCTTCTATGTTTATTTTATTTGTAGTGTCATCCTAGGCTGGGTTCTCTAGAGAAGCAAAACCAGTGAAGCATTATGATGCCATGGGTCAGGCGTCAGGCTGGAGACTTTTCCTGACTCCTGTAGCTGCAAGGTTTTAAGAACCCAAGATCAGCAGGTCAGATGGCAAGCTTTTGGCTCACAGGCAGTGAAGGCTGACCAATCTCAAGATAGGCAGCAATACAGCAGACCGCTGGCTCAAGTCCCAAAAACTGGAGGTCAGATGATGATGAGCCAGATGGAGGATCCAGAACAAGCAAGGGGGTTTTGCCAGAACATCCATATATATATATATATATATATATACACATATACGGATACAGGATATATCTATATATCAGATACAGGCTACACTCCTAAGGAAACTCCCCTTACCACTGATTGGCTGATCACATCAGATCGCATCATGAAAGCTGACTACATTATTACATAACTGCCAAACTACATCATTACATAACTGCCAAACTACTGAGAACCATGGCTCATCCAAGTTGACAGAC
Organism: Dugong dugon; assembly: GCA_030035585.1. Classification (NCBI taxonomy): domain Eukaryota; kingdom Metazoa; phylum Chordata; class Mammalia; order Sirenia; family Dugongidae; genus Dugong; species Dugong dugon. Next base: position 104,871,797 of record CM057466.1, on the reverse strand, counting down.
AACTTTAACCACGACAAATGCCCAGGTTTTTTACTGTACTTAAAAAGAAATAGGGAAATGTATGTCTACTCTATTTTCCCAAAAGCAGAAGTCCTTACACACATAATTTTTTTAAAGAGTTGTAGAACAAAAGGGCCACTAACTTGGATTAAAAGGGTTCAAGATTGCCTTAATTCCAAAAAGGCCTTCAAGCCCCTCAAATCTGTTCAGGTTGAAAGCAAGCTGAGAAAATGACTCAACTGCAAACTTTACCTTGATGATTTTCTCTGTTGAAGTTATTTTGTATTTAATTGACTTTCCCCTTAACTATGATATCTTGCTTCCATTTCAAAGACTCAGAACCAGAGTCTAAACAAAGAATATTTCTTGTCCTCAGAGACCGGAGACTTGTCAACTTTTACCTGTGCAATTTCAGCACTCTTATGGAACTAGCAACTGCCACATGCCTCTGTTCTTTCCATTTTTAATAAAAGTGTCTAGTGCAATCATCCTCACCCTTTCTCACCGCTGGATATGATCTGAGCAGATAGCTTGTTTTATAATCAAAAAATCATATATTTTTTAGATCAATAGGAGCCAAATCTAGGAAATCCCAGTGGCGTAGTGGTTAGCTGCTACGGCTGCTAACCAAAAGGTCGGCAGTTCAAATCTATCAGGCACTCCTTGGAAACACTGTGGGGCAGTTCTACTCTGTCCTATAGGGTGGCTATGAGTCGGAATCAACTCAATGGCAATGGGGTACAGGCAGAAGCCAAATCTAAGGAGCAATCAAAAAACCTAGTACAGATTGTGAAATTCTGGACATTGAGTCTTTAGCCATAATTTGATTAGTGTTTTTAAGATCATGGATAAGGGTGAGTATATTTTTTTTGCGTGAATCTAGAATGCACATATTTATGGCCCAAGACAGACACTGGCAGCTTGTAAAGAAGGGGAATGTTTTTTCTCTTCCTACACCCTTGTCCTTTTAATTATGATATTGTAATTACATCATTAATCTATAGAATCTATTTTCCCTCCCCTTGAACCTGGGTTGACCATGTCACTTACATTGGCCAATGGAACATTATTGACCATAAAGTAAGAGAAGTCTGAAAAGCAATTTTTGTACACTGGAACTTGGCCTTTCTTACTCTGGGGCTACCCTGTGACTGGGCTGACATATGAGTGACCCTCCACCAACATCACTAATCCTGCCTCAGTCCAGATGGACCACCAGCTGAGCCCAGCCCAAAGCCCAAATTCACAAAACAAAATCACAAGTGAAATTGATTGATGATTTTTTAAAGAGAAGTTTGGGTGTTCTTTACTAAGCATTAAAAGCTAACAGATTTGTTGTTGTGTGCTGTCGAGTCCATTCCAACTCTTAGTGACCATTTAAGGACGGAGTAGAACTTCCCTACAGGGTTTCCTAGGCTGTAATCTTTATGGGAGCAGGTGTTTTCTCCCTCGGAGGCACTTGTGGGTTCAAACGGCTGACCTTTCAGTTAGCAGTGGAGCGCTTAATCATTTGCACCACTAGGGCTCCCTTAACAGATTTAGATATTCTTAAAAGACAGATAAAGTTGTCAACAAAGTAGAATATTTTTGCAATATGCTTATTCACCGAATTATTCAAGGTCCAGAATATATAAAGAATTTATAAAATTAAAAACAAAAACACGACAGACAACCCAAAGAAAAATAGTCACAAGTCTTGAACAAGCATTTCACAAATAATATCCAGAGAAGTCTTCATTCAGCTTCATTAGTTTTTGGGAAAAGCAAAGTAAAACCAACATCAGTTTACCTGTGCCACGTTTACTAAAATAAAAGTATTATAAAATTTCAAGTGTTGGGCAGGATGCTGTTGAGCAACCATACTCTCATGCACTGCTGTTAAGAGTGTAAACTGATACAGAACTACTGTCAGAATCAACTGAAGCTAAAAATACACCTAACCTGTTACTAAGCAATTGCACTCGTAGGTATAAACCTAAAAGAAATATGTACATATCCTACCAAAAAACATATACTAAACTGTTCATAGCATCACAATGACCTTAAACTAGAAACTACGCAAATGTCCATCAACAGCGTAATGGATAAATTGTAATGCATTTACACAAATGGATATTATACAGCAATGACATAAATAAATTACAAATATATTGTAATGATATGAATGAATACCACAAACACAGTTTTAAGCAAGGTAAGCCAAAAAGGCACACAGTGCAGTTTCATTTACAGAAAAAACCAAGACAAAGATTAGACAGGCCCATAAAACAAAACAAGACTAAAGGGGCACACCAGCCCAGAGGCAAGGACTAGAAGGCAGCAGGAGGGGACAGGAAAGCTGGTAATAGGAAACCCAAGGTAGAGAGGGGAGAATGTTGACATGTCATGAGGTTGGTAACCAATGTCACAAAACAATACGTGTACTAATTTTTTAATGAGAAGCTAGTTTGATCTGTAAACCTTCATCTAAAGTACAATAATAAAAAAAAAATTAAAAAAGAACAAAGATAGGAAAATCTAATTTCAGCTGTTAGAAGTTCATACAGTGGTTTCCATTTGGGGAAAGAGTAATTAAAATGAAACATGACACAGGCTTTTGGGGTGCTAGTAATATTCTGCTTCTTGATCTGGGTGCTGGTTACATGGATGAGATCAATTTGGGAAAAGTAATTGAGCTGTATGCAGATACACATCTGATGCGATGACTTTTATCTCTCTTTGTCTGGAAATGTTTTAACTCTAACTTCTTTCTGCCTTGCATTCTGTTTTCACTTTGTATTTTAGTCCCACTTTATTTTATACCTCTCCAAACTAGGCATGACAGTTAAATTTCCTAGAATTATAAAACAGACACAAGTATTCAGATTTTTAACAGTTTATTTAGTACCAATTCCCTTGCATTTGACTCTGAATTGACTTTGATTTCCTCATTCTGAACATATAATTCAGTAGTTCTTCCCACAGTAGTATTTTAGCAGTATGTAGTTTCTATCTGAAAACATCTTTTTCATGTGTCCTTAGACATTACAACTTAGTTTAATAGAAAATTTAAACTTGATGATTATTTTCTTTTATCACATTGAAGATACTTTCTCACTGCTTTCTATCTTCTTTTGGCCTTGTTTAAAGGTCTATTTGTTTATTTCTTTATATATAATCTGTCCTTTCGTTCATATTGTTTTCATAACCTACTCTTTTTCTTTAATGTTCTGAAATTTCCCTATCCTTTGATAAATATATATATATATATATTTCCTTTTCAAGATCTTATGCTTCTTAACTTTGAAGATTCATATAATTAATCAATGTTGGAAAATTCTGAGGTACTATCTTTATTGAGGAAATCCTAGTGGCATAGTGGTTAAGAGCTATGGTTGCCAACCAAAAAGTTGGCAGTTCAAATCCACCAGCTGCTCCTTGGAAACTGTATGGTGCAGTTCTACTCTGTCCTACAGGGTTGCTATGAGTTGGAATCGACTCAACAGCAACGGGTTTTATCTTTATTGAATACTGACTTTACCATTCGCTCTATGTTCTCCTCTGGAATTCCCAGTAGGGACAAGATGGAATTTCTCACTCTTTTATACATATGTCTTAATTTATCTTTCATATTGTCCTATTTTTATCTTTCCTTATTGTATCATGGGAGATATGAATATATCTACTGTGGGTTCACTCTTTATCTCCTCCAATGCATGTAGTCTGCTGTTTTACACATACCCATACTGTACTGATGTATTCCCACAACCAGAAACTCTGAGAGATTTTAATTATAATTTATCATATATAAAAAAGGAAAGACCACATATTTAAAGGATAAAATTCATGATTTTTTGGGGGAGGGTTAACTATCTACAATAAAAATTAAATGGGAGAAATTATTGAAAAACATTCTCCATCTTAAGTTTTGTTAAACGCTGGGCTGAAGTAGCAAAGATGTGCATTTTTCTGTTTTAAGATTAGCATGCCTAGAAATCTAACATGGACAATGTATTATAATTGTTTAAGAAAATACATGGTAAATCTACCAGACACCAATTACAGTATATATTAAAAAAAAAAAAAAAAAAGAGCAAAAAATAAAATTGTGTTGTTTTTAAAGTTTTTTTGTTATAACTCTTTTTTCTTCTCTTTTCATGCAGTACATATCTAGCTAAAAATACGTATGTATTCCTCATATCCTCATGAGCCGCCACATGCCATGCCATGTGTTCCCTTTGACATTTATCAGGATGCTCTGCTTCCCAGGTGGATTTTTCGCATTTTCTCTTCTTACATGAGGTGTGCTCATGCTCTCTAAGCCCTTTGCAGTGCTCCGAACCCCAGAAACGTCTTTTTACTCTAAACCTCCAGGTTCTAATTATATTTTCTTCTAAATTACATCTCCATATATTAGGTCATCTCTAGGACCAGATCATAAAGCTCATGATGTATGAGCGATTTATTTATGCAGGGTAATTAGTTCTTGTTACATAGTAGGTGCTCTATCTTTTAAAATGAACTGGGTAATTTTGAATTACACATCTGCTTCAGGACTTATGTTGTTGTTGAGTGCTGTCAAGTTGATTTCGACTCATACTAACCCCAAGTGACAGAGTAGAACTACCCCATAGGGTTCCCTACGCTGTAATCATTATGGGAGCAGATCACCAGGTCTTTTCTCCTGCAGAACTGCTGGTGGGTTCAAACCACCAAAATTTTGGTTAGCAGCCGAGCTCTTAACCTTTCCACCACCAGGGCTCATTTTAGGACTAATAATACCATTAAGCGACTTGATGACTCCTCAGGCAAAAGGACATATGAAAGTTGAAATCTTGAATATCTGGAATATCATTTCAAATAATCATTGGAAACATTGTATTCACTGAGTTACATTGTATGGCAATAAACATTATTTTTTTTTTTTTGGAATCTCCTCAAATGAAATCAAAGCATGTCCATGGAGTTTCTTTTGTACAATTAAATCTACATATGTAATTTTTTCACATAATTGATGCTTAGTAATGCTGCTGACTTTTATGGGTATAGAAAAGTTCTTGTATTTATGAATAAGTAAATAGCTTCTTATCTGGGAAATTTTATATGGATTGCCATTCCTTTTATAGTATCAAAGCATATAGAGCAATGACTCATATAATGAATTAATATGTGTGGACTCTTAAAACAGTGCCTGATACATAGTGCATATTCTATAAGTGTATGTTATTATTATTATTTTTGTTTTCAACACCCATCTTATAAGTCAATTCCAAATTAAACATTATTATAATCACTTTGGAAAGCCTGGTGGTGTAGCGGTTAAGAGCTATGGCTGCTGACAAAAAGGTCAGCTGTTCAAATCCACCAGGCGCTCCTTGGAAACCCTATGGGGCAGTTCTACTGGGTGTTGAAAACAAATCTACCCCAACCCTTCATGCCAGTCAGATTAACACTGTCTAAAGTCAGAATCAATTCGACGGTAACGGGTTTGTTTTTTTGGTTAAAGTCAACTTACTCTTAAGAACTCACTGTACCCACATTGAATTATGGAAAAACTCCACATTTAATCAATATGACACCTCAGTTTTGAATCAAATCTCAGATTCAGGCCTGAGACCAGAAGAAAAATAAATGACAGAAATTATTTAATTTAAAGGCAGTATTAACTGGCAAGAGCATTTTTCCAATCTGCTGCCTTTCTGAAGCAAAACGATCAACAATATGCCACTACTTGCTCATATTCACAAATAGTGCTGATGAGCAATGTTTACAGCCCGTTAGCTACAAGCTTCAGCTAAGATATAGTGGGTAACTTGATTAAAGTGAGCAGTACTGTTAATTGTGCAAATTATAATGTATATGATTTTGTAAACTGCTCTTAAATTACTTCTCAAAATTTCTTTAATTTTTATTCCATGATTCCTAGAACCTGCAATATATTGCCATGTCCTAATTTTTACTAGAAACAGTTAATCATACTTAGCTTTCTAAGCAAAATTTCTAAGTTTGAAATACAGTTGCTATTCAACTATGAAAAAAAAACTTTACTCACAAAATTCGTTATATTCAATTGTATCTGGAGTGCACAGGCTCTAGTCTTCTTCCTGGAAAACAAACTGCCATGTGCTAACAAAGAATGTAGATCTGTAGCGTTCATGAGGTCAACAAATCTATATTTCAAACGCTAATAGGAAGTGTTGTGAAAATAGCGCCATACATACACTATAGTGAGGTTGATTCCTATTTGGCAGTTTTCCAAAAAGACTCATTATACTCTTTGATTTTTTTTTTAAATAAATTGCAATTTTAAATAATCTCTAAAATTGGAGCGTGCATCTGAGTTTGCATTATAAATTCTATTTAGGAAGACTTTAAAGAATAAAATTAATTGTTGTGGTTATGTTTTCATCCACAGGCAGTTCAACTATCTTTGGAAAAATCTATTCCATATGCCATAATTAGAATTAAAGCAATTTATTATTGCTTATCTGGAGTTTGATCTTAAGAAATTAATAAAACCCATTGAAAAATAAAGTCAAATTTGGGATATAGAAATATTTTAATATTGATTTCCTGAACCTGGATACCATTCTACATAACGACTATTATCATGGTCAATTGTATAAACCTACAATATTTAGTAATGCAAAGGAACTGGAACTCGGGTATAATATATTCATATTATGTCACCTAATTTCATTATCTTTGTGACATTAAAAAAAAGGTTGATCCAATTGACGTAAGGATTTGTGATGGCTATCTTCAAAAGATCACGTTCTAATACATTTTATAGTATTTCTTTTTCTTATAAGTAATTCCAAATTAAACATTATTATAATCACTTTGGAAACACTGGTGGTGTAGCAGTTAAGAGCTATGGCTGTTAACCAAAAGGTTGGCAGTTCAAATCCACCAGGCGCTCCTTGGAAACCCTATGGGGCAGTTCTACTCTGTCCTTTAGGGTCGCTATCAGTTGAAATTGACTCGACGGCAACGGGTTTGGCTTTTTTGGTTTTATAATCACTTTAAAATGAATATTTCATATGTACTAAAATGTGTATTCAGGAAAAAAAATCTTGCCTCTATAGATATGGCGTACAAAATCTTAGGAGACTTCTATGGTTTGGAAAAAGAGCAGTGGGCAACTAAGTATAGTTTTAATTTGAGGTAATTGAAATAGTAGTCAAATGAAAGTTCCAGTTCTCCTTAAGGCTGAATAATAAATGATTCCTTCCTAGGTGAAAGAAACAGGGACCCAAGTACTTGAATTTGTTAGTGTTTCTATATATCCAAGTATACAAGGCTTATTAGAAACTTGTCAGAAATAACTCAGTTATGGAAGTTAGCTGATGGCAGAAATAGAAAAATTGTTCCATCTACCATTTTCTTCTGAATTTTTATACACTTGTTGCCCAATCAGACCCAGCCTACTGAAGGTGTCCTATAGTGATATAAGTATGCTTATAATAATAATATTCATATTTATCCATGACAGCAAAAATAATGAGAGATATAACACTTTCTTTAATTGTTGTTTTGTGCCGTCAATTCTTACTCATAGCGACCCTGTAGGACAGCATAGAACTGCCCCAAAGGGTTTTCTAGGCTGTAATCTTTATGGGAGCAGATTGACAGGTCTTTTCTCCCTCAGAACAGCTAGTGAGTTTGAACTTCTGATCTTTCAGATAGCAGCTGAGAGCTTAACCATTGCACCACTAGGCCTCCTTTTTCTGTACCTACCGTGCCCTAAATATTGAATAAACGAAGCAATGGGTCTTCATTCCTGTATTTTATTTAAAGCTTGTACCGATACAAGGGATGGTGCTAGATTTTCTGGGGATTGAAATTTATAAAATGTGAGAGTTCTCTTTACGAAAAAGTATACAAAGTTGTATAAAGGGCCTTGGAAGCAGCTTGGACAGCTTAGGGACCCTGAAGATCAAGTGAATTAGAATGAAAACACATCTATCCTCTATCTATTTCTAAGAGCTTAAACTATACTGTCTCTAAAGAACACTAAGTTTTATGAGGAAAAAAATAGCTAAAGTTATATTTAGATGGTCTTCTTTGTAATGCTGATTACATATTTCTACAGGATAAAAATATTTATGTTTATATTGATGATGAATAATGTTTAATATATTTTAATATAGTTAATATTATTCTGACTGGTATATATTTGATATATGTTTTATAGTCAGGTCTTATTTTGTGAACAAAATATTTATCAAAATACCAATGTATCAAGGTTTAATCTACTGTGATTGATTCTAGAAATACAGCCTAATAAAATAGGGTTAGGAAAAAAGCACATAGAGCAAGGAGATATTTCACTTCCAGTAATGTTGGTCTGGTAATGAGTATCAATCCTTCTGCTGAGTAAAATAAAATGCCTTTTAGAACTAATATAATAGAAAACAATTACCAGGATAAAATCAAACAGATGGCAAAAACCCAAAAACTGTAAACCCAAAACACAAAGTCACTTTTGCAGTGAGGACATTTACTAACTAAGGGAAAAAAAAACATCTGTGAAATTGAGCTATGGTTTAGGCAGCTTCATGTGGAAAGAGGAATTAAAATGCTGACCAGGGAACACACCCATTTTAAGCTGATTCTCTGGCACCTACTGTAATTAACTATGCTCTAGGACAGAAAGTCCGTCTTACAATTTTAGTGGGAAAATAGAAAAACTGACATCAGTGGATTTTGGAAATAAAAATTTACTAATAAAAATAAAATGCCTAAAACTAAAGAATTAAAATAATGACTTTTATAGTAAATAAGACACAGCTGAAGAGTTAATTAGTAAATTGGAAGACAAGTGAAAATAAATTTTCCAGACTACATAAGAGAGAGTCAAAATGATGGAAAACATGAAAGTGAACCACAAATGATTTAATGAGAAGTCTAACATCATTTAACCAAGACTACAAAAGACAAGGAGCAGAGGAAATATTTGAAGGGAAAATGGCTGAGAAGTTTCCAGAAATGATGAAAATCACCCATCTATAGACTCAAAAGGACCAGCGAATCCCAAAAAGGAAAAATAAAAAAAAATCCACACCTGGGCAGAGTCAAACTGTGGAATTAGGAAATATTTGTGATAAAACTCTAAAGAAAGGAATGATTGTTATATATTTTAGGAACGTGGCTATAGCTGGAAAGATACCTTAGAACTTTCTTGGGTTCTGATTATGTATTATTTCTTAATTTGGTTAATATATTATAAGCCTTATAATAATTATCTGTTGTATAAATTTATGTTTTAGCACTTATATGTGTGAGTATATTACACACACACACACACACACACACACACACACTCACACCTTTCATATAGAAAAAGAAAGACTGACATGGCAAGCTCTCATAACATATCATGCTGGTATAATTCCCTTTTCTTGCACTTCCAGTTGGTACATCCTGGGGATGATGTGGACCAAGGAGATCTTTGGAAACCCCTGAGGCATATTAAGTTACTCTAGAGGAACACATAAGGCAAACATTTGTGTGTCCATTTATGTGTGTGTATTTCTCAAAAATAGACCTAGCCAGCAATGAAATTAGGTAATAAAAATACATCTTAGAAGAACAGCAACCAGAGAAAGGAAGATCAATCAAGAAGAAGAAGCACAAAGGAAACTGAAGTGTAGAAATTTAATAAGAACAATTAAGGAGATTGAAGACGTGGACAAAAATACTTTTCTGAGCATATTATGAAACATGATTTTCCAAATAAATAACTTAGTCAACAAACGAAGCGTAAGTTCAATGATGAGACTTGAAAAAGTGGCTTAGAAGATCAAATGTAAGAAATATATCAGAAGGAAACCATGAGGGAAAAGAAAAGAGATTCGAAGTATGTATCCAGAAAACCTAAAGTGCAAATAACAGGAATTCCAGAAGGAGAAAAGGGAACAGATGGAAGACAGTTAATAATTAAATAAATCATGGAAGAATATTTCCCTTAGCTGAACAAATACCTGAGTCTGCGAATTTATATTCAGGCAAACATTAATGAGAAATGTCATACTCCTAAGCCACTCTCATAAAATCTGAAATCGAAGGACAAATTGAAGAATGTTTTAAGCTACAAAATAAAAAGACCAATTTAAAATAGGGAAGTACCCAAACTAGGCTGTGTACAGCACTGGGACCTCAAAGATAGATCAATACCACTTAGAGTCTACTAAGTAAAGCAGTGCAATCCCATAATCCTACATATGGACTAGTATGCTTCTGTCAAGGAAAAGAAAAAGACATCCATGGCAAAATACACCATGTTTTTTAAATATGAATGAACAAAAATAGATTGTCTCGGAATGGGTAATGAAGTTAAACTATGGATTCTTAAAGATGAAGTGATATGTGCTGCTGATAGCAGAATACAAATTAATTCAAGCTGCATTAACCATTCATTGAAAACAATTAAAAAGCTGGAAAAAAATTAGTATGGAGATATCAGAGTGGAAGTGATCTGAAAAATGAAGGACAATCAGGGAAAGCCCAGCTTTTGGATCCATTTTTCAAACAGAAAAATAGAAAGTTAAGAAGATCAGAGATTTAGGAGAGCTTTCATATACCGGGATATGAAGGCTAGAACGACATATCTGGGACCACCAACATTCAAGAGCCCAAACGGTTAAAAGTTTGCTTGAAATATCAATAAGAACAGAAACAAGGCAGTATAATGTCTGAAGTGTAAATTGTTGAGAATTTTCCAAAAGTAATAAAAATATTAAGCCAGAGATTATTTAAAAAAAGAGAAAATCATAAATTCATGCAGGGAATGAAGAGAGATTAACTTTAATCAACCAACAATATGTCTGAAAGCTCATATTTCAAGAGAACAAATGGATATTAAGGAATAATAGAACAGCATCTTTAAGATATCACTTTAAAATGTCACATTGAAGACTAAGGTGCGCCTGACCCAAGCCATGGTATTTTCAGTCGCCTCATATGCATGTAAAAGATGGACAATGAATAAGGAAAACTGAAGAAGAATTGATGCCTTTGAATTATGGTGTTGGAGAAGAATACTGAATATACCATGGACTGCCAGCAGAATGAACAAATCTGTCTTGGAAGTACAGCCAGACTGCTCCTTAGAAGCAATGATAGGGAGACTTCGTCTCCTGTTCTTGGACATGTCATCAGGAGGGACCAGTCCCTGGAGAAGGACATCATACTTGTTAGAGAGTCAGCGAAAAAGAGGAAGACCCTCAACAAGATGGACTGACACAGTGGCTGCAGCAATGGGCTCAAACACAGCAACAATTGTGAGGCTGGCACAGGACAGGGCATTGTCTCATTCTGTTGCACATAGGGTGGTTATCAGTCAGAACTGATTCTACAGCACCTAACGACAATATCTTTAAGGTGCAGAAGGAAAATGACTGTCAACTCAGAATTCTCTAGCCACTAAAAATATTTGTCAACAATGAAGAAGAATGCCATAACAACAAGGCAGCTACTTAAGCAACACGTACGTGAAGCCAAATAGAGGCATGCTCAGTGGGAAATACTGCATAGAAATAATCAACAGCATGTCTGTGTCCTAGTTGCACTATCACATGGTAGTGTCCACACTGCAACCGAGAAAGCACATTTCAGGGATTACCTCCACCTCTGGGCTTGAGGGCTTTGAGTCGCATGATTAGGAAATCATTGTTCCCCTCTCTGGTCAGAATTGAACAGCAACATGAAGAGCTCGGCAGCTAACTGAAAGGTCATCAGTTCAGATCCACGAGCTGCTCCTTGGAAATCCTACGGGGGCAGTTCTATTCTGTCCTATAGGGTGGCTATGAGTCAGAACCGACTCAACAGCACCTAACAACAACAACATGATTTGGCAGAGTCTTGATTACAGCTCCATACTACTAGCTCCCTCTCTGGCTATCATTTGAGGCTGGCATTTGAGACTTGTTTGATATTTGAAAATTATTTAACGGATTTCACTACATCAAATGAATAAATTAAAAACGATTATATTAGTACATGAAGAAAAGTATTTAATAAAAATGAAATTCTTTTATAAAAATAATAAAAAAGGAGTCCGGCAAGATGGCGGTCTAGGCAGAAGCACCACGCCATCCGTCCACAGCAAAGATCCGAAAAACTAAGCCAAACAGAGAATCAACAATCCTGAAACCCTAGAACATCAAATGAAGAGATAAAGAACTCAGCCGAGCACCGAATGGAGTGAGAATACTGAAACAGAATGGAGAACGAGGAGAGATTCATGCAGAGGTCCCCTACCAGCTAACGCAGAGTGGATCCACCATCTTGGACTCCTATCGGAGACCAGCAAACAGGAGAATGGGAGAGCAGCCTCGCGGAGCGTCCAGTGGGAGACAAAACAGCCGGTAATTTGCGGTGTGCACTTTCCCACCCCCCACCCCTCTTCGCCCCGGCTCGGGCTCCTCTGCTTTCCGGGGCCATAGTCTCTTGACTGGGAGGCGCTGGCTGCTTGGATTCCACGCACCCAAGCGGACGGCTCTCTGGGTGTCATTTGTTGGCTGCTAGTGTTGCTTTTTTTTTTTCTGCTTCTTTTGATTTCTCACTTCCCTCTTGCCGCCTCCCCCTCCTTTTGCTCAAGTGCCTGGCTCCGAGCGCCATCTTTGCTTCTTCCTGCGGGGCTGGGGGGTTCCATTCGGCTGTGTGGCTGCTTCACGGTCTGGGCTGCTGAGCTGTGGGATCCCGGGGCTTTTGTTCATTTGTTTCTCTTCTTCCCGCGGCCACGGCCTCTTGACTGGGGGTCGCCGGCTGCTTGGATTCCGTGTACCCGGGCGGGTGGCTCTCTGGGTGCCATTTGTTGGCTGCTGGGGTTGCTTTTTTTTTCTGCTTCTTTTGGTTTCTCGCTTGCCTCTTGCCGCCTCCCACTCCTTTTGCTCTGGTGCCTGACTCCGAGTGCCATCTTTGCTCTTTCCTGCGGGGCTCCATTTGATTGTGCAGCTGCTTCCCGGTCTGGGCTACCGCGCTGGTGGGATTCCTGGGCTTTTGTTCGTTTCTTCATTTTGAATTGTTTGCCTGTTTTCTTTTCCTTTTCTTGATTTGGGAGCCCTTTCTGGCCAGGCGGAGCTGCGTGCCAGGGAGAATCCCCTTCGGCTTCCATAGACGTGCAGAGGGATCCCTGAACGCATTTCTTTTATCGTTGTTTTTTTTTTTTTTTCCTATATATTTGGGGGGCCTTTCTTGTTCCTTTTTTTAAAATTTGTTTTGTTTTCTTTTCCCTCTTTTTCCATTTTGTCTTTCTTTATTGCTCATTTCTCATTCTCTATCTCTTCCTTCTCTTTCTGATCCCTGAATACCAGGCGTTGTATGCCTCTGTGCATTCTGGCCAGGCTGTGCTGTGAAACCTGACAGCAACTTCCCCAACCTCATAGCTGCATCGGTGGGATCCCTGGGAACTTTGCAGTTCTTTAACCGTTCTGATTTTTATTTGTTCATTCTTTTCTTTTCTTTCTCTTCCCCCTTCTGTTTTTCTCCATTTCATAGTCTCTCATCTCGCCTTTCCAACAGCAAGCTCCCCTAGCATTCTTTTTTGTTTGTATGTTTTTTGGCTCCTGTTCCTCTCTCCTCTCTCACATATCCAGCTTAGCTTCACACATAACCATCTCCCCACTGCATCCTGCCTACCTGCACCGTACACCTGACATCACACCACCAAGCTGTGCAGGCACGGCCTACTGGAACCTGCCCAGCACTGATTACCAACCGCCCTGGTGGCTGCAGTGATCACCACAAACAACCCGTCCCAGTGGCTCCTCTTTAGCTAAACCTGCCTTGCTGTACCACATATGAGTGACTGAACTGGCCAGTTGGAGAAGGAGGCGAAAAACATTGAGTGCACAGACAAGCGAACAACTAGGGGCACACAGTCCGCCTGCTCAGACACACTCAAATATTTTCTTTTAAAAAAGGACAAAACAAAAAAATCTACAATCAATAAATGAGAGAACTATCTACTGAATGCCCCGAAAACAGCAAATAATATCAAAACATTTACAAAAACAGGACAGGATGGCTCCAGTAGGTGTCCAAATTAAAACACCACATAACTCTCCTGTGGAAGAAAATGCACTAGAAATACCTGATAGGGAATTCAAATCACTAATACTCGGAATTTTCCAAGAACTGAAGAAAAAGCTGACAAACATGAGGAAAAAATAGACAAATTTATGGAGAATACAGACAAAAAATTGGAAGAATTCAGGAAGATGATGCAGGAACAAAATGCCAAAATAAATTCACAACTAGAAATTATACAAAGACAACAATTAGAAATCCAAAAGATAAACAACAAGATTTCAGAAATGGATGATGTCACAGAAGGGCTGAGAAGCAGATATGAAACCGTGGAAGAAAGGATCAGTGGAACTGAAAACAAACACTTGGATACAACTCTGTTTCCGGAAAACTCAGAAAAAAGAACAAAGAGAAATGAAGAAACCCTGAGAGTTATGTGGGACACAATTAAAAGCAAAAATTTACGAGTGATTGGCATTCCAGAACAGGGGGAGAAAACAGATAACACAGAGAGGATCATTAAGGACCTGCTGACAGAAAACTTCCCTAATATCATGAAAGATGAAAAGCTGGCCATCCAAGAAGTTCAACAAACCCCATATAGAAGAGACCCCAAGAGAAAATCACCAAGGCATATCATATTCATACTCGCCAAAACCAAAGACAAAGATTCCTGAGAGCAGCTCGTGAAAAACAAGAAGTCACATACAGAGGAGAAACAATAAGACTAAGCTCAGATTATTCAGCAGAAACCATGCAGGCAAGAAAGCAGTGGGATGACATATATAAAATCTTGAAAGAAAAAAATTGTCAGCCAAGAATAATATATCCTGCAAAAAACTCTCGTTCAAATTTGATGGTGAAATTAGGTCATTTCCAGATAAACAGAAACTCAGTGAATATGTAAAAGTCAAACCAAACTTACAAGAATTACTAAAGGGAGTTCTTCGATCTGAGGACAAACAGCTTCAGCCCTCAGGCAGGACCTAGGATGCAGGATCGTACGAGCCAGATACCAGTCTAGGAGATGAACTCTCGAGGACTGTCCAAAACCAAAAGAAATACAGCAGGGAATCAGAGCAGTCAATCGATGGATGACAACAACATGAAAACAATGAAGGAGGGAATAAACGGCATAGGTATAGAAGTTTCTAATGGAGAGGAAGGCAAGGCGATACCAAGTAAGGGTAGACTGCTTCAAACTTAGAAAGATGAGGGTAAAATTCATGGTAACCACAAAG
This sequence comes from Dugong dugon, assembly GCA_030035585.1. Taxonomy (NCBI): domain Eukaryota; kingdom Metazoa; phylum Chordata; class Mammalia; order Sirenia; family Dugongidae; genus Dugong; species Dugong dugon. The sequence continues at coordinate 104,856,543 of CM057466.1, read as the reverse complement.
AAAGTTAACAAATCAACTCATAAAAATAAAGATGAAAAACATAAAGTCTCAGCAAAAACAAAACCTACAAAAACAAAAGAAATAACCACAAAATCCACAAACAAAAGTACCTCAGCACAAGGGAGTAAGAAGAACAAAGAAAACTTCAGCACCACAAAGAAAAGCACTACAAAATGACAGCAACAAAACTCACATCTATCAATAATTAAACTGAATGTAAACGGACTCAATGCACCCATAAAAGACAGAGAGTGGCAGAATGGATAAGAAAACAGGATCCATCAATATGCTGTCTACAAGAGACACACCTTAGAAACAAACATGTGAATTTATTAAAAATCAAAGGTTGGAAAAAAATATATCAAGCTAACAACTACCAAAAAAGAGCAGGAGTGGCAATTCTAATCTCAGATAAAATAGACTTTAAAACAAAATCTACCATAAAAGACAAAGAAGGACACTATATAATGATTAAGGGGAGGATCCATCATGAAGACATAACCATAATAAACATCTACGCACCCAATGACAGGGCTCCAAAATACATAAAACAAACTCTAACAACACTGATAAGAGAAACTGACAGTTCCACAATAATAGTAGGAGACTTCAACACACCACTCTCAGTAAAGGACAGAACAACTAAGAAGAAACTCAGCAAAGATACAGAAGACCTAAAGGGCACAATCATCCAACTGGACCTCATAGACATATATAGAACAATCCATCCAACCGCTGCAAAGCACACATTCTTTTCCAATGCACATGGAACGTTCTCCAGAATATACTACATCTTAGGCCACAGAGCAATCCTCAACAAGATCCAAAACGTTGATATAATTCACAGTATCTTCTCTGACCACAATGCCATCAAGGTAGAAATTAACACTAGAAAGAGCAAGGAAAAAAAATCAACAACATGGAAACTAAATAATACCCTGCTTACACATCACTGGGTAATAGAAGAAATCAGAGATGGAATCAAAACTTCCTAGAATCAAATGAGAATGAAAACACATTATACCAAAACCTTTGGGACACAGCAAAGGCAGTCCTCAGAGGACAATTTATAGCAATAGATGCACAGATCAAAAAAGAAGAAAGGGACAAAATCAAAACATTAACTACAGAACTCAAACAAATAGAAATAGAACAGCAAAAAAAGCCCACAACCACCGGAAGAAAGGAAATAGTAAAGATCAGAGCAGAAATAAATGAAATAGAGAACAGAAAAACAATAGAAAGAATCAACAAAACCAAAAGTTGCTTCTTTGAAAGAATCAACAAAATTGACAAACCACTGGCCAGACTGACAAAAGAAAAACAGGAGAGGACACAAATAACCCAAATAAGAAATGAAATGAAGGACATTACAACAGAACCAACTGAAATAAAAAGGATTATAACAGAATATTATGAAAAACTACACTGCAACAAATTTGAAAACCTAGAGGAAATGGATAAATTTCTAGAAATACACCGCCTACCCAAACTACAACAAAGTGATGTTGAAAATCTGAACAGACCCATAACAAGAGAAGAGATTGAAAAGGTAATAAAAAAATCTCCCAACTAATAAAAGCCCTGGCTCAGATGGCTTCACTGGAGAATTCTACAAAACATTTACAGAAGAGCTTGTACCAGTTCTACTCAAGCTATTTCAGAGCACAGAAGAGTAAGCAACACTTACAAATTCATTCTATGAAGCCAGCATAATGCTGCTACCAAAACCAGGCAAAGACTTCACAAAAAAAGAAAATTACAGACCAGTATCTCTCATGAATATAGATGAAAAAATTCTGAACAAAATTAGCCAATAGAATTCAGCATCATATCAAAAAATAATACACCACGACCAAGTAGGATTCATACCAGGTATGCAAGGATGGTTTAACATTAGAAAATCAATCAACGTAATACACCACATAAATAAAAGGAAAGAAAGCAATCACATGATCATCTCAATTGATGCAGAAAAGGCACTTGACAAAGTCCAACACCCATTCCTGATAAAAGTTCTCAATAAAATAGGTATAGAAGGGAAATTTCTCAACATAATAAAGGGAATCTATGCAAAATCAACAGCCAACATCATTCTTAACTGAGAGGTTGAAAACATTCCCCTTGAAAACAGGAACAAGACAAGGAGGCTCTTTATCACCACTCCTATTTATCATTGTGCTGGAAGTTCTAGCTAGAGCAATAAGGCAAGAAAAAGAAATAAAGTTCATCCAAATTGGTAATGAAGAAGTGAATCTCTCCCTGTTTGCAGATGATATGAAACCCTAAAGACTCCATGAGAAATAAAGACATAGAAACCCTAAAGACTCCATGAGAAATCTACTGGAACTAATAGAAAGATTCAGCAGAGTAGCAGGATACAAGATAAACATTCAAAAATCAGTTGGATTCCTATACACCAGTAAGGAAAACGATGAAAAGGAAATCAGGAAATCAATACCATTTTCAATAGCCCCTAAAAAAGATAAATTACTTAGGAATAAATCTGACCAGGGATGTCAAAGACCTATACAAAGAAAACTATAAAACACTACTGCATGAAATCCAAAGGGATCTACATAAATGGAAAAACATACCATGCACATGGATAGGCAGACTCAACATTGTGAAAATGGCAATTCTACCCAAAGCAATTTACAAATAAATGCAATCCCAATCCAGATACCAGCAACTTTCTTCAAAGAGATGGAAAATCTAATCATTAACTTTATATGGAAAGGGAAGAAGCCCCGAGTTAGTAAACCACTACTGAAGAAGAAAAATAAAGTAGAAGGACTCACACTACCTGACTTGAGAAACTACTATACAGCTACAGTAATCAAAACAGCCTGGTACTGGTACGATAGATACATTGACCAATGGAACAGAATTGAGAACCCAGATGTAAATCCATCCACCTACGGTCACCTGATCTTCGACAAGGGCCCAAAGTCCATCAAATGGGGAAAAGACAGTCTTTTTAACAAATGGTGCTGGCAAAACTGGATATCCATTTGCAAAAAAATGAAGCAGGACCCATACCTCACACCGTATACAAAAACTACTTCAAAATGGATCAAAGACCTGAATATAAAGCCTAAAACTATAAAGTTCATAGAACAAAAAATAGGACCAACATTTCAGGCCTTAATACATGGCATTAACAGGATACAAACCATAACCATCAAAGCACAAAACCCAACAGATAAGCTAGGTAACTGGGATCTTCTAAAAATCAAACACCTATGCTCTTCAAAAGACTTCACTAAAAGAGTCAAAAGAGAACCTACAGACTGGGAACAAATTTTTGGACAGTACCAGTCAGACAAAGGTCTAATCTCCATAATCTACAAGAAAATCCAACACCTCTACAACCAAAAGACAAATAATCCTATCAAAAAATGAGCAAAGGAAATGAACAGACACTTCACTAAAGTAGACATTCAAACGGCCAACAGACACATGAGGAAATGCTCGTGTTCACTAGCCATTAGAGAAATGCAAATTAAAACCACAGTGAGATAGCATCTCACCCCGGCATTACTGGCACGAATCAAAAACACTGGAAATTACAAATGTTGGAGGGGCTGCGGGGAGATGGGAACTCTTATGCACTGCTGGTGGGAATGCAAAATGATACAACCATTTTGGAAAATGATATGGCGCTTCCTCAGAAAGCTAGAAATAGACATACCATTCGATCCAGCTATCCCACTCCTAGGAATAGATCCTAGAGAAATAAGAGTCGTCACTCGAATAGACCTATGCACACCTATGTTCATGGCAGCATTGTTCACAATAGCAAAATGATGGAAACAGCGTAGGTGCCCATCAACAGATGAATGGATAAACAAACTATGGTACATACACACAATGGAGTACTATGCAATGAGAAAGAACAACAATGAATCTGTGAAGCATCTCATAACATGGATGAAACTGGAGGACATTATGCTGAGTGAAATAAGTCAATCACAAAAGGACAAATATTGTATGAGACCTCTATTGTAAAAACCCATGAAAAAGTTCACATGCAAAATGTAACAATCTTTGTCGGTTACCAGGGATGGAAGGGGTGGGGTGGGGAAATACTAAATAGGCAATAGATAAGTGGTATCTTGGGTGAAATGTGAGACAGTACAACAGTACACAGTACAGGGGAAACTAACACAACCTGTACAAGGAAAAGTCATGGAAGTCCCATAGACACATCCAAACTCCCTGAGGGACTGAGTTGCTGGGTTGAGGGCTCTGGGGACCGTGATCTCGGGGAACATCTAGCTGAATTGACATGACACAGCTTATAAAGACAATGCTCTACATTCTACCTTGGTGAGTAGTGTCTGGGGTCCTAAAAGCCTGTGAGCGGCCATCTAAGATACTCCACTGGTTTCATCCCTTCGGGAGCAAGGGAGAATGAAGAGAACAGGATACAAGGAAAAGATTAGTCCAAAGGACTAATTGTCCACAGCTACCAAGGCCTCCACCGGACTGAGTCCAGTACAGCTAGATGGTGCCTGGCTACCACCACTGACTGCTCTGACCAGGATCACAACAGAGGGTTCTGGACAGAGCTGGAGAAGGATGTAGAGCATAATTCTAACTCAGAAAAAAAAACAAAAAAGACCAGATTTACTGTCCTAAAGGAGACTGGAGAAACCTCACGAGTATGGCCCCCAGACAGCCTTTTAGCTCAGTGGTGAAGTTACCTCCGAGGTTCACTGTTCAGCCTGGGAGTGGACAGCCCAGTAAAACCAAATGAGACTAATGAGGTACAGGAGTCCAGTGACCATGACCAGAAGGCAGAAGGGGAGAAGGAAGCTGATGATAGGGAACACCAGGTTGAGTAAGGGTAGTGTTGATGTGTTGTGAGATTGTTAACCATTGTCATAGGGCAACATTTGTAGTAACTGTAAATGAGAAACTATTTTTTTCTGTAAGCCTTCATCTTAAGTGAGAATAACAGCACAATTGGAAGAGCGTAGTCAATGTCACTGAACTGTGTATGTAGAAATTTTTGAAACGGTGTATATTTGGCTATGTGTGTTTTCACCAAAAAGAAAAAAGAAAAAAAAAAAAGTTGAGAATTTAGAGGGTTAAAATGTTGTGGGGTTGTTAACCAATGTCATAAAACAACATGTGTACTACTGTTTCATGAGAAACTGTTTGTTCTGTAAGCCTTCACCTGAAGTACAATAAAATATTAAAAAATAAAAGATTAAAAAAAAAAATCTATCATCAAACTAGGACTAGAAAGAACATTTTCTTAATCTGCTAAGCGGAATCCACAAAAACACCTAGAGGAACATCTTAATTTCAAAATATTGAAAGCACATGTATATATGGTATTGCTGATTCTAGATGATATTGTCCTGGAGGCCCTACAGATTGCAAGAAGGCAGGAAGAGAAGTTTTGAGAATTGGAGAGGGAAAATGAATTCTCATTCTAGGAAACAATGTGATAGTGTATCTAAAATACCAACAAAATTCTATTAATAAATTTTTCAAATTAAGCACTCTTGCTTCTTAATGGTCAATTAGCACATATCAATTGTATTAACATATCAACAACAACAATAAAAATAAAACCCATTGCCATTCAATGGATTCCAACTACAACCCCATGTGTTATAGAGTAGAACTTCTCTGTAGGGTTTTTTTTTGGCTGTAATTTTTACGGTAGCAGATTGCCAGGTTTTCCAGCCATGACACCAGTACGTGGGTTTGACCTGCTAATCTTTTGTTAGTGGTTGAGTATAGATCATAAATTGTAATGTTGTAGACACTAGAGTGATAGTGAAGACCAGAACGGACATCACCTCTGACCTCAAGGAGCTTATAGTCAGTTAATCATAGAAGACAATAAATTAAACATTTATCTTGTGTTGGACAATACAGATATTATGAGATAATCTAATCTAGATTGAAGCACACCCCCAGAAAGAAATGACACAGAAGCTCAATCCTGAAGAATAACAAGTGAGGCAAATTAGCAGACTCAAGAAAGAACATTCCAGGCAGAAGGAAGAGATGTGTGAAGGGACTAAGCAAAGAGAGAGGATGATGAGAGATCAAAGGCTAAAAGCAGTTGGATTCTTCTGAGCAGAGGTCAAGAATGAGAACAGTGAGAACTGAGGATATAGAGGCAGGCTGGAGACAGGCCACAGAGCAGGGAGGACTGTGGACTATGCTTAAGTGTATGTGTATGTCCTTGAATTTTTCCAGTTTTATTTTTTATACAATAATCATGTGCTTATTTTATGACCTGAATGATTTTTTGAAAGGATCACCTCCCTCAATATTTAAATAATAAGCACAATTTTACGGAATAAGATATATCAGTTCATACAATATACAACGGCCTTTTCAGACAACAGATTGAAAAAAATAGTTTATTAGAGATGGGTCCATTTTTTTTTTCCTTCTTGTTGCTTTTTTTTTTTTTTATTTTCTCAACGCAATATATTTAACACTACTCAGAAACAGGTTGTCTACTTGGCATGGAAGTAAGCTAATTAAATATGAAGATTTTATGTATTTGTAGAATGAGAGGGACTAGAGAGTTTCCGTAGAAGACTGTGGTAGAAAGAGTTAATGCTGAAAGGACTTCCTCCCAGAGGCAGCTGGACAGAGCTGGATATATAGCCTCACAGCATCTGTCACCTAGAGAAACACTAAACACCTCAGGGAGAATCTCCTCCCCCAGGGTGAGCCTCAGAAATGATGGGCTTTTCTCTGAGAAGATAAGTATCTCCTCTCACACTGGAGTGTTAATCAATGGGTTAGAGACTGCCACAATGCATTTGAATTACATGGAGAGTCTAGCTTTTACTGCAGATGACAGCAGTTTAAGCAGTGAACTAGGGATTAGACTAAATGCTGGGGATGTGAGAGGGAAGGGGAGACAGAGAGAGAAAGAAAGAGATAGAGAGATTACGAGAGGCCTAACTCTTTGCTCATTAAGAATACAGAAAACAGCAAAAGTGAGCACACAATTCACTTTAACAGAGCAGTATTAAACAATGACTAAAATCGCATAAGTTGCTGAGAAAAGAATACGTTTGACAAAGTAAAGATGTAATAAAGGAATATTTAGTTCAACGAGTACATATGAAAGGAACATTTCTAATAGCAGTTTATGAATGTAGATTTCTGTGGAATCATTTAGAACATGAAAACCAACCTGTTGTGTTGTTGTTGTTAGGTGCTGTTGAGCCAGTTCTTACTCATAACAATCCTATGTACAACAGAACGAAACACTGCCCGGTCCTGCGCCCTCCTCACAATTGTTGTTCTGCTTGGGCCCATTGTTGTAGCCACTATGTCAATCCATTTTGTTGAGGGCCTTCCTCTTTTTAGTTGACCCTGTACTTTACCAAGCGAAAACCAACCTAGACCTCACAAAAACTTGTACCAGAATGTTCATAGCATCATTATTTATCATTGTCAAAATGTGAAAACTCAAATGTCCTTCAACTGATGGATGGATAAATAAAATGTGGTATATACACACAATAGAAAATTACCCAGCTATCAAAAGGAATGAAGTACTGATCCATGCTACAACGTGGATAAATCTTGAATTCATTTTGCTAATTGAAAGAAGCCAGTCAAAAAAGATCACATATTGTATGATTCCATTTGTATGAAAGCTCCAGAATAGGCAAATTTATAGAGACAGAAGGTAGATTAGTGGTTGCCAGGGGCTGCGTGGAGGGGAATGACGAGTGACTGTGAATAAGCATGGTTTTTTTTGGGAGGGAAGAGATGAGAAAAAATGTTGTAAAATGAAATAATGTTGATGGATGCACAACTCTGTGAATATGCTGAAAACTAATGAATTGTATACTTTGAGTAAATTTTATGGTAGGTGAAGTATATCTCAACAAAGCTGTTATAAAAAATAATGTAGGAGGTTATTTAAAAGACTTGCTATATGTGTGAAATAGAAAATTAAAGAAAAGGATACAATGACTTATACGACTTGAGAATTATGCTACCTTTGATGTTTATACATTGATTGTGAAAACTGAAGGCCCAGACTGCTGTTTCTACCAACGGCAGGCTAGGTAATTTGGATGAACCCTCAGATGAATACTACTTTAAAAATCTGAAAAGAATGTTTCTAAAATAAGTTTCTGAAAATCATTGAAGAATTGACAAAGCACTAAGAAACTATAGAGCTAACCAATAAAAAGAGAGTATAAGAGAATGAGAACCAAGAGGGCCAAGTGAGGGGTCAGGTTTACTGAAACTACTTTTGCCATCCCAGTATTAGCTGATCCAGACAAGCTTGGGTTCATTTTTAACTATTCTACACAGAGAGGGGAAAAGAGGCTAAAATAAGATAGTCTGATAATATCAAGTGTTGGTCAGGGTATATATAGGTCAATCAGAACATCTCTGGTGAGAGTGAAAATTGGTAAAATCACTTTTAGAAAGCATTACAGGGTTAGTAAAGAAGAGTTATGGCTATATATGATAAGATGAATGTAACACACATAATTATGAGAAAAAGAAACAAACACACAAAAACAACATTCTTGTGTAGTTTAAAAAGAGACTAAAGAAAACTATTTTGTTCAGTCCATAGTTGGTAAAACTATTTTTAGAAAGACAAAACAAGCAAATGTTTATTTAAATAGTTTAGGATATGGTTACCTATCCTAAGAAGAAGATATGGCTAGCCACATTAAAGTTCTTTACCTGGGTGGTGGCTCACTGATATTTACTTTACCGATAATTAATAACATGCAAAATTTATGCACACATTACATAGATTTATGATTCCCTTTAAAAACAGTAGGTAAATATAATGATCAGTCTCAGTATCTATTGGAGTAGCTGTCAAGTTTCTTGAAACTTGAAATTGCCTTCCTTTCCTGCTATGTGGGTCCTCTACCATTGATTCATCTTTGGGTTATTGCCCCAAGCTAGTGCACACAGAGGTAGGAGCTAGGGGATAAGATATGTTAACAACAGATATCTGTCCCGCAGGGAAGGTGCATTTACTCTTAACAATAAGATGAGGAGTCCTACCTTGTTGTTCACTTTTGCCTTGTTCTGGTTCTTCAGCTCTTACTTGGATTCTGTGAACCAACCTAGTATCCTTCTAAATGTATTTCATATTTTTATGTACACAAGAAATTAAAATGCAAAACAATCTACCAGCTCCCCCAAAATTCTTAAAGAATATATATGCAGTTCATTGTTATAATGCAATTGTATTAGCTTTAAGTACTCCTCTTTTAGTATAAGTAACCATTTCAGCAATTTCCATCATATGTTTTTGCTGTCATTGTTAGGTGCCATGGAGTCGGTTCCTACTCATAGAGGCCCTATATACAACAGAACTAAACACTGCCCTGTCCCGCAGGGCAACACTCTCACAATCGTTGCTATGTTTGAGCCCATTGTTGCACCTACTGTGTTAATCCATCTCATTGAGGGTCTTCCCCTTTTTCTCTGACCCTCTGCTTTATGAAGCATGATGTCCTTCTCCAGGGACTTTACCCTCCTGATAACATGTCCAAAGTACGTGAGACAAAGTCTTGCCATCCTCACTTCTAAGAAGCATGCTGGCTGTACTTCTTTCAAGACAGATTTGTTTGTTCTTCTGGCAGAAGATCTTACTGATCTTCGTCAGCAAGTGCTTCAAGTCCTCTTCACTTTCAGCAAGCAAGGTTGTGTCAACTGCATGTTGCAGGTTGTTGATGAATCTTCTTCCAATCTTGATGCCACATTCTTCTTCATATATCCAACTTCTCAGATTGTTTGCTCAACGTTCAAATTGAATAAGCATGATGAAAGGATACAAACCTGAAACACACCTTTTCTAATTTTAAAACACATGGTACCCCCTTGTTCTATTGGAACAATGGCCTCTTGGCCTATATACAGATTCCACATGAGCACAATTAGTTTAAGTGTTCTGGATTTCCATCATATATTGACATGGGAAAAAAAAAAAACAAATAAGATGCACACACTGACCACTTTATCATCTGAGACCTTATTTGGACGAGATAGGGTGGATTATTTATTTTGACAAAATAACACTGAATGTCAATACACTCTTGATAGGAATTCTGATGAGCTCGATGTGTTAAAACCAATTTTCCAGGTGTATGTTCTTTATCTACACTAAATCCATCTTCTACAGGAAATTTAAGATATTGACTTTACTATTCTAGAATAGTTAAATTTGATATTCATTGATACATAAGTTATCAGTAATTTGCCTATTATGATTCGGGAATGTGGTCAAGAGTAACCTTTACTCATTGCCTTTATTGTAAACCACAACTATTGAATTGATAATGCAGAAGCCACTGTGATGTCACACTGGATTGTTCTGGACTAGAATCTATTGTTCAAGGAAATGAACCAAAAGATTGAAGAGTAAATAAAATGCTAAATCTTGTAGAGTTTAGCTGAATCATGTAGTTTAGTTTTTAATGTGTTGCATTATTTAAGAAAGAATAGATTATGCTATGGAAAATTGTGAGTGACATGTAAGATTAAATAGCAATTACATAAATATTCCATTACAGTCGAAGCAAAGGAATGTCCAATGCTCATCAGCAAAATATATTTAAAAATCTAATTAATCAGAACTGATGACTTAATGAGTTGAGTTCGAGGGCAATTACTGTCTCTCCTGTTTTTGATGGATGGTCTGAGGATCAAAGGCTATCCTAAAATTGCATTGCAAGAAAATACAGCAGAAAATTCCACTGTGTTTCCAGTATCTGAAAATGACAGGTAAAATTGCTTTACTCACAAATGATTTGTCTTAGGATATAAGACCCTATCTTTAATGCACTTGCACAATATAATAAGGTACAAATACATAGTCTTATAAGAATTAGAGAAAAACAGACTACTAATAGGTAATGAGGAAACCCTGGTGGCATATGGTTAAATGCTACGGCTGCTAACCAAAATGTTGGCAGTTGGAATCCACCAGGTGCTTCTTGAAAACTCTATGGGGGCAGTTTTACTCTGTCCTACAAGGTCACTATGAGTCGGAATTGACTCCACGGCAAAGGGTTTGTTTTTTTAATAGGTAATGTAGTCATCAGGACTTCAATACTTCCTTATTTTATTGGAAAATTATACCAGCAAATTCAAATTCTTCCTCTCTTTCCATTGGTTAACAGTAACAGGTGGTTGTCCAGTCTCTATTAATACACTGCCATTGTAAGCATTCACTTCAACTTTTCTTTAGTAAGTTGACAGAGTTGTGCAAACTCCTCAAATCCAGTTTTAGAACATCTCAGTCACCCCACAAGGATCCCTCCCACATTTGCAGCCAATGCCTATCTATCTACCTCTCCATCTCTGTTTTTACAAAGTATTTATTTTACTCGTTATTTATTTATTTATTTTATTGTGCACGTTCTATAGAAACGATATTCATTATCTCACTCTCCATTTATTGTTTTTAGGTGCCATCAAGTCAGTTTTGACTTATAGCAACACCATGTGAGAGAGTAGAACTGCCTCACAGGGTTTCTAGGCTGTTATTTTTACAGGAGCACATCTCCAGGTCATTCTCCCGAGGAGCTGCTTGGTGAGTTTGAACCATCAGCTCTTCAGTTAGCAGCCAGGCACTTAAGCATTGTGCTACCAGGACTCCTTATTCTTGACTTATTGCCCTTTATTTTTGTCTTATTTCCCTGTTTCTAGTCTAGCTCTGGCACTAAATCACCCTCAACATCATCATAACAGAGATGTGCCCTGTTAGGGTGTCTAGCGCCACCAAAGAGAAAACCTGTTGGCAGACAAACTCTTACCTATCTATCTATCTACCTATTCCATACACGATGGAATGAAATGTTGCCTGGCCCTGCATCATCCTTGTGATTGATTGCAGATCTATCTGGCTGATTTTTGGAAGTAGATCACCATGCAATTTTTCCTAGTCCATCTTTGTCTGGGGAAAAAAAATATATATATATATAAAACTCAAAAACTAACCCATTGCCGTCGAGTTGATTCTGTCTCATAGCAACCCTATAGGACAGACTAGAACTGCCTCATAGGATTTCTAAGGAGTGGCTGGGGGATTTGAACTGCTGAACCTTTTGGTTAGCAGCTGACCTCTTAACCACTGTGCCACCAGGGCTCATATATATATACGTATATACATATATTTTGAATTCCTGAGAAGAGGGTGGTTTAAGAGTAAATATTCAAACCTCTTAAATTTCAGTAATAGTCTGAAATTTAAAAATATATACCTATATTAACACTAAAATTGGTTAATATTTCCTAAATAAATTATAAATGGAATCAGATTGAAAGGGTTAATCAAGAAATGACCTATATATGCTTAATGTATTTTGGAGGTAAGTAAAGACATGCAGAAGAACTCAAATCACTTTTATTTGGAGGGCAAACAGTAGAGGAAAATATGGATCATGGGAAATACAAAGTTCAATTCATTTGAAGACTTGTATGTAGATCAAAAGCCTTTGAAGGCTACTGTGTGAAGGATGAAAAAGTAAGTGTAAATACAACAAACAGTGAACTTATGAATATTAGGGCTCAGCATTTAAAATAATGTGGTGATGTTACCTGGGTTGATTCCCATCAGGGACAAGACTTTCCTGAGAAGATGGATAACCCAACTTATTTTTAGATATGACAGCTGGAGAAAAGGGAAGGATAAACAAAGCACATTTGTGACTGTGTTGACTCTGTGAACCAATAACAGATGTGGTCTGTTAGGGTGTCTAGCTCCACCAAAGAGAAAACTTGTCGGCAGACAAACTCTTACCTATACAGCTCCTGGTGCTGTCCCAAATTCATCCTTACAAGGGAGTTCTTTCACTGCCAGAGAGGCAAATCCCAAGAGAATTGATATCATATTCCTGAATCAGCAATAAAAGAAGTAGAAAAGGGATCACGGCATCACAGCCTATATCCTGAATATAGAAGAAACATAAAGAAAATCAGATGTGGGGGTATCTGCCTCTGATAAAGAAGTTTCAGCATAAAGAAAATTGACACAGAGAGAAAGTTGTTTTCCCAGAATATTGCATGATTCCAGATTAGTCCTCTTCTGAATATTAACTCTCTAAACTGATGCAGCCCTCAAACCTCAACTCTAAGAAATAAGACTCTTAGGTCATCTGGTAAACAGTGAGGTAATCTAAACAAAAGCTACTCACATTATTTACGGGAAAACTGTGGGCTGAAATGTACTTGGCAGCAGTTCAAAGTAAACAAGAGACTACATGAAGCCTAAAAGAAACAGCAAAATACAAAAGGAATTAAACCAGCATTTAAGAGAGAAAACTGCATTTTTCTAAAATCTACTTATTTCTGAATAAAGAATAAATTATATAATGTATGTATAGAAGTTCCCAAGTAAATGCAAAATATTTTTATATCACCACTAATTAAAAATTAAGATGAAGAGGAAAAATTGAAAGTAAAATATGGTTATCTGTTGAGAAACAATTAATGAAAATTTAACATGTATGTCCAAACAAACATGTTGATTAGCAGAAGAGACACCTAATACCATGAAACCAAACCATGGACACCTAGTTTAGTAAGAACATTATTTCCTTCCCCAAAACCACCAGTGTGAGCAAAGAGTAAATAGAAATAATACTCACACAGAGCCAAATGAAAAGATGAGCAAACAGCCAAAATCTATCAAATATCTGAGGAAAAACAAACTCCATAAACTGAAGCATAAACATTAACAATTGAGAGAACGAACATCTAAGGAAAGAGTTACTACAGCACACAGATCACTCGTAAGTACCTTGCAATATACTTCACAAGAAATGTTTACTATCCTCAGGAATTAAATATAAAATGCCAATAGATAGTACTTCACAAAAGATAAAATACAAATCATTAACAAGTATTAATTGTTGCTTAACATCACTAATAATTAAGCAAACAAATATAAAAGTATCAATAAAAATCACTTCTGTTGAATTGGCAAATTTTAAAAATACAGTTAACATAATTCGTTTGTAAATTAAAGGGAAAAAAGATGATAAATTAAGTACTGTCTTCTAGTGAGGTCTATTATTTCTCTAGATTGTGGAGGGCTCAGAGAGGTACTTAAGAAACATAATCACATATATTAGGCCCCAAACTTTTTTGGTTTTAACTTCCTGTCCTGAGACAAACAAACCAAGTTTCCCACTTTTTATTAAGGTCAGTTAAGTTCCTGTGTGTTCTAGCAGGGTGATAGCGCTAAATACATACATATCTATGTACATATATTTTGCTTTCAGTTTCTACCTTCTTTTCAGACATATTTGGCTCTCATTCAGCAACTCTATAGTATCTTAATTCCTACAAACTTCACATTTACACCCAGGTCAGCAGGAATTATTTTGCAATGTTCTATGTGGATAGGTCTAGTATTTCACCCTCTAAATACTTTTTTACTTGTAATTTATCTCAGTCCTGCTTGTTGACCAGATAGCTAATATAAGTCCTGATTCAGCTAATTAAATAGGTTCATACATTATTAATACATCTATCATTCTTAAAATACCTACTCTTATTTAATCTTTTGTTAAAGATTACATGAGATAATTTAATAGGAAATTACAAACTATAAATAACATTAATTAGCATTACAGTAAAACCTGCGAAAGCCAGAACCTGTGTAAGGTGAAAACCTGTCATAGAAGGAAAACTCATATATGCATTTTCCGCTAACAGAGAAGAAAGTGGAAAGAACGCACCCTACCAAAGGCGGAAAACTCGTGAGTCTCAGAAAAACAAGCCAGTCCTGTTGCATTGTGGCTATCATAGCTTTCACTGTATTATGTGCTTACTCTTACTATCTCCTCTTACTCTCAAAACAAACTAATAAATTGTTGTTGTTGCTGGGTGCCATGGAGTTGGTTCTGACTAATAGTGACCCTATATACAACAGAAGGAAACACTGCCCAGTCCTGTGCCATCCTCACAATCATTGTTATGTTTGAGCCCATTGTTGCAGCCACTGCGTCAATCCATCTCATTGAGGGTCTTCCTCTTTTTCACTGACCCTCTGCTTTACCAAGCATCATATCCTTCTCCAGGGACTGGTTCCTCCTGATAATATGTCCAAAGTACATGAATAAAGTCTTGCCATCCTTGATTCTAAGTAGCATTCTGGCTGTACTTTCAAGACAGATTTGTTCGTTTTACTGGCAGTCCGTGGTATATGCAATATTCTTCACCAACACCATAATTCAAAGGCATCAATTCTTCTTCGGTCTTCCTTATTCATTGTCCAGCTTTCTCATGCATATTAGGCAATTGAAAATACCATGGCTTGAGTCAGGCACATCTTATTCCTCAAAGTGACATCTTTGCTTTTTAACACTTTAAAGATGTCTTTTGCAGCAAATTTGCACAATGCAATATGTTTGATTTCTTGACTGCTGCTTCCATGAGTGTTGATTGTGGATCCAAGTAAAATGATATCCTTGACAACTGAAGGATTGTATTATCTGAATAGCTTAGGTTGTTGATGAGTTTTCTTCCAATCCTGTTGCCCCATTCTTCTTCACAGAGTCCAGCTTCTCAGATTATTTGCTCAGCATAAAGATCAAATAAATATGGTGAAAGAGTACAACCCTGACACACACCTTTCCTGATTTTAACCATGCAATATTCCCTTGTTGTGATCTAATGACTGCCTCTTGATCTGTGTACACGTTCCTCATAGGCATAATTAAGAGTTCTGGAATACTCATTCTTCACAATGTTATTGATACTTTGTTATGATCCACACAGTGGAATGCCTTTGCATAGTCAGTAAAACACAGGCAAACATCTTCCTGGTATTCTCTGTTTTCAGCAAAGACACATCTGAAATGAGCAATGATATCCCTCATTCCCAGTCCTCTTCTAAATCTGGCTTGAATTTCTGACAGTTTCTGTCGATGTACTGCTGCAGCCATCTCTGAATTATCTTCAGCAAAATTTTACTTGCCTGTAATATTAATGATATTGTTCAATAATTTCTGCATTCTGTTGGTTCATCTTACTTTAGAATGGCCAGAAATATGGATCTCTTCCAGTTTGTTAGCCAGGTGGTTCTCTTCCAATTTTCTTCGCATAGACAAGTGAGCAGTTCCAGTGTTGCATTCATTTGTTGAAATATCTCAGCTGCTATTACATAAGTCCCTGGAGCCTTGTTCTTTGCCAATGCCTTTAGTGCACCTTGAGCTTCTTCCTTCAATACCATCAGCTCTTGATCATATGCTACCTCCTGAAATGGTTGAATGTTGACCAATTCTTTTTGATACAGTGACTTTGTGTTCCTTGCATCTTCCTTTCATGCTTCCTGCGTCATTTAATATTTTGCCCTAGAATCCTTCAATATTGCAACGCGAGGCTTGAATTTTTTCTTCAGTTCTTTCAGCTTGAGAAATGCCGAACGTGTTCTTCCCTTTTGATTTTCTAACTCCAGGTCTTTGCACATTTCATTATAATACTTTACTTTGTTTTCTTGAGTCACCCTTTGAAATATTCTGTTCAACTCTTTTACTTCATGATTTCCTCCATTAGCTTTAGCTACTCTACATTCGAAAGCAAATTTCAGAGTCTCTTTTGACATCCATTTTGGCCTTTTCTTTCTTTCCTGTCTTTTAATAACCTTTTACTTTTTTCATGTATGATATTCTTGATGTCATCCCACAACTAGTCTGATCTTTGGTCGTTAGTGTTCAAAGACTCAAATCTATTCTTGAGATAGTCTCTAAATTCAGGTGGGACATACTCAGGTCAGACTTCGGCTCTCGTAGACTTATTTGCTTTAATTTTCTTCAGCTTCACCTTGAACTTGCATATGATGGTCTGTTCCACAGTTGGCCTCTGGACTTGTTCTGACTGATGATATTGAACTTTTCCACTGTCTTTTTCCACAGATGTAGTCTATTTGATTCCTGTGTATTCTATCTGGCAAGGTCCACATATATAGTTGCTGTTTATGTTGTTGAAAAAAAGGTATTTGCAAAGAATAAGTTGTTTGTCTTGCAAAACTCTGTCATATGATCCTTGGTGTCATTTCTATCACCAAGACTATATTTTCCAACTACTGATCCTTCTCCTTTGTTTCCAACTTTGACATTCCAATAACCAGTAGTTATCAATCATCTTGATTGCACGTTTGATCAATTTCAGACTGCAGAAGTTGGTACAAATCTTCATTTTCTTCATCTTTGGCATTAGTGGTTGGTGCGTAAATTTGAATAATAGTAGTATTAACTTATCTTACTTGTAGTAACTATCAGATACCTACTACTAATTTACAGCTATGCAAATTGAGGCCCAAAGAATTTTATAATGTGCATGTGGTATGTGGTAAAAACAAATGCAATATATTTGACTGGAAGATCTCATAATTAGGATGTAATTATTAGCATAAAATTTCAGACATCGTGACCAGTGAAAAAGATATTTTGGGTCAAGCAAACTTTCTTCTTCCCCTTCAGATTACATAGTATTACATGTGGCTTTCAAATTCTGCTATCCTGTGGAGAATACAAACTAGTGAAAGAACCCAGGAAAGGAAAATCATTGCTATTTCCATAATATTAAGAATAATGCTATGCTTAATTTTAACTTGCCTCTTGTCTTCTGATATGAACTTACCCCCTTCAATTCTTACGTGTTAATTATAAAAATTAAAAACTTTTTGGCAATATATCCCATAAATGCTTGACAGTGATTAAAATTTTACTGCATCAAGTTCATTAAGCAAATATAATCAGACTGTGGGTTTATTGTCAATTTTAACTTGTTCAAGTGTTTCCATTACAATTCCATTTTGAACTGTAATAGGTGGCTGATAAACGACAATAGTTAACAACTGCTATTGAAACTACCCAGGGCAGAACTTCATAAATATAGAACAATTAGAGTAACAAATGATAGTAGCAATATACTATTATCTTTATATTATTCAATTGATTTAGTGCAGCATTTTAATTGTTTCAGCTTAAAAAAAAACTTCCACTTGTTTTCATTGGTTTTGGTCATTGTTTATGAAATAATTTTGCACTTATTTTATTTCTAAAGCAGAATAAATCAAGTTAGGTTTTTGAAGAGTAAATATCAAATAATGGGAAGATGTAGTTTTGCATCATACTTCATTGACTTTGCTGTTTTCCAGGTGGTGGAGGTTAATATTCAGGGTAAATCATTGTTTTTGTTGGGTAACTGAGAACTTGAACAACATGACTAACAATGAATTTGCTTTGTTTTTCTTCCAATTTACAAATATGTGAATTAGGAAAAGATTGCTTAAGTGCTTTATTTGTCTTCCTTAAAATCACCTATTTTAATGTACCCTTCACACTTAGAGGAAAATAAGGAAGTCACAGAATTTTCAATATTGCAGAGCAGCATTTTGTCACATATTTTTCTGATCCAGGAAATTAGGTTAACTTTTAAGGAAACTGCAATAGTCAGAGTATTCACAATTAATAGAGAAATGGTATTTAGCATTTATTTTTTCATAAAGTTCTCATTAATGATTGATTTATAAATATTTATAACAAGTTCAGGAACTATTCAACATTCTCTTCCTAGTTGTATAGTTATATTCTCTGAGTATCAATCCAGTTGAATCACTAAACTGATTTGAATGAGTCAGCTGCTTTCCTCAGAAAAATGGTTCACACGTTCATATGTCAGCTCTGTTTAAGAACGATTTAAAATGTAGCCACTTTTAGAAGCCTCATTTTTGTAATAGTGAAGTAAATTCAAGAAGGCTTTCAAGAAAGGCTTCCTGAAACAGGAAGAATATTCTGTATCAAATAATAACTATTTAACAGAAGAATTCTCTTACACATCTGTTCTCCTGCTGTGACAATTCTTCCAAGGTACTTAGGGTTTAAAAGTAAGGGGGCAATTCTCCATTCCCATGCTTACACTGACTTGTAATTTTGTTCTTTCTTACACATAATTTGTCATGTGTTCTTGTTGTTGTTAGTTGCTATTAAGTTGGCTCCACCTCATAGCTACTTTATGTGTAACAGAACGAAAAGTTACTGGTCCTGTGCCATCTTCATAATAGTTGGTATGGCCATTGTGTCAACCCATCTCACTGAGGGTTTCCCTCATTTTCAATGACCCTCTCTTTTACCAAACATGATGTCCTTTGCTAGAGATTGGTAATTCTTGATGAAGTGTCCAAAGCAAGCAAGAGGAAGTCTCACCATCCTGGCTTCTAGGAAGCATTCTAGTTGTATTTCTTCTAAGACTGACTTGTTCACTCTTCTGGCTGTCTACCGTATATTCAATATTCTTTGCCAACACCACTGTGTCAGTTCTTCTTCTGTCCTCTTTTTCTTTGTCCGTCTTCCGCATGCACATGAGGGGACTGGAAATAACATAGCTTGGGTCAGGTACATCTTAAAAACCAAAAATCCGCTGCCATTGAGTCTATTCCGACTCATAGTGAGCCAATAGGACAGAGTAGAACTGCCCCATAGAGTTTCCAAGGAGCACCTGGTGGCTTCGGTTAGCAGTCATAGCCCTTAACCACTGCGCCACCAGGGTTTCCAGGTACATCTTAGCACACTATAAAATATTCTATTTTTTATATTCTATATAGTATATATTTATATACTGTCATAGATAAGTATATAGAATATTTTATAGTGTGCTGACTATAATCATTTTAATAATATATAATTTCAAATTATATAAATAATTGTATATATTATATTATGTATTTTAAACACAGCTCTCTTCACTCCCTATGTTCTTAATAAATACACTTGATATGCCTAAAAAAATGATTAATGAATGGATGCGTTTTAAAACATGCTAGATTTTGTAACTAATTTTTCTTAAAATGTACACGTATTTTGAAGGATATTTTATCACTAAGAGTGCGGCAATAAAATTGAATTCTTTTTAAGAGCATTTGATATAAAAATATCTCAGAACAATGGAAGCAAATCTGAAATAAATTTTAGGAACCTTAATAAAATTATCCAATGTGTTTTAATATGATGCAGAATCTTATGATGATTGCTGAAGCTAGAACAACTTAAAATTACTCCAAGCCTAACAGTTATTTTGTGGGATGAGATCATAAAACTTTGCTTTCTTTAGGTCGTTTTGTGGTTTTTAATGTTTTAAATAACTCCTAAGCTCATTACTTTTGTATCTCAAATCATAAACCATCTTAGATGGAGGAAATATTTACAGAATTTAGATTGTTCAGAGATTTATCATCTGGTGATAAAATCCAAAGAGCTTGGCTTAAATTACATACAAATTCTTCTTCATCTGTGTGTTTTCTTTCTGTTGGTGTGCAGTATAGGCATTATCCATGTTACTCTTAAACTGCTCACATAACATCTTTATTTATGTGCATGAAACTAGGGTTTATTCCATATATTTATATCAAGAGATGTGAAAAAATCAGTTTTTCATGGTTTTAAAATTACCAGCATTGGGCTATAGAGAAAATAATTGATTACGAAGATTATTGGTCAAAATTCTATAAAATATTTAGGTTATTTGTCTGCTTTTTTAGCTTCTGTTCTTTGTTTCT
This sequence comes from Dugong dugon, assembly GCA_030035585.1. Taxonomy (NCBI): domain Eukaryota; kingdom Metazoa; phylum Chordata; class Mammalia; order Sirenia; family Dugongidae; genus Dugong; species Dugong dugon. Next base: position 104,835,995 of record CM057466.1, on the reverse strand, counting down.
CTTTCTAGATAATGTATACATTGTATCTAAATGTGTATCTGTATGTTCTGTTATTTCGTTCCAAGAGAGCCTTGATTTACATAAGCTTCAGATCTCACATTTATCTGAATCTGCCCCTGGATGTATACCATTGGTTAATGATGTTAAAGTTTAACCATATTAGTATCTTGTGTGTTTTTTAGTTTTATTTTTTAAATTTGCAAATATAAATATTACTTCACGGTTAAGTTGAAAGAGATGGAAAGCATCGGTGAAAGAAAATAATTTGTAATTGTTATTTGAAAAATGAGTTTTCTCTCTGTCTCTTGACTTTCAAGAGTAATTAGAAAAACATTTGTGCTCAGCCTATTTCTCACTGTGGGTAAACAGATACCTTGAGGTACAGGGCCTGTTAAAACTTTGCTCCATGTAAAATTATATGGTTCAGAATGAATAATATTTTATTCACATCATATACAATATAGTTCATGATTAATAGTTCTAGAAATAAACCATAATAAATATTATATAATTTACATATCTTTTCTCTTACTTTATTATTAACAAGCTCTCACTAACTCACCATTTACATGTATTTTCTCTGTGTGACCCTGGAGACATAAAGTTGTATGATCCAGATGGCTTTTTTTCTTTTCTCTATCTGAGGACACAAAGGTCCTATTGCAGGATTCTCGATTTTCCATGCCTATTGTTTTAAAAAAACAGCATGAAAGTGTTCATCATTCAATATTTATGACTTAGAAACAGAACAATCTGGAAAAGGTAAATATGGGGGGAAAAATGACCAAATGATATGTGTGCAACCTAGCCTGGAACTGCACTGATAAACTGAAATGGGAAAAAGATCAGAACTGGAAATACTGAGATCACTGAAAGTTTTAAGATAAAAAAATAAAAAAGTTATACCTCTCATGATTATATACATATATATTTCACAAAAGATAGAATATAATAAGATTTTTTTCCTAAGATATTTTACTTGTATAAAAAATGTGCAAGGGGTGGCAAGACAAATGAAAGCTTAAAAACATTCGTCGGTGCTAGTGTGGTTTTATCATCTTTTTAAGTATATTCCCATCTAATGAAATAGTCATTGTAGAGTAGCAATGCATCAAAGAAAAGTTAAGTTCTTTCCATTAGATTCATAAAAATTATCTTATATAAAGCCTCCCCATCCTACTACCCCCACAAACTACTTAAAATTCAATGGTACTAAAACATTTTATAATATTTCCAGTTGTAAAATCATTTTAAACCATTGTGAAAGGTTCAACATTGGCAGCTACTAATTAAGGAATAAGGCTGCAGATATTTCATTAACATTAAAAATTTTTTTAAATGCAATACCCAAGATAGGTGATGATAAATAGGAATCTGGTAAGAGAAACACCATTGACGTATTTCTAGCCCGTGTACAGACAATAAGAGTGTGGTGAGTAACATGATAGCAGTATCTATAGTACATATAATCTGTCCTACCCATGGGACCATGGTGTCCACCAAGAGAACATGGGGGTAGAACCATTTTTGTTTGTTCACTAAAACAAATCAACAGGAGAGGTGTCTATGCTGTGATAAAGATGATGATATTTTTATACTTTAGATGCATTTATGTTTAATTTAGTTTGCTGGTAATCAAATATAGTGTATCTCCTTAAGCCTAAAAAATGTACTCTTTTTTATTATTTAGTATTTTGTAAACGTGAACTGTTGTTGTTTGCCATAGAGTTGATTCCTACTCATAGTGACCCTATAGAACATGGTAGAATTGCTTCATAGGGTTTTCTAGGCCGAAATCTTTATGGAAGCAGATCACCAGGTCTTTTTTCCTGCGGAGCCACTGAGTGGGTTCGAACCACTGATCTTTCGGTTAGCAGATGAGCACTTAACCATTGCGCCACCAGGCCTCCTTAACCATTAACTAGTCCCCCTCAATGATACCGGTACATATTAATGAGTTGGGAGATGTATATAGTTTCTGATAGTTGTATAAACAGTAAAATTTCAATGCATTTACAAAGTACGTGTTTATACAGCTCTCAATGACCTGTACTAAGGGCATTAAGATATTGAATTGGTGAAATCCGCAGAGAAACCATTCAACCTCATTTTAGCCATTAGCTTCAACCACCTCCTCCACCACAACTTCACAAGAAACCATAAAAATATAAATGTAATAACACTGAGCTATAGAGACTCATGCTTCCTTTCTCCATCTGCTGTTGCATGTTAGTAAATAGTAGCAGGAGACAAAGGTGAACAACAGAGATAAACCAAAAACCACAAAAAGAGTATTGATGAACCATGAACACAATAAACATTGAGTAAAGTTTTTTTTCCTACAGATTGTGTCACATGGAGAGACTAGTTAAACTGTGACTAGGAAGTATTACTACCTTTCAAGAAAGACAAAATAAATTAGGAATTTCTTTGAAAAATAAATGCCTTTGAATACTGTTCATTTATTTCAAGGGCCCTTAACGCAGAATCAGTGTATCTCCTGACATCGTTTGCAAAACTCTCAAAAATCTGTGCATATGTGCCTATGGCTGCCATGACTTCTTTTTGTAATTGTACTTTAGATGAAAGTTTACAGAACAAACTAGCTTCTCATTAAACAGTTTTGTGACATTGGTTACCAACCCCATGTCATGTCAGTACTCTCCCTTCTTGGGTTCCCTATTACCAGCTTTCCTGTCCCCTCCTGCCTTCTAGTCCTTGACCCTGGACTTGTGTGCCACTTTAGTCTCGTTTTGTTTTATGAGCCTGTCTAATCTTTGGATGAAGCGTGAACCTCAGGAGTAACCTCATTATCGAGCTAAAGGGGTGTCTGGGGGCCATACTTTTGGGATTTCTCCAGTCTCTGTCAGGCAAGTAAGTCTGTTCTTTTTTTGTGAATTACAATTTTGTTCTACATTTTTTTCCAGCTCTGTCCAGGACTCTGTACTGTGATCCCTGTCAGAGCAGTCAGTGGTGGCAGCTGGGTACCATCCAGTTGTGCTGGACTCAGTCTGGCAGAGGCCATGGCAGTTGTGGTCCATTAGTCCTTTGGATCAATCTTTCCCCTGTGTCTTTGGTTTTCTTCATTCTCCCTTGCTCCAGTTGGAGTGAGACCAGTGGAGTATCTTAGATGGCGACGCACAAGCTTTTAAGAACCCAGACACTACTCATCAAAGTAGAATATAGAACATTTTCTTTATAAACTATGTTATCCCAGTTGAGCTAGATGTTCCCCGAGACTATGGTCCTCACATGCCATGACTTCTTAATGGGAGTCTGTGACTCAAAGAAGTTTAGCATAATTGGCATATTCTAACAATGGAAATGTTCAAAATACTTTTTAAAAAATGTTGTACATTATTCCAAGCCTAATTTAACAACCTTGGGACAAAGTGTTGCATTGTCTCATATCCAAACACTATCTATGACACAAATACAATTTTTTTCTTTAATATTTTATTGTACTTCAGGTGAAGGCTTACAGAACAAATAGTTTCTCATGAAACAGTAGTACACATGTTGCTTTATAACATTGGTTAACATCCCCACAACATATTAACCCTCTAAATTCTCAACCTTATTTATTAATTTATTTATTGGTGAAAATACACACAGCCAAAGATACACTGTTTCAAAAATTTCTACATACACAGTTCAGTGACATTCACTACGCTCTTCCAATTGTGCTGTTATTCTCACTTAAGATAAAGGCTTACAGAACAAAATAGTTTCTCATTTAACAGTTACTACAAATGTTGCCCTATGACAACGGTTAACAATCTCACAACACATCAACAATATCCTTACTCAATCTTGTGTTCCCTATCACCAGCTTCCTTGTCCCCTTCTGCCTTCTGGCCCTTGTCACTGGACTCCTGTACCTTGTTAGTCTCATTTGGTTTTACGGGACAGTCCACTCAGAGGCTGAACAGTGAACCTCAGAGGTGACTTCACCACTGAGCTAAAAGGGTGTCTAGGGGCAATACTCTCGAGGTTTCTCCAGTCTTGTTTAGGCCAGTAAATCTGGTCTTTTTTTTTTTTTTTGTGAGTTAGAATTGTGCTCTACATACTTCTCCAGCTCTGTCCAGAACCCTCTGTTGTGATCCTGGTCAGAGAAGTCAGTGGTGGTAGACGGGCACCATCTAGCTGTACTGGACTCAGTAGCTGTGGGTGATTAGTCCTTTGGACTAATCTTTTCCTTGTATCCTGTTCTCTTCATTCTCCCTTGCTCCCAAAGGGATGAGACCAGTGGAGTATCTTAGATGGCCGCTCACAGGCTTTTAAGACCCCAGACACTACTCACCAAGGTAGAATGTAGAGCATTGTCTTTATAAGATGTGTCATGCCAATTGAACTAGATGTTCCCCGAGACCATGGTCCCCAGAGCCCTCTGCCCAGCAACTCAGTCCCTCAGGGAGTTTGGATGTGTCTATGGGGCTTCCATGACCTTTCCTTGTACAGGCTGTGCTAGTTTCCCCTGTATTGTGTACTGTCTCACCCTTCACCCAAGATACCACTTATCTATTGCCTATTTAGTATTCCCCCACCCCGCCATCCCTGGTAACCGACCAAGATTGCTACATTTTGCGTGTGAACTTTTTCATGGGTTTTTACAGTAGAGGTCTCATACAATGTTTGTCCTTTTGTGATTGACTTATTTCACTCAGCATAATGTCCTCCAGTTTCATCCATGTTATGAGATGCTTCACAGATTCATTGTTGTTCTTTCTCGTTGCATAGTACTCCATTGTGTGTATGTACCATATGTATGTACCATAGTTTGTTTATCCATTCATCTGTTGATGGGCACCTACGCTGTTTCCATCATTTTGCTATTGTGAACAATGCTGCCATGAACATAGGTGTGCATAGGTCTACTCAAGTGACGACTCTTATTTCTCTAGGATCTATTCCTAGGAGTGGGATTGCTGGATAGAATGGTATGTCTATTTCTAGCTTTCTGAGGAAGTGCCATATCATTTTCCAAAATGGTTGTATCATTTTGCATTCCCACCAGCAGTGCATAAGAGTTCCGATCTCCCCACAGCCCGTCCAACATTTGTTATTTCCAGTGTTTTTGATTCATGCCAGTAATGCTGGGGTGAGATGCTAACTCATTGTGGTTTTAATTTGCATTTCTCTAATGGCTAATGATTGCGAGCATTTCTTCAGGTGTCTGTTGGCCATTGCAATGTCTTCTTTGGTGAAGTGTCTGTCCGTTTCCTTTGCCCATTTTTTAACAGGATTATTTGTCTTTTTGTTGTAGAGGTGTTGGATTTTCTTGAAGATTATGGAGATTAGACCTTCGTCTGACTGGTACTGTCGAAAAATTTGTTCCCAGTCTGTAGGTTCTCTTTTGACTCTTTTGGTGAAGTCTTTTGAAGTGAATAGGTGTTTGATTTTTAGAAGATCCCAGTTATCTAGCTTATCTGTTGGGTTTTGTGCGTTGATGGTTATGGTTTGTATCCTGTTAATGCCATGTATTAAGGCCTGAAGTGTTGGTTCTATTTTTTGTTCTATGAACTTCATAGTTTTAGGCTTTATATTCAGGTCTTTGATCCACTTTGAAGAAGTTTTTATATATGGTGTGAGGTATGGGTCCTGTTTCATTTTTTGGCAGATGGATATCCAGTTTTGCCAGCACCATTTGTTAAAAAGACTGTCTTTTCCCCATTTGATGGACTTTGGGCCCTGGTCAAAGATCAGGTGACCGTAGGGAGATGGATTTACATCTGTGTTCTCAATCCTGTTCCATTGGTCAATGTATCTGTCGTTGTACCAGTACCAGGCTGTTTTGACTACTGTAGCTGTATAGTAGGTTCTGAAGTCAGGTAGTGTGAGTCCTCCTACTTTATTCTTCTTCTTCAGTAGTGGTTTACTAACTCGGGGCTTCTTCCCTTTCCATATAAAGTTAATGATTAGTTTTTCCATCTCTTTGAAGAATGTTGCTGGTATTTGGATCAGGATTTCGTAGTATTTGTAAATTGCTTTGGGTAGAATTGCCATTTTCACAATGTTGAGTCTGCCTATCCGTGAGCATGGTATGTCTTTCCATTTATGTAGATCCCTATGGGTTTCATGCAGTAGTGTTTTATAGTTTTCTTTGTATAGGTCTTTTACATTACTGGTCAGATTTTTCCTAAGTATTTTATCTTTTAAGGGGCTATTGAAAATGGTATTGATTTCCTGATCTCCTTTTCATCGTTCTCTTTACTAGTGTATAGGAATCCAACTGATTTTTGAATGTTTATCTTGTATCCTGCTACTCTGCTGAATCTTTCTATTAGTTCCAGTGGATTTCTAGTGGAGTCTTTAGGGTTTTCTATGTATAGTATCAAATCATCTGCAAACAAGGACAGTTTCACTTCTTCATTACAAATTTAGATGCCCTTTATTTCTTTTTCTTGCCTTATTGCTCTCGCTAGAACTTCCAGCGCAGTGTTAAATAGGAGTGGTGATAAAGGGCATCCTTGTCTTGTTCCTGTTATCAAGGGGAATGTTTTCAGCCTCTTTCCATTAAGAATGATGTTGGCTGTTGGTTGTGCATAGATGCCCTTTATTATGTTGAGAAATTTCCCTTCTATCCCTATTTTATTGAGAGTTCTTATCAAGATTGGGTGTTGGACTTTGTCAAGTGCCTTTTCTGCATCAATTAAGATGATCATGTGATTCTTTTCCTTCCTTTTATTTATGTGGTGGATTACATTGATTGGTTTTCTAATGTTGTACCATCCTTGAATACCTGGTATGATTCCTACTTGGTCGTGGTATATTATTTTTTTGATATGATGCTGAATTCTATTGGCTAGTATTTTCTTCAGAATTTTTGCATCTCTATTCATGAGAGATATTGGTCTGTAATTTTCTTTTTTTGTGACATCTTTGCCTGGTTTTCTGATCAGCGTTATGCTGGCTTCATAGAATGAATTTGGAAGTGTTGCTTCCTCTTCTACGCTCTGAAATAGCTTGAGTAGAACTGGTAAAAGCTCTTCTGTAAATGTTTTGTAGAATTCTCCAGTGAAGCCATCTGGGCCAGGGCTTTTTTTGGTTGGGAGATTTTTTTTTATTAACTTTTCAATCTCTTCTCTAGTTATGGGTCTGTTCAGATTTTCAACATCACTTTGTTGTAGTTTGGGTAGACCGTGTATTTCTAGAAATTTATCCATTTACTCTAGGTTTTCAAATTTGTTGGAGTATAGTTTTTCATAATATTCTGTTATAATCCTTTTTATTTCAGCTGGGTCTGTTGTAAAGTCCTCCATTTCATTTCTTATTTGGGTTATTTATGTCCTCTCCTGTTTTTCTTTTGTCAGTCTGGCTAGTGGTTTGTCGATTTTGTTGATTCTTTCAAAGAACCAAGTTTTGGTTTTGTTGATTCTTTCTATTGTTTTTCTGTTCTCTATTTCATTTATTTCTGCTCTGATCTTTACTATTTCCTTTCTTCTGGTGGTTGTGGGCTTTTTTGCAGTTCTCTTTCTATTTGTTTGAGTTCTGTAGTTAATGTTTTGATTTTGTTCGTTTCTTCTTTTTTGATATGTGCATCTATTGCTATAAATTGTCCTCTGAGGACTGCCTTTGCTGTGTCCCAAAGGTTTTGGTATGATGTGTTTTCATTCTCATTTGATTCTAGGAATTTTTTGATTCCATCTCTAATTTCTTCTATTACCCACTGATGTTTAAGCAGGATATTATTAAGTTTCCATGTAGTTGATTTTTTTTCCTTGCTCTTTCTAGTGTTAATTTCTACCTTGATGGCATTGTGGTCAGAGAAGATACTTTGAATTATCTCAACGTTTTGGATTTTTTTGAGGATTGCTCTGTGGCCTAAGATGTGGTCTATTGTGGAGAATGTTCCGTGTGCATTGGAAAAGCATGTGTACTTTGCAGCAGTTGGATGGAGTGTTCTATATATGTCTATCAGGTCACGTTGGCTGATTGTGCTGTTGAGGTCTTCCGTATCTTTGCTGAGTTTCTTTTTAGCTGTTCTGTCCTTTACTGATAGTGGTGTGTTGAAGTCTCCTACTATTATTGTGGAACTGTCAATTTCTCTTTTCAGTGTTGTTAGAGTTTGTTTTACGTATTTTGGAGCCCTGTCATTGGGTGCATAGTTGTTCATTATGGTTATGTATTCATGATGGATAGTCCCCTTAATCATTATATAGTGTCCTTCTTTGTCTTTTATGGTAGATTTCGTTTTAAAGTCTATTTTATCTGAGATTAGAAATGCCACTCCTGCTCTTTTTTGGTAGTTGTTAGCTTGATATATTTTTTTCCAACCTTTGACATTTAATAAATTCACATCTTTGTTTCTAAGGTGTGTTTCTTGTAGACAGCATATTGATGGATCTGGCTTTCTTATCCATTCTGTCACTCTCCGTCTCTTTATGGGTGCATCGAGTCCATTTACATTCAGTGTAATTATTGATAGATGTGAGTTTGTTGCCGTCATTTTGTAATGCTTTTTTTTGTGGTGCTGAAGTTTTTTTTGTTCTTCTTACTCTCTTGTGCTGAGTTACTGTTGTTTTTGGATTTTTTTTCATTTCTTTTGTTTTTGTAGGTTTTTTTTTAGTTGATACTTTATGTTTTTCATCTTTATTTTTATGAGTTGCTTCATGAATTTTCTTTGTGGTTACCATGAATTTTACCTGTATCTTTCTAAGTTTGAAGCAGTCTACCCTTACTTGGTATCGCCTTGCCTTCCTCTCCATTAGAAGGTTCTAAACCTATGCCGTTTATTCCCTTTTTCATTGTTTTGATGTTGTTGTCATCCATCGATTGACTGCTCTGATTCCCTGTTGTATTCCTTTTGGTTATGGATAGTCCTTGAGAGTTCATTTCCTAGGTTGGTATATGGCTCGTACAATCCTGCGTCCTAGGTCCTGCCTGAGGGCTGAAGCTGTTTGTCCTCAGATCGAAGAACTCCCTTTAATAATTCTTGTAAGTTTGGTTTCACTTTTACATATTCCCTTAGTTTCTGTTTATCTGGAAATGACCTAATTTCACTATCATATTTGAACAAAAGTTTTGCAGGATATATTATTCTTGGCTGGCAGTTTTTTTCTTTCAAGATTTTATATATATCATCCTATTGCCTTCTTGCCTGCATGGTTTCTGCTGAATAATCTGAGCTTAGTCTTATTGTTTCTCCTCTGTATGTGACTTCTTGTTTTTCACGAGCTGCTCTCAGGATTCTTTGTTTGTCTTTGGTTTTGGCAAGTGTGAATATGATATGCCTTGGTGATTTTCTTTTGGGGTCTCTCCTATATGGGGTTCGTTGAGCTTCTTGGATGGCCAGCTTTTCATCTTTCATGATATTGGGGAAGTTTTCTGTCAGCAGTTCCTCAATGAGCCTCTCTGTGTTTTCTGTTTCTCCCCCTGTTCTGGAATGCCAATCACTGGTAAATTTCTGCTTTTAATTGTGTCCCACCTAACTCTCAGTGTTTCTTCATTTTTCTTTGTTCTTTTTTCTGAGTTTTCCTGAAACAGAGTTGTATCCAAGTGTTTGTCTTCAGTTCCACCAATCCTGTCCTCCACGGCTTCAAATCTGCTTCTCAGTCCTTCCATGACATCATCCATTTCTGAAATCTTGTTGTTTATCTTTTGGATTTCTAATTGTTGTTTTTGTATAATTTCTAGTTGTGAATTTATTTTGGCATTTTGTTCCTGCATCATCTTCCTGAATTCTTCCAATTTTCTGTCTGTATGTTCCATGAATTTGTCTATTTTTTTCCCATGTTTGTCAGCTTTTTGCCTCAGTTCTTGGAAAATTCTGAGTATTAGAGATTTATATTCCCTATCAGGTAGTTCTAGTGCATTTTCTTCCACAGGAGAGTCATCTGGTGTTTGAATTTGGATGCCTACTGGAACCATCCTGTCCTGTTTTTGTAAATGTTTTGATATTGTTTGCTGTTTTTGGGACATTCAGTAGATATTTCTCTCGATTATTGATTGTAGATTTGTTTGTTTCATCCCTTTTTTTAAAAAAGAAAAAATTTGAGTATGTCTGAGCAGGCGGACTGTGTGCTGTCCGTTGTGTGCTTGTCTGTGCGCTCATTACTTTTCGCCTCCTTCTCCAACTGGCAGGTTCAGTCACTGAGATGTGGTACAGCAGGGCAGGTCTAGCTGAAGAGGAGCCACTGGGACGGGTTGTCTGTTGCACTCACTACAGCCACCAGGGCGGGTCAGTAATCAGTGCTGTTCAGGTTTCAGTAGGCCATGCCTGCACTGCCTGGTGGTGTGATGTCAAGCACACGGTTCAGGTAGGCAGGATGCAGCAGGGAGATGGCCATGTGTGGAGCCAAGGTGGATATGGGAGAGAGGAGAGAGGAACAGGAGCCAAAAAACATACAAAGAAACAAAAAAGAATGCTAGGGGAGCTTGCCGTTGGAATGGAGAGATGAGAGACTATGAAATGGAGAAAAACAGAAGGGGGAAGAGAAAGAAAAGAAAAGAATGAATAAATAAAAATCAGAAAGGTTAAAGAACTGCAAACTTCCCAGGGATCCCACCAATGCAGCCATGAGGTCTGGGGAAGTCGCTCTCAGGTGTCGCAGCACAGCCTGGCTAGAAGGCGCAGAGGAATACAACGCCTGGTAATCAGGGATCAGAAAGAGAAGGAAGGTATAGAGAGATGAGAAACTGAGCAATGAAGAAAGACAAAAGGGAAAAAGAGGGAAAAGAAAACAAAAAAAATCAAAAAAGAAAAGAAAAAACCAACGTGAAAAGAAATGCTCTCAAGGATCCCTCTGCGAGTGTGTGGAAGCTGAAGGGGAGTCTCCCTGGTATGCAGCTCCCCCCAGCCAGAAACGGCTCCCAACTCAAGAAAAGGAAAAGAAAACAGACAAACAACTCAAAATGAAGAAAAGCCCTAGGATCCCACCAGCGCGGCAGTCCTGATCGGGAAGCAGCTCCACACTTGAATGGAGCTCCGCAGCCCCCCAGGATAAAGCAAAGATGGCGCACGGAGCCAGGCACTCGAGCGAAATGAGGGGGAGGCGGTGAGAGGCAAGCAAGAAATCCAAAGAAGCAGAAATGAGACAAAAAAAAAAAAAGCAACACCAGCAGCCAACAAATGGCATCCAGAGAGCCGCCCGCCCGGGTGTGTGGAATCCAAGCAGCCGGCGCTTCCCGGTCAAGAGACTGTGGTCGCAGGAAGCAGAGGAGCCTGAGCCGGGGTGAAGAGGGGTGGGGGGTGGGAAAGCTCACACCGCAAATTACCGGCTGTTTTGTCTCCCACCGGGCACTCCGTGAGGCTGCTCTCTCGTACCCCTGTTTGCTGGTCTCTGATAGGAGTCCAAGTTGGTGGATCCGCACTGCGTTAGCTGGTAGGAGACCTCTGCATGAATCTCTCCTCGCTCTCCGTTCTGTTTCAGTATTCTCACTCCATTTGGTGTTCGGCTGAGTTCTTTATCTCTTCATTTGATGTTCTAGGGTTTCAGGTATGTTGCATTCTCTGTTTGGCTTAGTTTTTCAGATCTTTGCTGTGGAGGGACAGCGTGGTGCTTCTGCCTAGAGCGCCATCTTGCCGGAACCTCCACAAATATAATTTTTACTTGCCTGACTTCAGATAATTTTTTTTTTCTGTGAAACATTAAGGCATAATCAAAAGGGCATGAACTTTAGAGACAGCCTGGGTTCTGAATTCCTGTTCTGCTTGGTGAATATGAGCATGTTATTTAAAATCTCTGAACCTTTGCTTCATCATCTGAGAAAAAGTAAATAATATATACATTAAAGATTTGCCATGAGGAACAGATTAGACATTACTATGATAGGAATGTACTTGGCACTATTAAGCACTTCACAGAAATTAGTTTTTCTTATTCTTCTCCAATAATGAAATTCACTTTCAAATAGAAAATTCCTTCATCATTAAGTGCATTAAGTGAACATATGGAGAACATTAAGAAAAGTATTTGGAATATTCTGAGTAATGGCAATATTTTTGGAAGAAATTTACATAGCAACACCCTCCACTCCCATAAATTTGCAAGTTGAAAGGGAGGCATACGTTTTATTGTATATGTTTAGGCAGTTTAGAGATTGCCTGATATCAAAGAACACTTACGGCAGGCCATAGCAGGTAGTCTTACAGATAGATACTCCAAGTAATAAATTAGTACTTTTGAAATACAGATTGAGTGGATAGTGCTGTACTTTATTATTGCCAACTAAAATTAAAGATAGGCCTTAGCAAATAAGCTTATAGGGATTTGCACCTTGATACACAAGGATAAAAAATAAATAAAAATCAAGCTTCTTTCTCCCTCAATGTCACAGAGAATATAGGAACTCACCCACCCTTTCCTCAATTATGCCATAGTGCCTTGTAAGACAGATCAGCAGACCTACCAGTATATTAGAATGTTGTTTGAGGACATTTTCAAAGAGGGCAGTCACTGGAAGACATCAAACATATTCACTGGGAAGCACTATTAAAATATCACATCTTACAATATTAAACGTAGAACATGCTTATTCAATTTAAGGCACACATATCTTGTAATAAACTGAGTTATCCTTATACAGAGAAAAGAAGTGATATAGACTTGTCAAACTTGGAGGAAGTTCCTGGATTTAAATTTGACCATAGTATTCTGTTGAATTTGTAAGGCAGAGGAAAAAGGAAGGGCTGCACTTAGAACTGTTTTCATATATAGTTAAGAGGTATTGGGAGAAATGGAGGCAGAAACTTACAGAAAAGAAAAAAAGCACACGGAAGGTGGCAGCAAAAAGATAATTAAAGCCAGTGTGGAAAATCTTCTCCATAGAACTCCTCTGTTTTTTCTCATGTCTACAATTCTGATTGTAATTTTTAATATTTTCTTTGAGCTATTTTTTCCCCAAATGATTTTATTTTGGTTATAAAATATATGGAAGAACAGGCAAGTAAAATGAAAGATGCATTATGCATTATAATTTATTCTGAAATTCACCTTCTTTAGAAATGTCCCTTTAGTCAAGGGTTCATTCACTCTTCTTAGCTAGCTTTAAAATTTTTCTGCACTTCACGGAGACAGATCAGAAAATGTAAGGATTTTTTTTCACACTGAGTGCTGGTTCAGGTCTTCACTCCACTCTCGAATTCTCCTAATAAAAGACCCCAAAGGTAGTAAGAACTTTTGAAGAACAGGTTTGCTGTACTTGATGATTGTCAATTGGATCTGTTAAAATCTACTGTTTTTTAAAAATGTCACTTGGCAACAAACTTCAAGGACATTTTCCCCATGATGTAGCCCAGGATTTATAAATTACGTAGCTAGTTTATAGCTAAAATTGTATACAAAATAGGGAAGAAACTGTATTTTATGCTGTTTGTATACTGAATTTGTATTTTTTTTTCTGAGGGGTGATCTCATATCTATTATATTTGACTTTCATCCTAAAACTAAACTCCATCTAAGTGTTAAAAAAAGATGAAGATAAACTTGATCTCATTCTTTCGTTGTCTAAGACTTGAAACAAGCTAGAAAGCATGTAACTGTCACTGATAAATGCCACACATCATAAATCAGACAAAATGACAATGGTAGCAGTGATATGGTTTTTTAATCTTCCCGAATAATTCCCCCCACAAATGCAGATAGATCAACTACAACAACAACGGCAACAATAATAACACAACACCTAATCCACAGCCTGTATATATTACAAAACTACAAACCAGCTACCGTCGCAGACTCAAACTATGAGGCATGTTTGTGTGCATTTACGGTGGGGGTATAGAGATGTCAAACCACTAATTGCAACAAGACCACATGATTTTAGCAAATATGTTTAACGAAACGGATAACAAACAAATGGATTTTTGATTAGATAACCAAGAAAACAAATAGTCAAGGCAAAGATGGTGTAAAATTTTGGCGACATGTCAAAGTCAGTAAATCTAAATGAAAGCGTATAGGTGTTTATGTCTGTTTCATTTTCTTAGGTTAAAATTTTTCAATATTATAAGTTAGGAGAATAGGATGTTGAAGACATAGACTACAGACAAGAAACTTTCTATTTCCATTAAAAATATCTTTTCCTTTGACTCAGAAAATACCATTGCTGTGTTTGCTGATAAAACATGCAGCCTTCATAACGTAAGTATCTTATAAAATGAAAACAAAATATCATGTGCTGGAAGAAAATTATTTTAAAAAAGTGATGATGACTTGTATCTATGATGTTTTAGAATGAAGGCTGCTCTCTTTCAGAAAAGTTAACTACCTGACAGTAGTTTAGTGTCCAGCATTTTATAAAAATAAGCACACTGGCTTAACCGGGTAAAAATGAAATCAATACTGTTTATTTCTAATCTTACCATTTTAAAAATCAGACGTCTCAGGGTTTTGATTCCACTCACTATACACTATCTGGGTAAACAGCAAATAAATTTTTAGTGAATAACTCCTTCTTTTAATTGCATTAGCATATGAAGAGATAGCGTGAGTGACAGAATAAATATTTTGTTAAAATATGGATTCTGGCAAGATCATTAAACTCTTTTATCAACTAATCTATAATAAACTTAGAATTAATATGTAAAAACTAAACAGTAAGTGTATTAAAAAAACCAACCTGTATACATAGAATATTACACAAAATATTGAAAGAATTTTAAGATGAAACAAGGGGGAAAAATTCACAATATGTTTTCAAAATGCTGAAAATACCTTAAAAAAAAAAAAACTTGAAATAATTGCGTGTTTTTCAATGTCATAGGAGATAGATTTGACTGCCTTTTTCTCTGGTATGATTAAAATGAACACAGATTTTAACCTCCAGGATCACCTAGACATTGCCACAGTAATGAATGCTGCAGTATAATATAAATTTGTCCCTAATATAAGAGCTCATTGAAGCATCAGTCTAAAACACAAAATAATTATCTGGTATAATGGTTACTGCTGTCATTGGAACAATATTAAACACTCATCGGAGATTCCAGATAGGACATAGGTTGACCCCATTGGGGTCTTTTTTTATCACTTAGATCTCTAGAAACAGGGAATTGGGCCCCACTGGAATGGAGGATGCTAAGAGATGCTAAGACCCAAAGACAAATTAAAGAGGAAGAGTCAGACTGATAATGCAGATCTGGGCAAGCATTCAATTAAGTCAGCAGGTGAGTCAGCGTTAGCACAAATGATAAATAGAGTAGATACAAGCAAAGAAGAAAGAGCACAATCTGCTAGTATTTGGAATGACCAGGTAAGCAGATGGAGGTGATTTGTGGAATCCAAGGTAACTTGTATAACTCTTGAGGCAACAGGCAGATATCATCCACCCAAGTCAACAAAATATGTCGAGTTATACTGGACAGTAAAAGTAGTTCTTGCACTAATTTGTGACCTTCAGACCTAGAGTTGAGGCCATGTGCCCTCACACCTTGCTGTTTGTGTTCTAATTCATATGTGCAAAATAATCACAATTTCATTTTTTATGCAGAGTTGAGCATTTACAGCTGATAATTGCTGAAGATTACAGCAGAGGCAATGTTAGACAATGCATTCCCCAAACTGGCTCTACCTCAGAATCTTCTCAGCAGCTTTCCTAGAGATGTATGTCCCATCTCCTGCTTAAGTTTACTGACACAGGATATTCAAAGGTGGGCTATGGAACCGGTATTAAAAGAACCAATAAAGAAAACCTCTGCAAGGAATTTCCATGCTAGCCAAATTTCAGAACCACTGGGCTACAGAAGACTTCCTGTACAACATGCATGGGCACTCACTCTCACACGTAGAAACGTGTGTGTGGGGAGGCGGGTCTTAGGTTTATAAATTACGATATTCAAACATCTCATGATGATGATGATTCCATGATCATATTTTGCTCTTTTCCTTTTATCTTGAACAGTTGACTTATGGAAATACTCTAAAATATTTCCTAGTAACATTGTCCAGCTAAAATAGATTTGAATTGGGCATAACTGTCAAATGGGGTGCATAACTCCCCTTTGTTGTTTGATATTTTATGTTATATTCATCCTTTTACTATCTCTCAGTATTTATAATACTGTTAGCATTACTAAACTGAAAAATATAAAGTGATGGCTGGAAAACCATTAGTTCTTTCAAAAATACTGAAAGGTTTAGGTAGAGTTCAAAATCATTTAAGCCTATGGAAGTAAAAATTTCTTATATCTGAAAAAATATGAATATTGTTATAAATTTGTTTCTGCCACTCTAGGTTTGCAACTTATCCATTTTATTTTTATCAGAAAATTAATTAAGGAAGTCTTTATTGATCAATAGCTACTCTGTGCACTTAAAATTTTACCTGTCAAAAGTAGAAAATAGTAACTGCAAGACAAGAATGCTAAATTCTCAAACCAAAAATCCTTGTACTACTAAAAAGAAAGCTAATGGCAGAATTAACTCTAACTACAACTACATAAATTTATGGCTTGGTTTAAGCATAGGTAAATGCTCTGAGTTACATTTTAAAATTATATTATTCATAATCCTGCCTTTGAACAGGTTCATAGTTGATCAAATTCCTCTTGCGTGAATTCACAAGCTCCTCACCTTTTTAGAAGCTGTGCAGTCAGGCCAGACGAAGGGGTAAAAACCCCCAAACCAAACCATTGCCATCAAATCCATTCCAGCTTGTAGAACTGCTGGTCTTTCAGTTAGCATCGGAGAGCTTAATCACTGCCCCACCAGCCTTCCCTGGCAAAGAGTTAAGTAATGATGAATCAGATTCTGTTATTTTTGAGGGTATCTATGATTATACAAGGTTATGTAATAGAAAATTGATGCTGCCAGAAAATCCCTTTAGTTCCCCAATTTTTTAAAACTTACCATGGTTCATCCATGTAATGTCTCCAAGCAGATGCCACCCTTACACTGGGCACTGAGCCCACATTGTTGGGAATATGCAGATGATCCAGGGTGCCCTCCTTTCCACTCCATTTCTTTTTTTTGGAGTCTTTCTGGAGTCTGCATATGTGTGTGTTATGCATTAGTGGAATACCCTATAATGTAATTTGTGCCAACTTTATTAGGTTTATATCCATGTGCTGTTGACTTTATAAAATTTTAATTATTTGAAACTCTAGAAGTTTTGTCATTAAAATAGGAATTATTTGTGATTTACAGAAAGAAGTAATATTTTTAGCTGCTGATCTGTTTTTGTTTTGAGGCAATACTTTGATTTTTTCCTGTTTATTTTAAAATTATCTATTCTGATTATATACTATTTATGTCTTCATTCAGCATATACTTAAAACCACATCATTATATTTTTCTAAAATATTACCACTTATTCAAGATATTCGAGTATACTTGCTTAATGCTGTATCTTTAAAACAAATATACTTGAATATCTTGAATAAGTGGTAATTTTCAAAATCTCACTTTAATTGTGTTACTATGGGTTTTCTATCTTTGATTTAGTTTGAGTGATGGTTTTGATTATTCATTTAACAAATATTTATTGAGCCTGTCACATATTACATTTTAGACACTGCTGTAGGGGATTCAGAAGTCACAAAGTCTCTGCCTACACAAAGCTCATGTTCTCGTAGGAGTAGGCAGACAATAAGCAAATAAATAAATTGAGAGAATGCATAGGGTGTAATTTTAAATAGGATGGTCAAGGAAGATCTTACTCAAAAGTAAGTCAAGTCTGTATTTCCATTCCATATTGACTACTGCATCATATTTTTCTCATATACATATATATATATATATATATATATGTATAATCCATTGCCATCAAGTCACTTCCAACTCATAGTGAAATTATAGGACAGAGTAGAACTGCCCCATAGGGTTTCCAAGGAGTGGCTGGTGGATTTGAACTGCCGACCTTCTGGTTAGCGGCTGAGCTCTTACTCACTGCACCACCAGGACTCCCTATAGGTAGGTAGGTAGATAGATGGTAGACAGATAGATAGATAGTATGTAAGTAGGTAGGTATGTAGATGACAGACAGACAGACAGATAAATAGTATTTTTCTGGAGTTATTATTATTATTGCATAATTGAACAAATGAATACAAATATTTTATACTTTTAATAAATAATTAAGCAAGAGCAAATTTTATTTGAAAATACATCTGTTAAGATAGTTGTGCTTTTTTTTCCTTTTCCAATTAGTTTCTTTGTATTAGGGGCAAATATTACTTATGCTAGCAGTAAAAAGGCTTCATTGAAAATTAGAAGTATACTAAGAAAAAAAAGAGTACCAACCTTTTGATAAATGTAAGGCCTACAGAAGATAAATATATAAATGTTTTATGTCAAGTACAGGTCACAGTATTTTACTCATGATAGGAATGAAATAAGTAGAAGAGAAGTAGCTAATGAGAGATAGTGAGGAGGAGATTACATCCAAGGGGAAAAAAAATGGAAAGGAATTTACAGTACCTAATATTTTTTAGCAAAGTAAATAGAAACGTTTCTTCTCACATCTCAATAAACATTCTAGACACTATGACTTAGTGACTTATGCCTAGCACATATTCATTTCTTTCAACACTGCAACACTGACCTATTGAAGTAAGGCAGCATGGTTCACCTCCTCTTCTTTAAAAGCAGGAAAAATGTGCAATTGCAACCCAGACTTAATCATGGGTGAATAAGTGTGCTCTCCAAGCTCTTTCTCATTACTGAGCTGCAGAGAGGGAGAGCTCCTTGGCAGATAGATATATCTTGACATGAGTTTTACAATTCTTGGATGTTCTAATTCTGACACTGAAAGTGGAGCCAGGAAACTGGCTATGAGTTCTGTTTCTCTGGGTGCTCCCTTTGCTTATTCTCTGAGGACTTACCTTCAGAAACCATGCCAATCCTTTACCGTAAGTGGAGGATGAAAGAGTCAAGGTCATTAAATAAAATTTATCATTCACTTCACCCAGTTCTATAATAAGACTAAAACGCAGAACATTATTTACATTTCCAAACTGTCTTTATTAAATACGGTTCCTTTTTTAAATAAGGCTCTCCTGACACCAGTTATTAAAGTACAAATTTGTTTGGATTCCTAGAGGTTTTTATACTCTACTAATATTTAGGACCTGTAAGAGGTATGCCTTTTGTAAGTGAGGAAAGAGTATTTGTAAAAGGGAGATGAGATTAACTCAAGGACTTCCTGATCAGCTTTAGGAAAGAGTACATGTGGAAGCAGGGTCTGAAGCTGTTCATGATCACGTGTCTCTTGGCAAAGTTTCTATTCCCTGAGGAGTATACATCACCCTTTGGAAGACCATAAACCCTACCTGCTTCTGTCAAACTCATTCTGATTCATGACGATCCCTTGTGTTTCAGAGTAGAACCACACTCTATAGGGTTTTCAATGGCTGTAATCTTTATGGAAGTAGGCCACCAGGCCTTTCTTCTGCAGTGCTGCTGGGTGGATTCAAACTGCCAACATTTTGGTTACTAGTCAAGTGCAAGCTGTTTGCGCCATCCAGGGAGCTGGAACATCGTCGGGTCTGGGAAATGCAATATGACACAATTACCAAGCAGCATTACTCAATGCAGCAGTCATGTCTTTCAATGTGTTCAACATAAAGTCTTTTTCAATAACACTGATGTTGAACTGCCTGATCAAGGCTACTTTTACATTCTGTCTTTTAATTTAACAATCTCTGTGTTCATCCATATTTTTCCCCTTCATCAGAGGGCTTTATTCTTTTTTCCACTTAACATCTCAAGTTGAATGCTCATTTCATTTATTGTCAATTTCAATGACATGAGAAAATGCTAAACGTAACCATAGTTGGACGTAATAGATAGATAAATAGACGATAGATAATAGACAGAGAGATAGATAGATATAGATAGATAGATTTTCTTTCTTTGTTTCTTATTGTGTGCTGGGTAGCAGAAGAGATTTTATCTTAGGTAGTCTAGCAACTACCTGGCTCAGCAGGAAAGACTGCAAGATCTTAGATATGCCAATCACCCAGGCAAGTGGTGACCAAGAACAGAAGTATCCAGGTACACTTGTATCCAGTGGATGACATGGCTATGAAATAGAAGGACCTCAATTACCATGTGGGGGAGGGTCCCCTGCCAAGCTAAATAGTCACAAGGACAGTTAAATGAACAAGAAATAATGCCATTATATCTTGGGTTTATTTGTTACCACCACTTGTCCCATCAAAGCAAAACAAGAGATATGTCTCTGTTTCTGTATAGTCATCTCTATTCATATGTTTTACATGCAAGCACAATTCAAAGAAGTGCACAGTCTATAAAACATTCTATCATGATATTCTATAAAATATTCAATCTTGATATTCTACAGCATTTTTTTTATTTAGCACTTTCTCATACCAGTGAAACTAGCAATAAATGAAGCGAGCATGCAACTGAAGATACTAAGGGAGAAAAAAGGACAAAACAGTACTATGGAAAATTGGAGGGACAATAATATGAATAAAGAGGAGGTTGACAAATTTAAGATGACTGTCTTTGAAAACGGATTGATACAGTGGCTGCAAAAATGGGCTCAAACATAGCAACGATTGTGAGGATGGCGCAGGACCAAGCAGTGTTATACATAGTGTCGCTATGAGTGGGAACCGACTCAATGGCACCTAACAACATCTTTGAAAAAAGATTAATTGAACACATGAATCTCATAATCTCTTTGAATGAAGATATGTGTATGTATGTATATGTGTGTGCATATATATGTGTGTGTGTAGATAGGTAAATTTTCACACAACCCATATTCTATCCTTCTTCATTGTACTTTGAAAAAAAAAAGTCAAAAGATACGAAATCAGTTAATTTTAATTTCTAAAAGACTGTTAACACAAATAAAAAATAGATTGTGATGACTACACTGCATAATCAAGAAAACATAGATGAGTCATAGGAATGTGTCCCTACTCAAAAAGAAAGCATATGAAATTGTTAAAATAATACTAAAAGTACCAAGGCAGACAAAAACCTGTAATAAATTTGGATCACTTTTTGAGCAGATATTGTAAAACAATCTTAAAAAAAAAAAAAAAAAACTCTTTTGGAACAGCTTGTAATCATTTAAGATAGTACAATCACATACTGCATACGAAAACCAAACCTACTGTTATGGAGTTGATTCCAAGGCATACAGACCCCAGAGGATAGAGTACAACTGCCCCACTGGGTTTTTAAGGCTGTAATCTTTATGGAAGCCGATTGCCACATCTTTCTCCCAGAGAGTGGCTGGTGGGTTCGAACCGCTGACCTTTCAATTAGTAGTCCACTTAACCACTCTGCCATCAGGACTCCTCTTAAAGCATACTGAATATCATGAAATATTTTTTTAGAATCTTAGGATTTTTATAAGGACCACTATGCCAATCTTTTTTTCATGTTGCTATAAAAAAAATTAGCGTAGCATGCTTTTGAAAATAACCTCACGGGAGGAGGGCACGGTTGGCAGACAGAAGGTGCACGTTATTTGAGTAAAAATACAGTAGTCCAGTCCTCTATGTTTTATATATTTTTCTTGAAGGTATAACAATTTGCTTCCAATAGAAGGAAGTATTAACCTGACTCCCTTCTGCCTTCATGTGGTCCTTCTCTGTTTGCTAAACAATCCCAGGTTCACTGGGCTCTCACGGTTGTTGTTGTTGTTGTTGTTAGGTGTCTCTCAGTCAGTTCCGACTGATAGCAACCCTATGTACAACAGAACAAAACAAAGCTAAAAAAGGACAGTAATGTGCCGATTATTAACTTTGAATATGGAGGTAAACAAAAGTGTCTGATCAATATTAAAGGTACTGACACTGATAGCTGTACTGTGACTAAGTAGAAGAAGATCCTTATTTGTAGAAAATACATACTGAAGAATTTAATGAAAAAGTGTTATAGTATAAGCAACTTACTTATACACATGTTGTCTTGTACTTTTTTTTTTTTTTTTGGTGTACTATATAGGGTCCCTATGAATCGGAATCGACTTGATGGCAATGGGTTTGGTTTTTTGGTTTTATACTTTGTCTTGTACTATTCGTTGTCTTGGACTGTTGTTGTTGCTCTTACGTGCCATCAAGTTGGATCGGACTCACAGCAACCCTATGTACAACAGAATGAAACACTGCCTGGTCCTGCGCCATCCTCAAAGTTATTGTTACGCTTGAGTCCACCCACTGCGTCAGTCCATCTCGTCGAGGGTCTTCCTCTTTTTCAGTGACCCTCTACTTTACTGAGTATGATGTCCTTCTCGAGGAACTGGGCCCTCCTGATAACATGTTCAAAGTATGTGAGACGAAGTCTTGCCATCCTCACCTCTAATGAGCACTCTGGCTGTACTTCTTCCAAGACAGATTTGTTCATTTTTCTGGCCATCCATGGTATGTTTAATATTCTTTGCCAACACCATAATTCAAAAACATCAATTTTTCTTCAGTCTTCCTTATTCATTGTCCAGGTTTCACATGCATATGAGGCGATTGAAAACACCATGGCTTGGATCAAGTGAATCTTAGTCCTTAAACTGCTATCTTGGCTTTTTAACACTTTAAAGAGGTTTTTTGGTGCAGATTTTCCCAGTGCAATACATCCTTTGATTTCTTGACTGCTGCTTCCATGGGTGTTGATTGTGGATCCAAGTAAAATGACATCCATGACAACTTCAGTATTTTCTCCCTTTATCATGATGTTGCTTATTGGTCCAGCTGTGAGGACTTTTGATTTCTTTATGTTGAGGTGGAATCCATACTGAAAGCTGTGGCCTTTGATCTTCATCAGTAAGTGCTTCAATTCCTCTTCACTTTCAGCAAGCAAGGTCGTATCATCTGCATATCAGGTTGTTAACGAGTCTTTGTCCAATCCTGATGCCCCATTCTTCTTCATATTGTCCAGCTTCTTGGATTATTTGCTCAGCATACAGATTGAATAAGTATGGTGAAAGGATATAACCCTGATGCACACCTTTCTTGACTTTAAACCACACAGTATCCCCTTGTTATGTTTGAACAACTGCCTTTTGGTCTATGCATGGGTTCCTCATGAGCACAATTAAGTGTTCCAGAATTCCCATTCTTCACACTGTTATCCATAATTTGTTATGATCTACACAGCAGAATGCCTTTGCATAGTCAAGAAAACACAAGTTTTCAGCCATGAACCAATCTGACATCAGCAATGATATTCCTCATTCCACGTCTTCTGAATCAACTTCAATCTCTGGCAGTTCCATGTCAATGTACTGCTGCAACTGCTTTTGAATGATTTTCAGCAAAATTTACTTGTATGTAGTATTAACGATATTTGATAATTTCCGTATTCGGTTGGATCACCTTTCTTTAGAATGAGTAAAAATACGGATCTCTTCAGTTGGTTGGCCAGGTAGCTGTCTTCTACATTTCTTGGTATATATGAGTGGCACTCACTAACATGCTATTGGTCATCCTTAGGTACCTGAACACTCTGCTAGCACAACATTGCAATCAATAGCAACTCACCCCTTGGGACCCATGGTAGTTACAAGCTCTTGAATTCATGTTTAAGTCATAATTATGGACTAATCAATAAAACAATATTATCAAGCTAGAAGAATGTGATGTGCCCTTTGAAGTGCAGTACCAGACTCAAAGCCAAAGCTTTTCAGAGGCTTGGTTTATGGGCTTCCATCAAGCTTCTGACTGAAGAATATGGTGTAGCTTCTATCAGAATAGAAGGACACAAACTACAGAAGTCTTAGTATTTAAGAATATGCAATGCCCTATTCACCTGATTCTAAGTCCTTTCTTCACATAGTGTTTATGAAATTCATGCTTGAAGAGCACATTTAATATGGGAGAGCATTTCATTTTCCAAAACCTACTAAATTTTCTCTCATCTCTTTTTATTTTCCTAATTCCTTCAGTCTCCCAGTCTTCTAATGAGTAATTTGTATTTTATTCTCTGTATTCAAATCCATAACACCTCCTCCCCCAACCTCACTCTCCAATGTAACCTGTTCCTGATTCAATGAGAAAATAGGAGCAATCAGAGAAGAGTATACAAAGGCTTCTACCATCACAAACACCTACTTATCTGGCTCTCCATTTATGAATTCTGCCTTCATGCTGTTAATCTAGATGCATTTCCTACCACTGTATAAAGCTAAACTTGTGTACTAGATACAGTTCCCTCCCACTTTCCAAAGCATATAATTTCAGAAATCCTCTCCCCACTATGTTCTGCATCATCAAATTTGCTTAAACAATTGAATTATTACCTTCAGCAACAAACGTGTTGTAATATCTCTGATCCTTAAAACACCTTTCTTGATCCCCACATCTCCTGTCTTAGTTATCTAGCGCTGCTATAACAGAAATGCCACAAGTGGATGGCTTTAACAAAGATAAATTTTTTTTTCTCATAGCTTCAGAGGCTAGAAGTCCGAATTCAGGGTGCCATCTCCAGGGAAAGGCTTTCTCTCTCTGTCAGGTCTGGAGGAGGGTTCTTGTCATCAATCTTCCCCTGGTCTGGGAGTGTCTCAGTGCAGGGACCCAGGCTCCAAAGGATGTGTTCCGCTCCCAGCTCAAAACTGATGAATTTGTATGTTTTGCTGTGTATATTCTTAACAACAACAAAATAAATATTTTTTTAAAAAAGCATAGCATCTACTTTTCCTAATCTCCTCCCTGCTTCATATTGTTCAATAGAATTTATCACCACCTGAAATAAATTATAATTACTTACTTTATTGGCAATTCTCCCATCCTAACAGAACATAGGTTCCATAGGGTTGTAGATGTTTGTGTTTTATGTTCTGCTGTATCCTCAGCACTCAATAAACACTTATTGGATGAATAAATGAAAAGCAGTTGTTAAAATGATTATGTAACTTACAGTTGACAGCACTTTAGAATAAAGGAAATTTGGTAATTCTTACTTTTTAAGTGTAGGACTTAGAGTTATTTTGAACAATTTAGGAACATAATTTCACATATTCACACTACAGTGAAAATTGGTCTTGTTATAAATAACTGCCTCTAATCTCATCTCACCCTTTAATGACATTGAAAATAGCATCCTATGACCCTGGCGACCTCTCCATTATTTTCCCCAGAGCAGCTATTTTTAACCTACACTAGTCCTCTTAATTCACTTATAATTTCTAAATCACCTCACTCTCAGTAGGCAAGCTTGGCTTTTACATCAAAAAGAAAACAGCCATTAAAAGCTGTTAATTTGTCAAAATCTGAACCTCCAAGATTAGCGATACCTGAATCCATATTCTGTATTTTTTTTTGTTCTGCAGTGACGTCTCTTCTGTTGTTCAGTCTATCAGGGGACCAGGAAGAAGGGCTTTTTTCCTCTCTGATTATGAAGCTTAACATAGAAGAGCCCATGTCATCAGTGTTGACATTTTTGAAAGTAGGTTAATTTCTTAAAGTTATGCTTTATTCTTGTTGAAAGGATACAGTTTTTATAAAATGGTATTATTTTGCTTATCTTTGCTCTTTTCCATGCTTTTTGCTTTAATATTTTATAGTGTAAAAACTAACAATCTCTTTATTTATTTCACTTTCTTTTTCTCATACAATTTTCAATTTAAAAGATAAGCCAAGCAAAATTTTTGAAATGCCATGTGATCTGTGGATAATACTGGAAACCTAAATGCAATCTTAGATTTAACCTTTGTTGTCTGTTTGGAATTAAAAATAGGAAATGATAACTTAATAATCCAGTTTCTGAAATTCTTCAATTTAACAAAATTTAAGAAATAGTGATTTTGGTTCTAATTATTATAAAAGCCTAAGCTAGCGTAGATACTTCCTTGGCAATAAAGTTAAATGTAAAATTTTTTTTTCAAAGTAAGCATAAAAGTGAATCACTTTATAGGGAGAAATTTGAAAGGATTGCTAATAGCTTCATAAACACCTCCAAAATGTTAGAAGAACTGTGTGGAGTGTTTTTTAATAGTTGGGTTGGGAAAGAGAAAAATAGAAAGGATGTTACAATGCAAAAGGGAATTGTTAAATTTGTTTCCAGTGACAACCAATCCAAGTACTTCTTGCAAATAAGCAAATCAATCTACAAATGTGCCCCCCGTGCTATGCTAGAAAAATGGAGATAGATTAGAAGTAGAATCAATTGTCTATGGGGGAAGCTTGCAGTTTTGTTCACTTATGTTGGATTCTTTAAAATAGGCACTTAAAAATATTGAGATCAGCTTTGTTATGTAATTCGGTTCCAGTGGTAATTGCAGATTGTTTGTTTACTTTTTTCCTGAAGTGGAATTTTGCTTAAGTGGAATTGATTGATAGCTCTAATCACTCTCTTTTTCATATACATGAAATTATAATGACAGTTGCTCTAAGAATTTAATGAAAACAATTAAATTATTTTATTCATATATTAGTACAATGAGTGATATGAATTCTTCACTTTTGCAAAGGCTTTTAATTCATTCATCTTTTTTAGTTTGGGGGAATGTGAGTCCAAGAGGAAAGTGAGCTTACATTGTTCTTTTAATTAATTATAAATGAAGAATATTAAGTAGATTTATATCAGTGTTGTTTTTAAATTAAAATGGTTTATAAATGGTCATTAGTTATACATATTTTGCAAAATTATATTAGAAATTTCTACTTTAAATCTTGATTTTATAACAATAGATTGTATAATGACCATATGAACAA
The DNA here is from genome assembly GCA_030035585.1 of Dugong dugon. Taxonomy (NCBI): domain Eukaryota; kingdom Metazoa; phylum Chordata; class Mammalia; order Sirenia; family Dugongidae; genus Dugong; species Dugong dugon. The sequence goes on along the minus strand of CM057466.1, from coordinate 104,809,426 downwards.
TCAATTAATAATGAGGTCTTATTATCTGGTGATATTTAATATGCATTATCTCTAATCCTCATGAGGATTATGAAAGGAAGATATTTCTCTGCAGCCCAATATGGTCCTTTCTTTTTTAAACTCTTTATACCAGTTAAAATAAATATTTTCTTATACCTCCAAATCCTCACACTTGAATTGCTTCAGACTGAGACATTATCTACTCCTCAAACTTCCAATTTACTGATTATCTTTATGCATCCTTTGAAGTCTCAGCTTTAATTTTTTTTTTTTTTTTTTTAGTGAAAACACCCCTTTTTCTCAATGTAGTAGTTCACTTGTCCCTGCTCTGTGCTCCATGACTTTAACCACTTCCCTTCCAGTTGCTTACTAAGTTGGCCAAATGTGCCTCTAGTCCTAATTCTCTGATTGCAGAGGCCTTCATGTACTCCAAAGTTCAGTATGGTCTCTGGTGCATAAATCAGGGCTCCAGAGGAATTTTTCTGGGTGAATGGTGGAATTTCCATTGCCAGTGGTGGACAAAAGCTAAAATTCAGGGTGAAAAAGTGAGTATGGAAAGTTCCACAGCAAGTAAGTGGTGGAGCCAGGGTTCCAAGCGAAGTTGTTTTCATTCTAAAGCTTGTGTTACCTTCAATACCACCAGTTCCCCGGACATGGGTGTGTGATTAGAGCCACTCGCTGCTCTGATCTCTGGAAAAAAATAATTCACAGGAATATTAGTGTCTGATGCTGCTTATTAGTAATAATGAGAGGGACTGGAGATTACATGGGTTAATTTGATGTTGGATCGAATGTGAGCCATCTAACGGGAATGTTTGAACATAGATATTATGCTTTTTATTTGATAAGTAAAGTAGAATAATAATCAATACAGAATAAAGAATGAATGAATCAAAATGTGTTAAACGTTCATTAAAATGTTCTCACTATATATTAAAATATATGTTACTGGCCTTGGGAGGTACTATGTTCATCACCCTGTGGATATTCCAAGGTTGTTCCTGCATTTTACATCTAAAGACAAATACTGTGATTTTTACCTTTTATTATGGTTGCTTATTGACCAGACTACTGTGATAAAATATATATGGAATTACTTGCAAGTGTTAGCTCATTTATCTGTTTTCTCCTTTCTTTATGCAAATCTTAACCATCTGAAATATAGAGTTCTACACTGGCATTCTCAAATGGTCATAGAAAGCACTTATTTAAAGAACACCTTATATAGTCTTCCTCCATAGATCGACTTTATTAAACTTGTTTGCATTTTTCACTGATAAACTTTGATTTTCCACATAGAATTTTAATATAATGGACTAATAAAATTGGAGTGCTTTAGAGTTCTATTCAACTCTATTTCCTTGGAAACTGTTGAAGATACTGACCAGTCCTGCATGTGCTCTCTGGTTGTTAGTTATTAAAGCTCTAAATCTCATCTCAATGCCTATGAGCTCTGCAGCTTCTGAGAGGTTGTTTTCAATTACTGTTTTTTATTCTACTAGGTTAAGATGAATTAAAGAAATGCATTCTTTGTTGACTGCATAACAATCATAAATATTGCAAACCGCTCTGGCTCTATGGCTCTGAGTGTGTCTTTTAGATTTAGGCAGAAGGCAATGTGATATTATGTCACTGAAATAGGGCAGACAAGCCCAGGTCTGTCCACTGCGTGTTAGGCACTATCATATGGTGTCTTCTCACAAGTACGTAAAAGAACTTCTTAACAATTAACCAAAAACTTTACTATTCAACACTTATTACCAAACCAGGCTATTAAATGGCTTCTCAAATCCCAAGGACTCTGGGGAATGGTCTTCCAGAAATTTAGTCAGATTCAAAATTATTTTCTGCCCCATTTCATTCACATACACACTAGCTTCCATTCCCAAACATCTGTCATGCAACAATTTTTAAGGAAAAGGAAGAGGAGAGAAGAGGGATATAGATATTAGAGGTGATAAGAGCAGGGTAGTTTGAAAACCTTGCCAACGTTAACTTCTAACTTACTTGAGGAGACCTCCCCAAGTGAGCCACACATTTTGGGGTGGTGTGTGTATGGTGAGGTGGTATTGCCCAACCCCATCCCATCCAAGAATAAGAATCTTTATTATTTTTGGTAGTACAGTACCGTTTAATAACAGTTGGAATACACATATAATCTTAATAGCATCCATCTCTTTCTGTCTCCATGAAATCTTACAGATTTTGTAATGATTAGCTGTTCTCAGGCTACTCATCAATTAATTGTTTTTTGAAAGACAATGTTAAAATATTGAAATCTTCTTTTTTCTCTTTTGTGTACCCTGAGTTCAAATTTTAAAATATCACGGGTCAAAAGTAGAAAATAAATTTTCTCAACTCATTACAGATTCATAACTTACACTGTTTCAAGGAAAAAAATCCAGGATAAGGGTAATAAAAGATCTTATACCCTTATAGATTTGAAAGTAGTTTATCTCTTTTTTTGTTCCTAGCAAATATCTACTAATAAAAAAACCCCATTGCCGTCGAGCAGATTCTGACTCATAGCGACCCTATAGGACAGAGTAGACCTGTCCCATAGAGTTTTCAAGGAGTGCCTGGTGGGTTCGAACCACCAACATTTGGTTAGCAGCCATAGCACTTAACAAATATGCCACCAGGGTTTCCAATATCTACTAATAGTGACATTCAATTCTCAAAGGAAGATACCCTCATTTTTTAGATGGCAGCCATTTAAGAATGTTTAGTGCTTAATTAGGAGTTGCCCTCTCCATTTATTTTCTATTCTTTATGCCACAGATAATTCAACTCCATTTTATGATAGCAACAGATATTTTTAGTTAGTTGTATTCTTTCTTCTGCCTGTAGATATATATTTTTCTAAATACAGTTTATTTTTCTTATTTTGAGTCAAGCCTTTATGCTACACGACTCATTATAATCTCTTACATTTCAGAAATTCTATTATAAATGAATAGATACCCTGCTTTATTGCAATTGAATCTTTCTAAATATATTAAATTTTACATCTCATAATTAATATAAAAGATGAATCAGTCATTAACAAAAGTACACTATTTGAGTTAGAAATGATTATATAGTCCAAATTTCCAGTCTTTTTTTTCTTTTTCTTTTTATTGTACTTCAGGTGAAGGCTTACAGAACAAATAGTTTCTCATGAAACAGTAGTACACATATTGTTTTATGACATTGGTTAACAACCCCACGACATGTCAATCCTCTAACTTCTCAAATTTTTTTTTTTTTTGGTGAAAATTCACATAGCCAAAGATACACAATTACAAAAATTTCTACATGCACAGTTCGGTGACATTGACCAAGCTCTTCCAATTGTGCTACTATTCTCACTTAAGATGAGGGCAAACCGAACAAAATAGTTTCTCATTTAACAGTTACTACACATGATGCCCTATGAAAATGGTTAACAATCTCACAACACATCAACAATATCCTTACCCAACCTTGGGTTCCCTATCACCAGCTTCCTTGTCCCCTTCTGCCTTCTGGCCCTTGTCAGTGGACTACTGTACCTCATTAGTCCCATTTGGTTTTATGGGGCTGTCCACTGCTAGGCTGAACCGTGAACCTCGGAGATAAATTCACAACTGAGCTAAAAGGGTGTCAGGGGGCCATACTCTCGGGGTTTCTCCAGTCTCCTTTAGGCCAGTAAATCTGATCTTTTTCTGTGAGTTAGAATTATGTTCTATATCCTTCTCCAGCTCTGTCCAGAACCCTCTGTTGTGATCCTGGTCAGAGCAGTCAGTGGTGGGAGCCGGGCACCGTCTAGCTGTATTGGACTAAGTCTGGTGGAGGCCTTGGTAGCTGTGGGCAATTAGCCCTTCGGACTAATCTTTTCCTTGTATCCTGTTCTCTTCATTCTCCCTTGCTCCCAAAGGGATGAGACCAGTGGATTATCTTAGATGGCTGCTCACAGGCTTTTAAGACCCCAGGCACTACTCACCAAGGTAGAATGTAGAACATTGTCTATATAAACTGTGTTATGCCAATTGAGCTAGATGTTCCCCGAGACCATGGTCCCCACAGCCCTCCGTCCAGCAATTCAGTCCCTCAGGGAGTTTGGATGTGTCCATGGGGCTTCCCTGACATTTCCTTGTACAAGTTGTGCTAGTTTCCCCTGTATTGTGTACTATCTCACCCTTTACCCAAGGTACCACTTATCTATTGCCTATTTAGTATTTCCCCCCACCCCTCCCATCCCTGGTAACCAACAAAGATTGTTACATTTTGTGTGTGAACTTTTTCATGGGTTGTTACAATAGAGGTCTCATACAATATTAGTCCTTTTGTGATTGACTTATTTCACTCAGCATAATGTCCTCCAGTTTCATCCATGCTATGAGATGCTTCACAGATTCATTGTTGTTCTTTTTCGTTGCATAGTACTCCATTGTGTGTATGTACCATAGTGTGTTTATCTATTCATCTGTTGATGGGCATCCAGGTTGTTTCCATCGTTTTGCTATTGTGAACAATGCTGCCAAGAACTTAGGTGTGCATATGTCTATTTGAGTGATGACTCTTATTTCTCCAGGATATATTCCTAGGAGTGGGATTGCTGGATTGAATGGTATGTCTAATTTTCTAGCTTTCTGAGGAAGCGCCATATCATTTTCCAAAATGGTTGTATCATTTTGCATTCCCACCAGCAGTGCATAAGAGTTCCAATCTCCCCACAGCCCCTCCAACATTTGTTATTTCCAGTGTTTTTGATTCGTGCCAGTAATGCCGGGGTGAGATGGTATCTCATTGTGGTTTTAATTTGCATTTCTCTAATGGCTAGTGATCGCGAGCATTTCCTTACGTGTCTGTTGGCCATCTGAATGTCTTCTTTGGTGAAGTGTCTGTTCATTTCCTTTGCCCATTTTTTGATAGGATTATTTGTCTTTTTGTTGTAGAGGTGTTGGATTTTCTTGTGGATTATGGAGATTAGACCTTTGTCTGACTTGTACTGTCCACAAATTCTTTCCCAGTCTGTAGGTTCTCTTTTGACTCTTTTGGTGAAGTCTTTTGAAGAGCATAGGTGTTTGATTTTTCAGAAGATCCCAGTTATCTAGCTTACCTATTTGGGTTTGTGCATTGATGGTTATGGTTTGTATCCTGTTAATGCCGTGTATTAAGGCCTGTAGTGTTGGTCCTATTTTTTGTTCTATGAACTTTATAGTTTAGGCTTTATATTCAGGTCTTTCATCCATTTTTAAGTAGTTTTTGTATACGGCATGAGGTATGGGTCCTGTTTCATTTTTTTGCAGATGGATATCCAGTTTTGCCAGCACCATTTGTTATAGAGACTGTCTTTTCCCCATTTGATGGACTTTGGGCCCTTGTCGAAGATCAGGTGACCGTAGGTGGATGGATTTACATCTGGGTTCTCAATTCTGTTCCATTGGTCAATGTATCTGTCATTGTACCAGTACCAGGCTGTTTGACTACTGTAGCTGTATAGTAGGTTTTGCAGTCAGGTAGTGTGAGTCCTCCAACTTTATTCTTCTTCTTCAGTAGTGCTTTACTTATTCAGGGCTTCTTCCCTTTCCATATAAAGTTAATGATTAGTTTTTCCATCTCTTTGAAGAATGTTGTTGGTATTTGGATCGGGATTGTGTTGTATTTGTAAACTGCGTTGGGTAGAATTGTCATTTTCACCATGTTGAGTCTGCCTATCCATGAGCATGGTATGTTTTTCCATTTATGTAGATCCTATGGGTTTCATGCAGTAGTGTTTTTTGGTTTCTTTGTATAGGTCTTTTACGTCCCTGGTCAGATTTATTCCTAAGTATTTTATCTTTTTAGGGGCTATTGAAAATGGTATTGTTTTCCTGATTTCCTTTTCATCATTCTTCTTACTGGTGTATAGGAATCCAACTGATTTTGAATGTTTATCTTGTATCCTGCTGCTCTGCCTAATCTTTCTATTAGTTCCAATAGATTTCTCATGGAGTCTTTAGGGTTTTCTAGGTATAGTATCATATCATCTGCAAACAGGGACAGTTTAACTTCTTCATTACCAATTTGGATGCCCTTTATTTCTTTTTCTTGCCTTATTGCTCTCTCTAGAACTTCCAGCACAATGTAAAATAGGAGTGGACATAAAGGGCATCCTTGTCTTGTTCCTGTTTTCAAGAGGAATGTTTTCAGCCTCTCTCCATTAAGAATTATATTGGCCATTGGTTTTACATAGATGCCCTTTATTATGTTGAGAAATTCCCCTTCTATACCTATTTTATTTAGAGCTTTTATCAGGAATGGGTGTTGGACTTTGTCAAATGCCTTTTCTGGGTTAATTGAGATGATCGTGTGATTTTTTTCTTTCCTTTTATTTATGTGGTGGATTATGTTGATTGATTTTCTAATGTTGAACAATCCTTGCATACCTGGTATGAATCCTACTTGGTCGTGGTGTATTATTTTTTTGATATGATGTTGAATTCTATTGGCTAGAATTTTGTTCAGAATTTTTGCACCTATATTCATGACGGATATTGGTCTGCAATTTTTTTTTTTTTTTTTTTGTGATGTCTTTGCCTGGTTTTGGTATCAGCATTATGCTGGTTTCATAGAATGAATTTGGAAGTGTTGCTTCCTCTTCTATGCTCTGAAATAGCTTGAGTAGAACTGGTATAAGCTCTTCTGTAAATGTTTTGTAGAATTCTCCAGAGAAGCCATCTGGGCCAGGGCTTTTTTTGGTTGGGAGTTTTTTTTTTTTTTTTTATTTAATTACTTCTTCAATCTCTTCTCTAGTTATGGGTCTGTTCAGATTTCCAAGATCACTTTGTTGTAGTTTGGGTAGGCCGTGTGTTTCTAGAAATTTATGCATTTCCTCTAGGTTTTCAAATTTGTTGGAGTATAGTATTTTTTCATAATATTCTGTTACAAACCTTTTTATTTCAGTTGGGTCTGTTGTAATGTCCCCCATTTCATTTCTGATTTGGGTTATTTGTGTCCTCTCCTGTTTTCCTTTTGTCAGTGTGGCCAGTGATTTGTCGATTTTGTTGATTCTTTCGAAGAACCAACTTTTGGTTTTGTTGATTCTTTCTATTGTTTTTCTGTTCTCTAGTTCATTTATTTCTGTTCTGATCTTTACTATTTCCTTTCTTCCGGTGGTTGTGAGCTTTTTTTTGCTGTTCTGTTTCTATTTGTTTGAGTTCTGTAGCTAATGTTTTGATTTTGTCCGTTTCTTCTTTTTTGATATGTGCATCTATTGCTATAAATTGTCCTCTGAGGACTGCCTTTGCTGTGTCCCAAAGGTTTTGGTATGATGTGTTTTCACTCTCATTTGATTCTAGGAATTTTTTGATTCCATCTCTGATTTCTTCTATTACCCAGTGATGTGGAAGCAGGGTATTATTCAGTTTCCATGTAGTTGATTTTTTTTCCTTCCTCTTTCTTTTGTTAATTTCTACCTTGATGGCATTGTGGTCAGAGAAGATACTGTGAATTATCTCAACGTTTTGGATCTTGTTGAGGATTGCTCTGTGGCCTAAGATGTGGTCTATTCTGGAGAACGTTCCATGTGCATTGGAAAAGAATGTGTACTTTGCAGTGGTTGGATGGAGTGTTCTGTATATGTCTATGAGGTCAAGTTGGCTGATGGTGCCGTGTAGGTCTTCTGTATCTTTGCTGACTTTCTTCTTCGTTGTTCTGTCGTTTATTGAGAGTGGTGTGTTGAAGTCTCCTACTATTGTTGTGGAACTGTCAATTTCTCTTTTCAGTGTTGTTAGAGTTGTTTTTTGTATTTTGGAGCCCTGTCATTGTGTGCATAGATGTTTATTATGGTTATGTCTTCATGATGGATCATCCCGTTAAACATTATATAGTGACCTTCTTTGTCTTTTATGGTAGATTTTGTTTTAAAGTCAATTTTATCTGAGATTAGAATTGCCACTCCTGTTCTTTTTTGGTAGTTGTTAGCTTGATATATTTTTTTCCAACCTTTGACTTTTAATAAATTCACACCTTTGTTTCTAAGGTGTGTCTCTTGTAGACAGCATATTGATGGATCCTGTTTTCTTATCCATTCTGTCACTCTGTCTCTTTATGGGTGCATTGAGTCTATCTACATTCAGTGTTATTATTGATAGATGTGAGTTTGTTGCTGTCATTTTGTAGTGCTTTTTTTTGTGGTGCTGAATTTTTCTTTGTTCTTCTTACTCTCGTGCTGAGTTACTTTTGTATGTGGATTTTTTTTTCATTTCTTTTGTTTTTGTAGGTTTTGTTTTTGCTGAGACTTTATGTTTTTCCTCTTTTTTTATGCGTATGTTTGTTAACTTTCTTTGTGGTTACCATGAATTTTAACCTTATCTTTCTAAGTTTGAAGCAGTCTATGATTACTTGTTATCGCCTTGCCTTCCTCTCCATTAGAAGGTTCTATACCTATGCCGTTTATTTCCTCTTTTATTGTTTTGATGTTGTTGTCATTTACTGATTAACTGCTGTGATTTCCTGTTGTATTTCTTTTGGTTTTAGATAGTCCTCGAGAGGTCATTTCCTAGAGTGATATCTGTCTGGTATGATCCTGTTTCCTAGATTCTGCCTGTGAGATGAAGTTGTTTGTCCTCACATTGAAGAACTCCCTTTAATAATTCTTATAAGTTTGGTTTGACTTTTACATATTCCCTTAGTTTCTGTTTATCTGGAAATGACCTAAGTTCACAATCAAATTTGAACGAGAGTTTTGCATGATATATTATTTTTTGCTGGCAATTTTTTTCTTTCAAGATTTTATATATGTCATCCCATTGCCTTCTTGCCTGCATGGTTTCTGCCGAATAATCTGAGCTTAGTCTTATTGTTTCTCCTGTGTATGTGACTTCTTGTTTTTCACGAGCTGCTCTCACGATTCTTTGTTTGTCTTTGGTTTTGTCGAGTGTGAATATGATATGCCTTGGTGATTTTCTTTTGGGGTGTCACCTATATGGGGTTCGTTGAGATTCTTGGATGGCCAGCTTTTCATCTTTCATGATATTGGGGAAGTTTTCTGTCAGCAGTTCCTCAATGTTCCTTTCTGCATTTTCTGTTTTCTCCCCTTGTTCTGGAATTCCAATCACTCAAAAATTTTTGCTTTTGATTGTATCCCACATAACTTTCAGGGTCTCTTCATTTTTCTTTGTTCTTTTTTCTGAGTTTTCCTGAAACAGAATTGTATTCAAGAGTTTGTCTTCAATTCCATTGATCCTGTCTTTCACCGTTTCAAATCTGCTTCTCAGCCCTTCGATGACACCGTCCATATCTGAAATCTTGTTGTTTATCTTTTGGATTTCTAATTGTTGTCTTTGTATAATTTCTAGTTGTGAATTTATTTTGGCATTTTGTTCCTGCATTATTTTCCTGAATTCTTCCAATTTTTTGTCTGTATTTTCCATAAATTTGTCTATTTTTTCCTCTTGTTTGTCAGCTTTTTGCCTCAGCTCTTGGAGAATTCTGAGTATTTGAGATTTGAGTTCACTATCAGGTAGTTCTAGTGCCTTTTCTTCCACTGGAAAGTCATCTGGTCTTTTATTTTGGGTGCCTACTGGAACCACTGTGTCCTGTTTTTGTAAATGTTTTGATATTATCTGCTGTCTTCTGGGCATTCAGTAGTTAATTTTCTCATTTATTGATTGTAGATTTGTTTGTTTCATCTGTTTTGTTTTGTTTTTTTTTTAATTTGACTATGTCTGAGCAGGTGGACTGTGTGTTCTTTGTGGTTTGCGGCTCTGTGGACACAATACTTTTTGCCTCCTTCTCCAGCTGGCAGTGTCAGTCACTCAGATAATGTATGGCAGGGCAGGTCTTGCTGAAGAGGAGTTACTGGGATGGGTTGTTTGTGGCTCTTACTACAGCCACCAGTGCGGGTCCATAATCAGTGCAGGGCAGGTTTCAGTAGGCGTGCCTGTGCTGCTTGCTGGTGTGATGTCAAGTGCACGGTGCAGGTAATCAGGATGCAGAAGGCAGATTGTTATGTGTGGAGCTAGGATGGATATGGGAGAGAGGAGAGAGGAACAGCAGCCAGAAACATACAAACAAAAAAGAATGCTAGTGGAGCTTGCTGTTGGAGTGGAGAGATGGGAGACTATGAAATGGAGAAAAAGAGAAAGGGGAAGAGAAAGAAAAGAAAAGAATGAATAAATAAGAATCAGAAAGGTTAAAGAACCACAAAGTTTCCAGGGATCCCACCGGTGCAGCTATGAGATCTTGGGTAGTGCTCTCAGGTGTTGTAGTACAGCCTGGCTAGAAGGAGTAGATGTATACAATGCCAGGTATTCAGGGAACAGAAAGAGAAGGAAGATATAAAGAGACGAGAAACTGAGTAATGAAGAAAGACAAAAACAGAAAAAGAGGGAAAAGAAAACAAAACAAATTTAAAAAAAAAAAAAGAAAAACCCTTAAAACCAGAAAAAAAAAAAAAAAACACCAATGAAAAAAGAAATGTCCTCAGGGATCCCTCTGCACGTCTGTGCAAGCTGATGGGGTAGTCTCCTTGCCACACCTGGCCAGAAGGGACTCCCAACTCAAGAAAAGGAAAAGAAAACAAACAAACAATTCAAACAAACGAATGAACGAAAGACTCGGGATCCCACCAGCGTGGTAGCCCAGACTGGGAAGCAGCTCCACACTCGAACAGAGCTCCACAGCCCCTCAGGAAGATGCAAGGATGGCACATAGAGCCAGGTATTTGAGCAAAAGAAGGGGGAGCTGGTGAGAAGTAAGGAAGCAATCAAAAGAAGCAGGAAAAAAAAGCAACACCAGCAGCCAAGAAATGGCACTCAGAGAGCCAGCTAGTGTCGGCTGGTGGAATCCAAGGAGTCAGTTTTTCTCAGACAAGAGACTGTGTCCATGGGAAGCAGAGGAGGTCGAGTGTGGGTGAAGAAGGGTAGGGAGTGGGAAAGTGTATATCACAAATTACCAGAGGTCTGCAGCCCCTCAGGAAGAAGCAAAGACGGTGAAAGATGGTGCATGGAGCCATGTATTTGAGCGAAAGGAGGGGGATGTGGTGAGAGGTAAGGAAGATATCAAAAGAAGCGGAAAAAGCAACACCAGCAGCCAACAAATGACAAATGGCTCTCAGAGAGCCGGCCCGCTCGGGTGTGTGGAATCCAAGCAGCTGGTGTTTCCTGGACAAGAGATTGTGGCTGTGGGAAGCAGAGGAGGCCGAGTGGGGGTAAAGGAGGGTGGGGGGTGGGAAAACGTATATCGCAAATTACCGGTTGTTTTGTCTCCTGCTGGAAGCTCCATGAAGCTTCTTTCTTGTACCCCCGTTTGCTGGTCTTTGATAGGATTCCAAGATGGACCTCTGCATGGATCTCTCCTGGCTCTCCATTCTCTGTCAGTTTTCTCACTCCATTTGGTGCTTGGCTGAGTTCTTTATCTCTTCATTTGATGTTTTAGGGTTTCAGGATTGTTGTTTTCTGTGTTCGGCTTAGTTTTTCGGATCTTTGCTGTGGAGGGACAGTGTGGTGCTTCTGCCTAGAGCACCATTTTGCCTGAAGTCTCTGCAGTCTTTTTCATGAGAAAACTATAACTGGTTCTTATTTATTAAAACTCTGAATCTCGATGCCTATGAGGTCTGCAGCTTTTGAGAGGTTGTTTTCAATTACTGTTTTATTTTTTTAAATTCTGGAAAAAAAGTTACCAAACTAGCCCTTTGTACACTTAAAGTTATTGCCCAGTCCTTTTTTTTTTTTTTTGCTTTTTATTTTTTTATTTTTTCCATACAAGAATTCATATATACATTGTTATGTGACTCTAATTGCTCTTCCCATTCTGTGACAGCACACTCCTCCATTCTACCCCAATTCCCCATGTCCATTCAACCAGCTCCTGACCCTATCTGCCCTCCCATCTCACCTCTGGACAAAAGCTGCCCATTTAGTCTCCTGTATCTACTTGAGCTAAGAGGCACACTCCTCACGAGTATCACTTTATGTGCCACAGTCCAGTCCAATCTCTGTCTGAAGAGTTGGCCTTAGAAATTGTTTTAGTTCTGGGCTGATAGAGAATCCAGGGACCATGATTTCTGGGGTACCTCCAGTCTCAGTCAGACCATTAAGTCTGGTGTTCTTACTAGAATTTGAGTTCTGCACCCCACCTTTCTCCTGCTCCAACTGGGACTCTCTGTTGTGTTCCCTCTCAGGGCAGTCATTAGTGGTAGCTCGACACCCCCTAGATCTTCTGGTCTCAGGCTAATGAAGTCTCTGGTTTATGTGGCCCTCTCTGTCTCTTGGGCTAATACTTTCCTTGTGTCTTTGGAGTTCTTCATTCTCCTTTACTCCAGGTGGTTGGGACCAACTGATGCGTCTTAGAAGGCTGCTTGCAAGCTTTTAAGACCCTTGTCAACACTCATAAAAGTAGGTGCAGAACATTTTCTTAATAAGTTTTGTTATGCTGATTGACCTAGACATCCCCTGAAAGCATGGTCCCCAGACCCCTAACCCTGCTACTCTGTCCCTGAAAGTGTTTGATTGTATTCAGGAAACTTCTTAGCTTTGGTTTAGTCCAGTTGTGCTGACTTCCCCAGTAGTGTGTCCTGTCTTTCTCTTCACCTAAGATAATTCTTATCTACTGTCTAGTTAGTAAATAACCCTCCCCCTCCCTCCCCACCCTCCTAACAATCAAAGAATGTTTTCTTCTGTGTTTAAACCTTTTCTTGAGTTCTTATAATAGTGGTTTTGTATAATATTTGTCCTTCTGCGACTGACTAAATTCACTCAGCATAATGACCTCTAGCCTCCTCATGTTGTAAGATGTTTCATGGTTTCATCATTGTTCTTTATCGTTGAGTATTATTCCATTGTGTGGATATACCATTATTTGTTAATCCATTCGTCCGTTGATGGGCACCTAGGTTCTTTCCATCTTTTTGCTATTGTGAACAGTGCTGTGATGAACATGGGTGTCCATATACCTATTCGTGTGACAGCTCTTATTTCTCTAAGATATATTCCAAAGAGTGGGATAGCTGGATTGTATGGTACTTCTATTTCTAGCTTTTTAAGGAAGCGTGAAATCGATTTCCAAGGTGATTGTAACATTTTACATTCCCACCAACAGTGTCTAAGTGTTTCAGTCTCTTCACAACCTCTCCAGTATTTATTATTTTGTGTTTTTTGGATTAAGGCTAGCCTTGTTGGGGTGAGATGATATCTTATTGTAGTTTTGACCTGCATTTCTCTAATGGCTAATGATCATGAGCATTTCTTCATGTGTCTGTGAGCTGCCTGAATATCTTCTTTGGCAAAGTGCTTGTTCACATCCTTTGCCCATTTTTTAATTGGTTTATTTGTCTTTTTGTTGTTCAGGTTTTGCTGTATCTTGTAGATTTTAGAGATTAGATGCTGATCAGATTTGTCATAGCCAATTTTTTTTCCCGAGTCTGTAGGTTGTCTTTTGACTCTTTTGGTGAAATATTGTGATGAGCGTAAGTGTTTGATTTTTAGGGGTTCCCATTTATCTGGTCTCTCTTCTGGTGCTTGTGCATTGTTACTTATGGTTCATTTTGTGTTTATGCCATGTATTAGGGCTCCTAGCATTGTCCCTATTTTTTCTTCTGTGATCTTTATCATTTTTGATTTTATATTTAAGTCTTTGATCCATTTTGAGTTAGTTTTTGTGCATGGTGTGAGGTACGGGTCTTGTTTCAGTTTTTTGCAGATGGATATCCAGTTATGCCAGCACCGTTTGTTAAAGAGACTGACTTTTCCCCAGTTAACAGACTTTGGGCCTTTGTCAAATATCATCTACTTATAGGTGGATTAATTTATGTCTGGATTCTCAATTCTGTTCCGTTGGTTTATGTATTTGTTGTTGTACCAGTACCAGGCTGTTTTGACTACGGTTGCAGTATAATAGGTTCTAAAATCAGGTAGAGTGAGGCCTCCCACTTTGTTCTTCTTCTTGAGTAATGCTTTACTTACTCAGGGCCTCTTCCCTTTCCATATGAAATTGGTGCTTCGTTTCTCCACCTCGTTAAAAAATACCGGTGGAATTTGGATCAGGATTGCATTGTATCTATAGATCACTTTGGGTAGAAATGACATTTTCACAATGTTGAGTCTTCCTATCCATGAGCAAGGTATGTTTTCCACTTATGCAGGTCTCTTTTGGTTTCTTGAAGTAGTGTCTTGTAGTTTTCATTGTATAGATCCTTTACATCTCTGGTTAGATTTATTCCTAAGTACTTTATCTTCTTGGAGTCTATTGTAAATGGTATTGATTTGCTGATTTCCTCTTTGAGGTTCTCTTTGTTGGTGTAAAGGAATGCAACTTATTTTTTAATATTTATCTTGTATCCTGAAACTTTGCTGAAATCTATTAGTTCCAGTAGTTTTCTTGTGGATTTTTTTGGTTTTTTTGTGTATAAGATCATATTATCTTCAAATAGAGATACTTTGACTTCTTTCTTACCAATTTGGATGCCCTTGATTTCTTTTTCTAGCCTATTGCTAGGGCTAGGACCTCCAGCACAATGTTGAATAAGAGTAGTGATAAAGGGCATCCTTGTCTGGTTCCCGTTCTCAAGGGGAATGCTTTCAAAGTGTCTCCATTTAGGATGATGTTGGCTGTTGTCTTTATAAATGCCCTTTATTATGTTGAGGAATTTCCCTTCTCCTATTTTACTGAGAGTTTTTATCATGAATGGGTGTTGGACTTTGTCAAATGCCTTTTCTACATCAATTGAGACGATCATGCAGTTCTTGTCTTTTGTTTTATTTCTGTGATGGATTACATGGATTGTTTTTCTAATATTGAACCATCCCTGCATACCTGGTAAAAATTCCACTTGATCACGGTGAATTATTTTTTTTATATGTAGCTGAATTCTATTGGCTAAAATTTTGTTGAGGATTTTAGCATCAATGTTCATGAGGGATATTGGTCTATAATTTTCTTTTTTTGTGGTGTCTTTACCTGGTTTTGGTATCAGTTATGCTTCATAGAGTGAGTTTGGGAGTATTCCATCCTTTTCTATGCTCTGAAATACCTTTAGTAGCAGTGGTGTTAACTCTTCTCTGAAAGTTTGGTAAAATTCTCCAGTGAAGCCATCCGGGCCAGAGCTTTTTTTGTTGGGAGTTTTTTAATTACATTTTCAATCTCTTCTTTTTTATGTGTTTATTTAATTGTTCTACTTGTGTTTGTGTTAGTTTAAGCAGATAGTGAGTTTCTAGAAATTTGTCCATTTCCTCTAGGTTTTAAAATTTGTTAGAATACATTTTTTCATAGTATTCTGTTATGATTCTTTTAATTTCAGTTGGGTCTGTTGTGAAATCACCCATCTCATTTCTTATACGGGTTATCTGCTTCATCTCCTGTTTTTTTTTTTTTGTTTGTTTGTTTGTTTTTTTTTGTCAATTTGTCCAGTTGTTTACCAAATTTGTTGATCTTTTCCAAGAACCAGCTTTTGGTTTTGTTAACACTTTCAATTGTTTTTCTATTCTCTATTGCATTTAATTCTGCTCTAATTCTTATTATTTCCTTTCTTCTGACACCGTAGGGTTTTTTTCGCTCCTCTCTTTTTACTTGTTTGAGTTGTAGGGTTAATGTTTTCATTATGGCCCTTTCTTCTTTTTGGATGTGTGCATTTATTGCTATAAACTGACCTCTGAGCACTGCTTTTGCTGTGTCCCAAAGGTTCTGGTAGGATATGTTTTCATTCTGATTTGATTCTATGAATTTTTTATTCCATCCTGAATTCCTTCTATATCCCAGTAGTTTTTGAGCAAGGTGTTGTTCAGTTTCCATGTTTGTGATTTTTTTTTCCTTGCTTTTTCTGTTGTTGATTTCTGCTTTTATGGCTATATGGTCAGAAAAGATGCTTTGTAATATTTCGATGTTTTGGATTTTGTTAAGGCTTGCTTTATGGCTTAAACTGTAGTCTATTCTGGAGAATGTTCCATGTGCATTAGAAAAGAAAGTATACTTTGCTGCTGTTGGGTGGAGTGTTCGGTATATATCTATGAGATCATGTTGGCTGATTGTATCATTTAGCTCCTCCATGTCTTTGTTGACCTTCTTTCTGGATATTCTGTCCTTCACCGAAAGTGGTGTGTTGAAGTCTCCTACTACTATTGTGGAGCTCTCTCTCTCTCTTTTCAGTGCTGTCAGAGTTTGTTTTACGTATTTTGGAGCCCTGTTGTTGTGTGCATAAATATTTATTATAGTTATGTCCTCCTGGTATATTGACCCTTTCATCATTATATAGTGTCCTTCCTTATCCTTTGGGGTGGATTTTACTTTAAAGTCTATTTTGTCAGAGATTAACATTCCCACTCTTGCTCTTTTTTGAGTGTTGCTTGCTTGATATATTTTTTTCCATCGTTTGAGTTTTAGTTTGTTTGTGTCTTTGAGTCTAAGGTGTGTCTCTTGTAGGCAGCATATAGATGGATCGTGTTTTCTCATCCAATCTGTCACTCTCTATCTCTTTATTGGTGCATTTTGTCCATTTACATTCAGCGTAAGTATTGATAGGTAAGAGTTTAGTGCTGTCATTTTGATGTCTTTTTGTGTGTGTTGTTCACAGTTTCTTTGTTCCACTTAATTTTCTGTGCTGCATCGTTTTTCTTATGTATTTTCTTTTCATCTTTTTCATTGTTGTTGATTTTGTGGTTGCTGAGTCTTTATATTTTTCTCATTTTTTATTTTGACTTGTAAGAGTGTTAGTTTCCTTTGTGGGTACCTTAATATTTAACCCTATTTTTTTAAATTTATACTAATCTTTTATTTCTTTATATCACCTTGATTTCCTCTCCGTATTAAAAATCTATGTCTACATTTTTTTAAGGCCCTGTTTTTTGTTGTAATGTTGTCATCTTTTACATATTGACATCTGTTTCCCTATTTTCAGTGTTTTACTTTGATTTCCTTCTGTGACTTCCCTATCTGGGTTGATATCTGGTTGCTCTGTCCTGTGTTCTAGTCCTGGATCGTTATCTAATGTGACTGATGTTCTAATTGGAGGACTCCCTTTAGTATTTCTTGTAATTTTGGTTTGGTTTTTGCAAATTCCCTAAACTTCTTTTTGTCTGGAAATGCCCTAATTTTGCCATCATATTTGAGAAACAGTTTTGCTGGATATATAATTCTTGGCTGGCAGTTGTTTTCCCTCAAGGCTTTATATATGTCATCTCATTGCCTTGCCTTCTTGCCTGTATGGTTTCTGCTGAGTAGTCTGAGCTTATTTTAATTGACTCTCTTTTGTAGATGACTTTTCTTTTATCCCTCACCACTCTTAAAATTCTCTCTTTATCTTTGGTTTTGGCAAGTTTGATTATATTATGTCTTGGTGACTTTCTTTTGGGATCTACCTTATGTGGGGTTTGATGAGCATCTTAGATAGGTATCTTGTCATCTTTCGTGATATCAAAGAAGTTTTCTGCCAACAAATCTTCAACGATTCTCTCTGTATTTTCTGTTACTCCTCCCTGTTCTTGTACTCCAATCACTTGTAGGTTATTCCTCTTGATAGAGTCCCACATAATTCTTAGGGTTTCTTCATTTATTTAGTCCTTTATCTTATTTTTCATCAAATAAGTTGATGTCAAGTGGTTTATCTTCAATCTCCCTAATTCTGACTTCCATTGCCTCAGTTCTGCTCCTATGAGTTTCTACTGAGTTGTCTAATTCTGAAATTTTATTGTTAATCTTCTTATTTATGATTTCTGTATCTCTAGGGATTCTAGCAGCCTGTTAAATTGTCATTATGCTCTTCTCTAATCTTTTTAATTTCCTCTATTGCGTGTTCTGCATTTTGCTTGATTTCCTTCTTAATTTCTTGAAGAAGCCTGTATATTAATCTTTTGTATTCTGCCTCTGGTAATTCCAAGAAATTTTCCTCCTCTGGAAAATTTCTAGATTCTTTATTTTGGGAGCTTGTCGAAGCCATCATGGATTGCCTCTTTATGTGATTTGATATTGACTCTTGTCTCCAAGCCATCAATGAGTTGTTACATTTATTTTATGTTTGCTTACTGTGTCCTAGCTTCTTGTTTTGTTTTGATATGCCCAAATAGTCTGCTCATATGGGCTAGTTTGATTATTGGCACCTTTGAAGCTCCAATGTCCTGTCACCAGGTGGTTAGATCTGTTACTAGATATGTGAGCTTAGGAGTCTGCCCACTCTTCCTGTATGGACTCAACTCAGGTGCCCAGGTAGATAGCCACCAAGTGTGTGGTGTAAGCTCTCACCTACAGTCCTAGACAGGCATGCGTGATTGGTGTAGGCACAGGTATCTGGCTGCAGCAGAGAGACATACTCTGAGAAAGGCAGGAGGTTGACGGCCATCCCTGAGTGTCCAGGAAAGGGTGTGTCACTGTTCCCTAGAGCGTGTAGGTGGTCGGGTTTTGCAGCTGGACTATGAGCATCTAATGCTGTTGGCTGTAAGGACTGGGGGCACCTCTTATTCATGGGCCCCTCTCACAGGTGGCTAGGTGGTGTGCGTGGAGCCACCAATCCTCAGGCCCCTGAAGTAGGTAGGTGAAGACCCTGCTTAATAGGCAGAGCAGAGTCAAATGCCAAGAAGCTGCCACTTCACAGCCGAAACAGTTGAAGTTAGAGTTCTGGTATATACCCTGTTTTACTGTGGTAATGAGGGCCTACGCTGTTGAGATCGGCCCACACAAGTCTATGCAGGGGGAAAGGCACTCAAAGTCCGTGGATCCTTTATGCCTGTGCCTAGGCAAAAGAGCTGTGCCTACCCAGGGTTCCTGGCTTAGGGGAGCCGGCAGTTTATTTTTTCCCCTGTTTGTTAATTTATTCACCCTCCAAGGCAGGGAGAATGGCTTCGGGCGTGTGATGGATCCTACTTCCGGCCAAGGGGACTCAGCAATTCCTGAAGCTAGTCCAAGACCCAGTGCAGAGCAGGGGGTGGGGAGGTAAATGGGAGAGAGTTTTTTTTCCTGAGGGTGTTATTTTGATCTGCGCTGTAAGCTGTACCCAAGTACTTATCTTTCTTGGAAGGCTGCTTCTCACTGGTTCTGGGTGGCCGTGTAGACTCTCTGGTGCTGGGTCTTTCCCAGTGCGGAAAGCACCTCCCAAGAACTGCCACTTGCCTGCCTCACTGCTCACCCCTGAGCTGATCAGGCCTGAACAGCTCAGGCTCTCACTGGGTCAGGTCTGGCAACTCCTCGCTGCTTCCGAACTGTCTCTCCCTCCCCCTGCCACTCAGTCTGGTCCTTCAACTCTGCCTTTGATGTTCAGGGCTCCCAGATTGCCATATATAATCGAATCACTTGTTTTTTCGGGTCTGACTACTCTGCTGTCTTGGCCTCACATCCCTATTGCCCAGTCTTCTTGTCTCCCAATAGAACAGCTCTGACATATGTAATGCCGTAAACAATGGAACTACCTGCTTTCTTCTTTGTCTTGTTAGCATTAATTTTGACAAAATAATTAACTGAATTTTAGTTGAAATACTAACTCCTTCTAACCAGTACTACTGGCTAGGTAATTATGATTTTGTTTGTTCTTATTCCTGTATTAAAGATTGTGTACCTCATATTTCTGTGGAAGAACAACCTAATCCAAAGAACTATGAAGCATCCTGAAAAAGTGTTTTAGTATATTATTATCATTCATTCAGCAGATGATATAAAGTGACATATAACCATAAACTTCTCTAGTCTTTCTAACCAAAATAATATTCCAGCCAACAATTATTTCTGGTCTTAAATATTCTGATCTTCCTTCACTTTACTTTTATCTGTCTCCTAAGCACCTTAGTATGTGAGATGAATGCAAATTGCGACAGGGCTAACAATCACTTGCTCTTCTTTTTTGCAGTCTGGAGAGGATTTGAATCAAGCCGCTGTTAGTCTATCTCTTGAACAGTGGGTCTGAATGACGCAACCTGTCAATCTTCTCAGCAGAAGAGGCTGGAGGGTATGATATGTTGATCTCAAATAAGTGAAAGAGTTTGTTTTGATCACGGAAGGAAGATCTGCAACTCTTTTATTGTAATCTTACCCCTGCACCTGGCAAATCCTGATATTACAGAGAATTATTGTTCGGCAAAGCAGGGTAAGGAAAAGTAATGTGATTTTGTCTCTTTATATTTTCCCTCAGAGACCTAGTGCAGTTGATGGCTGTGATTCAGAAGAATTTGCTAATTTACTGAATGCAGTTCCAAAGGAGTATTATTTTCTTTCAGAACTTTAAACTGTCTTGACTATCGAGGACTCCCTTTTATTTTCAGCATCTTTGCTATTTGCAGGCACCATATTAAAGAAATTTGAAGTTGTGTCACAGCTCTTATATTTACTCCAAATCTACTTAGCAGTAAAAACAGTATATTAAAAAGGCAACTTGACTGAGCACCTGGAGAATTGGGATTTCATGATAACCCTGTCATTAACAGCTGGGTGACCTTGAACAGGTCACTCTCGCTCTCTGGGTCTCAGTTTTCTCATTTGTGAGCTCACAACGGGCAGAGAACCTCATTTTGCATGTATTTTTTTTTAACTATGACTGAACAGAATTACTTAGAGGTCTTGTTAACAGTACAGGTTCCAAGGAAAAACCCATAGAGATTCTAATACAGAAAGTTTGAAGTTAAGTGAAGAGACTTTATATTTTTAATGTGCTGCCAAAGAGATTCTGATGCAGAATCTATAAATTGGACACTGAGAACCACTTGGTCAATGGTCCTTGTCATCTTTTTAAGCTCTAAGATGAGAAGTTTTCCTAAAGTAGCTCGTAGCAGCTCATTAGAATTTTCTAGGAAGCTTTGGAAAGATTACTTATGCTCAGGACCCATCCTGAGGTATTCAGTTATAATTGGGTTGAAGTAGAGTTTGAGCAAAGGTTTTCTTAAAACCCTACCCTAGACGATCCTAATGTACAGCCAATGAAGAGACCCACTTCTTCAACAGGTTCTCTTGAATTTCAGCTCCAATTTATTGGGGACCTGTTATAAGCCTTGTGTCTGCCACATTGCATACATGATCTAGGCAAGTGGCATTACACCTCTGTTTCACACAGGAGAAAGCTGAGGCTTACAGAGTTTTGGTAACTTGCCAAAGGTCAAACAGCTAATGTGAGAAAGAGACATGATTTGAAACTACAACTGTCTGACTCCTGTGCTATTTCTGGCAAACCAGCTACCTTTCGTTGATTTACTGGATGGCTATAATCTTCTGAGAGGAGCCCTGGTGGTGCAGAGGTTAAGTGCTCAGCTGCTAACCGAAAGGTCAGTGGTTTGAACCCACTAGCCAGTCTGTGGGAGAAAGATATAACAGTCAGCTTCAGTAAAGATTATAGCTTTGGAAACCCTACCCTTTGGGCAGTTCTACTCTGTCCTATAAGGTCTCTGAGAGTCGGAATTGAGTCAACAACAATGGATTTTTGTTGTTGTTGTTGTTTTCTTATTTGTAATGCAATGACATCAGAATTAGCCAAACTAATCAAATTTGGCCAGATTCCCAGTTTTAGCAACTCCTGGAATAATCAAATACTTTTTCGTATGGGAACTAAATCTAGTATGCTCCATCAGGGGACTCAATTTCATGAGCTCTTTTGGGTTGAATTCAACTGAGATAATTATGGAAATAAATCTTAGCACATTTGTTTAGTGTTGCTTTCCCAATACCATAGCCATATTTAGTACTAGTACAACATCATTGGGTTTGGAATCAATCTAACAGTCTTAGAGTAATTAAGGAATAGCCAGAATTTTTTTTTAATAAACCATGCTGATTCTGTTTTAGAGAGCACCTTAGTCAGACATAGTAATTAACTCCAACTGTTGGTCAGTAAGGCACATATAGAAAAGCCAACAATTATATTCTCATAAATGCTAATTTTCTTTTTCTAGAATAAGGGTTTCTAGTCAAAAGAGTTAAAGTGTGATCAGGTGGTAAAGTCACAATGTCTCTGAAATATTCTTACATTTCCTTATTGTTATCCTACAAGTATGGTAAAACTTGCACATGTAGAGAATTAGAATACCACCTAAGACTTATTACATAGTCATTGAAAAGTCTTTAAGAAATTTGTCAAATAAACCTCTTGAGATACTTATGCTGGGGGTATTCAGCTTACTTGTTCAATTTTCTGGGCCCACTTTCTTGCAATGTATTACTTATCTTTAGCATATCTGAAAGATTCTTTAACTTGGCACTTAATAAAGAAAACAAAAAGAATAATTGAAAACTGAAACTATACTGTACATTACTGCATATAAGTTCTTGTGTAAATTTCAAATATGTTGGTATTAATATTTATATTCTGTTTTGATTTATGTATTATCTTTTTAATGCTATCATAAGTAGAAATTAACAGTTCTACAATTTTTACCTCTTGAAAGAATATGGCACATTTCGTACTTAACTGAGTTCAAGAATTCTCTGACTTGTGTTCCTACTCCTCACTTATTGACATGGCTAGATTCTAAAGACCAGGTCATTATGTGAAAACCGGCATTACATGAAAATGGAGGATGACCACATCAGATCACAAAATAGATGATGACTACATGATTACAAAAAACCAAATCCAGTGCCCTCAAGTCAATTTTGACTCACATCGTTACATAACTGCCAAACCACTGAGAAAAATGACCTAGTCAAATTGACACTTGACCTTAATCGTCACAGCCAGCATTACTCTTGCTTTGCACCTCAGCGTTCATTACTTCCAGAGGTACGTCATTAATGTGCAAAATAGTCAGATAATAGATTTTTTAATGTTATTATAAGTGTGAAATGTCAGATAATGAGATAGTTGATAAGCGAGAAGTAGGCGTGTAGGTATCCTTACCTGTTTAATCATTGACCTTATGACATATTTACCATCTATAGTTAACATGCCTTCCCATTTCTACTTGCTGTGTAAAATATTTCTTAGAAGGATTCAGGTGAGAACAAAGCAGAGAATATGGGAAACAGAAGTTTTCTTGGTGCATTTCTCTGTTTTCTTACTTTTCTTTCTTCTTTTTTTTTTTTTCCACTGATAAAGATCTAACATGTTTAGGAAACAGAAGAAATTTGATCTCTAATACTTTCCACCACTCTACCCAAAGAGAGGTCTTTCTCCAAATACAAATATTACTGTATTTAGTTGTTAGGCTTTATTTCAGTACATTCAATGCAGCCTACAACTTGTGTGCAATTTTACCTCCCACTATATCCACCCAAGGAAATTCTGGTGGCGTAGTGGTTAAGAGCTACAGCTGCTAACCAAAAGGTTGGCAGTTTGCATCCACCAGGTGCTCCTTGGAAACCCTATGGGGCAGTTCTACTCTGTTCTACAGGGTCACTATGAGTTAGAACCGACTGGACAGTAATGGATATATCCACCCAAAACCTGTACATCAGCATTCTCTTGTTTCCTGCAACTATCTCACGTTTTCCAACCTCCATGGTATATGATCCTTATGAAGATATTTGAAATGTTATAAGGAAGGAAAATAAATACTTAACATGTGAGTTTCTCAGTCTCTTCAGCTCCTTACCCATTTGGAAGAATCTTGCCTTTGCCACCTCAGTTCTTGGGGAAAAATGAGCCATACTCAGAAGCACTGAATCACACTGGAAAAGTCTGAGACTTACTGACAGCTATGAAATGAATAGATGTTGTCAGTATTAGGTGCCATCAGACTCCATGTATGTCAGAGTAGAACTGCTCCATAGAGTTTTCAACACTGTGAATCTTTCAGAAGTGGAACTCTGGGCCTATAACCCAAGGCATCTCAGAGTAGGTCCCAACTGCCAACCTTTCAGCTAGTGGCCTAGTAGTTGAGCAGTTAACCATTTGCACTACCCAGAGACTCCTATATGAATAGATACTGACAGTGAGATGAGAGGGGTAGTGAAGTCAAATGCCAAGGCAAGTAGGGTTTGGGGGAAAATTTGGAGTAAAAGAAGAAAGGTACTATAGACAACCAGAAAGAGATAAAAGAAGTAGAATTTATGAAGTTTTACTGCGCTTTAAGAATATAATCCCCCTTTATTATAAAATTGGAGCCCTGGTGGTGCAGTGGTTAAGAGCTTGGCTGCTAACCAAAAGGTTGGCAGTTCGAATCCACCAGCCACTCCTGGGAAACCCTATGGGGCAGTTCTACTCTGTCCTGTAGGGCCTCTATGAGTCAGAATTGACTCAGTGGCAGTGGGTTTGGTTTTTTTGGTTTACTATACAATTACATCTGGTAGAAGTTTAAAGTTTATTTAAATGTTTTAAAAATGTTGAGAAATAGGTCATACAAATCTATGTATCTTTGCAGAGAAAATGATAATAATGATTGCATGTGAAAATGGATGGCAATATTCATTAAAGAAACAAAAATCACAGATGAAGTATCTGCCTGGCAATAGGAAATTCATTATTTAAATAATACTAGATTCATTCAATATAACTGATATAATCAGAACAATAATAATAAAAGTGTATGTTTATTGATAAAAACAAAGTCTCACTACATGTAATATGGCATATATTCAGTGAGTTCATGTCTATAAAAAGTGTTTTATATTTATATATTTGCACAAAAATGTACTGTAGGGAAGATAGATGCCTTTGTTGACTTCTTACAGAAGTTATCTTTAGCTGGTAAAATTAGAATATTTAGTAATTACAATTTCTTTTTATATGTTAGCATTTTTCCAATGATCATGAATTACTAATGTAAAAAAAAAAAAAAGAATACAATTCCTACAATAATTATAGGCATCAACAAATACATACATTTTCCATCCATAAAACTAGCTCCTTAGAAGTGATGATTACCACAATACCAGAAATGCTCAGTTTCTAGATTGATAACTACCCAACATTGTCAGGGAACTGGACAAGAGGACCACAAAATTTCCTTCAAATCCTCCAATTTTATTTATTCTTGATAGTTGAGAACCTAAAACTCATTTTGTGTTTTACATTAGAGTTTATACACAAGTAACTGAAAGCAATCTGAGCCGAAATATCAGCATTTTTAATACCAGACCAGTGTCCAATAACCCAAGAGGTCTGCTGTCCCACTCATGGCATCACGAGCAAGTCACCTACTCTCTCCAAGCCACAATCGCCTCATCTGTAAGAAAATACTTTCTTCAAGTGGGTTGATGAGGATTAACTGCGGAGAATGTGCCCTGTATCTGGCATAAATTAAGGGCTTAAAAGTGATACACATAACTCAATTTTAATTACAAAATGCTCACTTACTATAAATAGTATTATTATTATATAATTATATTATATTAATATGTTAAGTAACGTTATGCTATGCTATGCTACATTACATTATTTCACATCACATGATATGACATAATATCATATCATATTAACTGTGGTAATGCGATACATTAGAAAAATCATTTCACTATTATTAAAAAGAAGTAAAGCTTACTTTTGGTTTTTGTTTGATAACTGTGTGACTTTGTCACTTATAACGTCTCTGACTCAGACTTTTTACATCTCTAAAGGGTTATTCTAACACTGTCTGCTCTGCCTGCCTAACTCACAGGGTGTTGTGATGAATAAATAAAATAATGCACGTGAAAGTCCCTCTGAAAAACATAAACCTGCATATAAATATAACATATTGAGGAAGACGGTTTGTAAATCTGAAATATCAAAGTACTTAATAACTCATTGTATAGTTCTGGCTGTGATATTTGAAAATATAAATAACACTGTTCTATCAAATATAAGACAAATCAGCAGTGCCACTCATGTAGACTTTTTTTTTTTTTTTTTGGTAGGAAACCTCAGGTAATCTCATTGAACAAAATAGAAAAACCCGAAGAAATGCTCACGTAGTCCTCTGGAAGATCTATAGCCCATGGTTTACAGAGAAGGGCACACTGTCAGGAATGCTGACAGGGTTCAGATATGAAGTGTAAATTACAATCAGGTAAAACAGGAAAGAGATTCATGTAAAAGAATCTCATCCCTGTGACAACATGGATAAGAAAGAAGGAAAATCTGAACAAATAGATAAGGACTGTGGTTCTGAATTACCATGCTCAGTCATAGTGACAGTCAGAATGTGAAGGACGTTGTCAAAAAGCTGATTTCAGTTGAATGACGATGTAGTTTTCAGAGATCTGGCATTATTCAGAGCAAATGAAATATTCTGTCTTTTTTTAGAGAATGATATCAGTGTGGTTAAAAAAAAAAAAAGGAAGTCATTTAAAATAAATCCAAATACATGGAATAAAAAGTGCCTGTGCAATCGATTACCTCTCAGTGATACAGAAGACTTTTAAGTTTACAATTCAGCTCTCTAAGAAGTCAATCTCAAGGAGAGGAATTAATATTTACTGTGTTATATTGAAAGTGCAAAAGGGCTAAGCACTCATCCTAAAATCACCTGGCTTCTTCTCCTTGCTCCGTGTAGAGTTGCCATGTAGTTTCCTCATCTGTAAAGTGAAAGAACTTACATTACCCTTATGATTTTGGTGTAAGCAGTCATAAAGTTAAGATGTTAAGGGAGTCAGAGTCACTTTAATACAGAATGAAGGTTAACTTACTCATCATGTGGCTGTGTAACAGGCAGAGTGAGCTAGTTTAGCCACCTGTGTTCTCAGTCTCAGAGAGGCATGTGACCTGCAAACAGTGCATGGGCAGAGGGGTATTTGTGACAAAATGAACTCAAAATGACTTGTAAATATCCCAGGGATTCCAGGTATGATGGGGAAGAATGAGGGAAAGAGTTGTTTTCCCACCATGGATGGTTGGGTGATGTGGATAGAATGAGTCAAATAAAAAATTTTTGGCATCCAGTTGATTCCAACTCATGGAGACCCCATGCGTAGGTGTTCCATTATCAAAAGCATAATGTGTAGAGATTTAATGTAAATGGGCAGAAGTGGCCACACATGCTCATTCCTCTCACAAGCAGAGGAATAGGGAAAACTTGAATAACTGTCTACCACTTTCCCTTGGTGGGTTGAGCTAAACTTACTAACCAGTCTCCTAGGAAATAGTGTCAGTAAAATCCAAATATACAGAAAGCAAATCTGTAGCTGACCTTGCCTGCTCTAGTCATGGTGGCAGGTGCAGCAGTGGTATGTAATCTAATCGTAACCTCTTTCTGTTGATGTCTATCACACTGACATTTTTGTACGCTGAGTCCAGAGTCGATGAACGATCACTTTTTGAAAGTCTGACAAAACAATGTAAACCTAATTCAATAAGACTGAAATATTTCCTTAGGGTATTTAAAATCATAGCTCCATGCAACTGCTTTGGATGGAGGTGGGAATCAGAAGTTAGAACCAAAGCCATGAATTAATCAACAGAGTAGGAATTGATTGTATGAACCGTTCTTAGGATTCATTCAGCAGAGTTTTTCTCACTGAAGACTTTGAGGTAGAAAGGCAGAGTTGCTTCTCTACACTTCCTCACACATCTTCTCCCTACTGTGAACCCCTTTCATAATTTAATAAAGGGAGAGAAAGAAAGAAAGAGGAGGGAGAGAAAAAGAGAAAGAGAGAAGGGAGGGGAAGGTAAAGGAGAGGGGAAGAGACAGGGGAGGAAAAGACAGAAAGGGAAGGGGGTGGGGAGAGGGCTGCTGAGGCGTCTGTGATGAGAAACACACCAGGAAGAAAATATTTGTCATAGAAATGATGGCACAATTTGTCTGAATTACCACTAAGGATCTCAGAGGATGCCAAGCTGATGGAGCTAATGGCAGACTAGCAGCAATATCTTTTACAAGCAGTGGTTAAGAGCTCAGGCTGCTAACCAAAACGTCAACATTTCGAGTCTACCAACCACTCCTTGGAAACCCTATGGGGCAGTTCTATTCTGTCTTACAGAGTATAAGTCAGAATCCACTCGACAGCAACGGGTTTTGGAGCCCTGGTGGCACAGTGGTGAAGAGCTGCATTGCTAAACAAAAAGTGAGCAGTTCAAATCCACCAGCCGCTCCTTGGAAACCATATGGGGCAGTTCTACTCTGTCCTGTAGGGTCACTATGAGTTTCAACTGACTCGACAGAAGCAGATTTGGTTTGGTTTTTTTATGCCTGGAGTTGTTTTTACACAAAAATCGTTAATTTGGGGTGGAGGAATGTATCAACAAAATTAACATTTATGCATCTCTCCCAGAGACAAATCTATTTTATATGTATCATAGGTATATATGGGTTATATCTATACAACTATATCTTCATAGCTATAGTTCTAAGTATCTAGTCATATTATAAAAGAAAGGAGCAGATAGTAAAAAAGAGAGAGAGACAAAAAGATTGATTTGCATTTATACAAACAACTTCACATGTCAAATAAAACCAACTATAAGTGTTTCAAATACTTTTGTTTCCTGAATATTTGTCAAGATAGAAATGTAGTCTTTACCAAAATTATAATTTATCTAAGAAGCTAAGAGCATGGGAAATAGTGCCAGTGACCTGGGTTCAAGACTCAAATTTGTATTTGAATATGAAAGACCTTACACCACCATTCATCTGTCAGTTTGTCATACCGTGGTGGCTTGCATGTTGCTGTATGCTGGAAGCTATGCCACTGGTATTTCAAATGTCAGCAGGGTTGCCCATAGTGGACAAGTTTCAGTGGAGCTTCCAGACTAAGACAGACTAGGACGAAAGGCCTGGCAATCTACTTCTGAAAATTAGTCAATGGATAACAACAGAATAGTGTCTGATATAGTGCTGGAAGATGAGTCCCCTAGGCTGGAAGGCAGTCAAAATACATGGTGCATTCAAGTATACCAAGGATTGTGAAGATGGCACAGGACCAGGCAATGTTTCATTCTGTTGTATGTGGGGTCACCATGAGTTGGAGCCAAGTCAAAGGAAGCAACCACAGTATGAAATTTGGCTGCCCTGCCATCACTTTATGTTTAATTCATCTAAAAATAAAGAGGTAAATATCTGTAGAGATCTTTCATGGATAAGAACTAAATCTCAAGGACTTTGTTTATATACTCTATGAACTCCGAACCTACTTAAACATACTATAGACATAATTTAATAAGCATGGTTATCTGGTTATCCAGTTCATAACAAATTAATGACGCTGAGAAGGACTGCTATAGGAAGGCAAATTATCAATAAAAATCTACAATGGAGGTGTCCCTGGGTGGTGCAAACAGCTAAGAGCTCAGCTGCTATGAGTCAGAATCAACTCAAAAGCGATGGGTATTATTTGGTACTAACCAAAAGGTTGATGGTTGGAGTCCACTAAGAGATGCCTTGCAAGAGAGTCCTGGTGATCTACTTTGGAAAAATCAGCCCTGGGGGGTGGGGCGGTGGGAACTTCAATAGAAACAACAAATAAAATTAAAAATCGGCAACTAATTCTCAGTAAACATTGTAGTTTTAGATCTCCTATTAGTAACCTCTTAGAGTAACTCGGTAATATAAACCAGAAAAGCCTATATCAATAGTGATTATGCTAAGCCACCAAGAAAACTATTAAATTATCATTTTTGTTTCAAAAGGCATAGACATATAGTATCTATTTTAGAAATATGTCTACCCATATTTGTCAAATTTGAGGCAAAAAGGAGTAAATCCCCAGTTAGTCAGAAAGCTTAGCTTGCAGAATAAAGTATTTCACAAAGATTTTTGAAAAGCAGAGCTTATGGTCAATGGAAAAGATTCTGAATAACAATAAAATAATAATATGCCATAAGGTAAAACATGACTGAATCTTCGAATGATGTATATAGACAATCGCTCAAAGAACTCAGTAAAGTTGACAATGTTAAGAGCTTTGAGATAGGTGTTAAAGAACGGCAAAGATATGGATAGGCTAATAAAAAAGGGAGATCATTGTAGGACGTTAGAATTGCAGGTACCTTTTCAATAATTTGAAAAGGTACATTGTATTTTCAAGAGGCAGGGAGTAAAGGGAAGTAACTGACACTAGAGTGTTCATATGTAGGACTAGTGAAATATAATAACACTTGGGAAGTGCTTGTGAAATGTAAGCTTGATATCCTTTGTACATCAGCACTCAGAAAACAGAAAGTTATTGAAGGTTATGTTTAACGTGGGAATGATATAATCAAAAGAGTTGAATGTGGCAGCGGTATTTAGGATAGGGAGAAAATCAGGATGAAATGTAGGGGAAAAATAATTGTACAGAAAAACTATTAAGACAAGTATAGTAAGCCAGAAGGTAGTCCTGGTGGCACAATAGTTAAGTCCTTGGCTGCTAACCAAAAGATTGATCTCACCAGCGGTTCCGTGGAAGAAAAGACCTAGCAATCTGCTTCCATAAAGATTGCTGTTGTTGTTGTTGTTAGGTGCCTCTAGTCGGTTGCAACTCATAGCGACCCTATACACCACAGAACGAAACACGGCCCAGTCCTGCGCCATGCTCGCAATTGTTATGCTTGAGCCGTTGTTGGCAGCCAGCCACTGTGTGAATCTGTCTCGTTGAGGGTCAATCCATGACAGAAGGCAAGGAACCCTTTTCAGCTGACAGGATATTTAGATGTGAACCCACATACTTACGGATGATGACTCTCAGAGCATGACAGACAGGTCTTGTACCCAAGGTACCCCCCTACTTAATGCCCATACCGAAACCAGAGTCCTGATTCTCAGCCTAAGGATATTAGCTATTAAAATACCTATTTAAATTATGTTTCTTTAATTTATTCTGAAAAGCATTAGCCTTCAGAAACTGGGCCAGAAGCCAAGAAAAGAAGATTTCATTTTCTGATCTATCCAGAATTGTTTTCTTATTGTCATTTAACCTGACAGAGCCTTTTCTCTACACCTCTTAAATTAAGGTACTCAGAACATTTCTGCCAGATAATATTTGTGGAGGAGAAATTCTCTTCTCCTAAGAATGAGGCTATGGAAATGGGACTTGTAAATGCAACCTCTTGTGACATACACGAAAACCAACCAATTTTCTTCATATTGTGATGGTTATTGGCATGAATATCATAAAAAGAGATGTGCCTTAGTTACACAAAAAAATATTGTTTCAGTAAAGTTTCAATTTAATCTCTAAGGAAACAGGTTTCCACTGAGCCAGTAATATATTTCAACCAAAAATAAAAAAAAAAAAAAGAGGAAGAAGACGTATAATTAAAAAGAATAAAAAATAGACTTTAGACTTTCCCCAGGCCCTTTCTTACCTTTTATCATCTAGTGACACTTGTGTTCCCGTTTTTCTTTTTTGTGCTTCTCTGCTTGTTTAGTGAAGTGCTGAATCAGCAATGACCTTTTTTTATGAAAGCAGAACGGCTTCTGTCCT
Organism: Dugong dugon; assembly: GCA_030035585.1. Taxonomy (NCBI): domain Eukaryota; kingdom Metazoa; phylum Chordata; class Mammalia; order Sirenia; family Dugongidae; genus Dugong; species Dugong dugon. Next base: position 104,778,265 of record CM057466.1, on the reverse strand, counting down.
CTTCCCCAGTTAACATATCTTTAACCGGTTATTTGACAGCACTGACACGTTTTCTTCTTCTTAACGATTGGTTCAGTTTTTATTTTGATCTGATTTTATTTGTGTCAATTTAGCATATTCTTTTTGTTGCTGTTAGGTACCATCGAGTTGTTCCGACATCAGCAATGACGTCCTTGTTCCGTGTCCTCTTCTGAATTCGGCTTGAATTTCTGACACTTCCCTGTCAATATACTCCTGCAACCATTGTTGAATGATCTTCAGCAAAACTTTACTTGCATGTGATAGTAATGATATTGTCCAATAATTTCCGCATTCTGTTGAATCACTTTGTTTGGAATGGGCCCAAGTATGGATCTCTTCCAGTCAGTTGGCCCGTTAACTGTTGTCTAAATGTCTTGGCATAGACGAGTGAAGGTTTCTTCTTGAGGCACTATTTCTCCCCCTTTGGCTTAGCCTCAGTTATTTTCAAGATTTTTCTTTGGGGCTCCCTGTTGGATTCTATCTTATTTTATGTTTATACTTTGATTTGTTGATACTGTTAGGTTTTATGACCAGTTTTGCACCCTCAAATTCCCAAAGTCGCCTATGCAAGGTGAAGGTTTCTTTTGTATCCTCAAGATAGTCCTCAAATAAAGTGCAAAACTGATCATCTAAAAGGGGTCAGCAAGATGGACTTTGATGGCCTTTTCTCTGTTCTTTTAAAGCCATGTTTTCCCCTAGGTGCTGTGTTTCTTTAATGGAGTTTTCAACTTACTTTATGCTGCTGTCTTTCTGTGATCTGGAAGCAGGGAATATGAAATAAACAACAGCAAAGATTTCAGTTAAAGCAGTACTTGGAGACACTGCTCTTATTACTGAACCCAGCTAGAGTTTTATGTCCTAACTTTTATTATTTTGCTATATTGGTGGGTTTGGTGCTTAATTGTCTTGAAAGATTTGATACAAGCAAAGAGAAAACTTGACTATGAGACAGAGCAGAACAGTGCTGGACCTCAGAGCAGGTGGAATTAGAGAAAGAAGCCAGCAACAAATGATTGTGGCAGGGTAATCTGTTAGCTGATAACAGGGCCCTGAGGACCAATACGGAGGACTGAAAATAGGAAGGCAAAATCCATGGCCTTACAAGACAGGCAACTAATACAGACACTTAGGCTCTCACACAATTATTGAAAAAAGACAAAAACAAAAAAGACTCGTCAACAGTCCAGTCACCAGAACTAGAGTATGCTTTTTAACGGGTTGCAGGGATATGAGGACCTCCTAGTTGTGGAATTTGGGTCCCAACATTTTAGATGATTCGAGGCCATGATGGCCTGACGTGGATGTTAAATTTTTTGTGGTTTTCTCTTTTCCTAAAATCAGGAGTGGCCTAGGGATCTATGCCACTGTAAGTATTCGGATGAATTGAAAGATGCCAGATGTAGTCAGAAAAGGATAGAGAAATGACTACCTGGGCATACTTGAGAAAAGTATTTGGTTTAAATACAAAGGTAGGTACAAAATAGAGAGTGATAAACTACAAAAGTATATTAGAAAATAAAAAAAGTTGTTGTTAGTTGCCATGGAGTTGGCTCCAACTCATGATGACCCCACGTATAACAGAATGTTAAATGTTGCCCCGTCCTTCACCACCTTCATGACCGTTGTATGTTGGACTCCGTTGTGGCAGCTAGTAATAAACTAGTAAAACCAAACCAAACCCACTGCTGTCGAGTCTATTACAACTCATAGCGACCTGCTGGACAGAGTAGAACTGCCCCATAGGGTTTCCAAGGCTGTAATCTTTGCAGAAGCAGACTGCCACATCTTTCTCCTGCTTAGTGACTGGTGGGTTCCAACCACCAAATTTTGCTTAGCAGCCAAGTGCTTAACCACTGAGCCACTAGGGTTAGCACCCACTGTCAAATTAAAACATGGAAAACATTAAATATAAGGGGATTATTCTAGAGTTTCTCTGATGAAAAAGTACAACCATGGTCAACTAGTCTGTATGTTGCAAAATAATATGTTTGGTTGGATAAAATGTATCATTGTTTTCATTCCAGGAGTACTTCAAAAGACAACTTGCCACATATGGAGGCTTGTGATCCGTGCACTGGAGTGAGCAAAGGCAGCCTTCTTTAGTGAGTCCTTGTACCCCTTTGTAAGAATTTTGTCAGCACCTCACTCTTTGGGTTGGACTGAGCCCCCGCCCATGACATGTGGCCCTTCCAATCTAACAGATTACCTCACAAGAAACTGCAGGAAATAAGGTAAACTCTTTTAGACTCTGTATGTTAGATCCTGAAGAGCTTTCTAACTTTAACTCTTTGAGCGTCAAGTTCCTAACAAATAAACTACATAGTGTATAAACTGCCTTATGAGAATTAAGTGAGAGGATGCATGAAAAGTGCCTGGACAACACGAGATACAAAAGTAATTTTGGTTCTCCTCACCCAGTGCCAGCATGAAATGTATTGAAGGATTAAATATCCATGTTCTCCTTCTGAATGACATATGTGACTGCTTTTGAGGTTGTGGGGTTGCCTAGAAAATCCCACACACTAACAGTGCCTAGGAATCACACTAAAGGTGATTCCACTGAAAGCTCCACTAACAGCCCCAACTTTTGGTACTTCTTATTGCTGACAGACCTTCCTAATCAATGACAGTGTCCCCCAGTGGTAACAACAGCTGGTCTTAGCAATAAATAGCAAATATTTTCAGAAGCTCTGACTTGCTTGTTCCCAGTGACCACATAATCAGTAGCAGTTTGTTCTTTCTGTAGCAGTCACCATTCATATTAATGCATTCATTCACTTGTTCAAAATGTTTTTCAGCAATTACTATTAACCTGGCACTGTGTTAGTTTCCGAGAATACTATGTCAATAAAAACAAGCACACACAGTCCTAACTTTATACTCAAGTGAGAGACTGGTATTATCTGCCTACAGAGAAATAACTAAATAGAATGTTCCTTCTGTTCTTTCTTACTTCCTTTTTTCCTGTCTTCCTTCTTTCTTTTTTCAAAACAGATAATGAGGTGAAAAGTAGACTAGGCCTTCACAACAGCTCTATCATAATACCAAGGTCACAGGATATTTCTGTCCCCTTTCTATGCCATCCTTACCATGTAGTTTATATCCTTATTTCCTCAAGGTGACTTTTCCATCTTCAGTTTTACTTCCACATTTCAGGTAATGTCGCAATGGCAACGATTGTGGGGGCGGCGAAGACAGTAGCCAAACACTACTCTTACAGAGAACTGGGGCCAAGGAGGGTCTCTTTGAGAAGAAGACGGCCCCCACTTCAGTCCCAGGAGTTTATTTATAGTCGATACAGCAAGCAGTGAAGCAAATCACAGAACAATGGGCTTTAGGTGAATAACAGGAAGTTTCAGGCAAGAAAGAATGGATTTCAAGCAAACAAGTCAATCAGTAAAGGAACAGTGGGTTTTGGAAAAACAAGTCGTCATCGCTGACACGTTTCACTGTGTTCTGCACATGGGTGTTTGAGAGGCTGAAGTTAGCCACAGTGCAGCCATGTTTAAATGGCACATATCCCCACATTTCCCCCATTTTGTTTAATTAATGGAATAAGAATCAAGAGGGTTTTCACTGGTCCAACAAAAATGCCTGATAGGATAAAGTAGAATTTTCTTGTCAAGAACATTTAGGCTGTTGTTTCTACACCTCAGGGCCTGGCTGATGTATGGAGAATTTTTGTGAGTCCTTATGTGCCCAGCTTCAGCTGGGGCACACTCCATATGTTTAAGGAGGAGAAGTAGCAGAGTGATGAGTAATACCCGGACATAGTTGGGCTCCTAGATGGTGGCCATGGCAGGCTCTTTAAACTCACGGTGCTGAGTTTCCACCAGATACCATCTGGTTCTTCACCAGGTTATTACTTAATCTCTGGACTTAGGTGGGCTCCTAGATGGCAGCCATGGCAGGCTGTTTAAACTCATGGTGCTGAGTTTCCACTGGATACCATCTGGTTCTTCACCAGGTTACTAAATGACAACGGGGCTCAGTGTTGAAATGGACTCACTATGCAGCAATAATTTAGCTTAAAGGGTAAACACTCGGAACAGGGTCAACTCAAGGGAAATATTGTTAAACCCCTGCATTGAACACATCTCGATTGTTGGACCAATGAGTTTTCTCCCGATTAATTTCTTGTTTAACACTATTACTCAATAGTCACTAGATTAACATTCTTAAAGGCATAAAGATTCATTAGCAATCAAACAAACATTTATATAAATTCATTATTAATGGAAAGGGAAGCATCTGATTGGAAACCTATTTATACAAAAGCATCTGATCTAGAAGAAGCAGAAAACATAGAGGAATTTACACATTATCAAATAGCTACTGATGAACAAAATACAGGTAATTACTGACTATTTAAGTAATAATATAGGAAGGGCCTTCTTAAGAAGTCTTTATTTTTCCCATCTCCTGTTTGGGTAACTGGTAGCGGATGGTCCAGGCACAGAAGGCTGACTTCTGTTGGTGATGGGAAATCTTCAGGGAGTAGAGACATCGGATGACTGTTGAGAATTAAAAGTCATGAGAGAAACCATAGATAGAAACAGGTTTTCAGGTGTAGGTGGGCACCGGTAGCTGAGAGGACATGCTCAGCTTTGGAGGAGAGGGCTTTCAAACCTCCCCATGTTACTGGTATAGCAGAGCTCTGTTGTTCACCATCCTTTCCCGGGTGACAGGGTGATAGTGTTAGTTGCCGCTCTGGAGTTGGGTCAGCTTGTGTCCCTATTCACAGCTGGAGCAGTGGCAGCGGCTCCCAGTGGAAGGAGATGGGTGGTGGCTGCTGCTGGGTCACGATATGGTTTTACTAGTTGAGCGGGAATCCAAAGTGGACCTGTAGGAGACAAAACAGCTGTGTACCCTCACCCCCAGGTTAGTAATTCTACAGGTCCTTTCCAGACAGAGGGATTTTGAAGATCTTTATAGAGGACCTGCGGGCAAGGTCGGGTGTCAGGGGGGATAAAATGTCTTTCTGCAGCAGTGCGGCCATCTTTAGCAACCGATAAAAAGTTAAAAGTAAAGAGAGCTTTGGCAAGTCTTTCATTCTGGCCACATAGTTTGGACCCATCATCTCCCCCCACTTGTTTATTTAAGAGCTGTTTGAGAGTATGATGGGAACGCTCAATTATGGCTTGTCCTTGAGGGTTATAAGGAATGCCAGTGGTGTGAAGAATATTGCAAGTGGCAAAAAATTGCCAAAATTTAGGAGAAGTATATGCAGGACCATTATCAGTTTTAAGGGCTTGGGGGCATCCCATAGTTGCAATGGCTTGGGTGAAGTGACGACAGGCATGAGTAGAACATTCTTCGGAAAGGGCTGTAGCATAAAGAAACCCAGAACATGTATCTAAGGACACATGAAGATATTTAAGTTTCCCAAAGGGAGGATAGTGTGTTACATCCATCTGCCACAATTGGTTGGCTACTAGACCACATGGGTTGACGCCAGCAGCAAAGGATGTGGGAGAAAAGCGTTGGCAGTCAGGACAGGTGCGAACAATTTGTTGTGCTTCAGTAAGAGAGATAGAAAATTGTTTTTGAAGTCCCCATGCATTTTGATGAATGAAATTATGAGAAGTTCGGGCATTATAAAAGGCAGATCCAGCAAGTAAATCAGCATGAGAATTGCCGTCAGAAAGAGGCCCTGGCAAGGGTGTATGGGAGCGCACATGTACCACAAAAAAGGGAGAGTTACGGCTATTAAGCAGGGTTTGGAGCTTTTTAAATAAAGTAAATAACTCATAATCAGGACTAAATCAAAGAGTTACATCGCTAATATGTTGAATAGTGTGAACAACTTAGGCAGAATCAGCAATTAAATTGAAAGGCATTGATTTAAAAATTTCAAAGGCAGCAACAGCTGCCGACAACTCAGCACGGGGTGTAGTGGAGGCTTTCTGTGTAATAAAATGCTTCCAGGCACCGTGCGTCTGCCAAGCGACCACTCCCTTTCCAGTTTTTCCTGATCCATCTATAAAGGCGGTAGGAGAGTTAGCAAGAGGTGAAGGAGAGAGCACAGTAAAAAATTGTAAAAGAAGAAGCTGTAGGGTACAGAGTGGCTTTGAAGTGGGATAAGAATAAATTATTTGTCCAGTAAAATCAGCCAAAGAGATTTGGAGCTTTTCAGAATTGAGAAGAGCATGGTCAAAAGCTGTTTTTGTTACCCCAAAGTATATAAAATTAGGGTCAGAACCCAAAAGCTGTCGAAAGCGAATACGCCCCTGCATCAATAGGTTAATGCACTGAGAGAAGCGTGTAAACAATTGTTGTGGAGGTCGATAAGGAAGAAAAAGCCACTCAAGTGCTCCGAAATCAGGAGTAAACTGACAGAGCACGCCTGTAAGACTATGAGGAGTATTTAATAGGAGAAGGTAAACAGGATGATTTATCTGTAAACAAGTCAAAAATTTCTCTTTAATGGCTTGGCTAACAAGTGTTAATTCATGGCATGCCTGGGAAGAGAGTGTTCTCATAGAGGTTAGAGCAAGGTCACCCTTAAGAGTCTCAAATAAGTTGGTCAGTTGAGAAGTTGTTATACCGAGTGAAGGTTGCAGCCAATTAATATGACCAAGGATTTTTTGGAGGTCATTTACAGTTAAAGCCTTGAGCATTATAGTTTCTGGCGTTTTAGGACGAACGATATAGGTGTCAAGATAGTATCCCAAATATTGCCATGGGGTGAAAGACTGAACTTTATCAGGGGCTATTTGTAAGCCAAAACCTTGTAACACTTGTTGAACAGAGACAAGAAGTGACTCATGTTGTTCTGGTTTGGGATGGGCTAGGAGAATGTCGTCCATATAGTGATATATAAGACATGAGGGAAAGGCTCTTCGGAGTGGCTTAAGAGCCTTATCAACGTAATATTTACAGATAGTTGGACTATTGACCATGCCCTGTGGGAGAACAGTCCACTCATACCATTGCATAGGACGACAATTATTCACAGAAGGAACTGAGGAAGCAAATTTAGCACAATCATCGGGATGGAGTGGGATGGTAAAAAAGCAATCTTTAAGATCAATAATGATAATATGATATGTTTGAGGAATACAGGCTGGATTTAGAATTCCTGGTTGAAGAGGTCCCATAGGGACAAGACGTTGATTAACAGCCCGTAAGTCATGCAGGAGCCTACATTTTTTGGATTTTTTTAGGAATATAGAAAATAGGTGTGTTCTAAGGGCTGTAAGAAGGTCGATGTGTCCGGCCTCTAACTGTTCCTGGACAAGTCTTTTAAGGTGTTCTAATTTCTCTTCTTTAATGGGCCACTGCTCAACCCAAACAAGAGGGCCAGGTATCCAGGTTAATTTTAACAGAGGGTCTGTTTGAGCAGTGGCCCCTATGAAAATGCCAATTTGAACATTCGACTGGGAGAGTAAATCTCATCCCCATAATATAGTAGGTAAAGGAAGGATAAAGGGACAGACAAAAGCAGGCTGTCCATCAGGGCTATAGCAAACAATGGGAAGTGTACTTTGAAAAGGACACTGTGTTCCTCCAACTCCAGTAAGGGTTTCAGCGGTCTGTTTCTTGGGCCAAGAGAAGGCCAGGAGAAAGCCCTTCTTTCTCACAACTTTCTCGAAAACACCTCTCCATAAGAGACTCATGTTGTGAGGAATCAGTCTCAGGAGGCGTGGAAGGAGGAGGGTTATAAATATTTTCTTTACTAGGGGAGGGAGCAGAAGGAGCTGCCTGTAAGGGCTGCAGGGCAAGGCAGCAGTGATGCCAAGCAATAAGAACTGAATCTGGGTTGTTCATGTCACAAATGATGTTACCGATATGTTCCCATGCTTCTACATCAAGGTTTCCCCGCAAAGGATACCAGGGACAGGCAGACTCAATTAAAAGCAGAAGTTGGGTAAGAGCTTCTTCTGACACCTTAAGCTTAGAGGCCTTTAAAAATCCTAACAGTTGGGTTTTGTGTGGTGCTGCTCAGGAGAAAGAGAATTCCCCATGGTGAAAAAGGAAACAGAAATGAAAGGGAAAGAGAAGTTCAAAGAAAAAAACAAAAGCTCCTGGCCTGAAGCCTGAAATCCCTCAGGAGCGGTCAGGAAAGCCCTGCCGCTCTGGGGCTAAAGAAGCCTGATCTGAGAGCACCTGGAGAAATTCCACCCGCGGAAAAACCCCTTCGCCCTCGGCTGTGAAGGCAGCCTGAAACGGACGCATCCTATACTCACCACCTGAAGGGATTGAGTGCGTGCAAGGGGTCTACAGATCCGTCACACGGGGCACCATCTGTTGCAATGGCGAAGATTGTTGGGGTGGCAAAGACAGTAGCCAAACACAACTCTTACATAGAAGTGGGGCCAAGCAGGGTCTCTTCGAGAAGAAGACGACCCCCACTTCAGTCCCAGGAGTTTATTTATAGTCGATACAGCAAGCAGTGAAGCAAATCACAGAACAATGGGCTTTAGGTGAATAACAAGAAGTTTCAGGCAAGAAAGAATGGGTTTCAAACAAACAAGTCAATCAGTAAAGGAACAGTGGGTTTTGGAAAAACAAGTCGTCATCACTGACACGTTTCACCGTGTTCTGTGCATGGGTGTTTGAGAGGCTGAAGTTAGCCACAGTGCAGCCATGTTTAAACGGCACATATCCCTACAAGGTAAGAGTAAAGGAAGAATAAAGACACAAGGAGGCTTGTCTTAGGTTGGGTTCCCTAGAGAAGCAAAACCAGTAAAGCATATAAATATATCTAGAGAGAGATTTACATCCAGGAAATGGCTCACAAGGTTGTGGAGGCTGGAACATCCCAAGTCCATGGGTCAGGCTGGAGGCTTCTCCTAATTCACATAGCCACAGAGGCTGGAAAACCCAAGATTTACAGGTCAGACAGCAGGGCTGTTGCTCACAGGCTGCAAAGATTGACGAATCCCAAGATCAGCAAGCAAGATGGCAGGTAAGCTGCTTGCTCAAGTTCCAAGAATTGGAGGTCAGATGAACAGGAGTCAGCTAGAGAATTCAGACTGAGCAAAAGCCACAAGCTTTGCCAGAATGTCCGCTTATATTTGATGCAGGCCACATGCCTAAGGAAACTCCCTTTCAACTGACTGGCCACTCAGAGCAGATACCATCATGGAGGTAATCACAACATCATATAACTACCAAACCAGTGAGAATCATGGCTGAGCAAAGTTAACACAAAATCTTAACTATCACAAGGCTCTGTAAGGAAAGCAAAACTTTCTGAAAATACCCAGTGTCATGGATTGGATTATGTCCCCCCAAAAATGTGCATATCAATTTGGCTGGGCCATGATTCCCAGTATTGTGTGGTTGTCCTCCATTTTGTGATTCTAATTTTATCTTAAAGAGGATTAGGGTGGGATTGTATAACACCCTTACTAAGGTCACATCCCTGATTCAATGTAAAGGGAGTTTCCCTGGGATATGGCCTGCACCACCTTTTATCTTACAAGAGATAAGAGGAAAAGGAAACAAGCAGAGAATTGGGGACCTCAAACCACGAAGAAAGCAGTGCCAGGAGTAGAGTGTGTCTTTGGACCTGAGGTTCCTGCGCTGAGATGTTCCCAGACCAAGGGAAGACTGATGACAAGGACCTTCCTCCAGAGCTGAGCTGATGCTCAGAATTTAGACTTCTAACCTACTAGACTGTGAGAGAATAAATTTCTCTTTGTTGACTCTATCCACTTGTGGTATTTTTGTTATAGCAGCACTAGATGACTAAGACACCCAGCATATTGATTTAGTTCTCATTGGTGTTACATATCCACCATGCTGCAAAGGAAGCTGGGAATGAATGTTTCGGCTGGACACATTGTTACCCCGAACCCAACAATTTTTTCTTAATAAGATAGAGAGAATGGATACTGAGTAAGCAACTAGCAGTTTCTCCCACATCGTGTATCATCTTCGTGCAAATAAGGGCCTAACGAAAATAAGGAAGTTTCACTGGGTTGGCCTAACTTGATTAAACTGGCCATACCAACTCCTATTGAAGAGTAGTTAGGAGTGAAGATTCTGGACTCTGACTCATAGGTTCAAACTTTAACTCTGCCATGTATTAGCTCTGTGACTTAGGGCATGGTGTTTAACCTGACTATACCTTAATGTGAAGGAGCACTGGTGGCGTGATGGTTAAGTGCTCTGCTGCTAACTGAAAGGTTAGAGATTAGAAAACACCAGCAGCTCCATGGGAGAAAAGACCTGGTGATGCGCTCTGTCATGGATTGAATTGTGTCCCCCAAAAATATCTGACAACTTGGCTGGGTCATGATTCGCAGTATTGTATGATTGTGTAATCTGATGTGACTGCCTTATGTGTTGTAAACTCTATCACTATGATAAGGTTATACTGATGAAGACTACGAGACTGGATAGTGTCTTAAGCCAATCTCTTTTGAGATATGAAAGAAAGAAGCAAGCAGATACACATGGGAACCTCATACCACCAAGAAAGCAGTGCTGGGAGCAAAGTGCGTCCTTTGGACCTGAGGTTCCTGCACAGAGAAGCTCCCAGACCAAAGGAAGATTGATGACAAGGACCTTCCTCCAGAGCCAACAGAGGAAGCATTCCCCTGGAGCTGATGCCCTGAGTTTGGACTTGTAGCCTACTGGACTGTGAGAGAATAAACTTCCCTTTGTTAAAAAGCCATCCACTTGTGGTATTTCTGTTATAGCAGCACTAGATGACTAAGACACATTTCAATAAAGATTACAGCCTAGGAAACTCTATGGGGCAGTTCTACTCTGTCACATGGGGTGGCTATGAGTTTGAATTGACTCCATAAGCACATAGAAACAAGAACGTACCTTAACTTCCTCATTTTTAGGGACAATAATTGTCCCTACCTCATAGCATTGATATGGGAATCAGCTTGGTGATGGAAAATGGAGCATTAATACACTGAATGGCACTAGTAAGCATTTAAAGTATTAGCTTTATGTTACATTAATCAAGCAATCTTTTTATCTTGGTTGGATTTCCTCCGTATGTTTCCCTACTGGACAACACTACATTGACCACTGAAGTCATTAATTCCGGTTGGCTTGGCAGTTATGTCTCCATTGTACTCTAATCCATTTACTCTTCGGGCATGTATCCATTTTGTGTGGATGTGATAAGAGTACATTTGGGAAACCAAATCAATCTGTGATACATAAAATTTCTGAGCCTTCAGAGCAGAAAATCGAGATTTCCCTCAGATGGTAGGAGTAACCTGTGAGTGGTGGCCCCTTAATTGGCAATGATAATAATGTGCATGTTCCTCCTCTTTTTTTCAACTCTGAGAAGCTCGTGTTCTTTTCATTAGTTTATTATTAAAAACATTTATGAGGCCTTAGTTAATAATCTCTTTGAAAGGCTATTTAAAATATTCAGCCAAAAGACTCACTGTGAGCAAGTGGAAGAGCCGGTCCTGTGATTCTGAATCTGGTCCTACCCCTGATGCTCTGTGGAGCCATCTACAATTTACTCTCTGGGTCGTTACCTTTCCTGACAGCTGCAGAATACCTCTCAGGAACACTTTGCTGCCAGGCACTTTGCCGTGATCAAACCCATGGCTGTTTCTTTATTGCATTACAGCTGCACAACACTAAACCTATGTGTCTTCTTAAGCCCGAATTACTACTAACAAGTGACTTAGGAACTGGGTAGAACAGAGAAGAGTGTGTAATTCTTTTTCCTCCCTTTTGAAGAATGGCTTGAGCTTTGGAATGCCTGAATTACTTAAGTGTCCTTTGGTTTGAAACTCTCAGTTGCTAATATCTAAGTGGAGGGTTCCTGGGTGGCACAAACAGGTATGTGCCCGACTACTGGCCGAAAGATTGGTGGTTCAAACGCACCCAGAGGTGCCTCAGAAGACAGGCGTGATGGTCTGCTTCTGAAAGGTCATGGCCTCGAAAAGCTTATGGAGCACAGTTCTTCTCCGCTCACATGAGGTCGCCTGACATCCAAATGGACTCGACGGCAACTAACAACAACAACAGTTTCTAAGCAAAGGTGGAAAGTCTTTTTTTTTTTCCTGAGAAGAGGCAGACAGAGGCGTCCATAACCCTTTATTTAATTGTGCAGCTAAGCTGCTGATATTGTGCTGCTACTACCTGACCATTGCAGATTCGGATCATGGGATGATTCCCAATATTTTGTGGAAAAAAACTCATATTTTCAAAAATTGTCTCTTTAAACTGTTTAATGAGAAACTACTTGTTCTGTAAACCTTCATCTAAGGTACAAAAAAACCCAGAATTGTCTACGTGAGATCAAATTGACAACAGCAACTCAAAAGGTTTTATGGGAAGCCTAGGGGGAAGTGAGTTGAAGATAATGGTGATGGAATAATTTGAAAAAGGATTGTGAGACTAGCAGCACAACTGGAAGAATGTAATTGATGTCACTGAATTATACATGTAGAAACTTTCAAAATGGTGTAACTTTGGCCATGTATATTTTCACCAAAAATAAAAACCTCAGGGTCGAGAAGGGAGAGTGTTGACATGTTGTGGAGTTGTTAACCAATGTCATAAAACAATGTGTGTACCGACTGTTTAATGAGAAACTATTTGTTCTGTAAACCTTCATATAAAGTACAATAAAAAAAATTGTTTCTTTAACTCATATAGGATCAGAAACTCTGTAGTCCTCGGTGTCTTCTGAGCATCTGATCCCACCAGAGATACATATTTCCGGAAGCTCCTTCACACTTAGTGTCAGCTTTCCAGACTTCCAACGCTGCAAAGGATATTTTTTTCTTTCACTTCAAGGGTGTTGGCAGGAAGAAGAGGTAGACTCACGTGTTCCATCAAATATTTTAAAACTCCTCATTTCTAAAAGTTATTATTCTATACATATTTTTCAACATTTGTAACTTACTGAAAGTCTAAAAATATATGAGACCTATAAATATCCTTTCAACAAATGAGTAACACTGTTTCTTTAAACTTAAGGGGCTAGAATTTCTTTATCTGCAAATTAAGAGGATTCAGATGAGAATTACTAATTACTCCTTTATCATTTGTGTACTGTCATTTTTTTTTTTTATTGTACTTCAGGTGAAGGCTTACAGAACAAATAGTTTCTCATGAAACAGTAGTACACATGTTGTTTTATAACATTGGTTAACAACCCCACAACATATCAACCTTCTAACTTCTCAACCATTTTTTAGGTGAGAATACACATAGCCAAAGATACACCATTTCAAAAATTTCTACATGCACAGTTCAGTGACATTGACTACGCTCTTCCAATTGTGCTGTTATTATCAATTAAGATGAAGGCTTACAGAGCAAAATAGTTTCTCATTTAACAGTTACTTCAAATGTTGCCCTATGACAATGGTTAACAATCTCACAACACATCAACACTATCCTTATTCAAACTTGGGTTCCCTATCACCAGCTTCCTTGTCCCTTTCTGCCTTCTGGCCCTTGTCACTGGACTCCTGTACCTCGTTAGCCTCATTTGGTTTTATGGGGCTGTCCACTCCCAGGCTGAACAGTGAACGTCAAAGGTAACTTCACCACTGAGCTAAAAGGCTGTCTGGGGGCCATATTCTCGAGGTTTCTCCAGTCTCCTTTAGGCCAGTATTTCTGGTCTTCTTTGTTTTTTTTTGTGAGTTAGAATTATGCTCTACATCCTTCTCCAGCTCTGTCCAGAACCCTCTGTTGTGATCCTGGTCAGAGCAGTCAGTGGTGGTAGCTGGGCACCATCTAAGTGTACTGGACTCAGTCCGGTGGAGGCCTTGGTAGCTGTGGACAATTAGTCCTTCGGACTAATCTTTTCCTTGTATCCTGTTCTCTTCATTCTCCATTGCTCCAGAAGGGATGAGACCAGTGGAGTATCTTAGATGGCCGCTCACAGGCTTTTAAGACCCCAGACACTACTCACCAAGGTAGAATGTAGAGCATTCTCTTTATAAGCTGTGTCAAGCCAATTGTGCTAGATGTTCCCCGAGACCATGATCCCCACAGCCCTCCGCCCAGCAGTTCAGTCCCTCAGGGAGTTTGGATGTGTCTATGGGACTTCCATGACCTTTCCTTGTACAAGTTGTGCTAGTTTCCCATGTATTGCGTACTGTCTCACCCTTCACCCAAGATACCACTTATCTATTGCCTATTTAGTATTTCTCCCCAACCCCTCCCATCCCTGGTAACCAACAAAGATTGTTACATTTTGTGTGTGAACTTTTTCATGGAGGTCTCATACAATATTTGTCCTTTTGTGATTGACTTATTTCACTCAGCATAATGTCCTCCAGTTTCATCCACGTTATGAGATGCTTCACAGATTCATTGTTGTTCTTTCTCGTTACATAGTACTCCATTGTGTGTATGTACCATAGTTTGTTTATCCATTCATCTGTTGAGGGCATCTAGGTTGTTTCCATCGTTTTGCTATTGTGAACAATGCTGCCATGAAGATAGGTGTGCACATGTCTATTCGTGTGACGACTCTTTTTTCTCTAGGATATGTTCCTAGGAGTGGGATTGCTGGATGAAAAGGTAAGTCTATTTCTAGCTTTCTGAGAAAGTGCCATATCATTTTCCAAAATGGTCGTATCATTTTTCATTCCCACCAGCAGTGCATAAGAGTTCCGATCTCCCTGTAGCCCCTCCAACATTTGTTATATCCAGTGTTTTTGATTCATGCCAGTAATGCCAGGTGAGATGGTATCTCATTGTGGTTTTCGTTTGCATTTCTCTAATGGCTAGTGATCGCGAGCATTTCCTCATGTATCTGTTGGCCATTTGAATGTCTTCTTTGGTGAAGTGTCTGTTCATTTACTTTGCCCATTTTTTAATAGGATTATTTGTCTTTTTGTTGTACAGGTGTTGGATTTTCTTGTAGATTATGGAGATTAGATCTTTGTCTGACTTGTACTGTCCAAAATTTTTTACCCAGTCTGCTTTTGACTCTTTTGGTGAAGTCTTTTGAAGAGCATAGGTGTTTGATTTTTAGAAGATCCCAGTTATCTAGCTTAGCTATTTGGGTTTGTGCATTGATGGTTATGGTTTGTATCCTGTTGATGCCATGTATTAAGGCCTGCAGTGTTGGTCCTATTTTTTCTGCTATGAACTCTATAGTTTTAGGCTCTATATTCAGGTCTTTGATCCATTTTGAAGTAGTTTTTGTATATGGCATGAGGTATGGGTCCTGTTTCATTTTTTTGCAGATGGATATCCAGTTTTGCCAGCACCATTTGTTAAAGAGACTGTATTTTCCCCATTTGATGGACTTTGGGCCCTTGTCGAAGATCAGGGGACTGCAGGTGGATGGATTTACATCTGGGTTCTCAATTCTGTTCCATTGGTCAATGTATCTGTCATAGTACCAGTACCAGGCTGTTTTGACTACTGTAGCTGTATAGTAGGTTCTGAAGTCAGGTAGTGTGAGTCCTCCAACTTTATTCTACTTCTTCAGTAGTGCTTTACTTATTCGGGGCTTCTTCCCTTTCCATATAAATTTAATGATTAGTTTTTCCATCTCTTAGAAAAATGTTGTTGGTATTTGGATCGGGATTGCATTGTATTTGAAAATTTCTTTGGGTAGAATTGTCATTTTCACAATGTTGAGTCTGCCTATCCATGAGCATGGTATGTTTTTCCATTTATGTAGATCCGTTTGGGGTTCATGGAGTAGTGTTTTGCAGTTTTCTTTGTATTGGTCTTTTACATCCCTGGTCAGATTCATTCCTAAGTATTTTATCTTCTTAGGGGCTTTTGAAAATGGTATTGTTTTCCTAATTTCGTTTTCATCATTCTCCTTACTGGTGTATAGGAGTCCAACTGATTTTTGAATGTTTAGCTTGTATCCTGATACTCTGCTGAATCTTTCTATTAGTTCCAGTAGATTTATCATGGAGTTCTTAGGGTTTTCTGTGAATAGTATCATATCATCTGCAAACAGGGACAGTTTAACTTCTTCATTACCAATTTGGATGCCCTTTATTTCTTTTTCTTGCCTTATTGCTCTGGCTGGAACTTCCAGCACAATGTGAAATAGGAGTGGTGATAAAGGGCATCCGTGTCTTGTTCCTGTTTTCAAGGGGAATGTTTACAGCCTCTCTCCATTAAGAATGATGTTGGCCATTGGTTTTGCATAGATGCCCTTTATTATGTTGAGACATTTCCCTTCTATACCTATTTGATTGGGAGTTTTTATCAGGAATGGGTGTTAGACTTTGTCAAATGCCTTTTCTGTGTCAACTGAGATGATCATGTGATTCTTTTCTTTCCTTTTATTTATGTGGTGGATTACATTGATTGATTTTCTAATGTTGAACTATCCTTGCATACCTGGTATGAATCCTACTTGGTCGTGGTGTATTATTTTTTTGATATAATGCTGAATTCTATTGGCTAGAATTTTGTTCAAAATTTTTGCATCTATATTCATGAGAGATATTGGTCTGTAATTTTCTTTTTTTGTGATTTCTTTGCCTGGTTTTGGTATCAGCGTTATGCTGGCTTCATAGACTGAATTTGGAAGTATTGATTCCTCTTCTATGCTCTGAAATAGCTTGAGTAGTACAGGTAAAAGCTCTTCTGTAAATGTTTTGTAGAATTCTCCAGTGAAGCCATCTGGACCAGGGGTTTTTTTGGTTCGGAGTTTTTTTTTATTACCTTTCAATCTCTTCTCTTGTTATGGGTCTGTTCAGCTTTTCAACATCACTTTGGTGTAATTTGGGTAGGCTGTGTGTTTCTAGAAATTTATCCATTTCCTCTAGGTTTTCAAATTTGTTGGAGTATAGTTTTTCATAATAATCTGTTACAATCCTTTTTATTTCATTTGGGTCTGTTGTAATGTCCCCCATTTCATTTCTTATTTGGGTTATTTGTGACCTCTCCTGTTTTTCTTTTGTCAGTGTGGCCAGTGGTTTGTCGATTTTGTTGATTCTTTCAAAGAACCAACTTTTGGTTTTGTTGATTCTTTCTATTGTTTTTCTGTTTTCTATTTCATTTATTTCTGCTCTGATCTTTACTATTTCCTTTCTTCTGGTGGTTGTGGGCTTTTTTGCAGTTCTCTTTCTATTTGTTTGAGTTCTGTAGTTAATGTTTTGATTTTGTTCGTTTCTTCTTTTTTGATATGTGCATCTATTGCTATAAATTGTCCTCTGAGGACTGCCTTTGCTGTGTCCCAAAGGTTTTGGTATGATGTGTTTTCATTTTCATTTGATTCTAGGAATTTTTTAATTCCATCTCTGATTTCTTCTATTACCCATTGATGTGTAAGCAGATTATTATTCAGTTTCCATGTGTTTGATTTTTTTTCCTTGCTCTTTCTAGTGTTAATTTCTACCTTGATGGCATTGTGGTCAGAGAAGATACTGTGAATTATCTCAGCATTTTGGATCTTGTTGAGGATTGCTCTGTGGCCTAAGATGTGGTCTATTCTGGAGAACGTTCCATGTGCATTGGAAAAGAATGTGTACTTTGCAGCGGTTGGATGGAGTGTTCTATATATGTCTATGAGGTCCAGTTGGCTGATTGTGTCTTTTGTGGTAGATTTTGTTTTAAAGTCTATTTTATCTGAGATTAGAATTGCTACTCCTGCTCTTTTTGGTAGTTGTTAGCTTGATATATTTTTTTCCAACCTTTGACTTTTAATAAATTCACATTTGTTTCTAAGGTGAGTCTCTTTTAGACAACATATTGATGGATCCTGTTTTCTTAGCCATTCTGTCACTCTCTGTCTCTTTATGGGTGCATTGAGTCTATCTACATTCAGTGTTATTATTGATAGTTGTGAGTTTGTTGCTGTCATTTTGTAGTGCTTTTTTTTGTGGTGCTGAATTTTTCTTTGTTCTTCTTACTCTCTTGTGCTGAGTTACTTTTGTATGCGGATTTTTTTTCATTGCTTTTTTTTTTGTAGGTTTTGTTTTTGCTGATACTTTCTATTTTTCCTCTTTTTTTATGAGTATGTTCGTTAACTTTCTTTGTGGTTTCCATGAATTTTAACCTTATCTTTCTAAGTTTGAAGCAGTCTACAATTACTTGGTATCGCCTTGCCTTCCTCTCCATTAGAAGGTTCTGTACCTATGCCGTTTATTTCCTCTTTTATTGTTTTGATGTTGTTGTCATTTTCTGATTAACTGCTCTGATTCTCTGTTGTATTTCTTTTGGTTTTGGATCGTCCACGAGAGTTCATTTCCTAGATTGGTACCTGGCTGGTATGATCCTGCATCCTATATTCTACCTGTGAGCTGAAGCTGTTTGTCCTCAGATAGAAGAACTCCCTTTAATAATTCTTGTAAGTTTGGTTTGACTGTTAGATATTCCCTTAATTTCTGTTTATCTGGAAAGGACCTAATTTCACCATCAAATTTGAACGAGAGTTTTGCAGGATATATTATTCTTGGCTGGCAATTTTTTTCTTTCAAGATTTATATATGTCTTCCCAGTGCCTTCTTCCCTGCATGGTTTCTGCTGAATAATCTGAACTTAGTCTTATTGTTTCTCCTCTGTATGTGACTTCTTGTTTTTCACAAGCTGCTCTCAGGATTCTTTGTTTGTCTTTGGTTTTAACGAATGTGATTATGATATGACTTGTTGATTTTCTTTTGGGGTCTCTTCTATATGGGGTTCGTTGAGCTTCTTGGATGGCCAGCTTTTCATCTTTCATGATATTGGGGAAGTTTTCTGTCAGCAGTTCCTCAATGTTCCTCTCTGTTTTCTGTTTTCTCCCCCTGTTCTGGAATTCCAATCACTCAAAAATTTTTGCTTTTGATTGTTTCCCACGTAACTCTTAGGGTCTTTTCATTTTTCTTTGTTCTTTTTTCTGAGTTTCCCTCAAACTGGGTTGTATCCAAGTGTGTCTTCAATTCCACTGATCCTTTCTTCCACCGTTTCAGATCTGCTTCTCAGCCCTTCTATGACACCGTCCATTTCTGAAATCTTGCTGTTTATCTTTTGGATTTCTAATTGTTGTCTTTGTATAATTTCTAGTTGTGAGTTTATTTTGGCATTTTTTTCCTGCATTATTTTCCTGAATTCTTCCAATTTTTTGTCTGTATTTTCCATGAATTTGTCTAGTTTTTCCTCATTTTGTCAACCTTTTGCCTGAGTTCTTGGAGAATTCTGAGTATTAGAGTTTTGAATTCACTATCAGGTAGTTCTATGGCATTTTCTTCCACAGGACAGTCATGTTGTGTTTTATTTTGGACGCCTACTGGAACCATCCTGTCCTGTTTTTGTAAATGTTTTGATATTGTCTGCTGTCTTCGGGGCATTCAGTAGGTATTTTTCTTGTTTATTGACTGTAGATTTGTTTGTTGTGTACCTTTTTTTTTTTTTTTTTAATTTGACTATGTCTGATCAGGTGGACTGTGTGTTCTTTGTTGTTTGCTCATCTGTGGGCACAATACT
Organism: Dugong dugon; assembly: GCA_030035585.1. NCBI lineage: Eukaryota > Metazoa > Chordata > Mammalia > Sirenia > Dugongidae > Dugong > Dugong dugon. The sequence continues at coordinate 104,758,906 of CM057466.1, read as the reverse complement.
TTTCGCCTCCTTCCCCAATTGGCAAGGTCAGTCACTCAGATATGCTACTGTAGGGCAGGTCTAGCTGAAGAGTAGATACTGGGATGGGCTGTTTAGGGCACTTACTACAGCCACCAGAGCTGGTCGGTTATCAGTGCAGGGCAGGTTCCAGTAGGCCGTGCCTGTGCTGCTTGGTGTGTGATGTCAAGCGCATGATGCAGGTAGGCAGGATGTAGCGGGGGGGGGGGGATTGTTATGTGTCGAGCTTAGATGGATATCGGAGAGAGGAGAGAGGAACAGGAGCCAAGAACATACAAACAAACAAAAAAGAATGGTATGGGAGCTTGCCATCGGAGTGGAGAGATGAGAGACTATGAAATGGAGATAAACAGAAAGGGGAAGAGGAAGAAAAGAATGAATAAATAAAAATCAGAAAGGTTAAAAAACCGCAAATTTCCCAGGGATCCCACCGGTGCAGCTATGAGGTGTGGGGGAGTCTCTCTCATGTGTTGCAGCACAGCCTGGCTAGAAGGCGTAGAGGTATATGACACCAGGGATTCAGGGAACAGAAAGAGAAGGAAGATAAAGAGAGATGAGAAACTGAGCAATGAAGAAAGACAAAAAGGAAAAAAGAGGGAAAAGGAAACAAAACAAATTAAAAAAAAGAAAAAGAAAAGGAACAAGAAAGGCCCCCAAAAAACAGAAAAAAAAAAAAAACAATGAAAAAAGAAATTTCCTCAGGGATCCCTCTGCACATCTGTGCGAGCTGAGGCAGAGTCTCCTTGCCACCCAGCTCCTCCTGACCAGAAAGGCTCCCAACTCAGGAAAAGGAAATGGAAACAAAGAAACAATTTAAAATGAACGAACGAACAAAAGCCCCAGGCTCCCACCAGCACGGCAGCCTAGACCGGGAAGCAGCTTCACACTTTAACGGAGCTCCGCAGCCCCTCAGAAAGAAGCAAAGATGGCGCACGGAGCCCGGTACTCGAGTGAAAGGAGGGGAAGGTGGTGAAAGGCAAGGAAGAAATCAAAATAAGCAGAAGAAAAAAAGCAACACTAGCAGCCAACAAAAGGCACTCAGTGAGCCAGCTAGTGCAGGCTGGTGTTTCTGGACAAGAGACTGTGTCCGCGGGAAGCAGAGGGGACCGAGTGTGGGTGAAGAAGTGTAGGGAGTGGGAAAGCATATATCACAAATTACTGGAGCTCTGCAGCCCCTCAGGAAGAAGCTAAGATGACGCGCGGAGCGAGGTACTCGAGCGAAATGAGGGGGAGGTGGCAAGAGGCAAGGAAGAAATCAAAAGAAGTGGAAAAAAGCAACACCAGCTGCCAACAAATGGCACTCAGAGAGCCGTCCATTCGGGTGTGTGAAATCCAAGCAGCTAGTGTTTCCTGGTCAAGAGATTGTGGCCCTGGGAAGCAGAGGAGTCCGAGTCGGGGTGAAGAAGGGTGGGCAGTGGGAAAGCATATATCACAAATTACTGGTTGTTTTGTCTCCCGCTGGATGATCTGTGAGGCTGTTTCTCATACCCCTGTTTGCTCGTCTCCAATAGGAGTCCAAGATGGTGGATCCGCACTGCGTTAGCTGGTAGGGAACCTCTGAATGAATCTCTCCTCGCTCTTCATTCTCTGTCAGTTTTCTCACTCCATATGGTGCTTGGCTGAGTTCTTTATCTCTTCATTTGATGTTTTAGGGTTTCAGGATTGTTGTATTCTCTGTTTGGCTTAGTTTTTGGATCTTTGCTGTGGAGGGATGGTGTGGTGCTTCTGCCTAGAGCGCCATTTTGCGCAGTCCAGCTGTACTGTCATTTTTTGAAAAAATAAGCTAAAATTGTGTAAAATGCAAATGTCACAATAAAATATATCTACAACTAATATATTTAGTTTTCTGTTGTTAATAAGTCCATGTACTTAGGGAAAATATAAATTATACAAAATCTTTCATCTGTGTTCATGTCAAGTTCTAGAAAAAAGTTCATTTCAGACTAACTTATCTTTTATTTGCAAACCAATTTCAAATGAAAAGGAAAAGATTTGATGTTCAAGTTTCTGAGTAGCTCGTAATCTTAGATTTTATATTCTTTGATCTACTGTAAAGGATATAGGATTCCTGGTTGCACAGTGGTTAAAGAGGTTTGCTGCAAACTAGAAGGTCAATGGTTCAAACCCACCAGTCATGATACAAGCTAGTACTCTATCAATTCTACCCAAAAAGAAAAATTCTGGGGCAACTTAGTTGGATAATATAAAGATCTGTTGGTCATAATCAATTTAATTAATCTGATTACGTGAATAATTGCACTTGTATTTATTTTTTTGTTTGTATATAGAGGCTGCTGTTTTCTAAAGTTTTGTTCTGGTGACTTTAAATTGAAAGTACTTGCGTATTAGAGCCTTTCTGTTTGTCTACCTGTGGAGAGGAACTGATATAATTACAGCAAGTACACCTGCTTTAGAGTTTCTCGTCATATGTCATATGTCACAAAATATCTAGACAAACATTTAATTATTCTGTCACGAAAGAGTATCGTAGGGACTCTATTATTTGCTGCTATATTAAATACCATTTAAGACATTTTTGTTAAATGGTTTCTGAATTGACAACACTGTGTAACATTAAGTTAAAAGTGAGGATATGGACATCACTGTGGCCCTGGCTCCTATGATGCTATCTTGATTGAGTTGGAATCAACTCGACGGCAAGGGGTTTGGTTTTTTTGGTTTAAGTTAACAAATGAAAGAACGGAGCAAAAGGCTGAAAGCAACAAAATTATATGTAATAAAGATACATTTAATATAAAAATCCCAGGCTAGGGAACACTATTTTCACATCAGTGTCTGGAGTCCCTGGGTGATGGAAATGGTTAACATGCTTGGCTGCTAGCTGACAGGTTGGAGGTTTGAGTCTACCAGAGGTACCTTGGAAGAGAGGCCTGGCAATCTGCTTCTGAAAAATCAACCATTGAAAACCCTGTGGAGCACAGTTCTACTCTGACACACATGGGGTCACCATGAATGAGAATCAACTCCACAGCAACAAATTAACTGTTAGGCTGGCCTAGGATTTTTGAGTACTAGAACTCAGTGTATGTCCAGAGCAGTAGCTAGGTTCCATGCATGTGGTAGTGGCAAAGACAGTTGAGCTATGAGTCCTATTCAAACCATACTCTGCATAGATCTTATCATACCTTGATTATTATGTTCAATTTAGAGCATGGTAATGATGCGAGACATTAAAATACTGGTGAAAAACAGATGATAATGATACAAGGAGGAATCCCTGGGTGGCATAAGTGGTTAAGTGCTCAACTACTAGCCTTCCACTACTACTTCAACCTACTTCAACTACTAGGTGGCAGTTCGAACTCACTTAGAGGTGCCTTGGAAGAAAGACCTGGTGATCTGATTCTGAAAGGTCACAGCCGTGAATACCCTATGGAGCGGTTCTACTCTGCACACATAGGGTCGCCATGAGTCTGAATTGATTCGACAACAACTAACAACGACATTAAATGATATAAGGTATAAGTCGATGTTATAAGATATAAGATAGCTGGAGAGGCCAGTAGATATGATAGTTTTTTTTCAAATATCTGAAGAGCTACTATGAGAAGAGGTTTTAGATTTATTCTTTGTAACTACAGAGAGAGCATGGGCTAAAATTTTGATTCAAAAGAAGAAAAACATAGGAACTGAGAAAACAATCAGAATTATCTTGCAAACACTGAAGCAGGGGTTGAATGATAAAACAAAGAAGGGGAGGGAATACGAAAGTGATGAGCTCTGAGGGTTTTCTGGCAGTCTTTTGTACTTAACGTAAGAAATGTTGGTAATTCTCACAATCTCTACCATCAGGATAAAGGGCTTAAAAGCATGCTAAATCATTGTACATACAAATTATTTGCTTTCCCCACCCCCAATGAGGTTTTGGGAAGAGAGCAAAATTATATTTTCATCTAACATCAGTACTAAAATTAGGTTGCAGAGATAAGATATTTGAGTGCCATCACACAATTTGTACTCTATTTGAGTTAATACCATCTCAAATTTGTCACTACAAAAAAAAAAAAAAAAAAAGAAGAAGAAAGGAAAGATATCTGTACCAGTCGCTTAAAGAGCTTCCTGGAAATTTTACTGTTATAGAAATATAACTTTGAACTGAGCCAATTGATTTCATATGCTCATAGAGAAATTTCTACTAGCATATTTCAATGTCTGGAAATTATTATTGGTGTACTAGATTTCCAGAAAAGTGAAGACCAGATTGCACTTGCTTATACTGCATATCAGCCGATTTCATGGATCATATTCTGGATATACTTCAGAATCCACGGTCCAAGTTGCACACATGATATGTGTCTGAGTGTGTGTGGGCACATTTGTATTTTTGTGGTGCTTAACCATGTATTAGATTGTTGTACAAAGTACTTTATGTACCTCATCTCATTGTATTTGCACCCTGCCTCTACCAAAGTAGATGCTCAAAAAATATGTATTGAATGATCCTGGAGCTAGTCATAATTACAAAGAATAGGAGATTCAGTGAGTTTAATCAATTTGCCCAATTTTAAATAATAGTAGCAGATGGAGGTGATCTCCAACTTGCCTCATACTCAAACTCAATCTCTTTACCTTTTTGCTTTACAATTTCCACAGAATTCAAGAATTAGAGTCTTTGTTTCAGCTCCACAAGCCAAAGTATCTTAGAATTCCACCAACGCAGACACCATTTTAAGTAATGCCTTCTTTGTCTGAGTCACAATGACACATTTCAGATTCAAAAAGAGCCAGTAATCACACCAGGCTAGGAGGTTTCTGATGGCCCTGTATTTTGTCTCATCTAGTCTTCTTACTGCACCACACTGTTTTATAGATGGACCAAAGCTTTATTTCGTATGAAGAGAGATTCCATTCCCAGCATTTCTCTGTGAGTTTGTTGCTTCTTACACAATTTTGAAATGATACTGTGAACAATTTAGAAAATCAAAACTCTATTTTTTATGTCATTTCACCTTCATGTTTAGGGAGTCAAGAGGCATTGTGTTGGTAAACAGAGGTAGTGAATTCTACCTGGCGATAGATAAGGGGTACTGTCTGAACTTCATCTGCTGCAGAGAATTTGGAGAGTCTACCGACAACCCAAGCTGCCCATGAGGCCCAACTCAAACTTCCTGAGCATTGCGTGAGTTTTCTAGTGCTGCCATAACAAATTGCCACAAGCTTAGCAAGTTAAATGACCCAAATTTATTATACTGTGGTTCCATAGGTCAGAAGTGTGGTTCGATCTCACTAGGCTAAAACCAAAGCGGGCTACGTTCTTTCCTAGAGGGCCTAAGAGAGAACCGTTTCCTTGCTCACTCAGGTGTTAGCCAAATTCATTTCCATGTGGCTGTGGGACTGAGGTCTCCATTTCATTGCTGGCTGTCAGAGGGGGCTTCCCTTAGCTCCTAAAGGCCTCTCCTCCAATCCTTGAGCGTAGCCCCCATATTATAGCTCCCATATCATAGCCCCCGTATCTCGGAACAACCAAGAGAGTGTGGAATCCTTCTCACACTGCTATCTCTCTGACCTACACTTTTGCCTCTTCTTCTTCCACTTTTAAGAACTCAGGTGATTAAGATAATCCAGGGTAATGTCCCCATCTCAATGTCAGCTGATTTTTATTGTTGTTAGTTGCCATCAAGTTGGCTCCAACTCATAGCAACCTTATATGTAACAGAACGAAATGTTGCCTAGTTCTTCACCATCTTCATGACTGTTGATGTGCTTGAGTGCATTGTTGCGGCCAGCCCAGAGGGCTTATCTTCCAGCATTATAATGACAATATTCTGTTTTGATTCATAGGGTTTTTATTGAATAACCTTTACAAGTAGATTGCTAGGCCTTTCTTCCTAGTCTGTTTTATTCAGGATGCTCCACTGAACCTGTCCACCATGGTGGGACCCTGCTGGTATTTGAAATATCAGAGGCATAGCTTCCAGCATCATAGCAATACACAAATACGACACAGAAAGACAAACTGACAAATAGGTGGTGGGTCAGCAACCTGAATTTCATGTACAATCTTAATTCTCTTTTGCCGTATAAGGTAATGTTCACAAATTCTGAGATTAGGATGTAGATGTCTTTGGGAGACTGTTCTTCTGCCTACCACACACATCCTCTGGAGTTTCTTTTATTTTCTTCTATTGATAGATGGTTTTCAAGGTGTGAAAAGAAAATGCATTATCCTGAGATGACTAAATTTATGTTTGTGAATTTCTGTTGAGAATTCAATGTATATACTATTCAATTCAGCAAATCCATTCACTGGGAACATATTATGTGCAGAGCACAGTACTTTTGGAAGTACATAAAGCAGATACAATCCCTTACTTCATTAAAAATACCATTCAGTGAAAATGAAACCTATAAAACCCATTGCAGTCGAGTCGATTCCAACTCATAGGGACCCTATAGGACAGAGTAGAACTGCCCCATAAGCTTTCCAAGGAACGGCTGGTGGATTTGAACTGCTGACCTTTCGGTTAGCCACCGAACACTTAACTATTGCGCCACAAGGGCTCCAGGATATTAAAAATATTGCAAGTAAATAGTGTTTTAAAAGCAGACATTCAGTACCTTTTGGAAACATACACCTAGAAAATTTAGCTTATTCTATGAAGTTAGACAGGCCTTTCCTCAATAACTATCATTAAAGCTGAAATTTGAACCTAAATAGTAGTTAGCCAGGATAAAGATATGATAGAAAAAAATACAGTATCATTCTGTATTGCAAACATACATATTAAATGCATACAATTTAATTAAAAATATTTTAGCAAGTCTTTACCTTAATTCTGTCCTCTGTACAAAGGAAGGGATATAGATATTTATTTTCCTTATGAAGAAAAACAATCTCAATTTGGGACAATGTTCTCTGTTATTTCATCTAGGTGCTGGTTTCATGACTACATTCAATTTGTAAAGTAATCATTAGGCTAAATACTTATGGGAGTCCTTGGGTGGTACATACAGTTAACTGTGCTCAGCTGCTAACCTGAAGACTGGAAGTTAGAGTCCACCCAGAGGTACCACAGAAGAAAGGCCTGGTGATCTACATCCAAAAAATCAGCCATTGAGAACACAGTTCAACTCTGACACACATAGGTCGCCACTGAGTCAGAAATGACTCCATAGCAACTGGTACATTCTTAATGAGTTAAGAATTTTTCTGTGTATTTGTTACACTTCAATGCAAAGATTTTTCAAAATCTTTTTTAAGAAAAGAAAATTCAGAGCATAGTGTTCGCTTTATCCAGATCGCCTGATTATGCACACTTAAGAATGCAAAAATGCAAATAATGCTGGAAGGAAAGATAGCATAACAGTCCTCATATACAGCTTTTCCCTTAGCTTTTGCTGCATAACAAGCCAACCCAAAACTTTGTGGCTTAAATCAACACCAATTTTCTTTGCTCCCAATTCTGTGGGTTTGTGGTTTGGGTAGGACCAGCTCACATGGTGCTGATTGAGTTCACTCACGCGCCTGGGCTGGTCTCCATGTTGTCTCAGCACTCAGAAGGCCAGTGTGGATTTCTTTCTTCACATGGAGGCTGGTTTCCAAGGACTCACAGGACAAACCCAAACCCATGCACAAGAGCTTCCCAATTCCTCTGGTTGGCTCACATTTGCTAAAATCTTTCTTATGGGCAAAGCAATATCAGGGTTAGCCCAGACTCATAGAGTAGAGAAGAGTTCCATCTCATTCTGAGAATATTTACAGTGTCACGTTCAAGGTTGTGATGACATGCACACTTGCTAAGTGCTGTCTTTTGCAGATGGAATGTTTTAAAAAACGGAAGCAGAATAGTTCATCTTATAAAGGCCAATCAGACAAATAAATTTGAGTCCACAATTTGAGACTTGCTCTGGATATAGTGTGTATGTGTGTGTGTGTGCGTTTAATTTTTTTTTCTACAAACAAATAAGCTTAGAATCGATTTGGTCTTTTTGCTTTTGTTAAAAAAGAGAGCTTTCTAGGGGGCATTTTTATTTGTTGTTTAATGAGGAACAAAGGATCCTTTCTACTACAAAAGGTGACATTTATAAAATCCAAGTCTCCCAAAGTTACTATAAAACAAGTTGAACATAACATTCCTCTTCACTCATCAGTTTGAAAATAACATGCCCATGACTTTACTGTGGACTTGGTATCAGGCTGGATAAACCTTGCTCCCTCTGAAAAGGGTCCAAAGGATGTCTGAATGTATTCAGGAATATGTTCTGAATGCAAATGAGTATTTATGTTTTTATAAATAAATATGTGTATATATATGCGTATACATATAACCAAACCAAACCCCACAGCCACCAAGTGGATTCCAATTCACAGCAACCCCATAGGGTTTCCAAGGCTGTAAATCTCTACGGAAGCAAACTGCTGCGTCTCTCTCCTGTGGAGTGACTGGTAGTTTCAAACTGCCAATGTTTTGATTAGCAGTCGATCACGTTAACCACTGTGCCACCAAGGCTCCTTAATACATATACATATAGTTGCATTATATTTGCTCCACTGGAGTTTTAAAAAGATGAATGATTGTCTTTGACATATGTTCCTAAACACATAAATTTCTAATAATAAAGTCAGAGCTTGTTAGTAGAAGGTTATTTTTAAATTGCTTTCAAGTTATTGACTGTGGTTAAAATATACATAAAAAATAAAAATACTTTTTTTGAACATCTGTAATTTCTGAATATATGAAAACAAAATTATTCAAAATCTATTATGATTGCTTTACTGTGTAAATGGGTAAAATATGATGTTTGACCTCTCTATTGTTTTCTACTCTTGTTACAAGCCAATGCTGAATAAGGGTTACATTTTGCATAGTTAAAGGAGAATAATTTTGAGTGAGAGACTTGTGTTTAAAACCAATCTGGACAATATCTCAATATGATACTTGGCGATTCTCTTAAAATTAACTGAATAGCCTTTGAGATAATTACCAATCTCACATTTTTATTTTAAATTCTATGTGTTTCATGTTTGCTCTTTAAGACATGGAGGTGTAAACATTTTATCATATTTAATTAAAATATGAGAAATGGATTTGACGGCATTATTATTTTTTTTTTTTCCAAAATAAAGAGCTATATGAACGCAATGCAAGTATTAGTCAGGGATTCTAAGACTAAAGAATCGGCTCATTAAATGTTTGTTGAATTAAAGTCAATGAGAAACATATATTCCGGCTGGTCCTAGATTTTATAAATCTGAGTCTAAAACATATACTACCGAGAACTTTGAGAAATTTGCCATCTTATCAAACTCTTAAGCATAATTTTAAAGCATTTCACACCCGTTTTACTTCTCACTTGCCTAGGAAAAGGCTGCCAGTGCTACAGATCTAAAGACAAATACTTCAAATTTTGGTTTCAAACTTCTGGGGTTTAGAACATTCTAAGACTAATGGGAGAAAATAAATGCATAATTGGTTTCACTGGCAGGCTTGAGAGTCCAAATGTAAATTCCCCTGTAGTCAAAATGGCCTGTGAATGGAAAGTTTCTGTAACCACAGTTGTAATTAGCAGTTCTGTCACAAGGAACCAATTGTGGTTTATATCAAGCTGAAATAAATGAAGATTTTCTGTAGCTGAATTCACTCTGAGTGGTTTGGCATAAGCTGGTGAGGCTAGGCCTGGAGGGGACATAATAAGAGATATGGTAATAATTAAATACAGTGGAAATAACAGGTCAGTTAGGGAAAGGGCTGGGTTGTCTGAGGAAAAAAAAAACACAAAGGTTTAAATGTAAGTAATGTTTTATCAAAACTCATTTTAAGCAACTGTTTTAATCATTATGCAATAGGAAGGCAAAAAGTTCATAGATAGGTGATAGACAGAGAGAGAGAGAGAGACAGATGTAACAATTACTCCCAAAAGAAACAGAAACAGAATAAGAACTTTAAGACGCTCTATGAAAACAATCAGACCAAAAGCTTTAAAGGTCAAAATCAATAATCTTAGGAGTGCAGCTCTTTCTTATTTATTATTCTCTCATGGACCCCTTCAAATTCTGGTCTCATGTGTCCATATATTTACACACACACACACACACACACACACACACACACACACACACACATTGTGGTGTATTTTTCAGTGTATGTAGATTATGAGTGCAGAAAGTCCTCAGAGAAAGGGACAGAAAAAGAGAAACAGGAGAGAATGAGGGAGGGAGGGAGGAAGACAGAGAAAAAGAGAGAGAAATATGCTTAGTGTTTTAGCAGTCCAAATACATGAGTCATTTGGATTGCTTGCCAATTGTGCTACATCCAACAAAAGCAGACTTTATATGTGAGAGGCATTTTCCCTTCTCCATCTTGTCTGGAATTCTTAAAATGCAAGGCTATGCTTCTTTCCAGATATATTTGCGTTCCAAAATAAATTCATTAAAGTGAAAAACAAGGTAAGATAATGTGATTAAAAGCTAAAAATAAAATTAGATGGAGAGATCTTGGTGTCAACACATTTTGAGTTCTTCAAGGATTTACAAAGAAGGAGGAAAAAAAAAATAGCAAAATCATCTCATTTTGCATTGCTCTTAAATTTGCTGCCAGGGTCTATGAAACATTCATTTCTGGTTTCTCCTACTTTTTCTAATTACTTTTCCAAGTTTCTGGTGATAATGTGCACACAGAGACATGTAGAAGCTTGGTTTTCTAGTAGAAAAATAACTATTCAGGAATTTGAAGATTCCAGGCAAAGTTTTCTCTCCAATAAATCAACTGGAATTGTGCTCCCAAATTAAAGAGAAATGAACGTTACTTCAGGATGGCTACCAGTAATAACTGCAGGGGAATCTATATTTTGACCCCTACACCGAATAAGAAAGAGTGGGTGGTAAAATATAATAATGCTGTAGAATTACAGCATTCTCTCTGTTGATTTTATAAAAAGCTTTATCACAGTAATAATAAAGAAAGACTTCACTTTCCACTTCTCCTGGGGATCCACACATTTTCGCAAAGAAAGGGCAGCTGTCCCAGGCACCAAATGAATGGTACAGTTAGCTACAAGTCAATACATCATAAAATCCCTATAGAGGAAAACAATTTTGTGAATGTTCCCTGAGTACAATACCCCGAACAATACATTAACATGTATTTCTCTTTCATTATACCTCTGGTTGTCTCTCCTTTAGCAATTCATCATTACCTTCCACCTAGACTCCAGCCAGGAGCCCTGGTGGCACAGTGGTTAAGTGCTCAGCTGCTAACTGAAAGGTTGGTGGTTTGAACCCACCAGCTGCTCCAAGGGCAAAGGATGTGGTAGTCTGCTTCCATAAAGATTAGTCTTGGAAACTCCGTGGGGCAGTTCCACTTTGTCCTATAGGGTCGCTATGAGTTGGAATCTACTCGACAGCAATGGGTTTGGACTCCAGCCACTGAATTATCTAAAATGCTTTCTGCTGTGAGCTCTAAACATGGGGGAAGACATACACACACGAAATTAAACGTACACACACAGACATATACTGACACACATCTGCCCTATATATTTACTAGTAAATATAATAAGTCGCAATAATTAGAGACCCTGTAATGACAAATTAATATACATTCAGGCCATTTCCTTTTGCAATAGGTTCTCTCTCTCTCTCTTCCTTTCATTTTTAGTATCTCCTCTCTCTCACACATAAAAACAAAAATATGCATCTGTGATAGATGAGTAAATATTTACAAATTTTATGAGATTATGTCTGCCTTTGTAGATGAAGGGAAACTCATATTTTACTATTTCACTTTTAATTTCTTTGAGCAGCTCACCCAGTGAGGCTAGGCTGTAGCAGAGTATGAATTAATGCTATTCACCTGAATGGTTGTGGACACTAATGATGCTAAGGTTCAGTGAAATGTGAAGAGCAGGATAGAGAAAAGAAAATAATTTATTTTTTAATATCAGCTATATTCTAGGCACTGCGTTAGACTACACATATTTTGTTTGCTCTTTAGCATGATATTGCAGGGTGTGTATTAATGTTACCATTTGACAGGTAAAGAACCTAGGTCAACATCAGTGCTAAATGGTAGAGTCAGAATTTTAATCCACGGTGCTCTGACATAAATTTAGCTTTATTTGTATTAATTGGAGGGTGAAAAATCACCATTATCAGTTTTAGCAGAATAGCTCTCTCCAATCCGAATTATCATATTCTATGAGATAGTGGCTTGAGAATTATTTTTCTAGATAATAAAGTTCTCAAATTTCAGGGGGAATAGATGGAATTTTAAATTTTTTAGATGCCTACACTCAATCAAAGGAGACTTGGTGGTGCAGTGGTTAAGCAGTCGGCTGCTAACTGTAAGGTTGGTAGTTCAAACCCACCCAGCATCTCTGTGGGAGAAAGACCTGGTGATCTGCTTCTGTAAAGATGAGTCTAGAAAATCCTATGGAGCAGTTCTACTGTGTCACACAAGGTCACTATGAGACGGAATGGACTCAACAATATATTCAATCAGGCGAAATTTGCTATCTAGCTATCTAGCTCTATCATCTCTCTCCTAAACTCTCAAAGTGGATGATAATATGCAAAGTAAGTACTGAAAAATGGACTCACTTTTCTTGGAAATTATTACTCACCAAGAATTGTTCAAAGCAAGATTTGAAGGTTATGTGGGCATAGTTTAATGCTAGGAAATTCACCAGAACTTTAAAAAATATATATTGTGGATTATTTTTTTTTAAACATCAGAGATATATGACTTAGCCACACTCAGAGAAATATTTAATGGAAGAAAAGGATACTTTTCATATTCTCCAAGAATGAAAAGACTTTTTGTGACTGACTGCCTTTGAAAATTTTGGTTTCCCCTCTTTCCTTTACTAGAGGAAAAAAAAAGGAAAAATGACTTTTATGACTTCTCCAGAATTTTAGGGCAGTTTCTTCCACAACTGAGATCATTTTCTAGTGGTATTTCCATTCAGAAAAGCCACAAATATTTTTCTGTCTTTTTCCTCATGTGAATTTTAATCGAAAACAGTGTCAAAATAAAAAGAAGCCTGTACGTAAGCTGCTTGGGGATCTCCATGAGTTAAATTTCATAGAGTTTTGATTAAGTCTTCAAAAGTGCTCTTTGAATTTGGCCTAAAGGATACTAACATTTAATTATTAATGCTATTTAGGGAGAGGTGTATAGAAATAAATCTTTTCTTCCCCAAGTACATTACATCCCACATACTTCACATAACCACATATGCCTGGCAAATGCTTAGGTCTGGCTCTTGATTCAGGGAATAGGACAGTTATGTCATGGAGCAGGGATGGGGCATATAATGGTTGTCTGGGCTCCTGTCACACGATAAAACCAAAAAACTCATTGTTATCAGGTTAATTCCAACTCATAGCAACCCTATAGGACAGAGTAGAACTGCTCTACAGGGTATCAAAGGCTGTAATCTTTACAAAAGCAGGCTGCCACATCTTTCTGCAGTGGGGCAGCTGGTGGATTCAAACTACCGACATTTAGGTGAGCAGTGGAGTGCTTTAACCACTGCATCACCAGGGTTTCTTTGTCACACTATACTTTCTTTTTCAAGGGCTTTTATTCCACCCTAATTCTGTCATGGAGGTAGAAAATAGTTTCTTGCCTTGTTCATGTCCCAACTGTGCTGCTCTGTTCTAAGTTGGTTCAAGTCTCAGATGATTGCACTTAGCTTTCCCATGTATATCACCATAGACATGGTTGATTTGATGGTTAAAGACATCAGATTTTTTTATTCCAAATGTATAAAAACTCAGTCAAGACCATTTACATATTATATGCTTACTACTGATTTTCCCACATTTTTATGCCTCGTACTAAAAACTATAATTCATTTTGGGAATGCAAAATCAAATAATTTATGCATTTCTCAGCAAGTTAGCCCAAGCTCAGCAGTTACAGTAAAAGCTGTGAAAGCCAGAACCTGTATAAGGCAAAAACCTGTCAGAGAAGGAAAGCTCAAATATTTTCCACTAAAATGAGCAATAAAGTGGTAAGACTGCATCCTGTCAAAGGCAGAACACTTGGGTGACGTGGAAAAACAAGGCAGTCCCTTGGAGTTCCGGCTCTCACAGGTTTTACTATAGCCCTCCTGACAGATAGAATGAAGATTGGCATGGTGTCTGGTTAACACATCTTCCTCAGATTGTTTCAGTGGAAAGGGAGGTCCCAAGTGATATTTTCTTTCTTGAAAATGTGTGGCCCTGATAGTATTCTGTATTTTGGAATACTATTTTATAACATCATTCCATTTCTAATATAGATAATAAATCAATAATCTATTAATAATCTAAAAATTAATATAAATATTAATTATTAATAAATATAAATATACATTTATTTATATATTGTATTTACTTTAATAAATATAAATAATTAATATTTATAAATAATGTAAATAATAACCATATTATCCTTTATGAAAATTATATATTCCGGCAAGCTTGAGAACTAAAGGATTTCTTTCACGCCAAGGTGGTAATGCCCATTCATGCCATACCAAAGTGTAATTGCACCAAGCCAGATAGCTAAGAGTCTTTGGACTGTGCACCCGGCTGAAGGTGCCCAGGTACACACTTCATGATCAGTCCAAAAGGCTTGGGTCAGTGGCTAGAACTGGGAACCCTGGAGGCAGGGATGGCTTTGCAGCCTGCACAGAAGTTGGGCTGGATATAAGAGAGAAACAGGTAAAGTACAAATTCCATCATAGATTCATAAGACAGAAATTACTGAAGAAACCAAGAGCTAAAGAGGATGACTGATGTGCTGAAATTTGACTTTCACTAAATACTAAGATTTAGATGAGGGAAAATTCAGGAAGGAAGTCTATGAGGCAAATAATGAAAGTTTTACTCTTTGCTAACTTCTCACTCTACCAAAAACATCCAAACCCATTGCTGTCAAGTTGATTCTGAGTCATGGCAACTCAGTGTGTCACAGGATAGAACTGTGCTCCGCAGGGTTTTCTTGGCTATGATCCTTGACAGAAGTAGATCATCAGGCCTTTCTTCCACGGTGCTGCTGGGGGAGCTGAAAATTTGTTTTTACAGATATTTTGCAAAGATTTTCAATGGAAAAGTAACAAATGATAGGACAGTCCAGTTTCTAGTTATACATTAATTGAAATGTTTTCTTTCAATAAAAGAAGGAAATCTTAATATTTTAGAGCTGGAAGGAAGAGAGGCTCACCCAATCCACCTCCATCATTTTACATATGAGAACACTGAGGCCTGAAGGGTGAATGACTTGCTTTATACAACAAAGAGAGAAAGCATTAGAACCAAAGTTCAAACGCAGGGCACTGGCTTTTATGTTCATCCACCTTGTCTGTTAAATCACTGGTAGTCCTAACCTACTACAAAAGAGAACTTTCACCCAACGTATTAAGAGTGCTAGAGTAAATTCAGACTAAAAATGCAGCTGTAGCATTCCCAGAAGAACCTGTGGTGGCCTAAAAGCAACACGGAAATATTTTCTGGACGTCTCTACTAAGGAGCACCCTCTCCTCCTGGCTTCCATGTCCCAGGAGTCACCTCTGACTGGCACTGTCACTTTGGGGCTACTCACTCTATCTGCTTACTTTGGCTGACCAGCTGTCCTAAAGCATTTGTGCTTGGCATTGCACTGGCTGCTGGCACATAGTGCAGTACTATTGAACACCAACACAATTCTGGCCTGGGAAGTGGCAAATTAAACTCATGGCGCCATCTATTTTTGGCTACGGTCAATAAGAAAATACTTTGAAAATAATTCTGTGGACTTCAAGTACTGAAAGATTTTTTTACGAAAAACGACTCAAAGTCCCCTTTGTGTAAATCGGATTTGGAAATACTATATGCTTTAGATTATTTATGGTAAATTCATTTTCTCAACATAAAAATAGAAGACTATTCTAGTTTAGTGTGTTATAGCCTGTAGTTCAATACCTCTGATATTTGAAAAAAGAAAAATTTGAATAATAGAATAATACTTTAAAATCTTTGGCATAACAGGAACAATTTTAAAATTTATGTTTGTTTTTTCTTTATGTCAGATCTTGATAAATGTAAATACACAAAGATTTCTGGATCAGATTTTTTTTATGAAACGTTGCACTAGGCAAAGTGGAGGTTTTAAAATAAATAAACCAAAAAATCCAAACCTGTTGCTGTCCAGTAGATTCCAATTCATAGCGAACTTATAGGACAGAGTAGAACTGCTCCATAGGGCTTCCAAGAAGTGGCTAGTGGATTCGAACTGCTGACCTTTTGGTTAGCAGCCATATCTCTTAACCACTGTGCCACCAGGGCTCCACCTAAAATAAATAAAGATAGAGATAAATTAAATAATGGCTATTGTACAATCTAATGTGGAGAATGGCACATACAAAATGAATTCTAATTCAAGGGGTACTGTCACACATGTTACATAATGCATGCAAAATAATTACTAGGGGAGTAAAATGGAAAGAGAAAATATTTCTGAATGCTTGGCTATAGGAGATATTGAGAAATGCAGGGGCTTTATATGACAAGGAAAAATAGAGGTCCATCATTATATCGAGAGAGAGAGAACAACTTGACAAAAACCTGAAAAGGACCAGAAATGTTTGTGAAGAGACGTGTAAAAATGTATGTGTGCTGGATAGGGAATCAGAGGTAGGCCTGGAAAATTAAATCAGTTTTTATTTATGAAGGCTATCTTTTTTTCCAGGCTGAAAATTTGGACTCTACTCTTAGGTATTAGCAGAGGAGAAATTTGGTAAAATTGTTGATTTATGACATTTTCTGATCAAGAAAAAGGATGAATTGAGTCTTAGAAATAACGGTGATGGAAAATAATTTTACTAATTTATTCACTCATTTGTCAATAAATATTTATTGAGTGTCAGCTATATGTCAGGCAGTGTTCTAGGCCCTTGGAACAGAGCAATGAGTAAAAGAGACACAATGTTCTCAGAGTTCTCATTTCAGAGGAGTTAGACAGTCAGGGATAATTATACTAAAAGAGATAAACAATATCATTAAAAGATCATAATAAATAAATTACATTAGACTGTGATGAGAACTATGGGGGAAAAAAAAACTAAATCAAGGAAGCAAACTGAGTGCCAGGTGGAGTGGGCAAATATAGGGTATGAGAGGCTCATAAAAATGATTTCTGAAGGCTTGAAAGTAGATATTTTTGACAAAGAAGTTATAACAATCAGGAAAAGAAATTCCATTTCTATGCATTAGTAATATTCAACATCTAACATAAAGTCTGGCAAACAATAGGCATCCAATAAATGTTTCTTGAAAGAAAAAATAAATAAGTAAATATATCCATACGAATAGGTGCTAAGAACATAGTCGGGAAAAGAAGTTTGTAGACTCTTATCTATCAAAATGTTTGATGGCCAAATTAGGGAAAGAAATAAGGAAATACTGTAACCATGACAAAATAAAGACTTTTCATTTGTGTGTCTTAGCATAGTTCTATGAATAAAACAAATAATTCAATGTGTGGAAATATTTATGTATAGATCAGAGTTATCTATATCTAGTGGGGAAACCCTGGTGGTGTAGTGGTTAAGAGCTATGGCTGCTAACCAAAATGTTGGCAGCTTGAATCCACCAGACGCTCCTTCGAAACTCTGTGGGGCAATTCTACTCTGTCCTGTAGGGTCGCTATGAGTCGCAATTGACTCGACGGCAATAGGTTTGGTTTTGGTTTATATTTAATGGGGCTTTTGTGTAAGCAGTTGCGCTAGGCAAATTTTATTTTATTTTTAAGCAAAAGATCCTAATAAATAAAAATACCCTGGAAGTGATTTTAAAATACTTTCAGTAATACAGAGATCATGCCATGTAACTTGTAAGCATTTAAAAGCATAGTTCTGTGAATAAAATAAATAATTCAAAATGTAGGAAAATATATAGATGATTATTCTAAATGAAAGTACCGCCAGACGTGACTTTAAAATACTTTCAGTAACAGAGATTATGCAATGTAACTTGTAATGTTATGATTAAACTTATGTATGAGACCACAAAACAAAGTTGCAGAAGGACTATATCACTACTATGTATTATTTAATATATGGAAGTATTTTATAATTATGTTCAAAATATATATGTCTGTGTTCTCAGAACGTGAGCCCATGGTGAGATCAGCAGTAATCAACCTTGATTT
This sequence comes from Dugong dugon, assembly GCA_030035585.1. Taxonomy (NCBI): domain Eukaryota; kingdom Metazoa; phylum Chordata; class Mammalia; order Sirenia; family Dugongidae; genus Dugong; species Dugong dugon. Next base: position 104,740,751 of record CM057466.1, on the reverse strand, counting down.
CTCATTATGTTAACTTCTAACGACTCTTTAAAATATAAGTTTAACACCTCACAAATCTCAGCCACTTATTATCCTCCCTCTGTTCAGGTTTCAGGTCCCCATTCCCCTAGAAGCCTGGCTTTGACAGACAGAGATGATTGAAAAGACTTCAGTTACATCCCTCTAAGCACAAGTGGTTCTATAACCACAACTCAAGAAGAGGACACTCTTTCATCCCACAAAGACTTGCTTAAGACCTCACAGAGGCAGACGGAGCTTTTGTGTAAGGAGTTGCACTGAGCAAGTTTTATTTTATTTTTAAGTAAAAGATCCATTGGTTCCTTACACCTCATTTTTCCCCACTGTGTTATTCCCAGGCTAATAAGTAACAGAAATGTAGCCACCACAACTTTTTCCTAAGACTACATAAAAAAATGAAGTTTCTCCAGAGAAACACATGGCTTAAAGACCCTTATGAAGTCATTTTCAGCTCTGAAGGATTAGCTTTACGATCTCCCAGAGGAGAAGGGAAGACACTCCCACTCTCCTATCCAAGCTCCTTTGAGAATCTAAATTTCATCACTGAAATATTGTCTGAGGGCCCATCTGTTGACTGCAGGATCAGCTGTTTCTTCTGGACTATGTTCAATATGTTGCAAAGGATATTGTTTTTCAGTGCTGTTCGCTTTATCCTGATCCTGTATATTATGTGATATTTTTTTTTTAAATCGTACTAACACAACCAAGTGAAATGTACTTTAATATTAGCCTTTGACTGGAAAGGATCCAAAGGCAAAACAGTGACAAAAAGTAATTCTTTGATGTATTTTTTATATTTCTGAAGGGGAAGAAAGACTGAAGCTAAAATAGATGACTTGCTCTTCAGTACTAATCTCTGACAGGCTGTCTTCCTCAATAAAACTCAAATATGGAGTTAAAACAAAGATGGGGCACAGAGAGCATTGCTGTGGTTATTGGATCTTTATCTTCCCCACAGATGCCTGTAGCCCTAATTAACATACCCTCCACGGTGCTGGTTAGCAGTATTTGCCAACAGGCTTTGAAACAATGAGAAATACTAAAGTGTAAACAGATTTATAAGCAACGATTTAAAAAAAAGTTAACAAATATGAAATGGTATAGTTAAAAATGGGTATTTTAATCAAGCCTCACAAAGTCTTTCTATGCATTCCTAAGGCTTCTAAAACTAGGAGGCAGAGTTTAAACTGTGACAAAATTTAAAAAAAAATAGCTCTTTCCTTGTGTTCCATTAGGCCCAGTTGTTATGAAGCCATCAAAGTAGTCATATTTATTCAACTTCTGGTGCTTGGTTTACATTATCAGGGGACTGTAGCTCTTAACCAAAAGTTTGGCAGTTCGAATCCACCAGCAGCTCCTTGGAAACCCTATGAGGCATTTCTACTCTATCCTAAAGGATCACTACAAGTCAGAATCAACTTGACAGCAACGGGTTTGGTTTGGTTTGTGGGTGTGTAACTTCTAAGGGGCTCTGGGGGTACAACGGTTAAGAGCTCAGCTGCTAACTGACAGGTATGCAGTTTGAACCCACCCAGCTGCTCTGCATGAGAAAAGACCCGGTGAAGATTAAAAAAAAAAAAAAAAATTGCAGTCAAATCAATTCCAACTCATAATGACCCTATAGGACAGAGTAGAAGTGCCCCATAGGGTTTCCAAGGAGCAGCTGGTGAATTTGAACTGCTGACTTTTTGGCTAGCAGCCAAGCTCTTAACCACTGCACCATGAGGGAAAGCTTATGAGGCTGTTGTTCTACTCTGTCATACAGTGTTGCTATGAGTTGGAATCAACTAGATGGCAAATAACAAGTAACTTTTAAGCACCTATTTTCAGAAATGAACTGAATTTCCAGTGAGCAGAGGTCAAAAGACCTCACCCTCTCCCCCATCAAAATAAATAAAAATATGCTAACCTGGGATCCAGGTGGCTAGGTTGCACAAATGGTTAAGCTTTCAATTACTAGCCAAAAGGTTGGAAATTCAAACCTGTTCAGAAGGCACCTAGGAAAATAGGCTTGGCAATCTGCATCCAAAAGGTCACAGCTTTGGAAATCATACGGAGCAGTTCTACTCTGCACACATGGGGTCACCACGAGTCTGACACAACTTGATGGCAACTACCAACAACAAGAAATCTGGGATCCAGAGCCAATGGGTCACTAGTCTAGTCAGGAGCCATCAGGACAAAAAGCCAGATAATGTTTCAAGCAATGCATTCCTTGGAATCACTGTATGACTGTCTCCTGTGATCAAAATTATTGTTGGCAACTGAGTTTTTGGACTTTATCTCTTTTCCTTTCCTCAGTCTCCTTGGAGAAGTGTTAATAAGCTGGCAGTGGTAGTCCAAACAGAAGAGGTGCTGATTGCCAGTGAAAGAGCCAGGTGTTCGCCAAGTCTAACATGGAAGGTGAAAAGATTAATTCACAAGATAGCTAAATGTCCCTAAATAGTTAGGGATTTGTTTAATTACATAATGAGCCTCAGATGCTAGCATTACAACGAAACAAGAAAGAATTGTGATTGTAACAGTATTATAGTAGATTCTACGGTCATATCAACGCAGAGAAAAATGCTAATATAATGGCCTCAGGTTAAAGTGCTGTGACAGCTATAATACTATACTTATTATTATTATTATTGCTAGTACTTACTCTGACCACTGTGCTCAAGACTTTTCATGCAGTATCTCATCTGAGTGTCAGAATAGCTCTTAAATTAGGTACCATTATAATTTCCATTTTATCAAACTAAATTTATAGAGCTATAAGAGTGTCAGGTTAAGCAGTGGAGTCAAGCTTGAAAGTTGATAGACCCTGAGTAAGGAGATCTGAATATGAGAATCTGTAGCAGTGAGAAAGCAATTTCCAAAGAAAAATAGTTTTGAAACTATTTCTTCACTAGGAGTCCTTGGGTGGCACAAAGTACTTCTCTGTGAACCTAAAGGGGTTGGCCATGAGTCAGAAACCACTGGATAACAACTGTTTTCTTTTGTTTTTTTCTTTGTTTCATTGAGTTTCAATTTCCCCACTGCTAAAATAAGATATCACTGTAGTTGTTGCGTGCAATCGAGTGGATTCCGAGCAGTAGTGACCCCATGCGGCAGAGCAGAACTGCCCCATAGGGTTTCCTAGGTTGTAATCTTTACAGAAGCAGATTGCCAGGTCTTTTCTCCAGAGAAGCCTCTAGGTGGGTTCTAACCACTGCCTTTTTGGTTAGCAGCTGAGTGCTTAACCATTGCACCACCAGGGCTCCTTTAAGAATTCACTAGCTCTGTAGATTTTGAACCACATCTCTTGAGGCCCCAGGAGTTTTAAGGAGCTGAGAAACACCAAAGCTTGGTAGGAAAGTTGGGTGTCCAACAGGTAAACCTCCATGGCGCCATTCTTAATTCAAAAAGGACAGATCTGTTTATCAGTTTTGCAAAATGGACTTTTGTGAAAGGCTTCATTTGGAAAATAAAAACAATGAAGGACATTTTCTTGGCAAGATAAAATATGATAATCATTAGACAAGGTAAAATTTCATATGTCTCATATTCTAGCACTTTATGATTCTCTATACACCACAGATTTTAGAACATTCAGAGGTCAAAAAGAACAAAAGTTTAAGAAGAAAAGTAGCAATTTCTTCTCACTTATAATGCCTCCCATACATGGCTATTGTAGTTACAAACAGTCTGTGAAGGCAGGATCCGTGTCCAATCACACATATAATATGAAACACTAATGGTTTATTACCTACCCTACCGCCCTAAACACACAAATATGCATACACCAGAGTGCACCAACCACTAATCTAAAAATAAGGCACAGATCCATAAGAAATCCCTTCGTCTACGTGGTATTTTAAATGCATTTTTTTCCCAGTATATTAGAAACAACATAACATTTTGCAATTGTTTGCCAGATGCTGGTAGAATAAAACTTCAATTTATAAACTGTGAGGAAGGATGGGGAAATTTATGAAGTCTTCAAATTTAAATTAGTTACATTACCAAGTTTTATTTGTTTTGGAATTTTTTGAACATACCCTTAAAGATGATTAATTTAGTTTAATTCCACATGTCCTTTTAATATTCCTCAAAACTGATACTCTGTGGAACATACACTGTGATCATTGCACTGGGTATTGTTTCACAGGGCACTGGAAGTCCCCAATTTTGTTAAGTCCTAATGTTCTGATTTGAATAAGAAAATTTTTCTGATAAGAAGCAAGTGATAGCTGCTTAGAGCTCTAGAACAGACCACCAGGGCCCATGTCTGAGCTTGTGTTCAGAACACACCTCTTACAGCAGAGAAGAAGGAACTAACCCCCTTCACTGTGACTCTTTCATGGTCTGGGGCAAGCACTTCAGCATATGGGAAATGGAAAAGATTAAGTTATAGAAGAAAGGACCAATACAAGGTTAGGAGTAAAATTGAACTCTAGGGTTTGGAAGAATGTAGCACTATTTGGAATGAGATCTGATCTTGGCCGCTTTCACACTTGGCATCTTTGTTTCTCTATTACTACCTGTGGAGATGCCTGCTGGCTGCACTTTTTCTGGCCCACTACTACTGCTTTAAAACATAAATTCTCTCTTCGCGATTCCATTACGGAAGAGAACAATTTCATATCTTTTACCTCACTTGTAGTGAGTAACAGCAGAAAATAAGTATAAAAGACTTTTTAAAAACATCATATTTGTATAATGCTCTACAATGTCAGGAGTTCCTAGGTGGTTCAAATGGTTAACGCACTTGGCTGCTAAACAAAAGACTGGAGGTTCAAGTCCACCCAGAGATGCCTCAGAAGAAAGGGTTGGTGATCTACTTCCCAAAACTCAGCCATTGAAAACCCTATGGAGCACAGCTCTACTCCAACATACACAGGGTTGCCATGAGTAGGAGTTGACTCCATGTGAACTGGTAAATACTTATGAGTTATTGATTCTTCTGTATATTTGTTATACTTCAATGCAAAGATTTTTAAATATCTTTTTTAGAAAAGAAAAATCAAAGCATAGTGTTCATATTGTCCATATCACCCCACATTTTACCTGATTATGCACACTTAAGAATACAAAATATGCAAATAATGTTGGAAAGGAAGATGGCATAATGGTCCTCATACATAGTTTTTCCCTTAGCTTTTGAGGTCAGAGAGACAGCTAAGGGGTCACATTCCTCTTCTTGAATTAGCTTAGATGTGAACGTATCACTTCTGTCCACAGCCCACAGGCCAGTTCTAGTCCCATGGACCCCATGGACTACTTCTGGGGACTAGTCTGCACGGGATCAGTACAGTGTTGTTGTAAATTGTCATCAAGTCAGCTCTGATTCAGTGACCTTAAGCATAACCGAAGAAAATGTTACCTGGTCCTGCACCACCTCCATCTGTGTTATAGGTATATTAATGATTAGATTGAAACTCCAACTTAAGACTCTTACAAAGTCAGAGTTGGTGGAAATAATATCCTGGAAAAGCAGATAATAATTCCCAAAAGATAAAAGAAGGATTGTTTTCATCTTATCTCTAACTGGATATCACTTTGGTTGTATGTCTCCCTCTACCATCTACTTAAAAAAAGTAAGGTATTCTTCTACATATTTTCAAGATAAACAGAAACTATGTCAATGTCCTGCCTATGTAAAAGTAAATACAAATTTAGAAATAGAAATACCAAATTTTCCCTGATGCAAAGGGGACAGAGTCTTCCCAACCCCTATTTGCTTAGAGTATTTCCTTTAGAAAACTTGTGAAGTATTTCTCTGTCCCATTGAGATGTACGTAAACTTTTTTAAAAAGCTAAGTAAGCCTCTTGCCTGTTTTTCTTGTTGTTGTTTGCCTTAAGTCAGCTCAGCTGACAGTGACCCCATGTACAACAGAACAAAATGTTGCCCAGTCCTACCTCATTTGTATAATCATTGGTTTGCTCGAGTTCATTGTTGTGGCTACTATGTATTTTGAATGACTTCTAAGCTAGAGGGCTCGTCTTCCAGGACAATATCAGACAATATTCTGTTGCAATCTGTAGGGTTTTCACTGGCTGATTTTCAAGATTAGATTGCCAGGCCTTTCTTCCTAGTCTTAGTCTAGAAGCTTTGCTGAAACCTGTTCACCATGGGTGAAATACTGGTGGCATAGCTTCCAGCATCATAGCAACATGCAAGCCTCCTGACTACAACAAACTGACAGACAAGTGGGGTGATGGCTGGCTGTTTTACAACTCCAAAATATTTTTCTTAAGGGCCTGGAGCCATCCTTTTGAAATTTAAGCATCAAAGAAACCAGTGTCTCTATCTCTCTGTCTTAGTGATAGAAATGACACCAGAGATCGCATGATGGAATTTTGCAAGATCAACAACTTCTTCATTGCGAATACCTTTCTTCTACAACATAAATGGCAATTATACACATAGACCTCACCAGATGGAAAACATAGGAATCAAATCAACTACATCTATGAAAAGAGACAATTGAGAAGCTTAATATCATCAGTCAGAACAAGGCCAGGGACCGACTGTAGAACAGACAATTAAATGTTCATATGCAAGTTCAAGGTGAAATTAAAAAAATTAAAACAATTCACAAGAGCCAAAGTATGACCTTGAGTATATCCCACCTGAATTTAGAGACCATCTCGAGAACAGATTTGATGAATTGAACACTAATGACTGAACACCAGACAAGTTTGTGGGATGACATCAAGGACATCATACATGAAGAAAGCAGAAGATCATTAAAATGACAGGAAAAAAAGAAAAGAACAAAACGAATGTCAGAAGACACTCTGAAACTTGCTTTCGAACACAGAGTAGCTAAAGTGAATGGAAGAAATGATGAAGTAAAAGAGCTGAACAGAAGATTTCAAAGGGCAGCTTGAGAAAACAAACTAAAGAATTATAATAAAATGTGTAAAGACCTGGAATTAGAAAACCAAGAAGGGAAGAAAACACTCGACATTTCTCAAGCTGAAAGAACTGAAGAAAAAATTCAAACCTCGAGTTGCAATATTGAAGGATTCTATGGGGAAAATACTGAACAACACAGGAAAGATGAAAAGAAGATGGAAGGACTATACAGAGTCACTGTAGCAAAAAGAATTCGTCAACGTTTATCCATTTCAGGAGGTAGCATATGATCAAAATCCGATGGTACTGAAAGAAGAGGTCCAAGCTGCACTGAAGGTATTGGTGAAAAACAAGGCTCCAGGAATTGATTGAATATCAACTGAGATGTTTCAACAAATGGATACAGTGCTGAAGGTGCTCACTAGTCTATGCAAAGAAATATGGAAGACAGCTACCTGGCCAACTGGCTGGAAGAGATCCATATTTGGTTGCATTCCAAAGAAAGGTGATCCAATAGAACGTGGAAATTATCAAACAATATCATGAATATAACATACAAGTTAAATTTTGCTGAAGATAATTCAAAGACTAATTTGCTCTGTAAACCTTCATCTAAAGCACAATAAAAGAGAAAAGAAAAGGGAAATCAAACGACTTGTGGCATTGGGCAAATCTGCTGCAAAAGACCTCTTTAAAGTGTTAAAGAGCAAAAATATCACTTTGACGACTAAGGTGCACCTGACCCATGCCATGGTATTTTCAACCGCCTCGTATGCATGCCAAAGCCAGACAATGAATAAGGAAGACCAAAGAAGAATTGATGCCTTTGAAATATGGTGTTGGTGAAGAATATTGAATATACCATGGACCGCCAGAAAAATGAACAAATCTGTCATGGAAGAAGTACATGCCCCTTAGAAGTGAGATGGATTGACACAATGGCTGCAACAATGGACTCAAACATAGCATCAGTTGTGAGGGTGGCACAGGACTGGACAGTGTTTCATTCTGTCGTACGTGGGGTCACTGTGAGTCAGAACCAACTCAATGACAGCTAACAACAACAACATCTCTCTGTCTCTGTAGGAGTTTAGCCTAGGAACATTGTAATTACCTGCTTCCCATAGAGGTATGAGAAATTTTAATTTTCTTTTGAATAAAGGCAATTACCTGACATAGGCAACCACTTCAATAACCAGAAGAATTTAGGATGAATTGTGTGTACCAAATGGTGCTGTCAAGTCCTCTTACTTGAGGACCAGTTATCATTTATCTTGAGAACATGTATAAAATATGCTGTATCTGCCTGGCTATATAAAAGGATGAGATTTCTTTCTGTCTTTGCAGTCTCGTTAGCAAATTGTCTTTGATGCACATCACAATCTGGCTTAATACTTATTCAATTATGTTGTTAGGTGTCATCCAGTCCGTTTTGACTGCTAACAACCCCATGTGACAGAGTAGAAGTGCCCCATAGGGTTTTCTAGGCTGTAATTTTTACAGAAGCAGATCATCAGGTCTTTCTCCCACAGAGAGCTGCTAGGTGGATTCTAACCACCAACTTTTTGGTCAGCAGCCAATGCTTAACCGTGGTGCTACAAGGGCTCCTAAAGCTATGGAATTCTTTCCTACTATGTGGAAAGAATTCACTGGTTTGCTGGAAGACTTTACTTTTACTTCTTTTGCCCAACATCTGGGTCTTAGGCTGGGTTCTCTAGAGGAACAAAGCCAATGAAGTGTATATATAAATGTATATAAAACCAAAACCAAAACCAAAACCAAACCCATTGCTGTCAAGTTGATTCTGATTCATAGTGACTCTATAGGACAAAGCAGAACTGCCCCATAGGGTTTCCAAGACTCAGCTGGTGGATTCGAACTGCCAACTTTTTGGTTAGCAGCCGTAGCTCACCATAGCTCTTAACCACTGCACCACTGGGGATCCATAAATATATAGAGAGTTATTTCAAAGAAATCACTCATGAAATTGTGAAGGCTGGCAATTCCCAGATCCATGGGACAGATGTCAGACTGGGAGCTTCCCCTGACTCATGTGGTTGCAGGGGCTGACAAACCCCAAATTTTCAGGTCAAGTAACAGGCCGCTGACTCACATCCCAAGAACAGGAGGTCAGAGGATGGCAAGTCAGTTGCAGGATTGAGAGAGAGTGCAAGCTTTCCAGAACATCCATATGTATTGGATGTATACCACATCCACAAGGAAACTCCCCTTGGATACTTACATCAGATCACAAAATGGAGGATAATTACATTATATCTGCCAAATCACTGAGAATCATGGCCTAGCCAAGTTGACACATAACATTAACCATCATAACTTATAATGTAAATTACTACAGGAAAAAATGGATCCTGATCAATTATTCTAAAATAAATGTATCATCGTTTTGTACGGCATCCAAAATTTATCTGGCATAGCCTGCAACCACATAAATCAAGTGATCACATTTAATCATGCAGCACTTGATACAGCACCAGGATTACCTTAAGGAATTCTCCAGAGTATTTGGTTGGCCTCAGTTTAAATATTTAATGAGTACTTTAGTGAGATGATTTTTATGGTTATGACAGATAATTAATATCAACCTACTTTAAATTTTTCCAGATGAAAAATTTTGTGGTTATGCTTTATAATATAGAAATTTAGGATTTTGTCCACTCCCTTCACATGTATTGATACAATCACACAGTAGAAACAGAAAAAAACCTTAAGATTACCTGTGAGCATTTGCTTAACTCACTTCCCTGTGAGTGTCCATTGAGGCCTAAATTTTAAAAGTATCTAGAGTTACTTTCAGAAGCCCTGGTGGCTTAATAGTTAAGCTCTTGACCGCTAACTGAAAGGTTGTTGTTTAGAACCCACAAGAGACCTGGTGATCTGCTCTTCTAAAGATGCAAAACCCATTGCCGTAGAGTCAATTCGGACTCGTAGTGACCGTATAGAACAGGGTAGAACTACCCTATGGAGTTTCCGAGGCTGTAATGTTTATGGAAGCCAACTACCACATCTTTCTCCCAATGAGCAGTGGTGGGCTTGAACAGCCGACCATTCAGTTAGCAGCTAGCACTTAACCAGTATGCCTAAGAAAACTCTATAGGGCAGTTCTATTCTGTCCTGTAGGGTCACAGTGAGTTGGTATTGACTTGATGGCACCTAGCAACAACAGAGTTAATTTAATTATCAGTCCTATATAAAGAGTTTGGATCTGTCTTTAATAAGCAATTAAACTCTGAACATCTGGTATATCTCAAAGCAAGTATTTAAAATCATGGTTATGATAAATCCTGTTAATGAAGACTGTTTTGATGTTCTGCTGTTCATCTTCTATACTAGTTAAGACAAAAAAAAGTTGTTATACATACTTAAATGCATGTATTTATGTACATACATACAAAAAAAAGAAATACATTTTTAAACACCCCAGGAAGAAAGTAGCATGCCTTTATTGCCGTTTAATTCTATTTGGGGGTCAGAACCACTTATAAATTACCTGATTCTTGGTCAAATTTGTCTGGAAAATTAGTTTGTTAATGAAATATTGACTTTTCTGAGTATTTGCAAAATTTCAGTACTACTCCATGATTAGAGTGATAATATATTGAAAAAAGCTGGTCAGCATGGAAGAATATTTCCAATATAACTGGCTTTAAAGTCACTCACATGCTCATTTTTATGTATTAAAAAAAGGGTTTAGGTTCAAAAGATCACTGTTTTGGCTTTGATGACATTTTTAAATGTAAATAATTACTTAAAACATCATTATGATATGCCAAGAGCAACTTGTTTTGTTGAAATACAAAATATATTGTAAAATATATACAATTTTGAAAAATAAATGTTCAGTAATAGTGCAACTTCTATAGATAATTTAGACGCAATGCAAATGTGATGAGGTTTTTTGCATTTGAAATATTTAGGAACTATTTAGAGTGAGAGATAGGTAAATATCACAGCTTGGGTTTCAGGCATCAAAATTTCACTAAATCTCTTGTTGCTCTCTGATAATCTTTTTCCAAATATGAGGATACTGTTGACTGTGATTTGAAGCAACCTGACAAACACTTGCTATCCAACAATCATTGTGTTGTCAGAACTCTGTAAATGCAGGTTAAGATCCATTTGATCCTACTAAAAATATAGAAATAAAATTAAATAATTTATCTACTTGATAGAGATTTTCTTCTATGTACCAGTAATCATGGGAACACCTGTCCCATAATGCATCAGTGTAGCTGAGTTAACCAAGCAAACTGCTATTTATGTAGCAATATGTTAAAATTATAGCAAAATTTTAAGCTCAACTAGAGGAATAATGAAGTTCTTTTTCTTGACAATTAAAAAACTTAAAAAAAAAAACTGCTGAGATGATTTAAGAAAAAAATGGAAAGAGTGGGAGTGAATACGAATCCATAAAAGTAAATTATGTTTTAAAAACAGAAAGAAAAAAAAATCTTCGCCTTAGCAGCTAAATTCCAGCATGTTGATGTGTTCATTCTGGCAAACCATAGCATCATTTGGTAACATATGTTAGGTTTAAAGTCTCCTTGCTTATACTTCTAAGAGTTAGAAAAAGATCTGGAATTGAAACAAATTGACTTTGGATTGCAGTTTCATTGATATTTCATAAGAGTAACAAAAAGGTTAAACAAAAGATAATATATGAATATAAATAACATGCTATGGTAAAATGATAGTCATTATAGAAAGATTATACATTTATAAATTAAATATAAATATGAATAAGGTAAAACAAAATAAATTCAATATCAATAATCGAGTATAAACCTGGATCAAACAGTTGTCGTTGTTGGATACTGTTGAGTCAATTCCGACTCTTAGTGACCCCATGTGACAGAGTAGAACTGCCCCATAGGGCTTCCTAGGCTGTAATCTTTATGGGAGCAGATCACCAGACCTTTCACTCATGGAGCCCCTGGGTGGGTTCAAACCACCAACCTTTAGGTTAGCAGTCAAACACTGTTGTGCAATCAAGGGTTCTTAATTAAATAGTAATCTTCCTCTGATTGAGAAGTTAATTTTACTTCATGTTTTACTCCCAGCTAATGAGAAGCATGTGGATGACACAGGGAGAAAGACCAGTGGAGTGGTCTAATCACTGGAGACAAATGACATAGGATGGACCCAGGTCCCCCTGATGTGATATGTGGATTCCAGGGGCATTTCTCACGAAGAAACAAAAACACAAAGCTGAATTAGAATAGTAAGAGAATACTTATTTTTATTAAAAATGCTAGCTTAAAAATTGCACATATGTAACAAAATCCTTTAAAACAAGGAACTAACAATGAAACAAAGACTATTCAGGATTCTTACTCATTAGAGCACAAAATTTCTTCTAATTTAATAGCAATGCCAGCATCTGACCATTTTTGAAAATTGAAATATAGGATTCTAACATACATTTTTAATTTCCACCAGAATTTTCTGTAACTTGAAATAGGATAAGGAAATCGCTATTATCAATGGCAACCCACCTTTTTCAATGAGAAAACACTTATCACCATGGCTGATTTGTTATAGTGATATCCTTTGCAAAGATACAGCATTTTAAAACATAGCTGGCCATGAGAATACTTAATTACAAATCCAGTTCTTTTCTGATGATATTATTTAGTTGTATCTTCTACTTAGCTTGTATATAAATTTGTATTCAGCTTGCATGCATATGTGTGGGTTAAATATATATATGTATATATGTATTATGCATATACACACATATTTATTTATATAGACACACATGAAACCACATATACATATAAAAGTATGCAACTCAATATATCTTTTTAATAACCCAGTACTTTTGTCTCTTGTAGGGGATGATTCAGCTATATTTTTTTTTTCCCCACAAACTGAAGGAAGAACCTGGGATCAGGAGTTAAATGAGGTAAATAGAGTTTATATATTATATAGTATATTATTGTTCCAAGTTTCTCTTTCTATATTATTCTGCATTGTCTCTCAATCTTTCTCTTTGCGTGTGTGACTCTGTCTGTGTCTATATATACACAGACATGCATATACTCCAAATTAATATGTACATTATATGCATCTATATTCCAAATGATCTTACTGTGACCTCAGCTGTAAGGAAACTGGGGCCCCGTGCATTTTCCAGTGTTCCAGTGTTCTCACTTGGAAAATAAACACAAACCCCTAGAGATTATCTCTCAGACAACGCCTTAATTTGAGATGTCAACAACCTAATTGTTTGTAACTTATTTTTACCAGGTAATTGCCGGATAACATATCTTTTCCTTCCAGGCTGTAATCTTTTTGAGATCAGAGAGAGGTTTTTTTTTTTCCATTTTCTGTTTCACAGGACTAGCAAAGTTCTAGGTGTATTAAAAAAAACAAAAACAAAAACATAAATTTGAATTGATAGAAAGAAAGGAGGGGAAGGGAAGAAGGGAGAGGCAGGGAGGGAAGGAGGAAGGGAAAATAGAGGTAGAGGGAAGCAGGGTAGATGGGTTTAGGTCATCTGTTTCCTACCATCCAAGAACCACAGTATATAAGTCTCTGCTAGACTCTACTGGACTAGGATAAAATTGAACCCTGAGGAAGAGCAATCCAATAATCCTGTTAAGATGTGTCTGATAATTCCAGAATTTTGTTAATTCTCTTCTGACATAAGGGGAGGGGGGAAAATATATATATATATATATAATGTTAGAGCTGTTGATATCCCCCGTTGATCAAAAAAGAACTTATTCAGGACTAAAAAGACATCCCTCTGTAAGGATACACCCCTACTCTGTGCTCTCCATCTCTCTGTATCTTCCAATTCCCCGCATCTGTTTATTTATATTTCTCTCCTCACTGCGACTTGAGCTTTGGACAGTTGATCTAGGATGATGGTGCAAATAGATAATGTAAACTCCAAAACAATCTCACAAATCTTCCCAGTTCATATAAGTGAAAAAATGTCCTCTCTGCATGTGTAATGGATGAGTCATCACTTCACTTGCCTTCTTATAACAAAACAAAACAAAACAAAAATTACAAAATCAGCCTGGAGTTATCCAAGCTAGACAGCAATATGGATCAGAGCATGTGCACACAGGTGAATTTGACTAAGCAGTAGTGAAACAAGTGGATGATCCCCAGAATCACCCAGCCCAAATGCCCTGGTCCTCACAATGACCAGTGTGGGGTAGCAGCTCTAACAGGAGAGGTTTCCATCAGCCTGGGAATGCAGTCGTGCACTTCATCCAAGCAGTCACACTAATAAGGGATTGAGGTAAAAATGCGTAGGTCCTTGTTTGATGTTATTATCCTTCCAGGGCTAATGATCAGAAAACAGAGTAATTACAGAACAGTGGACTTCTGTGTTTTGCCTGTTGTATAAAAGCAGATGCAAACTGGTTTTCTTTGCATTTAATTAAACTATTTGATATAATGTACTGTGACCAGTGTTGTTACAAAGAGTGGTCTTCACCTGCTTGATTTACTCAGTTACTCACCAAATATTTATGGAGTATATGCACAAGAAATTTTGCTGGTGATCCTAAGGGATGCATAAATAAAGCAAATCTAAATGTTACTATTTTCAAGCTCTCAGGATATAATATATAAACATAAGAGATTATAATACAAACTAGATCTACATGTTTTAACCAGTCCAGATTAAGGCACATGGAAATCAAAGGAGGATTATTTAGTTTTCTGTTTAGAAATATAACTTAAAGTTCATATTAAATTTACAGTTTGAATTAAGGAGAAGAGTTTACAGTTTGCAGGAAAAAAAATATTCCAGACATAAAGCATAGCACAAGATAAAGCACAGAGGCCGAAAATTTTTACCTTGAGTCCACTTATAGTTGAATAACTTGTACTTCAGTATGGCTAGTGTATAGTTTGTGCTATATAATGGAAAACAGTAAGAAAAACTTTTAAACAGGTTGTTGAGTCTAGAACATAGAAGAATGGTTAATATATATGAACATCATTCTATAGGCAATGGGGAACCATTGAATATTTTTGAAGTGGGGAATAATCGAATAAAAGCTAGTCTTCAGGAAATTGATCAGACAAGTATACTTTCACAGAAAGAAAAAGGGAAGGTAAGAGATTGGAAAAACAGTTGGGATGCCACTGCAGCTTCTCAGAGTTCCTGGAAGTTGAATTAGGATAGTGGCAGGAAGCAGGAAGAATAGTTAGTAGATGAATGACAGACATTTTGGATGTAGAAAAAATGATCACTCACACGTGAACAGAGGTGGGACTAAAAGAGAGAAAATTATCAAAGAATATAACTAACAAAAGACCAAACCAATGTCCAAAAGGCATTCTTTTAGAAGCCAGCACTAGTTCTGTCAACGAAAGTGTGAAATATTCTGAGACATAAAAGAAATCTATAGGATACCAGGAAACCTGGCCCAAAGATTTTATTACCCAAACTTGTTGCCTTTGAGTTGATTTCGACTCATAGTGACCCTATAGGACAGAGTAGAACTGCCCTATAGAGTTTCCAAGGCTGTAATCTTTATGGAAGCAGACTGCCCGATCTTTCTCCCACAGAGCAGCTGGTGGGTTCAAACCACTGACCTTTCAGTTAGCAGCCAAGTGCTTAATCACTGTGCCACTAGGGCTCATCAGGATTATATTAGATTTCTTTAAAAATAATTATTGTTTTTGAACAAGCAATTAAGAGCCCTAATGCAACATCTCTGTCATTTGGCTTTCTGACATTGGAAAAATAGCTGTAATTTTGCATAAGTTACCTGAAGATTGGATGATGTGGGTATGAAAAAGGGAAAGCTTGGTTTCCCTTCTTCTTGTAGAAATTCTAAACCTCAATAATTTATCAGGCTGGCTCCTGGAGAAAGAAAATATCAAGTTTTATTCTTTCTTTGTGTTTCACTTTTGGGTATGACAGTTCAGTTGGTTAACATTAGGTAAAGATTCAGTCCGGGTAAAGGTGAGCGTTAACCTTTGGAAAGTGCATGCAAAATTCTTGTGCTCTCTGCTTTTCTGCAGTCACTTTTCTGTCCACCAATGCCATGTGCTTCATGCAGTCCTGTGACCATCCAACCCCTTCCTTATAGGGCTTTCTTTAGACTGGTCTCGCCTTGAAAGCACTGAAAGCTCTGGACTTTTCCTAAGTGCAAATCTCCAACATGTGTCTACTGTTCTTCCAAATGTCCAGGGCCTGTCTTCCTGCACAAGAAAAACTAGTTACTAAGAAGGCTAATCACTCTAACCTATTACTGATTTAAAACATAAAGACAATATATTACAAAATGTTAAGACTGGTTATTATTCAAGGGAGAGCAGTAAGAGGGTGTGGAATACACCTTGTGTGTGTGTGCACCCACTGTAGGATCTATAGGAAAATTCTAAGGTATGACCTTCAAAATTCAGGTAAGCTAATTGTGATGCAAACAGTTAAACTGCTAGGCTGCTGACTGAAATGCTGGAGGTTTGAGTCCACCCAGAGACACCTCAGAAGAAAGGCCTGATGATCTACTTCTGAAAACTCAGCCACTGAAAACCCTATGGAGCACAGTTCTCCTCTGTCACACATGGGGTCACTATGAGTTGGAATCAACTTTACAACAACTGGAAATGGACTGGACTGGACTGGCAATATATATATATTTACCCCTAGATATGCCAAAATTACTAAAATTGGTAGAATATTCTCTAGCCACTTAATAAAAAGCTGAATCATACAGCTCCTGTTGGCATCTCAAACTAACAATTTATTCATTTAATATGAATTCACTGAGTACCCCTAATATTTACCATGAGTGCTTAATTAACACTTAATGAGACATACATGAAAACTCTGATATTGTGAAATTTTGTCTTATTTAATTTGTTATTCCTTCATCTTACTAGTAATGTTTTTCACTTCAAAATCATTCTGTGATTAGTATTTAACTATTAAGACATCCTTCTCCTGAAGAATTTAAACTATCACATTTCAAAAATGTGTTATTCACATCACATCTTCGTTAATTTTGTTTTACTAGAAAAGCCACTGAATAAATAGAGAGAAATTCACTTCTATTAAATGTCAGACCATCAAGTATATCATCTTGATGTTTCACATTCTATTTAAGATTTTTTTCAATAATATATTTTAAAGTCTCCACACATACCTGTATCTGAGTTTTATAATGTCTCCTACATTTAGTGAGAAAGAATACTTTATGGAAAAATATTTTGTGTATTAAAGCTTAGAAAAATATGAGAGAATATGTATCTATTGAGTATGAAATAGTGTCCTGTATTTGCTTTAATGCTTTATAGTTTAGGACAATTTCTCACATATACATGTGAACTATGTACTGAGATCCCTATCTTACACAAGAGATAAAAGAACTTAAAAGAATTTAAACTCAAGGTCAAGAAGCTAGTCAGTTCCAGGGATAGGACCAAAAGCTATAATTTTATTATATCTTTCTGAAATGCAAGCTAGAAATATATACTTGTTATGGACTGAATTGTGTCCCCCAAAAATATGTGTTGTAAATTTTAACCCCTATACTTTGGATATAAACCCATTTGAGAATAGGATTTTCTTTATTATGTCAATGAGGCTGTATCTCATTAAGGCAATCACTTCTGAGTTATTAAAGGAGTAGATTAGGCACAGAAGCAAGCAAGCCAGCACAAATGGATGGGAAGATACATGCTACATGAACATTGCCATGTAACCGAGGAACTAAAGCTGAAAAGAGACAAGGACCTTCCCCCAGAGTGAACAGAGCCTTGCCCTAGAGCTGTACCTTAAATTCCAGCATCCAGCCTCCTAAATTGTGAGAAAATAAATTTCTGTTCATTAAAGCCACCCACTTTTGGTATTTCTGTTATCGCAACACTAAGAAACGAAGACATACCAATAACATTAAAATTTCACAAACCCTTTGGGCCAGTAATTTTGCTTTTAAGGCTATATCTTAATTAATTAAATAACTTCTGCTATATTACATGGAAAGATTTAGCTCTAAGTGATCTCACTGAACATTGTTTATAACAAAAAATAGGAGCAAACCAAACATATTAAAATGGTTAAATGGTAAAGAAAATTATGGTATATCCAAGTAATGAAATATTAGACAGTAATTTAAATAGTGCTATAGAAGATGTCACTTTGAGGACTAAGATGTGCCTGACCCAAGCCATGGTATTTTCAATCACCTCATATGCATATGAAACCTGGACAATGAGTGAGGAAGACCAACGAAGAATTGATGCCTTTGAATTACGGTTTTGGCAAAGAATATTGAATATACCTTGGTCTGCCAGAAGAACAAACAAATCTGTCTCGGAAGAAGTACAGCCAGAATGTTCCCTGAAAGAGAGGATGGCAAGACTTCATCTCACGTACTTTGCACGTTATTAGGAGGGACCAGTCCCTAGAGAACGACATCATGCTTGGTAAAGCAGTGGGCCAGTGAAAAAGAGGAAGACCCTCAACGAGATGGATTGATACAGTGGCTGCAAACAAAGCAACAATTGTGAGGATGGTGCAGGACTGGGCAGTGTTTCATTCTGTTGTACATAGGGTCGATATGAGTCGGAACCAACTTGATGGCACCTAACAACAATATAGAAGATTTGATCAGGAGCACTGATGGGGAAGTGATTAATTAAGGGCCTGCTGCTAACCAAAAGGGCGTTTTGAGCCACCAGCTGCTCCATGGGAGAAAGATGTGGCAGTCTGCTTCCGTAAAGACTTACAGTCTAGTAAACCCTATGGGCAGTTCCACTCTGTCCTGTAAGGTCCCGATGAGTTGGAATCGACTCCACAGCAACGGGTTTGGCTTGCTGAAGATTTGGAATCCCTGGGTAGTGCAAATGGTTAATGTGCTGAGCTGCTAACCAAAAAGTTGGAGGTTTAAGTCCACCTAGAGGCACTTCAGAAGAAAGGGCTGTTGATCTACTTCCAAAAAAAAACATCAGCCATTGACAACACTATGGAGCACAGTTCTACTTTGACACACACGGGGTCACCATGGTCACTATGAGTTGGGAGTCTACTAGACAGCAACTGGTTGATTAATCTCAATGTACATGAAGAAATAGCAATAGAAACCATCAATCTTAATAAAATTAGATTAGAATAATCACCAAATGGACACAGACTCATTCCCTGAAGAAACACAAAGGGAGAACTAATTTAATATCACTATGATCCTCCTTCCCCCAGCCCCCAATACGCTCTATCATAATGACTCATCAAGCAGGGAACTGGGGAGAATTCTTTGGCACTTCTCTCTTAGTCTCTCCTGATATCCACTGAACCATCAAGTCCTGTAAAATTTACATCCTGGTTATTCCTAGAACCACATATTCTTGCAAAATGCCACTATTCCAGTCAAATTACCATTATTTCTCATCTAGATGGTGGAAAGGAGCCCTGGGAGTGCAGTGGTTAAGCGTTTAGCTGCTAACCAAAAGGTCAGCAGTTTGAATCCACCAGTCACTCCTTGGAAACCCTATGGGAAAGTTCTACTCTGTCCTATAGGTCGATATGTGTTGGAATCGACTCAACAGCTATGGGTTTGGGTTTTGGGTTTAGATGGTGGAAAATAGTTTTACTTCCATCCTAACTAAATCAGACTGAGGTTTTCAAAGTCCAAGCCTTATCAAGTTCCTCCCTGCTTAATCATTTCATTTGTTTTTAGGGGAAAAAACAAAACACTGAACTTTTCCCATTGTTGTTTCTAGGTGCCATAGAGTCAATTCATGTCATAGCAACCCCATGTGACAGAGTAGAACTGCCCCATCGGGTTTTCTTGGCTGTAATCTTTAGAGGACCGGATTGCCAGGTCTTTCTCCCAGCTACTGGGTAGGTTTGAACCAACAACCTTTAGGTTAGCAGCCGACTGCTTAAACACTGTGCCATCAGGGCCCCCTACATATTCCTATTAAGTAAAAAAAATTCTGTTAAACTACAGAGCTTTATCTCTATACGATGGAGAGTGAGAGATAGGTAAGTAAAACATTTCTTTCCAAAGAGAGAACTGTCATTTGAAGCTAAGTGAGAAAGGTCAAACAAACCTCATTAAAAATAACAAAAGGAGAAGCCTTGTTCAGAGGCAGAGATATCACACAACGGGAACTGTGTGGAATGAATTGGTACGTGCAGAATTTATATGTTTCCCATTGTGCAGCACAGAATTTACTCAGGTGTGTCCATGTATGAATGTATAAATTTGAGCTTCCCAGCTTGGAAAGTCACCCTAATAGTCTGCTCCAGAAATTTCTTTACTTAGCCAATACATTTTAGCACAGCTTCTTAGAATCCTAAAAGGTTCAAACTAGGGGAAAAAAAAAAAAAATCAAAGTTCTGGTACAATCTCTAAGGTAAGGAAACTGAGAATCAAAAGTTTGACTAGTTGAAGGAAATTGCAAGTAGTGGCAGAGATGGGACCAGATAGAACTTAAATGAGGTGTTAATACATCTTAAAAATCCCTGAGCATCTTGTGAGACTTGATTGAATTATAAAATTAATGGTTTATATAGCTATTTATTGACTTAAATGAAACATCTACTAGCACATTTAAAGCAGTTATTTCCTGAGCTCCTCTGAGCTTATTCACCAAAGGAACAGTTGAATGCATTTCTAATCAACTACCAATTCAAAGTGCTAAATGATCATTTGGTTCCTTTAAAAAAAAAAGTAGGCTTTTCAAATATACATTTCTTGTTACATTTAACCAGGAAAATAGTAGTAAAACTTGCCCTTAAGTTTCTTTTGCTTATGTTTTTAATGGTTATATTTAAAGGAATAAAATAAAATGTGTTTGGACTTAAGCAAGAGTTGCACATTTGAAAAAAAAATAAAAAGCACAGATTCCTCTAAATCTTAGGAGGGAAGAACCCATGAGAAAATTAAGGATGACTTTATTTTCTCTAAATTTCCTATTTTTTCTAATATATTTCCAGACATAATTGAGGGGGTAGCATTAAATAGTGAATCAATTGTCAAGGATTATTTTGAGACTGCTACTCTTACCTACTAACGGGATCACTGAGAGAGGACACCTGTTGCCATCGAGTGGAGTCGATTTGACTCATAGCAACCCTATAGTACAGGCCCTATAGTATAGGTATATAGTATACCTGATTGTATAGTAGAACTGCTACACAAGTTTTCCAAGGAGCAGCTGGTGGATTCAAACTACCAACGTTTTGGTTAGCAGCCTAGCTCTTAACAACTGTACCATCAGTGCTCCTGAGATAAAAACTGGGGCGGTGGTGGGGGTGGGGGAGTCTACCAATATTTAAAGTTGTAATTGGCCTACATTTTAAAAGTACCCAAATAAAAAGTAAAATTTATCAACATTGTTCCTGAGTTACAATTTATAGCCATGAAATAAAAATTGTAACTTTCTCATCTGAACTTTAGTATCAAATTGTGATCACAGATTTCATGATAATAATAATAATAATTATTATTATAACAATCACTATTTCCTTTTATAATTTTTATGCAAAAATATTAACATAAATAATCTTATAATAAACAAATTACAGTATTTTTTACTTTTACATTTCTAAGACAATGAATACAGAAATCAAATGAAAAAGAACAATACAAAGTAATTTAAAAAGGAAAAACTAGTAAAATTCAAGAAAATCACTGTGTATATCTTATATTAAATTAGTAAAAAAGAAACAAAGTTGAATAGCTAGTGCAAAGTTGCTATTTCTTATGTAAGCTCATAAACATTGTGTGCATATTATAACTAAAATATACGTATGTAATTGCAACTCAAGTTGTAAAACCAGTACACTTTGATGTGAAAACTTCAGATCATCCTATGATAAGAAGTTTGATAATACATGTCCTGCCCTGGTGACACAGTGGTTAAGAGCTATAGAGAGTTACAGCTACTGAACAAAAGCTTGGCAGTTTGAATCCACCAGCCGCTCCTTGGAAATTTCCTGTTTTTTTCCAATATACGCCCCTATGGGGCAGATCTACTCTGTCCTATCAACTCAGTGGCCATGGGTTTTTATTAGGCCAAAAAATGTGTTAAACCGTAGAGTTTTATCCCTGAAAGAAGAAGCTGAAATTCAACCATGATTAAAAAGAATAAATCATTTGCATAAATATACATTCAATATAATGTTCACTTTCATATAACAGAGACCCATCTTATGATACAGAAACCAGCTCCATCAACTTGAAGGTAAACCCAAAAAGACAAATCCGTTGCTGTCGAGTTGATTCGGACTCAAAGTGGCCCTGTACAACAGGATAGAACTACCCCATAGGGTTTCCAAGGCTGTAATCTTCCCAGAAACACACTGTCACGTTTCTCCTGAAGAGTTACTCTTGGCTTTGAACCGCTGACCCTTCTTTCAGTTAGCAGTCGAGCACTTAACCACGGTGCCACAAGGGCTCCTTACTTGAAGGCCAGTCCTGGTAAATATTAGTAGACGCGGCTTAAGATGCTACTTTCCTTATATAATATTTACCTAATGAGAGAGTTTGAAGATTGAAAAGCTTTTTATTCATTCATTCCATCAAATGCCTATTGCCTGATAAATATACTGTTCTGATTACATCCCAGGCGTCTGTCAGTTTGTTGTACTGTGGTGGCTTGTGTGTTGCTGTGATGCTGGAAGCTATGCCACTGGTATTTCAAATACCAGCAGGGTCACCCATGATGGACAGGTTTCAGCTGAGCTTCCAGACTAAGACAGACTAGGAAGAAGGACCTGGTGGTCTACTTCTGAAAAATATTAGCCAGTGAAAACCTTATGAATAGCAGCAGAACATTGTCTAATATAGTGCCAGAAGATGAGACCCTCAGGTTGGAAGGCACTCAAAATATGATTGGGGAAGAGCTGCCTCCTCAAAGCAGAGTCACACTGAAAAAGAGGAAGACCTTCAATGAGATGGATTGACACAGTGACTGCAACAATGGCCTCAAACATAACAATGATTGTGAGAATGGCACAGGACCAGGAAGTGTTTCATTCTGTTGAACATGGGGTCGCTATGAGTCGAAACCGACTCGAAAGCATCTAATAACAACATTCTGGCTACAGGATTCCTGATGGCATAATGGTTAAGTTCGGCTGCTAATTGACAGGTTGATGGTCAAATCCACCCAGTAGCTCCCAGGAAGAAAGACCTGGTGATCTGCTCCTATAAAAATTATAGCCTAGAAAACCTTATAGGGTAGGTCTACTCTATGACATGGGGTCACTATGAGTCAGAATATGAGTCAGAATCCACTCAATAACACCTAACAACAACAACAATATTCTGGCCATGCCCTCTTAAGAAGCCTTCTAAAGGGTGCCATTTGCCACAGGATGAATCACAAACATCTTGACATCACATACAACAGCCTTCACTGTATGTCTTTTGTCCACCTTGCCTGCCTGCCTGCCTCTAGCCATTCGTTCACGTATGTTCATGGTAATCTTGCAGTTCCCTCAATTGCTATTTTGGGGTTCAACTCTTGGTTTTTTTTTTTTTTTTTTTCTTTTGTAGCCTCTCTGCTGGAATGCCTTTTGGCCTTCTCTCATCTTTCTTTTTTATGTGCCTAAGTTACAAAGATACTTTAAAAACTAACCTGGGTTGCTAGTAGTCCTTCATTGAACCCCTGCCCCCATCGATACTCCAGTCTGGCTTTCATGTCCCCCGGCTGTATTGTTGTTGTCAGGTGCTGTCAAGTCAGTTGCAACTCATAGCGACCCCACGTACAACATAAGGAAATGCTGCCTGCTACTGCACCATCCTTACAATCACTGCTATGTTCGAGCCCATTCTTGCAGCCATAGTGCCCCTCATCTGTAGTCTCATTAAATCCTGGGATGTCTTAAGGTACAGATTCTCTGTAACCCCAGTGCCTAGCACGATTCCAGACAGTATGTTCTCAGTCAATGTTTGGATTAATCACCACTCTGTACAATGCAAGATACCCTGGTTGTGCAGTGATTAAGCACTCAGCTGCTAACGAAAAGGTCGAAGTTCAAATCCACCAGCTGCTCCTCGGGAGAAAGATGCGGCAGTTGGCTTCCATAAAGATTGTAGCCTCGGAAACTCTATGGGGCAGTTCTACTCTGTCCTATAGCATCGCTGTGAGTTGGTAACAACTTGACAGCAATGGGTTCGGCTACGCAAAGCATTGTACCAGGTGCTTTAATTCTAGTCAGTTAAACTGTTTTAAAAAGAACGCATTTGACTTTTACATATAAACAAAATAAAGATTTTTTCTTTTGAGCCTCTTCCACCAAAAAGGTATTGCTCATGCTTCAGTAAACCTAAAATAGCTAAAAGCATATTTTGGAAAATGTAGCAAAAGCAGATTAAAACAAAACATTTGATTGTCAAAAGTACACATTGCATATGAGGATGGACACAATCAGGAGAGGCTTATTTAAATCCTTACCCATGATGTAGCTATGGAAATCAGACAAATTAATGGGGGAAAAAAATGAATGTTTCCTTGTGTGTGACTCAACATATTGCTATGCAATAAGTGGCTCAATCAGATGCCTATCTCCATTTATTTTTATAAACCCTCTCTTCATTTCCTTCATGGTTAAATTGCATGATATGTGTTGTTCTGCTTCAGGAAGAACCATCTGTTGTGTAATTATCACCAGGGGCTAACCATTATCTCAAGGTACAGAAATTCAGCATTATAGGTAATGTGAATGCATAATTTATCATGCCTATGAACCTAATTGAAAAACCCAAATTTATCCAGTTAGAACTATTTGATCAAGACTGCTATACTCTGAGAAATGGCATTTTTTTCTCCCAACCAGTAAACAAAATAACAAAACATAACGCTTTTCAAAATAACTTTTAAAGTCTCAAAATTTACTGAGCAAAATAAAAATATTGGGGAATGATTTTGCTCTAAAACAATTTCGCTTGACATAAGAGAAATTGAAGGCAGAAAAATGATATTTTGAAAAAAGAGAAGACATTACTGTATTCATTGGCAGAGTCGCAGGTGACTTTGAAGTCCTGTTACTGTGTAGGAACATAGAAAGGGCAACCATAATATGTGACAAGGCCAATCAGCACATAGGTAATGATCTTTACCATAATGTTTTCTTTTTCTTTCTGAACACCTGCATAAGCTAGTGGGAAGCAGAAAACTAATAAAAAATAGTAAACCTAACAGTTAACTACTGAAGACATTTTTGTTGTAGTATCACATCCTCATTTTATTTCCTAGACACAGGTTTTTGTGACTAGTGGGCATATTGTGTGTCACTGAAAAATGCTTTAGTTTCTTTAGGGAACCTCACATAGATGAAATTATGAGCCTTGATTTACAAAATATATATAAAGAAAATGAAAATATGGTGCATTCGTTTCCATTTGGTACAGTATCTTCTAAAATATTCCTCCTTCCCCATAAAATGATTTTCAAAAATCCTAAGATTTGTAAAATTAACCCTTGCATTCTGATGACTTGACCTGGCAGCTCAGTGGTTAAGCACTCGGCTGCTAACCTAAGTGTTAGTGGTTCAAACTCACCAGCCGTTCTGTGGGAAAAAATGTGGCAGTCTGCTTCCCTAAAGATTTACAGCACTGGAAACCCTGTGGGGACAGTTGTACTCTGTCCTATAGGGTTGCTATGAGTCTGAGTTGACTTGATGGCAATGGGTTTGGTTTTTCTTGGTATGTTGGTGCCAATGTCTTCTCTTAGGAGTAACTAAAACCTGCTCTAAATAACAAAGACATCTTAAAGTTGTAGCTACTGTGACATGTAATGTACCCAATATAAATATTTACCTAGTGTTATGGACTAAATTGTGTCACCCCACCAAAAAAAAAAAAAAGTGTTGGAATCCTAACCCCACACCTATGGATGTAAACCTACAGGGTTTTCTTTGTTATGTTAATGAGGCCCTATCACTGTAGGATGTGCCCTAAGCCTAATCACTTCTGAGTGATACAAAGAGTAGCAGAACAGAGACAAACACAAAGGGGGAAAGATAAATGCCACATGGAGATCACCAAGAAACCGAGGAATGCTGCAAGAGACATGGTTCTTCTCCCAGAGCCAGCAGACAGAGACTTCCCCTAGTGTCCCAAACCAAACCAAACCTTGCTGTCAAGTCGATTACGACTCATAGTAATCCTATAGGACTGCCCCACAGGGTTTCCGAGGCTGTAAATCTTACGGAAGCAGATTGCCACGCTTCTCCCATAGAGTGGCTGGTGGGTTTGAATCACTGACTTTTCTGTTAGCAGCTGAGCGCTTAACCACTGCACCATCAGGGCTCCCTTCCCCTAGTGCCAAAAACCAGTAAAACCAAACCCGTTGCCACTGAGTCAACTGCGACTCACAAGGACCTTGCAGGACAGAGCAGAACTGCCCCATACGGCTTCCAAGGCTGTGATCTTTAGGAAGCTGACTGCCAAATGTTTCTCTCCCAGAGCAGCTGGTAGGTTTGAACCACCAAACTTTCTTTCGGTTAGCAGCGGAGCATTTTAACCACTGTGCCACCAGGGCTCTCCCCCAGCTCAGGTGCCCTGAATTCACACTTTTAGCCTACTGAACTGTGAGAAAATAAATTTGTTTCTTAAAGCCACCCACTTGTGGTATTTCTGTTACAGCAGCATTGGGAAGCTAAGACCCCTGGTTCGTTCCTGTTGCTCTCTTGAATTCTGACAGCTACTGTCAGGTTGAACATAGCTGGTTCAGTTATATACCTTTAGTGATCCTTGAAGGAATTTCATTACCACAGATTTCACATAGATAATAAAAGGTTTAATTGAAAAAATTATACATAGTTAATTTATTATTCAAAGAATATAAAATTACTAATAGCTTATATTGTGTTCTTGATGCTGACTTTCAATCCAACATCATGACTGAATTTTTGAAACCTTTATCCAGCTGTTAATGAAGGAAATATTCATGATCCAGTAATCCAGTGTTTCTCAGGGAGTGAGAATCCTCAAGATCACCTGGGAGTTTGTTATAAATGTAGACTCTCCTGTTCCATCCCAGGCCTTCTGAATCAGAAATTCTGGGGTGGTGCCCATCAATTGGTGCTTTAACAAGCCCTCCAGATGATTCGGAGTCCCTGGGTGGTGCACATGGTTAAACATTTTAATATTAACAGGTAGGTAGTTCAAATCCACCCAGAGTTGCCTCAGAAGAAAAGCCTGGAAATCTGCTTCCAAAAGGTCACAACCTTGAAAACCCTATGGAACAGTTCTGCTCTGCACACATGGGGTTTCCATGAGTTGGAATCAACGTGATGGCAACTAACAACAACATATATAGGTTTTATATATATATATATATATATATATATATATATATATGTACACACACACACACACATATACACATATATATATATATATACTTATATATACACACGCATACACACACTAGACTATATATGCAGAGCCCTGGTGGCATAGTGGTTAAGCAACAGGGCTGCTAACCAAAAGGTTGGCAGTTTGAATCCATTAGCCACTCCTTGGAAACCCTATGGGGCAGTTCTGCTCTGTCCTGTAGGGTCCCTATGAGCCGGAATTGACTTGATGACAATGGCTTTATGTATGTATGTATGTATTTCAGCATTGTTTGAAATAGTAAAACTGATGTCAGCATCATGTCCATTTATAAGGTATACTTAAATAAATAATGATAGATTTTTATATATGGAAAATTACATGTTTATATAAAGTGTTATTAATAAAATGGAAATATCTCCATTTATTTTTAATTCAAAATTTCAAGTCACAGAATGCTAAATTACTATTGCTCAATTCATACAAAAAAAAAATATCCACACTCTCAAAATACCTTTGTGGGTGAATATGTGCATATATCTATGTACAGCACATGTACCTGTGCCAGAAGAGTATATCACAAACTGTGAAGAGTAGTTATTTCTACCAATGATGTTGAAATTAGGAGTGGATATGAGATATCATTCTAATTGTTTAAAATGAGAGTATATTAAATTGAGGAAAAGTGAATGAAAAACAATTTTTAAGAAACCCATGGAGAGCAGTTCTACTCTGCAATGCATGGGGTAACCATGAGTCTGATTCTACTGCCAACTGGGTTTTTTTTTCCCCAGGTGATTCTGATCAACTTATTAGCTTTCTGCTGCTGCATGCTAGCCATTTCTTTTTCTTCATAGCCTTATCTTCTGCCCAAATGAATGCACTGTTTATTTAATAAATAAACATTATCAGATGTGGAAACATCAGAATAAAATATACTTTACTAGTGCCAAGGGCACATTGCACATTGCATTAAAATGTTTGGAACTACTGTATCCCCCAAAGGAGGAGGCCTTCAGACCATCCACATTTGCCTCCTGGATCCATAAAGAAGGCATTAAGATGGAATGGTTCCCAGCATTTGAATCTGTCATCATGTTGCTTTTTTTCCCAAAATTACCTAGTAGTAAAGGGTAATCAAGCAGCCCTGGATACGCAGTTGTTAAGAGCTTGGCTGCTAACCAAGAGGTCCGCCATTCAAACCCACCAGCTTCTCTGTGGGAGAAAGATATGGCAGTCTGCTTTCATAAAGATTACAGCCTTGGAAACCCTATGGGACACTTCTGCTCTGTTCTATAGGGTTGCTATGAGTTGGAATCAACTTGACAACAATGGAAAAAAAGGGTAATCAAATGCTGTCACTCATTTAAAAAAATACTAACACTGTAAATATTCATTGCAGATCTTCATGTCCTTTAGCTTATTTATTTATTTGTTTGTTTATTTTTACTAAATGAGCTATTTCTTTAGGATAAAAGTGCACTTCTATTCTACAGCAGTTATAAGGCTCTTGGCATAGAAGAACTGAGGGATAATAAAAGCAGTGACATAGAGAGGAGGGGATTAGTTTTAGAAACAGGTGGTAAAATCAGTCCCAGAGGAGATGTGATTGGGTACAGCTAGCAAATGTAACCTCTTAATAAGCTTAGGGAGTCCTGTGTGTTGCAAAGGGTTACCTCACTTAGCTGCTAATCAAAAGGTTGGAGGTTCGAGACCACCCAGAGACACCTTGGAAGAAAGGCCTGGTAATCTTCCAAAAAATCAGCCATTGAAAACCCTTTGGAGCATAGTTCTACTCAGACACACATGGGGTTACCATAAGTCAGAACCAACTTGATAGTTAGTGGTATTTTTGTCTTGTTTTTGTTTTTTAAAATACACTTAGATGAGAAAGGAGAAACTTAAGGTGGTAGCCAAATAAAGGCAAATTGTAAAGAGATGTGATTTTTATGATGGAAAAAGTTTATATTATTATATTTTACAGCTGAGGAAACAGAGGGTCAAAAGTTTTAATAACATGCCAAAGTTCACACAACGAGCGGTGGTACAGCATGTTTTGAGTTTGGGTTCTTAAGCTCCTTGCTATCTCCCACTAGAAAGAGAGGAGATAATTGAAGCAGAAATGTCCCAGAGGGTATGTGATTGGCCAAGAGCACTGATAAAGGGTTTATCCTGAACAGAACCATTCCCTGAGACAGAAGGAAATGACAAACAGATAGGGACAGTTGCTGATAACGTTTTAAATGAGGTTAGACAGGAAGTTAAAGTACTTATGTCTTCCGGCTTTCATTTACTTGATGAAGATGAAAGTAAGGCTGTCCCCCATTTCCGAGGCAGAACTAGTGTTGGCAGGGGGTGAGGTTTGCACTTAAAACCCTTGCAGGAGGAACAGCTACTTGAATGCTTGAGGAAAGAACAGTCACTTTCATCATATTTCTAATAATTTCACTATGCAATAAACCTAAAAAATCATTACAAAATGATCCTATGGTGATATTGCTCTCTATATAAAGTAAGATAAACATGAAGAATCTTTTTTTTTTTTTTTTTGAAATTCAGGCAAGCTCAGAATAGTGCAGAATAGATGGATTACCTCCTTCGGAGCTAGCTACATTATGTAAATTTTATTTTTTAAAATCTTGAATAACAAAAATCAGCTTTTAAGGAATACAAAATAAAGATAAAAATTAAATTATACCTTCACAGTCTAAGAAGTAAATCCAAATAAAAATAGAGAAATTTATCTTCATTATTAATCAGCTGAAAGCTGAAAGAGATTTTGAGGTCAGCTAGCCAGCCCAAATGCTCCACTTCTTGGAAGGGGAAACCGAGGGCCTGTGAAGTACATGCCTTGTGAAAATGACACAGCTCCTTAGTGGGAAAGCCAGGACTTCCGTGTACCATGGTCTTTTCTCTTGTTCGTTTGGTCAAAAAGATGTCATATCTCATGTCTTTTTCTGCAATATACTCTTTTTGTTATTCTATTATTTATGTGAATTAATATGGTCTCTGATAAGTGTATAAACTATTCATTGATACTGGAAGGTAAGATAAAAGAATTAACATTTACGGAACACACTCCCCTGACATGGGATCAATTACAGCTGATGACGTTTGCAATACATTTCCCATCTACACCTACACACAAGCCCGATGCTTCTAACCATACCAGCCATATACCTAGTATTTGGCTTTTGTTCATCCTATTCCAATACTTGGGATGACTGCCCAGTCATCTTGCAAGATTCAGCCCAAGTATGTTATAAGAAAGACAAAAACTGCAGCCGCAACATTCTGAAGCCAGCCTGGTGCTCACAGCCAGGCCGTGCTTGTCTCCTTTTGGATCTGACCTCACAGAATACAACCTCCGACGAGGTTACTCTGAGACCATGATAAAATGAGACAAAAAGAGGCCGCTTTGTAATTGTGTCTAAGCACAGATGAAAACAAGGTCATTGCCACCCACAAAATACCAAGTATCCTCCACTCCCTTAGTAAAAACAAGTGGCTGCTTTTTTTATTTTTTAACCAATTGAAGTTTTCGCTTTATTCTAGTCTCTCCTATCTATGTTGTTGTTGCTGTTAGTTGGCTTTGAGTCAACTCTGACTTATGGCGGCCTGATGGGTTATAGAGTAGAACACTGCTCCATTAGGTTTTCTTAACTAAACTCTTTACAGAAGCACATCCCAGGACTTTTCTTCCACAGTACCCTTCGGTAGGTTTGAATTGACAACCTTCAGGTTAGCATCCCATGGCTAACCAGTTGCACCACCTAGGAACCTTTCTCTTCTGTATAAGTAAGATTTATTGAGATACCTAAACGTAGAATTACCCTATTTCCTGACAACGTCCAATTTACAGTGAAATCTGGCTTCCTTAGACTTTCCTCCAAATCACCCAAACGAAGGCCATATCCTCTAATTGGTTCTTTCTAACACCTTCTTACTGAGACACCCAAAGTGTTCCCCATGTTGTGTGCTCTCCCTTGCTGCAAGGAATAAGAAATCCAACCTGTTCAACTACAGGTGTGTTCCAGGGTTCTTTGGCTGGAAGGCACTGGTAATGCATTCTTGTGAAGTCCTTCCCAAGCTAAATTGGTTATACTCCCTTGGTGTTCCTGAAGTGTATGTGCAATCTGAAATAGATTTTTTCCACATTTTAAATTAGTTATCATTCTCATTGCCATTGAGTCAATTCTGACTCATAGTGACCCTATAAGGCAGGGACAGAGTAGAATTGCGCTGCAGGATTTCCAAGGAGCGGCTGGTGGATTTGAACTGCCAGCCTTTTGGTTAGCAGCTGTCATGGATTGAATTATGTCCCCAAAAATGTGTGTATCAATTTGGCTAGGCCATGATTCCCCGTATTGTGTGGTTGTCCTCCATTTTGTGATTAGAATTTTGTGTTAAAGAGGATTAGGATGGGATTGTAACACCCTTACTAAGGTCACATCCCTGGGTGTGGCCTGCACCAGCTTTGATCTTACGAGAGGTAAAAGTAAAGAGAAGCAAGCAGAGAGTCAGGGACCTCATACCACCAAGAAAGAAGCAGAGGGAGCAGAGCACATCGTTTGCAGCCGGTTTTCCTGCGCAGGGAAGCTCCTAGTCCAGGGGAAGAGTGATAAGAAGGAACTTCCGCCATAGCTGACAGAGACAGAAAGCCTTCCCTTAGAGCTGACGCCCTGAATTTGGACTTCTAGCCTACTAGACCGTAAGGAAATAAATTTCTCTTTGTTAAAGCCATCCACTGGTGGTATTTCTGTTAAATAGCAGCACTAGATGACTAAGACAGCAGCAAAACACTTAACCACTTGTGCCACCAGGGCCACTAGTTATCATTAGGGGTCTGCTTTCCTGTGAGACTGAGAACGATTTGAAAACCTAGTCTATGTCTACATATCTTGGTATCTTCAAAACTTCACCCAGTTCCTGGTATGTTATACAATAAACCTTAATTAAATAGATGTGAAAAGAAAGTGTTTTCAAAGCTCAATAAGCAAAAAATCATTATCTGTTTCTATCATTGTGAATGCATGCAAAGGAATTTCATCCATAATACAATTATTACCATATGGAAAATTGCAAGTTTACCTTATTTTAACAGAGAAAAAAGTAACTTATAATACTTTTAGGAAGGTGTATGACTGGGAAAAAAATAAAATTCCATAATACTTTTAATTTACATCACATTAAGTCATTTTGGCTTCATTGGAGCCAAGAAGCAGTCTGATTGACTGTAGAACCGAATTAACTGTTTTTTTGTGTTATTATAATAGAATCTCTTGCTTTAAATGGCAGTTCATCATTTGGTAAGGTGATTTCCTGACCATGTAACACAAGTCTCAATTAACTGCTTCTTAAACAGCTAATCAACATCTTACATGACAAACCTCCCCATTCTGAAAACCTTCACTCCCATTTCCTCTCCTTACTGGTGATAGTTTCCCCTGCATTTTCCAATTCTGTGTATAAACAGTATCTGCTCTCAATTTCTCCACAGATAGTTAAGTTATAGCTTTCTGTGACACGGTAAGTCATCCCTCTATTTTCTGGATTCCAAAATTGTATTTTTGTTGTCTCTTCTCTAGTTCCCCTGACCTTGTGGTTTAAAAAAAAAAAAAAATCTAAGCTTTAAAGGAGTGTTAGCAGGAAATGAATTAGGTGTCTGTATTTAATCTCATACCTTGACCTGGTAGTCCTCCTGCTATTTTTCATTGCACAATTTGGCTCTTTGTAAACATACTACAGTGACAGTTCACATTTCCACTTTTTCTAAGATTCCTTCCACTCACCAATGTCAATGTTGCCACTTTCTTTATAGTCATTGATAAAACCCAATGGAATCTTTGCACATGGTCTTGGGATAGATTTCCTTTTTATAACAGTTATATCACTTAAACTTTTAGATTCCCCATCAGAGGATAAAATTTGCCAGTCCACTAGCCAAACATTGCCTGTTCAGTTTGGTTAAAGAGGTATTTGGAAAAGAATAGCATTTTATAGGGTAGGTACTCATATCACTTAGAACGTTGAAGTGTCTGTCTGAGCCCTGAAGGTATCCGAGGTTTCTAAATTAGTTTGTGGTAAGTAATCAATTTTATATGAATGAGTGAATACATGTATGAATAAATTACACTTAGTCAATTTCTTCAGGCCCCCCAAAGTAAATATTGATTATTTTATCTCTTTATCTATATATTTCTTTGACTGCTCTGCATTCTGTCCTTTAGAATGGTTATCCATTTTTGGCCGTATTTCTTAAATTTCTCTGCAGCAATCAAAGATGTAATCTGTTAATTTATCATTTGGTAGACTACATTACTATGCTTATAAATGCTGGAAAACCAAAACCCTTTGCTGTAGAGTCAATTCCGACTCATTTCAATTTACTGTCTTTGAAGCTGCCTTGCTCATGTAGAGTACTTATATTCAGTCTCAAAACAGATACATGAGACTAAATGGGCAGCTTCTGTCCTGAGGTGAGATGAGAAGGTGGAGAGGGTTAGGAGCTGGTTCAATGGACATGGGAAATCAGGGGTGGACAGGAGGAGTGTCCTGTCACAGTATAGGGAGCACAGTTGGGGTCACATAACCGTGTATGTATACATTTTTGTATGAGAGACTGACTTGAATTGTAGAGTTTCACTTAATCTACAACAATAGAAAAAAAGAAGTACCAAAAAAAACCACACACACACAATAGTTAACTCAGCACTTTGAGTCTAGTTAGCCCTGGTGTCAAAAAGGTTAAGCTTAACTGAAAGGTTGGCAGTTCAAACCCACCCAGTGGCTCCAAGAGAGAAAGACCTGGTGAGCTGCTTCTGTAGACATTGCAGTTTAAGAAACCCTACAGGTCATTTCTGTTCTATCACATGGGGTTGCTATGAGTTAGAATCACTTCATGGCACCCAAAAACAACAATTACCATATATTATAATTATTTATTTATATTGCTATCTTTCCTAACTAAACTGTGAATTTTTCAAGGATAGTAACCTTGATTTCCCCATGTTTTGTAATCTCTGCTCTAACCCCATCGCTAACAAATCTAGCATATTGCCTGGATCATCTTAGCTGTGCAATGAATACTTGTCAAATCAATTCAACCAATCACCCTATTTGCTACCACATCAGACATCTTCATTGACTATAGTTTTGTTTGAACTGATGTTACTAGGAGATATACTGGTATATAGACAGTTCCTCCTTACTACAAAAATATCAGGTCAATTTGATGAGAAAACAAGATAAAACAAAAACACAAGTTGACACTGTGAGTGCAAAATGGCCAGTGTGTTTTTCACTTTTTCTTCCTTCCAAACTGATGTTCTGGCATTATAAAAATAGACATAAATACTGCCATGCAAATCAGATGACAATTATTCTCCTTCTCCATTCCTTCTTTAATCTCACTCAGCAAATTGATTTGCCTAGTTTAGAAAAGGATATGCTATAAAAAAATGTTACCAACTTCACTATGATTCTAGAATCTCATAAATCATAATAATTAGCATGACCTCCATTTATATTTCAATTAACTCCAAAGGAACGATTTCTTGCAATAGATTCACCTCTATTATCTCTAATAGTATAAACCAGGCAAGGCTATAGATGATTTTATGGGTGAGTCCAGTGTTTTGTCCATAAGCACATTTGCCTTTAGGAGATGAGGCATCAATGGTCTGAAATGAGATTATTCTCAGTAGGAAGAAGCCATGCACTCCTTTTCTGCTCCTTTTACCCAATGACCTACCCAAAGTGTGTTATTTACATCATGTATGTACTGATTCTACCTAACTTTTAACAATTGCTTAGCTAAAAGTCTACTGCTGCTATTATTCCTAAAAGTTTCTATTTTTCATCCTCAATATTGTGTCTTAGGCCATGTTCTCTAGAGAAACAAAACCAGTAAAGTGTATAAATACATATACAGAGATTTATATCAAGAAGATGGCTCACATGGTAGTAGAGGCTGTAACATCCCAAATCCATAAGTCAGGATAGAGGCTTCTCCTGATTCACATAGCTACAGGGGCTGGCAAACCCAGGTCAGAGAACAGGGCTGCTGGTCACAGGCTGTGAAGTTCCACGAATCCCAAGATTGGCCGACAAGACTGTAGGTAAGCTGTTAGCTCAAGTCCCAAGAACTGGAGGTCAGATGAACAGGAGCCAGCTGCAGAATTCAGAACGAGCAAAAGCCCCAAAGCCCTGTGAGAACATCTGCCCACACTTGATGCAGGCCACACACCCAAGGAAATTCCCCTTCAACCAATTGGCTACTCATAGCACATCCCGTCATGGGGATGATCACATAGCAAATCTCAACAGGGGAGTGACCACAACATCAGACGACTGCCAAAACACTGAGAATCATGGCTCAGCCAAGGTGACACATAATCTTAACCATTACACATTAAAAGGGCAGAATTTTTAAAAATAGTAGTTTAGAGCTTTGGGATTTTGTCAAGAGGTCAGCAAATGAAACAGTGATCATTTCCCCTCTACAAAACGCATGGTGAGCTGATATTACCACTAAGGCCTGTTCTAAAATTTTAGGATAAAGAATCAGCAGAAGTGCTAGGCAGCTGTATGGCACAAATCATGCAAGGGACTTACTTATACAGGCCCCTTCCATAGTGGCGCCCAAGCAAATCATCATGCATTTTACCAGAAAACCTATCCACGTGGCCAAAGCTGAGTGGTGGGCGTAATTTGAGTAGCACTTTAATAAAAAAACTTGTTAAAAGAGTCTGACTCAGGCAAATCCTCTATTTGGGAGGCTTATTTAGTATGAACCATCATAGACAGGCTGAGTTACTACTAGCGTAAGACTCATAGAAGCAGACCCGGAGAATAAAAATAGTACAATACCAGTAAATGGAAGTTGTAATAGGCAAGATATCTGAATTCCAGATATTCACAATATCTTGAACAAAATTCTAGTTTCTTATGGGGCTCATAAAATACTTCCTATACTACTGTCTATACACCCTGAAACTAAGAGCTTAGCATTAGAGGTAACTGGCATTTTTCAGAGAAGTCCTGGTGGTGTGGTGGTTAAAGTGTGTGGTTGCTAACCAAAAGGTTGGTGGTTCAAACCCATCAACCATTCCACAGGAGAAAGATGTGGCAGTCTACTTCTGTAAATATTTACAGCCTTGGAAACCTTATGAGACAGTTCTACTCTGTCCTATAGGGTTGCTATGAGTCGGAATCGACTCGATAGCAATGGGTTTGATTTTTGGTTTGGCATTTGTCAACCTTTTTTGTGAAGTAAAATATTCTAAATAGTGAAGACATACAATTTTATATCGAAAATATTTTGTTGTTACTTGTTTTTGAGTTGGCTCTGGGTCATGGCGACCCCATGTACAACAAAACGAAATGTTATCTTGTCCTGTGCCATCTTCCTGATTATTGATATGCTTAAGTCAGTTGTTGTGGCCACTGTGTATTCTGAGTGCCATCCAACATATGAGGCTCATCATTCAGCACTATATTGGGCAATATTCTGTTGTGATCCATAGGATTTTCACTGGCTAATTTCCAGAAATAGATCACCAGGCTTTTATTCCTAGTTTGTCTTAGTCTGGAAGCTCCACTGAAACCTGAGCACCATGGGTGACACTGCTGGAATTTGAAATACCAGTGGCATAACTTCCAGCATCATAGCAACACGCAAGCTACCATAGTATGACAAACTGACCGACGAAAGGTGGATTTTTAAAATATTCTGATATTATTTAGCAATAAACAATATTAAATATTTACAGAAGTTTAATTTCTGTTTTTGGTTAGGTAAAATATAACATGTGTGATTCATATTTTGTAAATTTAATTTTAGACTATTTTCATTTTAAGTTCATTATTGTGCAGTTTCAAAAGCAATAGTCATGTAATACCAACCATATAATCAGCATAATTCCAAAGAAAATGTTAGCAGAATTATACAGAGGAACTTTTTGGTTGTTGTTGTTGAACACATACACAGCAAAACATATACCAATTCAACAATTTCTTCTGCATGTATAATACACTGATATTGATTACATTATTCAAATTGTGCAGCTATTCTCACCCTCCTTTTCTGATTTATTCCTCATCCATTAGCATAAACTGACTTTCCTCTACATTTCCTATCCAACCTTTCGAGTTGCTGTTATCAGTTTAATCCCATATAAATAGTTCTTTAAAAGAGCACAATGCTCATAGCAGACTTTTTTTTACTGGTCAAGCTAGATTGTTTGATTTAAAGAAGACTTCAGGGGATATTTTTGATTTAAGGTTTCAGGACTAAAGATTATCTCAGGGCAATACTTTTGGAGGTTCATTCAGTCTCAATGGCACCAGAAAATCCGGATTCCATGAGAATTTGGAATTCTGTTCTGTATGTTTTCCCTTTTTGATCAGGATTCTTCTACAGAATCTTTGATCAAAACTTTCAGTAATGGTAACTGGGCACTATCGAGTTCTTCTGTTCTCCTGGCAAAGGAGGCAGCTCTTCATGGAAGCAATCAGCCACACATTCTAATAGAGAGGAACTTTTTAAACATTAAATCTGTTTACACAAAGCTCTTTCCTTTAGCTTCCAAATTATTTATATGGTTGTAAAATAAGATGATAGCCTTGAAAGTGATAGTGAAGTGTTTTGTTCAATTTAAAAAAGAAAAATACATATGGATGTAGTTTTCTTCAAGGATTTCTAAAAATTACTTCATTTGTTTCTAATTTGCTTGACTTTTTCCAATCTTTTTTAAATCCAAAAATATCCAAAACTCTTGAATCTTTACAAGAGCAAGTGATGTAATTAAATCAACAATATAAAGGTGATGTGATTCAGTCAGGTTACTGATTGACAAGTCTTTCACAGAGAATAAAAAGTACATGTGTACAAAATGAGAAAATTATCTTGTTGTTTTCTCTTTTACTACAGTCTTTTGGTGATTATATAATACTAAAGATTTTGAGATTTTAAACAGCAATTAAAACCAGATGGAAATATTTGAAGCTATTAACTATACTGAATTTTATACTTTAAAAAATAACATATACTTAAGAAACAAAAGTGAGTCCAAATTAAATGCACTTTGAATAATACTATTCATAGCATTGGTAAAAATTGCAAAGGTAATGGCATCAGGAATGAATAATAGAAATTAAGTTAACTAAATGAAATAAGGAAAGTGACTATAACCATTTTTAACCCCCCTAAGGTTTTCTTTTTAAATTATATGTTTAAGAAAATGTTTAATTCCTTAATTTTAAATTAATTTATAACATAGAAGAACAGTTTTGAGGCACAAGGATAAGAAAAATGAACTATATCTTCACTTCAATAAGTGAATTGCTTTTTGAGGCATTGGAAAGCTGTAACTAATAGCATAGTTCAAAATAATTGGTTTCCTGCTAGTGTTAAGTTCTTCTCTTGGTAGGTGTTCTTTATTCTTCCTCAAAAAAATAAGAGAACTTTTTATAAGTTGCCAAAAAGAGAATATAAACAACAGATATGTAAAAAATAATTTCAAAATTTAGGAGCCCTTCAGTGGTGCAAATGGTTAAGTGCTGGACTACTAACCACCTAGAGGCACCTTAGAAGTAAAGCCTGGCAATCTGCTTTCAAGGCCACAGACTTGAAAACCCTATGGAGCAGTTCTCCTCTGTCCTACAGGGTTGCTATGAGTCGGAATGACTTGATGGCAGTAGGCCTGTTTTTTTTGGTGGTTTAGATGGTGTACTAATTAATGGCAGAAAAGCAATATGAAAACCTGTGTGCAAATACTATAAATGCTAATTTTAAATGATAATAAGAATAGTATTAATATCAATTTTAAGCTAATCTATATAAGACTTGTTCTTATTTTTTTTTAAGTATCATTAATTACAGAACAAAAGCAGTTACTAAATCTAAATATGTATCTCCTCTTTAGAGAAAACAGAGTTAATTTTTTGTGTGTGTTCTGAAGTCTAATATTTTTCTAATATTTGATACATTTTTTATCAAGTATTCTTTTCCATATAAGAAGAAAAAACTAAAATCTAATCTAATTAAATTCATCATGATGTAAAATTTAGTAAATGTACTTGATAAAACAATAACTGAAACTATTTGTAGCCTGTGACTGAGCTCTTAGCATCTAAATCACCCTAGTTGTCTCTCTTCCTCCCTCTAGCAGGGAGATCTCATCATGTTTCAACCCTATTTATCATTTAATGATCACTCCCTTTTAGTTTAGTTATAAAATACCACCACTATTCCCTGCATCTCTTGGTTCAATTTCAAGTAAGATATATAATTGGCTGTAGGGTACATTCACAAGACCCAGATGATTTTAGCATTTGTGTAAGAATCATCAAGTATTCTTTCATTCCTGCCCATATTTGTTTAATTAATTCTTTCTTAGTAATGTATAAATGTATGAATTACATTTTTTTTCATATATAGCTCACTTTGATCACCCTATTGGGGAAGCTTTCTGATTTTCTGTTACAAGTACTAAATTGGCCAACCATGACTTCATAAGAGATAAATACAACTACAAAATAAATAAATGTTATTTTTAATTTATGCTTCCTGAAAGAAATTATAAAAAAGAAAAACATGAAGGTATACTATTTTGGGGATTTAGAAGTTACTCATTATGTGTGTCAAAGAAACAATTCTCCTGGGGGCATTTTGCCTAACGAGAATGAATCCTATCATAGTGATAGATAGATTTACTATTAAGCATCTACTTAAGTGTGAACTGTGCACCCCTACAGAGCACTGAACGGACTGTTAAGGTTGACTGACGCCTCTGAGATTTCCACCCTAGGCTTTGTGCAATTACAAACCCTAAATATCCCTCTGGGCTTACTCACACCTTAGACTGCTATCTTAGCTCCCATCACCACTAAGTCCCCCATGTCTCACATGTCACCATTCATTACCCTAGTCATTGATCTTCCATCACATCAAAGGAAAACCAAACCAGTTGCTGTTGAGTCAATTCCAACTCATGACAACCCCATGTGTGTCAGTGTAGAACTGTGCTCCCTAGGGTTTTCAATGGCTGTGATCTTTCAGAAGTAGATTTAAAAAAAAAAATTGTTGCAGTCAAACTGATTCAAACTCAGAGCAACCCTACAGGACAGGGTAAAACTGACCCTTAGGGTTTCCAAGGCTGTAATATTTACAGAAGTGGACTGCCATATCTTTCGCCCGAGGGGCAGCTGATGGGCTAGAACCATTGACCTTTTGGTTGCAGCTGAGTGCTTTAACCACTGTGCAACCAGGGACTTTTTTCTATGGCACTTTTGGGTGGACTTGAATCACCAACCTTTTGGTTTAGAGCCAAATGCTAAACCATTCGCACCACCCATTCTACAACACCATTTTCCCCGTAACACCTGTATTTTTTTCGCTGGCTCAAATTTCCTTCCTTTTTATCCTCCCAAATCCTTGCCTGGGCCCTCTGGAACTTCTGCTCCATAACTGGCAAATTCCCCCATATATCAACCTCATTAGTGTTCTGTGTCCACCTCCTTGCTCTCTCTGAAAACTGGCTCTCCCCTCAGGACTCTGCTTCTGTGTGTGGCTCTTTCAAATGGTTGATATTTTCTCCAAACCCATGAACCTCGAACCTGGAAAGTGCCATTTGAGACCTCCTTGTTTCTCATGATTCATGCATGCATCGGCTTCACAGATTTTTAAACAATCAAAACATCTGACCATTCATCTCATTCCACCACAGCTCAATTCAGTAAAAATTAATTGGCTGGAAAGTGTCTAAATTCTGTCTGGAACTGAGGGGAACACAAAAGAAGAACAATGCTCAGATTCTGGTTTCAAGGACAGAATGGTTTAATTCACTAGCTCTCAACCTTTAATTGGTCAACTTGATAAAAACGCAAATTCCCAAACTCTGCTCAAGATTCTGATTCAAAAAGGATTTCTGATTGACAGAGAAATCTATATTTTAAAAGACTTTCCCCTGGAAGAATTTTGGTACATACGGATCATATGGACCCAAGATGATCCTTTGAAAAATGGCTCTAGTTTAAGAAGGATATCAGACAATTAATTAAAAGTTAATATATGTATTTTTTCAGTATCAGAAGAAGCAAAAATAAAGTATGTATCACCGGGTATGTTCAAAGATAAATAGCATCATGAAAGATCAAAGGCAAGGCTTCAGATCAGCAGTAAAGAAAACTGAGTTTGGGTTTAAGTTTTCTATCTGTCTCTCTCATATTGAATTAGTTTACTTAACTGGACTAGATGTTTCCTTAAAATATGCTCAGTCTTTAAAATTAGTTTCAGAAAGCAAGTTGCTAGACACCATTGTACTATTTTTGTCACACTCTTCTAAGATATATTTTCTATCCTGAATTTCTCTTCCTCAGTTTTTTAATATATAAACTTTGAGTTAATCATACATCACTCACAAGATTGTTAAAAGGAGTAAATGAGAAAAAGCATGTAAAATTGATTTTCAACTCTAAATACTTCACAATGAGCCATTCTGAAAGCTCTATACTAAGGACTTTACCTGCCTCTTCTCATTTAAACTTCCTGCTACCCTATGCAGTTAGGAATATTGAACCCTATTTTATAGATGCGGGCACCTATACATGCACTCCTCACTTATCAACATGGTTAGGTTTCAAATAACAAGCCATTATGCAAAAATTGAAGTTATGTGAAAATGGAGGATGACTACATAAGATCACAAAATGGAAGATGACTACCTCATTACATAGCCGCCAAATTACATCATAACATAACTGCCAAACCACTGAGAATCAAGGCCCAGCCACGATGACACATAACCTTAACCATCACAGCATCATTACTCTTGCCTTGCACCTTGGCGTTCGTTACTGCCAGACATACATCATTAATGCACAAAATAGTTGAAGAGTAGATTTTTACTATTGTTGCACATGTGAAATGTTGGATAATGAGACAGTTGATAAGTGAGGAGTAGGTGTATTTAGAAAAATAAAGTAATTGACCCCAAGTCTCAAAGCAACTTGCAATTTAGTCTTAAAGCGGATTCAGACTCAAGGCTCTCTCCCTCCAAAGTCTAGGCATGTACTGAAAAGCTTACAAGAGCCAACATGAAAATAAGCCCATGAGGACACAAAATAGATTACTGGAAACAACAGTTGTTGTTAGCTGCTGTCAAGTCATCCCAGACTCATGACAACCCCATGCTCAATGAAATGAAACTCTGCCAGGTCCTGCACCATACCCATGATTGGTTGCAGCTTGAACCATTATGATCCATAGCATTTTCACTGGTTGATTTTTAGAAGTCAGTTGTTGGGCCTTTCTTCCTAGTCCCCCTTAGTTTGGAAGCTCCACTGAAAACTGTTCAGCATCACAACAGCAACACACAAGCCTCCACTGACAGATAAGGTAGTTGGCTGTGCATAAGGTGTATTGGCTGGGAATTGAACCCCGATCTTGCTCATCCAAGGCGAGAAATTCTATCACTGAACTACCACTGCCCTCATAACATACCATCACAGGGAGAGAATCACTATTTGTCATTTCAGTCCAGCATTTCCTAAACTTCTCCAGTGATAATAATCACTTGTTGTACTTGCTCTAACTCAAAACCAAACCTGTTGCCATCTAGTTGATCCCAACTCATAGTGATCCTACAGGACAGAGTAGAACTGCTCCATACAGTTTCCGAGGCTATAAATCTTTATGGAAGCAGACTGCCACATTGTTCTTGCACAGAGCGGATTGTGGGTTCGAACCACCAACCTTTCGGTTAGAAGCCCAGCGCTTAACCACTCTGTCACCAGGCTCCTGTTGTACTGATAAACTCATTGCCCTTGAGTCTATTGCAACTCACAGTGACCCTATAGGACAGAGTAGAACTGCCTCATAGGATTTCCAAGGAGCAGTTGACAGATTGGAACTGCCGAACTTTGGTAAGCAGCTAAGACCCAAATTCCAGACTCTAACCAGATCCCCCACATGTGCATTTCCAGAACAGGGAATTATTAAGTGCTCTTGGTGAATTTTACCATCAAGGACTTTTGGAAAACATGGTTCTGTCCATCTCTTTTCTACTTGTTATGTTTAAAATGGATTCCAGTAAGAGAGAGGATTTTCATTTTGCCTTTTGGGTTCGACTGAGTTCTCTGGTAAAAAGCTCTAGCCCATGATGAGATAGATGCCAACAGCATGCCCTGTTCTTTCATGCCAAGCCTTCTCAATGGCCTGCTTTGTGGCCAGCTGCAGGGAAAACCACTCAGTCCCATCCCCAACAGTTCATAGATAAATAGCTGTACCATGACATTTGTTATTTTTGAATTTCCTGATTGTCTATAGGAAGGCTCTGGCTAGCTGCTCTGGAAACAGGTCAGCGACAGAGGTGCCAGGATTCTTTTTCGAAATAGTCAGCTGGCTTGCTTTGTGCCTGGCTGGACTCCAAGTATTATAACAGAAGGGGTGCAGCTCTGAAAAAATGCAAACATCCGAGAAATTTCTTACAACATTTATATTTTTATCCATTTTCCCAGCTCCTGAGTCATTACTAATCTCCCTTCCTCATCAATTTAAATGTGCTTTGGGGAAAAAATGGACAGCAAGATATAGAGGATCCTTCAAAGACACTTAAATCTGATGAAGTAATGATTAAAATATGGAAAATATGAAGTAATAAATCATGCCTTTTTATGTTCTTTATAGCCACAAGATTATAGACTCCATTTGGGAAGGAATTTTTTTTCTTCCTCTTGAGATTTCCCAAGCAGTGCCTGGCACAGCACATTACTGAGCGCTCAGTAATAAATTTTAATACATTTCTGTAGCCATAAATATGATTATTTGAACATGTCATCAGTTTTGACTGTTCCAGGCTGAATGGAATTACAGTAGTAGGTCACTTAAGAGAAAAGATTGCATTATTTTCCCCAGACTTAAAACGGAAGTGAAAAACCTGGGACAGTGTTGGGCTAAGACAGGCAAAATCAGGAAATTTATTTTCAGTGCATCCAGCTTCTAAATAAAAGGTCAAAACCTTGTGGTTTATGATCTGAATCCATCCCGCAGACATATTTTATTTCAAAAATCTTAAGCCATATTTAAAAATTCAGAAAATTTTGCATATAAATCAAGATTTCTGTCTTTCTGTACAAAGTCAGACTATCTGACTATACCCGTTGCTGTCAAGTTGATTCCGACTCACAGCGACCCCATGTGAAATAGTATATCTGCCCCATAGGGTTTGCAAGGTTGTAATCTTTAAGGGAGCAGATTGCCACATCTTTCTCCTGAGGGGCAGCTGGTGGTTTCAAACCAATGAGTGCTTAACCACTGCGTTACCAGGGCTGCTTTTATCTGACCATATGTGGCCCAAATTCTACATGGCAACAAACACGTGGCTGGCTTCACCCACATACTTTACCTAGTGGGACAGTGTTGAACAGTGGTTAGTGTTTAGGTCGTTAGGAGGATTATACAGCACATGTTCAGAACAGTCTTGTGCACGTAATACATGCTCAGCAAGTGCCAGCTAACAACCATTAGGATTATGACATCAACATTATCATCAACATTATAATAATTACCTACCAAATCCTGTTAGGCCTGTGACTGGGGACTCCTAAAATAAACATAGCATATTTCTCTCTCCTTGGCTAATGCGCTGTCACAGCATTATCCAACAGAACTTTCTGCAATGAAGAAAGTATTCTGTATCTGTGCTATCCAATACTATAGTTACAACCACAAGGATTGTCACCACCCATTCAAGAACTTC
Organism: Dugong dugon; assembly: GCA_030035585.1. Classification (NCBI taxonomy): domain Eukaryota; kingdom Metazoa; phylum Chordata; class Mammalia; order Sirenia; family Dugongidae; genus Dugong; species Dugong dugon. The sequence continues at coordinate 104,695,848 of CM057466.1, read as the reverse complement.
TAAAAACAAAGTAGCATCTCATGCCATGTATCTTTGGATGCATCTAGAGAGATGGTTATATCCATGATTAATATGTAAATAAATATGTACATGTAGACCATTATTTATTTCCAGTTGTCATCTGCTAATAAGTTGACATCTGGTAAATGCTAACTTTTCATTCAACATTGTGTGTAGGGGGGTAAAGAGGTATTTTTTTTTTTTAACATCAGAAGGGCATTTTTGATAATCCTAAAAATCACATCATTTTCATTATTATTTTATAGTTACTGGCTTATAGTCAGTTCTACCTGGAGGCATAGCCTAGCATTTTCTAAGAGAGGAGATGCTAGGTTTAGGAGTACCTTAGGTCAAGGGAAGAGAAATGGATCCTGTACGGGGTGGCCATGAGTCAGAATTGACTTGATGGCAACTAACAACAACAATCTGGTAAATCACAGAATGCCATATGTGAATAAATGAGGTAAGAGCAGAGCTGGCTCTAGAACTAACTGCAAAGAGGTGATTGTGAAGCCCAGGGGGTAATTCAGGAATTGATTTGAACAACTACTAACAACTGGCACACAATCAAGTTTTAGAGTCAGTGGGCTAGGATTTCTCAAACTCAGGCAGTATTGAAATTCTGGGCCAGGTAACTCTTTGTAGTGGGCTGCTGTCTGGTACACTGTAGGATATTTAGCAGTATCCCTGGCCTCTACGCATTAGATGCCAGCAGTCTCCCTTCCCCATTTGTGACAATCAAAAATGTCTCCACTCATTGACCAGTGTCCCCTTAGAGGCAAAATTGCCCTCTTTGAGAACCACTGGTATAAGTGGAGGAGGACAAGGGGGAAGGGAAGGAAGAAGAGCCCTGTAGAAACCATCTTGACATCTCCTTGCAAGTTGCACTTTCTAAAAATCATCTTTCATAGCAAAAATTGTACACATAAACTGTATGCAAGCAAATGTGGTAGCAATAAAGCTTCCCACTTATGCATACGTGGCTTTAGTGGACTTATGGGGAAACTCCTTTCCTCAGAATTTGGCTTCCATCTTTTAAAATTTTTATAAACCCGGTTACTGTCATACCGACTCTTGTGCAGCTGGATAAACAAACTCAAGGAACACTTTCAGCCACATCTTCATTAGCAACTCTGCAGGCAAAAGCTCTGTCATTTTGAGATTTTTTTGTATTCAAAGCAATTGCAAAAGGAGTATTTCCAGATTCTACTGTTTGCTTTAAATCTGAGGTTTTGTCTTTATTATTGGTGTGGCCTGTTACTGTTGGCCAATTGTGCAATAAAATTTGCAGCTTAAGCTTAGTGTCTGTCTCTATACAGTCACAGCTGTTATATCCCTAAACTCTGGGGCAAACACTAGTTCTAATAGTGCTGGTGGATCAATACATCTGGCCCTCATAAGTGGTTCAGGAAATCTGCATTTGAGATCTCCGAGCCAAAGCCATACCAACGAAGGGATATGCTCAGAGAAGAATAACAAAGCCATGTCCAGATTCAAACGCTTGTCCACAAGCCCGTACTTTGGAGATCTGTATGTGGTTAGTTTCTAAATGCACTATGATTAGTGCTTAGATATCTTTGCCCCAGTTACTAAGCGTCGACTATACTAACAGATCATGGACAAATACGAGTTCCATCCAGGGGCTTTACGTGGTGTCGGAATCGACTTAATGGCAATTTTTTTTTTTTTAATGTTTGTCTTACTGCTTGCACGTTATCTTTCCATAAGGTGATATAGTATTTACCTCATGTTCTACGGCTCAGAACTTGAATTTGCCTATCTTAAGACGTAAAAGTCTCGCAGAAATTCTCCCTAAAATATTTGCTGATTTCCTAGTCTTAGATATGACTTGTATTAAGTCATCCTCAAACATAGCTCCAGCTGAGGGTTGTGTGGTAACAAGCTTCTAAAGACAGGAGAAAAACAGCTTCTGGCTCTGTTTGGAATTCAGCAACCCGCATCAGATCTTCTTGACTTTTTCTCTTCTGCTATTAAAAACAAAAACAAAAAACCAAACCAGTTGCCGTACAGTTCATTCCGACTCATAGCAACCCTATACGAGAGTAGAACTGCCCCATATGGTTTCCAAGGAGCAGCTGGTGGATTTAAACTGCCAACCTTTAGGCTAGCAGCTGATCGCTTAACCACAGCACCACTAGGGCTCCTCTGCCATAAAAAACAAAACAAAACAAAACAAAAAAACAAAACAAACTAAACCCATTGCCGTGGAGTAGATTCTTACTCATATCAACCCTGCAGGACAGAGTAGAACTGCTCCATAGGGTTTCCAAGAAGCACCTGGTGAATTCAAACTGCTGACCTTTTGGTTAGCAGCCGAACTCTTAACCACTCTGCAACCAGGGTTTCCCTCTGCCATAAAAAGGGGTGATGATTCACATTCAACATTCAACACACATTTACTGAGTGCAGACAAAATTCCAGGCTCTGGTCTAGGTACTGAGGAATTTTTTAAAAAGGGAAAAACAGTAAGGAAGGAAGAAGAAGGAAAGAGAAAGTGGTGGAGAAAGGGAGGGAGGCAGAGAGTGACTCCTGCCTGGGGGATCTAGTCTAGAGAGGTATTATCTCTGTTATAAGTGGGGTGCATGCGGGAGGACTGAAGACATGGAAATTAAAAAGAAAAATTTTTATAAGTGCTTTGGAATCACTAAGTACAATTTCATGTAGATTTAAGATTCTTTTATATAGAGGAAAGTCCCCAGAGCACTAGACTGTACAGTTCCTTGCTTACATTAAAATAAGATACTGCTCTAGGATTCTGAATTTAGCAGCTGTTGGTATACGTGTCTCTTGCCACACTCATAAAAGTTTTTAATGTGCAAAAACATAGTGCAAAAACATAGCATGTAGATCATCCCTTTTATGGTTGGATGCATTATTTATAATTGACTCACTTTGTACCAAAGTCATGTGTGAAAGAAGCAATGATTGGAGCTATCCATTTTTAGTTCACAGGAAGGAAGACTCTTCATTTTTCATAGTGCCATTTACCTTCTACCCTTTCTGCCACTGCTTTGGATTGCTCAGCTGTAGCTCGTGCTTTGTTTCAATACACTCACATTTCACATCTCTGAGAAGATGCCTGTTCAAAGTGAATTAGCCTGAAAGCTCATCCAAGAATGCTGAGAGTTTAGCTGCACCCTCACCAGCTTCAGCACAGATACGTGGGGCAGAACTGAAAGGCCACAATGTTTGTACCTGAAGTCATTCATCTGTAAAGTGAAAATGATCACACTTATATTCACAAATTTAAAAAAAAAGAAAGATTGGATAGAAGTTAAAATATTTGCCTTGCAGATGTCAGTGCACATGACAATCTTCTGATTCACCTTGCCCTAGCATCATCAGACACTTTGAGGGAGCAAAATGAAACCTCCACCCATGCATTTTGTTCTGAGAAACAATCTGCATATTTACTGTGTTTACAAATATTAATCCCTAGGGAGTTTCCAAAGCTCCTCTCTGTTGAAAACATAGGAATGTCTGCATTTTGCCTCCTCTTTCCCCCAGTTCTACTCTCTCCCATAAAAGAGGCTGGAGGTCATGGGCATCTTTTCCCATCACAGGCTACATAAAGGAGCAATCCAGAAGTTCACAGAAGAACTGTCTCTGGAGTTTAGATGAAGACCCTGGTTTTGGAATGAACCTTACTGGAGGAGACAATGCTCTATGTGTGCCCAGTTGCTAAAGGTTCAACTCATTTCAAACACAGACATAGCATTTACAAAGGGGACTGCGTGACTGACTACTCAAGACTTTGAGCTTTGAATATAGTACAGGAGTCAGCCAGAGGAAAATAGTAAGCATAAAATAAATGATCTAAGGGCTGAATATATGGGGGGGGGGCAATGCCATCGGGTCAATTCCAACTCATAGCAACCCTATAGGACAGAGTAGAACTGCCCCATAGGGTTTCTAAGGAGTGACTGGTGGATTTAAACTGCCAACCTTTTAGTTAGCAGCCCAGCTCTTAACCACTGCATCACCAGGGCTGAATATAGGTACAGATAATATAGTGCTGGAGTAATTCATTCTGGCTAGGGGAACCCAGGAGGTATTTACAGAGGAATGTAAGCATCTGAGCTGAAACCTAGATAAGAGAACTTCAATAGTCAGAAAAATGTCAGCTAGTGAGTGGGGGATTTGGGGCACAGCACACTGTGAGGGAAGGCATGCACTAAACAAAACTACCAAAGCACCAAAACAAAAGCAAATTTGGCCGTTTGGACTGAGGCTAGGTTCTCATGGGGACAAAATAGAAATGATAGAGTGATGAGGAGGTAGAAGCCAAAATTTCACTTCCAAGTTATCTGAATTTTTATTCCACCAGCAATGGTCTATTGTTATTTGATTTTTAGCAGAAAGTGATCTAAGCAAGACACTCATTTTTTAATGGATTCATCTGTCTGTGTTACCAAAATGGGATAGTGTAGAAGACTGAAAGCTCTACCAATCCCCGATTGGGGATGAAATTGTTCATTTGTGACACTGGATATTTCACCGTATTTCTATTACTATTTGGGATAATTGAGGTCAGACTTTGGATTGGCTCAAATCTGTGAGAAGTTCCATATGTTGAGTACAGCAGGATTCACAGCTGTTGTAGGACTTCTAAACCTGTGATTGCACACATGTCATAGGAACCGAGGCCCACTGCCTTCTCGGCCTATAGGGCTTTAGGAATGCCAGTTTCCATTCCTCTAAGAGAAACGGGCCCCTTCTACCTGTTTATCCCATACTTTCCCATGTTTATAATGCAGGAGAAATTATCTTCAATCACTAAGGCTGATTAGGCTTTTTTTATTTTCGTTTATCTTTCAGCAACTATGCTCCTGAAGTCATTTCCACAAATTAATCTGGGCATCTGGATTTTGATTTTCTGAATGACAGCACATGCATTCCTTCGGAGCCCTTCCTCTTCAAAAGGGCGATCCCAGTAATCCCACCGTGTCATCCTCGGCCACCTCCGCTTCTCCCTTCGTTTGTAATCATCAGGAACACCCCAGTCCTCCTCCCACCCTGTTCTGGTTACAGCTGTCGTCCCTCCTCGTAACCAATGGGTCCTATTAGCAAGACTCGGCCAGCCTGGCGACTCTGGGAGCTTCTAGCCTGGCGGTTCTTTCCAGAAGGTCCCAGACGCTTACACTTGCAAACTTCCCTCCTCCTCCGGCCCCGCTGTGACCCGAGCACACGCGCCCGCGCCTCCCGCGTTAGAATCCTATGGGCGCTGGCCCCGCCTCCGCTTCGGCCCCGCCCCGACCCCATCCCGTCCACCGCCCGCCGCCGCCTCTCGAGCTACTCAGGCCGCGTGGCCCCGCCCCTTCCCCGCCCCCGGCCAGTCCTCGCCCCGCCTCTGCCGCCGGCCCGCGTCTGCGTCTCTAGCCCTCCCCGGGCCGGGCGGCCGGCGCTGGCACCGAGGAGCTGTGGTGTCGCGGCCTGGGGACGCTGGCGGGCGGCTGGCGACGGCGCCCGAGCGCCGGCCGCACGAGCAGCCGCCTTCTGCTGTCCGGCGCTGCCTCGGAGCCGTCCGCGTGCCCCGAGGGCGGGCGTGTCCGGCGATGCAGGCGCGGCTGAGGGGACCGCTGAGAGGACCGTGCGGCTGAGAGACGGCGGGCGCGGGGCCGCAGCCTGTGGGGCGGGGGGCGGGGGGCCAGGAGGCCGCGCGGGCCTCCCCCTTGGCACAGCAGTTTTCCCTAACTCTCCACCTCCGCCTCAGTCGGGGCCCAACGCCGCGGGAGACCCTTTCGGGATGTGCCTGAGGTAAGTGGACCTGGCCAAATGGGATTTCTCGTCCCACAGACCACAGCCATAGGTCAGGAGTGGAGGATGGGGGCGACGAAGACGAAAAAACATGTTTTAAAAATGCAACAGGCGGGGCGGATCAGGAAACTCCTGGCGTTAGTATTTCCCACAGTGAGACTTGTCCAAGACTGAAACTTGGTGAGGTTCTCAGACCCGAAGACAGTGGAGAAGCTGCTCCTTAAATCTGGGTCTGAGCTCCCTCTGGTGGCTATTTGTAGGTATGTAAAGCGAGGCTACAAGTGAGAGATCTGAGCCCAATTGCTGCCCCTCTGCCCGCACAAATGGTGTTATTTCTCCTTTGAGAAAAATGACTCGTTTTTGTAGTTCCCCTTACAAGGACACTTTCTGATCCTATGAAAGCTAAACCCGCAACCGGATAAAAAAAGGTGTTTCAACTTTTTGTTTGTGAGGGGAAGTAACAAGAAGGATAGCAGATGTCATCTTTATGTTAACCTCATTTGAATAAAAACGTTTGTAAATGACTAAAGCAAGCCACAGTTAAAATATGAATACTATTAAGAAAGTTATATCTTGTAGTTGCTTGTCACCGTTAATATTCATTAGATCCTCATATGTGCATTTAAAATGATAGTAAGAAAAAAAATCACTTGAGCTAACTTAGATTGTGTTTAATAACAGATTTTATTGAGATTCTCAAATTTCTCTCAAGTAATTGTTGAACGTTTGAATTATCAGTTTATGTCTACTCCCAGCATACCTGTAGCCTCAGAGAATTTCTTTGTTTTGTTTTTTCCCCAGAAAGGAGTGTCATGAAAAAGGAACAGAAAAGAAATGTCATTGTTGGTGAAAGACAAGCTTTCTTTCCCAGTTGGTGGTTACTTCATGATGGGAAGAGGAAAAATACCTAAATGGCTGAAGAGATTAGATTTTTACAGTTGTACAGATGAAGCTGATAAAAGAATATGTGAAAATGCTTTCTCTGGGTCATAATAGGCTGCTGAGTAAGTAAGCCTGAAAAAGACGAATTTGAAATGAGTGCAGGAATTTTGATTTTTTGTAAACCTGTAGGACTTTAAACAGTTATTGAGGATGTTTTTTCTCCCAAAAATGGAAGAAGAAAAAGTTCTCAAAGCAAAAAGTGTAAAAATTTGAGAGAAACAGCAACTGAGTCCACTCCAAGGTTGCCAGTACTTCGTCAACTTCTATAGAGAAAGACATCCAAGTGCATCTTAGATTGGGGTCATTGCATCACCAGTGATGCTTTCCTGTGCTAGGAATGACTCAGTTTGGATTTGGGGGTGCTTTTTTTTTTTTTTTAACATTGTGTGTTTCGAGTCTTAATATTAGACGAAAGATTTATGTAAAGGAAGTAAATGCTGAATTCATAGCATGTTTGACTATCATACTAGTGTTCCCTGTATGTTACAGAAAAATTGGAGATTTTAACATTCTTTGAAATTTTATTGGAAACAAAACTGTGTCTAGAACACAGATATCCAATGTAAATTTTCTTTTTGGCAACTGCGTTTGCTTTGAATGAGCCGATTGTCAACTGGATTTCACAGCATGTATGATTTACAGTCTTTGTTTTATCAAGGCCTTAAATATGTGTTTTATACTAACCAGATGGGAAAAACATTGAGCACTATGTTTGACATGTATGCCTAAGGAAAAGAACTCCCTGATGGATCATGGCGTTAATGTTTACAGGACATTTCTTATTTTTAGCGTTAGTGATGTTTGGTTTCTCTACTTTTGAGGAATCTGTGAGCAATTACTCTGAATGGGCAGTTTTCACAGATGAAATAGATCAGTTTAAGACACAGAAAGTGCAAGATTTCAAACCCAACCAAAATCTGAAGAAAAGTTTGCTTCATCCAAGTTTATATTTTGATGCTGGAGAAATCCAAGCAATGAGACAGAAGTCTCACACAAGCCATTTGCATCTTTTTAGAGTTATTAGAAGTGCAGTGACGGTTATGCTGTCTAATCCGACGTACTACCTACCTCCACCGAAGCATGCTGATTTTGCTGCCAAGTGGAACGAAATTTATGGCAACAATCTGCCTCCATTAGCATTGTACTGTTTATTGTGCCCAGAAGACAAAGTTGCCTTTGAATTTGTTTTGGAATATATGGACAGGATGGCTGGCTACAAGGACTGGCTAGTTGAGAATGCACCAGGAGATGAGGTTCCTGTTGGTCATTCCTTAACAGGTTTCGCCACTGCCTTTGACTTTTTATATAACTTGTTAGATAATCATCGAAGACAAAAATACCTGGAAAAAATATGGGTTATTACTGAGGAAATGTATGAGTATTCCAAGGTCCGCGCATGGGGCAAACAACTTCTTCATAACCACCAAGCTACTAATATGATAGCATTACTTACCGGGGCTTTGGTGACTGGGGCAGATAAAGGATCTAAAGCAAACATATGGAAACAGATTGTAGTAGATGTGATGGAAAAGACAATGTTTCTATTGAATCATATTGTTGATGGTTCTTTGGATGAAGGTGTGGCCTATGGAAGCTACACATCTAAATCAGTCACACAGTATGTTTTTCTGGCTCAGCGCCATTTTAATATCAACAACTTGGATAATAACTGGTTAAAAATGCACTTTTGGTTCTATTATGCCACCCTTTTACCAGGCTTCCAAAGAACTGTGGGTATAGCAGATTCCAATTATAATTGGTTTTATGGTCCAGAAAGCCAGTTAGTTTTCTTGGATAAATTCATCTTAAAGAATGGAGCTGGAAACTGGTTAGCCCAGCAAATTCGAAAGCACCGACCTAAAGATGGACCAATGGTTCCCTCCACTGCCCAAAGATGGAGTACTCTTCATACTGAATACATTTGGTATGATCCTCAACTAACCCCACAGCCTCCTGCTGAATATGGCACAGCAAAAATGCACACATTTCCTAACTGGGGTGTTGTTACTTATGGGGCTGGGTTGCCAAATACACAGACCAATACCTTTGTGTCTTTTAAATCTGGGAAGCTTGGAGGGCGAGCCGTATATGACATAGTTCACTTTCAGCCATACTCCTGGATTGATGGATGGAGAAGCTTTAACCCAGGACATGAACATCCAGATCAGAACTCATTTACTTTTGCCCCAAATGGGCAAGTCTTTGTTTCTGAAGCTCTCTATGGACCCAAGTTGAGCCACCTTAACAATGTATTAGTGTTTGCTCCATCACCCTCAAGCCAGTGTAATAAACCCTGGGAAGGTCAGCTAGGAGAATGTTCACAGTGGCTCAGGTGGACTGGTGAGGACGTTGGCGATGCAGCTGGGGAAATCATCACTGCCTCTCAGCATGGGGAAATGATGTTTGTGAGTGGGGAAGCAGTGTCTGCTTATTCGTCAGCAATGAAACTGAAAAGTGTGTATCGTGCTTTGCTTCTCTTAAATTCCCAAACTTTGCTAGTTGTTGATCACATTGAAAAACAAGAAGATTCCCCAATAAATTCTGTCAGTGCCTTCTTTCATAATCTGGATATTGATTTTAAATACATCCCATATAGGTTTATGAACAGGTATAATGGAGCTATGATGGATGTGTGGGATGCACACTACAAAATGTTTTGGTTTGATCATCGTGGCAATAGTCCCATGGCTAGTATCCAGGAAGCAGAACAAGCTGCTGAATTTAAGAAACGGTGGACTCAATTTGTTAATGTTACATTTCCAATGGAATCCACAATCCTGAGGATTGCATATATTTTTTTTGGACCATATGTCAATGTTTCCAGCTGCAAGTTTATTGACAATTCCAAGTCTGGACTTCAGATTTCTGTCAGTGTCAATAATACTGAACATGTTGTTTCCATTGTAACTGACTACCATAGCCTGAAGACAAGATTCAGCTACCTGGGATTTGGTGGCTATGCCAATGTGGCTGATCAGGGCCAAATCACTCGATTTGGTTTGGGCACTCAAGCAATAGTAAAGCCTGTAAGACATGATAGAGTTATTTTCCCCTTTGGATTTAAATTTAATATAGCAGTTGGATTAATTTTGTGTGTTAGTCTGGTGATTTTAGCTTTTCAATGGCAGTTTTACATTTCTTTTAGAAAGCTGATGAGGTGGATACTAATACTTGTTATTGCCTTGTGGTTTATTGAGCTACTGGATGTGTGGAGCACTTGCACTCAGCCCATCTGTGCAAAATGGACAAGGACAGAGGCCAAGGCAAGCAAGAAGGCCTTGTCATCTGAAGAGCACCATGTCAGTCTTCCTCATGTTGTCATTACCTCACTTCCTGGTTCAGGAGCTGAAATTCTCAAACAGCTTTTTTTCAACAGTAGTGATTTTCTCTACATCAGGGTCCCTACAGCCTACATTGATATCCCTGAAACTGAATTTGAGATTGACTCATTTGTGGATGCCTGTGAATGGAAGGTGTCAGATATTCGCAGTGGTCATTTTCGTTTACTCCGAGGCTGGTTGCAGTCCTTAGTCCAAGACACAAAACTACACTTGCAAAATATCCATCTGCATGAACCCAACAGAGGTAAACTAGCCCAATATTTTACAACAAATAAGGACAAAAAAAGAAAATTGAAAAGGAGAGAGTCTTTGCTGGAACAAAGAAGTAGAATGAAAGCCACCTTTGATAGAGATGCTGAATATGTTAGGGCTTTGAGGAGACACCTGGTCTATTACCCAAGTGCACGACCTGTGCTCAGTTTAAGCAGTGGGAGCTGGACGTTAAAGCTTAATTTTTTTCAAGAAGTTTTAGGAGCTTCATTGAGGGCATTGTACATAGTAAGGGACCCTCGGGCATGGATTTATTCAATACTGTACAGTAGTAAACCAAGTCTTTACTCCTTGAAGAATGTACCAGAGCACTTAGCTAAACTGTTTAAAACAGAGGGTGGTAAAGGCAAATGTAACTTAAATTCGGGCTATGCTTTTGAATATGAATCGTTGAGGAACGAATTATCAAAATCCAGATCAAATGCAGTCTCCCTGTTGTCTCATCTCTGGCTAGCAAACACAGCAGCAGCCCTGAGAATAAATACAGATTTACTGCCTACCAGCTACCAGCTGGTCAAGTTTGAAGATATTGTACATTTTCCTCAGAAAACCACTGAAAATATTTTTGCCTTTCTTGGAATTCCTTTGTCTCTTGCTAGTTTAAACCAAATATTGTTTGCCACCTCCACGAACCTTTTTTACCTTCCCTATGAAGGGGAAATATCACCAACTAATATTAATGTTTGGAAACAAAACTTGCCTAGAGATGAAATTAAACTGATTGAAAACGTCTGCTGGACATTGATGGATCATCTAGGATATCCAAAGTTTATGGACTAAATGCTGCAGGTCAGCAGACTTTTGCACTAATGCTTTCCAACCTGATCTTGTGGATATGAATTGGAAGAGTTTGTTCTTGTACTGTGTGTGTGTGTGTGTTTTCAGTCTGTTATTTGCACACAGAGATTATTTTAAAAATAGCATATTTGGCCTAGCATGGGTTATCTCATCGCTTTCCTTGCTGTTGTTTCTGAAATTTTTTTCTGTTAAATGTTTCTGCTACAGACGTGTAGATGAAGTTATATCATGGGGGTCAGGGGAGATGGAAAGATTTTAAAGGTGTTTGTCTGACTTTGCTTCATCTGTAACTGCTAATCTAGGGACATCAAACACTGCTAAGGGCCTACAGTTGCTGCTTTACCCAAGCATCTTTTACATTCAAGATGGACTACAAAAAATCCTTGTCTTTTTTTTTTTTTTTAAGAAGGTCTTCTAACATATTTATCTTGCATGTGCGTGCACACACAAGATTCCTTTTCTGTGTATAATATTCAGTAGTGATACCACTACAGAGGTGCCAGCTTCTATCAAAACTGTACGATTCCTTGTCGTAAATACAGATGGAAATACAGAATGGGTATGTTTTGTTGCCATCAGAAAACAGTGACCTTAAAAAGCCTCCTTAATTTTTTTTTTAACTTAGAAATAATAAGGACTATGTCTTGGAACAGTTTGGGTGCCGAGGGTTGGTAGCTTATTTTAGACTTGATTGTGTGTTTCAGACTCACTGTTCTTTGCTTCCCTGAAGCCACAGCTGTTCATCATCACACCAATTGCACCCTATCCTTTCTGTCTCTATCAAGCAAAACAATAAGTAGTTACTAATTGCTAAACTCCCAGTATTTGTAGGGGATTTTTTTCCTGATGATTAATTTTGCATTAAAGCCTACACAGATTTAGAATCAAATTTCTTTTTGTGGTATGACTCAGAAAGCAGAGCCAGTGCTGCCAGTGTTTTTTAAGACTGGAAACAATTGGAAAACTGCCTATCTTGCAGCCTTTTGAATAAAGAGTTTACAGACAGACTGCCAGTGTCTGCAAAAGTTGAAGGCAAATGGGAGATGATGTCAGAGGCATCTGTTTCCTTTACCATCTGCATCTTATTATAAATGTAGTCATTAAAGAATGTGGTTCATTTTATTTTGGTTGGCTCTGAAATCAAAATGCTGGGCCATTATAATCAAGTGGAGTAATTACAATGCATTGGATAAAAATTATTAGGCGGTGTCAAGACTTGATGAAAATCCCTGTACAGATTGTAGTCTTCTTTTTGGTATTTCAAACTGTAGTTCCCCTGAGCTCTCTAACACTTAGGAGTCCATCATCCTGACCTAGATAAAAGTGATTCTTTCTCAGTAGTTTGTTATTATGTCAGAATGTGCCTCCAGAGTGATGAAGCTGTGGATATGTTACATGCCAGCTAAACCTAACTTGGTTGTCATTTTTCTCCCATTATAGTGTGAATGGAAAGTGCCTCCACCCCCAACATCTCCTCCCTTCCAATAGTTCTCACTGCTGTCCCTCTATAATGTCAGAATGAATGAAAATCATATTGTCTGGATTGAGAGGGCACTGAAGACCTGAGTCTATGCTGTTATTCTCAAGGAAGATTATTCTATCTCAAGGTTATCAACAAGTGTGTAAAATTGCTACATGGATGATAACACTATTTCCATTATTGGTCAGTCTCAGTGTTTGCTTTCAGTTAACAGGATGTGTCATCTTGAACCAGATCAAATAGAAAGGCTCTGGGTTGGCAGTAGTATTAGGTCTGATCAAGGGAAGAATTATGAATGTGTGCAGGTAACAAGAAAACAGAAGTTACCACTGCCTTTTAACATGGTGCAGAAAATGCCTGCTAGCAGAAGAGAGCCAGGATGAGTATGTGGAGGACTTAGACAAAGAAGAGAGGGAAAAAGAAAAAGTGAGTAATTCTGAGAATGAATATGGAAACAAAATGTTATTAATAGCAAAAGCACATGCTTATGAAAATGATCTTCACAGTGTATCCTAACTTTCACCCGCACATAGCAACACAAAGTTGAATTTCCCAGTCTCTACTTTAACACTGCCACTCCAAGAGAAAATTTCAGATGTGTCCCCTCCTACTTTGTTCATATTAAAATAGTAAGTTTTTGACCAGAGAAGGCATCTATCTGTAGATTTCCCCTGTGAGGAATGTTAGCATATGGGTGAGAGGATGACACATTTGTTAGATACGTGTGCATATGTTCATGCCTGGGACCCCTGCTTTATAATCTGCCCAGCTAAGGTCACCAATGCTTCCAGTGCATTCTTAGGTCCTTCCTGCTCTCAGGATGATATCCTAGGAACAATTCAAATAGCTTCTACATTTATTTTTACTTTTATCACCTTGAAAATAGTTAACGGAGGGATTGTCATTGATATCTGACATGTAAAGGAAATACTTATAAAATGACCTATCCATAAAATCAGTCTCTTCATTAACTTCCAAAATCTCAGGTCTAATTAGGATAACATCTTTTGTTAAAGCAATAGCATTTACATCTTGAGTTTTGAAAGTGTTTATTTACTGACTAAAGTAGCATAAATGTGATTATAATTATCTGGTTTCAAAAGTTGCAAACTGCAAATTTATCCACTTTTAGGGTGAAACAGAAAGGCATATCCAGGGTTGAATTTACTGAAATGAAACATTCAGAGAGGATAGGAAATAGGAGTATTTGTTCTGGAGAAGGAAGCTAAATCTATTAATATTCTTTAATTTATAGAGACCTAAGGAGTCACAGATTTTGACAAGATGGCATAAGAACATATTTAGTCTAGATGCCAAATTAAACTTGTAATTGGCTGGGTTTTTAGAGAAGAGTTAATAAATGCCAGGTAAAAGGGTAAGAGTGCAGTGGTGGTTCAGTGGTAGGATTTCTTGCCTTCCATGCAGCAGATTGGGGTTGGGTTCCTGGCCAGTGCACACGGTGTGCAGCCACCCCTCTTATGTCAGTGGAGGACCGCACAATGCTGTGATGTTGAAGTTCTAACAGAGCTAAATCATCCAATGAAAACCCTATGGTGCACAACAGTCGAATCTGCAAACAATCATCGGGATAGTGCAGGACTGAGCAGTGTTTTCTGTTGTGCATGGGGCACCATGAGTCAGAGACCGACTACAGCAGCTAACAACAGAAAAATGGGATGATCCTTATTTACGTCAAATTCAGAGTAAGGTTCACAGGACTGGCAGAACTGCCACGTAATCCTCTGCAAATGTATTCAGAGAAGGAATTCCCCCCTTGCCCTCACCACATTCCGTGTACACACATACACACTAGCATGTCCTAAGAACTCTGCTAGTTCATTTTAGTTGGCATCCATTATCAGCACAAACTGATAGAAAATTTAAAACCTTAGCACATTCAGTTATCAGTGAGTAAACAATTATAGTTTTAAAATTGCTATGCTTGATTGGCTTGATTGTCTTTGATCATAAATAGAAAAATATTCACTGACTGCATTTTAGAAAAAAAATAAAAGACAATATGTTAGACCAGCACTTCCAGAGGTAAGGGCACCTAAGATTCTAAGCTATATCAAGGAATATGTGAAGTATTTACTGTTTATTTAAATGTCGATCATAGTATGTCTATTATGGCTAATGTCATTTTTTTTTTCAGTACCCGACTGAAAAAGTACCATTTCATGTTACTTTGGCAGAAAAACTATCCAAATAACTTCAAGACCTAAATAACCAGCTTTTTGCACAAAGGGTGTTAGGAACTTCAAACAATAGATTCTGACATACTCTAATCTGTAGATCCTTGAGATACAATTTACATGGGCTTATGTTGTATTTAGGAGTCCTGGTGGCACAGTGGTTAAAGTGCTCAGCTGCTAACCAAAAGGTCAGTGGTTCGAACCCACCAGCTGTTCTGCTGGAGAAAGATGTGGCATTCTGCTCCTGTAAAGATTTACAGCCTTGGAAACTCTATGGGTCAGTTGTACTCTTCTCTGTCCTACAGGGTCACGATGAGTCAGAATTGGCTCAACAGCAGTGAATTTGATTTGGGTGTCATATTTAGGCCAAATAACAAATTACATACATGTTTAATTGATTCTGTTTATAAAGATAGGTTCAGTTAAAGCTTCCAAAGCATGTTTTTTTTTTTTGTTCTTTTGTTTTTATTTTACACCTATCCATTTATTTACTAAAGGCAGTATAGACTGAAGACCATATACTAGTTTACTATATATGTATAACAAAGGTTCCTGGGTGGTGCAAACGGTTGTGTTTTGATTACTAACTGAAAAGTTGGCAGTTTGAACCCACCCAGCAGTGCTGCATGAAGGAAGACCTGGTGATCTGCTTCTGTAAAGATTACAGCCAAGAAAACCCTATGGAGCAGTTCTACTCTGTAGCACATAGGGTAGCCATGAGTTCAAATCAATGGCAATTTTTTAAACTTAAAAAAAAAAAATACATATAGCAAGACTGCTCTATGATTTAAAACAATAAACAAAAAATGAAATAAAGCTAAAAGCAACCTGGCTATGGTTGGGATAATTTTGCATACCCTTGTTCTTTAGGTCTCTGGGTAAGGGTACTAGGATTTTGTATGGGCTGAGAAGGCAGAAGTTGGGAAATGTGGAACAAGTGGAATACTGACACCCAACCCCGTAATTTCAGCTACTAGATGGGTGAGCCTGATTTCTCCCCTAAGTAAATTCCAAGTCCTTACTCTATCTTGGACTCACTCAGTTTCACTATTCTCATATATCATTCCATCTTTCTAAATGGCAAGAATGTCCCTGTAGTATGCATCTGCACCCTACATCTGCTACTGCTGCCACTGATAAGAACTTCATGCAGGTAGGATATTTCTAGGGAAGGTGAAACTTTTTGCACCTCTTGAATGGTACATCAGACATAGTAAATAGATGATGCACAGAGTTGGAGCAATGGAGACTTTTAAGAGGGAGAAGGATCTAGCAAGAATCAAAATGTGCTTCATATTGAATGATAAGGTTTTCATGTATTTCACTAATCCTCAGAACAACTAAAACAAAACAAAACTAGTTGCCATTGAGTAAATTCCAACTCTTGGTGACCCCATGTGTGTCAAAGTAGAACTGTACTCCGTAGGGTTTTCAGTCGTTGATTTTTCACAAGTAGATCATCAAGCCTTCCTTCCAAGGTGTCTCTGGGTGGGCATGAACCTCCAGCCTTCCCGTGAGCAGCCAAATTCGTTAACTCTTTGTACCACCTAAGAACGTAACTCTGTATGGTAGTTCTTATACAACTAAATCTGAAACTCGCTTCAAGTGACTCATACAAAGTAAATCAGCTGATAAGTGGCTTGACCAAGACTCAGGCGGTTCTTCCAACTCTAAAGCCATGAGAATATGTTTTTATAATTCATTCTTACATTCATTCATCAAAAATTTAAATATCAGCTATTGAGGTATTGATTAGAGTGAGGAAAGAACACAAAAATTGATTGACCATGACTTCTCCCGGTGAGGAATTGCACCTCTCCAGAAACCTCAAGACTTAGTAGGAATTCATCAAGAAGAGGAGAAGAGAGACTTGCCAGGGAGAGAGAATTACTCAAGGGAAGGTACTGAAATGTGTTATCTGTTCTGTAGTAGGCATGGTTTACTTCTTTTTTTCCCCCAAGACAGAAGGTTATTAGCAACGGGAGTGGGTTTTTGAGTTAGGAGGAGTTATAACTGGTAGGTTTGTATAGAGATCACCACCTATTTATTTTTCTCAGCTATGTTTGACTCTATAATGGCTGCAAGAAGTGATATTGTTATAGCACCTAACATCAATGAATAGTCCTTCCAAAAGAAATTTAGGGTTATCCATAAGTGTAAATAGAACTAAACTGTCCATACCGCTCTTTTCACTCCCACTAAATCAACTGCCCCATCATATTTATGGCAAAGAAATTGGCGTGGTAATTGAATATCAAGGAATACTCTGAAGAGAAAAGCATGCCTGAGTGTGGTCTGACTCGTCTATGCAGATCTTTGCTAGCAATGACGAAGAGGGGCCAGTTCAGTGTGTTACTCCAGGCTTCAGCTGACCAGTAGCAGCTTCTTTTCCCCACCAAGTACCTCTAGATCCATAGTACCAGGCACAGTTCTCAGTACTGGGAATGCAACAGTGAAGAAAACATCTTCGGGCCCCACCTTTATGGAGCTGACAGTCTAGTAGGGATTATAAAGAAACACGTTCTTATTCTGCCTTTCTTAAAGTTCCTAGCACAAAAGAGCCTACACCAAGTGGAAATGAAATCTGTCAATTTTATAAACAACAATCAATCAAATGCATTCAAATGGAATTCTTTTTAAGAAAAAGGTAAAAACCTGTTCTTCCCCCACCTTGTAAATAATGCCAAAATAAAGCAAGGAAGGGAGGGAGGAGGGAGAAAGGAAGAAAGGAAGGAGCATTCTGATCCTTAACCTGAACAGACAAAGTAAGGTAAACAAGGAGAATCATTGCTATAACAATTGTATTAATTATTCTATAAATTACTTAAAAGATTCTTTGAAATGGTAATGTAGGTAAAACTTGGAGGGGATAAAAAGAGCACATCTCTCTTATAGTATGTTGCACTGCTCTTTTCTGTTTTATTTCATCAAGTAATTTTTGTATTTCTCTGATTCTTTGCAATTCATAAGGTTTTCACTGGCCAATTTTCATTGGCTAAGGATTGATAGTTGGAAAATATGGCCTTGATGATAGAGGCAATGCCAGAGATCACATGATAGAATTTTGCAAGTACAATGACTTATTCATTGCAAATACCTTTTTTCAACGACATAAACAGCAACTAGACACATGGACCTCACCAGATGGAATACACAGGAATAAAATTGACTATATCTGTGGAAAGAGGCAATGGAAAAGCTCAATATCATCAGTCAGAACAAGGCCAGGGGCTGACTGAGGAACAGACCATCAATTGCTCCTATGCAATTTCAAGTTGAAGTTGAAGAAAATTAGAACAAGTCCACAAGAGCCAGAGTACAACCTTGAGTATATCCCACCTGAATTTAGAAACCATCTCAAGAATGGATTTGATGTATTGAACTCTAATGACCAGATACCAAACGAGTTGTGGAATGACATTGAGGACATCATACATGAAGAAAACAAGAGGTCATTCAAAAGACAAGAAAGAAAGAAAAGACCAAAATGAATGTCCAAAGAGACTCTGAAACTTGCTCTTGATCATAGAGTAGCTAAAGCAAAAGGAAGAAATGATGAAGTAAAAGAGCTGAACAGAAGATTTTGGACAGCAACTCGCGAAGACAAAGTATTATAATGAAATTGTGCAAAGACTTGGAGATAGAAAACCAAAAGGGAAGAATATGCTTGGCATTTCTCAAACTGAAAGAAACTGAAGAAAAAATTCAAGCCTCGAGCTGTAGTATTGAAAGATTCTACAGAGAAAATATTAAATGACACAGGAAGTATCAAAAGAAGATGGAAGGAATACATAGAGTCACTGTACCAAGAAGAATTGGTCAGCGTTCAACTATTTCAGGAGGTAGGTAGCATATGATCAAGAACCAATGGTACTGAAGGAAGAACTCCAAGCTGCACTGAAGGCATTGGTGAAAAACAAGGCTCCAGGAATTGACTAAATACTATTTGAGATGTTTCAACAAACGGATGCAGCACTGAAAGCACTTGCTCATCTATGCCAAGAAATTTGGAAGACAGCTGCGTGGCCAACCAACTGAAAGAGATCCATATTTGTGCCCATTCCAAAGAAAGGTGTTCCAAGAGAATGCAGAAATCATCAAACAATATCATTAATATCACACAAGTGAAATTTTGTGTGGTTTAAAGTTAAGAAAGGTGTGCATCAGGTTGTATCATTTCACCATACTTATTTAGTCTCAATGGAGAGCAAATAATCTGAGAAGCTGGACTGTATGCAGAAGAATGCAGAATCAGGATCGGAGGAATACTCATAAACAACCTGTGATATGCATGTGACACATCCTTTTTTGTTGAAAGTGAAGAGGACTTGAAGCACTTACTGAAGAAGATCAAAGACCACAGCCTTCAGTATGGATTACACCTCAACATAATGAAAACAAAAACCCTCCCAACATTATAGCAATAAGCAACATCATGATAAACAGAGAAAAGATGGAAATTGTCAAGGATTCCATTTTACTTGGATCCACAATCAACACCCGTGGAAGCAGCAGTCAAGAAATCATTGTCTTGGGCAAATCTGCTGCAAAAGATCTCTTTAAAGTGTTAAAAAACAAAGATGTTACTTTAAGGACTAAGGTGCGCTTGACCCAAGCCATGGTGTTTTCAGTCACCTCATATGCATGGGAAAGCTGGACAGTGAATAAGGAAGACTGAAGGAGAATTGATGCCTTCGAATTATGGTGTTGACAAAGAATATTGAAGATACCATGGATTGCCAGAAGAATGAAGAAATCTGTCTTGGAAGAAGTACAGCCAGAATGCTCATTAGAAGCAAGAATGGTGAGACTTTGTCTCATATGCTTTGGACATGTTGTTAGGAGGGACCAGTCCCTGGAGAAGGACATAATGCTTGGCCAAGTAGAGGGTCAGTGAAAAAGAGGAAGACCCTCAAGAGATGGATTGACACTGTGGCTGAAACAATGGGCTCAAGCATAACAATGATTGTGAGGATGGCACAGGACTGGGCAGTGTTTCGTTCTGTTGTGCATAGAGTCACTATTAGTCGGAACTGACTGGACGGCATCTAACGACAACTGACTCTCTTGTAATGAAATGTCACTTTTCTTTCAAATGTATTAATACCAAAATTGAAGTCCGCCTAAGTGTCCCAGGTTTTCAAATATCCTAGGTATGTGGCATTTTTCTGCATGTTGTCTTTCTGTTTCTGAACTTGGGATACATGCATTGTCTTAACTGAATATGGTACAAGGAAGGAAACAGGCATATGCCTTCCTGATGCTCTCCCTTCCTCTTTCTGGAAGTCAGTCAGCTCCCACCAATTTCACTTTTGTCACTGTGCTAACTGAGCTATATAAGTTAATTCCTGTATTAACATCTGGCAGCCCTCTAAGAACAATGCATAATACTCTCTTATTATATTCATTGTATGGTACAAATAACTGACTAAACTCTTGTTGTGCTACAGTGGAAGATGACTGCTCGAGTTTATTGGTATTTATTTGCTTTTTAACTATGTATTCATTTATTTCTCCCGCTTGTTGCAGAAAATTAATTTTGTTGTATATTTGTTTAAATTAATGGAAATTTACATATGGCTATTTTAACTCTACTGAGAAATTTTTTTTTTTTATTGTGATTTAGGTGAAAGTTTACAGAGCAAATCAGTTTCTCATTGAACAGTTAATACACAAATTTTTGTGTGACATATGTTACTAAACCCATGATGAGTCAACACTTTCCCATTTTCCAGTCCAGATTCCCTGTTTCCATTTGCCCAGTTTTCCTGTCCCTTCTTGCCTTCTTGTCTTTGCTTTTGAGTGTGCCCATCAGTCTCATATAGATGATTGAACTATGAAGCACATCCCTCACTTGTTCTATTGTTGGCCTTATAGACCAGTCTAATTTTTGGCTGAAGGGTGAACCTCAGGAGTGACTTCGGTACTGCGTTAAAAGGGTGTCTGGGGGCCATACTCTTGGGGTTTCTCCAGTCTCTGTCTGACCAGCAAGCCTGATTATTATTATTATTATTATTATTTTTGTGTGTGAATTTGAATTTTGTTCTACATTTTTCTCCTGCTCTGTCCGGAGCCTCTATTGTGATGCCTGTCAGAGCAGATGGTAGTGGTAACTGGGCACCATCTAGTTGTTCTGGACACAGTCTGTGGAGGTTTTGGTAGTTGAGGTCCATTAGTCCTTTGGACTAATCTTTCCCTTGTGTCTTTGGTTTTCTTCATTCTCCTTTGCTTCAGCCAGGATGGAACCAGTAGGTATATCTTAGATGACCGCTTGGCAGGCTTTTAAGCTCAGCACCGTTGAATGTAGAACATTTTCTTTATAGACTGTGTTATGCCAAATGAACTGGATGTCCCCTGAGACCATGGTCCCCAGCCTTCAGCCCAGTAGCTCAGTCTCTCAGGGCATTTGGATGTGTCTGCGAAGCTTCTATGACTTTGCCCTGGTCAAACTGTGCTGACTTCCCCTGTACTGTGTGCTGTTTTGCCCTTCACCAAAGTTACCACTTAACTACTATCTAGGTAGTGTTTTTCCCTCCCCATCCCTCACCTCCCTTGTAACCATCAAAGATTGTTTCTTTCTGTATGGAAACATTTTCATGTGTTTTTATAATAATGGTCTCATACAGTAACTGGAGGGCATTATGCTGAGTGAAACAAGTCAATCACAAAAGGATAAATACTGTATGAGCAATTTTAATTTGATGCTTTCATGTAATATGAAACTTTGAAGGAGGATTTATATATGAGAGCACATACTATAAGAAGTGGTGAAATTGCTTTCATAAGACACCTGTGAAAAGATAAATGCATACAAAGAATTCATTTCAAAAAAGTTAGTCCTACACAAACAAAATAGATGATTGTTACTGTTCATGTTCAAACATTAATGGGAAGACTCTGGCTAATCCAGTGCTAATTAGAACACAGCATGCTTACGGTTGGCTTGTGTTCACTAAATTGTGGTCATTTCTTTTTAGATTTACCAAAGTAAACTAAAATGCACATCCATTGAGTTATTTTTCTTTGACCCAGCATTAACTATAAAGCTACTCAAAATAGCCCACTGTTGAATACATGAGTAGAAAGATATATGATTGTATACACATACCAGCATTTGGCAGAATTCCATTATAATTAGGGGCATAAAGTTTCCTCTGTAAAAACAACAGGCTGTACTAGTGGATACTTTGCAAGCCTTGTTTGTACCTTTTCCCCATTTCCTTGCTTAATTTGAATATCCATTACAGTGTTATATTTACAATTTTATATATTACAATTTTATATATTATATAAGTACAAATCCCTGGTTCAGTATCTACCAGCTGTGAGCTCTTAGGCAAGTTTCTTAATTATTCAATCTTCATTTCCCCATCTGTAAAACTCCCTCACAGTTTTGTAAGGATTGACTAAAATGACTTGTGAAAATTAATAGAACACTACTTGTTTTCTCTTTATGAACACCTCCAATTCTCTAGCCTGACTGATGAGAGAGAGACAGCAGAGGTATGTTTACTTTGGTTCTATTATTGTATGTGCCCAGAGAGAAGGCAAATTCATATTTAAGGTGATGCCCTATTTTCTCAATGAGAAGATATTAAAAATATTTTCAGATAATATGAGTATATATACTAAGATATATATACTAAATATTCAAATATCTATTTTAATATTTAATTGCACAAACATGTAAAGTCACAGCTATCAATTAATATATTAATTTAGAAATATTGCTTTTTGTTTATATTTTAAGAAATAATTTTATTCAAACTTTCATTTACTTGAACTTCAATGTCTTCATCATTTCTAGAATCATTTTTTAGTTTTTCCTGAGCATATCATATTTACTTCTGAGTTTTATTGAGATATAGAAATTTTTTAAATTTAAGTATGATGCTATTATTTGAAGTTTTATTCTATTATATAAATACCTCTTGCATAGCATTAAGATAACTTTGTGTTCTTACCTTCATTCTATAGATATATTTTGTGATCTTCTACATTATAACGATTGCATTTTATCTATTTTGATTTTTTCCACTTATTTATTTTGGAGTGTGTATGTAAAAGCTGAGGGTACCTAAAACCACGTGTGACTAACATTACGTTTATTCCACTTGCTTTGATAGAATAAATGGAAACCATTCTCAAGTTACATATATGTGTATATTAGTATAATTTATCATAACAACATAAGAAAGGATTATATCAATATAGATTTGTCTAACTTCTCTAGAATGAATATTTCTGTTAATTCACATGCTACTCACACATATTTCTCAGCTGGAGTAAAATGGCACAGTACGTTATCCTCTGGTTGGTGATCTGTAAATTTGGGTCCTTTTTCTCTTCAGGGACTGTGTACTGGGACTGAAGATCAAGTTCTAGAACCTCTGGTCAGAAACTCAACTTGTAGTGAGGAGTGCAGGAGAGCATGCACCCCTGCAGTGAGACCCAGTGCCATAGACCTATGAGTCAGGGCTCTCATACCTTAGACAGAAACTCCTTTTTTGTGATTGGTTTTTCTGGGACGTTGCAGTCCATATCCTTGCTACAATTGATTATATGCAAATTAGAAAGCACTAATTGTTGATCCTTGTGTATGCCAATTCTGCTGTCCCCACCCATCTAACTGTAAATATTATGGTTATGAAAAATAGGTAACACTGATGTTTTGTTAATGAAAAGATGTATTGACTTCATTGGGAAGTTGGAAGCCCTCGTCTATGGTATTTATAAGGTGCTATGACCAAAACTGGGACTTAGTCAGAATTTACATATTTACATACTCAACTATATGATACAAGATGTATATGTTATAAAAGATATTACAAAATGGCTATTGTACCCACCTTCCATCCAAGAAATGCACTGTTAATAGTAGTTAAGCCCTCCATCTGACCTTCCCCATCACATCCCCCTGCTTCCCCAGCTCACAAAGTGGTAAATTCTATCCTGAATGTTGTATGTACCATTCCCTTACTTTCTTTATAGCTTTGCCACATATCTCTATCCTTGTCAACCAATTTTGTGATTTTGTCTGTTTTTGAACTTTATGTAAATAGTAACATACTGCATGTATTCTTCTGGGACTTGCTTTTCTTTACTCAAAATTTTGTTTGTCCAATACACGTTAATGTTTGTAGGTGAAGATCACTTATTTTCACCATGGTAGTGTTCCATTTTATGAATATGCCATTATATGGATATGTCATTATATGAATTTGTCATTACATAAACACACCATAATTTATTTATCTTCTTTGGGGGGATATTCTTAACTTTTGCTAATGCAAACAATATTTTATGAAATTCTTAAACATGTTCCATAATGTACATATACAAAAATTTTTTGTTTGTTTGTTTGTACCCAGAACCTCTCCATCTGCACTCATCTCACCTCCTTCCTAGCATGTATACCTAGGACTAATAGTGCTGGGTTAGTAGGGTATATACAACCTCAACTATTCTAGAAAATGTTAAATTACTTTCCAAATTATAAAATAGACACTCTAGCCAATATAGAAGAGTTTCTGCTGTTCCAGAGTTCCTCTTGTACTTGACATTTTTAGACTTTTTAATGTTTTTCTGCCTTGTGGAACAAATGGTGTCACATTCTGGTTTTCATTTGAATTTCTTTCATTGTTAATGATGTAGAATATACACATATGCGCATGCACTCATGTGTGCATGTGCATACATACACAAATTGTACTCTTTTTGCTGCTGCTTTTATGAAATGAAATCCCTGGTTATGCCTTTTATACATTTTTCTATTGCGTTGTTTTCTTTTATCTCATTGATTCATTGAAGTTTATTATGCATTATCCTGTTGTGCTTAATATGTGCTGTGAATAACTTTTTGGCTTGTATTTTCATGATCTTTGTAGTAGCGTTTGATACACAGTTATTCTTAATTTGAGTACAATAAAATATATCACTGTTTTCCTTCATTATTTTTATTTTTTCATCTTATTAAAGAATCTTTCCCAAGCCCTTGGCCTTAAAAAATTGTTGTTCTATATATTTTTCAAACATTTAAAAATTTTATTAGTTATCTATTGCTGCATAATAGTATTAACACAAATTCAGCAGCTTAAAACAACACACTTTTTTTTTATGTCATATTTCTGTGGTTTAGGAGTCTAGGCATTACTTAGCTGGGTCCTCTACTTCAAGGTTTTTCACAAGGCTGCGATCAATGTGCTCTCTAGAGCTGGGAACTCATCTGAGACTCATCTAGGGAAGGGTCCACTTCCAAGCTTACTTGGTTGTTGGCAGGAGTTCAGTTGCTTATGGGTTTTTGGACTAAAAGCCTCAGTTCTTCACTGATTGTTGGCTGGATGACAACAGTTGCTTGCCATGTGGTTTTCTCCATATGGCAGCCTACTTCATCAAAGCCAGGAAGGGAGAGACTCTACTAGCAATGTAATGTAATCATGGAAGTGACAACTTAACACCTTTGTTGTATTCTATTGGTTAGAAGCAAGCAAGTCACAGATCCCACCCACACTCAAAAGGAAAAGATTACACAAGGGCATGAATAACTGGAGGCCAGGATAATTGGAGGAAGTTTTAGAATTTATCAGCTACAAATTTTGTCTTTCACATTTACGTGTTTAATCTGCTCTACATTAATTGCTGTGGCCATTCTGAGATTTTTTTTCCCTGTATGAATAACCTGTTTTCATAAATTGAAAAGATTGAATAATCTCTTCCTTTGCACTAATCGTCAATGCCACTATGACCACATATCAAGTCTCTATATTTTGTGTGAGTCTGTTTCTGGGCTGTCTATTCCACTGGCCAATTTGATTATGCCAATGACAGTACCATACTCTTAATTACTATAGTCTTATTGTTAGCTTTGAAATATGATATGGAAAGTTTTTCTATTTTCTTCTTTATTGCTGTCCTGGGTCGTCTTAAGCCTTTGTTTTTCCACATACATTTTCTAAAGAGTTTGCACAGTTCCACGAAACAGAACACACAGATAAACAACACAAAGAATACATTTTAATTATAAATAAATTATATCAGTTTTGGGAGAACTGACCTGTTTACATCAATGAGTTTCCATTCTTGAGCATGATGTGTCTCTTCTTTAATACTTGCTAATCCCATCATTGATTTAAGTTCCAGGATTTTATATATTGTTATTGCACTGAATGATATTGACTTTTAACTATATATTTTAACTTTTGCTAGATTATAGAAAATGCGATTGATTTTTGTGTATTTGTATCTGGGACCTCATTAAATCCTCTTACTAATTTAGTAATTTATCTGTAAATTCTTTTGAAATATTTATGCAGATGGTTTTGTAATCTATAATTAATGAGAATTATCTGTCCTTCTTTCTAATGTTATAACTCTTTTTTAGTGTTCTTACTGCATTTGTTAGGACTGCCTGTAAAATATTGAATAGATTTGGTAATAATCGATGTTCTTGTATGCTTACTAATGTTAATGGAGTACTTTTAATATTTCATCAGTGAGCATGATGGATGCTTTGTGTACTTCATAGGTCCATTTTATCAGAATATGGTATCCACTTCTACTTGTAATTTGACAAGTTACTTTTTATTATGAATGCATGGTGAGATTTATTGAATGCTTTTGCTGTATCTATGGAGGTGGTCATATTTCCCTTACCTTTATCTGTTAATGTAGTAGATTATGTGAAAATATTTTACCAAACTTGATTTGCTATGATAAAACTAACCTGGGGATGATTCATTATATTTGTATATGTTGCTGAATTAAATTTGTTAATAATTAGGATGTTTATATACAGATTTGTAATTGTGATTTGCTTGTAATTTTCTTTTCTCATACTATACTTTTCTAATTTTGAAGTCAACTTTATACTTGTCACAAAATAAGTTGGGGATATTCTACTTTTATATTCTCTGAAAGAGATTATGTAAGATTGAAATGATCTAATGTTAGAATGTTTGTTAGAACGAATCTGTAAAACCATCTGGCTGTTGTGTTTTCTTGTGAAAAGATCTTTAAGTATGTGTACAATTTTATATTGATGGTTATAGGCTAATTTAGTTCATGTATTTCTTTTTTAATCTGTTTTAGCAATTTTCTAAGAATTTGTCCTTTTCTTTTAATTTCTCATATGTGTTGACCCAAATTTTCTCGAAGTGCATTCTACTACATCTTTAATTACCCCCTGCACTTTCTCATTCCTAATATTGATTATGTGTGCCTTATTTCTTTTTGTTACTTGATTGAGGTTTGTCTTTTATGTAAGTCTTTCAAAGACTAACTTTTAGCTGTTTTTGCTTATTTGCTATTACAATAACTTTGGTTCCTAATCTTACATATTTCCTTAATTCTTTATTTTTTTCTAATTTGTTGTTGTTGTGTTTTCTGTCTTGTTTAATTATATACACAGCTCATGATTATTTTTTGTCAATGCCTTCCAGACTAAGGAGCTCTGGTGGTGCAATTGTGAAGCTCTCAGCTGCTAACTGAAAGGTCGGCAGTTCAAACCCACCAGCTGCTCTGCGGGAGAAAAACCTGGCAATCTGCTTCTGAAAAGATTAAAGCCTTGGAAACCCTATGGGACAATTCTACTCTGTTCTATAGGGTTGCTAGGAATCAAAATCAACTCGACAACAATGAGTTTTGACGGGCCTTCCAGTCCAAAACCACCAGGAACAAGATAAATTTAGTTTTTGTTGTAGTGAGAGGGATTTAAGAAGCAGAACTTTGCCTGGGATTAGCTGCTGTGTCTGGATGTGCAGGTAATCCTGTGATTGAGTACCTAAATAAATCTTATCTAGACAGAGGAAACAGTGGAGAGAAACTAAAACTATAATTGGTAAAGAAGCATCCACTACTCAGCTGGGAGAGAGGGATTTTTGTAGTTTGGAAAATGTTTATATTTTGTCTGTATTCAGACATGATTAAGGAACGATTTTGTTTTTGTCTTGTTCCATCATGGTCAGAGTGGCCTTGTTCTGTGAAATTACTGATGTTCAGCAGGAACACAACGAGGTCTTACTGATGGTGACAGGCCAGGTCTGGAATGTCAGGAGCTGTCTTTTCTCTTTCTCATATTTAAACATTGTTTTATTTACATATATTCATTTAAGGCTATTAATTTACCTCTAAAATCATATTGCTTATATTCCACACATTTCAATATATAATTTTCCCATTATTCCTGTAAGAATTTTCTGAAATCCAGTATGATTTCTTATGTAACCATGAGTTATTAGTTCTCATATTTTTAGGGTTTCTCTAGTTATCTTTGGTTGTTGTTTTCTATCTTTAGTGCAATTGGAAACTCTGGTCTGTATGGCACCGATTCTTGAAATTTAAGACTCTTCACCTGGATCCTGACTGACGTCTGGTAACTTTTCATAAATGCTCTGTATATTCAGTGAAAGAAAGGATAGTCCCCACTTAGGGGTGCAATGTTCTAAAAGCCTCTGCTGCATCTAGCTTGAGAGTTTTGTTATTCAAAGCATGTGTATCCTTAATGACTTTTTTCTAATCTTTCAATTACTGTGAAAGGTATATGCTTTTAGGTGCAGCATGTTATTAAAAAAACAAAACAATCCTGTTGCCGTAGAGTTGACTAAGACTCATGGCTAGGATTTGTTGCATATTTTATGAATTGAACCTTTTTTTGTAGTGACCTGTTTATCTCCAGTATTCCTTTTGGTTTATTTATTTATTTTTTTATTTCGATAGTTGATCAACACAAACATCCTTTTGTTTAGTATTTGCCTGGCATGTACTTTTTCATTTTGGTATTTCAGCCTTTCTGTGACCTTATGTTTTTAGAATGTGTCTTATAAATAGATTATAACTGGATTTTTATTTATATCCTAACAATCTTTGTCTTTCCTCTGGGTTGTTTAATCTATTTCTATTTCTTGTATGTATTGATGTGCTTGGATTTATTTATAATAATAAATGTATACCTTTTGTTTATACCTCCATTTACTATATTTTTTATTTTCTCCTTTCTTGAATTATTTTGAGATGATTACTCTCTCCCTTCCTTTTACTAGTTGACTAGTTCTATTATTTGGGTGCTTATTCTAGAAATATGAACATATTATTTTCTACACCCAGTATATGTTTATATTTACCCATATGTTTACTTTTTTTCCTTATTATTTCTTCATGCTGTTCAAATCTTTCTTTTGTGACCATTGTTTTTTTCTGCCTCAAGTGTATTCTTTAATATTTTCTAAATTTTTGTTTGCCTGAAAATATCTTTCTATGATACTCATTCTTTAAGGTAAGTTTGCTTGGCATATAGTTCTAGGTTAAGAGCACTTTGAAGATATTCTATTAATCTCTTTTAACTACTTTGTTTTCTCAGTGAAATATATCTTATAACAGATATACAACAAATGGGCGGCTTTAATGAACAGAAATTTATTTTCTCATAGTTTAGGAGCCTAGAAGTCTGAATTCAGGGTGCCTGCTCTAGGGGAAGGTTTTTTTCTCTCTCCCTATGGGCTCTGGGAAGCCCTGGTGGCACAGTGGTTAAGAACTCAGCTGCTAACCGAAAGGTTGGCAGTTCAAATTCACCAGACGCTCCTTGGAAACCCAATGGGGCAGTTCTACTCTGTCCTGTAGGGTCACTATGAGTTGGAATTGACTCAACGGCAAGGGATTTGGTTTTTGGTTTGGTTTGTTGGCTCTGAGGGAAGGTCATTACCTCTTTTCAGCTTCTGTAACTCTGTACTTTGGCGATCTTCATGTGGCATGTATCTTCCCCTCCATTTGTGCTTCCTTCTGTGTGCCTAATCTGCTGTTTCTATATCTCAAAGGTGATTGGTTTAAGACACACCCTACACTGATATTGTCTCATTTACATAACAAAGAAAACCCCATTCCCAAATGGGATTACATCCGAAGTATCGGGATTAAGATTTACAACACATATTTTTTGGGGAACACAATTCAGTCCTTAACAAATAGGAAGCAAGATCAACAGCTGAGAATAGAGAAGGAAGAGATGTCAGAGGATGGAAAAGAAAAAAGGAAGTATAAAATAGTCATCTAGGAGAGGGAG
Source organism: Dugong dugon (assembly GCA_030035585.1). Lineage (NCBI taxonomy): Eukaryota > Metazoa > Chordata > Mammalia > Sirenia > Dugongidae > Dugong > Dugong dugon. Next base: position 104,665,992 of record CM057466.1, on the reverse strand, counting down.
ACCCTACAGGGGATGGAGAGAGGAACTGTTGTCCTATTGCTAGGCAGCCATGATGGCCCTTTGGAGGTAGAGGCCATGCATTTAAAGTAAAAGACTTGGTTTCCCCCAGCTTTGTCCAGCTGTATCCATGCAAGTGTGGAAAAATATGGAAAACTGGATTGACCAGATAGGAGATGAGAACATAAGATGAGATCGTGGAGAAAGAGGAACAATGTGATAAGTTTAGGATTGACAGCAGTAAACAGAAATGAGTTATAATGGTCTCAAGGCAGGTAATGGTAGGGAACCTGTGAGGGTAAGAGATGGAAGCCTGAGGATAAAATTTACCCATATATAATAGAAAACACCAGTATGGTTTCCCACATCAAGATGTATTTTTCTCTCCTATACAAGATGTGTATAGATAGGATGATCCAAGTGTTGGCCATCATAGCTCCAAGGTAGTAAGGAATACAGTTACTTCCACCCTTAGCATGCTACTCCACTACCCTTAGCATATACTTCCCATTTTTAAGGTTGTCTCGTGAGCCAAGGAGGCTAGTGAGCTCAGCTCACCATGTCTGCATTGCAGGAGGCAGGAGAGGGAAGAGGAAGAGCAACATCCCAGCTGATGGCCTCCTTTAAAGAGCCTTCCAGAAAAAGCTTTACTTATAATACTTTTATGAGCTATGATTGTGGTAGAAAAGAAAAATTTTGGTAGTTACCTGAGGAAATTTGAAAACAGAAATGTAGAGGCTGTAAATCCAGAGATTCTGATTTCATTGGTCTGGGCAGTCCCTGGCATCTACATTTTTTAAGTTCTCTCCCTTCAGCAAGGAGCCCTGGCGGCACAATGTTTAAGCGCTTAGTTGCTAACCAGAAGATTGGTGGTTCGAACCCACTAAGTGGCCCTGCAGGAGAAAGATCTGACGATCTGCTTCCATAAAGACTACAACCTAGGAAGCCCTATGGGGCAGTTCTACTCTGTCCTATAGGATCACTATGAGTCAGAATCCACTCAATGGCAATGGGTTTTTTTTATGAGTTGGAATGGCCCATGGCACCTAACAAAGAACAATAACAACTCCCCCCAACGTTTCTAAATACTGCCCGCATTGTGCAGCCAGAGAACCGCTGCATTAAGCAGATCATATTCCAGTCAATTATTTGAAATTCTCTTTCTCTTCCTACTCTAGTTCTTTGGTCTTTTAGGGGTCTCTGTCTTGAAAGATAGCTACCATATCCAGCCCTCTTCTGTGTATTTGTGAGCCCTCTCTGCCCCTACTTTAACAATCAGAATTATTTTACTATACACAAGTAGAAAATGTAATATCTTTAATGTAAAAAGAATTTACAAATCTATAAAAATGAATATTTCAACTTAAAAGAAGTCACAAGTGATAAAACATGTATAAAATATATAGTGTTTCACCAATCCAAAGTACAAATACTATTACTTTTCTTTGACTTTATAATTTATTATTAAATTCCAAATTATTTTTTCCTTGAAGTCTATCCCCCCACTACTAAATAAATGGGGAAAACAAAGAAATGCAGAAAAAAAGGAAAAGTCTAAATACCCTGGAGATTTAATCAAAAGGTTTCAAGACTGCTTCCAAACATCAGATGAAGAAAGAACTATAATCCCATGTGGCCAAAACTTGTACTGCTTCTCACTGGTATAAAGTGTCACTGTAGACGACTAGTCCTGCCCAACTAAACAAATGACACTTTTCCACGGGGCCCAGAATTGCATGCTTATTCTGTTTTCTGCACAGTTCACATTGGTGCTCTATGCACAGAAGTCCGATTCATTTTAGTTCACTTTTTTTCCTTTTTATGCTTTAACTTACTTGCAAAAGCACAGTCTACTGGGCTATTGCCCCTAGGTGTAGAAGAGCTGTCTACATTAGGTACATGTTATACAGAAATTAATCCCCCACCCCTGAAAAGCCATTAGGCACTTCTTTTGAGCCTTAATTATGAGCTGAAAATCACCTCAAAGTAAATTTTATTTCAGGTGTTTTCTTGTCCTTTCCTGCACGGATAATTGTTTTTGGTGTCTACTTTCAAATTTTGAAAAATAAGTTTTGGTTACAGGTCACTTCACTTTCAAAAGTGTCCTGGGTTCCTTCATAGAAGATCCCAGCAGTCCTCACCATGACCAGCTTTGTTTCCTAAGTCATAGGTGGAGGACTTACTTTTTCTCAACCAACAAAAGATTCCTTTTCTCAAATCAATAGGCACCAGGTTATCTTAAAATGAAGGTTATGGTAAAACTGTGTTTTGTTTGTTTCTTGATTTAGAGGATAGGGAAGAAGTAGAAAGTAGACTCTGCCTGGATAAAGAGCAATTCAGAAAGTCAGGAACATAAGTGACCAATAAATGTTGACATGGTCATTTTCATTATTAATTATATTACTTCAAATTAAGATGAAACCAATATTGCATCTTAGTTTTTAAACCATCAAAAGGGATACCCATTTTGTTGGATATAACAAAAAGTAAATGATTGGCTATTGCTTTGGTAGGATAGGTGTATATCCTATGTTAAAAACAAGTTGGTTGTTTGTCACATATTTTAAAACTTTTGTCCCCTACTACCAAGCCTTGCCTATTGCCCAGAATTACCATTTCAAGCATCTTATCCTATAGAAAAAAAATTGAAAAAATATGGAAAGACTATATACATATAAGGATGCTCATTATAATATTGAAAATAGCAAAACATTGAAAACTCCCTAAGGATACCAAAAAAATCAGTGAAAATGTGTAATAGCTTACTAGAAAAATCCTTGTGACAAATTGGTTTTTATAAATTAATTATAAAACAATTATAAAATGATGTAATTTTATATTGGATAAAACCTACATCTACATATTAGGCAGTACTATACAAAATAGTCATTTTTGTAGACCAATAATGATGAAATATCAATAATTTAACATGGTTCAATCTAATGTTTTTATCCATACATAGGAACTATCTATACATTCTTATAATATTTTCTATACATACACATTTCTGTATTATTGTGGGGCAAATGTGGTTATCTCGGCATATAAGCATTTCTGGTAAGTGCTTTATTTTCCCTTAAGCTTATCTGTATTTTTAATTATTTGTATGATTGTTTTAAGATAATAGAAAAAAGCAATTTAAAAACTCAAATAAAATAAAACATACCAACAAAGTATACTGAAAGGAATTAAAAGTAGAATTTAGAAAATTCATTTACATGGCTAATAAGCAGATGAACATCTGTTCAGTCTCAAAAATCATGATAAATCAAAATGAGATTTTTTTTCAACAAAAAAAATAGCAAATCCTCTGTTTGAAAAATAGGAGCTTTTAAACACTGCTGTGATTCACAGAAATTTCGTCAATAGTAAATAGCAATAAATATTAAAAGCTTAAAAAATACGAACAGCCTATCACTCAGCACTTCCAGTTCAAATTAAGCTCCAAATAAATCTATTATTTTTTTCATTTAAAAAGGTATTTCAGATGAAATTATTTAGAGCTTAGGTAATAGACTTATTTTTGTGAAGGTTTGCTTTTTATATTTAATAGAAATGTAAGCATGTTTAATTTCTTCTTTCCTTCTTTTTTCCCCTTTCCTTTTTCCTCCCTCTCTTTCTTCAATGACCATTTGTGAAGTTACAATCATGGTTAGGTATTAGTGAAAGCTTAATAAGGAAATCAATCCAGATTATTCTAGGGAAACGCTAGCGAAACAAAATGGACAGATAACAGCTTAATCCATTCTTTCCTAGTCCATCCAAAGGGGCCGATCAAAATAGGCACTCCACACCAAGCTTGTTGTTTTAAAGGTATTGTGAGTGACAAAAAGGAAGTAGTATATCAAAATATCCTTGTCAACCAGTCAGTCCTGATGTTCTGTTTCCTATCCTGTTCTTAGGACAGAAATCTCTCATTATCCTGGCTTCCCATTTAGGATGGATGGTAATGGCAATGAATGTGGTGCTAGTGAGTTCTCCTCAAGTGTTTCTTGTTTTTTTTCTGAGTCTTCTATTTCAGTGACATGTTCCAGAGGCAGACCCAACACGTGGCTGGGGCTAAGCACTTGTAGGCTCTTAGACTCTGTTATTTCTACTCTCTTCAGGAGCAGAAGCAGCATATATCCACTGTTTTGAGGGATTAACCAGAAGTGGGGCATTCTTTCTTATTATGATATTTACTTCAAATCTAGCTCAGTAGAAGAAATAGTGCTTGGATTTTGGATTTAAAAATTTTAAAAAAGGAGTCAATTTTCTTTATACTAGTTTTGCCAAAAGCTATTTAGGGAGGAATAAAAAAAGCCAAAGATGGTTATTTTATAAGATATTTTATTGTTTCCCACTCTCCCATTTCCATTTACCTCTATTATCAAAGAGAGAAAAAAAAAAGGAGATAACAAAATGGACAAAATCATAGCTAATTCCTGGCTTAGTCTAGTTAGTAGATCAAAGTAGCATTTTACAGCCATAAATAGGCAGATGAAAACAGTAAGAGTGTTTCTCAAGTAATTCTGAGGACCATAGCTATAAATTGTATGATCTTAAATTATCTACTTTCTGCTTACAATGTCTATGTACTTCACCTTGTTTGGTTAATGAAAACCAGAAGCTGAACTGTAGTTACCATCTGTCACACCCTCTGCTCTGCAGATGGGTTAGGAGCTGATTTAGAGGCTCAGTGACAGTCTCCCTACTTTAACAGAGGTTCTTGACTTGGCATCACAAATCAGCTTTATCAGGACACTATATCAATAGCCAACATATTTTTTAAGATATTTTCGGTAGTGCCTTCCTGTGCCATTATCCAAAGTGAATCAAAGAGGTGAGTTTACATTGTGTATATGTGTGTGGTGTGTGTGTATATTTTTATTTTAAATTTTATACAAACTAAATCATGCTTATAAGTAGTATTTCCATAGCACTCCTAACTCATGATGGAGTCAGTAGTGTTATGAGTTTTAAAGGACCAGGGAAATAGGAGTGCTGAGAGTGTGTTTACTACTACAGTACTTGGTTCAGTATATTTCATCTTGCTTAGGTAAATAAGATTAGTTACACTATGAACTAAAGTGTTCTAGAGATCAGAAGTTCATGACCAGAACAAGGTTATCATCTTATTATAATTATTTGCTTTTATAAACTGAATGGATTTTCTTATCTCCCAGGGAAATAAGGGTAAAAAGGAAGAGTTATAGAATCCTCTGTGCAATAATAGTTGACCAACTTTTTGTCTTACTTAGATGGTGCAAGCAAATTGGAGAAATTGCCAAAAAATAATTTTGAAGTAATATGAATTCCACAAAAGAAGAGAGGTGATAGACATTCATGCTGACTGGATTTCATAAAAGTAAAGTCACCTGAGATGTATATTGAGAGATGGACTGGGAAAAGCAGAGAGAATCTGCTTTATTCAGGATGTTGAATCATGTTAAGTAGGGAGGGTATGGAGGAGGAAGAGTCAGGTAAGGCAGGAGATGAGTTTAGGGAGAAAAGAAGGAACAAGATGATGAAGGTAGCAACATGTCATACTAAACAGTTTGTATTTTATCTTAAAAGAAAGAAGAATTTTTTGAAGACTTCTAAACAAGATATTTGCATTTTAGGAAACAATCCTGACACCTTTGGGAAGTAAGGTCTAAGGTAACCTGAAAAATGAGGCAGAGGAAACAACGATCTAGCTGTTGACTCATTCATTCACTCTTTCTGTTGTTTTTCTCATTGTTCCTTTAATTATTCTTGGCACTTTACTAGACTTTAGGGATGCCAATATTCAAAAAACTTCTACTTTTTGAATATTTGAATTCTACTGAGAATTGTACCAATAAAAACATAGTTAAAAACAATTGTCGAGGTTCTGGGAAAATGGCACTCTAGGCAGAAACACCATGCCATTCCTGCATAGCAAAGATCCAAAAAACTAAGCCGAACAGACAATACAACAATCCTGAAACCCTAAAACATCAAATGAAGAGATAAAGAACTCAGCCAAGCACCCAATGGAGTGAGAAAACTGACAGAGAATGGAAAGCGAGGAGAGATTCATGCAGAGGTCCCCTACCAGCTAATGCAGCGTGGATCTGCCATCTTGGACTCCTATTGGGGACCAGCAAACAGGGAGTATGAGAAAGCAGCCTCACGGAGCACAGCAGGAGACAAAACAACCAGTAATTTGTGATATATTCTTTCCCACCCCCCACCCTTCATCACCCCAACTCGGCCTCCTCTGCTTCCCGCGGCCACAGTCTCTTGACTGGGAAACAACGGCTGCTTGAATTCCACACATCCGAATGGGCCAGCCCTCTGAGTGCCATTTGTGGGCTGCTGGTGTTGCTTTTTTCTGCTTCTTTTGATTTCTTCCTTACCTCTCACCACCTCGCCCTCCTTTTGCTCAAATACCTGGCTCCGTGCGCCATCTTTGCTTCTTCCTGAGGGGCTATGGAACTCCATTCGAGTGTGGAGCTGCTGCCTGGATGGGGCTGCCATGCTGGTGGGATCCAGGGGCTTTGTTCATTTGTTTGTTTTGAATTGTTTGTTTGTTTTCTTTTCCTTTTCTTGAGTTGGGAGCCCTTTCTGGCCAGGCAGTGCTGCGTGGCAAGGAGACTTCCCACTAGGCTTGCACAGAGGTGCAGAGGGATCCCTGAGGGCATTTCTTTTTTGTTGTTTTCTTTTTTTTTTTCTGTTTCTTGGGGGGCCTTTCTTGTTTTTTTTTAAATTTGCTTTGTCTTCTTTTCCCTCTTTTTCCCTTTTTGTCTTTCTTCACTGTTCAGTTTCTCATCTCTCTATATCTTCCTTCTTTTTCTGTTCCCTGAATACCTGGTACTGTATACATCTACACCTTCTAGCCAGGCTGTACTGCAACACCTGAGAGCAACTTCCCCAGACATCATAGCTGCACCGGTGGGATCCCTGGGAACTTTGTGGTTCTTTAACCTTTCCAATTTTTATTTATTCATTCTTTTCTTCCGCTTCCTCTTTCTGTTTTTCTCCATTTCATAGTCTCTCATCTCTCCACTCCAACGGCAAGCTCCCATAGCATTCTTTTTTGTTTGTTTGTATGTTTTTGGCTCCTGTTCCTCTCTCCACTCTCCCATATCCATCTTAGCTCCACACATAACAATCTCCCCTCTACATTCTGCCAACCTGCACAGTTCGCTTGACATCACACCACCAAGCAACACAGGCACAGCCTACTGGAACCTGCCCTGCACTGATTACCAACCCGCCCTGGTGGCTGTAGTAAGTGACACAATCAACCCGTCCCAGTAACTCCTCTTCAGCTAGACCTGCCCTGCCATAACGTATCTGAGTGACTGACCCTGCCAATTGGAGAAGGAGGCCAAAACTATTGTGCCCACAGATAAGCAAACAACAAAGAACACACAGTCTGCCTGCTCAGACATAGGTAAATTAAAAAAAAAAAAAAGGACAAAACAAATGAACTACAATCCATAAACGAGAAAAACAACTACTGAATACCCTGAAGACAGAAGACAATATCAAATCATTTACAAAAACAGGACAGGATGGTTCCAGTAGGCGTCCACAATAAAACACCAGATGACTCTCCTCTGGAAGAAAATGCACTAGAACTACCTGACAGAGAATTCAAATCTCTAATACTCAGAATTCTCCAAGAGTTGAGGCAAAAGCTGACAAACATGAGGAAAAAATAGACAAATTTATGGAAAATACAGAGAAAAAATTGGAAGAATTCAGGAAAATAATGCAGTAACAAAAGACCAAAATAAATTCACAACTAGAAATTATACAAAGACAACAATTATAAATCCAAAAGATCAAAAACAAGATTTCAGAAATGGATGGAGTCATAGAAGGGCTGAGAAGAAAATTTGAAACGGTAGAAGACAGGATCAGTGGAATTGAAGACAAACACTTGGATACAACTCGGTTTCAGGAAAACTCAGAAAAAAGAACAAAGAAATGAAGAGATCCTGAGAGTTATGTGGGATACTATCAAAAGCAAAAATTTACGAGTGATGGGAATTCCAGATCAGGGGGAGAAAACAGAAAGCACAGAGAGCATCATTGAAGAACTGCTGACAGAAAACTTCTCCAATATCATGAAAGATGAAAAGCTGGCCATCCAAGAAGCTCAATGAACCCCATATAGGAGAGACCACAAAAGAAAATCACCACGGCATAACATAATCACACTTGCCAAAACCAAAGACAAACAAAGAATCCTGAGAGCAGCTCGTGAAAAACAAGAAGTCACACACAGAGGAGAAACAATAAGACTAAGCTCAAATTATTCAGCAGAAACCATGCAGGCAAGAAGGCGATGGGATGAAATATAAAATCTTGAAAGAAAAAAATTGCAAGCCAAGAATAATACATCCTGCAAAACTCTCGTTCAAATTTGATGGTGAAATTAGGTCATTTCCAGATAAACAAAAATTAAGGGAATATGTAAAAGTCAAACCAAACTTACAAGAATTGTTAAAGGGAGTTCTTCGATCTGAGCATAAACAGCTTCATCTCACAAAAGAATCTAGGATGCAGGATCGTATAAGCCAGCTACCAATCTAGGAAATGAACTCTCGAGGACTCTCCAAAACCAGAAGAAATACAACAGGGAATCAGAGCAGTTAATCAGTAAATGACAACAACAACAAAACAGTAAAAGAGGGAATAAACAGCATAGGTCGAGAACTCTGAATGGAGAGGAAGGCAAGGTGATACCAAGTAATGGTAGACTGCTTCAAGCTTAGAAAGATAAGGGGAAAATTCATGGTAACCACAAAGAAAGTTAACAAACATACTCATTAAAAAAAAAGAGGAAAAACATAAAGTCTCAGCAAAAACAAAAGCAATGAAAAAAAATCCACAAACCAAAGTAACTCAGCACAAGAGAGTAAGAAGAACAAAGAAAACTTCAGCACCACAAAAAAAGCACTACAAAATGACAGCAACAAACTCACATCTATCAATAATTACACTGAATGTAAATGCTTGCAACGCACCCATAAAGAGACGGATAGTGACAGAATGGATATGAAAACAGGATCCATCAGTATGCAGTCTACAAGAGACACACCTTAGAAACAAAGGTGTGAATTTATTAAAAGTCAAAGGTTGGAAAAAAATATATCAAGCTAAAAACTACCAAAAAAGAGCAGGAGTGGCAATTCTAATCTCAGATAAAATAGACTTTAAAACAAAATCTACCATGAAAGACAAAGGACAGTATATAATGATTAAGGGGATGATCCATCATAAAGACATAACCATAGTAAACATCTACGCACCCAATGAGAGGGCTCCAAAATACATAAAAAAAACTCTAACAACACTGAAAAGAGAAATTGACAGTTCCACAATAATAGTAGGAGACTTCAACACACCACTCTCAGTAAAGGACAGAAAAACTAAGAAGAAACTCAGCAAAGACACAGAAGACCTAAAGGGACAATCAGCCACCTTGACCTCATAGGCATATATAGAACACTCCATCCAACCGCTACAAAGTATACATTCTTTTCCAATGCACATGGAATGTTCTCCAGAATAGACCACATCTTAGCCCACAGAGCAATCCTCAACAAGATCCAAAATGTTGAGATAATTCAAAGTATCTTCTCTGACCAAAATGGCATCTAGGTAGAAATTTACAATAGAAAGAGCAAGGAAAAAAAAAATCAACTACATGGAAAATGAATAATAACCTGCTCACACATCACTGGGTAATAGAAGAAATCAGAGATGGAATCAAAAAATTCCTAGAATCAAAAGAGAATGAAAACACATCATACCAAAATCTTTGGGACATTGCAAAGGCAGTCCTCAGAAGATAATTTATAGCAATAGATGCATATATCAAAAAAGAAGAAAGGGACAAAATCAAAACATTAACTACAGAACTCAAACAAATAGAAAGAGAACAGCAAAAAAAGCCCACAACCACCGGAAGAAAGGGAATAGTAAAGATCAGAGCAGAAATCAATGAAATAGAGAACAGAAAAACAATAGAAAGAATCAACAAAACCAAAAGTTGGTTCTTGGAAAGAATCAACAAAATCGACAAACCACTGGCCAGACTGACAAAAGAAAAACAGGAGAGGACACAAATAACCCAAATAAGAAATGAAATGGGGGACATTACAACAGACCCAACTGAAATAAAAAGGATTATAACAGAATATTATGAACAACTATACTCCAACAAATTTGAAAAAATAGAGGAAATGGAAAAATTTCTAGAAACACACGGCCTACCCAAACTAAAACAAAGTGATGTTGAAAATCTGAACAGACCCATAACAAGAGAAGAGATTGAAAAGATAATAAAACAAACTCCAAACCAAAAAAAGCCCTGGCCCAGATGGCTTCACTACAAAACATTTACAGAAGAGCTTGTTCCAGTACAACTCAAGCTATTTCAGAGCATAAAAGTGGAAGCAACACTTCCAAATTCATTCAGCATAACACTGATACCAAAACCAGGCAAAGACGTCACAAAAAAAGAAAACTACAGACCAATATCTCTCATGAAAATAGATGCAAAAATTCTGAACAAAAGTTTAGCCAATAGAATTCAGCATCGTATCAAAAAAATAATACACCATGACCAAGTAGGATTCATACCAGGTATGCAAGGATGGTTCAACATTAGAAAATCAATCAACGTTATCCACCACATAAATAAAAGGAAAGAAAAGAATCACATGATCATCTCAATTGATACAGAAAAGGCATTTGACAAAGTCCAACACCCATTCCTGATAAAAACTCTCAATCAAATAGGTATAGAAGAAAAATTTCTCAACATAATAAAGGGCATCTATGCAAAACAAATGGCCAACATCATTCTTAATGGAGAGAGGCTGAAAACATTCCCCTTGAAAACAGGAACAAGACAAGGATGTCCTTTATCACCACTCCTATTTAACCTTATGCTGGAAGTTCTAGCTAGAGCAATAAGGCAAGAAAAAGAAATCAAGGGCATCCAAATTGGTAATGAAGAAGTGAAACAGTCCCTGTTTGCAGATGATATGATACTATACACAAAAAACCCTAAAGACTCCATGAGAAATCTACTGGAAATAATAGAAAGATTCATCAGAGTAGCAGGATACAAGATAAACATTGAAAAATCAGTTCGATACCTATACACCAACAAGGAGAACAATGAAAAGGAAATCAGGAAAACAACACCATTTTCAATAGCCCCTAAAAAGATAAAATACTCAGGAATAAATCTGACCAGGGATGTAAAAGACCTATACAAAGAAAAGTACAAAACACTACTGCATGAAACCCAAAGGGATCTACGTAAATGGAAAAACATACCATGCTCATGGATAGGCAGACTCAACATTGTGAAAATGACAATTCTACCCAAAGCAATTTACAAATACAATGCAATCCCGATCCAAATACCAACAACATTCTTCAAAGAGATGAAAAAACTAATCATTCACTTTATTTGGAAAGGGAGGAAGCCCCAAATAAGTAAAGGACTACTGAAGAAGAAGAATAAAGTTGGAGGACTCACACTACCTGACTTGAGAACCTACTATACAGCTACAGTAGTCAAAACAGCCTGGTACTAGTACAACAGACACATTGACCAATGGAACAGAATTGAGAACCCAGATGTAAATTCAACCACCTATGGTCACCTGATCTTTGACAAGGGCCCAAAGTCCATCAAATGGGGGAAAAGACAGTCTTTTTAACAAATGGTGCTGGCAAAACTGGATATCCATCTGCAAAAAAATGAAACAGGACCCATACCTCACGCCGTATACAAAAACTACTTCAAAATGGATCAAAGACCTGAATATAAAGCCTAAAACTATAAAGTTCTTAGAACAAAAAATAGTACCAACACTTCAGGCCTTAATACATGGCATTAACAGGATACAAACCATAACCATCAATGCACAAACCCCAACAGATAAGCTAGATAACTGGGATCTTCTAAAAATCAAACACCTATGCTCTTCAAAAGACTTCACCTAAAGAGTAAAAATAGAACCTGCAGATTGGGAAAAAATTTTTGGAGAGTACAAGTCAGACAAAGGTCTGATCTCCATAATCTACAAGAAAATCCAACACCTCTACAACAAAAAAGACAAATAATCCTTTTAAAAAATGGGCAAAGGTCACAGTCACTTAACCCCGAGACTACCGGCTTCTTGGAATTCGCGCCCCTGAGTGGGGGCTCTCTGGGTCCCATTTGTAGGCACTGACTACTGGTGTTGCCCTTTTTTTTTTTTTTTCAATTTTATTTTTCTTCCCTTTTTGATTAGTTTTGTCATCTTTTACCTCTTTTTCTCTTTTGTCTTTCTTCATTGCTTAATTTCTTGTCTCTCTATCTCTTCCTTCTCTTTCTGATCCCTGAATACCAGGCGATGTATGCCTCTGTATCTTCTGGCCAGGATGAGCTGTGAAAATTGAGACCGACTCCCCCAGACCTCATAGCTGCATCGGTGGGATCCCTGGGAACTTTGCAGTTCTTTAACTTTTCTGATTTTTATTTGGTCATTCTTTCCTTTTCTTTCTCTTCCCCCTTCTGGTTTCCTCCATCCCATAGTCTCTCATCTGTACATTCCAACGACAAGCTACCCTAGCATTCTTTTATGTTTGTACGCTTTTTGCTCCTCCTCCTCTCTCCTCTCTCCCATACCCAGCTTAGCTTCACACATAACCATCTTCCCGCTGCACCCTACCTACCTGCACCGTGCACTAGACATCACATCACCAAGCGGTGCAGGCACGCCCTATTGGAACCTGCCCAGCTCTGACTACCGACCGTCCTGGTGGCTGCGGTGAGTGCCACAAGCAACCCATCCCAGTGGCTCCTCCTCAGCTAGATCTGCCCAGCTGTACCACAAGAACGGAAAAAAAAAAAAAAATCTACAGTCAATAAACGAGAGAAATATCTACTGAATGCCCCGAAAACAGCAAACAATATCAAAACATTTACAAAAACAAGACAAGATGGCTCCAATAGGCGTCCAAATTAAAACACCAGATAAATCTCCTGTGGAAGAATATGCACTAGAAGTACCTGATACGGAACTCAAATCACTAATACTCGGAATTTTCCAAGAACTGAGGCAAAAAGCTGACAAACATGAGGAAAAAAAAGACAAATTTATGGAAAATACAGACAAAAAATTGGAAGAATTCAGGAAGATGATGCAGGAACAAAATGCCAAAATAAATTCACAACTCGAAATTATACAAAAACAACAATTAGAAATCCAAAAGATAAACAACAAGATTTCAGAAATGGACGGTGTCATAGAAGGGCTGAGAAGTAGATTTGAAACCATGGAAGACAGGATCAGTGGAACTGAAGACAAACACTTGGATACAACTCTGTTTCAGGAAAACTCAGAAAAAAGAACAAAGAAAAATGAAGAGACCCTGAGAGTTATGTGGGACACAATTAAAAGCAATAACTTACGAGTGATTGGCATACCAGAACAGGGGGAGAAAACAGAAAACACAGAGAGGATCATGGAGGAACTGCTGACAGAAAACTTCCCCAATATCATGAAAGATGAAAAGCTGGCCATCCAAGAAGCTCAACGAACCCCATATAGAAGAGACCCCAAAAGAAAATCACCAAGACATATCATATTCACACTCGCTAAAACTAAAGACAAACAAAGAATCCTGAGAGCAGCTCGTGAAAAACAAGAAGTCACATACAGAGGAGAAACAATAAGACTAAGCTCAGATTATTCAGCAGAAACCATGCAGGCAAGAAGGCAATGGGATGACATATATAAAATCTTGAAAGAAAAAAAATTGTCAGCCAAGAATAATATATCCTGCAAAACTCTCATTCATATTTGATGGTGAAATTAGGTAATTTCCAGATAAACAGAAACTAAAGGAATATGCAAAAATTAAACCAAACTTACAAGAATTATTAAAGGGAGTTCTTCGATCTGAGGACAAACAGCTTCAGCCCTCAGGCAGGACCTAGGACCTAGGACGTAGGTTAACATGAACCAGATACCATTCTAGGAACTGAACTACAGACGACTTTCCAAAAACAAAAGATATACAACAGGGAATCAGAGAAATCAATCAAAGGATGACAACAACATCAAAACAATGAAAGAGGGAACAAACGGCATAGGTATAGAACCCTCTAAAGGAGAAGAAGGCAAGGCGATACTAAGTAACGGTAGACTGCTTCAGAATTATAAAGATAAGGGTAAAATTCATGGTAACCACAAAAAAAGTTAACAAATCAACTCATAAAAATAAAGACGAAAAACATACAGTCTCAACAAAAACAAAACCTACAAAAACAAAAGAAATGAACACAAAATCCACAAACAAAAGTAACTCAGCACAAGAAAGTAAGAAGAATAAAGAAAATTTCAGCATCACAAAAAAAAGCACTACAAAATGACAGCAACAAACTCACATCTATCAATAATTACACTGAACGTAAATGGACTCAATGCACCCATAAAGCAACGGAGAGTGGCAGAATGGATAAGAAAACAGGATCCATCTATTTGCTGTCTACAAGAGACACATCTTAGAAACAAAGATGTGAATTTATTAAAAATCAAAGGTTGGAAAAAAATATATCAAGCTAACAACTATCAAAAAAGAGCAGGAGTGGCAATTCTAATCTCAGATAAAATAGACTTTAAAACAAAATCTACCATAAAAGACAAAGAAGGACACTATATAATGATTAAGGGGATGATCCATCATGAAGACATAACCATAATAAATATCTACGCACCCAATGACAGGGCTCCAAAATACATAAAAAAAACTCTAACAGCACTGAAAAGAGAAATTGACAGTTCCACAATAATAGTAGGAGACTTCAACACACCACTCTCAGTGAAGGACAGAACAACTAAAAAGAAACTCTGCAAAGATACAGAAGACCTAAAGGATACAATCAGGCAACTGGACCTCATAGACATATATAGAACAATCCATCAAACCGCTGCAAAGTACACATTCTTTTCCAATGCACATGGAACGTTCCCCAGAATAGACCACATCTTAGGCCACAGAGCAATCCTCAACAAGATCCAAAATGCTGAGATAATTCACAGTATCTTCTCTGACCACAATGCCATCAAGGTAGAAATTAACACTAGAAAGAGCAAGGAAAAAAAATCAAACACATGGAAACTGAATAATTATCTGTTTACACATCAATAGGTAATAGAAGAAATCAGAGATGGAATTAAAAATTCCTAGAATCAAATGAAAATGAAAACACATCATACCAAAACCTTTGGGACACAGCAAAGGCAGTCCTCAGAGGACAATTTATAGCAATAGATGCACATATCAAAAAAGAAGAAAGGGACAAAATCAAAACATTAACTACAGAACTCAAACAAATAGAAATAGAACAGCAAAAAAAGCCTACAACCACCGGAAGAAAGGAAATAGTAACGATCAGAGCAGAAATCAATGAAATAGAGAACAGAAAAACAATAGAAAGAATCAACAAAACCAAAAGTTGGTTCTTTGAAAGAATCAACAAAATCGACAAACCACTGGCCAGACTGACAAAACAAAAACAGCAGAGGACACAAATAACCCAAATAAGAACTGAAATGGGGGACATTACAACAGACCCAACCGAAATAAAAAGGATTATAACAGAATATTATGAAAAACTATATTCCAACAAATTTGAAAACCTAGAGGAAATGGATAAATTTCTAGAAACATACGGCCTACCCAAACTACAACAAAGTGATATTGAAAATCTGAACAGACCCATAACGAGAGAAGAGATTGAAAAGGTAATAAAAAAACTCCCAACCAAATAAAGCCCTGGCCCAGATGGCTTCATTGGAGAATTCTACAAAACATTTACAGAAGAGCTCGTACCAGTTCTACTCAAGTTATTTCAGAGCATAGAAGAGGAAGCAACACTTCCAAATTCATTCTATGAAGCCAGCATAACGCTGATACCAAAACCAGGCAAAGACATCACAAAAAAAGAAAATTACAGACCAATATCTCTCATGAATATAGATGCAAAAATTCTGAACAAAATTCTAGCCAATAGAATTCAGTATCATATCAAAAAAATAATACACCACGACCAAGTAGGATTCATGCCAGGTATGCAAGGATGGTTTAACATTAGAAAATCCATCAACGTAATCCACCACATAAATAAAAGGAAAGAAAAAAATCACATGATTACCTCAATTGATGCAGAAAAGGCATTTGACAAAGTCCAACACCCATTCCTGATAAAAGCTCTCAATCAAATAGGTATAGAAGGGAAATTTCTCAACATAATAAAGGGCATCTATGCAAAACCAACAGCCAACATCATTCTTAATGGAGAAAGGCTGAAAACATTCCCCCTGAAAACAGGAACAAGACAAGGATGCCCTTTATCACCACTCCTATTTAACATTGTACTGGAAGTTCTAGCTAGAGCAGTAAGGCAAGAGAAAGAAATAAAGGGCTCCAAATTGATAATGAAGAAGTTAAACTCTCCCTGTTTGCAGATGATATGATACAATAGATAGAAAACCCTAAAGACTCCACAAGAAATTTACTGGAACTAATAGAAAGATTCAGCAGAGTAGCAGGATACAAGATAAACATTCAAAAATCAGTTGGATTCCTATACACCGGTAAAGAGAACGATGAAAAGGAGATCAGGAAATCAATACCATTTTCAATAGCCCCTAAAAAGATAAAATACTTAGGAATAAATCTGACCAGGAATATAAAAGACCTATACAAAGAAAACTACAAAACACTGCTGCATGAAACCCAAAGGGATCTACATAAATGGAAAAACATACCATGCTCATGGATAGGCAGACTCAACATTGTGAAAATGGCAATTCTACCTAAAGCAATCTACAAATACAATGCAATCCCGATACAAATACCAACAACATTCTTCAAAGAGATGGAAAAACTAATTATTAACTTTATATGGAAAGGGAAGAAACCCCGAATAAGTAAAGCACTACTGAAGAAGAAGAATAAAGTTGGAGGACTCACACTACCTGACTTGAGAACCTACTATACAGCTACAGTAGTCAAAACAGCCTGGTACTGGTACAACAACAGAGACATTGACCAATGGATCAGAATTGAGAACTCAGATGTAAATTCATCCACCTACGGTCACCTGATTTTTGACAAGGGCCCAAAATACATCAAATGGGGAAAAGACAGTCTTTTTAACAAATGGTGCTGGCAAAACTGGATATCCATTTGTAGAAAAATGAAACAGGACCCATACCTCACACCATATACAAAAACTACTTCAAAATGGATCAAAGACCTGAATATAAAGCCTCAAACTATAAAATTCATAGAAGAAAAAATAGGACCAACACTTCAGACCTTCATACATGGCATTAACAGGATACAAACCATAAACATCAACACAAAAAACCCAACAGATAAACTAGATAATTGGGATCTTCTAAAAATCAAACATCTATGCTCTTCAAAAGATTTCACCAAAAGAGTTAAAAGAGAACCTACAGACTGGGAAAAAATTTTTGGACAGTACAAGTCAGACAAATGTCTAATCTCCATAATCTACAAGAAAATCCAACACCTCTACAACAAAAAGACAACCAATCCTATCAAAAAATGGGCAAAGGAAATGAACAGACACTTCACCAAGGAAGACATTCAAATGGCCAACAGACACATGAGGAAATGCTCGCGATCACTAGCCATTAGAGAAATGCAAATTAAAACCACAATGAGATACCATCTCACCCCGGCATTACTGGCACGAATCAAAAACACTGGAAATAACAAATGTTGGAGGGGCTGCGGGGAGACGGGAACTCTTATACACTGCTGGTGGGAATGCAAAATGATACAGCCATTTTGGAAAATGATATGGCGTTTCCTCAGAAAGCTAGAAATAGACGTACCATTCGTTCCAGCAATCCCACTCTTAGGAATATATCCTAGAGAAATAAGAGTCATCACTCGAATAAACATATGCATACCTATGTTCATGGCAGCATTATTCACAATAGCAAAACGATGGAACCAACCTCGATGTCCATCAACAGACGAATGGATACACAAACTATGGTACATACACACAGTGGAGTACTATGCAATGAGAAAGAACAATGAATCGGTGAACCATCTCATAACATGGATGAAAAGGAGGACATCATGCTGAGTGAAATAAGTCAATCACAAAAGGACAAATATTGTATGAGACCTCTATTGTAAAAACCCATGAAAAAATTCACATGCAAAATGTAACAATCTTTGTTGGTTACCAGGGATGGGGGGGGGGGGGAATACTAAATAGGTAATAGGTAAGTGGTAACTTGGGTGAGAGATGAGATAGTACATAGTACAGGGGAAACTAACACAACCTGCACAAGGAAAGGTCATGGAGGCCCTATAGACACATCCAAACCCCCTGAGGGACTGAGTTGTTGGACGGAGGGCTCTGGGGACCATGATCTCGGGGAACCTCTAGCTCAATTGGCATGACACTACTTATAAAGATAATGCTCTACATTCTACCTTGGTGAGTAGTGTCTGGTGTCTTAAAAGCCTATGAGCGGCCATCTAAGATACTCCACTGATCTCATCCCTTCGGGAACAAGGGAGAACGAAGAGAACAGGATACAAGGAAAAGATTAGTCCGAAGGACTAATGGTCCACAGCTACCAAGGCCTCCACGGGACTGAGCCCAGTACAGCTGGATGGTGCCCGGCTACCACCAATGACTCCTCTGACCAGGATCACAACAGAGGGTTCTGGGCAGAGCTGGAGTAGGATGTAGAGCATAATTTTAACTCCCAAAAAAAAAAAAAAAAAGAAGACCAGATATACTGGCCTAAAGAATACTAGAGAAACCTCGAGAGTGTGGCCCCCAGACACCCTTTTAGCTCAGAGGTGAAGTTACCTTCAAGGTTTGATGTTAAGCCTGGGAATGGACACCCCAGTAAAACTAAATGGGACTAATGATGTACAGGAGTCCGGTGACAAGGGCCAGAAGGCAGAGGGAGAGTAGGAAACTGATGATAAGGAGCACAAATTGAATAAGGACACTGTCGATGTATTGTGAGATTGTTGACCACTGCTATAGGGCAACATTTGTAGTAACTATTAAATGGGAGGCTGTTTTGTCCTGTAAGCCTTCATCTTGGGCGAGAATGGCAGCACAATTGGAAGAGCATAGTCAATATCACTTAAATGTGTAAGTAAAAAGTTTTGAAATGGTGTTTAAATAAAATAAAAATAAATAAATAAACAAATGAGACTAAAGAGGTACAATAGTCCACTGACAAGGTCCAGAAGACCGAAGGGGACAAGGAAGCCCCCTGGTGATAGGAAACACAAGGTGGAGTAAGGATATTCTTGATGTGCTGTGAGATTGTTAACCATTGTCATAGGGCAACATGTGTAGTAACTGTTAAATGAAAAACTATTTTGTTCTGTAAGCCTTCATCTTAAGTGAGAATAACAGCACAGTTGGAAGAGCGTAGTCAATGTCACTGAACTGTGAATGTAGAAATTTTTGAAACGGTGTATCTTTGGCCATCTGTAATTTTCATCAAAAAAAAAGGTTGAGAATTTAGAGGCTTAATACGTTGTGGGGTTGTTAACCAATGTCATAGAACAACATGTGTACTACTATTTCATGAGAAACTATTTGCTCTGTAAGCTTTCACCTGAAGTACAATAAAATATATTAAAAAAATAAAATAAAATAAAATAAAAATAAAAAATAAATAAAAAAATAAAAAATGGGCAAAGGAAATGAACAGACACTTCACCGAAGAAGACATTCCAAAGCCAACAGACACATGAGGAAATGCTCGTGATCACTAGCCATTAGTGAAATGCAAATGAAAACCTCAGTGAGATACCATCTCACCCCGACATTACTGGTGCGAATCAAAAACACTGGAAATAACAAATGATGGGGGGCCTGTGGGGAGATCAGAACTCTTATGCACTGCTGGTGGGAATGCAAAATGACACAACCATTTTGGAAAATGATATGGCGCCTCCTCAGAAAGCTAGAAATAGACATACCATTTGATACAGCAATCCCACTCCTAGGAATATATCTTAGAGAAATAAGAGTCGTTACTCGAATAGACATATGCACACCTATGTTCATGGCAGCATTGTTCACAATAGCAAAACGATGGAAACAACCTAGATGCTCATCAACAGATGAATGGATAAACAAACTACGGTACATACCCACAATTGAGTACTATGTAACAAGAAAGAACGACAATGAATCTGTGAAGCATCTCATAACATGGATGAAACTGGAGGACATTATGCTGAGTGAAATAAGTCAATCACAGAAGGACAAATATTGTATGATACCTCTATTGTAACAACCCATGGAAAAGTTCACACATAAAATGTAACAATCTTTGTTGGTTACCAGGGATGGGAGGGGTGGGGGGTAAATACTAAATAGGCAATAGATAAGTGGTATCTTGGGTGAACGGTGAGACATTACCCAATACAGGGGAAACAAGCACAACTTGTATAAGGAAAGGTCATGGAAGCCCCATAGACACATCCAAACTCCCTGAGGGACTGAATTGCTGGGTGGAGAGCTCTGGGGACCATGGTCTCGGGGAACATCTAGCTCAATTGGCATGACACAGCTTATAGAGACAATGCTCTACATTCTACCTTGGTGAGTAGTGTCTGGGGTCTTAAGAGCCTGTGAGCGACCCTCTAATTTACTCCACCTGTCTCATCCCTTTGGGAGCAAGGGAGAATGAAGAGAACAGGATACAAGGAAAAGATTAGTCTGAGGGACTACTTGTCCACAGCTATCAAGGCCTCCACAGGACTGAGTCCAGTACAGCTAGATGGTGCCCAGCTATCACCACTGACTGCTCTGACCAGGATCACAACAGAGGGTTCTGGACAGAGCTGGAGAAGGATGTAGAATATAATTCTGACTCCCCCCCACAAAAAAAAGACCAGATTTACTGGCCTAAATGAGACTGGAGAAACCCCGAGACAAATGCTCTCCAGACACCCTTTTAGCTCAGTGGTGAAGTTATCTCTGAGGTTCACCGTTCAGCCTAGGAGTGGACAGCCACGTAAAACCAAATGAGACTAACGAGGTACAGTAGTCCAGTGACAAGGGCCAGAAGGCAGAAGGGGACAAGGAAGGTGGTGATAGGGAACCCAAGGTTGGATAAGGATATTGTTGATGTGTTATGAGATTGTTAACCATTGTCTTAGGGCAACATTTGTAGTAATTGTTAAATGAGTAACTATTTTGTTCTGTAAGCCTTCATCTTAAGTGAGAATAACAGCACAATTGGAAGAGCGTAGTCGATGTCACTGAACTGTGCATGTAAAAATTTTTGAAATGGTGTATCTTTGGCGATGTGTATTTTCACCAAAAAAAATGGTTGAGAAGTTAGAGTGTTGACATTTTGTGGGGTCGTTAACCAATGTCATAAAGCGATACGTGTACTACTGTTTCATGAGAAATTACTTGTTCTGTAAGCCTTCACATGAGGTACAATAAAAAAAAAAATTGTCGTGATGGAATTCTTTAAATTATCAACAAGTAATATTGAAAACCGAACCACATAATTTTTATTCAAATTAATTTGATAGACAGACTGGGCTTTTGGGGGATATGGGTGAAGAGTTATGGAAGCAGAGCAAATTAACCTTCTAGTGAAACTATGTATAATTTGGTGATTCTCACCATGAAGGAGGAAGAAAATTTGCAAAAGATTATCTGGGGTAAGATTACAAAGGATTCCTATGGCATTCCTAAAGCAAAGGAGTTTGACTTTAACCTGTAGGAAATGAGGAGATATTGAAAAATATTAAAAAGGTCAGTGATATGCTTGATCAGTTTGGCATGCTACAAAACTCTGGGAGCAGCTGGTGATGGAGACGTGGTGGCTAAACAGAAGGTAAGGTCAATGGTACAAGGGAAGGCAATAATTCAAGACAGATAGTGGGTCTGTAACTAGGGCAGAATAACAGATATGAAGAGGCAAAAATGGACTCAAGAAATATTTTTTGGAATCAGTAGTAAGTTTGTGGTGACTGATTGAATGTGTGGATTTAAGTCAAGGCAGGATTCTAGAATGAATCCCAGTTTTTTGGTTTAGCCAACCAGATATATATAGTTCACTGAGATGAGGGAATATGTTAAGGTGAGAGAGTTTCTGTTTTTTGAAGGCATGTGCTTGCATGGAGAAAATTGTTGGAGGAAAGGAAGGAGAGATTACTTTCAGATATGTTAAATTTAAGATTTCTCTGAGAAATCCAAGTACAGACACTGTAGTTTATTGGCACTTTTGGTCAAGAGGTATAATTAGAGATTATTATCAGGAATATAACTAAGCAGTCATTAATACATAGTTGATACCTGAAGCCAAGACTTGAATGGCCTCACTCAAGAAGAATATTTAGCCTGAAAAGTGAAATAAACAAGGTATAAATTCTGGGAATACCAATGTTTAAGGAGTAGATAGAAAGAGAGAAGTTCATGAAAAACATGGAGAGAAAAAAGAGACTGTGGGAAAGCAGGGACTTAGCTACATTTCATAAGTTTTGAGAAGTAATATTTTTGTTATGGTTCAGGTTAAAGTATTTTCTGCTTTTCATTATCATTTTTATGCATTCTAACTAAAAGTATATTTCTTTTTTTTTAATTGTGCTTTAGTTGAAAGTTTACAGCTCAAGTTAATTTCTAGTCCAAAAATTTATTCATGCATTATTATGTGACTCTAGTTGCTATCCCTATAATATGACCCCACAGTCCTCCTTTCCACCCCAGATTTCCCATGTCCGTTCAACTAGTTCCTAGCCCTCTCTGCCTTCTCATCTCGCCTCCAGACAGGAGCTGCCTATTTAGTCTTGTGTGTCTACTTGAACTAAGAAGCACACTCTATATGAGCATCATTTTACGTCTTATAGTCCAGTCTGTTCTTTGTCTGAAGAGATGACTTCAGGAATGATTTTAGTTCTGGGTTAACAGAGAGTCCGGGGACCACGTCTTCTGAGGTTCCTCAAGTCTCAGTCAGACAATTAAGTCTGGTCTTTTTACTAGAATTTGAGTTATGCACCCCACTTTTCTCCCACTCCATCAGGGACTCTGTTGTGTTCCCTGTCAGGGCAGTCGTTGGTGGTAGCCAGGCACCATCTAGTTCTTCCGGTCTCAGGCTGATGGAGTCTCTGATTTATGTGGCCCTGTCGTCTCTTTGGCTAATATTTTTCTTGTGTCTTTGGTGTTCTTCATTCTCCTTTGCTCCAGGTGGGTTGAGACAAATTGATGCATTTTAGATGGACGCTCACTAGGTTTTAAGACCCCAGATGCCACTCACCAAAGTGGGATGCTGAACATTTTCTTAATAAACTTTGTTATGCCAATTGACCTAGATGTCTCCTGAAAATATGGTCCCCAGGCCCCTGCCCCTGCTACACTGTCCCTCGAAGTCTTTGGTTGTGTTCAACTTCTTAGCTTTTGCTTTAGTCCAGTGATGCTGACTTCCCCGTATTGTGTGTTGTCCTTTGCTTCACCTAAGATAATTCTTACCTACTATCTAGTTAGTGAATTCCCCCCTGCCTCCCTCCCCACCCATTAACCATCAAAGAATGTTTACTTCTGTGTTTAAACTTTTCTTGAGTTCTTATAATAGTAGTCTCATACAATATTTGTCCTTTTGCAACTAATTTCACTCAGCATAATGCCTTCCAGATTCATCTATGTTATGAGATATTTCATGGATTCATGGTTGTTCTTTATCATGGCATAGTTCTCCATTGTGTGAATATACCATAATTTGTTTATCCATTCATCCTTTGATGGGTACCTAGGTTGTTTCCATTTTTTGCTATCATTAACAGTGCTGCAATGAGCATGGGTGTGCATATATCTATTTGTGTGATGGCTCTTATTTCTCTAGGATATAATCCAAGAAGTGGGATTGCTGAATCTTATGATACTTCTATTTCTAGCTTTTTAAGGAAGGGTCAAATTAATTTCTGAAGTGGTTGTACCATTTTACATTCCCACCACCAGTGTATAAGTGTTCCAGTCTCTCCACAACCTCTCCAATGTTTATTATTTTGTGTTTTCTGGATAGATGCTAGCTTTGTTGGGGTGAGATGGTATTTCATTGTAGTTTTGATTTGCATTTCTCTAATGGCTGATGATAGTGAGCATTTCCTCATGTATCTGTTAGCTGCCTGAATTTCTTCTTTGGTGAAGTGCCCGTTCATATCCTTTACCCATTTTTTTAATTGGGATATTTATCTTTTTGTTGTTGAGGATTTGCAGTATCTTGTAGATTTTAGAGATTAGACCCTGAACAGATACGTCATAGCCAAAATTTTTTTCCCAATCTGTAAATTGTCTTTTTACTCTTTTGGTGAAGTCTTTTGATGAACATAAGTGTAGATTTTTAGGAGCTCCTAGTCATCTGATTTCTCTTCTGGTGTTTGTGCATTGTTAGTAATGATTTGTATTCTGTTTATACCATATATTAGGGCTCCTAGGGTTGTCCCTATTTTTTCTTCCATGATCTTTATCGTTTTAGATTTTATACTTACATCTTTAATCCATTTTGAGTTAGTTTTGGGGCATGGTGTGAGGTATGGGTCTTGTTTCATTTTTTTTGCAGATGGATGTCCAGTTATGCCAGCACCATTTGTTAAAGAGACCGTCTTTTCCCCATTTAACAGACTTTTGGTCTTTGTCAAATATCAGCTGCTCATAGGTGGATGTATTTACATCTGGATTCTCAATTCTGTTCCATTGGTCTGTGTATCTGTTGTAGTGCCAGTACCAGGCTGTTTTGACTACCGTGGCAATATAATAGTTTCTAAAATCAGGTAGTGTGAGGCCTACCACTTTGTTCTTCTTCTCCAGTAATGCTTTACTTATCTAGGGCCTCTTCCCTTTCCATACGAAGTTGGTGATTTGTTTCTCCAGCTCATTGAAAAATGCCATTGGAATATGGATTGGTATTGCATTAATCGCTTTGGGTAGAATAAACATTTTCACAACGTTGAGTCTTCCTATCCATGAGAAAGGGTATATTTTTTCATCTATGTAGGTCTCTTTTTGTTTCTTGCAGTAGCATCTTGTAGTTTTCTTTGTATACGTCTTTTCTGTCTCTGGTTAGACTCATTCCTGTTTTTTCTCTTCTTGTGGGCTATTGTAAATGGTATTGATTTGGTGATTTCCTCTTTGAAGTTCTCTTTGTTGGTGTAGAGGAATCCAACTGATTTTTGTATGTTTATCTTATATCCTGAAACTTTGCTGAAATCTTTTATTAGTTCCAGTAGTTTTCTTGTGGATTCTTTGGGGTTTTCTGTGTATAAGATCATATTATCTGCAAATAGAGATACTTTTACTTCTTCCTTGCCAATTTGGATGCCCTTTATATCTTTTTCTAGACGAATTGCTCTGGCTAGGACCTCCAGCAAGATGTTGAATAAGAGTGGTGATAAAGGACATCCTTGTGTGGTTCCCATTCTCAAGGGAAGGTTTTTAATTACCTTTTCAATCTCTTCTTTTGTTACAGATTTATTTAGTTGTTCTACCTCTGTTTGTGTTAGTTTTCAGATTCCATTTAGGATGATGTTAGCTGTTGACTTTGCATAAATGCCCTTAATTATGATGAGGAATTTCCCTTTTATTCCTATTTTGCTGAGTGTTTTTATCATGAATGGGTGTTGGACTTTGTCAAATGCCTTTCTGCGTCAACTGATAAGATCATATGGTTCTTGTCTTTTGTTTTATTAATGTGATGGATTACATTGATTGTTTTTCTAATGTTGAACCATCCCTGCATATCTGGTATGAATCCCTCTTGGTCATGGTGAATTATTTTTTTTTTGATATGTTGTTGAATTCATTTCACTAGAATTTCGTTGAGGATTTTTGCATCTATGTTCATAAGGGATTTTGGTCTCTAATTTTCTTTTTTTTGTGGTATCTTTAGTTGATTTTGGTATCAGGTTATGCCCACTTCATAGAACGAGTTTGGGAGTATTCCATCCTTTTCTATGCTCTGAAATACCTTTAGTAGTAATGGTGTTAACTCTTCTATGAAAGTTTGGTAGAATTCTCCAGTGAAACTGTCCAGACCAGGGCTTTTTTTTTTTGTTGTTGGGAGTTTTTAAATTACCTTTTCAACCTCTTCTTTTGTCATAGGTTTACTTAGTTGTCTACCTCTGTTTGTGTTAGTTTAGGTGGGTAGTGTGTTTCTAGAAATTAGTCCATTTCCTCTAGGTTTTCAAATTTGTTAGAGTATAATTTTTCATAGTATTCTATTATGATTCTTTTAATTTCAGTTGGGTCTGTTGTGATAGCACCCATCTTATTTCTTATTTGGGTTATTTGATTCCTCTCCTGATTTTCTTTTGTCAGTTTGGCTAATGGTTTATAAATTTTGTTGATCTTTTCAAACAACCAGCTTTTGGTCTTGTTAACTCTTTCAATTGTTTTTCTATTCTCTATTTCATTTAATTCTGCTCTAATTCTTATTATTTCCTTTCTTCTGGTGCCTGAAGGCTTCTTTTGCTGCTGCCTTTCTACTTGTTCTAGCTGTATGGTTAATGTTTTGATTTTGACACTTTCTTCTTTTTGGATGTGTGCATTTATTTCTGTAAACTGACCTCTGAGCACTGTGTTTGCTGTGTCCCAAAGATTCTGGTAGGGCGTGTTTTCATTCTCATTTGATTCTGTGAATTTCTTTATTCCATCCTTAATTTCTTCTATATCCCAGTAGTTTTTGAGCAAGGTGTTGTTCAGTTTCCATGTATTTGATTTTTTTCCCTTGCTTTTTCTGTTATTGATTTCTTCTTATATGTCTTTATGGTCAGAAAAGACACTTTGTAATATTTCAATGTTTTGTATTCTGTTAAGGCTTGCTTTGTGGCCTGATATGTGGTCTATTGTGGAGAATGTCTCATGTGTGTTAGAAAAGAAAGTATACTTGGCTGCTGTTGGGTGGAGTGTTTTGTATATGTCTATGAGATCAAGTTGGTTGATTGTGGCATTTAGATCTCCTGTGTCTTTATTGAGCTTCTTTCTGGATGTTCTGTCTTCACCAAAAGTGGTGCGTTGAAGTCTCCTACTATTGTTGTGGAGCTGTCTCTCTCTCTTTTCAATGCTGTTAGAGGTTCTTTTTTCTAATGCATTTTGTAGTCCTGTCATTGAGTGTGTAAATATTTATTATGATTATATCCTCCTGGTGTATTGACCCTTTAATCATTATATAGTGTCCTTCCTTATCCTTTGTGGTGGATTTTGCTTTATAGTCTATTTTGTCAGAGATTGATATTGCCACTCCTGCTCTTTTTTGAGAGTTTGCTTGATATATTTTTTCCATCTTTTGAGTTTTAGTTTGTTTGTGTCTTTAAGTCTAAGGTATGTCTCTTATAGGCAGCATATAGACATTGTGTTTTTTAATCCATTCTGCCACTCTCTTACTCTTTATTGGTACATTTAGTCCATTTACACTCAGTGTAATTATCAATAGGTATGAGTTTAGTCCTGTTATTTTGATGCATTTTTTTGTGTTGTTGACAGTTTTTTGTTCCAGTTAATTTTCTGTGCTGAAAATTATTATTATTTTTCTTTATGTATTTTCTTTTCATCTTTTTCATTGTTGTTGGTTTTGTAATTGCTAAGTCTTTAAGTTTTTGTTGTTTTTTATTTTGATGTGTAGGATTCTAAGTTGCGTTTGTGATTACCTTAATATATTCCTTTATTTTTCTAAGTTTGAACCAATCTTTTATTTCTTTATATCGCCTTGATTTCCTCTCCATATGAAAGATGTATGACCATATTGTTTAGTCCTTTTTTGTTTTAATGTTGGCGTCTTTTACATATTGACATCTCTGTTTCTCTATTTTCACTGTTTTAGCTTTGGTTTATTTTTGTGACTTCCCTATCTAGGTTGATAGCTGTTTTTTTTTCCTTTGTTCTAGTCTTGGGTTGTTATTTGATGTTATTAATTTTATAACTGGAGGACTGCCTTTAGTATTTCTTGAAATTTTGGTTTGGTTTTTACAAACCCTAAACTTCTGTTTATCCGGAAATGCCCTAATATTGCCATTATAATTGAGAGACAGTTTTGCTAGGTATATAATTCTTGGCTGGCAATATTTTTCCTTCAAGCCTTTGTATATATCATCCCATTGTCTTCTTGCCTGCATGGTTTCTGCTGAGTCTTATTGAGTTTTCTTTGTAGATGACTGTTCGTTTATCCCTAGATGCTGTTAAAATTCTTTCTTTATTTTTGATTTTGGCAAGTTTGATTATAATATGTCTTGGTGACTTTCTTTTGGTATCTACATTAAGTGGAGTTCAGTGAGCTTTTGGATATATATCTTCTCATCTTTCACGATATCAGGGAATTTTTCTGCCAAGAAATCTTCAACTATTCTCTCTGTATTTTCCGCTATCCCCCCATTCTGGTACTTCAATCACTCATAAGTTATTCCTCTTGATAGAGTCCCACATAATTCTTAGTGTTTCTTTGTTTTTTTTTAATTCTTTTATCTGATTTTTTTTCTCAAATAACTTGGTATCAAGTGCTTTATCTTCAATCTCACTAATGCTGACTTCCATTGCCTCAATTCTGCTCCTTTGACTTTCTATTGAGTTGTCTGATTCTGAAATTTTATTGTTATTCTTTTGGATTTCTTTTGCTGTCTCTCTATGGATTATTGCAGCCTGTTAAATTTGTCATTATGCTCTTGAATAACTTTCTTAAGTTCCTCTGTTGCTTTGTCTGTGTATTCCTTGCAATGTTGTGTGTTTTCCCTGATCTTCTTCCTGATCACTTGAAGAGTTCTGTATATTAATCTTTTGAATTCTACCTCCAGTAATTCCAAGAAATTTTCTTCCTCTGGAAGGTTTCTTGATTCTTTGTTTTGGTGGTTTGCTGAAGCCATCATGGTCTGCCTCTTTATGTGATTTGATATTGACTGTTGTCTCCAAACCATCAGTAAGTTATTATATATATTTTATATGTTTGCTTACTGTGTCTTAGCTTCTTGTTGTGTTTTGGTGTGATATGCCTAAATAGGCTGTTCATCTGAGCTGGTTTGATTATTGGCATCTTTGAAGCTCTCATGACTTATCTACACATGGCTAGAGCTCTTACTAGGTATATGAGCCCCAGAATCCATTTATTTTTCTTGTGTGGATTCAGCTCATGCATCTAGGTCATCGGTCACCAAGTGTGTGGTGGTGCATTCTCTCACCTACAGTCCTAGATGGGCAGGGGTGATTGGAGTAGGTACAGATATCTAACTGTAGTAGGAGGTCATGTGCTGCTCAAGGCTGACTGCTGCCCCTGAGAGTCTGGGTGGAAGTCCTGTCCCTGTTCCCTAGATCATGTTGGTAGGTGGGTTTTGCAGCTGGACCATGGGCACCCAGTACTGTTGGCTGTAATGACTGGGAGTCACCACTTATTCTTGGACCCCTGTCATGGGTGGCTAGTGGGGTGGGTGTAGCTACCAATCCTCAGGCACCTGATGTGGGTGGGTGAAGATCCTACTTAATGGGGAGGGCAGTGTGAAATGTCGTGTATCTGCCACTCCCCCTTATAGCTGATATAGATGAAAATAGTCTTCAGATATAAACCTGTTGTACTTTGCTAATGAGGGCTGAAATGTGCCCACACAGGTCTATGCAGGGGTGAAAGGCATTCAGAGTCCGTGGACCCCTTATGCCTTTGCCTATGCAAAGGGTCTGTGCCTGCCCTGAGTTCTTGGCTTAGGGGAGCAGGCATATTATTTTTTCTGTTTGTTAATTTGTTCCCTCTCCAAAGCCAAGATAATGGCGTAGGGCACGCCATGGGTCCTACTTCTGGCCCAGGTGCACAGCAATCACTGAAGCCGGACTGGGACCTAAAGCAGAGAAGGGAGGGGGCAGTTAAATGGTAGAGAGGTACTTCACAAAAGAAGGGGTTTATTTTTTGATCTGTGCAGTAGGTTAGATGCTTGAACTTATCTTTTGCTGATTGAGCGCATTTCTCGCTGGTTCTAGAGGTTAGAGCAGAGTTTCTGCCACTTGGTCTCTCCCGATGTGGAAAACGTGCCCTGAGCACCACTGCTTGCCTCATCCCTCGTGCACCAGCTGATCCAGCCTGCAATGTGCTGGGTCTGGCCAGGTCAGGCCTGGCAACTCCTTGTTGCTTCTTAACCATCTCTCCCTCCCCCTGCTGCTCAGTCTGATTCCTCAACTTTGTCTTTGATGTTCAGGGCCCCTAGATTGTCATATATAATCAATTCACTTGTTTTTGTGGGTCTTTGTTGTAAGAGGGACCACAGGAAGCATCTTACTACTCTGCCATCTTGGCCCCACCTAAAAGTATATTTCTTAATTGCCAAACATATGAGGATTAGTAGTTACATATTTGATAGTGCTGGAATCAAAGAAAATATTCTATACGATTTTAATCCTTGGAAATTTTTTGAAGTTTGTTTTATGGTCCTGCATATGGTCAATGATTAGAAATCTTTTATGTGTCTTTAAAAACAAAGTGCATTCTACAATAGTTGGGTGTGATGTTTTTTATAGATCCATTAATAGGTCATATTGTTTAAATTGTGAACAGGTAGTCTTTGACTTATGACAGTTCTGTTCTGACAACTAGTCTGTCATAAGTTTGTTCTGATATAAGTTGAATACCTCATTTTTTTTTTTTTTTTAGTTTTCATTATTATTGCCTTTTATTATCAGTATCTTTATAAATCTGGTCTTTATTTGTCTTTGTGAGTAGTAAATATTACATCTGAGAATGATAACATCAGCAAATTATGAGCTGCAACATTGTATGTAATACATATTACTAACACTAAGATGTACAAAAAAAAGGACAGTCATAAATGTAATTCATTGTAACTTGAATATGTCATAAGTTGAGGACTATCTGTATATCATTACCACACACATATGCATACATCCCAAAACCAAACCAAACCAGTTGCTGTCAAGTTGATTCTGATTCATAGTGACCCTACAGAACAGAGTAGAACTGCCCCATAGGGTTTCCATGGCTGGAATTTTTACAGAAGCAGACTGCCACATCTTTCTCCTGAGGAGCGACTGGTGGTTTCCAACTGCTAACCCTTCAGTTAGCAGCAGAGGACTTCACACTGTGTCACCGAGGCTCCTTTACGTATACATACACACACACATATAAATATATATATATATATTTTTAAGATCTCCCACTATGGTGGATTTTTCAGTTTTTCCTAGTAGTTTTGTCAGTTTTTGCTTAATGTATTTATTTCTATGTTATTAAATTTACTTTATCATTTCATCCTTATTGTGTAAATACCTCGGAGTGGATGGGTTTTTACTGTTCATCTTTACTAATTTTATCATGAAAGCACACATTACGTGTTCTTGATGAAAGACAGATTTCTTACTAAATGTGTCACAATAAAATAAGTGTGTCTTATCCCCATATTTTCTCTCTTATTCTTCTGGGATTCAATTTACGAGCATGTTTAGCCATTTTATCTTATCCTATAGTTAACTGAGGATCTCTTTTTCTTAAAGCATGTTTACTTTATTCTTTACCCATTGCTATTGAGTCTTTAAAAACAAAGTGCATTCTACAATAGTTGGGTGTGATGTTTTTTATAGATCCATTAATAGGTCATATTGTTTAAATTGTGAACAGGTAGTCTTTGACTTATGACAGTTCTGTTCTGACAACTAGTCTGTCATAAGTTTGTTCTGATATAAGTTGAATACCTCATTTTTGACATTTTGACTTACAGTGACCCTATAGGACAGAGTAGAACTTCCCATAGGGTTTCCAAGGCTGTAATGTTTATGGAAGCAGACTTCCACCTCTTTCTTCTGTGGAGCTGCTGGTGGGTTCCAACCATTAATCTTTCAGTTAGCAGCTGAGCACTTTAACCATTGCACCACCAGGGCTCCTACATTTGTCCTTTAGTTTGGATAATTTTTATTGAAATATCTTTATGTTTACAGTCTCTTTCTTTGGTGACTTCTATTGGCTCTTAAACTCATCCAGTGAATATTTAAAAATTGCAGAATGGCTTTTCTATTCCAGAATTTCCATTTGGTTGTTTTGTATGATGTAAAATTTTCTATTTATATTTCCTATCTGTTCTTTCATTACAGTCATATTCTCCTTTATCATTTAGAGTATAGTTTAGTAGCTGCTTAAAAATCGTTGTCTGCCAGTTCTAACATCTGAGTCATCTTATTGCTGATTTTTGTGGTCATTTTTTCCCCTTGAGTATTGGTCACATTTTCTTATTTTTTTGTCTACTAATTTTCATTTTATCCTGGACATTATTTATGATGCGTCAAGTAGCCTTTGGATCCATTGTTTTCTCCCAGAGAGTGTTGAGTTTTTAGACTTTATGTTTTGTTTTGCTTTAGTAAGTTAAGTTGGCTAGATTCAAACTCTAAACTATACCTCCTCTGTTGTGGTGAGCAGCTGAAATGTCTTTTCAGTTATTTTAACATTATATGGAGTGCCTAGAGTCTGTTATGCAAGCATAGTTTCTGGATCTTCTAGAGATTTGGGCAGATTTATATGCAGAATTTGGTGCTGTCCTTCTATATTTTCTCCTTTTTGTGCTTTTCTCCCTCCAATTTTCCAACTTCAGTGATGTTTCTGAAATCTGTTCTTCTATACAGTTAACACTACAGGTTTCTGGCTAAGGTTTAACCATCACATATAAGGCCAAATTGCTTAGAGGCACATAGAGTTATCAAAGATAAAATAATATTTATTTTCTTAAGCTGGGTAATGAGAACATGTCTGTTCACTTTTCCAATTATACTATCTTGTATATATTTATTAATTAGTACATCTTAAGATTATTTTGTCAATTTAGTATCAGTAACCAGTTGCCATCAAGTTGATTCTGACTTATGGTGACCTCATGTGTCAGAGTAGAACTGTACATCATAAGGTTTCAATGGCTGATTTTTCAGAAGTGGATTGCCAAGTCTTTCTTTTGAGGCACCTCTAGGTAGAGTAAAAAGTCCAGGCTTTTGGTTAGCAGCCAAGCATGTTAAGCATTTGCACTACCCAGAGACTCCTTCAATTTACAAGATGATAGTAAGTAATGAACAATATTTGAGATGAAAGGACTTCTAAGTTTGAAGGAATATTTGTGATTACCTAGTCTGGCTATGCAGAAAATTATAGCCAGATAATATACGTGATTTTTCCTATCAGCACATTGTTAGGGACAAAATTGGCACATGAAAACATCCTGAATGTTACTCCAGCACTTACTATTAAGCAAAAAAACATGACCATCCTAAATGATCTTGAATGTATTTCATTGTATGTTATTTTATTTAAGGCAAAAAATTTGTATTTAAAGACCTAATGTCTCTTGAGTTTGAGAACTTATTACTGCAAAATGATAAGTATGCACTGTGAATTGGAAGGCTGCAAATTATAGTTAAACTTGGACAAAAGAATATATTTTCTGTCATCATATATTTTTATTCTCAAGAGAAACTAGATTTAAAATGTTTATCATCATTTCTCAAGTTTCTTGAAACTATAGGGTTATCTTGCTAGTAGTGCCCTCTGGATATTATTCATCCATTTTCCATTTGACTGCAGTCCTGTGGTACTTCAACAACCTTGAAATAAAACTCAAATCCCAGGATACATTCCTTACCAGCCTTTTCCAAACAGAGAAACCCCTTAGATAAAAGGGAAAAAAAAAAAAAATCTCCCAAAGACGCTGGAAGGATTTTGATATGCTAGTGAAACTATTCACAGGTTTTAGGGATTATTCAGCATAGAGCCTCATATGTTTTTCCAACAAACTCCAAGTAAAGAAACATCCTTGAAAGTACTCTCTCAGTTTCAGTAGAAAACTGGGACACTTATTACAAAAGAAGAGGATGATTCCCAGGTCTCAACATTAACTTTGCCACTTTTTTCCCAGTTCTTTATTATCTTTCATAGAACTGTAAAACCAGCTCCCAAATAGAATAAATTAGAGGCTTCACAAAATATGCATTCCCTCATGAATAATCAAATTATTAATCAAATAATATTTTGTGTTATTTTTCGATAAAGAAGAACCTTAATTACTAGCTATTGAGGTTTATATCTCTTACAGTGACTGAAATGACTTTTAATAAGGAATTATTGTTATGTAATTTACTTTTCAGATATTAACATAGAGGCTATTAATGCCACATTGAACTTTTGCAACTACTGGCAAAAATTAAAATATTTTTTCCTAATTTAATCAAATTGGTTTTGTACTAAAAATTAGTGAGACATTAGCAGACAATGACCTGTGATATTCTGTGAGCAAAATTATCTGGTACCTGTGAACACATTTCAGGCAAAATGCTGAAAGCAGAAAGAGGCCCTCTGTGTATGGATACAGCCTTGCAAGTGTATGACTGGACAGGTGAGCACTCCTTCTTCCTTCCCTCGCTGGCCCCCAGTTTGGTCAGCAGACCTTGGAGTGAATTTCTGCTCCCACTTGCTGTCTGCAAAACATCCTGGCGCATGGCAAAACTGTATGTGATGTCCTGATCCATTGGCATTTCTGAACTGGAGATTGAAAAGTAAAACTAGAATTCCTTCCTACATTATCTTTCAAATTTGAAATTGTGACTGCATGGCTCTCCACTAGGAAACATTATTATACTGTTTTATATGCAGATATTTAGGTTGAATCTCACACAAACATATCATTAATTTCCCCAGTCCCTCTCTGCACTTTAAAGAGATCATCTCGCAGGGTGCTAGCTGTCACAGCGCTGAGTTACTAATGTATTTTGATTTCATGCTAGCAGAAACTACTTCACATCTCGTGTTAAAAGTGTTCGTGTTCCTTGCCTCTTTTGACAGTTCTTGGCAGAGTTTGTTAAATTGTAATGTTTATTTAAAACATTTTTTAAAGTATGTGCCCAGATTGCTTTTATTTCCATGAAGTTCATACATAAAATTCTTTGGTGCAGAAGACCAGTGGATACATAAGTTATACAAATTAGATATCTATGAAATGTTGCTACTTGAATTTAAATCCTTTAATATATGATGAACAATGAGGCTTATAAACGTGGAAATCATAATAAAATCATACCTAAAATTATAGAAAATTTTTACTCATGAATTAATTTTAGTTCTGGTTAGCATTCATTCAGCATCTAAGAAGAACTAGTTACTCCCTTTCGTATGCCTTGATAGCATGTTGACAATATTTGTATGTACAGGTAGTCCACCACTTATGACATACTCAAGTTACAGTAAACTATACTTAAGACCATCTTTTGTTTTGCTTTGTTTTGTTTTCTGTACATCTTACCATTAGTAATGCTAACCAAAAGACTGGCAGTTTGAATCCACCAGCTGCTCCTTGGAAACCCTTTGGGGCAATTCTACCCTGTCCTACAGGGTCACTATGAGCAGGAATTGACTCAATGGCAATGGGTTTGGTTTGATATGGGTACCATTAGTAACATGTACTACATACAATGTTATAGCACATAATTTGCTGATGTTATCATTCTCAGATGTAATGTTTCCAACACCCAAACACAAAGACTGCATTTATAAAAATACTAATATTAAAAAGCAATAAGAATTAAAATTTAAAAAAAAATGAGGAATATGACTTACATCAAAACTGTCTTATAATGGAGTAGTCCTTGGAATGTAACTTGGGGAATATGTGTTTTAGTTGTGTCATTGGTGCTGTAACAAATTGCCAGCTTAGTGGCTTAAAAAACACAAATTTATTATTTTAGAATTCTGGAGGTCAGAAGTCCAAAATGGGTTTCACTGAGCTAAATAAATGTGTTAGAATTTCTACATTTCTTTTTGAGTGTCTAAGGGAGAATCAGTTTTCTTGCCTTTGCTAGCTTCTTCAGACCACCTGCAATCCTTTGCTCATGACCCTACTCCTGCATCTTCAAAGCCAGCAATGTTTAGCCAAGTTATTTTCATGCCGCCATCTCTCTGGTTCTCCTTTTCCACATTTTTTTTTTCTTTTTTCTTTTATTGTACTTCAGGTGAAGGCTTACAGAACAAATAGTTTCTCATGAAACAGTAGTACACATATCGCTTTATGACATTGGTTAACAACCTGACAACATATTAACCTTCTAACTTCTCAACCTTTTTTTTTTTTGGTGAAAATACATATAGCCAAAGATACACCATTTCAAAACTTTCTACATGCACAGTTCAGTGACACTGACTACGCTCTTCCAATTGTGCTGTTATTCTCACTTAAGATGAAGGCTTACAGAACAAAATAGTTACTCATTTAACAATTAGTACAAATGTAGCCCTAAGAAAATGGTTAACAATCTCACAACACATCAACAATATCCTTATCCAACCTTGGGTTCCCTATCACCACCTTCCTTATCCCCTTCTGCCATCTGGCCCTTGTCACTGGACTACTGTACCTCGTTAGTCTCATTTGGTTTATGGGGCTGTCGAATCCCAGGCTGACCAGTGAACCTCGGAGGTAACTTCACCACTGAGCTAAAACGGTGTCTGAGGGCCATACTCGAGATACTACTTATCTATTGTGTATTTAGTATTTACCCCCCAACTCTCCCATCCCTGGTAACCAAAAAAGATGGTTACATTTTGTGCGTGAACTTCTTCATGGGTTTTTACAATAGAGGTCTCATATAATATTTGTCCTTTTGTGATTGACGTATTTCACTCAGCATAATGTCCTCCAGTTTCATCCATGTTATGAGATGCTTCACAGATTCATTGTTGTTCTTTCTCGTTGCATAGTACTCCATTGTGTGTATGTACCATAGTTTGTTTATCCATTCATCTGTTGATGGACATCGAGGTTGTTTCCATCGTTTTGCTACTGTGAACAATGCTGCCATGAACATAGGTGTGCATATGTCTATTCGAGTGATGACTGTTATTTCTCTAGGATCTATTCCTAGGAGTGGAATTGCTGGATCGAATGGTATGTCTATTTCTAGCTTTCTGAGGAAGCGCCATGTCATTTTCCAAAATGGTATCATTTTGCATTCCCACCAGCAATG
This sequence comes from Dugong dugon, assembly GCA_030035585.1. Classification (NCBI taxonomy): domain Eukaryota; kingdom Metazoa; phylum Chordata; class Mammalia; order Sirenia; family Dugongidae; genus Dugong; species Dugong dugon. Next base: position 104,628,953 of record CM057466.1, on the reverse strand, counting down.
CATAAGTGTTCCGATCTCCCCGCAGCCCCTCCAACATTTGTTATTTCCAGTGTTTTTGATTCATGCCAGTAATGCTGGGGTGAGATGGTATCTCATTGTGGTTTTAATCTGCATTTTTCTAATGGCTAGTGATTGCGAGCATTTCCTCATGTGTCTGTTGGCCATTTGAATGTATTCTTTGGTGAAGTGTCTGTTCATTTCCTTTGCCCATATTTTAATAGGATTATTTGTCTTTTTGTTGTAGAGGTGCTGGATTTTCTTGTAGATTATGGAGATTAGACCTTTGTCTGACCTGTACTGTCCAAAAATTTTTTTCCCAGTCTGTAGGTTCTCTTATTACTCTTTTGATGAAGTCTTTTGAAGAGCATAGGTGTTTGATTTTTAGCAGATCCCAGTTATCTAGCTTATCTATTGGGGTTTGTGCATTGATGGTTATGGTTTGTATCCTGTTAATGCCATGTATTAAGGCCTGAAGTGTTGGTCCTATTTTTTGTTCTATGAACTTTATAGTTTTAGGCTTTATATTCAGGTCTTTGATCCATTTTGAAGTAGTTTTTGTATACAGCGTGAGGTATGGGTCCTGTTTCATTTTTTTGCAGACGGATATCCAGTTTTGCCAGCACCATTCGTTCAAAAGACTGTGTTTTCCCCATTTGATGGACTTTGGGCCCTTGTCAAAGATCAGGTGACCGTAGGTGGATGGATTTACATCTGGGTTCTCAATTCTGTTCCATTGGTCAATGTATCTGTCATTGTACCAGTACCACACTGTTTTGACTACTGTAGCTGTATAGTAGGTTCTGAAGTCCGGTAATGTGAGTCCTCCAACTTTATTCTTCTTCTTCAGTAGTGCTTTACTTATTTGGGGCTTCTTCCATTTCCATATGGAGTTAATGATTAGTTTATCCATCTCTTTGAAGAATGTTGTTGGTATTTGTATCGGGATTGCATTGTATTTGTAAATTGCTTTGGGTAGAATTGTCATTTTCACAATGTTGAATCTGCCTATCCATGAACATGGTATGTTTTTCCATTTATGTAGATCCCTTCGGGTTTCTTGCAGTCGTGTTTTGTAGTTTTCTTTGTATAGGTCTTTTACATCCCTGGTCAGATTTATTCCTAAGTATTTTATGTTTTTAGGGGCTATTGAAAATGGTATTTTTTTCCTGATTTCTTTTTCATTGTTGTCCTTATTGGTGTTTAGGAATCCAACTGATTTTTGCATGTTTATCTTGTATCCTGCTACTCTGCTGAATCTTTCTATTACTTCCAGTAGATTTCTCGTGGAGTCTTTAGGGTTTTCTGTGTATAGTATCATATCATCTGCAAACAGGGACAGTTTCACTTCTTAATTACCAATTTGGATGTCCTTGCTTTATTTTTCTTGCTTTATTACTATAGCTAGAACTTTCAGCACAATGTTAAATAGGAGTGGTGATAAAGGGCATCTTTATCTTGTTCCTGTTTTCAAGGGGAATGTTTTCAGCCTCACTCCATTAAGAAAGATGTTGGCCGTTGGTTTTGCATAGATGCCCTTTATTATGTTGAGAAATTTCCCTTCTATACCTATTTTATTGAGAGTTTTTATCAGGAATGGGTGCTGGACTTTGTCAAATGCGTTTTCTGCATCTATTGAGATGATCGTGTGATTCTGTTCTTTCCTTTTATTTATGTGGTGGATTACGTTAATTGATTTTCTAATGTTGAACCATCCTTGCATACCTGGTATGAATCCTACTTGGTCATGGTGTATTATTTTTTTGATATGATGCTGAATTCTATTGGTTAGAATTTTGTTAGAATTTTTGCATCTATTTTCATGAGAGTTATTGGTCTGTAACTTTCTTTTTTTGTGACATCTTTCCCTGGTTTTGGTATCAGCATTATGCTGGCTTCATAGAATGAATTTGGAAGTGTTGCTTCCACTTCTATGCTCTGAAACACCTTGAGCAGTATGGCACAAGCTCTTTTCTAAATGTTTTGTAGAATTCTCCAGTGAAGCCATCTGGCCAGGGCTTTTTTTGGTTGGGAGTTTTTTTTATTACCTTTTCAATCTCTTCTCTTGTTGTGGGTCTGTTCAGATTTTCAACATCACTTTGTTTTAGTTTGGGTAGGCCGGGTGTTTCTAGAAATTTTTCCATTTCCTCTAGTTTTTCAAATTTGTTGGAGTATAGTTGTTCATAATATTCTGTTATAATCCTTTTTATTTCAGTTGGGTCTGTTGTAATGTCCCCCATTTCATTTCTTATTTGGGTTATTTGTGTCCTCTCCTGTTTTTCTTTTGTCGGTCTGGCCAGTGGTTTGTCGATTTTGTTGATTCTTTCCAAGAACCAACTTTTGGTTTTGTTGATTCTTTCTATTGTTTTTCCGTTGTCTATTTCATTGATTTCTGCTGTGATCTTTACTATTTCCTTTCTTCTGGTGGTTGTGGGCTTTTTTTGCTGTTCTCTTTCTATTTGTTTGAGCTCTTTAGTTAATGTTTTGATTTTGTCCCTTTCTTCTTTTTTGATATGTGTGTATATTGCTATAAATTGTCCTCTGAGGACTGCCTTTGCTGTGTCCCAAAGTTTTTGGTATGATGTGTTTCCATTCTCACTGGATTCTAGGAATTTTTTGATTTCTTCAATTCCCCAGTGATGTGTAAGCAGGGTATTATTCAGTTTCCATGTAGTTGATTTTTTTTTTCTTGCTCTTTCTATTGTTAATTTCTACCTTGATGGTATAGTGGTCAGAGAAGATTCTTTGAATTATCTCGAAGTTTTGGATCTTGTTGAGGATTGCTCTGTGGGTTAAGATTTGGTCTATTCTGGAGAACGTTCCATGTGCATTGGAAAAGAATGTGTACTTTGCAGCAGTTGGATGGAGTGTTCTATATATGTCTATGAGGTCAAGTTGGCTGATTATGCCCTTTAGGTCTTCTGTGTCTTTGCTGAGTTTCTTCTTAGTTGTTCTGTCCTTTACTGAGAGTGGTGTGTTGAAGTTTCTTACTATTATTGCGGAATTGTCAATTTCTCTTTTCAGTGTTGTTAGAGTTTGTTTTATGTATTTTGGAGCCCTGTCATTGGGTGCGTAGATGTTTATTATGGTTATGTCTTCATGATGGATTTTCCCATTAATAAGTATATAGTGTCCTTCTTTGTCTTTTGTGGTAGATTTTGTTTTAAAGTCTATTTTATCTGAGATTAGAATTGTCACTCCTGCTCTTTTTTGGTAGTTGTTAGCTTGATATATTTTTTTCCAAACTTTGACTTTTAATAAATTCACATATTTGTTTCTAAGGTGAGTCTCTTGTAGACAGCATATTGATGGATCCTGTTTTATTATCTATTCTGTATTCTTTGTCTCTTTATGGGTGCATTGAGTCCATTTACTTTCAGTGTAATTATTGATAGATGTGAGTTTGTTGCTGTCATTTTGTAGTGCTTTTCTTTCCGATGCTGTAGTTTTTTTTGTTCTTCTTACTCTCTTGTGCTGAGTTACTTTGGTTTGTGGATTTTTATTTTCATTTCTTTTGTTTTTTTAGGTTTTGTTTTTGATGAGACTTTGTTTTCTTTTTTTTATGAGTATGTCTGTTAACTTTCTTTTGGTTATCATGAATTTTACCCTTATCTTGCTAAGTTTGAAACAGTCTACCATTACTTGGTATCGCCTTGCCTTCCTCTCCATTACAAGGTTGTATACCTATGCCATTTATTCCCTCTTTTATTGTTTTGATGTTGTTGTCATTTACTGATTAACTGCTCTGATTCCCTGTTGTATATCTTTTGGTTTTGGATCGTCCTTGAGAGTTCATTTCCTAGATTGGTATCTGGCTGGTACAATCTGTGTCCTAGATTCTGCCTGTGAGATGAAGCTGTTTGTCCTCAGATCAAGAAACTCCCTTTAATAATTCTTGTAAGTTTGGTTTGACTTTTACATATTCCCTTAATTTCTGTTTATCTGGAAATGACCTAATTTCACCGTCATATTTGAATGAGAGTTTTGCAGGATATATTATTCTTGGCTGGCAATTTTTTTCTTTCAAGATTTTATATATGTCATCCTATTGCCTTCTTGCCTGCATGGTTTCTGCCGAATAATCTGAGCTTAGTCTTATTGTTTCTCCTCTGTATATGACTTCTTGTTTTTCATTAGCTGCTCTCAGGATTCTTTGTTTGTCTTTGGTTTTGGCGAGTGTGGTTATGATATGCCTTGGTGATTTTATTTTGGAGTCTCTTCTCTATGGGGTTCATTGAGCTTATTGGTTGGCCAACTTGTCATCTTTCATGATATTGGGGAAGTTTTCTGTCAGCAGTTCCTCAATGTTCCTCTCTGTGTTTTCTGTTATCTCCCCCTGTTCAGGAATTCCAGTCACTCACAGATTTTTGCTTTTGATTGTGTCCTGTATAACTCTCAGGGTCTCTTCATTTTTCTTTGTTCTTTTTTCTGAGTTTTCCTGAAACCGAGTTGTATCCAAGTGTTTGTCTTCAATTCCACTGATCCTGTTTTCCACCATTTCAAATCTGCTTCTCAGCCCTTCTATGACACCTTCCATTTCTGAAATCTTGTGGTTTATCTTTTGGATTTCTAATTGTTGTCCTTGTATAGTTTCTAGTTGTGAATTAATTTTGACATTTTTTTCTTGCATTATTTTCCTGAATTCTTCAAATTTTTTCTCTGTATTTTCCATGAATTTGTCGATTTTTTCTCATGTTTGTCAGCTTTTTTCCTCAGCTCCTGGTGAATTCTGAGTATTAAAGATTTGAATTCCCTATCAGGCAGTTCTAGTGCATTTTCTTCCAGAGGAGAGTCATCTGGTGTTTTATTTTGGACACCTACTGGAACCATCCTGTCCCATTTTTGTAAATGTTTTGATATTGTCTGCTGTCTTCGGGGCATTCAGTAGTTATTTTTCTCATTTTTTAATTGTAGATTTGTTTGTTTCATCCTTTTTTTTTTTTTAATTTGACTGTGTCTGAGCAGGCAGACTGTGTGTTTGTTGTTTGCTCGTCTGTGGGCACAGTACTTTTCGCCTCCTTCTCCAATTTGCAGGGTCAGTCACTCAGATATGGTATGGCAGGGGAGGTCTAGCTGAAGAGGAGTTACTGGGACGGGTTGTTTATGGCACTTAATACAGCCACCAGGGCGGGTCGGTAATCAGTGCAGGATAGGTTCCAGTAGGCCATGCCTGTGTTGCTTGGTGGTGTGATGTCAAGCGCATGGTGTAGGTAGGGAGGATGCGGTGGGGATATTGTTATGTGTGGAGTTCAGATGGATATGGGAGAGAGGAGAGAGGAAAAGGAGCCAAAAACATACAAACAAACAAAAAAGAATGCTAGGGCAGCTTGCCGTTGGAGTGGAGAGATGAGAGACTATGAAATGGAGAAAAACAGGAAGGGGAAGAGAAAAAAAAGAAAAGAACTAATAAATAAAAATCAGAAAGGTTAAAGAACTGCAAATTTCCCATGGATCCCACCAGTGCAGCTATGATGTCTGGGGAGGTTGCTCTCATGTGTTGCAGTACAGCCTGGCTAGAAGGCATAGAGGTATATGACACCAGGTATTCCAGGAACAGAAAGAGAAGGAAGATATAGAGAGATGAGAAACTGAGCAATGAAGAAAGACAAAAAGGGAAAAAGAGGGAAAAGAAAACAAATTAAAAAAAAAAAAGAACAAGAATGGCCTCCAAAAAACAGAAAAAAAAAAAAAAAAAGCAACGAAAGAAGAAATGTCCTCAGGGATCCCTCTGCACATGTGTGGAAGCTGAGGAGGAGTCTCCTTGCCACCCAACTCCACCTGGCCAAAAAGGGCTCCCAACTCAAGAAAAGGAAAAGAAACAAAGAAACAATTCAAACCAAACAAACAAACCAAAGCCCTGGGATCCCACCAGCGCGGCAGCCCAGACCGGGAAGCAGCTCCACACTCGAATGGAGCTCCACAGCCCCTCAGGAAGAAGAAAAGATGGAGCATGGAGCCAGGTAGTCGAGCGAAAGGAGGGGGAGGTGGCAAGAAGCAAGGAAGAGATAAAAAGAAGCAGGAAAAAAAAAAGCAACTGTGGCAGCCAACAAATGGCACTCAGAGAGCCAGCTAGTGCGGGCTGGTGTTTCTGGACAAGAGACTGTGTCCACAGGAAGCAGAGGGGACTGAGTGTGGGTGAACAAGTGTAGGGAGTGGGAAAGCGTATATCACAAATTACCGGAGAGCTGCAGCCCCTCAGGAAGAAGCAAAGATTGCGCAAGGAACCAGGTACTTGAACGAAAGGAGGGGGAGGTGGCAAGACGCAAGGAAGAAATCAAAAGAAGCAGAAAAAAGCAACACCAGCAGCCAACAAATGGCACTCAGAGAGCCATCCGTTTGGGTGTGTGGAATCCGAGCAGCTGGTGTTTTCCAGTCAAGATATAGCAGCCGTGGGAAGCAGAGGAGGCCGAGTCTCAGTGAAGAAGGGTGGGCAGTGGGAAAACATATATCACAAATTACCAGTTGTTTTGTCTCCCACTGGACACTCCGTGAGGCTGCTTTCTCCTACCACCTGTTTGCTGGTCTCCAATAGGAGTGCAAGATGGCGGATCTGCGCTGCGTTAGCTGGTAGGGGACCTCTGCATGAATCTCTCCTCGATCTCCGTTCTCTGTCAGTTTTCTCACTCCATTTGGTGCTTGGCTGAGTTGTTTATCTCTTCATTTGATGTTTTAGGGTTTCAGGATTGTTGTATTCTCTGTTTGCCTTAGTTTTTCAGATCTTTGCTATGGAGGGATGGCATGGTGCTTCTGCTTATAGCGCCATTTTTTCTCTCCTTTTCCACTTTTAAGGACCCTTGAGATTACATTTAGCCTATGCAGAAATCCAGAATTAATTCTCATCTTAAATTCAGCAGATTAGCAACCTTAAATCTGTAACTTTTCTTTCCATAAGGTGATATATTCACAGGTTCTCAAGTTAGGACATAGACACCTTTGGGACTCCATTATTCTGCTAAACAATGTATTTAATCTTGAATGTAATAAAAAAAACCAAACCCATTGTCATTGTGTTAATTCCAACTCATAGCGACCATATAGGACCCAGTAGAACCGCCACATAGGGTAGCCAAGGAGTGGCTGGTGGATTTGAACTGCGGACCATCTAGTTAGCAGTGGAACACTTAGCCACTGCACCACCAGGTCTCCTTGAATGTAATATGATTACATAATTATTGTCATTGCTGATGAATTATTAAATTTTTGATGGCAGAGACTTTCATACCCATCTTTGTGTCTTCATAGTTTAGCAAATGTTTTTTGAATATTTGTTGATAATAAAGCCAACAGTTTCATATTTTATACACATGTATTTATGTACATGAGATATGCGCACCTGTGCATATTAAGAGTATAGTGAAGACTCTGAGACTTTATCTACATGGAGGCAACTTTATCGACTATACTGTGTTAAGTTTTAAGGAGGACAATACATTGCACTTATCTTTCTCTGCTTAAGTTCTTATCCCATTTTGAGATAGAACAGAGGAGAAATGTTGTGGTTGTTAGGTGCCAACAAGTCAGTTTCACCTCATGGCAACCCTATATACAACCGAAGAAAATACTGCCCAGTCCTGTGCTATACTCAAAATTGTTGTTGTGCTTGAGCCCATTGTTGCAGCCACTATGTCAATCCATCTCATTGAGGATCTTCTTCTTTTTCACTGACTCTCTTGTTTACCAATCATGTCCTTCTGCAGGGACTGATCCTTCCTGATAACATGTCCAAACTGCATAAGACGAGGTCTCACCATCCTAGATTCCAAGGAGCACTCTGAAAGTAATTTTTCCAAGACAGACTTGTTAGTTCTTCTGGCAGTAATGGTATATTCAATATTCTTCACCAACACCGTAAGTCAAAGGCATCAGTTCTTCTTCAGTCTTCTTTATTCATTATCCAGCTTTTGCATACATACGAGGCAATTGAAAATACCATGGCTTGGGTCAGGCTCACCTTAGTCCCCAAACACTTTAAAGAGGTCTTTTGCTGCAGATTTTCCCTTTTGATTTCTTGAATGCTACTTACATGGGTGTTGATTGTGGATCCAAGTAAAATGACATCCATGACAACTTCAATATTTTCTTGCTTTATCATGATGTTGCTTATTGGTCCAGTTGTGATGATTTTTGTTTTCCTTATGCTCAGGTGTAATCCATACTGAAGGCTGTAGTCTTCGGTCTTCATCAGTAAGTGCTTCAAGGTCTCTTAGCTTTCAGCAAGCAAGTTGTGTCATCTGCATATTCTGCATATCACAGGTTGTTTATGGGTCTTCCTCCAATCCTGATGTCATATTCTTCTTCATATAGTCCAGCTTCTTGGCTTATTTGCTCAACATAAAGATTAAGTACTGGGAAAGGATACGGCCCTGATGCACATCTTTCCTGATTTTAAACCATGAGTATCGCCTTGTTCTGTTCCAACGACTGCCTATTTGTCTATGTACAGGTTCTGCATCAGCACAATTAAGTGTTCTGGAATTCCCATTCTTCACAATGTTATCCGTAATTTGTTATGATCCACACAGCCGAATTCTTTGCATAGCCAATAAAGTATAGGTAAACATCTTTCTGTTACTCTCTGCTTTCAGACAAGATCCATCTGACATTAGCAATGATATCCCTGGTTCCAAGCCCTCTTCTGAATTTGGCTTGAATTTCTGGAACGTCCTTATTGATGTACTGCTGCAACTACTTTTGAATGATTTTCAGCATAATTTTACTTGCATATGATGTTAATGATATTGTCGGATAATTTCCAATTGGGTCACCTTTCTTTGGAATGGGTGCAAGTATGGATCTCTTCCAGTAGGTTGGCCAGGCAGCTGTCCTCCAAATTTCTTAACATAGACGAGTGAGCACCTCTAGCACTGCAATCTGTTTGTTGAAACATCTCAATTGATATTTAGTCAACTCTTGGACCCTTGTTTTTTGCCAGTTCCTTCAGGCACCTTGGACTTTTACCTATGGGTTCTTGATCATACGCTACCTCCTGAAATGGTTGAATGTTGACCAATTCTTTTTCGTACAGAGACTCTGTGTATTTCTTCCATCTTCTTTTGATGATTCCTGTTTCGTTCAATATTTTCCCCATAGAATCCTTCCTTATTTTGATGCAAGGCTTGAATTTTTTCTTCAGTTCTTTCAGCTTGAGAAACGCTGAGTATGTTCTCTCCTTTTGGTTTTCTAACTCCAGGTCTTTGCACATTTCATTATAATACTTTACTTTGCCTTCTCGAGCTTCCCTTTCGAATTTTCTGTTCAGCTCTTTTACTTCATCTTTCCTTGCTTTCACTTCAGCTACTCTACATTCAAGAGCAAGTTTCAGAGTCTCTTCTGATATCCATTTTCGTCTTTTCTTTCTTTCCTATCTTTTTAATGACCTCTTGCTTTATTCATGTATGAAGTCCTTCCACAACTCATCTGGTCTTTGGTCATTAGTGTTCAATGTGTCAAATCTGTTCCTGAGATGAGATGGTCTCTAAATTCAGGCGAAATATACTCAAGGTCATACCTTGGCTTTCGTGGACTTGTTTTTATTTTCTTCAGTTTCAACTTGAACCTGCATATGAGCAATTGACGATCTGTTCTGCAGCTGATCCCAGCCTTGTTCTGACTGATGATATTGAGCTTCTCCATTGTCTCTTTCCACAGATCTAATCAATTTGATTCCTGTGTATTCCATCTGGTGAGGTCCAAGGGCATAGCTGCCACTTATGTTGTTTAAAAAAGGTATTTTCAATGAAGAAGTCATTGGTGTTGCAAAATTCTATCATGGGATAACCAGAGTAATTTCTATCACCAAGGCCATACTTTCCAACTACTGATCCTTCTTTGTTTCCAACTTTCACATTTGCATCACTAGTAATTATTACTGCATCTTGATTGCATGTTTGATAAATTTCTGACTCAGAAGTTGGTAAAAATCTTCAATGTCTTCATCTTTGGAATTAGTGATTGGTGCATAAATTTGAATAGTAGTTATATTAACTGTTCTTCCTTGTAGATGAATGGATATTTTCCTATTACTGGCAGCACTGAACTTCAGGATAGATCTTCAAATGTTCTTTTTGACAATGAATATGACACCATTCCTCTTCAGTTTGTCATTCCCTGTATAGCAGACCATATGATTATTCAATATAAAATGGCCAACACTAGTCCATTTCAGCTCACTAATGCCTAGGCTATCTGTCTATGTGTTCCATTTCATTTTTGTTCTAATTTTCTTAGATTCCTACTTCATACATTCCACGTTCTGATTATTAATGGATACTTGCAGCTACTGCTTCTCGTTTTGAGTCATGCCACACCAGCAAATAAAGGTCCTGAAAGCTTGATTCCATCCATATCATTAAGGTTGACTATACTTTGAGGAGGAAGCTCTTCACAGTTGTGTTTTGATTGTCTTCCAACCTGAGGGGCTCATCTTCCGGCAGTATATCATAAAATATTCCACTGCTATTCATAAGGCTTTCTCTGGCCAATTTTTTCAGAAGTAGATTGAAAAGCTTCTTCTTCCTAGTCTGTCTTAGTCTGGGAACTCTGCTGAAACCTGTCCACCAAGGGTGACTCTGCTGGTATTTGATATACCAGTGGCAAATCTTCCAGTATCAGAGCAACATGCAAGCCACTACAGTATGACAAAGTGACAGATGTGTGGTAGAGAGGAGAAATAGGTATCTAGTAAATGAAAACTTTACTGATGGTAAAGTCTAGGTTGAAGGAGTTTGGCCAAAAATGGGCTTCATAATACTGATTGATGGAATTAGATAAAGTTCCCACCCAGTTCCAAGAGGCACTGGAAACCTCACATGGAAATCTACCCTTATAATATTCTTGAGTTGGAGGGTTAGATTAGTACATATACTCTCAGTGGGCAGGCTGACTTCTAAGAGATGGAGTGATAGAGTGCAGTCTACATGTGAGTCCCCTCTCAGTGTCACTGACAGCTGATTTCATCCCTGTGGGGAAAAGTAAGGGCAGAACAATTGACCAAGCAAGATGAAAACCATTCTCCATCAAAACCACAGCAGTTGGGTAAAAACATTCCCTTCTGTCTCCCAACAGAATGGTCAATTCAATAAAAGTGTGAATCAGTCAACTCATGCAAAATGTTGAAACCAGTTGTGGATGAAGAAAACCAGCATTTATGTTTCAGTATAACAGTAAACTAATTTTAAAAAATCCATTAAAGTCCGTTATAAAGCTTGGTAACATCAGCTTGTATTTTAGCTACCTCAAATATGTTAGGAAATAGGTAGGGAATATACCACTACTCATCTGTCAGTTTGTTGTAGTGTGGTGGCTTGCATGTTGCTGTGATACTGGAAGCTATACCACCAGTATTTCAGATACCAGCAGGGTCACCCATGGAGGACAGGTTTCAGCAGAGCTTCCAGACTAAGACAGATTAGGAAGAAGAAACTTTGCTGTCTACTTCTTAAAAAAAAAAAGAAAAAGGCTAGTGAAAACCTTATAAATAGCCGTGGAACTTGTCTGATATAGTGCTGGAAGATGAGCCCCTTAGGTTGGAAGGCACTCAAATATGACAGGGGAAGAGCTTCCTCCTCAAAGTAGAGTCAACCTTAATGATGTGCATGGGGTAAAACTTTTGGGACTTTCATTTGCTGATGTGACATGACTCAAAATGAGAAGAAACAGAACAGCTGTACACATCCATTAATAATCAGAATGTGGAATGTACGAACTATGAATCTAGGAAAATTGGAAGTTCTCAAAAATGAAATGGAACTTTTGAAGGTTGATATCCTAAGCATTAGTGAGCTGAAATAGACTGGTATTGGCCATTTTTAATTGGACAAACATATGGTTTACAGTTCAGGATATATCCTGAAATACAGTGCTGTCAGTGATAGGATAATATCCATACACCTACAAGGAAGACCAGTTAATATGACTATTATTCAAATTTATGCACCAACCACTAATGCCAAAGATGAAGAAATTGAAGATTTTTGCCAACTTCTGCAATCTTAAATTGATCAAACATGTGATCAAGATGCATTGATTATTACTAGTGATTGGAATAAGAAAGTTAGAAACAAAGAAAAAGGATCAGTAGTTGGAAAATATGGCCTTGGTGATAGAAACAATGCCAGAGATTGAATGACAGAATTTTCCAAGACTAACAACCTATTAATTGGAAATACCTTTTTTCAACAACATAAGTGGCAGTTATATACCTGAACCTTGTCAGATGGAATACACAGGAATCAAATCAAGCATATATAAGAAAAGAGGCTATGGAGAAGTTTAATATCAGTCAGAACAAGGCCAGGGATTGAGTGTGGAACAGACCATCAATTGCTTATATGCAAGTTCAAGTTGAAACTGAAGAAAATAAGAACAAGTCCACGAGAGATAAAGTACAAGCTTGAGTATATCCCACCTGAATTTAGAGACCATCTCATCTCAGGAACAGATTTGACACATTGAACACTAATGACCAAAGACCAGATGAGTTGTGGAAGGACATCATACATGAATAAAGCAAGAGGTCATTAAAAAGATAGGAAAGAAAGAAAAGACGAAAATGGATGTCAGAAGAGACTCTGAAACTTGCTCTTGAATGTAGAGTAGCTGAAGTGAAAGCAAGGAAAGATGAAGTAAAAGAGCTGAACAGAAAATTTGAAAGGGAAGCTCGAGAAGGCAAAGTAAAGTATTATAATGAAATGTGCAAAGACCTGGAGTTAGAAAACCAAAAGGAGAGAACATACTCAGCGTTTCTCAAGCTGAAAGAACTGAAGAAAAAATTCAAGCCTTGCATCAAAATAAGGAAGGATTCTATGGGGAAAATATTGAACGAAACAGGAATCATCAAAAGAAGATGGAAGACTGGAGAAACCCTGAGGGTATGGCCCCCAGACACCGTTTTAGCTCAGTAATGAAGACACTCCTGAGGTTCACCCTTCAGACAAAGATTTGACAGGCCTATAAAACAAAATGAGACTGAAGGGGCATACCAGCCTAGGGGCAAGGACTAGAAGGCAGGAGGGGACAGGAAGAAAATAAAAAAAGAAGATGGAAGGCATATGCAGAGTCATTATACCAAAAAGAATTGGCCGATGTTCAACCACTTCAGGAGGTAGCATATGATCAAGAACTTTGATGGTTAACATTGTGTGTCAGCTTGGCTGGACCATGAGTCTCAGTGTTTATATGTGATCACCCCCATGATTGAATATGCTGTGAGCAGCCAATCAGTGGAAAGGGAGTTTCCTTGGGGGTGTGGCCTGCATCTAAACATAAGCAGACGTTCTGACTTTTTGCTAGCTCTGGATTCTGTGGCTGCCTCCTGTTCATGTGACCTCGGGTTCTTAGAACTTGATCTATCAGCTTATCTGCTAATCCTGGGATTCATCAATCTTCACAGCCTGCAAGCAGAGTCCTGCTCTCCAACCTGCTGATCCTGAGTTTGCCAGCGCCTGCGGCTACATGAATTGGGAGAAGGCTTTATCCTAATCCACCTACTTGGGACATTCCAGCCTCTACAATTAAGTGAGCTGTTTCTTTGATATAAATCTCTACAGATATTTATATGCTTTACTGGTTTTGTGTCTTTAGAGAATCCAGCCTAAGACAAGAACCAATGGTATTGAAGGAAGAGGTTCAAACTGCACTGAAGGCATTAGCATGAAATGAGGCTCCAGGAATTGACCTAATACCAACTGAGGTGTCTCAACAAACAGATACAAGGCAGGAAACACTCACTAGTCTTTGCAAAGAAAATTGGAAGACAGCTATCTGGTTAACCGACGTGAAGAGAGATCCACATTTGTACCATTCCCAAGCAAGGTGATCCAATGGAAGGCAGAAATTATTGAACAATATCATTAATATTACACACAAGTAAAATTTTGCCGAAGATAATTAAAAAATGTTTGAAGCAGTATGTCTACAGGGAACTGCTAGAAATTCAAGCAGGATTAAGAAGAAAATGGGGAACAAGCGTTATTATTGCTGATGGCAGATGGGTCTTGGCTGAAAGCAGAGAATAAAGGAAAGATGTTTACCTGTGTTTTATTGACTGTGCAAAGGCATTCAATTGTGTAGATCATAACAAATTATGGATAACATTGTGAAGAATAGGAATTCCAGAACACTTAATTGTGCTCATGCAGAACCTGTACATAGATCAATATGCAGTAATTGGAACAGAACAAGGGGATACTGCATGGTTTAAAATCAGGAAAAATGTGCATCAGAGTTGTATCCTTTCACCATACTTATTCAATCTGTATGCTGAACAAATAATCTGAGAAGCTGAACTATATGAAGAAGAACATGGCATCGGGATTGGAGGAAGTCTCATTAACAACCTGCAATATGCAGATGACATAGCCTTGCTTACTGAAAGAGAAGAATATTTGAAGACCTTACTGATGAAGATCAAAGACTACCTCCTGAAGTATGAATTACACTTCAACATAAAGAAAACAAAAACCCTCACAACTGGACCAATGAGCAACAGCATGATAAAGGGAGAAAATACTGAAGTTGGCAAGGATTTCATTTTAGTTGGATCTACAATCAATACTAATGGAAATAACCATCAAGAAATCAATCAAAGTATTGCATTGGGCAAATTTGCTGCAAGACACCTCTTTCAAGTGTTAAAAAGCAAAGATATCACTTTCAGGACAAAGGTGCACATGACCCAAGCCATGATATTTTTAGTTGCCTCATATGTGTGCAAAAGCTGGACAATGAATAAGGAAGACTAAGGAATTGTTGCATTTGAATGATGGTGTTAGTGAAGAATATTGAATATACCATGGACTACCATAAAAATAAACAAATCTATCTTGGAAGAAGTACAGCCAGAATGCTCCTTAGAAAGGAGGATGGTGAGACTTCGTCTTATGTAGTTTGGACATGTTATCAGGAGTGACAAGTCCCTCGAGAAGGACATCATACTTGGTAAAGCAGAGGGTCATGGAAAAAGAGAAAGACCCTATACGGAATGGATTGAACAGTGGGTGCAACAAGGGCTGAAACATAGCAATGATAGTGATGATGGCACAGGATTGGGCAGTGTTTCATTCTGTCATATGTAGGATCGCTGTAAGTCAGAACTGTCTCGATGGCACTTAACAACAAAAACAACATACCAGTAAATTGAATTGTAAGAATTAATTTGCAAGTAATCTCTTCCACCGTTTCCTGAAATAGCTTTTTAGTTTCAAACTATTTATTTTGATATAGCTGCCTTACATAATTTTTGGAATGAATTAGTAGAATGTTAGTCTAAACTGTGCATGGTATTGAAAGAGAAAATGAAAAAAAAAAGTCAATATTTATAAATAAGTGAATAGCACTTGTTTTCCTTTACATCAGAATTTATAAATTATAAATTATATTTGCAATAAAACATATCATCAATTTATAGGGGTAGAGCTAGATAATCTTCCAGTTTTGAAATGATGAGTTCTTGGAGATCACTATTAGGACAGTGTAATCTTCACAAAAGGAGCCCTGGTGACACAACGGTTAAGTGCCAGGCTGCTAACTGAATAATTGTTTGGCACTTTGAACTCACACAGCTACTCTGTGGGGAGAAGACCTGGAGATCTGCTCCTGTAAAGATTACAGGCTAGGAAACCCTATGGGGCAGTCTACTCTGACCTATAGGTTTGCTATGAGTCAGAATCGATTCAGTGACACACAACAACAACACCCTTTACAAAACATGGTGCCACGCACATTTCAGGAACTCCGTAAATGTTTACTGAGCAAAGTAATAAATGAATCTTCACAACAACCCTGTGAGATAGGCAGGGAGTCATTTCCATTTGGTTAGAGCCAAACTTCCTGAGTTCAAATCCTCCTGCTACAATGTATGACCTGAGGAAAGTTATGTAATATCTCTGTATCTCAGTTTTTTCCAAGCTATAAAAAGGCTATAATAGTAGAACCTACAATAGGATTAGGACCTCCGGTTGCAAAGTGGTTAATCACTTGACTGCTAACTGAAAGGTCGGTGGTTCAAATCCACCAACCACTCTACCTAAAAAAGATGTGGCAGTCTGATTCTGTAAAGATTTACAGCCTTGGAAACCCTATGGGGCAGTTCTATTCTGTCCTACAGAGTCTCTAAGAGTCAGAATCAACTCTCCAGCAGTAGGTTTGCTTTTTTTTTTGTTTACCATAGGGTTGTCGAAAAGATCAGTTGAGTTGAATATATAAAGCTCTTACAACATGGCTGGCATGTTCATAGTATAAGAAATGGAGAATTTGACACTTGTTCTATGTTATAGAATTAGAAAAATTCAAGACTTGAGCTTAGTGTCCCAATTTTTAATTCCAGGTCCTGAATTAATGTCTACTATGCCAAAACTGCCTGCAATATACAAGTTTTATGGGATTTAAAAATTCCACTTTTAAAGCTAGATGTTTGGGCTTGTATAAGGATGTTCCTATAATGAAGTGCTCTTATATCCCATTTTTTTAAGCACAAATAAATAATTTGACTTTTGATAACAGCATATAATAGCAATGATCTAAGTTAAAAGAAAAAGAAACTGCTGTTAAGTACGACTCATAGCGACCCTGTCGACAGAGTAGAACTGCCCCACAGGGTTTCACAGCTATAATCTTTATGGATACAGAAGGCCACATTTTTCTACTGCAGAGTGGCAGTTGAGTTTAAACTACTGACCTTTCAGTTAGCAGCCGAGCGTTCGGCCATTGTGCCACCAAGAGCTTCTTAGAGGCCCAAGTTACCTCCCCTGAATTTCTGATGATTTTTGCAGGATTTTCACAGGTTTCTTATACAGTTTTTCAGGTTTTGAAAGATTTTTGTTACAGTAGCTAGGATTACTTAAATTGTTTCATGTAACAGGCATTTTCAGGAATAGTAGATTTATGTTTAGACTTTCTTGAATGTCTAGGTAACCAGATGATTGCTTGTTGTTCAGTGATTATTATCAGTGAAATGACAGGGGAAGAAATATCAGCTTCTGTAATGAAAATTGAATACTCCTTATGATGCCCTAATTAATGGCTTTATAAGGTCTCCTTAGGAGGTTACAACTTAACAAGTAGTTAGGCAAACCTCTTAAATAACTTAACAGTCATGACTAGACAGACTTTTTCTTTTATAGAAGGAAGTAAAAATCTCTATTTGCAAACAATAGACTATTGCAATATTGCAGAGTCTCAAGTAATTGCAAATGACTTTAACAACACTGTCCTGATATAATCACAAAGTAAATTTTATTTATAAGCTGTTAGTCAAATAAAAAATCAGTCCATCATGAGAGGTAGTCCAATCCTGATAGAAGATGAGTTTTTCCAGGCAACTAATTCTTCTGGAGGAGGGTTTCTCAACCTTGGCAGTGTTGATGTTTTGTATCAAATC
This sequence comes from Dugong dugon, assembly GCA_030035585.1. Classification (NCBI taxonomy): domain Eukaryota; kingdom Metazoa; phylum Chordata; class Mammalia; order Sirenia; family Dugongidae; genus Dugong; species Dugong dugon. The sequence continues at coordinate 104,611,579 of CM057466.1, read as the reverse complement.
ATTCTTTGTTGTGGAAGGCTGTCCTGAGAGTAGTTTGATGTTTAGCAGCATGACAGCATCTGTGGTCTGTATCACCCTGTCCCCAGTAGTTATAATCAAAAATCTCTCCACATATTGTGAAATGTCCCTTGGGAGGAAATAATTGCCTCAGTTTAAAAGCACTGACGTGGAGTAAGTTAGTTAGTGCCTGCTCCAACACACATACAGGGAGAGAGAAATAGAAATTGGATTTAGACTTCAGGCTACACGCAGCACTGCAGTCATATTCCTTATTTTACCTCAATTTATCTGAGAACCACATTTAAGTTATACTTGGGCTTTCCAGGTTGCTGGCTTGTTTACTTTTTCTTCTTGTTAAGAGGACAAGTGTCCTTCCCTTTCTTCACCACCAGGAGATTTCCTAATTGTCCTCCAAATCCCAGAGTAACCACTGTCTTCTGCCTGAAGCAGTCCACACTCTTGAGCTGCTTTAGCAGTGCTGTGTTCTGTCTCCACTGTGCTGTTCAATTGTACATGTCTTCTCAGTACTTAACTATGTGCCTTCTGCCTGTCTTCGCAGCCAGACAAGGATGTCTCCATTTATCTCTTGAATCTGGAATATAGAAAGGAGTAGACTTATTTGTTACATTAATTTTTAGTTCTAATAAGAGTTTTGATCTGTCATTGGCCTATGCCGGCACAGGATCACATTGAAAGAAACACAATGTAGAAACAAAATCAATTTACGTGTATACACATACACATACATATACACACACACACGTGTATATTTAAATCTTTACTGTCATTTCTCAAAAAATAGAAAGTATACATTTTTAAAGAAATACACTGTCCAAAAAAATTAAATTCAGAAAACTACAAAAAAATAAAATCAACAACCATATTATCCCCACCTAAAGTTAAAACATTTAAACTTTTTATCATCTCTTTTCTGATTTTAAGATATAAAATTTTACAAATTGTATTTTTTAACCATGACACCCAGTTTCATTCCATAGCTCTTACCCATCTCCTTAGAGACAATTACAACTATGAATTGATTTATAAATTTTTTTCTGTATCTTGCTCTTTTTTATTAATATCATGTTTTATCTATATATCTATGTGAATACCTATAGATCTAGTACATTTCCAGAACACTATATATCAATATTTAACAACTATTTGCTTTTACCTGTATGAATACGCCACATTTTACTCATATATTTCCTTATTGATGGGCATGTTAAATATTTCCAGTTTATTTTTTTATTCATGGGACAATGTTGTAATTAAAATGTCACAAAGAACCTTTTGTTTATGTGTAAGTGAAAATAATTGTTAATTGAAAGTACTTTATAAAAATGTGATATATATCTTATATGAAAACATGTATAAAATGAATACATGGTTTAAAAGTTATGAAAGTTAAATATCAATATAACCACTGCTCAGAATAAGAAATTGAATATTCCAGTGTGTTAGAAGCCTCATTGCACTACCCCTTCAACATATACAAATTGACCACTGAAAATGTGGCCATTATCTTGACTTTGTGTTAAGTTTTCCTCTTATTATTATTATTTTGTGTTTTGCTGCCTATACATGTGTATACTTATTAATAATGGGAAATATAACATTCTCTATGTCCATAAGCTTGTTTTGAAGACTAAAAGATTTTTATAAAGTACTTAAAAATAGTTTCTGCATATATAAGTCCTGTATAAGCCTTATTTGTGGATGATGTTGTTGTTGATGGTATTACTACTATTATTTAATATATCTCCTGGTACATTTTTGTGTAATTTCTCTAGAGCATACATCTAGGTGTGCTGTATCTGGATTATAAGGTGTGCAAACGTATGCAACTATACTACCTAATACTAAGCTTTTTTCCCAAAGTGCATGCAGTAATTTATAATCTCACCGGCAATAAATATGGGTCTGCCTTGTTCTATTTCCTCACCAATGCTTGGATATTTCAGACTTTTTCATATTTGTCAACCTGGTGGGTATGAAATGGTATTTTGTGGTACTTCAAAGTTGGACTTTTCTGATGATGATGTTTAAGCATCTTTTCATATGTTCATTGCTTGTTTAGATTTCCTCTTGTCAATTACCTCTTTAAGTCTTTGGGTAATTTTTAAATTGCATTCTTATTACTGAAATATGAAAGCTTTTTATATATTTCGTATATAAATCTTGTGTCAGTTTAAGGGTTGCAAATGACTTAGCTGAGTTTTTCCTGGTCTTTTTCTACTGTTTATGTTGACATTTAATAAACAGCAAATTCTTAATTTAAATGTAGTTGAATTTACAATTATTTTTGCACTTTTTGTGTTTTGTGCAAATATTTCAATAACTTATTCTCCTCATTGTTTTTGAAAAGTTTTGTAGTTTTTCTTTCATATTTATGTCTCCATCAACAATTGACTTTATGTGTGGTGTACGATAAGAATTCAATTTCATCTTTTCGGAGTAATTTTTTATACCTAATCTCTCAGAACCGTTTGTTGAAAATTTCAGATGTACTAACTGATTATCTGATCTGTAGTACCTAATATGTCATATACCAGTTGTCCATCTATGTGTAGGTCTCTTTCTGTACCATACTATTCTATTGTTATTTTTTTCTAGTCTAACCAATATCCAATAACAATTTGGTTTTAATTATTTTATCTTTATAATGCATTTTATATCTTGTATATAAATAGAGAAAATCCTTTCTTTCTTTGCTCCTTTTTTTTTAGGATTCAATGTCAAGTTCCACAAAATCTGTTTGGTTATAGGTTACATTGATTCTATACAATAGTTTAGGGAGAATTGAAATTTTTAATGGGGCTTCCAACTCATGGACTGTTATATCGCTCCACTTACTTAGATCTTTTAAGTCTTTTTTCTCCATAAATATTTTGCACAACCTTCTGTTGATTTATTCTGAATTCTTTTACATTTTTGAAGCTATTATTAGTATGAAAAAGTTATATATAAGGAATGAAAAAATTGTATATCTCTTTTTTCTTTGGTGTAGATAAATGCAATTAAAAAACAAAACACCTATTTATAGATTATGGTATTTGGCAAACTTGCCAAACTACCTTACGAATTCTAATAATTTATCCATAGATTTTTTTTTTTAGATTTTCTTTGTTGACAATCATCCTCTGTGAATAATCAGGTTCGTTTCCTGTTTTCCAGTCCTTATAATGCCTCCCTTTTTTTCTTACTAAATTTCAGTACAACATCAAATTATAGTTGAAGAAGCAGGAACTTTTCTTGCACATAACTTTAAAGTGATTATCACCAAGGTTTCATTATTAATTAGGGTGTTTGCTGTAAGTGTTTGGGAGATATGTTTTATTATGTTAGTGAAGTTCTCTTTTTATCCTAATTTTCAAAGCTGTTTATCATGATGATTTTTGAATTTTACTACTTCCCTCCATTTTATAACATCTAATGATACTCATATGGTAATTCTTCTATAACCTGATATGTCATTAATGGTATAAAGCCTGTTTTCATGAAAAACACTCATTCATTTCTGGGATAAACTAATTTTGATTGTGATATATTTTAGTGTTATTTTTTCTTCTTTGCCATAAATGAGTTTGTCCTATGTATCTTTCTCAGATTTTATTTTTCAGATTTAGAATTCAAGATTATTTTAAGCTCGTAAACTAGAGACTTATACTCATTCTCATTTTTTTTCCCTGGACTAATTTGTGTATTTATTGGAAATATTTGCTTTTTTAATACTTTGTAGAACTCATAATAAAATTGTTTGGGACTGATCTTTTCTTTATTAGGAGATTTTTAATTATGCATTCAATTTCCTTAATTGTTAACAACCATTCATGTTTGAAATTTGTTTGAGTCAGCTTTAAATTATATATGTTCATAGAAATGCTCATATATATAACCATTTACTTATTTTTCATATTTAAATCATTTGTAATTATGTACATTTTTGCTGCCGAATTTTGTTAAAATGAGAACTGCCATTGCATTCATTGTCAAAAAGAACATTTCAAGCTCTATCCGGAAGCACAACGCTATCAGTGATGGGCTAATATCCATACGTCTACAAGGAAGACTAGTTAATACGACTACTATTCAAATTTACACACTAACCACTAAGGCCAATGATGAAGAAATTGAAGATTTTTGCCAACTTCTGCAGTCTGAAATTGAGCAAAAATGCACTGACAATTATGCATGATTGGAATGATAAAGTTGGAAACAAAGAAGGATCAGTAGTTGGAAAATATGGACTTGGTGACAGGATTCCAGAGATCACATGATAGAATTTTGCAAGACCAATAACTTATTCACTGCAAATATCTTTCTTCAACAGCATAAACAGTGACTATACACATGGACCTCGCCTAATGAAATAGACAGGAATCGAACTGACTGTATCTATGGAAGGAGACGACAGAGAAGCTCATCATCAGTCAGAACAAGGCCAGGGGCTGAATGTGGAACAGACCATCAATTGCTCATATGAAAGTTCAAATTGAAGCTGAATAAAATTAGAACAAGTCCACCTGAGCCAAAGTACAACCTTGAGTATATCCCACCTGAATTTTGACACCATCTCAACAACCGATTTTATGCGCTGAACACTAATGACCAAAGACCAGACGAGTTGTGGAATGACATAAGGAATATCACACATGAAGAAAGCAAAAGGTCATTAAAAAGAGAGGAAAGAAAGAAAAAACAAATAGATGTCAGAAGAAACTCTGAAACTAGTAGCTAAAGTGAAATGAAGAAATGATGACGTAAAATAGCTGAATAGAAGATTTCAAAGAGCAGCTGGAGAAGACGAAGTGAAGTATTATAATGCAATGTGTAAAGACTTGGAGTTAGAAAACCAAAAGAGAAGAACACACTTGGCATTTCTCAAGCTGAAAGAACGGAAGAAATAATTCAAGCCTCCAGTTGCAATACTGAAGGATTCTATGGGTGAAATATTGAATGACACAGGAAGCATCAAAAAAGATAAAAGGAATACACAGAGTCACTGTACCAATAAGATTTGGCTGAAGTTCAACTATCAGGAGGTAGCATATGATCAAGAACTGATGGTATTGAAGAAGAAATTTAAACTGCGCTGAAGGCATTATCAAAAAGCAAGGGTCCAGGAATTGAGGGAATGTCAAATGAGATGTCTCACCAAAGGATGCCATGCTGGAAGTGCTCATTCGACTATATCAGGAAATTTGAAAGATAGCTACCTGGCCAGCCAACTGGAAGAGACCCATATTTCTGTCTATTCCAAATAAACTTGATCCAAGAGAATGCAAAAATAATCAAACAATACCATTAATATCACACACAAGTAAAATTTTGCTGAAGATAATTCAAAAATGGTTGCAGCAGTACATAGAGAAGGAACAGCCAGAAATTCAAGCTGGATTTAGAAGAGCACTTGGATCTTGGCTGAAAGCAGGGAACCAGAAAGATGTTTACCTGTGTTTTATTGACTATGTATTTCCAGATCTATATTGAAATACAATGCTATCAGTAATAGGATAATATCCATATGCCTACAAGGAGGACCAGTTAATACGACTATTATTCAAATGTTTGCACCAACCACTAAGGCCAAATATGAAGAAACTGAAGATTTTTACCAACTTTTGCAGTCTGAACTTGAACATGCAATCAGGATACACTGATAATTACCTGTGATTGGAATGCGAAAGTTGGAAACAAACAAAGATCAGTAGTTGGAAAATATGGCCTTGGTGATAGGAACAATGCCAGAGATTGTATGACAGAATTTTGCAAGACCAATGACTTTTCAAATGCAAATAGTTTTCTTTTTTTAACGACTTAAACGGTGACTATACACGTGGACCTCACCAGATGGACTGCGCAGGAATCAAATCGACTACATCTGTGGAAAAAGAAGATGGAAAAGCTCAATATCATCAGTCAGAACAAGGCCAGGGGCCAGCTGCAGAGCAGACCACAAATTGCTCATATTCAAGTTCAAGTTGAAACTGAAGAAAATAAAAACAAGTTCATGACAGCCTAAGTACAATCTTGACTATATCACACCTGAATTTAGAGACCATCTTAAGAATAGATTTGATCCATTGAACGCTAACGACTAAAGACCAGATGAGTTGTGGAATGACATCAAGGACATTATACATGAAGAAAGCAAGATGTCATTAAAAAGACAGGAAAACAAGAAAAGACCAAAATGGATGTCAGAGAGACTCTGAAACTTACTCTTGATTGTAGAGTATCTAAAGTGAAAGGAAGAAATAAAGTAAAAGAGATGAACAAAAGATTTCAAAGGGCAGCTCGAGAAGATAAGGTAAACTATTATAATGAAATGTGCAAAGACTTGGAGTTAGAAAACCAAAAGGGAAGAATACGCTCAGCATTTCTCAAGCTGAAAGAACTGAAGAAAAAAAATCAAGCCTTGAGTTGCAATATTGACTGATTTTACAGGGAAAATATTAAATGACACAGGAAGCAATAAAAGAAGATGGAAGGAATACACAGAATCACTGTACCAAAAAAGAATTGGTCAACGTTCATCCATGTCAGAAGGTAGCATCTGATCAAGAACTGATGGGACTGAAGGATGAAGTCCATACTGCACTGAAGGCATTGACAAAAAACAAGACTCCAGAAATTGGTGGAATACCAATTGAGATGTTTCAACAAATGGATGCAGTGCTGGAAGTGCTCACTTGTCTACACCAAAAAATTTTAAAGACAGCTACCTGGCCAACCAAGAGAACCATATTTGTGCCCATTCCAAAGAAAGGTGATCCAATGAAAGGTGGAAATTATCGAACAATGTCATTAATATCACACACAAGTAAAATTTTGCTGAAGATCATTCAGAAGTGGTTACAGCAGTACAGGGACAGGGAACTGCCAGAAATTCAAGCCGGATTCAGAATAAGATGTGGAACAAGGTATATCATTGCTCATGTCAGATGAATCTTGACTGAAGGCAGAGAATAACAGAAAGATGTTTACCTATGTTTTATTGACTACACCAAGGCATTCGATTGTGTGGATCATAACAAATTATGGATAACATTGGGAAGAATGGGAATTCCAGAACACTTAATTGTGCTCATGAGGAAGGTGTACTTAGACCAAGAGGCAGTTATTTGAACAGAACAAGGTGATACTCATGGTTTAAAGTCAGGAAACATGTGTATCATGGTAGTATCCTTTCACCATAGTTATTCAATCTGTGTGCTGAGCAAATAATCTGAGAAGCTGGATTACATGAAGAAGAATGTGACATCAGAATTGGAGGAAGACTCATTAACAATCTTCAATATGCAGATGACACAATCTTGCTTGCTGAAAGTGAAGAGGACTTGAAGCACTTACTGATGAAGATCAAAGACCACAGCCTTCAGTAAGGATTACACCTCAACATAAAGAAAACAAAAATCCTTACAACTCGACCAAAAAGCGATAGCAGGATAAATGGAAAAAAGATTGAAGTTGTCAAGGATTTCATTTTACTTGGATTCACAATCAACACCCATGGAAGCAGCAGTCAAAAAATCAACATATTGCATTGGGCAAATCTGTGACAAAAGACCTCTTTAAAGTGTTAAAAAGCATAGATTTCACCTTGAGGACTAAGGTGTGCCTCATCCAAGTCATGGTATTTTCAATCACATCATGTGCTTATGAAAGCTGGGCAAGAATAAGAAAGATCGAAGAAGAATTGATGCCTTTGAATTATGGTGTTGGTGAAGAATATTGAATATACCATGGACTGCCAGAATAACAAACAAATCTGTCTTGGAAGAAGTACAGCCAGACTGCTCCTTAGAAGTGAGGATGGAGAGACATCATCTTATGTACTTTGGACCATGTTATCAGGAAGGACCAGTCCTTGGAGAAGGACATCATGCTTGGTAAAGTAGAGGGTCATCAAAAAAGAGGAACACCCTCAACGAGATGGATTGGCACAGTGGCTGCTACAATGGGCTCAAACATAGCAATGATTGTGAGAATGGGGCAAGATCACACACAGTTTCATTTAGTTGCCCATAAGGTCACTATAGGTCAGAAGCAACTCAATGGCACCTAACAACAACAATTGTGTCAATTTCACCTTCTCCTATCTCCTCCCTCCATCAGTATTGCCAAATTTATTTTAATGTAATTGTTTTTTCTAACAAAATTTTGGCTAAGTTGGTTTTATCTATTTCATATTTGCTTCTAATTTATTATTTATTCCTGCTAATTTAATTATTATTCCTTTCTTTGTGTTTACTTTGGTGTTCTCTTTTCTACTTCGCTATGATGGATAGTTTCCAAATAATCTTATTTTCTATGTATTCAAGTTCTAAATTTACCTCCAACTACTGCTTTAGTTGCAGGACATATATATTAACTGTAATATGTTGTCCTCCAATTATAAATGTATTCTCATTTCATGTTTGTTTTCTTCTTTAATCTATGCAATGTTTTGTAGTATGTCTCTCAATTTCAAAACAGGTGTGATATTTTTGTCATTGTTTTGCTATTTCTTTTTAGTTGTATTTCATGGTGGTCATCAACACATTTGATATTTGTTATATGTTGTCCTTCAAATGTGTTTAGGGTTTCTTTATAGACCAGAGTGTAGGTTTAAAAGAATGATATATACTTGAGAAAAGAATATTGGTTCTGAAATTACTGAGAACTATAAGGAGGAGATACAGCTTGAGCAATGTTAGTGAGAGGGAAAATCCTGAAGAGGACACCAAGGGGTTTCATAACATTTGTCCCTGTATCAAATGAAAAATAGAATAACTTTTGTGAAAAACTTTAGCTCTAGTCCCACATATTTAGTAAGAAGATATTATAAAAAATCTTTCCCATTTTATTCAATCAGGCTTTTTAAATAAACATCACAATGAAGAAAGTGATCATATTTCCAAAATTCCAGGCATAGAACCTGCCTCATAGGGTAATTTTGGGGATTAAATGGATTGATACATCAGCGTATTTAGAAGAGTGTTTGCTTCAGTGTACTCAATATAGGTACTCAATATACGTAAACTGTTATCACTATTGATTTCTATCACGTTTTCCTGGGCTCTTCTGCCTTCTGAATTGATAGAATATTGGTCTTTTACCTCCTTTCTCTTCCCTTAGTTTTGCACTAGGTTTTTAAGGCTGTCCACCACAATTGTGTTGCTTATTTTAGCAGCCAATATCTACTCTGGGCCTAGATCCAGAAAATACAGCATGAAAATGAAACTAGACGCTCCCCTAGGAAATTTGGGAATGAGATCATTTTATGACTTGATGTCATGAGAAGTATCAAATGAAATAGTGTATCCTCAATTGATGTTAACTAAATTTCCTTTCTTATTCTTTATATTTACATATTTATGTCTAGGACAGTGTTATGGATTGATTGTGTCCCTCCCAAAATATATGTTGTAAATCCTTACCCCTACACCTGTGGTTATAATCCCATTTGGGAATGGGTTTCCTTTGTTATGTTAGTGAGGCAGTAGGAATATAGAATGTGTCTTAAATCAACTTCTTTTGAGGTATAAAAGGAGCTGATTAAACAAGGAAGAGAGGAAGCACAGTTAGGGGAAGATAGATGCCAAGTCACATGAAGTTCACCAAGAAACCAAGGAACAAAGACATTCCCCCAAAAAAGACAGAGAGAGAAGGCCTTCCTCTAGCCTCCTAAACTGTGAGAAAATAAATTTCTGTTTGTTAAAGCCACCCACTTTCTCTGTTATAGCAGCACTAGATAACTAAGACTCACAGTAATAATTAATTTTTATAAAATGCATTAGGTTTTATTTCCTCCAAACTCCTAAGTAGTGTGATACCCTTCTGTGATGATTCCAAAAAAAAAAAAAAAAAGACTCTAGGTAAATGCTAAATATATAGAAGTACTTTAGAAATATCTAATTTTACACAATAGTTATGCATTATGGTGTGAATTAATTTGTGAAAATCTTATTCAAATGCATTTCTAAAGATCTTAGAATTAGATGCAGAGGGGGAGAGTCAGAGAAGAAAAATAATTATATGACTATATATAATTATATTAAAATGATATATTTTGAATGGCCATGATTACACATCATTTGACTGAATAAACTTTTTATCTTAATTCTTACTGGGCTTTCTTATAGGAGAGTACATTATTGAAATTCTTCACAGTACTTGCCACTGTTGGAGACATTATTCTAGGATATTTTTATCCTAATACTGCAAAGCTAAGAAATAGGAAATTCTGACCAGGAAGTAAGTGGTGAGGAAAATGTTGCAGATAGTGAAAAATGCACATTTTATGAAGCAATTTTTGTTAGGATTTCCAATAGATTTTCTAATGCATTTTATTTAATGGATACGTCAGGCCAACAAAACCTGGTTGGTTAATTAAAAATTAAAATCAGATTGAAATAGATGAATTTATTTAGCCAACAACCTGTATATCGAGACATAAATATCATGCTGGCTCTCTTGGTAGAGATTTGGTAATTAACTTTTTACTTGGAATTTTATAAATCCTTCAGTGTTAAGGACTTGACCTTTTTCTCATCTTCTTTTTAGATTTTCAGCCAAGACTGGATGCTTAAAATGACAAAATACTACAAGGAAAACGTAATTTTCCGGCAGGTGCCCAGGATATAACATAGGAAGAAAACTCAAAAGTACATTCTGTGAGGAGCCACTGAAGTAATAATTTTTAAGATGTTACCCTAGAGGCCCAAAACACATGACGCAGGTTAAAAAAAAAAATACCCCATGTACCTCCAGGGAGTAACTTACCAACTGATGCATCAATTTTGGAAGTCAGCAGAAAAAATTGATTCAATCTTTAGAACTTTAAGGGAAGTAGATGTCATTTAGTGCAAATTTATCCTTTTATTCTCATTTCATAGGATGGAAATTTAAAATGCATTTTATTAACACCACACACGTATATAATATACATTACAGATATCATCCATGCTATATAAAAACTGGTATTCAGACTTCTATAATATTTTTCATATTTGTTAACATAAGAGAAATCAACTTGTTCTGTACAATTTCTGGATTTATGTCACGATCACATATTTTTAACAGTTTGGGATTTATGTATTTCTTTGATTATCATTTATCACAAAGAGTTCCAGTACAAATTTGATTGCATTATGAATTCTCTTTTTACTTATGTAAAATGACTAATTTTGTACCACTTAATAGTTTTTTTCCTTGAATTTTATTCTGTTTGCTTAATACATCTTTGCCTCTAATGTTATTTCTACTATTTAGTGTCATGTTGCATAAGGCATTTCTTTGTGAAACTGCATCATCTTGGCTTTTCTGTTTGACTCCTTTATAGTCAGATATTTTTCTTTCTTCTTTTTTTCTTTTTTGGTTAGGAGGTTTTCATCCTATTATAACTGTTGTTATAATTTGAATATTTGGCTCAGTTATTTCTGTCACCTATGATTCTTTCTTTATGTTTCTTTTGATTTAGTCCTTTGATGTACATATAATGTTTTCTTTACCTTTTGTTCCCCCTCTCAGTGCTTTAGAGGGTGTATGCTTTGTTTTAAATCTACCAGTGGTTAATCTTTTAATTTTCCAAAGTTATTCCTTTTAATAATTTGTTAATTATCAGATTCATGAGTGGGTTTGTAAATTTTAAGTCTCTGCAATTTGTGACAAGTAGTACAGCAAATACTTACTTTCTGAAATATTCTTTGAAACCTCCCCAATTTCTTTACCTTGATTTGAAATCCAGAATATTTTAAAATATTATGTGAGCAATGGTATTTATTTTTTATAGAATAATGTGGACATTTTTATTCAGTTTGAAAATTATATTTTCCCTGAGTTATTTTAAATTATACCTATTTTAATTGATTTCAAGGCTTACTATATGTTCGTTTGATAAGAACATACTTCCCAGTATTTTTCTTTTTAAAGATGAATGTGTTGATCATATATTTTCTGATCCCTTATATGCCTAAGAATATCTGTCATTCACCTTCACATAAAAATAATTTATTGGTTATTTAAAATTTTTCTTAGGTCATATTTTTATGCAAATTCAAGAATTTGTTTCATTTACATGTTAATCAAGTGAATTTTTATTTGCCAGTTTCCTGGTTAATATCTAGTCCCCTCTTTCCCTCCCCAATTTTATACAGATGCAATTTTGTAATCAAAATCATTTGTTTTTCCCATAAACAAGTCTTGTTTCAGCAAGATACATACAGCACCCTCAAAAGGAGTAACTGATGAAATTCAGGTGCTGTTTACAAAGCTGTGGACTGGGTCAGGGGAAGCCAAAGGGACTGGAGGGAGAATGGTTACCACGAATCCCAGTAATAGTGAAACTGTAGGAGAGGCCACCTGGCAAAGGCCAGTTGATTGCCTACAGAATGTGCTGCCTTGGCATCCACTAATTCCTCTGCTTTGCCTTTTCACCCAGTTCCTGACATGACCAGTCTTGTTTCATCACAGGCTTTGCAACAGTGTGGGCTCTCACTGGCCCTCCCAGGCATGCCCCCATATACTTTTCTGGGATAAAACCCACTACTATCTTATAACCCAGTCCCACAATGGCTGTAGTGATTCCTTGCCCCTTCTGGCCATGCCCCACAGGAGTGCCCATGGTTAAAACATCTCCCTTTTCCCTCAGTATTGTACTAGAAACTTTTAGACTAACCAATAAGACTTTAGTGTCTAGTAACCCGAGACCCCTGCCTTGCTTGCCATGCATAAGGCCTTTTCTCAGTTCCTGCTTGTTGCCTTGTCCTGGATATGGCCCTCTGCATGACCCTGCCTCCAGGCATGCTGTCTTTTCTCCGGGACCCTTGAGTACTAAATCTTATGTGTTTTCTGCATGAATCTCATTTTCTCCTGCCACACCTGACCATTCAAGACACTGGCAGACTAGCTTTGGGTTAAACTTCATACACTGGTGGCATGAGCTGTGGCCTTTGTGGGAAGAATTTTTCCTTGCCAGACTGCCCACCAGGGAGAGTCAGGGAAGTAAGTATCCCAGTGTCTCTCATCTCCTGCTGGTCCTTCTCATGGGCCCACCCAACAAATGTTATGGAGCTTGAAGATGTACTCCACTGCGGTCAGCAACCAGTGGTCATGTAATATGGTTCTAATGAAGGAGACCTAAGGGGAAAGTCTGCCATAAAGGTTTGTGTAATATTTTCCTTTCTTGATAAATGCGACTGATGCTGCTTGTTAAACTCTTTTTCCTTCTCTCTTATTCCTGTCTGAAAAGCAGATCTGGTCCAGGTCCCCCTGCCTGTCACCTTAACCAATAGCACTAGCCAACATTCAAATTTATTTTTATATGAGAAAAACAATCCTGCATTTTATGTTTAATATTCTTTACTGTCTTTCACCTCCATTATATGAGAATTCTCTTAACCCTGGTTTTTCAACCTTCAAAACAACTCTTCTCATCTCCACTATCTCCTCCCTGTGTGATCATTTACTGTAATCTTAGATAATGACAATAGTTTATTAACTGATCTTTTTCTTTATACCCTCCAAACACTGAACTATCCTGCCTCTGGATTAAATTAATCTTTCCAAATCACCACTTTTACCATAGTATTTCCCTGACCAAATCCCACTAATTACTATTATCCTATAGAATTAATTACATTGTGCTTCAAGGAGAAATAGTACGTAAAGCTGACCATCCTGTTGGATCTTATCTATTAGCACTTCCTATGGGTATATAATATTTTGACACAGTCATTTTAATGTTAGGCCCATTTTGACAAAATCACTTTTATGTTAGTATAATGAGGAAAAAAATGTATTCTTGCCAGAGAATAAACTGCTATATTTGCATTTCTTTCTCTTCTTTTAAGTTACCAACTAAACAGCAAACTAGGCATTGTCATCCCATTGTCAAACAATCCCTGAGCCTTATACACTAACCTACCTCCGGTCATGTATGGAAGTAAGTTATGAATAGAGCTGGTACCCATTGATATGGCTCTTTCAGGTGTTAAATGATGAAATAAACCCATGCTTATATTTAAATACAATATCATTATCTTATAGTAAGCAGAGCAATTAACAATGTAAATTTTCACATGGTGCTTTAGTTTGAGGTAACAGATGTAGAATGTGGCAGTGAATATAATTAAGGTCCTGCTATCATAACTACTTTGAGATGTCACTTTGAGAACTAAGGTGCACCTGACCCAAGCCATGATATTTTCAATCACCTCATATGCGTGCAAACGCTGACCAGTGAATAAGGAAGACAGTGAATAAGACTGAAGAACTGATGACTTTGAATTACAGTGTTAGCGAAGAATACTGAATATACCATGGACTGTCAGAAGAACAAACAAATCTGTCTTGGTAGAAGTAAAAATGCTCCTTAAAAGCAAGGATGGTGTGACTTCATCTCACGTACTTTGAACATGGTATATGGACGGACCAGTCCCTGGAGAAGGACATAATGCTTGGTAAAGTAAAGGGTCAATGAAAAAGAGGAAGAGCCTCAGTTAGAAGGATTGACACAGTGGCTGCAACAATGGGCTCAAACATAGTAACAATTGTGAGGATGGCGCAGGACCAGGCAGCGTTTTGTTCTGTTGTGCATAGGGTTGCTATTAGTCAACGGCACCTAACAACAACTGATTCTCTTGTGATGAAATGTCACATTTCTTTCAAGTGTATTGATACTGAAGTTGATGACCACCAAAGTGTCCCAAGTTTTCAAATATGCTAGTTGTGTGGCGTTTTTCTGTATGTTGTCTTCCTCTCTATTTCTAAACTTGAGATACATGCGTTGTCTTAACTGAATATGGTACAAGGAAGAAAACAGGCATGTGCCTTCCTCATGCTCTCCCTTCCTCTTTCTGGAAGTCAGTCCGCTCCCACCAATTTCACTTCTGTCACTGTGCTAGCTGAGCGATAAAAGCTGTCTAATTCCTGCATTAAAATCTGGCACCCTTCTAAGAGCAATGAGTAATACTCTCCTACTATATTCATTATATGATGCAAATAACTGACTAAACCCTTGTTGTGCTACAGTGGAAGATGACTGCTCAAGTTTATTGGTATTTATTTACTTGCTTTTTAATTATGTACTCATTTATTTCTCCTCCTTGTTCCAGAAAATTAATTTTGTTGTATATTTGTTTAAATTAATGTAACTTTAAAATATGGCTGTTTTAACTCTGGAGCCCTGGTGACCCAGTGGTTAAGAGCTCGGCTGCTAACCAAAAGGTTGGCAGTTTGAATCCAACAGTTGCAAGGATGGTGCATGACCAGGCAGTGTTTCCTTCTGCTGTCCATAGGGTGGCTATGAGTCAGAACCAGCTTGATGGCATCTGACAACAACATCATAGCTACCAGGAGAAAGATGTGGCAGTCTACTTCCATTACAGTATAGGAAACCTTACGAGGCAATTTTACTCTGTCGTATATAGTCGCTATGAGACAGAATCGATTCAATGGCAACGAGTTTGGTTTGGTTTGGTGTATCATAGCTACATTAGGCAACGTGTTCTGTGCTATATCATAAAAGTGTTTGCTGTGTCGTCTTGGGTAGAATGATTTGGCTGTTCATTCTCTAGAAACACTGCTTCATGATAATTGTCAGTGCATGACGTTTCACAAAAAAGATAATAACTGCCACTTCTAAAAAGCTGAAATTTTACTTAATTGTTTTCTGTTAGTATATTGTAATTCTGGTGTAAATACTACTTGTGATTCTTGTGATACTTGTACATTCAAGAATTATAATAAAGTATTAAGAGCTAAAACCCAGAATAAAAAGGCAGGTTAATTTGCATAAGATTATTAGCATTTCTTTAAAGTTTCATAAAAATAAGTGGTTTGAATCTGTGGAAGAATAGAAACTGCAAATATTTTCATCTCTTATGGCCGGAACAAAAAACAACCAAAATAATACATGAATAATATATAAAATAATATATGAACTGTATTGTTGGTGCTTAAGAAAAAATGTTTCAATAGGAAATGTTTATATGAACTCCTTAATAGATTATGCAGGAGGGAGGGCCAAGATGGCAGAGAAGTCAGATGCTTCCTGTGATGCCTCTTACAACAACGACCAAAAAAAACCAAGTGAATCGATTATATATGACTAGAGCCCTGAATATCAAATACAAAGTTGAACCATCAGACTGAGTAGCAGGGGGAGGGAGATGGTTCAGAAGCAGCGAGGAGTTGCCAGACCTGATCCAGCAGGGGCCGGCTCCCTTCAGGCTAGATAGGCTTGCGTGCATGGTAAGGCAAGCAATGGCACTTGGGAGGCATTTTCCACATTGGGGGAGACACAGCGGCAGAATCTAGGCGGGCATCCAGAACCAGTGAAAAGCAGTGCTCAATCATCAAAAGATAAGTACTTGTGTCTAGCCTACAGCGTGGATCAAAAAACACCCCCTTTGAGAAAAACCTCTCTCCCATTTACCTTCCCTCTCTCTGCTCTGCACTGGGTCCTGGTTGGGCTTCGGGGATTGCTGAGTTCCCTGGGCAGGAAGTAGGACCTGTCACATGCCCTTAGACATTCTCCCAGCCTTGGAGAGGGAACAAATTAACAAATAGGGGAAAAAATAATCTGCCAGCTCACCTAAGCCAGGAACTCAGGGTAAGCATAGCTCCTTTGCCTAGGCACAGGCATAAGGGGTCCACGGACTATGAATGCTTTTCACTCCTGCATAGAACTGTGTGGGCCCATTTCAACAGCGTAGGCCCTCATTACCACAGTAAAACAGGGTAACAAAAATAAATCAAAGCTAAAACACTGATAATAGGGAAACAGAGATGTCAATATGTAAAAGATGACAACATTAAAACAAAAAAGAGGAAATAAAAATGTAGTCATAGATTTTTCATATGGAGAGGAAGTCAAGGCGATATACAGAAATAAAAGACTGGTTTAAACTTAGAAAAATAGGGGGTAAATATTAAGGTAACCACAAAGGAAACTAACAACCCTACACATCAAAATAAAAAACAAGAATATAAAGACTCAGCAAAAACAAAATCAACAACAATGAAAAAGATGAAAAGAAATTACATAAAGAAAAACCACTCAGCACAAAAAATAAAGAAACTGTCATCAACACACAAAAAAAGACATCAAAATGACAGCACTAAACTCATACCTATCAATAATTATGCTGAATGTAAATGGACTGACTACATGCACCAAGAAAGAGACAGAGAGTGGCAGAATGGATTAAAAAACATCATCTGTCTATATGCTGCCTATAAGAGACACACCTTAGACTTAAAGACACAAACAAACTAAAACTCAAAAGATGGAAAAAAATATATCAAGCAAACAACAATCAAAAAAGAGCAGGAGTGGCAATATTAATCTCTGACAAAATAGACTTTAAAGCAAAATCTACCACAAAGGATAAGGAAGGACACTGTTTAATGATGAAAGGGTCAATACACCAGGAGGACATAGCCGTAATAAATATTTACACACCCAATGACAGGGCTCCAAAATACATAAACTCTAACAGCATTGAAAAGAGAGCTAGACGGCTCCACAATAATACTAGGAGACTTCAACACACCACTTTCGGTAAAGGGCAGAACTTCCAGAAAGAAGCTCAGTAAAGGCACAGAAAATCTTAATGCCACAACCAACCAACTTGATCTCATGGACACATATGGAACACTCCACCCAACAGCAGCCAAGTATACTTTCTTTTCCAACGCACATGGGACATTCTCCAGAATAGACCACATATTAGGCCATAAAGCAAGCCTTAACAGACTCCAAAGCATGGAAATATTTCAAAGCATCTTTTCTGACCATAAAGCCATAAAAGTAGAAATCAATAACAGAAAAAGCAAGGAAAAAAATCAAACACATGAAAACTGAACAACATCCTGCTCAAAAACGACTGGGTTATAGAAGAAATTAAGGATGGAATAAAGAAATTCATAGAATCAAATGAGAATGAAGACACATCCTACCAGAACTTTTGGGACACAGCAAAAGCAGTGCTCAGAAGTCAGTTTATAGCAATAAATGCACACATCCAAAAAGAAGAAAGTGCCAAAATCAAAACATTAACCCTACAGCTAGAACAAGTAGAAAGACAGCTGCAAAAGAAGCCCTCAGGCACAAGAAGAAAGGAAATAATAAGAATTAGAGCAGAATTAAATGAAATAGAGAATAGAAAAACAATTGAAAGAGTTAACAAGACCAAAAGCTGGTTCTTTGAAAAGATCAACAAAAATTGATATACCATTGGCCAAACTGACAAAAGAAAAACAGGAGAGGAAGCAAATGACCCAACTGAAATTAAAAGAATTGTAACAGTATACTATGAAAAATTGTACTCTAACAAATTTGAAAACCTAGAGGAAATGGACAAATTTCTAGAAACTCACTACCTACCTAAACTAACACAGAGGTACAACAACTAAATAAACCTATAACAAAAGAAAAGACTGAAAAGGTAATTAAAGAACTCCCAACAACAACAACAAAAAAAACCCTGGCCTGGACGGTTTCACTGGAGAATTCTACCAAACTTTCAGAGAAGTGTTGACACCAGTACTACTAAAGGCATTTCAGAGCATAGAAAAGATGGAATACTCTCAAACTCCTTTTATGAAGCCAGCATAACCCTGATACCAAAACCAGGTAAAGACACCACAAAAAAAGAAAATTATAGACCGATATCCCTCATGAACATTGATGCAAAAATCCTCAACAAAATTCTAGCCAATAGAATTCAACAACCTATCAAAAAAGTAATTCACCATGATCACCTGGGATTTACAAAACATATGCAGGGTTGGTTCAACATTAGAAAAACAATCAATGTAATCCATCACATAAATAAAACAAAAGACAAGAACCACATGACCTCATCAATTGATGCAGAAAAGGCATTTGACAAAGTGCAACATAGATTCATGATAAAAACTGTCAGCAAAATAGGATTAGAAGGGAAATTCCTCAACCTAATAAAGGGCATTTATACAAAATCAACAGCCAACATCATCCTAAATGCAGAGACTTTGAAAGCATTCCCCTTGAGGACGAGAATCAGACAAGGATGTCCTTTGTCACCACTCTTATTCAACATTGTGTGGGAGGTCCTAGCGAGAGCAATGAGGCTAGAAAAAGAAATAAAGGGCATCCAAATTGGTAAGGAAGAAGTAAAAGTATCTCTATTTGCAGATGATATGATCTTAATAAACAGAAAACCCCAAAGAAGCCACAAGAAAACTACTGGAACTAATAGAAGATTTCAGCAAAGTATCAGGATACAAGATAAACATGCAAAAATCAGATGGATTCCTCTACACCAAAAAGGGAACTTTGAAGAGGACATCACCAAATCAATACCATTTTCAATAGCCCCCAAGAAGACAAAATAGTTAGGAATAAATCTAACCAGAGATGTAAAAGACCTGTACAATGCAAACTACAAGACACTACTGAAAGTAACCAAAAGAGTCCTGCATAAGTGGAAAAACATACCTTGCTCATGGATAGGAAGACTCAACACTGTGAAAATATCAATTCTACCCAAAAAGATCTACAGATACAATGCAATACGATCCAAATTCTAAACTGCATTTTTTAATGCAATGGAGAAAGAAATCACCAACTTCATATGGAAAAGTAAGAGGCCCGAGATAAGTAAAGCATTACTGAAGAAGAACAAAGTGGGAGGCCTCACACTACTTGATTTTAGAACCTATTATACCACCATGGTAGTCAGAACACTCTGGTACTGGTACAACAACAGATACATAGACCAATGGAGCAGAATTGAGAATCCAGACATAAATTCATCTACCTATGAGCAGCTGATATTTAACAAAGGCCCAAAGTCCATTAATTGGGGAAAAGACAGTCTCTTTAACAATTAGTGCTGGCATAACGATATCCATCTGCAAGAAACTGAAACAAGACCCATACCTCACACCATGCCCCAAAACTAAGTTACAATGTATCAAAGATGTAAACATAAAATCTAAAACGATAAAGATCATGGAGGAAAAAAAAAGAGACAATGCTAGGAGCTCTAATACATGGCATAAACAGTATACTAAACATTACTAATAACGCACAGACACTAGTAGAGAAACTAGATAACTGGGAGCTCCTAAAAATCAAACACTTAGGCTCATCAAAATACTTCACCAAAAGAGTAAAAAGACAACCTACAGACTGGGAAAAAAAATTTAGGCTATGACAAATCTGATCAGCATCTAATCTCTAAAATCTTTAAGATACTGTAAAACCTCAAAAACAAAAAGACAAATAACCCAGTTAAAAAATGGTCAAAGGAAATGAACAGGCACTTCTCCAAAGAAAACATTCAGGCAGCTAACAGACACATGAGGAAATGCTCATGATCATTAGCCATTAGAGAAGTGCAAATCAAAACTACAATGAGATACCATCTCACTCCAACAAGGCTAGCATCAATCCAAAACACACAAAATAATAAATACTGGAGAGGTTGTGAAGAGACTGGAACACTTATACACTGTTGGTGGGAATGTAAAATGGTACAACCACTTTGGAAATTAATTTGGCCCTTCCTTAAAAAGCTAGAAATAGAAGTACCATACGATCCAGCAATCCCACTCCTTGGAATATATCCTAGAGAAATAAGAGCTGTCACAGGAATAGATATATGCACACCCATGTTCATTGCAGCACTGTTCATGATAGCAAAAAGATGGAAACAACCTAGGTGCCCATCAATGGATGAATGGATAAACAAATTGTGATATAGTCACACAATGCAATACTACACAATGATAAAGAACAGTGATGAATCTGTGAAATATAACATGGGGGAATCTGGAAGGCATTACGCTGAGTGAATTCAGTCAGTCACAAAAGAACAAATATTGTATAAGACCACTATTATAAGAACTCAACACAGAAGAAAACATTCTTTGATGGTTATAAGGGTGGGGAGGGAGGGAGAGGAGTGTTCACTAGCTAGATAGTAGACAAAAATTATCTTAGGTGAATGGAAGGACAACACACACTATAGGGGACATCAGCACAACTGGACTAAATCAAAGCTAAGAAGTTTCCTGAGTACAATCAAACACTTTGTGGGACAGAATAGCAGGGTAGGTGTCTGGGGACCATGCTTTCAGGGCACATCTAGGTCAATTGGCATAACAAAGTTTCTGAAGAAAATGTTCTGCATCCCACTTTGGTGAGTGGCGTCTGGGGTCTTAAAAGCTAGTGAGTGGCCATCAAAGATGCATCAATTTGTCTCAACCCACTGGAGCAAAGGAGAATGAAGAACACCAAAGAGGAGAATGAAGAACACCAAAGACACAAGGGAAGTATTAGCCCAAGAGACAGAAAGGGCCACATAAACCAGAGACTTCATCAGTCTGAGACCAGAAGAACTAGATGGTGCCTGCCTATCACCGATGAATGCCCTGACAGGGAACACAACAGAAAATCCATGATGGAGCAGGAGAAAAAAGGGGTGCAGAACTCAAATTCTAGTAAAAAGACCAGACTTAATGGCTTGACTGAGACTGGAGGGACCCCAGAAGACATGACCCCCAGACTCTCTGTTAGCCCAAAACTAAAATCATTCCCAAGGACCAACTCTTCAGACAAAAATTAGACTGGACTATGGGACATAAAATGATACTTAGCTCAAGTAGATACATGAAATTAAATGGGCAGCTCCTGTTCAGAGGAGAGATGAGAAGGCAGAGAGGGTCAGGAGCTGTTTGAACGAATGTGGGAATTCCCGGGTGGAAAGGAAGAGTGTGCTGTCACAGTACAGGCAGAGCCACTGGGGTCACATAACAATGTATGTATAAAATTTGTTTGAGAGACTAACTTGAATTGTAAAATTTCCCTTAAATCACAGCAATTAAAAAAAAAAAGATTATGCATAGATGGTGCTTATGTGATGACAGAGGGAAGTTTGTAGTTTTAGCCAACATTTCAGGGGAAAAAAAAATTTTATCACACATCAAGTAAATACCAGAGGATTAAATAATGAACCTGAAGAGCTGAGGATTGAAATAATGAAAGTCAAAAATTATTTATACCTCAAAGGGAATTATGTAATGCAGATATGTAAAAGTAGTTTGAAAATTATTTTTAACTTTGTACTTTAGCAGAAAATGTGAAATGGGAGTAGTTAAACTGAGTAGTTACACATTGGGAAGTTTATATATTGTGATATTTATATAAGAAAAAAATAAATGTACATATAAGAATTTGACTCTAACAACTGTTACTATAAAAGTCAATGATCTATTTTGCCTTTCAAAAATTAATATTTTAATTATTACAAATTAAATTTATGCAATAAGTAATTAAATAGGTATCCAATTAATTCAAGTAAACCATCCAAGAAAAGAGGCAGATATGGAAATGAGGAAATATGATATGCTTGGAAAAAAGCAAAAAATATTCTGAAGGAAAAAACTATTAGATTGTCTAATATTATGTGAAAATGCATTCAGTGTGTGATGACAACAATGTATATTATAATAATGTTTAAACTCTTTCATTTTATTTAGTCCTGCAACTAGCAAAATGATGTCTGTGAAATTCTGTGAGTTCAATGTGAACAAAATTTACCATTAACAGTAAGGTTAGTGAAACATATCGTTATATTATTTTTCATATTGGCTGCCTAGTGATAGTTCAGGAAAGTTGAATGAGGGTAGTGATCGTCCTAGTGAAGTTTAAACCTAAGGACTTTATTATTATTAATTATGTGAAAAAAGGAAAATTCAGCAGTGTATAATCTTAAATCAGTTAAGAAGAAATGTATGAAAAAATGGTCATTTAAAAAATGCAAATGAGGGT
The DNA here is from genome assembly GCA_030035585.1 of Dugong dugon. NCBI lineage: Eukaryota > Metazoa > Chordata > Mammalia > Sirenia > Dugongidae > Dugong > Dugong dugon. The sequence continues at coordinate 104,588,769 of CM057466.1, read as the reverse complement.
GTGATATACAGGAAAATTTTTCCAGTGATCTTGGGCAGAACTCCATGTGGCATTGTCTCCTTGTCCCAAGGATCTTGTGTTAACAGTTAACTTCTACGGACCCACTGCTTCTGAAAGTTTGCTGAAGAAACTCAGTTTAAGGTGGTTAGTAAACGTGATTTTCAATTCTGGTTGGATGTGTGGTCATTTTAGCTGAAAAACATGTATCCAAGGATTAATTCTTTGCAATTTAACTGATATATTTGAGATAAAAGTCCTTGAGGTCTTTTCCAGCAGATTTGAGGGCAGTCTCCCCGGACACTAGTTCACCTGCTTCTAGGTCATGGAGGAACTGGTTAGTTGGTTTTTGAGAAAAGGCTTCCTATACTTCCTAATGGAAGGACTGGTTATATTCTTCTAAAGTCAAGTGTTATTGGAATCAAGTATGAATGGTGATATTTGCAGTTGCAGGGACCTGCTTATGACTGGTTCAAAAGAGACAATCTATGACTATCTGAGGAGCAAGACTACTGGGCCATATGAGCTAAGAGGACTACCTTGTTGTTAATTGTTTTTGAGTCAATGCTGACTCATGGCAACCTCATGTGTAGAGTAGAACTGCTCCATAGAATTTTCAAGGCTATGACTTTTCCGTTTTGGAAGCAGATTACCAGGCCTGTTTTCTGAGGCACCTCTGGGTGGGTTTGAACTACCAACCTTTTGGCTAGTAGTCTAGCACTTAACCATTTGTGCCAGGGAATTCAATGGTATCTGATAGGTTAGCTAATTTCAGTTTTATTATTCACTTTTTCCCCTTTTCCAAAATATTGGGGGTGATAAGCACAATAAAATTTTGAGTAAGTGAGAAATCCTTGCATAACTCTTAAACAACTGCTCAAGTAAATATATTTCTCTATCACTGAATATATAAATTGGAATATACCAGCTGGGAAATGCAAGATTTACTATTGTTTCCACCATTGTGACGGTCGTGGCTTTTCTAGTGGAAAATACTTCAACCAGGCCAGAAAGTAAATATACTATTTTTAAGACACCTTCATAACCCACAAAGGAAAGAAATTATATAAAATCTATTTGGAGAGGCTGCAAGGGTCTTTTAGGACATGGATCTGGTTCTTGTCTCATTTTTACTTCTTACTTTTCAGTTTTCTCAACAATGTCCCTTTGTGTAAGTCCTCTTTATTTCTTGTGCTGGGAACTATGAATCCTTTCTATCTAGAAATTCAAAGCGGTTACTTTCATGAAATTTTTGTTTTCTTGTCTTTTTGTTAAGTTCCTATTTTGCATGTTCTTTTCTGTTTCCTCTTTTTATCTACGTATTTGGTATTCTAGATTTTTCTTTGCAATTATCATACCTTTTTTTTCCTCCCATTTTCCTGTTTTACTTTCTGAGATTTTTATTTTTCCATTTATCTTATTACAAAATCCAAATGATCTTATCATGTGAACATTTCCTACTTGTAATTACCCTGTCTCTGTTTCATGGATGCACTGTCTGCTCTTAGCACTGTACCAATATTAATTACAGATTTTTGCAGAATTATTTTGTTTCCTAAATTATCTTTTTTCCTTGGAGTTGTCTTTTATTTTTTCTTATTTATTTGCTTTGGTCTATGTCTCTCATACAGAATTTGCTTAATTGTCTGGTGACCTGGGATTGTTCATTTATGTTTAACAGTGATGCACTTAATGTTGATTAATGACTCCTCTGTAAATCCGAATCATGGCAAATGGTGAGTGAACTCAACATCCAGAATCTGGGACAGGCTGCTTCAATGTGTCAGAATGGATGGATCTTTTCTTTTGGGCTACTGGGTTTCCTCAGAGAGGAATCCTCTAATATTCTGACTGGAGAATATAAAAATATGTAGAACATTCGGAGCGCCAGTTGGGGCAGGGAACTAATTTGGTCTCAACATGAATACATAGGCATTCACCAATCCCACTAATTTCAGTATGGCCCTTCAACACCTAATTTGACAAGTGCCCTTCTCTAGAGACTAAACCTCCAAGCATGTCACAAGTGGAGAAAAGACCTGGGATTCTAAATGCTCCTAGTAAGAATTTTATTCAGTCTTCCTCTTTCCATCCCAAACATGTGCCCTTGACTTCAGATATACCAGAATCCTATAGTTCCTGAAACTTTTTTGGGGTTTTGCAGCATGCTGTGCCTTGTTTCTTTTGACTTTCTTTCATTAGCTGTCTCCAGTCTGTCCAATATCTGTCACACATTTGCTTTACAATTTCAAAAAGTAGGCAGAGTCTCTCATTTGCTTTCATTTCTTCTCTTGTTCTCTTTGTCCTTGAAGGTTGTGTCCTTAAAGGTTTAAGCTTTTGGTTTTATTTCCTCACTGTCTTTAATCAGGATTCATGTGGGAGAAGAGATGTGTGCTCCATCCAGAATGTTTTGCTGGAAGTTTTCTCTTCTCTTTTTTTCTTTTCTTTGTCTATGGTACTTTCTTCAGTATCCTGTGTACTTCTTATTCTAACAGAGTTTTTCTTTTGTTGTGTTTTGCTGTTTTTCAATGTCTTCAACTTTTCTCTTTTTTGACCGGCCAATGACTCTTGTTCCTTTTACACTGTGCTCTTTTTGCTGATAATGTCTATCACTCTGTGTGTTTTTCTTGGTTAAAAAGGATTGCATCTATAAAATTTCTAGCAACTTATGCTTTGTCTGGCATGTAGTAGAAACTGTGTAAGTGCCAGCCTATGTTATCAACCTCGATCCCTTACCACTTTCTCCTGTAGAGCTTTTTTTTCTAGCATTGATTATATAGTAGCAATGCATGAAAGTGGGTAAAGGTTAACTAACTCAGAAATGTCAAAAGTATGTCCTATTTCCACAAGAAATATTATCAGTTTTATAGGAAAACATTAGATTACTGATAAATGACACCCAAAATCAAGCCTTCTAGTAACATTTCTGTTTTACTTAACTTTTTATTTTGACACTTAGTCATTGGACTTTTACATTTTACTTAAGCAGTAACAGCAAGTAAGCTTAAGGCAGAATCTCAGTAACAGACTGGAAAGGCACAAGATCTAGGGTTGCTAACCAAAGGGTCGGTAGTTCAAATCCACCAGTCCCCCAGGGTTTCTAGTCTTTGGAAACCCTAGGGGGGCAATTCTTCTCTGACTTATAGGGTAGCTATGAGTCGTTATTGACTAGATGGCAACGGGGTTTTTTTTTTTTCTTTTTTATACTCTGTGATAATGAGCTCTGGTGGTGCATTGGTTAAGTGCTCAGCTGCTAACCCACCAGCATCTTGGCGGGAGAAAAGACGTGGGGATCTGCTTCAGTAAAGATTACAGACGAGGAAACCATATGGGGCAGTTCTACTCTGTCCTATAGGTTCACCGTGAGGGGGAATGGACTGTCCGGCAAGGAGATATAATGAGTAGGTGCATACACACTAGGCACTCTTCTAGGCATGCTGGTTACTTCTGTGAATGTATCAGTACATAGCCCTTTTTATTAAGTCAATCTTACATTAAAAAATAAAAAAAGGAAGTATAGAATGTCCTAACAGTGGTGCTAATAAAATAAGAAGGGCTAAAAAATACAAGAGCAAAGCAACAACACATCTTGATTTCATACTTTTTAGTATTTTAAGGATTATTTTTAACCAAAAATTATATCTTTCTTGGAAACAGTTCTTCTGCATATCTTTCCTTTATTTAAATTTGTTTTTGAGGATTCTGTTATTAATCCTTTTCTCTGACCACAATGCATAGGTGGAAAAATAAGTGAGTGTCTGGGTTTTGAGGGGTGTGTGTGTGTGTGTGTGTGTGTTTGCATGAACGACTTGTGTTTTTGTTTTGTTTACATTTTTACACACACACGAGTCTAATATCCTCATATGAACTTTTTTTTCTGTGATATTTTAGAATTTCTGGCTTTCGAGATCTTAGAAAAGAAGAAAGCAAAGCATTCTTTAAAAGTGATTGATCTCTTTCTTAGTGAAGAGCTTTTTGATTTCTGTGTAATTCCTATGATCATAAAAACCCACTGCTGTCGAGTCGATTCCAACTCATAGTGACCCTATAGGACAGAGTAGAACTGCCCCATAGAGTTTCCCAGGAGTGCCTGGTGGATTCGAACTTAACCACTATGCCACCAGGGTTTCCCCTATGATCATACTACAGTAAAATTTGTGAGAACCAGAACTCGATGAGACTGCCTTGTTTTCCCAGGTCTCGAAAATTTTCCACCTTTGACAGAATGCAGTCTTAGCACTTTTCTACCACTTATTTTAGTGGAAAATATTTGAATTTTCCTTCTCTAACAGGTTTCTGCCTTATAGAGTTTCAGGCTTTTGTAGATTTTGCTGTAATATTTTCTACTGATTTAGGTATAATTATATGTTCTCTTAATTTATTCATTTCAAAGTACTAGGATTTAAGTAGGATTCTCCCCTCAAAATATGAAGGATTATTAGATCACAAACCCATTAACACTGTGTATTCAGTAATAGAACCCTTCCTAGAAGATCCTATTTATAGTTTGCATTGGTTTCTATGTAACTTCTTAACCCTGTTTTTTTTCTTTTTAACATAATGGGTAACCATACCAAAACCTGCACAACAAAGTGACATAGACAACTCTTTGAAAGTTTCTACATTTATGCTACTATAATGGTTTTTTATTCCACAAAATCAATTCTTAAAGATATTAATTTCTGAGGATAAATTATTGTGCTTTACATTCAACATGTGATTTCCTGCACTATTATAAATATGTCTTTACTAGTGGTCAGACTCCACTAGTCTTCAGGAACTAATGCAGCCCAATTAAAATTAATAAACAAATTGTGGTGGATAACTGCGTTTTCAAGGTTCTCTGCCAGGACTTCTGGGAATCCCTGATGAGGTTTAGAATCACTGCAGCTATTGCTGCTACCAGTTGGGCATTTAATTCCCCACTCTTGCCTGCTCTGTGATTCCACAGTTCTGAGGAAAAGATATAAAATGCAGGTTCAGGTGACTGCTGACAATTATGCCTACCAAGACTTTCAATCCTCAGGACACCACAGACTGACTAGAGCTACGATCAATTGAGAAGGAGAACCATTCTTTTTCTTTTGTATCAGCCCTATTGAAAGGGTTTCACAGTAAGGGGATTGGGCTACATGGTGTCACACAATTTACTGAGGAAGTTCTTTTAGATTTACCTTCATTCTCTCTTCCCAAGATGCACACACACTTCTGAGGTGGCAGTGTTGGAAAGGGTTCAGGTAGCAGTAGTCAAGCTGTCAGAATAGCAGACTGCTCTCTGTGCCACTTGTTTTATGGCTGAGTCTTGCTCATTGTAGCTGATTTCTTGCTTTATAAAAAAAGAAAGAAAGAAATCTTTCTTGAAATCCAGCTTCTGTCACTCTGCTCCTCCATTTTTACAAGTGTGTCCCAAATTACAGCTCTGGCTCCGCATTACTAGTTTGGTTTACGTATCTCTGTGTGTGTGCATGTCCGTGTGTTTTAGCTCAAAAATTTTTGTATAGGATCATAATGACTAAAGCAAATTTTAGTTATTTTCGTTAATTATCTCTCTTATGTATGTAGAACCCTGGCAGCACAGTGATTAAGAGCTGGGCTGCTAACCAAAAGGTCGGCAGTTCAAATCCACCAGCTGCTCCTTGGAAACCTTATGGGGAAGTTCTACTCAGTCCTCTAGGGTTGCTATGAGTCAGAATCTACTTGAGGGTAACAGGTTTTGGCTTTACGTACGTAGATATGTATAAACTTATATACTTTTTAAAAAGTATGTGTGTGACGACCGTATGATTTAGGTGCCAGTTGGCATGTTTGTGTGTGTATGTACTCTGCTAGTCTTCTAGGAAAACATACATTTCTTAAAATGAAAAATCAACAATCATTAAACATAGCAGGCTTGCTAATTAGCTGGCTGTAGTGTGTCTTCCATTAAAGCATCTGTTACTTTTGTTTTACTTATGTTCTAAGCACATTTCAAGAGAAATTTACAGTTCTACATAATATGTTTATAGTTTTCTAGTTTCCAGTTTCTAATCATTGTCTAAAACAGTGTAAGAATTATTCCTCACTTTGGAAAACTTCTCATAACTTTTTGTGAAAATTAGGCAAGTAATATATTTTCCTTAAAGTTCTATTCTAGTAGCAGCTTTTCCAAAAAATGTTATGCATAGAGTGTATATTCTAGCTTTAACCACAGAAATCAAAATAAGCAAAAGGAAATGAAGATTTGTTTTATTATTATGACATACATATGATATTGTTATTAAAAGCATTCATGTCAAACAATAGATCCTTCATTAGTTATAAGTCCCAATGCATGTTTAGCCAGTAAAACTTTGAGAATGTAAAAATAATAACAATAATAATGAAGTTAAGGACTAACAGACCAAAACTACTATGGCCTCCACCAGACTGAGTCCAGTACAGCTAGATGGTGCCCAGCTACCACCACTGACTGCTCTGACAGGGATCAAAATCGGGTGTCCGAGACAGAGCAGGAGAAAAATGTGGGACAAAATTCTAACTCTTAAAAAAAAGACCAGACTTACTGGTCTGACAGAGACTGGAGAAACCCCAAGAGTATGGCCTCAGGACACCCTTTTAGCCCAGAATGAAGTCACTCCGGAGGTTCACCTTTTAGCCAAAGATTAGACAGACCCACAGGACAAAACAAGACTAAAGGGGCACACCAGCCCAGGGGCAAGGACTAGAAGGCAGGAGGGAACAGGAAGGCTGGTAATAGGAAACCCAAGGTCAAGAAGGGAGAGTACTGACATGTCATGGGGTTGTTAACCAATGCCATAAAACAATATATGTACTAACTGTTTAATGAGGAGCTATTAAGTTATGTAAACCTTCATCTAAAGTTCAATTTAAAAAAGTTAAAGAATAAAAATGAATAATAATCAAGGTTTTTGGTCCAGCTTAATTTTTCACAGTGAATCATATGGGTAGAGTGCTTCAGTTTATATTCTAAAATTTTCGCTCTGGAGCAATCAGGAATCCTCAGACCAAAAACAAAACAAAAAAGAACAGAGTGATTTGATTTAGTGGCACAACGGTTAAGCACTCAGCTGCTAACAGAAAGGTTGGTGGTTTGAACCCACCCAGCAGCTCTTTGAGAGAAAGACCTGGTGATCTGCTTCTGTAAAGATTATAGCCAGTAAAACCTTATGGGACAGTTCTACTCTGTCCTATGAGTTGGAATAGACTAGATGGCACATAGCAATAACAATTACAGGTAATCCACGGCTATAAGAGAACATCAAGCTTGGCTCCTGTAGCAAATTCAGAGACCCAACAGGTGATGGATACAGCATCATTCAATGTCATCTTCCTTCCACTACAGACTTGTGCAGGTACATTTTGATGGTCAAGGGACACTTCCTCCATAGATCTCCTTCTTTAGTGCACTTTTTGGATGCCCAGAAATGTATTGCAATTTCCCTTTATTCATCTCTGGAAAACATATAAACAGTATTTAGATTTATAAAAGAATACAATATCCCCTGACTGTTTAATATGCAAGTGGGGAAATATAAATACATCATAGTCACTATCCTATTTATTTATTTTTGAAAACATATAACTTGCTTGATAAATGGCAGTATTATCTAGAATCTTTAAACTAGGGTATATGTGAAAACCAAATGAAATAATGCAATTTTTAAAATGTTATATTAGTTTAGATAACTATTACAATTATTATTAATAACGACTCTGGAAGTTAGAGATGTCATATGCACATTTCTTAGTAACTGATTCAATGCAATACGATATGTTCAACATATGCATCATAAAAGTATGGATTTTTAGAGGCTCATATAGAATGTGGTTTATGCTGATCTTGAACCTGTTATTTAATCATTCTCACTTCTGTATTAAAATAGAGATGATTATATGTTCATAGAATGCTGTTAGGTTTAAGGGATATAATCCAGGCAAAGTTCCTAGCTCTTACTGAGCACATTGGAGACACCTATGAGCTACCTGTGCCTTTCTTCTCTTTTTCATGAGGATTTGGTTTATGATACACAGCATGCCATCCTCTGTGTGGACCTGCATTCATCTCTCAAACTTCTGGGACATACAAGAGCAGGACCATTAATATCAGTTGCATTTAGATAACACTGAAATCAATGTGCCATCCTGGTGGATTCCTAATCATTAATAATAATCTTTGAAATTAAAGTATATTGAGTACTTCCCAGGTACCCAGCACATTTCATGCCTTATGATTCAATTATTACAACAACCCATTGCATATTATTTACCTGATTTTATAAATAAGGAGATTTTGTGCAGAAAAGGAAGATCATTTGCTGAGGTGCCAGAATGTAACCATGAGGCTGTAGTATCTTTGTAAAGGTAGTAGCACTGTAACCAGTAATTGATTTTCTGATTATTTTGATAATTGCTCTAGCTATGTGACACTGCAGTGTGTCACTCTGAAAAAGAGTCTTATCTACCACAGATGCATATCCACGTCCTAGAAAAAAAGCACTGCAGTTTTGTGTTTAAATTTATGATTTATCACTGTATTAAGTGGGTGACATCAGCATTCTGAATTCACCACTTAACACCAAGTGTCAGATGCTAAGTTTCTCTCTGCCCACTTGATTAGCCTTGAGGTTAGAACCTAATTCATGCATATCATTGGTCACAAACTGATGAGATATGCCACTGGTCTTTATTCAATTTTATATCAAAGAGCAGAAATGGAAACTTAGATATAGACATGCTTATGGTTCAACTGACTACCGAATCGGCCCATTAAAAGGTGGAGTAAGTGCTGTTTGATGATCCAGTGACCATATCATGTCCATCTTCCTTTTACTATGTCTATTTCATTCTTTTCCTCATAGGATAAAAGGGTTTAGTGGGAGGAATTTATATTTTTAAACTTTTTTTGGGTAACCTTAAACTCCTGGAATTGTTGTTGTTGTTGCCCTAACTCTACGGGGTCCCTCATCCTTCAGGATTCTAGATTGTAACAGTTCCAGACTCTCACTCTGTGTCCTCATTCCTAAATGTTTTGTCTGCTCCCTGTGGTCAGTCTCTCATTTATCTTCAGTATTCCCTTTTTGCCTTTTTAGTCCTCCAATATCTGTTCAAACAATTCCATATATTAAATTATCTCTGTTTAAATAACTGATATAGATTCTGTTTTCCTGACTTGACCCTGACTAATGCGGTACTAAGGAACCCTGGTGGCACAGTGGTTAACAGCTTGGCTGCTAACCAAAAGGTCAGCAGTTCAAATCCACCAGCCACTCCTTGGAAACTGTATGGGGCAGTCCTACCTGTCCTGTATGGTGACTATCAGTCAGAGTCAGCTCGATGCCAATGGGTTTTTAATACAGTACTAAATACCAGGAATTTCCAAGAAACTCAATCCTATTGTTGTTAGTTGCCATTGAGTAGATTCTGACTCATGGCAACCCCACGTGACAGAGTGACCATAGGGTTTTCTTGCTGTAATCTTTATAGGAGCAGATCCCCAGGTCTTTCTTTGTGGAGCTGCTGGGTAGATTTGAACTGCCAGCCTTTCAGTTAGCACTAAGAGCTTAACAATTTGCGCCACCAGGGTTCCTAACTCAATCCTAAATGATGGGATTCTGGGGTTGATATGGTCTTGCCTTTGGACTGGAACACAGTGCTCCTTGCAAATGGGAAATGGGATGATGGTAATTTGTGGCTGTGGTTGCATTATGATTAACAGAAACCATGTTAATTGTGATACAGTACCTACTGAATCAGGTGCCTTAGAGAACCAAGTGGCTGTTGCACTTGACTGTTATAGCAATAATGATAATCATAATGACTCTAACTGCACTGGGGAGCTTATAGAAAGAAACTGACAAGGCCAAGGCTTTAACCCCTCACCTCAAGTAACAGGAATGGTGTTCCATTAACCAGTCATTTTTACTCCTTTATGTTTTTTTCCTTGTCATTAAGCTGCTGGTATCCTTAATGGAGAAATGAACTGAGAAAAGAATGACACATATATGTCCCTTAACAGAAAGCAAGACTTTATCATGCACCTACTGCAAATACTCAGGATTCCATTTTCTGAAGCTTTAAAAATCAGTACAAAGGAACTGGCAAACACCATTCAGATCCTTTGTATTCCTGTGCAAAGACAAATGGAGAATGAACTCTACTCTATGCCTGGGCTCTAAGGCTGGCCCAGCATCATCAGATCTAGTTATCAGCTCTGTCTGAGCTCTAAGAGGCAGCAGCCTAAGGGGGAATCAGGATACATTTAGCTAAATATGCTTTGAGAGATATGCCTTGGGAAGCCCTAAGAGGGTAGGTAGGAGTTGCTATACCTGAGGACACTAATAAGGTAGAATCAAGTCTGATGGAATAGGAGGGCAGACTCTGAAAGTTCTGGGAGTTCCAGCCCCATCAGTTACTGGGTAAGTACAGGCCGGGAGTGCCTCACACCGATCTAAGGACAAGTATGTCTGTGGGGGCAGAGGTTTCAGCTGTGGTTACTTCATTTTGGCTTTCAGAGGCTTCGACTCCTCAGGACGTTTTACCATGAGTTAAAACTTAAACTTGGTTGAGAGCTCTCTGGACAATATGATCATTCCTTTAATACAGCTCAGATCTGAACCCGCACTCCCAGCCCTCCTTGTGATTTTACCAAATCGTGTACCAGAATATGCACAGTGAACCAAATAACTTTCTGTTTTAATGTGGAGAGTTGTTTTTTGCCTGCTTTTTCTCTTTAAGAGCAAACTGAAAACCTCTCCTCTAGTTCTCCCCAATTAGACAAATACATATACTCCCAAATATGTATATTCATCCTATGGAACACAGTGCTGTCAAGTCGATTCTGACTCATAGGGACCTGTGTTAGTCGTCTAGTGCTGCTACAACAAAAATACCACAAGTGGATTGTTTTAATGAAGAGAAGTTTATTTTCTCACAGTCAAAGTAGGCTAAAAGTCCAAAATCAGGGCGTCAGCTCCAGGGGAAGGCTTTTTCTCTCTGTGGGCCTTCTTCTCTTCAGTGTCCCCCTGGACTAGGAGCGTCTCTGCGCAGGGACCCCGGTCCAAAGGACGCGTTCTGCTCCCGGAACAGCTTTTTTGATGGTATGAGGTCCCCCTGTCTCACTGCTCACTTCTCTCTTTTATATCTCAAGAGATTGCCTCAGGACACAATCCAGTCTTGTAGATCCAGTCCTGCCTTACTAACACAACTGCCACCCATCTTCCCTCATTAACATCATAGAGGCAGGTTTACAACACACAGGAAAATCACACCAGTACCAGGAATCATGGCCCAGCCAAACTGATATACACATTTTTTGGGGGACATGATTCAAACCATGACAGGACCCTACAGGACAGAGACCTGCCGCTTAGGGTTTCCAAGGCTGTAAATTTTGACAGAAGTAGATTGCCACATCTTTCTCCCACAGTTTAGTGGGTTCGAACCACAGACCTTTCAGTTAGCAGCTGAATGCTTAACCACTGCATCAAAGGGGATGAATATATCAGGAACATGTGAGGAATGTTCTTTCCAACCACTTTTGCACATTTGCACAGGCATGTTTAAAAGTTAGTTCTTCCTCATTTTCTGTACTAAACATTTTAGGATGCAGTTTTCTCATTACCTTTCTTCAATTTATTATTCTTCAGTTTTGTACACTCCAGTAGCAATCCTGACACTTGAAAATGCCCCACCCATAAACCCATTGATCTATGTAATGAGCATGGCATTCAGACATGCAGACATGTGCCATTGATGAGGAAATGAAGTATTGCAGGAGATGGAAGTATTTAGCAAACAAAATTAATCTGTCTTCAAAATTGTAATGAAATACTGATGGTAATTCTTACTTAGAAGTATCTGACTCAGCTTTCTCTTGTGCTACTGGCATGTTCTGAAAATCCCTGTGTTCACCAGCACACTGGCTACTACCAACAAAGCCTTACAGTAGAGAAACTCTCTGATGTTAGTTGCCTGGTAATTTCTGCTGAGGTATTTTTAAAAAAAAAAAAAGTATAGATGCTCTTCACTTGCATCAAATTGTTCTTTTTTTTTTTTTAATAAGTTTTGTGTGAATGCCTTATTTTACTAGTATTGCATTATGATACTCCTGTGGGGCATTTCAAAGCACACATTCTTTTCTGGGACCTTGATTTTTTTTATTCACTATCTTTAAAAGACTGCTTTTATATTAAGGGAACTCATCCAGAATTTGAAAAACCCTTAAAGAAGGCACCCTCTATGCATGCGTTGTAAGCTTCTTTAAAGTTGAATTTCGCCTTTGAAGACTTTGCATCTTTGAACATAGCCCTTCCTAATATATTTGTAGTCAAAAGAGGAAAAAGTGTTGGTTGTCTTCCATCACTGAAAGAATTCTTTTAAAAGATAATTATTTTTTCCTTGTGAAGAATGCAAGCTTATGCATACATTTCTACCAAATCTTAATCCATCATTTGTTCTTTTATTAACTCATTCAACAATATTTACTAGGTCCACTTTGTGTCTGGGATTCTACTGAAAATCAGGGGGACAGATATGAGTGATAGTTGCAATTAAAAAAGCCAAATAAACAGAAAATTTGCAGTCCTGTGTCAAATGTGGCACCCTGGTGGTACAGTGGCTTAAGAGTTCAGCTACTAACCAAAAGGTTGGCAGTTCGAATCCACCAGTCGCTCCTTAGAAACCCTACGGGACAGTTCTGCTCTGCCTACAGGGTCACTATGATTCAGCTTTGACTTGATGGCAACGGGTTTGGTTTTTTTTGGTTTGGTGTGTAGTGTTGACTTGATTGGCGTACATACAGGATGCTACATGAATAGAAAGGAGGGTGACGCTTTCAAGGCTAGTAAGTTTTGGCAAATGGGTGTTGGGAGATCATTCTCTATGGGTCTCTCATATTTTTGCCATCTGAGTTTCTATGGCTTTCAACCAAAAATTCATAAAAGAAACATTGGGATGGCCTTGTTTTTCCTAGTCTCACAAGTTTTCTGCCTGTGACAGAGTGCAGTCTTACCATTTTTCTATCGCTTTCTATTAGTGGAAAATGTTTGAGTTTTCCTTCTCTGACAGATTTCCTTCCATCTTACACAGGTTCTGGCTTTCACAGGTTTTACTGCATTATGATAGAAAACGAATAGAACAAACTATTCAGAAGCTAATCACAAATTGTTTTGTTAGTGATGTTATAAACTTCCTCTCCTCAAGATATATACTGCCGCTGTGCCTAATTAGCATCATGTTTTTCAAATGAGGATTTTAGGAGCAAATAAGCCAATGTAAACTTATAATCCTGCATCTGTTCTGTGACTATTTAAAGATGAAACAGCAAAGCTTTGCCTGGGCTTCTGAAAATAGGATTGGGGAGGTGATGGGGGAAGCGATGATGATACAATATGTGGATGGAATCTGATGGTGGTGATATTTGCTGCTGGGAACACTCTGCTTGTCTGCCTGAGGCTGTGGGAACTAACTAAACTGTTTAATTCCCATCTTTGAACAACAGTCAAAGCTTTGGTCCTGGAGATGTTAGTAGCATCTTATTGAGTACTTAAAATATAGCACTGAAGCTGGAACCAAGGGTAGAAAATTAAAAGTTTGGTCATTTGGTGCCACTAGTTCCTTCTTTGTTCATTACATTAACTATTAAGACTCTTTTTTCTTTATAAGAACTTGGGAATAAAAAATTTCAATTCAATCAATGTATGTTGTTGTATGCCAACCAGTCAATTCTGACTCATAGCCATCCTATGCGACAGAGTAGAACTGCCCCATAGGACATGTATCTCTCTTTCTCTATCTAATGTATAGAAAGCGATTCATACATGTGCTTTTTTTTTTTTTTCCTTCCCTGATGACAGTATCTCCAGCTAACTCAGGGATCAATTAAAATACATGTACTTGTGTCCTCAGATGCTCTGTGGGATAGCTCTTAAACCTAATTACACTAGTCCCACCTTGATCACTCTATGGTCTCACAGACTGTGTGGTAGCATGAAAAATGTTGTTATTTTAACTCATGTGGATGTTGATGCCATTGATACACACACACAGGTGATAAGACAATGGACAAGTGATAGAAATCACATTGCGTTTTTGTGATCTCTTCCCTGTTGACTGCAAAAGTTTTTATCTCATGAAATATCATATACTGTGATTTACCTTTTCCTTTTATTTCCTTCCTGATTAAATTTTCTATTCTTATTTTGATATTGTCTTCTAATCACAAGAAAGTGTCTAAATTTTTATAGTTAACCCAAAATGGGACATTTAGCACTTGATAATGCTGTTTAGTATTTTAGTGAAAAAGTATAATACATTCCACATCCAGTTCCCTAGCAATGTTTGAATGCTGCATTGCCAAAGAAATAATCGGGTTTCAGTGTTGAGAAGCCTTAACTCCAATGCTAGAGAAATGCCTTGTCACATGGCAGTCATTATTCTTCAAGGAGGGAAGGGAAATATTTCCTTCTGAGAAAACTTGTGTCTGGTAATGTTATATGTATTCAGTGTGCTTGCTGGAGGAATAAGGTAGCCAAACCAAAACCAAACTTATTGCCGTCGAGTCAGTTCCGACTCATAGTGACCCTACAAAATGGAGTAGAACTGTCCTATAGGGTTTCCAAGACTTTAGTCTTTACAGAAGCAGATTGCCACATCTTTCTCCCACGGAGTGGCTGGTGGGTTTGAACCACCAACTTTTCAGTTAGCAGCCAAGCGCTTTTAACCACTGCACCACCAGGACTCCTAATAGGGTAGCAGTGATATATAAATATGACCAAGTGATGACGTGGATTGCCATACTCGATGAGATCCCTCTGGAGGCATCTGTGGACTCTGACACTCCTAGTGATGGCACACCCTTGGCTAAGGGCCTAGGCTAGGCATACATTTCCAAGAGTGAAAACAATCAGGAACACCGTGCCTGATACTGAGTAAATCATTTTTATACCCTCTGTTATCATTTCTGAAAACGCTTTTTGTCTCCTTTGTAAAGAAATTGTCTAAGGTCTAAGACCAGGTGGGAATAGTCTTGCAATGAAAAAGTCAGTCAGATTCTTGCAAAGCAAGCAGCTCTGAAAAATTATTAAAATATTTTTAGGTTCAAGGTCTGTGGCTTCCTGTTCTCTGGAACCTTTAATGTGGGATACTCTTCCCCATTCCTTATATGGTTTTCTCTCTGTCTTCTTCCAGGTCTCATTTTAAATATCACACTCTGAGATGAGAGGCCCTCACTACTATGACCTATCAGAGTATTCTGCTTATTTCCTTTGCAGTAGTAATTATAATCACTAATCGTTCTACTAATCATAAATCAATGTCTCTCCTCCCAATACACTGACACTCTGAAATGTAAGCTTTAGGAGGACAGGAACCATATATGTCTTGTTCTTCATTATCCCCAGCCCTTAGGGAGGCGCCTGAAAACCTAGTAGGTGCCCAACACATGTGGTTAAGAGCTCGGCTGCTAACCAAAATGTCAACAGTTTGAATCTACCAGGCGCTCCTTGGAAACCCTAGGGTGCAGTTCTACTCTGCCTGTTAGGGTAGCTGTGAGTCTGAATCAACTCATTGGCAACAGGTTTTCTTTCTTTCTTTTTATTTTTTTTTAAAGTAATTTGGTGTTTGTTGTTGGTTTCCTGAGAGATAACTCTAAACCCTCAGAATCTCCTGAGTAATTGAAATGCCTTTTTCATCTATAGGCCTCCAGACAAACCCTGAGAATTTATGCTAATAAGGTGACTCAGGTGTGGGCTGGCCAGGCCAGAAAGACCACCTGATGATATCAACTGACCTCAGGGGAGGTGGGCTGATTCAATCAACCATGACTATGTAATGAGGTTCTAATAAAGGCTCTGGACACTGAAGCTCCATGGGCTTCCTGGTTGGTGAAAACATCTATGCACATGGGAGGGTAGCACATTCCTTTCTGGGACACAGAAATTCCACTTTGGTAACCCTCCAAGGCCTAGCCCTTGGCTGTAACAACCATAAGTATCCTGCTTTCGGTGAGTTCCCTGTGTCATTGTAGCAAATTATTGAACCTGAAGGATAGTGTAAGCCAGCAGGTCACAACTGAGTGGGTGCTGGGTACCCTTGAGCTTGTGGCTGGTATCCTGAGATGGTAGAGGGAACCCCTGAGTTTGAAGCCAGCAGCTCAGAAGCAAGGGTGTCATGGGAACTCCCAAACTTGCAGCTCTCATCTGAGGCCTTGGTCCAACTTAGTGGTTTGGAGGACTGTATTCTTTAACTTGTGAGATTTGACCTAGCTCCGGGTGGTTAGGGTCTGAGGGAGAAATGCTGCATGTACAGCTGGTGTCAGAACTTAAGTAGAACAGAGGGGTACAGAAAAAATGAATTGATAATAAATTGATTTGGATTGATCAGCACAGTTTGGTGTCAGAGAAGTGAAAAGTGGGATTTGGTTTTTCTACTCAGGGGCTTTAGCTGTAATGATCTCTCTCTAGAGAACCTACCATCCCTAGATCAATGAATTAACAAGGCATAACATCACATTTAAATCTAATTATACAATTTAGGTAATTGGATAAAATGTGTGAACATTTATAGTGATTTATTAAGTCATTGCTGTTGATATTAGTAAATAGAGTACTATCACTTTCTTGTGCCAGTTCTCAGAGCCCCAGTTCCCACAGAGTGACATGAAGTGAGACAGGTGATACCTGTACACACAGCGTATGTGTTACAGAAAGGCAGGGGCAGATTAAACTAGTAAGCATGATACGCAAGGGTTACAGTAAGCAAGTTATGCACGAGCTTAATTGTGTTTATTTACTGGTTTGTAGTGCACAATTTCACATGGGTTTCACTCACTAAAGATTAATGAGTAAGCATAATTAAGCCCCTTTGTAACTTACTTATTGGGTAATCTGTCCCTGCAAAAGTAACCATGAATATTTTATGATGGTCAGTAAGACTGTCTGTCCTTTGCTCTGAAGGAAGACACTATCTTTATGACACTGGTCCGTAAGTTTGCCTACCCTTTGCTCCAGAAAATGACACTATCTCTATGTTCCAAGATTATCTCATTCCTATCAATTAAATACAGTCCAGAGCAATACCCTTTTCTCCTCAATAATGATATCATCTATTCCTATATTCCTCACTTAAGGTGTATGACCTTCAATGAGATAGACTGACACAGTGGCTACAGCAATGGGCTCAAACATAGCAACAATCTTGAGGATAGTGCTGGACAGGGCAGTGTTTTGTTCTGTTGCACGTAGGGCTGCTATGAGTAGGAACCAACTCTACGGTACCTAACAACAACATTTAAGGTAAACTACCCTACCTAGAATTCCCTGTAGAAGCTGGAATCTTAGTGGGCTGTATTTTATACCATTGGACCTCATCTCTTGGGACAACAAATTATAAGGTGTTGTGGTTTCAAAATCTCTGGCTAACATGGCGGTGACCATTAGCAAATGCAATTAGATCCTTGACATTTTCAAGAGGTCAAAAATGTAAAATGAGAAATAATGGGGAGAGTTTAAATAAATTGGCAGTTGAAAATAGAAGAAAGAAAATGCCTAGGTTAGTGGATTTCTAAGTGCTCTTTGTGTGTGTTTGAAAGAGAGAGAGACACAGAGAGAGGAGAGGGAGAAAATCTGATATTAAGGACAATTGGAAAGCAGAATTCTAGGGCAGTGTTGAAAGGTTTTGGTTCCTGATTTTCATACATGTTAGATTCTGTGAAGCCGGGGGTTGGCATTGTTTCAGTTTCTCAAAAATTTCAGCCTTCCTCGTTCTCCTTTGACCAGCCTTCCGTTATGTGATATTAATTGAGAAAATCACTATTTCCTACAGGAAAAAGAGCCTAATGTTGATGGATATTCTGTAATCACCTTGCTTTGCGTGCCACTTTTAGTACAAATTGTTTAGCAAAGTAGACTTTACTGATGGGGGCTTTGAATGGGAGTTAGGCGAGTTTGTTATATTACACACTTTTTACTTGTAGCATATGTGTAAAAAATGCTTGTCAAACATTATTTTCTCCAAGGTCCCTTGTGGTGACACTGCCACTAAAGATTTTTTTTTCTCTCTCTCTTTTTTTCCCAATGCCCATCCTTTGTTGTAACTTTTCAGCTTTGTCCTCCATCTTCCACTGAAATACTTGCAAGTTCTTGTAGTAGAGCCATTCAGTCTTCCTTAGTTCCTAACCTGCACACTTCATAAGAAATTCACCCTGGGATGACTTAGCAAGACAAAGGTGTTCCTAGGTTCCTCTCAGAAGGCAGTTAAGAGGCCATTGGTGTTACATCAGCCTTCTGATATTATACACAACCAAGGCATTCTGTCACGATGTTTCTTATAAAACCACCCTAAAACAGGAATTTTTAGGTATAAAATTGTCTCTCTTCCATGATTCATAAATATGCATTTAGTTTTGAACTTTTAGTAAGATCATATCTTAGAGTTTAACAGCATGGCTAATTCAAATTCTTATTCAGAGTTCAGAAAATTTCAGTGGACAACTAGCCCATGAAAATGGAGATAAGTGCACTTTTTGTTGCTCATCACAGAACTGCCTTTGAGAGAATTATTTTACTAATTAAACTATTATTGCCAACTCTGAGACATGTTACTTCATTACAAATAGAATGCATTGTGCTCTCTAATGTGGAGTATCTGCTACTGTTGCTACTGCAAATAAATAATTCAACAAAAATTAAACAATGCAACAAAAACAACAAGGACATTAAACAATCCTGTTGGTGTGTGCCCTGCTGGAAAGCAATGGTCCCTTCTAGTCCTTGGAGATTTGTACAACTATCATTGATGGTTCTTGGTTACTTGGCAACCATCTCGATACTGAAGTACTATGTGGCATATTCATGTTTCAGTTGTTCCTTCACCCAAATAATCTCCTTGATACAGGAAGAAGCTTTAGAAATCCATAGTTTCTGGTGCCATGTGGATTACGGGAGACAGTTATGAAGAAACTAAAGATTTCCTCATTTTCCTGTTGTTCTTCTTGAGAGACCAAGGACTGTTATGCTCCTTAACCTGGAAAGTCAAAGCAGCCAGAGTTCATGATAGACGCAGTAGGATCTTGTCTGCATTGTGAAGTTATTGTGGCCTCTCACTCTGGCGTACAGCAGTAATAGGTAGGATAAGACACACCGGGCAGAGAAAGTGACAGTAGCAGTCTCCTTAGGCTGCTTACTGATTCCTGTAACCAAAGCTTCTTATTTTTAAGAGGGTTGGTGCTTGGAAGTGGAAGGGATCTCTCCAGTCCAGAAAGAAATAAGGACATATTGCACAATACTCTCGCTATATCAAAAGTAACAAAATAGGGAGTGCAGAATACCCTGAAACATTTCACTAGCACCTCTAAACAAATAAAGGCCACAATTAGAAATACATAAAAAACCATAGCCTGTTCTAAAGTAGTAAATATTACACAACAATAAATTTCAAACATTAATATTAATGTCTTATATGAAATTATCTGTTCTTGTAACAACTTTTCCTTGTTTGGTGTCATTCTTGACTTCTTATGTGAGGAAAATTGTAATTAACTTAATGTTAAAAACAAGGAAAAATTCCTTCAAAACTGAGGTTGAATCAGAAACATAGACTTACTTGTATGGTTAATATGCATCAATGCTTCCTTTATTTATTATAGATTCACAGTCTTACAATGGGAAATTATTTTTAAAAACTTAACTAAGAATGATTGTTATTAGTAAATCTTGGGCATCCTATTATTTGCTATTTATAGTAATAAATGATCTAGTGCCAAAATGGTTAAACAATGTTTAACCAGTTAGCAGATATTTGGATGCCTTCATGCTGCTCTGAAGTAATCTTTTTCCAGATGTGTTTCCCCAGGAGACATGGATAACTACTAGGAGACTGTAGTCTGAATATCGTTTATCTTCTGGAGATGCTGATTTATTTCCTGGCATCTGATTCTAGGTAGTAAAATTTACAAATCTCTACTTCACAGACGGTTACACTATTATCTAATCCAGCAAATAAAACAAAAATTTAGTAAATTATCCATGTACTGTCTTAAAATTACATATTCTACAATATGAGCTCTTATCTGTTAGATACATTTTAGCACTCAAAAAGCAGCAGAAATGTACATTTTGGGCACTGGGATAGTAAGCTTTATCTCAGGCAATAAAGGTGGTGTGAATTGGTGAAGGAGGACCTGTGCTCAGGACTAGATGGGCAATATTTGGGTGGGAATGAGTATGATCAAACCACAATTTCAGATAAGAAGCAACCTTAACTATCATCTGGTCCAGTTATCCACTTTAAAAGCAAGGAAAACAAGAGAGTCTAGATTTTTATAATAAGCCCAAGGTCATATAATTAGTTATTAACATAAAGATTTAGAATCAGACTTCTTGTTTTCTATTTAGAACAAAACTCTGAGGACCAGTGCCTTAATGCACGTCGAAAAAATGACCCATGGTCTATTTTTATAAGTAATTATATTAAAAATATCATTAGTTCTTATCAACTCAGCAATACTTCTGAATGCCTAAGTTGCAAAACATGTTATTGAAATCCTGGCCCCTAATGCCATTATATGGCTTTAGACACTTAGCTTCTGAGTTTCAGTTTTACACACACACACACATTTTTTATAGCAATCTATGTGATAGACAGATCATTCCCATGCTCCCCACCCCTTCTCCATGGGGAAGTATTCCTGCCCCATTGAAGGTGGCTTGGTTTATTTGCTTTGGCTAATGGGACGTCGACAGAAATGTCAATTTGCCAGTTTTGAGCCTTAAAAGTCATCACATCTTAAACGGAGATGGGGCATGGGAATAATCTATTTATCACATAGATTGCTGAAAAATCTCATCTATCACATTCTCAGTTAGCAGTTGATTATGAAAAATCTTGAAATAATTGGATATGATAGACAAAGGAGCCTGAGTGGCACAAGCATTTGTGCTCTACTACTCACCTAAACTGTAGCATGAAGACAACAGAAATCCTCACAACTGGATCAATAAGCAACATCACGATAAATGGAGAAAATATTGACGTTGTCATGGATTTTGTTTTACTTGGGTCCACAATCAACACCCATGTAAGTGGCAGTCAAGAAGTTAAATGACACATTGCATTGGGCAAATCTGCTGCAGAAGACCTCTTTTAAGTGTTACAAAGCAAAGATGTCACTGTGGGAAATAAGGTGTACCTGACCCAAGCCATGATGTTTTCAATCATCTCATATGCATGGGAAAGCTGGACAATGAATAAGGAAGAACAGAAAAGAATTTATGCCTTTGAATTATGATGTTGGTGAAGAATATTGAATATACCGTGGACTGCCAAAAGAATGAACAAATCTGTCTTGGAAGAACTACAGCCAGAAGTCTCCTTAGAAGCAAGAATGGTGAGACTTCATCTCGAATACTTTGGACATGTTATCAGGAGGGACCAGTCCCTGGAGAAGGACATCATGCTTGGTAAAGTAGAAGGCCAGTGAAAAAGAGGAAGACCTTCAATGAGATAGATTGGCACAGTGGTTGCAACAATAGACTCAAACACAACAATGATTGTGAGGATGCTGCATGACCAGGCAGTGTTTTGTTCTGTTATACATAGGGTTGCTATGAGTCGTAACCTACTCGACAGCACCCAACAACAACAACAGATCATCTAAAGGTTAGCAGTTTTAACCCACCTAGCAGCTCCATGGAAGAAAAGCATAGTGAACTGCTTCCATAAAGATGATAGCTAGGAAAGCCCCATGAAGCAGTTCTACTTTGTAATGCATGAAGTCAACATGAATCGAAGGCTGACTCCACAGCAGTTAACAACAGCACCAATAAAGGCACTCTGAAAAGGCATACTCTGAGGTGGTCATCATCTTATTAAAAATATGTATTTTTTAAAAAAGTTAACAAATGCTTGTATACAATTATAATAAATTTACATTAAATCAATGATTTCTTTCTATATCCTGGTCTTATTAACTTTAATTTCTATTTAAACAAATAGCTTAAAGAAAAAAAAACTTTCCTATAATATTAAAAGTTCTGTTACAACTACAACTAGCAGTTGTAAGTACTGCTGACTTACATTCTTTTTTTTTTTTTACATGTAGATATGTTTATTCTCATGAATAATCAAAGATATTATACAGAAACTAATGAAAATGATGAGATGCCGTTTTTACTCATTCAACTAGCAATTATATATATATATATATATATTTTATATTTTATTGTACTTCAGGTGAAGGCTTACAGAACAAATAGTTTCTCATGAAACAGTAGTACACATGTTGTTTTATGACACTGGTTAACAACCACACAACATATTAAGCCTCTAAATTCTCAACCTTTTTTTTTTTTTTTTTTGATGAAAATACAGATGGCCAAAGATACACCGTTTCAAAAATTTCTACATTCCTGTGCTGTCATTCTCACTTAAGATGAAGGCTTACAGAACAAAATAGTTTCTCATTTAACAGTTACTACACATGTTGCCCTATGACAATGGTTAACAATCTCACAACACATCAAGAATATCCTTACTCCAATATTAACTATATATTATATATTATATTATATTCTTGTACAACATGTGTACTACTATTTCATGAAAAACTATTTGCTCTGTAAGCTTTCACCTGAAGTACAATAAAATATATATATATATATAAAAAAAAAGGAATATCCTTACTCCACCTTTTGTTCCCTATCACCAGGGGACTTCCTTGTCCCCTTCTGTCTTCTGGCCCTTGTCACTGGACTACTGTACCTCATTAGTCTCATTTTTTTTTTTTTAACACCATTTCAAAACTTTTTACTTACACATTTAAGTGATATTGACTATGCTCTTCCAATTCTGCTGCCATTCTCGCCCAAGATGAAGGCTTACAGGAAAAAATAGCCTCCCATTTAATAGTTACTACGAATGTTGCCCTATAACAGTGGTCAACAATCTCACAACATATCAACAGTGTACTTACTCAATTTGTGTTCCTTATCATCAGTTTCCTACTTCCCCTCTGCCTTCTGGCCTTTGTCACCAGACTCCTGTATCTTGTTAGTCCCATTTAGATTTACTGGGCTGTTCACTCCCAGGCTTAACATCGAACCTCGAAGGTAACGTCACCTCTGAGCTGAAAGGGTGTCTGGGGGCCACGCTCTTGAGGTTTCTCCAGCATTCTTTAGGCCAGTAAATCTGTTTTTTTTTTTTTTCCTGTGGGGGGCAGTTAAAGTTATGCTCTACATCCTTCTCCAGCTCTGTCCAGAACCCTCTGTTGTGATCCTGGTCAGAGCAGTCAGTGGTGGTAGCCGGGCACCATCTAGCTGTTCTGGATTCACTCCGGTGGAGGCCTTGGTAGCTGTGGACAATTAGTCCTTTGGACTAATCTTTTCATTGTATCCTGTTCTCTTCATTCTCCCTTGCTCCAGAAGGGATGAGACCAGTGGAGTATCTTAGATGGCCGCTCACAGGCTTTTAAGACCCCAGACGCTACTCACCAAGGTAGAATGTAGAGCATTATCTTTATAAGTAGTGTCATGCCAATTGAGCTAGATGTTCCCCGAGACCATGGTCCCCAGAGCCCTCCGTCCAACAACTCAGTCCCTCGGGGGGTTTGGATGTGTCTATAGGGCCTCCACGACCTTTCCTTGTACAGGTTGTGTTAGTTTCCCCTGTACTGTGTACTATCTCACCTCTCACCCAAGGTATCACTTATCTATTGCCTATTTAGTATTTTCCCCCCCCCCATCCCTGGTAACCAACAAGGATTGTTACATTTTGCATGTGAATTTTTTCATTGGTTTTTACAATAGAGGTCTCATACAATATTTGTCCTTTTGTGATTGACTTATTTCACTCAGCATAATGTCCTCCAGTTTCATCCATGTTATGAGATGCTTCACAGATTCATTGTTGTTCTTTCTCGTTGCATAGTACTCCATTGTGTGTATGTACCATAGTTTGTGTGTCCATTCATTTGTTGTTGGACATCGAGGTTGTTTCCATCATTTTGCTATTGTGAACAATGCTGCCATGAACATAGGTGTGCATATGTCTATTCAAGTGATGACTCTTATTTCTCTAGGATATATTCCTAGCAGTGGGATTGGTGGATCGAATGGTATCTCTATTTCTAGCTTTCTGAGGAAACGCCATATCATTTTCCAAAATGGTTGTATCATTTTGCATTCCCACCAGCAGTGTATAAGAGTTCCCATCTCCCCGCAGCCCCTCCAACATTTGTTATTTCCATTATTTTTGATTCTTGCCAGTAATGCCGGGGTGAGATGGTATCTCATTGTGGTTTTAATTTGCATTTCTCTAATGGCTAGTGATCGCGAGCATTTCCTCATGTGTCTGTTGGCCATTTGAATGTCTTCTTTGGTGAAGTGTCTGTTCATTTCCTTTGCCCATTTTTTGATAGGATTGTTTGTCTTTTTGTTGTAGAGGTGTTGGATTTTCTTGTAGATTATGGAGATTAGATCTTTGTCTGACTTGTACTGTCCAAAATTTTTTTCCCAGTCTGTAGGTTCTCTTTTGACTCTTTTGGTGAAGTCTTTTGAAGAGCATAGGTGTTTGATTTTTAGAAGATCCCAGTTATCTAGTTTATCTGTTGTTTTTTTTGTTTTGATGTTTATGGTTTGTATCCTGTTAATGCCATGTATTAAGGCCTGAAGTGTTGGTCCTATTTTTTCTTCTATGAATTTTATAGTTTGAGGCTTTATATTCAGGTCTTTGATCCATTTTGAAGTAGTTTTTGTATATGGTGTGAGGTATGGGTCCTGTTTCATTTTTCTACAAATGGATATCCAGTTTTGCCAGCACCATTTGTTAAAAAGACTGTCTTTTCCCCATTTGATGTGTTTTGGGCCCTTGTCGAAGATCAGGTGACCGTAGGTGGATGGATTTACATCTGGGTTCTCAATTCTGTTCCATTGGTCAATGTCTCTGTTGTTGTACCAGTACCAGGCTGTTTTGACTACTGTAGCTGTATAGTAGGTTCTCAAGTCAGGTAGTGTGAGTCCTCCAACTTTATTCTTCTTCTTCAGTAGTGCTTTACTTATTCGGGGTTTCTTCCCTTTCCATATAAAGTTAATAATTAGTTTTTCCATCTCTTTGAAGAATGTTCTTGGTATTTGGATCGGTATTGCATTGTATTTGTAAATTGCTTTAGGTAGAATTGCCATTTTCACAATGTTGAGTCTGCCTATCCATGAGCATGGTATGTTTTTCCATTTATGGAAACCCTTTGGGTTTCATGCAGCAGTGTTTTGTAGTTTTCTTTGTATAGGTCTTTTACATTCCTGGTCAGATTTATTCCTAAGTATTTTATCTTTTTAGGGGCTATTGAAAATGGTATTGATTTCCTGATCTCCTTTTCATCGTTCTCTTTACTGGTGTATAGGAATCCAACTGATTTTTGAATGTTTATCTTGTATCCTGCTACTCTGCTGAATCTTTCTATTAGTTCCAGTAGATTTCTTGTGGAGTCTTTAGGGTTTTCTATGTATAGTATCATATCATCTGCAAACAGGGAGAGTTTAACTTCTTCATTACAAATTTGGATGCCCTTTATTTCTTTCTCTTGCCTTATTGCTCTAGATAGAACTTCCAGCACAATGTTAAATAGGAGTGGTGATAAAGGGCATCCTTGTCTTGTTCCTGTTTTCAAGGGGAATGTTTTCAGCCTCTCTCCATTAAGAATGATGTTGGCCATTTGTTTTGCATAGATGCCCTTTATTATGTTGAGAAATTTCCCTTCTATACCTATTTTATTGAGAGCTTTTATCAGGAATGGGTGTTGGACTTTGTCAAATGCCTTTTCTGCGTCAATTGAGATGATCATGTGATATTTTTCTTTCCATTTATTTATGTGGTGGATTACGTTGATGGATTTTCTAATGTTGAACCATCATTGCATACCTGGTATGAATCCTACTTGGTCGTGGTGTATTATTTTTTTGATATGATATTGAATTCTATTGGCTAGAATTTTGTTCAGAATTTTTGCATCTATATTCATGAGAGATATTGGTCTGCAATTTTCTTTTTCTGTGATGTCTTTGCTTGGTTTTAGTATCAGCGTTATGCTGGCTTCATAGAATGAATTTGGAAGTGTTGCTTCCTCTTCTATGCTCTGAAATAACTTCAGTAGAACTGGTACAAGCTCTTCTGTAAATGTTTTGTAGAATTCTCCAGTGAAGCCATCTGGGCCAGGGCTTTTTTTGGTTGTGAGTTTTTTTATTACCTTTTCAATCTCTTCTCCTGTTATGGGTCTGTTCAGATTTTCAATATCACTTTGTTGTAGTTTGGGTAGGCCGTATGTTTCTAGAAATTTATCCATTTCCTCTAGGTTTTCAAATTTGTTGGAATATAGTTTTTCATAATATTCTGTTATAATCCTTTTTATTTCAGTTGGGTCTGTTGTAATGTCCCCCATTTCAGTTCTTATTTGGGTTATTTGTGTCCTCTGCTGTTTTTGTTTTGTCAGTCTGGCCAGTGGTTTGTCGATTTTGTTGATTCTTTCAAAGAACCAACTTTTGGTTTTGTTGATTCTTTTTATTGTTTTTCTGTTCCCTATTTCATTTATTTCTGCTCTTATCTTTACTATTTCCTTTCTTCATGTGGTTGCGGGCTTTTTTTGTTGTTCTCTTTCTATTTGTTTGAGTTCTGTAGTTAATGTTTTGATTTTGTCCCTTTCTTCTTTTTTGATATGTGCATCTATTGCTATAAATTGTCCTCTGAAGACTGCCTTTGCTGTGTCCCAAAGGTTTTGGTATGATGTGTTTTCATTTTCATTTGATTCTAGGAATTTTTTAATTCCATCTCTCATTTCTTCTATTACCCATCGATGTGTAAGCAGATTATTATTCAGTTTCCATGTGTTTGATTTTTTTTCCTTGCTCTTTCTAGTGTTAATTTCTTCCTTGATGACATTGTGGTCAGAGAAGATACTGTGAATTATCTCAGCATTTTGGATCTTGTTGAGGATTGCTCTGTGGCCTAAGACATGGTCTATTCTGGAGAACGTTCCATGTGTATTGGAAAAGAATGTGTACTTTGCAGCGGTTTGATGGATTGTTCTATATATGTCTATGAGATCCAGTTGGCTGATTGTGTCCTTTAGGTCTTCTGTATCTTTGCTGAGTTTCTTCTTAGTTGTCCTGTCCTTTACTGAGAGTGGTGTGTTGAAGTCTCCTACTATTATTGTGGAACTGTCAATTTCTCTTTTCAGTGTTGTTAGAATTTTTTTAATGTATTTTGGAGCCCTGTCATTGGGTGCATAGATATTCATTATGGTTATGTCTTCATGATGGATCAACCCCTTAATCATTATATAGTGTCCTTCTTTGTCTTTTATGGTAGATTTTGTTTTAAAGTCTATTTTATCTGAGATTAGAATTGCCACTCCTGCTCTTTTTTGATAGTTGTTAGCTTGATATATTTTTTTCCAACCTTTGATTTTTAATAAATTCACATCTTTGTTTCTAAGGTGTGTCTCTTGTAGACAGCAAATTGATGGATCCTGTTTTCTTATGCATTCTGCCACTCTCCGTCTCTTTATGGGTGCATTGAGTCCATTTACGTTCAGTGTAATTATTGATAGATGGAAGTTTGTTGCCGTATTTTGTAGTGCTTTTTATTGTGGTGCTGAAGTTTTCTTTGTTCTTCTTACTCTCTTGTGCTGAGTTACTTTTGTTTGTGGATTTTGTGTTCATTTCTTTTGTTTTTGTAGGTTTTGTTTTTCTTGAGACTTTATGTTTTTTGTCTTTATTTTTATGAGTTGGTTTGATAACTTTCTTTGTGGTTACCATGAATTTTACCCTTATCTTTATAATTTTGAAGCAGTCTACCCTTGCTTGGTATCGCCTTGCCTTCCTCTCCTTTAGAAGGTTCTATACCTATGCCGTTTGTTCCCTCTTTCATTGTTTTGATGTTGTTGTCATCCTTTGATTGATTTCTCTGATTCCCTGTTGTATTTCTTTTGTTTTTGGAAAGTCCTCTGTAGTTCAGTTCCTAGAATGGTATCTGGTTCATATGAACCTGCGTCCTAGGTCCTAGGTCCTGCCTGAGGGCTGAAGCTGTTTGTCCTCAGATCGAAGAACTCCCTTTAATAATTCTTGTAAATTTGGTTTGACTTTTGCATATTCGTTTAGTTTCTGTTTATCTGGAAATGACCTAATTTCACCATCAAATTCGAATGAGAGTTTTGCCGGATATATTATTCTTGGCTGACAATTTTTTTCTTTCAAGGTTTTATATATGTCATCCCATTGACTTCTTGCCTGCATGGTTTCTGCCGAATAATCTGAGCTTAGTCTTATTGTTTCTCCTCTGTATGTGACTTCTTCTTTTTCACGAGCTGCTCTCAGGTTTCTTTGTTTGTCTTTAGTTTTAGCGAGTGTGAATATGATATGTCTTGGTGATTTTCTTTTGGGTTCTCTTCTATATGGGGTTCGTTGAGCTTCTTGGATGGCCAGCTTTTCATTTTTCATGATATTGGGAAAGTTTTCTGTCAGCAGTTCGTCAATGATCCTCTCTGTGTTTTCTTTTTTCTCCCCCTGTTCTGGTATGCCAATCACTTGTAAGTTTTTGCCTTTAATTGTGTCCCACATATCTCTCAGGGTCTCTTCATTTTTCTTTGTTATTTTTTCTGAGTTTTTCTGAAACAGAGTTGTATCCAAGTGTTTGTCTTCAGTTCCACTGATCCTGTCTTCCATGGTTTCAAATCTACTTCTCAGCCCTTCTATGACACCTTCCATTTCTGAAATTTTGTTGTTTATCTTTTGGATTTCTAATTGTTGTTTTTGTGTAATTTCGAGTTGTGAATTTATTTTGGCATTTTGTTCCTGCATCATCTTCCTGAATTCTTCCAATTTTTTGTCTGTATTTTCCATAAATTTGTCTAATTTTTTCTCATGTTTGTCAGATTTTTGCCTCAGTTCTTGGAAAATTCCTAGTATTAGTGATTTGAGTTCCCTATCAGGTACTTCTAGTGCATTTTCTTCCACAGGAGAGTTATCTGGTGTTTTAATTTGGACGCGTATTGGAGTCATCTTGTCTTGTTTTAGTAAATGTTTTGATATTGTTTGCTGTTTTCGGGGCATTCAGTAGATATTTCTCTCGTTTATTGATTATAGATTTTTTTTTTTTTTTTGTTTCGTCCTTGTGGTACAGCTGGGCAGATCTAGCTGAAGAGGAGCCACTGGGACAGGTTGTTTGTGGCACTCACCGCAGCCACCAGGATGGTCGGTAGTCAGTGCTGGGCAGGTTCCAATAGGGCGTGCCTGCACAGCTTGGTGATGTGATGTCAAGTGCATGGCGCAGGTAGGTAAGGTGCAGCAGGAAGATGGTTATGTGTGAAGCTAAGCTGGATATGGGAGAGAGGAGAGAGGAGCAGGAGCAAAAAGCATACAAACATAAAAGAATGCTAGGGGAGCTTGTCGTTGGAATGTACAGATGAGAGACTATGGGATGGAGGAAACCAGAAGGGGGAAGAGAAGGAAAAGGAAAGAATGAACAAATAAGAATCTGAAAAGTTAAAGAACTGCAAAGTTCCCAGGGATCCCACCGATGCAGCTATGAGGTCTGGGGGAGTCGGTCTCAGTTTTCACAGCACAGCCTGGCCAGAAGGTACAGAGGCATACATCGCCTGGTATTCAGGGATCAGAAAGAGAAGGAAGAGATAGAGAGACAAGAAATTAAGCAATGAAGAAAGACAAAAGGGAAAAAGAGGGAAAAGATGACAAAACTCATCGAAAAATAAAGTTAAAAAAAAAATTTAAACAAAAAAAAAAAAAAAGCAACACCAGCAGTCAGTGCCAACAAATGGGACCCAGGGAGCCCCCACTCAGGGGTGCGAATTCCAAGCAGCCGGCAGTCCCGGGGTTAAGAGACCGTGGCCACGGGAAGCAGAGGGGCCAACGAACAAAGGCCCCGGGATCTCACCGGCGCGGCAGCCCAGACCTGGAAGCAGCCACACGCCTGAACACAGCCCCACAGCCCCACCGGAGAGAGCAAATACGGCGCTCGGAACCAGGCACCCGAGCAAAAGGAGGGGGAGGCAGCGAGAGGCAAGCGAGAAACCAGAAGAAGCAGAAAATGCCACACCAACAGCCAACAAATGGGACCCAGAGAGCCCCCACTCAGGGGCGCGAATTCCAAGCAGCCGGCAGTCTCGGGGTTAAGAGACCATGGCCATGGGAAGCAGAGGGGTGAACGAACAAAGGCCCCGGGATCTCACCAGCGCGGCAGCCCAGACCTGGAAGCAGCCACACGCCCGAACGCAGCCTCACAGCCCCGCAGGAGACAGCAAAGACGGCGCTCGGAACCAGGCACCCAGGCAAAAGGAGGGGGAGGCCGCAGAAAAAGCTTTGCCAGCAGCCAGCGAACAGCTCTCAGAAAGCCGCCAGCCCGGGCGTGCAGAATCCAAGCACCGGCCCCCCCCCCCAGCCCAGGGACCCTGGCCACGGAAAGCAGGGGAGCCCCAGCCGAGGCGGAGAGGGGTGGGGGGTGGGAAAGCGCACATCGCAGTTTACTGGTTATTCTGTCTCCCACTGGACACTCTGCGAGGCTGCTCTCCCGTTCGCTGGTCTCCGATAGGAATCCAAGATGGTGGATCCGTGCTGCGTTAGCTGGTAAGGAATCTCTGCATGAGTCTCTCCTCGCTCTCCGTTCTCTTTTAGTATTCTCACTCCGTTTGGTGTTTGGCTGAGTTCTTTATCTCTTCATTTGGTGTTCTAGGGTTTCAGGATTGTTGATTCTCTGTTAGGCTTAGTTTTTTGGATCTTTGCTGTGGAGGGACGGCGTGGTGCTTCTGCCTAGAGCGCCATCTTGCCCCGTCTCTGACTTACATTCTTAAGACTGAAAATGATTGTTATAGGAGAGGCTGACTAGCATACATAGTAGGACTGATGGGAGCATTGATGACTAAATTGAATGTGCTTTCTGTATACTTATAGATGAGCTGATCTGTCTGGTTGTTATTTTTCTTCAGCAAAACTCTACATACTTGGAAATACTTGAACACTTGGGTTCATACAGGGATGATGCATGTGGACTAGGGCATGGGATTTGAGAGTAGGCTATTAATTTAATTTTTGGAAGAACGAATGTGAAGATAGGAGAGACTTGATTGGGAGAGCATGTGGGCAGGTGTGGAAGGTCTACCGTAGGGCAAGTCAAAACGCAAAGCAAATTGGGAAACTTGGTTGCATGAATCCCAGAGGACATGAGTCTCCAATTCCAGAAGCATAACTTCTTCAGCTCTTGCTGCTTATTTATGAAGAAACTTAATAAACTTAACCCATGTTTAAACTACCTCAGAAAAAATCATACCTTTTAACATCAGCAAGATATTTTGTCAGAGATAAAATATACCTTTTATCTCTCCTTTTTCCAGTGGTAATAAAGTAACTCCCAAATTTCTCATTTGTTGGATTTTCATGATGTTTTCAGTTAAATGAGCAAAGAAGGTAGAGGTAACACATTTTGTGCATTCTCTTCAGACATTTCATGTATTTCTTTTTCTATTTATTTGCAATAACCTTATCTCAATGTTGAAATTAAAAGTAGTCACTGTTTCCATCAGTGACTGACTTGCTAAAATTTTTAGCATTACTACTACTATTATTATTATTTAATTAATTAATTTTACTTACATGCATTCTCTGGGTTTCTGATAGATGGTACTAGATGGAAAGTATCTAGACTTACAGGAGAATAAACAGGCTTGAAATAATCTATTAGTGAGATGTAGGTAAGGAACCCTGGAGGCACAGTGGTTAAGTACTCGGCTGCTAAAGGAAGGGTCTGTGGTTCAAACCCACCAGCCACTCGGCAGGAGAAAGTTGTGGAAGTCTGCTTCCGTAAAGATTTATAGCCTTGGAAACGCTATGGGGCAGTTCTACTCTGTCCTACAGGGTTGCTATGAGTCAGGATCGACTCAATGGCAGTAGATTTGGTTTTTGAGTTTGGAGACGGAAGTAAAAGTTGCACATGGACCAGTAAAATTAAGAAAGGAGAGGGGATATAGTGAAAAGAACAATGACACTGAAATGAAGAAGGCAGAGGAAGAAGGGTTCATAGACACTCTTTTCACATGCTAATTTTCATTAAAGGATATATGCTTATGTACCTGTCTCTTATTTTTAAGAATTATGGTTGTTTATAATATTAAATCACACATTCACAGAATTTATAGGATATATGCATATGTATTCACATACCTTCTTAAAAGGGCAAGTAAAAATGAGCGTGATAAAATGTATTAACATTTACAAAATGCTTTCAAATATGCAATTCTTACAATACTTCTTTTATGGAGAGATATTTCAACTTGACAGAAGGACAACTTTCTCACACAAAAAGAAAAATACCTGTTAAATGCTAAAATTTAGGATCCAGGAAGTATTGAACTCTTTATTAAAAAAAAGAAAAAAAAATCAAGAATGGGCCTCGTATTACTAAGAAGTGGCTTTGGAGTGGAGTCAAACATCAAAAGAGACTGACATCATAACCACCCCAGTTCCTTGGAACTCTGTGATTCTCTAATTATGAGAACAAGACTCTTTTTCTTCATGGCAGCTTGGCTATGCATCAATGTGTAAGTGTTACAGTCACTAATTTCACTATATGACAGATGGTACTCGGGGGCCATTGCTAATTAACCCGGCTCTTACATGACAGTAACTCATTTTTTATCTTACTGGCATTTTATCATCTTAAACACATTTTCATATTTAAAGAGCTTATCAGCTGCATTTTAATCCAACTAGTAAAACAAGGATAGTATTGCTAACCTTTAATTAAGGGCTAATACATCTTTTTGTACTTCAATTTCTACCTACTTGATTGCTGTAGTGATAAGATAAAGCTTTCCAGTGTTTAAAGCTTTGTGGTCTCAAATATAGATGATTTGGTTCACTAGTTCTGAACATTTTATATTTAAAACAATATATTAACATTTTTGAATGCTGAAATTATAACTCTTGAAAGGCATGCATGCTTTAATTTAGGTGAAATATAACAGTAAACAGGGATATAAATTTGTCAAAATAAGACCCTTAGAAGACAGTGCCTTTTGGTAACCTCTGTCTTCACACAATCTGTGTCCTAGATCAAGTTGCAAACCCTCTTTGAACCTCAGTTTTTCCCTTTTTCAATGAAGATAATCAGAATACTTTCCTCATACAACTGTTGAGGTGATTAAATGAAATAGTGCAGTTAAAATATTCAGCACAGTGCCAGATACAACAGTAATTACTCAATAAATGTTATCTGAGAAATGTTCTGGAACAAATATAGGCTCTTGTCTTGGTTGAAACTCTAAAATGAGACTTGTCTTCCAAAAGTAATGCTCAGGTAGCTCTAACCTAAATAAGTTATTTAGAAATAGAAGCCAGGCCATCTGCATCTGCCAAATGCTACTGTGCCACAGTTTTGCAGAGGTAGTTTTGAAAGATCATGTCAGGGCAGAAGCTAGCCTCTCTTGAACTCCAGGAAGAAGAAGTTGCTAAGCCAGTAACTACCAGCTTTGACATTTTTTCAGAACTAACTCATCTTTTCTGAATAGTCAAACGAACGAATTGTTGATGGTGTGCTCTACAATACTATGTTACTAAAGTATTACCCTCCATAATGAGAATAATCTACAGGAATTGCATGAAAATGTTGGCTAAACTAAATGAGAATCTAAAGAGCTTGATCATTAAAATTCTCATTAATGACTTAAAAGATACCTGTACAGTTACTGAGGGAGCACTAGTAGTGCAGTGGTTAAGCACTTGGCTGCTGAACGAAAGTCCAGTGGTTCAAACCCACCAGCCACTCTGCTGTAGAAAGCTGTGGCAATCAAGTTTTTTTTTTTTTTTTCATAAAGCTTACAGCCTTGGAAACCCTATGGGGCAGTTCTACTCTGTCCTATAGGGTCACTGAGTCGCAGTCAATTCAGTGGAAATGGGTTTTATTTATTTTTTTTAACACAGATATTGTAGACCCAGTCCGCTTTACTTCAAAATTTCAAAAAAGTTAATTATAGATTTATATGTAGGTAGAATATCTTTGCAAACAAATTTCACATTATATTTCTTTAAAGATGCCGTATGTTTCATAATACATTTTACAGTGAAGTACTATGTATCCTAGTGAGAGTTTGCAATCAGTTATTGAGAGTTATAATTAACAATCCAGAAAGACCCAACTCTCTTTTCCTGCACTGATGGAACAGGCAGATGATATATGAGAAATCCCCAGCCTTATAGATAGAAAGTACTTATCCATCTGAACTCATTTATTTTTGAGTGGTGTCATTCTGCTAAATATAGCTCAGTTTCATATCTGTATGCTGTCACTGTAATTTAGTAACCTTCAAAGTATTATAAATGAAGCAGTTTTTAATTTGATGAAAAAATGATTTTAGATTAATTTTATGGAAAGCAGACTAAGTAAAAGTGAACCATGAAAGAACCACAGAGCATCTGTGAGGATGTTATGGAAGCCTGCTGAGATTTGGCTAAAATGTTGGCTCTATCATTCACTGCCAAATATTGATCATTCAGTGAGATTAGTCCTTACTTGGTGAGAAATATAAAACAAATATATATTTAAAACTAAAAAATATTATTCACATTCAAGTAGTACAAAAACCTGTGCTGTCTAATCAATTCCAACTCATAGCGATCCTGTAGGACAGAGTGGAACTGCCCCATGGGTTTCCAAGGCTGTAATCTTTACGGAAGCAGACTGCTGCATCTTTCTCCCAGGGAGCGACTGGTGGGTTTGAACCACCAACCTTTCGGTTAGCAGCTGAGTGCTTGACCACTGTGCCACCAGGGATCCTTCAACTGGCATACCAGTTTATAAATTAAATTCAACAGGCACCAATGAGTATTAGATATTATGTTAGCACTATATGTATGAGTATGAATAAAACATCAGATCAGCCATTATAGAAGAGTGTAAAGAGTATGGAATTCAAAGTCAGAAAAAAATTATTTAAATTGTAGATTAGCTGCTTAACTTTGTTCTAGGATGTTTACCCTTTCTAGTGATGAGTTTTTTAATCTTTGAAACACAGAAAATTATTCTTACAATACCACTGTAATAATGGTCTAGCTGCCTGAGATAGCATGAGAAATATGTAGAAGAATTTGAACCTGGGCTGAAGTCTCAAGTGTATTGAGAATCCACTGGCACAATAGATATGGTCCTGAGAGATACCCTCTGCAGATGCTGAGCTCATTTTGTCAGTTTTATGTTGCTCACTTGTACGGCTCACTCACCCTCCCCCGCCACCGCCCCGCATTTGGGCCCCTCTGGGTACATATTTCTTGGTCCTCATGCTAGTTCCTCTGGTGTTTCAGAAAAGAGCATGTCAGTATGCATGTTTGCATCTCTTCTCATTCTTGTCACCGTGGCTCCATCTTTTTTTGCATATCGCTCTTCCTTATCATTAGACTGTTAGTTCTTTCTTGGTGAGAAATATAAAACAAATATATATATGAACTCTAATGAATGTTACTCACTTTCTTTCATGTGACCTTCTGACTTTCACCTGGACCACTTATTCAGAACCTTAGGCCTAGAACCTTCCCTGATAATGATGGTTGGGAACTGAGCCTCCCTCTCTGTACCAATTTCTACTTCTTCCTTATTGGGGAAAGTCCCTGTTCTGTATATACAGTTTGCTTACGGCTCATGTATGTGCTTTATATGACACCTGGACTCACTACTTGTATATCTGTTCCCGCTGGCCATGGGGGACCAGCACCCACAACTGAAGCTGACTTTCCTCTGTCTCTTCTCTACGTGAGTAAAGCGTTATTCCACCCAATGCCTATTTGTAAGTCATGTCTTTCTTGGTAACCTCGGACCTTGGCTTGCCAGTTTGGTACAGTGAGCAGGATTGACACAGAAAATAAAGGCAAAAATTCTAGCAAAAGACCTGGCCCTTCCTAGCATTTTTGTCTAATGTGGGAAAAGTGTAGATGAAAAGAAGTGGGCTGATTCTGGATATGTTTTAGAATTATAATTTCCAGGTCTTGCTGACAGACTGCCTTTGAGGGGTGAAGAAAAGAGTAAAGTTAAAGAAGATTCTTTAATTTGGGCTTAAGAAATTATGTGGGTGATTGTACCATTTACTGGGTTGAGGAAAGCTAGGAGGTAAACAGATGTAGATGGGGAGGTGGAATCATGAGTTTTATTTTGGACAGGGTAAGTTTGACAAGCCTAATGTATACATGAGTGAGAAAAGGTATGCAGAAAAAAAGATTTACAAAGTAAACATGCTTCAGAATTTGAGGAAATTTTATTTGAGTGGGTAATTGCTTATACTATTTTCAATCAAGTCTTCACTCCTAAATAAAGGAAGATTTTAGACTCAAAACTGTATAGCTTCTTAGGAATATGGTATGATGCTACCCTTTAATATCTATCATCTGTCAGTTTTATTCCATGTAAAGCTAGTTTCCAATTACTCAGCACTGTTTTACTCATTCAGCTAATATTTATAGTTCATCTAGTTGGCTAGGAGCTCAGAACTTTGAGCAGAAATCCCCCCATTCCATCTACTTAAGAAACTCTCTGTATCTCTTTGAGTGCTCTTAACTAGTTTCTGTGTGATGGGTTCTTCTTATTTTGATGTCTGCATGAGTTTGGTTGATGGAAAGGATGATTTATTCCCGTATGCTTCTACTGTGTTAGGCAATTATAGTGATAGTGGGTGTCATAATTATTCTTAACTTTAATGGAATATTTTTCTAATTTTGTTTACAGCAATTTATGATAGACAATTTTTAGCAAGTTGGAAAAAAACTTTTTATTTACAGAAAATTAAGAGTTTTTTCTTGTTTTAATCAGAAACGAATTTTTTAATTTTAACAATACCCTACTAGTAAATCCATCTAAGTCTCTTGAATTAGGTTGAGATTCTATTTATAGTTATCTTGTTTACATATTCCAGACACTATATTCCTTTACCATCAAAATGCTAAAACCAAACCCACTGCTGTCGAGTCAATTCCGACTCATAGAGATCCTATAGGACAGAGTAGAACTGCTCCGTTAGGTTTCCAGAAGCTGTAATCTTTACCAAAGCAGACTGCTACATCTTTCTCCCACAGAGTGGCTAGTGGGTTTGAACCACTGACCTTTCAGTTAGCAGCCAAGTGCTTAACCACTGAACCATCAGGGCTCCATAGGTTCCATTTAGTACTTTTCTCTGCTTATCCCAAGAAATCAAGATGTGTTAGGTTATTCTCTTCTAAATTGAACTTCCTATTTTTTTTATATTCCTAAGAGAGGGTCTAACACAATTTGTGTGTGAGTGTGTGTGTGGTGTGTAAGGATCAACCATGGCCAGGGAGATTAGAAAGCCAACCTCACTGCAAATATATTGATACAATTTTGCTTTATATTTAAATAAATGCATTTTTATTACTTTAACTCAACCTAAAAAAAATAAAATGAACCAGATAATATATCCCCTGTCCCACATAGAATCGTCATGAGTCAGAATTGACTTGACAGCAATGGGTTTGTCCCACTTTGTCTTGCCCACTCCACTCGTCAGAGCCTAAGCGTCCTCCTCACCTAAGAATACCTGCCTCATCTTTGCTCACAAAATAGTTTCAGTGGTTGTATTTCTTGAAAAAACACACCAAGAAAAAACCATAATAATTCCAAATGTTTATCATCATACCTTTATCACATCTGTCGTCCTTGTAGTATCATCATCCAATCTGGCTACGAAAGTAAAACCCTGGAACTCAACTTGGAACTCCTTTATTCTTCCCAAACTCCCCACCACATTCCTCAAATTTGCTAAGTTTTCTACCATGACTTTATGTACTATCTATGAATACGGCTTCAATTCGTAGAAAAAAGTACTATGCTAGTTTATTGGGAGGGGCTTCTAGGCACTCATACCACAAAGGAATTACAGTAATGTTGCATAATAGTTAGCTTTTCTAGTGAAGTTTATTTTCAAACATGATCCTCAAGGTATAGCCTTTATTGTGTGGTTGATTTGTGTAATTATGACCTGGCAAAAAGAGGATAGATTCTTATGGAATGCATGCATATAACTACAATGATACGAAAGTAACCCTTTGTTGTCGAGTCGATTCTGACTCACAGAGACCCTATAGGACAGGGTAGAACTGTCCCATAGGGTTTCCAAGGCTGTAATCTTTACAGAAGCAGACTGCTACATTTTCCTCCTACAGAGCAGCTGGTGGATTCAAACTGCCAGCCCTTCAGTTAGCAGCCAAACATTTTAACCACTACACCACCAGGGCTCCTAGGAAAAGTAAAGTTACTCAGTAAAAATATTTGTTCCTGAATTTTCTGGGATTAGTGAGAACAAGATATCATTCTGGAAGTGACTCCCTTCAGTTTATTCAAGTACAATCTGCTAGTTTGAGGGTTAGAGATAGATTAGGAAGAAAGTAAAGAGCTTCCTCATATGCCCTTTAAAATGTAGATAGTAACACAAAACAACCATATTTCAAAGCAGGTAACCAAAATTATATTCTCCCATTGGCTGTTTTTCTTGTTGTTGTTGGATGCCGTCAAGTCAATGCTATCTCATAGTGACCCCATGTGACAGATTGTAACTTCTCTATAGGGTTTTCTTGGCTGTAATCTTTATGGTAGCAGATCTCCAGTCTTTCTCCTACAGAGCCACTGGGTAGGTTTAGACCACCGATCTTTAGGTTAGCGGCGAAGCACTTAACCATTGTGCCAATAGTTCACCTTTGGTTATTTTTAGTCCATGTAATTAATCATTTGTTCTGTAAGTGGCCTGGATTCACAGCCTGCTTTCATTTAATCTTCTACTTTCAGGTGAAAAAGGAATCATGGAAATCCTTACTCAGACCTCTGAAGCAGTCTAACAATTGTCTACTGAATGGTGATGTCAGCTCACATTGAAAAGTCTATACTCATGAGTTTGTTCCTCAGGGTATTATAATTGGGAGTACTTAGTATGGCCCTTTATGCTAGGCTCTGAAATTGTCCTTTTTTCACATGGGAGAAAGTAGATATCATCTGTTGATTAAAGGATGGATGGTTCCAGTTAATTTAACAGAGTAACTAACAATATCTGAATGTAAGATAGTAAAGTTGCTGTATACAGAGGAGTGAACAGGAGGTAAAGAAATAAAATAAGACATTATAGATAACGTGTGGGATATTTTTCTGGGAAAGAAAGGAAAGAGAGCTGGAGGTAACAAGAGTAAGATGAAGGGTTAAGAAAGGGATTTAGTTGTCCCATTTTTTTCCCCCTTATTCGCATCATGTTTAATACGACGTGGGAAAGAACTAGTCGAAAGGCAGAGGCTTAATTTATATGAGAGATAAGGGATATACTTTTGGGCTGGATTTATGAAAGAGAGAAATACAAGCTCCAGAGCAAAGGGATTAGCCCTTGATAGGAAGAAAAAAACTCCACTATTTTATCAGGTTGACAGGAAAATAGGTTTCTATATTTGGTGTAGGAAAGTGAGAACAGCTCTGTCTGAAGTCATATATTTTCTCTGTGCAGTAAGAGGGGAGGTTATTTTTTGTAAAACATAGATGAGAAAGTTTAGAAACTTGAGGAGATTGAGGGAAGGCTTGAAATGGTCTGTGAGTGAATTGACATTAGAGAATTAGAGGGCAATGTGGGAGCCTACATAGAACATTGACCAAGATAAAAAATGTGCTATAAAATCAAGCCTCAATATCTCTTTTGTTAGGTGCCTTCGAGTTGGTTCCGACTCATAGTGACCCTATCTACAACAGAATGAAACACTGCCCAGTCCTGTGCCATCCTCACAATCGTTGCTGTGTTTGAGGTCATTGTTGCAGCCACTGTGTTAATTGATATAATTGAGGGTCTTCCTCTTTTTTGCTGATCCTCTACTTTACCAAGCATGATGTCCTTCTCCAGGGACTGGTCCCTTCTAATAACATGTTCAAAATACATGAGACTATGTCTCGCCATTCTCACTTCTAAGGAGCATTCTGGTTGTACTTCTTCCAAGACAGATTTGTTATTTCTGGCAGTCCATGGTATATTCAATATTTTTCACCAACACCATAATTCAAATGCATCAATTCTTCAGTCTTCCTTATTCATTGTCCAGCTTTTACGTGCATATGTGGTAAATGAAAATACCATGACTTGGGTCATATGCACCTTAGTCCTCAAAGTGACTTCTTTGCTTTTTAACACTTGAAGGAGGTCTTTTGCAACAGATACGGCAAATGCAATATGTCATTTGATTTCTTGTCTGCTGCTTCTATGGGTGTTGATTGTGGATCCAATATCTCTACATATGTTTAAATCATTCATAGTAAAATATTAGACCAAACAGAATTAAATTAGAAATGAATAATAAAATATATTAAAAATATAAAAGATAAGCAAAGCTTAGAAAGTAAATAATACAACTTTAAATAACCTACAAGTAAAAGATTAAATTACTAGTAAATTAGAAATATTTGAATTAAACGCTAATAAACACAACACATCAAAATTTATAGAATGCAGCTAAATAGGTGCTCAGATGGAAATAGATCAATTCAATGCTTACATTTGAAAGAAATCCTTAAAATCTGTGTCTAAATTTTTACCTTAAGAAGCTAAGCAATGGATTAAGAAAATTAAACTCAAAGTGCAACACTGAAAATAATAAATAAAAAAGCAGAAATCAATAAAATAGAAAAGAGAGAAAAATAGAATGAACTCAAAAACAGTTTCTGTGGATAGATCAATATATATATTTTTAAATTTATAGTTGGTCTGAGGAATTAAAAATATAAAGGAAAATAAAAGAGTACATCAGTAAAAATCTTATAAACATTAAAGGCATACTGTGGGAACATCATGAAAAGCTTTACTACAATAAGTTCAAAACTTAGAAAAAATAAACAAATTACTAGAAATAACCAAAACTTTAAAACTGACACTAGAAGAAGTAGATACTTTCATACTCACAGATCTATTAAAGAAATTAAATTTCTGATGAAAATCTTACCACAAAGAAAATGACTCATTCTGATGGCTTCATCAGTGAATTTTATAAAATATTTAAAAACATGTATAATACTAAATGTACAAAAATGTGTTAAGAATATAGAGGAAAAGAAAACACTTTCCCACTCATTTATGAGGCTGTATTACCTGGATGGAGCCCTGGTGGCGTAGTGATTAACAGCTTGGCAACTAACCAAAAGGTTGGCAGTTCGAATCCACTAGCTGCTCTTTGGAAACCATATGGGGCAATTCTACTGTGTAATATAGGGTAGCTATGAGTGGAAATCTACTCTATGGTAATGTTTTCTTTTATTATTATTATTATCTGGATACAAAACTCTGACAAACAAATAGCTATTACAGCAGAAAAAACCATAAACAGACAACCCCATTAACATTTAAATAATATTCCTTAATTAGTATTTCATTTAAAATTGAAAAGCAAATATTTTCAGAATATATTTTGTATTGAATTTATACCTTTAAAAAGTCATCAATCAATCATTACAAAATAAACCTTGTATATGGCCTCTAAATAATTTTGTATATGCATATATGTGTGTATGTATGTGTAGCATGATAACACCAACTTACTTTGCCTTCATGAATTGACATTGATTTCAAGGTTTTGTTTAGTAAATATACTTTCAATACACATTGACAGTTCATTGAAACTGAAAATAGTTTCATAGTTCTTGAATGAGGTAATACTTCAATATTGTCAAGGTACACGTTTACTACTTCATTCACTCTCAAATTTAAAAAACACCCTGAAAAGTGCATAGAGAATGACATATTTTTTTCATGATTTCTGTTGTAATCTGTTAGGATTTCTGTAAATATTTATGTAATTGCCATATTCATGAGCCCTCAAATTATTTTTGCCTATACAGTGTCCCTCGGCCTTCCGGGGGGACTGAGTCCAGGACTCTCCTGTCTTGATTATCTAGCGCAGCTATAACAGAAATACTACAGTAGATGGCTTTAACAAGGAGAAATTAATTTTCTCACGGTCTAATAGGCTAGAAGTCCAAATTCAGGGCATTGGTTCCAGGAGAAGGCTTTCTCTCTCTGTTGGTTCTAAGAGAAGGTCCTTCTCATCAATCTTCCCCTGGACTGGGAGCTTCTCCGCACAGGAACCCTGGGTCCAAAGGACATGCTCTGCTCCCAGCACTGCTTTCTTGGTGGTATGAGGTCCCCCTGTCTCTCTGCTTGAGTCTCTCTTTTATATCCCAAGATAAATTGGCTCAAGACACAATCCAATTCTGTAGACTGAGTCCTGCCTCATTAACATAACTGCTGCCTATCCCCCCTCATTAACATCATAGAGGCAGGATTTGCAACACATAGGAAAATCATATCAGATGACAAAATGGTGGACAATTACACAACACTGGGAATCAAGGCCTAGGCAAATTTGATACACATATTTTTGGGGGACACAGTTCAATCCATGGCACCCCACAAACCAAAATCGCAGTTGCTCAAGCCCCTTATGTAAAATGACGTAGTATTTGCAAATGAAGCCCTGGTGGTACAGTGGTTAAGAGCTTGGCTGTTATCCAAAAGGTCAACAGTTCCAGTCCACCAGCAGCAACTCGGAAACACTATGGGGCAGTTCTACTCTGTCCTAAATTTGAATGGATGTGATAGCAGTGGGTTTTGGTATTCGCATATAACCCATGTACATCCTCTGGTGTATATTTTAAATCATCTCTAGATTACTTATAATACCTAATACAATGTAAATGCTACGTCATTAGCTGTTAAATAGTACTGTATTGTTTAGGAAATAATGACAAGATGTGAGGCGAACAATGCTCAAAGGAGTGCTGGAGAGAGACTGAGGATTTGTGAAATGGTGGGAGACTATGGCAGTGCATGCCTACACGTCACTTTCTTCCTGTGGATTCAGCATAGTGCTTGGTGCCCGGCAAATCCAAGTTTTGCTTCTTGGAAATTTCTTTCTTTCTTTTTTTTTTTTTAATATTTTCATTTTGCAGTTGGTTAAATCTGTGGATGCAGAACCTTCAGATATGGCAGGCCGATTGTATTCAGATTTGTAAGAAGCCTTTTAAAAAAAGTTGATCCTTCTGCAGTCATATAAGTTTCTAGATAAAATCCAAATGGTTTCAATTATAGACATTTTTGCATTTTGGAAAGCCACAGATCTGATAAGAACTCTTATATGTGCTATATGGTTTACATGTGCTACTTGGTTTACAAATTGATTTATCATTTCTCATCTTATTCAAAGAAATTTTATTCTACATCTTCTCTAATTTAATTATTTGCTTTTATATTTCTTCCCATAATGTGTATTCTTTGGTGTCAATGATTATCTTGTTTGTAAATACTGTGGAACATTGTCCTCATATATTGGTGTATGTCTATTAAATTTTTTAAAAATCACTATGTCATGCTCATAAAATTTCTTGGATGATTCTCTAAACACTAGACACGTTTACCAAAAACTGAATCAGGTATATTATATATTCAACAACACATGCATTTTCCCCTCATTTTAATACAGCTTCTGTCACTGATAGTTATATTATTTCAAGTATGTTTTCACTTTTGAATGTTTAATACTATTGTTGATGCTCATCTCACTTTTTTCATGTTTAATATAAGTATATGATAAATGATGCTAAGCCTTGAACCCAATCCAATTCTTCAGTTGATTTTTGTCCACCGAAGACTATATAATGTAGGTAGTACATAATCTTTTGAGATGCTAATCACAATTCAGTTATTTATTTTGACATTTGGGAATAATTTGTGTATTATAAATTTAATACAATCAAATCAAATTTCTTTTGTTTTTTCAACTAAAATAAACATGCTTGAGAACCAATATAGTAAGCGAGCAGGATGTCCACTTTTTCATTTGTATCTGAAATGTGAAATGTGAAACATTTCTATCTGAAATGTTCAAAAATCCTGGGGTTTTACATAGTGTAAATGGAAAGCTAGCCAAATGCATAATAAACAGTGAGATAAAATCAGCACATGATTGCCACTGGCATCATTATTTCTGATAACCATAAGTAGTTTCTATATTGTGACAAAGACCTCTTGTCCACGATACAAAAACTATTCATTGGCCCGATTTCAGGCACAAATTTGCCTTCATCTTCAAGGGAGAATCCCTAAGTTCCCTCAGAACTAATTTTAACCAAGAGTGCCCTCATTTTAATTCCCAATGTCTCCTTTCTATCTCATAGATAAATTCAAACGTCTAATTTACAGTGAAATTTTTAAATTAAGAATATGACCTTGTTGGTATTCAGCAAAAAGCATATTCAGTTTATTTTATAATTTTGTCTTTTTCTTTTTCAGATTTTCTTAAAATCGATCAAATATGATTTATTTGAACATAGAAGATAAATTCATAGTAGCAGTGGGATTTCAGCCTTGTTATTCCAGAAGGTCAACTATTTGCCCCCAAAATTTATTTTATAATCTAAATATTTTTTATTTCTTTTTGTTAGGTTTCTGTTTCTATTAGTCTATAAAGGTTTGTTTAATTTACTTCTTGCATTTGGTAATGGCTTAGTGCTATATCTTAGAACTTAAAACATTCAAAAATATGTGTGTAATATGTATGTAACAATAGTTTATGTATTGATAAAATTTCTATTATTCACTCAACAGATATTTCTTGAGCTTCCATTTTTTGCCAGAAACTGTCTTAGGCATTTGAATAAATATGAGCTAAAAATAAATTTAAGCTAAAATATGATGTGGCTCCTCTCTTAACTTACTAATCACCCTCTCCTCCTTGAAGTTCTTCAGCAGCTTGAGTCCCTGGATCTCACACTCACCTCATTCATGCACTCCCACCCTACTGGATTCTTCCTTGCTCTTCATCCTCGTGTCTCTGACCACTTGACTTTGGGCTGCTCAGGGTTCTGCCCTTGGACTTTTTTCTTCCTGCATTCACGATTTAGATAATCACATATCATCCTGTGGCATTATATGGATATAGTTGTTG
Organism: Dugong dugon; assembly: GCA_030035585.1. Lineage (NCBI taxonomy): Eukaryota > Metazoa > Chordata > Mammalia > Sirenia > Dugongidae > Dugong > Dugong dugon. The sequence continues at coordinate 104,543,770 of CM057466.1, read as the reverse complement.
TTAGTTGCAATTGAGTCAATTCTGACTCATGGTGACCCCAACTGTGCTCCATAGGGATTTCAAGGCTGTGATATTTCAGAAGCAGATCACTAGGCCTGTCTTCCAAGGCACCCGTGGGTGGGTTTGAACCCCCAATTTTTCATCCAGTAGTTTAACCATTTGCACCACATAGGGACTCTTATATCTCCAAAAACTCTCCCCTGATGTAAGACTTTTTCATCCAAGTGTTTACTTGGGCATCTAATAGATATTTGTCAACTTTAAACTGTTCAAAACCAGACTACTGATCTTACTCTGCAAAACTGGCCCTTTGGTCTCTCTTTTACTGATTAATAGAAGAGTTATCTTTAGGCCATGCACAATAATTACATTGCTTTATGTCATACTTTATTCCATATCATGCAATAACATTAGGGTGGAAGTGTTTACAAATATATGTGTGCTAAGCATTGAGAAATCAGATTTTAAGAGAATATTCATGGTTGTGAATTTTTAGGTTCTTTCGCACAGCTGGAAGATAAAATAATTGTGGTAAAATAATTTTCAGCTCAAAATTACTATTAGACCAGCCTATGAAAAATAAGGCAAACACAGTTCACTCATGCCTTAAATGGAAAGATCAACAAGAAGAACAATAGGTCAGGAACACTGCCAAGAACTATGATGTATCAGCAAAGGGATGAAAAATTAAGCTTTTGAAAGTGAGGTGAGGTGAGGAAACACATTTACTTGAGAGGATGAGTCAACAAATTAAATGCTTTTAACCTTTGCTTAGTCCATTTCCATAGCCCTACTATCCCAATATTTCCTGCTTGGAGCATTGTGACCTGGGATCCTCCTGCTGTAAATGAACAGATGAATCATCTTTGCTTTCTTCCCTGCACTAGAAATAGGCAGAAAATCAATAGTCTACAATCCCTTCTGTGTTCATGTACTACATATACCCACTGACTCAGATGTGTGCAAAACAAACATCAACCTTTTTTCTTTTTCTTTCTACTTACTTTTCAGTTAAAGAAAGCATTCTTATTTGATGATATATATATAAAATATCAAATGGATATATTACTCCTACTCTGGAATATTCAGTTTCATTTATTAAGAAACTGTTTACCATTTGAATGTTGTATTTTATGTTAGAATAATTTTTTTTCCTTAAAGAATGTATATCTTAGGTGATAACAGACTGTCCTAATGACTATAACAAATACCTTCAAATCTCAGTTTAATAAAAGTTTATTTTAATGCCAATCAGCAGGAGCCTTTGCTTCACACACATGTCTTTAGAGACTCAGTGTCCATTCATCTTATTGTTCCTCCATTTTGTAGAACATTGGAGGTCTCCTTTGGATACTCTGCATGTGGCCACAGATGGCTGAGGGGAGAGAGACCATGGAGAAGGCAATTTTTTTTCTTAACTGCCTTGGCCTGGAGATGACACTCTTCACTCCCACGCATAACCTCTTTGTAAGAACTTCTGGCATGGCCCACCTAGACTCAAGAGAGTCTGTAAACATAGTCTAGCCACGTGCCAAGGGAGAGGAAAGCAGTGATAGTAAACAGTAATTGTCTATCACAAACTATTCTTTCATGCAACAACTGAAAAATAAGCACACAGAAATCACATTAACACAGATGTATAGTTCTCCACTGAGAAGAAAGCTAGTCACTGTCATCACATTGACAATAATAACAAGAAGTATATAAGAAACATAAGAAACAATATAAGGAATACATGAAACAATGAGATTAAAATATTTGGTGTTGAAGCTACTTGCAAAAAAAAATTCAACCTAATCTTTAAAACAAAAATGAGTGAAACAAGAGCTAAGCCAAAGGAAAAGGGCTAAATTATTTCCACCTCATTGTTGTTCAGCATATGGAAGAAACAGGAAGGCTGATTTTCCTGGGTTCTATGCTTGTCCTTTTATTTCCTCTAATTTATCTCTGCATTATTTAGTGCATTCCATCATTCGTTTCTTGTAGCTTGACTAGATCTCTGGTCCTGTATAACTATTGGAAACACAGAGATAAATGGCAGTTTCTACAAAGAGTCCATAGCTTAGTTGGAGGCGAAGAGCTTCAGACAAGTCTAGAGATAAAGGAGGGAGTGTGTATCACTCCTGCGCTTAATTTATATTGTCTCAATTACTAGAGCTTTCCAAAATTCTTGATACATACTGTAGCAACAATTTGTCAAGTTTCTAAGAATCTTATTTTTAAAGAATTTCTTTACATGTGTTTGATTTGGATAGAATTGACGATGTCATTCTTTCTATAACCATGAAATATTATCCTGTTTATTTCGGTCTCACTTTGTTGTTGTGGTGTGCCACTGAGTAGACCTCCAATAATATTTTGGAATTCTCTCTACAGGCATACATCATTTTATTGTGCTTTGCAGATACTGCATTTTTTACAGATTGAAGGTTTGTGACAACCTTGTGTAGAGCAAGTCTATCGGTGCCATTTTTCCAACAGCATGTGCTCACTTCATATCTCTGTCATGTTTTGGTAATTTTCACAATATTTAAAACTTTTTCATTATTACTATATCTGTTATGGTGATCTGTGATCAGTGATCTTTGATGTTACTATTGTGATTGTTTTGAGGTGCCACGAACCACATCCATATAATACAGCAAACTTAATTGGTAAATGTTGTATGTGTACTGACTCTTCCACCGACTGGCCGTTCCCTCATCTCTCTCCCTCTCCTTGGGCCTCCCTATTCCCTGAGATACAACAATATTGAAGTTAGGCCAATTAATAACTCTGCAACGGCTTCTAAATGTTCAAGAGAATGGAAGTTTCGCGTATCTATCGCTTTAAATCGAAAGGTAGCAATGATTAAGCTTAGTGAGGAAGGCAGGGTAAAAGCCGAGATAGGCCAAAAGCTGGACCTATTGCACCAAACAGTTAGCTGAGTTGTGAATTCAAAGGAAAAGTTCTTGAAGGAAATTAAAAGTGCTACTCTTGTAAACATACAAACGATAAGAAGGTGAAACAGCCTTATTGTTGATATAGAGAAACTTCTAGTGGTCTGGATAGAAGATCAAATCAGTCACAATATTCCTTTAAGCCAAAGCCTAATCCAGAGCAAGGCTCTAACTCTCTTTAATTCTATGAAGGCTGAGAGAGGTGAGGAAGCTGCAGAAGAAAATTTCGAAGCCAGCAGAGAGTTTGGTTCATGAGGTTTTAGGAAAGAAGCCATCTCCATAACATAAAACTGCAAGGTGAAGCAGCAAATGCTGATGTAGAAGCTACCGCAAGTAATGCAGAAGATCTAGCTAAGATAATTGATGAAGGTGGCTACAGTAAACAACAGATTTTTAGTGTAGATTAAACAGCCTTATATTGGAAGAAGATGCCATCTGTGACTTTCATAGCTAGAGAGAAGTCAATGTCTGGCTCAAAGTACAGGCTGACTTTCTTGTTAGGGGCTAATGCAGCTGGTGACTTTTAAGTTGAAGCTAATACTCTTTTATCATTTTGAAAATCCTAGGGCCTTTAAGAATTATACTAAATCTACTCTGCCTGTGCTGTATAAATGGGACAACAACTGGATGACAGCATATCTGTTTATGACATAGTTTACTGACTATTTTAAGCCCACTGTTGAGAACTACTGCTCAGAAAAAAAGACTCCTTTGAAAATATTACTGATCATTGACAATGCATCTGGTCATCCAAGAACTCTGCTGGTGATGTACAAGGAGATTAATGTTGTTTTCATGCCTGCTAACATAACATCATTTCTGCAGCCCATGGATCAAAGAGTCACTTTGACTTTCAAATGTTATTATTTAAGAAATACATTTCATAAGGCTATAGCTGCCGTAGATAGTGATTCCTCTGATAGATCTGGGCAAAGTAAATTGAACCCTTCTGGAGATGATTCATCATTCAAGATGCCATGAAGAACATTCGTGGTTCATGGGAGGAGGTCAAAATATCAACATTAATAGGAGTTTGGAAGATGTTGATTCCAACCCTCATGGATGACTTTGAGGAGTTCAAGACTTCAGTGAAGGAAGTAACTGCACATGTGGCAGAAATAGCAACAGAACTAGAATTAGAAGTGGAACCTGAAGATGTGACTAAATTGCTGCAATCTTATGACACAGCTTTAACAGATGAGGAGTTGCTTTTTACGGGTGAGCAAAGAAAGTGGTTTCTTGAGATGGAATCTACTCCTGGTGAAGATGCTGTGAACATTGTTAAAATGACAACAAAGGATTTAGAATATTATGTAAACTTAGTTGATAAAGCAGTGTCAGGGTTTGAGAGGACTGATTCCTATTTTTAAAGAAGTTCTACTGTGGGCAAAATGCTATCTAATAGCATTGCACACTACAGAGAAATCTTTCATGAAAGGAAGGGTCAATCGATGTGACAAACTACGTTGTTGTCTTATTTTAAGAAATTGTCGAAGGACAGTCAAGATGACAGAGTAGTCAGATGCTTCCAGTGGTCCCTCTTACAACAAAGACCAGAAAAAATGAGTGAATTGATTATATATGACAATCTAGGAGCCCTGAACATCAAAGGCAAAGTCGAGGAATCAGACTGAGTGGCTGGGGGAGGGAGAGACAGTTCAGAAGCAGCAAGGAGTTGCCAGACCTGACCTGGTGGAGCCAGCCCCCTGTGGGCTGGTTTGGCTGGCGTGCGTGGTGAGGCAGGCAGTGATCCTTGTGACACTTTTTTCATGTCAAGAGAGACTGAGTGGCGGAGAGTCTGCTCAGGCCTCCAGAGCCAGTGAAAAATGGTACTCAATTGGCTAAAGATAAGTACATGTGTTTAACCTACTGTGCAGATCAAAAAACACCCCATTTGGGAAGAAAGTCTCCCGTATTCACCAGCTCCCTCCCCACTATGCACTGGGTCCTGGGCCAGCTTCAGTGATTGCCACTTCCTCTGGGCTGAAAGTAGAACTTGTCACATACCAAGAGCCATTCTCCTGGGGTTGGAAAGGGAACAAATTAACAATCAGGAAAAAAAAATCTGCCAGCTCCCAGAAACTGGGAAGTCAGGGTAGGCACAGCTCATTTGCCTAGGCACAGGCATAAGGGATTCATGGACTTTGAATGCCTTTCACTCCTGCATAGACTGTGTGGGCCCATTTCAACACTGTAGGCCCTCATTAGCACAGTACAACAGGGTGTGTACCTGAAGCTTAATTTCACTGTATCAGCTTTATGGTGGAGTGGCATGTTCATGACATTGGACACTGCTCTGCCCATTAAGCAGGGTCCTCACCTACCCACATCAGGGGCCTGAGGAAAGATGGCTCCACCCACACCACCTAGCCACCCATGACAGGGGTCCAAGAATAAGTGGTGCTTCCTGGTCCTTACAGCCAACAGCTTTGGGTGCCCATAGTCCAGCTGCAAAACCCACCCACTTACACACTCTAGGGAACAGGGATACGATTTCCTCTCAGCCCCCTGCCTTGCTCAGTGAATGACTCTCTACTGTAGTCAGATACCTGTGCCTACACCACTTACCCACCTGCCCGTCTAGGACTGTAGGTGAAAGCCTGCACCACATACTTGTTGACTGACTATCTGGATACCTGAACTGAATCCATAAAAGAAAAGTAAATGGACTCCTGGGCTCACATACCTAGTAACAGATCTAACAAACTGGTGACAGGACGTTAGAGCTTCAAAGACACTAATAAGCAAACTAGCTCACACGAGCAGCCTATTTGGGCATATCAAACATAACAAAACAAGAAACTAGGACACAGTATGCAAACATAGACTGAATAAATAACTTATTGATGGCTCTGAGACAACAGTCAATATCAAATCACATAAACAGGCAGACCATGATGGCTTCAGCAAGCTCCCAAAACAACAGAAATCAAGAAATCTTCTGGAGGAAGATAATTTCTTGGAATTACCAGAGGTAGAAATCAAAAGATCAATATACAAAACTCTTCAAGAGATCAGGAAGGAGATCAGTAAAACTGCAGATCAAGCCAAGGAACACAAAGACAAAGCAATAGAAGAACTTAAGAAGGTTATACAAGAGTATAATGACAAATTTAACAGGCTGCAAGAATCCATAGAGAGACAGAAATCAGAAATCCAGAAGATTAACAATAAAATTTCAGAATTAGACAACTCAATAGAAAGTCATAGGAGCAGAATTGAGGCGATGGAAGTCAGAATTAGTAAGACTGAAGATAAAGCACTTGACACAAACTTATTTGAGGAAAAATCAGATAAAAGAATTTTAAAAAATGAAGAAACCCTAAGAATTATGTGGGACTCTATCAAGAGGAATAACCTACGAGTGATTGGAGTACCAGAACAGGGGGAATAACAGAAAACACAGAGAGAATTGCTGAAAATTTGTTGGCAGAAAACTTCCCTGAAATTGTGAAAGATGAGAAGATATCTATCCAAGATGCTCAGCAAATACAAAATCAACAACAATAAAAAGATGAAAAGAAAATAAATGAAGAGAAATGACTCAGCACAGAAAATTAAGTGGAACAAAGAAACTGTCAACAACAACAAATATATCAAAATGACAGCACTAAATGCACACCTATCAACTGAAAGTTGGTTCTTTGAAAAGATCAACAAAATCAATAAACCACTGGCCAAACTGACAAAAGAAAAACAAGAGGGGAAGCAAATAACCCATGTAAGAAATGAGATGGGCAATATCACAACAGACCCAACTAAAATTAAAAGAATCATAACAGACTACTATGAAAAACTGTACTCCAACAAATTTGAAAACCTAGAGGAAATGGACAAATTTCTAGAAACACACTACCTACCTAAGCTAACACAATCAGAGGTAGAACAACTATATAAACCTATAACAAAAGAAGAGATTAAAAGATAATTAAAAAACTGATAAAAAACAGCTCTTACCCTGACAGTTTCACTGCAAGAAGCCAAAAGAGACCTCCATAAGTGGAAAAACATACCTTGCTCATGGATAGGAAGACTCAACATTGTGAAAATGTCAATTCTACCCAAAGCAATCTATAGATACAATACAATCCCAATCCAAATTCCAATAGCATTTTTTTAAGGAGATGGAAAAACAAATCACCAACTTCATATAGAAAAGGAAGAGGCCCCGAATAAGTAAAGCATTACTGAAGAAGAAGAACAAAGTGGGAGGCTTCACACTACCTGATTTTAGAAGCTGTTATACCGTCAAGGTAGGCAAGACACCCTGGTACTGGTACAACAACAGATACATAGACCAATGGAACAGAACAGAGAATCCAGACAGAAATTCATCCACCTATGAGCAGCTGATATTTGACAAAGGCCCAAAGTCTGTTAATTGGGGAAAAGACAGTCTCTTTAACAAATGGTGCTGGCATAACTGGATATCCATCTGCAAAAAAATGAAACAAGACCCATACCTCACACCATGCACAAAAACTAACTCAAAATGGATCAAAGACCTAAATATAAAATTGAAAACGATAAAGATCATGGAAGAAAAAATACAAACAATGCTAGGAGCCCTAACACATGGCATAAACACAATACAAACCATAAGTAACAATGCACAAGCACCAGAAGAGAAACTAGATAACTGGGAGCTCCTAAAAATCAAACACTTATGCTCATCAAAAGACTTCACCAAAAGAGTCAAAAGACAACCTACAGACCAGGAAAAAAATTTTGGCTACGACAAATCCAGTCAGTGTCTAATCTCTAAAATCTACAAGATACTGCAAAACCTCAACAACAAAAAGACAAATAACCCAATTTAAAAAACGGGCAAAGGATCTGAACAGGAAATTCGCCAAGGAAAACTTTCGGGTGGCTAATAGACCCATGAAGAAATGCTCACAATCATTAGCCATGAGAGAAATGCAAATCAAACCTACAATGAGATAACCATCTCACTCCAACTAGGATAGCTTTAATCCAAAAAACACCAAATAATAAATGTTGGAGAGGTTGTGGAGAGACTGGAACACTGATACACTGTTGGTGGGAATGTAAAATGGTACAATAACTTTGGAATCGATTTGGCACTTCCTTAAAAAACTAGAAATAGAAGTACCATACAATCCACCTATCCTACTCCTTGGAATATATCCTAGAGAGATGAAAGCCGTCACACAAATAAATATACATACACCCATGTTCATTGCAGCACTGTTCACGATAGCAAAACGATGGAAACAACCTAGGTGCCCATCAGCGAATGAATGGATAAACAAATTACGGTACATTCACACAGTGGAATACTATGCAATGATAAAGAACAATGGTGAATCTGCAAAATATCTCATAACACAGATGAATCTGGAAGGCATTATGCTGAGTGAAATTAGTCAGTTGTAAAAGGACAAATACTGTATGAGAACACAATTGTAAGAACTCAAGAAATGGTTTAAACACAGAAGAAAACATTCTTTGATGATTACAAGGGTGAAGAGGGAGTGAGAGGGGTATTCATTAACTAGATAGCAGGCAAGAATTGTCTTAGGTGAAGGGAAGGACAACACACAGTACAGGGGAAATCAGCACAACTGGACTAAATCAAAAACTAAGAATTTTCCTGAACACAACCGAACACTTCAACGGACAATGAAGCAGGGATGGAGATCTGAGGACCATAGTTTCAGAGGACATCTAGGTCGATTGGCCTAACAAAGTTTATTAAGACAAGGTTCTGCATTCCACTTTGGTGAGTGGTGTCTGGGGTCTTAAAAGCTAGCGAGTGGCCATCTAAGGTACATCAATTTTTCCCAACCCACCAGGAGCAAAGGAGAATGAAGAACACCAAAGACACAAGGAAAATATTAGCCCAAGAGACAGAAAGGGCCACATAAACCAGAGACTCCATCAACTTGAAACCAGAAGAACTAGATGCTGCTCGGTTACCACCAGTGTCTGCCCTGACAGGTAACACAGCAGAGAGTCCCTGACGGAGTGGGAGAAAAGTGGGGCACAGTACTCAAATTCTAGTAAAAAGACCAGACTTAATTAATGGTCTGACTGAGACTAGAGGTACTCCAGAAGACAAGATCCCCAGACTCTCTGTTAGCCAAGAACTGAAATCATTCCTGAAGCCAACTCTTCAGTCATAGGTTAAACTGGACTGTAAGACACAGAATGATACTCTTGAGGAGAGTTCTTCTTAGCTCAAGTAGATACATGAGACTAAATGGGCAGCTCCTGTACAGAGGCGAGATGAGAAGACAAAAAGCGACAGGAGCTGGTTGAATGAACACAGGAAATCCCGGGTGGAAAGGAGGAGTGTGCTGTCACATTATAGGGAGAGCAGCTAGGGTCACATAGCAGTGTGTGTACGAATTTTTGTTTGAGAAACTGACTTGAACTGTAAACTTTCACTTAAGGCACAATAAAAAAAAGAAAAAAGAAATTGCCACAGTCACCCCAACCTTCAGCAACCAACACCCTGATCAATCAGCAGCCATCAATACTGAGGCAAGACCCTCCACCAGCAAAAAGATTATGACTCGCCAAAGGCTCAGAGGATGGTTAGCATTTTTTAGCAATAAAGTATCTTTTAATTAAGGTATGTACACAGTTTTTTTTAGACATAATGCTATTTTACACTTAATAGACTATAGGGTAAACATAACTTTTATATGGACTTGGAAACCAAAAAATTCGTGTGACTGTCTTTATTGTGAAATTCACTTTATTGTGGTGGTCGGGAACAAAACCCACAATATCTCCGAGGTATGCCTGTACAAGGTATTTTACAATTTTGTTAGATTTATTCCTAAGGATCGTGTTTTTTTTTTTTTTTTTTTTTATTGTTGTTGTTGTTATTTATCAATATTTTTAAAAAAATCGTCACTAGTGTAAATTCATAATTATCAGATAAAGGAGGGTATTTCTGCATGTTGGTCTTCCATCAAGCAACTTTTCTAAATTATTTCAGTAGTTTTAAAGATTTTTGTATTTTTTACAATATATGATATACATGATCACATTGTTTGAGAATTAAAACATTTGGTATTTCTATACATATCAGAAATGTCTAGCAAAATAACCCTCCAGAAGTTTTCATTTGTTGATGTAAGTGGTGTCATCATCTCCTACAATCCTCAGGCAGGGTCTGAAATCCTAGCCAGGGTATTAGTTTGGGTCCCCAATATGAGCACTGAATTCAGATGATCTCTTTCACCAAGTAGCACACCTCCGCAGACTTATGACTCTGCTCTTTAGTTTTGGAACCACTCTCTTTCATATGTGTCTTCTTTTCCACATTTTCCACCATGCGAATCACTCTGCATGTGGTAATATTTCCCTTTCGCAATCAGGGAAGTTTTTATTTCCAACTTCATCCGTTTCCTTATTAGTCCGTTTAAGCTGTCCTGATGAATACCCTAAATGATTTCTTCTTTCCTGTGCTCATGCTTGTGTATGCCTTTGGACTTTATTTGTGCTGTTCTCTTTCCTGCAAGTCCTGTTTCTCCCTGCCTCTCCAGTGATCTCACACTTAATCTTCCAGGCTCACTGCAAATGCCGTGTTTGTTCCAAAGCCTTCTCCAGCTCTACTTGTCAGAGGCAGGCGCTCACTTTCTGAAAACTCTTACTACTTTGAGCAACTCTGTTTTATAGCACCTATCAGGCTGTACTGTAATTACTTAATTCCAGCTCGGTGTTTGTTGTTGCTCCGAGTTCCTTAAGGGCCTGCTCTGCAGTGCTGAGAAAGAGGTGGCACTACATAAAGGAAGTGGTCACAGCCATGGCTAGAGAGATGTTTAGCAGATACTCTGCAGCACCTGGTAAAGAAACACGAATTTTTAGTTTTCTATGGAAATCTGCCTTAGTTCTAGGATAAAAAAACGGGTGGGGGGAGGAAGGGAGACATTGACTTTGTTTTTCTTAGCATATAGCTGCAAAATCGACAGTTTCCTAAAAATATGTAGAAGCTTAATATATTATTTTTGCTTAATGTCCATCTCTGCTATAATATAGGAATAAAGAAAATAGAGTCTTGTAGGTATATACACTATTTTATTTTAAATAATGTAAATGTGCAGTTTATAAAGTACAATTATGACTAAACCTCATTTAATCATGCTAAGCCCTTTGGAGGTAATATCCCTACTCTCTTTTGACAAATATGCATGAGGCTCTTATGCATCTTGTTAAAAGATCACTTGACCATTATATGATAGATTTCAGAACTATTTTTTTCCTCTTTCCATTACATAATGCCACATTATTTTAAATGTGTGAGGGTGCTTTTCAAAAGTATATTAGTACTCCTTGCAACTCAGTGACAATTTATTAATTTATATTGTTCTTGTAGTTCAAAATTCATTAAAACATGATTTTTTAAAATTAATATATTAAAAAAATAAAGTCCATAAACTTCAACTTATATTTAAGTTTATAAAAAGGAGCTAATAGCAATTATGTAATACTAATGTTAAATAATAAAATATATTAAATTAGTATCTTTTAAAATATGTATATATATGAATGAAATGTCAGCATTGGAAAATGAAAATAACTCTTCATTTTTATTTCATGACAAATTATACTGTATTTATTTTAAAAAGTGACCTCATAATTTATTTATATTTGACTACTGTCTTAGTTATCCTAATTAAAAACTGAATGAAAATCTTCACATGTGTATGCTAAATTATCTATATTTTCTTAGATAAAAGTTATTAAAAAAAGGTTATGTCTTGGGAACTGGAAACTAAAATGATTTTGGTTTGCTTGTTTTTCAACATTATGCTGTATCAGTAGTTACTTTTCATTATTTGAAGTAACTTTTTCATGCTACAGTAACAGGGACATTTTGCAAAGGAATCAAGGACTGTGGGAGTATTTGCTATCTCAGGGGCCTGGTCTGAAACCTTTTCAGTGGAAAATTCATTAGTAGTTGCTTAGCAACTGAGGTATTTGGATGTACTGAGAATCGCTTGACATGTTTTCAGGAGAAAATATTGCCATAGGGAGTAAAAATTTGGGATTTGTCTTTGAAATTTGAAAAATCATTAATTGTTCCTTACTAGTAAAATATTTTATTTGAAAAACATTTTGCAAGGATTAGTTTTAAGATTGAATCTTTTGGAAATGAAGAAAAAAAAGTATTTGCTTATGAACCTCTTTAATCTAAAGATAATATCCTAAATTATTTTTATAGGAAACAATACTTTAAAAATTCAGAATATAATAGTGATTTTAGATAAAATTAATGGCCACCTAGCGAGAGGAAATCTCTCTGTAGACATTACAAAAGAAAGAAACCTCATTGTTAGGAAATAACAGATCACGATAAAAAAAGAAATGTTTATCACTTAGAGTTGAATTAGCATGAAAAATTGTTGTGAAGGGAATAGGAATGTAGAATTAAGGCCCCCAACTTGGAAAAAAAGTTGAAAAGAAACAGAAATCTTTAACAATTCATGATTTTAGTTTCTAATGTAGTTGTGCTAATGAAAAATAGTTATTATTTTAAAGTGTGTCTTTTTAAGTAGTGCTACTTTTATCCCTACTAAGGAGAGTCAGATTACAATTCACTCCACTTGAAAATACAAGCATTTTATATTTATGTAAATACAATGATAAAAAACATCAGAAAAAAATGGGTTTATATGGCATTATAAGGGACCCCTGGTGGCACAGTGGTGAAACACTCAACTACTAACCAAAAGATTGTTGGTTGGAACTCACCAGTCGCTCCACAGGAGAAAGATGTGGCAATCTGCTTCAGTAAAGATTTCAGCCTTGGAAACCCTTTGGGGAAGCTCTACTCTTTCCTAGATGGTCTCTGTGAGTTGGAATCTACTCCATGGCAACAGATTTGGTTTGGTTTTATGGCATTATAACCAATCATCACTCTAATGTATTTTTTACTAGTGGTTGCAGTTGGCAAATTTTACCTAAATTTACCCAAATTTTACTGATTTATTACTGATAAAACAATGGAAATATTGAAAAATAAACAAATTATGTTTTAGCATTTCCTACTCTATATGCTCCTAAAAATGGATCTTTTCATTTATTAAATATTTTAAAATAAGGGATTAACTGGTATGATTAATATCCAACTGATTGGCAGAATACATTTACGTTTCTTAGAACGGTTAAAGTTGTTGAAACCTAATATAAGAGAACAAGGTTTGCTCATATCTAGCAATCTCTAAATCTGTTTGATCAGAACTCAACCATTGTTTGTGGCCTGAAATTTTAATTAATGGCCAAGCTCACACTACAGAAAGACCTTGACTTTCAGAGACTTTGTGAGATCTGACTTATTCTCCTCCTGTTACTACTGTTAAAAATAACCAAAACTCAATGAAATTGTAATGTCTAAGCAGTTATTCTATATGCATAAGGGAGGATTTGATTCCAGAAAAAACAGATGGTAGGTCTAATGAGGCTTATAAAGAAGAGGGAGAACTACAGGAGATCAACCACTGACTAATGTTAACATGATTGATTGAACCCTGCCCTCCCTCTTTTACTGAAATCAACTGGTATCAGGTCAGAAGGTGGTCTCTGGCCCTCCACTAAGCCACATTTTTTGAAAATCAAATTTAATAAGCCTGGTTTCCAACAGGAAATAAAAGATTAGCAACTTTGGGTGAAAGAAAATCTCTGGCAGAATTAATTTTTGTCAGGAATTTCTTTACAATGAATATTTGGTTTTGTGGTTAAGAAAACCTTAAAATCAAAGAAACATGTCTGTTATTAATTTTTTTCTTTGACACTACTAGCTAATTTTTATTATTTACTGTTGTGAGACTATCTTTTAGATAATGATTAAGTAATTTAATATGCACAAAAGATTGAGGAACAGAAAGGTCAAGTTAACTAGCCAAGTCATACAGCTAGTTATTGAGTGAGCTGTGTCAGAAGCTGTCCAATGCAAGTGTTCTAAAGATATGATACAAATATTCCCCCTCCCCTTTTTTTGGACAATGAGCTTCATGGCTCAATTCCAGGCCTTAATTAATAAATAAACAAAACATGACTTTGACAAAAAGTCCATGGTCATTAAGTTTTACTATGATATTTTATTGCATAAAGACATAATTGTTGTGATTTTCCACTAATACTCTACCTGAATAGGCCAAAAACATTAAAAAAAAGGGAGATATTTCTGGATATCTGAGGTAAGGGAAGCTACCTAAGTGCTAATCTCTGCAGAAATCTTCCTAGAATAAATGACATCACACAAATCTCACACTATCAGCAAAGTCAGAAGGCAGAGAAAACTAACAACTTCAAATTACCTGTAAATGGAACAAATAAACATCAATTTCCAGCACAGCTATCTCTTGAACGCTGTCTAGAAGCTCTTGCAGTATGTGTGGGGACATCCAGATAACCTTAGTTGAAGAAGAAGATGAGAACAGAGGAGCTATGATTTAATTAAAATCATCCCCAGAAAGAGAAAGTCCACTTTAAGTGTGAAAATATTGGAAAGAGTCCTGGTCAACCAGATTGCTAACTACAGGAAAAGCATGTAACAGTGCACCAGGCTCAAGGAGGCTGTCTTCTAAAGGCATTACTTCTCAGAAAGTAGAGAGAAAATAGGAATAGGAAAAAGGATAAAGACAATGGAAAATGCATAAAGCCCCTCCCACCCTCCATGAAAAGTCATGAATTAAAAATACTGAACGTTGCTACACCAGCAGAAGAGAGTATTCTTAAACAAAGAATCTTGTAGCCACCAGGTACTGTCAACCCTGTCTAGAACATGCAGACTCATAAAGTATCTATACAAAGCTACTATGAGAAGAAAAGAAAAAATGAGAATCAAAACTTTTCAGCCAGTAAAAATACCTTTTCCTTAAAAAAAAAAAAAAAAATCAGAGGAGAAGAACACAACACAAAACCATTAATTAAATATCCTAAATAAGCAGTTGGCAATATGAAAGAAACCTTTGAATCAAAAGTTTGCAAATTGAGAATAGGAATGCAAATAAATGGGAAAGTGATATGAGAGTTAAATAAATTAAAGGGAATAAAGGTCAAAAACACAAAAAATAATTTTAAAAAATGAGGACACATTAAAAGATGTCCAAGGGAGAATAGAATTAACTGCATATTTAATAAGGGACAATGAAAAAAGCTAAGAAGGAAAAAAAAAAGTGAAAATGAGGAAAATAAATTTGGAAACATGGTTAAAATAGATGATAGGTAAAATGATACAACATACTCTAATTGGAGTACTGAAAAAAAATGAAACGATTGAATTCTGTTAATATTTATAATTATAATCAAAGAAAATTTAAAAAAATAAAAGAACACGAATTTGCATATTGAAGAATATACTGGATCTGGAATTCTCCATATTATTTTTTTTCAAAGATGTCTATACAGCATACTCCCTAGGAAGACAGAGATAGCATCTCTCTCCGGAGCAAAGGACAGACTTGCTTACAGCCTCAGAAGGTAGATACAGTGTTTCCCTACAAGACAAGTGAGGCACACAAGCTACCACAGTAGGACAAACTGACACAGAGGTGGTGGAAGCAATCCTAGGTCATTTTTTCCTTGTGACTTTATGATCTTAAACTGTATGTTTCTTATGCAGATGCTATGATTTTTTTCTACACCACTCAACTTCATTTATATTTCAAACTAACCTGTTTTCTCACTCTTATAGGTTTATACATTAATTACACCTCTTTGCCAGTCTTTCCCTTGTGATATTTGTAAGTTATAAAGGTGATAGAGGCACATAGATAACAATCACAGATTCTGGGACAAGAATTCTTAGAAATATGTAACACTTTACTTATATGAATATTTTTGTGTTTTTTGGTGATTTTTCTACTGGGGTATCAATCTTTCACAGTATTTTATAGAAGATCCTCTAATTCTTTCTCTTGAGTATTACTATTAACAAATAATTGTATAGCTATAAATTATGAATAATAGTGGCGGTTATAGTTATTGAATTTCAATAACTATAATTCCCAAATTTAGGTTTATTCGTTATTATGCAATCTTAATGTTCAAAAAGGAGCCCTGATGGCAGAAAGGTTACTCACTAGGTTGTTAACTGAAGGATTGGCAGTTCAAACATACCCAGCAGCTCTGTGGGAGAAAGACCTGGTGACCTGCTCCTGTAAAGATTGCAGCCTATGGGGCCAGCAGTTCTATGTCCTATAGGCTTTCTATGAGTCGGAACTGACTCCATGACACCCAACACCCAACAACAACAAAAGAGAACTTAGAATAACAAATCTTCCCACATCCCAGACACAGCTGGAAACCTTCTGTGTATTTAATTATTGAACCATCCAGACTACTCCTAGAGCAGACAGTGTTATCCCTACTATGCAGATGATTGCACTGAGGATTAGAGAAAGTAGTAAATTGCCCAAGGTGAATGAGCTACTATGTGATAAGTTTGGCATTTAACCAAAAGTCTGACTCTATCACCTAAGCTTTTAACTCCTCTAACACAAAACCAGTGCCACTGAGTCGATTCCAACTCGTGGTGACTCCATGTGTGTCAGAGAGAACTGTGCTCCATAGAGTTTTAGAGGCTGGTTTTTGTGAAGAAGATTGTTAGGCCTTTCTTCCAAGGCACGTCTGGATGGACTTGAACCTCAAACTTTTTGGTTAGCAGCTGAGTGTGTTAACTGCTTGTGTTACCCAGAGACTCTCTCTTTAATGTAAAGCCTTCTTAAAAATGGACTCCAACCCTAACACCAGTATACAATTCCTCAGACTCTAAATGTTTTCAGTAATGTCCTCTTCTGTCAACTCCAATTGTTAGAAAATATTTCCACATAAAATATGCCTTCCTGAAACTCCTTCACAAATTTCCTGTTACTGCCCTCTGAAGCAACACAGAATATTCCAACTGCCTTGCCAACATGTCAGCATTCCAAAGGCTGCTCTTGTGCTCTACTTTAGTTTCTCTTTTATAAATAATTATTCTCACTTACTTCATTGTTCATTGTTCATATGGCCAGCCACCTATAATCTTCTCCATCAAAACTGAAGCTTTCCATTATTCCTCTTAAAAATGGAATTCAACAGAGGAACTGGATGGTGCTAGGCTACCATTTACTAAACATTTTGATGAAATATTCTATAGAAGCATTCTGATGGAAAGGGAGGAAATGCAGAACAGAATTTCAAATTTTCCTGGAATCCAGACTTTCTGGAGCCATTGAAGCTGGATGAACCTCGAAACTGTTGCCCTGAGATAATCTTTAAAGTTTAAACATTAAGCCAAAAATATCCCCTGAAGTCTTCTTTAAAGCAAATAAGAAATCAAAATCCCACTGCCATGGAGTTGATTCTGACTTATAGCAACCCTATAGGACAGGGTAGAACTGCCTCATAGGGGTTTCAAGGCTGTAAATCTTTACAGAAGCAGACTGCCACATCTTTCTTTTGGGAGCAGTTGGTGGGTTCAAACCACCAACCTTTCAATTAGCAGCCAAGCACTTAACCACCGTGTCACCAGGCGTCCTTCTAAACCAAAGAATAGTTTCGCTTAATTAGTTACGAGTGTCTGCCTTGAGCATTGTGCTCTTTCAGGAACTATCTATATGGGATCAAATTGACAACAGCAGTTCAAAAGATTAGATAGGAAACTAAGTGGGCAGTAAGTTTATGTTAATGGAGGAGGAACAACTTGGAAAAGAGGGGTGAGAAATTGTTGTGCACCTTGAAGAATGTGATCAGTGTCTCTGAATTGTACACATAGAAATTGTTGAATTAGCGTATTTTCTGTTGTGTATATTTTCAACAATGACAGAAAATGAAAAAGACTTTAAAAAAAGGAATCTAACTATCTCAAAGTAAACTAACCAGCATTTCCAGCAAACTAATGATAAAACAATAAGCAAACAGAAACAACAAATAAATGATTGTCCTTGAGGACAATGATTGGCCTCTGTTTGAAATTAAATCAGCTTGCTTGCAGGCAACACTGCCATTACTCAGTTGTAATTATCCACAAGGCTTTTACTTACGGTGTCCCAGTTCCCTGTTGAGAATATGGCCTTAGACCTGCAACAATCAGTTAAGTAAATGAGCACATATTAAATAAAAAAAATTACTTTGAAGAAACCATTTATTAGAAGGGATACATTCCATAGGATTTATTTCCCATAGTTTTGGAAGTTTTTCCTATATGTCCATTGTGTCTGGGCTTTGGCTGTTGCCTAGAATTAAAGTATTACTCCCTTTATTGAAATGTCCTGATAATGTCATTCCCTGGCTCGAGATTACTCCAAGAGCCATCACCCTTCCTCCATTTCAACCACTCTGTCTCTGGTATGTTGTACACGGTGCTATCCAGTGTTTCATACTGATTTTCATTATTCTCTTAACATTTTTTTCTGAGAGCTCTGGAAAACTATCTTTCAGGTCATACCTGATAAATACACCAAAGCTCTGGAGTCACTCTTACCCCACATCTGCACTTATCATATGCATCTGGCCAGTTGAACCCAGTGATGCCCGCATGTCTGAACTCCTGTGTTTTGGAAGAATGAATCAGATATGCTATGATTCATATTTCAGTCTTCTAAATTCATTTGTTTATGCTTTCCATGGTTTACCAGGATTCACAACATCCCAGAGAGTACAGGAAGCAGCATCCTCCTTTGACTTAGAAAGATTTCTATCATTACCTTGTTCCTGAGGATCATAAGGCTCAGGGGAAAGTGTCATCTCACAAAGATGTTCTGGTTTCTTTTAGAAACGGAAAGTTTTAAGATTCCTTTTAGAGACAGTCTTATGCAGATCTGTGAAACTGCTGTGATCAAGAATCCTCATTGCCTTGTAGGTCTTACATTCATGTTTAGGGTATTTATTCCACTGTCTCTGGCAGCCAAAGAACCCTACAGAAGTCCTATAACCCACACATAGATAATGCTTTAAATTCTTTCGTTGTTAGCTGACACTGAGTTGGTCCCTGACTCATGGCGACCTCATGCACAACAGGATCATGCTGTTGCAATCCATAGGATTTCATTGGCTGATTTTTTTATAGATTGCCAGACCTTTCTTTCTAGTCCATTGTAGTCTAGAAGCTCCACTGAAATCTGTTCAGCATCATAGCAACAGTCAAACATCCACTGACAGGTGGGTGGTAGCTGCATGTGAGGTGTATTGGCCAAGAATTGAACCTGGGTCTCCAACATGAAAGATGAGACTTCTAGTAGTAAATCACCACAACCCTCTCCCACTCATAAAACTTGCTTCTCTTATATTTGGTTTCCTCACATCTCTGCTCTTTTCCTAAAAAAAGAAAAAAAAAATTAGTATTACTTAAGGCTAACATGTTGTTATTTTTTGACTATGGTCTTCTGCAGAAAGTGTCATAATTTGAATGATTGAAATGAATGGTGAAATTGTGAGTCTCATGAGGAGATGGTGGGGCTGGCCAGGATGTCAGGGACTCACAGGACTCCTTAATCCATTCTCCACAACTGTTCAACCTCTACCACTAGACATGCATGATCTTTCAGTACTTTTATCCTAAAATTATTAGTGATGGCAAGCATATATTATTACTCCATAATGATTGTCCTCTAGATATAGAATCATACGCTCAAATGTCTTCTTATTTTGAGATTAATTCAGTCCTTATCACTTACCTTTAAGAGTGCACTATTTAAAAAAAAAAAGAAAGTAAATATCTCTTCTTTTTGCCTTTCTGCTTGCATAGAAGAGTTTGCACATTAAAGCTTTCTCTGCCCAGTTATATCTATCTATGTGAAGGGCAGTGTTCAGATTTTATAATGATGTTCTCTGCCTCTAATTGCTTATGGTTCCACATGCTAATTGATCACCCTCTGTCTAAAGACATTTTTCATGCACTCCCTTGGTATACTCTCTTTTCTTAGCTTTTGTTTCAGTTCATGGCCTCTTGTTTTTCACTCCATTACATCCTCAAATGATTTTTGGCTGACAGCTTTCTTTGTCCTTGAAAATTTTATCCAATTCAAACAAAATATTTTTTATTTCATATCATTATGTTTTAATGTTATTTAATGTTTTTCTTATAGTTGTTATCTGTAGATAAAAACTTATGTGATTTCTTTCACTTTGATGATTTATATGTTTAGTAGCCTGTACAATACCATGATTGCGTACTGGTTCTCTCTCTCCAAGATGCCTTAAATCTCCATGGGAACAAGAATGGAATATTTCAAATGCAATAAACTAAGTATTTTCTAGGGTAAAAAGTCATGTACCTTCTATTGGACTTGTTGTTGTTTTTGTTTATTGTTTAATGATTTTGTTTTGTATCATTTTGTTTTATTCCAGGAGGTTGGAAACTAGGTCATGGTAAAGGTATACCACATCTAGGAGTGTAATTTGGCAGAGAAAAATACTTGACTGTAATTTTTTGTAGTGGTAGGAGATTTGAGTTTGTTTTGTGCATTATATAACTCAGCATCCCCTTTGCTCATGTAATCAGAGTGGCATATAATTTTTAGAATTTCTTCTCCTATTAGATCTTGGCAAAATGTATAAAACCCCTAAATTAGACAAAGTCAGGAAGTCATACAACCAATATTCCTTAAACTAATTGATCACTAAGTGCTTTGATGTTATGCCTCAAGGTTAAAACAAGAACCTGGATTCTGGGTGTTGACTTGTAATACATACCAAGAGGAATTGCACAAAATCATCACTTGGCTCAAAAAATGATCACTTATTTTCTTCAACAAGAGGCAACAGTGTGCAAGCAAGCTGGTGAAGGGATGGAAGGCACAGATTACCTGTTCAGGGATAGACTAGTCTCCCTCACTCCCTCATACTTCCAGCTTGCTTGTTTATTAACAGCCACTTGCAGATATCTTCACTCCAATATGCGCAAGGCAATGGAGCCCCTGTGATCAGACTCTGGTGGTCTGGAATCACCTCAGTGTACTCCAGAGAGATGCATGGAGTCAATGTTTGATGTTTTCTGGAAGGCCAGTCATTTTTGTATTGAATAAACTGGAAATTCATGATATGTCTTATATTCTGTTGGTTTACTGTTGGCATCATTCATATTCTAATTGGTCACACACACACACACACACACACACACACACGCACGTACATATGTATCCATATATGTATGCATGTAACACCCAGTTCTATAGCTTTATAAATTTTCTAAGTAGATTCAGGTTATATCACTCCTTAAGAATATATTCTAGATTTTTTTCTTTACTGTCCAAACATCTTTACAACTTTAGGATAGAGCAGGCACTTAGCTGACTTTATTAGGCAATGAAGTCATATGCTTGTGAAAAAAATATGTTTATAGCTATATTTTAATGAAACATGTTTATAAGAAAAGGGATATTTCTGGTGGGAAAACTTGTTTGCCACTTTTAAGCATAGCAAACCTGAACATTTATCCCTGTTAAAATGTATGAAAAGGCATCTTTCACAAAACGCACTTCACTTATCACACTCAGTATCTTATATTACCTAATAGTTGTGTGTAACACAATTTAATCGGATCAATTCTGAAAAGAATTTTATCTTTGATTATTTTAAATCAAACACTTTAGAGCTGCTACTTTTTTAAACTTGTTACTGATATTATCAGGTAAATCTCAAAATGTCTTCATAATAAATCCCCTTTGAGAAATCTAAGATTGCTTAACCACAAATGAACGTCTGAGTATAACACTTAGGAATTTTGTACCTGGGATGGAAAACTTGTTTTGAGTAAAAAATGTTTCTTTAAATGATCAGAATCAGGATGATTTGCATTTGACACTGGTAAACTATTGGTGGCTGAAAGTGTAGTGGGTTGGGAGAGAGAAGGCTACACACTTTTATAAAAGGCACTCAGTAAAATCAAATGTAAAGGTACATACAGAACTTCACAGAAAAGTCTTATGAAATCAGGAAATGTCTCCTGAATTCCAAAATTCGTCTTAGTATAAAACACAATAATTGTATTCTGATTTTCCCTTCCCTACCCTCTAATCTTTAGATATTATTATTTTTTTTAAGGTGAATTGGTATCTTCATTTTATATTTAAGGAAAGAAAAATAAAAAATTTCCATTGCCTCACTTTCAAAAATAAAATAAAAATAACTTTTTTGAACATGCAATAAAATGTCTCATTCGTAAGAATCATAAATAATGCTAAATTTAAAGCTGTCTAAATAAAATAAGTAACTAAGGCTGGCTTGTTATGAAGGCATCTTTTGAATTATCTTGGGTTCTCTAAGTCAGAAAATAATTAGGCACAGAATAAAAAATGAAAAGGTACATATTTCTGGAGTTCATGCATTGATCCAAAATAACCTAAAATAATTTTTTCCTTGTGTGAATCAAGTGTTATATTTCAAAAGGACCTCTGCTATATAATAAGACTCTAAGACTGAATTTTTTTTGTAAAGCAGAAATTAAGTAGCAATACCTCTTTAATCCATAGTTTTAAAATTGATCAAGTAGAGGCAGAACAAGGACCAAACCAAAATAGTATGGACATCTCTAGTTAGGCTAATTACTTGTCACATCTTCGCTGCCCTTTATAACACTTAAGTTATAAAGTTTAGAAAATATTCTAATAACAGAAAAGACATGATCATTCTTTATGAGTGAAAATTAGCTGTGTGCTGAATTTGCATATTTTATTCTGAATAAATACATCCCTAATACAGTGTATTAAAGTTGGCTTATAAAGCATCTCTGGCAGGGACCTACTTCACTTTTGCTAACATGTCATTAGCCCAAGCAAGTTGCATGGCAAAGTCCTTCAAGTCCTCAAGGGCAAGAGAGTCTACTACATTACGTCTTGTTCCTTTTAAGTTCATCCTTTTCATTCAGTTTTACCACACATAACTTTCATTAGCTTCCTGATAATTTGAGCATTAGAGGTAATTTTTTTCTTTAACTTCTGAATGTAAAGAAAATATCTTTATCTTGACTCATTGATAATGAGTTTGGTATATAATCCAACAGTGAAATAATTTTCCCTCAACATTTTGAATAAATTAATGTCCTTATGTTTCCAGTGGTATTATTGAGTAGTCCTAAGTTATCACACCCACAGTTATTTGTGTGTGGCCTCTATTTTAATCTAATAGTTTTAAAGATTTACTCTTTACTATCTCAAGTCTCCTGAAATTTCCACATAATATACTTTCATGTGGGAAAATGTGGATAAATTCTCAGCCTTCCAGCCTTTTGAGAAACAATTCTGAGATTCATTTAGAGTAAAATTCAGAAGGTTTGCATCAATATTGAGCATGAGTGACTCAGTGCTAACTAATTCAATAACCACTGTTTCTTTTCTGCCCTTCCTGTCACTTTCTCAGCTCTCTGATTTCTGAATTCAGGGATCACTTTCCAAGTATACTACCTGTATGCAAGTCCTTATCTTAAGTTCTACTTTCAGAGGAATCTTAACTAAGACATCTTTAAAGAAATATCTTACATGTCCTTTAGTAGACATAGGTGATAATCACTTCTCAAAAAATTAATTAGAATTTTTGTTTGCTAGAAGTGCTGTAACTTGATTATACTACCTTCCAGTTAGTAGTTTCATAGTGATAGCTTAAGAAATAAAATTATTTTACTTATTTTAAAAAATATTTGTTAAAAAATGTCCTTGCAACTACTCATTTTGGTCTTTGTCATACTTAATAGCGAAAGAATATTCTAAATTGAAGAATCAAGCTTTAAAAAGTTGCTTTGTAGGAAAAAAAAATTGTACCAGACGAAGTTAAACAGATAAACAAGAAAGAATGACTTTATTCAAAAAAGGTTATTGTAAGGACAGTGAGTGGAGGACTAAAGTCAGGGAGGACCATTGTTATAGGGGAAGACTATAGGGGACTCTGAGTGTCTTAAAGGATTAGGTACTTGACTACTCACCAGACTAACATCAGCAACAACATTACAAGGGGGAGCAAGAGCAGACTAAGTGTGAACTCAACTATCTGAAACCGAAGATAAGGATGTTTTTAAAAGCTGAGCTGAGATAGAGGAAGAGCATTGAAGAAAGGTAAGAGAGTTGGTCATTGCAATGGGTGAGTAATTACTGAGTTTGCAATTAGGGCCATTTGACTCAAAATGCTTTCTTTTTCTGAGTAGAGCACTTGGATACAGTAAGAAGAAAGTATGAGAGAGAGCTCAGGGGCCTAGGGTCAGGAAGAAGCCATCTAAAGTCTAGTCAAGCTGAGGGGAGCTTCAGAATATCCTATCAGTTCTTTGCAGTAAGCTGTTTTCCAGACAAAAAAAGGTAGGGGGTTTCTTTAATCGTTGTTGTTTTCCAGAATCGTAGCCCTGAGGTAAAACTTAACATTGTCATTTTACACAAATAATTTTTGTCATTCTCATACGTCATATAAACAGAGGATTCTTGAATTTTAGCTTAATGAAAGAAAGACAGAGGTCTAAATAAACACCTTCTCTCCAAGGCATTGAGAAAGTAAATAGGTGGTTCTTGAATTATATTTTAAAATCAGATAGGAGTTTTTCTGTGTATACTCTCAACAACAACCACAATAACAAAACTAAATTGCACACACACACACACACACACACGCATATATACATATATGAAGCAGATAGGAGTCTATAGTACTGTATCAGATAGACTACATTGGATGGATTTAACTGTCCGCTTGTTTCTTTTCTTCTCTGAGAAACTTCCTCAATTTTAGGGTGGGTTTGGCAAAACAATTTCATAGCAACATGGATGATCATTTTGTGTAGTTATTTTAAAACCCTTAACTTCATTATTATTGTTATTTTCATTATAGTTTTATGCATAAGAGTTATATAATGATCATAAAAATTTTCCACATTTGGATAATGCTGTAACCTTCTTCTCAGTGTTCTTAAGGAAAAGACGCAGAAAAGTCTTTAAAAAAAATTTTTTTAATTGTGCTTTAGGTGAAAATTTACAGAGCAAATTAGTTTCCTACTAAACAGTTAATACACAAATTGTTTTACGACATTGGTTGTCAACCCCGTGATGTGTTCGCACTCCCCTTCTCGACCTAGGGTTCCTTATTTTCATTTGTCCAGTTTTTCTGTCTCTTCCTTACTTCTGGTCTTTGCTTTTGGGCTGGTGTGCCCATTTAGTCTGGAATACACGGCTGAAGTACGTGTGTTATTGTTTGTCTTATAGGCCTGTCTAATCTTTGTCTGAAGGGTGAATTTCAGGAGTGACTTCAGTACAGGGGGCCATACCTTGTAGGGATTTCTCCAGTCTCTGTCAGACGAGTAAGTCTGTTCTTTTTTTGTGAGTTAGAATTTCGTTCTACATTTTTCTCCCACTCTGTCTTGGACCCACCTCTCAGAGCAGTCAGTGGTGATAGCTGGGCACCATCTAATTGTGCTCAACTCAGTCTGGTGGAGGCTGTGGTAGTAGTGGTCCATTAGTCCTTCGGACTAATCTTTCCCCTGTATCTTTGGTTTTCTTCATTCTCCCTTGCTCCAAATGGGGTCTTTTAAAAAAAATTTTTGACATATGCAGTTAATCACAGTGATTGGAAGGAAGTACCTACTCTTGTTAAACCAATTATTTAGTAGTTTTCCTTGAGGGCATGCCTTTGTTCAAGATAGAGAGCACTATTTCAGCATGGATGCTTTTCCCTTCCTCTGCTGGAAGCATGAAAGGATTTTTCTCAGAGCTTCACAGTGAGAACCTGGTGGGGCTCATGGAGATAAATCTTAGGAATGTGTGAGAACCCCCCTAAATCCTGGTCTTCAAGAGTTTTTTTTTAATTTCTCAAATTAGTCCACCCTCAGTCTGCAGCAACTGGTCAATTGCCTCTTAAGTATTCCTACCCCATACTGGGTGCAGATAAGAGGGTCCTTACTCTGGATTAAGTGGTGATTCTCTGTATCAGCCTATCTATCTCTCCAGTTTTCAAGGTAGTGGTTTGCCCCATGACCTCAGTTCTCTGATGGATCCAGGAAGAGTTGTCGATTTTCAGTTTTTCAGCTTTTCAGCTTTTCTCTTGTGAGGATGGGAGTGATGACTTCCAAGCTCTTTGTAGGCTAGACTGGAAACCATAAATCTTTAAACCAATTATTTAAAGAACTGTTCTTAATTCTGTATTGCAGTAATTATCAGAGTGTGCTTGATTTTGCTGAATCTAGAGCATAATGAGGAATTTACTTTGTGTATATGTAACTTTATAATTATAAATGATGCAATATTTTAACCATTTATAAACTTAACTTTTGACTTTGTCTTACTTATAAATATATGACTACATATAAATATAATCCATTTTGTACATTGTCACATTAAAAAAAATTAGTATTGGAGCTTTAAAGCTCCTGATATGAATATTTTAGGTTCCTGAAAATTTAGAGAAATTTGAAAGCCATATCTTAGTTAGCAGTAAGACATGGTCAACTAAGAGATAACATTTGGCCACTAAGAAATAAAAATGGGATAATCTGCAAGGTAAATCCTGGTAACAAGGAAGTTAAAATATAAGCACATAGATTAACCGTCAAGTGGCTGAGGAAAGTTGAAACAGTGTTGGGAAGAAGCGTGTGCTAAAGTACAGTCTTGTCCTCTTCAAAGAATACCATCAATGCTAAATCACTGTTTTATATTCCAAGAATTGGGCTTTCTCATTGTCAGTGGCGTTTTCAGAAAAGGAAATAAACAAACAAGTCACCTGTCCAATAAACAATGAAACATAATTTTCAAAATCTATGAAAATCTTAATTGAAAGCTCAGCCTTTAAATCTTTTATCTGACATATTACTGCTCCCAGATTACCCTCATGTGAGCCAGAACTTAAACACAAGATTTGTCAAGTCATTATTCACTTTGAATATTGAATTCAGTGCTCTAGCGTTGAATGAACTTTTGTTATACCCTATATGGAAAGATTTGATTCACATACACCAAATAGATAGCCAAATGGAATTTGGAAATAGAATTCATAACACCAAAACTTGTATTTGTATCACTTATGGTGAAGGGGGGACAAGGAATTTTCCTTCTATTCTAATCCGATGATCCATCCTTGTTCTCTGGTTTACTTCAAATAGAAGAGAGTGTTTCACATTTACCTCCTTCTTACACCGTATTCCATGAGTCTACAGTAGTATGTTTTCTTCCTTCAGTTTCATGGAGTTATTAAGAGGCTTTTTGCAACAAATTCTTATTCTCAAGAGGGGCAAGGAAACTAAAAAAACACACTGCAAATCATCTTCTGAAGACTCATCATTTTCTTTCCAATTTTCATTTTTCTGCTCCAAGTATTTCCAAATATCCATATATCCTGAATTCTCAGTCTCAGAATTTATTGTCTGCTTCCTCTGAGTGGCGGTCATATAAATGATCTGAAATTGCCGGTGTTCCAAAGATAGAGCAAATATTTCATCCCCTAGGGGGATAAAACCTTGACCATACTTTCATAAACACGGTGAAATGTTTTCTATTTGAACAGCTTGTTTCTGGGGATTTCTGTGCCATGCGAATCTGCAAAGACAACTCCAATTTCAGGGCAGGGGTTTCAGGTATAAACTGTTCCTCCACTCTGTAGAGGCTTATGCTCCACTCAGGACATTGGCTGTGACGTCTTCTTCAGCAGTTCTGAAACTCTTCAATCACATGGAAAAAGAGAATTCTGTTATGATCTAAGTGATTCAGGGTGGATCATTTCCTCACTCCCCAAACCAAGTGACCTCTCTAACTTCCAGACCGATTCTGTGAGTCATTCTTTGAACAGACACCCTAATGTGTGAGTCAGACAGGCCCAGTGAATTCCCAGTATCCTGGACTGGCTATGGGCTTTTTGCTCTGAGATAGCTTGTGAAGTAAAAAATAGTAAATTAAGTTAAACTTAAAATGAAAGTTAGCAATAGAGTAAGCAGAGCTTACGTATAATAGAATAACAGGGAGTCCCAGCAACATTGGTAAAATGATAGATTATCATGAAACCCACAAAGGGTCCTTATATATACATTTTAATATAACAACCCAAATCAGATATTATTCCAAAAAACATCATCCCTTTGTTTATTACACCAAGATGAAACTAGATATGTAAGAAAAGGCAGTTGTTGTTGTTAGTTGCCATGAAGTCCATTCCGACTTTTGGCAGCCCCAATGGTGCAGGGCAGAACTACCCCATAAGGCTTTGAAGGCCTCTCTTCCAAGGCACCTCTGGGTGGGTTTGAACCACCAACCTTTCAACTAGTAGTTAGCACTTAATGGTTTGTGCCTATGCAATACCTACACTAAATACTAGTTGTTACTGGGCACAAAGAAAAAGCCTTGGGGAGCAAAACTGTATTCAGAAAACAAAATGTGTTAATAATTCTAGATGCTTTTAGATTGTCTTTGACCATAAACTCACTCTGGAAAGAAAAATCATACAGAAATTGTATTTAAATTCAGAGTAGGTGGATTCTTATTGACTGTGGTCCTGAGCTGTCTGAGAAGCATTAATTTCTGATCAGATCCCATTAGTATAAGAAAATTAAAAGACAGATCAAATTGATTTTCTTTTGTAGCATGGTACATAATCTTTATTTTACTTTTAAAAAACACACACATTACACAAAGTTCACAGAATGTTTAAGCCCCATCTTTACTAATTTAGGAAGCTTATTTGATAAATAAGAGGATTGTCTGGAAGATCAGGCTGAATCAATGAAGATCGACCTTCCTACATAAATGCTACTTGAAGTTAAAAGACCCATTTGCAGCTTTTGGAAGGACATTAAATTGTTCAGGGGAGAAATTTAGCCTGATATAAGTGGTTTGTTTATTTAGGAAAAAACACTTGATTAGGTTTCTACAAATTATAAATAAAATAGATTGCAGTAAATGAGACATAATGAATAATATCTCACAGGCAGAAGAATGTTCTAATAGCAGTTATTAAATGTGCTCTTAACAATAAAGCAGCCCTCCAGAAACTCATTTCAGTTTTAAGTATTATTGTAAATATATCTAGATAGATTTTAAATACCTATTATGCCACATAAATATTTGTTTAAAGATCTTAATTTCTTTGTTAGCATTTCCAGTGATCTAATGTATTTCTAGTCATTAAAATTTGGGTGATTTTGCAGTTTAACTGTAACTTTTATTAGCTTCTGGTTAAACTATTTTGGTTTAGTAGGCAATTTGTTACACTATCCTTTCACATAAGTCTTGAAAGAATCAATGCATGCTATAAATAACATCCTTCAACAAGATTTTGTCAAAGGAATTACCTCAGGCTTAGAATCCTTCCTAACCAACAACTAATTTCATGTCTACTGTGAACCTATATCATATCATGTATTTCCATAATATCTTTTATTTTGATTGAATAAGATAAGTGTATATAAAAAAGTATAAGTTAATTATTTTTTAGGCTATTTAGTAAAATAATACATCTCCCTCGAAGGAAAAGAAATCATTTTTTAAACAAATGATTCCCTGGGTCCTCTTTTACACTTTCATTTTCTAAATTAACTCTGACCGCTAACTCAGAATACTGTTAGTTAAATGTCATATATATTTAAATTCACAAATCATAAAATTTGTTGTGAAATTCTTACATCTAAAAATTTC
This sequence comes from Dugong dugon, assembly GCA_030035585.1. Taxonomy (NCBI): domain Eukaryota; kingdom Metazoa; phylum Chordata; class Mammalia; order Sirenia; family Dugongidae; genus Dugong; species Dugong dugon. The sequence goes on along the minus strand of CM057466.1, from coordinate 104,514,279 downwards.
AGACATTGGAATTTCTTATTAAAATATTATGATTCCAAATACAGTAAATTTGACCTCAGAAAATCATTCAGTGTGTGTACACACACATAGGTATGTATAAATATAAATATCTTTAGCAGGGGGAGGTGATAATCCTTTGAAATCAAAGACTTATTGAAGTTTATTTACATATTAGAAAAAAGGAAAATTGTACAAATAGTAACCTTTTATCTTTAGGTAAAGAGAGAACGTTATGTAAGTTATTCAATAAAGTAATATAGGAGTGTTCTTTTTAGAAATTTGTTGTTAGTTGTCATCCAGTCGACTTTAATTCATGGCAAGTTGGTGTATAACACAAATATGATGAAAATTATGACATGCTTCAACATAATTCACAAAAGAAAATAATTTTATTCTGACCTTTAAACATTGAAATTGATTTATATCTAATGTTTTGGTAAATATGGTTTTTATTTGCATGCCATATAGCAATCCTTTTAAACAATTATTTTTAAAAAAGATCTAGTTTCCAGTTTTAACATTTTATATATTCCTTAGCTTATTAATGTATCTTACCCTTTTATTTCTGATTTTAATTTGGACTTTTGTATGTTTTATAAAGCTCAGTTAAAAACTAAACAAATCTCTAAACAAATTGTTGCTCTGTTACCTACAAATGCTCTTCAAATAATGAACTTACTTAGGTTGGGAAATAAGAATTGAGCAAGCTGCTATGTGGTATGATAGTATATCAGTATATTATATTAAAATGATCAATATTTTTGACCAATAGTTGAAATAATTTCTACTTTTAGTCATCACATATTAAAATAATTCTATAAGGTAACATCATGATCAAGTTCTCTTTATATTTTTTGAAATACTATACATATATATGGATAAAATAAAATAACAATGAAATGATTTGATCAATGTAGAATTAAAAAAATACTCAACAAGATTGTACTCTAGAATAACTATCTATATCTATTCCTATTTCTATGTCCATGTGCATCTGTCTACCAATTCAAACATGTATATATATTTAGAGCATGCTCATTATGAAATAATTAAGTATTTATTAAAGTTTACAAATTTGGCTTACAGATAAATCATTAAAGATATAGATAAATTTATTTTTACTTTTAAGAAGCTATGTAAACAATGGTGTTCCCTGTAGATAAGACTACTCATATTTAATTTTTTTTATTGTGTTAAAAATATATATGTAACAAAACATTTGCCAATTCAACCTTTTTACATGTACAATTGAGTGACATTAATTATGTACTTCATGCTGTGCATCCATTACAACTATCTGTTTCCAAATTTTTCCATCACCCTTGACAGAAACTCAGTGCCCCCTAAACAATGACTCCCTGTTTCCCAGTCCCTCCCACCCCTGCTAACCACTTATGAACTTTGGCCTTTATACATTTGCTTATTCTAGATATTTTAGATCAGCAAGATCATACAATATTAATCACATAAAGCATTTACCTGCCTTTAGTGTTAGGCAAATGCTTTATGTGATTAATATTGTATGAATGTAGCTGTTTTGGTAATTGCATTTTCCGGTTAATGTAATTGTAACGTAAAAGAATGGAGCTGTTTTGGTAAGTGTATTATCCGATTAATGAGGTAGAGTTAAAGCAGTGACTCTAAAACTTTGCTATTTAGTAGAGTTTATCAGGTAGGGATCTGGGCATCTATATTTTTCTCCCCCTAAAACAACATAATGCCCAAAGGAAGGTATAGTTACTACAACTGTAGGAAAGAGTGGGAATAGACTATGATGACAAGGAATCATCTAAGAGCCCAGTTAGTACAAATATGGCCCACGGTCAGGGTAGAACTACCAGCCAGACTCACGAGATACAGAGCTGCTGAATTACTGTTGGGGAAGTGCTAGCCAGAGGCCAGGATGCTGAATCTGACTGAGCTGTAAGGGGTGATTTAATGTTTCTAACCTTGGAAATCAAGAAATCTCAGAGTCGGGAATGCATTCAGGTTGTTTCAGTCCCTGAAATAGACAAGCAAATTTTGGTGGTGCAAATGGTTAATGCACTCACTGCTAACTGAAAGTTTGGTGGTTTGAGCCCACCCCAAGGCACCTCAGAAGAAAGGCCTGGAGATCTATTTCCAAAAAATCCATCATTGAAAACCCTATGAAGCCGAGTTCTACTCTGATACGTGTGGGTTTGCTGTGAGTTGGAGTCAACTCAACGGCAACTGGATAGTTAAAAGTTTAGTTAATCAAGGTTTAGTGTGTATCTTAAGGAGAATATATAAAAAAGATGCTTTGTACACTTTTAGATAACTATTTACAAAAGGAATATGAGGGTTTTCAGTAAAATATGAAAGGGTCAACAAAAAACAGGTGAGAAATTCTAGCACACTTAAACATTAGTTTTGTGTGCCTACAGATAAAAGCATAGTCTTTCATTACTTAGGAATAAATTGTATTATGACCAATAATAAATGAATGGCTGAAAAGGCAAAAACTCTGGAAATGCTGTGACTGACATAAAAATTACAGAAATCAGCATATCACTCATTTTTTCCATAAAATAAAAAAGTTATTCAAGAAAAGCACATTTCATATTGCCCTTGTAAAATTCTTTAATATTCTTTGAAAATAACTTCAGGTACACAATGAACAATTATATTTACAACAAAAACCTATTTTGAAGTAGCTTGCTAAATCTTTGCTTTGAGGACGTCTGGGGGCTTTTGTTTGTAAAATTAGTATCTTTCTTAAAAATAAAAACTATGCCAAAAATTTTCTATATTCTTTAAGTTTTACAATGTACATTGTATGTAGTGGATGCTAAATAATTTTTATTTATTAATTGACTCTTTTGTCTCAGCCTTGCTGTTATTGTTGTGTGCACTCGAGTAGATTTTGACTCATAGCGACCCCATGTGACAGAGTAGAACCGCCCCATATGGTTTCCTAGGCTGTAATCTTTACAGAAGCAGATTGCCAGGTATTTCTCCCTTGGAGCCTTTGGGTGAGTTCCAACCGTCCACTTTTCAGTTAGCAGCTGAGTGCTTAACTGTTGTGCCACTAGACCTCCTCCAGCCTTGCTACTACTTTATAATGCCAATTAAGCTTTTATTAAATAAAACAAACTACTGGTTATTTAAAACTGAGACAATGTTACATATTTTCATAATAGAGCATAAAAACAAGATATGTTATTTTCAGAGGTGAGTGATTTTAGAAATTTTACCTTGCATTGTTTTAATACAGACAATCTTATAAATAAATCACCCACTTCTAACACCTGAAGATATCTCTCTGTTTCCTTTCAGATTTTTTAATATTTTTTTGGTGTTTAATTATGCATCAAATATATATTTACTTTATTTGTTAAGCATTTTCCTATAAAAAATAAACTTTTACATGAGCATTATAAAGCCTAAATAAAAATCCCTGTGTGTATCTGATTTGGCCTGCAGTCACATTAATTGCTATGGTTCTTTTGGCCAAATGTATGTCCTTAATCCATTCTTTTGAAACATTTTTAATTTCTTTTTTGTTTCTTTATTTTTTTTCAAACTCCTTTGTATATAATGTTGTAAGGAACATCTTGTAAATCTTTTTCCACATCTGTGGTTATATTGCCTAGGATGTATTGCTGCAAGTGGAATTACTAGTGGCTAGGTTGTACAAATTTCAAAGGCAAAATCAAGAGTTCGGTAAAGAACACGTTAAGTTTAAATTTCCTATGCAATATTGTATAGTGATGTCAATCTGACAAATAGGTCAATTTTCCAAATTCCAAATAGGGAAACATCAATTGGAATGAGGATGACATTTACAAAAATAGACAAAAGGTTCAGAATGATAATAGAAGAGAAACAAAAGCCTGCTGTTGTTAGGTGCAGTTGAGTCAGTTCCGACTAACAGGACCCTATATGCACAACAGAACGAAACACAGCCTGGTCCTGTGCCATATTCACAATCATTGTTACATATGAGCTCATTATTGCAGCCACTGTGTTGGGGAAGCGATAATGAGCTCAATATACTGTAATACTGCATTTGTTCTTCCTTGTTTAGATTTTATAACTATATACTCAGATATTTAGAAAAAAACAGATATTCCTGACATTCCAGTGTATTATTGAGTGTCTGATCCACGGTGCCTCTGTCTTTGCCATGAACCCACATCCTACCTATTTTGAAAATCTTTAATACATAGTCTTAAATAACTGTTGTTATATAAAAATAGACCCTGTAAACATATCCATGCATTTATTTATACACGTATACATTTTTCGTTACTAAGTTCCAACTATAATCAATTCTCTGAATCTCTTGTTGAGATTATACCATGATGAGCAAAAAAAGACACAGCCCCTGAATTCTGAAACTAATAGACAAACAAAGAGAATAGAGTTTTTTAAAAAATCCATAAAATCTGATAATCAGGTAAATAAAAAAAAAAATGATACTGAGCACTGTGAAGGAAAATTGTAGTTTGCAATATACACTTTACAAGGAAGACCTAAATTAGATGAAAACTGGGGGAGATCGCACTAAGTGACATCATAACAAAGCATTGGAATTGAGTAGAACTGAGACAGAGAAAATCTGCTGAAAATAATTATCAAGGAGATGAAACAGTAAGTTCAAAGACCAGGAGGATGGGTAAGCTTGGTTTATTAAGAAAGGGGAAAAGGATGGCTGATGAGCAGTGAGAGTGGCATGATCTCACGCTGGAGAAGTAGATCGTGGGACCAGATGAGGCGGGATCCTGTTGATCAAATTAACAATTCTGTGTTGTATTCTAGGGAAAAGAGAAGCCATTGAATAATTTTAAGAAGAGGATGATACGATTCAATTTTTATATTAAAAATAGAACTTTAGCTCCCATGGGAGACTGAATTCAGACAAAGAAGCAAAGGGGAGGCAAGAATAAAACTGAAAACTAGTAAAGATACTATTATAGGAGTCTAAGAAGGTGATATTGACTTGGACAAGGGTAATGGCATCAGAGACAGATGAAATGAGACTCACAGTGTATCTTAGATGTATGTTGTTGTTGTTAGGTGCCATTGAGTTGGTTCTGACTCATAGTGACCCTATGTACAACAGAACGAAACACTGTCCATTCCTGCACCAGCCTCACAATCATTGTTATGTTTGAGACCGTTGTTGCAGCCACTGTGTCAATCCATCTCCTTGAGGGTCTTCCTCTTTTTCGCTGACCCTCTGCTTTACCAAGAATGATGTCCTTCTCCAGGGACTGGTCCTTCCTGATAACATGTCCAAAGTACATGAGATGAACTCTTGTCATCTTTGCTTCCAAGGAGCACTCTTGCTGTATTTCTTAACTGTATACATTTCTAGAATTCTTGATGGATTAAATATTGGGGGGAGGGAAGGTGGCAGTGGTGGTGGGAGAGAGCGAGAGAAGTGTTAAGGAAGACTGCCATTTCTGAGGCCTGAAAACCTTAGTGTATGAAGTTGAATTTATTCTCCTGGGGTAAAAGAACAAATTTCAGAAGCAAAATCAAGAGTTCGGTTAAGGACACATTAAGTTTAAATTTCCTGTGCAATATCATATAGTGATGTCAATCTGACAAACATGACAATTTCCAAAATTTCAAATAGGGAAATGTCAATTGGAATAGAGGTGACATTTATAAAAATAGACAAAGAATTCAGAATGATAATAGAATAGAAACAAAAGCCTGTTGTTAGGTACTGTTGAGTCAGTTCTGACTAACAGTGACTCTATATGTACAACATAACAAACCATAGCCTGCTCCTGTGCCGTATTCACAGTAATTGTTATGTATGAGCCCATTATTGCAGCCACTGTGTCAATCCATCTCATTGAGGGTCCTCCTATTTTTTGCTGACCCTCTACTAAGCATGATGTCCTTCTTCAGGGACTGGTCCCTCCAGATAACATGTCTAAAATACATGAGACAAAGACTCGCCATCCTGGCTTCTAAGGAGCATTTTGGCTATAGTTCTTCCAAGACAGATTTGTTCATTCTTCTGGAAGTCTATGATATATTCAATATTCTTGGCAAACACCACAATTCAAAGGCATCAGTTCTTCGATATTCCTTATTCATTGTCTAGTTTTCACATGCATAGGAGGCAATTGAAAATACCATGGTTAGGGTCAGGTGCACCTTAGTATTCAAAGTGACGTCTCTGCTTTTTAACACTTTAAAGGGGTCTTTTGCAGCAGATTTGCCCAATGCAATACGTCATTTGATTTCTTGACTGCTGGATCCATGAGCATTGATTGTGGATCCAAATAAAATGAAATCGTTCACAACTTCAATATTTTCTCTATTTATCATGACACTGCTTATTGGTCCAGTTGTGAGGATTTTTGTTTTCTTTATGTCGAGGTGTAATCCATACTGAAGGCTGTAGTCTTTGATCTTCATAAGTGCTTCATATCCTCATAGTTGTGTCATCTGCACACTGCCGATTGTGAATGAATCTTCTTCCAATCCTGATGCTGCATTCTTCTTCATATAGTTCAGCTTCTCAGATTATTTGTTCAGCGTGCAGATTAAGAGTGGAGAAAGGATATAACCCTGATGCACAACTTTCATGATTTTAAACCATGTAGTATCCCCTTGTTCTGTTTAAATGACTGCCTCTTGGTCTATGCACAAGTTCCTCATGAGCACAATTAACATTCTTTACGTTATCCATAATTTGTTATGAACCACACAGTTGAATAACTTTACATGGTCAATAAAACACAGGTAAACATCTTTCTGCTATTCTCTCCTTTCAGCCAAGATCTATCTGACATCAGCAATGATATCCTTATCTCCACGGCCTCTTCTGAATCTGGTTGAGTTTCTGGCAGTTCCTTGTTGATGTCTGCTGGAAACATTTTTGAATTATCTTCAACATAATTTATTTGTGTGTGATATTAATGATATTGTTCAATAATGGATCACATTTCTTTTGAATAAGCACAAATATGGACCTGTTCCAGTCAGTTGGCCAGGTAGCTATCTTCCAAATTTCTTGACATAGATGAGTGAGCACTTCCAATGTTGCATCCGTTGGTCAAAACATCATAACTGATATTTGGCCAATTCCTGGAGACTTGTTTTTGCCAATGCCTTCAGTGCAGCTTGGACTTCTTCTTTCAATACCATTGGTTCTTGACCTATGCTACCTCCTCAAATGGTTGAACATTGACAAATTCTCTTTGATTTGGTGACTGTGTATTCTTTCCATTTTATTTTGATGCTTCCTGCGTCATTCAATATTTTGCTAATAGAATCCTTCAACATTGCAACTCGTTGCTTGAATTGTTTTTCTTCAGTTCTTTCAGCTTGAGAAATGCTGAGTGTGCTATTCCCTTTTGGTTTTCTACCTCCAGGTCTTTGCACATTTCATTCTACTTTATTTGTCTTTGTCTTCTCCAGCCGCCCTTTGAAATCTTGTGTTCAGCTCTTTTACTTCATTGTTTCTTCCATTCACTTTGGCTACTCTATGTTCAAGACCAAGTTTCAGAGTCCCTTCTGACATGAATTTGCTATTTTCTTTCTTTCCTATCTTTTTAATGACCTCTTGCTTTCTTCATGTATGACGTCCTTGCACAACTCGTCTGGTGTTTGATCATTAGTGTTCAATCTGTCAAATCTATTCTTGAGTTAGTTCTGTAAATTTAATGGGATATACTAAAGATTACACTTTGGCTCTTGTGGACTTGTTTTAATTTTCTTCACCTTCAACTTGAGTTTGCATATGATCAGTTGATAGTCTGTTCTGCATTTGGCCCTTGTCCTTTTTCTGATTTACAATATTGAGCTTCTCCATCCTCTCTTTCCACAGATGTAGTTGGTTTGATTCCTGAGTATTCCATCTGGCAAGGTCCATGTTTATAGCTGCTGTTTACGTTGTTGAAAACAGGATTTTGCCAACAAATAAGTTGTTGGCCTTGCAAAATTCTATCATGCAATCGCTGGCATCATTTCTTTTACCAAGGCCATATTTTTCAGCTTTTTTATTCCAATTATCAGGAATTATCAATGCATCTTGGTCGCAAATTTGATCAATTTCAGACTGCAGAAGTTGGTGAAAATCTTCAATTTCTTCACCTTTGGCCTTAATGGTTGCTGAGTAAATTTGAATAACAGTCGTATTAACTGGTTTTCCTTGAAGGCATATACTTCAGACTAGATCTTGAAATCCTCTTTTTGATGTTGAGTGTGACTCCATTCCTCTTCAATTTCTCATTCCTGGCATAGCAGATCATGTGATTGTTTGATTCAAAATGGCTCATACCAGTCTATTTCAGCTTACCATTGCCTAGGTTATCTATCTTTATGCATTCTATTTCATTTTTGATGATTTCCAATTTTCCTAGATTCTTAGTTTGTACATTCAATGTTTCAATTATTAATGGAGGTTTGCAGCTGTTTTTTCACATTTTGATTTGTGCCACATAAGCGAATGAAGGTCCTGAAAACTTTATCTATGTTATTAAGGTCAACTCTACTTTGAGGACGCTGCTCTTCCTCTGTCGTATTTGCCTTTTGACCTGAGGGGCTTATCTTCTGGCACTATATCAGACAATGTTCTGCTGCTATTCTTAAGATTTTCACTGGCTAACTTTTTTAGAAGTAGATTGCCACTTCCTTCTTCCTAGTCACTCTTAGTCTGGAAGTTCTGCTGAAATCTATCCACCACTGGTGACCCTGCTTGTATTTGAAATACCAGTGGTATAGCTTCCAGTATCACAGCAATACACAAGCCACCACAGCATGAGAAACTGACAGACATGTGGTAGAAACAAACACCTAGTTTTGAAAAACTGCATTATTTATCATATAAGTAGACTAGGAGAATTCAACAAAAAACTGAGAAGGAGTTAATAGGGAGAAGGAGAAAACACACATATGTAGTGACATGGAAGCCAATGAAGAGAGTGTTTCAACAAATTTATTAATTCTATGTCATGCTCCTGAGAATTTAAGTAGTATGAGGCCTAGAAATTGTTTATTGAATTTGGCTTCATGCATCCAATTAATAAAGAAAGCCATAGCGGTTTGAGTGGGCCTGTGTGGATGGAAACTAGAAAGGAACAGCATGAAGAGGAACTGGCAAGTTAGGTAGAACATATAGAAGTTGGTAGCACAATATTGTAGAAAGTTAGGGTGATAATTTTAGAGGCTTTTGTGTCAACTGAAGGACTTACAACTATTTAGAGTTACTAAAGCTGGATGAAATACTCATGGGAAAGAGCCAATAGAAAGAGAAAGTTGACAATACAGGAAAGAATAAGCAATAGAAGGTCACTGAAAAGGTGGAATGGGTTATACAGAATACACAGGGAGGCATGAAATAGCCAAGAAGGAAGGGAATAAAAATAATTTTGCAGATTTGATGGTGTAAAGACAGTATCCTTATCTTCTGAAATAATTAATGATACACAATAAATATATAAATAATATATAAATTGTATACTATAGAAATATGTAGAAATAATGTATACATACATAATAAAATATATAATAAATATCTTTCACAGTTTGAACTTGATCTTTCTTTTTCTTAAAATTACTCAATGTATTTGAATAATATAGGGAGATCATTTAAGCTATAAATATCAGTCAAAAGTGTCCCTTTTTTCAAATGTTTTAGGATAATAGAATGTAAATATCAGGGCAGACTCAACTCCTCTTGACAGATGCTGTCATGGCTTAAATTGTGTCCCCCAGAAGTATGTGTCCACTTGGCTAGGCCATAATTCTCAGTATTGTGTGGTTGTCCTCCGTTTTGTGGTCTGATATAACTCTCTTCCATTTTGTGATGTGTTGTAAATCTTAAACTCTATATATTAATGAAGTAGGATAAATGTGGGTTGTATCTTGAGTCACAGCCCTACAAGAGGATATGACACAAGTCACACACTTACTGAAGTCACACTCTTACTTAAGTCATGCCCTTACTTGAGTCACATCTTTAATCTTACAAGAGACAAAAGGAGAGAGAAGCAAGCAGAGAGGAGGGGGACCTCACTACCACCAAGAAAGAAGAGCCGAGAGCAGAGTGTGTCCTTTGGACCCTGGGTTCCTTTGCTGAGAACCTCCTAGGTGCAAGAGAAGAGTGATGCCAAGACAAATGAAGATCTCCAAGGAATGATGTGCACACAGATGTTGAAAGGAGAAAAGGACCTTCCCCCAGAGCCAAGAGAGAGAAAGCATTCCCCTAGAGTTAGCACCCCGAATTCAGACTTCTAGCCTTCTAAGCTGTGAGAAACTATATTTCTGTTTGTTAAAGCCATCCACTTGTGGTATTTCTGTTATAGCAGCCCTAGATAATTAAGACAGATGCCAAATTAATTATCAGGTCCTATTTTTAAGTGAATAAAAGAAAAGTGCAAAAGTCCAAGATTCAGATACCAGCCTGAGGGAATTTTCAATAGAGTCCATGTTTTTCTACTCTTGATAACATAGGTAACAATTAGGTAATATTAGGTACCCTGCACTATTTAGACATATCTCTGGGAAATGTTTAGACATTTCTCCTGGAAATATTTAAACAAACTTAGACACAACTGCTAAATGGTAGAAAAGAGAAATTTGTCAATTATCCTGGGCAAAGCCTATTCACAGATTCTCTTCCATCGTACACTTGCCTCTTTTTGTTATTTCCAAGACAACTGACATTTTACAGCCTTTCCTTTCTTATTTGGGACACTGAGAAGAAATCCTTCTTTAATTTCTTGTAGATGTATTACAAAACAGTAAGCATACAAAAATTTTCATTACAGAACATTGTAGGTTTACCATCTCTTTCCTTTATTAAAAATGGGAAATTTCTCATGGAAATGGGTATCACAAGTCTTGGTGCACCATGTTTTCTTTGTGGCAATTTACCAACTCTCTGTGTTCACAGATGATAGAATTATTGACAGATGGCAAATGGCCAAGATGCTGCTTCAATGTATGATACCAAGGGTTAAATGGGACACTTAACTACACTTTTCCCTTCTTACATTCTTGTTAACAGACAGTGAGGCCTTGATCTGAACATAATCTTATTTAGTGGCTTCATTTTGCCTTGGTCTTCTTAGCCAAAGCTGTACTTTACCAAAAGCATATCTGAGGAGTCTACTAAAAAGTGAATTGAGGATTCTGCATTCATGTCATGACTTGATCTTTGTAGCCCACATGTGTGGTGCAAACCTATAAAATACATTAAATATTAAAAATATTAGTGACAATTTCACTAGGCAGGTGGCATTCTGTTTTTTCACTGGATGAGGCAATACTTATAAAACATACAACAGTTTTATTGTTAAACAAGCATGTACTTTTGCTGAGAGTGAACTCCTTCCATATTTAAGCTGAACGAACATAATATTAAGTTATTAAGTAAATATCCATAAACTTAGAAGAAAGAATATATGTCAATGTTGTTAAATGAGAGGGGGTAGAGAGAAGGGAAATCCATAGAGGCAAACTGTTAGCTTCTTCATACACACATATATACATATATGTGTATATATATATATATATATATGTACGTTGTTGCTGTTAGGTGCCATCATATCAGTTCCAACTCATAGCAACCCTATGTACAAAGGAATGAAATACTGCCTGGTCATACGACGTGCTCTCAACCATTACTATGTTTGAGCCTCTTGTTGTAGCCACTGTGTCATTCCAACTCGTTGAAGGTCTTCCTCTTTTTCATTGATGCTCTACCTTACCAAGCATAATGTACTTCTCCGGGGACAGGTCCCTTCTGATAATATGTCCAAAGTATGTGAGATGAAGTCTCACCATCCTCAGTTCCAAGGAGCACTCTGGCTGGACTTCTTCCAAGACAGATTTGTTCATTCTTCTGGCAGGTCATATTATATTCAACATTCTTTGCCAACACCATAATTCAAAGGCATCTACTCTTCTTTGGTCTTTATTCATTTTCTAGCTTTCGAATGCATATGAGGCGATTGAAAATATCATGTCTTGGGTGAGAAGTACCTTAGTGCTCAAAGTGATATCTTTGCTTTTCAACAGTTTAAAGAAGTCTTTTGTATCAGATTTGCCCAATGCAATACATGATTTGATTTCTTGACTGCTAGTTCCATGGGCATTGATTGCAGATCCAAGTAAAATGAAATCCTTCACAACTTCAGTATTTTCTCCATTTATCAAGATGTTGCTTATTGGTCCTGTTGTGGGGATTTTTGTTTTATGTTGATGTGTAATTCATACTGAAGGATGTAGCCTTTAATTTCCATAAGTAAGGCTTCAAGTCCTCTTCTCTTTCAAGTAAGTTTGTATCAACCGCATATCGCAAGTTGTTAATGAGTCTTCCTCTCATCCTGATGCCACATTCTTCTCCACATAGTTCAGATTATTTGCTCAGCATAACAACCGATTGAGTATAATGAAAGGATACAACCCTGACACACATATTTTCTGATTTTAAACCGTGCAGTATTCACTTCTTCTGTTCAAACGACTGCCTCTTGGTCTATGAACAGGTTCCTCCTGAGCACAATTAAGTGTTCTGGAATTCCCATTTTTCTCAATGTTATCCATAATTTGTTATGATCCACACAGTCAAATGCCTTTGCAAACTCAATAAAACAAATGTAAACATCTTTCTGCTATTCTCTGCTTTCAGACCAGATGTCCATCTGACATCAGCAACGATATCCCTCATTCCACGTCCTTTTTTAAACTTGGCTTGAATTTCTGGCAGTTCTCTGTTGAGTACTGCTGCTCTTTAGAAAAATTTTACTTGCATGTATTATTATTGATACTGTTTGATAATTTCTGCATTCTGATCACCTTTCTTTGGAATGGGCACAAATATGGATCTCTTCCAGTAGATTGGCCAGGTAACTGTCTTCCAAATGTCTTTGCATAGATGAGTGCATACCTCCAGTGTTGCATCTGTTTGTTGAAACATCTCAATTGATATTCTGTCAATTTTTGGAGCCTTTTTTTCGCCAATGCCTTCAGAGCAGCTTGGACTTCTTCCCTCAGTACCATCAGTTCTTGATCATATACTACCTTCTGAAATGGTTGAACATTGACCAATTCTTTTTGGTACAGTGACTGTGTTTTCCTTCCATCTTCTTTTGATGTTTCCTGTGTTGTTAAAAATTTTGCCCATAGAATCTTCCAGTATTATAACTCGAGACATGAATTTTTTCTTCAGTTCTTTCAGCTTGAGAAATGCCCAGCTTGTTCTTCCCTTTTAGATTTCTAACTCCAGGTCTTTGCACATTTCATTATAATACTTTATTTTGTCTTCTTGAGCCACCCTTTCAAATCTCTTGTTCAGCTCCTTTACTTCATCATTTTACTTCATCATTCACTTTAGCTACTCTACGTTCTAGAGGAATTTTCAAAGTATCTTCTGAATCCATTTTGACCTTTTCTTTCTTTCCTGTCTTTTTAATGACCTTTTGCATTCTTCGTGCATGATGTCCTTGATTTCATCCCATAACCCATCTGATCTTTGGTCATTAGTGTTCAATGCATCAAATCTATTCTTGAGATGGTTTCCATATTCAGGTGGTATATACTTAAAGATATACTTTGGCTTTCATGAACTTCTTTTCATTTTCTTCATTTTCAACTTGAAGGCCCCTGTCCTTTTTCTGACCAATAATATTAAGCTTTTGCATTGTCTCTTCCCACAGATGTAGTCTATTTGATTACTGTGTTTTCTGTCCGGTGAGGTCCATGTGCGTAGTAGCCGCTTATGTTGTTGAAAAAAGGTATTTGCAATGAAGAAGTTGTTGGTCTTGCAAAATTATATCATTTGATCTCTGACATCTTTTCTATCAAGGCCCTACTTTCCAACTACAGATCCTTCTTTCTTGTTTGCAGCTTTCATATTCCAATCACTAGTAATTATCAATGCATCTTGATTGCATATTTCATCAATTTCAGACTGCCAAAGGTGGTAAAAATCTACAATTTCCATCTGTGGCATTAGTGGTTGGTGCATTTGAATAATAATCGTATTGACTGCTCTTTCTTGTAGGCATATGGATATTGTCTTATCACTGACAGTTTTGCAGTTTGGGGTAGATCTTGAAATATTCTTTTCGACACTGAATGTAACACCATTTCTCTTCAATTTGTCATTTCCTGCATAGTAGACCATATGTTTGTCTGATTCAAAATGGCCAGTACAGTCCATTTCAGCTCATTAATGCCTAGGATATCAGTCTTTATGAGCATTACATTTCATTTTTGATGATTTCTAATTTTCCTAGATTCATACTTCATACATTCCATATTCCAATTATTAATGGATGTTTGCAGCTGTTTCTTATCATTTCAAATTGTGGAACACCAGCAAATGAAAGTCCCAAAAGCTTTACTCCATCCATGTCATTAAAGTCATCTCTACTTTGAGGAGGCTGCTCTTCATTTGTTGTATTTTGAGTGCCTTCCAATCTGAGGGGCTCATCTTCTGGCACTATATCAGAAAATGTTCCACTGCTATTCATAAGATTTTCACTAGTCAGTTTTTTCAGTAGACCACCAGCTCCTTTTTCTTAGTCTGTCTTCCTCTGGAAGCTCCACTGAAACCTGCCTACCATCGGAAACCCTGCTAGTATTTGAAATATTGGTGGCAGAGCTTCCAGCATCACAGCACCATGCAAACCACCACAGTATGACAAACTGACAGAAGTGTGGTGGAAATATATTACATACATATATACATACATACATACATATTGCTGGGAGCCCTGGTGAGAAGTGGTTAAGAGCTCAGCAGCTAACCAAAAAGGTCAACAGTTCAAATCCACCAACCACTTCTTGGAAACCCTATAGGGCAGTTACACTCTGTCCTATTGGGTCACTATGAGTTGGAATCAATTCGACGGCAATGGGTTAGATACTGCTGTGGAGCCCCCAATATCATAAGACACTTGACCAGAGTAAATTGGCTGATCCAGAGTCCAGTCTCACACCCATGTTAACTTCTGTTTCTTGCTAACAGGCTGTTAATCTTTTACCCAGATCCAACCCTATCACCAAGGAACCAGCCCTATCATTAAGAAATGATTTTCTTTGTGGTTAATCTAAACAACGTACCCGGGGATCTTGACTCAAATAGTAATCAAAACCCATTGTGTAAAAGGTCCTCAGAATATTTTAGCAATCTATTCTCAGAACATATGCTTTGTAGTCATCCTGTGAACACCTAACGACCATTCCTGAGCAGAACTTCTACAATTATGCGCCGTACCACTATGCTCTGTATCCAGTCTGTAAAAGCCAGCTCTGATAATGTAGCCAATGACATCCAAAGCACCATTTGTAGATATTCCACCCTCAAATATCTCACCTCACCAAGCACCAATCAGAACATTGTGCTGTTGGTTCCCGATTTAACAATATATATATTGGTTGGATGCTGGAAACTTCTTGGAGCATTTGATTTCACTCTGTGGGATCTAACATTTCCCCAGTTTAAACTGTATATCTTGCCTTTAATAAACCTCTTTGTTTTTACTTTAAAAAAAGATGCAGTTTTTACTCTTTGACTATGTATATATATATATATATATATTCTCTTTACACAAGAATTAAAAATAAATAGATTCCTGGGGCACTAAGGTGATATGTGAACTGTAAGCCATCATTCAAAGAGAATTGAGATTTGGAAAAAAAAAAAGAGGGCTGTTTAGGAAACAGCCAGCAGAGAGATCAGACTGGAATCTGAGAAACCACATGAGAACATTGTGAGGAGAGTGGAAAATCTTTGCTAGTTTATCCATGAAAATAATTGTAATTAATACTTAATTAAGTTGGTCAGCATAAGGTAAACTAATCAAAGTCTCATGACCTAATATGTCTAATAAAGGGCCAAACATTGGTCAAAAATTAAAACTCTTCCTTATGTAACTCATGTATAATTCTGGGTTCCTGGAAGTGTCATCAAGATGATAGTCTATTTCTGGAAAATTCAAAATCATAATTTCTTATTAAAATCAATAATAAATTCTAGGTTTCTAGAATATAAAAACCTAAGAAAATATTCATTAGCAGAATTAAGATAGAGAATAATATTCCATGTTTCCATGGCAATGGGTTTTGGGTTTAGTAAATAGGAATATATATATATATATATATACAAAGTAAATTATTTTTTAAATTATCTTTAGATATCAAAATGTCATTTAGTAATAGAAAATGAATCTCATAACTCTCTTCTTTGAGATAGGGTTTATTTTTTAAGCAAGTCTTACATGGATCTCTCTACTTTGAATTTATGGCTATTGAAGTCTGATAGAAGGACCATTGGTGGCATAGTGGTTAAACACTTGGCTGCTAAACAAAGCGTTGGCTGTTGGAACCCACCAGCCAATCTGGGGGAGAAAGATGTTGGTAAAGGTTACAACCTTGGAAACCATATGGGGCAGTTTTACTCTATCCTACAGAGTAGGAGTTGGAATTGAATCAGCTCAATGGCAGTGGGTTTATTTGCTTGTTTTTTTTGGTTTTGAAGTCTGACAGATGATAAATTAAGTTTGAATATACTATTCCCTCTAAATAATTTCAATATTTTCACTATAAATTGTTCTCAGAAGATAGATGTCAACGGTGCTAAATTGAAAGCCATTTCATTTAGTTTATATAAAACTGAATTATATTTTTGGCTTCCACTTAGTCAAAGGTCATTAGAGTGTAATTGCCCCATTAGAGACAGTCTGGGAATGTAGGCATGAAGCCATAAACAATAAATTCATTTCACTGATCCTTTGGGGTTTGTTTTAATACCTTCTTGTCTGTTAAGAGTTCAACAATATTGGATACTGTAGACAAAGATGAATCTGGCTTTATCATATGAAAAGCAGTGATGACTGGTCGTATTCACAGTAAATCAGTTTTTTCAGTTGGTTCCCAAGTGAGTAATTAATGTAAAAATGGTTAATGGATTTTCATGCTTAACATTAGGAAGGTGACATTATTGTTTTGTATTTTTTTCTCCTTTTCTTCTCTCACCAAAGTCTTTTCTGCCTAGTTGTGGTTGGAGGAATAACGTAGAAAAAGCTACTGGAGGATAAAGAATAAAATCATTTTTGCTGAAATTCCTGAATATTCTTTTATTTTACTAGCTGATGTCTCATACAGAAAATAATATTGTAACAATTTGAGATTTGTTAAAAATCAAATCCGTTGCTGTCAAGTTGATCCCCACTCACTGAGACCCATGTATGTCAGCATAGAGCTGTGCTCCATAGTTTTCAATGGTAGAATTTTGGGAAGTAGATTGTCAGGCCTTTCTCCTGAAGCACCTCTAGGTGGACTCAAACCTCTAAACTTTCAGTTAGCAGCTGAGCTCATCAACTGTTTGCACTACTCAGGGACTCTGGGTAATAGGAACTGGGGTAAAAAAGTCTTTAGAATGAGGATTTATGTTAATCTTGCCAGAAGGTGGTCTGTGTTTAACCCATTGCCCTCAAGTTGATTTTGACTCATAGCGACCCTATAGGACAGAATAGAACTGCCGTATAGGGTTTCCAAGGAGCAGCTGGTGAATTCCACCTGCTGACCTATTGGTTAGCAGCTGAGCTCTTAACCACTGTGCCACCAGGGCTCCTCTCAAATTCCTCTAGAGTCCTTAATTGTGTTCCCTCTTGACTGTGGGTCTCACTAAGTACTCTTCCTCAGAAAGAGTGTGTGTTTTACAACTCTTTCATCTATAATCTACTGTTATGCTGGAGACCTGTTGGTATGGTAGTAAAATGTGGAGGAGGTTAAGCATTCTATATTTTATAATTAAATCTTAGTCTTTTAGTGTACCTGTGTCTTGCGGCTGTGACCTCCCTAAGTGCTTCATCAGTGGTATAGCTTCAACTTGCTTCCTACATGAGACAAGAAGCTAGACTGTGTTGGAGTGGGTAGAATGCTCTTCCCCTATGGGAAAGTAGGCTTTCGCTATGGAGACTCTCTAGATATACTTTACAATGATTGCACTTCCTCTCCTTCTGCCAGAGACACCTGAGAATCTTTCTCACATCTTCTCTGTTAGAAGATGGTGGAGTGCTTGAAGGTAAAGGCCACAAGACAGTGCAGGGCCCCCTCAGAGTACAGCCCCCAGGAGTTTCTCACTCTCATACTAGTCCACACTCAGCCACCAGCAATTTGTCAAAATTATCTTTTAAGTTTGCCATCACTTGAAGGCTCCAGTTGATGGCTTGTCCTCCAAATAAACAGATTTTGGTTGTGTCTCTCTGCATTTGTCTGTCTCTCCAGATTTCATGATGGCATTTTGTCCTGCAAATTCAATTATCTGAAGGATCCAAGAAAAGTCAATGATTTTATGTTTGTTCATTTTTTTCTTATTTTCAGGATAGAAATAATTATTTCCACCCCGTTCACATGTCGGGGCTGAAACTGAAAGTCTCCTCTTTCCTTGAAAATGAACTTTGTGGGGATGTAACAGTGGAAGCAGGGGGATCATTTTAGAAGATGCTGCAGTAGAGATGATATGGATTTGATGTTGGAGCCTGTTAGTAGTGGAGGTGGTGATGGTTGGATTTGGAATCTATTTTAGAGGTCAAAAGAACTAAATTTTCTGACAAATTTAAACGCTGTGTTGTATGATAGTTAAGGAATAATTCAAGATTATTGATCTGAAGAATTAGTGAATTGTGGTACAATTTACTAAGATGTGAACCCTGGGAGGACCACCTGAGTTTCTAAACTGAACATAGTGAATTTGAGGTACCTAATAGGTCGGCTGCTAATCAAAAGATTGACAGTTTGAATCCACCAGCCGCTCCTTGGAAACACTATGGGGCAGTTCTACCCTGTCATGTAGGGTTGCTATGAGTCAAAATCAACTCAGTGGCAACGGGTTTGGTTTGCTTTGGTTTTTTATTAGATATCAAAATGGAAGTGTCTTCTGGCAGCTTTGGAGTGACAGTAGAGGTTATGGCTCAAGGCATACCTCTTAGAGTATTGTAATGTAGATAATATTTATTTAAAGATCTTCCTAACTCCTCCTAATAACTTAGGTCTCCTTGCTATGTAGGGTCCTAATACCTCATAGCTCTCCTTCATAGAGATTACCCCAATTCTAACTAAAAAATTCATACAGTATTTTTTTTTATTTTTTATATTTTATTGTACTTCAGGTGAAGACTTACAGAACAAATAGTTTCTCATGAAACAGTAGTACACGTGTTGTTTCATGACATTGGTTAACAACCCCACAACATATTAACCCTTTAAATTCTCAACCTTTTTTTTTTTTTTTTTTTGGTGAAAATACACATAGCCAAAGATACACCATTTCAAAAATTTATACGTACACAATTCAGCGACATTGACTATGCTCTTCCAATTGTGCTGTTATTCTCACTTAAGATGAAGGCTTACATAACAAAATAGTTTCTCATTTAACAGTTACTACAAATGTTGCCCTATGACAATGGTTAACAATCTCACAACACATCATCAATATCCTTACTCGACTTTGTGTTCCCCATCACCAGCTTCCTTGTCCCCTTCTGCCTTCTGGCCCTTGTCACTGGACTCCTGTACCTCGTTAGCCACATTTGGTTTTACAGGTCTGTCCAATCCCAGGCTGAACAGTGAACCTCAGAGTTAACTTCACCACTGAGCTAAAAGGGTGGCTGGTGGCCATACTCTCGAGGTTTCTCCAGTCTCCTTTAGCCAGCAAATCTGGTCTTTTTTTTGTGAGTTAAACTTATGCTGTACATCCTTCTCCATCTCTGTCCAGAACCCTCTGTTGTGATCCTGGTCAGAGCAGTCAGTGGTGGTAGCCGGGCACCATCAAGCTGTACTGGACTCAGTCCGGTGGAGGCCTTGGTAGCTGTGGACAATTAGTCCTTTGGACTAATCTTTTCCTTGTATCTTGTTCTCTTCATTCTCCCTTGCTCCCGAAGGGATGAGACCAGTGGAGTATCTTAGATGGCCGCATACAGGCTTTTAAGACCCCAGACGCTACTCACCAAGGTAGAATGTAGAGCATTGTCTTTATAAACTGTCTCATGCCAACTGAGCTAGATGTTCCCCGAGACCGTGGTCCCCACAGCCCTCCGCCCAGCAATTCAATCCCTCAGGGAGTTTGGATGTGTCTATGGGGCTTCCATGACCTTTCCTTGTACAAGTTGTGCTAGTTTCCCCTGTATTGTGTACTGTCTCACCCTTCACCCAAGATACCACTTATCTATTGCCTATTTAGCATTTCCCCCCCACCCCTCCCATCCCTGGTGACCAACAAAGATTGTTACATTTTGTGTGTGAACTTTTTCATGGGTTTTTACAATAGAGGTCTCATACAATATTTGTCCTTTTGTGATTGACTTATTTCACTCAGCATAATGTCCTCCAGTTTCATCCATGTTATGAGATGCTTCACAGCTTCATCATTGTTCTTCCTCGTGGCATAGTACTCCATTGTGTGTGTGTACCATAGTTTCTTTATCCATTCATCTGTTGATAGGCATCTAGGTTGCTTCCATCATTTTGCTATTGTGAACAATGCTGTCATGAACATAGGTGTGCATATGTCTATTCGAGTGATGACTCTTATTTCTCTAAGATATATTCCTAGGAGTGGGATTGCTGGATCGAATGGTATGTCTATTTCTAGCTTTCTGAGGAAACGCCATATCATTTTCCAAAATGGTTGTATCATTTTTCATTCCCACCAGCAGTGCATAAGAGTTCCGATCTCCCCTCAGCCCCTCCAACATTTGTTATTTCCAGTGTTTTTGATTCATGCCAGTAATGCCAGGGTGAGATGGTATCTCATTGGGTTTTAATTTGCATTTCTCTAATGGCTAGTGATCGCAAGCATTTCCTCATGTGTCTGTTGGCCATTTGCATTTCTTCTTTGGTGAAGTGTCTGTTCATTTCCTTTGCCCATTTTTTCATAGGATTATTTGTCTTTTTGTTGCAGAGGTGTTGGATTTTCTTGTAGATTATGGAGATTAGACCTTTGTCTGACTTGTACTGTCCAAAAATTTTTTCCCAGTCTGTAGGTTCTCTTTTGACTCTTTTGGTGAAGTCTTTTGAAGAGCATAGGTGTTTGATTTTTAGAAGATCCCAGTTAACTAGCTTATCTGTTGGGTTTTGTGCGTTGATGGCTATGGTTTGTATCCTGTTAATGCCATGTATTAAGGTCTGTAGTGTTGGTCCTATTTTTTCTAATATTAACTTTATAGTTTTAGGCTTTATATTCAGATCTTTGATCCATTTTGAAGTAGTTTTTGTATACGGCGTGAGGTATGGGTCCTGTTTCATTTTTTTGCAGATGGATATCCAGTTTTTCGAGCACCGTTTGTTAAAAAGACTGTCTTTTCCCCATTTGATGGACTTTGGGCCTTTGTCGAAGATCCGGTGACCGACGGTGGATGGATTTACATCTGGATTCTCAATTCTGTTCCATTGGTCAATGTATCTGTCATTGTACCAGTACCAGGCTGTTTTGACTACTGTAGCTTTGTAGTAGGTTCTAAAGTCAGGTAGTGTGAGTCCTCCTACTTTATTCTTCTTCTTCAGTAGTGCTTCACTTATTTGGGGCTTCTTCCCTTTCCATATAAAGTGAATGATTAGTTTTTCCATCTCTTTGAAGAATGTTGTTGGCATTTGGATCGGGACTGCATTGTATTTGTAAATTGCTTTGGGTAGAAGTGCCATTTTCACAATGTTGAGTCTGCCTATCCATGAGAATGGTATGTTTTTCCATTTATGTAGACCCCTTTGGGTTTCATGCAGTAGTGTTTTGTAGTTTTCTTTGTATAGGTCTTTGACATCCCTGGTCAGATTTATTCCTAAGTATTTTATCTTTTTAGGGGCTGTTGAAAATGGTATTGTTTTCCTGATTTCCTTTTCATTGTTCTCCTTACTGGTGTATAGGAATCCAACTGATTTTTGAATGTTTAGCTTGTATCCTGCTACTCTGCTGAATCTTTCTATTAGTTCCAGTAGATTTCTCGTGGAGTATTTAGGGTTTTCTGTATATACTATCATATCATCTGCAAATGGGGACAGTTTAACTTCTTCATTACCAATTTGGATGTCCTTTATTTCTTTTTCTTGCCTTATTGCTCTAGCTAGAACTTCCAGCACAAGGTTAAATAGGAGTGGTGATAAAGGGCATCCTTGTCTTGTTCCTGTTTTCAAGGGGAATGTTTTCAGCCTCTCTCCATTAAGAATGATGTTGGCCATTGGTTTTGCATAGATGCCCTTTATTATGTTGAGACATTTCCCTTCTATACCTATTTGATTGGGAGTTTTTATCAGGAATGGGTGTTGGACTTTGTCAAATGCCTTTTCTGCGTCAATTGAGATGATCATGTGATTCTTTTCTTTCCTTTTATTTATGCGGTGGATTATGTTGATTGATTTTCTAATGTTGAACCATCATTGCATACCTGGTATGAGTCCTACTTGGTCATGGTGTACTATTTTCTTGATATGATGCTGAATTCTATTGGCTAGAATTTTGTTCAGAATTTTTTCATCTATATTCATGAGAGATATTGGTCTGTAATTTTCTTTTTTTGTGAAGTTTTTGCCTGGTTTTGGTATCAGTGTTATTCTGGCTTCATAGAATGAATTTGGAAGTGTTGCTTCCTCTTCTATGCTCTGAAATAGCTTGAATAGTACTGGTACAAGCTCTTCTGTAAATGTTTTCTAGTGAAGCCAGCTGGGCTAGGGCTTTTTTTGGTTGGGAGTTTTTTTTATTAACTTTTTAGTCTCTTTTCTTGTTATGGGTCTGTTCAGATTTTCAACATCACTTTGTTGTAGTTTGGGTAGGCTGCGTGTTTCTAGAAATTTATCCATTTCCTCTAGGTTTTCAAATTTGTTGGAGTATAGTTGTTCATAATGTTCTGTTATAATCCTTTTTATTTCAGTTGGGTCTGTTGTAATGTCTCCCATTTCATTTCTTATTTGGGTTATTTGTGTCCTCTCCTGTTTTTCTTTTGTCAGTCTGGCCAGTGGTTTGTTGATTTTATTGATTCTTTCAAAGAACCAACTTTTGGTTTTGTTGATTCTTTCTATTGTTTTTCTGTTCTCTATTTCATTTATTTCTGCTCTGATCATTACTATTTCCTTTCTTCTGGTGGTTGTGGGCTTTTTTTTTGCTATTCTCTTTCTATTTATTTGAGTTCTGTAGTTAATGTTTTCATTTTGTGCTTTCTTCTTTTTTTAATATGTGCATCTATTGCTATAAATTGTCCTCTGAGGACTGCATTTGCTGTGTCCCAAACGTTTTGGTATGATGTGTTTTCATTCTCATTTGATTCTAGGAATTTTTTGATTCCATCTCTGATTTGTTCTATTACCCACTGATGTGTAAGCAGGGTATTATTCAGTTTCCATGTAGTTGATTTTTTTCCCTTGCTCTTTCTATTGTTAATTTCTACCTTGATGGCATTGTGGTCTGAGAAGTTACTTTGAATTATCTCTACGTTTTGGATCTTGTTGAGGATTGCTCTGTGGCCTAAGATGTGGTCTATTCAGGAAAATGTTCCATGTGCATTGGAAAAGAATGTGTACTTTGCAGTGGTTGGATGGAGTGTTCTCTATATGTCTATGAGGTCAAGTTGGCTGATTGTGCCCTTTAGGTCTTCTGTATCTTTACTGAGTTTCTTCATAGTTCTGCCCTTTACTGAGAGTGGTGTGTTGAAGTCTCCTACTATTATTGTGGAACTGTCAATTTCTCTTTTCAGTGTTGTTAGAGTTTGTTTTATGTATTTTGGAGCCCTGTCATGGGTGCGTAGATGTTTATTATGGTTATGTCTTCATGATGGCTCCTCCCCGTAATCATTACATAGTGTCCTTCTTTGTCTTTTCTGGTAGATTTTGTTTTAAAGTCTATTTTATCTGAGATTAGAATTGCCCCTCCTGCTCTTTTTTGTAGACAGCATATTGATGGATCCTGTTTTCTTATCCATTCTGTCACTCTCTGTCTTTTTATGGGTGCATTGAGTCCATTTACGTTCAGTGTAATTATTGATAGATGTGAGTTTGTTGCTATCATTTTGTAGTGCTTTTTTTTTTGTGGTGCTGAAGATTTCTTTCTTCTTCTTACTCTCTTGTGCTGAGTTACTTTTGTTTGTGGATTTTGTGTTCATTTCTTTTTTTTTTTGTAGGTTTTGTTTTTGCAGTGACTTTATGTTTTTCGTTTTTATTTTTATGAGTATGTTTGTTAACTTTCTTTGTAGCTACCATGAATTTTACCCTTATCTTTCTGAGTTTGAAGCAGTCTACCATTACTTGGTATTTCCTTGCCTTCCTCTCCATTAGAAGGTTCTATACCTATGCCGTTTATTCCCTCTTTCATTGTTTTGATGTTGTTGTCATCCATCGATAAACTGCTCTGATTCCCTGTTGTATTTCTTTTAGTTTTGGATAGTCCTTGAGAGTTCATTTCCTAGATTCGTATCTGGCTCGTATATTCCTGCTTCTTAGGTTCTGCCTGTGAGCTGAAGCTGTTTGTCCTTAGATTGAAGAACTCGCTTTAATAATTCTTGTAAATTTGGTTTGACTTTTACATATCCCTTAATTTGTGTTTCTCTGGAAATGACCCAATTTCACCTTCAAATTTGAATGAGAGTTTTGCAGGATATATTATTCTTGGCTGACAATTTTTTTCTTTCAAGATTTTATGTATGTCATCCCATTGCCTTCTTGCCTGCATGGTTTCTGCCGAATAACCTGAACTTAGTCTTATTGTTTCTCCTCTGTATTTGTCTCTTTGTTTTTCACAAGTTGCTGTCAGGATTCTTTGTTTGTCCTTCGTTTTGGTGAGTGTGAATATGACATGCCTTGGTGATTTTCTTTTGTGGGTCTCTTCTAGATGGGGTTCATTGAGCTTCTTGGATGGCGAGCTTTTCATCTTTCATGATATTGGGGAAGTTTTCTGTCAGCAGTTCTTCAATGATCCTCTCTGTGTTTTCTGGTTTTTTTTCCCCCTGTTCTGGAATGCCAATCACTCATAAGTTTTTGCTTTTAATTCTGTCCTTCATAACTCTCAGGGTCTCTTCATTTTTCTTTGTTCTTTTTTCTGAGTTTTCCTGAAACAGTGTTGTATCCAAGTGTTTGTCTTCAGTTCCACTGTTCCTGTCTTCCACGGTTTCAAATCTGCTTCTCAGCCCTTCTATGACATCATCCGTTTCTGAAATCTTGTTGTTTATCTTTTGGATTTCTAATTGTTGTTTTTGTATAATTTCGAGTTGTGAATTTATTTTGGCATTTTGTTCCTGCATCATCTTCCTGAATTATTCCAATTTTTTGTCTGTATTTTCCATAAATTTGTCTATTTTTTCCTCATGTTTGTCAGCTTTTTGCCTCGGTTCTTGGAAAATTCCGAGTATTAGTGATTTGAGTTCCCTATCACGTACTTCTAGTGCATTTTCTTCCACAGGAGAGTTATCTGGTGTTTTAATTTGGACGCCTACTGGAACCATCCTGTCCTGTTTTTGTAAATGTTTTGATATTGTCTGCTGTTTTCAGGGGAATCAGTAGTTATTTTTCTCATTTATTGATTGTAGATTTGTTTGTTTCATACCTTTTTTTAAAAAAAAAAATTTGACTATGTCTGAGCAGGCCAACTGTGTGTTCCTTGTTTTTGCTTGTCTGTGCGCTCAATACATTTCACCTCCTTCTTCAACTGGCAGGGTCAGTCACTCAGATATGGTACAGCAGGGCAGGTCTAGCTGAAGAGGAGTTACTGGGACGAGTTGTTTGTGGCACTTAATACAGCCACCAGGGCATGTCAGTAATCAGTGCAGAGCAGGTTCCAGTAGGAGGTGCCTGTACTGCTTGGTGGTATGATGTCAAGCGCACAGTGCAGGTAGGCAGGATGCAGCGGGGAGATTGTTATGTGTGGAGCTAAGATGGATATGGGAGAGAGTAGAGAGGAACAGGAGCCAAAAACATACCAACAGACAAAAAAGGATGCTAGGGGAGCTTGCCGTTGGAGTAGAGAGATTAGAGACTATGAAATGGAGAAAAACAGAAAGGGATAGAGGAAGGAAAGAAAAGAATGAATAAATAAATATCAGAAAGGTTAAAGAACCACAAAGTTCTCAGGTATCCCACCGATGCAGCTATGAGGTCTGGGGAAGTTGCTCTCAGGTGTCACAGTACAGCCTGACTAGAAGGCATAGAGGTATACAATGCTTGGTATTCAGGGATCAGAAAGAGATGGAAGATACAGAGAGATGAGAAACTGAGCAATGAAGAAAGACAAAAAGGGAAAAAGCGGGAAAATAAAACAAAACAAATAAAAAAAAAGAACAAGAAAGGCCCCCCAAAAATAACAGGGGGAAAAAAAAAAAAACAACGAAAGAAGAAATGCCCTCAGGGATCCCTCTGCACGTCTGTGCAAGCCGAGGGGGTAGTCTCCTTGCCATGCAGCTCCGCCTGGCCAGAAAGGACTCCCAACTCAAGAAAAGGAAAAGAATACAAACAAACAACTCAAAATGAACAAACGAACAAAAGGCCCAGGATCCCACCAGCGCGGCAGCCCAGATCGAGAAGTAGCTCCACACTCGAATGGAGCTCCACAGTCCCCCAGGAAGAAGCAAAGATGGCGCACGGAGCCAGGCACTCTAGGAAAAGGAGGGGGAGGTGGCGAGAGGCAAGCAGGAAATCCACAGAAGCAGGGGAAAAAAAAAAAAGCAACACCAGCAGCCAACAAATGGCACTCAGTGAGCCAGCTAGTGCGGGCTGGTGTCTCTAGACAAGAGACAGTGTCCGTGGGAAGCAGAGGAGGCTGAGTGTGGGTGAAGAAGGGTAGAGATTGGGAAAGTGTATATCACAAATTGCCGGCACTCTGGAGCCCCTCAGGAAGAAGCAAAGATGGTGCATGGAGCCAGTCACTCGAGTGAAAGGAGGGGGAGGTGGTGAGAGGCAAGTGAGAAATCAAAAGAAGCAGAAAAAAAAAGCAACACTAGCAGCCAACAAATGGCACCCAGAGAGCCGCCCGCTTGGGTGTGTGGAATCCAAGCAGCCGGCGCTTCCCGGTCAAGAGATCGTGGCCGCAGGAAGCAGAGGAGGCCGAGCCAGGGCGAAGAGGGGTGGAGGGGTGGGAAAGCACACACCGCAAATTACTGGTTCTTTTGTCTCCCGCTGGATGCTCTGTGAGGCTGTTTTCTCATACCCCATTTGCTGGTCTCTGATAGGAGTCCAAGATGGTGGATCTGCACTGCGTCAGCTGGTAGGGGACCTCTGCATGAATCTCTCCTTGCTCTCCATTCTCTGTTGGTTTTCTCACTCCATTTGGTGCTTGGCTGAGTTCTTTATCTCTTCATTTGATGTTTTAGGGTTTCAGGATTGTTGTATTCTCTGTTTGGCTTAGTTTTTCGGATCTTTGCTGTGGAGGGACGGCATGGTGCTTCTGCCTAGAGTGCCATTTTGCTGGAACTCCATACAGTATTTTTTTAATGTCTCTTTTTTTTTCTGATAGACTGTAAGCTTTATACATTCAGGAACCATATTGTCTTGTTCACTACTCTTCCCGCAAACTTAGCACAAGTGGCATCGTATTTGTTTAATGAGTAAATGAATGAGCAAAAAAATATTAAGCTATCCTGGCCTCAGCTGGTTTCCTCAAAGCAAACATAGGCAAAGCTCTTTCAGCTTGTTCCCCTGCCCACTAAATGTACATCCTTTAAAAGTCAGTAAAGGTTAAGAAAATAATAAAGTCACCCCATTCAATTAAAAAAGAAAGGTGGCTTTGTTTAAAAGAGTCATTATGCAAATGTGCCACATCAATATGCTAGTAATGGCAAATACCATGTGACAATTAAATTGGCTTTGGCATCTCATCAATTAAAGTCAAGATTGCCTTCACACATCATTGAGTTTTCATATCATAAATGGTATTTAAGATATTAATCATAGATATTCTCAGATGGTATAAAATGGTTTAGAGGAACGGTATTCTTTCTTTTTTTCTTCTTCTTCTTCTCCCTTTTTATTAATCTTGTGTTATTACATCCACAATGAGAATTGTATCTGTTGTGTTCTAAAGATTAAACACACCCATATAATCATTTTCATAAAGTCTGCTAACCAGGAATTTTCCTGGTTTTTATTTAGGTCATTGACTTACATAGCAATGACTTGCGGTTTAAGCCATATTAGCTCTTCTGAAACTAAATGTTTTTTTATAGAATAATCTCATTACACATAATAATGTGATTGATTCTTTAATGAGAATGATTTCTTATTTGCCAAAGGAAAAACAAACAATAACAAAAAGAGAGAGAGGAGAAAGAATGGAAAAAAGAAAACGAAGGAAAATTTGCATCTTGATAGCTTTACTTCAGATAACATTACATTTGAACGTAAGCATCACCCATTACTGGTTCTCAGAGCAGCAGCTAATTCCATAAGACTATGAGTTGCTGTCACCACTGTGTGTAATATACAGAAACACATGTTATCGTTGCAAAGTAAATCAGGCATCGGTGTATATGAACGTGACTTTTAGCTGGTAAAATGAAATTATTCTAACACTACCATGGGTAGCTAATGTTTTACAATTTAAATATAAAGAAAAATATGCACTGTGAATAAAATTATTTTAGGAAAATCATTTTCCTAAATGAAAAAGGAAAGAAATACTAAGGTAATAATGTGATATGAGCAAGTTAAAGTAATTTTATACGGTTGTAATTATTGTTTTTACTTTGGTTCCTTTTGTACCTGGGCCGAAAAAGAAAAAAAAAATTTAAATCTATTAGTTATTATTAAATTTTTAAAAATACTGGTATTTTTCTCAAACATTTATAAATTCTTAATATAAAATTTCTAATTTTTTGTTTTAAGTTCCATTGACCAATAATCGGCATATTTAATTAAATTATCTTCAGAAATATCTAAAATTCCTTCTCTTTTACATTCCCAGACTTGCAAAACTATGGCTTTATGTGCAGGGATGAAAGAGAGCTGATGTTATTCACAAACTGAATATGTACCCAACATGTGTGTGGTGGAGGAAATCCTGCTGTCCACACACTTACCTCCAGAGCTGTGACACTTTAAGTATTACTCCAAAGGAGGGACATGAAACCAATAAATTAAAACTTGGAATAAAATAGAGACATAAAATCATTGCCTCAAGCTTTTCTACAAAATTAAAAACTGAAAATCTTTCAATAACATGGGTCGCTATGAGCCCTGGTGGCACAGTAGTTAAGAGCTTGGCTGCTAACCAAATGGTCAGCAGTTTGAATCCACCATCCACTCCTTGGAAACCATCTGGGGGAGTTCTACTCTCTCCTGTGGGGTGGCTATGAGGTGGAATCGGTTCGACGGCAATGGACTGGTTTTTGTACTCTTCTATTGCTTAGTGGTCTTTTAAACAGATTAATATATTTTTACTATTTGTGCTGGAGTCCTAAAGGTGTAGTGGTTAAGAGCGCGACTGCTAACCAAAAGGTCGGCAGTTCAAATCTAGCAAATCCACCTTGGAAACCCCGTGCGGCAGTTCTACTCTGTCCTATAGAGTCGCTATGAGTCAGAATCAACTCAACAGCACCTAACAATAACATTTGTACCTAGCAATAATTCTTTATATTTCTCCCACTGTCTGCTTCCTGGGTTCACAATCTAATATAATAGTCTGAGATGTTAATGAGACAGCTGTGGGCAAATTTGATTCCTACAGAAAGGAAGAAAAAAAATGCCAATCCAAAATCACTTAACCATCCATTTTGCTGAGCCCTTTCAGTTTACATTGATCTAAAAATCATGTTATGTCTTTCCCAAGGCAAGAAAAGAATGCCATTCTAAACCCTTTGGTTTTCCTTTCATCCACAGGTGTTAAAGAAAGAAGGTGGTAAGAGCTGTCCTTTCAGCAGAATAGCAAGAGCAATCTACTCTCACCAGCGATTTGATTTTGGCAGATTAACTCCCATCATTCCCAATTTAAGCATTACTTAATTAACTGAGGATAAAAATTTTTGCCTCCCACAAAGAATTATGTACTCTAAGAGTCAAATAATAATGGCTGTGGAATTCTTGGAAAATTATAACATGCTGAACAAGAGTAGCCTCATACCACTACTATTCTCTGCAGGGGCTTTTGTTCACCCCCACCCCAAACCCAAGGTGGTGGAGTTGACTCCGACTCACAGGGACACAATAGGACAGAGTAGAACTGAACCATAGGGTTTCCGAGGCTGTAAATCTTATGGAAGCAGACTGCCACATCTTTCTCCAGTTTGTTCACCCAGTTACATACAAATTCGAAATCATTTCCTTTGCTCATACTTTTCCTTCAAACTGAATGGGAAATTTTTCATTCCATCTCTGTCAGTTAAAATCCTTTTCAGCTTTCTTCATAATGGTTATGAAAGATTTCATCTTTTTTGAATTTCCACTCTACTTCATGCTTGCCCCTCATCAAAGAGAAAATAGAGACCATTAAGAATACATCTCCCTGGTTGACCACTGACCAATAAATTTAACTACCACTGAACACAACAAAAAGCAAATTTTTTAGGTCCTATGATGAATTTCTTTACGTGGCCACATATACTATCACTTTCACTTACTCAGACATCTTAAACTGTCATTGGAATCTTTTCCATAGGTTATAAACATTTTCTGCTGGCTAATTACCTAGTAATTAGCATGTATGCTTATTAACCTAATTAAGTATCAATTATTTAACTTATTGATTAAAAAATCCTTATTAAATCTTAGGTTCTAATCACGCTAGACTTCACAGCTCAGCTTCTTCCAAAAGTCAGCTATACTGCTTGCCTACATATTCTTACACCTTATTTTACTCCCTGTTTCAACTTTGTGTGTTTGTGTGTGTTTAACAATAAAATATGGAAAAATCCATTCAACATAAAAGTATAGAGTAACAGATAATTATAAAATGTAACCTTCTAATCGTCACTCAAGTTAAAACAGAAAATTGATAGCACTCCAGAATTCACCTTCCAATTGTAATATCAGAAATCTTTCAATCATAATCTTCTCCCTCCAGCTGATGGGGATTATCATTATATTGTAGAGCTGACAGTCCAATATGGTAGACATTAGCTACATGTGGCTATTTAGACTTAAATCAAGATGAATTAAATGAAATTAAACTAAAAATTCAGCTCTTCAGTCATACTAGTGAGAATTCAAGTGCTCAGTGGTCATGTACGTCTAGTGGCTACTGTATTGTACAGAACAGAGAACAATGTCCATTATCAAAGAAAGTTCTATTGGACAGCAATGAAATTAAACACCCCTAAAATATATATCTAAAAGTAAAATTTAACTAATGCAGACCTAAAGAAAGAAAATAATATTCAGATGTGACAAAAAATACAAAAGAGATATGTAATTAGTATAAATTTGTACTGGGTTGAATAGTTCCCTCTTCCCAAAGTTCATGTTCTTTCCAGAACCTCAGAATCTGAACTTATTTTGATATAAGGTCTTTGAAGATGTAATTAGTTAACTTAAGATGAATCTTACTGAAGTAGAGTGGATACAATATGACTTAGTATCCTTGTAAGCAGGCAAGATCCAACATGACTAGCATCCTTGTAAGAAGACAAGAGACCAGCAGAAAAACAGACACATGTGGGGAAGACCATGTGAAGACAGAGGCAGAAATTGGAGTGATACATCTACAAGCCAAATTTCCCAAGGATTGCTGACAAATACCATAAGCTAGGAAGATACAAGTCTTCCTTAGAACCTTCAGAGACACAGTGGCCCTACTAACACCTTGATTGTGGACTTGTAGCCTCCAGAACTATAAGAGAATACATTTCTATAGTTTTAAGCCAAGCTTGCAGTGCTTTGTTATAGCAGCTCTAGGAAACTATTACATTTATTTATATTTTTCCATATTTACATTCACTGTGGCTATCATTATGCAGGACCCCACCTTACCACTCCATTGCTACCATCTACCCAATCATTAACAACCTGCGTTATGCAGGTGACACAACCTTGCTTGCTGAAAGTGAAGGACTTGAAGCACTTCTGATGAAGATCAAAGACCTCAGCCTTCAGCATGGATTACACTGCAACATAAAGAAAACCAAAATCCTCACAACTGGACCAATAAGTTACATCATGATAAGTGGAGAATAGATTGAAGTTATCAAAGATTTCATTTTACTTGGATCCACAATCAACACCCATGGAAGCAGCAGTCAAGAAATCAAAAGATGCATTGCACTGGGCAAATCTGCTGCAAAAGTCCTCTTTAAAGTGTTAAAAAGCAAAAATGTCACCTTGAAGACTAAGGTGTGCCTGACTCAGGCTATGGTGTTTGCAGTCGTCTCATATGCATTCGAAAGCTGGACAATGAATAAGAAGGACTGAATAAGAAATGATGCTTTTGAATTGTGTTGGCAAAGAATATTGAATATACCATGGACTGCCAAAAGAACAAAGAAATCTGTCTTGAAACAAGTGCAGCCAGAGTGCTCCTTAGAAGCAAGGATGGCGAGACATCATCTCACCTACTTTGGACATGTTATCAGGAGAGACCAGTCCCTGGAGAAGGGACTGTAGAGGGTCAGCAAAGAGGAAGACCCTCAACGAGATGGATTGACAGGGCATAATGACGATTATGAGGATGGCGCAGGGCAGGGCTGTGTTTTGTTCTGTTTTACATAGGGTCACTATGAGTCAGAACTAACCCAATGACACCTAACAACAATAACAACCCCATCTGAACCACAATAATTAATATCCTTCATTATTATCATGCATCTTTACTTCTTATCTGATTTTTCTGCTTGTCCCTTGCCCTCTACCATCTATACTACAAAGCAGCAGGGTGACATTTGTAAGATCGTTGCTTCTCTTTTCAAAACCTTTCAAAACAGCATTCTTTTTCATTCAGAGCTAAAGCTAAAGACCTTAAAGTGGCCTATGAGATGCCTTCTTTCTCTTAACGCTCTAACTTCACCTCTTACTCTCTCATCTCTCTCTCTGAAGCCATTTTAGTTTCTTGGCTGTTCCTTGAACACAGCCTGTTCCCACCTCAGTGCATTGGCACTAGCCATTCTTTATTTCTGTGAAACCCCTTCCCAGGATGTTGGCATATTTCAGTCCCTCATCTCTTTGAAGACTTGTCTCACATGTTGCCCTATGAATGGGACTTAGACAGAAGCAAGACGACCATGTATGTTTATTGTAAGTTGTGTCTTCACACACAAACCTGTGATTTCCATGAGGACAAGAATTGTTATATGTTTTGTTCAATGCTATTTTATGTTGTCCCTTGTGCAATATTTGGCACATAGACAGATGGCATTCAATAAATACTTAATGAATGATTCTTTTATTTTTTTTTTTTGAGGTTAAAATCACCATGACCCCAAATTTGTTCCTGACTTTTGCAGCATCAAAAAAATAAATTTGTCTGTACAGTGAGAGCAGATCTTTGGGGATAAACTCAATGTATACAATCTGACAGGAGACTACCATGTTAATTAGGCTGCCAGTGTAGTAATTTGTAGTGAGAAATATCATGTTCAATTGAACCAGATGTTCATGTTGGTTTAACCAGCATGATCTCTCACTTCAAAGTGCCAATGAAAATCAAACAAAAGAGGGCAATTGCTGAGCATGACATTAGAACATGATATCTTATTTATGTGATTCAAGTGTTTAATGGAAAGAAGTTGTGGTAGATTCGAGCACCATACTGTAACTGCACTCCTATAAACCTGCCCTAGAGATCAGGCAGTTCAAGTCTCAAGTCCAGACACTGTTTTCAGACTCAGCTGCACATACAATACCAAATCTTTCCTTTCTGAATCCTTCTTAGTTTTATTTTGACTGTCCTCATTCCTTTGAAGAATGGTTATTTTTCCCATGCCAAACACTGTGTTTGAAATTTAAGTAAGTTATTTTCAGGTAGGATTGTTGTTAGGAATTGAATTATATCACCTAAAAAGATAACTTTGATGACCTAACACTTAGTACCTGTGAATGTGACATGGTTTGGAAATAAGGTCTTTGAAGATGTTACCAGTTAAGTTAAAAATAGGTCATACTAGGTAGGATGAGTCCTAATTCAGTGTGAATGAGATCCTTATAAAAGAGGAGAAGAGACAGAGAGATATGCACAGAGGAAGGACAGCCATGTGAAGATTCATCTACAAGTTAAGTATTCCTGAGATTACCAGGAGCTGGAAGGGAGAAGAAAGGATGTGTTGGGAGGTGTGGTCAACATGGCAGAGTAGTTAGACGCTTCCTATATCCCTCTTACAATAAAGACCTGGAAAAATAAGGGATTTGATTCTATATGAATATCTAGGAGCCCTGAACAAGGCAAAGTTGAGAAATCCGTCTGAGTGATACAGGAGAGGGAGATAGTTTGGAAGAAGTGAAGAGGCCAGAGCCACAGTGGCGAAACTGCAGCACCACAGCCACACTGGTCAACAGTGAAGCAGGCAAACAGCTGTGCTCGGGAAGGAGTTTCCACATCAAGAGAGACCCGGCAGCAGAGATTCTGCTTGGACACTCCAAACCAGTGAAAAGCAGCTCCCAAGAGGCTAAGATAAGTACACATTTACACCTTTTGCGGGGATTAAAAAAAAAAAAAGCCCATTTGGGAAAAACCTCTCTCCCTTTTACCTCCTCCCTCCACGCTTTACACCTGAAGTCCACTGGGCCAGAAGTAGATCCCAAAAGGTGCCCTGACCCATTCTCCTGGCCTTGGAGAGGGAAAAAATAAGCTACTGGCTCCCCTAACCCAGGAACACAGGGTCAGCACAGCTCCTTTGCTAGGCACAGGTATCAGAGGTCCACACTCTGAGTGCCTTACATCCTTGTATAGACTTGTGGGGACTCATCTCAACAGCGTTAGTCCTCACTACCACAGTACAACACAGCAAACCTCTGAAGTTTAACTTAAACAGTTTCAGCTGTGAAATGGCAGATTTGTGACCCTTGAAACAGCCCTGCCCCTTAAGTAGACACTTTTATCGATTTGCAGTAGGGCCTTGAGGACTGGTGGTAACACCTAAAGCACCGAGTCACCTTCTACAGAAGTCCAAGAAAAAGTGGTGTCCTCGAGTCTTTGCAGCCAACAGAGTGGGGTGCTCATAGTCCAGCTGCAAAACTCACCTACCTACTCACCCTAGAGTATAGGGACATGCTTTCCTTTCAGACTCTCAGGGGCAGCCATCAGCCCCCTGCCTGGATCAGCGTGTGATCCCCTACCACAGCCAGAGTCCAGTGCCTTCACCAATCACCCATGCCACTCTAGGACTGGGGATGAGAGCCTGCATCACATACTTTGGTGACTGACTGCCTGAACACCCGAGCTGAACCGATATAGGAAAATTTAATGGACTCCTGTGTGCACATACTTAGTTACAGAACTAACTACCTGGTGACAGGACATTAGAGATCCAAAAGTGTCAAATATCAAACTAGTGCACATGAGCAGCCTATTTGGGCATATCAGAACAAAACAAAACAAAATAAGAAGCTAGGTCTCACTAAGCAAATACAAAATAAAATTATAATAAATTATTAATGGCTCGGAGACAACAGTCACTATCAAGTCACAAAAAGAGGCAGTCCATGATGGCTTCAGCAAGCTCCAAAAATAAAGAATCAATAAATTCTCTGGAGGAGGAGAACTTCTTGGAATTACCAGAGACAGAATACAAACACTAATATACAGAACTCTTCGAGAAATAAGAAAGGAAATTTGACAGAATGCAGAAATATCCAGGGAACATACAGACACAATAGTAGTGGAACGTAAAAAAGTTATTGAAGAACATAATGCCAAATTTAATAGGCTGCAAGAATCCATAGAAAGACATCAGTCAGAAATCCAGAAGATTAACAATAAAATTTCCGAATTAGACAACTCAATAGAAAGTCATAGGAGCAGAATTGAGGCAGTAGAAGTTAGAATTAGTGACACTGAAGATAAAGCTCTTGATGCTAACTTATTTGAGGAAAAATCAGATAAAAGAATTTAAAAAATAAAGAAACTCTAAGAGTCATGTGGGACTCTATCAAGAGAAATAACCTAGGAGTATTGGAGTACCAGAACCGGGGGGATAACAGAAAATACAGAGAAAATTGTTGAAGATTTGCTGACAGAAAACTTCTCTGATATCATGAAAGATGAGAAGATATCTATCCAAGATGCTCATCGAACCCCACATAAGGTAGATCCCAAAAGAAAGTCACCAACACATATTATAATCAATCCTACCGAAACCAAAGATAAAAACAGAATTTTAAGAGTAGCTAGGGATAAAAGAAAAGTCATCTACAAAAGAGAGTCAATTAGAATAAGCTTGGAACACTCAGCAGAAAACATGAGGGCTAGAAGGCAATGGGATAACATATATAAAGCTTTAAAGGAAAATAACTGCCGGCCAAGAATTACATATCCAGCAAAACTGCCTCTCAAATATGATGGCCAAATTAGGGTATTTCCAGATAAACAGAAGTTCAGGGAATTTTCAAAAACCAAACCAAAATTACAAGAAATACTAAAGGGAGTCCTACTGTTAGATAATCAATAACACCAGCTAACAACACAAGACTAGAACACAGGACAGAGCAACCAGATATTGACTCAGATGAGGATATCGAAAATACATAAAAGCTAAAACATTGAAAATAGGGAAACAGATATCAATATGTAAAAAAGGACAACATTAAAACAAAAAAGAGGGTCTTAAAAAATGAAGACATTGATTTTTCATATGGTGGGGAAATTAAGGCAATATAAAGTAATAAAAGACTGGTATAAACTTAGAAAAATAGGGGTAAATATTAAGGTAACCACAAAGGAATGTAACAATCCTACAAATCAAAATAAAAAAGTAGAAAAACATAAAGACCCAGCAAACCAAAATCTACAACAAAGAAAAAGATGAAAAAAAATACATAAAGAAAAACAACTGAGCACAGAAAATTGAGGAGAACAAAGAAACTGTGAAAAACACACAAAAAGAGATATCAGGATGACAGCACTAAACTCATACCTATCAATAATTATGCTGAATGTAAACAGAATTAATGCACCAGTAAAGAGACAGAGAGTGGCAGATTGGATAAAAAAGCATGATTCATCTTTATGCTGCCTACAAGAGACACACCTTAGACTTAAAGACACAAACAGGCTAAAACTCAAAGGATGGAAAAAATATATCAAGCAAACAACACTCAAAAAAGAGCAGGAGTGGCAATATTAATCTCTGGCAAAACAGACTTTAAAGTAAAATCTACCACAAATGATAAGGAAGGGCACTAGATAATGATTAAAGGGTCAATACACCAGGAGGACATAACTATCATCAATATTTATGCACCCAACAACAGGGCTCCAAAATACATAAAACAAACTCTAACAGCTCTGAAGAGAGAGATAGACAGCTCCACAATAGTAGTAGGAGACTTCAAAATGCCACTTTCGGTGAAGGACAGAACATTCAGAGAGAAGCTCAACGAAGATATGGAAGAGCTAAATGCTACAATCAATCAACTTGATCTCAGAGACATATACGGAACACTGCACCCAACAGCAGCCAAGTATACTTTCTTTTCCAAAGCACATGGAACATTCTCCAGAATAGACCACATATTAGGCCATAAAACAAGCCTTAACAAAATCCAAAGCATTGAAATATTACAAAGCATCTTTTCTGACCATAAAGCCATAAAAGTGGAAATCAACAACACAAAAAGCAAGGGAAAAAAAATCAAACACATGGAAACTGAACAACACCTTGCTCCAAAACTACTGGGTTATATTCATCTATGAGCAGCTAATATTTGACAAAGGCCCAAAGTCCATTAATTGTGGAAAAGACAGTCTCTTTAACAAATGGTGCTGGCAGAATTGGATATCTATATGCAAAATCTGAAACAAGACCCGTATCTCACACCATGTACAAAAACTAACTCAAAATGGATCAAAGACTTAAATATAAAATAAAAAACGATAAAGATCATGGAAGAAAAAATAGGGACAATGCTAGGAGCCCTAATAAACACAATATGAACCATAAGTAACAATGCACAAGCACCAGAAGAGAGACTAGATAAATGGGAGCTCCTAAAAACCAAACACTTATGCTCATCAAAAGACTTCACCGAAAGAATAAAAAGACAACCTACAGAATGGGAAGAAATTTTTGGCTATGACAAATCAGATCAGTGTTTAATCTCTAAAATCTACAAGATACTGCAAAACCTCAACAAGAAAAAGACAAATAATCAAATTAAAAAATAGGCAAAGCATATGAACAGGCACTTCACCAAAGAAGATATTCAGGCAGCTAACAGACACATGAAGAAATGCTTATGATCATTAGCCATTAGAGAAATGCAGATCAAAACTACAATGAGATATCATCTCACCCCAACAAGGCTAGCATTTAATCCAAAAAACACAAAATAACAAATGCTGGAGAGGTTGTGGAGAGACTGGAACACTTATACACTGTTGGTGGGAATGTAAAATGGTACAGCCACTTTGGAAATCGATTTGGAGCTTCCTTAAAAAGCTAGAAATAGAAGTACCATATGATCCAGCTATCCCACTCTTTGGAATACATCCTAGAGAAACAAGAGCCGTCACACAAATAGATATATGTACATCCATGTTCATTGCAGCGCTGTTCACAATGGCAAAAAGATGGAAGCAACCTAAGTGCCCATCAATGGATGAATGGATAAACAAACTATGGTATATCCACACAGTGGAATATTATGCAACGATAAAGAACAATGATGAAGCTGTGAAACATCATATAACATGGTGGATGCTGGAACTTATTATGCTGAGTGAATTTAAGTGTATAAGACCACTATTACAAGAACTCAAGGAAAGGTTTAAACACAGAAGAAACCATTCTTTGATGGTTACGGGGGTGGGGTGGGACGGTGAGGGTTATTCACTAACTAGATAGTAGGTAAGAATCATCTTATGTGAAGGGAAGGACAGCACACACTACAGGGGAAGCCAGTACAACTGGACTAAACCAAAGCTAAGAAGTTTCCTCAATACAATCAAATACGTTGAGAGACAGAGTAGCAGGGATGCGGAGTCTGGGGACCATGCTTTTAGGCGATATCTATGTCAATTGGCATAACAAAGCTTATTAAGAAAATGTTCTGCATCCTACTTTGGTGAGTGGCATCTGGGGTCTTAAAAACTTGCAAGCGGCCATCTAAGATGCATCAATTGGTCCCAACCACTTGGAGTAAAGGAGAACAAAGAACACCAAAGACACAAGGAAAGTATTAGCCCAAGAGACAGAATGGGCCACATAAACCAGAGACTTCATCAGACTGAGACCAGAAGAACTAGATGGTGCCCGGCTACCACCAATGAACGTACTGACAGGGAACATAACAGTGGGTCCCTGATAGAGCACTAGAACAATGGGATGCAGAACTCAAATTCTGGTAAGAAGATCAGACTTAATGGTCTGACTGAGACTGGAAGTGCCCCGGAAAGCATGGCCCCTGGGCTCTCTATCACCCCAGAACTAAAACAATTTCCGAGGCCAACTCCAGACAGTGATTGGACTGGACTTTGGGACATAAAGTGATACTTTTGAAGAATGTGCCTCTTAGTCAAGAAGATACAAGAGACCAAAGGGGAAGCTTCTGTCCAGAGGTGAGATGGGAAGGCAGAGTGAGTTAGGAGCTGCTTGAATGTTCATGGGGAATCAGAGGAGGAGGGCAGGAGTGTGCTGTTACAGAATGGGGTGAGCGGTAGGGGTCTCATAACAATGTATGTAAAAAAAAAAAATTCTGTATGGAAGACTAACTAGAAATGTAAACTTCATTTAATTACAACAATAAAATAAAAAGAAAAGGGTAAAAAATAGAAAGGATGTGTTACCCTAAGCAGGTCCTGCTCAGTGGGGCTTTTCATAGATAAAGACAAACCGAGGTGAGGAGGGAGGAAGAGCGTGTATTGGAAGCATGCAGGCAAGGAGCAAGGAGGTGTATGCTTTAAATCAAGCTCGCCATACAAAGGGAAGAACTTTTTATATTGTCCTTCACAAGGAAGTACATACAAACTTTATGGACTACATAGGTTTATCATGGTGCAGAAGCACAGTAAGACAAATTGCATTTTTTCCTTTGGCATGTAGGCTGGTAAATTGGATTTGACTGGCTTGAACCACACTCAGAGCTTTGAGGACAAAGGACTTCTAACTTCCATAACTGTGAGACAATAAATTCCTGTCTTTATAACATACAGTTTGTGGTATTTTGTTAGAGCAGTCCTAGGAAACCCATACAACAATTTAGCTAGGCTTTCTGAAATTTAGTAGAAAGATGTTTGTTTCCCTTCACTCAATTATGATCTTAACAATATGACATTTTTATGGAAGGAATTTTTCAAAAAATGCTAAAGAGCACTCTGCCTGATACAAAATACCATTTAAAGTTAAATTCAGAGAAAAAAAAAAATCACTATCTAGCTTAATTAATTACTCTGTATTGCTGTTTAATTTAAACTTCTTTTCTTTTTTTTTTAAACCAGTATTAGGTATGACAGACCATAATGTTTGGAAATATTTTTAAAGAAAAGCAAATTCATAATATAATGCTTCTCTCCTTTTCTAAATATTTATAAATATATTTACATGCTTATTCTCTCCTGTTACCTAGGTTCATTACCTAGATTCAGCAAAATGCTCCTAAAGTCTATTACAACACTATGTTTTGATGTAGAAAAGGGACTCCCCCTGATCCCCACATTTTAGCTGGGGGCATCCTCCCCATCTAGAGAGCTATATTTCTGAGCCACTGTTGCAGCAAGGTGTGGCCATATGACAAAATATTGGTCAATGGTACGTTACAGGAAGTGATAAATTTGAGCTCTCATCTCTAAAAGAGAGATGATTACGTCTCACTATCTTTTTTATCATCTCCTGATGTTCTTGTGGAGCATAACTGCCCATCTGCTCAGGATGACCTATCTACTTCAGTACAATGACATGAGAGGAAAATGCACTTCAACTTTAATCGAGTAACCACATTTTTGGATCTCTGTTAGAACAGCTTAACTCATAGTCATTCCTAGATAACCACACACATATCTTTGGACTTAGAATGGAAATGCAGCAGACCTCCATATACAATATACCCCATATGCTAAGTGTATTATGTCTCACCTTTTATGCATTTAAAGCCTTTCTGAGAAGTAAATATAAATCCACCCCCCTTTAGCAAGCAGAGATATTTCATCACTATCATGCAATGCAAGAGTGTATTTTGTTTTTTAGCATGCTAGCATTCTTAAAAGCTAGCCTTCTTTATCAAATAAAACTTTTTTAATCATTAAAAAAGTGAAGAATAAATAAGGGCAAGTCATTTATAACATAATTATGTTTGTCTGTTTTTAGAAATAAATGTTAGTTTCTAAATATTAATTTTTTTCAATTGTTTACCTGCCATCTCTCACTAATACGGGAGTACATAAAAAGTCAACACCTTTTGAAGGTTGCTATACTTTAAGATGACTTGGAGTTGGGAAAATTCCAGTCAATACCCAATAACATTTTTAAATACATTTCAATAGAATACAAATTCCTTAAATGAAGACATATGATATATTTTATCTATAAGTCATCTTTCTCATTCAGGTGGAAGAAATTTCTGGCTCAGAAAACTTGGAAGATTTAAAATATTTAGAATAGAACAATGTCACTAGTAAAATAACTCAATATATTTTAAATTTCTAAAAAATATAGACTATAAGAAAAAAGTACAATGACAAAAAGGATAATGACTTAAATACATTTAATTAGAAAAATATATGCTATATTTCAAGATAAGCAAATATGAATATCATGTGTGATTAGTAAATGTACACAAATGTTGTATTTATCTTTGATGAGAAAATAATGGTTATGTTTATAAAGAGCTGGAAACTTGATTATCTTAATTACTGAAATTATTACAACAATTAGATAAACAAATAAGCCTGGGATTATAAAAAGAGTAAATAAAAAGACCAACTACTGTGATGTGTATTGTGGTAGATCCAAGCTGGTTAAGATAGGAGAAGACAGAGGCCATATTATTCTAATAAGTGACGATTAAGATAGACCTGGACTCAATTTGTGATACATTATGCCCAATACGCCTGATAAAAAACAAAATGGTATGATGCTTTAAAAATTCAGCAATTAATTGATTAGAATGTTAAGAAGTTCCATCCCTAAATGGAATACAAATGCAAGCCAAATATTTGCAAAGAAATTTTCAACATTTACTGAAAAATCATGAAATTTGAAGTATCTAAATTTGATCATGACACATTATACAAATGTTTACTTAAATAAACATTTACTAATTCAGCAAACTTTCATGATATATTGATGTTAAGGATTGAACTGTGTCTGCCAAAAATGTGTGTCTATTTGTCTAGGCCATGATTCCCAGTATTGTGTGAATGTTCACCGTTTTGTCATCTGACGTGATTTTCCTGTGTTGTAAATTCTACCTCTATGACATTAATGAGGTAGGATTAGAGGCAGTTATGTTAACCAGCAGGACTCAATCTACAAGATTAGGTTGTGTCTTAAATCAATCTCTTTTGAGATATAAAAGAGAGAAGCCAGCAGAGAGACATGGGGACCTCCTCCTACCAAGCAAGCAGAGCCAGGAGTGGTTCATGTCCTTTTGATCATGGGAACTTGTACTGAAGTGCTCCAAGACGAGGGGAAGATTGATGACAAGGACCTTCCTCCACAGCTGACCGAGAGAGAAAGTATTCTCCTGGAGCTGGCACCCATTTGGACTTCTAGCCTACTAGACTGTGAGAGAATAAATTCTTGTTTGTTAAAGCCATCCATTGGTTGTATTTCTGTTATAACAGCACTAGATCACTAAGACAATTAATATATTTTATTTCTTGATAATCAGGCTCTTTGATCTATATATGCTCATCTTTGATGCATAGAGTTTAATGGAATTTTGAGTATAGATAGAGGTATTTGGAATTTTAATACTACTTTCTAATGATCCTAGTCTAGCCTGTACTCTAGTTAGCTAAAGTATCTTTTCTTTTTTTTTAATAACTCTAGCTCAATGCAAATGCAATAGCCATCTGACATATTCCAGCTTGCTATTAAGAACCTGCTAGATATATTTATATAGCAAGGACTCATATTAATTTATAAAGGGTACTATGAAATCAATGTTAATGTATCTTGTGGTGACTATTCATCTTTTAGGAGTAAATAAAGTGAATACAGTTAAACATGAATTTTTATGTACTCTACAGTACTAATTAAATTTACTAAAATACATTAAGCAAGAGCTTAAAAATAGATTTATATCAGTGCTATTGTTAGCCTCCTTTTTTTTTCATTGCCAAACATAATATACTGCTTCCATAGCAAGTGACATTTGGAGGTGGAGCTAGAGAGATTAGTAAAGCACTTTAAAATATATTATGTATAGCTAATAGAAAGAAATTCCTGTTTAAAATTTTAATAGAGTTGTCAATGCTTTCCACCCAAACTACCAAAAACATACCGATAGAAGAAGTTGGATTTATAACACTTGCAGTGAGGGAGAAGGTACACCATGACCACTGCAGCCATCACAATAAGAGGGATTGCTGTTGTTAGCTAACTTTGAGTATTAAAATGGATGACTGATAGGACTTAAGGAGCCCTGGTGACACAGAGTTAAGTGCTAGGCTCCTACCTAACCAAAAGATTGGCAGTTCGAACCCACCCAAAGGCTCCCTGGGAGAAAGAGCTGTCATTCTGCTCCTATAGAGATTACAGCCAAGAAAACCCTATGGGGCAGTTCTACTCTGTCACATGGGTTCGCTATGAGTCGAAAATTGACTGGATGGCACCAAACAACAACACTTATAGGATTTGGGCTTGTGGTAGGATGTTCTCAAGGATATCCCTGTTGAAAAGATAGCCTTTATAGCAAATTATGCTGGAACAATTGGGTATTTGCATGGAAAACAACAACAAATGAACTTTCACACTTACCTCACACTATTCACAGAAATTAACTCAAAAGTGATTATCAGTCTAAAAATAAGAGCTACAACTGTAAAATTTCTTGAAGGAAACACAAGATAAAATTTTTGTGATATTATGTTGAACAATGATTTTGTAAAACAGGCAAAAAAAAGCACCTATCAAAACTTGGCTGATTTCTTTTAGTAATTATACCTTTCTTTCTAATTTAAAAATTAAACTTATGAAATACATATGTTGTTGTTTAAATTGTGTCCACCCCCCCCCCAAATATGTGTTGTCACTACTAACCCCTATGCCTGGGGTTATAATTCCATCTGGGAATGGATTTTCTTTGTTATGTTAATAAAGTAGTATTAGTGTAGAGTATATTTTAAGTCAATCTCTTTTGAGATATAAAAGGAGTAGATTAAGGAAGCAGAGATGGGGAAGACAGATGCCATACCACAAGGAGATCAACAAAAAACAGAAGCTGAAGAGAGACAAGGACCTTCCCTAGAGTGAGCACACAGAGACAGCCCTCCCCTAGAGATAGCACTCTGAACTGAGACTTCTAACCCCCTAAACTGTGAGAAAATAATTTTCTGCTTGTTAAACCACCCACTTGTGATAT
Organism: Dugong dugon; assembly: GCA_030035585.1. Taxonomy (NCBI): domain Eukaryota; kingdom Metazoa; phylum Chordata; class Mammalia; order Sirenia; family Dugongidae; genus Dugong; species Dugong dugon. The sequence goes on along the minus strand of CM057466.1, from coordinate 104,469,708 downwards.
ATCTGTTGTAGCAGCACTAGATAACTAAGACAGCATATATAAAAGAAAGCTGTACAGATGAGAGAAGTAATATTTAACCTTTAAAAGTTAGGAATACATATATATGTTTATTATTATATATAACACACATATATATATGCAAGTATATTTATACATATAAGTATATGTATAATATGAATCATCCCCCACATGTCTGTCAGTTTGTCATACTGTGGGTGCAGCGTGTTGCTGTGATGCTGGAAGCTATGCCACAGTATTCAAATACCAGTAGGTCACCCATGGTGGACAGGCTTCAGGTGAGCTTCCAGACTAAGACAGACTAGGAAGAAGGACCCAGCAGTCTACTTCTGAAAACATTTAGCTGTGAAAACCTTATGAATAGAAGCAGAATATTCATATAATGCCAGAAGATGAGCCCTTCAGGTTGGAGGACACTCAACAGATGACTGGGGAAGAGCTGCCTCCTCAAATTAGAGTGACCTTAATGACATGGATGGAGTCAAGCTTTTGGGACTTCATTTGCTGATGTGGCACCACTCAAAATGAGAAGAAACAGCTGCAAGCATCCATTAATAATCAGAATGTGGAAGGTATGAAGTATGAATCTAAGAAAATTGGAAGTCATCAAAAATGAAATGGAATGCATAAATATTGATATCCTAGGAATTAGCCAGCTGAAATAGACTGGTATTAGCCATTTTGAATCAGACAGTCATATGGTCTACTATGCCAGGAATGATAACTTGAAGAGGAATGGCGTTGCATTCATTGTCAAAAAGAACATTTCAAGATCTGTCCTGAAGTAAAATAGTGTCAGTGGTAGGATAATATCCGTACACCTACAAGGAACACCAGTTAATATGATTATTATTCAAATTTATGCACCAACTACTAAAGCCAAAGATGAAGAAATTGAAGATTTTTACCAACTTCTGCAGTCTGAAATTGATCAAACATGTACTCAGGACGTGTTTATAATTACTGGAGATTGGAATGTGAAAGTTGGAAACAAAGGGGAAGGATCGGTAGACGGATAGTATGGCCTTGGTGATAGAAATGATGTTGGAGATGGCATGATGGAATTTTGCTAGACCAACGACTTCCTAACTGCAAATACCTTTTTTCACCAAAATAAACGACAGCTATACACATGGACCTTGCCAGATGGACTACACGGGAATCAAATCAACTAAATCTGTGAGAAGAAATGATGGAAAAGCTCAATATTACCAGTCAGAACAAGGCGAGGGACCAACCGCAGAACAGAGCATCAATTGTTCATATGCAAGTTCAAGTTGAAACTGAAGAAAATCAGAACACATCAACTAGAGCCAAAGTACAACCTTGAGTATATCCCACCTGAATTTAGAGACCATCTCAAGAACAGATTTGACACATTAAACACTAATGACCGAAGACCAGACAACTTGTGGAATGACATCAAGGACATCATACGTGAAGACAGCAAGAGATCATTAAAAAGGCAGGAAAGAAAGAAAAGACCAAAATGGATGTCAGAAGAGATTCTGAAACTTGTTCTTGATTGTTGAGTAGCTAAAGCTAAACGAAGAAATGATGAAGTTAAAGTTGAACAGAAGATTTCAAAGGGACGCTTGAGAAGACAAAGTAAAATATTATAATGACATGTGCAAGGACCTGGAGATGGAAAACCAAAAGAGAACATGCTCGACGTTTCTCAAGCTGAAAGAACTGAAGAAAAGATTCAAGCCTAGAGTTGCAATATTGAAGGATTCTATGGGGAAAATATTAAACGACTCAGGAAGCATCAAAAGAAAATGGAAGGAATATACAGAGTCATTATACCAAAAAGAATTGGTCAACATGCAACTATTTCAGGACGTACCATGTAAGCAGGAACCAATGGTACTGAAGGAAGAAGTCCAAGCTGCACTGCAGGCATTGGTGAAAAACAGGGCTTCAGGAACCTACAGAATACCAACTGAGATGTTTCAACAAATGGATGCAGCACTGGAAGTACTCACTTGCCTATGCCAAGAAATTTGGAAGACAGCTACCTCACCAACGGAATGGAAGAGATCTATATTTATGCCTATTCCCAAAAAGGTGATCTCACCAAATGCAGAAATTATTGAACAATATCACTAATATCACACACAAGTAAAATTTTGCTGAAGACCATTCAAAAGCAGCTGCAGCAGTATATAAACAGGGAAATGCCAGAAATTCAAGCCAATTCAGAAGAGGATGCAGAACAAGGGGTATCATTGCTGATGTCAGATGGATTCTGGCTGAAAGCAGAGAATACCAAAAAGATGTTTAGTTGTGTTTTATTGACTATGCAAAGGCATTCGACTGTGTGGATCATAAAAAATTATGGATAACGTTGTGAAGAATGGAAATTCCAGAACACTTAATTGTGCTCACGAGGAACCTGTATATAGATCAAGAGGCAGTTATTAGAACAGAACGAGTGGATACTGTGTGGTTTAAAGTCAGGAAAGTCATGGTTGTATCCTTTCACCATACCTATTAATCTGTATGCTGAGCAAATAAGCTGAGAAGCTGGACTCTATGAAGAACATAGCATCAGGATTAGAAGAAGACTCATTAACAACTTAGATTATGCAGATGACACAACCTTGCCTGCTGAAAGTGAAGAGGATTTGAAGCACTTACTGATGAAGATCAAAGACCACAGCCTTCAGTATGAATTACACCCAACATAAAGGAAACAAAAGCTTTTACAACTGGACCAATAAGCAATATCATGATAAATGAGAAAAAGATTGAAGGTGTCAAAAATGTCATTTTACTTGGATCCACGATCAACACCCATGGAAGCAGCAGTCATGAAATCAAAAGATGCATTGCATTGGGCAAATCTGTTGCAAAAGACCTCTTTAAAGTGTTGAAAAGCAAAGATTTCACCTTGAAGACTAAGGTGTACCCGACCCAAGCCATGGTGTTTTCAATCGCCTCGTATGCATGCAAAATCTGGACAATGAATAAGGAAGACCAAAGAAGAATTGACGTCTTTGAATTGTGGTGTTGGAGAAGAATATTGAATATACTGTGGACTGCCAAAAGAATGAACAAATCTTGTAAGAAGTACAACCAGAATGCTCTTTAGAGGCAAGGATGGTGAGACTGCATCTCACATACTTTGAACATGTTGTCAGGAGGGGTCACTCCCCGGAGAAGGACATCATGCTTGGTAAAGTAGAGGATCAGCGAAAAAGAGGAAGACTTCCAATGAGATGGACTGACACATTGGATGCAACAACGGGCTTAAGCATAAAGACTGAGGATGGCGCAGGACAGGGCAATGTTTAGTTCTGTTGTACGTAGGGTCGCTGTAAGTCGGAACCAACTTAACGGCACCTAACAACAACAACAACAATATGAATTATGGAGTAAAACAGTCCAGCGCTTGACCATTAGCCGAAAGTTTGCTGGTTCAAACACACACAAAGGTGCTTCAGAAGACAGGCCAGATGAGTTGCTTGCAAACGTTCACAGCCTTGAAAACCCTACGGAGAGCCGTTCTACTCTGAGGCACATGGGATCATCATGAGTCAGAGCTGACTTGATGGCAACTGTTTTTTTTTTTTTTTTTAATCTACCTAAATAATTCACTTTTTTCAAAGAAAATACTAATTTTTTAACACTAAAATATATTTTTGCCCCATGATGTCCAATCACTAGTTTTTAATTGTGCATATATATGCCTATTATTGCTCTCACTGACCTGCAGAACATTCCTCTCCTTATAGGATGTGAGGGGGATGAGGAAATTGAAAGAGGCCTGGTCTAATCACCAATCTCTCAGCAAACAGATATATTGACAGTGGCAGAGTTTTTATCTCTGGAATTCCTTTAGCAGGATGCCCCTGTTTTTAGGATAGCCCTGGTGGCACAGTGCTTAAAAGCTACAGCTGCTAACCAAAAGTTTGGCAGTTTGAATCCACCAGCTGCTCCTTGGAAACCCTATGGGGGCAGTTCTACTCTGTCCTATGGGGTCAAAATGAGTCGGAATTGACTGGACAGCAATTTTTTTTTTTTTTTTTTTTTTGCTTATGGTAAACAAACTTAGAGTCTATGAATTTAATCAGCAAGTCTCCTTAAAAAAAGGTCATGTAAGTTATATAACTACATGTGTATGAAATGAAGATCTTTCATGAACTGAAATGTCCCCTTTCACATGAAGTGACTGCACACCTTATTAGAGACCTTGTCTTTGAACCCAGGCCAGAGAGCATCTGTGGGATGTGAGAAGAACAAGCCCAGGAAGCCACACTCAATGTCCCAGGCCTCCTGTGTTGCCTGTACCTTTTCATTCCTTGTTTCTTGGAAATTTTAGTAAGGCTTAATACTGGAATTTATTGGATCTGATTGGACAATCTAATCCTTTGTGTTAGTGAACACACAGACACACAAAACTCTGATCCCTCCAATTCTCTGCTTCTTTTTCTTTTCTGTTGGTGAACTTCAGTTGTCTTTCATAGAAAAGAAGATTGTCGTTAGGTGCTTTAAAGTCTGTTCTGATTCCCAGCGACCTGTGAACAACAGAAGGAAACACTGTCAGGTCCGCGCCATCCTCACAATTGTTTCTATGTTTGAGCCCAATGTTACTCAGAGAGGATACCCTACTCATATTTTCCCTAAATACAAATTAATAGCTCTTTGCTGTGTTTTTATAGCACATCTTCATTGTTGAATTATCGTTACATGGTTCAGAGACAAATAGGCAACTCCCTGGTTACTTTATTTCCAGTTGATAGTAGAGAAATGTGCATTTGATTCTAAGTTATTCTCATTTAGTTTGATTATGAACAGCAGGCTGAACTAAAAATTAGCCAGGAAAGATTTATTTTTATTAACAAATGGACTAATTTCTAAGACTATTAAGCAAAGTATCAGCCCAATGACAAATATGATATTACACATCTGTCAGATAGTCTGCATCTTCTTGATATTCTAAACATTTTTATACATGATAATTTGTTTATATAGTTTTATATTTCACCATATTTCAGATGCTGTTTAAGTGGCAAAATAAAAATGGATTAATTAGAATCTGGCTTCAGGCCAGGACCAAACCCATCAAAATCTAAATTTTCCCAAAGGTTTGATGTTGTGAGTTGCCAAAGTTGATTCTGATTCATGGAGACCTCACGTATATCAGAGTAGAACTCTACACCATGTGTATATTTTTCAGAAGTAGATTGTCAGGCCTATCTTCTGAGACACCTCTGGGTGGGTTCACACTGCTAAACTTTTGGCCAGTGGTCAAGTGCTTAACCAGTTATCTGTGCCACGCAGGGACTCCTTCCAAAAGTTTAGAGAAGAAAATATATAAAAATGAGAAATCATGGATAAGCATCTAGTTTCCAAATAGAGTCAAACGTATTAGAATGTGACCTGAAGCAGGTTTGTTACATGAAAAATGAGCATTACCAAATGCAAAACAACAATAACAACAACAACAATAATTTTGTCAGAATAAGAATTATTACTGAGTCCATTATACTCTGGCATAGTCAGTCAGATTTTTAAAATTGGCGAGGGAGTGTGCTTTTAGTCATGCATAAATTTTCTAAGTGCATAATACTAAGGACAATACTCTAATATTCTAAAAATCATTATTATCACTAGAAAGAATATGTCAATAAATTGAAATGAACAAACAATAAATCTGGGAGAATATTCATATAAAACATAATTTTAATGTCTTTATGTTATAATTATAGATTCAAGGAAATCATTCCCTTTACTATTCAAATATAAATGAAAACAACTTAAGCATTTGAATACATATTTTTAAATTGTCTTGATGATCAGGTTTTCTTCAACAATAAATTCTGTTGGTTGATTATTTAATGGAAATGATTCCCAACATATTTACTTTGATAACTAACATTAGATGGCAAAGGAGAGGGAGTGATTTTTTTCCAATACAAATTTGCAGGATAAATAATATTTTTTTATGAATGCTGGCTTTGTCTTATTATAAACTATGGCATGAACTTCTGAACATCTGGTGGAACTTGTCAAATTGGGTTGGTTTATAACTTTTAAATAAAACCTCAATATTTAACTGTATCATTTTAATTGTCATAATAAAGTCAAAGATTAATTAATAACTTGCCAAATTAACACCTCTCTATTGATAACAACTTAAATAATATTTATCAAACAATGGCTTATAACTTCAGCTGAAAATTATTTTCTGAAACCAGCTCATTTATTTTGCACATGAAATAACTGAAGTAGCACATCAAGGACTTTTCCATTATTAATAAGCAAACAGTTTTTAGAACTGTATCTTGAATATATTTTTAAAAATAACTATTCTTTGTGAAGTCTTAGAGCAGTTCTCATGTGACTTGTTTCTTTCAGTTTTCTAGTATTTAATGCCATGATTCATGCTTAGTTGAGCTAGACTTCTCATTCACAAAGTTTGAATAGGTTGTTATTGAATATATGACAGACCACAGAAATGTTTCGATAAATGCTTTTTTGAGGCTGATATTACAAAAAGAAGTAATAAAAACAAATATTTACAGGACAATGTGTAAAACCAAATTTCAAAACACCAATGTTAATCTCTTTAACCAACTCTTATAAACCATTTAACCAATTTTTATTAAATTCAAACAGAGAAAAAACTTATCAGTAAAGATGCAGCCCTCTAAAATTTTAATAAATTTTCCATACATATATATTCTCATTGAATTGTAGCTGAATAATTCCCTTCCCATGCCATCTCAAAGTAATTTAAAAATATCAATTTGGTGAAGAATTAACACTGAATATTTTAATATTGGCATAACTGAGCTCTCTTTAGAGTGTTCTATGTGTTCATTATTACTCATCTTTATTTTTCACTTAGTGTATATATTTTATAAATCTCTTGTCAATAAAGTCAAGCAAATTTGCTTTTTAAAATCAGCAATGTTACTGGAATATATGCAGTGGATGGCATTATTATTTAAATAATCCTTTTGGGATGGGGAAGTTAAAGTTTTATCAAAAAGAAAAAGAGTAAAATGTAAAATTCAAAAACTTATATTTTGGATAACAATTTCTGTCTCCTTCCTGACTTAGAGATAATAAAAATAGAAGGAGAAAATGATACTAGAAAAAATAGAAAGCTCACTTCTTTTGATGACAATAGAAAACATTTTTCTCACTGTATTATACAAACATTTGGTTAATTTTCTTTTCAAGTTAGTTTAGATTATGGCATTTTCAATATTGCTTTAGTTGAGACTATTTTTATGAATTGCATTAATGCTTATTAGGTTGGAATCTCTGTTTACATACAGATTTTTAATTTGTCAAAATTCAGAAAGTTTTATATTTGGTACTATTTGAATAAATATCTTAATTTCTCAGTTTGAGCATGAGAACAATACTCAGTAACCACTGAATTAATTATACTTGTGTGCTGTGGAGTTGATTCCAACTCATAGTGACCCTGTGTGACAGAACAGAGCTACCCCATGGAATTTCCTAGGCTGTAATCTTTATGGAAGCAGATCACCAGGTCTTTTTCCCACAGAAATCCTCTGGTGGATTCTAACTGCCCACCATTTGGTTAGCAGTGGAGTGCTTAACCATTGTGCCACCTGGGCTCCTTAATTATACTTAGAAGTATAATTTTAAAATTTAGTAAACCAGAGGTTCTATAAGTTTCAGTAGACTTCTAAACTAAACATTAATCATAAAAAAATAGAGGGGTAAGAAGTATCTTTCCTCAATATTGGCACCTGGGGGATCTCTCTCTGTCTCTTTTTTTTAAATTATACTTTAGGTGAAAGTTTACAGCTCAAGTTAATGTCTCATACAAAAAAATTATACACTTATTGTTATGTGATGCTAGTTGCAGTCCCTATACTGTGATAGCACACTCCCCCTTTCCACCCTGGGTTTCCCATGTCCCCCACGACCAGCTCTTGTCCCTTCCTGCCTTCTCACGCTGCCTCTGGACAGGAGCCGCCCATTTGGTCTGATGTATCTGCTTGAACTAAGAAGCATGTCTCTCTCTCTTATTAGCTGTGTAGCATCGAGCACACATTTTACTTTCATGGTCCTCATTTTCATCCTCAGTAGAGTTGGAGAATGTATTAAGTTATTTTAAGTTACTTTCCAACTCTAATGTTTATGGGCCTGAAATAAAAATAGGCAGTGTTTGCCCTTTGCTTCATCCAAGCCTAATTTGCATTTTTAAAAGCCTTGCATTCCTGAAAGTATAAATTATTGACACATACTTAAAGCTTTGAAACTTGAGATAAACCACATCCTGTTTTTAAATTTTGATTCTTCTTGGTTTTTTGTTTCTGTCTTTATAAAAGATGACCCCATATAATATTATTCTGTTAGCCATTTCTTTGGAGAACATGTTCTCTTGTAAACGCTGTAATCTACAGAACAAACAGATACATACAAAAGTCCTTAGTGCATAAACATGTTCTCAGATTATTAATTTTTTTCCTCTTTTGTTAGAGATCTCACCAAGAGCCACCACTGTAAACAGTTCAACTACACATTGCCTGGGAGAACACAGCTTGAACCCTTGAGCCCAGGCCAATGTCCCTTGGCACCTGGGGTGAGTGTTACCAGGTGGTTTTGGTCTCTGCTTACTGTGTCTGCTTCAGTTCCCAAACAACTGATGGCATAGTTTATTTGTGATTTGCAGCCCATGTCTTTTATTTTTCTTTTAAAGGTTGTTTAATCTCCCCACTAAGTGACAACAAGGACTGAGAAGTTGTTATGTGCTCTTTTTTGGTGTAGTCTGTTTGCAGGATTCTGGGGAATCTTGGGAGACTTGAGCACATGTCTCTGTATATATGGGATACAGACTACAGTTTACTAGGTGCAGTTCATTCTCAAATGCAAGATGGAGGAGCAACCCTTTGTCTAAGGGTGGTTGTTGTTAGCTGCTGTCGTAGAGTAATGATATTCTTATTAGGCTATAGACAAATTCAATACATTGTCTTGTCTGTGTCCGTCTTTTGCTCTGGGATCATTTTGTTTTGTTTTGTTTTGTTTCACACACAGGGTTGTTGGCATATGTCTTGGTGTTTGTACCTGCTTTTGTTTGGTGCCCGAATTGGATGATCTGCTGCTTTGAGCTCTTCGTGTGTCTGTGATAAATCCCCTTCTCCCTTCCCCAGAGGAGGTTTAATTGCCTTTTACGCGGTCTGTTTGCAGTTATAACCCATTGTGATATGCCAGGAGTGGGGGACTCTCCGAGAGACGTACTTCTTCAAAGGGATCCATGGTCTGTAGGTGCTATGTTGTTTGTTGTTAGATGCCATTGAATCGATTTTCTACTCATAGTGACCCCATGTGACGGAGTAGAACTGCCTCATAGGGTTTTCCTAGCTATAATCTTTACAGGAGCAGCTAGCCAGTTCTTTCTCCACCGGGTGAGTTTGAACCATCAACCTTTTGGTTAGCAGCCGAGTGCTTAATTGTTGCACCACCAGGGTTCCTTTGTAGGAGGTATAGGAGTATCTAATTCAAACAAACTCATCTACTATAAATGTCTATAAAGCTTAAGGAAACTAAGATTGGTTTTGCATGGGCTAGTGACCAGCAAGCTCTGAAGATCATGTGGGCTTGAGATTCTTAGGCCATGATTTTGTGAATGAACCTGAATGTGTGTGTGTATGTTAATCTTGAGTGGAAAATAAAGTGAACACACAACAAGGAGATATATTGGCTTCTGTGTTCTTTACAGCTTCATAGGTTTAATTACTACACAAAAATCTGAAGTGTTCTAAGGGCAATGCCTCTTCCCTTTTATGCTTGAATGAAATAGGGAAGTCCTATAGAGATAACAAAAGAGTCAAGTCAAGATGTGAGAGGAAGGAGGAAGATTCTGGGAAAATGGTACCACTAGGAGCATAGACTTTGCATCTCCTGAAAATCCTTTATAAAGAGAGAACAGCCAGAGAGCTCAACCAAACATCATGGACACTAATAAATGTTTATTTAAATCTGAAGAGAACACAAGAGCTACCAGAGGAAAAAAAAATAAATTGAATTAAAAACGTTTTGTGCATGCATTACCTGTAAGAAATACTTTTCTCAAAAATACTGCCAGAAGACTCACAAGAAGAGTCAAGCTGGGATGGCAATAACTAATTGCTAGATAAGAAATTAAAAAAAACATGCATTTGCCCGTTGGGACAGAAGGTACTAGTCATAATGATTGCACTAATAGAGACTTGCAAAATTTTTTATTACTTAGTAAATAAACGAAGACCAATTATATAAAGATCAAGTGTGTAGGATATTTCTAATGAAGGCAAATCATTGGACATTTTATTTCCCATTGGCATAATTTGGTTTAAAAAATTAAAAGTGTCATTTGTCTTGTCTCTGATCGCATCGCAGTTCGGGATAATATAACAACATAATATTTTGTAAAGTCTTGGGGATTTTGTGTTTTTCACCTCCTCACGAACCAGCTAATTATTTTAAAGTTTCTGTTTTTTCCTATATTGGTTTCATAGGTCAAATACATTGTCAGTATTTGCATGGCTATTTAATCACATGGAAATTTAAACATATGTATTCCAGTCAAATGAATTTTAATAACTGATATCTTTTAAAGAAACTGGTTCTTGCTAGCCTGAGACAGTGCTTCAGTGCATGTAATTTAGACTTACAAACTCTACCTATTCTGTCTGGGTAAGATTTTTAAGTATAATGTCTCTGACAGTAGTGATTTTGTTCCTCTGTAATATTAAACATTGTGTAAAAGATCCTTAATTCACTGAAAGATGTTGGACTATAATAAGCTTATGCAAATTAATGAGGGCACTTTTGGTTACTTGAGTAATTTCTGAAGAGGTTAAGATTTATAAAATCAAATATCAATGTGAAAGTACTGATTGACTTACATATTATTGTCTATATACAAAATTATTTCCTCTTTGTAAGTCTCCAGTTAAATGATACATTAGTATATGTCTTGTCTCACAATGGACAGATAGGATTAACACATGAAGTGTGAAAATAAAATTAAAAAATTGGAATAATATTTTCTTTTCACCATGCAGTTGTTTGTGTATGTTTAAATATAGAAATATAAAGGTATTTTAAAATTTTTAAAGAAAGTTTATAAATTATAGCAACAAGAAAATCAATAAACCAATAGAAAATTTACCTCTGAGTGTACCTTGTTAAGTACTTAACAAGACACAGCAGTTCCCTTCTCACCAGAAAGCTTCACTTCCTGAGCTGGTTATCCTTTTAGTTTTTGTGGTGATTCTTGGCATGCTATTAATACAGACAAAAAATTATCCCTCAGAAAAAGCTACATTTTTAAAAGATACGTCTTTTTATTTGCTCCTATTTATTATAAATACCACCACTCTGATTAATAATTTCTTGTCTGTAATTACCTATGATTTAAAGTAATTAATTTTTGTAATAAGCAGCCTCCTCTGAAAACCTATTTTTGACATTGACTCTGAAATTCCGGCCCCATATTCTGATATTGGCTGGGTTTCTTTAAACCTAAACTAGCTTCAGTGTTTACTAGACAGTAACTAGATAACGTAAAAGACCTGCTTCATTAATATATAACTCAAAATATAAAATTCATGAGAAAAGAGGGATACTTGGGAAAAAAAGAAGTGGTCAGCGATGTATATATTTTTAATTATATCAACACTGTAATAAGAGCTGTCCTCTTTCAAGCTCACAATAAATCAATGGGGGTCTTTGTTTTTACTTTCATCTGTGGCCTATGAAATATAGATGTAACAATTCTCATGACTTCTCAAATTCTCTTTCATTCTCAGTAGACTGTTAGTTGTCCTCATGAAATAAATGATCTGATAGAGTCTGTAAAATATTTCTGGCCTCACCAAAGGATAAACACCATGGCTTAGGGAAGACACATTCTACAATCGGGGAGTTGGGGGTCTGGCCATGCTTTCTCAGACAGATTTTGGAATTGCTATTGGCCAGCGATGCCAGGGCCTCCCATTCAGCCCCCTTATCACGGGGGCATTGGCAGCAATTGCCCTGATTCTATCTCACCACAGAAGCTGGCTGTGTGCAGGGCAGGAAGGTTGTAATTGTTGAAGTCACAAGACCCTAAGTCAAGAGAAGCCACACCAAGGCACCACCTCTGGTGATGCCCTATGATAAAAATCATAAGATGCTGGATGCTGAGCTTTATATCCTGGCTAGAGGGAACACTAGTTGCCCTGGGATGAGATGAGTGTATTTTGTGCATGGAAGGGCCTTGACGCATCAGGACCAAAGGTGAGCTGCAGTGAATTGAGTGTGTTGAGTGTGTTGCTAACCACAGTTTTGTTACCTCTTGTGTCCATGTCCTTTGGTAGAATCATTCCACACTAACTCTGGGCTTTGGCTAACGTGAGGGTAGTAAGTGGCAAGTACAACTTGAAAAAGTGTTTTTGTATTTTCAGTTTCTCTTTTGGACTCCTGCCTCTTCCATGAGAACATGTCTATGCTCTCTTTGCTGGAAAATTGGTGAGAGGTATGTGCAGACATGGGACACCATTCTGCCAAAGCTATCCTAGAGTGGCCAGTTTCTGGCTGTCCAGCTGGCTGACTGTAGACATAGGGGTGAGTGCAGAAAGGAGCAGCTGTGACCAGTCAGAATACTAAAACTGCAGTTTTATAATCTACTAAAGTTTGGAGATACTTATTATGCAGCTAAAACTGACAAATTGCATTTAGTAGAGCTGTTTTGTTATACACACAAAAAAATTACATTTACAAAGTGATACTAGTAAATATTGACATGAAATGCAAATTCATACTGGAATTATGTTTGCAAACAATAGTGTTTTCACCATCTCAAATGCTGCTTTTTAAAAACTGACTTTTTCTGAAACAAGAAGAATTGGGACTGTTTTTCCAGTTTGATTCAATATTAAATAGTTTTATTGGGGATGAAATCAGTAATAACTAATTATTTACAAGTTTAAAAAATGTACAAGCTCTAAGAGTTGCATCAAAATACGGACCTGATAAATTATTTTGATCAAACCTGTATAATCAGATTTTTCTGAAACTGTAATTTTTAATATGCTTTCTACATTTACAATGGAAGTAAACATCCAGGTTGGAAGGCACTCAAAATATGACTGGGGGAGAGTTGCCTGCTCAAAGTAAAGTCCACCTTAAAGACATAGATGGGGTAAAGCTTTCAGGACCTTCATTTGCTGATATGGCATGACTCAAAATGAGAAGAAACAGCTGCAAACATCCATTAATAATCGGAATGTGGAATGTATGTAGCATGAATCTAGGAAAATTGGAAGTGGTCAAAAATGAAATGAAAAACTTGAAGATCAATATCCTAGGCATTAGTGAGCTTCAATGGACTGGGATTGGTCATTTTGAATCGAACAATCACATCATGTACTATGCCGGGAATGACAAATTGAAGAGGAACACTGGTGTTGCATTCATTGTCAAAAAGAACATTTCAAGATCTGTCCTGAGTACAACACTGTCAGTGATAGGATACTGTCCATATTACAGGGAAGACCAGTAAATATGATTATTATTGAAATTCGCACACCAACCACTAACGCAAAAGACAAACACACTGAATATTTTTACCAACTTCTGCAGTCTGAAGTTGAACAAACATGCAATCAAGATGCATTGCTAATTACTGGTGATTGGAATACAAAAGTTGGAACCAAAAAAGAAGGTCAGAAATCAGAAAATATGGCCTTGGTGATAGAAACAATGCTGGAGATTGTAGTATAGAATTTTGCAAGACCAATGACCTATTCATTGTAAATACCTTGTTTAAACAACATAAAGGTGACTATGCACATGGACCTTGCCAGACAGAATACACAGTAATAAAATTGACTACATATGTGGAAAGAGAGAGAAGGCCAGGGGCCGACTGCAGAACAGACCATTAATTGCTGATATGCAAGTTCAAGCTGGAGCTGAAGAAAATTAAGACAAGTTCATGACAGGCAAAGTACAACCTAGAGTATATCCTACCTGAATTTAGAAATCATCTTAAGAATAGATTTGATGCATTGAACACTAATGATCAAAGAGCAGATGCATTGTGGAATGACATCAAGGACATTATACATGAAGAAAGCAAAAGACCATTAAAAAAACAGGAAAGAAAGAAAAGACCAAAATGGATGTCAGAAGAGACTAAAACTTGCTCTTGAACATAGAGAAGCTAAAACGAAAGGATTATGGTGTTGGCAATGAATATTGAATATACCATGGACTGCCAGAAGAATGAACAAATCTTTCTTGGAGGAATCATAGCCAGAATGCTTACTCGACACAAGGATGGCAAGACTTCGTCTCACATATTTTGGACATGTTATCAGGAGGGACCAGTCGCTGGAGAAAAACATCATGCTTGGTAAATTAGAGGGTCAGCGAAAAAGAGGAAGGCCTCAAGGAGATGGATTGACACAGTGGCTGCAACAATAGGCTCAAGCATAACAAAGATTGTGGGGATGTCGCAGGACCGGGCAGTGTTTCCCTCTGTTGTATATAGGGTTGCTATGAGTCAGAACTGACTCAATGGCACCTAAGGACTAACAACGTGTGTATATATATATATATATATATATATATATATATATATGTATGTATGTGTGTATATATATATATATGTATATATAAAACCAAAACCAAAAAACCTAACCCACTGCCGTCGTGTTGATACTGACTCATAGCGACCCTATAGGACAGAGTAGAACTGCCCCGTGGGGTTTCCAAGGAGCATCTGGTGGATTTGAAAAGCCGACCTTACTCTTAACCACTACGCCACCAGGTTTTCCACATATATATAAAATCGGGACCCTGGTGGCGCAGTGGTTAAGAGTAAGGTTGGCAGTTTGAAACCACTGGCTCCTTAGAAACCCTATGAGGTAGTTCTACTCTGTCCTGTAAGGTCACTATGAGTCTGAATTGACTGGGTGGCAACGGGATTATTTTTTTATTTTTTTAATATATATAACAAAAACAACCCCCCAAAACCCCAAACCCACTGCTGTGAGTCGATTCCGACTCATAGTGACTGTATATGATAGGGTAGAACTGTTCCATAGGGTTTCCGAAGTTGTAAATCTTTATGGAAGCAGATTGCCACATCTTTCACGCTTGGACTGCCTAGTGCGTTCAAACTGCTGACCTTTCAATTAGCAGCCGAGTACTTTAACCGCTGTGCTACCAATGCTTGTATATATCGATATAGATAATATAGATATAGACGATACAGATTTAGATACATAGCTGGAGCCCTGGTGGTGCAGCAGTTAAAAGCTCGGCTGCTAACTAAAAAGTCCGCAGTTTGAATCCACCAGCCCCTCCTTGGAAATCCTATGGGCCAGCTCTACTCTGTCTTATAGGGTCAATATGTGTTGGAATCAACTTGAAGGCAACAGATTTGGTTTGGTTTTATATAGCTATATCTGCTATTCTCTGGAGAACTGATCCAGTAGTGATATTCCAAAAAAAAAAAGAAAAAAAATGTTCATCTTCCCAGGAGGTCTCTCTCTATGTATACTTATATAAAAACCCCTTGCCGTAGAATCAGTTGTAACTCATACCAACCTTATAGAACAGAATAGAACTGCCCTATAGCATTTCCAAGGTTGTAATCTCTACAGAAGCAGACTGTTTCAACCTTTTGGTTAGTAGCCAAGTGCTTAACCACTGCACCACCAGGGCTCCATATACTTAGACACACCCCCACACACATAAACATACATATGCCAAAATATTATATATATATATAAGATAATCTGATATTATATACACCATTTTTCGGAAGATGATGTATATAATAATATACTAGGCTTTTCAGAGAAATGATCTAAATGGTCACATTTGGAGGAAGCTATATTTGGTTGTTTTGCTTTTACTACATACATTTTCTTTCGTTTTTTTTTTTAATTATTGTATGTTAGATGAAGGTTTACAGAACAAACAAGCTTCTCATTAAACCATTAGTACCCATATTGTTTTGTGACATTGGTTATCAACTCCATGACAAGTCAATACTCTCCATTCTCAACCTTGGGTTCCCTATTACCAGCTTTCCTGTCCCCTCCTGCGGTCTAGCCCCTTGTCCCTGGGCTGGTGTGCCCTTTCAGTCTTGTATTGTCTTGTGGGCTTGTCTAATCTTTGGTTGAAGGGTGAACCTCAGGAGTGACTTCATTACTGAGCTAAAAGGGTATCTGAGGGCCATATTCTTGGGGTTTCTCTAGTCTCTGTCAGGCCAGCAAGTCTGGTCTTTTTTTGTGAAATAGAATTTTGTTCTACATTTTTCTCTAGCTCTGTCCAGGACCTTTGTTATATACATTTTCCCTGCGGACTACACACTTCATTCTACTCATAATTATTCTTATTATTTTTTTTGTATTCCATTTTGTCTTGAATTTCTACTTTCTCTGACAGTAATATCCCTGCGGCTTTCAACATGTTTGCACTTATCTCCAGTATCCATCAGTCATTTGTATTCAAAATTTCTGCATTATTTTCTTTTATAGGGTCCTCGAGCAGACACATTAAAGTAGTGAGCTGTGATTCATCACAATTGAAACCTAATTTGAGTGATTGTTTGGCTGTCATTGACTCTAACTGGATATTGGGGAAAGAATTCATCTGGGGAGGTAGGGTTGGTGTTTTTAGTCTTGAATACAGTATATTTGATGTAACTATGTGGGAGCCAACCGGTTGGAGATGTTCATATATCAAAATACGAACCTCTTAGGCAAAAGATGTTGCTATAAACCTGAGAGTCAAATCAGAAGTGAATAGACAGTAGTAAAAAGCACAGGAGATGAATGAGGTTACCCAGCAGGAAGTGCACAGCAGAAACATAAGTTGGGTGGAGACAATGTTCTGGAAAACTCATACCTAGGAAGCAGAGATTGGATTACAGAACAGGAATAGTTTTCATGGTAGGATAAGAACTGGATTAAACTTTATAGCCATTCTGATGGTAATTTGTTGACATCCATTAGCCTACAACAGGCATTTCCAGTATCTGATAGTCATTTGCAAATGCTCAGCCTTTCTTTTCTTTTTTTAATCACAGTGAATGCCGTATGTCGGTCGCTCTGCTCCTTGAAGTTACCGTCACAGACTCAGACTAGAGTGATGGTGAGGATCGCAGAGGTGGTGGTAATGGCAGCTGTCAGCTGTCAGCTACAGAACAGAAAAGGGACAGGAACTGTCATGAGACTTGAGAACTTTATATATTACTAAAGACAGTTAATTTAGCAGCCATGACCAATGTAGGCAGCTGAGTTTATTACACGCCTGTGCTCTTAGAACGCTCCTGTTTCCTTTATCATGAGAATATAAGCTAACACTGATTTGCGCTGGCTTTCTCACATAGCTCATTCAAAGCACTTTCCCAATGGCACAGTTTGTTATTAAGATTGCAGTCCTGTTATTTAAAAATGAACATTGTTTAATGTATGCTCTTGCATGGAATGATGCTACAGTTTCTTTATTTGTCAAAACACCTTTGCAAAGTAGAAGTTATAGGATTTTAGAACTGCATTCCTGCCTTCCAGTTATGCCCTATGAAATACAGATGCAATGCTTCCCATGGCTTTTCCAATGCTCTTTCATTCTGGGGAGACTTAATTGTACCCTTAAATGATCACAGGTGAACATACAGGAGAATCAGGTGGCAGGAAAATGCAAACTCTCAGCAGGCTCTTGTATTACTCAAAAATCAACCCCTTTCCTGAAAAAAATGAGTTAGACACTAATTTGTTGAATTTTTATAATCTGGTTGTTTGTTTTCCACAGCTATTTCATTGAAATAAGGGAATCTGGAAATATAGGAATATATTCTGGTATGTGCATGTATCAATTTGTTCTTTTTCTCTGAGAAATGTAATAAAATATTTGTCTTTGTAAAATAATTATTACATGTTATTAAATTAAGAGGCCCTGGTGGCACAGTGGTTAAAGTGATCTACTGCTAACCAAAAGGTTGGTGGTTCGAAACCACCAGGTGCTCCATGGGAAAAGGATGTGGCAGTCTGCTTCTGTAGAGATTTACAGCCTTGGAAACCGTATGGGGTCGCTATGAGTGGTAATCAACTCTACGGCAGTGGGTGGGTTATTAAATTGTTTTATTTTCTTAAAGTTATAACAACTACTACTACTATTATTAAATTTGTCACCTATGCAATCAAGTTTACCATTTTTCAATGTGACTGGAAGAAAACTTCATCCTACTATCATATATATGCATTATACTAGTAATACAATAAACTATATTATTTTATTCTTAACACGAGTGGATATTAAATAATTAAATACATGGAAAGATATACTGTGTTCATGGATTGGAAGACTTGATATTGTAAAGATGGCAGTACTCCCTGAACTGATCTACAGATTCATGAAAATCCCCCTCAAATTCCAACTGGACTATTTTTCAGAAACTGACAACTTGATCCTAAAATTCATATGGAAGTGCAACTGACCTAGAATAGCCAAAACAAACTTAAATACAAGAACCAAGTTGGAGGATTTCTTGGAGGATTACTACAAAGCTACAGTAATCAAAACTGTGTCTACTTGAATCGGGGTAGACATATAGATCAATGCAATAGAATTGAGAGTCTAGAAGTAAACCCATAGTTGTGTTCAACTGGTTTTCAACAAGGGTGCCAAGACTGCTCGATAGGAAAAGAATAGTCTTTTCAGCAGAAGATCAACTTGCAAAGAATTATATTAGACCTCTACCTCTCTCCACATGCAAAATTTAACTCCAAATGGAATGAACACCTAAATATAAAAGCTAATACTATAAAACTTTTAGAAGAAAACATAAGTATAAAATCCTACAATCTTTGTGACATTGGATTTGGCAATTTTGGTCTCAGATATAATACCAAAAGCACAAGCAACCAAACAAAATATGGATAAATTGGATTTCATCAAAATTAAAAACTTCTGTGCTTCAAAGGACACTATCAAGAAAAGACAACATACATAAACCCAATGCCATTGAGTTGATTCCAACCTATAGTGACACTATAGGACAGACTAGAACTGCCTCATAGGGCTTCCAAAGCTGTAGATGTTTACAGAAGCAGACTGCCACATCTTTCTCTCGAGGAGTTGCTGGTGGGTTCAAACCAATGATCCTTTGGTTAGCAGCAGAGTACTTTAAACATGACATACATAATGGGGGATAATATTTGCAAATTGTATATCTGATAAAGGCCTAATATCTAGAATATGTAAAGTACTCATATAATTCAACAATATAAAGACAAACAACCCAATTAAAAATATGGAAATGGGCCTTTGGAGTAATACCTGAGACCAAAATTGCCTAATCAAATTTGAATAGATACTTTGCTGAAGAAGATATACAATATGTACATGAAAAGATGATCACCATCATTAATCATTAGGGAAATGCAAAGCAAACCCACAAAGAGGTACCATTTCTCACCCACGTAATGTCTATAACAAAACAGACTAACAATAATAAGTGTTTGAATAGATGTGCAAAAAAAGAATCCTTCTGAATTGCTGGTATATATATGTATATATATATATATTACTCATATGGTACATTTTTAATATATATTACTCATTGTATGTCAATTATGCTTCAATGAAATTTTCCAAAATGTCATATGTTTACAATAACATTTAGCATATACTATTCTCCTGGAATACATATATACATACACTAACTCCTCTTGGGTATCTGTAGAATTTGATTCAAAATAGTCAGGTTAAATATCAAAATAGTATAGGAAGAAATGATTCACATGTATTGCTGTCTCTAATATTCTTTCCTAGTACAATATGCATTTATTTAGTGCTTTGATTCATTTTTACTTACAGAGAGGTCAAGATAAATAAAGACATTTTTCTTTATGTAAATTTTCTTTAGTATAATTTCCTTTGTTGGTGTCTTGGTTTCCCTAAAAACTGTCATAATGAGGCAGTTTCTAAGAGAAAGAAAATAAAGGCATTCTTTCATATCTTCAAGAAAAGTAGTCTGTTATGAATATGAGTTTTAGTGACAAGTAAATTCAATATTTCTTCCTAGATTAACCTGGAATAATAAGCCTAGAATATGTCTTCAATAACCCTAGGATTATTTTTAGACTATAATGCTAATAGAGAGTGAGATTTTAAAACTTTGAAGCTGAACGTTTATTCAATCATTATTGTTTATTTCATAAGAATGTGTTAAAAATTGGATTGATTTTACTTTGCTATATAAAAAAATAGTTGGTGATACAGAAATGTTGGTGTTATGGATTGAATTATGTCCCTCAAAAAACGTGTGTTAACTTGGCTAGGCCATGATTCCCACCATTTGTCATCTGATGTGATTTTCCTATGTGTTGTGAATCTTACCTCTATGATGTTAATGAGGCAGGATTAGAAGAGGTTATGTTAAGAAAGCAGGACTCAATCCACAAGATTAGGTAGTATCTTGGAACAATCTCTTTTGAGTTATAAAAGAGAGAAGCTAGTAGAGAAAGGGGACCTCCTACCACCAAGAAAGCAGAGCTGGGAGCAGAACCCAGGGTCCCTGCACTGAGACCCTTCTAGATCAGGGGAAGACAGATGAAAAGGACCTTCCCCCAGAACGGGCAGAGAGAGAAAGCCTTCACCTGGAGCTGGCATCCTGAATTCGGACTTCTAGCCTCCTAAACCATGAGAGAATAAATTTCTGTTTGTTAAAGCCATCCATTTTTGGTATTTCTGTTATAGCAGCACTAGATAACTAAGACGGTTGGTAATTGTTTTCTTTTTAGAACTAATTATTTGCTTTTTATTATATCTTTTTTATTGAGGTATACTATGTACAGTAAAATGGACAGGTACTATACAGTTCAATGAGTTTTTCTAACTGCATAAACCCATGTAACCCACACTCCTACCATGACAGAAAAGATTTCCATTCCCCCGGAAATTTCCTTCATGACCCTTCCCAATCAACCTTGTCTCTGTCCAGAGGCAACAACTTTCCTGATTTCTCTCACCAGAATTTAATTTTTCTTGGAGAACAGATTAATCTTTAATAACGTCTTAGTCATTTAATGATAAAAAAATACATTATCTTTTCATAAATCTTGTGAATTCCTGTCTTCTTTGTTTAGTACCACCTATTTTACTTTTAATTTCATATATATAAGTTAAGAAGTAGCAGAAACAATGGACAGATAAAATATAATTTAAATGTATAATTTATAATATCAACCTCTGAATTTAAGGATATGTATAAAAATGATTGCAGATAGTTTAATTTGCTAAAAATAATCTAACATTAAGCTTAAGCATAGCCTCTAATTCTTTACGCCTGAGGAAACAGATGTTGTAATTTTGGAATATGATGACATCTGAAATTTGAAATTTTGGAAAAGTATAAGAAAAAAGACAAGGAAGGAAAAACAGTAACCTCATTTTCGAGTCATGGAAAAAAAAGGAAAGGAAAGCTAAAATATGAAAAAATTCCATATTAATTTTCCACATTTATGAAAGAAGCAGAACTTTCAGATCTCCTTCAACTACGTATGTATATGTTTTATGTATCCGGAGATAATGGTCTTTACATAGTCTCACCCTTATTGTATAGCTCTGGACCAACTAGCTTTTTCCCATTGGATGTCAGATACCTAAACTTGAGACTCCCAAGGGGACAGATCCATCTCAGAACCTACCAAACTCTTGAAAATTTGGTAGGAAATTTCCATATATGGGGGAATATCTACAATAAACATATTCCCCTTACTTCTATGATTTTTCTTTCATGTGTATCAACTACAGATAGATGATGTTACTTATTTATTTTATAATAATTATTAAATCAAGGATATATAATGTAAAATATTATATAATTATAAAAATTATATTGTATTGTGTTATGTTATAGTATAGCATATGACACAACACTGTGAGATGAGCTATGAAACCTCAGAAAGAAAAACTTGCATATCCCCCATAGGTAACATAATTTGTCTTTTCAAGGAGTCTCTAGGTGGTGCAAACAGTTAATGCACCCAGGTGGTAACAGAAAGGTTGGAGGTTCAAATCTACTCAGAGGTGTCTCAAAAGAAAGGTTTGGTGATCTACTTCTGAAAAATCAGCCATTGAAAACCCTACGGGGCATAGTCCTACTCTGACACACATGGGGTTACCATGAGTTGAAACTGACTCAATGGTAACTGATAAAATTCGATTCAGATATTTTTTAAAGCCCAAAGTTATTTACATTATACACTTTTTAAGTTATGACCCATATGCATGTAAAGGGATCTTAATAGAGACGCTTTATCTCCCTGTTTTGATGGAGTTCTCAATGACTGAAAACAATGCACCAGGTGCTATGATGCTGAACAGGTTTCAGTGGAGCTTCCAGACTACGAGGGATTTGGAAGAAAGGGCTGGCAATCTACTTCTGAAAAGAAACTGAAACTCTGGGTGGACTCCTGTTCATTCTGATGGACTAGGAGGTGTGAGAGGTGCTGGATAGTAAGTAGGAGAGGATATGGAGATAGAAAATAAACTAGAAATCAACCTTCCTGGACCATATTCCCATTGCACTTATCCAAACCTGAAAGACACCCTCGGAGTGGATGGGGGTGAGGGTAGAGGAGGAAGAAAATGTTTTACAGAATTTTGGCCGTTTTATTGAATTGGATGTTTAAATTACTAACTTTATTAACATTTTATTTCAGTCAACAAATGTTTATGGGGTAACTCCTACGTAATATGCACCGTTCTAGGATGTCAAGGACACAGAAGTGAATGAAAAATAAAAATCTCTACTCCCCTGGAATTTTATTCTAGTTGAATAAGTGACACAAACAACTCTAAAGAAATATAAAGCAGAGCAAGGGAATAAGGACAGTATGAGGTTGCTATTTTACTCAGACTGGTCAAGAAATATTTCTCTTGCCAAGAACACAGATATTTGAGAAGAAACGCAAATGAAGTAAGACCTAAATAAATCAGAATGTTATGGTGACTGTAAAGGGCTGACTTTTATCATCTCTGAGTACCTGGAAAATCGATGGGACTTGTCCGGAGACTTCATTCAGGGCCAGGAAGAAACTGACAAAATGATTTTAACAGTGAGTGTAGGGAAACAGTAAAGCTGTTTTCTACTTACAATTTTTGGAGCATAACTTATTCAATAAAACATATGTTTAACACACATGTTATTATAATACAAGCTATTATCTTTTTAAATATAAAAGGTAAAAATTATTCTTCTTCTTCTGAGGTTTTTTATATGTTTATGACATAGATGCAACAAGCGTAAAATATTTAGTGATTCATTTTGGACCAAGTTTGTGTTCATTTTATACATATACCTGTGTGTCTACAATGTGTTCAGAACTATGATGGCCACTAAGGTAAAAAGATACGCATGATTTGGTCCATGCCTTCAAGGAACTCATTCACAATAAGGAATACATTTAAAAGAAGAGTCTAGAGGCATTCATTTATTACACAATTATTTTTTGAACACCAGGGATCCTAGAATAAGACCATGGCAAAATAGATGAGAAAGGTAGAGCTTTATTCAGCACTAGCAGGAGGAGCAGTCTGAGAGTGAAATTGTCTTTACCTTCTGGGGCAATAGAGGCACTTAGGTTGTTAACCAGAAAAACAGGACATAGAAATAGTGATGTAAGTTGGGAAGTTAGAGATTACTTAAAAGCTCTCAGGTTTTGGAAAGAGGTAGTCTAAGGGTAAGCAATCAAGGAAAGGACTTTCTGGGGGAAAATATATCCTGCAGTTTGGGGTCATCAAGAAAACTGGAGGTTTAGCTAGACGATTGCAGCTGTGCTATAAAAGTTTTGTGGGATGCTCTTAACCCTTTACGTGGCTACTGCATATAAAAAAAACTAAACCAGTTGTTGTCGAGTCAATTCTGACTCACAGCAACCCTATAGGACAGAGTAGAACTGCCCCACAGGGTTTCCAAGGAGCAGCTGGTGGATTCAAACTGCCAACCTTTGGGTTAGTAACCAAACGTTTAACCATTGTGCCACGAGGGCTCCTCATGAGTACTATACTAGGGTATATTTAAACACAGTCTCTGCCTTCATGCGTCTTATAATGTAAAAATTAAACAAAAGTTGCATAAATGTTGTAATTATGAATCTGTATTCTAGAGCCAGACTGTGATCATTGAGGCTTTGGGTCTCAATTTTCTCCTCTGTAAAATGGGTGATCATTATAGTTCTTACCTCTTAATGTTGTTAATCCTTGAGCCTTGAAATTATATATAGAATATAGTCAATTTTCACTAATATTACCTAGTATGATACAATTGAGGAAGCAGTTTATAAGATCGTAATGAAATGACAAAATTTAATTATAGTAAAATAAATAAATTTTAATTTTGATAAGTGCTATCGTTGGAATGAGTCATGACAAAAAATTAATAAAATCTGGGAAGAAACGTTTTCTTCATGAACTTAAGGGAAGAGCATAGAAAATCTAGTTGACCTTGTTGGAGCAAAAACAACAAAGAACAACAGCAACCTCAACAATAACAACAATAGCAACCTCCACCCCTAAGCGCTGTAGGTTCACTTTTCTTCCTTTTCTACACCAGCCAAAGCAAAACAGACTAATACCTTCATTGACGCTCCTGTCACCATTCTCAAGAGGAAACCAACAGAGGTAACAGTGGGAAAATCACCACAAATTCCCTGCTCCAAGATGGGTCTCACTTAAGACAAAGTTGGCAGATAAGGAGGATCTAGTTGAGCGAAGAGTCAGAGGAAGGGTATATAAAAAACCCAGCACCATTGAATTGATTGTGACTCATAGTGACCTTATAAGACAGAGTAGAACTGCCTCACAGAGTTTCCAAGGCTATAAATCTTTAGGGAAGCAGACTGCCACATCCTTCTCCCATGGAGCATCTGGTGAGTTTAAACCACAGACCTTTTGGTTAGCAGCCAGGCAGTTCACTACTGGACCACCAGGTCTCCTTGAAGGGAATATACCAGGTAGACAAAACTGCAAGCCCTATCATTTGGAGGCATGAAAAAATTGGGTGTGCCTAAAAAATGAAAAGAAACCAGCTTTGTGACTAATGTTCAGTGAAACAATGGAGAATAGAATACTATGCAGAGGGATGTCAGATGAGAACACCGAATTGTTTGAAGCACAGAATGAACACAGTAAGGTTGTGCTTTTTTTTTTTTTTTTTTAATATTTTATTGTACTTCAGGTGAAGGCTTACAGAACAAATAGTTTCTCATGAAACGGTAGTACACATGTTGTTTTATGACATTGGTTAACAACCCCACAACATATTAAGCCTCTAAATTCTCAACCTTTTTTTTTTTTTTTGATGAAAATACAGATAGCCAAAGATACACCGTTTCAAAAATTTCTACATACACAGTTCAGTGACATTGACTATGCTCTTCCAACTGTGCTGTTATTCTCACTTAAGATGAAGGCTTACAGAACAAAGTAGTTTCTCATTTAAGTTACTAAAATGTTGCCCTATGACAATGGTTAACAATCTCACAACACATCAAGAATATCCTTACTCCACCTTGTGTTCCCTATCACCAGGGGACTTCCTTGTCCCCTTCTGTCTTCTGGACCTTGTCCCTGGACTACTGTACCTCATTAGTCTCAATTTTTTTTTTTTTTAACACCATTTCAAAACTTTTTACTTACACATTTAAGTGATATTGACTATGCTCTTCCAATTGTGCTGCCATTCTCGCCCAAGATGAAGGCTTACAGGACAAATCAGCCTCCCATTAAATAGTTACTACAAATGTTGCCCTATAACAGTGGTCAACAATCCCACAACATATCAACAGTGTCCTTACTCAATTTGTGTTCCTTATCATCAGTTTCCTACTTCCCCTCTGCCTTCTGGCCTTTGTCACCGGACTCCTGTACCTCGTTAGTCCCATTTAGTTTTACTGGGCTGTACACTCACAGGCTTAACATCGAACCTCGAAGGTAACTACACCTCTGAGCTGAAAGGGTGTCTGGGGGCCATACTCTTGAGGTTTCTCCAGTATTCTTTAGGCCAGTAAATCTGGTCTTTTTTTTTGGGGGGGGGAGTTAAAATTATGCTCTACATCCTTCTCCAGCTCTGTCCAGAACCCTCTGTTGTGATCCTGGTCAGAGCAGTCAGTGGTGGTAGCCGGGCACCATCTAGCAGTACTGGATTCAGTCCGGTGTAGGCCTTGGTAGCTGTGGACAATTAGTCCTTTGGACTAATCTTTTCGTTGTATCCTGTTCTCTTCATTCTCCCTTGCTCCCGAAGGGATGAGACCAGTGGAGTATCCTAGATGGCTGCTCATAGGCTTTTAAGACCCCAGACAATACTCACCAAGGTAGAATGTAGAGCATTGTCTTTATAAGTAGTGTCATGCCAATTGAGCTAGATGTTCTCCGAGACCATGGTCCCCAGAACCCTCCGTCCAACAACTCAGTCCCTTGGGGGGTTTGGATGTGTCTATAGGGCCTCCATGACCTTTCCTTGTGCAGGTTGTGTTAGTTTCCCCTGTACTGTGTGCTATCTCACCTCTCACCCAAGGTACCACTTATCTATTGCCTATTTAGTATCCCCCCCCCCATCCCTGGTAACCAACAAGGATTGTTACATTTTGCATGTGAATTTTTTCATGGATTTTTACAATAGAGGTCTCATACAATATTTGTCCTTTTGTGATTGACTTATTTCACTCAGCATAATGTCCTCCAGTTTCATCCATGTTATGAGATGCTTCACAGATTCATTGTTGTTCTTTCTCGTTGCATAGTACTCCATTGTGGGTATGTACCATAGTTTGTGTATCCATTCATCTGTTGTTGGACATCGAGGTTGTTTCCATCGTTTTGCTATTGTGAACAATGCTGCCATGAACATAGGTGTGCATATGTCTATTCGAGTGATGACTCTTATTTCTCTAGGATATATTCCTAGGAGTGGGATTGCTGGATCGAATGGTATGTCTATTCATAGCTTTCTGAGGAAACGCCATATCATTTTCCAAAATGGTTGTATCATTTTGCATTCCCACCAGCAGTGTATAAGAGTTCCCATCTCCCCGCAGCCCCTCCAACAGTTGTTATTTCCAGTATTTTTGATTCATGCCAGTAATGCCGGGGTGAGATGGTATCACATTATGGTTTTCATTTGCATTTCTCTAATGGTTAGTGATCGCGAGCATTTGCTCATGTGTCTGTTGGCCATTTGAATGTCTTCCTTGGTGAAGTGTCTGTTCATTTCCTTTGCCCATTTTTTGATAGGATTGTTTGTCTTTTTGTTGTAGAGGTGTTGGATTTTCTTGTAGATTATGGAGATTAGACCTTTGTCTGACTTGTACTGTCCAAAAATTTTTTCCCAGTCTGTAGGTTCTCTTTTGACTCTTTTGGTGAAGTCTTTTGAAGAGCATAGATGTTTGATTTTTAGAAGATCCCAGTTATCTAGTTTATCTGTTGGGTTTTTTGTGTTGATGTTTATGGTTTGTATCCTGTTAATGCCATGTATTAAGGCCTAAAGTGTTGGTCCTATTTTTTCTTCTATGAATTTTATAGTTTGAGGCTTTATATTCAGGTCTTTGATCCATTTTGAAGTAGTTTTTGTATATGGTGTGAGGTATGGGTCCTGTTTCATTTTTCTACAAATGGATATCCAGTTTTGCCAGCACCATTTGTTAAAAAGACTGTCTTTTCCCCATTTGATGTATTTTGGGCCCTTGTCGAAGATCAGGTGACCGTAGGTGGATGGATTTACATCTGGGTTCTCAGTTCTGTTCCATTGGTCAATGTCTCTGTTGTTGTACCAGTACCAGGCTGTTTTGACTACTGTAGCTGTATAGTAGGTTATCGAGTCAGGTAGTGTGAGTCCTCCAACTTTATTCTTCTTCTTCAGTAGTGCTTTACTTATTCGGGGTTTCTTCCCTTTCCATATAAAGTTAATAATTACTTTTTCCATCTCTTTGAAGACTGTTGTTGGTATTTGGATCTGGATTGCAATGTATTTGTAAATTGCTTTAGGTAGAAATGCCATTTTCACAATGTTGAGTCTGCCTATCCATGAGCATGGTATGTTTTTCCATTTATGTAGATCCCTTTGGGTTTCATGCAGCAGTGTTTTGTAGTTTTTTTTGTATAGGTCTTTTACATTCCTGGTCAGATTTATTCCTAAGTATTTTATCTTTTTAGGGGCTGTTGAAAATGGTATTGATTTCCTGATCTCCTTTTCATCGTTCTCTTTACTGGTGTATAGGAATCCAACTGATTTTTGAATGTTTATCTTATATCCTGCTACTCTGATGAATCTTTCTATTAGTTCCAGTAGATTTCTCGTGGAATCTTTAGGGTTTTCTATATATAGTATGATATCATCTGCAAACAGGGAGAGTTTAACTTCTTCATTACCAATTTGGATGCCCTTTATTTCTTTCTCTTGCCTTATTGCTCTAGATAGAACTTCCAGCACAATGTTAAATAGGAGTGGTGATAAAGGGCATCCTTGTCTTGCTCCTGTTTTCAAGGGGAATGTTTTCAGCCTCTCTCCATTAAGAATGATGTTAGCTGTTTGTTTTGCATAGATGTCCTTTATTATGTCGAGTAATTTCCATTCTATAACTATTTTGTTGAGAGCTTTTATCAGAAATGGGTGTTGGACTTTGTCAAATGCCTTTTCTGCGTCAATTGAGATGATCATGTGATTTTTTTCTTTCCTTTTATTTATGTGGTGGATTACGTTGATGGATTTTCTAATGTTAAACCATCCTTGCATACCTGGTATGAATCCTACTTGGTCGTGGTATATTATTTTTTTGATATGATACTGAATTCTATTGGCTAGAATTTTGTTCAGAATTTTTGCATCTATATTCGTGAGAGATATTGGTCTGTAATTTTCTTTTTTTGTGATGTCTTTGTCTGGTTTTTGTATCAGCGTTATGCTGGCTTCATAGAATGAAATTTGGAAGTGTTGCTTCCTCTTCTATGCTCTGAAATAGCTTGAGTAGAACTGGTACAAGCTCTTCGTAAATGTTTTCTATAATTCTCCAGTGAAGCCTTCTGGGCCAGGGCTTTTTTTGGTTGTGATTTTTTTTTATTACCTTTTCAATCTCTTCTCCTGTTATGGGTCTGTTCAGATTTTCAATATCACTTTGTTGTAGTTTGGGTAGGCCGTATGTTTCTAGAAATTTATCCATATCCTCTAGGTTTTCAAATTTGTTGGAATATAATTTTTCATAATATTCTGTTATAATCCTTTTTATTTCGGTTGTGTCTGTTGTAATGTCCCCCATTTCATTTCTTATTTGGGTTATTTGTGCCTTCTGCTGTTTTGCTTTTGTCAGTCTGGCCAGTGGTTTGTCGATTTTGTTGATTCTTTCAAAGAAACAACTTTTGGTTTTGTTGATTCTTTTTATTGTTTTTCTGTTCTCTATTTCATTTATTTCTGCTCTGATCTTTACTATTTCCTTTCTTCATGTGGTTGTGGGCTTTTTTTGTTGTTCTCTTTCTATTTGTTTGAGTTCTGTAGTTAATGTTTTGATTTTGTCCCTTTCTTCTTTTTTGATATGTGCATCTATTGCTATAAATTGTCCTCTGAGGACTGCCTTTGCTGTGTCCCAAAGGTTTTGGTATGATGTGTTTTCATTTTCATTTGATTCTAGGAATTTTTTAATTCCATCTCTTATTTCTTCTATTACCCATTGATGTGTAAGCAGAGTATTATTCAGTTTCCATGTGTTTGATTTTTTTTCCTTGCTCTTTCTATTGTTAATTTCTACCTTGATGGCATTGTGGTCAGAGAAGATACTGTGAATTATCTCAGCATTTTGGACCTTGTTGAGGATTGCTCTGTGGCCTAAGATGTGGTCTATTCTGGAGAACGTTCCATGTGCATTGGAAAAGAATGTGTACTTTGCCGCGATTGGATGGATTGTTCTGTATATGTCTATGAGGTCCAGTTGGCTGATTGTGCCCTTTTGGTCTTCTGTATCTTTGCTAAGTTTCTTCTTAGTTGTTCTGTCCTTTACTGACAGTGGTGTGTTGAAGTCTCCTACTATTATTGTGGAACTGTCAATTTCTCTTTTCAGTGCTGTTAGAGTTTTTTTTTTATGTATTTTGGAGCCCTGTCATTGGGTGCATAGATATTTATTATGGCTATGTCTTCATGATGGATCATCCCCTTAATCATTATATAGTGTCCTTCTTTGTCTTTTATGGTAGATTTTGTTTTAAAGTCTATTTTATCTGAGATTAGAATTGCCACTCCTGCTCTTTTTTGATAGTTGTTAGCTTGATGTATTTTTTTCCAACCTTTGATTTTTAATAAATTCACATCTTTGTTTCTAAGGTGTGTCTCTTGTAGACAGCAAATTGATGGATCCTGTTTTCTTATCCATTCTGCCACTCTCTGTCTCTTTATGGGTGCATTGAGTCCATTTACGTTCAGTGTAATTATTGATAGATGGAAGTTTGTTGCTGTCATTTTGTAGTGCTTTTTTTTGTGGTGCCGAAGTTTTCTTTGTTCTTCTTACTCTCTTGTGCTGAGTTACTTTTGTTTGTGGATTTTGTGTTCATTTCTTTTGTTTTTGTAGGTTTTGTTTTTCTTGAGACTTTATGTTTTTTGTCTTTATTTTTATGAGTTGGTTTGATAACTTTCTTTGTGGTTACCATGAATTTTACCCTTATCTTTATAATTTTGAAGCAGTCTACCCTTGCTTGGTATCGCCTTGCCTTCCTCTCCTTTAGAAGGTTCTATACCTATGCCGTTTGTTCCCTCTTTCATTGTTTTGATGTTGTTGTCATCCTTTGATTGATTTCTCTGATTCCCTGTTGTATTTCTTTTGTTTTTGGAAAGTCCTCTGTAGTTCAGTTCCTAGAATGGTATCTGGTTCATATGAACCTGCGTCCTAGGTCCTAGGTCCTGCCTGAGGGCTGAAGCTGTTTGTCCTCTTGTAAATTTGGTTTGACTTTTGCATATTCCTTTAGTTTCTGTTTATCTGGAAATTACCTAATTTCACCATCAAATTTGAATGAGAGTTTTGCCGGATATATTATTCTTGGCTGACAATTTTTTTCTTTCAAGATTTTATATATGTCATCCCATTGCCTTCTTGCCTGCATGGTTTCTGCCGAATAATCTGAGCTTAGTCTTATTGTTTCTCCTCTGTATGTGACTTCTTGTTTTTCACGAGCTGCTCTCAGGATTCTTTGTTTGTCTTTAGTTTTACCGAGTGTGAATATGATACGTCTTGGTGATTTTCTTTTGGGGTCTCTTCTATATGGGGTTCATTGAGCTTCTTGGATGGTCAGCTTTTCATTTTTCATGATATTGGGGAAATTTTCTGTCAGCAGTTCGTCAATGATCCTCTCTGTGTTTTCTGTTTTCTCCCCATGTTCTGGGATGTGAATCACTCGTAAGTTTTTGCTTTTAATTGTGTCCCACATAACTCTCAGGGTCTCTTCATTTTTCTTTGTTCTTTTTTCTGAGTTTTCCTGAAACAGAGTTGTATCCAAGTGTTTGTCTTCAGTCCCACTGATCCTGTCTTCCACCGTTTCAAATCTACTTCTCTGCCCTTCTATGACACCGTCTATTTCTGAAATCTTGTTGTTTATGTTTTGGATTTCTAATTGTTGTTTTTGTATAATTTCGAGTTGTGAATTTATTTTGGCATTTTGTTCCTGCATCATCGTCCTGAATTCTTCCAATTTTTTGTCTGTATTTTTCATAAATTTGTCTAATTTTTCCTCACGTTTGTCAGATTTTTGCCTCAGTTCTTGGAAAATTCCTAGTATTAGTGATTTGAGTTCCGTATCATGTACTTCTAGTGCATTTTCTTCCACAGGAGAGTTATCTGGTGTTTTAATTTGGACGCCTATTGGAGCCATCTTGTCTTGTTTTTGTAAATGTTTTGATATTGTTTGCTGTTTTCGGGGCATTCAGTAGATATTTCTCTCGTTTATTGATTGTAGATTTTTTTTTTTTTTTTTTGTTTCGTCCTTGTGGTACAGCTGGGCAGATCTAGCTGAGGAGGAGCCACTGGGACGGGTTGCTTGTGGCACTCACCGCAGCCACCAGGATGGTCGGTAGTCAGTGCTGGGCAGGTTCCAATAGGGCGTGCCTGCACCGCTTGGTGGTGTGATGTCTAGTGCACGGTGCAGGTAGGTAGGGTGCAGCGGGAAGATGGTTATGTGTGAAGCTAAGCTGGATATGGGAGAGAGGAGAGAGGAGGAGGAGCAAAAAGCATACAAACATAAAAGAATGCTAGGGGAGCTTGTCGTTGGAATGTACAAAGGTTGCGCTTTTAAAAGACTACTTTGGTCTTTGTGAGGAAGCGGAGTAGACCTGGACAAGTGGAGAAAATAGTAAGGAGGCCAGGAGATACTTACGGTAAGATAAAATGATGATTTAGACAAGGATGATCTCAGTGTACTGAATAAAAGTGTGAACTCTACATATGCTTGGAATGTACAAAGGGAGGAGGAGTTGCCAAGGGTTCAGATATTAGAGTTACGGCGGAAAGTTAAAATCAGTGGTTATAACCAGACTTCTCAACCAAGTATCAGGAAGGTGTGGATTATTGCTGCCTGAAGGAGTCTGGGAAAACTGCTAAATATAAGAATTATTTTAGATTTCTTTAGTTATAAATCTATGCTTACAGATATTTTTGTAAGTGTTGTTGGATGTCATCAAGTCAATCCCAATTTGACAATTCCATGTGACACAGTAGAACTACTCCATAGGGTTTTCCTGGGTGTAATCATTACAAAAGCAGATCGCTAGGTCTTTCTCCAGCAGAGCTGCTGGGTGAGTTCAAACTTCCAACCTTTCGCTTAGCAACCGGCTGCTTAACCATTGTGCCACCAGGGCTCCTACAGATATCTTACTAAGCAAAAAAAAACCAAAAAAACAGTTTTTTGCTGTCCATATTTCACATGTTATCTCCTCTACTGCTTGACATTATCTCTAGATTTCAATGGTTATTTCATGTTGAATTCTTGGTGCTATTGCCTTTTGGCCTCCATTTTTTTGCTGCAAATGGCTTATGATCTCATTTCATGGTAGGGTATAAAGCACATTGAAATGCTGGAGAGCAACACTTTGTGTAGAAGCAGTTCGTTGTAAACACATTTCATTCTAAACATCACTTCACCCTCAACACATTTCCCTGATCCACCGACTTTCCATAAGTTTTCAAAATTAACCCACTGATGGAACTAATTTGGATGTTATCATTCTAGACAGTAACTTTGTAAAATGGCTCCCCGTGTGCAGCTCAAAATTCATATTCTCACCATGAATGGCATCAATATTTGTGCTTTTATGCTCCCAGTTTTTCCCCATCTTATTCATCACTTGCCTATGCCATACCAAGGATTTGTCCTCTACAAGTTCTTTCAAGGGACAACTCAGAATCCTGATGATTATCCCAACCATGTGACACTCACTTATCTTTTCAAATATTTGCTCATGTCAGTGCCTTATTATTCCCTTAGTAAATATGCTATATTGAGTGCTGAAAAAAGCCAACATTTACAGTCCACTTATTCACTGTACTGCACATTCCAGGATATGCTCAATAAAATGTTAGTAGATTAAATTAGAATTCAAATAACTGTAAAAGAAATATTTTTATATAATAATAATCAAAGAAAAAGTATTATGCCTTCTAAAGTCATCCTAATATTATTTTCTGATGTTGTATTCATTTTAATATATCCTGATTTTTATTATAAATTGAAGGAAAGCCTATTCTAAGTTTTCCTTTAAATATTTTTATTTTTCTAACTTGAAGAAAAATTAAATTGTGTGTCATTTTATTTTAAGAACATGCATTATATATCTGCATATATTCATGTGTGAATTATATATTTCATATGTATATATATTAATTTTTATATCTGTATTAATGTTTTTAAATGTTTTATACAATTTTTAATATTAAATCCCACATGATTATTACATTCTAATTGAATGTGCTGTATAATCAGAATCTCTTATGGAAGAGCACTCTAAAATATTATATTTTAAAAAAGTACAATAATCTTAAAAGAAAAAAAGGTATTTTCCATCATTATTATCTCATTTTCAGTGATTAAAACAACTTTTAAATCCCTATTTGAAAGAGTCTAAGGCTTGCTCTCTTGGTAGGGGCCAGCCTGATCTTTCTGAAAACATCCATTGAGTAGATATCTGTATGGTATTCCTAGAATTGATGCATGATCATTAGGATTTCTATGATTAAGAAAGAAAGCTAACAGCATATTTCAATTCATATTTCCTCTCCCTTTATTCTCCTTTTATTCTATTAACATACATCTACACAAAAGTATTTACAAGTAAAATAAACTTGAATTAAAAATCTAAAATATTCAACTTTTTACAGGTGTACAACTTACTGACAACACTCTAATTGGTTTTGCAACCCTACACTTAATCAATGAAATTATTCTGTCAATATAAACTGAAACTCAGTACTCCATGAGCAGAAACTCCCCCATCTCTCCCCTTCTTACTGTTGGTGACCTCTAATAAAATTTGGTCTCTATGTATTTGCCTTTACCTATCTTTTGATATAAGTGAGGCCTTACAGTATTTCTTTTGTGATTGACTTATTTCATTCAGCATGATGTCTTCAAGCTCCATCCATATTGTTGCATGTATTAAGACTTCATTTCTTCTACTTGCTGAGTAGTATTCCACTGGATGTATGTACCACATTTTGTTCATCCATTCATCTGTTGATGGGCATTTAGATTGTTTCTACCTTTTGACTATTATGAATAGTGCTGCAAAGAACATGGGTGTACAAGTCTCTGTCTGAGTCCCTACTTTCAATTCTTTTGGGTATATACCAAGGAATGGAAGACATATCTACAACAATGACAACAAAAAAAAATTAAAAAATAGCTGCTGAGGCTGCTTATGTGAAACCAAGTACCTCATGGGATTTGGTTAGTTGGTTAGATCAGAAGATCAAATTAAAGATTGTAAAAAACAAAGGAGAATAAACAAAAAAATTTCCATTCTGCTGAAGCTGGAGGTGATAAAGGAGGGAGGTCAAGCAAGAGTTTTTTTTTTTTTTTTTTTTTTTTATTGTTGTAGTTAAATGAAGTTTACATTTCAAGTTAGTCTCCCATACAAAATTTTATACATACATTGTTTAAAGTGAGAGTTTTACAAAGACAACTGTCAGATTTACAATTCTGAGTCCACCAGGTCTGCTTCTACAAAATTGCAACCAATCTCGAGTTCATCAGGACTGCCTATACAAAATGGCAGCCAGTCCCAGGTCCACGAGGACTGCCTATACAACATGGCAGCCAGTTCCCAGTCCACCTGTATTTCCTACACAAAATAGAAGCCAGTTGTCTATTGCATAGACTTGCTATTTTCAACCCACTTCTGTCTTGCTCAGATAGAAAGTCTGACTGGCTTCTGAGCTTCTTTTAAGTACCCTTGAAGCACTAGCAGTGCTGGCCTTCTGTAATTGCTGTCTCATTTCAGTCCAGTGATACATTTTTCACTCTTTTGAAAGCAACTCCAAATCTGGTCTTCATGACTTCTGGAAAAGAGTGAAAGAAATTCTGATACCAGAAAGTAGAATTGCCTTTTCTCATAATACGATGCCCAGGTTCACAGCTGTGATTATTAATTTCAGAGAATTTTGAGATCCTTATTCGGCCTTCACAGCCCTGGTGTGTGGTGGTTAAGAGCTCAGATGCTGACAAAAAGGTTGGAAGTTCAAATCCACCATTCACTCCTCAGAAATCCTATGGGGCAGTTTTAATTTGTCCTATAGAGTCTCTATGAGTTGGAATCAACTCGATGGCAGTGGGTTATTCAGTCTTCTTTCTCCAAGTTCAAAATACTTATGCCATGTAATTAAAAAATACTAGTTTCCTTTGTCTCAAGCAATTACTGTGTAAATCCAAGCAAATGTAGATTAAGATTGCAGTCCTTCCTATGCTTTTTGTCATTACTTATTTAAAAAAAAAAAGAAAGGCTGGGTTTTATTTGTGCAGTGCTCAGCTGTTTGCTCTCTTGTTCTTTTCCTCTGGATCACTGCTGTTAAATGATGTTGGAAGTAATTACAACCCACTCTCTCTTTTGACCAGGAAGCAGTTTTCAGACTGAGAACATCTTGAAAAACTCTCACTATTACCTAAAACTATGTCTCAGCGATACCCCCTGTGTAACAGTATTAGGCATCTCCCTGTGCTTGGTGACAGCATCTGAGACTACCTGGTTAATCATTTCATACCTATTAATATTGATCACACAAAACAGTGTTCATATCCCATATTTCACACCCATATTTCATCCCCTGAAATTCCTCCCAATCATATTACTTTGTCCCTACTCTAAATGCTTATAGTGTTTACTGCTGGTGACGTTCCTTTTACACCTCGCAATGTACTTACAAGAATGTAGGTGTCTGTGCTAATAATATCCTAAGACCTCTGGAACAAGAATTGTCTTAAAGAGCAATATATTCCCTAGAGCTTAGCTATTTGCAAAGTACTTTTCACAGAGTATCCCTTAATACATTTTGAACTGAACTTAATTGTCCCAGGAAACATGATGTTTTTAATAATGCTTACCAGGAAATAAACTTTAGATGTGGGTTAATAAATGAAATGCCCAAGGCAGTGTTAATTTCTCCTTCCCTCAGGCCCTGTGCCAGCTGTGTTCTTAATCACATTTTATTGTGCTTGCCTATTTATGAGTCTGTTTTCCCCTATGGGCAATGAATTTCTAAGGACAGAGACTGTGGGTTTGCTTTCTTCCTTTCCTTCTGTCTCTCTCTCTTTCAGTCTTTACTCTACACTATTGCAAAGTGCCTGCAAAATTTAGTGTTCATTGAGTATTTCTTTAATGAATGATTAGTTTGTATTTTAAGCATGAGGTTAAGTATGTAAGTTCTCACTGTGCATCTCATCCAGCATACCTTTGTTTAAAATTGAGATAGGAGTCAGAGAGTAGTACAACCTATATTAATAAACAGAATGCATCTCTGCTTCTCTCTTCATCATGATAAACTGAAATGGTGAACTTGGCAAATAACAAATGGAAAAAGTGGCAGAATGCTTTATCTTTTGAGATTATGGATTCTAGAGACAACCATTGCAATATACTAGAAATCTGTTTTTTTTTTTTTAATCTCCTCCCATCCACTTGGGTGTTTCTATGTCTTTCTAAGAAGAGATTTCTGTTAACACTCTTTATGACTTCATTCATGTAACCAACCAGTTGCTGTCTAGTTGATTCCAACTCATGATTGACACCATGTGAGTCTGAGAACTGTGCCCCACAGGGTTTTCAGTGGCTAATCGTTTGGAAGTAGACCTCCAAGCCTTTCTTCCAGGGTACCTCTGGGTAGACTCGAACTTCCAACTTTTGGTTAGCTGACTGTGTTAACTGCACCATCCAGGGACTACTTCACTCATATAGCATAGAGTTTTTCCAATTTCCAGTACAGGCTACCTATTATGTGAGGCACCGGGGAATTAGCTAGTTCACTAACACGAGAATGTTGTCCCCTGCTGTCATGGGGAACATAGGGCAGTGATAACCCCACGTTACTGCAGTCCTACATATTATGTTAGGAACTCTGGTGGTGCAGTAGTTAAGTGCTTGGCTGCTGACTAAAAAGTTGAAGGTTCGAACCCACAAATGGCTCCATGGGAGAAAAGACCTGGTGATCTGCTCCTGTAAAGATTACATCCTAGGAAACCCTGTGGGGCAGTTCTACTCTGTCGTATAGAGTCGTTATGAGTCCAGATCAACTCAATGGCACATAACAGCAACACAACATATGTTATCAAATATCATTTGATCAACAAAACAGTTATTTGAAGCAGGTAATAATCTCTCTATTTTTCAGATGAAGATACTAAGTCCAAAAGAGTTTCCATTGCTGGACCACGACAAATACCCAGTTCCTCTGATTTGATTCCTAAACTGGTGGAGATTTTGCTTGTTTTGTTTGCTTTCATTACACAATGCAACTCTAGTTTGAGGGTTATTGTTTCTTACAGGCTGTAACTTTGTGCCCTATAGTTTATCTAGTTTATATTATTAAGTAAGTACTTTCTTTCCAAATCTCCTTCACTCCTTCAGTTGTGTTCCGATTCCTTACCCTGATAGATATTTGAGGTATAGTAATGAGTAGAAAAAACATTGACTGAACATGAGGATTTTTTTTCCCTTAGATAGCCACATCATAGTATAATAAACTCACAGAAGGGACAAAGCAAATGTTGTCCAGGTAACATATTAATTAAAAATATAGTGGATTTCGTTGCAATAGTGACTTCACTTATAAGAAAAAAAGAATGAATTCATGCCATAGGCATGCAGCACTTCATATTATCCTCATTCAATCTTGTGCTCTTGTTATTGAAATTCTCATTCACTTCATGAGAACCCTGAGGTTACGGAGATCTTAAGTAGCTTACTAGCTATAACAAAGCTCGCAATAAGAATAACAATTCCTCAAACATTTCACATAGATGATATTTATTGAGTGGTTTTAAGATTCAAGCTATACGTTCGCTTTATTCCACATTTTTTTACTCCAGTTTACTTTGTTAGCTAGCCAGGTATTATACAGAAACTGTTTTCTATATCCACTAAAGCGTATTTTCATCACACAAGGGTAGAACACATGTTGGGTAGGTAAATATTTCTTTTCATAAATCTCTGATACTCAAAAAGGGAAATAAAACATGTGGCCCAAATGATAGAGTCAAAGAACTCGTATCTATCTAGGGAACGGGTAACATTAGTGAGTGGATCTGCCCCTCCAGAAGTGTGCAAAATATGCCTCAGTTCCACTGTGCTAGTGAATAAGAAGTGCTATCAACAAATTTAATCAAAATGAGAATAATAACTAGATGAAGATATTGAGCAACTCTGCTCATCTTGAACTTGCCTCTACTTATTTTTACTGTTCCATTATCTTTTTGTAGTCAGCACTGGATCAATTCATAGTAAATCATTCTCAATCACAAAAAATATTTTTTACTTTGTCAAATGCATCTCACAACATTGTGACAAATACCCATAATTCTTTGAAAATTTCTGAACAAAACAATCAATCAAGGAACTTTCCCTAGCATCTCTACCAACAAATTCTTTACATCTTTTCAGCGATGTTAACGTTAAGGCAGCTGCTATCCCAAATAGAAATAGCCTTTCTGTTTCTAGAACCTTCTTCAGAATTTACTTCCTCTCATTTCCATAGATTTTTAGCTACTTATTCATCAGCTCTTTTGTAACTTGAATCAAAGTAAAAATAACCAAGTGTACTATTTCCAATTCTATGTGTCTTTATCTGAGTCACATGGTGAGGGAAGAAAATCTCTTATCTTGATAGATTTCTTTGTTTCAGAATTCCCTAATGGGCAAAGAATGAAAAAATGAAAAATAAATATCAAGAAATTGACCAACATACTCATCATATGCTTACACATTTTTTCCTACTTTCTTACTTTTTTAGTTCTATTTTCCTCAGAGTCAAATTTTTCACAATGAAGATCAAATACTACACTGAGACATTCTAGGGAATGTGAACATAGTTTGCAATACCTGACAATTCTCGTTTTGATTCTCATCCATCCCTCCTTACTTTGCATTACACTGCCTGTACTCAGAGTTCCTTAAATCAAACGCACTAATATTTCCACATTTCCTTTCAGATAAAGTCTAAATGCCTTGAGATTGTATTCAAATATCTCTGACTTTGCAACAACCTGTATTACTGTTTAAAGATATCCTTTACTCAAACTACAATTCTGTATTCTTGATCCTTCCCAACTCTGCATCTTTGCTTTGTTAGTCTTTCAAAATGGAACTGTCTTCTTTCTTCATCTCTTCATTTGCATATGTTTATTTCTTTGTACATGTGTTGTCCTTCCTTCCAGATTGCAAACTCCTCTGCAGATGCCATGCCTTATTCATCTTCTTGTCTCCATAAGACCTTTCACCCTAGTCTAGTAAGAACAATTGATTTGGTGCTGGGACTTTTGAAAAAATAAAATGGAGGGGGACACAAATTTTATAGGCCTCCCCCTAACTACATAATTCATTCTACATTAAGGTTGAATAATAGACTTCCATGTTAAAAGAAGGAAAACAAATTCTCCAGAGGGTTAAAAAGAAAAAAACAATTATTTTAATCTCCCAAGCATTCCTTATCAATTAGAGTTAATTGTAACCATTTTTTTAGCATCTTGTACTGATTCTCTGAGTAGTTAGGATTACAGCTAACAGTGAATAACAGAAATCTTGGCGATTCCACCAACTGATTAGGAGTGTTTTTTGTTTGTTTGTTTGCTTTTCTTCATGAAACTAGAAGTCTGTCAGTGGGCAAGGCTGAGTATATGGAGTTGTTCTTGGTCTTTTCCTCAAGATTGCAATATGCCTGCTGCAGCTGTGTGTTCATATTTTAGCAAGAAAAATGGAGAAAAACAAGAAAATTGTATGACACACATGTCACAAAAGAAAAAAAAAAAAGCCAGTGATTCACAATTGACTTCCATTTATTTTTCGTTATTGTAATTGTGAACATTCCAAATGAGCATCTCAAGCTGCAAGGAAGGTTGGGGAAGATAAATTTTGGAAGAATACCAATTAAGACAAAGAGGGTCCTAGTGGTTATTAGAACCAAGTAAAGCAAGTGTATTGACTTTGAAGTATATGTACTTTAAAAATAACCTTAAGCAATGTCTGAGAGTTTCAATTATCTGTTATTGATACAGCTACTAAAGAACACTTCAAATATAGTCACCGTCTAGGAATTTCTTGAGTTATGTGGAAATTCAAATGGAATTATTCTATATCAAGGTAAAGTTTCACGACCCAGAAATGATCTAGGTATTTCTACATATTTTAAGTAAGGAGTGAGATGTTTCACCTCAACATATCACATAGAGAAGAGTTACATTGAGGTACAGTGTTGTTATTATTTCTCTTAGGTCTTATATTTAAATAATATTGTGTAAAGTATCTGTTTTCCTGAATACGATCTTATGTTCCTATCACCCTGAAGTTTGGCATTGGAAAGTCTTTCATTTAATTAAAAAAATAAAGGAAAACACTCTATCACTAAGGAAGTTATAAGAAATAAAGCTCAAGTATGTAAAGGTTATATGGAACATTCCTTACTGTTGTTAGACTGAAATAAAATGATTTTGACTTCATGATGCCAGAATAAATTGTCGTGGGGAGAATAATGCATACTGATTCAAACTGTGTGTCAGCAGTAACCATCCTGCTCAGAAATGACTGTGACCGCTGATGCATGCCCATACATATGTCAGGATGCAGAGTACAGATGAGGACTGAAATATAGTGGAGATATTTACGGCTGCTTTGGGTGCACTTTCCCATCTCATTTTAGTGC
Source organism: Dugong dugon (assembly GCA_030035585.1). Classification (NCBI taxonomy): domain Eukaryota; kingdom Metazoa; phylum Chordata; class Mammalia; order Sirenia; family Dugongidae; genus Dugong; species Dugong dugon. Next base: position 104,428,285 of record CM057466.1, on the reverse strand, counting down.
CGTCATTTGTGGAATTATGAAACAAGAGAGCTTTTTAAAATGCCAACCTATTCGGACTACATATAGGTCAATATTCAAAATATTCTCGGTTGGAAGTTAAAAGACATGATTTCTTCCTCGTAGTAAGTTGGAAATGCTTATTGTTTTTTATTTACTTTTTCACATTTTAATGTACTCTTATTTTAAACAATTTGAATGACATCTCATATCCACCCCTAATTCAACCTCATTGGTAGAAATAACTAGTTTAATAGTTTGTGATGTATTATTCCAGCAAATGCAGTGTACATAGACATGTGTGCATGATCACCCACAAAGTTATTTTGAGAGGGCAGGCATTTCTTTTCACATGAATTGAGCAACAGTATATGTAATGTTCTGTGACTTGAAATTTTCAAGTAAAAATGTATCTTAGAGATCTTTCCATTTTATTAATAATACTTTCTATAAATGTGTAATTTTTCATATATAAGCATATATCATTATTTATATAAATATCTCCTAAAAATGGATGTGATATTGACACAAGTTTATTTTACTACTTCAAACAATGACAAGGAGATAATCCAAAGATTACATGTATATAAGATATATATATCAACAAAAAAATTTAAAAAAAAACACCAAACCCATTGCTATTGAGTCAGTTCACACCCATAGCGACCCTACAGGACAGAGTAGAACTTTTTCATAGGGTTTCTAAGGAGTGGCTGGTGGATTCAAACTGCCAACCTTTTGGTTAGCAGCCGACCTCTTAACCACTGGGCCATCAGGGCTCCAAGATATTTAATATATACTATATATAGTGTATATATGTGTATATATATATACTCTGTACACCTATATATAGTATACATATGTATAGTGTGTGAATATATAAATATGTAGTTGTTCTTATTAGTTGCCGTCCAGCTGATTCCGACTCATGGTAACCTTACGTGTGCAGAGCAGAAATGCTCCATAGGGTTTTCTCGGCTGTGACCTTTCATAAACAGACCTCCAGTCTGGTCTACTAAGGTGCCTCTGGGTGGGTTTGAACAGTCAACCTTTTGATCAGTAGTTGAACGCTTAACCATGTGTGCCACTCAGGGACATATAAAATCTCCACACTCTCAGAATATTTTTGTGAGTGTATATGTGCATATGTCTATGACAGGTACAGGCCAATGCTGGAAGAATATATCACTAACTATTAAGAGTAGTTATTTCTACCAGTGAAGTTTAATTTTCCGTGTATATGCATGTATCAGTATTCCTGTAAGTGTCCCCTATAAACAATTCTGTATGCACACACACACAAACATACAAATGCTTGCATTTTGTCAGAAGAATGCTCAGAATTGTAACTATTACTCAAAGCATATGTATATTTTAGTATTTGATAAATGACAATAAATAGCCCTGTATAATGATTACATTAAATCTTAATGTAATGTAAGGTAGCTGCCAAAAGAGTAAGAATAGACTTCCCACACACTAGATTTTCTGAATATTGCCAACCTTGTTAGTTACATAGAGATAATATAATTTCTAAATTTTACATCAATTTTCAAAAAAATATGTACAATGTAGTTTACACATAAGCATTTAATAATAACTTGTTAAATATACAATCAGATATAACTGAAGATATATTTTTTAAAAATTGGAATATTGTATTTTTTAATTAACCCATGAAACATATATTCACTGTATATTTCTTATGTTGTAGGCACAGTACTACAGGCTGTGAATAAAACAATGAAAAGACATGATCTTTAACTTCAAGGAGACCTTAGTATGGTGGAGAATAAAAAAGAATTAAACCAGTAGTCACTATACAGAGAACAGATGAAGGATTCATGGACTATTAGGAGAATATCTACATCATGCAACTGGGAGGAGGAGGGGAGAGAATGAAGATCCAAAAGGGCATCCTAAAATTAGCATTGAATGTAGCAAAATGGCCTTGCAATTACTTTAATAATTACATATGAGATTCTTGCAATCATGTATAATATAATTTTTATCATTGAAGGGTTTGATTCATTTTTAAATAGGTAAGAAATTGCATGAAATAAAGTTGCATTCAAATAATAACAAAATTACTAAAAACATGTTCTATAATTGCAATAGTTTTGAGCAGCACAAAAATAAATAGGTAAAAATTACTGACATAAAAAGTCAGAAACTAGGGAGTTTGGATGTGTCTATGGGGCTTCCATGACATTTCCTTGTACAAGTTGTGCTAGTTTACCCCGTATTGTATACTGTCTCACCCTTCACTCAAGATACCACTTGTCTATTTGCCTATTTAGTATTTGCCCCCGACCCATCCCATCCCTGGTCACAACAAATATTGTTACATTTTGTGTGTGAAATTTTTCATCGGTTTTTACAACAGAGGCCTCATACAATATTTGTCCTTTTGTGATTGACTTATTTCACTCAGCATAATGTCCTCCAGTTTCATCCATGTTATGAGATGCTTCACAGATTCATTGTTGTTCTTTCTCGTTGCATAGTACTCCATTGTGTGTATGTACCATAGTCAGTTTATCCATTCATCTGTTGATGGGCATCTAGGTTGTTTCCATCATTTTGCTATTGTGAACAATGCAGCCATGAACATAGGTGTGCATATGTCTATTCGAGTGACGACTCTTATTTCTCTAAGATATATTCCTAGGAATGGGATTGCTGGATCGAATCGTAGGTCTAGTTCTAGCTTCCTGAGGAAGCACCATATCATTTTCCAAAATGGTTGTATCATTTTGCATTCCCACGAGAAGTGCCTCAGAGTTCCAATTTCCCTGCAGCCCCTCCAACATTTGTTATTTCCAGTGTTTTTGATTCATGCCAGTAATGCCGGGGTGAGATGGTACCTCATTGTGGTTTTCATTTGCATTTCTCTAATGGCTAGTGATCGCGAGCATTTCCTCAGGTGTCTGTTGGCCATTTGAATGTCTTCTTTGGTGAAGTGCCTGTTCATTTCCTTTGCCATTTTTTCATAGGATTATTTGACTTTTTGCTGTAGAGGTGTTGGATTTTCCTGTAGATTATGGAGATTAGTCCTTTGTCTGACTTGTACTGTCCAAAAATTTTTTCCCAGTCTGTAGCTTCTCTTTTGACTCTTTTGGTGAAGTCTTTTGAAGAGCATAGGTGTTTGATTTTTAGAAGATCCCAGTTAACTAGCTTATCTGTTGGGTTTTGTGCATTGATGGTTATGGTTTGTATCCTGTTAATACCGTGTATTAAGGCCTTAAGTGTTGGTCCTATTTTTTCTTCTATGAACTTTATACTTCTAGGCTTTATATTCAGGTCTTCAATCCATTTTGAAGTAGTTTTTGTACACGGCATGAGGTATGGGTCCTGTTTCATTTTTTTACAGATGGATATCCACTTTTGCCAGCACCATTTGTTAAAAAGACCGTCTTTTCCCCATTTAATGGACTTTGGGCACTTGTTGAAGATCAGGTGACCCTAGATGGCTGGATTTACATCTGGATTCTCAATTCCATTCCATTGGTCAATGTATCTGTTATTGTACCAGTACCAGGCTGTTTTGACTACTGTAGCTGTATAGTAGGTTCTCAAGTCAGGTAGTGTGAGTCCTCCAACTTTGTTCTTCTTCTTCAGTAGTGCTTTATTATTTGGAGCTTCTTCCCTTTCCGTATAAAGTTAATGATTAGTTTTTCCATCTCTTTGAAGAATGTTCTTGGTATTTGGATCGGGATTGCATTGTATTTGTAAATTGCTTTAGGTAGAATTGTCATTTTCACAATGTTGAGTCTGCCTATCCATGAGCGTGGTATGTTTTTCCATTTATGTAGATCCCTTTGGGTTTCATGCAGCAGTGTTTTGTAGTTTTCTTTGTATAGGTCTTTGACATCCCTGGTCAGATTTATTCCTAAGTATTTTATTTTTTTAGGGGATATTGAAAATGGTGTTGTTTTCCTGATTTCCTTTTCATTGTTCTCCTTATTGGTGCATAGGAATCCAACTGATTTTTGCATGTTTATCTTGTATCCTGCTATTCTACTGAATCTTTCTATTAGTTCCAGTATATTTCTTGTGGAGTCTTTAGGGTTTTGTATGTATAGTATCATATCATCTGCAAACAGAGACAGTTTCACTTCTTCGTTACCAGTTTGGATGCCCTTTATTTCTTTCTCTTGCCTTACTGCTCTAGCTAGAACTTCCAGCACAATGTTAAATAGGAGTGGTGATAAAAGGCATCTTTGTCTTGCTCCTGTTTTGAAGGGGAATGTTTTCAGCCTCTCTCCATTATGAATGATGTTGTCCTTTTGTTTTGCATAGATGCCCTTTATTATGTTGAGAAATTTCCCTTCTATACCTATTTGATTGAGAGTTTTTACCAGGAATGGGTGTTGGACTTTGTCAAATGCCTTTTCTGCATCGATTGAGATGATCATGTGATTCTTTTCTTTCCTTTTATTTATGTGGTGGATTACATTGATTGATTTTCTAATGTTGAACCATCCTTGCATACCTGGTATGAATCCTACTTGGTGGTGGTGTATTACTTTTTTGATATGATGCTGCATTCTATTGGCTAGAATTTTGTTCAGAATTTTTGCATCTATTTTCATGAAAGATATTGGTCTGCAATTTTATTTTTTTGTGAAGTCTTTGCCTGGTTTTGGTGTCAGCTTTATGCTGGCTTCATAGAATGAATTTGGAAGCATTGCTTCCTCTTCGATGCTCTGAAATAGCTTGAGTAGTACCGGTACAAGCTCTTCTGTAAATCTTTTGTAGAATTCTCCAGTGAAGCCATCTGGGCCAGGGCTTTTTTTGGTTGGGAGTTTTTTTATTACCTTCTCAATGTCTTCTGTTGTTATGGGTCTGTTCAGATTTTCAACATCACTTTGTTGTAGTTTGGGTAGGCTGTGTGTTTCTAGAAATTTATCTATTTCGTCTAGGTTTTCAAATTTGTTGGAGTATAATTTTTCATATTATTCTGTTATAATCCTTTTTATTTCAGTTGGGTCTGTTGTAATGTCCCCCATGTTATTTCTTATTTGGGTTATTTGTGTCCTCTCCTCTTTTTCTTTTGTCAGTCTGGCCAGTTGTTTGTCGATTTTGTTGAATCTTTCAAAGAACCAACTTTTGGTTTTGTTGATTCTTTCTATTGTTTTTCTGTTCTCTATTTCATTTATTTCTGCTCTGATCTTTACTATTTCCTTTCTTCTGGTGGTGTTGGCCCTTTTTTTTTTTTTTTTTTTTTTTTTGCTGTTCTCTTTCTATTTGTTTGAGTTTTGTAGTTAATGTTTTGATTTTGTCCCTTTCTTCTTTTTTGATGTGTGCATCTATTGCTATAAATTGTCCTCCGAGGACTGCCTTTGCTGTGTCCCAAAAATTTTGGTATGATGTGTTTTCATTCTCATTTGATTCTAGGAATTTTTTGATTTCATCTCTGATTTATTCTATTACCTAGTGATGTATAAGCAAGGTATTATTCAGTTTCCACGTAATTGATTTTTTTTCCTTGCTCTTTCTATTGTTAATTTCTACCTTGATAGCACTGTGGTCAGAGTATATACTTTGAATTATCTCAACGTTTTGGATCTTGTTGAGGATTGCTCTTTCGCCTAAGATGTGGTCTATTCTGGAGAACGTTCCATGTGCTTTGGAAAAGAATGTGTACCTTACAGCGTTTGGATGGAGTGTTCTATATATTTCTATGTGCCCTTTAGGTCTTCTGTATCTTTGCTGAGTTTCTTCTTAGTTGTTCTGTCCTTTACTGAGAGTGGTGTGTTGAAGTCTCCTACTATTATTGTGGAATTGTCAATTTCTCTTTTCAGTGTTGTTAGAGTTTGTTTTATGTATTTTGGAGCCCTGTCATTGGGTGCGCAGATGTTTATTATGGTTATGTCTTCATGATAGATTGTCCCATTAATCATTATATAGTGTCCTTCTTTGTCTTTTATGGTAGATTTTGTTTTAAAGTCTATTTTATCTGAGATTAGAATTGCCGCTCGTGCTCTTTTTTGGTAGCTGTTAGCTCGATATATTTTTTTCCAACCTTTGACTTTTAATAAATTCACATCTTTGTTTCTAAGGTGTGTCTCTTGTAGACAGTATATTGATGGATTTTGTTTTCTTTTCCATTCTATCACTCTCCACCTCTTTATGGGTGCATTGAGTCCGTTTACATTCAGTGTAATTATTGATAGATGTGAGTTTGTTTACTTTCTTTGTGGTGCTGAAGTTTTCTTTGTTCTTCTTATTCTCTTGTGCTGAGTTACTTTTGTTTGTGGAATTTTTTTCATTTCTTTTGTTTTTGTAAGTTTTGTTTTTGCTGAGACTTTATGTTTTTCCTCTTTTTTTTAATGTTTTTAACTTTCTTTGTCGTTGCCATGAATTTTACCCTTATCTTTCTAAGTTTGAAGCAGTGTACCATTACTTGTTATTGCCTTGCCTTCCTCTCCATTAGAAGGTTCTATACCTACACTGTTTATTCCCTCTTTTATTGCTTTGATTTTCTTGTCATTTACTGATTAACTACTCTGATTCCCTGTTGTATTTCTTTTGGTTTTGGCTAGTCCTTGAGAGTTCATTTCCTAGATTGGTATCTGGCTCGTACGATCCTTCGTCCTAGGTTCTGCCTGTGGGCTGAAGCTGTTTCTCCTCAGATCGAAGAACTCCCTTTAATAATTCTTGTAAGTTTGGTTTGACTTTTATGTATTCCCTTAGTTTCTGTTTATCTGGAAATGACCTAATTTCACCATCAAATTTGAACGAGAGTTTTGCAGGATATATTATTCTTGGGTGGCTTTTTTTTCTATCAAGATTTTATATATGTCATCCCCTTGCCTTCTTGCCTGCATGGTTTCTGCCGAATAATCTGAGCTTAGTCTTATTGTTTCTCCTCTGTGTGTGTCTTCTTGTTTTAAACGAGCTGCTCTCAGGATTCTTTGTCTTTGGTTTTGGTGAGTGTGATTATGATATGCCTTGGTGATTTTCTTTTGCTGTCTCTTCTATATGGGGTTCGTTGAGCTTCTTGGATGGTCACCTTTTCATCTTTTATGATATTGGGGAAGTTTTCTGTCAGCAGTTCTTCAATGATCATATCTGTGTTTTCTGTTTTCTCCCCCTGTTCTGGAATTCCAATCGCTCAAAATTTTTGCTTTTGATTGTATCCCACATAACTCTGATCGTCTCTTCATTTTTCTTTGTTCTTTTTTCTGAGTTTTCCTGAAACAGTGTTGTATCCAAGTGTTTGTCTTCAATTCCACTGATCCTGTCTTCCACTGTTTCTGCTTCTCAGCCCTTCTATGACACCAGCCATTTCTTAAATCTTGTTGTTTATCTTTCGGATTTCTAATGTTGTCTTTGTATAATTTCTAGTTGTGAATTTATTTTGGCATTTTGTTCCTGCATTAGTTTCCTGAATTCTTCCAATTTTTTGTCTGTATTTTCCATGAATTTGTCTATTTTTTCCTCATGTTTGTCAGCTTTTGCCTCAGCTCTTCTAGAATTCTGAGTATTAGAGATTTGAATTCCCTATCAGGTAGTTCTAGTGCATTTTCTTCCACTGGAGAGTCATCTGGTGTTTTATTTTACACACCTACTGGAACCATCCTGTCCTGTCTTTGTAAATGTTTTGATATTGTGTGCTTCGGGGCATTCAGTAGTTATTTTTCTCATTTATTGATTGTAGATTTATTTGTTTTGTCCTTTTTTTTTTTACATTTGACTATGTCTGAGCACGTAGACTGTGTGTTCTTTGTTGTTTGCTCATATGTTGGCACAATACTTTTGGCCTCCTTCTCCAATTGGCAGGGTCAGTCACTCAGATATGGTACAGCAGGGCAGGTCTAGCTGAAGAGGAGTTACTGAGATGGGTTGTTTGTGGCACTTACTACAGCCACCAGAGCGGGTCGGTAATCAGTGCAGGGAAGGTTCCAGTAGGCCATTCCTGTGCTGCTTGTTGGTGTGATGTTAAGCACATGTTGCAGGTAGGCAGGATGTAGCGGGGAGATTGTTATGTGTGGAGCTAAGATGAATATGGGAGAAAAGAGAGAGGAACAGGAGCCAAAAATATACAAACAAATAAAAAAGAATGCTAGAGCAGCTTGCCATTGGATTGGAGAGATGATAGACGCTTGTTTTGTCTCCCGCTGGAAACTCCATGAAGCTGCTCTCTCATACCCCATTTGCTGGTCTCCAATAGGAGTCTGAGATGGCGGATCCACACTGCATTACCTTTTAGGGGACCTCTGCATGAATCTTTCCTCGCTCTCCGTTCTGTCAGTTTTCTCACTCCATTTGGTGCTTTGCTGAGTTCTTTATCTCTTCATTTGATGTTTTAGAGTTTCAGGATTATTGTTTTCTTTGTTCGGCTTAGTTTTTCGGATCTTTGCTGTGGAGGGACGGTGTGGTGCTTTTGCCTAGAGCACCATTTTGCCAGAAGTTTCTATATTACCTTCTCTTTTATTGACTCCTCATTGCTGCTCAAACATAGCAATGATTATGAGGATGGCATAGGACCAGGCAATGTTTCATTCTCTTGTACAGAGTTGCTAAGAGTAGTAACTGACTTCATGGCTGCTAACAGCAACAACATCACTATTTATGATGAAAACAGTAACTATTGCATTGTTTTTGTTGCTGTGTGCCCTCAAGTCACTACTCATAGTGACCCTGTAAGGCAGAGTAGAACTGCATGGTAAGGTTTCCTAGGATGTAATCTTTATGGGAGCAGATTGTTAGGTCTTTTCTCCCAAGAAGCAGCTGGTGAGTTTGAATTGCTAACCTTCTGTTTAGTGGCAGAGTGCTTAACCATTGCACCACCAGGACTCCAGTTAAAAAATGTTTTCAAATGAGACCGAAGAGAAAGAATTTTATACTTACATAAAGTTGAATTTATAATTTAATAATTTGACTTCATTATAACATCCATTGTGGCCTATAGTGAAAATGTAGGTTGAACTATATAAAGTAGTCATTATTATGCGTCAAAAATGATTGCATATATTAATAATTTTAACTACCAATCCCAAAGGAAGACTACAGGAAACCAAGGATCAGCTATTTGAGTAGTAAACAAAATTGTCACTTTGTAATCTGTTTAACTTTAAAATATATGCTGATTCATTCTTATGCAAATTGCCTCTGCAAATCCCTTAATGAAATACAGTTTCTGTTTTCCTCCTTGGGACATTAGGGAAAAATGACCTTGCTTATTCTGTATCAAATTAACATGGCAACAAAATACTTTGCTTACCAACTGTCAAAAAAGCCTGCTTATATCTTTTGCTATCTGTGCTTTTCTCCCTCTACTTTCCACAGATTCATTCAAGCCAGTCTTGGAGGACCGATACTTGGGAATCTTGGGAGTTTGTGGCTTTTCCAGAAAGTTCTGTATAGCCATGAATGAGGAGAAAAAGAGGCAGAATAAGAAAGGACTACTCACCATTAACCCTCTAGGATTTTCCCAAAGGACCTTGAGAGTTACTACTCAAGGTTTTCTGGACACTACACAGAGAAACTTTGATTTTCTAGAAATCTGAATAAATTTCCCTAAGATACAGTACTGTACTGGCCTTTCTGTATTCTTTATTGTTGCTCTTGAACTCAATGGCTGTCATGTCAACTTCCCGTATAAAATATTCTTAAAACCTTTAATGGGCTTTAAATTATTACTCATTCATGATAATATTTCTCATTTATAAGTATTTTTTATTTAAAATATATTCTTTTATGCTCTTTGTCATTTATATTTATTTTTCATAACCACAGTCAATCACATCAGGATTTTTCTGTGGTCTGATAATGATGAATCTGAGTTGTTAAGGGTGGCTAAGGCTTACTTATGTTCCTAACAACCACTAAGTTGTGTCTTAGTTAGATTATAATGCTCACACTGTTGTGTTTTATTACCTATGTAGTGAAGTAAAAAAATTAGTGCATGACAAAATTAGACAGCTTCATAGGCTTTATGTAGTGAATTTATCTAAAATGAATATTACTAAACTTAGGAAAATCTTTTTTATATTTTCAGAAAAATGATCACAAAGGGACAAGTATCAATTTAGTGACTAAATGACAAGAAAAATATCCTTAAAGCAAGAATAAGTGTATTTCTAGGCTCCATGTCCAAATCTGTAATATTTAGCTAGCATTGGAAATGGAATGAATACAACAATTAATAAGCAGAATGGATAATTTTAAAAAATGGAATTTTAAAATTGGGTACCATCTTTCTTCTAATACAAAAACCAAATCCGCTGCTGTCAAGTTGATTCCGACTCATAGTGACTCTATAGGACGTAGCAGAACTTCCCCAAAGTTTTCAAAGGCTGTAAATCTTTATCGAAGCAGACTGCCATATCTTCCCCCCGTGGAGCAGCTGGGAGGTTCAAACCACTGACCTTTCAGTTAGTATCTGAGCACTTAACCACTGTACCACCAGGACCCTTTGGGGGCTTATAGTAGGTCATATTGACATTCAGAGCACAAGATGAAAAAAGTTATTTCATACCCACAAGAAGTTAAAGGTCAGGTGGTTAGACTGGATGCAGCAACAATAAAATAGGATCGTTTCTGTGGAGAATGATAGATCTGTGGTAGGACCTTAAGGAAAGGACTACCATGCCAGACAAGACAGAGCAAACACTGGAGCTACGGGCAAGAGACAGTATTTGAGCAAATATTAGAAGGACATATGGGCATTTCCATCAGAATGTGTTAGAGGAACGTTTTCTGTGCAGAGGGAGCCATGTGTGCAAATTAACAGAGATTGGAAACAGCAAGTAATGTTCTCGAGTGTTCGGTGAAATGAGAGAGTGGTAGGATATGAGGCAGCAACCCAGTTGTATTTAGATCTACAGGTATCTTGCTAAATCTTTCAGTTGTACTTGTTATTAGTGACCCTTGAGTTGGCTTCACTCATGGCATTCTTGTGTATAATAGAACTACATGTTACCCATTCCTCCACCATCTTCATAATCTTTGGTATGTTTGGATCTATTGTTGCAGCTATTGTGTCAATCCACCTCATTAAGGGCATCCCTTGTTTTTGTTGGCCCTCTACTTTACAAAGCATGAATGATGTTCTTTTCTAGCAATTTATCTTTCCAGATTACATTTCCAAAATAATTCTAGGAAATAGATACTATCATTACTTCCATTTTGCAGTAAGGAAAACAGCTGAAAATTTGCATATTACTTCTAACAGTAGAGTTGTATTTTGAACTCAAATTCACAGATGTCAGAGTGCTGGTCCTTAAACCTTAACTTTTATCATGAAAGGTCTTGTATGACAATTAAATAAGCATTTTTTAAAAATCTTGTCACAGGTAAGCAAAGTTTTTCTGTAGAGAACCAAATAGTAAACATTTTAGACTTCACCAGCCACAGATCACCTTTGTTGTAAATTCTCCTCTTCATCCTTCTTATTCTTCCTCCTTTTTAACTATTTAAAAGTTTAAAAACCATTCTTAGCAGAAGGATGTCTGGATTGTTTCCAGATATTATGGATAACATTGCTAAGAAGATTCTTCTACATGACTTTTGGTGCCCATAGGTTTATATATATATATATATATATATACCTAAGGAATGAATCACTTTATCTTCAACTTTAGTAGATAATGGAAAATTGTTTTCTAAATTGGTTGAACCAGTTTACACTTCTGTCAGCAGGGTTTGAGAATTTTAGTGGCTCCACATCCTTGCTAACAGTTGGTATTTACTTTTAATTTTAGTCATTCTATTGGGAGTGTGGTGGTACTTCATTGTGGCTTTGATTTGTATTTTCCTGGTAGCTAGAAATTTGAGAACCCCCTTCATTAGTTTTGTTTTTGTTGTTGTTTTTTTCCATATACCTAACATCTTTTGTGAGGTGCCTGTTCAAGTTTTTTACCCATCTTTCTTACATTGTCTCTTTTTCTTGTTGATTTGTAGTTCTTTATGTATTCTAAATACAAACCCCTTATTGATTATACAGACTCCTCACTTACTATCTCATTAATTGACATTTCGCATTTATGGCAATAGTAAAAAATCTACTATCTGACAATTTTGTGCATTAACGACATACATCTGGCAGTAACAAAGCTGAGGTGTGAGATGAGAGTAACACTGGCTGTAATGTTTAAGGTTTTGTGTCAACTTGGCTAAGCCATGATTCTCAGTGGTTTGATGGTTATATAATGATGTAATTTGGCAGTTCGTAATGATCTAGTCATCCTCCATTTTGTGATCTGACATTGTTATCCTCCATTTCCACATAATGCTGATTCTTGCACAATGACCTGGTCTTTGGAGCCTATCCATGTTGATAAGTGAGGATTATGTATATGTGCATATATGTCTTCCAAATGTTTTCTCCCACTCTCTGGTTTTCTTTTTTCCTGTCCTAATGTCTAAATTTCTAATTTATTTATTTTCTAATACTTAGATTTATCAAACTTTTCCTTTACAGCTATTCTTTTTTTTTTTGGGGGGGGGGTATCTTATTTAAGAAAGTTTTGCCTACCCTAGGTTATGAATTTATTATTCTACTTTTCACATTTTAAAGTACAATCTATGGAAAAAATGACACTCTGGGCAGAAGCACTACGCTGTCCCTCCACAGCAAAGATCAGAAAAACTAAGCCGAACAGACAATACAACAATCCTGAAACTTTAAAACATCAAATGAAGAGATAAAGAACTCAGCCAAGCACCAAATGGAGTGAGAAAACTGACAGAACGGAGAGCGAGGAGAGATTCATGCAGAGGTCCCCTACCAGCTAACGCAGTGCAGATCCACCATCTTGGACTCCTATCGGAGACAAGCAAACGGGGTATGAGAGAGCAGCTTCACAGAGCGTCCAGCGGGAGACAAAACAACTGCTAATTTGCGATATATGCTTTCCCACCCCCCACACTTCTTCACCCCCACTCAGTCTTCTCTGCTTCCCGCGGCCACAATCTCTTGACTGGCAAACACCTGCTACTTGGATTCTACGCACCCGAACGGGCCGGCTCTCTGAGTGCCATTTGTTGGCTGCTGATGTTGCTGTTTTCCACTTCTTTCGATTTCTTCCTTACCTCTCACCACCTCCCCCTCCTTTCGCTCAAATACCTGGCTCTGTGCACCATCTTTGCTTATTCCTGAGGGCCTGCAGAGCTCCGATAATTTGTAATATATGTTTTCCCACTCCCTACGCTTCTTCACCCACACTCAACCCCCTCTGCTTCCGGTGGACACAGTCTCTTGTCTAAGAAACAACAGCTCACATTAGCTGGCTCTCTGAGTGCCATTTGTTCACTGCTAGTGTTGCTTTTTTTTCTGCTTCTTTTGATTTCTTCCTTACCTCTCACCACCTCCCCCTCCTTTCGGTCAAATGCCTGGCTCCATGAGCCATCTTTGCTTCTTCCTGAGGGGCTGTGGAGCTCCGTTCGAGTGTGGAGCTGCTTCCCGGTCTGGGCTGCCACGCTGGTGGGATCCTGGGGCTTTTGTTTGTTTGTTTGTTTTCTTTTCCTTTTCTTGAGTTGGGAGCCTTTTCTGGCCAGGCAGTGCTGCGTGGCAAGGAGACTTTGCACTCAGCTTGCACAGATGTGCAAAGGAATTCCCTGAGGGCATTTCTTTCTTTGTTTTTTTTTTTTTTTTTTGTTTTTTTGAATTAGTTTTGTTTTGTTTTCCTTTTTTGTCCTTCTTCATTGCTCGGTTTCTTGTCTCTCTATATCATCCTTCTCTTTCTCTTCCCTGAATACCTGACTTTGTATACCTCTATGCCTTCTAGCCAGGCTGTACTGCAACAACAGAGAGCAACTTCCCCAGACCTCATAGCTGCACCAGTGGGATCCCTGGGAACTTTGCAGTTCTTCAAACTTTCCAATTTTTATTTATTTGTTCTTTTCTTTTCTTCCTCTTCCCCTTTTTGTTTTTCTCCATTTCATAGTCTCTCATCTCTCCACTCCAATGGCAAGCTCCACTAGCATTCTTTTTTGTTTGTTTGTATGTTTTTGGCTCTTGTTCCTCTCTCCTCTCTCCTGTATCATTCTTAGCTCCACACATAACAATCTCCCTGCTGCATCCTGCCTACCTGCACTATGTGCTTGACATCACACCACCAAGAAGCACAGGCAGGGCCCACTGGAACCTGACATGCACTGATTACTGACGCACTCTGGTAGCTGTAGTAAGTGCCACAAACAACCCATCCCAGTAACTCCTCTTCAGATAGACGTACCCTGCCTTACCATATCTGAGTGACTGACTCTGCCAATTGGAGAAGGAGGTGAAAAGTATTGTGCTCACAGATGAGTAAGCAACAAAGAACACACAGTCTGCCTGCTCAGACATAGTCCAGTTTAAAAAAAAAAAGGGACAAAACAAACAAATCTGCAATCAATAAATGAGAAAAATAACTACTGAATGCCCCGAAGCACACAATATCAAAACGTTTACAAAGACAGGACAGGATGGTTCCAGTAGGTGTGTAAAATAAAACACCAGATGACTCTCCAGTGGAAGAAAATGCACTAGAACTACCTGATAGGGAATTCAAATCTCTAATACTCAGAATTCTAGAAGAGCTGAGGCAAAAGCTGACAAACATGAGGAAAAAATAGACAAATTCATGGAAAATACAGACAAAAAATTGGAAGAATTCAGGAAACTGATGCAGGAACAAAATGCCAAAATAAATTCACAACTAGAAATTATACAAAGACAACATTAGAAATCCGAAAGATAAACAACAAGATTTAAGAAATGGCCGGTGCCATAGAAGGGCTGAGAAGCAGAAACGGTGGAAGACAGGATCAGTGGAATTGAAGACAAACACTCGGATACAACACTGTTTCAGGAAAACTCAGAAAAAAGAATGAAGAAAGATGAAGAGACCCTCAGAGTTATGTGGGATACAATCAAAAGCAAAAATTCTGAGGGATTGGAATTCCAGAACAGGGGGAGAAAACAGAAAACACCGATAGGATCATTGAAGAACTGCTGACAGAAAACCTTCACAATATCATTAAAGATGAAAAACTATCCATCCAAGAAGCTCAACGAACCCCATATAGAAGAGACAGCAAAAGAAAATCACCGAGGCATATCATAATCACACTCACCAAAACCAAAGACAAACAAAGAATCCTGAGAGCAGCTCATGAAAAACAAGACGTCACACACAGAGGAGAAACAATAAGACTAAGCTCAGATTATTCGGCAGAAGCCATGCAGGCAAGCAGGCAATGGGATGACATATATAAAATCTGAAAGAAAAAAATTGCCAGACAAGAATAATATGTCCTGCAAACCTCTCATTCAGATTTGATGGTGAAATTAGGTCATTTCCAAATAAACAGAAATTAAGGGAATATGTAAAAGTCAAACCAAACTTGCAAGAATTATTAAAGGGAGTTCTTCGATCTGAAGACAAAGAGCTTCACCTCACAGGCAGAGTCTAGGACGCAAGATCATACGTGCCAGACACCAGTCTAGGAAAAGAACTCTGGAGGACTATCAAAGCCAAAAGATATAAACAAGGAAGTAGAGCAGTTAATCAGCAAATGACAACAGCATCAACATAATAAAAGAGGGAATAAACGGCAAACGTATAGAAACTTCTAATGGAGAGGAAGGCGAGGCAATACCAAGTAATGGTAGACGTCTTCAAACTTAGATGGATAAGGGTAAATTTCAAAGTAACCACAAAGAAAGTTAACAAACATACTCATAAAAAAAGGAGGAAAAACATAAAGTCTCAGCAAAAACAAAACCTACAAAAACAAAAGAAATGAAAAAAAAAATCCACAAATAAAAGTAACTCAGCACAAGAGAGTAAGAAGAACAAAGAAAACTTCAGCACCACAAAAAAAAAACACTACAAAATGACAGCAACAAACTCACATCTATCAATAATTACACTGAATGTAAATGGACTCAATGCACTCATAAAGAGGTGGAGGGTGACAGAATGGATAAGAAAACAGGATCCATCAATATACTGTCTACAAGAGACACACCTTAGAAACAAAGATGTGAATTTATTAAAAGTCAAAGGTTGTAAAAAAATATATCAAGCTAACAACTACCAAAAAAGAGCACGAGTGGCAATTCTAATCTCAGATAAAATAGACTTTAAAACAAAATCTACCATAAAAGACAAAGAATGCCACTATATAATGATTAACAGAACAATCTATCACAGAGGCATAACCATAATAAACATCTACACACCCAATGACAGGGCTCCAAAATACATAAAACAAACTCAAACAACACTGAAAAGAGAAATTGACAATTCCACAATAATAGTAGGAGACTTCAACACACCACTCTCAGTAAAGGAAAGAACAACTAAGAAGAAACTCAGCAAAGATACAGAGGACCTAAAGGGCACATAGAAATATATAGAACACTCCATCCAAACGCTGCAAAGTACACATTCTTTTCCAATGCACAAGGAATGTTACCCATAATAGACCACATCTTAGGCCACAGAGCAATCCTCAACAAGATCCAAAACGATTAGATAATTCAAAGTATCTTCTCTGACCACAATGCCATCAAGGTGGAAATTAACAATAGAAGGAGCAAGGAAAAAAAATCAATTACATGGAAACTGAATAATACCCTGCTTACACATTACTGGGTAATAGAAGAAATCAGAGATGGAATCGAAAAATTCCTAGAATCCAATGAGAATGAAAACACATCATACCAAAACCTTTGGGATGCAGAAAAGGCAGTCTTTAGAGGACAATTTATAGCAATAGATGCACACATCAAAAAAGAAGAAAGGGACAAAATCAAAACATTAACTACAGAACTCA
Source organism: Dugong dugon (assembly GCA_030035585.1). NCBI lineage: Eukaryota > Metazoa > Chordata > Mammalia > Sirenia > Dugongidae > Dugong > Dugong dugon. Next base: position 104,411,509 of record CM057466.1, on the reverse strand, counting down.
AACAGATAGAAAGAGAACAGCAAAAATGTCCACAACCACTGAAAGAAAAGAAATAGTAGAGATCAGAGCAGAAATAAATGAAATAGAGAAGAGAAAAACAATAGAAGGAATCAATAAAACCAGAAGTTGGTTCTTTGAAAGAATCAACAAAATCGACAAACCACTGGCGAGACTGACAAATGAAAAACAGGAGAGGGCACAAATAACCCAAACAAGAAATGAAATGGAGGACATTACAACAGATCGAACTGAAATAAAAAGGATTATAACAGAATATTATGAAAAACTATACTGCAACAAATTTGAAAACCTAGAGGAAACGGATAAATTTCTAGAAACACACGGCCTACCCAAACTACAACAAAGTGATGTTGAAAATCTGAACAGACCCATAACAAGAGAAGAGATTGAAAAGGTAATAAGAAAACTCCCAACCAAAAAAAGCCCTGCCCCAGATGGCTTCACTGGAGAATTCTACAAAACATTTACAGAAGAGCTTGTATCAGTACTACTCAAGCTATTTTAAGAGCATAGAAGAGGAAGCAACAGTACCAAATACATTCTATGAAGCCAGCATAATGCTGATACCAAAACCAGGCAAAGACTTCACAAAAAAATAAAAGTGCAGAACAATGTCTCTCATGAAAATAGATGCAAAAATTCTGAACAAAATTCTAGCCAATAGAATTCAGCATCATATCAAAAAAATACTACACCACGACCAAGTAGGATTCATACCAGGTATGCAAGGATGGTTCAACATTAGAAAATCAATCAATGTAATCCACCAAATAAATAAAAGGAAAGAAAATAATCACCTGATCATCTCAGTTGATGCAGAAAAGGCATTTGACAAAGTCCAACACCCATTCCTGGTAAAAGCTCTCAATAAAATAGGTATAGAAGGGAACTTTCTCAACATAATAAAGGGCATCTATGCATAACCAATGACCAAGATCATTTTTAATGGAGAGAAACTGAAAACATTCCCCTTGAAAACAGGAACAAGACAAGGATGCCTTTTATCACCACTCTTATTTGACATTGTGCTGGTAGTACTAGCTAGAGCAATAAGGCAAGAAAAAGAAATAAAGGGCATCCAAATTGGTAATGAAGAAATCGAACTGTCCCTGTTTGCAGATGATATGATACCATACATAGAAAACCCTAAAGACTCCAGAAGAAATCTACTGGAACTAATAAAAAGATTCAGCAGAGTAGCAGGATACAAGATAAACATTCAAAAATCAGTTGGATTCCTATACACCAATAAGGAGAATGATGAAAAGGAAATCAGGAAAACAATACCATTTTCAATAGTCCCTAAAAAGATAAAATACATAGAAATAAATCTGACCAGGGATGTCAAAGACCTATACAAAGAAAACTACAAAACACTACTGCATGAAACCCAAATGGATTTACATAAATGGAAAAACATACCATTCTCATGGATAGGCAGACTCAACATTGGGAAAATGGTAATTCTACCCAAAGCAATGTAATAATACAACGCAATCCCGATCCAAATACCAGCAACATTCTTCAAAGAGACGGAAAAACTAATCATTAACTTTATATGGAAAGGGAAGAAGCCCTGAAGAAGTAAAGCACTACTGAAGAAGAAGAATAAAGTTGGAGGACTCACACTACCTGACTTCAGAACCTACTATACTGCTACAGTAGTCAAAACAGCCTGGTACTGGTACAACGACAGATACATTGACCAGTGGAACAGAATTGCGAACCCAGATGTAAATCCATGCATCTACTGTCACCTGATCTTCGACAAGGGCCCAAAGTCCATCAAATGGGGAAAAGACAGTCTTTTTAACAAATAGTGCTGGCAAAACTGGATATCCATCTGCAAAAAAATGAAACAGGACCCATACCTCACACCGTATCCAAAACTACTTCCAAATGGATCAAAGACCTGAATATAAAGCCTAAAAGAATAAAGTTCATAGAAGGTAAAATAGGACCAACACTTCAGGCCTTAATACACGGCATTAACAGGATACAAACCATAATCATCAACACACAAACCAACAGATAAGCTAGATAACTGGGATCTTCTAAAACTCAAACACCTATGCTCTTCAAAAGACTTTACCAAAAGAGTAAAAAGAGAACCAGAGTCTGGGAAAAACGTTTTGGACAGTACAAGTCAGACAAAGGACTAATATCCATAATCTACAAGAAAATCCAACACCTCTACAACAAAAAGACAAATAATCCTATGAAAAAATGGGCAAAGAAAATGAACAGGCACTTCACCAAAGAAGACATTCAAATGGCCAACAGACACATGAGGAAATGCTCGCGATCACTAGCCATTAGAGAAATGCAAACTAAAACCACAATGAGGTACCGTCTCACCCCAGCATTACTGGCACAAATCAAAAACACTGGAAATAACAAATGTTGGAGGGGCTGCAGGGAGATGGGAACTCTTATGCACTGCTGGTGGGAATGCAAAATGATACAACCATTTTGGAAAATGATATGGCGCTTCCTCAGAAAGCTAGTAATAGACATACTGTTCAATCCAGCAATCCCACTCCTAGGATTATATCCTAGAGAAATAAGTGTCGTCACTCGAATAGACATATGCACACCTATGTTCATGGCAGCATTGTTCACAATAGCAACACGATGGATACAACCTAGATGCCCATCAACAGATGAATGGATAAACAAACAATGGTACATACCTACCATGGAGTACTATGCAATGAGAAAGAACAACAATGAATCTGTGAAGCATCTCATAACATGGATGAAACTGGAGGACATTATGCTGAGTGAAATAAGTCAATCACAAAAGGACAAATATTGTATGAGGCCTCTATTGTAAAAACCGATGAAAAAGTTCACACACAAAATGTAACAATCTTTGTTGGTTACCAGGGATGGGAGGGGTGGGCGGGGAATACTAAATAGGCAATAGTTAAGCGGTATCTTGGGTGAAGGGTGAGACAGTACACAATACAGGGGAAACTAGCACAACTTGTACAAGGAAAGGTAATGGAAGCCCGACAGACACATCTAAACTCCCTGAGGGACTGAATTGCTGGGTCGAGGGCTGTGGGGACCATGGTCTGGGGGAACATCTAGCTCAATTGGCATAACACAGCGTATAAAGACAATGCTCTACATTCTACCTTGGTGAGTAGTGTCTGGGGTCCTAAAAGCCTGTGAGCGGCCATCTAAAATACTCCTCTGGTCTGGTCTCACTCCTTCGGGAGCAAGGGAGAATGAAGAGAACAGGATACAACGAAAAGATTAGTCTGAAGGACTAATTGTCCAGAGCTACCAAGGCCTCCACCAGACTGGGTCCAGTACAGCTAGATGGTGCCTGGCTACCATGACCGACTGCTCTGACCAGGATCACAACAGAGGGTTCTGGACAGAGCTGGAGAAGGACGTAGAGCATAATTCTAAGCCACAAAAAAAGGCTAGATTTACTGGCCTAAAGGAGACTGGAGAAACTCCGAGAGTATGGCCCCCAGACACACCTTTAGCTCAGTGGTGAAGTTATCTCTGAGGTTCACTGTTCAGCCTGGGAGCGGACAGCCCCATAAAACCAAATGAGACTAACGAGGTGCAGGGGCCCAGTGACAAGGGCCAGAAGGCAGAAGGGGACCAAGAAGCTGGTGATAGGGAACCCAAGGCTGAGTAAGGATATTGTCGATGTGTTGTGAGATTGTTAGCCATTGTCATAGGGCAACATTTGTAGTAACTGTTAAATGAGAAACTATTTTGTTCTGTCAACCTTCATCGTAAGTGAGAACACACACAATTGGAAGAGCATACTCAATGTCACTGAACTGTGCATGTAGAAATTTTTGAAATGGTGTATCTTTTGCTATGTGTATTTTCACCAAAAAAAAAACGTTGAGAAGTTAGAGGGTTGACGTGTTGTGTGGTTGTTAACCAACATCATAAAACAATATGTGTACTACTGTTTCATGAGAAACTATTTGTTCTGTAAGCCTTCCCCTGAAGTACAATAAAAAAAAAAAAAAAGTACAGTCTATGAACCAATTTAGGGCAGAGGACTCTGTGAGACTATTGTCCTGAGATACTCTCCAAACTTTGAAGCAAAACTAATGCCTGAGACCACCTTTCAGTGAAATAACAAACACAAAAACCAAAGGTTGTTACCTGTGAGTACAATATTAAATAAATAAATAAAACAAACCAACAAATCTGTATGGGACCAAAAGATCAACAATTATTCTAAAGCAAAGACAAGAAGATAAGGGGGCAAAAAAAACTAGAGTAGTGTAAATGGAGCAAACAGAACACAAAGACATTTTGACTCATTGTGAAAAATGTAACTAATGTCACTAAATACACTGTACAGAAATTGCCAAATGTGAATCTAATTTGCTGTGTAAACTTTCACTGAAAACACAGTAAAATATCATTAAAAAAACAAAAAAACCCAAAAGAAAACATTCTTAACTTGTGGACTGTACAAAAATAGGCAATGGGCTATTTGCTGATACTCTTGCTGATAAGAGTATTTCTGGGAGAATTTTGAGGTGAGAATAGCGAATATAAATTCCATGCTAAAAATATAATTATGGCTAAAATGTGGAAGAACATAACAGAAGTGTTCAGAAATCTGCTATGAAATAGATAGTAAACATCCTACACAAATTGTCCCGGTAAAACACTGTGAGGACAATAGCAGTGGCGTTGGAGAGAAAGTGGAGTCAAGAGTATGTAGTGGTTTATTGTTTTCAGGGAACGAGCAAGAGGAACAAATTTAGCATAAGTTATACATTTCTGGGCTGGAAACATGAGTAGGTGAAGAGTGAAGAGTACAGATTTATCTTTGTTCCAATCCTTGTCTTTACACTTGCAAGTTGACATGTTCTACAGAAGGTCATTTGACTTACTCAACTTTCTTTGCACCCAGAATTCAGTCTTGATTCTGAAAGATAGCTGGTATTTAATTAAGCTATGTGAATAATCTATGAATGAATGAGAGAGTGAGTGTATACTTTATTCCCTGATGGGGGGAGGTGGGATGAAAAGATTATTCTGGAAAAAAAATTACTACTAAAAAAATGAAAACTATAAAACATGGAGCTGTTATAGAAATGTCTCTGATCTGACCCATAGTCTTGAGTCTTAACTCAAAGATGAACTTAGAGGTCTGGAGTAAAATTGTACTTGAGTTTAGATCAAAATGATGATTTTTAAATTGAGAAGTACTTAGGTAAAAGTACTGTGCAGCAGTCTTTTCTGATCCACAGTTGACATTGGCTTAAAAGATGATTAAATAGCATAGAGGACAGCCAACTCTGAGAGAGTCAGGATACAAAAGCAGTAATTTAGTGTGAAGAAGACTGCCCAAAAGTACCTATCACGGCTTTCGCTTAAGGTTAACATAGCACTTGGGGAAAAATCTCAATGGGCATGAAGTTAGTGCTCAAAATTCCCGTCAACATTTCTTTCAACAAGTAACTTTTATACACACGCACAGAGCCTCAAACATTTATTAAAATAGTAACCATCAGTCTTAAGGTTTTATTGTACAGAATAACATTTTTTTAAATGAAATTCTCCATTTGGAGTAATGAACATTTTTATTTTTCATCATGTCCATGAATGTGGTAATCATTAATTATGTTTGTTATTCAGATTCTATAATAGTTCTGTATCATAACCAATAATTCTTTAAACATTAATCTTTAAACTGTGGATATTTTATTTAAAAACTTTTGAAATCAGTTACTTTTAATATTCAAATCTATTGAATTAGATTTACAGAATTTTATTTTTCCATGTTTTCAGGATCAACACACTATGACTAATTTTCTGGATTAATTTAACAAGAATTAGTTGAAATTCTGCCACCTGCCAGGCACTATTCTGGGTGGGGGTTGCAGCAGTAAACGGGACAGACAAGAGTCCTATTCTCATGGATTTTCCATGCTGGAGCATGAGTTTGAAATTATTTTATTCCATTTCAAATTGTGAGACATAAGTGAATTTATCTCAACAAGGGCTACCCGTTTCAAGAATTAGGCTATTTGAAAATAAACAAAAATGTTTGCAAAACTTGGGTAAGGAGAAGTTAACCAAACTGACAATACTTCACTGAAAATAATTGCTGTTTTCCATTACTTAGCCTAGAGATAAACTTTAGCTCAATCATGTACCACATTTGCAGCAGTGAGCAACTCAACCTCTCCATGCTTTAGTTTTTCTAGGATTGTAGTGAGGGTGGGATAGTCTATGACATATAGTGTTTTGAACAATTCTCAGTAAGTTTTAATTATCATTGTTATCACACACTCATATTTCATTTTATCAGATATCCTCCAAACTGTGATTTCTTTTACTTTTTCTCCTACATGTTCTAACCTTCAATTTTTAAATATTCTCTAAATCTAGGCTACGTAGATATAATGAATAGAAATACCATTCCATTAACCAAAAGAGAGTTACATAAACAAGTCTTTATCTTTTTTTGAGTTTTTTAAAAATTTATAATTGAATTTTTATTTGAAGATATTTATGAAATCACTTTCAGTTGTAAGGAATAATACATAGTGAGGGATTATACACTTTACCAAGTTTCCCCCAATAGTAACATCTTACAAAACTGTAGTATAATATCACAACCAGATGTTCACATAGATACAGTAAAGATATAGAACATTTCTATAATCATGAGTATCCCTTACAGCTGCACCCACTTTCCTTCTGATCGACACTCACTATCCTCTAGAAACCACTAATTTGTTCTTCATTTCTATAATTTTGTCATATTAAGAAAGTTGTTTAAATGATATCATAGAATAAATGACTATTTTTTATTGATTTTTCAATTCTCTGAGGATTCATCCAAATTTTTGAGTGGATTGACACTCAATTCCTTTGTATTGGTGAGGAATATGGCATGGTATGGATGTACCACAATTTGCTTAACCATTTACCCATTGAAGAACAACTGTTCTGTATCAGGTTTTTGGTTATCACGAGTAAAGCTGCTGTAAACATTGGTGTGCAGGGATTTGTGTTAACCTAAGTTTTCATATCTCTGGGCTAAATGTCCAGAGACACAATTTATGGGTTATATAGTAGTTGAATGTTTAATTATTTAAGAAATCACCAAATTGTTTTTCTGAGTATCTATACTTTGTACCTTACAGCCAGAAATATACGAGCAATCTAGTTTCTCTGCATTCTCACCAACATTTAGTGTTGTCACTTTTTTTTTAAGCCATTTTAAGAAGTGTATAAACAAACAAACAAACCCCTTGCCATAGAATTGATTCCAACTCATAGCGACCCAGGTTCTACTGTGTTCTATGCCCCTCATGGTTTCCAAGACTGTAAATCTTTTTTTTTTATTTAATTTTTTTAATTGTGCTTTAGGTAAAAGTTTACAAATCAAGTTAGTTTCTCATACAAAAATTTATACACACATTGTTATGTGACCCTAGTTGCTGTCCCTATAATGTGACCCATACTCTTTCTTTCCACCCCGGATTTCCCGTGTCCATTCAACCAGCTCCTATCCCATTCTGCCTTCTCATCTCGCCTCCAGACAGTAGCTGCCCATTTAGTCTTGTGTATCCACTTAAATAAGAAGCACACTCTTCACGAGTATCATTTTTTGTTTTATAATCTGGTCTCATCTTCGTCTGAAGAGTTGGCTTCAGGAATGGTTTTAGTTCTGGGTTAACAGATAGTCCGGATGCCATGTCTTCTGAGGTTCCTCTAGTCTCAGTCAGAATGTTAAGTCTTCTCTCCTGCTTATATGAGGGACTCTCTGTTGTGTTCCCTGTCAGGGAGGTCCTTGGTGGTAGTCGGGCACCATCTAGGTCTTCTGGTCCCAGGCTGATGAAGTCTCTGGTTTATGTGGCCCTTTCTGTCTCTTGGGCTAATACTTTCCCTGTGTCCTTAGTGTTGTTCATTTTCCTTTGCTCCAGGTATATTGGGACCAGTTGATGCATCTTAGATGGCCACTTGCTAGCTTTTAAGACCCCAGACACCACTCACCAAAGTGGGATGCAGAACATTTTCTTAATAAACTTTGTTATACCAATTGACCTAGATGTACCCCGAAACCATGGTCCCCAGACCCCCACCCCTACTACTCTGTCTCTTGAAGTGTTTGGTTGTGTTGAGGAAACTTCTTAGCTTTTGGGTTAGTCCAGTTGTGCTGACTTCCCTTGTGCTATGTGTTGTCCTTCTCTTCACCTAAGATAATTCCTGTCTACTATCTAGTTAGTGAATTCCTCTCTCCCACCCTCCCAACCCTCATAACCATCAAAGAATGTTTTCTTTTGTGTTTAAACCTTTTCTTGAGTTCTTACAATAGTGGTCTCATACAATATTTGTCCTTTTGGGACTGATTAATTTCACTCAACATAATGCCCTCCAGATTTATCCATGTTATGAGATGTTTCATGGATTCATCTTTGTTCTTTATCATTGTGTACTATTCCATTGTGTGAATATGCCATAATTTGTTTATTCATTCATCCGTAGATGGGCACCTAGGTTGTTTCCATCTTTTTGACATTGCGAACAGTGCTGCAATAAATATAGGTGTGCGTATATCTATTCGTGTGATGGCTCTTGTTTCTCTAGGATATATTCCAAAGAGCGGGATAGCTGGATCATACGGTACTTCTATTTCTAACTTTTTAAGGAAGCGCCAAATCAATTTCCAAAGTGGTTGTACCATTTTACATTCCCACCAGCAGTGTGTAAATGTTTTAGTCTCTCCACAACCTCTCCAACATTTATTATTTTGTGTTTTTTGGATTAATGCTAGCCTTGTTGGGGCGAGATGGTATCTTATTGTAGTTTTGATTTGCATTTCTCTAAAGGCTAATGATCCAGAGCATTTCCTCATGTATCTGTTAGCCACCTGAATGTCTTCTTTGGTGAAGTGGCTGTTCATATCCTTTATCTATTTTTTAATTGGATTATTAATCTTTTTGTTGTTGAGATTTTGAAGTATCTTGTAGATTTTAGAGATTTGATGATGACCAGATTTGTTGGAGCAAAAAATTTTTTCCCAGTCTGTAGGTTGTCTTTTTACTCTTTTGGTGAAGTCTTTTGATGAGCATAAGTGTTTGATTTTTAGGAGCTCCCCCTTATCTAGTTTCTCTTCTGGTGTTTGTGTATTATTAGTTATGTTTTGTATACTGTTTATGCAATGTATTAGGACTCCTAGAGTTGTCCCTATTCTTTCTTCCATAATCTTCATTGTTTTAGATTGTATATTTAGGTCTTTGATCCATTTTGAGTTAGTCTTGGGGCACGGTGTGAGGTATGGGTCTTGTTTCAGTTTTTTGCAGATGGATATCCAGTTATGCCAGCACCATTTGTTAAAAAGACTCTCTTTTCCCCATTTAACGGACTTTGGGCCTTTGTCAAACATCAGCTGCTCATAGGTGGGTGAATTTACATCTGGTTTCTCAATTCTGTTCCATTGGTCTATGTATCTGCTGTTGTACCAGTACCAGGCTGTTTTGACTACCATAGCAATATAATAGTTTCTAAAATCAGGTAATGCGAGGCCTCCCACTTTTTTCTTCTTCTTCAGTAGTGCTTTACTTATTCAGGGCCTCTGCCCTTTCCATATGAAGTTGGAGATTTGTTTCTCAATCTCATTAAAAAATGTTGTTGGAATTTGGATCTGGATTGCACTGTATCTGTAGATTGCTTTGGGTAAAATAGACATTTTCACAATGTTGAGTCTTCCTATCCATGAGCAAGGTATGTTTTTCCACTTATGGAGGTCTGTTTTGGTTTCTTGTAGTAGGGTCTTGTAGCTTTCTTTGTATAGGTCTTTTATGTCTCTGGTTAGATTTATTCATAAGTATTTTACTTTCTTGGGAGATATTGTAAAAGGTGTTGATTTGGTGATTTCCTCTTGGAAGTTCTCTTTGTTGATGTAGAGGAATCCAACTGATTTTTGTATGTTTCTCTTGTATTCTGATACTTTGCTGAAATCTTCTATTAGTTCCAGTAGTTTTCTTGTGGATTCTTTGGGGTTTTCCGTGTGTAGAGATCTTATCATTTGCAAATAGGGATACTTTTGCTTCTTCTTTACAAATGTGGATGCTCTTTATTTCTTTTTCTTACCTAATTGCTCTGGCTAGGACCTCCAGCACAATGTTGAATAAGAGTGGTGATAAAGGCATCCTTGTCTGGTTTCTATTCTCGAAGGAAATGTTTTCAGACTCTCCGTTTAGGATGATGTTGGCTGTTGGCTTTGTATAAATGCCCTTTATTATGTTGAGGAATTCCCCTTCTATTCCTATTTTTCTGAGAGTTTTTATCATGAATGGTGTTATACTTTGTCAAATGACTTTTCTGTATCATGTGGTTCTTGTCTTTTGTTTTATTTATGTGGTGGATTACATTGATTGTTTCTCTAATGTTGAGCCATCGCTACATACCTGGTATGAATCCCACTTGGTCATGGTGAATTTTTTTTTTTTTTTTAATATGTTGTTTAATTCTATTGGCTAGAATTTTGTTGAAGATTTTTGTGTCTATGTTCATGAAGGACTTTGGTCTGTAATATTCTTTTTTTGTGGTATCTTTACCTGGTTTTGGTATCAGGGTTACGGTGGCATCATGGAATGAGTTCAGGAGTATTCTAGCCTATTCTATGCTCTGAAATACCTTTAGTCGTAGTGGCGTTAATTCTTTTTTGAAAGTTTGGTAGTATTCCCCAGTAAAGCCATTCAGGCCAGGGCTTTTTTTGTTGTTGTTGGGAGTTTTTTAATTACCTCTTCAATCTCTTATTTTGTTATAGGTTTACTTAGTTGTTCTACCTCTGTTTGTTTTAGTTTATGTAGGTAGTGTGTTTCTAGAAATTTGTCCATTTCCTCTAGGTTTTCAAATTTGTTGGAGTATAACTTTTCATAGTATTCGGTTATGATTCTTTTAAGTTCAGTTGGGTTTACTGTGATATTGCCCATCTCATTTCCTATATGGGTTATTTGTCCCCTCTCCTGTTTTTTTTTTTTTTTTTTTTTTGTCAGTTTGGCCAATGGTTTATCAATTTTGTTGATCTTTTCAAAGAACCAGCTTTTGGTCTTGTTAATTCTTTGAATTGATTTTCTATTCTCTATTTCATTGAATTCTGCTCTAATTTTATTATTTGCTTTTTCTGGTGCCTGAGGCTACCTATGCTGCTCTCTTTCCATTTGTTTGAGTTGTAGGGTTAATGTTTTGATTTTGACCCTTTCTTCTTTTTGGATGTGTGCATTTCTTGGTATAAATTGACCTCTGAGCACTGCTTTTGCTGTGTCCCAAAGGTTTTGGTAGGGTGTGTTTCCATTCCCATTTGATTCTGTGAATTTCTTTATTCCATCCTTAATTTCTTCAATAACCCAGTAGTTTTTGAGCAAAGTGTTGTTCAGTTTCCATGTATTTTATTTTTTTCCTTGCTTTTTCTGTTATTGATTTCTACTTTTATGACTTCACAGTCAGAAAAAATGCTTTGTTTCAATATTTTGGATTTTGTTAAGGCTTGCTTTATGACCTAGTGTGTGGTCTATTCTGGAGAAAGTTCTGTGTGCTTTGGAGAAGAAAGTATAATTGACTACTGTTGAGTGGAGGGTTCTGTAATGTTTCTGAGATCAAGCTGATTGACTGTGGTGTTTATATCTTCCATGTCTTTATTGAGCTTCTTTCTGGATGTTCTGTCCTTCACCAAAAGTGGTGTGTTGAAGTCTCCTACTATTATTGTGGAGCTGTCTATTTCTCTTTTCAGTGCTGTTTGAGTTTGTTTTATGTATATTGGAGCTCTGTCTTTGGATGTGTAAATATTTGTTATAATTATGCCCTTCTGGTGTACTGACCCTTTAATCATTATATAGTGTCCTTCCTTATCCTTTGTGGTGAATTTTACTTTAAAGTCTATTTTGTCAGAGATTAATATTGCCATTCTTACTCTATTTTGATTGTTGTTTGCTTGATATATATATATTTTCACCATTCTTTGAGTTTTAGTTTGTTTTTGTCTTTTAGCCTAAGATGTGTCTCTTATAGGCAGGTTATAGATCATGTGTTTTTTATCCATTCTGCCACTCTCTGTCTCTTTCTTAGTGCATTTAGTCCATTTACATCCAGCGTAATTATTGATAGGTGTGAGTTTAGTGCTGTCATTTTGATATTTTTTGGGTGTGTGTTGTTGGTAGTTTCTTTGTTCCAGTTAATTTTCTGTGCTGAGTCATTTTTATGTATTTTCTTTTCATCTTTTTCACTGTTGTTGATTTTGTATTTGCTGAGTTTCTATGTTCCTCTTGTTTTTTTTATTTGATGTGTAGGATTGTTAGTTTCCTTTGTGGTTACCTTAATCTTTACTTCTATTTTTCTAAGTTTAAATCAGTCTTTTATTTCTTGATATCAGCTTGACTTCCTCTCCATGTGAAAGTTCTATGACTATATTATTTAGTCCTTCTTTTTTGTTTTAATGTTGTTATATTTCACATATTGATGTCTCTGTTTCCTTATCTTAAGAGTTTTACCTTTGATTCATTTTTGTGACTTCCCTATCTGGATTGATAGCTGTTGCTCTATCCTGTGTTCCAGTCTTGGGTTGTTATCTGATGTTATTGATTTTCTAACTGGAGGACTCCTTTTAGTATTTCTTGTAATTTTGGTTTGGTTTTTAAAAATTCCCTAAACTTCTGTTTACTTGGAAATGCCCTAACGTCCCCATCATATTTGAGAGAAAGTTTTGCTGGATATATAATTCTTGGCTGGCAGTTTTTTTCCTTCAAGGCTTTATAGATGTCATCCCATTGCCTTCTTGTCTGCATGGTTTCTACTGAGTAGTCTGAGCTTACTATTATTGACTCTCCTTTGTAGATGACTTTTCTTTTATCCCTAGCCACTCTTAAAATTCTCTCTTTATTTTTGGTTTTGGCAAGTTTGATTATAATATGTCTCGGTGACTTTCTTTTGGGATCTATCTTATGTGGGGTTTGATGAGAATCTTGGATAGATATCTTGTCATCTTTCATGATATCAGGGAAGTTTTCTGCCAACAAATCTTCAACGATTCTCTCTGTATTTTCTGTTATTCTCCCCTGTTTTGTCACTCTATCACTTGTAGGGTTATTCCTCTTGATAGAGTCCCACATAATTCTTAGAGTTTCTTCATTTTTTAAAATCCTTTTATCTGATTTTTCCTCAAATAAGTTGGTGTCAAGTTCTTTATCTTCAGTCTCACTAATTCTGACTTCCACTGCCTCTATTCTACTCCTATGACTTTCTATTGAGCTGTCTAATGCTGAAATTTTATTATTAATCTTCTGGATTTCTGATTGGTGTTTCTCTGTGGATTCTTGCTGCCTGTTAAATTTGTCATTTAGCTCTTGTATAACCTTCTTAAGTTCCTGTGTTGCTTTGTCTGTATGTTCCTTGGAATGTTCTGCATTTTGAATGATCTCCTTCCTAATATCTTGAAGAGCTTTGTATATTAATCTTTCGAATTCCACCTCTGGTAATTCCAAGAATTGCTCCTCTTCCAGGAGGTTTCTTGGTTCTTTGTTTTGGTGACTTAGTGAAGCCATCGTGATCTGCCTCTTTATGTGATTTGATATTGAGTTTTGTCTCTAAGCCATCAATAGGTTAGTATATTTATTTATTTTATGTGTGTTTATAGTGTCCTAGCTTCTTGTTTTGTTTTGTTTTAATATGCCAAAATAAGCTGGTCGTGTGAGCTACTTTGATTATTGGGATCTTTAAAATGCTCGTGTCCTGTCTCCAGGTGATTAGAGCTGTTACTTGGTGTGTGAACCCAGGAGTCTGTTTACTTTTCTTGTGTGTATTCAGCTCCTGTGTCCAGGTAATCAGTCACCAAGCGTGTGGTGCATGCTCTCACCTACAGTCCTAGATGGGCAGGGGTGATTGGGGTAGGCACAGGTATCTGGCTGCAGTAGGGGATCATGTACTGAGCAAGGCAGGGGACTGACAGCTGCCTCTGAGCGTCTGGGTGGAAGACGTGTCCCTATTTCCTAGAGCATGTAGGTGGGCACTCAACGCTGTTGGCTTGAAGGACTGGGAGTCACCACTTATTCCTAGATCCTGTTGCAGGTGGCTAGGTGGAGTGGGTGGAGCCACCAGTCCTCAGACCCCTGATGTGGGTAGATGAGGACCCTGCTTAATGGGCAGGGCAGTGTCAAATGTCAAGAATCTGCCACTCCCCCTTACAGCTGTTGCAGTTGAAAATATTCTTCAGGTATATATCCTGTTGTACTGTGCTAACTAGGTCCTATGCTCTTGAAATGGGCCCTCACAGGTCTATGCCAGGGTGAAAGGCATTCAAAGTCCATGGACCCCTTAGGTTTGTGCCTAGGCAAAGGGGCTATGTCTGCCCTGAGTTCCTGGGTTAGGGAGGCTGGCAGATTATTTTTTCTGGTTTGTTAATTTGCCCTTTCCAAATCTGGGAGAATGGCTCAGGGCACACGACAGGTCCTACTTCTGGTCTAGGGAGTGCAGTAACTGATGAAGCCCTACCAGGACTGGTGCAGAGTGAGGAGGCATAGGTAAATGAGAGAGAGGTACTTCCCAGAGGGGGAAGGGTTTTTTTGATCCACATGGTAGGTTAGACACTTGTACTTATTTTTCGCTGATTCAGAGCCACTTCTATCTGGTTCCAGAGGCTTGAGGAGACTCTCTGCCACTCAGTTTCTCCCAACGTGAAAAACACATCCCAAGTGCTACTGCTTGTCTCAGCTCATGTGCACCAGCCAATCCAGGCTGCAGGGTGCCTTCCAGGTCAGGTCTGGCAAATCCTCATTACTTCTGAACTGTCTCTCCCTCCCCCTGCTGTTTAGTTGACTCCTCAACATTGTATTAAATGTTCAGAGCTCCTAGATTGTCATACGTAATCTATTCACTTGTTTTTTCTGGTCTTTGTTGTAAGAAGGACCACAGGAAGCATCTGACTACTCCACAATCTTTACCCTGCCTCTCCCAAAACTGTAAATCTTTATGGAAGCATACTGCCACATCTTTCTCCCGTGGAGCAGCTGGTGGGTTCAAACTGCCAACCTTATGGCTAGCAGTCAAACACTTAACCACTAAGCCACCAGGGCTCATTTAATAAGTATATTGTTGTTGTCTATTCGGCTCTGACTCATAGTGACTCTGTGTACAACATTGCCCAGTCCTGCGCCATCCTCACAATCATTGTTAGGCTTGAGCCCACTGTTGCAGCCACTGTGTCAATCCATCTCCTTGAGGATCTTCCTCTTTTTTGCTGACCCTCTGCTTTACCAAGTACGATGGCCTTCTCCAGGGACTGACCCTTCCTGATAACATGTCCAAACTGCATAAGATGAAGTCACCCCATCCTCGCTTCTAAGGAGCATTCTGGCTGTACATCTTCCAAGACAGATTTATTCATTCTTCTGGAAGTCTGTGGTATATTCAATACTTTTCATCAACACCAAATTCAAAGGCATTAATTCTTCTTTGGTCTTCCTTATTCACTGTCCACCTTTCACATGCATATGAGGTGATTGAAAACATGGCTTGGTTCAAGTGCACCTTAGTCCTTAAACTGACATTTTGCTTTTTAACACTCAGAAGAATTCTTTTGCAGCAGATTTGCCCAGTGCAATGCCTCATTTGATTTCTTGGCTGCTCCTTCCATGGGTGTGGACTGTGGATCCAAATAAAATGAAATGTTTGACAATGTCAATGTTTTCTCCATTTATCATGATGTTGCGTATTGGTCCAATTGTGGGATTTTTGTTTTCATTATGTTGAGGTGTAATACATACTGAAGGATGTGTAGTCTTTGATCTTCATCAGTAAGTGCTTCAAGTCTCATTCACTTTCAGCAAGCAAGCTTGTGCCATCTGAATAATGCACTTTGTTAATGGGACTTCCTCTAATCCTGATGCCATGTTCTTCTTCACAGAGTCCAGATTCTCAGATTATTTGCTCAGCATACAGATTGAATAAGTGTGGTGAAAGCATACAACCTTGACACACACCTTTCTTGACTTTAAACCATGCAGTATCCCCTTGTTCTATTTGAACAACTGCCTCTTGATCTAAATACAGGTTCCTCATGAGCACAGTTAAGTGTTCTGGAATTCCCATTCTTAGCAACATAATCCACAGTTTGTTATGACCCACAGAGTCAAATGCTTTTGCATAGTCAATAAAACACAGGTAAACATCTTTCTGGTATCCTCTGCTTTCAACCATAATACATCTAATATCAGCAGTATTATCTCTTATTCCACATTCTCTTCAGAATCCAGCTTGAATTTCCTGCAGTTCCCTGTCGATGTACTGCTGCAATCACTTTTGAATGATTTTCAGCAAAATTTTACTTGTGCGTGATATTAATGATATTGTTAGATAATTCCACATCCTGTTGGATCATTCTCCTTGGAATGGGTACAAATATGGATCGCTTCTCATTGGTTGACCAGGTAGCTGTCTTCCAAATTTCTTGGTATAGACCAGTGGGTGCTTCCAGCACTACATCCTAATAAATTGTGTAGTGAAATCTAAATTCGTTTTTTACTTTCAGTTCCATATGATGTTGAACATCATTTTATGTGCTTATTTGCCATTGGTGTATTTCAGTTGATGAAATGTCTCTTCATGTATTTTTCCTACTTTTTAATTGGATTTGTTTACAGTTGAGTTTTGAAATTTCTTTAAATATTTGAGATACTTGTTTGTTTTTGTCATATTTGTGGCTTGCAAATATCCTCCTGTGTAGCTTATATTTTCATTCACTTAAAAGAATCTTTTGCAGAACTTTCAGTTTCTCATTTTATGGATTGTGCTTTGCATAGTCACAGTCTATTAGTACCATCATTTTACCATTTCAAGTGAAGTAGGGAAAACCTGCCTTTCTATATGTCTCTTTACCCTTCTGTTTATATTTTTCTTAAATATTGTGCCTGCATACCTTGAGAACTAGATCATACAGTGTTGTAATTTTGCTTTAAATCATCAAATATAATAGGGAAAACTCAAAATGAGAAAGGAAGCTTATTGCATTACCCATATCTTTGCTTTCCATGTTCTATCTTCCTTGCCTATGTTCCAAGAATAATTTTTCCTCTTTTATTTCCTGTTTAGAAAATTTACTTTAACTATTTTTTAATGTAGATGTCTAGGTGACAAATTGTCTTAATTTTTCTTCATCTGAGAATGTCCTGATTTACTCTTTTTTCCTGAAGGATATTTTTGCTGGGTGTGGGATTCTGGATTGACGTATCTTTCTTTCAGAACTTGAAAATTATTTTCCTATTTCTTTCTGGTCTCTGTGGTTTCTGATGTGAAATCTACCATCACTTAAATTGTTTTTCCTTTGTAGGTAAGTTGTCACCTTCCTCTGGTTACTTTCAAGGTTGTTTTTTCTTTTTTTGTCCTTAATTTTTAGAAGTTTTCAATGTGATGTGTTCTTATGTGGATTTCTTTGTTTTTATCCTGGCTGAGAATTACTCAGCTCCTTGCAGCTGTATGATTTTATCTCTTGAAAAGTTTGGGAAGTTTTAAGCTATTATTTCTTTGAGTAATTTCTCATTCTTGATCTCTTTCCTCTTTCTTTTTGAGATTTCAATAACAAGAATATTAGATTTTTTTTAATAGTCCTACCAGAACCTTACGCTGTTTTTGTTTGTTTTTTCAGTTTATTTCCTTTCTGGTGTTCATATTGAATAATTTCTATCCTATCTCTCCTTTTCTATCCAGATTATTTCCTCTGTCCACTCTATTTTACTCTTGAGCCCATCCACTGAAGATTTGTCTTCATTTTCATTATTTTATGTTTCATTTCTATATCTATTTGATTCTTATTTATGTCTTCTGCTTTGTGTGTGAAAATTTTATTTCTTTATTGAGGCCTTTTATTTTTTTCAAGTTGTTTATAATTGCTCAATGAATCATTTTTTCTCATGGATGCTTTAAAATCTTTGTTAAATAATTCTAATGTGTCTGTTATCTCGGTATTTGCAACTACTGATTATCTTTTTCATTCAGTTTAATATCTTCTTGGATCTTGGTAAGATGAATTATTTTTTATGGAAATCTAGATACTTTTGTATTATGTTAGAAGATTCTGGATCTTATGTAAACCTTCTGTTTTAACTGGCTATGTCTAACACCGCTTTGGTAGGAGATGTTGAGGCATTGCCTTAATACTGTCAGGGGGAGGCAGAAGTCCAGGTATGCCACTTGTCCTAGCTCACCAGAAATCTGTTATGTGGCCATGAATGAAAAGGAAAATTATTCTCTGGTATTTATGTCCTTAACTATAAAATTGCAAAAAAATGAATATCATCTCAAAGATTTTTCTTTGCTGCATGTTAAATAACTGTACAGATAGGGTATCTTATAAGAATTTTATAGGCAACATCTTACCCTCAGGTCTACTATAACCCCTTAATCTCAAAATGATATCTTTAAAGATAACTTACTCTTTCAAACCAAATAAGCTATGTTGTCACTGTGCCTAATTTTCTTTTAATTTTTATGAGACTATAGGCAACATTGCCAATTAACCTAAATGCATCATGTGTCAAAGAAAAAACACTCAAAAAATCTTTACTAAATGAATGTTTGTTGTCACATGTGCTTGATTTCCAAATTTGTACAGCAAAGGTAGGGTGAGAACATTTACCTTTATTGAGAGTTTACTACATGTTAGTTTGCATACATTATCTTACTTAATATTTTTGTAAATGAGTTTCATAAATGGGGATGAAGGATGATGTGTTTCAGCCAGGTTGCTATTTTTTATCTGCTTCGTCAGTAGAATTCATATATCCTTACAAATAATTTTCGATGCTCTTTTTTGTGTCTGTTAAAATCTCTTTCTAAAAAAGGTATTGGTTGAAACAGTCTTTGGATATCTGTAGGTTTCAAAACATTCACATTACGCTCTTGCAAGCCTTTGCTCAGCACAGAATCAATATTAAGACTTTGTCAGGATTATTTTATCTGCTTCTTTTAAGTGAACTACTGAATACACCTCAAATAATCCCAATGCACGTGTGAAGAGAAGTTACCGGTAAATCAAAGCTGAGTGTAGGGAGATGAAAGTAATCATTAATAAACCCGTAACAGAAAGCAGGGATAAAAGGCTAAGTACTTTGAAAAGCAGATAAACATGAAGATATAAAGATAGATATTCTGAGAATGTAAACAACTTGTATAAAAATAATAAAAGTGAATACAAGACAATTAAAAAGCCCAGAAGCATAAACAGATTAATTGGATTCACAGAGAAAAAGAAATCACACTGCTGTCATATTCAACCAAGAGACAAAAATGATGTTTGAATCTATGATAGGAAAAAAGACATTAAAGCAATAGAAAGGGTCTGTGTATGTCAGAACCATCCCTTCAGATCACTTGGCTTAGACATAATCACACCAATTTAAAGCAAGTGCCAGTTACAACTTTGGAAAGTGACTATTTGGAGCTCTTCATCGCCCCTAGGTGACATATTTTCAGCTTCTCGATAGGCATTATGTGGAGGGACATATCATAAATAAGAAGAGTGCTCTAATATGACTCATATAATTCAATAGAATACATCTACACATAAAGGAGAAATAGTTCCCATTCATGCAAGGATACCAAGTAATAGAGGGAAAAAGAATAAAAAGGACAGAGCATTCATCTTATGAAAGTGGAAATTGAAAGGGAAACATGTCCCAACTCGTAAAAGACAATCAAACCACATGAGCAAGTCATATGAGCAGAGCCCAGAACAGTTTCCCTCAACTACTTTTAACCTATTGAAAGTAGTGCTCCCCTATTCTGGAATGCAAGATTGCATAATATAAGCCCAGATCCAAAGTAACTTATCTCAGTCTTATAGAAGGTATACAAAAGTAGTATATCTCAAATACACTAAATAGACTCTTCATGGTGGCTAATCCATGATGGTGTGTTCTTAGGTGTTCCATTATTTTGCTTTTATATTTATAAGCATATACTACATTTTATAATGAGAAAAAAAAAGGTAGAAAATAGGAAAAATAGGTAAAAAGAAAATGATGCTGGGAAGCAGCTACTAAATAAAACGAGATCTGGTTGAAAGAGAGCTGGTGCACTTACCTCCAACTGGCAGAGAAAAAATAATAGGTAAAAGATCTTTCAGTGTCCTAGCAACATACCAGAAAAATCCACTAATAATTTTCTTTTCTTTGAATCACCAAAACAAAAGAATTCTTCCTCTTTTTTATGACTCAAACTTCCACTTATGTCTTGTATGCCATTTCTTCCTATCTTCTCTTAACTCTAAGGTCATTAACTTTCTCCTCTTTCCTCTACCTATTAATCTCCTCACTTTCTTTCTTTCTTTTTTTTTTTTTTTGAACATTTTATTGTGCTTTAGGTGAAAGTTTACTCAGCAGATTAGTTTCCCATTCAATAACTAATAAACTAATTGTTCTGTGACATTGGTGGCAATCCCCACAGAGTGACAGCATTCTCCCAATTTCCACCCTAGATTCCAGTTTCCATTCATCTGGTTCCCCTACCCTTTCCTGTCTTCTCATCTTTGCTTTTGGACAAAAGTTGCCCTTTGGTGTAGTTGATTGTTCTAAAGCACACATTCCTCATGGATGTTATTGTTTATTTTATAGACCTGTCTATTATCTGGCTGAAAGGTGATCTATGGGAGTGGCTTCAGTTCCAAGTTAGAAGGGTGTCTTAGGCTTACAGTCTCGAGAGTTCTCCAGTCTCTATCAGGCCAGTAAGTCTGGTCTTTTTTATGAATTTGAATTTTCTTATACATTTTCTCCCACTCTAACCAGCGACTACTGTTGTATTCCTGGTCAGAGCCATTGGTAGTGTTAGGTGGGCAGTCTAGCTCTGGTCTCAGGCTAGAGGAGGCTGTAGTTTATGTGGGCCATTAGTCCTTTGGACTAATTGCTTCCTTGAGTCTTTGTTTTTTTTCACTCTCCTTTGCTCCAGACAGGAGGAGACTAATAGTTGTATTCTAGATGGCCACTTGCAAGCTTTTAAGGCCCCAGACGCTACTCTCCAATCTAGGATGTAGAGTATTATCTTTATGAACTATGTTATGCCAATTGACCTTGATGTCCCCCAAGACTATGGTCCTCAGTCTTCAAGCCCAGTAACTCAGTCCAGCAAAATGTTTGGTTATGTCTAAGAAGTTTCTGTAACTGTTCTCCTATGTGTTCTATTATATATATATGAATATACATGCAGCACATAAAAATATGCATGTATAAATATCCACAACTATACCTATATAAGCACACAGGTATATTCTCAGTACAATTTCCCATACCTATTTAGCAGCCCTGGTAATGCATTGATTAAGAGCTTTTGCTACCACCCAAAATGTTGGCAGTTCAAATCCACCAGCCTCTCCTTAGAAACTCTATGGGGTGTTTGTTCTATACGTTCTATAGGGTCACTATGGGTCGGAATCGACTTGATGGCAACTTGTTTGGTTTTGGTTTTATCTACCTGTGTATCCATTTGTAAATTATTGTTTGTTGTTACTGTTGTTGCAGGATAGTCTATGTTATAGTCTTTACTGTAATTGCACTTTATTCTTGCATACATCTCAGTGTCTTCCTTTGCCTTGGTCATGTTATGACTTTCCCCATATTGTGTATTGTCTTTCCCTTCAGCAAAATTAATGCATATCTACTATCTAGTAAGATGGCACAGGACCAGGCAGTGTTTCATTCTGTTGTTCATAGGGTGGCCATGAGTCGGAACTAACTCGACGTCACCTAATAAAAACAACTATCTAGTGATTCTCCCTCCTTCTTCCTCCCATCCCTGATAACTATCAAAGAATGCTCCTTTCAGTGTGTAAACATTTTCTTGACTTTTTATAATAGTGGTCTCATACAATATTTGTCCTTTTGTGGTTAACTTATTTCACTCAGCACAATATCCTCCATATTCATTTATGTTATGCTTCACAGATTCATCATTGTTCATTGTTACATAATATTCCATTGTGTGTATGTACCACAATTTGTTTATCCATTCTTCCATTGATGGGCACTTAAGTTTTTTCCATCTTTTTGCTATTGTGAATAATGATGCAATGAATATGGGTGTCAGAATGTCTATTCCTGTCATGGCTCTTATTTCTTTAGGATGTATACCTAGGAATGGGATTGCTGGATCATATGGTATTTCTATTCCAAGCTTTTTAAGGAAGCACCATACCATTTTCCATAGTGATTGTACCATTTTACATTCCCACCAGCAGTGGATAAGAGTTCCAGTCTCCCCACAACCTTGTCAGCATTTGCTGTTTTCTGTTTTTTTGATCAGTGCCATTATTGCCGGTGTGAGATGGTATCTCATTATAGTTTTGATTTCCATCTCTCTAATGGTTAATGATCGTGAGCATCTCTTCATGTGTTTGATAGAGACCTGAATGTCTTCTTTGGTGAAGTGTTTGTTCATGTCTTTTTCCCATTTTTTAATTGGATTGTTTGTCTTTTTGTTGTCGAGGTGTTGAAGTTTTCTGTAAATTTTAGAGATTAGACCCTTGTCAGATACGTTTTTGCCAAAAAATGTTTTCCTGATATGGGTTCTCTTTTTATTGTTTTGGAGAAGTCTTTTGATGAGCATAAGTATTTAATTTCTAGGAAGTCCCAATTATTTAGTTTCTCTTCTGATGTTTGTGCATTTTCAGTTATGTTTGATAGTCTATTTATGTCATAAATTAGGACGCCTATCTTTGTCCTGTTTTCTTCCATGAATTTTATTGTTTTGGATTTTACATTTAGGTCTTTGATCCATTTTGAGTTAGTTTTTTTGTGTGATGTGAGGTATGGATCTTGTTTCATTTTTCTGCAAATGGATATCCAGTTTTGCCAGCACCATTTGTTAAAGAGACTACCTCTTCTCGATTCAATGGACTTTGACCCTTTGTTGAAGATCAGCTGTCCATAGGTGGATGAATTTTCTTCTGGGTTCTTGATTCTGTTCCAATGGTCTACATGTCTGTCATTGTATCAGTATCATGCTGTTTTGACTACCGTGGCTGTATAGTAGGTTCTGAGATTGGAAAGTGTGAGGCCTCCTACTTTGTTCTTCTTCAATAATGCTTTAGCTATCCAGGGCCTCATTCCTTCCCATATAAAGTTGGAGGTTAGTTTTTCCATCTCATTAAAGAATGTTGTTGGAATTTGGATTGGGATTGTGTTATAGTTATAGATCGCTATTGGTAGTATCGACATTTCCACAATGTTAAGTCTTCTTATCCATGAGTATGGTTTATTTTTTCCATTTAAGAAGGTCTCTTTTGGTTTCTTGCAGTAGTGTTTCGTAGTTTTCTTTGTATAAGTATTTTACGTCCCTAGTTAGATTTATTCCTAAGTATTTTATTGGGGTAGGATATTGTAAATGGTATTGTTTTCCTGATTTTCTTTTTAGAGTTCTCTTAGTTAGTGTAGAGGGATTCAACTGTTTTTTTGTATGTTGATCTTATACCCTGCCACTTTGCTGAATCCTTCTATTCCAGTAACTTTCTTATGGAAGTTCTGAGATTTTCTATGTATAGGATCATGTCAACTGAGAATAGGGATTGTTTTACTTCTTCCTTATCAATTCAAGGAGACCTGGTGGCACAGTGGTTAAATGTTTGGCTGCTAACCAAAAGGTTGGCCATTCAAATCCACCAGCTGCTCCTTGCAAGCCCTATGGGGCGGTTCTTCTCTGTCTCATAGGGTCGTTGTGAGTCAAAATTTACTCAACAACAACAGGTTTGGTTTTTGGTTTTTACCACTTTGGATGCCCTTTATTTTCCTTTCTTGCCTTATTACTGTAGCTAGGACTTACAGTAAAATATTGAAGAAGAGTGATAATAAAGGGCATCCTTGTCTGGTTCCCATTCTCAAGGGAAATGCTTTCAGCCTTTCTTCTTTGAGAATAATGTAGGCTTTTATTTTTTTTTTTTTAATGTGCCCTTAATTATGTTAAGGAATGTCCCTTCTATTCTATTTTGCTGAGCATTTTTATCAGGAAATAGTGTTGGATTTTACCAATTGTCTTTTCTGCATTGATTGAGTTGATCATGTGATTCTTTTCCTTTTGTTTCATTTATGTAGTGAATTACATTGGTTGCTTTTCTATGGTTGAGCTATACTTGCATACCTGGTATGAATCCCAAATCCCACTTGGTTATGCTGTAGTTTTTTTTTTAATATGCTGTTGAATGCTATTGACTAGAATTTTGTTGAAAAATTTTGCATCTATATTCATGAGGGATACCTGTCTGCAATTTTCTTTTTTAGTGTTGTCTTTGTCTGGCTTAGGTATCAGGGTTATGCTAGCTTCATAGAATGAACTAGGGAGTATTCCTTCCTTTTCTATGTTCTGGAATAGTTTCAGTAGAATTGGTGTCAACTCTTCTCTGAACGTTTGGTAGAATTCTCCAGTGACGCCATCTAGGCCAGAGCTCTTTTTCTTGGGTATTTTTTTTATGAGCTCTTTAATTGGTTCTTTTCTCATGAATCTGTTCAAAGTTTTTACCTTAGCTTTTCTTCAGGTAGGTAGATAATGTGTTTCTTGAAATTTGTCCATTTTTTCTAGGTTTTCAAATTTGCTGGAGTACAATTTTTCATAATATTCTGTTACAGTCCTTTCTATCTCAGTTGGTTCTGTTGTAATGTCACCCATCTCATTTCTTATTTTGGTTATTTGTGTCTTTTCATTCTTTTTCTTTGTCATTTTAGACATTAGTTTGTTGATTTTACTGATTCTTTCCAAGAACTAAGTTTTAGTCTTGTTGATTCTTTCTATTGTTTTTCTGTTTTCTGTTTCATTTATTTTTGCTCTAATCTTTATTATCTCCTTTCTTCTGGTGACTATGGGCTTCTTTTCTGATCTTTTTATTTTTGTTCAGGTTGTAGGATTCAGCTATTGATTTTGGACCTTTCTTCTTTTTTGATGTGTGCATTTATTTCTGTAAATTCTCCTTTGAGCACTGCTTTTTCTGTGTTTTACTCACTTTCTTAACTATCTGTGAGGACTTATGTTTGATAAAGTAGAGGGTCAACAAAAGTGAGGGAAACCCTCAATGAGATGGAATGACATGATAGTCAAAAAATGGACACAAACATACCAATGA
Organism: Dugong dugon; assembly: GCA_030035585.1. Lineage (NCBI taxonomy): Eukaryota > Metazoa > Chordata > Mammalia > Sirenia > Dugongidae > Dugong > Dugong dugon. Next base: position 104,386,386 of record CM057466.1, on the reverse strand, counting down.
TTATGAAAATGGAATAGGATCTGCAGTGTTTCTGTTACACATAAGGTTGCCATGAGTAGGAGCCCATTTAATGGCAACTAACAACATGTACATTTGTATATTATATATAATCATATTTCTCCGATCTCAAAAAAGCTGCTGTTTAACAATGCATCCCTCTGCAAATGCTGTTCTATTTCATGCTCTTTACATTCAGATTCCTTAAGATCTTGTTTATACTGTTAGCACCTACTCACCATCCAACTGTATTCGTTCCTTTGCAGTCTGACTTTGGCCCAACCTCTAAAAAAAATAAACCAGAATTTCCACAACCTCTCTGATTCTAAATAGATATGGTTGGTTTTCAGGGCACCATTGCAAAAACTTATTACTGATACATACAGTGGCTTAATTAAGAGTTTTAAAATTATTGAATTATTTCTTGGATCCCTGTAATTAATCATGAAACTTTTAGAGACTAAAATTTCAGATAAGAAACTATTGGACTATACATAAGTTATCAAGATTACAGCAACAATAGGAGACTACTGCAGAAGTTATATATGGTCGTCAAAATATTAAACACAATTTATCTAAGACAATTCATACCAGCTTGTTTTCTAAGTTCTTTGTAATTCATTATAACTCATTCCTCATAACAACCATATAAATTGGATTCTATCATTAGTCTTCATCATACCAATGAGTGGGCAGAGACAGAGAGGTTAGTTAATTTGTCCATGGCCAACAGATGGCTAGAGTTGGGATCTACCCTGGTAGTCTGACAACAGAATCCATACTCATAACCATGATACTTTGCTGGCTCTTTAGAAATAACAATGGGACATAAAAAGGATGAGGTAAATACATCATTATTTATTTAATATTTGAAATGCCAATGTTTTAAAACATATACTGGTCATGATTATTCCCTAAATAATATATAAAATACATTTAAAGTGAAATCATGTGGCGAAAACACATTACACTTTACAAGATAATGCAAGGACAAAGAAAAGAAGGGCATTACAAGGTAACGTAGTGTGTAGTCGGAAGCTTAGCATATACATTTTTGGTGCAAACTTGATTGAATTTGAAACTTTTAATTGCAAAATTATCACTAATTTATTTAGACCAAAGCACTAATATTTGGAGGGAAAACTTATAAAAGGATTTTGAAATATATAAATTCAACTTGTATGAAAGAACAAGTCATCTTATCGATGCTTTCTATCCAGCATTTATCTTTTCTTATACCTATGAATGTGCCCGGGATAACTAAACTACAGAGTCATTCAATGAATGCAATAAATTACCATCAGTGCAGTACTGGACCTAGAGGGTTTGATGTTAGTGATGGCCATATTTAAGTCTTCATTAATGATAAACCAGAGGGAGTCAAGGACACTGTAATGAAAACAGGAGCAAACAATGGTAGAAGATAGACCAAAAAGAACATGAAGCACCATATCAAGGAAGGCTTTTTAGTAGTAAGATTTATTATTTTATCACACAACTTTTCAAAGAAAGGTGAAAGTTCAACCCATGGTCCATTTATCCTAAATACTGTTATTTACTGTACAGTGCAATGAAAAAGGAAAAAGAAAAGTAAGAATTACGCTTTTTATCCTGATGCTTTTAAACGTTAAGTACATTTTTTGTGCAGTTAAAGCCTTAGCTTATTTGTCTTTGCTACCATCCTTCCAGTCCCTCATTCAGTCCCTTGCAACAACTAAAAACGCCTTCAGCATTCATGCCAGGACTGACCATTGGAAACTTACTCTCTTTTTATTTATTTATTTATTTGGTTGTTTGTTTGTTTATTTATTTATTTATTTATTGTACTTCAGGTGAAGGCTTACAGAACAAATAGTTTCCCATGAAACAGAAGTACACATGTTGTTTTATGATATTGGCTAACAACCCCACAACATATCAACCCTCTAACTTCTCAACCTTTTTTTTTTTTTTTTTTGGTGAAAATACACATAGCGAAAGATACACCATTTCAAAAATTTCTGCATGAACAGTTCAGTGACATTGACTACACTCTTCGAATTGTGCTGTTATTCTCACTTAAGATGAAGGCTCACAGAACAAAACAGTTTCTCATTTAACAGTTACTACAAATGTTGCCCTATGACAATGGTCAACAATCTCACAACACATCAACAATATCCTTACTCAACCTTGGGTTCCCTATCACCAGCTTCCTTCTCCCCTTCTGCTTTCTGGCCCTTGTCACTGGACTCCTGTACCTCGTTAGTCTCATTTGGTTTTACGGGGCTGTCCACTCCCAGGCTGAACAGTGAACCTCGGAGGTAACTTCACCACCAAGCTAAAAGGGTGTCTGGGGGCCATCCTCTTGAGGTTTCTCCAGTCTCCTTTACGCCAGTAAATCTGGTCTTTTTTTGTGTGTGTGTGAGGTAGAATTATGCTCTACGTCCTTCTCCAGCTCTGTCCAGAACCCTATGCTGTGATCCCAGTCAGAGCAGTCAGTGGTGGTAGCCGGGCACCTTCTAGCTGTACTGGAATCAGTCCAGTGGAGGCCTTGGTAGCTGTGGACAATTAGTCCTTCAGACTAATCTTTACTTGTATCCTGCTCCGTTCATTCTCCCTTGCTCCCGAAGGGATGAGACCAGAGGAGCACCCTAGATGGCTGCTCACAGGCTTTTAAGACCCCAGACACTACTCACCAAGGTAGAATGTAAAGCACTGTCTTTATAAGCTGTGTCATGCCAATTGAGCTAGATGTTCCCCAAGAACATGGTCCCCACAGCCCTCCACACAGCAATTCAGTACCTCAGGGAGTTTGGATGTGTCTGTGGGGCTTCCATGACCTTTCATTGAACAAGTTGTGCTAGTTTCTCCTATATTGTGTACAGTCTCACCTTTCATCCAAGATACCACTTATCTATAGTCTATTTAATATCCCCCCCCATCCCTGGTAACCAAAAAGATAGTTACAGTTTGTGTGTGAACTTTTTCATCGGTTTTTACAATAGAGGTCTCATACAATATTTGTCCTTTTGTGATTGACTTATTTCACTCAGCATAATGTCCTCCAGTTTCATCCATGTTATGAGATGCTTGACAGATTCATTGTTGTTCTTTCTCGTTGCACAGTACTCCATTGTGTGTATGTACCATAGTCTGTTTATCCATTCATCTGTTGATGGGCATCTAGGTTGTTTCCATCATTTTGCTATTGTGAACAATGCTGTCATGAACATAGGTGTGCATATGTCTATTCGAGTGATGACTCTTATTTCTCTAAGATATATTCCTAGGAGTGGGATTGCTGGATCGAATGGTATGTCTATTTCTAGCTTTCTGAGGAAGCACCAAATCATTTTCCAAAATGGTTGTATCATTTTGCATTCCCACCAGCAGTGCCTAAGTGTCCCAATCTCCCCGCAGCCACTCCAACATTTGTTATTTCCAGTGTTTTTGATTCGTGCCAGTAATGCCTAGGTGAAGATGGTATCTCATTGTGGTTTTAATTTGCATTTCTCTAATGGTAAGTGATCGCGAGCATTTCCTCATGTGTCTGTTGGCCATTTGAACGTCTTCTTTCGTGAAGTGTCTGTTCATTTCCTTTGCCCATTTTTTAATAGAATTATTTGTCTTTTTGCTGTAGAGGTGTTGGATTTTCTTGTAGATTATGGAGATTAGACCTTTATCTGACTTGTACTGTCCAAAAATGTTTTCCCAGTCTGTAGGTTCTCTTTTGACTCTTTTGGTGAAGTGTTTGGAAGAGCATAGGTTTTTGATTTTTAGAAGATCCCAGTTATCTAGCTTATCTATCGGAGTTTGTGCATTGATGGTTAAGGTTTGTATCCTATTAATGCCATGTATTAAGGCCTGAAGTATTGGTCCTATTTTTTCTTCTATGAACTTTATAGTTTTAGGCTTTATATTCAGGTCTTTGATCCATTTTGAAGTAGTTTTTGTATGCGGTGTGAGGTATGGGTCCTGTTTCATTTTTTGCAAATGGATACCCAGTTTTGCAAGCACCATTTGTTAAAAAGTCTGTCTTTTCCCCATTTGATGGACTTTGGGGCCTTGTCGAAGATCAGGTGACCGTAGGTGGATGGATTTACATCTGGTTCTCAATTCCGTTCCATTGGTCAATGTATCTGCCATTGTACCAGTACCAGGCTGTTTTGACTACTATAGCTGTATAGTAGATTCTCAAGTCAGGTAGTGTGAGTCCTCCAACTTTGTTCTTCTTCTTCAGTAGTGCTTTACTTATTCGGAGCTTCTTCCCTTTCCGTATAAAGTTAATGATTAGTTTTTCCATCTCTTTGAAGAATGTTGTGGTATTTGGATCTGGATTGCGTTGTATTTGTAAATTGCTTTGGGTAGAATTGTCATTTTCACAATGTTGAGTCTGCCTATTATGTATCTGCATTTATGTAGATCCCTTTGGGTTTCTTTCAGTAATGTTTTGTAGTTTTCTTTGTATAGGTCTTTTACATGACTGCTCAGATTTATTCCTAAGTATTTTATCTTTTTAGGGGCTATTGAAAATGGTATTGTTTTCCTGATTTCCTTTTCATCATTCTCCTTATTGGTGTATAGGAATCCAACTGATTTTTTAATGTTTATCTTGTATCCTGCTACTCCGCTGAATCTTTCTATTAGTTTCAGTAGATTTCTCATGGAGTCTTTAGGGTTTTCTAGGTATAGTATCATATCATCTGCAAACAGGGATAGTTTCACTTCTTCATGACCAATTTGGATGCCCTTGATTTCTATTTCTTGCCTTATTTCTCTAGCTAGAAATTTCAGTACAATGTTAAATAGGAGTGGTGATAAAGGGCATCCTTGTCTTGTCCTGTTATCAAGGGGAATGTTTTCAGCCTCTCTCCATTAAGAATGATGTTGGCCGTTGGTTGTGCATAGATGCCGTTTATTATGTTGAGAAATTTCCCTTCTATACCTATTTGATTGAGAGTTTTTATCAGGAATGGGTGTTGGACTTTGTCAAATGCCTTTTCTGCATCAATTGAGATGGTCATGTGATTCTTTTCTTTCCTTTTATTTATGTGGTGGATTACGTTGATTGATTTTCTAATGTTGAACCATCCTTGCATACCTGGTATGAATCCTACTTGGTTGTGGTGTATTATTTTTTTGATATGATGCTGAATTCTATTGGCTAGAATTTTGTTCAGAATTTTTGCATTTATATTCATGAGAGATATTGGTCTGTAATTTTCTTTTTTTGTGAAATCTTCTCTGGTTTTGGTATCAGCATTATGCTGGCTTCATAGAATGAATTTGGAAGTGTTGCTTCCTCTTCTATGTTCTGAAATAGCTTGAGTAGTACTGGTACAAGCTCTTCTGTAAATGTTTTGTAGAATTCTCCAATGAAGCCATCTGGGCCAGGGCTTTTCTTGGTTGGGAGTCTTTTTTTACTACCTTTTCAATCTCTTCTCTTGTTATGGGTATGTTCAGATTTTCAACTTCACTTTCTTAAAGTTTCGGTAGGCCGTGTGTTTCTAGAAATTTATCCATTTCCTCTAGGTTTTCAAATTTGTTGGAGTATAGTTTTCATAATATTCTTTTATATTCCTTTTTATTTCAGTTGGGTCTGTTGTAATGTCCCCCATGTCATTTCTTATTTGGGTTATTTGTGCCCTCTGCTGTTTTCCTTTTGTCAGTCTGGCCAGTGGTTTATCGATTTTGTTGATTCTTTCAAAGAATCAACTTTTGGTTTTGTTGATTCTTTCTATTGTTTTTCTGTTCTCTATTTCATTTATTTCTGCTCCGATATTTACTATTTCCTTTCTTCCAGTGGTTGTGGCTTTTTTTGCTGTTCTCTTTCTATTTGTTTGAGTTCTGTAGTTAATGTTCTGATTTTGTCCCTTTCTTCTTTTTTGATATGTGCATCTATTGCTATAAATTGTCCTCTGAGGACTGCCTTTGCTGTGTCCCAAAGCTTTCGGTATGATGTGTTTTCATTTTCATTTGTTTCTAGAAATTTTTTGATTCCATCTCTGATTTCTTCTATTACCCAGTGATGTGGAAGCAGGGTATTATTCAGTTTCCATGTAATTGATTTCTTTACCTTGCTCTTTCTATTGTTAATTTCTACCTTGATGGCATTGTGGCCAGAGCTTTGAATTATCTAAGCGTTTTGGATCTTGTTAAGGATTGCTCTGTGGCCTAACTTGTGGTCTATTCTGGAGAACGTTCCATGTGCATTGGAAAAGAATGTGTACTTTGCAGTGGTTGGGTGGAGTGTTCTTTATATGTCTATGAGGTCAAGTTGGCTGATTGTGCCCTTTAGGTCTTCTGCATCTTTACTGAGTTTCTTCTTAGTTTTTCTGTCCTTTACTGAGAGTGGTGTGTTGAAGTCTCCTACTATTATTGTGGAACTGTCAGTTTCTCTTTTCAGTGTTGTTAGAGTTTATTTGATGTATTTTGGTGTCCTGTCATTGGGTGCATAAATGTTTATTACGGTTATGTCTTCATGATGGAGCATCCCCTTAATCGTTATATAGTGTCCTTCTTTGTCTTTTACGGTAGATTTTGTTTTAAAGTCTATTTATTCTGAGATTAGAACTGCCACTCCTGCTCTTTTTTGGTAGTTGTTACCTTGATATATTTTTTTCCAACCTTTGACTGTTAATAAATTCACATCTTTGTTTCTAAGGTATGTCTCTTGTAGACAGCATCTTGATGGATCCTGTTTTCTTATCCATTCTGTCACTCTCCATCTCTTTATGATGTGCATTGAGTCCATTTACATTCATTGTAATTATTGATAGATGTGGGTTTGTTGCTGTCATTTTGTAGAGGTTTTTTTTGTGGTGCTAAAGTTTTCTTTGTTCTTCTTACTCTCGTGTGCTGAGTTACTTTTGTTTGTGGATTTTTTTTTCTTTTGTTTTTGTAGGTTTTGTTTTTGCTGAGACTTTATGTTTTTCCTCTTTTTTTAATGAGTATGTTTGTTAACTTTCTTTGTGTTTACCATCAATTTTACCTTTATCATTCTAAGTTTGAGGCAGTCTACCCTTACTTGGTATCGCCTTGCCTTCCTCTCCATTAGAAGATTCTATACCTATGCCGTTTATTCCCTCTTTCATTGTTTTGATGTTGTTGTCATCCATCGATTGACTGCTGTGATTCCCTGTTGTATTTGTTTTGGTTTTGGATAGTCCTCGATAGTTCATTTCTTAGATTGGTATCTGGCTGGTAGGATCCTGCATCCTATGTTCTGCCTGTGAGCTGAAGCTCTTTGTCCTCAGATCGAAGAACTCCCTTTAATAATTCTTGTAAGTTTGGTTTGACTTTTACATATGCCCTTAATTTCTCTTTATCTGGAAATGACCTAATTTCACCATCAAATTTGGACGAGAGTTTTGCAGGATATATTATTCTTGGCTGGCAATTTTTTTCTTTCAAGATTTTATATATGTCATCCCATTGCCTTCTTGTCTGCATGGTTTCTGCCGAATAATCTGAGCTTAGTCTTATCGTTTCTCCTCTGTATGTGACTTCTTGTTTTTCATGAGCTGCTCTCAGGATTCTTTGTTGATTTTGGAGAGTGTGAATATGATATGCCTTGGTGATTTTCTTTTGGGGTCTCTTCTATATGGGCTTCGTTGAGCTTCTTGGATGGCCAGCTTTTCATCTTCCATGATATTGGGGAAGTTTTCTGACAGCAGTTCCTCAATGATCCTCTCTGTGTTTTCTGTTTTCTCCCCCTGTTCTGGAATTCCAATCGCTCGTAATTTTTTGCTTTTGATTGTATCCCACATAACTCTCAGGATCTCTTCATTTCTTTGTTCTTTTTTCTGAGTTTTCCCGAAACCAAGTTGTATCCAAGTGTTTGTCTTCAATTCCACTGATCCGGTCTTCCACCGTTTCAAATCTGCTTCTCAGCCCTTCTATGATATCGTCCATTTCTGAAATCTTGTTGTTTATCTTTTGGATTTCTAATTGTTGTTTTGTACAATTTCTAGTTGTGAATTTATTTTGGCATTTTGTTCCTGCATCATCTTCCTGAATTATTCCATTTTTTGGTCTGTATTTTCCCTAAACTTTTCTATTTTTTCCTCATGTTTGTCAGCTGTTTGCCTGAGTTCTTGGAGAATTCTGAGTATTAGAGATTTGAATTCCCTATCCGGTAGGTCTAGTGCATTTTCTTCAAGAGGAGAGTCATCTGGTGTTTTATTTTGGATGCGTACTGGAACCATGCTTTCCTGTTTGCATATGTTTTGTTATTGTCTGCTGTCTTCAGGACATTCAGTAGTACTTTTTCTCATTTATTGATTGTAGATTTGTTTGTTTCATCCCAATTTTTTAAAAAAATTTGACTATGTTTGAGCAGGCGGACTGTGTGTTCCTTGTTATTTGCTCATCTGTGCGCTCAATACTTTTTACCTCGTTCTTCAACTGCCAGGGTCAGTCACTCAGATATGGTACAGCAGGGCAGGTCTAGCTGAAGAGGAGTTACTGGGACGGGTTGTTTGTGGCAGTTAATACAGCCACCAGAGCAGGTCAGTAATCAGTGCAGGGCAGGTTCCAGTAGGCCATGCCTGTGTTGCTTGGTGGTGTGATGTCAAGCGCACGGTGCAGGTAGGCAGGATGCAGTGGAGAGATTGTTATATGTGTGGAGCTAGGATGGATATGGGAGAGAGGAGAGAGGAACAAGAGCCAAAAACATACAAACAAACAAAAAAGAATGCTAGGGGAGCTTGCCGTTGGAGTGGAGAGATGAGAGACTATGAAATGGAGATAAACAGAAAGGAGAAGAGGAAGAAAAGAAAAGAATGAATAAATAAGAATCAGAAAGGTTAAAGTACTGCAAAGTTCCTCAGGATCCCACCGGTGCAGCTATGAGATCTGGGGAAGTCGCTCTCAGATGTTGCAGTACAGCCTGGCTAGAAATCGTAGAGGTATACAACGCCAGGTATTCAGGGAACAGAAAGAGAAGGAAGATATAGAGAGACGAGAAACAGAGCAATGAAGAAAAATAAAACGGGTAAAAGAGGAAAAACAAAACAAAACAAATAAAAAAAATAAAAACAAGAAAGGCCCCCAAAGAAACAGGAAAAAAATAAATAAAACAATGTAAAAAGACATGTCCTCAGGGATCCCTCTGCACATCTATGGAAGCCAAAGGGGAGTCTCCCTGCCACGCAGCTCAGCCTGGCCAGAAGAGGCTCCCAACTCAAGAAAAGGAAAAGAAAACAAACAAACAATTCAAAACAAACAAACGAACAAAAGCCCCAGGATCCCACCAGCGCAGCAGCACAAACTGGGAAGCAGCTCCACACTTGAACGGAGCTCCCCAGCCCCTCAGGAAGAAGCAAAGATGACGCACGGAGCCAGGTACTTGAGCAAAGTGAGGGGGAGGTGGTGAGAGGCAAGGAAGAAATCAAAAGAAGCAGAAAAAAAAAAAAAAAAAAGCAACACTAGCAGCCAACCAATGGCACTCAGAGAGCCAGCTAGTGCAGGCTGGTGTTTCTGGACAAGAGACTGTCTGCGGGAAGCAGAGGGGTCGGGTGTGGGTGAAGAAGGTTAGAGAGTGGGAAAGCACATATCACAAACTACCGGCGCTCTGCAGCCCCTCAGGAAGAAACAAAGATGGTGCACAGAGAGAGGTACTCAAGCGAAAGGGCGGGGGGTGGAGAGGCAAGGAAGAAATAAAAAGAAGTGGAAAAAAAGCAACACCAGCAGCCAGCAAGTGGCACTCAGAGAGCCACCTGTTTGGGTGTGTGGAATCCAAGCAGCCTCTGTTTCCTGGTCAAGACACTGTGGCCACGGGAAGCAGAGGAGGCCAATTTGGGGTGAAGAAGGGTGAGGGGTGGAAATGCGTATATCGCCAATTACCGGTTGTTTTGTCTCCTGCTGGAAGCTCTGTGAGGCTGCTTTCTCATACCCCCTGTTTGCTGGTCTCCGATAGGAGTCCAAGATGGTGGATCCACATTGTGTTAGGTGGTAGGGGACCTCTGCATGAATCTCTCCTCACTCTCTGTTCTGTCAGTTTTCTCACTCCATTTGGTGCTTGGATGAGTTCTTTATCTCTTCATTTGATGTCTTAAGGTTTCTGGATTGTTGTATTCTCTGTTCAGCTTAGTTTTTCTGATCTTTGCTGTGGATGGACTGCATGCTGCTTCTGCCTAGAGCGCCATTTTGCCGGAACTACGGAAACTTACTCTCTTGAGGCTATACTCTTGTTTACTAATTCCTTTCTGCCAGACAATTTTCATCATTTCTGAATCTCCAAGTCTCAAACTTCCCTCTATCTCCTTCCCCTTCTCTCTATCTCTCTTCCTCTTGTGCAGGAATTGATTTATTTAATATACATTTTTTTCACCATCAACCATGTGCCTAATATTCTTCTAGGAAATTTCCTAATCTGAGCTTTTTCATGAAGAAAATCATAATCTTCACTGTTAGATAAGAATGTACATTGTAAAGGTGATACTAGAAACTGGGAAAAAGTTGCTCCTTCCCTGCCTTCACCTCCTTCATCATCAGGAAAGAAGGTGCCTAAAACTATCCATGTTCCAGGTAAGCTCTCCATCTCCCCTGTCCATCCACAAACACTGACAGCTTTGTCAAGTTTACCTATTTCAGGATCATGATGACACTTCAGCATCAACCCAATCCACTTACTTCTATCAAGGAGTTTTCTATTTTCTTTAGTTGTTGTTCTGTGCCATCAAGTTGATTCCAACTCATAGTGAACCTATAAGAAAGAGTAGAACTTCCCCATGGGGTTTCCAAGGAGTAGCTGGTGGATTTGAACTGCCAAACTTTTTGCTTAGCAGCCAAGCTCTTACCCACTATGGCACCAGGGCTCCTGGTTTTCTAGTAAGGTATATAAAATCTTATTCTTTTTTTTTTTTTTTTTTTTTTAGCTTGCCTTCTCTGCCTTTAATTGTGCCTTTGGACTAGCAGAGGTTCCTAAGCTTAATATATTTTTCCTCATTATGGTCAGTGCTTTTATGTAATATTTGAGAAATCTTTGCCAAGATAAAATTCTGAAAACATGCACATCAATTTATCTGTTTTAATTTTAATCTTAATATCATGCTTTAAACTCTAATAACATATACACTTATAACCGCTTCTTGATACGATTATTGGATTTATTTAATATTTCTTTTATGTAAGATTAAAAAATATTTGAAATTGGATTCACTTACCATAATTTACAATTATTTATAATTGGTTTGGTTATATTTTGAATCATGCACCAACCACTAATGCCAAAGATGAGGAAATTGAAGATTTTTACTAACTTTGGCAGTCCAAAATTGATCAAACTTGCAATCAAGATGCATTGATAATTACTGATGATTGAAATGCAAAAGTTGGAAATGAAGAAGAAAGATTGGTAGTTGGAAAATATGACCTTGTTGATAGAAATGACACTGGAGAGTGTATGATAGAATTTTGCAAGACGAACCACTTCTTCATTACAAATACCTTTTTTCTACAACATAAACAACAACTATACAAGTGAACCTCGCTGGATGGAAAACACAGCAATCATATCGACTACATATATGGAAAGAGATGATGGAGAAACTCAATATCATCAGTCAGAACAAGGCTGGGGCCAACTGCAGAACAGACCATCAATTGCTCATATACAAGTTTCAAGACGAAGCTGAAGAAAATTAAAACTAGTCACGAGATCCAAAGTAAGACTTCACCCGAATTTGGAGACCATTTCAAGAATAGATTTGATGCGTTGAATACTGATGACCAAAGATCAAACTAGTTGTGGGAAGACGTCAAGGACATCATACATGAAGAAAGCAAAAGGTCATTAAAAAGAAAGGAAAGAAAGAAAAGACCAAAATGGATGTCAGAAGAGACTCTGAAACTTACTCTTGAACATAGAGTAGCTAAAGCAAATGGAAGAAATGATGAAATAAAAGAACTGAACAGGAGATTTCAAAGGGCAACTCAAGAAGACAAAATAAAATAGTATAATGAATGTGCAAAGACATGGAGTGAAAAAAAAAAAAACAAAGTGAAGGAAAAGCTCAGCATTACTCAAGCTGAAAGAACTGAAGAAAAAATTCAAGCCTCGAGTTGTAATATCGAAGGATTCTATGGGGAAAATATTGAACTACGTAGGAAGCATCAAAAGAAGATGGAAGGTATACACAGAGTCACAGTACCAAAATGAATTGATCGACCTTCAGCCATTTCAGGAGGTACCATATGAGCAGGAAGGAAGTACTGAAGGAAGAAGTCCAAGCCGCACTGAATGCATTGGCAAAAAACAAGGCTCCAGGAATTGATGGAACACTGACTGTGATGCTTCAACAGACAGATGTAGCGCTGGAGGTGCTCACTCATCTGTGCCAAGACATTTGGAAGATAGCTCCGTGGCCAACTGAGTGGAAGAAATTTATATTTATGCCTATTCCAAAGAAAGTTGATCCAACAGAATTCTAAAATTATTGAACAACATCATTAATATCACACATAAGTAAAATTTTGCTGAAGATCATTGAAAAATGGTTGCAGCATAATATTGACAGGGGACTGCTAGAAATTCAAGCCAGACTCAAAATAGGATGTGGAATGAGGGATATCATTGCTGATGTCAGATACATCTTGGCTGAAAACAGAGAATACCAGAAAGATTTTTTTGTGTTTTATTGACTGTACAAATGCTTTTGACTGTGTGGGTCATAACGAATTATGCGTAACTTTGCGAAGAATAAGAATTCCAGAATGCTTAATTGTGCTCATGTGAAACCTGTACACAGATCAAGAGACAGACATTCGAACAGAGCAAGGGGATACTGCATGTTTTAAAATCAAGAAAGCTGTACGTCAGGGTTGTATCCTTTCACCATACCTTTTCAATCTGTATGGTGAGCAAATATCTTGAGAAGCTGGACTATATGAAGAAGAATGTTGCGTCACGATTGGTGGACAACTCATTAACAACCTGTGATATACAGATGATACAACCTTGCTTGCTGAAAGTGAAGAGGACTTGAAGCACTTACTGATGAAGATCAAAGACTACAGCTTTCAGTATGGATTACAACTCAGCATGAAGAAAACAAAAATCCTCACAACTGGACCAATAAACAACATTGTGATAAATGGAGAAAATATTAAAATTTTCATGGCTTTCATTTTACTTGGATCCACAATCAACCATGGAAGCAGCAGTCAAGAAATCAAACGACATATTGCATGGGCAAATCTGCTGCAAAAGACCTCTTTAAAGTGGTAAAAAACAAAGATGTCACTTTCAGGACTAAGGTGCACCTGACCCAAGGTATGATATTCTCAATCACCTCATAGGCATGTGAAAGCTGGAAAATGAATAAGGAAGGCAGAAGAAGGATTGATGCCTTTGAATTATCATTTGGTGAAGAATATTGAATCTACCATGGACTGCCAGAAGAACAAACAAACCTGTCTTGGAAGAAATACAGCCAGAGCACTCCTTAGACGTAAGGATGGTGAGACTTTGTCTCACGTACTTTGGAGGTATCAGTCCCTGGAGAAGAACATCATGCTTGGTAAAGTGGAGGGTCAGTGAAAAAGAGGAAGACCCTCAGTGAGATGGATTGACACAATGGGACGGACTGCAACAATGGGCTGAAACATAACAATGATTGTGACGATGACTCAGGACTGGGCAGTGTTTCATTCTGTTGTACATAGTATTGCGATCAGTTGGAACCAATTTGATGGCACCTAACAACAACAATATATTATGATTTTTCTTTCAGCTTTTTGTTCTTTATTGCTTCAGTTTAGTTATGTATTATTTTTCTAAAAAGAACACATTTGTCTCTAAAGTGAGGATCTATCTATATTTATGTGTATATCTATCTATCCATCTGTCTACTATCTATCTATATCTATCCAGATTAGCAGACTTTAGAATTATTTGCTGAAATTAGTGGTGATGTTGGCTACACAACAATGCCACAGAGCAAGAACTGGGGTGTGGGAAAGGGGGAAATATATCTTAAAAATTGCATAGCATGAAAAATTGATGTACATGTGAATTAATGAATAGGTGATGCATCAATAATAATGTCAAAAAGCCTCCATATATTAAACCAGAACATGTATACATTTCTCTTTCATTGACTTAGTACAATCACTGGCATGTTTCTTAAATTATGATTGCACGTTTCAAAGTATATTTTAGTACAAAGAATAATTATAAATGGCCACATTTTTATTGGTATTCAACATAATTTTCCTTCGTAAGAAAAGTTGCTTTATTTCCACATGCCTCTCGAAACTGATTTTCACTTCCTATCAGGCAACAAACACTGTAAGCATTGTTTGAGAAACTTGCCAGTAGGAGGTACATCAAGTGGAAGATATCTGTGACAAAGTACTAGCAATATCAGCAAAAGATTAATGCTCAAGCTGTGGAATAAAGAGATATGAAACCAAAGCCCTGGAGAAGCAGTAGGCAGGAAGCAGCAGATTGGACAGCAAAAGTGAACAAAACCGTGAAGTAAGAAAAATAAATGCCTGAATGTCAGGAACCAGCTACGAAGCAAGATCAGTTATCAAAGTTAACATGAAAGAAAACATTTTGAGCCCCTGTAAAGATAATAAAGATTTAACATTTATCTGTATATATTATGTAGGTAGAAAAAGATGAGTTGTAAAGAAATATATGCTTTGAGTGTTGCATGGTCCCTGACATTCTTTCTAAGATTGACTCCCTCTTCTTCCTGGACTGACTAACATAACACTGAATGCCATCCTACCATCCCAGAAGTAGAACATGATTCAATATGTCAGCCCTGGTGGTGTGCTGGTTAAAGGTTACAGCTGCTAACTAAAAGGTTGGTAGTTCGAATCCACAAGCTGCTCCTTGGAAACCCTGTGGAGCAGTTCTACTTTGCCCTATAGGGTCACTCTGAGTCTGAGTCGACTCGATGGCAATGGATTTGATTTTTTGGTTTAAGTACTACTTAAAAGATAGATAAACATGTGAAGGTGCATCTGCAAGCCAAGAAATGCCGAGGATTACTGAGAGCCACCAGATGCTAGGAAAGAGGCATGTAACGGAGCCCTCAGAAGGACTCATCATGGATAATACCCTGATTAGGCTTCTAGGCTCCAGAATTGTGAGACAATAGATTTCTGTTCTTTAAAGTCACCTACTTTGTGGTATTTTGTTATGGCAGTGCTAGGAAACTAAGACAGTTGGTGACTGCTGACTTAAAATAAGTTTTATCTTCATAAATATGTATTCAGTAATCTGTTACACTGGCTGCTCCTATTCCTGTCAATTCACAGTGTGGTGCCTGATACCAGTGGCAACTTAATAAATGTTGTGTAAATGATAGTTTATGAAATCAGGTTTTTGAAATTAGCAGCTTAATATAGAGAGGACTTTGAGTAAGTCTTTCAATTTCAGATGCTATTTATAAATGCAGATTTGAATATAATAGTCAAAACTTTAATATATACAGTGTTTAAACACAGAGACAGTTATATTTGTATCGAGAGTTTAAATGATAACCATGTTAATTCATAAGGTACATACTGATGCTGTAAGAGTCTAACTGCAGTTTCAAACCCTAGTTGTATGCTCATGTGTAGTAACAATATGCCAATAGATATAATATTTACCCACTGCCTTATAATAAGCCCCCCAAATTTAGCTCTGTTCATGAGGAAATAAAAGAACTATATGGTACTAAAAAGAATATTACTAGTATGCATCTCCGCTGTATTTACTTGACTCCAGGGTTTACTTAAAGACACTTGTTAAACACAAAAATGACTTTTATGTATTTTCAGACTGTAAGAAATGAGTAAGAATTCCTTGATTGATTGCTATGATGGGTGATGTTATGTGTCAACTTGGCTAGGCCACAATTCTCAGGGTTTGGCAGACATTTGTAATTATCCTCCATTTTGCGACCTAACTCGAGTAGCCAATTAGTTGGAAGGGGAGTTTCCTTGGAGGTGTGGCCTGCACCCAATATATATGGAGATTCTGGCAAAACTCGCTTTCTCTCTCAATCTTGCGTTCATCTTATCATTCTCTGACCTCGAGTTCTTGGTATCTGAGCCTGCAGCCTGCTGCCTGACCTGCGAATTTTGGATTCGCCAGCTCCCACAACCCTGTGAGCGAGCAGCTTACTGCCTGACCTTCAGATTTCAGGTTCGTCAGCCCCTGTAACCACTGAGTCAGGAGAAGCCTCCAGCCTGTTGCCTGATCCATGGATATGGAACTTTCCAGCCTCCACAAATCCATGAGCCTTTTCCTTGAAATAAATGTCTCTCTATGTATATTTATACATATGCTTCATTGATTTTGCTCCTCTAGAGAACCCAGCCTAAGAAATCAGCCAGTTAGCACTAAGTACCAGTGCTTCTTCACTTGCATATGAAAAAGTCTGTTAATAGACCTTAGTAGAACTACATACCTATAAATAAAGAAAAAAAAAGTGTCAGAAAAAAATGTATGTTTTCAGAAGTTTAACCATTCTAAACAGGATAAAAGTGATAGGAGAGAAAAGAGTAGTGAAGGTGACTTGAAAGAATCCAAATTTAGGTGCCAACTAGCATGCAATGGGATCAGTAATTTAAACTACATATCTGCTGCAGTGCTCTCATCAGTAAAATATGGGTTAAGGAACTAAAATACTAAAACCTACACTTGCATTTGGATTACTTTGGAATGGTAGGTATGTGGTAGCTTTGGTAGAATGATTTGATGTAATCCTTTTTTTTCATGAAGTATTTCAGTTTTTAAAACTTCATCAGTCCCATTATCAGTTTTTATCTTCATTGAAGTTTTTTATTTCTTTTCTTTAAGAGAGAATGCAACATAGGATTGTGAATTATTTACAATTCCTTACCCCAAGAGTCTTCATTGATTCATTTATTCAGTGTACCACTTGGTTGACTTGAGGAAGTTATTTAAGTCTCTAATTCTCAGTTTCTGCTCATATAAAATGGACATATTCCCAATTTTTTTACCAAAAGATTTATGTGATAATTAAGTTATTCAGGTAAAGGATGTAATACCATGTCCAGTATGGAGTCAGTGCTCTATAAAGATAATTCCATCCTTTTATTTTTTTTTCTTCTTACTTTTATTAGTTTTCATGTTGTTTTTGTCTGTTCATTGAGTGCTGTGTATATGCTAGACACTGTACTGAATGTGAAGGGTGAAACGGGAGGAAAAACCTAGCTATTGCCCTTCAAGTTCTCACAGTGAAGTAATAAACCATTAAATGAAATTATTTCCTAACTATTTATTAAAAATTTAATGCATAAGGAAAAGTACAATGAACATTTATTTACCCACCACCTAGATTCAACAATTGTCAATACATTGCTAATTTTGCTTGCTAATTTTGTATGTGCACATGTATTTGCTGAAACACTAAATTACATAATTTAAGGATATTCCATATATTTTATCATCTGTCAACAATTATAAAATGCTTTATAAAAGTGAGAAACATAATAAAGTATATTTAGAATCATACCATTTCTGAAATACCAATCCATTTCCTAAGAAACCATGTGATACAAAATGTAGATAATAGTTCATGATGTAAACATCATTAAAAAAAACAAGTTGCCATTGAGTCGTCCCCAGCTCATGGTGACCCAGTATGTCAAGGTAGATCTATGCTCCATAGGGTTTTCAATAGCTGATTTTTTTGGAAGCACTTGCCAGGCCTTTCTTTCTAGGAGCCTCCGGGTGTATTTGAACCTTCAATCTTTTGATTAGCAGCCAAGCATTGTAACTGTTTGCACCACTCCAGGGCTCTGTAAGCATCATAAAAACAATAAAATTATAAAGAAAACAGCACAACTCATAACAGAAGCTATAGCTTTTATTATTTTAAAATTAATATTTTTCGAATACTAAAATATGTTTAATAGCCTCCATATTTATAAATTAAAAAGCATAAAAATCAATTGAGCCACTTCTTATCTCAGATGTATTTGGGACATTTTGACCTCTTGGGAATCTAATCCTTATAATATCTTCTCATTTGTTTTTATAAAAGATATGTACCTAACTAATTGCTGTGTCCATATAAGTGTTTCAATCACTCTTTTTTTTTTTAATGAGAAAGACAATAACAAAACATACGGAACTTTCTGAATAATTATATATATATTTCCTGTTTTATTGCTTATATGTTTAGCGAAGCCACTGAGCCAGCTAATATGTAGCATCCAGCAATAGTACTTATAGTAACAACATAGTCAACTGCAAGGATAAATAATAATTCTGCTTTATGTTCTGGATCCCATTCACTCAACTATACCATTGCTTGTCTGGGGTCTTCAAAGACCTGCAGAGAGTTTGAATACCATTAAATATCTTTAGACTTGCTCTTGGAGAAAGATCCTATGCATGTGTCTATATATATATATATATATATATATATATATATATATATATATATATATATATATATATATACTATAGTAGTATTATAAGCATAACAGAAAAAAAAAACAGAGTAAAGGATTTAAAAAGAGAAGCTTACATATGGTTTATATGCTACACTGACAATCATATCCAAAGTTACTCTTAACATCACTGAGATGTATATAGATGTAGGTAGCTAATGCTGAACCTATATTAACTCACAAATATATACATTAGAAAATAAAGACTTTAAGATAAGATAAAAGAGAGACTATGATTTTGAAGGTATTTGAAAAATAAAGAGTAAGGGATTTGCAAAAGCATGAAGCAATGGTGGCAACCTTATGAAAACAGAATATGTTTTGGAATGCTTTTAAATTGGATAGGATGGATATGATTGTATGTGTCTCTTCAGCTGGGAATCAAAGGGCAATAATCTGAGAAACTTCCTAGGTTGTCAAGGGGGAAAAATAGGTTATTTATTAAAACATTTTACAGCCATAAGTTAATATGATGTAATGGAGTGTATTTATAATAAAATCTTTGATAAATGGCAGGTAAAATAGAAAACAAAATTGCATCATATTTTAGGCATTGAAAAGGAATTCAACTCTCACAGAGATAATTATAAGACAAGGAAGAAAACAGCGTTGAATTTCAGGATAAGAAATGTGATAAGTCAGAGAACAGAGCCATGAGCACAGTCTTTAGACTCAGTCCACTTTCGTTTTAAATCTTGGCTTTACCACTTGCCAGCTTCTTAACCTCTATGACCTTCCTGTGCTGCAGGCTAATTGGAAGTCTAAGCACGTGTACCAGGCTTCAAGCAATAGGACAACCAAAACAAGGAGATGTAGTTTTTCAATGAAAATGTTGGTGTTATAAATTATGCAGTCATGTTGGAGTAATAGTGTTTAAAGTTTCTAAACATCTTAATCCATTCCTATGACCTTTAGTGCCCTCATGTATAAAATTGAGAAAAATAATATCTAGCTTGCATATTCGAAATGATAATTAGATAAGCTAAATAATTTGCAACTGTGTTTACCCTACAGTAAATACCTAAGAATCGGCACTTTCCCAAATCTCTTGGGATACAGATGATCACGTAGAAGACTTAAAGAAGGTGAATAGAGGTTGACTATTCATTAAATCAAAGGTCTGGTTCAAGTTATAGTTGAGGAAAGTGTGGGAAGGAACATCCATCCTTCCCTCTGAAGTTCAGAATCAATTGAGAAACAGAGATGGCAATCAGCCCAAATATGTTTATAACAAAAATGATTTTTTAAAATAATTTTTATAAAAAGCACATTTTCTCTCTTGTATAGAAAATAAAATCTTGAAATCTACTTTTGAGAGTAAAGTTCTCAAAGAAGTTTCTAGAATAAATCTGAGAAGATTTAAATTCACAAATGCCATGAACAAATCAAATGACATAAATCACCATGATTTACCCAATTAGCAAGGATTATTACTTTTGAGTATAGTCCCTTGCTTTCCATTTCATATTGTATCCAATAGAATTATAATGACTGAAATTAGCATAAAAATAACTGAAACACTGTCAAACATTAGCAGGAAAATTACATAAGGAAGTTATTAAAATAAAGTATAACATATTTTCTGATATTCTAAGATCAAATTCAAACATGCAACATTGGTTTTCAAAATCATATGCCCTTTGCAGTAAATGATTTCCAACACTCTTCTATCAGTTTGTCATATTGTGGTAGCTTTCGTGTTGCTTTGATGCTGGAAGCTATGCCACTGGTATTTCAGATACCAGCAGGGTCACCCATGGTTGACAGGTTTCAGTGGAGCTTCCAGACTAAGACAGGCTGGGAAGAAGCACCTGATGATCTACTTCTAAAAAACCTGGCCAGTGAAAGCCTTATAAATAGGAGTGAAACATTGTCTGATGTAAAGCAGGAAGATGAGCCACTCAGGTTGGAAGGCACTCAAATTAACTGGGGAAGAGCTGCCTCCTCAAAGTAGAGCCAAACTTAAAGACATGGACGGAGTAAAGCTTTCAAGACCTTCATTTGCTGATGTGGCAAGACTCAAAATGAGAAGAAACAGCTGAAAACATCCATTAATAATCACAACGGGGAATGTACGAAGTATGAATCTAGAAAAATTGGAAGTCATAAAAAATGAAATGAAACACATAAAGATTGATATCTTAGGCATGAGGGAGCTGAAATGGATTGGTATTGGCCATTTTGAATAAGACATTCATGTGGTCTACTACGCCAAGAAAGACAAATTAAAGAGGAACGGCATCCCATTCAATGCCAAAAAGCACATTTCAAAACGTATCCTGAAGTACACCGATGTCAGTGATAGGATAATATCCATATACCTACAAGAAAAACCAGTTAATATGATTATTATTCAAATTTATGCACAAACATTAAGGCTAAACTTAAAGAAATTGAAAATTTTTACCAACTTCTGAAGTCTGAAATTGATCAAACTTGCAATCAGATGCATTGATAATTACTGGTGATTGAAATGTGAAAACTGGAGACAAAGAGGAAGGATTGGTAGTTGGAAAATATGGACGCTGGAGATCACATGATAGAATTTTGCAAGACCAACAACTTCTTCATTGCAAATACATTCTTTCAACAGCTTGAATGGCAACTATACATGTGGACCTCACTAGATGGGATACACAGGAATCCAATTGACTACATCTGTGGAAAGAGATGATGGAGAAGCTCAGTAACAACAGTTAGAACAGAGGGACCGACTGTGGAACAGATAATTAATTGCTCATATGCAAGCTCAGGTTGAAGCTGAAGAAAATTAAAACAAGTCACGAGATCCAAAGTACTACCTTTATTATATCCCACCTGAATTTAGAGACCATCTCAAGAATAGACTTGACCAATTGAACACAAATGACCGAAGTCCAGATGAGTTGTGGGATAATAGCAAGGACCATACACGAAGAAAGCAAAAGTTCATTAAAAAGACAGGAAAGAAAGAAAAGACCAAAATCAATGTTAGAAGAGATTCTTGAATATAGAATAGCTAAAGCGAACAGAAGAAATGATGAAGTAAAAGAACCGAACAGAAGATTTCAAAGGACAGCTTGAAAAGACAAAGCAAAGTATTATAAGGAAATGTGCAAAGACCTGGAGTTAGAAAAACAAAAGGGAAGAACACATTCACCATTTCTCATGCTGAAAGAACTGGAGGAAAAATTCAAGTCTCCAGTTGCAATACTGATGGATTCTACAGGGAAAATATTGAACAACACAGGGGGCTTCAAAAGAAGATGCAAGTGATACACAGAGTAACTATACCAAAAAGAATTGGTTGACGTTCAGTCATTTCAGGAGGTAGCATATGATCAGGGCCAATGGTACTGAAAGAAGAAGTTCAAGGTGCACTGAAGGCACTGGTGAAAAACAAGGCTCTGGTAATCTACATAATACCAACCGAGATGTTCCAATAAACGATGCCCTGCTGGAAGCACTCACTCGTCTATGCCAAGAAATTTGGAAGACAGCTACCTGGCCAACTGACTGGGAGAGATCCATATTTGTTCCCATTCCAAATAAAGATGATCCAACAGACTGCAAAAATGATTGAACAATATCATTAACATCACACACAAGTAATATTTTGCTGAAGACCATTTAAAAAAACTTG
Organism: Dugong dugon; assembly: GCA_030035585.1. Taxonomy (NCBI): domain Eukaryota; kingdom Metazoa; phylum Chordata; class Mammalia; order Sirenia; family Dugongidae; genus Dugong; species Dugong dugon. Next base: position 104,364,356 of record CM057466.1, on the reverse strand, counting down.
CAGCAGTACATCAACAGGGAACTGCCAGAAATTCAAGCTGGATTCAGAAGACGTCAAATGAGGGATATCATTGCTGGTGTAAAATGGATCTTGGCTGAAAGCAGAGAATACTAGAAAGATGTTTACCTGTGTTTTATTAACTATGCAAAAGCATTTGACTGTGTAGATCATAACAAATTATCCATAACATTGCAAAGAATGGGAATTCCAGAACACTTAATTGTGCTCGTTCAGATCCTGTACTCAGACCAAGAGGCAGTCACTGAACAGAACAAGGGGATAATCCTTGGTTAAAAATAAGGAAAAGTGTGTGTCAGAGTTGTATTCTTTAACCAACCATACTTATTCAATATGTGTGCTGAGCAAATAATCTGAGAAGCAGGACTATATGAAGAAGAACAGGACATCTAGATTGCAGGAAGACTCATTAACAAGCTGTGATATGCAGATGACACAACCTTGCTTGCTGAAAATGAAGAGGACTTGAAGTACTTACTGATGAAGATCAAAGACTACAGTCTTCAGTATAGATTGCACTTCAACATAAAGAATACAAAAATCCTCGCAATTAGACCAACAAACAACATCATGATAAATGGAGAAAAGATTGAAATTGTCAAGGATTTTGTTATACTTGGATCCATGAACAACACCCATGGAAGCAGCAGTCAAAAAATCAAATGATGTATTGCTTTGGGCAAATCTGCTGTAAAAGACCTCTTTTAAGTGTTCACAAGCAAATATGTCACTTTGAGGACTAAGGTGTGCCTGACCCAAGACATGGTATTTCCAATCACCTTATATGCTTGTAAAAGCTGGACAATGAATAAGGAAAACCAAATAATTGATGCCTTTGAATTATGGTATTGGTGAAGAATATTGAATCTACCATGGACTGCCGGAAGAATGAACAAATGTGTTTTGGAAGAAATACAGCCATAAAGCTCCTTAGAAGTGAGAATGGTGAGACTTTGTCTCACATACTTTTGACATGTTATCAGGAGGGACCAGTCCCTGGGGAAGGACATCAGGTTTGCTGAAGTAGAGGGTCAACGAAAAAGAGGAAAACCCTCAACAAGATGGTTCGACACAGTTGCTTCAACAAAGGTCTCAAACATAACAATAATTGTGAGGACGGCACAAGACTGGGCGGTGTTTCATTCTGTTGTACATGGGGATGCTGTGAGTCAGAACTGACTCAAGGGCACCTAAAAACAACAATAAATTATCTATTTTATCTTATAGATAAAAGTTCTAGTTTTAATATCGAGTTGACTATTTTTATCTGAAGAGTATTAGGTTTATTTTACCTTATGGATACAAGTTTTAGTTTTGACATTGTGTTGACTATTTTTATCTGAAGCATATCATCAATTGCCATTTAGACCTAGAAGGAGAATTCACAATTCTCTCAAATTCAACCAATTTACCTTACAGATGGTGAAACAAATGAGAAACTTTGACTCGAAAATAATTAAAGAACTGCTGCTGTATGGCAAGGTATGATTAATGACTCTCAGTGTTGTGCAGTTCTAGCATTGTCTTGTCCTTCTTCCTGCCTCTGTCACATAGATATCATTATTATAAGTATTTATTGCAATGCTAGTTTCATCTTTGTACGTTGGGTTTCCTATGGACAGAAGGTCATAGTTCTTTATCAGCTTACCCAACGTTCTAAAAGAAAGTGAATTGCTAAATAAGTAACTATTGTTTTCTGGGAGTGCAGACTGAATGGGAGTTATCAAATCGGTCCATAGTGGACATTATACTTTTCTTATCATTAGCTGCCTATAAATAAAGTGGTAAGGTTTGGGACTTAGTAGTGTGCTTCTAGAGAATGAATTAAAGAAACTAATTCACTCCTTTGCACCTAAGTCCCGAGTCACTAGTCACTTAGACTTCACCATCCTTATGTGGGCTTATTTACCTTCATCGTGGACTGATCCAAGTTTGGAGATAAATCCTTATATGGTATTAATATGTTCCTAAGAAAATTATATTTACCGGGGCTTTAATTTCTCTCCATGTAAAAGGAAAGGAGAGATAAATTGGGAAACTAATTTCTCTCTAGGTAAAGAGATTTAATTGCAGATGCATGGTATTTGTTGGCAAAGGTTTATACTGTTATAGCAGAATATGAAGATTTAACAAAAATTGTATCATTTAGGGTATGTTATCATGAGTTACACACTGAAAAATTAATGAAAGGGTTAAAATAATTCAGCTCTATTTAATCCGGGAAGAAAAACAAAATGATTAGGGTGATTATTTTTCATGTGTATGATAAAATCTTTGCACAAGTTGTACATATTTGAGTATATTTAGGGAAATTATCTTGTGATTCTCTCTTCCATGAATGTGGTGTAGATGGTTATTGGGAGATTTACTTGGATGTTAAGTGATGCACATCACAAATTCATTGTAATCCAAGAATTGAGGCTGGCTTGAAGGTTTAACCAATCAAATCTATCTAATGAAGATGAAAAAGGCTTTCCTTTTGCCACATAGTCTAGTGCTCCTCACCAGAAATAAGGTTCCATATTGTAATTTAGAACCAAAGAGCCATCTAGTAAAGAGAGGTTTCTTTGCCTGGCCATGCTTTGAGTATAGGTACTCTACTTGAAATTCTTGTGGATTAGTAGGTGGTTGATATTTGACCATCTAGTCCCAAATACCAACCTCTTCTCACCTCTTTGAGAATTTATCATTTCATTTAAGAGGTCTTAAATTTTGTGATGCATCATCTGGTAAAGGCGTTCATAGCTTAGCATTTATAATTTATAATTAGGTGTCACTGAAGAGTGTTCAGGGGGTAAAAAGACCTCTGAAAATAATATGTAAATATTTTTTCAGTGTATTTTTCTAGAAAGAAAGTTGAACCTTCATTAGAGCATCAAAAGGGTTTGTGACCCACCTCTTAAATATATCAACAATATCGACTAAGAGTAAACTTAAACAAAATCCATTGTCAAATAGAATTCACAATACATTGTTGAGTGAATGCTTATTGAAAGACTCCCAGATTAGTTATGCTTAAGAGCCCTGGCTGGAACCCACCCAGCAGCTCCATTGGAGAATGGCCTGGCGATCTGCTCCCATAAAGACTATAGCTTAGGAAACCCCCTCTGTCACATTGGGTTGCCATGAGTCAGAATCGACTCAATGGCACCCAAAAATAGTAGTTCTTCTTAGGACTTGCAATCCTCAAGCTGTCATTCAACAAACCATGCAGTGACTATTAATGTTAAATGCCAAATAGCTTCAGACTCATTGTATTTGAAAAATTCATAGTAGTAGTAATAACAGTAGTAGTAGTTGTTCCAATAGAATATGATACTTTTAATAGTGTTTAATCTTTGGAATTTTAAGTTCACTTGTATATAGTTATGTCATGTATTGAAATAATATAAATACAGCAGTTATATTATTAAACCATATAATGGTTGTAACTAGTAGTCTGACCTCAGTTCCTTGGTTTCTTCAATCTTGAAAACAGAGCAAATAATACATTTTGAAGAATCGTTAAGAGCACTAAATTAGAAAATCAAGATAATTTGTACATTTTTTGACATAAAGGTTTTAGTAGATAGTAGTCATTATTAAGCTGATCTTAATATTTGGGAATATAATTTACTTTATTATTGAAAGTAATAATGCTATTATACAGTTTTTCTAACAATAATAATTTTAATAGATGACTAGAAAGAGCTTATAATATTTCTATGTTAAGAACGCACCAAAAATGTATTATGAAATTTGACAGATGAATTAGTAAAGCAGAAATGACATGGAATTTTACTATGAATTAGTTGATGTATGAGAAGTCACAGTTATTTTTCCTTTTAATAGTCATTTAAGTTGGTTGACGATAGAAGCAGATACAGTTGCAGACTCCAGGATGCAAGAAAGTTATGGAAATAGTTTGCATTTTATGCCTTAATTTACTTAAAAGAAAAAAAGAAGAAGATTAATGGAATGATTTAGAATTCTAGTAATATTCATATTAATGGTAAAAGGGCAAGTATTTGCATTAAACTTCTCAAATATAAATCCCTATGCAAGCACATCACAAGTGATAAATTGTGAGAAAGCTGTTTTTTTGACAAATAATATAGCTCTTTTCTAAGGACGTAAAGTCAATCACTCGTACCAAATGTATTTAAAAAAAAAAAAAATGTTTTTTTTTCCGATGTATTTAATTCCAGTAGTCAAAAACTGGAACCTTTCTTCAAGCACAAAGACATGTACTACATGCACACACACACACACTTTCATGCAGCATGGACAATGTTTGCTAAAGGCACTTCATAAAACATGGCTATGCTTCAATAATGTGCCATGTATAAGGCAAGCATAGAGAAGAATTTGTTTATGATAGTTTGTTGGATGAATGACGTGAGAAGAGAGGAAGAAAATCATAAATGTCACAGGAAGTGACCTTTGTGAACAGAGAAAAAGAGATGGTTGCCTTCAGAAATTAAGTTATCTTCCCCACTAGAAATTCATCAAAACTTCAAGTAACAAGAGCACAGCAGAGCAAAGGAAGACTGGAAATACATGTAGTAAAAAGTCAACAATCTGTGGATCTCCAGAACATTTGCAATAGGAATCCTAGCACTAGTCCTGAGAAAAGATAAAGAATATACTGTAAAGAAATTTCCTACGCATTTATAAGTTTCTCTGTAAGCTGTATTTTAGCTGGAAATAAGATTGAAGTAATCTGTAAAATTTGATAAAAATGCATCCAACCTAAACTTGATGAAAGCAAATAGATGTGGTTGAGTTCTGGAAAAGCTGAGAGATCACGTACTTGAAGCATGTACAAAAGCGTAAATACATATATATATATATGTATCAGGATATATATATATCCTGAGGCCTTGTATACAACTCTGAGGAAGACAAACAGTGCAGACCCATAATACGGTATATACATTCTACTTGTTATTAGGTGCCGTCAAGCTGGTTCCAATGCATAACGACCCCACTCACACAGAAGGAAAAACTGCCCAGTCCTGCACCATCCTCACAATCATTGCTGTTTGAGCTCATTGTTGCAGCCACTGTGTCCATCTGTCTTGTCGAGGGTCTTCTTCTTTTTCACTAACCCTTTACTTTACTAAGCATGATGTCCTTTTCCAGGGACTGGTCCCTCCTGATAACATGTTCAACGTACATGAGACGACGTCTCGCCATTCTCCCTTCTAAGGAGCATTCTGGCTGTACTTCTTCCAAGACAGCTTTGTTTGTTCTGGCAGTCCATGGTATATTCAATATTCTTCACCAACAGCATAATTCAAAGGCATCCATTTTTCTTTGGTCTCCCTTATTCATTGTCTAGCTTTTGCACGCATATGAAACAACTGAAAATACCAAGGCTTGGATCAGCCACACCTTAGTCATTAAGGTGACATCCTACCTACCAGAAGTAAATTATCTGTGCTTGTGTGTGTGTATGTGTGTGTGTTTCAGAGAGAGAAATTGAAATACTTTGGGTAATTGAAATTCATCATGGCCAAAAGTGAGAATGAAACATAAATGAATACATTGTATCTCAGAAGATTTTATTATCTTTCTGTGTCTTATAATGTGAGCATTGCTTCCTGTCTATAATTATTGTACAATATGTTCTTTAAACTCCAGTCAACTGTACCATTCAAGGCCTAATTAAAGAAATAACAATCTGTTCTGGAGAAAAACTTAGCTTTACGGTGCATGGAATTATTGCTAGATGATGTGTTTTATGATATGCATTTTGGATGATTTAAAGGCTTCCAAATGTACTTTTGTCTAAAAAGGAATTTTACTTTATTTATTGACTTTAAAAAATGCCACTGTCACCATCTGCTCTTCACTAACACCCAAATATATTAGTAAAATGAAAGTTTTTTAAAGACTGAAATTATCTAGAAAATTTTTGTGTCTGTGTACAATCTTCTCACGTAGTTTTTGAATATATGTGGTATATACTATTTGCTTTGTTAATTATATGTCTGAATTTCTCTCTTTAGTATGTATGCTTGTTTTTTATTTAAGATATTTTCAAGAGTCTAGGAAAATGCACAGGCAAATATGTCTACCCACAAATTTCCTTGAAATCAATTACTTGGAATGATTTCTGTAAAGATGTGCTAAAAGATGTTAAAAATAAAGAGAACTGGCACTAATGGCTTGTGTTAATAGTATGATGATAGTAGTAGAAGATGATATTTAGGCAATGGTGCTATTAGTAGTCCAAAATTGTTCTTGACAAAGCACTTCTCTCCATTGTTTATGAAGTGAAGATTTAAGTACAAAAGAAAAAGCTAAGGAACACTTTAAAATTATCTGGGTCTTTCATTGTGTAAGATGCACTCAGATGGCAAAGAGTTAAAAGCCTATTTCAACTCTGAATATAAGTAGAGTTCTCTAATCCATCTTAAACAGCAACCAAGCTAGTGTGTTAAACTCTTTTTATATAGACTTGCATTTCTTTCTTAATGGGTTCTGAACTCAAAGGGAAAATCAACCAGTTTGCAGAACCACAGTGAACTAGGCTGTACCATGCCACATGTTGGTCTCTCTTTACTGTCTGCCATGTAAGTTCAAGAAAAACAAATTAAGACAAGTCAAAGCTTGATGATTGTCATGGTTTGAATCATGTCCCCCCAAAAAATGTGTGTATCAATTTGGCTCGGCCATGATTCCCGGAAGTGTGTTGTTGGCCTCAATTTTGTGATTGTAATTTTATGTTAAAGAGGCTTAGGGTGGGATTGTAACACCACCCTTACTCGGGTCACATCCCTGATCCAATGTAAAGGGAGTTTCCCTGGGGTGTGGCCTGCACCACCTTTTGTCTCTTGGAAGAGTTAAAAGGAAAGGGAAGCAAGCAGAGAATTGGGGACCTCATACCATCAAGAAAGCAGTGCCGAGTGCCGGGAGCAGAGCATGTCCTTTGGACCAAGGTCCCTGCGCGGAGAAGCTCCTAGTCTGGGGGAACATTGATGAGAAGGCCGACAGAGAGAGAAAGCCTTCCCCTGGAGGTGATGCCCTGAATTTGGACTTTTAGCTTACTTTACTGTGAAGAAATAAATTTGTTTGTGAAAGCCATCCACTTGTGGTATTTCTGTTGTAGCAGCACTAGATGACTAAGACAATGATTTTAAGAAAATAATTCATTTTAATTTTTGTGGTGGTTGTTGAATATAAACATAGCAAAACATATACCAAATTTCCACATGTACAACCATCTACATGTACAATCCAGTGACACTGATTACATTTTATGATTTTTATCTCCAATTTAACATCAAAGTGATATGTTGGATCTTGTTACTCAAAAGAGACAAGAGTCACACTCACCAATGTCAGGAGAAAGAAACAATACAGACAAGGAGAGGTGTTTGCCCAACTGCACAGAGTGGAGCTGTCCTAGGTCACCAATGCAGATGTTTTCTCAAGGAGGGCCAATGTTTACAAATTCAATCTCCACTTATGATAAAGACAAATGACAAAAAAAGGTAAATGATAAGAAAATAGCTGGAGAACTTCCTCCTGTGCTGAGGCACCCCTGGTCTTACTGATTCTTCTTCCAAAAGAAAGATATTGTGTGTATATACATATATGATCACCTGAGCAAAGCGTCAAGAAAGAATAGCAAAGTGGAAATATGTTTTCCTCCATAGCTTAGCTACCTTCAACTTGCTAAAGGTCATATTATCAACTATGATAATCACTAACTAAAGACAATTTTCTTCATCCTAAACAAGAAATAAAAGCCATGAGCTTTCCTTAAAGCAAGCAATGCAGATGTTACATAAGAAATATCTGACTAGGACTGATGCATAATAATTTGAAATGACTTACCCTATTGAACCAGTTTCCTAAAAATTGCCACAGACTGGGTTGCTTAAAGCAACAGAGATTTATTCTTTCACACTTCTGGAGGCTAATAGTCTGGAGTTGAGGGTTATGCAAGGCTGTGCTCTCTCTAAAAACTCTAGGGGAAGGTCCATCTTTGTTTCTTCCAGCTTCTGGTAGTCCCAGGCATTCTTTACTCTCTGCTGCCATCTGCACTTGGCTTCCTTCCCTGTGTGTTCTCCTGTCTCTAGGTCTCTTCTCCTAGTTTTATAAGGACTCTGGTCAGATTGGATTAGGATGGGTGATTGCGTTAGGGCCCACCTTACTCCAGTATGACCTCTTGTGAAGTTAATTACATCTGCAAAGATACTATTTCCAAGTAAGTTCTCACTCAAAGAGGTATTAGAACTTCAACATCTTTTGGGGACAAACAATTCAATCCACAGCACCTATAATTTGTATAGGTTACTTGGGTTTTCAGGCACATAATTATTTCTAATTAGGAATATTAGTTCCTTACCATCTGTAAGGAATAATATTGGAAAATGGAATTTCTTGTTTGAGCAAGGGGAAAGAGTCCAACTGACTATTTTGCTAAAGTAAATGCTGAATTTGTTACATATATAAAAGGAGCCAATCTGAATGACAAATTATTTAGTTGTTGGATAAACATATTTTCTATTATTTTCAAAAATAAATAATTTTGCCTTTAAAATAGAATGTTGCATTGCTCACAATACCAAAAAGATGGAAACAACCTAGATGCCCTTCAACAGATGAATGGATAAACAAACTATGGTACATATACACAGTGGAGTATTATGCAACGGTAAAGAACAATGATGAATCTGTGAAGCATCTCATAACATGGATGAAACTGGAGGACATTATGCTGAGTGAAAGAAGTCAACCACAAAAGAACAAATATTGTATGAGACCCCTACTGTAAAAATCCATGAAAAAGTTCAATCTTTGTTGGTTATGAGGGATGGGAGGGGTGGGAGGTGAAAAACTAACCAGACAATAGATAAGTGATAACTTTGGTGACGTGTAAGACAGTACACAATACTGGGGAAGCCAGCACGATTTGTACAAGGTAAGGTCATGGAAGCTCCATAGACACATCCAAACTCCCTGAGGGACTAAATTGCTGGGCAGAGGGTTGTGGGGCCATGACCTCCAGGAACATTCAGCTCAATTGTCATAACACAGTTTTCAAAGAAAATGTTCTACATTCTACCTTGGTGAGTAGCGTCTGGGGTCTTAAAAGCCTCTGAGCAGCCATCTAAGATACTCCACTGGTTTCACCCCTTCTGGAGCAAGGGAGAATGAACAGGACAAGATACAAGGAAAAGATTAGTCCAAAGGACTAATGGACCACAACTACCATGGCCTCCACCAAACTGAGTCCAGTACAACTAGATGGTGCCCGGCTACAACCACTGACTACTCTGACTGAGATCACAACAGAGTCCCGAACAGAGTTAGAGAAAAATGTAGAACAAAATTCTTACTCATAAAAAAAGAGCAGACTTACTGGCCTGACAGAAACTGGAAAAACCCTGAGAGTGTGGCCCCTGGACACCATTTTAGTTCAGTAATGAAATCACTCTCGAGGTTCACCACTCAGCCAAAGATTAGACAGCCCCATAAAACAAAATGAGACTAATGGGGCACAACAGTCCATGGACAAAGACTAGAAGGCAAGAGGGGACAGGAGCTGGTAATAGAGAACCCAAGGTTGATAAGGGACAGTGTTGACATGTCATGGGGCTGTTAAACATTGTCATAAAACAGTAGGTGTACTAACTGTTTAATGAGAAACTATTTGTTCTGTAAACTTTCATCTAAAGTACAATTAAAAAAAAAAGACAGTAGAACAACAACAAAAAAAAAAAAAACACAGAATGCTGCAGCTATACTTTAAAAGTTTACAACATTGGTAAGAACAGCACAATTCCTTAAAAAATTGCTTAACAATACTTTAAAAAAATTAAAAGAAAAATGATCCAGGATTTAAAGGGTTGCTTAGGAAAGAAAAGATTTGTGATTCAGCAGTTACACTTGTTACCTATGCTCTGTACGAAGACAAAAAGTTGACTAACATCTCCTAAGCATCTCTGCATGGTATTCAGCTAATTAGTTGTAGCACTTCTGTAGTTAGAAGTTAAAAGAAAATAAAACAAAAATCTGTATACATACGTATATATATATATAAGATGTAGTGTGAGAGTACAATATGTTGTTGTTAGGTGCAATCCTGCCAGTTCCAACTCATAGCGACCCCATTTACAACAGAAACACTGCCTGATCCTGTGCCATCCTTTGCAAACATTGCTATGTTTGAGCCCTTGTTGCAGCCACTTCCGCAATCCATCTCGTTGAGGGTCTTCTTTTTTGCTGACTCTCTACTTTACCAGGCATGATGTCCTTCTCCAGAGATTGGTCCCTCCTGATAACATGCCCAAAGTACATGAGATGAAGTCTCACCATGCTCTCTTCTAATGAGCTTTCTGGCTGTCCTTCTTTCAAGACAGATTTGTTCGTTTTTATAGCAGTCTATGGTATATCCAATATTCTTAGAAAACATCATCAATTAAAGGCATCAGTTCTTCTTCAATCTTCCTTACTCATTGTCCAGCTTTCACATGCATATGAGGCAATTGAAAACACAATGGCTTGGGTCAGGCACACCTTAGTCCTCAAAGTGACATCTTTGATTTTTAACACTTTAAAGAGGTCTTTTGTAGCAGATTTGGCCAATGCAATACATCATTTGATTTCTTGACTGATGCTTCCATGGGCGTTGATTGTGGATCTGAGTAAAATGAAATCCTTGACAACTTCAGTCTTTTCTCCGTTTATCATGATGTTGCTTATTGGTCCAGCTGTGAGGATTTTTTTTTTTTTTATATTGAGGTGTAAATCATAGTGAAGGCTGTGGTTTTTGATATTCATCAGTAAGTGTTTCAAGTCCTCTTCACTTTCAGCAAGCAAGGCTGTGTCATCTGCATATCGCAGGTTGTTAATGAGTCTTCTTCCAATCCTGATGCCCCATTCTTCTTCATATAGTCCAGCTTCTCAGATTATCTGCTCAGCATACAGATTGAATAAGTATGGTGAAAGCATACAACCCTGATGCACATCCTGACTTTAAACAACGAGTATCCCCTTGTTCTTTTTGAACAACTGCCTCTTGGTTTATGTACATGTTCTTCATAAGTACAATTAAGTGTTCTGGAATTTCCATTCTTTGCAATGTTTTCCATAATTTGTTATGAATCACACAGTTAAATGCCTTTGCATGGTCAATAAAACACAGATAAACATCTTTCTGGTATTCTCTGCTTTCAGCCAAGGTTCATCTGACATTAGCAATGATATCCCTCATTGCACATCCTCTTCTGAATCTGGCTTAAATTCCTGGCAGTTCACTGTTGATGTACTTGGCAATTATTTTTTAAATATCTTCAGGAAAATTTTATTTGCATGTAGTATTACTGATATTGTTCAATAATTTCCTCATTCTGTTGGATCACCTTTCTTTGGAATGGGCACAAATATGGATCTCTTCCAATCTGTTGGTAGCTGTCTTCCAAATTTCTTGGCAATAGACAAGTGAGTGCCTCCAGTGTTGCATGTGTTTGTTGAAACATTTCAATTTGTATTCCGCCAATTCCTTGTTTTTTTGCCTATGTCTTTGTTGCATCTTGGACTTCTTCCTTAAATACCATCGATTCTTAATCATATGAAATGGGTGAACATCTATCAATTCAAAACAAAACCAAATAAAACAACATTTTGTATATATGGAAGATGTAGTGTGAGAGTATACTATAACTTAAAATATAGGTCTATAAAATGTAGAAAAATTAAGGACACACTAATTCTGAATCTTTTTTTAAAACAATAAAATGATTCCTTATTTAAATGATATTAAATACACAAAGTGATAATGTCAAACCTTAACCAAACATATGTAATGAATTTGAATATTAAATAAAAATTTAAAGTTTTAAATTAAAATTTTTAACTAAATATTTTGGTAAAAAGGCATAAGAAGACTGATAAATACTAGTTTAATTTTCCTATGAATGCCTCCTTTAATTTAAATACATACATTTTTAAGATGCCATTTAGTTACATAAAATTTTAGATTAATATCTCATAATTTTCTATCAAATAAATAGATAGATTAAAGTTGAAATATTCTTAAAATATTAGAGTAATTCAAGCAATCTTCCCCTGCAACACAATTAACAGCTTAATGAAACTATTAAAAAAAAAAAAAAACAACTCCAAATGGAAAACACTTATTTTTCAAGGAAATGAAAATATATGACTTTTACAAAATGACAAGTTAGAACTTATTTAAAAATGTTAAAACTCTTGATCCCTAATTGATATAAACTGACTTTGTACGCCTACATTCAATTGCTACTTCAGACAATTCTAAACAGTAAAAGCAAATATTATTCAGACACATACTTCCAACATGCTCCGAGAAGGACATGATTTCTTTGATTATGGGTATACTTAAAATAGATATGAAGCATTGCTTTTCTTTTTACTTTAGAAGGCTGAGTGAAAAGTTCTTAATTTGATCAAATTGGGCAGGTCTTATCCTTTTTATTGAAAAATAGTGACACTAGGAACCACAAAAGTGGCATTTTTTGAAAAGAGGTACTCTATCTTCCTCTTGTCCTTAATTTTACAGAACCGAGTACAGCAGTTACTGATTATGTGGTTTCTAGCGTTATACAATTGCATTCAGAGTGGCCAAATGAAGGCCAGTTGCTGTGGTTCCTACTGACATTACTTGAATAGCATCACAAAAGCAATTAGAGATATGTTGAACACTTTGCAGTTCACTTTGTGTTTGTGTCCTGAGATGTTTGGGAGCTAATAAGCAAGAAAAATAAGTATTGACTCTTTGTTCTGCTCCTGTTCTTACTAAGCTAATTTGTCAGACAAAATCTGAGAACATGCCAGCAATATGTCTTATTAGTAAAACAAACTGGAAATCTTCCTGACTTAGGTCATGCTGCAGTCCAAATGATAGAACTTACTACAAGATACATAAAGAAATAAACTACTTTTGAGCTGAGAATAATAACAAGGAATTAATGGCCCGTGTTAGCATGAAAAAGCTGTTACCACTGGAACTAAAATGGATTGTTAAGCTTAATAAACATTCAATACATTATTTCAAATTAATTATGGGCTTTTTGCCATAGAAAACTTTAGCACAGGACTTTGTTGTGTAAAACTATTTTAAATATGGAAGTGTAATATTTTATTAACCTCTCACTGAAAAAAAAGGAGATAGTTTTGAAAAGAGGTAAATTTAACAATTTAACAGTTATTTACTATTTTAAATAAGATTGAATACATGAATACACATATATGTATGTAATTTCAATCTAAATATTTGTACTTCCTCTAGCATTGAAGGAAATGTTTCATGTGCCAACATAAGATTTAAAAAAAAAAAAAAAAACAAGAAACCAAACCCTCTGCTGTCGAGTGGATTCCGAATCATAGTGAGCTTATAGGACAGGGTAAAACTGAGTTTCCAAGGACCACTTGGTGGATTTGAACTGCTGACCTTTTGGTATTCAGTTAGATCAAATTTGTGAAATATGTTTCCAGATGAATGATTTTTTACATTTTTTCTGTCCTCAACAAGTCTTAAGAGGTATATATTAAATCTCCCAATATGAGTGTATATTATCATTTTCTCACTTCAGATCCTTCATTCTTTCTTTTACTTTTTGCTTTGTATTTTCTGAAGGCACAATTTATTCTTGTCAAACTTTCCTGGCAAATTACCCCTTTATCACTCTGACATACACATCCTTATCTCTAATAATGCTTCTTGCTGTAAAGACTCTATTCTCTACTATTAGTATAGCTCCGTCAGCCTGTTTTAGGTTAATGTTGCATGATATATGTTATTTCATCCTTTTACTTTCAACCATTTTTTGTACTTATATTAACGGTATGTCTCTTTCCAGTAGCAAAAAATAAGTTATATTTTGATCTAATCCCAAAATAATAATTTAGTCCAGCTTTAAAATCTAACATAATCACTAATATAACTGAATTTTGTAGATTATTTTCTTTTTGATTCTATGATTCTTTTATATCTTTTGTTACTTCCTCTTGCCTTATTTTTGATTGACCAAATATTATAAAATTTATTCTATTTCCCTTGATTTGCTTGTTATATACATAAGTATACTGTTATTGTGTGATTACTCTAGAGATTACAATATTCTGACTACACAAGATAATACACAAAGTATTACCTTATCATTCTCCTCAGTATGATAGTAACTTGGAAACTTATGTCTTACCTTCTTTCTGTTTATTTTGCTATGCATTTAATGTTAAATATTGTTTACATGTATATATAATATACATTACATATATTTTGAACTCCACAATTATAATTATAATTTTGATATATAGATAATTTCTTGTTGTTGTTAATTGCCCTTTAGTTGGCTCTGACTCATGGAGACCTCAGGTATAATGGAAATAAATGTTGCCTGGTCCTGTACCATCTTCATGAACTTTGATATATTTGAGCCTATTGTTACGGCTATTGTCAATCTGTCTCACTGAGGGTTTATCTCATTTTTGCTGACCCTCTACTTTACCAAACATGATATCCTTTTCTAGTGATTGGTCTTTCCTGATGGCTTCTCCTACATAAGCAAGATGAAGTCTCAACCTCCAATTCTAAGGAGCAGTTTGGTTATCTTTCTTTTAAGATTGATTTGTTCATTCTTCTGGCAGTGCATGGTATTTTCAATATTCTTTGCTAGCACAATTCAAATTCATCTATATAGATATCAATTATAGATATCATTAATCATTGGAACACAGAATGTACGGAAGTATGAATCAAGGAAAATTAGAAGTTGTCAAAATGAAACGGAACACTTGAAGATCAATATCCTAGGCACTAGAGAACTGAAATGGACTGGTATTGGCCATTATGAATTCTACAATCATATGGTTTACTATGCCACAAAAAACAAATTGAAGAGGATGGCTTCACATTCATTGTCTAAAAGAACATTTCAAGAACTATCCTAAAATACAACACTGTAAGTGATAAGGTGACATCAATATCCTACAAGGAAGACAAGTTAAGATGACTATTAGTCAACTACTAATGTCAAAGAATCAACTCAAAGACAAAAGATTTGGTTTGGATTTGGTAATGCCGAAGATGAAGAAATTGAAGACTTTTACCAACTTCTGAAGTCTAAAGTTGATAAAAAAAGCAATCAAGATGCATTGATTATTATTGGTGATTAGAATACAAAAGTTGTAAACAAAAAAGAAGGATCAGGAGTTAAAAAATATGGCCTTGACGATAGAAATGACACCATAGATGGCATGATTGAATTTTGTAACACCTATGACCTGTTAAATGGAAATACCCTTTTTCAACAACATAAATGGTCACTGTACACGTGGACCTCACTGGATGGAATACACAGGAATCTAATCGACTACATCTATGGAAATAAACAATGGAGAAGCTGAATATCATCAGCCAGAACAAGGCCAGTGGCCAGCTGTGGAACAGATCATTGGTTGTTCATATGCAAGTTCAAATTAAAGCTGAAGAAAATTAAACCAAGTCCACTAGAGCCAAAGTATGACATTAAATATATCCCACCTGAATTTAGAGATCATCTCAAGAATAGATTTGATACAGTGAACACAAATGACCAAAGACCAGATCAGTTGTAGGATGACATCAAGGACATTATACATGAAAAAAGCTAAAGGTCAGTAAAAAGAAAGAAAAGGAAAAAAAAGACCAAAATGTATGTCAGAAAAGACTTTGAAACTTGCTTTTGAATATAAAATAACTAAAGCAAATGGGAAACATAATGAACTAAAAGAGGTGACCAGAAGATTTCAAAGGGTGGCTTGAGAAGACAAGGTAAAGTATTGTAATTAAATGTGCAAAAGACCTGGAATTAGAAAATCAAAAGGGAAGAACACACTTCTCAAGCTTAAAGAATTGAAAAAAAATTTCAGGCCTTGAGTTGCAATATGGAAGGATTCTATGGGCAAAAAAATTGAATGATCCAGGAAGCATTAAAAGAAAATTGAAGAAATACACAGAGTCATTGTACCAAAAAGAACTGATCATCGTTCAACCATTTCAGGAGGTAGCATATGATCAAGAGCCAGCGGATCTGTAGGAAGAAGTCCAAGTTACACTGAATGCATTGGCAATAAATAAGGTTCCAGGAATTGATGGAATACCAATCGAGATATTTCAACAAACGAATGCAACACTGGGAGCACTCACTTGTCTATGCCAAGAAATTTGGAAGACAGCTACATGGCCAACTGACTGGAAGATATCCATATACATGCCTATTACAAAGAAAGGTGATCCAACGGAATGCGGAAATTATCAAACAATGCCATTAATATCACATGTAAGTAAAATTATGTTGGAGATAATTCAGAAATGATTACAGAGTACATCGACAGGGAACTGCCAGAAATTTCAGCTGGATTCAGAAGAGGACGTGGAACGAAGAATATCATTGCTGATGTCAGATGGATCTTGGCTGAAAGCAGACAGTACCAGAGAGATGTTTACTTACATTCTATTGACTATGCAAATGCATTCGACTGTGTGGGTCGTAACAAATTATGGATAACATTGTGAAGAATGGGAATTCCAGAACACTTAATTGTGCTGAGAAAAGCCTATACATAGATCAAGAGGCAGTTGTTCGAACAGAAGAGAATACTGCATGGTTTAAAATCAGAAAAGTTGTGCATCAAGGTTGTATCCTGTGCAGAGCAAATAAGCCGAGAAGCCAGACTCTATGAAGAAGAACATAGCATCAGGATTGGAGGAAGACTCATTAACAACCTGAGATATGTAGATGACACAACTGAATGCTGAAAATGAAGAGGACTTTAAGCACTTAACTGATAAAAATCAAAGACTTCAGTATAGATCACACCTGAATATAAAGGAAACAAAAATTCTCACTACTGGACTAATAAGCAACATCATGATAAACAGAGAAGATTGAAGTTGTCAAGGATTTCATTTTACTTGGATCCACTATCAATGCCCATGGAAGCAGCAGTCAAGAAATCAATGGACGTATTGTATTGGGGAAATCTGCTGCAAAATACCTCTTTGAAGTGTTAAAAAATAAAGATGTCACCTTGAGGATTAAGGTGTGCCTGACCCAAGCCATGGTATTTTCAATTGCGTCATATGCACGTGAAAGCTGGGCAATGAATGAGGAAGACCTAAGAAGAATTGTTGCCTTTGAATTACAGTGTTATCGAAGAATACTGAATATACCATGGCCTGCCAGAAGAACAAACAAATCCTTCTGGAAAGAAGAACAACCAGAATACTCCTTGGATGTAAAAGAGGGGCGAGACTTCCTCTAATGTACTTTGGCCATGTTATTAGGAGGGACTAGTCCCTGCAGAAGGACATCACACTTGGTAAAGTAGAGAGTCATCAAAAAGGAAAACTCTCAAGGAGATAAATTGACACAGTGGCTGCAACAATGGGTTCAAACACAGTAACGGCTGTGAGAATGCTGCAGGACCTGGCAGCATTTCGTTCTGTTGTACTTAGTGTCGGTAGGATTTGGAACAAACTCAACAGCACCTAACAACAACACAACAAGCTTACAGTAAGATAAAACACCTAACTGGGGAAAAAAATTTAAAAGAATTTTTAAGTGGACCATGCTATATTTCAATTCCCTTATATCGATAAGTAAGTAGTGCAATAATACATATAGTATGGCGCCATATATACATTTATAAATACTAAACTATTATATTTAGATTTAACATTTACATAAGACAGTATAAAGAGATAATTTCATCAAACAGTATGTGTCACACACTTTTCTAAGGGCTTATACATACATTAACCTATTTAACCTAAAAAGTAGATATTTGTTGTCTTTGCTTTGTTTGTTGTTAGTTGTTATCTAGTGGATTCTCACTCATGGTGACTACACCAGTGTGGATTAGAACTTCTCCATAGGCTTTCCAAGGATGTGACCTTTTGGAAGCACACTACCAGGCTTTCTTCCATGGCTCCTCTGGGTGGGGTCAAACCACCAAACTTTCAGCTAGTAGTCGAGAACTTAAGCATTTGTACCACTCAGGGACTCCTATCTTCATTTTGCTGATGGGGAATTTATGGAAAAAGAAGCCATTTGTCATGAAGAGAAGAGTATAGTTCTAGAATGCATATTCTGCACACTGTAATAGGTTGTCTATATGCCAGTTTTAATGATGAATAAAATGAAGAACAAGACAGACACATGCTACATCAAACAATTAAGTAATTTTGGGGTTGGGCATGGCAGGGCATGGTGACCAATGTTTTTGAGACAGTAGTTTTTCCAGGGATGGATAAACTTTAAAAAAAATGGGAAAGAAAAATCTGAAATTTTATCTTTTCCACCACCACAGTTCACAGCACCATTTGCAAATATACACATATTTTATTCAAATATACACACATTTCTTGCATAGCATTTCAACTAGATTAGATTGGAGAACACCATGATGGTCTACAATAAATTTAGAGAAATCTTCTGTGTTATGCTCTATTTCATGTTATTATTGAGGGTAGAGACTTTACAAATGAAGGACCTCTTGGAAGATGTTTCATCTAAGGAAGTTTACATCCTTTTCCCCCCTCAAATTCCAGGTCTGTCGCGAAACATGGTTTAGTGGAGCTGTTCCAAATAAATCTTCCGAGTAGGACAAGGCATGAGACACAATTTTATCCCATATTTGGTTTGAAACAAATAATGCATTGGCTAAATAAAATAACTTGATTGACAAAATTTTTTAAGTTTCTTAATACCAAGTAATAGATAGCAATTTTGATCAAGTAATTAGTGTGCATGTTTTAGAGAAAAAATTGGAATCTTTATTAAAGTAGAACATGCACTTGTCCTTTGAAACAGTGATTCCACTTCTAAATATTTGTTTTTGCTGTTGTTAGGTGCCATCAGTCATTTCTGACTCATAGAGACCTCATGTACAACAGAACAAAACACTGCCAGGTCCTGCGCCATTCTCACAGTCATTGCTATGTTTGAGCCCATTGTTACAGTCACTGTGTCAATCCATCTTCTTGACAGTCTTCCTCTTTTTAGGTGACCCTCTACTTTACCTAACATGTTGTCTTTCTCCAGGGTCTGGTCCAAAGTACATGAGATGAAGTGTCACCATCCTCGCTCCTCAGGAGTATTCTGGTTATACTTCTTGAAAGACAGAATTGTTCATTCTTCTGGCAGTCTGCAGTATATTCAATATTCTTCTCCAACACCATAATTCAAAGGCATCAATTCTTCTTCAGTCTTTCTTATTCATTGTCCTGCTTTCACATGCATATGAGGCTATTGAAAATACCATGGCTTGGGTCAGGCGCACCTTAGACCACAAAGGGACAGCTTTGAATTTTCATATTTCAAAGAGTATTTTGCAACAGATTTGCCCAATGCAATACATTGTTTGGTTTCTTGACTGGTTTTTCATGGGTGTTGATTGTGGACCCAGTAAAATGAAATCCTTGACAACGTCAATATTTTCTGTTTATCGTGATGTTGCTTATTAATCCAGTAGTGAGAATTTTTGTTTTCTTTATATTGAGGTGTAATCCATACAGAAGCTTTTGATCTTCATCAGGAAGTGCTTAAAGTCCTTTTCACTGTTAGCAGGTAAGGTTGTGTGATCTGCATATCACAGGCTGTTAATGAGTCTTCCTCTAATCCTGATGCCAAGTTCTTCTTCATGCAGTCCAGCTTCTCAGATTATTTACCTAGCATACAGATTGAATAAATATGGTGAAATGATATAACCCTGACATACAACTTTCCTCATTTTAAACCATGCAGTATCCGCTTGTTCTGTTCAAATGACTGCCTCTTGTTCTATGTACAGGTTCCACATGAGCACAACTAAGTGTTCTGGAATTCCCATTCTTTGCAATGTTATCCATAATTTGTTATGATCCATACAGATGAATGCCTTTGCATAGTCAATAAATCACAGGTAAACATCTTTATGGTATTCTCTGCTTTCAGCCAAGATCCACCTGACATCAGAAATGATATCTGTCATTCCACATCCTTTTCTGAATCTGGCTTGATTTTCTGGCAGTTCCCTGTTGATGTACTCTGTAACTGTTTTTGAAACATCTTCAGCAAAATTTTACTGGCAAGTGATATTTAATGATATTGTTCAGTAATTTCTGCATTCTGTCGGATCATCTTTCTTTAGAATGGGCACAAGCATCAATCTCTTCCAGTAGATTGGCCAGGTAGTTGTCTTCCAAATTTCTTGCAATAGACAAGTGAGCACTTCTAGTATTGCATCTGTTTGTTGAAACATCTCAATTGGTATCCTGTCAATTCCTGGAGGCTTGTTGTCTTAGTCATCTAGTGCTGCTCTAACAGAGATACCGCAAGTGGATGGCTTTAACAGAGATAAATTTATTCTCTCATGGTCTAGTAGGCTACAAGTCCAAATTCAGGGCATCAGCTCCAGGAGAAGGCTTTCTCTTTCTGTCGGTTCTGAAGGAAAGTCCTTGTGATGCATCAGTCTTCCCTTGGTCTGGGAGCATCTCAGCACAGGAATCTCAGGTCCAAAGGATGTGCTCTGCTCCCAGCACTGCTTTCTTGGTGGTGTGTGGTTCCCATGTGTCTCTGCTCGCTTCTCTCTTTTATATCTCAAAAGAGATTGGGTTAAGACACTATCCAATCTTGTAAACCTCATCACTATAACCTCATCACAGTGATAGAATTTACAACACATAAGGAAATACATCAGATTACACAATCATACAATACTACGAATCATGACCCAGTCAAGCTGACGGATATTTTGGGGGGACACAATTCAATCCATGACACTTGTTTAGCACCAATGCCTTCAGTGTAGCCTGAACTTCTTCCTTCAGTACCTTTGATTCTTGATCACATGTTACCTCCTGAAATGGTTGAACATAGACCAATTTTTTTTTGGTACAGTGACTGTGCATTTCTTTCATTTTCTTTTGATGCTTCCTGCGCCCTTCAATATTTTGCTCACAGAATCCTTCAGTATTGCAACTCAAAACTTGAATTTTTCTTCAGTTCTTTCAGCTTGAGAAATGCCGAGCGTGTTCTTCTCTTTTGGCTGTCTAACTCCAGGTTTTTGCAAATTTCATTATAATATCATTTGTCTTACTGAGCCACCCTTGACATTTGTTCACATCTTTTACTTGATCATTTCTTCCTTTTGCTTTAGCTACTCTATGATCAATTACAAATTTCAGAGTCTCTTCTAACATCCATTTTGGTCTTTTCTTTTTTTCCTGTCTTTTAAACGACCTTATGCTTTCTTCATGTATGAAGTTTTTTGTGTCATCTCACAACTTATCTGATCTATCATTACTGTTCAACGCATCAAATCTGTTCTTGAGATGGCCTCTAAATTCAGGTGGGATATACTCAAGGTCATACTTTGGCTCTTGTGGACTTGTTTTAATTTTCTTCAGCTTGAGCTTGAACTTGCATATGAGCAATTGATGGTCTGTTCTGCAGTCGACCCCTGGCCTTGTTCTGTCTGATGATATCAAGCTTCGCCATCTTCTCTTTCCACAGACGTAGTCATTTTGATTCCTATGTATTCATTTTATCCAGCAAGGCCCACATATATATCTGCCATTTATGTTGTTGAAAAAAAGGTATCTCCAATCAATAAGTCCTTGGTCTTATAAAATTGTATCATGAGATCCCTAGCGTTGTTTCCACCACTAAGGCCATATTTTCCAACTACCAATTTTTCTTCATTGTTTCCAACTGCCACATACCAGTAATTATCAATGCATCTTGATCGCATGTTTGATCACTTTCAGGCTGCAGAAGTTGGTTAAAAATCTTCAATTTCTTCATCTTTGGCATTAGTGATTGATGCATAAATTTGAATAACATTCGTATTAACCAGTCTTCCTAGTAGGGGTACAGATATTATCCTGTCAATGACAGCGTTGTACTTCAGGGTAGATCTTGAAATTTTTTTTTTTTTGGATGATGAATGAAATGCCATTCCTCTTTAATTTGTCATTTCCAGCATAGTAGATCATACGATTGTCTGATTCCAAATAGCTAATGCCAGTCCATTTCAGCTTCCTAATGCCTAGGATATCAGCCTTTATGTGTTACATTTTATTTTTGATGACTTCCAGTTTTTCCACATTCCTATTATAAATGGATATTTACAGCTGTTTCTTCTCATTTTGAGTCATGCTGCAGCAGCAAATGAAGTTCCAGAAAGCTTTACTCCATCCATGTCATTAAGGTCGACTCTACTTTGAGAAGGAAATTCTTCCCCAGTCATATTTTGAGTGCCTTCTATCCTGAGGAACTCATCTTCCAGCACTGTTTCAGGCAATGTTTTGCTGCTATTCATAAGGTTTTCACTGGTCAAGTTTTTTTAGAAATAGATTGCCAGGTCCTTCTTAGTCTTGAAGCTCTGCTAAAACCTGTCCACTACGGGTGACCCTGCTGGTATGTGAAATACCTGTGGCATAGCTTCCAACACCCCAGCAACAGGAAAGCCACTGCAGTATGACAAACTGACAGATGTGTGGTGGATATTTAAAAATCTATCCATATTAAATATTTAGATACTTAATATCTAAATATTTACTTGAGAGAAACTCTTACATGTATGTTCACAAATAAATATGGACAACAATATGAATGGTAGCATTTAAAAAATAAAAATCAAGTCAAATACCCTTTGACAAGAAAATCTACATTATGATATAGTTGTAAAAGGAAATTTTATAACTACATAAAATGAAAAAGAGAAGTACATGTGTCCACTTGAATAAGACTCAACAACAATGTAGTATAAATAAATGCAAGTTGCAGAATGATACAAATAGTAGGTACTAATAAAATAGTAGGTACAAATAGTAGGTGCTAATTCATATTTAAGCATGAAGTGATATTATAGCATACACAAAAGACATGTAAATTCATGTAGGATTGTGATCACCTTTAAAACATTAGTCTAGGATGGGAGGAAAGATAACCTGTTTTGAGAAGTATCCACATTAGGCTTCAAGACGTTCTGTAATATTTCACTTTAAAAATATGTCAATTGTTAAGATTTGAAAATTTTAGGTACCAGTATTATTATTTTACTTATCCACAATTTTTTTCTGCAAGTTTAAACTTTTATATTTTTAAAAACTAAAATAATTAAATGAAAGCACATTGTTCTAAGACTGAACTCTCCAGATTCTGATTCTAAAAGCAAATATAGCACTTTTGCCCTGTGATGCCTTTTTCTCATTAAAACAATATTTGCTTCTAAGAAGAATTATAAGTGCAGAATTTGGGTACAAGTATTTCAGAATTTTGAAAGCCCTACTAATGGAAGCATAGAAACAACGTGGCCAGAGTTTTGTAAATGTAAATGATGTAGATCGGTGATATGAAGTATAAATAATTATGGTGGGATTAGGTTTTGGAGCTATTTATCTTTTATTTATGGATATTTATTTTCTTACATAATATTTGGGTAAAGTCAAGAGAGAGTAAATACATATTAAACAAAAATAAAGTTGTTTTTGTAAAATATCGAAGATATTTAGAAATACTTTTACTTTTTTAATATACGATTAACCTTATTGCATTTTTTTTTTATGGATCCTATTAATTGGGTGTAGATGTTAGATGTGTTGAGTGTAGTTGTCTGATTAATAGTGAATGCTTGCCATCTGGTGGACGAACTCAAAACTGTGGCGCATTCTCAAACTAACTCAAAAATCAATGCCTATCTTGCCTGAGTTTGCTATCCACGTATTTATCTATACCTTATGGCTGAGTAGTTTAAGCATACACATACGCCCTCCCACCAACCCACATCCACACACACAGACATACACACAGCAGTCCTAATGGGTTTTAGTTTGCTTTCAGATAGTGAACGGTAACAAGTGTTTTGTTGAGGATGACTTAGTTAATTTTCTAACAAGATTTGATTTTCTTGGACATTCATTATGTCATAAATCTGTTTAGACATTGCTTTTGAATGAATTTGAGGAACTCAAATTCACAGTTATTTGCAAATAACTATTCATGTACGTCTCATATTTATTTTGGTGCCTCCTATATTTTAACTCCTGAATAATTCATCCAAATGTTATGTTCACACCCCAACCCACCCCTGTCAAACAAACACACACACACACACACACACACACACACATTAACTAGAAAAATCAATAAAAAGAATTAGTTGTATTTTGTTCCTCTAAACTACAGATTTTCAATAACGGTGTAGGGGAGGGCATGTCCTGTGGAATCCTTAGAGTTCCCCAAGCTTTCTCTAGGGATTCTGTCAGAGATTATGATGCAAGGGAGGTAGAATACTTTTTTAAAAAAATTATTTTTTATTTAGCAAGCCTCATGATGCTTGGAGTGATAGATTGTTAGCCACTTGTTAGAGGTCTTTCAGTATTGTACGACAGTGTACAATAGGCCCATGGTTGTTGGCTCAAATCCAATCTCAGTTTTTGGAGAGATAGAGGAGCCTGTTGGTAATTGGTGAATACTGTACTCTACAGAGGGGGGATTAGTCATCTGACAGCTTTGGTGTCTTCCCGAATTAACTCTCCCTAGCTCCCTTTTCCCCTATGTGGCAGTTCTGCTCTGTCCTATAGGGTAGCTATGAGTCGGAATAGACGCGAGAACAAGGGCTTTTCGAGTAGCTCCCTTTACACATATTTGACTAATTTATGAGATAAGCAAAGTCTCCAGTGTAAAATGAAATAGGAGGGAACTAGCAAACGAAAACAGGAATTTCTACATGCTGCGATTAAGCTGGAGCCCTGGTGGCTTAGTGGTTAAGAAAAAGGTCAGCCTTTGACTCCACCAGGCAGCCACTCCTTGGAAACCCTATAGGGCAATTCTACTATGTCCTATAGGGTTGCTAAGAGTCAGAATTGACTCGACTGCAATAGTTTTGGTTTTGGTTTTTGGTGATTAAGCTGCCTCCCCTCTGTCTCTTTGATGTTACCATGCACCATGCAAACATGGATTGTATGGGCCAGAGGTGAATCGCATTGTAAATTTTTAACACTTTGTTGCAGTGTTCTCATTCATTTATTTATTATTGCCTTCGATTTTATATGTCTTAGCGGTTAAGTTTCGCAAACATTATTATTGTCCAGTGTGGCGATTTTTAAGACAAGATATGATATGCAAAAGGATAATTATAGGACAATTCTGATGAAATTAGTGAGGCAAAGCTACAATCATCGGAGGGATTTCATTTCATGAGTATGACAGCAGACACAAGAGAAGGCCCTGTTCACAAAGAGAGCTACTCACCAATAAGTCTGACGTGGGCTGGTAGTCCAGTTGCCCTGCTCCCCAGTGCATCATCTGTATAAAACAGTGTACAGAGGCAGCAATGGCTGTTGCAGTACCGAAAAAGACAAATACCGAAGTTGTTGAACAAGCGAAGGGGTTGATTATTTTAAATGGCTGTTGGGATCTCAAAACAGACTGAAGAGTTTGTTAAACAAAAATCTCACATTTTGTGAAAACGCTCAGGAAATAAGTTACTTAGTAACAGAACTTAGTGCCCCAAAGAGCAAAATGCACACCATTGGTGAGGACTTAGTAACACTGGCATGTAAATTAGGGTGAGTAGAATGCTAAGACAAAATACAGTATGAGACCCTGAAAAGATTCCTCTTGAACGGTACCACTAGTGCATGTATTAAAGGCACATATATGATGCTCAGGGGGCAATGATGTTTCAGTGGTAGAATTCTCACCCTCCATGAAGGAGACCCAGGTTTGATTCCCAGCCAATGCACCCCAAAGCACAGCCATCACCGGTCTGTCAGTGGGGGATTGCGTTTTGCTATCATGCTGAACAGATTTCAACAGAGCTTCCCGACTAAGAAGGACTAGGAGTAAAGACCTGGTGATCTACTTCCAAAAAATCAGCCAGTGAGAACCTTACAGATCACAACAGTCCAATCTCATTGTATTGTTGCCATAAGTTGGGGGCTGATTCAACAGCAGCTAATAAAAACAACAACATGATGCTGATGAGGTTCTGTGTCAGAAACTGACATGTAATTGTGTCTACCCAGGTTGACGAGCCAGTTGATTTCATCAATAAATATCACATTGTAGCATTTATAAAATATGCAAATAATGGTGAAAGTCAACTGTTTTATTCTTGTTCCAGTGAGTTGTCCCAGGCTAGCAAAGGCAAAGATGTATTTAAAGTTTTGTATTTGTATCTGGAAAAAGGTCTGTTTTGGAGAAACTATGTTGACATCTTTCCTGATGGCACCACATCAGTGTCTCATTCTGTAAGGAGTATTACCTCTATGGTTGCAAAATGTAACACTAAAATCCTGATGTTCCGTAACACACTGTCTTCTTCACAGAGAGATTATCAATAAACTCTCAGGTTTGAAATAAAAAATAATTCTGGCTGATGTTACAAAAACATTTCATGCTATCCAACAAAAACCAGTTCAACTGAAGATGTTTAAAGAACTGTGTGAAGACCTGAAGAAATTGTGAATAATTCTCCTGCTATATTGAGTAAACCATGGCTTCCCAAAGGAAGATTTTCAACAGGATATTTGAGTTGAAAGGGGAATTGCAGGAATACTTTCAAGAAAATAGTAGGCCATATATTCTGGCTTCTCTAAAGGGAAAGAAGAGCTGACACATGTGGCCTACTTCACAGAAATATCTTATTATATGAATCAGTTAAAAAAAAATCTCTGCGTGATCCTAGATAAAATGTTCTGACTTCATGTGGGTGTAGAAGGAAGACCAATCTTTGGAAAGACCATGTTGCAAAAGGAAATTGTTAAAAGTTTCTATGCTTCGGCAAGCTTGAGAATGAGGAAGGTATCAGCAGGTGTCAAGTCTTGTTGAAAACCACCTGAAAGAACTGTAGAAGTAAATTGAAAAAGACTTTCCCTCTTTACTATGAATGTATGACTGGATAACAGACTCGTTCAGGGACACTCAAGCCCATTCTGAGAAATTAGCTTTGTGAAGAGATGATGAATTTTGTGAGTTAAAGTCTGATCATGTGCTCAAGATGAGAGAGATTGACCTGCCCATGTGAACCAGGTCAATCATGGCCAGAAGAGAAACTGGTACAGACCCAAATTTTTAAAGTTTGGATGAACCAGAACAGTAACCTGAACAGGAAAAATTACGAGTGGAAGCTCTGGAATGGGAGACTCAGAAGTGAGCCTTTTCAGGTGCCTGATATGTAAGACTGGATTATTGCCAGGACTGTGGAGAGCGACACACAAAGGTGTGAGTCCAGCCACCATCTTTGAGTGGAGCACCGCTGTTTCCACCTCTGCTGAAAATCCGAGGGGCAAGAGACTTGATTGCTGTGCAACACAGACGCTGCCCTTGCTTTCTAAGAGGAAGATTAAGTTTGTGGAAGGGCTTCCACCCATAACTTTTTCCTTTGTGGTTATCATTCTGGTTCGCTGAAAGTTTAAAAAAAATGGATCTGTTCAGGTGTCGCGTCCTCAGCCATGACTGAACCGGAAAGAACTGGTTGGAAGCCCTGGCCCTAGATACGTTTTGATTTCAGGGAAAATGATGAACATTTTGTTACAGTTTTCAATTTCTTATAGGTGAGCAAACTCTTGTTTACCCAACACTGATAGCCAGGATGGAAATCAACTTAATTCACTTCAAAATAAAAACTGTTAGATTTTCTCAGCTTCTACCAAGAATTGAGTACATGTTCAGCAAAAAGAAAGAACAGGTTTGAAAGTAAAGATTAGTGTGAATCCCAGCAAGAAATGGCACACTCGATTCTCTTTTTTAAAGGCACTGTTTACAAAGGTGATGGTTTAGGAGCACAAAGGATAGTGCTTAATTTCTGGATTAGAAGCAGCTAGTGATTAATAGGAGTCCCAGAGTGTCTCAAACAGTTAAGTGCTCGACTGTTAGCTGAAAGTTTGGTGGTTTGAACCCACCCAGCAGTACTGAAGAAGAAAGAATTTGTGATCTGATTCTTAAAGATCACAGCCTTGAAAACCCTTTGGAGCAGTTATACGTTGCACACATGGGGGGGTCCCCATGGGTCGGAACCACTTAAGGCAACTAACAACAGTGATTAATAGCCATAAGCCTGAAGGAAGAATGGATGGGGACCTAAAAGAGAGTCTTTCAGAGCAGAAATTCTCAGACTATCTATAGTAAAGCAACAGGTTTTTTTCCCCCCATTCTGTCGATGATCAATACTTTGTAAAATGAAAATAGATGACTAGAAAAAATGAAATTAAAAGGATACTCAAAATAGAATCTTGTTCTGGCATAATTAGGTTCAACAGATGCAAATCTACACTGTAAATTTGCTATAAAAGTCTCTAAATTCTACTTTCCATTTTTGTACTTATTTTATTGCAGGATTCTAGTAAATAATTGGCAGACTGATGCTGGTCAGCAGATCACAATTTGAGCACTAATTTGAAGGGTCCCCTCCCATTGCCATCAAGGCAATTCCAACTCATAGTGACCTTCTAGGGCAGAGTAGAACTTCCCCATAGGGTTTCCTACACTGTCTGTAATCTTTGTGGAAGCAGGTAGTGACCTTCAAATGGATACAGCGGAGCCAGGCTACTGGGAGAGAACAGTGGAGACATACACCCACCTCACTGTCCTTCATCCCTCCCACCTCCTCCTGGGGCTGCCCACTAGCTGAGCCCAAAGCTATAAGGCATGAGAATTCACGGAAAAAACAGAATGGAGGAGGTGGAAAGGGGCTTGGCAGTGGAAGGAAAGAGATGGCACAGAGTGTCTGTTATACTACTCAATGGCTACTAAACGCCCTGACACCAAAGACATTTCTTCCCTGCCTTTTCCCAAAGAAGCTGGGGCTACATTTTGCCTTCCTTGCTTTTATTAATTTCTCATTTTTTTTTGTTTTCCATTTACCCCTAATACATATTTTCCTGTCCTTTGATAAGTGTGTTGCCAAAAATACAAAGAAAAAAAAAATACAAGTAGATTTGGAGTACCTTAATTCAGTTATATATCCACTAAACCATCTTCTTGAATATTTAGAGAGAAAGGAAGTGAGAGGGAGAGGTCTAGTGACCCCATAGATTGTTTTTCTGTTTTACTCTCTATTTTACATTCTCTTTGGGAAAATAATTAGAAGTGTTCCATTCCAGGTCGTGTTTATCCTCCACTTACATCAAGCCAACCAAATGCAATATTTCACCTTCATCACAAATCTCTATAAGATTTTTCAAATTAGGATAGGCTTTTTACTATTTTCCTCATCTTAAAAGAAAAAAAAAAAAAAGGTCATCCTATTATGCAGTCTCTCTGACCCCTGGGTAGTGCAAATGGTTAATGTGCTCAGCTACTAACTGAAAGGTTGTAAGTTCAAGTCCACACATATGTGCCTCGGAAGAAAGACCAGGCAATCTAAATTCCAAAAATCAGACATTGAAAACCCAGTGGAGCACAGTTTTACTCTGATATACGTGGGGCCGCCATCACTTGAAACTGACTCAGTTGGAACTGGTTTGGTTTTACAGATATAAGGTTAGAAGGCTTCCACGCCCTGGAGGATATAGTGGACTACAGGATACACTGCTCCACCAACTAAACAAAGGCAGATACACTACGAAAGCTTTCACATTAGAGAGCTGTGAAAGCAAAAGGTAATAAATGAACTCACACTCCATTGATGGAACAGTATTTGGGTTATGAGTTGATGATTGGCAGCTGTTTTTTTCTTCCCCTGGGGACATCTGTCAATTCTGGGCATGGCTTAACCTAGGTAGAGAGATTCTAGTGGGGGAAATAAACCAGGAAACTTTAATAGATTATTTTGAAATGGAGAAATATGAAAATACATTAGAAATATGACTTCCCTAAACATAGTTTTCCTTACAGGATATTTTCTGAGGTAGGATGAAATCTACTGCAGCCTCATATTTCTAAAGGAACAAAGAGCTGTGGGGCTGGGGGGCTGGCTTCAACAATATGGCCAGTTTACCTGTCAAGACAGTTGACAGAGGCTAGGCAACTGGGCTGGAAATGTCTGGAGGGGGGGATTCTACTTGCTATAGTCTTTCCGGACAGAGAAAATAAGAGATAAGGAAGAGTGAAAACTCTTAGCAAGATATAGTTTAAAGTGAGTGTCTTTTTTGGTATACCTTGGGTGATCTTCCATCATACCCAGTTTGCTGTGTATCAAATTATTACACACCAATGTATCATAAATTGTCATTTAACAACAATTTTAACCACTGCATTTTTAAAAAAGTGCCTTTTCTAACAATAAGGATTGCAATATTTTTATTGCCAATTTCTTAGTATTTATTATTATTATTATTAGTAGTAGTATTTTGCAGCACTAGGCAGAGATCTATGTGTTTGGAGTCATTATCCTTTCTCTTTCTGTTTTTATCCATACCAAGGAAACACTGAAATTAATGACTTCCTAACTGGGTTCTGAAGGCCTGGTGGCACAGTAAAGAGCTTGGCTGCTAAAATCAAAAGATTGGTAGTTCGAATTCACCAGCTGATCCTTGAAACATTATGGGGGCAGTTCTACTTTGTCCTATAGGGTCGCTATGACTTGGAATTGACTCGACAGCAACGGTTTTCTTTTTGTTTCTTTTTGGTAACTGGGTTCCCATATAAGAATAAGTGTGTTCTATTCTGCTTATTAGGTGGAAACTTGGGCTTTGCATCTATGTTATGTGAGTTTTTTGTTTGTTGGCTTGCTGTTCCAGGGGAACACAGTTACTGTTGTAGGACCCACTCAGGGCTCTGCTCTCGTCTTGGTATACTAATGACATTGCATTTTATCACTAGAACGATCTTTTGTTTACATTTTCATTTCAAACTATTCTTTTACTTTTTAAATATGCTTTACATACACAACATTATCTGTTTCTGAATTTGTTGATATTTTTAGAGTATGTGGTTAGATCTGAGATATGCAAGCATAATTGTCTAATTATAGATTTTTGACTGATTAAAATTGTACTTGTTTCCTCAGAATTACAGTGTAGGATTCATTGAAAAATGTTTTAGATTACATATAAGTATGTCAGAAATTACCACGGAGGTATAGGAGAATCACAAAATTTATCATGTTAATTAAGATTAAAAACCTATTGCCGTTGAGTCAATTCTCACTCATAGTGACCCTACAGAACAGAGTAGAACTGCCCCCTAGGGTTTCCACGGCTGTAAATCCTTACGGAGGCAGACTGCCACATCTTTTCCAAGGAGCAGCTGGTGGGTTCGAACTGCCCACCTTTTGGTTAGCAGCCTAGCACTTAATCACTGCTCCACCAGGACTCCTTTAATTAAGATTATCCATACAATATAAAGTGTGTGGAGTATGTTAGTCTATTATACCCAATAAGCTGTGGTGCTTTTGAAAAAAAACAAAAAACTTTGGTCATGTGGAATTTAAACAATTGATGAAAGCAAATTAGGTTGCAAACATGATCTCATAAAATGATTCTGGCACATTATGAGAGCAAAAAGAACATAGCTAAATACTCTCCATTACAGAATTTGCTATTATTTTAAAGATAATTGTTTTTTGATACATCCTTCATTCTATTTAAAAGCAAATAAAGGAATGGAACATTTTTACATATCAATTCAAGTTTAAACTAAAACATTTAAATTATTTTTTCGTTCCATAGCTGTTTAGTGGCATTATGAAAATTTTTTGTCACTTACCCACACAATTCTTTTTTAAATGTCTTATATATTTTAATGCCCAGGTGGCGTAGTGGTTAAGTGGTTAAGAGCTCAGCTTCTAACCAAAAGATCTGCAGTTCAAATCCACCAGCCGCTCCTTGGAAACCCTATGGGGCAGTTCTGCTCTGTCCTACAGGATCGCTATGAGTCAGAATCGAGTAGACAACAACTGGTAGTTCCAACTAGTTATAATACTCATTAGTTTGCTCCTTTATAACATAATGTTTAATCTGTTTTACTGATCTGTAATAAAATCTTACTTAGATCTTCAAAGCAATGTTGATTGAACAAGTACGCCTCATTTAATTTTAAATGTTGTCTGCTCTCATATTCAGCGCCCTATTCTTTTGCCTGACATTCTTTAAGGTCTACTTACAGTGCTATTTATAAAGACTGACACAGTCTGTAAATCAATTTTCACTGTATTGGAGAAATTGATCCTCAGTAATATTCTTCTCTCTCAGAGAACAGCGTCACTGCAGTCTTGCATTTAATTGATCTGCTGGGTTTGCTAATACATATATTGGAGATGAGAAATTGTGCAGTGCACTTATTACAATGGAAACATTTCCGTCTCAAATTAATTTGGAACTATCTATAATAGAAAAAAAGCAAATATGAAGTCCAGTCTGTAGAATATCAGAATAAATTCTTCAGCTGAACTCCATACTCTGTTGTTAGTTATCCTTCTCCTCTGTGCTTTCTCCTTCTCTCTGGGAGAGAAACGCAAATGAGGAATGCAGCTACAGTCCTAATGTTCTGAGTATAATTACACTTCAATTGGCCCTTATTTTCCCTGTTACCCACACTAGAGTGTAAGATGTTTTATTTTTTTTTGACATAAATTTAACTACAATAAAAAGTTGGTGTGCTTTAGTTGTAAATTTTACTAACTTATTTAGTCATTAGTGATCTGAAAACAAGCAGCTCAATTTCCTGCAGTATTAGGCAAAGAATACTATTGTGTAAAGCTGAAAGCCACGTTTTAAATTTGAATATACACACAAAATTTTTTTTTGTTTATTATTTGAATTACCAATTTGATACTATTTCCAATCATATTCCATAAAACATTCTATCAATAACATTTAATCAATTATTCAGTTTCTAGGCCCACCTCCAGAGGACGACATTTGACTTATATTTTTAGGTAATTTTGGCTTCCTCTTGTGGTTGGTTTAGTAACAGGAATCTTCAACCAGTCTTAGTTTGAATCCCAGATTCCTCAATATCGACTGGGTAAATTTAAGATGTTTTCTTAATGTCTCAATATTTTCATCTATCAAAGGTGGATAATGATATATACTTTGCAAGTTTGTTGTAAGGGTAGTCCTGAAAATAATCTCAAAAATGGGGATTTACACAGCTGATGAGAAGCAATCAACAAATTCAGCCCAGTGTTGTCCTGATCTCATTCTTACATGTTGTATAATCACAACATAAGTAGATATGTAAGTGATAAGGCCATGGAATGATAGTTATGGTAATGACAATCTAGAGTCTTCATTTGTTAAATGAATTTAGTGTTACAACAGAATATGGCAAAATGAAAACTCAGAAAACTTCTAGTGGGCTGTTCAAGTGATTCTCAGTTAAATATAACCCTAAATTATGAAGACATAACATTTCTTTTGCTACATTATTCATATTTATGATAATTGTATAAAGATATTCTAAATTGCCGTACTCTGAGCCTAATCACTTACTGGTCTCAGGATTAATAGCACAAGTTTTATGTCATACTTTCCTGGCATAAGGGGACAGTTCACCATCTTACTAGGAATCCCAAAGTGCTTCTCAGAAATATAATTCACAAACCACTATATTTTAACACAAGATATTTCAGCGTATAAATCTAGTTGCCTGCATCTTCATCTCTCCAAGTCACAATTAAAATGAGTTAATGAAATCATCATCCAACTTACTCATTCTTAGAATTTATATAAGACACAACTTGTTAGTCATGATGTTATTAGTCGTCTATATTACACCATAAAAATAAATTCTTCACTTTTGGGTAGTTGGAGTAATGATAACTTTTATTTTAGGAAGTGTTAAATTTACTTAAAAATAAAATGTCTGAGTTTATATCAAATTTATTTAGATGTGGAGCAAATTTGGTAAAAAAGGAAGTATTGTCTTATTTCCATTGAGCAGATTTTTGATTTCCCTGTTATATTTGATAACACACTAAGAAAGGGGTATTGAATGAACAATTTTCTGTGATTAGCCCAAGATAACCTCCAATCATTCTAAAATTTGAAATAAACAGATGAATAGTATGACATTTGAAACATTTGTATTTGGAAGAATAACATTCTATTAAAAATATGCATTAGATGAAACATATTCCTCAGGCCTATCATATCTTGTGCTTTTTGATTGACCATTGATGGGAATTTATTGACAAATAAGTAATATACTTATAAATTTTAAATAATAGCTATTAAGATGATTCTTACTAAAAGGATAACTGTTCAAATATTGGTTTTGCATCATAATCAAGGAGCCCTGTTGGCACAGTGGTTAAGCACTCAGCTGCTAACTTAAAGGTCGACAGTTTGAACCTACCAGCCACTCTGGGGGAGAAAGATGTGGCAGTCAGCTTCCATAAAGATTTACAGCCTTGGAAACCCTATGGGGCTATTCTACTCTGTCCTATAGGGTTGCTATGAGTCAGAATCAATTCCACAGCAATGGGTTAACATAATCATAAAATTCATGATCATTATCATCTTCAACAGCATGAAAAATAACATTTCTGAGATATAGCAAGAGATAAGAAAGCTATTTACCATACAATATAGTAAGCAGGGTCTTTTGCATCAAGCCAGATTGCGTTTGAGGTCTACCTCTGTCTTGTACTGTGTAACCTTTGGAGAATTAGTAACTCCCAATGCCTCAGACACCTCGACTGAAAAATAGAGATATTGGTGAGGACATTATAATGATTAAAATGTGATAGTGCACATGACGAACTTAGTATTGCTTGACGAAAGGAAATGACTGAAAAGACGGCTATTATTTTCTAGAGTGATCTTTCCCAATGGTATCAGGTATAACAATCTCTTTAGGAAAAACTAAGCAAGTTGAAGTGACAGGATACTTCAAAAAAAAAAAAAAAAATCTATCGAGTTAATGCTGACTCATATCGACCCTGTAGGACAAAGTAGAAAAGACCCATGGGATTTCCAAGGCTGTAATCTTTATGGAAGAGTCCTGTGGCGCAGTGATTATAGGCTTGGCTACTAACCAAAAGGTTGAAAGTCTGAATCCACCAGCAGCTCCTTGGAAACCCTATGGGGCAGTTCTATTCTGTCCTATAGGGTCGCTATGAGTCGCTATGAATTATCAAAACAGCACTCATTCGATATAATCTAATATTCACCACTTGAATTCATTTCACTTCCCTAGCACAGCTATATTCTAGTTCAGATAAGAACTTACTTAAATATTGCTCTGGAATTTTATTTCATAGAAATAGAAATCTTTGTTTTTCACAAAAGAAAATCTGTCACATGCTTTATATTTTATCATTGGGCCAAGGATCATCTTTGATTTTATGCATGCATTTTTTGAAGGATGCACTAGCACCAGAACAAACCACTCTTTTCCCCACCTTAATATTGATCTACACTATACACTATCATTTGTATCGCTCAAACGGATGTGAATAGACATGGAGAAACTGAATATTTCAGTATGACCACTAGATGTCTCCGCACTACAAGTTTTAGAAAAGAATTAGCCTCGGACTCACTTTGTTGGCTGAATAAATGGAGACTACAGGGTTGCTAAGAGTCGGATTTGACTTGACGGCAATGGGTTTGTTTTATTTTGGACATTGACAGTGCACAAATATAAGCATCGACAAGATAAATATATTTTATTCAAAAAATATGAGAGGTTACAATAGAGGTTCATTCATATGGAAGTTATCTAAACTATCTATAATAGAAAAAAAGCAACTATGAAGTCCAGTCTGTAGAATATCAGAATAAATTCTTCAGCTGAACTCCATACTTTGTTGTTAGTTATCCTTCTCCTCTGTGCTTTCTCAGAAACGCAAATGAGGAACGCAGCTACAGTCCTAATGTTCTGAGTATAATTACACTTCAATTGGCCCTTATTTTCCCTGTTACCCACACTAGAGTTTAAGATGTTTTATTTTTTTTGACATAAATTTAACTACAATAAAAAGTTGGTGTGCTTAATAAGCTTATGCCTGTCATTGTCAATATTGCCCTCAACCTCAATGACTGAAAAATCTGCATCTCAGAGAAGGAGACCGTAGGAATATAGCTGTTTGTTCTAACAGCCAAGGACATCACATGTGTCCATGGAAGTAAAACTGAAGTCTGAATGACAAAGAGCCATCTGATTCCAGACAGGCATTAATATAGACGCGGGGGGCCTTTAGGGCATTTGCATTAATCATGTAGTGCAGCCATCACCAATAGCGATCACCAGATTTTCCTTCACCATAATCCCAAACTCAATGCCTCCTACGCTTCCTAAACGACTACCCCTTTACCCCTCCCTCACTCCCTCCCCTTCCCTTTTTAAGTTGACGTTTTCTTAACATTCGCTTAGCTGCTATAAACTTTGACTGTTTTCCAGAGTTCTGAAAACATTGGCTAGAGCAATGTCTGTTTAATTTTTGATGTTTCTCTGCAGGGACAGGAGCTTGGAAATGCCTGCTTCACCATTTGCTTTAACCACTTTTAATCTAATCTTTTATGAGTTTAATGTGTAGCCTAGGACTAAGTGTCTTAGCTGAAGTATTTTGACATCTTCCATTTGTTCATTACTCTACTTTTTATTAAAGAACAAGCTTGGGTTGAATGAGTGTGTGTTTAAATTCCAGCAGCTTTGTCCCCTGCAATCCCCTCATATTCAGCAAGGGGGACGTTTTTGTAAAATGATACAGAGCCCAATACACGCTAACTGCAACTAGCTGGGGGCAGGGTTGCTGTTCTGTTCATCTGACAGAGGAAAAAAACTTGAAAAATCACAACCTCTTACTTTCAAGTTCTGTAGAAAAGTATTTCTCTATAGAAAAATAGCTAAGACTGGGTAGTGATAAATAGCAGAACAATTATAAAAGTCTTACGTTCTTCTGTCTAGTTAAGCAGACATATCTTCTTCCCTTCTAAGCGTCTGTTGAAATATTTATGTTTCTTTTCTATGCACAGTCTTGGACCTGAATCCTGAAAGCTTCTCTGTTTTAGTGCTGTTCTTAAGCTACCTATTTCAGTGACTTTTTCTTTTTAGGTGAGAGTCTTCTATCTCCCTAATCTGGTAAATATCAACATGCTCCATATAAAGACTACTATGCAAAAAATGCCCATATATTTCTTAAACATAGCTAAGATTGTCCTAGCATTTTACTTTGAAAATAGAAGACATTTGTTGTTGTTGGATGCTGTTGAGTCGGTTCTGACTCATAGAGACCCTACGTACAAGATTGCTGGGTCCTGTGCCATCTTCACATTTAGGCTTACTTGTTTTTCACATTTTGTATAGTGCAGTTTAAATGTTCTTACAAACAAAGTAAACACATATTTACAGTGAAGGAAGGGAAATATAATCATCACCAGTTCTTCTTTTCCAATTCTTTGAGAATTGTAGTGTATGAAGTGGAAGAAATTATAGGGGATGGATAGGAATTTTCATGTCTGGTTGCCTCAGAAATAAATAAACACAACCACAGAAAAATTACCCATCTGTCTGACAGATTCAGAGCTCTAATCTGGAATTGGAGGAGGGAGAAAGAAGGCTTGTCTATTTCCTCATTGACTCCTTTGCTGTATAACCACAAGCCAGCTCCACTGCTTTAATACATAATCATTTTCTTTCTCTGGCAAATATTTGACTTTTTGATGTTTGCAAGTGTTTTCCTTTCCCCCTTCTATTTTATATTGTGGCAGAGGCTATTTTCAGATGCTCTGTGGTACTACTAAGGAGCCCTGGTTGCATAGCCGTTGACATTAAGCCCTCAGCTGCTAACTTAAAGGCTGTCAGTTTGAACCCACCTGGTGGCTCCACAGGAGAAAGATCTGGTGATTTGCTTCCATAAAGATTACAGTCTAGAAAGCTCTAAGAAGCAGTTCTATTCTGTTACATGGGGTAACAGTCAGAGCTGATTTGAAAACACCCAGAAACAGCAATGGTAGTATGTGCTCTGTGGTAGTGTCAAGGGACTGATG
This sequence comes from Dugong dugon, assembly GCA_030035585.1. NCBI lineage: Eukaryota > Metazoa > Chordata > Mammalia > Sirenia > Dugongidae > Dugong > Dugong dugon. The sequence continues at coordinate 104,326,450 of CM057466.1, read as the reverse complement.
TCAACACAGGTAAGTAAGTGAAGACTCTATTTCATTTCTCTCTCTGCTTTTTTTTATTTTTGTTATGGGATGTGGAAAGTTTTTTGATGACAGTTTATGTTACATTTTTAATTTTAATTTCTTATCTTTTTCTATAACTTAGAAAAACATTTCTTTCATTTTTATAGAAAGGAAATTAAAATTGGGAACTCCAACAAGAAAGAGACTTTAATAATGGAAGATATTTAGTTATTTTAAAAGAATCTTTTACATTTGTTTTGAAATGAACTTTTTTCATAGTTTTGAGTACTTGCTAAAGCAATTTCTTTTGATTCAGGTCTTGTGGAAGAGACCAATATCTTTTTTTTTTTTCCCCACAGTTATGGAGTTTATTAAGGAAGTAACAGTTACAATTTAAGCTCAAGAACACTCACGATACAGTTCTTCCATCAGGACAGCCTCTCCGCAGCTGTGCTTCACAGGCACGTCTCTCCCTGGACCTCAGTCTCTGCCTAAAGGCATTCAACTTTCTCTCTCCATGGGTCAGGAAGCCCACCGTGCTGCCTCCTGCTGCTGGGTCTCTCCTGCTGGTCTCTCCTTTCTTGGTAGTGGTGGCCTTCTCTCCTCTGCTCTGGAATTGGCTTTTATTTTTTTCCCATACAAGAATGTGTACATACGTTGTTATATGACTCTAATTGCTCTTCCCATAAAGTGACAGCACACTCCTCCTTTCCACCCCTGATTCCCCATGTCCATTGAACCAGCTCCTAACCCTCTCTGCCTTCTCATCTCACCTCCAGACAGAAGCTGCCCATTTAGTCTCTTGTATGTAGTTGAGCAAAGAGGCACACTCCTCACAAGTATCACTTTATGTCCCACAGTCCAGTCCAATCCCCGTCTGAAGAGTTGGCCTCGGAAATTATTTTAGTTCTGGGCTAGTAGAGAATCCAGGGGCCATGCTTTCCAGGGTCCTCCAGTCTCAGTCAGACCATTAAGTCTGGTCTTCTTACTAGAATTTGAGTTTTGCACCCCACCTTTCTCCTGCTCCATCCGGGACTCTCTGTTGTGTTCCCTGTCAGGGTGGTCACTGGTGGTAACTGGGCACCATCTAGTTCTTCTGGTCTCAGGCTGATGAAGTCTCTGGTTTATGTGGCCCTTTCTGTCTCTTGGGCTAATACTTTCCTTGTGTCTTTGGTGTTCTTCATTCTCCTTTACTGCAGGTAGTTGGGACCAATTGGTGCATCTTAGATGGCCGCTTGCAAGCTTTTAAGACCACAGACACCACTCACCAAAGTAGGATGCAAAATATTTTCTTAATAAGCTTATGCCAATTGACCTAGATGTCCCCAAATGTTATGTTATTATGTATTTTACAACAATAATATATATATATAAATTTAGTAATGTTGTGTGTTTGAGACTTTCAGAGTGAGGAGAGTCCTTTGTCCACTGCAAGTACAAATCTCTCCAGACTTTTCTGGAGAATTGCTGGGGTAAACACACTGGAAATTACATTCATGAAGAAATTTGTTTCAAAGTGTCCCTTTGGGGTTAACTCTTAATCTTTTGATAAAATAATCACATTGTTTGAAACACATTGTTAACAAATCTATTTATATATGTACAAAAATAAGGAAAGAGGAAGTGGTTGTATATTTCCCCAGGGAAAAATAATTTCTTGAGAAATATCAAGGGCAGAGAATCTTTATTCCTTTTATTAAAAAAGAAACTAATGTATTGGAATGATTACTTTTTTTTTTATTGTACTTCAGGAGAAGGTTTACAGAACAAATAGTTTCTCATTAAACAGTCAGTACACATACTGTTTTATGACATTGGTTAACAACCCCATGACATGTCAACCCTCTCCCTTCTCGAACTTTTTTTTTTTTGGTGAAAATGTACATAGCCAAAGATACACCATCCATTTCAAAAATTTTCTACATGCACAGTTCAGTGACATCAATTACCTTCATCCAGTTGTACTGCTATTCTCACTTTAAATGAAGGTTTACAGAACAAAACAGTTTCTCCTTAAACGGTTAGTACACATGTTGCCCTATGACAATGGTTAACAACCCCACTACATGTCAACACTGTCCTTACTCTACCTTGGGTTCCCTATCACCAGCTTTCCTGTCCTCTTCTGCCTGCTAGTCCTTGTCCCTGGACTGCTGTGCTTCATTAATCCCGTTCTGTTATATGGGGCTGTCCAATCCCTGGCTGAACGGTGAACCTCGGAAGTGACTTTACCACTGAGCTAGAAAGGGTCTGGGGGCCATACTCTCGGGGTTTCTCCAGTCTCTTTCAGGCCGGTAAATCTGGTCTTTTTTGTGTGTGTGTTAGAATTTTGTTCTACATCCTTCTCCAGCTCTGTCCAGAACCCTCTGTTGTGTTGTGTCAGTGGTGGTAGCCTGATTACTTTTTTTTTTTTTTTGCTTTAGAAGAAGTCCTTTGAATCGAATTGGACTGAAATCATGAAGATTATCTTATTTAAATCAAACTCTTTATTTTATAGATGAGAAAACTAATATCAATAATGAAAAATAGATTAAAATCACGGTTTATTTTGGGCATCAGAGAGATTAGAGTTCTGTATACCAATCTAAAATCCTGCCTGTCTACTGTATTACTGCCCCTAACTTAAAACAAGTAGATTATTTTAGTATGTGTCTCATTAATTATTAAAAAGACATAATTCATCTTCAATAATCTTATTAAGAAACATATTTAAAACAGAAGCTAAAACATCTCAAACTGCATTTAAAATTATGGCACTTGCCACATGCCATAAATTAGCCTACCAGCAGTGAGACAGGATTCTTGATTAAACCAAAAATTCTGGGCAAGGAAGTTCCTTGGATCCCCTTAGAATGAAAATTAACCATGATTCAACCAAATTTTCCCATTGTACCTGTCCTCTTGTGACTTCAATATATCACCTCCATCTTTAAACTATCTTAACTACCAAACCTTCTCTTAAGTACTTAGAATAAAGTTTTCCAAAATGAACACTTAAGAAAGTACTTAGATAGAAAGGCTTGTGGATTATAAATTACACTTATACATCTTAGCAGTGACATCAGATTAATGATATAGTACAGAAGCAAGTCATCAGCACGGTATTTTCTTAATAATGTATTCCCTCAAGACATCAACACCAAAGCGTTACAGAGATATTACATCGACAGTGGTTTTCACCAGCCTATCATCTGTGCAACTGCCGGTCACTCCAGTGATGGAGCATGCTAATAAATCATTTGCTGCCACTTCAAGGTGGAGTATTAACTTAATGCTGCCGTGAGGTAACTGAAGGGATTAATATTTTTCTTATTCTATTACTCATTGTCATTGGGAGTGGAACTCATTGGATGTCTAGGTGCAACTAAAGTATATGAACATTTGGGTCGAAGTATGAAAACCCCTAGCACTTCAGAAATTTAGTCTTATTTATTGCATTTTTACTTTGGAGGAAAGGAGTTCTTATTGGAAATCATGTAGGTATGTAGTCTCACTAAAGGTAACTATTTAACATACTTTTAGGAAATATATCCCAACAATATTTTAACCATTTTAAGAGTGCTATTTTTGTGAAATGGGAAGCTTGAAGATCCATCTCCTAGGCATTAGTGAGTTGAAATGGACTAGTATTGACCATTTTGAATTGTAAAATCATATATTTTACTATGCCGGGAATGACAAATTGAGGAGGAATGGCTTCTCATTCACCGTCAAAAAGCACATTTCTAGGTCTATCCTTAAATACAATGCTGTCAGTGATAGGATAATATCCATACACCTACAAAGAAGACCAGATAACATGACTATTATTCAAATTTATCCGCCAACCACTGTCTTAGTCAACTAGTGCTGCTCCAACAGAAATACCACAAGCGGATGGTTTTAACAAAGAGAAATTTATTTCCTTACAGTAAAGTAGGCTAAAAGTCTAAATTCAGAGTGTCAGCTCCAGGGGAAGGCTTTCTCTCTCACGGCCTTCTCGTCACTGTTTCCCCAGACTAGGAGCTTCGTGGCGCAGGGACCTCAGTCCAAAGGACGCGCTCTGCTCGCGGCACTGCTTTCTTGATGATAGGAGGTCCCCCATTTCTCCACTTGCTTCCCTTTCCTTTTATCTCTTACAAGAGATAAAAGGTGGTGCAGGCCACACCCCAGGGAAACTCCCTTTAAGTTGGATCAGAGATGTGACCTGGGTTAGGGTGGTGTTAAAATCCCACCTTAATCTTCTTTAATGTAAAATTACAATCACAAAATGGAAGACAACCATGCAACACTGGGAATCATTGCCTAGCCAAATTGATATACACATTTTTGGGGGGACGTAATTTAAACCATGACAACCACTAATGCCAAAAATGAATAAATTGAAAGTTTTTACCAACTTCTGCAGTCTGAAATTCATCAAACATGCAGTCCAGATGCATTGATAATTACTGGTGATTGGAATATGAAAGTTGGAAACAAAGAAGGATCAGTAGCTCGAAAATATGGCCTTGGTGACAGAAATGAAGCAGGAGATTGCATGACAAAATCTTGCAAGACGAATGATTTAGTCATTGGAAATATCTTTTTATAACAACATAAATGGCAACTATAAATGTGGACTTCACTGGATGGAATACACAAGAATCAGATTGACTACATCTGTGGAGAGAGAGGATGGAGAGGCTCAATTTATCATCAGTCAGAGAACAAGGACAGGGGCCAACTGTGGAACAGACTATAAATTGCTCATATGCAGGTTCAAGTTGGAGCTAAAGAAAATTAAAACAAGTTCAGGAAAGCCAAAGTACAACTTTGAGTATATCCCATCTGAACGTAGAGACTATCTCAGGAATAGATTTGATGCATTAAAGACTAATTTGCTGCATTGAACACCAAAGACCAGATGAGTTGTGGGATGACATCAAGAGGATCATACATGTGGAAAGCCAAAGGACATCAAAAAGACTGGAAAGAAAGACAAGACCAAAATGGATATCAGAAGAGACTCTGAAACTTGCTCTTGAAGGTAGAGTAGCTAAAGCAAAAGGAAGAAATGATCATGTAAAAGAACTGAACAGATTTCAAAGGGCCACTTGAGAAGACAAAGAAAAGTATTACGATAAAACATGCAAAGAATTGGAGTTAGAAAACCAAAGGGAAGAACATGCTCGGCATTTCTCAAGCTGGAAGAAGTGAAGAAATAATTTAAGCCTCAAGTTGCAATATTGATGGATTTTTTTTTTTTTAATTGTACTTCAGGTGAAGGCTTACAGAACAAATAGTTTCTCATGAAACAGAAGTACACATGTTGTTTTATGACATTAGTTAACAACCCCACAACATTTTAACCCTCTAACTTCTCAACCTTTTTTTTTTTTTGGTGAAAATACACATAGCCAAAGGTACACCATTTAAAAAATTTCTACATGCGCAGTTCAGTGGCATTGACTATCCTCTTCCAATTCTGCTGTTATTCTCACTTAAGATGATGGCTTACAGAACAAGAGTTTCTCATTTAAAAGTTATGACAAATGTTGCTTTATGACAATGGTTAACAATCGCACAACACATCAACAATATCCTTACTCAACTTTGGGTTCCCTATCACCAGCTTCCTTGTCCCCTTCTGCCTTCTGGCCCTGGTCACTGGACAGTACCTCGTTAGTCTCATTTGGTTTTACAGGGCTGTCCACTCCAAGGCTGCACAGTGAACCTCGGAGATAACTTCACCACTGAGCTAAACGGGTGTCTGGGGGCCATACTCTCGAGGTTTCTTCAGTCTCCTTTAGGCCGGTAAATCTGGTCTTTTTTTTTTTGTGAGTTAGAATTATGCTCTACATCCTTCTCCAGCTCTGTCCAGAACCCTCCGTTGTGATCCAGGTCAGAGCAGTCAGTGGTGGTAGCTGGGCACCATCTAGCTGTACTGGACTCAGTCTGGTGGAGGCCTTGGTAGCTGTGGACAATTAGTCCTTTGGACTAATCTTTTCCTTGTATCCTGTTCTCTTCATTTTCCCTTGCTCCCGAAGGGATGAGACCAGTGGAGTATCTTAGATGGCCGCTCACAGGCTTTTAAGACCCCAGACACTACTCACCAAGGTAGAATGTAGAGCATTGTCTTTATAAGCTGTGTCATGCCAATTGAGCTAGACGTTCCCCCAGACCATGGTCCCCACAGCCCTCTGCCCAGCAATTGAGTTCCTCAGGGAGTTTGGATGTGTCTAGGGGGCTTCCATGACCTTTCCTTGTACAAATTGTGCTAGTTTCCCCTGTATTGTGTACTGTCTCACCCTTCACCCAAGATACCACATATCTATTGCCTATTTAGTATTTCCCCCACCCCCACCCCTCCCATCCCTGGTAAGCAACAAAGATTGTTACATTTTGTGTGTGAACTTTTTCATGAGTTTTTACAATAAAGGTCTCATACAATATTTGTCCTTTTGTGTTTGACTTATTTCACTCAGCATAATGTCCTCCAGTTTCATCCATGTTATGAGATGCTTCACAGATTCATTGTTGTTCTTTCTCGCTGCATAGTACTCCATTGTGTGTATGTACCATAGTTTGTTTATCCATTCATCTGTTGATGGGCACCTAGGTTGTTTCCATCATTTTGCTATTGTGAACAATGCTGCCATGAACATAGGTGTGCATATGTCTATTCGAGTGACGACTCCTATTTCTCTAGGTTATATTCCCAGGAGTGGAATTGCTGGATCGAATGGTATGTCTATTTCTAGCTTTCTGAGGAAACGCCATATCATTTTCCAAAATGGTTGTATCATTTTGCATTCCCACCAGCAGTGCATAAGAGTTCCGATCTCCCCACAGCCCCTCCAACATTTGTTATTTCCAGTGTTTTTGATTCGTGCCAGTAATGCCGGGGTGAGATGGTATCATATTGGGTTTTAATTTGCATTTCTCTAATGGCTAGTGATCGCAAGCATTTCCTCATGTATCTGTTGGCCATTTGGACGTCTTCTTTGGTGAAGTGTCTGTTCATTTCCTTTGCCCATTTTTTAATACGATTATTTGTCTTTTTTGTTGTAGAGGTGTTGGATTTTCTTGTAGATTATGGAGATTAGACCTTTGTCTGACCTCTACTGTCCAAAAATTTGTTCCCAGTCTGTAGGTTCTTTTTACTCTTTTGGTGAAGTGTTTTGAAGAGCATAGGTGTTTGATTTTTAGAAGATCCAAGTTATCTAGCTTATCTATTGGGGTTTGTGAGTTGATGGTTATGGTTTGTATCCTGTTAATGCCATGTATTAAGGCCTGAAGTGTTGGTCTTACTTTTTCTTCTATGAACTTTATAGTTTTAGGCTTTATATTCAGGTCTTTGATCCATTTTGAAGTAGTTTTGTGTACGGCATGAGGTATGGGTCTTGTTTCATTGTTTTTGCAGATGGATATCCAATTTTACCAGCACCGTTTGTTAAAAAGACTGTCTTTTCCCCATTTGATGGACTTTGGGCCCTTATCGAAGATCAGGTGATTGTAGGTGGATGGATTTACATCTGGTTCTCAATTCTGTTCTGTTGGTCAATGTATCTGTCGTTGTACCAGTACCAAGACCTCCACCAGACTGAGTCCAGTAGAGCTAGATGGTGCCCAGCTACCACCGCTGACTGCTCTGACCAGGATCACAACAGAGGGTTCTGGACAGAGCTAGAAAAGTATGTAGAACAAAATTTTAACTCACAAAAAAAAGACCAGATTTACTGGCCTAAAGGAGACTGGAGAAGCCCTGAGAGTATGGACCCCAGACACCCTTTTAGCTCAGTGGTGAAGTCATTTCCGAGGTTCACCATTCAGCCGGGGAGTGGACAGCCCCATGAAACCAAATGAGACTAACGAGGTACAGTAGTCCAGTGACAAGGGCCAGAAAGCAGAAGGGGACAAGGAAGCTGGTGATAGGGAACCCAAGGTTGAGTAAGGATAGTGTTGATGTGTTTTGAGATTGTTAACCCTTGTCATAGGGCAACATTTGTAGTAACTGTTAAATGAGAAACTATTTTGTTCTGTAAGCCTTCATCTTAAGTGAGAATAACAGCACAATTGGAATAGTGTAGTCAATGTCACTGAACTGTGCATGTAGACATTTTTGAAATGGTGTATCTTTGACTATGTGTATTTTCACCAAAAAAAAAAAAAAAAATGAGTTTGCGAAGTTAGAGGGTTGATATGTTGTGGGGTTGTTAACCAATGTCATAAAACAACATGTGTACTTCTGTTTCATGAGAAACTATTTGTTCTGTAAGCCTTCACCTGAAGTACAATAAAAAAATAAAATTAAATTAAAAAAAAATGGAATGACAGAGGAAGCTTCTAAAGAAGATAGAAGGAATACAGTGTCACTGTACCAAAAAGAATTGGTCCATGTTCAAACATTTCAGGAGGTAGCATATGATCAAGAACCAATGGTACTGAAGGAAAAAGTCTAAGCTGCACTTAAGGCATTGGTGTAAAAACAAGGCTCCAGGTATTGGCAGAATACCAGCTGAGATGTTTCAACAAATGTAAGCAACGTGGAAGTGCTCACTTATCTATGCAAAGAAATTTGGAAGACAGTTACCTGGGAACGGACTGGAAGAGATTCATATACACGCCCATTCCAAAGAAAGGTGATCCAATGGAATGTGGAAATTATTGAACAATATTATTAATATTACATTCAAGTAAAATTATGATGAAGATACTTAAAAAGTGTTTTCAACAGTACATCTACAGGGAACTGCCAGAAATTCAAGTCAGATTTAGAAGAGGATGTAGAAGGAGGATATCGTTGCTGATGTCAGATGGATATTGGCTGAAAGTAGAGAATACCAGAAAGATGTTTACCTGTGTTTTATTGACTATGCAAAATCATTCGACTGTGAGGATCATAACAAATTACGGGTAACATTGAGAAGAACGGGAATTCCACAACACTTAACTATGCTCATGAGAAACCTGAACATAGACCAAGAGGCAGTTGCTTGAACAGAACAAGGGATACTGCATGGTTTAAAATAAGGAAAGGTGTGCATCAGGGTTGTATCCTTTCACCATACCTATTCAATCTGTATGCTGAGCAAATAATCTGAGATGCTGGACTATATGAAGAAAAATGGGGCATCAAGATTGGAGGAAGATTCTTTAACAACCTGAAATATGCGGATGACACAACCTTGCTTGCTGAAGGTGAAGAGGACTTGAAGCATTTACTGATGAAGATAAAAAGACTACAGTCTTCAGTGTGGATTGCACCTCAACATAAAGAAAAGAAAAATCCTTACAACTGGATCAACAAGCAATATCATGATAAAAGGAGAAAAGATTGAAGTGGTTAAGGATTTCATTTTATCTGAATCCACAATCAATGCCTATGGAAGCAGCAGTCAAGAAATCAAACAATTATTGCACTGGGCAAATCTGCTGCAAAAGACCTCTTTAGAGTGTTAAAAAGCAAAGAAGTCACCTTGAGGACTAAGGTGCACCTGACCAAAGCCTTGGTATTTTCAATTGCCTCATATGCATGCAAAAGCTGGACAATGAATAAGGAAAACCAGAGAAGAATTGGTGCCTTTGAATTATCGTGTTGGTGAAGAACAATGAATATACCGTGGACTGGCAGACGAATGATCAAGTCTGTCTTGGAGGAAATACAGCCAGAATGGTCCTTAGAAGCCAGGATGCAATTGATTCTTACACTTCTGTCTTAGGCTGGGTTCACTAGAGAAGCAAAACCAGTAAAGCACGCAAATACATATATAGAGAGGAAGAGATTTATATCAGGGAAATGGTTCACACGGTTGCAGAGGCTGTAACATCCCGAGTCCATGGGTCAGGAAAGAGGCTTCTCCAGATTTACGTAGCCACAGGAGCTGGTGAATCCAAGATCAGCAGGCCTGAGAGCAGGGTTATTACTTACAGGCTGTGAAGATCAATGAACCCTAAGATCGGTAGGCAAGACCACAGGTAAGCTGCTAACTCAAGTCCCAAGAACTGGAGGTCAGATGAACAGGAGCCAGCTACAGGATCCAGAAGGAGCAAAAGCCCCCAAGCCTTGCCAGAATGTCCACTCACACTTGATGCAGGCCACACGCCCAAGGAAACTCCCCTTCCACTGATTGGCTACTCACAGCGGATCCCATCAGAGGGGTGATCAGGTATCAAATCTCAACAAGGAAGTGATCACAACATTATACGACTGCCAAAACACTTAGAATCGTGGCCCAGCCAAGTTGACACACAATCTTAACCATCACAACTTCTCAACTCTTTTTTTGCACACTTGGTGGAAAAATAGACATCTCTGCCTTCCTGTCTGCCTATTATCACTTGGAGTCTCATCCTTACTCTACGCTGCTAATCTAATCCATCCCTATTTCTACAGTTACCATTTTCCCACACTACTTCCAACTGACTTTTGCAGTTCACAATTTTGAGCTATGTATTATATATCATAATTCTCTTCCTTAAGTATTCTCTTGTCCTTCTTTTCTCAAATAAAACCTAGCTGTCCTCAAATGAATATGTTCTCTTTAGCCCTCTTAAGGCACACACACACATACAAACAACTACATGTACATCTATTTGTATACGTCTATGTCTCTATCTCATTTCTATTTCTACGCCTATCTCGAGCTCTACCCCTATCATCTCTATCTTTGTCTGTCTCTATTTCTGCCTCTATCTCTATATCTTTATCAGTCTGTATATATTCCCATGTGTCTCAGAAGCAAGTGGTAAACTAGATGTCATTATTACCCATCATTGCCTCTTTAGAAAAAATCTCCCTTTTGCAAAATAATCATTTCTTTCGAAGTTTATATAATTTGAAAGTTGATTTCTTAAATAAGAACTCACAATCATGAAGGACTTCTGCTCCTTAAACAAGTTTCCCTTTTCCTATACCGTTGCCATGTGTCCAGGTAACTTAAATTCAATGTGCACATCCATTCAAAACCCTGGTTTCTCATTTCCTGTAACAAACTTTGCCTCCACTCAGTATTAGTCACCATGGACTCAATCTGACTTATGTCTCATCAGTCCAAATATCTTTCGTGAGCACTAACATGTTTAAAACATTAATTTATGTATACGTTTGCCATTTTGATGTCTACGCTTGGATTTTAACCAAACCAAACCTGTTGCTGTTGAGTTGATTCCAACTCATAGCTATGCTGAAGGGCAGGGTAGAACTGCCCCATAGAGTTTCTAAGGAGTGCCTGGTGGACTGGAATTGTTGACCTTTTTATTAGCAGCCAAGCTCTTAATCAGTATGCCACCAGGTCTCCTGGATTTTAACAGGTGTCTCAAATTTAAAATTTAAAAGACATAAACTTAATTTTTTTCTCCTGAAATCACCTTCACTGTAAAAACAAGCTATCTACTTGATTTATTATATTAGAAATTTAAGAATCTTGATTTCTTTTTCTCTTTAATTTAAACAGTAGTGTGAGAACCTATATACAATAAGGTTCATTGAGTTCAGAGTGAGACTGTCAATGGTTTGGATCACTGGAACTGGGCTATATGGTTTTAAGGAAGCATGGGGCATAGTTTCGAACAAAAAACAAGTTTTGGACAAAGAAATTTGGGGCAAGGGCCTCTGTGGATCATTTCTAAAGGATATGGCATGCACAAATCTTTCTTGACTAGCTGTGCCAAAGAAATCACACATATTTTGGCCATATATTTAAGGCAAGAAACCTGCTTCATGTTTAAAAATAATTGTGCAGTAGACTACTCTCATTACTTGTACTTTATGCTAACCACTCTGTGTAACAAAACCAAATGTGTAAAAAAAGAAAATAAATGAACTTACTATGAACATTCATGTACAAGTATTTGCTCTTTTGAGTAAAGACCTCGGAGTAGAATAATGAGGTTATATATTAGGTAAACATTTAACATTTAAGGAACTACCAAAATGTTTTCCACAGTGGCTGTGCCATTTCACATTCCTGCCAGCAGTGTGTAATTGTTCCAGTTCATCCTATTCTTGCCAACACTTGGTATTGCCAGTCATTTTAATTTTAGATACTTTATTGCATGTGTAGGTGTATCTCCTTGTGGTTTTAATTAGGATTTTCTTAATGTCTAATGATGTTCAGTATCTTCTCATGTGCATAGTTGCCATCTGTATATTTTCTTTGATAAAATCTGTTCAACTCTTTTGCACACATTTAATTGATTTGTTTGCTTCTTATAATTTAGTTTTGAGAGCTTTTAGTATATTTGGAATCCAAGTTCTTTATGAGATATATTATTTTCCAGTATTATCTCCTGTTTGGGGGTTTATCTTTTCATTCACTTAGCATTTTTCCAAAGAAGAGAAGATTTTAACTTTGATAATGTTATTTCTTCAGCTTTTCTTCTGCTACCTCTTTGTTCTCTTTTGAAGTTTCTGATAACAAGTCAGCTCACTGATAAATTTTTGAAGTATCTTTTTCTCTCTGTGTTTCATTCTGGATCGGTTCTGTTGTTATGTCTTCAACTTTATTACTCTTTTCTTTTGTGATGTTCAATGGGCTGTAAATCCCATCCGGTGAAATTGTCATCTCATGGTCATTTTCATCTCCAGAAGTTTAGTTTTGTTCGTTCTCATATCTTTTATGGCTCTACTGAACTTCTGAGTGTATATAACAAATTTAGAATGACTTTTCTTTGTCTACTAATTCTATTAGAGTGAATCATGGGCTTGTTTATACTGCTTTTTTTAAATCATCATTATGGGTTGTATTTTTCTGCTACTTTTCATGTCTTATAATCTTTGATTGGATACCAGTTTTTATTTTCACTCTTATCCTTACAAATTAGTTTGCCCAGTAAACACTAGGGAGTTGTAAGAAAGACTGAGAACATTATCCATTTATCCAACATGAAGCTTGGTTTTAATGGACCAGATACCATCCTATACACTTTTTTTCCTGTGAGTGCTTTTTGAAGCATATGTATTTTATCAATGGGTCAAGAGTTCTTGAGAGTATAAATGCATAAATGTATTTTTGTACAGAAACTGTTATCCTATCAACTCTTCTCACTCACCTTTCAGATAGTTTGAGCATGACTTTTCCTGAGAAAAGGTAAGGACTGTTGCTATTTCCAGAATCCCACAGGTTGATTTATTATCTCAGGAGATGGAAGGCATTCACAATCTGTGTGATTTTATTAGCTTGAGTCTATTACTTCAGATATAATGCATTTTAATTAAGGTATTTTGTATAATTGGACTTTTAAATATTTGTGTGCAATATATCAGACATTAAAATTAATTATAAATGAATCTATTAAAATGTGTTTGACCTAGATTGAATGTTATTAAGTAGCTAAATTATTATCGGCTTTAAATTCTTTTATTGTTAGGAGCTGCATGTTAAAAAATAAATAAAAGTTTTAAATTAGTAAGTGCTGCCTTATTTTACTATTTATTAGCACTTTTAGTTATTATATTCTTAGCTTAGATGTAAGCACACTGGATGAAAAATATATCTCATAATATACTATACATTTATTATAAAGCTTATTATTAGGCAGTAACACTTCCCTGTAAAGGAACTCAGAGATCAAAATGTGACGTTAAAAGGGTATATTAGGGCTCTTTCAGGCTGTCACGTCCTTGTAAGAACCCAAACATTTTTTTCTAAGCATCAGAACTCTTCTTGAAAAGGCGTGACCAAACATTTAAACTCAGTTGATCTGAATCTAGGTTGTTACAATCCATTCTTATATGTTATAAAACTCTTACATACAATCATCATTGCAATGATTTACTTGACATAAAAAAAAAAATCCCTTGAATAAAAAAAATGATTACCTACATAATTAGAGATAAGTGAAACAAAAGTTTCTCACATTAAGGCTAGTTGTTTGTGCATTCCAATGTGTTTTGATATCATAACATCTTTTAAACAGTCTTCGTTTTAGTCTCTCTTAACTTTCTATAAAAATACTTTTGATAGCAGATAAAACTTACGAAAACTCAAATCAACTGAAAACTAATGCTTAAAACCAAGTTACAGTTAAGATTCTAGAAAGATTTTCCCTAATTAAAAAGCCTTTGAGCCAGAAGAGAATCAAAATTAATATCTAAAAAGGTTTGCCTAATAAATGGGAGAAACCATAGATGAAATGAATAAATTCATTTAAAAATAACATTAAAAACATTTTTCAGTGTATATTAAAATACACTGAAAAATATATTTTTATTTTTAGTGAGTAAATTAAATCTGTTTAAATTAAAGTCCTTTATCCACGGAACACCATAAATCCAGATTGCTTCACCAGTGGATTACTCTAAATATTTAAGGATAGAAAACAAACATTTCCAAAGAATTTTAAAAAATCATTAACAAATGAAGTTTATTACAGGAAATCAAGAGTGATTAATAATAATCAATAAATATATTTCACCATATAAATAAAAAATGGGATAAAAATATAGAATCTCCTTGGATACAGGGGAAAAAACAAACAAAAACGCATGATAAAATCCAACACCAATTCATGAAAATGACCCCTAGCAAAAGAAATTGAATACAATTTGTTCAGTCTGATAAGAGAATCTACCAAATAAACAAATTACTTACTTAAAAGACAGAAAATAAATTGAAAGCATTTTCCTTGAGATAGAGAATAAATATAAGAATATCCACTAACATCTCTTCAATTTAACTGGATATTAGTGGCTTTAACCCACTAAGGCAAGAAGAAGAAAAGAAAATTAAAAATATATAAAGATGGACAAGAAAGAAATATAACTGGCATCATACATACGTATTTGACAGATATCTTTCTAAGTTCAGAAGTTCTGAATTTTGATGAAGACCAATTTTTTTTCTTTTGTGGATAGTGATTTTGGTGTCAAATGTAAGAAATTTTTTTTTTGAACCCAAGTCAGAAAGACCCCCACGTGTCTGTCAGTTTATTGTACGGTGGGGGCTTGCCTGTTGCTGTGATGCTGGAAACTATGCCACCAGTATTCACATACCAGCAAGGTCATCCATGGCAGACAGTTTTAAGCTGAGCTTCCAGACTAAGACAGACTAGGAAGAAGGACCTAGCAGTCTACATCTGAAAAGAATTAGCCAGTGAAAACCTTATGAATAGCGGTGGAATATTGTCTGATATAGTGCCAGAGGATGAGCCCCTCAAGCTGGAAGGCATTCAAAATACAACTGGGGAAGAGCTGACTCCTCAAAGTAGAGTCAACCTTAATGATGTGAATGGAGTCAAGCTTTCAGGGCCTTCATTTGCTGATGTGGCACCACTCAAAATGGGAAGAAACAGCTGGAAACATCCATTAATAATCAGAAAGTGGAATGTATGAAGCATGAATCTAGGAAAACTGTAAGTCGTCAAAAATGAAATGGAACACATAAACATTGATATCCTAGGCATTAGTGAGCTGAAATGGACTGGTATTGGCCATTTTGAATCAGACAATCATATGGTCTACTATGCCAGGAATGGTAAATTGAAGAGGAATAGTGTTGCATTCGTTGTCAAAAAGAACATTTAAGATCGATCCTGAAATACAATGCCGTCAGTGATAGTGTAATATCCATACACCTACAAGGAAGACCCAGTTAATACGACTATTATTCAAATTTGCACACCAACCACTAAAGCCAACGATGAAGAAATTGAAGATATTTACCAACGTCTGCTGTCTGAAATTAATCAAACATGCAATCAGGATGCATTGATAGTTACTGGTGATTGGAATGCAAAGGTTGGAGACAAAGAAGAAGGACCAGTAGTTGGAAAATATGGCCTTGGTGATAGAAATGATGCTGGAGATTGCGTGATAGAACTTTGCAAGACCAATGACTTCTTTATCGTGAATACCTTTTTTTTGCCAACATAAACGGTGACTATACATGTGGACCTCACCAGATGGAGTACACAGGAACAAAATTGACCACATCTGTGGAAAGAGAAGATGGAAAAGCTCAGTATCATCAGTCAGAACAAGGCCAGTGGCCGACTGTGGAACAGACCATCAATTGCTCATATGCAAGTTCAAGTTGAAACTGAAGAAAATTAGAACAAGTCAATGAGAGCCAAAGTGTGACCTTGAGTATATCCCACCTGAATTTAGAGACCATTTCAAGAATAGATTTGACACATTGAACTCTAATGAGCGAAGACCAGACGAGTTGTGGAATGACATTGAGGACATCATATATGAAGAAAGCAAGAGGTCATTAAAAAGACAGGAAAGAAAGAATAGACCTAAATGGATGTCAGAAAAGACTCTGAAACTTGCTCCTGAGTGTCGAGTAGCTAAAGTGAAAGGAAGAAATGAAGTCAAATAGCTGAACAGAAGATTTCAAAGGGTGACTTGAGAAAACAAAGGAAAGTGTTATAATGGCATGTGCAAAGAGCAGGAGATAGAAAACCAAAAGGGAAGAATACCATTGGCATTTCTCAAGCTGAAAGAACTGAAGAAAAAATACAAGCCTTGAGTTTCAATATTGAAAGATTTTACGGGAAAATATCAAAAGACACAGGAAGCATCTGAAGAAGATGGAAGGAATACACAGAGTCACTATATCAAAAAGAATTGGTCGATGTTCAACCATTTCAGGAGGTAGCATATGATCAGGAACCGATGGTACTGAAGGAAGAGGTCCAAGCTTCACTGAAGGTATTGGCAAAAAAGCCTCCAGGAATTGATGGAATACCAATTGAGATGTTTCAACAAATGTATACAGCACTGGAAGTGTTCACTCATCTATGCCAAGAAATTTGGAAGACAGTTACCTGGCCAACCAACTGTAAGAGATCCATATTTATGCTTATTCCCAAAAAGGGGATCCAATCGAATGCAGAAATTATCAAACAATATCATTAATATCACTTGCAAGTAAAGTTTTGCTGAAGATGATTCAAAAACAGTTGCAGAGTACATCAACCGGGAACTGCCAGAAAAATCAAGCCAGATTCGGAAGAGGATGTGGAATGACGGGTATCATTTCTGATGTCAGGTGTATTTTGGCTGAAAGCAGAGAATATCATAAAGATGTTTACCTTTGATTTGTTGATTATGCAAAGGCATTCACCTGTGTGGATCATAACAAATTATGGATAACATTGCAAAGAATGGGAATTCCAGAATACTTACTTGTGTTCATGAGGAACATATACATAGATCAAGAGGCAGTCATTAGAATAAAACAAGGGGATATTGCGTGGTTTAAAGTTAGGAAAGGTGTGTGTCAGGGTTGTATCCTTTCACCATATCTAGTCAATCTAATCTGAGAAGCTGGACTATATGAAGAAGAATGGGGCATCAGGATTGGAAGAAGACACATTAACAGCCCGCGTTATGCAGATGACACAACCTTGCTTGCTAAAAGTGAAGAAGACTTGAAGCACTTACTGATGAAGATCAAAGACTACAGCCTTCAGTATGGATTTCACCTCAACATTAAAAAAAAAAGAAATCCTCAAGAAGCAACATGATGATAAACGGAGAAAAGATCGAAGTTGGCAAAGATTTCATTTTACTGGGATCCACAATCAACACCATGGAACAGTAGTTAAGAAATCAAAAGATGCATTGCATGGACAAATCTGCTGCAAAAGACCTCTTGTAAGTGCTGAAAAGTAAAAATGTCACCTTGAAGAGTAAGGTGTGTCTGACCCAAGCCATGGTGTTTTCAAGCGCCTCATATGCATGCAAAAGTTGGACGATGAATAAGGAAGACCAAGGAAGAATTGACGCCTTTGAACAGTGGTGTGGGTGAAGAATATTGATTATACCATGGACTGCCAAAAGAATGAACAAATCTGTCTTGGAAGAACAACCAGAATGCTCCTTAGAAGCAAGGATTAGGAGACTACATCTCACATAATTTGGACATGTTATCAGGAGGGATCTGTCCCTGGTGAAGGACATTATGCTTGGTAAAGCAGAGGGCCAGCTAAAAAAAGGAAGACCCTGAACAAGATGGATTGACACAGTGGCTACAACAATGGGCTCAAGCATAGCAACGATTGTGAGGATGGCACAGGACTGGGCAGTATTTCGTTCTGTTGTACCTGGGGTCGCCATGAGTTGGAACCAATTTTATGGCACCTACCAACAAGAACAAGTCATGAAGATATTTTCTAATGTTATATAACAGAAGTTTTATATTTTAGGTTTCATATTCATATCTATGATTCATCCTGAATTAACTTTTGCATACGGTGTGAGATACAGATGGAATTTTTTTTTTGTTTGTGTTGTTTTGTTTCAAGATAACTGATCATTCTAGCAGCATTGTTTGAAAAAAAAAAAGAAAAACCATCTGTCTCCATTGAAATTCCTTTGCAACTTGTTGAATATCAATTGACCATATCTGTGTGAATCTCCATCTATTCACTCTATGCTGTTGTTACCTAATCTGTTTATCATTATACAATAGTTCGATACCACACAGTCTTCATTTAATATAGCTTTATAATAAGTGTTCGAATGAGTTAACGTGAATCCTCCAACTTTGTTTATCTTTTTAAAAATACACTGTGGTTTTTCCAGGTCTTTTGTATTTTCATGTATACTTTTGAATGAGCTTGACAATTTCTATCAAAATTTCAGGAGGGATTTTTCCTGGAATTTTGTTAAATCTATAAATGAAGCTTGGGAGAAATCACATCTTAACAATATTAAGTCTAGCAATCCATAAACACAGTACATAATTCTATATTTATTTATAATTAAATTGTTTTTCTTAATGATATTTTACATATTTCAGTATATAAGCAGCTCATATCTTTTTGTCAGATTTCTCAAAAGAATTTCATATGTCTTGCTCTTGTCAATGAAATATATAATTTCAGTTTCTGACTGTGTGATGTTAATATAAAGAGACACAATTGATTTTGTATGTTGACAATGTATACTGCCAAACTCTCTTATGGTTTCTAAGAGCTTTGTTATAGATTCCATAGGCTTGTCTACATAGACAATCATATCTGTGGATAAAGATAGTTTTCCTTCTTTTTTCAATACAAATGTCTTTTACTCCTTTTACTTGCTTTATAGCACTAGTAAGAACCTTCAGTAAAATGTTTATGCAGCAAAAAATACTAGAATTGATTTTGTACGCATGTATTCACAGCTCCAGAAACCATTCTCCTAGCCAAAGTTGCCTCTCAATATTCAATGAATGCATAAACCCAAAACCAAACCCATTGTCACTGAGTGGATTCCAACTCATAGCAACCCTGTAGGACAGAGTACAACTGCCCCATAGGATTTCCAGGGAGCGGCTGGTGTATTCAAACTGACGGCCTTTTTCTTAGCAGCCTGAGCTCTTAACCACTGCACCACCAGGGCTCCCAATGAATGCATGGTACTCAATAAAATAGCCCGAATAAAAGTTAAAAATTTAATGCTACCCACTTTATTTTGGAAACCTAGCTTAGCTCTAATACTAAAATATGACTCCTCTTTACTAGCATTTTACTTACATGCTTGTATTCCACTGACTTGAATTTCAGCCTGTTTTTCTCTTCATACTTTATTAGTCTCTCTCTCTCTCAGCTTTCCTATCTCCTTATCTGCAGCATCCCTAAACACTGGATTGATAACAATGAAGTTTGGTCCTGAACCCACTTCTCTTACTGTTTTTGCATTTCGAAAATAATTTAATCAAATTCCATGAATTAAAATACCATCTATACACAGGTAATAGCAAATTATGTATTTTCCATTCATACCTCTTCCCTGAAATCCGCATTATATATCAACTCCATCTGGGTTCTCTAAATTTCAGTGAGCAAAGCGGGACTTTTCATTTGCACCCCTACCCCACTACTTCCTCATCCCTTCCAGAGGTGTGCTGGAAACTACACATGCTGGTTTGCAAGAGCCAATTTTTCAATTTTCAGGAATAGTATGAACCATTTCTGAAACTGTTGGTAGCTTGGAAGCTGACATGTTGGGCACATTTACACCATCAAAATTGGAAAATGCTACAAATTGGGGCTCTTTTCACAGAGATTCAGCTGGCATACATTTACCATCAAACCACTGCAGCTAACTCTTCTCCACCACCAGGTCTCCTACCTAAGGAAATAACACACACATCCATTCCCACAAATAAAAATATCCAGGAATCTTCTCTTTCTTCATCTCTCACATCGGTTCCATCTGAATGTCCTTTCACCTCGAGTAACATAACATATCTAGAACCTGTCCTTTTCTTTTCATTCCCCCTATTATAATGTTAGTTAAAACAGAATTGACATTACCCTTTAGTACTTCAACCATCTCCCATCTGGCCTTTGAGCTTCCACTTTGCTCTCTCCCTGCAGCTTTGATCAATTTTCCCATGACAGCAAGAACGATTTCTCAAAAATACAAGTACGGAGATGGTAAGGGCAAGATGGTGCTCTAGGCAGAAGCACCACGCCGTCCCTCCACAGCAAAAATCCGAAAAACTAAGCCTAACAGAGAATCAACAATCCTGAAACCCTAGAACACCAAATGAAGAGATAAAGAACTCAGCCAAACACCAAACGGAGTGAGAATACTAACAGAGAACGGAGAGCGAGGAGAGACCCATGCAGAGATTCCTTACCAGCTAACACAGCGCGGATCCACCATCTTGGATTCCTATCGGAGACCAGCGAACGGGAGAGCAGCCTTGCAGACCATCCAGTGGGAGACAGAACGACCGGTAAACTGCGGAGCATGCTTTCCCACCCCCACCCCTCTCCGCCTCGGCTGGGGCTCCCCTGCTTTCCGTGGCCAGGGTCCCTGGGCTGGGGGGCGCCAGTGCTTGGATTCCGCGTGCCCGGGCTGGCGGCTTTCTGGGAGTCGCTTGCTGGCCGCTGGCGAAACTTTTTCTTCCACCTCCACCTCCTTTTGCCTGGGTGCCTGGTTCAGAGTGCCGTCTTTGCTCTCTCCTGCAGGGCTGTGGGGCTGCGTTCGGGTGTGTGGCTGCTTCCAGGTCTGGGCTGCCGTGCTGGTGAGATCCTGGGGCCTTTGTTCGTTCACCACTCTGCTTTCCGTGGCCAGGGTCCCTGGGCTGGGGGCGCCGGTGCTTGGATTCCGCGTTCCCCGGCTGGCAGCTTTCTGAGAGCCGTTTGCTGGCTGCTAGCGAACCTTTTTCTGCCGCCTCCCCCTCCTTTTGCCTGGGTGCCTGGTTCCGAGTGCCGTCTTTGCTCTCTCCTGAGGGGCTGTGGGGCTGCATTCAGGCGTGTGGCTGCTTGCAGGTCTGGGCTGCTGCGCTGGTGAGATCCTGGGGCCTTTGTTCATTCGCCCCTCTGCTTCCCGTGGCCACGGTCTCTTAATCCCTAGACTGCTGGCTTCTTGGAATTCGTGCCCCTGAGTGGGGGCTCTCTGGGTCACATTTGTTGGCACTGACTGCTGGTGTTGCTTTTTTTTTTTTTTTAATTTTATTTTTCTTCTTTTTTTGATTAGTTTTGTCATATTTTCCCTCTTTTTACCTTTTGTCTTTCTTCATTGCTTAATTTCTCATCTCTCTATCTCTTCCTTCTCTTTCTGATCCCTGAATACCAGGCGATGTATGCCTCTGTACCTTCTGGCCAGGCTGTGCTGTGAAAACTGAGACCGACTCCCCCAGACCTCATAGCTGCATCGGTGGGATCCCTGGGAACTTTGCAGTTCTTTAACTTTTCTGATTTTTATTTGTTCATTCTTTCCTTTTCTTTCTCTTCCCCCTTCTGGTTTACTCCATCCCATAGTCTGTCATCTGTACATTCCAATGACAAGCTCCCCTAGCATTCTTTTATGTTTGTATGCTTTTTGCTCCTGCTCCTCTCTCCTCTCACCCATATCCAGCTTAGCTTCACACATAACCATCTTCCCGCTGCACCCTAACTACCTGCACCGTGCACTAGACATCACACCACCAAGCTGTGCAGGCATGCCCTATTGGAACCTGCCCAGCACTGACTACCGACCATCCTGGTGGCGGCGGTGAGTGCCACAAACAACCTGTCCCAGTGGCTCCTCCACAGCTAGATCTGCCCAGCTGTACCACAAGGACGAAAAAAAAAAAAAAATCTACAATCAATAAACGAGAGAAATATCTACTGAATGCCCCGAAAACAGCAAACAATATCAAAACATTTACAAAAACAAGACAAGATGGCTCCAATAGGCATCCAAATTAAAACACCAGATAACTCTCCTGTGGAAGAAAATGCACTAGAAGTACCTGATAGGGAACTCAAATCACTAATACTCATAATTTTCCAAGAACTGAGGCAAAATCTGACAAAAATGAGGAAAAAATAGACAAATTTATGGAAAATACAGACAAAAAATTGGAAGAATTCAGGAAGATGATGCAGGAACAAAATGCCAAAATAAATTCACAACTCGAAATTATAAAAAACAACAATTAGAAACCCAAAAGATAAACAACAAGATTTCAGAAATGAACGGTGTCATAGAAAGGCTGAGAAGTAGATTTGAAACCATGGAAGACAGGATCACTGGAACTGAAGACAAACACTTGGATACAACTCTGTTTCAGGAAAACTCAGAAAAAAGAACAAAGAAAAATGAAGAGACCCTGAGAGTCATGTGGGACACAATTAAAAGCAAAAACTTACAAGTGATTGGCATACCAGAACAGGGTAAGAAAACAGAAAACACAGAGAGGATCATTGAGGAACTGCTGACAGAAAACTTTCCCAATATCATGAAAAATGAAAAGCTGGCCATCCAAGAAGCTCAACGAACCCCATATAGAAGAGACCCCAAAAGAAAATCACCAAGACATATCATATTTACACTCGCTAAAACTAAAGACAAACAAAGAATCCTGAGAGCAGCTCGTGAAAAACAAGAAGTCACATACAGAGGAGAAACAATAAGACTAAGCTCAGATTATCCGGCAGAAACCATGCAGGCAAGAAGGCAATGGGATGACATATATAAAATCTTGAAAGAAAAAAATTGTCAGCCAAGAATAATATATCCGGCAAAACTCTCATTCAAATTTGATGGTGAAATTAGGTCATTTCCAGATAAACAGAAACTAAACGAATATGCAAAAGTCAAACCAAACTTACAAGAATTATTAAAGGGAGTTCTTTGATCTGAGGACAAACAGCTTCATCTCTCAGGCAGGACCTAGGACCTAGGACGCAGGTTCATACGAACCAGATACCATTCTAGGAAATGAACTACTGAGGACTATCCAAAAACAAAAGAAATACAACAGGGAATCAGAGCAATCAATCAAAGGATGACAACAACATCAAAACAATGAAAGAGGGAACAAACGGCATAGGTATACAACCTTCTAAAGGAGAGGAAGGCAAGGCGATACCAAGTAAGGGTAGACTGCTTCAAACTTATAAAGATAAGGGTAAAATTCATGGTAACCACAAAAAAAGTTAACAAACCAACTCATAAAAATAAAGACGAAAAACATAAAGTCTCAACAAAAACAAAACCTACAAAAACAAAAGAGATGAACACAAAATCGACAAACAAAAGTAACTCAGCACAAGAGAGTAAGAAGAACAAAGAAAACTTCAGCACCACAAAAAACAGCACTACAAAATGACAGCAACAAACTTCCATCTATCAATAATTACACTGAACGTAAATGGACTCAATGCACCCATAAAGAGACGGAGAGTGGCAGAATGGATAAGAAAACAGGATCCATCAATTTGCTGTCTACAAGAGACACACCTTAGAAACAAAGATGTGAATTTATTAAAAATCAAAGGTTGGAAAAAAATATACCAAGCTAACAACTATCATAAAAGAGCAGGAGTGGAAATTCTAATCTCAGATAAAATAGTCTTTAAAACAAAATCTACCAGAAAAGACAAAGAAGGACACTATATAATGATTAAGGGGATGATCCATAATGAAGACATAACGATAATAAATATATATGCACTCAATGACAGGGCTCCAAAATACATTAAAAAAAACTCTAACAGCACTGAAAAGAGAAATTGACAGTTCCACAATAATAGTAGGAGACTTCAAAACACCACTCTCAGTAAAGGACAGAACAACTAAAAAGACACTCAGAAAAGATACAGAAGACCTAAAGGACACAATCAGCCAACTGGACCTCATAGACATATATAGAACAATCCATCCAACCGCTGCAAAGTACACATTCTTTTCCAATGCACATGGAACGTTCTCCAGAATAGACCACATCTTAGGCCACAGAGCAATCCTCAACAAGATCCAAAATGCGGAGATAATTCACAGTATCTTCTCTGACCACAATGCCATCAAGGTAGAAATTAACACTAGAAAGAGGAAGGAAAAAAAATCAAACACATGGAAACTGAATAATAATCTGCTTACACATCAATTAGTAATAGAAGAAATCAGAGATGGAATTAAAAAATTCCTAGAATCAAATGAAAATGAAAACACGTCATACCAAAACCTTTGGGACACAGCAAAGGCAGTCCTCAGAGGACAATTTATAGCAATAGATGCACATATCAAAAAAGAAGAAAGGGACAAAATCAAAACATTAACTACAGAACTCAAACAAATATAAAGAGAACAACAAAAAAAGCCTACAACCACCGGAAGAAAAGAAATAGTAAAGATCAGAGCAGAAATAAATGAAATAGAGAACAGAAAAACAATAGAAAGAATCAACAAAACCAAAAGTTGGTTCTTTGAAAGAATCAACAAAATCGACAAACCACTGGCCAGACTGACAAAAGAAAAACAGCAGAGGGCACAAATAACCCAAACAAGAAATGAAATGGGGGACATTACAACAGACCCAACTGAAATAAAAAGGATTATAACAGAATATTATGAAAAACTATATTCCAACAAATTTGAAAACCTAGACGAAATGGATAAATTTCTAAAAACACAGCCTATGCAAACTACAACAAAGTGATGTTGAAAATCTGAACAGACCCATAACAAGAGAAGAGATTGAAAAGGTAATAAAAAAACTCCCAACCAAAAAAAGGCCCTGGCCCAGATGGCTTCACTGGAGAATTCTGCAAAACATTTACAGAAGAGCTCGTACCAGTTCTACTCAAGCTATTTCAGACCATAGAAGAGGAAGCAACACTTCCAAATTCATTCTATGAAGCCAGCATAACGCTGATACCAAAACCAGGCAAAGACATCACAAAAAAAGAAAATTACAGACCCATATCTCTCGTGAATATAGATGCACAAATTCTTAACAAAATTCTAGCTAATATAATTCAGTATCATATCAAAAAAATAATACACCACGACCAAGTAGGATTCATACCAGGTATGCAAGGATGGTTTAACATTAGAAAATCCACCAACGTAATTCACCACATAAATAAAAGGAAAGAAAAAAATCACATGATCATATCAATTGATGCAGAAAAGGCATTTGACAAAGTCCAACACCCATTCCTGATAAAAGCTCTCAATAAAATAGGTATAGAAGGGAAATTTCTCAACATAATAAAGGGAATCTATGCAAAACCAACAGCCAACATCATTCTTAATGGAGAGAGGCTGAAAACATTCCCCTTGAAAACAGGAACAAGACAAGGATGCCCTTTATCACCACTCCTATTTAACATCGTGCTGGAAGTTCTAGCTAAAGCAATAAGGCAAGAGAAAGAAATAAAGGGCATCCAAATTGGTAATGAAGAAGTTAAACTGTCCCTGTTTGCAGATGATATGATACTATACTTAGGAAACCCTAAATACTCCACGAGAAATCTACTGGAACTAATAGAAAGATTCAGCAGAGAGCAGGATACAAGATAAACATTCAAAAATCAGTTGGATTCCTATACACCAGTAAAGAGAACGATGAAAAGGAGATCAGGAAATCAATACCATTTTCAATATCCCTTAAAAAAATAAAATACTTAGGAATAAATCTGACCAGGAATGTAAAAGACCTATACAAAGAAAACTACAAAACACTGCTGCATGAAACCCAAAGGGATCTACATAAATGGAAAAACATACCATGCTCATGGATAGGCAGACTCAACATTGTGAAAACGGCAATTCTACCTAAAGCAATTTAGAAATACAATGCAATCCCGATCCAAATACCAACAACATTCTTCAAAGAGATGGAAAAACTAATTATTAACTTTATATGGAAAGGGAAGAAACCTCGAATAAGTAAAGCACTACTGAAGAAGAAGAATAAAGTTGGAGGACTCACACTACCTGACTTGAGAACCTACTATACAGCTACAGTACTCAAAACAGCCTGGTACTGGTACAACAACAGAGACATTGACCAATGGAACAGAATTGAGAACCCAGATGTAAATCCATCCACCTACGGTCACCTGATCTTTGACAAGAGCCCAAAATACATCAAATGGGGAGAAGACAGTCTTTTTAACAAATGGTGCTGGCAAAACTGGATATCCATTTGTAGAAAAATGAAACAGGACCCATACCTCACACCATACACAAAAACTACTTCAAAATGGATCAAAGACCTGAATATAAAGGCTCATACTATAAAATTCATAGAAGAAAAAATAGGACAAACACTTCAGGCCTTAATACATGGCATTAACAGGACACAAACCATAAACATCAACACAAAAAACCCAACAGATAAACTAGATAACTGGGATCTTCTAAAAATCAAACACCTATGCTCTTCAAAAGACTTCACCAAAAGAGTCAAAAAAGAACCTACAGACTGGGAAAAAATTTTTGGACAGTACAAGTCAGACGAGGTCTAATCTCCATAATCTACAAGAAAATCCAACACCTCTACAACAAAAAGACAAACAATCCTATCAAAAAATGGGCAAAGGAAATGAACAGACACTTCACCAAGGAAGACATTCCAATGGCCAACAGACACATGAGGAAATGCTCGCGATCACTAGCCATTAGAGAAATGCAAATTAAAACCACAATGAGATACCATCTCACCCCGACATTACTGGCACGAATCAAAAATACTGGAAATAACAAATGTTGGAGGTGCTGCGGGGAGATGGGAACTCTTATACACTGCTGGTGGGAATGCAAAATGATACAACCATTTTGGAAAATGATATGGCGTTTCCTCAGAAAGCTAGAAATAGACATACCATTTGATCCAGCAATCCCACTCCTAGGAATATATCCTAGAGAAATAAGAGTCATCACTCGAATAGACATGCACACCTATGTTCATGGCAGCATTGTTCACAATAGCAAAACAATGGAAACAACCTCGATGTCCATCAACAAATGAATGGATACACAAACTATGTTACATACACTCAATGGAGTACTATGCAATGAGAAAGAACAACAATGAATCTGTGAAGCATCTCATAACATGGATGAAACTGGAGGACATTATGCTGAGTGAAATAAGTCAATCACAAAAGTTCAAATATTGTATGACACCTCTATTGTAAAAACCCATGAAAAAATTCACATGCAAAATGTAACAATCCTTGTTGGTTACCAGGGATGGGAGGGGAGGGGGGGGAAATACTAAAGAGGTAATAGATAAGTGGTAACTTGGGTGAGAGGTGAGATAGTACACAGTACAGGGGAAACTAACACAACCTGCACAAGGAAAGGTCATGGAGGCCCTATAGACACATCCAAACCCCCCGAGGGACTGAGTTTTTGGACGGACGGCTCTGTGGACCATGGTCTCGGGGAACATCTAGCTCAATTGGCATGACACTACTTATGGGGATAGTGCTCTACATTCTACCTTGGTGAGTAGTGTCTGGGTCTTAAAAGCCAATGAGCGGCCATCTAGAATACTCCACTGGTCTCATCCCTTTGGGAGCAAGGGAGAATGAGGAGAACAGGATTCAACGAAAAGATTAGTCCAAAGGACTAATTGTCCACAGCTACCAAGGCCTCCGCCGGACTGAGTCCAGTACAGCTAGATGGCGCCCGGCTACCACCACTGACTGCTGTGACCAGGATCACAACAGAGGGTTCTGGACAGAGCTGGAGAAGGATGTAGAGCATAATTTTAACTCCCAAAAAAAAAAAAAAAAAAAACCCAGATTTACTGGCCTAGAGAATGCTGGAGAAACCTCTAGAGAGTGGCCCCCAGACACCTTTTCAGCTCAGAGGTGAAGTTACCTTCGAGGTTCCATGTTAAGCCTGGGAGTGGACAGCCCAGTAAAACTAAATGGGACTAACGAGGTACAGGAGTCCGGTGACAAGGCCAGAAGGCAGAGGGGGAGTAGGAAACTGATGATAAGGAACACAAATTGAATAAGGACACTGTCGATGTATTGTGAGTTGTTGACCACTGCTATAGGGCAACATTTGTAGTAACTATTAAATGGGAAGCTGTTTTATCCTGTAAGCCTTCATCTTGGGCGAGAATGGCAGCACAATTGGAAGAGCATAGTCAATATCACTTAAATGTTTACACATTACACAAAAGTTTTGAAATGGTGTTAAAATAAAATAAAATTAAAAAAAAAAAAAAACAAATGAGACTAAAGAGGTACAGTAGTCCAGTGACAAGGGCCAGAAGACAGAAGGGGACAAGGAAGTCCCCTGGTGATAGGGAACACAAAGTGGAGTAAGGATATTCTAGATGTGCTGTGAGATTGTTAACCATTGTCATAGGGCAACATGTGTAGTAACTGTTACATGAAAAACTATTTTGTTCTGTAAGCCTTCATCTTAAGTGAGAATAACAGCACAGTTGGAAGAGCGTAGTCAATGTCACTGAACTGTGAATGTAGAAATTTTTGAAATGGTGTATCTTTGGCTATCTGTATTTTCATCAAAAAAAAAAAAAAAGAGGTTGAGAATTTAGAGGCTTAATATGTTGTGGGGTTGTTAACCAATGTCTTAGAACAACATGTGTACTACTATTTCATGAGAAACTATTTGCTATGTAAGCTTTCACCTGAAGTACAATAAAATATATAAAAAATAATACAAGATAATAAAATCCATTCGAATTCCTCTCACTGATCTTGCAGACCCGGTCACTCCCTAGCTCTCCAACTTCTTACACTCTTTCCCGGCATTCTTTCTGTTTAACATCACCAACAATAGCAACACTAGCAATTGCCTCTAGGAATTGGCACTGTTAGTTGCCTTTACCTAAGGAGTCATGACGATGCAGTGGTTAAGCACTCGGCTGCTAACTGAAAAGTCAGCAGTTCAAACCCACCAGTCGCTCTGTGAGAGACAGATGCAGCATTCTGCTTCTGTAAATAACACAGCCTTGATAACCCTATGGGGCACTTCTACTTTGTCTTATAGGTTCGCTATAAGTTGGAATCAAATCAAAGGCACACAACAACTGTTACCCTAACCTACAATATTCTTCCCTCAAAAATTAAAGGACTGGTACCTTCCTTCTCTTTTGTCTCTCAGCTCAAATGTTAGCTTCTTTAAAAACTCTAGAGCAACAATCTATCACTATCTCAGTTGCTCTCATCTGCATTCAATCTATTTTACTTATTATTATTGGAAATAATCACATTTATTGCTCTGTTATGAGCCTTTCCACGACAAAATAGCTGCATGAGAACAGAGATAGCATCATCCTTGCTGACTTATTTATTGGTGTATCCTCACCTCCTAGGTCAGCAACTGGTGATTATAGACAGTACTTGGTATGTGTTGTTGAATGAGTACCTTTTCAATCGCAAAGAAGAATTAAAAGGAGAAGGTATTTATCAGTCTCAGGATTACAGATTGAAGAAATCATGTATTAAGAAACAGTACCATGGATTCCATTAACCATGCAAGACAATTATTTGTTATATTATGTAGAATTTATTCCAGGGATTTCAAGATTGTTAACAATTGAGAAATCTATTCACATAATATATTACATCAATTGGATTAGTAAGCAAAGACATAATAATCAACATTTACTAAATGCTTACTCTTTGTTAGGCATTGTCTTAAGTTATTTAAAATAAATTGCTTTTTTACAACAACAACAAAAAAAATGCTGTTGAGTTGATTCTGACTCACAGAGACCCAATAGACAGAGTAGAACTGCCCCATAGGGTTTCCAAGGAGCATCGGGTGGATTTGAACTGCCAACCTTTTGGTCAGCGGCCATAGCTCTTAACCACTATGTCGTCAGGGTTTCCAGCTTATTTACAAGGACAGTATTTTTCTTATGATCTTCATTTTAACAATTAGAGAAATTTTGACATAGAGAGATTATATAATTCATAATTCGTTTTAGGTCACATAGCTTGTAGGGCTTGACAGCCATAAACAGAGCCTACTCCCTTAATGAGTTTACATTATTATCTCAATAGATCTGGAAAATGTGGTTGATAAAAAAATATACACAAATTTCCATTTTTTAAAGCTCCTAAAATTAATATGTAAGAATATTTATTTACATTACTTGAAATATATATCTTAGCCCAAAACTCACAGAATATGTATTGAATTTTAAGGGGTATTTTCTCTTTCTCATCACTTACAACTTCTTGTATGTGTCTATGTAATAATGAAGATCTATGACATCAACCAGCTTGTGAAATAAAACATTCCTCTGATTGCTCCTCTCTTTGTTTGTCTTTCTTACTCCTCAACCTCTTTACCTTCTGATGTTGATATTTATCATTTCCATGTGTGCATTTTTAGTTCTGCTTCATTTTTATCTACCTGTAAAAATCTATAGCTCTGTTTTAAAAACCTTAACTTTATGCAAGTGAGTTAGTGTCATATGCATACTTTGGTAACTTATGTCTTACGTCTAATAATATTTGTGTGAACTTTATATTAATACATAAAATAAGAATTTATTGTTTTTTATTTTTAATAAAATGTATTTAATAAAATTTTATTTTATTATTTTATTTGTTTTTATTGTTATAGTCTTTTATTAGATAAAACACCACACTTTGTTTGCCTGTTCTCACATCGGTTGTCATTTAGACATTTTCAGTTTTTCTCTATTACAAAGGCACAGTGAACAGTTTTATACAAGTTTCCTGGCATGCTTTTTTTCTCTCCTGTATTTTCTTTGTTCAAATACTTTCTTTGAACGTATGAGAACGATTTGAAATATTTTGTTTCTTTGTTTCCTTCTATTACTCACCATGTTTTGCTCCAGGAACTCATTTTACTGGGCAATAGTTTAGATTCTTGCATCATTAATAATGTAGACTTTAGTTGACCTCAAGATGAGATGAATTTACAGGATTTATTTAATATTATCGAATGATATTCTCTTCTTGGTAGAACATTCATATTTTTAACTTTCCATTTTAAGAGTAAACACATCCCATATTATTCTGATTATGGGTTTTAAAGGTGCCCTTGCATACATCCTAAAATAAAAATCCTCACCTTATACATGAGCTCACTTCTTTGAATAATTTTTAAAATTCTTATAAAGTAAAATTTATTCTTTAGGCCTCAGAACTGCCTTCAAAGATAATATAAAATAAATTCAATCTTTATTATGTCTAAGAATTATTAACTTAATAATTTGTTTTACCAAGAGTTCTCTTTTCCAGGCTTAACATACTCAATTTTAAAAAATTATCCTTCTTATAATGATTTCTAGATCTTCAACACTCTGATAGCCCTACTACAAGCATACTTGAGGTTATTACTTCCTTGTGAACAGCAGACTATGGTATTGGTTTTTTTTTTTGCAATCGATGTTTACAATATCCATGTATACCATGTATTGTCTATATAATTAAAATATACTATGGCTCACAGGTATTTAAACTACAGATAAATTTATTTGAGAGTATTACTGAATAATGGAAACTGTGTTATTATGTACTTTGTTTTGTTTTTGATACCAAACATTCAACTATCATATTTTTGAAGAGGATCTATTTAATTATGTAAAGGTATAGTCTCCACTCCTGAGAACACTGGATATTCCATCTTTAGATCATAGTGGAATATTTAGTTCATATCAAGCCTGGTTTTGGGTTTCCAGAATAGATCCTCATGCAACCTCGCAGACTGAAAAAATAAGGTCATGTTAAAATAAGGCTAAAAATAAGGACACTGCCCTGGTCCATTTCTTCTTTGGCTAGCAGCAGAATCTTGCTGTGCATATTGAGCCTAAAGTTGTAATTGCTTAAGACAGCTGAACTTATTTATAAACATAACGTGATGATGGCTATTTTTAACAATGGTGAAATAAATTAGAGAATGAAGACTGTTCTGTTTGAGAAATTGACCTAAGATTTCTGACACAATACAAATTAATAATTAAAATGGATCAAGAGTTCTGATTGGTTAATGTTTGGAGCCATACCATAATTAAATTATTTTTGTCAAAGATATCATGGGCATTTGTGACAGATCTTTTAAATGCATCATTTCAGGATTTTTGATAGTGTTCAAAAATATTGCTGTATTTGTTTGTAACTACTGTTTTTCACTAATGTACATTTGAAATATAGTGGGATATTATTTTTCCTTACCCAGCTCACCTGGTTTTCCAGTTGCTTTTCCTATATTTTTTCTCTGTAGACTTTTCATTTTCCACCCAATTGAACCTGAGAAAGTCTCAGCATGGGAAACTGCTGCTTATTTGCACGCTCAGCTATTTTCTCTGATAAAAGCTGTTTTCACTTTGTTCAATGTTTTGTTCCTTTGGTCTTGACCTGTTAGATTAGGAAAATGATGAGTGGTAAAGTTTTAATTTGTGTTGTGTTTTATATGACAGAGCCATTTTGTTTTAACATATTCGGCCTCGTTTAAATATTATTCACTAACAGGCTTCACTAGAAACCTGTATAATTACTTAAATATTCAGAATAATGTTATAATCTTTAGGTTGACTTAATATTATGTATCTTCTGAGAACTCAGAATATTCTGTTCAGATCACCTGCATTGCATGTAGTTAACCGGATACATGTGTGCCTCTTGAACCAATGTGGAGTTCCACAAGGACACAGTCTTATTTATAATTTTGTTTTCACTGCAAAGCACATTGACTGGCACAGGAAAGATCCTTGATTAGAAACACACACACATGCAGACAAGACCCAACTATACGCTGCCTACAAGAAACACACTTCGTACACAAACACACAAAAAGTTTAAAAGTTGAAGAATAGACTAAGATTTACTATACAACCACAAATCAGAGGAAAACTGGAGTGCCTCTTAATATCAGACAAAGTAGATTTCAGTGCAAAGAAAATTACCAGTGATAAAGTGAACATTTCACTATGATAAAGAGGTTAATGCATCAAGAGAACATAACAAATATAAACATTTATGTAGTGAAAAGGAGAGCTTCAAAATACGTTAAGCAAATCTGATCTAATAACAACATTTCTAACAGTGAAGGCTTCCAATTATGCTAGGAAAAGTCAAGGAATCACCATATACAGTGTGACTTCCTGTTTGCCATTTTATGAGTAGCCATGCTTCGTACTCTGTATTGATGAAAAAAGTGAAGCTTAACTGGAGTTTTAAGAGAGAGAGAGTGATAGAGAAGAAGAGAATAATTCTCTGAAAAAGTATTTTTTAACTAGAAACATTATTGATACAGTGCCAGCAATTATCAAATGGAATTATTTTGTGTCATTTTAGCAGTTAAGTGTTCTGAACTCCAAGTAGAAAATTACTTCCTTATCCTCAACTAAACAGTGAAGTAGAGGTAAAATGTTGAAAAAACTGGAAGGGTAAAAATAATCTGTAATAAGGAATCATATTTTCCCATTTAGGATCCTATGTCATAGAGATAAGGCAGAGTGATGAGCGATTAGGAGATAATAATATAGACACATGACCTAATATTAAAGATAAAATTTTACTTGATGAAATATCTGTCTCTCACTAATGCTGACTTATTACATGCACAGGTCCCTCTGTGACTCACTTCATGATGTTGCCAATTGCACTGACTTTTAAATATCATTTATAAATAAAAATTTGACCTTAATATTTCAGTAGTGTTAATCAGACTAAATCAAAGAAAATACCAACTCAAGAAAGGCTATACAACAGGGTATGTCAGAATGAAGAACTATTCCCTGACATGTTCTGGATTAAAGAGAAAAAAGTCACATAGTTTAACAAAGTTGAAATTATGCCAGCAAGGCAAAAAAAAGAAAAAAAAATGAAATAAAAGGGTTTAAGTACAGAATATTTGCCATTTCCTCTTCACTGAGTTTTGAATGTAACTGAAATAAAGTGTATATCAAAAAATTACTTTAATGATTTATTAGAACATATTAATAATGGATTGATTTAATTATGTCTTGTCCATTTGTATGTGGTCTTCCTTAATATAAGATGATAGTATTTCCATTTTCCATTATTTACTCGATTATAAGCTGCATATATATTCATTATTCTTGACCAGTACTTCAAAGTAAAGGATATTTCATGTTTTTTTCCTCCTATTGGCAAATGAATAAGAGTCCATTTGAGAAGTCTTTCAGAAAAATTTCAGCTGACTTACTTTTTTCTATGGAAATGGCCCATTATATGCTGATATTATAAAGGTCACTTCCCCTTTGTCCCAGATGCGGCCATTTAAAACAATCGATTGAAATTAAGGTCCTCTTCTGCTGTTTTTGCCATACTTTGTATTTGTTCTAAAGTAGTGATTTTGGTAGAGTGTGAAGTGAATCATACTGAACAACATCAGAATCAGATTAATGTCCAGTCCAAGAAACTTTTGTCTTCTTGACACACACCTACTTACTGTGCTCCAACCCAACATCCTAGGTTCAAGTACTGGTACACAATTATAATTCACAATTCTATTTCACCTTCCAGAGTCACTTGTGCATATGTACATATCACAGCATTGAAGGAGGTTAGCACATGATCATACTTATCACATTCTCCTTTAGATTTGGTGTCCCAAGTCTCTGCACACTAAGCATTTGCTTTTTTTCACTAGTCCTTCTAGGAAAATCAAATATAGGTAGTAAAATATTATGTTAATACTAAACTAATTCTAGGAAAATAGATTAATATAAAAATCTTCTATTAATTGAAATAAAGAAAATTAAATATATATATAATACAGGTCAATCAAATGAGAAACAAAGAGTTTGATGGTAGTTACATACTCAAATATATTGGTGTTATATTAAATATGCAGGGACTAATTTTTCCACTGAAAAGACTGAACTTATAAGGCTAAATTACAAAAAAAAAAAAAAAAGAAGGTAAAGAAAGTAACTGAAATTAAGCAAATCCACAATCATTAAAGTAGATCTATTTCAGTAACTAACAGAAAAGACAGAAAAAAAAACTCAGAAAAAATAAACTCTAAAACTATCTTGACCTAATTTTCATACATATGCATGCATACACTCTGCACCCAACAATTAAAAATGCATTTTCTGTTAAGTGTAACTGATTCATTTACTCAAATTTCTGGATCATAAACAAGCTTCAAACATCTCAAATATTTAAAATAATTTCAGAAAGTGTCCTCTGACAAAACTTAAATTTATCTAGAAGTTAAAAAAAACTAGAAATAAAAATACATCTTAAAAATTCTCAGTTGAATAAGCCATACATTTTTATGTTACCTGTCGGTCAAAGAAAAAATAAAAATAGAAATACACACATGAATACGCATATTTCCCTGAATAATAATCAAAATTTAAAATGTAAAAACTCATAAGATGCTGCTGTAAAGAGTTTAGAGGGGCATTTATAGTCTATAATGAATTCATAGAAGAAAAGAATTTCTGAGAATCACTGATCTAAATTTTCATCTCATGATCCTAGGCTAGCATCACTAGATAGAGAGAGGAAGAGACAGAGAGAAAGATATAGATATAAAAAACCCATTGCTATCGAGTTGATTCCGACTCATAGCAACCCTATAGAACAGAGTAGAACTTCACCGTATGGTTTCCAAGGAGCACCTGGTGGATTCGAACTGCTGACTTTTTGGTTAGCAGCCACAGCTCTTAACCACTATACCACCGAGTTTCCTATAGATATAGATATATAGATATAAAACCAAAACTCGTTGCTGTCAATTCCAACTCACAGCGACCCTATAGGACAAAGTAGAACTGTCCCAAAGAGTTTCCAAGGCTGTAATCTTTATGCAGGGAGACTGCCGTATCTTTTTCCCATGGAGCCGCTGGTAGGTTTGAAACTCC
Organism: Dugong dugon; assembly: GCA_030035585.1. Classification (NCBI taxonomy): domain Eukaryota; kingdom Metazoa; phylum Chordata; class Mammalia; order Sirenia; family Dugongidae; genus Dugong; species Dugong dugon. The sequence continues at coordinate 104,290,454 of CM057466.1, read as the reverse complement.
AACCTTCCAGTTAGCCGCCAAATTCTTTACCCACTGTACCACCAGAGCTTCTTTATAAACCCATAGTGTGACTAAAATCAAGAGGACACACAAAATAGCCACAGAGAAATACAAAGGATGGATCACTACAGACTTATTGTCATTGAATGATAATAAGAGAATATTATCTACAACTTCTTGTCAATAAAGTTGAATATTTAGATGATGTATATAAGCCCCAAATACAAAACTTAACAAAACTGATTTAAGAAGAAACTTAAAAATCTAACTAACCTGTTATGGAGATGGAGTTGATTTACAGTTGGACTGGAAACACTCTGCCTTTATCTCTGGGGATGCCTGGATTTCTAGCCTTTGACTTTTGTCCAAGATAAGGACAGTGGAATTTATGATGTGCTGTTTAAGATTCAAAACTCCCCTGGTCACCCTCAAGGTTAGTCTCTTTGCTTTCAAAGGCCTAACCAGTTTGGAAAGCCAGACTTGATTCTATAAAGGGATACTGAGAGCTTTTTGGGTGAGTGCTCCCAAGCTAAGATTTCTGCCACAGATCTTGTGAGGTCAAGATGGGGACACAGTATAGTACACATGTACAGGAGACCCGTGGGGAGTCTTGTGAGTTATTTCAAACATCTAAATAAAAACAAATGAACAGCTCAATAGATGATGAAAAAAATTATCGTATAAAAACCAGTGAAACTGTCTTACGCTCGGTTCTCTAGAGAAGCAAAACCAGTGCAGTGTATGAATATATATATAGAGAGATTTATATAAAGGAAATGGCTCATGCAGCTGTAGAGGCTAGAAAGTCCCAAATTTGGGGGTCAAACTGAAGGCTTCTCCTGACTCATGTAGCTGCAGATACTGAGGAACCCAAGATTGGAAGGTCAGATAGGAGGACTCTGGCTCACAGGCTGAGGAGGCCAATGAACCTCAAGATCAATAGGTAAGGCTAGCTCAAGTCCCAAGAATCAGAGGCCAGATGAACAGGAGCCAGCTGCAGGATCCAGAGTGAGCAAAAGCCATGGAACCTTGCCAGAAAGTCCACCAATATTGGATGCAGGCCACACCCCCAAGGAAAATCCTTTTCAACTGATTGGCTACTCACAACAGATCTCATCTTGAAGGTGATCATGTTATATCAGATGTCATTATGGAGTGATTACATCATTTAAAAAGCTGCAAAATTACATCATAACTGCCAAACCACTGAGGATCATGGCCAACCTAAGTTGACACACAACCTTAACCATCACAATGTCTTAATATGATGAAGTGTTTAGAAAAACACTATGGGTAACATCATTCATAATCATCAATATTTGAAAGCTTTCTTTCTGAGCTCCTTAGTTAGAAAAGAATGCCAGCCATCACCATTTTTATCCAGCATTTTATAGCTTTCAAATCTGTGCCTGGCTCATGGTGTACACCAACAACCGTTAGCTCTGCAACTATTATTTTAAATGTAATAAAGTCCTTTTTTAAATTTTATTTATTTTGTTGTTGTTGAGAATATACACAGCAAAACATACACAATAAAACATACACAGCTGCTGTTGCAGTTTAATCCCATAAAGATAGTTCTTAAAAGAGCATAATGCTCAAGGCAGACATTTTTTACTAGTTAAGCTAAACTATTATTTGGTTTCAAGAAGATTTCAGGGGGTATTTTTGGTTTACTGTTTAAAGATTATTTCATGGCGACAGTTTCAGGGGTTCATCTAGTCACCATGGCTCCAGAAGGTCTAGAGTCTGTGAAAATTTGAAGTTCTGTTTGCATTTTCCCCCTTTTGGTCAGGTTTCTTTTACAGAATCTTTGATCAAAATGTTCAGTAATGGTAGCTGGATAGCCAGTTCTTCTGGTCTCATGGCAAAGGAGGCAGTTGTTCATGAGGGCAATTGGCCTCCATATCCTCCTCCTATTCCTCACTCTCCTTCTTCCTCTGTAGCTCCAGGTGAATAGAGACAAATTGTTGTGCCTTAGATATTCTTATCCCTCTATGAAGGTTAAAATGTTCTATTTCATGTTGTTAGGATGCTCTTATTACTTTATTTCAGACTCCAATATGCAGTGTTAATTTCATATCATGGTGTTTTTTACAACTCTTCCTCTTTATTAAGATGATATTTTATAAGATATGCTTTATAGGATAGGACCGATTCTTATTTTTTTAATTTTAGATTTGTCCTGGATTCAGTGTTCTTACAAACTGATCATAACCAAGTCTTATGAATTCTCACTAATTTACCAAATGAACTTTCTGACCAAATTATATTATTATGGTATTCACCCCTACTGCCCTCCCAACCATTAGCAATATCTCGTAATATTTTCCTAGAATGCAGATTCCTCAATGTCTCCGCTATTTAAATTATATAAATCCTTAAAGTTCCAGCTCGAGACCTATCTACACATCTAGGTGTGCATAAATTTTAAATACTTTATACTGTTAGAAAACTAGTTGTAGTTGTCAGAGTTCAGATACTGCAGCTACACAAACTTAATTCAGAATTGTGACTTTCTTTTAAGTTAAAAAAATTCTTAAGAAAATTGCTTAACATTTCAGAGACAGTTTCCTGATTTATAAAAACAATACAATATTAAACAATGTCCTTTTAGGGTTATTGTGAAGATTAATGGAAAGAACCATTGCATATAAAACATAGTGTTCAAAGGATTATAATAATCTCTAAATTACAAATATTATTGTTACTATAAATCCAACTGTAAGATGTGTTACAATAATCCTTTTCTAGTCTGTGATGTATATAAAAATACAGACTACCTGTGAGGGGAAGAAGAAAAATTGATCTGTGCTTCCTGGAATTTAAGAACAGCTCAAGGTGAATAAGGAATTGTTAATGAATCAAGAAGCCCCTGTGACACAATGGTTAAGTGTTTGGCTGCTAACCAAAAGGTTGGCTGTTTGAACCAACCAGCGGCTCTGTGGGAGAAAGACCTGATGATCAACTCCTGTAGAGATTACAACCTAGGAAACCCTATGAACAGTTCCACTCTGTCATAAAGGGTTGCTGAGTTGGAATCCACTCAATGCCACTCAACAACAACAATGAATCAAGAGCCCTAGTATTCCCTAAATGGGTCTGGGACATCAATAAGCTGTTTCAGTCTCTTCCTACCAAAACCCTTCAAGCTGTAAAACTCACCTGAGAAAAAACAAAATGCAGTTAGAGTAAAACAAGTAGAAGTCACTGCCTGTAGATGTTGTGAACAAATCTAATGTGATGAAGTTAAATTTTGCACTCTGTAAACCTGGAGAAAAGGACACAACATTTTAGAATCCTTGGAAAATGGTATGGGCTCTGGGAAAATAATAATTCCATGGGATTCTTCTATTATTATTTTCCCAGAGGCCATGGGACTCTTCCATTTCTGGGAACCCTGGTGGTGTAGTGGTGAAATGCTACGGCTGCTAACCAAAAGGTCAGGAGTTTGAATCCACCAGGTCCCCCTTGGAAACTCTATGGGGCAGTTCTACTCTCTTCTTTAGGGTCTCTATGAATCGGAATCGACTTGATGGCAACGGGTTTTTTTTTTTGTTTGTTTGTTTGTTTCTTCCATTTCTATTATTAAAAACTATTTCCAAAATGTACTTTGTTACTTCCTTCTGACTGGAATGTCCTTTCCCTCACCTGAGTAACATGGTCAACTAATATTTATATTTCAAAACCCAGCTAGAGTATTATTTCTTCTCTGATATCATCCCTAAACTCCTCCAAGTAGATGAAATCAATGCAAATTCCAAATCTGAGACCACTTTGTTCATATTTCTATGGTTTTACTTCTCTTACTATGCTGCAGTTGCTGATGGTACATCTGACTATGAGCCTGTCTCATCTATGAGTCTGACTGTTCTTTGTGCCTACTTCCTTGAATCTTGTGTATGTGCTTAGCACAATGTCTGGCTCATAGTGTTGAAGACTGCATTGAATGATTCTGTAAATGAAGCTCCTAGCAAAAGAAATAGAGTCTGTTGCAATTAAATGATTGAGAAACTGAGCAGAGGATATAGAAAAAAGTAGACGCCAGTATCATGGCCATTTGTAATACACAATACCACATTGTTTCTTCCCTTCTCTCTTGACTGGCTATGCTGCCTATATTTTTGGTTGGAAATTGAGTATTAATTCTTTCTCTAACTTAGTTGTGGTGTTAAAAATGACAAAATAACTCAAAATAAACCTTAACTTGGGAGTGCTGAGTCAACTCAAAGTAGTATTGCATCTGCAGATAAAGGAAACAGGTAGTAATGAAGAAAATAAAGAGAATTACAGATTTTTTAATTCATATTCTATCCTCTTCTGACTTTGTGTGTTCATTATTCATCTCTATTATTTCAAGTGTTTTCAAACAAAATCGCCACTTGTTTTTCTGTTCTGATACCAAATTCAGTTCTAGATTTCTTGTGAATGTATTCCATGTTTCAATTTATTTTAAAATAGGAGCTGTTATTTTTTTTCTTATCCCTTTGTATATTTATAAAACTCAACAGGCAGTGCTATGCCCATTAATTGCAAAACAAAAGCATTCACTCTACTCTGTAAAACTTTTTATGCATTTCTTAGATATATTATTTTAGCTATACCTATAGAGGCTTTAATCCCTTAATTTGAAAATTCAGTGAAAATACATTAGTTTGCAATGTTGATCACTCTAATACTTATTTTCAACTAATTTTACAAGCTGCATTTCCTTTATCCTGTGCTCCTTGGTGAGTAGGAATTGAGATATACCAAAGAATATAACACAGGACAACAAAGGTACAATTCTTAACCACATTTTTGAAGCAGCAACAGAGAGGATTCTGCAAGTGCTGCATGCATAAAAGCAGTAAAGTCCTCAATACGTTCAGAGCTACTACAGCAAGCAAATACTTTTACAAAGCATTGGAGCCAGTGGGTTGGCTCTTTCTATATGAGATGTCTGAATTATGTTGACAATCTAATAATGCAGCTGAGTAGCTAGAGGCTGATGCAGGCCTTCAGGAGTTAGTAATGTTTCTGCAACATTTTATAACATTAACAGTATCATGGAGATAAATGAGACTAATATAGTTTGAAAATGATCATCTTTCCTGTTTTAAAGAAAGACTTAATATGCATAAATATTATATATTTATATGTGTGTGCCTCATCATTCACATTATATGTCTTAGCACACTGAACATTGCATATAAAGTGGAAGAAACCAATAGTGGTAGAAAATCTTTGTGAAATTCAGCTCAACATTTTTTTTTTAAGGCTAATTAAAGTACTATAGATAATAAAGATTGATTTCAAATTCCAATATGATATTTAGGAGAGAAAAGAATATACATTTTCTTATTTTTCTAAACAATGGCTATATCCTTGTAAACATCCATAAGAATAATATATGTAAAAGTAATGAAGTATGGGTGAACACATCAACTGAGATGATACACAAAATCAGATGCTTTGTAACTATATTTGATGGTAATTTAAATATAGTCAAAATACTGCTCAGCACAGCATTTCAAAAAAAATGTTTAAAGATCTTAATCTCATTCAATTTTAAGCAGTTACTTCTATTAAATTAAAGGGGACTAGGTATTGCAGAAGCCAAAGGCTGTTTATTACGATGCACTTCTTAGTATTCAGTATGATTTTCCTAACAGTGCAATACTTCTAATACCTGTTGAAATAAAAAATGCAGTTAGAAACTAAGATGATTGATATATTTCTTGTCACTTAATTCATTATAATGAATCGCTCATATATTCATTTGCAGTGACACAGATGTTTGCTCCTAGTAATTAACCATTCATTGGCTGTAAATGAAAGCGTGTAAGAAGACAAATACAGAAACCCATTATTATGGTATTAGTTAAAGGGAAATTTTTTTGTCCATTCTTTGAAAGCAATCAAAGCATTAAAGTAACCAATCATTTTACAGGAACTTATGTTTCATGGTTTCAGTTGCAGGAAAAAGAATGTATGTTGAAGGGAAAATAAAAAAGTGAATATAATAAGCCCCCAACAGGCAGCACCAAAGCTTCTGACTGATGAAGGCATGAAGTCTACAAAGAAAAGGAGGAATTCATATGACAACTTCACCTCTAAAAAACAATCACTGCAGAGTCAAAAATTACCTGTAGCTCCCAGAACTCCTTGAACATTCTGTGAAAACTTACCGAAGCAGAAAGAGCATTAACATTTATTCTGGAACAAAAAAAAAATGGCCTCTTACAATAATCTGGCTGTCATCCACATATTTCTCCATTCAACAGCCATTGTTGTGCACCTTTTACTTGGGAAGTATTTTGGCCAGATGCTGTGGGAAATACAAAAATGCATAAAATGAAAACATTAGTTATGGAGACACCATGTGAGCATCAGCCACCTCTTCAAGACAGGCCAATTCACTAAGCCCTGGTCATTTTCATGAAAACAAAATAAGACATTTTCTTTTCCACAATAATTCAGTCCCACCCTTTGCTTCTGATCCACATATTCTCGGTCTTATCGCCCTGGCAGGGGACTTCATTTTTACGCTCTTTTCATCTCCTTGCGGAGTCCTGGTGGCGCAGTGGTTAAGAACTAAGATGCGAACCAAAAGGCTGGCTGTTCCAATCACCAGCCGCTCCTTGGAAACCATGTGGGGCAGTTCTACTCTGTCCTATAGGGTCACTGTGAGTTGGAATCCACTTGAAGGCAATAGGTTTTTTTTTTTTTTAATCTTGTTGCTAAAGGACCGTGGTGGTACAGTGGTTAAGCACTCAGCTGGCAACCAAAAACATTGGTGATTCCACCCCCCAGCCACTCTGCAGGAGAAAGATGTGGCAGTCTGCTTCCCTAAAGATTAAAACCCACACCCACTGCCGGCTAGTCAATTCTGACTCAGCCTTGGAAACCGTATGGAGCAGTTCTCCTCTGTCCTGTAGGGCTGACTATGATTCGAAACTGACTTGATGACAGTGGATTTATCACGTGGCTATCCTTGTGATTTTTCCACTTTCCTCTGGAAGACTCAACATTCTTCCACTGTTTTTTGACTTTGCTTGTACCTTTGCTTTTAGTTTTGTTAAAAACAAAAAACATATTAAGCCAATAATAGAACTGCAAAGTTTATTGAATATACGATTTGCAAATCGGGATAACGTTTCAACTAGGGAGTCAAAAATGCTCCAAAAATGAAAAGCACCTCCAAAATTCTTATATCACATTTTATCAGCATTTTCATGGAAACAGGGCCAGAACAGTGTTTATATCATAACAATTTACCCTAAAACACAGCTTCCAGTTAGACCCTAAAGTTTTTGTTTCTGGAAACTGACTGAATTCTTCAAAAGAACACAGTGGTTAAGGCAAATTACTAATTAGCAAGAATATTGTTTGACTTAAAGTTGACTTTTGGGAGACCAATTTCTTTAAGTCTCAAGGTTGAAAAGGTAATCTAAGGACAAATGGCCTGGGTGGGTAACTCCAACTCCAAGGACCCCAGAAATCTGGATTCTAAGAGAATTAAGTTGGTTTCTCAGTTTAGTTTATTGTTTCAGATGGCAATACTCTGTTCTGATTTTTCATCAGCCCTTGCAGCTTCTAGCCCATTCTCAACAAGTTAAAATACTGCCCTACCGAATACTCGTATGAAGAAATAGGGGGGTTAGATATTTTATTTGAGTTAGAATGAAAGTGGATTCAAGTACAATATGACGACACAGATAAGAGAAAATTACATATGCATATGCACAGAAAAAACTAAAATGGATCTGCCAAAGCACAAAACATTTTGATTCATATAAAAAGGAAGTACAAGTGTTTGTTATGCCGTGAATTTTTTTCTCTTTACATCTTCTAAACTCTTTAAATCTATGTTGATTTGGTAATATGGAAGAAAACTTAGTATTTCATATGGAATATACAATCAACATGAGGAATAAGCACTGATAAAAACACAGCCTAATGCGTCTGAGGGAGACATATTTGAAGATCGACGTTAAATATTGTAGAATCTTTTAGCAAATACTAAAACAACCATAGGTAAATTGCTTGTTTTAGCATGCAACAATGAAAAGTCAAATTCAATAAAATACTTGTTTAGGTTTTCCTAGGTTTTTTTTTTTTTTCTAATTAATTTACTTATAAGATCTTTAAGAATTTGAATAAACCCATAGTTGCAGAATGTTTCACTATTTCTTGTTAATTCCTAAAGTCTTTTATTTTTTTTTTTTCTCCTTTGTGTTGCCTGTTCCTGTGTTCCTTGATTCCTGACTGTGCTGTGAACACCTCCTTCCTCAGCAGCAGATCTTACAGTGTGGTTCCTTCAGGCCATCTAAAGTGCACACTTGGCATTATCATTTCCTGTGAAATTTTAAATCAGCATTTTACATTTTATGCTGATATGGAAAAAACCTTTGACCACAGTACATGAGCCATATTATATTCAACTTTTTAATCAGTTTCTTATTGAATAATATGACTCACACGGAGAAATATTATTATTTTAGCATTTAAATACATCCTCCTATTTATGAGGGGACATTGTCTAGTCGGAGCTGTGGTTAAGAGCTCAGGTTGCTAACCAAAAAAGGTCAGCAGATGGAATCCACCAGCCGCTGCTTGGAAACCCTATGTGGCAGTTTTACCCTGCCCTATGGGGTCACTATGAGTCAGAATTGACACGATGGAAATGGGTTTTTGGGTTATTGTCATATTTTTTATCTTTTATCATTTCTCTCTGTAGTAAGACCCACACTTTCTCTCTGTACCTTTTTAGTTTTGTTATATGTACTCAGGACTGGCCTTAAGCCAAACGGGCTAAAGAAAAGCAGCAAAGAAAGTAAATTACCCATTTTTTCCTTAGTCCCATGCTCTAGTTGGCTTCCAGTTGCACACTAGTCTCCAGATTGTCCCACAGTGGCACCTCTCCTAGAGCTTGCAGACTTCCCTCCTCCCAAGCGTGCATACAGTGATGCTTCTTAATGTTGCGGCTACAGATTATTGTTGTTGGGTGCCATTGAGTTGACTTTTGACTCATAGTGACTCTATGTGACAGACTCAAACTGCTCCATAGGGTTTTCTAGGCCATAATCTTTATGGAAGCAGATCACTGGGTCTTTCTCTCGCAGAGCAGCTGGGTGGGTTCAAATGGCCAACCTTTCGATTAGCAGCAGAGAGCTTAACCATTGTGCAACCAGGGCTCCTTAATAAAAGTGTAGTTACCTCAATTTTTACTTCCCACGTGTTGATTCCATGGCTCCAGGGACAAAGAATCAGGAAGAGTAAGAAGAAAGGAAAATTATTCAAGTTAATGCATGTCTACCTTTCCCTTCTGCTGGCCACTTCATCGCACACATTTGAATTTTCCTATTACCAGTGTAGAAACCTTGGTGGTGTAGTGGTTAAGTGCCACGGCTGCTAACCAAAAGGCCAACAGTTTGAATCCACCAGTCGGTCCTTGGAAACTCTATGGGGCGGTTCTACTCTGTCCTATAGGGTCACTATGAGTTGGAATCGACTCGATGGCAACGGTTTTCTTTTTTTTTTTAATTACCAGTGTGTCTGTTGATATAGTTTACACACTCAAGTATATTAACAAATACTTCAGGTACAAATCTAGGAAGGATTTCCTAGATTATTGGCTCTTGTTGGCTGAGCAGAGTACTACAAGATAAAGGAGTTAGAATGCAGCTGTGCTGCACTTGACAGTGGGCATTCCTTTGCAAATGGAATGAAATGGGTCAAACTCATCAATCCGGGAAAGGACAAGAGGAAATATCTGCCCATTTTGTAGAGATGAACAAAATAATGAGACCATTAAATTGTTGAGATGGGTAGAAAGGGTACATTGTAATTATGTTTATGTAATGATTACATAAACTTTTCACTCTTGCTTACTTTCATATTCAAGGATGCTCATTTATGGACACTGGAATTTCACAAAAATACAGTCTAGATATTTATTTATTCTATTAAGTACCTATTCTTTGGAAGATTAATAAAATAAAGGAAGGGAGGGAGTAAGAAAAGGAGGGAGTGAGGATAGGAGGAGAAGGAAAGAAAAAAGATTTCTGGCATTATTTTTTGAAAACCCTAATCATATTTATAGTCATAATGCAACATGATTCAGAATATCCAAGGGGGATATCAACTATTTCTGCAGTATGCTATATAACAAGCAACACCAAATCTCACTGGCTTTCATTAACATTTATTTTTGTTGTGCTTTAAGTGAAAGTTTACCGTTCAAGTTAGTTTCTTATACAAAAATTTATACTCACATTGTTATGTGACCCTAGTTGCTCTCCCCATAATGTGACAGCACGCTCCTCCTTTCCACCCCGGATTTCCCGTGTCCATTCAACCAGCTCCTATCCCTTTTTACGTTCTCATATCACCTCTGGACAGGAGCTGACCATTTAGTCTCATGTATCTACTTGAGCTAGGAAGCACTCTCTTCATTAGAATCATTTTATATCTTATAGTCCAGTCTAATCTTTGCCTGAAGAGTTGGCTTCAGGAATGGTTTCAGTTCTGGGCCAACAGAGAGTCCAGGAGCCATGTCTTCTGGGGTTCCTCCAGTCTCAGTTAGACCATTAAGTCTGGTCTTCTTACTAGAATTTGAGTTCTGCACCTCACTTTTCTCCTGCAGGGACTCTCTGTTGTGTTCCCTGTCAGTGCGGTCATTGGTGGTAGCCAGGTACCATCTAGATCTTCTGGTCTCAGGCTGATGCAGTCTGTGGTTAATGTGGCCCTTTCTGTCTCTTGGGCTAATATTTTCCTTGTGTCTTTGGTGTTCTTCATTCTCCTTTGCTCCAGATGGATTGGAAAAAATTGATGCATCTTAGACGGCTGCTTGCTAGCTTTTAAGACCCCAGACACCACTCACCAAAGTGGGATGCAGAACATTTTCTTAATAAACTTTGCTATGCCAATTGACCTAGATGTCCCCTGAAACCATGGTCCCCAAACCCCTGCCCATGCTACTCTGTCCCTTGAAGTGTTTGGTTGTATTCAGGAAACTTCTTAGCTTTTTATTTAGTCCGGTTGTGCTGACTTCCCCTGTAGTATGTGTTGTCCTTCCCTTCACCTAAGATAATTCTTATCTACTATCTAGTTAGTGAATACCCTCTGCCTCCCTCCCTATCAAAGAATGTTTTCTTCTGTGTTTAAACATTTTTCTGAATTCTTATAATAGTAGTCTCATTCACTATTCGTCATTTTGTGACTGACTGATTTCACTCAGCATAACACCTTCCAGATTCATCCAAGTATGAGATATTTCGCTGACTCATTGTTGTTCTTTATCATTGTGTAATATTCCATTGTGTGACTATAGCATTTGTTTACCCATTTATCCATTGATGGGCACCTAGGTTGTTTCCATCTTTTTGCTATGGTGAACAGTGCTGCAATTAACATGGGTGTGCATATAAGATTTCACTAACATTTTATTGACTGATTGATTGCCCATTGATCTAGGGACAAATGGGATAGCTCAGCTTCGGACTATATGCTGTGGGTTGAGTTCAGGTCTGCTTCCTCACAGGTCTCCAGAATCTGTGAGCAGAGGACTCTTACCTCTATAGGATACTAGGAGAGTGAGCAAAAACGTGATCTCTTAAGAACTCTGCTGAGAACTTGCACGTTGACATCTCTGCCTTCCTTCATTCTCCTGGCAAAAGACAATCTGGGCCAAGCCAACATCAACTGGATGAGGAAGAATGTTATATCTATAGTGCAGGCACTATAAAAGCAATGTCAAAAAGCACTGATGTATAATTCTATACAAGGGATAACATGGAACATTGGGAACAATAATCCAATCTACCTGTGTTTCCTAGGGATATCAGGAAAGCTATTATCACAATGAGGTAACTAAATGCTAAATACTGTCCAACAAATATCAATCAACAAACTTCTCTTGAGTACCTATTATGAATTAAAAAAAAAAAACAAAAACAAAAACCATTGCCTTGGAGTAGATTTTGACTCATGGCAACCGCATGTTATGTTAGAGTAGAACTGTACTTCACTGGGTTTTCAGTGGCTGATTTTTGACAAGTAGATTGCCAAACTTTTCTTCTGAGCCACTTTTGGGTGATCTAGAACCTCTATACATAGCAGATGCTTAAAAACTACTTATTAAACCAATCAATATTTTCTTGCCAGCAGAGCAACACATATTCATTAATATTCTATACTATATTTAAATTTAAATAGATTGCATTTTATTACCCAAGACAGTTAATGTATATTTTCATTTTAAATTATTGTAGAATACACAGTTATAATATATTGTGAGTCATTATTCAAAACACACACACAAATTTATATGTGTGTGTGTATATATATATATATATATATATAAAATTGTGAATTCCAAAGGACTTAGGCTTTATTCCTAACACTGATTATTCTAACTGCAAAATGATCTGTGAAGGTAATCAAAAGAGAAATATTTATCTTTGTGCTTTTTATTTCTGAATATCATGATTAAAATTTATTAAAATGTGAAATTTTAATGTTTGAGTAATGTTTTATAGCTCTATGAATTATTTTGTAATTAACCTTTAAATTTAGATGCATTAATGTAGACACTTGGTAAATTTTCGGTTTGCAGTCTAATTTAAGAGGCTAATAACAATTATTACATTATAATTAAACACTTCTCTATAGATTAATGAAACTGTCTTTTACGGGTTCACAAATTGCCAAAGATTTGTTCAAAATAGATAAAAAAGTGAAAATTGCTCCTTTTTGCGTACAGTAGTAGCTTAATGACCACAGGATAATCAGAGATATTCCACAATGAACTTCACAGAGGGCAAAACATTTAGCTATCTGGTAGGATAGGGAAAATTACATTCAAATAAAACAATAAGTTTTTTGAGATTTTTTTTTTTTATGAAGATGGTAATGTCCTACTAGCCAAAGTGATACACATGGCCAACAGGAATTAACGGTCAAGAAATAGAGTTCACTTCTGAAGGGAGGAGGAGAATTTAGGGTTAATTTTGCGTATGTGAGGAACGTGCAGCAATCTACTCCAGTATTTTTTCTGTACAATAATTTGTATATATATATAAAATACATAATACTGCACATATATAATACACACACACTTATACATAAAAACACACACACACATATATATACACAGTAAAACCTGCAAAAACCTGGAACCTGTGTAAGGCAGAAATCTATCAGATAAAGAAAACGCAAATATTTTCCACTAATACAGAGAGATAGAAATGTGCACCATGTCAAAGGTGAAAACTTTGTCAGACCTATAAAAAAACAAGGCAGTCCCATGGAGTTCTGGCTCTCAAAGGTTTCACTCTGTGTGTGTGTGTGTGTGTGTGTGTGTGTGTGTGTGTGTGTGTATTTAGAGAGACAGAAAAACATACTGCAAGATCCTGGACTTCTAGCCTAATGCCATGATTGAGTTGGAAATCTGAGGTCTTGTGTGATGGAGGCGAGAGCATTTATTTTGGAAGGAAACAGAGATAAACTTAATTTGTTATCTCTCCCTGTAACTCTGCCCTTTTCCATGTGACTTCGCACCTTACCACAGATGAAGCAGGTACCTGACCTTCCAATATTGGATCCGGCCAAATGACTTGGTCTGGGCAGTAGTAGAATGTGGGGAGAAAAGGCAGTATGGCATTTTGCAGCTGAGCCTTAAGAGGCATTGTGTGTTTCCGATTTACTACTTGTGTTTCTGCTATCACCATAAGAACAGCCTCTCCCCGGTAGCTTCTACCTCTTTACCTCAGGCTCCAGAATGGTAACATGTAGAGCAAATTTGATCCAACGTATAGTGAGAAGTCTAGTCTAGCTAGACCTGCAACTTGAAGCAGATCTCCCAGCCTAACCCATTCTGTATCAGCCAACCACAAGTACATGTGCATACGTGCAAGTGAAAATAAATGATTGTTATTATAATTCATGAAGTTTGGGGTGTTTTCGAATGCATTGATAGATGAGTAATACATCTACTTTGATGATGGGAGAGATAAACTGAAAACCTGACTTGTTATTAACTGAGTTCATTTCCTTAGAAGAACTAAGAGCGTTCATGAAGTTTACCTAATTATTTCTCTATATGAACCAATACATTTTCTTTCTTCATGCTTTAATGACAAGAACTTTATGTTGTGTTAGGAAGAAATGGGATCAATCTGTTTTCATTGCTGTAACTCTTCATGATTAATGAGGAATTTGTGGCCGGATCATTTTTTTTTTTCTTTTTTGATGAATATCTCCAAGGGATTCTAAAAATATCAGCTTAATATTTGTACAATCAGACACCTGGCTAATGAAAGCAAGGTCACCCCTTAATAGTAAATGGGGAAGTTTTGGCTCAATTTTGAAATCTTTTTATATTCCACTCTATTTGGGCATGGGAATTTTGTCTAAACCGTTGCTTCAGTCTTCCTATTTCAGGTATATATTTTTTAAAACAATGTTTTACAGCATTTCTTTAAATCAGGACTTTTATAACACAAACATTCAGTTGAGAATATGAAATGAACAATGATGACTTTAAGAATTACCTTCAATACACGCTATATGATCCATGCCCACACACACACACCCATACACACATTCATCCATACACAAAGACATTTCTTACTAGCGCAACACTTAGCCCCTAGCCACGAGTGAAGGCAGAAGCCTCTACCTTCATTCATATACTGAATTTAGAAACCACTGATTTCTTTCTACAGTACATGATTTCTTAAGTGTCATACTTACCTATACTAGACTGATTACCTTCTTGGTTTAGTTCTCACATTTACTCGTTTCTCTCTTTGTGTCTATATTTGCTCAAGATACGGACATTACACATTTGAAATGATTATCAAATTATTCAACAACATAATTATTTGTGACCACAAAGACTGGTACAACGTAAAGGTGCTGAGGGTGCAATTCTTTTCCAGTTTAACTAGACTCGGCAAATAAATACTATAAACATTATTTTGTGGTGTGTCAAGATAGAGTTTATGAAAGTCAATGGCTTTAGGAACAGAATGATTTCGTTTAGGATTTGAGTATTGCTTGAAGATTCCCCTCTCCTCCCCTCCCCCCGCCACTTTCTCAGAATCAGGCCCTTCAGCTGTTGTTTACAGGGAAGGCATATGGGTTATCAGGCTGCACAGGCAAATGGATGATGACCTTTTAAGTATTTCATGGCCATGTCACAGTTATGAGAATATTGGAAAATGATCCTTGGTCCTTGCAAAAATGTTAAGTTCTATCATCTGTTTCTGTAGGAAATTCAGAGACTGATAGGCGTGGGGTAAGTTTTATTTTCTTTGGGGTTTCATTTCTATTTCTTATTTTGAAGACATTTTGAAGTGTTTATTTGTGAAATGAGGGAGTCAAACTTCAAAAGGGTAGGAGGGCAGGCTAGCAGGGTAAGCTGCTAAAGTTTTTCTGCACAACCCAATATCCCTGTAGCATCTTGTTATCCCTGCTGCTGTGGACCTGCAGGTGCACGTTGCCTTTGATTAAGTAATTGGGTTCAGGCAACTCTCCGGCACAAACACAAAATTATTGCTTCTGTTTTGTTTTTGCTTGTCTGACCCAGAAAAAGGCACCTGGATCAAAGGTACCATTAGGAATAAAGGGAAGAACACCAAACAATGGATTCAACTTGTACTTTTAAAATTTCTTGCTAATCTTCTCCATCTCAACAGAAAAGAAATGTAGGAATCTGTTCTTGAAGTCCTTAAGGGCAGCAACAGGGAACTAAAATAAAACTTAATGACGATTGAAAGCAACAATTTTATTTTTTTTTTAAAGTAAAAGTGTTACATATTTTCATAATAAGTAAGATGGCAATTTAGTTTTGGTGACCTACACTGACCAGAGAGTAATACTCAAAAAGAAAAGAGATATTGAAGAACAAATGCAGGGACATGGATGCTTTTCCTTCAAAATGGTTTTTAAAGCTGCTGTAGTGACAGTTTTTAGTTTTGAAAAGAAAAATTATTTCTAAAGATACACCCTATTCTGAGGTTTGATGATCTGTGTATTCTGTGCTCATGCCAGGTTTTCAATGTAGCCAACGGAAAGAGGCAGATTATATTTTCTGATACTGTCAAATATTCCATTTTTATCATTAAAATGACACTTTTATGTGATAACTAATGAGTGATATCAGCAGATGGAAAATCATGTTTATATTCCGACTGGTTACATACTATGATGAATTGTAATTTCAGATATTCCCTGCAGTAATTCAGCTATTTAACATCATTTTCATGCTTTAAAAACGAGCATCAGTGTACGTTTGCATGACTGCTATCGAGAGGCAGATCGCAGGTCTAGTTTATTGCTTTCTACTAACACCCTTCTAATATATCTGTTTTGAAATATCTTAAGTAATACAATACCCTCCCAACTTTACCCTACTCCTGTCATGCAACATAGCCACTTAAACAATGCTTTCTCCTCGAACTTCAGAGGCCAGTTTATAATATTAGCATACAAGGAATAAGATGATGAAGAATGAAAGGTGATATTTTGATCTTCTACACTCTACAGTTCATCTTTCAATCTAACCCCAGGGAGAATGTCATGGTCATCTCTGGGAGACTGTCGAGGGTTAAAAAACAAATTACAGATTATGGGAATGGATGATACAAGTTTTTAGAGCAAACAGTTATTACTATAATATGTTAGAGGAAAATTTAATTTAAAAAATAATTCTGTAAAAAAAAGTATGTGCGCTCACGCACACACATACACACACAACTGTATTCTTACATTTTAATGGGCTATTTATCATGGCAAGAAAGTGTTCTAGAGAATTCAGTAGGCTTTCTGCCATTGTGGGAAGATGAATGATGAAGCAGATGAAATGCAGGGTTCCTTAATAATTTATTGGGCCATGAGTTATGGTTTTATTCAACTGAAAATTATTAGCTGGGTTTGCCAGAGGCAAACAGCATAGTGTGTGGAAAAGGATAATAGATTAAGCAAACTTTTCACGGGCTTAATCATTTCAAACAGTGTACTGGATAAAGGTCCTGACATGATTGTCATTAATTCAGGGGACAGTTTTACCTCCACACAACACAATCACAAGACGGGAGTTGTCAGTACAGCTCTGTAAATGGGATGTTTGTAATGAATAATTAGCCTAAGTCATTGCTTGCACCCAATGTTTTTCTTCATGAATGAAGATAAGGAACAACACAGAAGCCATAGCTCACAATTCTTTTCTTTTTTTGAAAGTTATTAGTTTTCTGTCTCTAATCATTCACTTCCTCACTGCCTACCTCACTCATTCAACATACCTTTATTGAGCACCTATTTTGTGCCAGAGACACTGTTCAGAGGTCAATGTGAAGAGACACTTTGATGTAAATCCTTATGATTACAGCCTCTTTGGAAGGGAGAATACCTTGGTATGGGCTTTTCATAGACTAAAACATTTGTAAAGTTGCCCAGATTTGGCCAAAATAATGAAATCAATGTATAGGTAAAATGACAACCTCAATATTTGTTTAATTCATATTCCTTTTTAGTTCTAGTTTTTAGTGTTTGGTTTTTTTGTTTTTCTTTGTTTTCTGAGTAGTGATGTGGATTAAGGTTTGAGTTTTGGACATACTCACTTTGAGATACCATTTATTTACACAAGTGGATTGGTCAATCTGGGAGTTGGAGACAGGAGTATGGAATTTGGGGGAGAGGTCTGGACAGGAGATGCAAATGTACAAGCTGTCAGGCTATACAAGGCATTTAGAGCCATGAAACTATAAAAAAAAAAATTTAAATTGAGGGTAGGTAGAAAGGAAGCATAAGGACTGAGTCTTTTAGCACTCTGGTATTTAGAAGCCTGGGGGATGAGTAAGAACAGACAAAAGAGTCTGAAAAGGAGAGGCCAGTGATGTAGCAGGAAAACTGGTGTCCTGCTGAGTGAAGAAAGTTCTTCCAGGAGGGAGAAGTGATCAACTCTATCAAATCCTGCTACTGGGTCTTAAAGTCTGTTATGTTAGATTTAAATAGTCAACCAATTCTAGTCAATACACAATCCATAGTATCATTTAAGTCTATTTGATGACAATTAGTAAATCATCTCCTAGGGATATATATATATTTTTATTTTTTTTCTTTTTTGGAGCTCTGGTGCCGCAGTGGTTAAGAGAGCAGGCTGCTAATTGAAAGGTCGGCAGTTCAAATCTACCAGCTGCTCCTTGGAAACCCTATGGGGCAGTTCTACTCTGTCCTACAGGGTCACTATGAGTCGGAATTGACTTGATGACAATGGGTTTATGGGTTTAGGGATTTTTTAGCAATTCTTTTTATCGTTCTTCTTAGACATCTGATCTCATTTTTTAGAACTTGTATTTTCCTTTTATACAAATAAACACTAACATACAAACACCCACCTGGCTGTCTACCTTTTTTTAAATTTTCTTGTATTTATTTTTTCAGCACAGACATGCTTTGTTAAAAACTTTGTGTGCAAAATATTAAGACTATTAAATATTGACAGAGTAGTGCTTCAGTCTTTTTTTTTAACTATTCATTTATTTACATTCACTATTTCTCTCATTCTTTTCTGCCTTGTCTACTTAGATATTGTTCAGGAGAACATTGTCCAGAGTCTGATAAACTGCTTGTGACAAAAGAATAAAAGGACTGACTGCATTTCTGATAGAAAATGTAAGTTGCACTATCTTTTGAGAGGTTATTTTATCTTGGTGCTAATGTAATAAAATGCTTATTTCCAGGTTCCAGACTCAGGCCATCACAATCCAATGGAAGGAGTAACTCAATATTTTTTAATTCTGTGCAACTCAATCTTGGGTTTTATTTTATTGATTTTATTTTAGCATCCTCCTGTCAGATATTTGCTAGGTCAAGTCCTTGAAAGATTTTTATGCAAGAGAAGACTTGTTCTCTCCCATGGATGGGAAGGATGGGTGAGGGTTGGGTAGGGTGGCTACTTCTTCCAGCATGGATGTTTCTGGATGATAGGCAGCCTCTGTTTATTTACTTTGATGTAAGGACTTGGGTTGATGTGAATGTATATTTAACTTGAGACTTGGGACTCAAACTCCAATTTCAGGTCTGTGTATACAGAGATAAGAGTTTCCTTAAAACCCAGTGGAGACTTTCTGGTTCTTAACTGTGCACTGGATTGAGAGTTCAAAACCAGTCACCACTGGTTTTTACTTTGGCTGCTTTTAGAAACACCAAGGAGATTTTTTAAAAACTTGCTGTTCAAGCTGCATCCAAATCATTGAGTGAGAATTTCTGGGGCTCATATCCAGTCATCATCGTTTAAAGGCTCCCAGGTAAATCCAAAAGGCAACCAATTTTGAGAAATACTGCCTTAAGCGTATCATTTTCTTGTTGTATGTTATCCAGAGGAACAGAAGAAGCCATGGACTAGCAACTGCTAGACAGCTTGAGCACCCCTAGATGTGAAAGGGCAGAGAAAGAGGAGTGGTGTTATCAGAACATGATACAAGCTGAGGCCCTGGTTAGGGGCTTCCCAGCATGAGATGGTCACTATAAAAATGTAGCTACTTCTAGAGACACGGTGAGGCAGGGAGAGAGCAGGAGGAATACATACCCTAACTTCGCTCTCATGACACCGTCTCCCATTGACCAAACACAGCTATAAATCAGAGGGCAAGGCAGCCTGGATGAAGCATTTTGTAGGGGTTCTGCTCTGGGGGCATGGAGAAGAGTAGAACAGAGAACAGATCAGAGTGGATGCGAGGCAAGAAGACGTGTGTATGCATGTGTGTGTGCATGTGCTACTGCCTAAGGGTATGCAGTGCATTCGTCTGCAGTATTAGTTGTTCTTAAATTTCAGTGCACATAGGAATCCCCTGAGTAGCTCGTTAATGTATGTCATTCCAGAGTTTCTGATCCACTTGTTGTATGAGATGTAGGAACTTACATATTTAATAAGTGCTCAGTTGATTCTATTTCAAACATCTCTGGATGCCATAAACTTTAACTCTGAAAC
This sequence comes from Dugong dugon, assembly GCA_030035585.1. Classification (NCBI taxonomy): domain Eukaryota; kingdom Metazoa; phylum Chordata; class Mammalia; order Sirenia; family Dugongidae; genus Dugong; species Dugong dugon. The sequence goes on along the minus strand of CM057466.1, from coordinate 104,270,473 downwards.
AAGATGTTTTTCTCTGCCTGGATTTCTAGAAAACTTGGAACCAGATATTTTGTAGTTGTAATGTTTAACAGGTCCATTTTTAAATGATATTTTGAAAAAGAAAGTTGTGGGTAATTTTAGATATAACATTTTTAGACATATTTGGAACTGTATACTAAAATTGAATAATTTAATTTAGATGTAGAGAATCTTCCAGAAAAGATGGTCATAAGAGGGAATCAAGAGGTTAGAGATATCCTGTTCCTCCAAGACTGCTGAACATTAAATATGCTTAACTACGAAAACTGACCACAGAATAGCTCCATGCATATTATAATGTATTATGACAGATTCTAGGAGACTGTTAAATTAAATTTCCTTCTTGGGCCCTACAGTAACTGTGCTGAAAAGTTAGAGGCTAAAAAAAAAAAAAAAAAATGGAAAATAACCCCTTGGGTTTACAATAAAATAATTAATTCTAGGCATTGTTTTAAGGAATTAAAATATACTTCTAGACTTCAATAAGATTTAAGAAAGCAATATTTCTTTAATGATTCAGAAGTCTTCCTTTTCCCATATATTAAGTTACTTCTAAATAATATATCTGAATCTGACTATTAAAAAACTATTGCCCTATTATAAAGAACATAATGAAGTACAGAGAATGTCTTCGGATCTTGAACAGATTTGGTGTAAAGAGGGGGATGTAATTTATCTGACTAGTGAAATTATCTCTACTGCATTTTAAAAAATTAAGAATGAAAGTATATTATCCAGTTAATACTTTTTTTTTTTTTTAAACAATGTTTGAGGCATTTATTTCTGTCACTATGGGGAAAGATGTGATCTTCCCACAGGACAGAATGTATAATTTTCTTCAAAATTATGCATTTTTATTTCAGACTAAACAACAATATTTTTTTTTTCTGGTCCAGCAAGCTTTTCTTCAAATATTCATTAGACTTATTTTCTTTCTATGTATTTATTTTCAGCTGCATGGTCTTTACATAAAGGAAAAAATTCAGAGGGAAATCTGTTCATTTTAAGATGGGCACATATCTTATGTCAGTTGGCGTTTGATTTTGTGACTGAGCATATTATTGTTATTCTGAAAGAAGACCCTAAAATCAGTGAAGAGAATCACGAAAAATATGTCAAATTATAATATGCAATGGGAAACTTCTTAACAATACACCAAGCGAAACGGTTGATTCAAGCCTTCAATTATTTAACTTTTCTTGGAAGTAACTACACCAAATGAAACTAGGCAAGAATATGACAATCTGGCTACAATCTGGACTTAGAATTCCCTCATTTAATTTTCTGATTTTGGGAGAGCATAAATTACTTTGATGAATGATATGAGCCGTGTTTGTCTAGATTATAACCAAAGCTAGAAGTGCTTTATTTTAAAGTATTATATCGGCACGTCTGTTTCCATATATGTCTGATAGAGTCATTATTATGGTTAGCCAATAAGAGTTGACTTTAGGTAATATTTTTAATTATTGCATAGATCATGCAGGCTCAATAAGAATTCAATAAAAATCTGGTAAAAATATTGGAGTAATTTATTTACGAACTGAGACTGTGGCATGCCTGTGTTGGGCTTTATTTCCTACATAAGCTTCTTATCTTTATTCTGCCTTGTTTTGTTACACGCTGGAAACATACAGGCCACAAATAAAAACAATAAAGACAAAAGTCCTCCTATTTCATTCCCTAGCTAAATGCTGATAGTTACTAAAGCTGTGCACTGCATAAATCCAAAAGGCCTCATTCTCATAACTGTGTGACTAACATATCTAAGTCTAGTTGTGAGATCCTTAGTTGGTGTCTTGTTGTGGTGGTGGTGGTGACTCCATGCACAAAGGAACCTGCATCATCCCCGTGATTGGTTGTGTATCAGACCTTTGTGATCCACAGGGTTTTCATTGGTTGGTTTTGGGAACTGATTGCCAGGCCTTGCTTCCTACTCCATCTTAGTCTGGAAGCTCTGTTGAAACCTGTTCAGCATTATAGTAACACACAAGCCTCCACTGACAGATGGGTGGTGACTGCCCATGAGATATATTGGCTAGGAACGGAACCCAGGTTTTCCACATGGAAACACCACTGAACCACTACTGTCCTCTCAAGTGTGTCCTAAAGCTATGGAACTCTTGAGCTTAGATTGAAGTATTTAATCTTTAGTAACATTTTAACATGAATAGCATCATGAGAGAAAGCCAAATAAAAAAGTTAGGTAGACTTTTATATTTGTTACCAGTCCTTCAATAAAATAAATTATTTGATGTAATTATTTCTTTTACTCTTTCCAGGGTTTTATGTCTTCTATTTTAATGATTGTCTTTACACACTTTAGCATTTCATGTCTGTGGTCCTTCCAAAAGTGTCATTTTCAATCTAGATTTTTAGAATATGATGATGCTTGACTGCCTTTACTTATAATGAGCTCCCAGAAATAGATCCCTACTCCAGTTCTGTAGACATTGCCAATCAATTAGAATGAAAAGACAGGAAACCTGTTAGAATCAGTGACTCTGTACTGTGGCTAAGCCATTCCCATACACCTGTTATGGAATCATTATTCTTATTTCTACCCTCCTCACTCAAGCAAGTTGGGAATGTAAATTTCCAATGCAGAATGTTCAGTGAGTTTAATAACTGTAGGTCTGTCTTTTAATAATATTGAAAAATATCAACATTTAAGTCACTAATTTAATAAACAAAGACACTGTACATGCCATTCCATTTGAAAAGTGTTCTTCCCTAAGCAATCCTATGTTTATTATTGCAGTTCCAGGAAAATATACTGGTAAGATGATATTTCAGATGTAAACAAAATTTAATTTCTATTTTTAAATATGTTTAATTGGTTTGGGCACTTTTCTAAAGATTCACAGAGATACTATAGCTATTTAATCTTATTTAAATATTAAACAATGATTATGGATAACATGATGTTATCTAAATGACATATATCAGTCTATCTTAGAAACTGGCAATTATTCTTGAAATAACAGGCAAAAGTCAAAGGACAATAAACTTGCCACTATTATATCTATATATTACTTTGGTCATCTACATAATTAAAAGGTACAATATAAAGGGCCTAACTCAAAAAGTCTTTCTGAGTAGAAATTTGTATTATTTTTTAACATTTCAAGAGCCAATAGTCTATTACAGTCTATAATAGTTGTTTTTACAAGGATGACCAAGTGTGCTCTTTTGTACAGGTCACTGTTCAGCCATTAACTTTTCTGAGACCCAATAATTCCAAGGTTGGACTGTATGCAACATCTAGATATAGTTCATGTTTGATTTGCCTGTCATTTCTTTATTCTCCTGAATTTTTTTTTTCAGCCAAAAGTAAAGTTGTAATTATCAGGATGGTTTTCCAAAATATAGATAAGAAGGACTATAGAGAATGGCCTTTGGAACCAAATTGCTACAGTTTGAATCCTGGATTTATGCTGTTTGGCATTTATCCTCTTTGGTCTATGTTCCTTCATGTTAAAAATGGACATAAAAAAATACTTGATGCCATTAGCCATCAGGGAAATGAAAATAAAAGCCACAATGAGCTATCACTTCACTTCACTCCCACTAAAATTGCTATGATAAGAAAAAAAGAAAACAAAAATGTTGGTGAGGATGTGGACAAATTGGAACACTCTTGCATTGCTAGTGGGATTGTAAAATGGTACAGCCACAGTGGAAAATAGTTTGAAGGTTCCTCAAAAAGTTAAACATAGAATAACCATATGATCTAGCAATTCCATTTCTAAGTATATACCCAGAAGAACGTAAAGCAGGACACAAACAGATATTTGTTCACCAATGTTCACTGCAGCACTATTAATAGTAGACAAAATATGGAACTGACCTGAAAGTCTATCAGCAGATAAATGGTTAAACAAAATGTGGTATGTACGGAATATTACTTAGCCATAAAGAGAAATGAAGTCCTGTTACATGCTACAACATGAATGAACCTTGAAAAACATTATAATGAGTGAAACGCCAGTCACGAAAGGACTGTATGTATGACCTCACTTATATGAAATATCTAGAATAGGCAAATGTATAAAGACCAAAGTTTATTAGTGGTTAAGAGGGGTGGGAGGGATGGAGAAAGAGGGGGTCATTGTTTAGAAGAACTGAGCTTCTGTTAAGTGTAATGAGAAAATTGGAAATGGATGGTAGTGATGGTTGCACAACATAATAAACATAATGTCATTGTATTGTACATGTAAAATATGTTGACATAGCAAATATTTTACTACACATATATTTGTTGTTTTTGTTAGGTGCCATCGAGGTGGTTCTGACTCTTAGCGACCCTATGTACAACAGAAAGAAACATTGCCCAGTCCTGAGGCATCCTCACAAACGTTGCTATGTTTGAACCTACTGTTACAGCCATTGTGTCAATCCATCATGGCAAGGGTCTTCCTCTTTTTTGCTGACCCTGTAACTTACCAAGCATCATGTCCTTCTCCACGGACTTGTCCCTCCTGATAACATGTCCAAAGTATGTGAGACGAAGCCTCCCTATCCTCACTTCCAAGGAGCACACTGGCTGTATTTCTTCCAAGACAGACTTGTTCATTCTTCTGGTAGTCCATGGTATATTGAGTATTCTTCACCAACACCATAATTTGAAAGAATCAATTTTTCTTTGGTCTTCCTTATTCATAGTCCAGCTTTTGCATGCATATGAGGTGATTAAAAATATCATGACTTGGGTAAAGAGCATCTTAGTCCTCAAAGTGACATCTTTGCTTTCCAACACTCTAAAGAGGTCTTTTGCAGCAGATTTGCCCAATGCAATATGTCATTTGATTTCTTGACTGCTGCTTCCATGGGCATTGATTATGGAGCCAAGTAAAATGAAATCCTTGACAACTTCAATCTTTTCTCTGTTATCGTGTTGTTGTCTGATTCAAAATGGCTAATACCAGCCCATTTCAGCTCACTAACACCTAGGATATCGAACTTTATGCATTCTATTTCATTTTTGATGACTTCCAATTTTCCTAGATTTATACTTCCTACATTCCACATTCTGATTATTAGTGAACGTTTGTAGCTGTTTCTTCTCATTTTGAGTTGTGCCACATCAGCAAATGAAGCTTTCAAAAGCTTTACTCCATCCACAGTAAGGTTGACTCTTCTTTGAGGAGGCAGCTCTTCCCCAGTTGTATTTTGAGTGTCTTTCAACCTGAGGGGCTCATGTTCTGGTGATATGTCAGACAATGTTACACTGCTATTCATAAGGTTTTCACTGGCCAATTTTTTCAGAAGTAGACTGTCTTGTTCTTCTTACCAGTCTTAGTCTGGAAGCTCTGCTGAAACATTTGTACCTTGGGTGACCCTGTTGGTATTTGAAATACCTGTGGCATAGCTTCCAGTATCACAGCAACATGCAAGCCACCACAGTACGACAAACTGTCAGATGCGTGGTGGACATATATCCTTACCACAGTATACAAAAACGAAGAAAAAAAAATAGGCATAACTATCTTACCCATTTTACAGCGTTATTGTCAGTTCTAACCAAGCTATGACTGCAAAAAACTCTTATAACTCCATATCATGCACAGAATGATCTCTTGTTAATATTTTGCAAATATAGTAATATATTCAGATAAAATTTCAGACTTAAGCTATTTTAAAGTCTATTTTCATCCTTCTTGTATGAAGTTAATATGGAAGTAATATGCCAATCCTTTATAGATGTTATTACAATATAAACACTCTATGAGTCATAGCAACACATACATCAAACATCTTTTCAGGTCATTTTCTTTTCTCTCCAAAAATCTCTTAGCACAGGTTTTGCAGAAAATACTACAGATAGTGAAAAAATTTCTGTGAAGCGTATAGAGGTCTTGGATGTTGATAACATCCTTGTTCCTAGTCAAGTAACTCCAAAGAGGTCCTAATCTAACTTGATTTCCTCTCACATGTACAGCTGTGCTATATAGTCTTGCTTTAGATTTATGGCTGCTGATTACAAATAGATACTGAACCTGTCAAATGACCTTGATGTATTATGCTGGAAATTTTGCTTTTCGTCTCTCAGACAGGAGTCTCTCATTTCATTTTTCCCTAAACATCTCATGCTGCCCACCAATTTTCAGCTGCTAACTGCTTCTTAAATGAAAAACGGGCAATTACGGGAGACCTATTCATCCTTCCACCGCTAAATCTACCCACTTGTGGAACTTTGTGCCCAGACGCTCTGTTTTCTGTGCTATCACAATGAAAGGGCTTCTGCTCTGTTCAGTATGTATTCCCTCCTTTGGTATGGTGTATCCATCCTCTCTCAAGTTTTCAGAAGACATCCCTTCAAAACCTGCTTTTCAGACTGAAAACCCATGACCTCTATTCTGCTAAGTTCTTTTGTGACACTAACCAGGTTGCTGCTTCTTGATGTCTGCCATTGAAATCACATTATGAAGATGCTCACTTATGTTGGAACTGTCTGTGATCACTTAAGAGAGCCTCAATAGTAAGAAATGAAAATCCTATAGCATTGTTTGAAAATGTACCATAAACTGGCACAAGAATAATTTTTCCCCATCTGCAAAACTTCAGAAGACTCTCAATAAAAAGAGGAACCATTCATTCATTCATTTATTCAACACATAGTTATTAACTACTTATTAAATCATATGCCCAAGACATGCTAGGGATACAAAGACAGAGAAGATACTGTCCCTACCATCAGGTGTTTCTAGTCATGAGGATATAAAGAGAGCTGAAAACAAATGAGTAAAACAAAGTCTTACAGGAATCATTATAGGATTATAGGATAGGATGTTAAACATTGTATAACTGATGTTACTCTAAGAAATAAAAACACATTAATGGAGTGCTGCTTTTAGAATTCACAGGCCATAAAGGTAGCAAGAAAAATGGGAGCATAAGCAAAGACAAGGAAGAATAAAGCGTCTTAGAATATTCTGGCTATCACACACGTTTCAAAAGGACTAGTGTGTGAAAGGGGTAGCGGGTAGAGGAGAATCTGATTAGGACTTGTGGCATATATCTAGGACACTAAGTATCCTATTTTAATGATCTGTCTATAAGAAGTGTATTAATTATGCCATGAGTTCATATAAAACTTACCATTGACTTTAGAAGCAACTTGCATGGAAATATCTCAATTGCTTAGAATACAAGAGTCTTTATGGTGCTAATATTGTAAGCTTACATCTATTACATGAGAGTAGAAGTCATAATTGCATCCTAGAATTGAGTTAAATCTATTGTACTGGGAAAACAAATAATACAGGATACTTGTGAGATTCCAGCAATGGGAGTATAATGTAAAAATAAAACCGCAGAACTGTTTCAGAATGGGTTGGAAAGGCCACTTGACTCCATGTCAGAAAATGTCTCTACTCACCCTTGAATAACTTTTTAATTGACTAATGGGCATATTAATTGGGATGAAGAATAAAATAAACTCAGATCATTGCTGTGAGGATAAACCAAACTGAGTTTTAAAAGTTATGTAAAATATTAAAATAGAATACATTCTGCCCAAAGAAGAATTTGTTTTTTTACTTTGTAAATAGGTATAAGCGCAAATTAAGTTTATTATCATTTTTATGTCAGTGTTTTTTTCTGAACGTCTCCTTGAGAACATTGATGAATTAAAGAATTTGAAATGGATGTGCTTCATTTCTGAAATACATCAAATGTTAATGCACTATGGACCCTGCTCCATAAAGTAATTTGAGCATCTGTGTTTTGAGAAATGTTTTCAACTGATAGAAATTTTATTCTGCCCAGGTTATTTTTCCTTTCTTCTGTCCTAAATTTCCATTTAAAGAAACAGTGTAGAATCACTTTAAAATATTCAAGGAGCTATTTGGTAATGAGAAAGTTTGATCTTTTAATGGTTCCCAGTCCAACAACTTTTTTTTTCCGTATTTATTCTCCTAGATTTTTCTGCAACATTTTTTCTCTCTCTATATATATATGTACATATGTATGTATAATCCATTGCTGTCAAGTCGATTCCGACTGATAACAACATTTAGGAAGAGTAGAACTGTCGCATTGGGTTTCCTAGGCTCTAATCTTTAAGGGAGCAGTTTGCCAGGTCTTTCTCCCCCGAGATGGTTTGAACTGCCGAGCTTTCAGTTAGCAGCTGAGCACTTAGCCACTGCACTTTCAAGAGTATATATGTGTATGCGTGTGTGTGTGTAATTTTTTTGAGTGCCTAGAGTCTGTTAGGAACTGTTCTGCGATGAGGATACTATGTATATAATAATAGAGGCATTAATTTGTCCAAGTTCACATAGCTGACAATCTTTCCCTTCTAATTTCCTTTTCTCTCTCATTGATACCATGATTTTCAAAGGCACTCATTCAAAAATTTTAATATATTCTTTGCCTCAAACTTTTTATTATCTATTATCAGTTCAGTGCACATAAATTACTTCTTAGAAACAAGTATTTTGTTGTTGTTGTTGTTTTTAACACCCAATCTCTTGTTATTCTCATCGTGATTGCCCTGTTCAATATTATTACAGCTGTGTCATTGGAATAATACAACAACCTGGTCCTTAACCTCCTGAACTATCTGTTAGTCCACTCAGCCCTTCCAATGAAATCAGCTTTTTGTTCCTGAGCCATATGTTAGGTTCTAATTTTAATATACTATTTAATTAGATTTTCTAATCATTTGGTTAGAAATAAAAGAATGATTTCTAATCATTTTTTCTATTAATTTTGAATTCTTATATGTAGGTCTGATTTCAAATAGGCATAACTTAAACTGCAGGAGCAACACAGGTGAGGTGTTCATATGCCCAGTATACCTGGTAAAATCTAGTCTAATGACTCACATCATGTTTAAGCCAGGAGCAGAAGGGAAAAAAAATGATTAACTTTACTCAAATAATAAACTCTTTAAGAGGAATCAAAGACACTTTCATTAATTTATCATTAAAACTTGTGTCTAAGAGAGTTCCGGCAAGATGGCGCTCTAGGCAGAAGCACCACGCTGTCCCTCCACAGCAAAGATCCGAAAAACTAAGCCAAACAGAGAATGCAACAATCCTGAAACCCTAGAACATCAAAGGAAGAGATAAAGAACTCAGCCGAGCACCAAATGGAGTGAGAATACTGACAGAGAATGGCAAGCAAGGAGAGATTCATGCAGAGGTCCCCTACCAGCTAACGCAGCGCGGATCCACCATCTTGGACTCCTATCAGAGACCAGCAAATGGGGATACGAGAAAGCAGCCTCACGGAGCGTTCAGTGGGAGACAAAGCAGCCGCTTAGCTCTACACATAACCATCTCCCCACTGCATCCTGCCTACTTGTACTGTGCGCTTGACATCACACCACCAAGCAGTGCGGGCATGGCCTACTGGAACCTGCCCAGCACTGATTACAGACCCGCCCTGGTGGCTGTAGTGAGTGCCACAAACAAACCGTCCCAGTGGCTCCTCTTCAGCTAGACCTGCCCTGCTGTACCATATCTGAGTGACTGAACCTGCCAGTTGGAGAAGGAGGTAAAAAGTATTCAGTGCACAGACGAGCAAACAACAAAGAGCACGCAGTCCACCTGCTCAGACAGACTCAAATTTTTTTCTTTTTAAAAAAAGGGACAAAACAAACAAATCTACAATCAATAAATGAGAGAAATAACTACTGAATGCCCCCCAAACAGCAAACAATATCAAAACATTTACAAAAACAGGACAGGATGGTTCCAGTAGGCGTCCAAATTAAAACACCAGATGACTCTCCTGTGGAAGAAAATGCACTAGAAGTACCTGAAAGGGAATTCAAATCTCTAATACTCAGAATTTTCTAGGAACTGAGGCAAAAAGCTGACAAACATGAGAAAAAATAGACAAATTCATGGAAAATACAGACAAAAAATTGGAAGAATTCAGGAAGATGATGCAGGAACAAAAAGCCAAAATAAATTCACAACTAGAAATTATACAAAAACAACAATTAGAAATTCAAAAGATAAACAAGATTTCAGAAACGGATGATGTCATAGAAGGGCTGAGAAGCAGATTTCAAACCGTGGAAGACAGGATCAGTGGAACTGAAGACAAACACTTGGATACAACTCTGTTTCAGGAAAACTCAGAAAAAAGAACAAAGAGAGTTATGTGGGACACAATTAAAAGCAAAAATTTACGAGTGATTGGAATTCCAAAACAGGGGGAGAAAACAGAAAACACAGAGAGGATCATTGAGGAACTGCTGACAGAAAACTTTCCCAATATCATGAAAGATGAAAAGCTGGCCATCCAAGAAGCTCAATGAACCCCATATAGAAAAGACCCCGAAAGAAAATCACCAAGGCATATCATATTCACACTCGCCAAAACCAAAGACAAACAAAGAATCCTGAGAGCAGCTCATGAAAAACAAGAAGCCACATACATCCACCACATAAATAAAAGGAAAGAAAAGAATCACATTATCATCTAAATTGACACAGAAAAGAAATTTAACAAAGTCCAACACCCATTCCTGATAAAAACTCCCAATAAAATAGGTATAGAAGGGAAATTTCTCAACATAATAAAGGGCATCTATGCAAAACCAACAGCCAACATCATTCTTAATGGAGAGAGGCTGAAAACATTCCCCTTGAAAACAGGAACAAGACAAGGATGCTCTTTATCACCACTCCTATTTAACATTGTGCTGGAAGTTCTAGCTAGAGCAATAAGGCAAGAAAAAGAAGTCAAGGGCATCCAAATTCGTAATGAAGAACTTAAACTGTCCCTCTTTGCAGATGATATGATACTATACATAGAACACCCTAAAGACTCCACAAGAAATCTACTGGAACTAATAGAAAGATTCAGCGGAGTAGCAGGATACAAGATAAACATTCAAAAATCAGTCGGATTCCTATACACCAGTAAGGAGAACAATGAAAAGGAAATCAGGAAATCAATACCATTTTCAATAGCCCCTAAAAAGATAAAATACTTAAGAATAAATCTGACCAGGGATGTAATAGACCTACAAAGAAAACTACAAAACACTACTGCATGAAACCCAAAGAGATCTACATGAATGGAAAAACATACCATGCTCATGGATAGCCTGACTCAACATTATGAAAATGTCAATTCTACCCAAAGCAATTTACAAATACAATGCAATCCCGATCCAAATACCAACAACATTCTTCAAAGAGATGGAAAAACTAATCATTTACTTTATATGGAAAGGGAAGAAGCCCCAAATAAGTAAAGCACTATTGAAGAAAAATAAAGTTGGAGGACTCACATTACCTGACTTCAGAACCTACTATACAGCTACAGTAGTCAAAACAGCCTGGTACTGGTACAATGGCAGATACATTGACCAATGGAACAGAATTGAGAACCCAGATGTAAATCCATCCACCTACGGTCACCTGATCTTCGACAAGGGCCCAAAGTCTGTCAAACGGGGAAAAGACAGTCTTTTTAACAAATGGTGCTGGCAAAACTGGATATCCATTTGCAAAAAAATGAAACAGGACCCATACCTCACACCATATGCAAAAACTACTTCAAAATGGATCAAAAACCTGAATATAAAGCCTAAAACTATAAAGTTCATAGAAGAAAAAATAGGATCAACACTATAGGCCTTAATCAATGGCATTAACAGGGTACAAACCATAACCATCAATGCACAAAACCCGACAGATAAGCTAGATACCTGGGATCTTCTAAAAATCAAGCACCTATGCTCTTCAAAAGACTTCACCAAAAGAGTAAAAACAGAACCTACAGACTGGGAAAAAATTTTTGGACAGTACAAGTCAGACAAAGGTCTAATCTCCATAATTTACAAGAAAATGCAATACCTCTACAACAAAAAGACAAATAATCCTACTAAAAAATGGGCAAAGGAAATGAACAGACACTTCACCAAAGAAGACATTCAAATGGCCAACAGACACATGAGGAAATGCTCGTGAACACTAGCCATTAGAGAAATGCAAATTAAAACCAAAATGAGAGACCATCTCACCCCAGCATTACTGGCATGAATCAAAAACACTGGAAATAACAACTGTTGGAGGTGCTGCGGGGAGATGGGAACTCTTATACACTGCTGGTGGGAATGCAAAATGATACAACCATTTTGGAAAATGATATGGCGCTTCCTCAGAAAGCTAGAAATAGACATGCCATTCGATCCAGCAATCCCACTCTTAGGAATACACCCTAGAGAAATAAGAGTCGTCACTCAAATAGGTATATGCACACCTATGTTCATGGCAGCATTGTTCACAATAGCAATACGATGGAAACAACGTACGTGCCCATCAACAGATGAATGGATAAACAAACTATGGTACATACACACAATGGAGTACTATGCAATGAGAAAGAACAACAATGAATCTGTGAAGCATCTCATAACATGGATGAAACTGGAGGACATTATGCTGAGTGAAATAAGTCAATCAGAAAAGGGCAAATATTGTATGAGACCTCTATTGTAAAAACCCATGAAAGAGTTCACACACAAAACTTAACAATCCTTGTTGGTTACCAGGGATGGGAGGGGTCGGGGGGAATTACTAAATAGGCAATAGATACGTGGTATCTTGGGTGAAGCGTGATACAGTACACAATACAGGGGAAACTAGCACAACTTGTACAAGGAAAGGTCATGGAAGCCCCATAGACACATCCAAACTCCCTGAGGGATTGAATTCCTGGGTGGAGGTCTGTGGGGACCATGGTCTCGGGGAACATCTACTTCAATTGGCATGACACAGCTTACAAAGACAATGCTCTACATTCTACCTTGATGAGTAGTGTCTGGGGTCTTAAAAGCCTGTGAGTGGCCATTTAAGATACTCCACTGGTCTCATCCCTTCGGGAGCAAGGGAGAATGAAGAGAACAGGATACAAGGAAAAGATTAGTCTGAAGGACTAATTGTCCACAGCTACCAATGCCTCCGCCGGACTGAGTCCGGTACAGCTAGATGGTGCCTGGCTACCACCACTGACTGCTCTGAGCAGGATCACAACAGAGGGTTCTGGACGGAGCTGCAGAAGGTTGTAGAGCATAATTCGAACTCACAACAAAAAAGACCAGATTTACTGGCCTAAAGGAGACTGGAGAAACCTCGAGAGTATGGCCCCCAGACAGCCTTTTAGCTCAGTGGTGAAGTTACCTATGAGGTTCACTGTTCAGCCTGGGAGTGGATAGCCCAGTAAAACCAAATGAGACTAACGAGGTACAGGAGTCCAGTGACAAGGGCCAGAAGGCAGAAGGGGACAAGGAAGCTGGTGATAGGGAACACAAGGTTGAGTAAGGATAGTGTTGATGTGTTGTGAGATTGTTAACCATTGTCATAGGGCAACATTTGTAGTAACTGTTAAATGAGAAACTATTTTGTTCTGCAAGCCTTCATCTTAAGTGAGAATAACAGCACAATTGGAAGAGCGTAGTCAATGTCACTGAACTGTGTATGTAGAAATTTTTGAAATGGTGTATCTTTGACTATGTGTATTTTCACCAAAAAAAAAAAAAAAGATTGAGACTTTAGAGGGTTAATATGTTGTGGGGTTGTTAACCAATGTCATAAAACAACATGTGTACTACTGTTTCATGAGAAGCTATTTGTTCTGTAAGCCTTCACCTGAAGTACAATAAAATATTTAAAAAAAAAAAAACAAACTTATATCACAGATACCTCATGCTCTTTCCGTGAATAATAGAAGTCAAACATAATTTATTTAAGTGTTGATGTAAAATTGTGATAAAAATGTTATTTGCACAAGACACGTGGGAAGTTTGCTAACTCCTGCAATATTATTTTATTATTATTTATATATAACTATTTTAAGCTAATATGCTATCTTGTGATTATATAAATTTCCTCTTTCATCCTTATGTATCAAAGAAAACTTGTAAAAGAAATATCACTCTGAGTGTCTTAATTAAATATTAAATAGAAATAGCATGTTTTACTGACAGTACTGTTATTGGAAGAAAATAAATACATTAGTATTTTGCCACTACTGATGTCTTTCTCCTACTATAGGGTCACTATGAGTTGGAATCAACTCAATGGAATCGGGTTTGGGTTTTTTGATATATTTTTAGACATCAATTTAAAACATATATGACAACCCTGTCTTTCTTGAAAATACCATTAATAAAAAAATTAAATTTATATAAAAACATTGGAATTGATGCCTAGAATTTTCTAGTAAAGTGAGAAAAATTACTTAGAGTATAATTAATTAGAATGAATCCCCAGATTTCTCAAACCTAGTCTCTAAACTGTTGACAACGAGAGACCCTCAAACAGTTGTGCCTGAGGGTAGGTGACAATGAGCTGATTGCTCCGTAGTTAATTTTGTATGTGATTAAAGTTTATGAGACACCACTATAAGAATTCTCTTCTTCCACGTGGGAGATCGGCTCTCATTTTGGCCAATGCACTCCATGCATAGCTACCACCCATCTGTTGGCAGAGACTTGAGTTTCATTGGTTTCATGGGAGCTTCAAGACTAAAACATACTAGGAAGAACGGGTTGACAATCTACTTTGGAAAATCAGCCAATGAAAACTCTATGGATCACAATAGTTCCATTAACAAGTGACCATGGGGATGGCCCAGGACCAGGCAGTCTTTAGTTCAGTTGTGCATGGGGATGCCATGAGTCAGGGGCCGACCTGAAGGCAGCTAGCAACAACAGCAACAACAATTCTCACTCTGTGCGATCAAGAAGTATTTCCAAGGCAAGAAGTCAGGGAAATGTCAAAAACTGAAGTTTTTACAACTGTTATTTATATTAGCTAATATTTTCCAAAGTGCATTTTATGTCTACTCTCTTCTGTTCACTTTATACCATTGCTTCCAACATTTGATTAAAATATTTTTTCAACTATAGACTGTTAGTTTACTTTCCATAGTATATAAGCCCGTTAATTGGAATAAAATGGTTACAGAATCATAGCCAGGAAAATATCCTGTAATTTCTTCAAGTTGCTGGTAGGAATCGAGAGGCAGTGTAGACATTACTGTGAGGTCACTACCTAGGAGATAATCTGAGCCCCTCATTTCTTGTATGTGTGAACTTGTGTAACTGACTTAGATTTTTCTGTGCATCATTTTCTCATCTAGAATAGCAAGATAATAACTGTATTTACATTTCAGGTTTTTGTGAGAATTAAGAGTGCAACAACAACAACAACCAAACCAAACCTGTTGCCGTCAAGTGGATTCCAACTCACAGGGACACTATAGGACAGAGTAGAACTGCCTCATAGGGTTTCCAAGGAGTAGCTGATGGATTTGAACTGCTGACCTTTTGGTTAGCATCCGAGCTCTTAACCACTGTGCCAGAAGAGCTCCAATTAAGATGCAGAGGCATGGAAATACCTTAGTAGAGTCATCACTGTTTCCTATTTTGGTTCAGGTATATACAGTCAGCCCTCCATATCCGTGGGTTCCTCATTCATTCAACCAAATTTGGATTGAAAATACTTGGTTACAAAAAAAAAGAAAGTTCCAAAAAGCAAAACTCACAGATCCTCAGTCTCTCTCCAGCACTCATTGGTTGAGCATTATTTGCCTGGGGTCTCGTCATTATTCCCTAAACAATACAGCACTGTGTAATAACTATTTACATAGCATTTACATTGTATTAGATATTAAAAGTAACCTAGACTGATTTAAAATACATGGAAGGATGTCCGTAGGTTATATGCAAATACTATGCCATTTTATATAAGGGACTTGAGCACCCATGGATTTTGGTATCCGAGTAGGTCCTGGAACCAATCCCCAACAGTGACAGAGGGACGACTGAAAAAAGAAAAACACTGCCATGGAGTGGATTCCGACTCATAGTGACCCTGTAAGACAGAGTAGAATTGCCCCATAGGGTTTCCAAGGCTGTAAATCTTTATGGAAGCAGACTGCCACATCTTTCTCCTGTGGAGTGGGTGGTTGGTTCGAACTGCTGACCTTTTTGATTGGCAGCTGAGTGTTTAACCACTGTGCCACCAGGGCTCCTACAGGATGACAGATGATTCTATTCTCATAAAGGACATGTTGATAAATTGTATTACTCTTTTGCTTTTGAAAAAAATTAGAATATTAACCAAGGCCTAACAAACAGATGAAATAAGATCTGCTAAGATCATGCAAGTTATTTCAGTAAGCCTCCTTAATTAATAAACTCTGAAGTCACGGTTGGTTACAGTTCTCACTGTAACTGGGATAATCCAATGTACTCAGTACAAGATACACTATCTGCAGTGTTCAGAGCATACACAGGACATTTATAGTTCGTGCTCCTGACAGAAGGATGCAGGGGGAAATATATTCCCAAACTGTAGGTTGCATGTTTGGGATTTGAAGGTCAATTTTTCATCAAAATGTTTGCAAGAAGAGAGTATATATAAAAAAATAATCATAGAAAAATACCTGTAGGAAAGTATCACCTAGTGATTCTCCTATTGAAAGTGACATCATCCCCACACAGCTCTGTTGTCCTTGTGCTTCTGGGATAAATGGGAAGGGAATTTTGACTAGAGCGGTTAACATAATGCTTGTATTGCCAGAGGGAAAATCTGAATTTGGAAGAGAAATCTTGATAGGAAAAACTAATACCAGCAACACAGAAACAGACAAGGTACAGAACTATATGCAATTTAACACTTATGAAGGATTCAAATAGTCACACCTAATGAATGTGTAAAGATCATGTAAATTCTATCATATTTCCTGTTTTCCTCTAAAATTTTCCAGTATTCTATTTGGCGATTTCAGTCGACAAACTAGGCTTTATTGGAATAAAAGTCAGTCTAACTTGGGAAAGATATCTGTTTGTATATTACAGTTTAAGAAAATGCAGTTGTCAAAATAAAAATGTTGAACAACAGTATTAGTCAAACTACAGTTAACATGGATTTATCTCCCACATTTGATTCTGCATATTTTCTATTGATTTATTTCATATTCATGCAGAGACCTTGAAAAGTGATTCATTTTGCTGATGGATGTAGGGGGTGGAACTGCATCATTGCACAGCAAATGCATTAACTGAGATGATAACATAGTCATAAACGTAATAGGATTCATTACAACCAAGAAGTATGTAGTGCGATGAGGCTTATAAAACTTTTCCTCTGGTTTCTAAAACGTATGTTAAATAATAATTTCATCAAGATTTTAAACCTACTTAGTGATTCAGATTACAGTCAATAAATAAACAGAAATTAATCATCTAAAATGGCAAGGAATCATTTCTGTTCTGTCCTACACGGTACATTTTTATTCCCTTCGTGATTAAGTTGTAAAACAAAATGAAGTATGTGTGTATGTGTGTGTGTACACACATATGTCTATTACTATCTATAGCCAAACATCCACACAGTATTTGGCTTTCCACAGACATCTATACAATATTTGGTTTTGCCCAGAATTGGAACTATTCTATTGGAAAACTCTGAACCACATTTAAAAAGCCCTGAGCCAGTTATACTAACCACTGGAAGTTTGAAGAATGCCCAGGCTCTCTCACCGTCTTACCACAGGTCTTGGAGCATTCATGACTTTCTCCATGAAGGTTTTCCTTTTTGCCTGAGATTTTATTGTTTACCTGTCCTACATAATCCTATAGCCTTCAATAACTCCATGTTAGCGATGATTTCACTATTTTTATTTCCTATTTGCTTCTCTGTATTACCTAAGAAACTATAAGTTTATTGGTGATAATTGTGGGGATCATAAGGTTGATGAGGATGAAAGCTGACATTAAGCGTTTGCTAAGTGTATTATGGCTTAACTCAATACCTTACACTTAAACAAGTTGTAAAAGGATAATATAAATCCAAATTATCAGTGGAGATGATTAAAATGGAAGCCACTAGTCATTTGGTGGCTCTCATTTCATTTAATTTAAAACAAATTATATCATGGGTTCTTTAAATTTATACTCTTAATTACCTGTTTCAGAATTATTTTCCTTTTTGAATTTCAGACTTTCTTGCTATGATTATTTACCTGAGATATGTTTTTTTTTAGAGATTGCTTTTGCATGCATCTATTGCCCTGGTGATGCAATGGTTAAGCACTCTGCTGCTAATAGAAAGGTAGGGGGTTCAAAACCGCCAGCCTGTCAGCGTCAGAAGGACCTGGTAATCTACTCCCTCAAAGATCACAGCCTAGGAAACCCAATGGGGCAGTTCTACTCTGTCCTATAGGTTCACTATGAGTTGGAATCAACTTAATGGCACACACCAACAAAACAACATTTGGGTTAAACTCAGTTTTTGTTTTTATATATATTGTCACTTTTTGCTTGTAAGGTAGATTTTTTTGGCATTAAATTCAAAGAAGACATTTATCTCAGCACTTTGAAGATATTATACCGCTATTTTCTAACCGTAAGTTTTGAGAAATACCTCTTTTTTGTCGACTCGCTTTGTACTTGTTTATTATTTTCCCTCTGGTGGATTTAGGCGTTCAAGGATTTGTGTTCAGTGTTTGCAGTTTAAACACAATGAACTTAGTTCTACAATTTATCTATCTTAATTGGAACACCTTGCACCTTCTGAGTCTAGGGAATTAGGTCTTTCTTTGATTCTGAAAGTTATCATCCATTTATTTTTCACATATTGTCTCTTTCCAGTCCTTTCTTCTCTCTTGCTTTAACTCCATTGTTTTGTATATTAGGCCTGCTTTTCCCACCCTACCCTTTTATTGAGACAATTGCCTACTTGGAAGTTCCTTCAGTAAGAAATTGTCTCAGGATCATCTTCCTCACTCTACAAGGCCCAAGGGCTGCTGGTCTTTATTTAGCTCATTGTTCCACATTAATTCCCCAAATCTCTAGCTTCCTTTTGCCTTTTGCCAATAGCCATAGATTTCCTCTTTTACTTGTTTACAATTTACTTGTGTGTTTGTCTGCATGTGCATATGTAGAGCAGATTTTCTTTTCTTTGCTTTGAATTTCAAACTCATATAAAAGAATCTTTAATGCAGTTTATCCATCACCGGATAATTTATTGTGCCAGAAGAACACTTAAGAAATTTTAATTTTGCATCCTGTCACAGGCAGTACTCAGCTACAAAATTCCACCTTTGTTGTAATGGTTGTGATTGTGCTTTTTCACTTGTTTTATCTCCATTGATATGCACAATGCCTGAAACACAGTATATGCTAAATAAGTTTTTTTGAATGTATGAGTAAGTGCACAAATGCGCAAAGGAATATGTCTTTTTCTAGTAATACAGTAGTATGTGTAGTTTGGGAAAACTTGGTGGCAGAGTGGTTAAGAACTTGGCTTCTAACCAGAAGGGTTGCAGATCAAATCTTTCAGCCTCTCCTTGGAAACCCTATGGAGCAGTTGTACTCTGTCCTGTAGGGTTGCTGTGAGTCAGACTGGACTCGATGGCAACAGGTTTGGTTGGTTTTCCTTTTTTTTTTTTTTTTTTTGTATGTGTACTTTGTGGAGTCTGTTGCTTACGTAGGAAGGAAACTGATTAATTACTGTACATAGATATATTTAAAAGTATGCAGACAACAACATCTGGGGTTTTACTTTTTCAGGGGTAATAATTTATATTCTTCTTAGCATACCAATGTAACTGCTAACTGAAATCTTGGCAGTTCGAATTCACCAGCCGCTCCTTGGAAACCCTACGGGGGCAATTCTACTCTTGTCTTATAGGGTCGCTATGAGTCAGAATTGACTCGAGGGCAATAGGTTTGTTCGTCTGTTTTTCAAATACCAATTTTACAGTCCACCCCCAACAAACTAATTTTTGGCATTTTAAGGCAATAATATGAATAGCGTTGCTTATTGAAAACTTCAAATTTATCTTATGTCTCTACACTTACTTAAAATGAAATATGCAAAAAGATAGGGAAAATATTAAGGTGATATTTCAAAATTCTCTGAAAATTATTATTTTTATAGTTTATGTTAATGGCTGCCATAGTCTTAAAATATCTGTTAAGGAGCAGTATCTGGGCCTTTTCCTATAGTTATGCATGCCAGAGTAAGTAATTTTTTTTTATATTTTAGGTTGTTCGGTCAATGTCAGACTCTCTGTTTGTGTGCAACTCATTCTGTCCTATATTTTCTAATCATTTTTTATTGGAATACGATTTGGCTTTTATCTTTTACTCGAGGACATTGATGCTACTGTCAATGTGTCTCCTTGCATTTTAGACAAAGCCTTCAGTTAAGGAAAGATATCAGTTTATTAGCCCCTCCTAGAATATCCGAACAAAGATATGTGCCTGTTGTGACACAATATACACACTTATTTAAGTCAAAGTGGAAAAAAACTCTTTTTACTAAGAAAAACAAGAACATTTTCTGAACACTCCTTTCAAACTCACCAAGAAGAAAATAGGAGATGAACTTAATTTTTAACCTTCTTTGTGAAATGCATTTCAAACTACTCATCCTTACTTATAAACTGAGCTTATTTTCACTTTCTTGCTTGTTTCAATCAATGAAAAAATATATATACACATCATTGTAGTGGAATTCACAAATTTCATTACTAGCAAATATTGTCTATGTATGACTACAAGAATGCTTATACGTGAGGCCAGCTGGGTTATGAATCAGATAATTGTATGCTGTCTACACTCTACCATGGAAAGTCACAGAAGCTTTTATTTGGAAATGGATTAGTAGTTATCCCATTTAATCTTTCATTATTCAGAGTATTTTCTTAAAAGACTTTTTACAAGTTATCATTCAGCCAACGCTTCAAGTGAAATTTACTTGATAATACAATAAATGCCATCCAACAAATGCTCTCACAAAATATCTGCCTCATATTTTTTGTGTGCTTCCAGCCAAATTAAGCAATGAATGCAGGCATTTTGTCAGTCGACGATTTTAGTAATAGTAGATAAATTCCTCTCCAACTTTAAGTATTTAATAAACATAAAATCCGGACATTAGACATTGGTATCCAGCAAAGAATATAATTATGAATTTATTATGAAAGCACACAATATCTTCATCTAACTCCTTTTCCAGATGTTTTCAAAGTAATAGATATGCATCATTTGATTTAATGTTAAAGTAGCCCCCACACTTACAACAAATTGATCATTCAGTCATATAAAGCCATCTAAATAACTTAGGACTGCAGTTGTTTTTTATTTTGGTGATTCACCCTCCCCACTTTCAAAAACTGTATATATATAAGTTATATATATATATATATATATATATATATATATATATATATAAGTTTCACCGAAACTTATTCTACAGCTGAATAAGGCCAAAAACTATTTACAAACTAATTTGTAACACTAAGAAATGTCTTTAGTGTGCCTTTCATAGGAATTCAATTTTCATTGGCCCACCTGTAAATTGGAGCCATGGTGGCACAACAGTTAAGCATTCGGGTGCTAACCAAAAGGTTGGCAGTTCTAATCTGCCAGCAGTTCCTTGGAAACCCTACGGGGCAATTCTACTCTATACTATAGGGTTGCTAAAAGTCGAAATCAACTCAAGGGCAACTAGTTTCTTTGTTTGTTTTTTGGTTTATTAGCTAATGGGTCCCTGGGTAGGCCTGGCAATCTGCTATAAAGATTACAGCCAAGAAAATCCAATAGAGCAGTTCTACTCTGTAACACTTGGGGTCGCCATGAGTTGGAACTGACAGGTTTTTTTTTGTGGGTTATTAATTGATGAGGAATTACTGAGGATACATTAGAGTTGCTGAGGCTCTATGTTTTAGTTAGAAAAATTAGGCGTTTTAACTACAAGCTTATCACTGCTTACCCAGGAGTGTTACCTCTAAATTGTTTGAAAATTTAAAATAGATACAATTTAAGAAAGTTGATGAGAAAAGTATGTGATGTGAAATGGACCTATTGTTATGACAAATGGTGAGTATTTTCCCGGTCTGGGATTAGTAGCACATTAATTGGCTTATATACATTTTTTTTTTAAACACTTTCAGTGACATGCCCGTTAAAGATAGTAATAGAAAAGACTCACGACCATTAAAAAATTGCTTTTATACTGGTGTGAAGTACTTACTGATACCTGATACAGTGTTCACTATGAGTTGGAATCAACTCGATGGCAACAGGTTTTGTTTGTTTGTTTTTCTTTTTTTGCTACAGTGCTGGAGTCTTGAACTGCTTCTTTCTCTGAAATCTACTTAATAAACGTAGCATAGGTTACCTTTCAATACTTCACAGTGTATTGAGATCCCAGGAAATCAATGACAAAACATACAATTCCACATTAGAAAACTTACTATGACATATTTATTTCCTAAAAATATATTTGTTGATGACAAATGGGAGAAGAGCATTGTTGAAATATCAAATATATGTTTGACTGTAATAGTAGTTAAAGGGTTTGCCTGTTGACCAAAAAAGTCAGCAGTTCGAATCTACTAGCTGCTTCTTGGAAACCCTGTGAGGCAGTTCTACTCTGGGTTGCTATGAGTCAGAATCAATGCAACAGCAATGAGTTTTAATAATAATTTATAGAGTTCATTAGCGAAAAAGTTGAATAGAATTAATCTTTTTTTTTTTTTTGAACACTCTCGTTTATGCCAAGGGTGGGATACCACATGTTTATCAGCACTCTGTCCGATAAATAAATAGATAGAAAGATAGATAGATAAATGTATTAACAGAAGAAATGTAAAAATAACAACAAAAAACAGTGCACAGCAATATTGATAAACCACGATTCAAATAATGATGAATTTATGGAATTAGTAAAGCACAATAGGTCAAATTGACAGCATAATTAAGCAGAGTTGAGGGTTTTTTCATTCTGGAAAATTGACAGAGATTATCTCTTGTAAAGAATTTCGAAAAAGAACACTGAAATAGTCTGTAAATTCAGGACAAGGACCTCAAAGAAGGAGAACACTATGGAATATCTAGCTGAATACATACAAAAACAAAAACAAAGTATTGTCTACACAAATTACCTAATTCAGATTCAGCGGGATTCTGCAGTTTGCCTCACAATAATGGCATGCATAACAAAAAAAAAAAAAAAAACCAAACCCATTGCCATTGAATTGATTCTGACTCATAGTGATCTTACAGGACAAAGTAGAACTGCCCTATAGGGTTTTCAACGAGGAGCTGGTAGATTCGAACTGCTGACCTTTTGGTTAGCAGCTGAGCTCTTAACCACTGTGCCACCAGGGCTCCAATGGCATAGCTCTGTAAATGAGAAAGTCTTATGAGTGAGACCTCAATATCAAAAATCTGGAGAAAAAGGGAAATTTACTCAGGTAACCCAGTTTTCTGACGAATTATAGACACCATTATAAACCAAAACCAAAACCAAAAAACTCAAACCCGTTACCAACAAGTGGTTTCTGACTCATAGCAACGTATTATAGGCACCATTATACCCAATCACTGCTTCAAGTTCTCTCCGACTCATAGCAACCCCATAGGGTTTCCAACGCTGTAAATTTCTATGGAAGCAGACTGCCACATGTTTCCTCCACGGAGCCTCTGGTGGGTTCGAACTGTGGAACTTTGGGTTAGCAGCTATAGCGCTTAATCACTACACCACCAGGGTTTCCAGACGCCACTATAGGAAAGAAAAATCACTGACACATGTTTAGGGGAATCCCATCCAGTACAAATTTCTTCTCTTCTTCCTCACTCACCAGAATTAGCACAGTATCATTCACATCCTGTGATGGCCCATGAGTAGAAATAAAATTCTTACATGGGGTGAGGAAATAAACTCAAATTAGCAGAAGTTATTCACCTAGCCATTCATTCTTAAATGTGACTGGAAAATTTTAAATTTCACTAAATATTATACAATAAAAGAGGATAAAATTAGGAAACAAGTCTTTAAATATCTCACCCCTCATGTAAAAAAAAGAAAAAGAAAAACCTGACACATAATACAGAAGGACTATTTTAAATATAATTATTCACATCTAAGACATTTGAGGATATGCCTAATTGGAAAAGAGTAGGTCCTTAGGCTACTATAAAAAAGCAATATATATTTCCTAGAAAATTGAAAAAATAAAACTTATTAATAAAAAAGGAAGAAAACTAATCATTATAATGTCAGGAGGAAACTGTTTTAGCCGGGGGCACTTTCAGCTTCTAGTTTAGAATAAACATCATTTTCCCTATGAAACTTCATGCATTGCATTTGCTAAGCTCGTGGTCCAGAGCCTTGGGTTTGGAAGCACACATTTCGAAAGTAGGTAATCGGGTATAATTATCTAAAGCGCAACACCTCTCTTTAGTCGCAGGAACCATGTGCCTTGGCTACAGTAGAAATAACACAAATTAGCTGCTAGCTCAGGACGTGCCCAGCAGCCTGCGAATCAGCATATATTGAGAACTATAATTGGGATTTAAAAGCGTATTCTTCCTTCTAGAAGGCCAGCTGGTTCTATGTTGTGACGTGCTTGTGAAGAGAAAAGACAATCATGTCAGTCCATTTCCTAATTTAATTGGCTGTGAAATAAGTTCTGTGATTTTGGGTAAATAGCATTCAGCTGCTAACTAAAAGGTTGGCGGTTTGAACCTGCCAGCAGCCCTGTGGAAAAAAGACCTGGTGATCCGCTGCCATAAAGATTACAGCCTAGAAAACCGTATTGAACAGTTCTACTCTGTCACATGGAATCACTGTCAGTCAGAATTGACTGGATGGCACACAATAGCAGCAACAGCCGTGAGGGTGGAGAAGGTCATAGTGAATCTATGTTAATGATATCGGCAGAGGTAGCTGGCAGTGAAATCATATATGACTGTGCAATAAGGAACTTTTCTGGTGATGACAAAATGTCATATTTACTATACAAGTAACAGCCAATTACAGGGCTTCTTGTTGTTTGATGCCTAGCATGTAAAGCCTCTCCTTTTGTTTAGGAATCCTCTAGAGCAGCACCATCTAAGAGAACATTGTGTGATAAGAGGTTCAAGTCCACCCAGAGACACCTCAGAAAACAAGCCTTGGTGACGTACTTGGGAAAGATCACAGCCATTGAAAACCCTACTGAGTGCAGTTCTACTGTGACACTCATGGTGTCACATGAGTCAGAATCAATTCCACAGCAACTTAAAAAAAAAAAGAAAAATTAAATTCATTTTGATTTAAAGTATTTGGTTAATTAAATTACCCCCAAAATATTCTATGAGAGTTATAGGCATGATCTAGTTTATAGAACATAAACAAATATATAGATACATCATTCTTTATTTGTACTGTTTCTGTTTCACTGCTGTTTTGTTTTAGTATAGACATTTCTCCCCACCCCCAGCTTTCCAGATAATTACAGCTCTGACACTTTATTAAGGGTTCATTTAATATAGTTTTTTGACCATGCAACTTTTTCATTCTCAAAATTAAAGAACTGTGTCTAGGATTTCCCTCTACTCTCTGTGTTTCGTGTAGCACCTGGCTTACATTCTTCACTGTTCTGCAATTATCTGTATCTGCATTCACTTGTGCAGTGGTCTATAATTAGCCTTGATTTAAAATGACAGGAGAAAGTTGAATTTAGCATTTGATAACTGTAGGATATGTAGTGAGTCTCTATAGGAAGTATTTCAATGCATTATGATCATCAGTAAATCATCATGACTTTTTAAATATTATTTTTGCACAATCTGTAATAAACTGGCAGAAATCTAGCTAAAAATTGCCCACAATTAAACCATCTTTAAAATGTGTTCTTCATTTCATGTTTACAACCTGTCTGTAATGAACTCCTTACAATATATAGAACGGCCCTAAAAGACTTGGTGTGCAACTTATTTTTTTTCTTATTAGTCTTTTTCTTCAAAATATTTAGAAAATAAAATGTAGTTTTTGGAACTGGACTAATCTGAGTTTTAAAACCAGTACCCTCCAACCACCAACTGTTAGACATTGGTGAGTAATTTCTCTGCCTCGATTTTCATGTTAAGAGAGAAAATAAGATCCACCTTTTAGAGTTATTGTGTCTCTAGTTCTCTGGTTGCTGTCGAGTTGATTCCAGCTCATGGCTCGACCATGTGTATCAGAGCAGAATTTTGCTCCATAGGGTTGTCAGTGGTAGAAGTAGATCCCCAGAACTTTCTCCCAAGGCACGTCCAGATGGACTCTAACCTCCAATCTTTTGGGTAGCAGCTGAGCACGTTAACCATTTGCACCTAGTGGGGACTCCAGATTAAGTTAAAAGAAATAAGTTATCAAACAATTGTGCAAAGACGTTAAAATGTCTAGGATTGGCATACATTATGTTTTGTTATCATTTGTAACAGCTGTACAGAAGATCACTACAAAAGACCAGCACCACCAGATCTGTGTTTTTGCCAGAATAACTACATGGGGCTTTTCTTAAAGTTCCTTTCATGATTGTCTAACCTTGGAGTAAAAGAAAACCAAGTTACACCCTGTCTATTGTGGATATTTCTTTAAACATTGCCATGTTTTTCCGTGAAATTAAAAAAAAAACAAAAGTGACTTGAGGCTAACTATTAGTGAAAATATTTTTTTTCTTTTTTTTTATTGTACTTTAGATGAAGGTTTACAGAACAAATAGTTTCTCATTAAATGGTACACATATTGTTTTACGACAATGGTTAACAACCCGACGGCATGTCAACACTGTCCCTTCTCAACCTTGGGTTCCATATTATCAGCTTTCTTGTCCCCTCCTGCCCTCTAGTCCTTGTCCCTGGACTGTTATGCCCCATTAGTCTCATTTTGAAGTAAAAATTTGAAGCACGATTTGGAGCTGAATAGTATGGTTTGGTTATAAAATATCTAAAACAGTTTCTTCTTTGATAGCCAGGAGGTTGTGGTGGATATGGGGTAGTCTTAGGGGATCAAAAAGCACTATGGAAATTGGAATACGGCTCACAGACTATTCTGTTAAATTCTTCCCATGGAAGTGTTTCCCTGAGACCTAAGCTATTTGCAGGACAGGAAAGAAGAAGACCTGCCCAGCTAAGCTGTGATTCATGAATAGCCATTGAATTCTGTCAATGGCCACCAAACACCACCATGAGCATACTGATAACTTAATCCAGTTGGTTTTATTCCTTGCAGCAAAGGAAACTGTGTGAATTCTTATACTGGAAGAAGATTGTGTGGGCTTATGTTAGGTGGTTTTGGGGTGGGCCCAAAGAAGCAGGGGTTTGCTCTGGATTGAATGTTCAAGAAGCAGTTGTAAACTCTCTAGCTGGGTAATGTAATGATTTTTTATTTTAGAGACAAGCAATGAAATGAGGTTAAAGCTTTAATTGGTAAAGGAGCACAATCACTCATGTTAACTGGGAGAGGGGAAGGCTTGGTCGTTTCTGTAGTTTGCACCGTGTTCTTGTTTTTTCATGATTTTTGTCTATGTGTATGATTGAGTCATAGTGTTATAGTCTTGTTTTTATCTTATTCTTTTGTGTTCAAAGAATGATCTCATCTGATGTTGGTGTTCTGTGAAATTGTTCATGCTACGTATGAAGCACCTTGGCTCAGTTATGGCACACAACCACAAGCTGACAGCTTTCAGGGGTTACTTTTCTTTATCATTTCATTTTAATTTCTTATCTTCCATTAACCACATTGATTAAGAGCTCAGCTGCTAACCAAAACGTCGGCAGTTCGAATCCACCAGCTGCTTCTTGGAAATCCTATGGGGCAGTTCTACTCTGTCTTCTACGGTTGATACGAGTTGGAATTGACTCAAGGCAATGGGTTTTCCCAAGGAGAAGCATATTCATATGTGAGGATTGCCATGGAAATGTCACTGTCTGTTTTTTATATTCATTGCATTTAGATAATACCTGTTATAAAATGTATATGGCCAACTCCTATGGTTGTGATTATTCTTTATCTGAAGGATTGAGGGTGGGAGGCTCCAACACCAGGGCATATCTAGGTAAGAGATATATTTCTTAGGAGTATGTTCTGTACTGTCTGGAAGGGACTGCCTGGCAGCAACACTCTTTTGGAATATTGGCCATTTTGCATATGTATCTGTGCATTTTATTTAGTTATGTATTTATTTGCTCATTCACACATAACTTTTTTTCACCATGTACTAGTTTTGAATTCTCACAGTTTCTGTCAGGGCACTCAATTCCTGGTGACCCACTAGAGTAAAGGAGATTTCAAGGGGAGTTGTTGTTGTAGGGGCTGTTGAGTGGATTCCAACTCATAGTGACCCCATGTAAGAAAGTAGACCTGCCTCATAGGGTTTCCTAGGCTGTAATCTTTATAGAGGAGCCCTGGTGGTACAGTGGTTAAAGCTCTGGGATGCTTTCCAAAAGGTCATCCACTCCACAAGAGAAAAATGTCGCAGCCTGCTTCCGGTAAAGACTGAGTTGGAATCAACTTGATGGAAGTGGGTAATCTTTATGGGAGTAGATCACCAGGCCTTTTCTCCTGGGGACCTCTGGTAAGTCAACAGGAGAGGGCTGTGTTATCCAGCCTCCAGGTGACTTGGAGGAAGAGAGTTATGTCACTTCTTCTGCCTTTTTACCTTCAGTTCCTCACGAGGTAAAAAGCATCACTTTACCTAAGGGAGAACCTGCAGGAAAGTGATGATGGGCATTTCAATGTCATCCTCTCGGTGATGTAAGGAAGTTATTTCAAGACTCATCCTCCATCTGCTTGACATAGGATAATAATAATTCTGCTGATGCATGCTAAACAGAAGGAAAAATAAAAAGCAAGTAAAGCCAGATAGAATATTCAGAATAGCAAGGGGAAATAAGATTTATCAGTACAACTGTATGTTCAGATACTTAGATAATTCACATCTCTTTAAAAAGAATTATTTTTCTAACTGATCTTGAGACTTAGGTAAACAGCTCATCTTGGAGTTATACTAAAAGCATAAACTTGAGGTTTTCCCTTCATCTAGACAGATTATTTATAAATTCTCTAAAAATAAAAAAATAATGTCATTTAAATTCAGAAAAGAGAGAACCTAAAATGATTAAGACTCCTGATATGTAAAAATGGGTGGATGCTGATGTTTACAAAATTGGAGGGGATAAATTGGAGCTGAGGGAAAAAAAAAAAACAAAACTAAAACTTAACAACAACAAGGAAAACCATGGTTCTAACACGTTGGTACCTTTTTGGTATGGGTGTATTTAACAGACTTGCTGTTGTTGCTGTTGTTGCTATTGGAGGAAGTCAATCACAATCATCATGCTTGTGTGCCTAAATTTAAAAATATTTAAAACATTCAAGAGAATCTGATACTTGTGACATATGAAGAGCTGGACTGTAAAAATTTTAATTGGTTAAGATTGCTGTCTAGGTTTAAATGTTTTGGAAAATATTTCTTTTTCTGTATTCGTACGTTTATATATGTATGTACGTAAGTAGTGTTTGAATACTAAGAGGCTTTGTTAAAACAGTAATAATTTTACCATAAGACAAATTATAAAAAAATAGCAAATATAACTATTTATGAATAGGGACTGATTCCTGGAAAAGGACATTGTGCTTGGTAAAGCAGAGGGTGAACAAAAAAGAGGAAGACCCTCGATGGGATGGATTGACACAGTGGCTGCAATAATGGGCTCAAACATACCTACTAATGTGGGAATGGCAGAGGAGTGGGCAGCAGTTCGTTCTGCTATACATGGGGTCTCTATGAGTCTAAACCTACTTGATGGCACCTAACAATAACAATTTATGAATTATTCTTAAAAAAATATTTTTTCATATGAGAAAACTGAATCCTGCCTCTAATCTAGGTTCCAATAATTATAGCATACTCTGTACTTTATATTGCCATATGAAAATAGAGAGCCACCAAGAACATACTCTCAGTACAAAATGATACATTTATAACTCCCGTTTAAAACCCCTTTCCCCAGATGTTGGTCCCATCACTCTTTTTCAGTCTACTACCATAAATCCACTCCCTTAGGTGGGACCCCATCAAAGGAAAACAACTTTTAAAATTCATGTTTTCACAGTAAAAAAAAAAAAAAAAAGGTGCTTTTGAAGAAAATAGAAGAAATTCATTTGGTAGCTCCCGGAGGGGAAATTTTAGGTATTTTTAAGCACTGAAAGGAGAATTTTATGACGGCTGTGCTACCGAAGACCTTGGGTGGTACAAAGGGGTTCATGCACTTAGCCACTAACCAAAATGTTGGAGGTTTGAGTCCACTCAGAGACATCTGGGAAGAAAGGCCTGGAGATATTCTTCCAAAAGACCATAACCATTGAAAACTCTATGGAGCACAGTTCTACTCCGAAATACATGGAGTTTCCTGAGTTGGAATTGACTCCAGACAACTGGTTTGGTTTCAATTTTGGTGCTAATTCAGTATGGAAAACTAGCACTTGGGATAAGACAGAATTAGTTCTACCTGTGCACAATTGGTTCAAACAAACCTCCTTGCTGTTTGGATAGGGAAGTGTCTTAATTAAGTCCGGGAAAGATCTGGCATCCTGGGGATACTGTAAGTTCTCAGTCCTTAAATTCAGTTAATTAGAACTTGTTGTGAGGGGACATAATGGTCAGTTTGATATCCCCTGGGAAAGAGCTGCTGTGACTGGGAAATTTTACTTTATAATCCCCAGCCTTCAAAAAGCAGTAAAAGAAAAATAAAGATAAGTTTCATAAGTTTTTCTTTTGTATATTAATTCATTTCACAAAGGAAAAAAAAATAAGTGGGCTCTGTTTTGGACTCAGAGAGATGCTATGTACTTGGAGAAAAACAACAAGCTGATTGGAGACATATGGACATTCATGATGATAATGATGATGATGGTGGTTTATTTGGCACGTGCTGAGTGATAAGCATTTTTCTGATATCTTTGCATATGTTGACTCATTTTGTCCTTGGAGCAACCTTGTGAATTGAGTATTGTTGTTTTCTCCATTTCATGGATCACGAAACCAAGACACAGCAATGTTGGGTAACTCCCCTCAGTATGTACAGCTGGTACATGATGCAGACAATGCATTAAATCTAATTATAGCAAAAAAATGAGGATGCAACCTGTATTCCAGGGCAGACAGCTTATTAGGAAAATAAATCACCCAAGTTACCATCATCATAATAATACCATGAGTTCATGTGTATGTTGAATTAATACTGAAAACATATCATTTAAACTATCTTAAAAATGCAATCCAAAGAGACTCTGTATGCTAAATTTGTATACAAGTTCGTACATAATACACATATAAAATGATGAAAGGGGACTAATGACAAGAAGGATATTAAAGTTTCATTTCACTTATGCTGGCTCCTATGCTACCATTTTTAACTGAGTATATTTTCTTTAAACTACGATCTACTAAACATTTCTTTTTATGGGAAAATGTTGCCTAGAAATTTTATCACTTATATAACTAATGAAGTTCAGAGAATTAAAAAAAAATATTTAAAAACTAGAAATGTTTCTCTTCTAATGGTAATACCCCTCCAAGTGGAAAATCAACATTATTAAGCTGAGGACTGAAAAGTCATTGGTAATTTGTACAAAAGGTCATTTCTTAACAAAAAATAAAAATCACCAATATCTGTGTTACCTGGACTATATAAAGTAGAAACTCTGAATTAATGTGTATCAGAAATAGATAGCACCAAAATTTTCATCATTTTCAGAGTGATCTCTAATCTTTAATATAACAACCTAAAAATATTTGAGGTAATTTGACTAATGGGTTGACTTCTAATTCAGACCCATTTCTTTTTTCTTTTTTTCCTTTTTTTTTTTAATTGTTGTAATTAAATGAGGTTTACATTTCAAGTTAGTCTCCCATACAGATTTTTTTTTTTTACATTGTTATGAGACCCCAACCGCTCACCCCATTCTGCAACAGCACACTCCTTCCCTCCACCCGATTCCCCATGAACATTCAACCAGCTCCTGACTCTCTCTGCCTTCCCCTCTCACCTCTGGACAGAAGCTGCCCCTTTGGTGTCTTTTATCTACTTGTATCACTTTATGTCCCACAGTCCAGTCCAATCCCTGTTTGAATAGTTGGCCTCGGAAATTGTTTTAGTTCTGGGGTGATGGAGAGACCAAGGGCCATGCTTTCTGGGACACCTCCAGTCTTAGTCAGACCATTAAGTCTGGTCTTCTTACTAGAATTTGAGTTCTGCATCCCATCGTTCTACTGCTCCATCAGGGATCCTCTGTTGTGTTCCCTGTCAGGACGTTCATTGTGGTAGCCAGGCACCATCTAGTTCTTCTGGTCTCAGGCTGATGAAGTCTCTGGTTTATGTGGCCCATTCTGTCTCTTGGGCCAATACTTTCCTTGTGTCTTTGGTGTTCTTCGTTTTCCTTTACTCCAAGTGGTTGGGACCAATTGATGCATCTTAGATGGCAGCTTGCAAGCTTTTAAGACCCCAGATGCCACTCACCAACAGAGGATGCAGAGCATTTTCTTAATAAGGTTTGTTATGCCAATTGACATAGATGTCCCCTGAAAGCATGGTCCCTAGATCCTGCATCCCTGCTATTCTGTCTCTCAAAGTATTTGATTGTATTCAGGAAACTTCTTAGCTTTGGTTTAGTCCAGTTGTGCTGGCTTCCCCTGTAGTGTATACTGTCCTTCCCTTCACCTAAGATCATTCTTATCTACTATCTAGTTAGTGAATAACCCTCAACCTCCCTCCCTACCCCTGTAACCATCAAAGAATGTTTTCTTCTGTGTTTAAACCTTTTCTTGAGTTTCACTCAGCATAATAAGTTCTAGCTTCTACCAAGTTATATGATGTTTCACAGCTTCATCATTGTTCTCTATTGTTGTTTAATATTCCATTGTGTGGATATACCATAGTTTGTTTATCCATTCATCCATTGATGGGCACTTAGGTTGCTTCCATCATTTGGCTATTGTGAACAGTGCTGCGATGAACATGGGTGTGCATATATCTACTCCTGTGACAGCTCTTGTTTCCCTAGGGTACATTCCAAGGAACAGGATAGCTGGATTGTACGGTACTTCTATTTCTAGCTTTTTAAGGAAGCTCCAAATCGATTTCCAAAGTGGTTGCACCATTTTACATTCCCACCAACAGTGTATAAGTGTTCCAGTTTCTCCACAACCTCTCCAGCTTTTGTTATTTTGTGTTTTCTGGATTAATCCTAGCCTTGTTGGGGTGAGATGGTATCTCATTGTAGTTTTGATCTGCATTTCTCTGATGGCTAGTGATCCTGAACATTTCTTCATCTGTCTGTTAGCTGCCTGAATATCTACTTTGGTGAAATGCCTGTTTATATCCTTTGCCCATTTTTTAATTGGGTTATTTGTCTTTTTGCTGTTGAGGTTTTGGAGTATCTTGTAGATTTTAGAGATTAACCGCTGATCGGACTTGTCGTAGCCAAAAGTTTTTTCGCAGTCTGTAGGTTGTCGTTTCACTCTTTTGGTGAAGTCTTTGGATGAGCGTAAGTGTGTGATTTTTAGGAGCTCCCATTTATCTAGTCTCTCTTGTGGTGCTTGTGCATTGTTACTATGGTTTGTATTGTGTTTATGCCATGTATTAGGGCTCCTAGCATTGCCCCTATTTTTTCTTCCATGATCTTTATTGTTTTCAACTTTATATTTAAGTCTTTGATCCATTTTGAGTTAGTTTTTGTACATGGTGTGAGATATGGGTCTTGTTTCAGTTTTTTGCCCATAGATATCCAGTTATGCCAGCACCATTTGTTAAAGAGACTGTCTTTTCCCCAATTAATGGACTTTGGGCCTTTGTCAAATATTAGCTGCTCATAGATGGATGAGCTTATATCTGGATTCTCAACTCTGTTCCATTGGTCTATGTATCTGTTATTGTACCAGTACCTGGCTGTCTTGACTATCATGGCAGCATAATAGGTCCTAAAATCAGGTAGTGTAAGGCCTCCCACTTTGTTCTTCTTCTTCAGTAGTGCTTTATTTATCCAGGGCCTCTTTCATTTCCATATGAAGTTGGTGATTTGTTTCTCCGTCTCATTAAAAAACATTGCTGGAATTTGGTTTGGGATTGCATTGTATCTGTAGATTGCTTTGGGTAGAGTTGACATTTTCAGTATGTTGAGTCTACCTATCCATGAGCAAGGTATATTTTTGCACTTATGCAGGTCTCTTTTAGTTTCTTGCAGTAGTGTCTTGTAGTTTGGTCTGTAAAGATCTTTTACATCTCTGGTTAGATTTATTCCTAAGTATTTTATCTTTTTGGGGGCTATTGTAAATGGTATTGATTTGGTGATTTCCTCTTCAAGGTTCTCTTTATTGTTGTAAAGGAATACAACTGATTTTTATATGTTTATCTTGTATCCTAAAACTTGGCTGAAATCTTCTATTAGTTCCAGTAGTTTTCTTGTGGATTCCTTGGGGTTTTCTGTGTATAAGATCATATCATCTGCGACTAGAGATACTTTGACTTCTTCCCTACCTATTTGGATGCTCTTTATTTCCTTTTCTAGCCTAACTGCTCTGGCTAGGACCTCGAGCACAATGTTGAATAAGAGTGGTGATAAAGGGCATCCTTGTCTGGTTCCCGTTCTCAAGGGGAATGCTTTCAATGTCTTTCCATTCAGGATGATGTTGGCTATTGGTTATGTATAAATGCCCTTAATTATACTGAGGATTTTCCCATCTATTCCTATTTTTTGGAGATTTTTTATCATGAATGGGTTTTGGACTTTGTCAAATGCCTTTTCTGCATCGATCGATAAGATCATGTGGTTCTTGTCTTTTGTTTTATTTATATGATGGATTAGGTTGATTGTTTTTCTAATGTTGAACCATCCCTGCATACCTGGTATAAGTCCCACTTCGTCATGGTGAATTATTTTTTTGATATATTGCTGAATTCTACTGGCTAAAATTTTGTTGAGGATTTTTGTGTCAATGTTCATGAGGGATATTGGTCTGTAATTTTCTATTTTTGTGTTGTCTTTACATGGTTTTGATATCAGGGTTATGCTGGCTTCATAGAATGAGGTTGGGAGTATTCCATCCTTTTCTACGCTCTGAAATACCTTTAGTAGAAGTGGTGTTATCTCTTCTCTGAAAGTTTGGTAGAATTCTCCAGTGAAGCCATCCAGGCCTGGGCTTTATTTTGTTGGCAGTTTTTTAATAACCTTTTCAATCTCTTCTTTTATTATGGATTTATTTAGTTGTTCTACCTCTGTTTGTGTTAATTTAGGTAGACAGTGAGTTTCTAGAAATTTGTCCATTTCCTCTAGGTTTTCAAATTTGTCTGAGTACAATTTTTCATAGTATTCTGTTACGATTCTTTTAATTTCAGTTGGGTCTGTTGTGATATCACCCATCTCATTTCTTTTATGGGTCATTTGCTTCCTCTCCTGTTTTTCTTTTGTCAGTTTGGCCAATGGTATATCAATTTCGTTGATCTTTTCAAAGAACCAGCTTTTGGTCTTGTTAACTCTTTCAATTGTTTTTCTGTTCTCTATTTCATTTAATTCTGCTCTAATTCTTATTATTTCCTTCCTTCTGGCACTTGTAGGCTTCTTTTGCTGCTCTCTTTCTACTTGTTCCAGCTGTAGGGTTGGTGCTTCCTTTCTTGTTTTGGGATGTGTGCATTTATTGCTATAAACTGACCTCTGAGCACTGCTTTTGCTGTGTCCCAAAGGTTCTGGTATGATGTGTTTTCATTCTCATTCGATCCTATGAATTTCTTTATTCCATCCTGAATTTCTTCTGTAACTCAGTAGTTTTTGAACAAGGTGTTGTTCAGTTTCCATGTGTTTGATTTTTTTTCCTTGCTTTTTGTGTTGTTGATTTCCACTTTCTTGGCTTTATGGGCAGAAAAGATGCTTTCTAATATTTTGATGTTTTGGATTTTGTTAAGGCTTGCTTTATGGCCTAATATGTGGTCTGTTCTGGAGAATGTTCCATGTGCATTGGAAAAAAAGTATACTTGGCTGCTGTTGAGTGCAGAGTTCGGTATATGTCTATGAGATCAAGTTGGTTGATTGTAGCATTTAGCTCTTCTTCGTCTTTGTTAAACTTCTTTCTGGATGTTCTGTCCTTCACTGAAAGTGGCATGTTGAAGTCTCCTACTACTATTGTGGTGCTGTCTATCTCTCTCTTCAGAGCTGTTAGTCTGTTTTATGTATTTTGGAGCCCTGTTGTTGGGTGCATAAATATTTATTATAGTTATGTCCTCCTGGTGTAGTGACCCTTTAATCATTATATAGTGCCCTTCCTTATCTTTTGTGGTGGATTTTACTTCAAAGTCTATTTTGTCAGAGATTAATATTGGCACTCCTGCTCTTTTTTGAGTGTTGTTTGCTTGATATATTTTTTTCCATCCTTTGAGTTTTAGCCTGTTTGTGTCTTTAAGTCTAAGGTGCGTCTCTTGTAGGCAGCATATAGGTGGATCATGCTTTTTTATCCAATCTGCCACTCTCTGTCTCTTTATTGGTGCATTAAGTCCGTTTACATTCAGTGTAATTATTGATAGGTGTGAGTTTAGTGCTGTCATCCTGATATCTCTTTTTGTGTGTTGTTCACAGTTTCTTTGTCCTCCTCGATTTTCTGTGCTCAGTTGTTTTTCTTTATGTATTTTTTTTTCATCTTTTTCTTTGTTGTAGATTTTGTGTTTGTTGGGTCTTTATGTTTTTCTACTTTTTTATTCTGATTTGTAGGATTGTTAGATTCCTTTGTGTTTACCTTAATATTTACCCCTAATTTTCTAAGTTTATACCAGTCTTTTATTACTTTATATTGCCTTAACTTCCCCTCCATATAGAAAATCAATGTCTTCATTTTTTAAGTCCCTCTTTTTTTGTTTTAATATTATCCTTTTTTTTTTTTTTTACATATTGATACTGTTTCCCTATTTTCAGTGTTTAGCTTTGATATAATTTTGACTTCCGTATCTTAGACAATATCTGATTATTCTGTCCTGTGTTATTGTCTTGCATTGTTAGCTGGTGTTATTGATTATCTAACCATAGGACTCCCTTTAGTATTTCTTTTAATTTTGGCTTGGTTTTTGCAAATTCCATGAACTTCTGTTTATCTGGAAATGCCCTTATTTTGCCATCATATTTGAGAGACAGTTTTGCTGGATATATAACTCTTGGCTGACAGTTATTTTCCTTCAAGGCTTTAAATATGTCATCCCATTGCCTTCTAGCCTGCATGGTTTCTGCTGAGTAATCTGAGCTTATTCTAATTTACTCTCCTTTGTAGATGACTTTTCTTTTATCTCTAACTGCTCTTAAAATTCTCTTTATCTTTGGTTTGGTAAGTTTGATTATAATATGTCTTGGTGACTTTCTTTTGGGATCTACCTTATGTGGGGTTGGATGAGCATCTTGGATAGATATCTTCTCATCTTTCATGATATCAGGGAAATTTTCTGTCAACAACTCTTCAACAATTTTCTCTGTATTTTCTGTTATCCCCCCCTGTTCTGGTACTCCAGTCGTTTGTAGGTTATTTCTCTTGATACAGTCCTACATGACTCTTAGAGTTTCTTCATTCTTTTTAATTCTTTTATCTGATTTTTCCCCAGATAAGTTGGTGTCAAGAGCTTTTTCTTAAATGTCACTAATTCTAACTTCTACTGCCTCAATTCTGTTCCTATGACTTTCTACTGAGTTGTCTAATTCTGAAATTTTATTGTTAATCTTCTGGATTTCTGATTGTTATCTCTCTATGGATTCATGCCGCCTATTAAATTTGGCATTATGTTCTTGAATAATTTTTTTAAGTTCTGCTACTACTGTTTCTGTATGTTGCCTGGATGTTTCTGCATTCTGTTGAATTTCCTTTCTTATTTCTAGAAGAGTTCTGTATATTAATATTTTGTGTTCTGTCTCTGGTAATTCCAAGAAGTTCTCTTCCTGCAGAGAATTTATTGATTATTTTGGGAGCTTGCTGAAGCCATCATGGACTGCATCTTTATGTGATTTGATATTGACTGTTGTCTCCAAGCCATCAACAATTTATTATAATTTTATTTTGTGTTTGCTTAGTGAGACCTAGCTTCTTATTTTGTTTCATCTTGATATGCCCAAATTGGCTGCTCTTGTGCACTAGTTTGATTTTTGACACCTTTTGATCTCTAATGTCCTGTCACCAGGTAGTTAGTTCTGTAACTAAGTATGTGCACACCAGAGTCTGTTAAAATTTCCTATATGGGATCAGCTCGGGTGTGCAGGCTGTTGGTCACCAAGTGTGTGATGCAGGCTCTCACCCCCAGTCCTAGAGAGGCATGGGTGATTGGTGCAGGCACTGGACTCTGGCTGTGGTAGGGGATCACGTGCTGAGCCAGGCAGGGGGCTGATGGCTGCCCCTGAGATTTTGAAAGAAAAGCATGTCCCTATTCTCTAGGGTGAATAGGTAGGTGAGTTTTGCAGCTGGGCTAAGAGCACCCCACTATGTTGGCTGGAAAGACTTGAGGTCACCACTTTTTCTTGAACTCCTTTAGCAGGTTACTAGGCACTTTCGGAGCTACCACCAGTCCTCAAGACCCTGCTGCAGATCGATAAAAGTGCCTACTTGAGGGGCAGGGCTGTTTTGACTATCACCAATATGCCTGTTCACAGGTGAAGCAGTTGAAGTTAAACTTCAGATGTTTGCCCTGTTACACTGTGGTAGTGAGGGCTAACACTGTTGAGATGGGTCCCCACAAGTCTATACAGGGGAGTATGGCACTCAGAGTCTGCGGATCCCTGATTTCTATGGCCAGCAAAGGAGCTGTGCCGACCCTGTGTTCCTAGCCTAGGGGAGCCAGCGTCTTATTTGTTCCCTCTCCAAGGCCAGGAGAATGGGTCAGGGCACCTTTTGGGATCTACTTCCGGCCCAGTGGACTCCTGGTGCAGAGTGGGCAGGGAGGAGGTAAAAGGGAGAGAGGTTTTTCCCAAATCCACTGCAGAGCACACGGTAGGAAGTAAAAGGGAGAGAGGTTTTTCCCAAATGGGCTTTTTTTTTTTTTTTAAATCACCGCAAATGGGTGCATGCATGTACTTATCCTAGCATCTTGGAAGCTGCTCTTCACTGGTTCGGAGCGTCCAAGCAGAATCTCTGCTTCCTGGTCTCTCTCGATGTGGAAACTGCTTCTTGAGTGCAAGCACAGCACAGCTGTTTGCCTGCTTCACTGCGGCCCCACGTGGCTGTGTCTCTGCTGTGTCACCGCCGTGGCTCTAGCACTCCTCACCTCTTCCAAACCGTCTTCCTCTCTGGTATGACTCAGATGGATTTCTTAACCTTGCCTTGTTCAGGGCTTCCAGATGTTCACATAGAATCAAATGTCTTGTTTTTCAGGTCTTTGTTGTAAGAGGGATATAGGAAGCATCTAACTAGTCTGCCATGTTGACCATGCCTTCCGTCCAGTTCCATTTCTTTTGTAGGTAAAAATGGTCTTCTTAGCTGACAGAAGTTAACCTAACCTCACTCCCAAACTCACCAACATTTCATGGCTTGTAGGAAAAGATTTTTTAGGTCAGTATGATATCTTGCTTGTGGCCATGTCTTCTGTGGTTTCTGGACTGGAAAGGAAGTAGGTGTAGCAGGTAGTAGATACTCGTTACCCCATTTGAGAGACTAGGAAGCGAAGGCCTGTTTGACAAGCACAAAGCTTCTACCCAATCCTGCAAGCGATGAGAGAGCCACTGAAAAGTTCTAAGAAGGTTTACATCTTACTATTTCATTTTACAATAACTGTGAAGGATATCTTAGGAGTGGGGCTAAAAAAGATTAAGCTATTACTTTATGTTAAATAATCTCTTAAGACTAAGCAATTGCATAATAAGAAAAATTGCTTGACCAAGAAAAACTGACATTATTTTTATAAACAGAAAAATCTAACGTTAATGTGAAATTTAGATCAAAAAGCCTTGCCAGAACTTTCTGCATGCTCATTCTCATATCACAAGGGGATATATAAGTTTAGCAGAATTTGTTACTATTTGCGCTCTTAAAGACATAATTAGTATTATTCATCAATATTAATTGAGACTAACTTCAGAAATCTAAGTGCCATAACTAAGTTGGGAAAAACTTTACTAAATGGTCTAAATTGTCCTTAGAAGAAAACCAGTATATCTCACTTATTACTATGATTATGGTAATTATTATTATTATTATTATTAAGCACAGAAATTTAGATGGCTTACGAAAGAAATAATAAAAAAGATGATTGAGTAGTTAACCATAAGACTGAGTGCCAACTATCTGAAATATATTTTCCTTCAAGTGGACAATGGTATCACAGCTGACATGTTCTGTCAGTTCTTCTGCTCTGAAACACCCCCATCGCTTTTACTTAGGCTAACAAGTAAAGCTCACTTCAAAGTGAGCTCTGCTTAGGGTTTTATCTGACAAGATGCTTTCTATGCAGTGGATTTGATTAGCTGATTTACAGTCTTTAATTTTCAGCTACATTATCTACAAAAGCAATAATTTCAATTTAATATTTTTAAATGAAGCCAGAAAATGACTTTGTATACTTCCATTACTGAATCTGCATAATTCTGATCCTCCTGAGACATCCTTCAAAGACTTACCAAACTGACACCATCCTGATATTTGCTGAATTTTCCTTTTTTTTGTAACAGAGGATTTCCTACTTCTAATTTATCCTTGTAATGGAAATCTATTTGTAGATTAGCGAGCAGTTGTATGTTATTCAAAAGGGAGCATTGCTTCCATAATTGATTTATTAGGTTTTTAATAGTATTCAGAAGGTTCTATCCTTTAAAGTTTAAATATTGGGTGAGGGTACGTATGCGTGTGTAATGAAAACATACCTAAACAAATTCTATGGCTAGTGAGATTGTTGAGGAAGTGCACCCGCTCCTCACTTATTGACATGGTTAGATTCCAAAGATCAGGTTGTTATGCGAAAATCAGCATTATGCAGTAATGGAGGATGACCATATCAGATCACAAAGTGTAGGATGACTACATCATTATACAATTGTCAGATTACATCATTGCATAACTACCAAACCACCGAGAATCATGGCCAGCCAAGATGACACAGAACTTTAACCATCACAGCCAGCATCACTTTCACCTCACACCCCAACGTCCGTTACTGCCAGATGTATGTTGTTACTGCACAAAATAGTCAGACAGTAAATTGTTTACTATTGTTGTAATTGTGAAATGGTGAATAACAAGATAGTCAGTAAGTGAGGAGTAGGTGTATAGAATATTTATTCTGTAGAAATTTATTCAAATATCTCCAAGGTGTACTTCATCTTTAATTTTTAATTGAAAAGTTGCTCACAGAATATTGTACTGGGAAAACAAAGCAAGATGTAGTTTTTGTGTTATTGTATGGTCCAACTGTTAACCAAATTGTTAAGATTAATTATGAGTAGTGTAATGGAGGTTTATATCAATCTCTTTTGTTATTTCAGAAAAACAGAAGTCACTGTTGCCCTCTTTACTGCTTTACCACAACACAGCGGGTCCATAATTTTCAGGGTGCAGACTGGCCCAGGCTGGCAGGTGAGTACACAGTTGGGGAATGTGGGGCCCACTGGCCAGCCAGGTGGTTTGGAGCCTTGATTGTGAGGTCTGTGTGAGAAGGTGTAGAGCGCAGTTTGCAAAGGCTGGCAGGTGGGCATGCAGAGAGAGTTAGGGTGTTGGGATTCTGCTTGTTGCCACTCTGGGCATAGGGTGCACAGTGTCCGTGTTGGAGATACGTGCAAGATAGAACCCAGAGAGACAACTTCCAGTTTCCCATTGTACAAATTCTGTCGAGTGAACAAAAACCCACCTCTATAGCAATATTACCTGCTAGAATCTTTCCTCATAGAAACTGTGTCACATCCTCCTCAACCTCTATTTGTTTTCCATGGAAAGTTATTGTTTACAACTTGATACTTCGTATTTCCAGAGATCACAGACTTTGCTGACACCTTTCATATTACAGTTTAATGGTGGGAACTCACTTTTCAATTGTGTTGTCAAAAATAACCTGACTGTTATGAATGTGCCATAAAGATCTATCAAGCTTCACCCTAAATGATAAAACTCTTGACATAAGATGCTATATTGTAGCACCCTGACAATGCCTTCTCTGACAGCACCTTTAGAATTGATGCCGTGACATATGCTGTTTGTGGCTGTGTGAACAAGGGGAAAAGTACCCTCCTTTCTCTTTCTCTTTCCAACATGAGAAGCATTGCAGTGAAGTTTAAAATGGAGGGGAAAAAGAATATTGACAAAAAAAAAAAAAAAAAAAAAAAAGCTTCCAAGGCTGTTTACATACAACCAAAAACCTCATGGGATTTGTTTCCTTGGTTTGAGGTTTAGGGTCATGGCTTCATGGGACATCCCAGTTAATTGACCTAATAATATGTTTAGTGCTTGTATTCTGACTCCCAGTTAGTTCATTGTGCAGTGCTTGGATTCTTAAAAGCTTACAAGCAGCCATCCAAGACATGACAATTGTTTTTTATTCTCAGCAACAGTAGAAGGACAGTCAGGAATAGAAGGAGGATATGAGATGTGTGGCTAATTGCCTCCACGAGCAACTGCCTCCCTTGCCATGAGACCATAACTGGATGGTGCCTGGCAACATTTACTGAATATTTTGATCAGCAATTCCATAGAAGAATCCTGATCAAAAGGGGGAAAAATACAGACCAGAATTTAACATATTCATAGACTCCAGACTTTCTGGAATTATGGAGGCTGGGTGGACCCCTGAAACTATTGCTTTGAGATAATCTTTAAACCTTAAACCAAAAATATCCTCTGAAATCTTCT
Organism: Dugong dugon; assembly: GCA_030035585.1. Taxonomy (NCBI): domain Eukaryota; kingdom Metazoa; phylum Chordata; class Mammalia; order Sirenia; family Dugongidae; genus Dugong; species Dugong dugon. Next base: position 104,227,807 of record CM057466.1, on the reverse strand, counting down.
TAAAACCAAACAATAGTCTAGCTTAACCAGTAAAAAATTGTCTACCTTGAGCACTGTGCTCTTTTAAGATCTATCTATATGGGATCAAATAGACAATAGCAACTTAAAAGACTGGATAAGAAACTTAGGGGGCAGTGAGTTTGTATTAATGGGGCAGAAACAACTCAGGAAAAGAGGGTGAGAATGGTTGCTGAACTCAAATAATGTAATCAATGTCACTAAACTGTACATGTAGAAACAATGACAAAATAAATTAAATATGAAAATTAAAAAGGAGGGGAAAAGTATCTGTAGCATATCTGTGCTCTGTGTTTATCACTTCTGGATTCTTGAAATCGTTAATGATAATAGCACTAATTGGTTCTCTTTTGAATCAACTGCTGCAGGAAAGCAAAAAAAAGTGTGTGTATGTACATATATATATTAATATATATGTATATTTTATATATGTATGAAACCAAAACCAAACCTGTTGCCATCAACTTGATTCTAACTCATAGCAACCCTATAGGACAGAGCAGAGCTGCCCCATAGGGTTTCCAAGGAGCACGGATAGATTTGAATAGCAGACATTTTGGTTAGCAGCCTAGCTCTTAACTCCTGTGCCACCTGGGCCCTCTCTCTCTCTGTCTCTCTCTCTCTGTCTCTGTCTCTCTCTCTCTCTCTCTCTCTCTATATATATATATATATATATATCCCTTAATGATGTACTAAGAAGTTCCACATACATTTTAGTCAAGTGTTGAAAGCTGAATCTGAAAGAAGATATGAATAAAGATTTTTGAGAACTAGGTTTAATTTTGCCTTGAATATATGACCTTGAATTAGCCATTAGCAACTCAGCACATTAATAGTCTCATTTCTAGACTGGATTTTTGGAAATTTGAGGAATATAAAATTTAATAAGTCTACGCAACATTTTATGTAAATATTAGTGAGAAGAAGAACTCAGTTAGGAAAAGCTTTAAGAAATAAACATCCACTACCACAAGTATATAAATTCAGTATCTTTTGTTTCCTTGACATTTACACTGAAATGCTATCAAAATTTAGGTATAAATATATATGCTCTTTTAACTATATTAAACCAATTAGTAGAACAGAAACTGGGTTAAGCTGAATTGTTGACAGCTAAGGAAGAAGGGAACAAAGACAAACTTAATATTCAAGTCCATCAGGGGCTGCAAGGTTGACAGCACTGTGAGGAGCAGTTGTCACTTGATAGAGTCATTTGAGCCTTTGCTGAAAAATATTCTGAACTGCTAAATGTTTTCACCTGTATAGTGATTTACATTATATAGAATGTTCATAGCTTATTTGTGTGTGTTTTTGGTACTTGTTCACCGTGGTCTTTATGACTACCTTTTCACTTTTATAGGCAGATTATCATGCTAACAACAAAACGTGATGATGAAACACAAAGAAGTTAAATGACTTGACTGAATGTATACGACTAATAGGGGCTAAGAGAGACCCGCTAGAGCATTAGCTATTAGGAGTTTAGCCTTTGAGTTGAAATAAACCAAGGTTTGGGTTCTGACTCTGCCAATAAAATGTAAGATAGTGGACAAGTTACTGAAATTTAAGTTCCAGAATTTTTCTCTTAAAAAAAAAAAAAAAGCATAATAATAGAAAGCAGCCCATAAGGTAGTTGTGGGAACTAAATAAGATTGAGTAGAATGCCATTTGAAGTGTAGCAAAGAGTAGGATTAATTGCTGGTCACATCTTTAAATATTAAGGTTGATGTGCTCATCTGCTTAACAAGTTTCACAGATCCTTCATTGTGTCATAGGAGCACAGTCCACTATGCTGTGGAAGAATTAGGCATTGGTATTTCAAGTGGGAAGAACAAGCGTAGAAAGTTATACTGTGCTCTTGAAGGCATTCTCCTCCAGCTAGATACATCCACAGTACAGGAAGGAACAAGGATGGCTTAATACATACAATTAGCTATATGGTCTAGGACAAGTCAATGACTTCTTTGAACCTCCCGTTTTTATAATTTAATGTGTATAATAATGCTAGCTTCCCAGCAACACTATGAAGATTAAAGGAAATAATGCATTTCTTAGCTCTTTGAAAATGTGAAGGGCCATAAGGTGTGTTGATGATGTGTTCACAGTCACATGTATTCAACGTTCTATTGATTTCAGAAATACTCCTAGCCCAATGGAAAGATACCCTCTTATCTAAATTTGACACTTTTGTTCATCTTCCTATTTTCTCCAGTCAGAGTGAACATTTCTAACATTTTTATTATCCATGTTGCATTACACATTGGCTACAAAAGTGTAATATGCATCTATCATTTTACCTGGAATTATAGTTACTTGTTTATAAGTGTTCTTCCTCCACTAGATTATATACTGCTATAGAGACCAGATCATATCTACATTTTCATTTAGCACAATAATTAGAACTTTGTTTTACACATAGTATTGGTGTCCCATTAATGTTGTTGAATTGAATGCTCAAATGAATATAGGATCATAAATACTGACTCTGACTCTAAGGATTAGAGTTAATTCTATTAATGTCTCTATCTGTATCAATTTCCCAATTTCCTAGATCTTTAAATATGATCTTTTGAATTTCTGAAAATAATGATAAAGATTAGATAAATAATGTAATGGGCACGAAGAAAATGGGAATTATTAGACAGAAAATGAAGAAGGGGAAATTTAATAATGTTAAGGAAAAATAACTCTAGCATAAATGCTGTTATAATAACCTGTCCAGAGTGCATGAATTTGGACTATGACATATACATCATCCAGTAATTAAACATAGTTGCTAATTTAGAAGTGACAACAAAAAAGTAATTTATGATAAATAATTAAAAGTTATTTACGTCATAATAAGCCAATTATTCTTTGCTATATAAATGTACTGAGCTTCAATGGAGGACGATTAAAATTATAGTCACAGTGAAGCTACGATGATGAGTTTTTCCTTTGTAATTTTTTCAATATATTTTATAAATTATAGAGTAATTTATACAGTCATTATAATAGTAATGGTTGACAATTACAATTTTATAATGTTAATAAAGATCCATATATAAAACACATATATTAGAGTGTACCGGTTAAAACTGAGGACTTGGAGTCATTCTATCTAGTTTTGTAACTTAATCGTGCAATTTATTGCTCTGTAACATGGAAAGTATCATATCATCTCTGTGCCTTAGCTTTCTCATCTACAAAATGGGAATAATAATTTTAGCTCACTGATGGGACATTCGTGAGGATTAAATGCAACGTTTTGCAACAGTGTCTTACATTAATTAGAATTCAATAAATAATAATTATATATAAAATGAAAAGGAACAAATAAAAATATAAGAAAATCAGAAAACTTCAGAAATTTCTATAAATATTAAAGACAAAGGTTTCAAATTGTAGGAAAAGATCAAAAGATCATAATTGCTGAGTACCCAACAAAGAAAAAGGAACAGTATACTTTAGCATTCAGTGATGGGATATCATAAGAAAGCAAAAGAACATCCTCTAAATCCAGAACTTAAGGGACTGGTGATATGGATGGATCAGGGACAGGTAGTGAGTAGTAAACCTAAATATTATATTTTAGAATCTACTCATTGATGTTAGGTGTGGTTGAGTTGGTTCTGACTCATAGCGACCCTATGTACAACAGAAGGAAACACTGTTTGATCTTGGGCCATCCTCACAATATTTGCTATGTTTGAGACCGTTGTGAAAGCCACTGTGTCGATCCTTCTCATTGAGGGTCCTCTTCTTTCTCACTGACCCTCTACTTTACCAAGCATGATGTCCTTTTCCAGGGACTGGTCCCTCCTGATAGCGTGCCTAAAGTAAGCAAGACAAAGTCTTGCCATCTTTGCTTCTACTGAAACTTCTGGCTGTACTTCTTCCAAGACAGATTCGTTCATCCTACTGGCAGGCAGCGGTATATTTCATATTCCTCAGCAACACCATAATTCAAATGCATCAATTCTTTTTCGGTCTTCTTTATTCGTTGTCCAGCATTCACATGCATATGAGATGACTGAAAATATGATGGCTTGGGTCAGGTGCACCTTAGTCATTAAAGTGACATCTGCTTTTTAACACTTTAAAGAGGTCTTTTGCAGCAGATTTGCCCGATGCAACACAGGTAGTTCCTGACTTACGACAGGTTTCCATTCCGATGACTCCATCATAAACTGGTTTGGACGTAAGCCGAATATCTCTCCCTCTTTTTTCGTTTTAGGTTTCATTATTATTGCCTTTTATTATCAATATCTTTATAAATCCAATCTTTATTTGTCTTTTTGAGTTGGAAACATTTCATAGAAACTTACAGATATATTTTAACATTGCATGTAGTACCTATTACTAACTATAAGATGTAAAAAAAAAAAAAAAACACACACACAGTTCTAAGTGCGGTTTGTAACTTGAATACGTCAGAAGTCGGAGACTACCTGTACGTCGTTTCATTTCTTGACTGCTGCTTCCATGGACGTTGATTATTGATCCAAGTAAAATGAAATCCTTGACAACTTCAATATTTTCTGTTTATTATGATGTTGCTTATTTTAAAAAATTGAAAGAAAATCTACTCAAGGACCCACAAATGGGGGTCACAGTAACCTCTCCCTGTTCCCATTTTGCTTATCTCACAAATTGTGGTATTAAGCATAAGTAAATGACCAAACAGAGAAGAAAGTCTACCATGTAGAATTAAAAATATATTCTGAGATCATTGAATCCTGGTGTTGAATAAAAGCTGTTTGCATTTGGGGAGAAATACACTTTGACAGTTATTGTGGTTGTCTTTTCAAAACAGGCTAGTCAAGCACAAAGATTCTAAGAGTGATTTCATGTGATTGTTAGATTGTCAGTGGCTTTTGGTGAAAAATACTATTTTTTTCAGCCATTCCATGTACTGTTAGCACCAGAAAAACACAATCTTATATCTCCACAGATGCTCAGTGGAACACAGTGCTGGCCTCAAATCTATAATACCTAAACACAGCTTTACTAACAAAATCCATCTTTCCTATGTAATTTCTTACAAAGACTTTTATGTACCCTGTTTCCAATTTCCCTCCTGGTTTCATTTTTTGACCTGATTTTCAAAGCCTTTCTGAGAATAATCATTAAACACCCTTCTATCATCACTTTTTGGGGGGTCTGATCTGCCAGTGGCTTATATTTTCTCTAATGGAGCACTGATTTTGATTCATGCATTAGAATGCCAAAGCCTAAAAGGCCCATTCCACTTCCAGTTTTCGGAGCCAGTTTCAATATCAACTTATAATCGGGTGGGTAGCGTTTACTATAGTTCTCCTGAAGCAGGCAATATTCTTTTATGCCGTGGTTCTCTGTTTTATATCGGCCCAAAGGATGCTGACTAAGAAGGTGTTTTTGTTGGTGGTGGTGTTGTCGTGTTTATTTCTTCCCCCTGCTACCACTTTAACTTGGGTTAAGAAAAAAGAGATTCACAAGTTTAAATCTCCACACTAGCCAAAAACGCAGGCATCTTTAAAAACTTGTTTTTAGTGTTTTAAATGTAACCTATTTTAATTAAACAAAAATTGTAACGAACACTGTAAGAATATAAGTTGTATTTTTTATAGAATAATTCAAAATAAATTAAAGGGGGTATATATTTACAATTTAAATATTGTCTTAAAGCTTATAAATAGGTGATTAAATTTCCATGATTATTATCAGCCAAATTTGAATACCAAATTTAAACAACAAATTAAAAAAAAAAAAGCCTTTGTTAGTAAACAAATTTGTTAACTCTCATATCAGCTCTGCCTTACAAACAACGGCCAGTATTTGGTGTATAATTTAATTACCATTATCCACACTCAGAAATTCTGCAATACATATTACTACCGTTTGGCAAAATGTCTTCAACTCCACCAAAAACACAGCTGCAAAATAGGTGAAGAAAAAAATCATGTGATAAAACTAAAAGAAGAAACAGACATATCCACAATTATAGTTGGAGTCGTTAATACCCTTTTCTTAAGAACTAAGATAACTAGACAGATAGTAAACACGAATACTGAAACATTTAGCAATGCGATCAACCAACAGCATTTGTTTGTCATTTAGAGAACACTCTCAACAAAAATAGTAGAATGCATCTTTTTATCAAGTGCCCTTGGAACATATACCAAGACAGACAATATTGTAGGTCATAAAATAAACTTCATCAAATTTAAAAGAATTTAAATTATACATGTGTGTTCTCCAAGCACAATGGAATCGAACTAGAAATCAGCAACAAAGAGATAATGGGAAATCGTTCAAATACAAGGCTTCAAATTACAAGTTAAACATCCAAAAATCAGCTGCATTTTTCCATACTAGCAGTGAACCTCTGGGCACAGATATTTAAATTACAATACCATTAACACTCATTGAAAAATGAAATAACTTGATGTAAATCTAACAAAATAAGCACAGGATTTGCATGCTATTTTTGTTGCTGTGTGCTGTCTAGTTGATTCTGACTCATAGTGACCCTATAGGACAGAATAGAACTTCCCCATAGGGTTTCCAAGGAGGGGCTGGTGGATTTGAACTTCTGACCTTTTGGTTGCAGCCAAGTTCTTAACCACTGCACTCAGGGCTAAAGAACTATAAGACCTGATGGGGGGGGGGGCAAGATGGAGCTCTAGGCAAAGATCCGAAAAACTAAGCCAAACAGAGAATCAACAATCCTGAAACCCTAGAACATCAAATGAAGAGATAACGAACTCATCCAAACACCAAACAGAGTGAGAATACTGAAAGAGAACGGAGAGCGAGGAGAGACTCATGCAGAGATTCCTTACCAGCTAACGCAGCTCGGATCCACCAACTTGGACTCCTATCGGAGACCAGCAAACAGGAGAACGGGAGAGCAGCCTCGCGGAGCGTCCAGTGGGAGACGGAACGACCAGTAAATTGCGGTGTGCGCTTTCCCAACCCCCACCCCTCTCTGCCACGGCTGGGGCTCCCCTGCTTCCCGTGGCCAGGGTCCCTGGGCCGGGGGGTGCCAGTGCTTCTATTCTGCGCGCCCGGGCTGGCGGCTTTCTCAGAGCCGTTTGTTGGCTGCTGGCATAGCTTTTTCTGCCGCCTCCCCCTCCTTTTGCTCGGGTGCCTGGTTCCAAGCGTCATATTTGCTCTCTCCTGTGGGGCTGTGGTGCTGCGTTCGGGCGTGTGGATGCTTCCAGGTCTGGGCTGCCGTGCTGGTGAGATCCCGGGGCCTTGTTCATTTGCCCCTCTGCTTCCTGTGGCCACGGTCTCTTAACCCCGAGACTGCCGGCTGCTTGGAATCTGTGTGCCTGAGTGAGGGCTCTCTGGGTGCCGTTTGTTGGCTGCTGGTGTGGCTTTTTCTGCTTCTTCTGGTTTCTTGCTTGCCTCTCACTGCCTCCCCCTCCTTTTGCTCGGGTGCCTGGTTCTGAGCGCCGTCTTTGCTCTCTCCGGCGGGGCTGTGGGGCTGCGTTCGGGCGTGTGGCTGCTTCCAGGTCTGGGCTGCTGTGCTGGTGAGATCCTGGGGCCTTTGTTCATTCGCCCCTCTGCTTCCCGTGACCACGGTCTCTTAACCTGAGGCTGCCGGCTGCTTGGAATCTACGTGCCTGAGCGGGGGCTCTCTGGGTGCCGTTAGTTGGCTGCTGGTGTGGCTTTTTCTGCTTCTTCTGGTTCCTCGCTTCCCTCTTGCTGCCTCCCCGTCCTTTTGCTCGAGTGCCTGGCTCCGAGCGCCGTCTTTGCTCTTTACTGCGGGGCTGTGGGGCTGCGTTAGGACGTGTGGCTGCTTCCAGGTCTGGGCTGCCGCACTGGTGAGATCCCGGGACCTTTGTTTGTTAGTCTCTCTGCTTCCCGTGGCCGCAGTCTCTTCACCAGGGTCTGCCAGCTGCTTGGATTCTGCGTGCCTGGGCGGGCGGCTCTCTAGCTGCCGTTTCTTGGCTGCTGGTGCTGCCTTTTTTTTTTTTTTTCCTCCTTCTTCTTTTGGTTTCTCCCTTGCCTCTCGCCGCCTCCCCCTCCTTTCACTCAGGTGTCTGGCTCCTTGCACCCTCTTAGCTCCTTTCTGAGGGTCCCCAGAGTGCAGGCAATTTGTGATATACGCTTTCCACTCTCCACACTTCTTCACTCACACTCAGCCTCCTCTGTTTCCCACAGACACAGTCTCTTGTCCAGAAACACCAACCCGCACTGGCTGGCTCTCTGAGCACCATTCATTGACTGCTGGTGTTGCTTTTTTTTTTTTTAATTTTATTTTTTTTATTTTATGATTAGTTTTGTTTTCTTTTCCCTCTTTTTCCCTTTTGTCTTTCTTCATTGCTTAATTTCTCGTCTCTCTATCTCTTCCTTCTCTTTCTAATCCCTGAATACCAGGCTATGTATGCCTCTGCACTTTCTGGCCAGGCTGTCCTGTGAAACCTGAGACCTAATCCCCCAGACCTCATAGCTGCATCGGTGGGATCCCTGGGAACTTTGCAGTTCTTTAACTTTTCTGATTTTTATTTGTTCATTCTTTCCTTTTCTTTCTCTTCCCGCTTCTGGTTTCCTCCATCCCATAGTCTCTCATCTGTCCATTCCAACGACAAGCTCCCCTAGCATTCTTTTATGTTTGTATGCTTTTTGCTCCTGCTCCTCTCTCCTCTCTCCCATATCCAGCTTAGCTTCACACATAACCATCTCCCCGCTGAATCCTGCCTACCTGCACCGTGCACTTGACATCACACCACCAACCTGTGCAGGCACGCCCTAATGGAACCTGCCCTGCACTGACTACTGACCGTCCTGGTGGCTGCGGTGAGTGCCACAAACAACCCGTCCCTGTGGCTCCTCTTCAGCTAGACCTGCCCAGCTGTACCACAAGGACGAAACAAGAAAAAAATCTGCAATCAGTAAATGAGAGAAATATCTACTGAATGCCCCGAAAACAGCAAACAATATCAAAACATTTACAAAAACAAGACAAGATGGCTCCAATAGGCATCCAAATTAAAACACCAGATAACTCTCCTGTGGAAGAAAATGCACTAGATGTATCTGATGGGGAACTCAAATCACTAATACTCGGAATTTTCCAAGAACTGAGGCAAAAAGCTGACAAACGTGAGGAAAAAATAGACAAATTTATGGAAAATATAGACAAAAAATTGGAAGAACTCAGGAAGATGATGCAGGAACAAAATGCCAAAATAAATTCACAATTTGAAATTATACAAAAACAACAATTAGAAATCCAAAAGATAAAAAACAAGATTTCAGAAATGGACGGTGTCATAGAAGAGCTGAGAAGTAGATTTGAAACCGTGGAAGACAGGATCAGTGGAACTAAAGACAAACACTTGGATACAACTCTGTTTCAGGAAAACTCAGAGAAAAGAACAAATTAAAATGAAGAGACCCTGAGAGTTATGTGGGACACAATTAAAAGCAAAAACTTATGAGTGATTGGCATCCCAGAACAGGGGGAGAAAACAGAAAACACAAAAAGGATCATTGAGGAACTGCTGACAGAAAAGTTTCTCAATATCATGAAAGATGAAAAGCTGGCCATCCAAGAAGCTCAACGAACCCCATATATAAGAGACCCCAAAATAAAATCACCAAGACATATGATATTCACACTCGCCAAAACTAAAGACAAACAAAGAATCCTGAGAGCAGCTCATAAAAAATAAGAAGTCACATACAGAGGAGAAACAATAAGACTAAGCTCAGATTATTTGGCAGAAACCATGCAGGTAAGAAGGCAGTGGGATGACATATATAAAATCTTGAAAGAAAAAAATTGTCAGCCAAGAATAACATATCCTGCAAAACTCTTGTTCAAATTTGACCGTGAAATTAGGTCATTTCCAGATAAACAGAAACTAAGGGAATATGCAAAAGTCAAACCAAATTTACATGAATTATTAAAGGGAGTTCTTCGATCTGAGGACAAACAGCTTCAGCCCTCAGGCAGGACCTAGGACCTAGGACGCAGGTTCATATGAACCAGATACCATTCTAGGAAATGAACTACTGAGGACTATCCAAAAACAAAAGAAATACAACAGGGAATCAGAGCAATCAATCAAAGGATGACAACAACATCAAAACAATGAAAGAGGGAACAAACGGCATCGGTATAAAACCTTCTAAAGGAGAGGAAGGCAAGGCGATACTAAGTAAGGGAAGACTGCTTCAAACTTATAAATATAAGGGTAAAATTCATGGCAACCACAAAGAAAGTTAACAAACCAACTCATAAAAATAAAGACGAAAAACATAAAGTCTCAGCAAAAACAAAACCTACAAAAACAAAAGAAATGAACACAAAATCCACAAACAAAATTAACTCAGCACAAGAGAGTAAGATGAACAAAGAAAACTTCAGCACCACAAAAAAAAGCACTACAAAATGACAGCAACAAACTCCCATCTATCAATAATTACGCTGAATGTAAATGAACTCAGTGCACCCATAAAGAGACGGAGAGTGGCAGAATGGATAAGAAAACAGGATCCATCAATATGCTGTCTACAAGACACACACCTTAGAAACAAAGATGTGAATTTATTAAAAATTAAAGGTTGGAAAAAAATATATCAAGCTAACAACTACCAAAAACTAGCAGGAGTGGCAATTCTAATCTCAGATAAAATAGACTTTAAAACAAAATCTACCAGAAAAGACAAAGAAGGACACTATATAATGATTAAGGGGACAATCCATCATGAAGACATAACCATAATAAATATCTGTGCACCCAATGACAGGGCTCCAAGTACATAAAACAAACTCTAACAGCACTGAAAAGAGAAATTGACAGTTCCACAATAATAGTAGAAGACTTCAACACACCACTCTCAGTAAAGGACAGAACAACTAAAAACAAACTCAGCAAAGATACAGAAGACCTAAAGGACACAGTCAGCTAACTGGACCTCATAGACATATATAGAACAATCCATCCAACCGCTGCAAAGTACACATTCTTTTCCAATGCACATGGAACGTTCTCCAGAATAGACCACATCTTAGGCCACAGAGCAATCCTCAACAAGATCGAAAACTCTGAGATAATTCACAGTATCTTCTCTGACCACAATGCCATCAAGGTAGAAATTAACACTAGAAAGAGCAAGGAAAAAAAATCAACAACATGGAAACTAAATAATACCCTGCTTACACATCACCGGGTAATAGAAGAAATCAGAGATGGAATCAAAACTTCCTAGAATCAAATGAGAATGAAAACACATCATACCAAAACCTTTGGGACACAGCAAAGGCAGTCCTCAGAGGACAATTTATAGCAATAGATGCACATATCAAAAAAGAAGAAAGGGACAAAATCAAAACATTAACTACAGAACTCAAACAAATAGAAAGAGAACAGCAAAAAAAGCCTACAACCACCAGAAGAAAGGAGATAGTAAAGATCAGAGCAGAAATCAATGAAATAGAGAACAGAAAAACAATAGAAGGAATCAATGAAACCAAAAGTTGGTTCTTTGAAAGAATCAACAAAATCGACAAACCACTGGCCAGACTGACAAAAGAAAAACAGCAGAGGGCACAAATAACCCAAATAAGAAATGAAATGGGGGACATTACAACAGACCCAACCGAAATAAAAAGTATTGTAACAGAATATTATGAAAAACTATATTCCAACAAATTTGAAAACCTAGACGAAATGGATAAATTTCTAGAAACACACGGCCTACCCAAACTACAACAAAGTGATATTGAAAATCTGAACAGACCCATAACAGGAGAAGAGATTGAAAAGGTAATAAAAAAACTCCCAACCAAAAAAAGCCCTGGCCCAGATCACTTCACTGGAGAATTCTACAAAACATTTACAGAAGAGCTTGTACCAGTTCTACTGAAGCTATTTCAGAGCATAGAAGAGGAAGCAACACTTCCAAATTCATTCTATGAAGCCAGCATAACGCTGATACCAAAACCAGACAAAGAAATCACAAAAAAAGAAATTACAGACCAATATCTCTCATGAATATAGATGCAAATATTCTGAACAAAATTCTAGCCAGTAGAATTCAGTATCATATCAAAAAAATAATACACCACGACCAAGTAGGATTCATACCAGGTATGCAAGGATTGTTTAACATTAGAAAATCCATCAACGTAATTCACCACATAAATAAAAGGAAAGAAAAAAATCACATGATCATCTCAATTGATGCAGAAAAGGCATTTGACAAAGTCCAACACCCATTCCTGATAAAAGCTCTCAATAAAATAGGTATAGAAGGGAAATTTCTCAACATAATAAAGGGCATCTATGCAAAAACAACAGCCAACATCCTTCTTAATGGAGAGAGGCTGAAAACATTCCCCTTGAAAACAGGAATAAGACAAGGATGCCCTTTATCACCACTCCTATTTAACATTGTGCTGGAAGTTCTAGCTAGAGCAGTAAGGCAAGAGAAAGAAATAAAGGGCACCCAAATTGGTAATGAAGAAGTTAAACTCTCCCTGTTTGCAGATGATATGATACTATACATAGAAAACCCTAAAGACTCCATGAGAAATTTACTGGAACTAATAGAAAGATTCAACAGAGTAGCAGGATACAAGATAAACATTCAAAAATCACTTGGATTCCTATACACCAGTAAAGAGAACGATGAAAAGGAGATCAGGAAATCAATACCATTTTCAATAGCCCCTAAAAAGATAAACTACTTAGGAATAAATCTGAGCAGTCATGTAAAAGACCTATACAAAGAAAACTACAAAACACTGCCGCATGAAACCCAAAGGGATCTACGTAAATGGAAAAACATACCACGCTCATGGATAGGCAGACTCAACATTGTGAAAATGGCAATTCTACCTAAAGCAATTTACAAATACAATGCAATCCCGATCCAAATACCAACAACATTCTTCAAAGAGATGGAAAAACTAATTATTAACTTTATATGGAAAGGTAAGAAGCCCCGAATAAATAAAGCACTACTGAAGAAGAAGAATAAATTTGGAGGACTCGCACTACCTGACTCAATAACCTACTACACAGCTACAGTAGTCAAAACAGCCTGGTACTGGTACAACAACAGAGACATTGACCAATGGAACAGAATTGAGAACCCAGATGTAAATCCATCCACCTACAGTTACCTGATTCTCGACAAGGGCCCAAAGTCCATCAAATGGGGAAAAGACAGTCTTTTTAACAAATGGTGCTGGCAAAACTGGATATCCATTTGCAAAAAAATGAAACAGGACCCATACCTCACACCATATGCAAAAACTACTTCAAAATGGAACAAAGACCTGAATATAAAGCCTAAAACTATAAAGTTCATAGAAGAAAAAATAGGACCAACATTTCAGGCCTTAATACATGGCATTAACAGGATACAAACCATAAACATCAACACAAATAACCCAACAGATAAACTAGGTAACTGGGATCTTCTAAAAATCAAACACCTATGCTCTTCAAAAGACTTCACCAAAAGAGTCAAAAGAGAACCTACAGACTGGGAAAAAAATTTTGGACAGTACAAGTCAGACAAAGGTCTAATCTACATAATCTACAAGAAAATCCAACACCTCTACAACAAAAAGACAACCAATCCTATCAAAAAATGGGCAAAGGAAATGAACAGACACTTCACCAAGGAAGACATTCAAATGGCCAACAGACACATGAGAAAATGCTCGCGTTCACTAGCCATTAGAGAAATGCAAATTAAAACCACAATGAGATACCATCTCACCCCGACATTACTGGCACGAATCAAAAACACTGGAAATAACAAATGTTGGAGGGGCTGCGGGGAGACGGGAACTCTTATACAATGCTGGTGGGAATGCAAAATGATACAACCATTTTGGAAAATGATATGGCGTTTCCTCAGAAAGCTAGAAATAGACATACCATTCGATCCAGCAATCCCACTCTTAGGAATATATCCTAGAGAAATAAGAGTCATCACTCGAATAGACATATGCACACCTATTTTCATGGCAGCATTGTTCACAATAGCAAAACGATGGAAACAACGTAGGTGCCCATCAACAGATGAATGGATAAACAAACTATGGTACATACACACAATAGAGTACTATGCAACGAGAAAGAACAACAATGAATCTGTGAAGCATCTCATAACATGGATGAAACTGGAGGACATTATGCTGAGTGAAATAAGTCAATCACAAAAGGACAAATATTGTATGAGACCTTTATTGTAAAAACTCATGAAAAAATTCACATGCAAAATTTAACAATCCTTGTTGGTTACCAGGGATGGGGGGGCGGAATACTAAATAGGCAATAGATAAGTGAGAGGTGAGACAGTACACAGTACAAGGGAAACTAACACAACCTGCACAAGGAAAGGTCACGGAGGCCCTATGAACACATCCAAACTCCCAGAGAGACTGAGTTGTTGGACGGAGGGCTCTGGGGACCATGGTCTTGGGGAATATCTAGCTCGACTTGCATGACACTACTCACAAAGATAATGCTCTACATTCTACCTTGGTGAGTAGTGTCTGGGGTCTTAAAAGCCTGTGAGTGGCCATCTAAGATACTCCACTGGTCTCATCCCTTCGGGAGCAAGGGAGAATGAAGAGAACAGGATACAACGAAAAGATTAGTCCAAAGGACTAATTGACCACAGCTACCAAGACCTCCACCGGACTGAGTTCAGTACAGCTAGATGGTGCCCCGCTACCACTGCTTACTGCTCTGACCAGGATCACAACAGAGGGTTCTGGACAGAGCTGGAGAAGGATGTAGAGCATAATTCTAACTCCCCCCCCCCCAAAAAAAAGAAGACCAGATTTACTGGCCTAAAGGAGACTGGAGAAACCTCAAGAGTGTGGCCCCCAGACACACTTTCAGCTCAGAGGTGAAGTTACCTTCGAGGTTCACTGTTCAGCCTGGGAGTGGACAGCCCAGTAAAACTAAATGAGACTAACAAGGTACAGGAGTCCAGTGACAAGGGACAGAAGGCAGAGGGTGAGTAGGAAGCTGATGATAAGGAACACAAGTTGAGTAAGGATACTGTTGATGTGTTGTGAGATTGTTAACCACTGTTATAGGGCAACATTTGTAGTAACTGTTAAATGGGAGGCTATTTTGTCCTGTAAGCCTTCATCTTGGGCGAGAATGGCAGCACAATTGGAAGAGCATAGTCAATGTCACTTAAATGTGTAAGTAAAAGGTTTTGAAATGGTGTATCTTTGGCTATGTGTATTTTCACCAAAAAATAAAAAAGCTGAGAATTCAGAGGGTTAAAATGCTGTGGGATTGTTAACCAAAGTCATAAAACAGCATGTGTACTACTTTTACATGAGAAACTGTTTGTTCTGTAAGCCTTCACCTGAAGTACAATAAAATATTTAATAAAAAAAAAAATAAAACCTGATGAGAGAATCAAAAAATGTCTAAATAGATATGCCGGTAGCCTAACACCTTCAGATTTCTCCCTGTTCTCTTCTTCTGTAATTACATTGTCTTCTATCTCTCTAATCTCCCGCCTCCCTCTCATAAGAACACCTGTGATTATATCAAGCCCACCTGGATAATCTCGGTAAATCACATCTGCTAAATCCCTTTTGTCATATAATGTAACATTCACAGGTTCTGGGAATTTGAACACAGGTTTCATGGGGAGCCATTATTCAGCCTACCACACCAGCTAATAATAAATTATCAGAATTATTATAGATGAGGCCATGGCTTGTGTTGTCAAACATTAGTAGAAACTGCATTAAAAGGCCAAAATGATTTAAAATGTACATATGGCTCTTACAGTGATTAATAGCACATAGAATGAGAAAATTATCTTCTGAATAAGTTAATAGGTATTTAAAAACATCAATAATAAGTCAAAGGATCTGTTACATTATTGTGAACTAAAATCAGGTTTAAAACACAAGACATCAATACGTTGCCACTTTATTACAAAGAAAATACTGATCATTTTCATGAGAAAAAAATTAAAAGCATATTTCGTTAGTTAAATGCCCTTCTGTGTTTTCAATATTATGGTTTAATTAGCTATGGGGGTTTCCATATAAAAAAGAAGTTTGCAGGTTTGAAAGATAAAGCCTATTTGTCTTACCTTAAATTTTACATACTGAAAAAGAAAATAATAAGAAACTCTATAAGGAAAATATAATTACTTTGATAAACAACCTTTATTGAAAATATTTGAAGGAATTTTTCTTCAGGGTACAGTACATTTGAAGTGTAATTTAATGCAATTAATTAAAGCTCTGTTTCAGGCCCCTTACCTGGTTTACTAACTGAGTCATTTGTTGTCCATGGCAAAATCTATTTAACAGAGTATAAAAACAGGATCAATTTGTCTGTCAGTAAAATTGTGTAAATTTGCAATTACATAAAAAATACTCTGCTTATTTGCTTTGTGTAGGGGAAAATACAACAAGTTTTAAGTTGTTCATAAGTATTAAAACTTAAAAAGATGAAAAATCTAGATGTGAACAAAATTCTGGCATGTTTGTGGTACAGTGGTTAAGCGTAAGGCTGCTAACTGAAAGGTCAGTGGTTAGAACCCACCAGTTGCTCCAAAGATGAAAGATACAGCAGTCTGCTCTCTTAAAGATTTACAGCCTTGGAAACCCTATGGGGCAGTTCTACTGTATCCTACAGGGTCACTATGAATTATAAACGACTTGATGGCAATGGGTTTTGGCGGTTGGGTGTTTGGTTTCTAAGACTGTTCTTTGTATCATTAATTTTATTTTCTGTGATATAGGTAAAAAATATTCTTCTGTGTATCTGCTGATATCGTCAGATAAAAACAATACAAAAGCAATACAGAAATATCTAACATAGGTGGGTGTATCTGTCTTCAGTAAATGTTTCTTATTACTGTCCATTTTTCACTTCACTGCAAGTCAACAGACTATTTCAGGTCTGAGCCTTCTCAAGTCCTTTGTTCTTCTGCTTTTTCCTGTTTCCCAACGTTGAGCCAATTCACTGGTAATCTGTTAATGAGAAAAAATAATTACCAAAATGTGAACTGTGTTATTTATTATAATATTTTCTCTTCTAGTGAAAATAAATATATTGATACCTAAAAGGAATTTTCAATGAAATTAATCAAATCCATGGGTATACTTTTGGTAGTATCTTTGTATTTGCTTCCACAAAATAACAACAAAGACCATATGTCATGCAGACCAATGAATAGCAAAGTAACTCATAGCTATACTGTACAATACAGTTATATGCAATTTTGAGTATACGAATTTAAAATGCTTACCTGCTTAAAAAGTTCTAAACTAATTAAAATACTAATTTTGGAAAGGGGGTAAAAGAAGATGTATAGTTGTCTTAGTTATTTAGTGCTACTATAACAGAAATACCTCAAGTGGATGGCTTCAACAAACAGAAGTTTATTCACACACAGTCTAGGAGGCTAGAAATCCAAATTCAGGGCATCAACTCCAGGTAAAGTCTTTCTATCTCTGTCAGCTCTGGAGGAAGGTCCTTGTCATCAATTTTTTATCTGTCCTAGCAGCTTCTCAGTGCAGGGACCTCAGGTCTAAAGGACACTCTCTGTTCCTGGCACTATTTTTTTTGGTGGTAAGAAGTCCCCATGTCTCTACTCACTCCTCTCTTTTATATCTCAAAAGAGATTGATTTAAGATACAGCCTAATCTTTTAGATTGAGAATTGCCTTATTAACATAACTGCCTCTAATCCTGCCTCATTAACATTATAGAGGTAAGATTTACAACATACAGGAAAATCACATCAGATGACAAAATGATGGATAGTCACGCAATACTGGGAATCATGGCCTAGCCAAATTGACACACATTTTTGGGGGCCACAATTCAATCCATAATAATAGTTAACTGTTACATTTATCGTATGCAAAGCATGTGAGATATCAGCAAATTTAATTACCATTTCATTTATTTATTACTTGTCAAATATTGTTCTATTATGTTGTGATTACTGAAGAGGAGAAAATACAAAACTTCTGCTGGGTAGAGAGTCAAATATGCACATGAAGACATAAAATGTCAGGACTGATACGTGCAATCAATAAGTATAAAGCCCAAAAAAGAGAACAGAATGATACTTGGGTTATTGTGCGGGAGGAGGAGGTGAACAAGTTGGGAGGGCATGTGTGAGAGATGAATCATAAAGTTAACTGGGGACATGTCAAAGATGGCTTTATAGGTCATCATAAATTTTCTCTGAGTGAGATGAGAAGCCATTGGAAGGGTTTCACCAGAGGAGTAATAGTAGAATTGTGTGTAGTAGACCAAGAAGGGATAGGTGAAGAACTATTGGGTAGCTATTAGGTGAGAGATGCCTGTGACTTCTCCAGCATGGTGATTGAGGAGATGAGAAGAAATATTTGGATTTGGCAAATATTTTAAAAGTAGAGCCTACCTGGTAGCAAGAGTAAAAGAGAACTCAAGAATACCTTCGAATGATTTTTGGTCTGAGTGACTGAAGGATGGAGAAAGCATTTACTGCAATTGGAAGATAGAGGAGACCGTCTAGAGAATAAAAATTAAAAATTCTATTCTGAATAATTTAGTTTGACATGCTGATGGTGAGCCCTCGCGTACTGGCTCTTAAGAAATTATAGTTAATTTTCAGGGATTTTGCAGGCCAGTTGTTAAAAATAGTCATTATTAAAAATCAAATCATATAAAACTATAATTAAACGAATTATATTAAAAATAAATTATAAGTACTCAAAACCCGTCACTTCCAAATTATCTTAACTACATTTTACTTTTATCTGTGCTATCGAGATTTAGATCTGTTGCGTTGCTGTGGTGCTATATAATAATATGCAACTGTGCGTAATGTCCCAATCTCATCATTGGCACCATGTTGGAAGTTCAAAAAGGCCATCTTGGAAGTATTTTAACTATTCCAAACAAACCAAACCCATTGCCATCCAGTCGATTCCTACTCATGGTGACCCCACGCGTGACAGAATAGAACTGCTCCAAAGGGTTTCCTTGGTCGTGATCTTTATGAAAGCAGATTGCCAGTTCTTTCTTCCATGGCACCAGTGTGTGGGTTCTAACTGCCATCGTTTAGGTGAGCAGCCTATCACAAACCACTTGTGTCACCAAGGGACCTATGTGCTTTAGCTGTAGAACTTTTCAAATGCTACCAATCAGGGCTTGTTTAAGCCCATGCATGTTTAGAAATAAGAAATTGAGGAGAAATACGATAATAATACAGAATAAACTTAAAAGTCTTCATGTCTGTAGCTGCTACATTGTGAATAGCCCTAAAATATTGAGAGACTACTCTTTCGGTATTTTAAAACTATAATCCAGTTCAGCAAAGAAGTCTCTCACAGTATTGCTGTACAAAAGAAATAGCTTTGTTGTTTTATTTTCATCTCTTCCTTCAATATAAATGAAAATATCAAGTAGCATTCATGCCAGGACTACATTCTATCAGTGATGTGAGTGACTGCTGAATCAGACAGTAATCAAGCCTTTATTCATAGTCTAATTTTGTCAGATCATAGTGAATTCCAACCACAAGTTATCTATAGATAAAGGAATTCATCTCAATGAACATATTCTGTGAGCATCAACTGGCTATATGGAATTTATAATGAGTATTTTATATTTTAGTATTATTCTTAAATTTTGTGCTACACATACTTTATATCAGCATTTATAATTAATTTATGTATGAGCATATATTCATACATTTTCTCTTCAGAAAACTTGTTGTAAGGTATTGAAGAGGAAATTTTGAGTAGGCAGTTGTGTTTATGTCTGAACTGAGGTAGAGCCCAGGCGATTTTCTGAGTGCAGGAGACAGAGCTGAGAGGCTGGGGGGACTAAAGCAGCTGGAGGTGATAGGAAAGAGCAGTAGAGAGGAGATCGCTGCCCAGAGAGCTCTCTGGAGAGCCACAGAGGGTCCTCCTTGAGGATTTAGCTGTATGTGGTAAGTACATATATGTGTGGAAACTATTCAAGACTGAAGAAATGATAACCAAAAAGAATATTTTGAGTAGTTAGGTTTTGGCTGACTGAGATTATTATTTATTCCTGATATCATTCCTTTGAAAATTCTTGGTGATTTCAATTTTCACACAAGTGACTCTAAATACCCTGGCATCTATTTTTTAACTTCTATCCACCAATGACATTCCCCACCCCCCATTCTTAGGCATTGGCTCCCATGATTACAGCTAGAATTTGATATTACCAATAATTGTAATCCCTCTGTAATCTCCACCTTCTAATATTTCAGTTTACCCTTTATTGTACTTCAGCTCCTAGAGTCATTTAAATCCACTGGTGTCTACACTCCACTGATATTTTCAATCATATTTTCCAAGTTGCTCAATGCTCCTCAGTCCTCACTTCCTTCCTTAACCAGCTGAAATTCCCAAGTAAATTAACATAATCACTCCTTGCATGCATCAACACCTCTTTCACCTCACCCTGGCTTTCTCATATTGGCTTGGAAAAAGAACAACCTAGTTTAATTTATCACTCTGTGTGTGTGTGTGTGTGTTTAAGCCCAGGCAGCTGCAATTAACTGAAGAGAAATACGAAAATATTCATGACCAACAATATCAAGCGGGATCTCATGGATTCCAGATAACCATCCTATATTTTAATAGTCGTATTCATTGTTATTGGAGTCCTTGGGTGGGCAAATGATTAACATGCTCAACTGCTAACCGAAAGGATGGAAGTTCTAGTCCACCCAGAGACACTTCAGAAGAAGGGTATGGCGATGTAGTTCTGAAAAATCAGCCACTGAAAACTCTATAGAGTGCAAGTCTACTCTGACACACATGGAGATGCCATGAGTCAGAGTTGACTCAACAGCAAACTGGCCACCGTCTGTCTGTCAGTTTGTTGTACTGTGGTGGCTTGCGTGTTGCTATGGTGTTAGACTCTATGTCACTGGTATTTCAAATAACAGCAGGATCACCAATGATGGACAGGTTTTAGTAGAGCTTCTGGACTAAAACAGACTAGAAAGAAAGTCCTGACAACCTACTTCCAAAAATTAGCTGGTGAAAACCTTATGGTTCACAACTGAAAGCTGTCTGACTCACTTGCTTTGAACATGTCATCAGGAGAGATCAATCACTAGAGGAAGCCATCATGTGTGGTCAACAAGGGTGTGGGAGACCCTCAGTGAGCTGGATTGGCACAAAAGCCACAAAGATGGACTCAAACACACTAGCAATTGTGAGAATGATGCAGGATCTGACAATATTATGTTCTGTTGTGCATAAGCTCACCATAAAACAGAGCTGATGCAACAGCAGTTAAGAACAAGAGCAAGCCATTTTAAGACAATTAGAAAACATTGAAAATATGTTTTATTCCGTTTACCAGTATTACTTGTCACATTCTGAGAATGACTTTTCACAGAATCAGCATCTGGCAAATTGACTTTCGGCAGTAAAATAGAGAAATATGGTGACTTCTGATGATTACTACCTAAGGGAGTTCAGTAGACACCCTGGGCAGTTGGAACGTTTACAATTGGAAGGAAAGATTTAGGCTGCCTGAAGAATATTAAGGACTGGATTAAACTGTTGGTAAAATAAATTTATATGAAATAACTTAATATTTCTTCTCTATGCTTTATTGAAAATAATAGTGTCGAAATATATTACCTCTTGTGCTTTCTAGTCTGTTTTGTTGTTAGCTGTGTTGAGTCAATTCTGACTCTTGGTGACCCCATGAGTGCACAGCAGAACAGATGACCAGGCCTGTCTTCTGAGGTGCCTCTGGGTGGGTTCAAACCGCCAACCTTTCTGTTTATAGTTGAGTGTTTAACTATTTCCACCCCTCAGGACTCTATTATCTGTTAACACACATGAATATTCAGATATTTTCTTCACAAAAGCACTTTTTTTCTTTGCACTTTCGCTAGGAAGTAAGACTAGCATCGTATTATTTTCATCATATTTTCTTATTGTAAGAAGCAACAAAGAATAAAACTAAATTGGAAGCTACTTCTATTTCACAGTCCTTCCTTGGAAGATACTCTGTTTCAATGTGAGAAAAGAAGGCCCTTGCTTTTTGTCTTTACACTATAATTGAAACTGTTAGCTTACCAAAGTCGCAATGTATTGGCAGAAGCATTTTTCCACAGTGGTTTCTTTTCTGCGGTGAAAGCATTTTGCCCATGTGAAGACAAAAGCAGTATTTCTCGTTGTCTAAAATGTCATAATGTATAATGATAATAGTGATATTTCTATGAGTGAACTACTGTACTATTTCAAAAGTGTGTGACATATAGAGTTTTAATTAAATAAATTGCACTTCTCCTCCAATTTTATGAAATACTGGATACATTATCCATGAGAGATAAGGGCTGCTGAGTTACTAATAATATGAATGAAAACAGAACTTTAGGCAGCCTTGTATGAATCTGAATATTTTTATTATTTTCTTTCTTCCTACAAAACAGTTTGCATGCAAGATTAATCCACAGATTACAAGGACATGGTGTGATATTTCAATATACTTATGCCCTACACAAAAGCCAATCATAAGCATTTTTTATTCTACATTATTTTAATATCTATCCTTACATGTAAACCTTGAGCTTAAATTTTCAAATTTTGAATAAACTCTGTGCATTATGCATGCACCGTGCCAACTAAATATTACTATACTTTACGTAGATTTATCCAAACAGAATTGTGACAGATCTAACAATGCTAAATAATTCAATTTTGAGACTCTTTTTATTATGATATTTTTAATTTAGTAACATCGTAGCTGGGCACAAATCAAAATAACAAGAAGATAGATAGTAATCACTTGTTCTCTGCTTCTTTAAAGACTGCAGCCTGGAAAACCCTATGGGGCAGTTCTATTCTGTCCTGTTGGGTCACTATTAGTCGGAATCGACTTAACGGCACACAACAACAACATTCTTCTTCTGAAATAAAATTACTGGTGTCAAATAATAAAATTATGGGTCTCGTGGCATTTGTATTCAGTAGACATATTTCAAGCTCAGTAAACTTACTATTAGCTACGTGATTTAAAAAGTAATAATAAGAAAACCCTAGGACTTGGTGAGTTGTGCATGTTTTTGAGGAAGGAAACAACATAGCTGTAGAGATAACAAAATGACTCTCACTTATGATGATGTTGACTGATTGCTTATATTTACGCCCACAACTACACATACATGAAGTTATCTATAAAAAGCTTTAGAAATTTAAGGATGCAAACTGAATTGCTAATATTTTATACAACGTTTTTATGGAACATATCTTAAAAGAATAAGCACTTGAAATTTTGAAAGTTATCTTACACATTTGAATTCAGACAAGTTTTTGTCCATTTGATTTTCTATTGTAGATTAGTAAAATTTGTTCCTGTAGAATCTTGTATGAACAATACCAGAGACCATCTATGTAATCTATTAAATTCACTGAAGACATTTGTAGTAAAATCCGTAACTTTATTTTCATCAATATTCACATCACCTCACAAAGGAGAATAAGGGCTCATAAGTTTGTAACAGTCTTCTGGAAGAGGTGGTTTGAATGAATACCAATCCAGGTGATAAATTAACCCTAGAAATAAGCCATATCACATACACTGATGACATATTTATTGTTTTATAAAAAAATTGCTGATTTTTTAAATTGTTTTGGCCATGCACAGTTTATTTATTATTGAAGAGCCAGATTCTAGGCCAAGAATTTGCACACACTCTAGTAATAATAATCATAATAATGTTTGCTGAATTAGAAAAGAAAGATTAAGGGAGGCAATACTAGTGTTTTATATGATAATTTTTATGGTTCCATGGTTCCAAAACACTTAATTGTGCTCAAGTGAAACATGTAAATAGACCAAGATGCAGTTGTTCCAACAGACCAACGGGATACTACATGGTTTAAAATCAGAAAATGTGTGCAGCAGGGTTGTATCTTTTCACCATAATTATTCAATCTGCATGCTGAGCAAAATAATCAGAGAAGTGGGAATATATTAAGAAGAATGCAGCACCAGGATTGGAAGAGAACTTATTTACAACCTGCTATAAGCAGGTGACACAAACTTGCTTGTTGACAGTGCTCACTGTCTTTGCCAAGAAATTTGGAAGACAGCTACACGGCCAACCGACTGGAAGAGATCCGTATTTGTGCCCATTCCACAGAAAGGAGATCCAACAGAATGTGGAAATTATCAAACAATATCATGAATTATTACATGTAAGTAAAATTTTGCTGAAGATTATTCAAAAGCAGTTGCAGTAGTACATCAACAGGGAACTGCCAGCAAGTCAAGCCGGATTCAGAAGAGGATGTGAAATGAGGGATATGATTACAGATGTCAGATGAATCTTGGCTGAACGTAAAGAATACCAGAAAGATGTCTGCCTGTGTTTCACTGAATGTGTAAACGCATTTCACTGTGTGAGATCATAACAAATTATGGATAACATTGCAAAGAATGGAAATTCCAGAACACTTAATTGTGTTAATGAGGAATCTGTAGGTAGACCAAGAGGCGGTTGTTCGATCAAAGCAAGAGGATACTACGTGGTTTGGGATCAGGAAGGGTATGTGTCAGGGTTCTATCACCATGCTTATTTTCTTTCCCCATAGCCGTTCAATCTGTATGCTTCGCAAATAATTCGAGAAGTTGGACTATATGAAGAGGAACGCAGCATCAAGATTGGAGGAAGTCTCATTAACAACCTGTGATACGTAGATGACACAACCTTGCTTGCTGAAAGTGAAGAGGACTTGAAGCACTAACTGATAAAGTTCAAAGACTACAGCCTTCTATATGGAATACACCTCGACATAAAGAAAGCAAAAATCCTCACAGCTGGGCCAATAGACAACAACATCATGATAAACTGAGAAAAGATTGAAGTTGTCAAGGATTTCATTTTACTTGGATCAAAAATCAAAGCACATGGAAGCAGCAGTCAGGAAATCAAATGACATACTGTATTGGGCAAATCTGCTGCAAAAGACCCCTTTAAAATGTTAAAAAGCAAAGCTGTCACTTTGATGACTAAGGTGTGCCTGACCAAAGTCATGATATTTTCAATCGCCTCATATGATGCAAAAGCTGGAAAATGAAAAAGGAAGACTGAAGAGGAATCAACACACTTAAATTATGAAGTTTTTCAAAAATATTGAAGGTACCATGGACTGCCAGAAGAACAGATAAATCAGTCTTGGTGAAAGTAGAGCCAGAATGCTCCTTAGAAGAAGGATAAGGAGGGTGAGACTTCGTCTTGCTTACTTTGGACATGTTATCAGAAGGGAACAGTCCCTGGAGAAGGAAATCATGCTTGGTAGAGTCGAGCGTCAGCAAAAGAGAGAAAGACCCTCAAGGAGATGGATTGACACAGTGGCTGCAACAAAGTGTGCAAACAAGCAAGGATTGTGAGGATGGCACAGGACTGGGCAAAGTTTTGTTCTGTTATACACAGGGTCATTATGAGTTGGAACTGACTCAGTGGCACCTGTCTTAGTTATCTAGTGCTGCTATAACAGAAATGACACAAGTGGGTGTTTGAACAAACAGAAATTTATTTTTTCATAATTTAGGAGGCTAGAAATCTGAATTTAGGGTGACAGCTCTAGCGGAAGTCTCTCTGTCTGTGTCAGTTCTGGGGAAAGGTCCTTGTTCCTTGGCTACTTTGTGATCTTCATGTGCCATGACATCTGTCTTCCCCCGATTCTGCTTGCTTCTCTGTCTTAATATGCTCTTTTTATATCTCGAAGGTGACTGGCTTAAAACACATCCTACATTGATATGACCTCTTAACATAACAAAGAAAACCTGTTCCCAAACGGGATTATAATCACAGGTATAGAGGTTAGGATTTACAGTTTTTATTTTGGGGTGGGGAGAGGACACAATTCCATCCATGACAGCACCTATCAACAACAGCATGGTTAAATAGAACTTAATCTAAGCAACTTTATTGACAAGACCAAGTAGAACTGTTATCCAGATACCTATTTTTTTGAAGAGGGGTGGGGAGAACTCTATTTCTTAATATGAAGTAATTAATGTGCATTATTCAATTAGTAGAGGATTTTTTTTTCTGGATACTGATCTTCTTCTAGATTTTGGGTCAACGAAATATATTTAAGGTCATCTTGTATACTCCTAATTTCATTATTCTTAGACACATCTGGATTCTCACTACACATCAAAGAGAAAACTTAAAAAACAAAGCAAAACAAAAAAACTTTAGGCAAATTGTACCAAATACTGTTTTTTCATTTACCAAAATGACTCTAGTGGATTTTGCTCTCTTTTTCTCAAGATAAACATATGCAATGTGTAAAGCAAGACATTTCATTAAAATTGTAGATGTATTCTTTGAATCTCAATATAAAATTGCCTTTACAAAGAATATATTGGATCTCTTGAAAGTCAGTTTAGCATGAGTTACATGAGTACAATTTTTAAAATAATGGATTACTGAATCATCTTAATAGTCTGATTTCATTTACAGGAAGAATTACTAGATTCTCCGTACTGGCTCAGACTTTTAACTTCGTCTATGAATTTTAACTATCATTGGTGTCAAAGGATAGCTACTTAAATTATCTTTAAATGTGCCCGACACGAGAGAAAAAAATTAATTTCCACATCTTTGATGTCATATTCTAGAAAACAATGTAGTTCATTTGACTTGCAGCAGAAAGTTTCCAAAGTGATAGATACTCTGTACTAAGCAAACTAAAAAGGACATGAAGATCAACTCAGCAGCATTCCGGTGGATATGTTTTATAAAAGCCTCATTTCTCCTACCAAAGTCATAATGTTGGACTACTGTGATTCAGTTAAAAATACAGATCCCTCAAATTGTGCCATCAGCCATCCAGAAAGAACAGAATACGAAGAATTTGTATCAAAATACAGGTGGAATTTGATGTAAACTATAGTCTTCTTTTCTCCTACTCATATTAAGGATTTTCTTTTCACATTATAAGCAGGGTTTCACAAATTGTGGATGTCTGAATGTATGTTAAGAAAAACATCCAGCCAAAGATAAACTGATGTGGGGCAAAATGAATAATTGAGCATTTAATCCACTTCTGTTAACAAAGCTTTTTTTTTTTTTTTCTTGAATACTCACTACCATTAGCCTGTGATTTCCAACATACACTCAAGTTTAACTCTCCCTTTCCATAGAATGTATTCTTTTAAATTTTAGTCAGTTATTTTCTTCTAGGACACCATTAGACAGATTAATAAAAACTTTATTAACTTCACAAATAAATATTTTTTCTTTATTTATTATAAATCCTAATTCATTTAGATACTAAGTATGGCAAGGAATACCACCTAAAATGCCAAAAAGCACGAGAACTTTCTAACACATTGTTTTTTCTTCCAATTTTGAACATGGTTTATAATTCTGAAATTTAGTGATTTTTTTTTGTAAGCTCCACTAATGTCCCAACAAAGCAATGGGTACCAAATTATACAGCATAAACAATTTCAGAATCTGGAGATATATATATATATATTTCAAGTTATTTCAAATTAGCTTTATTCAAGATATCCAAATGTTCAGCAATCACATAACAAAACATGCTTCATGATGACTATATAAATGAAGTACCTACTCAATATGAATTGGATTAAGTGCAATGGCAAGAGTTATTCCATGTTATTGTATCACACATAGAAAATAGATTTTTAATTGCTATACAACTTTTCCACCACTTGTCAGTTTGTTGTACTGTGGTGGTTTGCATGTTGCTGTGATACTGGAAGCTATGCCACCAATATTTTGAATACCAGCAGGATTACTCATGATGGACAAATTTCAGTGCAGCTAACACACTAAGAGAGACTAGGTAGAAGGACTTGGAGATCAACATCTAAAAAATCGGCCAGTGAAAACCTTATGAATAGCAGTGAAACATTGTCTGATACAGACCTCTTTCAAGACCCAATAATTTTCTGCTCTGAATTTTGTTTTCTCTTTTATATGATGTGTTTTCATTAATGGAAGCTTGCTGAGTCATGGAGTGTGTTTAAATTTTTGGTTGGTAATATGGATTTTGAGAAATATCATCTGGAAATACATGGTTCCCACAACTTTGGAGGGGGTGGTGGTTCTTGAGTGCCATGATTGGTGGGTGGTCATCTCCCTCTCTGGTCATGAATGGCAGGATATGTTGTGGGCATCTTCTATTAGATTACATGGGGAACCTCTGGTTTTCCAATAACACATAAAAACCAAAACCAAACCCACCAAGGCTCCCTAACTATCACACAGGAAACCATAAATATGCTTACAAGGATTATCTAACTGTACAAACAAGGACTATCTAACTGTACAAAAGCATAAGCGACAAAAGTTTTACTCTATCACACTTTTACTAAATCACACTTCCATCTAAGCCTGATACCCCAGCTAGTTTGTTTCAACAAATGTTTCTTTCACCTTTCACCATTACACAAGTCCCCACTGGAGGGCAGCAAATACTTTCAGGGGAAAAAATAGAGTCCCAAGAAATCTCAGAGCCAGAAAAAAGTGGGTGGGCAACCATACATCCCAATGGTCTTGAAAGGGATAAGGCTGGAAGATGAGCCCCTCTGGTCAGACGGCATTCAAAATATGACTGGGAAAGAGCCTAATGTCTTAGGCTAGGTTCTCTAGAGAAGCAAAACTAGTGAAGCATATATATATGTGTGTGTATATATATATACACATATATACGGAGAGAGAGAGATTTATCTAAAGGAAATGACTCACATGGTTGTGAAGTCCAGAAAGTCCCTAAGTCTGTGGATCAGGTGTCAGCTGGAGGCTCCTCCTGACTCACGAGATGGCAGGGGCTGATGAACCCAGAATCAGCAGATCAGATGGCAGGCTGCTGGCTGACAAGGCTGCAGAAGCCCATGAATCCCCAAGTCAGCAGGTCAGACAACAGGCTACTGGCTCACAGGGCTGCAGATTTGACAAATCCCAAAGTCAGCAGGTCAGGTCAGATGATGATAAGCCAAAAACAGGATTCAGAGCAAGTAAAAAGTAGAGAAGAATAAAGAAGAGTCAATCTTAATGACATGGATAGAGTAAAGCTTTCGGGACCTTCATTTACTGATGTTTCAAGACTCAAAATGAGAAGAAGCGCGTGCAAACATCCATTAATAACTGGAACATGGAATGTGCAAAGTATGAATCTAGGAAAATTGGAAGTAGTCAAAAATGAAATGAAACACATATAGATCAATATTCTAGGCATTATTGAGCTGAAATGGATTTCTTTTGGCCATTTTGAATAGAATAATCATATGATCTACTCTACTGAGAATGACAAATCAAAGAGGAATGGTGTCAGATTCATTGCTGAAAAGAACATTTGAAGATCTATCCTGAAGTACCACACTGTCAGTGATAGGATAATACCCTTCTTGTTACCTACAAGATGACCAATTGATACAACTATTATTCAAATTTACATACCAACCACTAAGGCCAAAGATGAGGAAAATGAAGATTTTTACAAACTTCTGCAGTCTGCTATTGATCAAACAAGAATCAAGAAGCATTGATGATTACTGGCGATTAGAATGCAAAAGTTGGAAATAAAGAAGGATCCATAGTTGGAAAATATGGCCTTTGTGATAGAAATGACACCAAAGATCGCATGATAGAATTTTGCAAGACTAATCACTTATTCATTACGAATACCTTTTTTCAACAACATAAATGGTGACTATACACGTGGACTCTCTGGATGGAATATGCAGGAATCAAATCGACTACATATGTGGAAAGAAATGATGGAGAAGCTCAATATCATCAGTCAGAACAAGACCAGGGGCCAACTGCAGAACAGACCATCAACTGCTTATATGCAAGTTCAAGTTGAAGCTGAAGAAAATTAAAACAAGTCCATGAGAGCCAAACTACAAACTTGAGTTATTCCACTGAATTTAGAGACCATCTCGAGATTAGATGTGACACACTGAACACCAGTGACCGAAGACCAGACGAGCTGTGGGATGACATTAAGGACATCATACATTAAGGAAGCAAAAGGTCATTAAAATGAGAGGAAAGAAAGAGAAGACCAAACTGAACGTCAGAAGAAACTCTGCAACTTGCTGGACTATATGTGAGAAGCTGGACTATACGAAGAATAACACAGCATCAGGATTGGAGGAAGTCTTCTTAACAAACTGCGATATGCAGAGGACACAACCTTGCTTACTGAAAGTGAAGAGGACTTCAAACACTTACTGACGAATTTCAAAGACTACAGCCTTCAGTAAGGCATACACCTCAACATAAATAAAACAAAAATCCTCACAACTGGACCAATAGGCAACCCCATGATAAAAGGAGAAAATATTGAATTTGTCATGGATTTCATTTTGATTGGATCCCAAATCATCACCCGTGGAAGCAGCAGTCAAGAAATCAAAGGACATATTTCACTGGGCAAATCTGCTGCGAAAGACCTCTTTAAAGTGTTAAAAAGTAAAGACGTCACTTTGAGGACTAAGATGGGCCTGACCCAAGCAATGGTATTTTCAATCACCTCATGTGCGTGCAAAAGCTGGTCAGTGAATAAGGAAGACCACAGACGAAATGGTGCCTTTGAATTATGGTGTTGGTGAAGATCATTGACTATACCACAGACTGGGAGAAGAATGAAGAAATCTGTCTTGGAGAAGCACAGCCAGAATGCTCCTTAGAAGCCAGGATCGCGAGTCTTTGCCTTATGTACTTGGGATTTGTCAGAAGGGACCAGTCCCTGCAGAAGGACATCATGCTTGATAAAGTAGAGGGTCAGCAAAGGAGAGGAAGACCCTCAACGAGATCGACTGGCACAGTGGCTGCAACCATGGGCTCAAGCATAGCAATGATTATGATGATGGCTCAGGATGGGATAGTGTTTCCTTCTGTTGTACATAGGGTTGCTATGATTTGGAATCTATTCTAGGACACCTAACAACAACACAACTTTTGTTAGACATACATTTGTTATTTGAAAGAAAAGATCAGGAGAGAGGAGGAAAAGATAGCAAGAAAATAATGCATATGAATTATATTTCTTTTAGCAATAATTTTTTAGGAATAAGTGAAAATTGAGAAGGCTTTCCAAAAGATAATTCTAACTTCAAACTAAAAGTTTCTTCTAGGAATGGTAAATCCTATCTGGAAAAAGCTAATAGAAGTGATATATCTTTGATCCAGGTAATTAATTGATGATCACAACCAATTCTTACTCTTTATTTATATGTGATTTCATAATTACCCTATTTAAAAAAATCAAAATATAAACAACAAAAACATGTCCCTACTTTTAGTCTCATCTCCATTATAATTTTAGCAGGACGCTACTGCTAAAATTTTTACTTGGGTATGTATCACAGGAATAAAGCAATAAGTTTAATCATGCAAAGTAAGGAAGTGGGAGTTAAGCAGAAAATTTTTATTCTACTGGGGAGAAGAGTTTATGAATACAGAGTGATTCTGTGGAGCAGAGTCTGGCAGGGATGGATGTTACAAAAATGAGACACCATGAAAGCTGAAAGCCCAGGAAATTTGCTTATGTTTGGATTGAGCAGGTAAATATATTTACGTGTATTAATAAAGAAAAAGAGAATGTAATTGCCTTAAAAAAGACACCAGAAACAAAGGATAAGTAATTTTTTTTTTAAATTCTACTAAGACCACATATGTAGAATATCACAAGAATTCAACATAGCCTTTGCATTTGATGAACATTTTACCAACTCTAAGATATTAAATTTCCCATTGGGTATCTCCATTAAAATGAGTCGCAGACTTCACTTCCATTATTTCAACAAAGAACAATCATCTCAGTCTATTAGTTGAATCTCTTTCTTCCAATAAGGCATGCTTTTCTTGAAATTACTTCATTTCTTTTTTCCTTAAATAAAATTCATCCTAGACCATGTTTCCAAATTTATAATGCATATTACATTTGTTCTTTTATGTAAGTATGCAGTATTTTTTTTCAAGATTTTTTTTTTTTTTTGTATACAGTAGTTGCTCAAAAACTATTTCATCCACTCAGCAAACATTTCGAGTACATCCTGTGTACTAGGCAAAGTACTATGTACTGGGGCTATCACAATGAACAATACACAGTGTCTGAACTGTGGCTCCAACGTTCTATTGGATCAATTAATTCACACTAACAATTTGTTTTGTTTTGTTTTTGCCACTTCTATTCTTAAGTTTCATTTTTATTCCTTTATCATATAGTTTATTTTAATCATTTTTTAGCACATCTTCCATCTAATTGATTCCATATATTACACTTAAAATTACTTTAGGAAATATTTTCCTTTCCTTCTTTTTTTTTCTTTCTTCTTCTTCTTCTTTATTACTATTTTGCAGATATTGCCCATCAGTTTTCATAATCTTTATAGTTCTACAGAAACTATGTTTCAGACACATTATTCTACTCATCATTTTTATTGCCAGAACCTTTACTTTCTTACCTCCCTATCTTCCTGAGGCAGTTTTCTGCATACTGAATAACTCTCTAACATAAAAATTCAATGATTTAAAAAATAATATTTCTTTAATGTTCAGCACAAATGCCTCCAGCTCAATGAGACTTTTCACTTGATTTTTTTAATTCACTCTACTTAAAATTCTCTCAAGTTTTGTTTTTACTAATCTATTTAAATTGCTTTTTTAGTGTCATATTCCACTAGAAGATAGTAAACTTCAGGATGGGAAGGGTTTGATATCATATACACATGCACATGTCTTTAATTATTTAATTCATGGAACTCAATAAAGTTTGTTGTTTTAAACAGGGTACAATCTACTAATTATCCATGATGTATAGTGCAATGGACAGGCATTCTTTAGAAACAATTTTTATAACCATATTGTATCTAGTACCTATTTTATTTTTCTTATAAAATTTTACACAATCGTATACCTTAAATCAATATATACAGTGACTCATATAATTAATGGCTTTCTTTGCAAAGCATGATAACCTTATACAGTGGAGAAATGATTTCTTTGTGCACTTAGACAGTTCTTTGAGTGTCTTTCCCACAGAAGATTAGCACAAAATAGGATTCCTCCTAAAGTGCAGATAATAGCACCGAGTATTCAAACACTTAATAATTTGAAGATTTAGCTCAAACCCAGCTATATGTGGATTACAGTTACACATAGGCTTATAGCTATATCTGGGAATCTCTGAAGCTCTTCCCAAGGAGCAGTAAATTTTTCAACATCTGAAACACCATAGCCTCTTTTAATTTTCTAAAATATAATTTGTCTCATAGCTGTTTGTATATTGCCTTAAGCTTTAACTCAGATATCTTCTCCTTCAAAAGACCTCTGCAAATCTGGCTGAAAGCCTATCCTCTGTTTCTTTAGAACTCAGTGCCAAATGCTAGTAAAAAAAAAAAAATGAAGGCATTAAAAGGAAGAGATATGTTAATGAGTATGTCCTTCTAATAGTTGCAAGCAGTTGGAGGATATTTTATCCGGCTATCTATTCCCTACACGTATCAAAGAGTTTGGCACAGAGTACAAAATAAAAAAAAATGTTTGTGGTTGAAGTGACCCTTGAATTATATCCTATCTAATTCCTGACTTCCAGCTCTGAGTTAGGTTTAGATGATATAAAAGCTCATAATCTGCCTTACGTTCTCAATCATAACAGAAATATACACACTATTAACAGAATATTGTACAGTTGTACAAAACTTTTACACTAGACTTCCCACTGCTTCAGTGAATGTTTGTTGAATAAAGGCAAGTATATGTTAGGGAGTTGATTAAACTGTGTTTCTTATAATGGACTCTATGCCATTTTTAGAACAATGCAATTCATCTTTGCGTTCTCCATGCAAAACATAAAAACAGCGATTATCTGTAGAAATAATACAATACTTATTGTGATCATAAATTGCCGTAAATGTGAATGAACCTCCAAAATCAGGCTTTTCGGGAGGAGGCAGGAAGCGAAATTTGAAGGGAGCTCAATGTCTGAGAAGTGACAAGTCAAAACCCACTGCCGTCAAGTCGATTACAACTCGTAGCGACCCTGTAGGACAGAGTAGAACTGCTCCACAGGGTTTCCAAGGCTGTCAATCTTTACAGAAGCAGACTGC
Source organism: Dugong dugon (assembly GCA_030035585.1). Classification (NCBI taxonomy): domain Eukaryota; kingdom Metazoa; phylum Chordata; class Mammalia; order Sirenia; family Dugongidae; genus Dugong; species Dugong dugon. The sequence continues at coordinate 104,193,699 of CM057466.1, read as the reverse complement.
CACATGTTTCCCCTGCAGAGACACTGTTGGGTTTGAACTGCCAACCTTTCCGTTAGCAGCCAAGAGCTTAACCACTTCGCCACCAGCGCTCCAGAAGTTGTAAAAGTTTCTACATAAGGAGAGAGAGAAAAAAAAAAAAATTACAAAGCAAGGGAAAGAGCCCTAAAGTAAAATAAACAAACAAAATACATAACTCATATGTCCTTTATCCCTCTTATTTCTTTAATGGTATTATTTATAATACAACATGTAATACAGATTTTTTTTGTTATACTTTACTCATAAAGAGAGAATATATCTAATACTGTTGAGCTTTTCTCTGTTTCTTAATATTTTTCACAAAATAAAACCTCAAAACCATTGGTTTTGAAAACAAGTAGAGTTTAAGTCAAGTCAGGTTAGCCATTTAGCAACAGTAAGCCAACCACATATAAGGATTGATACACCTTATGATATGTAAGCACATGTCTGCTTGAATTTGTTGTTTGTATTAAATGTTGACTATGATCAATTGATGGTGGCGGTTTTTTGTAAAAAAAAAAAAAAAAACTGTAAAACGTCATCCATAAATTTGATAATGTTTTCCTTTCTGTGTTCAAAAACATACCTGATTCTACTCATAGCAATAACCTATTGTTATCTTTCTATCTTATAAACAGCAATATGAAATGGGGCATTAATATCATTACTATGGTGGAAGTAAGACAATTTAGAGTGAATGTACTTGAATAATTTTAGGAATTAGGGCTGTCTTTTTTAAGTGATCTTATGTCTGGCAGCAAATCCATAAAACTGATATTTTTATGTCACTGCTGTGTCTTCTCAACCTTTAAATCCCAACATTAGCACATGTGGGTCAATAAATCTTAGTCATGTCTTCAATAAAGTCTCTACATACTTATTATGCTTACAAGAAAACCACCACAAACAGTTTTCTGTGACAGCTGTCTAAGTGAATAGAAGCGTTTTGCCTTATTCATAAAGTGGCCATCCTCTGTGCGGATGCTAATGGAAGTCAAGGTGATGACTCCAACCAAGTTAGAAAGCAAACACCGTATACAGCGGTGCAAACTTAATGGGATTCTAGCATTTTGCCTTTGCCAAGATGCACAGTGAAATTTTATTTAGTTTCACAGAGAGCTAATAGTAAATATATATGTAATCATAATACCAATAATACATGTATTTATGAAATAAAGAACTCAAACTTCTTACTTTTGGCCATCTAAGATGTACCCATTCATTCAACTAATATATAAAGAGCTCCAATTATTTGACCAGCAATGTATTAGGCCAGTGGGAATAAAGATGAATAAATCATGTTCACTGGCTTAAAAAATTCATGGAATCCTAAACTAGTCATTATGTAAACTAACTAGTATAACACAATATGATATGGGCTGTGTTATGGATTGAACTGTGTCCGCCAAAAATATGTGTTGTAAATCCTAAACCCTATACCTGTGGTTGGAGCTCTGGTGGCATAGTGGTTAAGTGCTACAGCTGCTAGCCAAAAGGTTGGCAGTTGGAATCACCAGCCACTCCTTGGAAACCCTGTGGGGCAGTTCTACTCTGTCCTATAGGCTCTTTATGAGTCCGAATCTACTGGATGGCAATGGGTTTGTTTTTGTTGTTGTTGTTGTTTATACTTGTGGTTATAATTCCATTGAGAATGGGTTTTCTTTGTTATGTTAATGAGACAGTATTAGTGAAGGGTGTGTTTTGAGTCAATCTTTTTTGATATGTAAAAGGAACAGATTAAGCAAGGAAGAAAAGAAGCAGAGATGGGGAAAGAGAGATGCCATGCTACATGAAGATCATCATGGAGCCAAGGAAAAGAAGCTGAAGAGACAAGGACTTTCCCCCAGAGCCAATACAGAGAGAAAGCCTTCTCCTAGATCCAGTGCCCTGAATTCGGACTTCCTGCTTCCTAAACTTTAAGAAAATATGCCTGTTTGTTAAAGCCATCCACTTGTGGCATTTCTGTTATAGCAGCACTAGATAACTAAGATAGGCTGTATTAGGATTTTTTTTTTTTTTTCTAATTCCTGTGGGATCACAGAGGAAGAAGAGACTTTTGTCAGTCCGTAAAGATCAATCTGTAAAGATCCAAGAAGGATTCACTGAGGAAATGACTCAATGAAGACACTTAAAAACAAATAAGATATCAAGGAACTCAGGATAGAAGGGTAGTGGGGAGGATATGTTGTTACTTGCCCTTGAGTAGATTGTGATTCATGGCAACCCCATTTGTTACAGAGTAGAACTGCTCCATGGTGTCTTCTTGGCTGTAGTCTTAATAGACTGTCAGGCCTATCTTCCATGGTGCCACTGGGTGAGTTCAACCCGCTAACCTTTAGGTTAGCAGTCCAGTGGAGATCTGGTTGCACGGTGTTTAAGCACTGGGCTATTAACCAAAAGATCGGCAGTTCGAATCCACCAGCGGCTCCTTGGAAACCCTGTGGGGCAGTTCTATTTTGTCCTATGGGGTTGCTATGAGTCGGAATCGACTCAATGGCAATGGGTTGGGGCAAACCGTTTATGCCACCTAGGGTATACAAGGCAAAAGTTCATTGCAGAATATGATACACTCCTTAGAAACTGCAAGAGCTATTAGGGATTGTGAAAAGTGGCAGAACTTGAGGTTGAAACAGAGTGGAATGTTCAATGGTATGGTTATTGGTCTGCTAGAGAATACCCTAAAATATGGATACATTGTATAGTAAATTATCTATAGAGTCTAAAGAGTATGGCCTTTAAACAAGAGAGAGTGGAAACTCTGCCCAACATAAAAAGAACCATCACATTGTGGTTAAAACAAAAGGCACTTCCTGCGTTCAAATCTGGGCTGTACCATTTCCTAGAGGTGTGGTTTTTCATACATTAGGAAGCACATGTACCTTCTGAACATAAATTACTTCTTCCAATCTATCAAATGTAGAGAGTAGTAAGAGTACTGTAGGCAACTGTGTTGTGGCAGCTCTTCCTTCTTGTAGGGTCTCGAAAATATAGGTGTCATTAAAAAAAAAAAAAAAAATGGCACCACCAGTCCACAAATGACATGTAACCTGAGGGGAAAAGATCCACCCCAAAAGTTGAGAAAAATTGAATCTTTTGGGTAAAGAAGGAATTCCCACATGGTATGAGAGTCAATCCCCTTACTTTTTCACAAATTCTGATTATAATGATTGTCCTTAGATAAATCCACTTGTAGCCTCAATGATCATTCTGTTTTTGGTCTAGCTATTATATTTATCATATCTGTTTAAACTCATGTCTTAATGATTTATCTGTTGTTTTTTCCCCCTAGCTAAACCTCCTATTTCTGCTTTTAGAATTACCAGAAAGACTTTTTTTGGTCGTCCTCCTAATATTTTGGCAAGAAAAGCAAACTTTGAAAAGTGTCTGGGAAATGCTATTTATGTGGGGTAATAGTTAAGTTTAATGGTACAACAGCATGTGACTTGAACGTGTAAGAATGCTTCTAAGTCACACAAGATGAATCAATGTGTTAACATGAAGTCTCTCAGAAAGTCAAGTTATAATCAGCTGATTTAAAAAATATGAAAGAATGTAATTACAAATATTTTAATCATATTATAATATTGCACCTAAGTGGGGTGGGGGGCTATTGCCATCAAGTAGATTCCAACTCATAGCGACCCTATAGGACAGAGCAGAACTGCCCCACCAGGTTTCCAAGGAGTGACTGGTGAATTCGAACTGCCGACCTTTTGGTTAGCAACTGAGCTCTTAACTACTGCACCACGAGGACTCCACCTAAGAAAGCACAGTGCATTTTTTTGTTGAAAACTATGTAGAGATTAGATTTGTATATTAAATCATTTGTGCTTATGCAAATCAAATGTTATGTAAAATCTTCTCCAGTATGGTGAAGTAAAATGTTAGTTTGCTTTTTAACACATAAAAATGTATACCGCCTAAAATTTATTTCAAGTTTTTTGACTCCTCTTCATATTCTTTGACTGTTGAATACACTTCATTTTCTTATGAAAATGGAAAGCTGTCCTTATGGCAGGTATTAGGATGCTTAGTCATTTGCAAGCAGCTGTGAAATTCAAATTGTAATGATCTGATTCAAGAGAAATACTGCCTGATGATGGTCTATCTGTGCACAATGAAATAGTTTCTGAAAATATAGCTATAGCCTAATATTGCCAATACAATATCTTCATCAGTAAAGTCTAGTAGTGCAATGTCAAGTTCATTGGTCAGATTATAAAGAATTGTATCTGTTACAATTAATGTTGGATGATAAGGCTTTTGGGGTTTTTTCAGAATTCTCTGGCACAATCCAGAATTTTCAATAAAAATAGAAGCCTGCAAAAGAATACATTTTCCAATGCATAAGAAATATATTAGGAAGAATCTCAACATTTATGGCAACAAGCTTAAGGAACATACGACTTGACTGATTGTAAAAAGGTAATTCAGCAAACTCAGTGTTTCTAATCAATATTCTTATTTGAAGGTATCACTGTTAAGATGTTGCAATAGATATTGTGCCACACATTTAAAAGATGTCACTAATATTATTTTAAAAACATGAAATTTTATCAAATGAATAAAATTCATACCTTTTACTTCATTGCTTATTCTCTCTAATGTCCTTTTTATGTTTGTATGGCATTCTATGGTGTCAAAATATAATATGACATTATGTATAGCATTGGAAATAATAAATAATTTGCCATACATGCTAATGTATAGCTTCAGCAATACTAAGAGCACTGAACTATTTAAGAAATCAGTTTTGCCCTCCTGTGTTACTAACTTAATTGTAGGAAATACTATACAGTAGGAAATGTGTTTGAGAATACAGTGAACTTTGCTCCTGTGACTTCCTTACTTTTTAGGACTACTGGAAATACCATATCAATAACGTTTTATGTATAATTACATGAGCCTATTGTTGACAGACCATTATAAATCAACTTAAATATGAATTATAAATAATATTGGCAGCTTTTACTTCTCAATAACTAAGGCTAAAAATCCTTCACTTTCAGAAATCAATATCAAGGTAACTTCACTGAAAAGATCACCCATCTATTAACATCGGGATAATGTCCAAAAGAGCTCCACAAATTGATTTGCCAGCCATGACTTCCCAAAGAAATCTGATTGAATTGAAAGGGAGAATTAAAATGAAGGAAGGAAGAGGTGAACTATCTGTGTTTAATCTCCAGTTCCATCAGAAATCGATTAACTAGCTGACTTTGGGTCCAAAAGAATTAATTATACTCAGTCTCCAGTATAATTAACAACACTGTGGCCATCTCCCAAAATATTCATTAAACAGTCAGGAACAATATGAAATTCAAATTAAAACTGGAAAAGAGATTAAATAGAAGTAGTCATCTTTAAAAAGAATCATACTACATCTGAGATGAAATCATTTGAGCAATACAAAATATGGAAATACATTTTGTGTTACGTTTAATAATCATTAATTCCAGCACTGCAAGCTGGCAGCTATTTTAGGCTCATTACAAGGACTAAAATGGGCTAGAATGTTAATATGAATCTATCCTCATTGGAATAATGGGAATATGCTCCAAAGTTAAAGAAAGTTTAGAAATGAAGTTCAGAGTTTCAGTTAATTTCTTGCATTTTTCATTAGAAATATGCATTTTACAAAACTACTGAAAATATATTGATTACAATTCAGAGAAAAAAAAAAAAACTAAAAAGCCCAGCAACATTTTCTTTCTCGTAAAGAAATTTAGAAATATATATCTTACGTTGTGATTTGTTTTAAAAATTTTGGGCTTTGCATTCAGTGGATTTAAATTCTCATGTTACAAAATGCCTGTTGTTTATTTATTGAGTCAAGTATGAAGTAAGCAATCAAACTTGTGGAGAAATATTATTAGGTGGTGCAGTGGTTAAGCATCTAGCTGCTAACCAAAAGGTCAGCAGTTCAAATCCACCAGCTGCTCCTTGAAACCCTACGGGGCAGTTCTACTCTGTCCGATGGCGTCGCTGTGAGTTGGAATCAACTGGAGGGCAATGTTTTTTTGTTTTTGTTTTTTTTTTTTTGGTGGTGGTGAGGGAGTATTTGGTCAAATTATAACCTTTTAAAATATCAGGGTCTTGGTGTCAGTAATTTCTCTATCTGACTGTAGGTACAGTATTTTTTTAAATAAATATTATAATAGCAGGATGTGATTCATACACATGTATGTAGTTATACGCACATTAAATAGTAAGATAAATCAGTGGTAGCCAGAGTGGGCCAGAATATGTTGTGTAAAATTGTAATTTATGGAAAAATACTAGTTTAACATATTGTAAACTTTGGTACACTAAGTTTATCTATGTTACCTATAAGGATTAGGTTTCAACGGTACAAGTTGTTAGTATGGCACTGGCTGTTCAGTACATAACAGAAAAATTTTTTAAATATATATTAAAAAGAAAAAAAGTTCCGTGACAATTTTATAATAAACACAGTCCTTTGAAATATATTTCTTATTGCATCTCAAAACAAGTTGAAATGGAGTTAACTGAAAAATATCACAGAAAAACTTAAGGCGTTTCAAAAGTGAGGTTGTTAAAGGAAAGTGTAACAAAGAGCAAACTAGGAAAGAAAATAGTTAAAGTTGTTTTGAAACCTGAAGAGATTGAGAAAAACATGTGAGTTAAAGGTAAGAAGAATTCTACACAAATAAGCAAAACGAACAAAATATGACAATATTAAGCTAAACCAAGTATATATGGCTTAAGGAAAATTTATAAAGAAGTGAAAATGCAATGAGTCTATAGTCCAGAAGGAAAGTATATACTATGATGAACCCAGTGCTCTGAGCAAGAAGAAAATGAGAAACCCATTCTGAAATTCCTATCCTCACCTGTGTTCATGTTGGATTCTATACTGGGCTCAGGGATGTCTTAGATTCGTCAAAGAAAAGGGTTATTTTTCTATCAGAGTATTGATTAGATGGGCTTAAGAATATCATACCCTGTTCAGATAGGACAGTTGGAGCATTTCGGTAGTTTTCTGAAAGAATCCTTAAAAAATTGCCTTCCTCTTAGAATTTACTTTCTTTTTGATTTTTTTTTCAGTTATAAACACATTTCCTTGCTTTGCTTTTCAAAAGGAACCCAAAAATATCACTCTAGTTTGAGAGGATCACTTGAAGAGATACGGAAAATATCATTGTTGTTTTTCAATCCCCACTTTCTATACTCTAAGATCCAGCTACTGTGCCATTCCAATACCAAGTGCACTGAGCATATAATTGCTCTATTTTTAAAAATAAACGATATATGCCAAAGATTGTGATGAAGAATGCATATTTTCATCGAGTAGTTGGTGACTAAATGCATCTGCTGGCATCAGCCACTGTTGCTAGGGAAATTGTTAAAATTTTAATTTAATTTAGGAATTGATTTCCACACTTAGACAAACTGATTAGCTGAATTCTCTCTCTCTCTCTGTTTCTGTTTCCTTTTAAGTTTTAATTAGAATTATATTAATTACTTAAGTCACATAGTAAATGAAGTCATAGGATATATGGAATATATAAATGTTTCATTTATATTCAAATAGTTTATTTTGAATTAATACACATATACAAATAGGTATATTTTATTGTGCATGAAAACTAGAAGAAATTATGTAAGAGCTTCTCAACGTATAAGAAGATCACTTTTTGACCATGTTGTTTTTCAAAATCACCTGTTTTCAATCAAATCTAGAATTAGCAAGTGATAGCCACGTGTGAAAAGGCATAATTTTGATGGCATAAAACCAGTGAAAGACACATTTTTGCAATAAAAGGAAGTTAACCACTATTCCACTATACTATACAAACAAACTGCTAAATTTATTTGAATAGCTTAAATTTCTAAACAGCTTCGAATGCTACAAAGAGATGGCATCTCAGGAAACTATGCTACATAATTATAAAATACCTACTTCATGTCATAGCATGTAGACTCTGCTCTAAGTTTGACTAAATCCTTTTCTTAGATAGACAATTTCTTGTGCATACATAAGGCATTTGAATTATGGTGTTGGCAAAGAATATTGAATATACCATGAACTGGCAGAAGAACAAACAAATCTGTCTTGGAGGAAATACAGCAAGAATACTCCCTAGAAGCAAGGATGACCAGACTTGATCTTGCTTACTTTGGACATGTTATCAGGAGGGACCAGTCCCTAAAGCAGGAAAACATGCTTGGTAATGTAGAAGGTCGGTGAAAAAGAAGAAGACTCTCAACAAGATGGATTGTCATAGTGGCTGCAGCAATGATCTCCAGCATACCTACTATTGTGAGGATGGTGCAGAACCGGTGAGCATTTCCTTCTGTTATACATGAGGTCACTTTGAGTCAGAGCCGACTCAACCACACCTAACAACAACAGGCTTATCTCCAAAAGGAATCCATGGATGGATACCTTAAATTAAATAAAAAAAAAAAGACAAAGAAACTTAGAGTGTAACAAATAAAGTGCCATTATAAAATGAGTGAAATAACAACCAAAACAACAATAGCGTTGTATCATAGAAATGTGAAAATTACAGTAAATTGCAGTCTGGCTACAGAAGTCAGAATATTATAAACAAGTAAGTATGAGTTTGTCTGGGTGGTAGAAAAAAAATGTGAATCAAATACCCAAATATCAGAATCAGAACATCAATGTAACGCGGTGAGGGGAAGAGATAATACAAACTGAAGGAAAAAACAAGTAAAGGTTTAAGACATCACAGTTCTAGGAAAACAGGAGCAGAGGTCAAAGACATCTGTAGCTAAATATGTTCTTGTGTCTCAACTGGATTTTACCACTTCAAAATCACCACACATCTTCTAACAGGAGTTGAGACCTGCAGGCGACTACTTCCCAGTCCTCAAATAAGTGAATCATATTGTCACCACACCACAAATATCATCAAGCTGCAGAGTCAGCCACTTTCTTTGCAGTATCCTCAACATCCCATAAACTCAGGTTATGCTGAGCTGTCTATATAAAACTATGGGGTGATCAAACCACTTTGTCCCTTCAGAAAAGCAGGGTAGACGTCATCCTATAAAAATAATAACAACAACCACCACCACATCTGATTCCAAGAAGAACTTGTATTTGCATTTGATAAGCAGTTTGTTATCCAGTTAATATCTTGTTGTTTTTGTTATTCTCAATCAACGTTAACCTCTTAGGGTTTGTTGTTGTTTTTTTTTTTTTTTTTCTCAATCACATATTTCTTCTTAGCATACTTGAGACATTAAATAAAGCCAAGGTTGTTAGACATGACATAACATAATGTAGACAAGGGGTCCTCAAGCTACAAGTGATGTGCCTGTTTTCAGAAATACAGTTTGTCAGGTTTCTTCACTGTAAAGTTACTGCTTTGTTTTCCCTCTTTCCATAGTGTATAACACACACTTAAGAGCTAGGGAGTTATGCTACCCCTCACTGATGGTAGAGTATTTATATAAATTATCTGAATTTTTCTGCACAGGAGATTTGTCTATTCTTTATTCAGTAATTTATTATGTCATGGTTTCTAATGAGAAGTCCACTGTAATTGTTATCCTTGTTCCATTGTAGGTGAGTCATTTTCCACTCCACTTTTACCCCTAGGTTTCTCTCAAGATTTTCTCAATGTCTTTTTTTCTGCAATTTAAATATGATATGCCTAGACATTAACTTTTTTTTATATTTATCCTTCTTGGGCTATCTAAGCTTCCTGCATCTGTGGTTTAGTTTCTGCAATTAATTTTGGAAAATCCTCGCCATTATTACTTCAAACATTTTTTTATGCTCTGATTTCTCTGTTGTTTCTCCTATTGGTATTCCAATTTGTGTGTGTCACACTTTTTGAAATTGTACCATGGTACTTGGATATTTTGTTTCTTTTTTCTTTTTTTTTTTTTAATCCTTGCTTTTCAGGTTGGGAAGTTCTATTGATATATCTTCAAACTTGCTGATTTTTTTTTTTTAGCTATGTCTTGTCTATTGCATTGTCCATCAAAAACATTTTCCATTGCTGTTACAGTGTTGTTGTTGTTTTTAATTTTGGCATTTTCTTTTTATTCTTTCTTAGAATTTCCATCTATCTGCTTATATTTCACATATGTTCTTCCACGTCATCTACTTTTTCCATTACAGTCTGAAACATATTACATGTATTTATTTTAGATTCCCTATCTGATAATCTAAAATCTGTGTCATATCTAAATTTATGCTTTATTTCTTAAGACTGTGTTCTTTCATGCTTTTAGCATGCAATAAAATGTAACTCTTATTCAACATGTCCAGGAAATAACAATAATAATAATAAACAATATATTTGAAGACATAAGAAAACGTAACTCAATCAAGAAACAAAACAGCCTATAGAGACTCTAAGGTGACCCAATGTTGGAATTAATAAACACAAATTTTAAAGAAGCTATGAGAAAAGTTTCCAGGAAATAAATAAGAAAAAGGAAGAGATGGTGGTTATGAGTGAACAGACAGGAATTCTCAGCAGAGAAACTAAAAGTGTCAAAGATAAAAGGATGGATATTCTAGAACTAAAAATGAAATATCTGAATTTAAAAACAAACATCAATGGGCTTTACATCAGATTGGAGTCAGTAACAGAAAAGGTCCTGAACTTGAGACAGATCCATATAAATCGTCTACACCAAACACTTCTCTAAAAAATAATAATAATAATCTGAGAAACTGGACTATCTGAAGAAGAACACAGCAACAGGGTTGGAGGAAGACTCATTAACAACCTGCATTATGCAGATGACACAACCTTGCCTGCTGAAAGCAAAGAGGAATTGAAGCCTTACTGATGAAGATTAAAGACCACGGCCTTCAGTATGGATTATACCTCAACATCAAGAAAACAATCACAACTGCACCAAGAAGCAACATCTAGATAAATGAAGAAAAGATTGAAGTTGTCAAGGATTTCATTGTACTTGGATCCACAATCAACACCCACGGAAGCAGCGGGCAAGAAATCAAAAGATGCACTCATTGGGCAAATCTGGTGCAAAAGACCTCTTTCAAGTGTTGAAAAGCGTTGAAGACTAAGGTGCGCCAGACCTAAGGCATGGTGTTTTCAATCGCCTCATATGCATGTGAAAGCTGGACGATGAATAAGGAAGACCAAAGAAGAATTGATGCCTTTGAATTTTTGCGTTGGTGAAGAATATTGAATATACCATGGACTGTCAAAAGAATAAACAAAACCTGTCTTGGAAGTACAATCAGAATACTCCTTAGAAGCAAATATGGCGAGAACAGTCTCACATACTTTGGACATGTTATCAGGAGGGATTGGTTCCTGGAGAAGGACATCATATTTGGTCAAGTAGAGGGTCAGCGAAAAAGAGGAACACCCTTAATGTGATGTATTGACACAGTGGCTGCAACAATGGGCTCAAGCATAACAATGATTGTGAGGATGGCACAGGACCAGGCAGGGTTTCATTCTGTTGTACATAGGGTTGCTATGAGTTGTAAGGACTTCTCTTGGTATATCCTCACAATGTAATAAAATGAAGCTATTTAAAACCGTTAAGTCTCTTTGCTATTTGGAAAGATCTCAAAGATACATGGATAATAAAGACAATTGTTGTGGATTGAATTGTGTCCTCCAAAAATATGTGTTGTAAATCCTAGCCTCTATATGTGCTTATAATCCCATTTGGGAATGGGTTGTCTTTGTTACGTTAATAAGGCAGGGTTAGTATAGGGTCTGTCTTGAGTCAATTTTTTTTTTTTTATAAATAAAAGAGATTAAACAAGCAAGTGAGAGAACCAGAGGTCAGGAAGAGAGATGCCAAGAATCATGAAGATCGCCCAGGAGCAGAAACTCAGAAGAGATAAGAACTTTCCTCCAGAGCTGATACAGAGGGAAAACCTTCCCCTAGAGCCTGCACCCTGAATTTGGACTTCTAGCCTCCTAAACTGTGAGAAAATGCATTTCTGTTTATTAAAGCCATCCACTTGTTGTATTTCTGTTATAGCAGCACTAGATAACTAAAACTGTGATACAAAGCACCGTGTGGTATAATACAATGTGCTTAAATAACGTATTTTGTATTTTCAAGAATAAACTATAAAATACCATAAGCTGATAATATTTCTTTCTCCTTCTCGGTGTGTGTGTGTCTGTCTGTGTGCATGCTTGTGTTGGAAAAGTCAAGGGGTTGGAGATTTGTTGGGAACCGGGTGAAAGGGTAGAAATCCTGATAAAAATACTCTTCATTGTACATGCCTTTAAAATTTTATTTCTTAATGAGAATTTTTACCTATTTTAAAAATAAATCTAATTTAAAAAAATGTAACAGTACTCACATCATGGCATTATGTGCGGTTAAAATTACTTAATAATATACAGTATGTTTACACAAATAACACGTGCTTTCTACATTTGTTTGCTAACTGCTTCCCAGCCCCCCCACCCCAGGTATTCTTGTAAGTGCACTATACTAAATTTTTTACAACAACATGTGAAAAAAAAATGAAAGAGTGGTGCATATGAAAATACCTCAAGCAGGAAGAGAGCAGTTGGCAAAGAAAGGTAGAAGGCACACGTTAATGGCATAAAAATATGGTAGTTATCATCATCATCATTATCACCGTCATTATCATCATCATTACGTTGGGTAGCTCACAGAACTAATCGATATATTGGATGGCCCAGAAATCTAGGTGACTGAAGTTAGCCAAAGTCATGGCCACAGGGGCAGCCAGATTAAGAAGTTAATGAGGGTATTGCTGGCACTGTTGCCAACACTGCCATCACTGTTGTCACCGTTCCTTGATAACTCCAACACTAAACTTTAGATTTTGTTGCCAATACTATGAGTAATTTTGCATTATACTTCTCCCTTTGCGTCAGTCTTTCAGGATTCAAAATAATTGTATGTATGGCAGAGTGATTGAGTCTTGATCATTTGCTATCCCCTGGTCTGGGAACATTCAATGAAATAAACTTTCTACAATGACTTCCATTGTGGGACACTTAACATCTCAAAAAGTAAACACAAAAGACTTATGGAAGTTTGCAAAAATGTCCCCAATACTTTACCCTGTATCTATTCCCTGTGCCACATAACTCTGTAGTGCCCCTTTTCTCTTTCGGCTTAGCCAAGAGACTTGCATTGGTCAATCGGATGCTAGCAGAAATAAAGCAAGCAGAGGCTTGAAAGGGTCTTGAACACTGGAGCTTGTTTGCTTTGCTATTATCACAGAAAGGGCAAGCTGAGGCTAGCCCGCTGGTCCTACTCAAGGATGAAAGACTTGTGGATCAGAGCCAAACCACAGATGAATGGGTTAGCCTGCTGACTGAATCTTAGAAACATGAGTGAGTCCAGCTGAGATCTGACAAACCCAACTTAGATCAATTGCACCTTGCAGATACGTGAGCAATAAACATTGCTGTTTGTCACTGAGGTTTTGTCAGTGTTTGTTAGGCATCGCTTTTGTGGCAATCTATACATGAAAGCACCCAACACAGGGCTGTTCTTATCAAATAGTAAACTGATTTCAAATTTTGTGAAACAAATATCAATACGCCAATCAAAGTTGTAACATAAAATAGATGGCATGCTTTCAAAGGCATTTAACTAAAGAGAAAAGAATGAAGATATTATATTTAGATGTGTGGGCAATGTCATGAAAAACAGTGGGAGATGATGAGGAAACTAGGAATTCATAGAAGTGAAAGCAGTAGTAACTACTAGGTTTTAAATGGAGGCAATCGTGTTACAGGAACTAGAAGCTAGATCCATGGAAGACAGCCCTCCAATATGAACTATAACCACAAGTAAAAGGCAAAATTTTACAGAAGCACAAGGAAGCACAGAGAGATAAATACCCAAACCTCTTTCTTTCCCACTGGTGATTTCCACTGGGACCAAACACATTTTCCCTGGACTCTGGTTTCCAGTTGGGTCCCAATGGAAGATCATCCTCCACAGCACAGAGTAAAGTGGAGAAGGGGTGGGGATGGATCACGGTTGGCACATTCTTCATTAACTATATGTATTTATTGAATAATTCTGTTTTATTTAAGATACACTCTGCTGCAACGTAACCCACTTAAGTAAATAGATGGAATTTACTATCAAGTTAGGGAGAGATGTGCAACCCAAAGTCAGGGATACTTCCAATCCCTGGGAATGCACTAGAACTAGAGGATAGACAAGTTTCTGGCACTTCTTTACTTTATTCCTTGGTTTACTTTTCTCTGCTCCTCTCTGCACATCTACTTCACCTTCTCTCATAGACCTTCTCTGGTGCGTCACCACAGTACTCCCTAGCTTATATATGACAGAAACACAAAGACTCAGAATATTTCTCAGTCCCAGCTCCAAACCGGTAGAGAAGTATTTCTGATTGATCCAGTCTGATTGATTGTTCTATGTGTCAACTTTTCCTCCAAGAATCTCTTGACAGGGGAGGGGTGGCTTTATACAACACTTTATATGATATACTAGTGGTCCACTTCTTTGGCCATGTGGATTAGGGGCCTGTGGGGCAAATTCTAGTGAAAGAAGAAGTTACTGTGTGTTGGGCACATACATGTTCTACCTACCCACCAAATGCTTAAATGGGCCTCATTACATTTTGGTGAACATTAAATCTCCTGTTATTAAAAGAGGCAGAATAAGTATGTGTCTAGAAACATGCCAGGATTCCATGAGGTAAATAAGAGATGAAAATGACTAAAAAAATCATAAAATTTATGTAGTTAGATCATACCCACCCACACACACATACTATCTGATATGCAATGTAGGACTAATGGTCAAAAAGCCTAAATAAGCTGGTTCAGATTGGAGCATTGGTAAGAATTATGCTGAGTTTATTTTATTTATGTTTTATCCAAAAACTATTTATACTTTATGTGAGGGATGCCTACCAGATAAGTACTGTATGTGAAAACAATTGAACGCTTAGAATTTCTGGTGGATAGAGGATATAACCTTCTTTGTATTGGAAAAATAGGAGATAATTTTATTATTAAAACAATAAATCAATAACAGTAACATGTGGGGCTAGACTTCAATCTACTGTGTTGAACTTTCAGCCAGAAAAATGTCAAGTTTTATTATAATCGCATCAGCTAATCTGTAATTATTGTTATGCACTAGTTTCAATTATTTGTTAAATAATCACAATCTTTATTCAAAGCAACAGTCAATGTATTTGTGAGTAAAAATAAAATACATAAAGAAATGAAGCATCAGAAGATGATTTATACATACATCATAAGACTATTAGTTCACTTTTATATCCTGTATCACTTGATAATGGGAAAGATTGTATTGAATTTTTAAGGTGCAAAGATAAAAATTTGCACTCTGGAGTAATTTCAAGAAGAAGAATATAGACATCTGGTAAACAGTAAGGCTTATAGCTATTTGTTGGAGTTTTGAAAAAAATTAATTTTTTGAAGGTGAAAGGGATAATTCCATCATAGTTAGCCTCAGTCAGTTTTTATCAGCCATTGCATAAATTATGTCAATCAATGCAGACTGCCCTGCATTAAGGTAAAAGTGCTATTGACTATCTTCAATCATTTTGATTCACTTTATACAACTGGTCTCAGCCTGAAAAACAAATAATAAACTGAATAATTCATCAATTCTAATATCACTTATGACATTTTGTGAAATAACTAAATATTTCTGAGAGGTTTAGCAATTTATCATGTATAAATAATTCTGCACATTAAGAAAGCACTAATGAAATTGCACATTTATATAATTTATGCAAGTTAAAATATAAAAAGAAAATCAAAAAAAGAATTTGGAACCCTTTTTTTTTTTTTGTTAAATTGAATATACTTTATTGTTTTTTAAGAACAGTTTTAGGTTTACAGAAACATTGCTCTGTTCCTGTTTGCCCCCTCCCCTTTGTGTGCAATATATCTTATTATTAACATCTTTAAGTAGTGTAGTGCATTTGTTATAATTGATGAATCAATATTGATACATAATTGCTAACTAAGTACATTGTTATTAATACACACTAATAGTTTACATTAGGGTTCACTCTGTGTTGTAGAGTTCTATGGGTTTGACAGATGCCTAGTCTTATGCGTCCACCATTATTATCATGCTAAATAGTTTCACTGCCCTTTAAAAGACCAAATTCATCAAAGAGCCAAATCCAGATGGATCCACAGCTTGAAACAGACTCCAAACCAAGTTCAGCCTGGAAATCTAACCCCAATCAGCCCAAAACTGTGTGAGTGACAAAAAATTATTTTTAAGAACACAGAATTTTGAGGTGATTTGTTAAACAGAAAAAGCTAACTAATACAGAAATTGGTGCCTGAGAATGGGGTGTGCAGTAACAGAAATCTAAATTTGTAGGAATATTTTTGGAACTGGGTGTCAAGACGTCAGCAAATTTATAGAAAGCAGGAAAATGACAGTGGGATTGCAACAGATATTTGGGAAGACGACGAACAAAAACACTTGGGAAAACTGTCACCTGCAATTTTTTGGAATATAAAAATGTGCCTAGTGTATGTTTAGACTAAATAAAGCTAATTAATAGCAACAGGATGAATGACAGGATGAACACTGTGGGTCTTATCTGAACACAAACCTTACTTAGTGAGGCACCAAGCCCTTCCAGACTGAGATCTGTAGAAGAGCTGTCAGCTCAGTCCAGTTACATGAGCCTTAGTCAACCAGAGGTTCATCAGCAACAGAAGGTGGTATTCTTGTCAACCACTTGTGGTGGATTAACCACTTTTGTGTGTGGCCTTTCTAGTCATGGTTTTGTAACTCCCATGCAGGTGATTGGGCAGAACTGTGTGATAGGGTAATTGTGGCCTACGAAGGGGATTGGTCAGTTCTGCCTTAAAAAAGAGCCAATTCCAGAGCAGAGAGGAGGATCCTACCATCACCAGGGAAGAGCAGCCAGGAAAGGAGGGCAGAGACAGCATCCTTTGGGCCCAGGATCCCTGTGCTGAGAAGATCCTGGAAGCAGGAGAGAGAGAGCAAGCTATAACCCTGGACACTGTAAGAAGTGGTGGCTGGAGAGACCTGGCAGCAAGAGACAGTGAGATGGGCTTCCCTGCCCATGGAGACAGAAAGCTGAGTGCCTCTGGGAAGAGGCCTGAGGCCAGGGAGAGCCATGCCGGCCGGCATGTTTGAGCAAAGGCTGTCCTGATGGAAGAACTGTATTCTGAGTGTTCCTGAGCCTCAGTTTTAACTGTTACTTCCCTAATAAGGCCCATAATCGTGAGTATGGTCTGTGAGTCCTGTGTGGCCATTACAATGAATCATCAAACCCAGCAGAGAAGTAGAGTGCTATGTGAGAGACAGTTGGTGTCAGAATTAGTAAAGATGGTGGAGAGAGGAGGCTTGTCCAAAAAGAGGCAGAGACAAGAGGCTTGTCCTCTGCCTCTTGGGAGTCAGCTTTGTGCTGTTGATCTTGGTTCTCCTTCCACCTTGTTGGGTTGAAGGTGGTCAGACACCACCACCACTCTGTTTTCACACCAATGAATTTGGGGGTGGCTTGTTAGCAGAAACTAAACCCTATTCCAAATTAGCCATTGATTCTCACTGAGTAATGTTTCATTTTAAAAATCATTATATTCTAGAGTTGTAAGAAAGGTTTGAGGATAAGGGGAAAACTATGAGAAAAAAATATAAAAGAGTAAAAACTTAGGAAATGACAGTTGAAGTATAAGGATCAGGATGGGTTGAGGGAAATGTTACCAAAAAGTATGGCATGATTTGAGGAGAGAACTAAAGAAGCACTGACTGTGGAGTGAAGAGGCATAAGAAAGTTGTGAGTGTGGCAAGGGACAGTGACCAGAAAGATAAAGGAGAACAATGAATGATATTAGTGAGCAGTCTATAAATTTGGGGTTGGATAAATCAACTTAATCTTATTCTGAAATATTATAGGAAAATTATATTGAAACACAGATTGGAGTATGTGAACTTCTGGAGCACTTAGATTTTTGTAAAATGCTATGCCTGGTCTCAGAAAGGTAAAAACTAATTTCTTCCCTAAATATAAAACATACATTTACAAGGTATATCTGCAATATTAAATTAATTCAAATAACAAAATGGTCAATAATGTCCAAAATAAATATATATGTTTCCCCAATGTTGTTCTTTTTATTCCTAAATATTTGAATTTTTTCCAAAGTGGTAACCTCCATCAGGATCCCTGGAGGCTCAGTGGTTAAGAGTTCAGGCTGCTAACTAAAATGTTAGCAATTTGAATCCACCAGCCACTCGTTGGAAACCCTATAGGGCAGTTCTGCTCTGTTCTATAGGGTAGCTAAGAGTTGTAATAGACTCAGCGGCAATGGGTATAGGAACCTCCATCATATGCAATTTCTACTATACCTGAAAAAAATAAAACACAACTCAATTTTCCTGTCTTCTATTTGTTAGAAATTAGAAAATTCATTCTCTCTCTCTCTCTCTCTGGCTTTTGCCTTCCTATCCTCCCTCCACAATAAAATAAACATGATGTTGGATGTGCTTTAAATTTAGATTAAACAATGGCATGCAGCCCTGATAGCTCATTTTTTAAAAGTTGTATAAAGGATTTGTTATTAATGTGTTACCAGCTTCTTGCTTTCTACGGACTGTGATGCTTTTCCAATGAAGTTTAAAAATAAATAAATAACAAGGAAACTAAATAACAAGGAAACTTTTAAAAATGCATTGGCTTATTGCTTTGGGGTTTGGAGTAATCATAGCAAAAATGCTTTGTTGGCTGATTTCATGTTACGGACTGGACTCTTGTCTCCAAGCACAGTCATAAAATTGCTTTGCCATTTTTTTCAGTTACCAATAAAACCTGTCAAAGAGCCATGCTCAAAAGTGAGTCATTAGCTGAAGTCAGCTCTTCTATTTATATTTAGTGGATCCACAGTACTTCTTACGTTTATAATATTCTAACCAGGGTGTAAGCATCCAAACAATTACCTATTACCCTAATGTCACATAATGCCTTAAATATTTTTATTCACCTGCTTCCAATGTAATCTATTTAGACATATTATAATAATAGAAGTACTAATCATTCTCCATCACAGATATTATCCTAGGGAAAATATCTGTGTTTCAACAAATTACCATAATATCTGAAGCACAGCATAAAATGTAAGCATATGTCAATCTAAGCAAACTATTTATTAAGATACTTAAAATACTTTTTAGTGGATTCAGTGGAGTAAAGTTAGGTATGTGCTGCTGTATAGGGTATAAAGTTTCCTAATGGCAAACACGAACCTATATAACATCTGCTCTCAATCATTAGTGTTGGTGGCAAAAGTGTTACCCATGACCTGCAGCATTTTTCAGCATCAAATAATGATGCAAAGAACAGGAAAGAACAGTGCTTGATAAAGAAATGACTCTACAGAGGACAAAACCTGATGTTACACCATTTACAGAATTAAAAGGTACAAGCAATGGTGGCACAGAGCCTACATAACTTCCATGCTGAAAGAGCAACTTGTGAAGTGCATTGATCAGTGTCCTTGTGTATTCTGTATATATCCCAACAGGACTGTGATGACACAGCACATCTTCTGCTTCCCTGTGGATTTCATGGAACCAGAGACTGCTAGCAGAGGGCAGAGACTTGACATCTAATAATCTTATTTTGTAGAGAGGGTGGGGAAATAATATGATGGTTTACACCATCTGTTTCACTCACTTATAGTGGTGACCTGCGATTATGTGAAACCATGAAGATCCAGGAGGCCAAAAAATCTGCAATATAAAATCTCGTTTAAAAGAAAGGGCAGGTTTCCATCGCTGTGCATAATTATGTCTCCATCTGCACTTGCACAGCACTGCTTTCGTGTGCCATTCGTACAAGGCAATGAGGGCACAGTGGTTTAGTGCAAAGACTAAAGGCTTTGGAGCAAGGTGGAGCAAGTGCAAACCATCAGCCTCTTTCAGGCTATGCAGATTTTTCTTCATCACTGAAATAGAGCTAACGCTATATATTTTACAGGAGTCTTGGGTGGAAGAAAGGCAATAATGTAGAAACTCCTTGAGTACTCTCTAGAAAAATTGTTGGTTCCTTTCCCCTTTTCTTATTGCCTTATATGACATAAATATAATGACTCTTCTACTTACTGTGTCTAACTGTCTAAGGTTGAGATGAAGATGTCTTTGATTTAAAAACTTGCTCTGGAATTCCTATGAAGTTTACATCTTTCTTTTTTTTTAATTGTTGAATAATATCCCATTGCATCGATACATCACAGTATATTTTCCAGTTCATTTACTGAAGGATATCTTGATTGCTTCCAGTTTTTGTCAATTATAAATAAAGTTCTATAAACTTTCAAGTACAGGTTTCTGTGTGAAAATAAGTTTAAAAATTAGTTGGGCAAATACTTAGGAGCACGATTGCTGGATCTTATGGTAAAACTATTTTTAGCGTTGTACGAAACTGCCAAACTGTCTTCCAAAGTGACTGTATCATTTTGCATTCCCACTAGTAGAGAGTGAAATTTCTTTTGCTCCATATCATATCCACCTTTATTATTGTCAGGTATTTGAATTTTGCTATTCTAATAATTGTGTTGTGGTATCTCATTGTTGTTTTAATTTACTGTTATCTGATGACAAATGATGTTGAGCAACTGCCACAGCCAAGAACAACCTCGGGAATATAATGACTAAATGTAATATGGAATCCTGGATGAGATCTTCAAACAGAAAAAAGACATTACATTAAAAGCTAATGAAATTAAAAAAAAAAAAAAACACAAACTTTGATAATATTGTATCATTATTGCTTCATTAATTGTAATGAATGTACCATGCTAATATAAGCTGTTGATAATAGGGCAACCTGGGTGTTGGATATATGGGAAATCTTTGTACAATCTTCTTAATTTTTTTGGTAAATCCTCAATAGTTCTAAAATTAAACAAAAAGTTTATGGAACCAGAAAAATAACAACAGTACTGGATGATTGTAGGTTTGGTAATTTCCTGAAATAATTCCATCATAGACTCATCTCCTCATATGAATTTTTTTATTATATGATAAAATGAGGTCTACCTTTCATATCCCTGCAATTCAGTCTGGTTTATTTCACTCAGTTCATAAAATGCTGACAAAGCCTCTGTACTTGCTTTCTAGGAAATCGCAATATAGAAAAAAAACAACATTTAAATAAATTTCATTCAAACTTTAAGTCTTGTGATAGAGACATGCCAAGGTTGCTATAGAAGCAGAGAATGGAGATCAGAGCTCAGATTCAGGAGTCAGGGGACTTTCTGGAGTAGAAGTTTTCTGATTTGACTCTTGAAAATAGATACGAATTACTCAGACTAAGAAGGGAAGAAAGGGTGTTCCAAGAGAAATCAGGAGGGGAAAAAAGAGTGTTAAAAAATACTGCAACAACTAGAAGCCATTCTGTTCAGTGGACTATTGTATCTGTAGATGGATGTCAGAAGAGACTCTGAAACTTGCTCTTGAACGTCAAGTAGCTATAGCAAAAGGAAAAAAAAATGCTGAAGTAAGAGCTAAACAGAAGATTTCAAAGGGCTGCTCAAGAAGACAAAAGAAAGTATTACGATGACATGCGCAAGGACCTGGAGACAGAAAACCAAAAGGGAAGAACACGCTAAGCATTTCTCAAGCTAAAATAACTGAAGAAAAAATTCAAGCCTCAAGTACCAATACTGAAGGATTCAACGGGGAGAATATTAAATGACACAGGAAGCATCAAAAGAAGACGGAAGGAATACACGGAGTCATTATACCAAAAAGAATTGGCCGATGTTCAAGCATTTCAGGAGGTAACATATGATCAGGAACCGATGGTACTGAAGGAAGAAGTTCAAACTGCACCGAGGGCATTGGCGAAAAACAAGGCTCCAGGAATTCCGGAATACCAGTTGAGATGTTTCAACAAACTGATGTAGTGCTGGAAGTGCTCACTTGTCTATGTCAAGAAATTTGGAAGATAGCTACCTGGCCAACCGATTGGAAGAGATCTATATTTATGTCTATTCCCAAGAAAGGTGATCCAACCGAATGTGGAAATTATCGAATAATGTCATTAATATCACATGCAAGCAAAATTTTGCTGAAGATCATTCAAAAAGGACTGCAGCAGCAGATCGACAAGGAACTGCCAGAAATTCAAGCCAGATTTAAAACAGGACGTGGAACCAGGAATATCGTTGCTGATGTCAGATGGATCCTGGCTGAAAGCAGAGAATACCAGAAGATGTTTACCTGTGTTTTATTGACTATGCAAAGGCATTCGATTGTGTGGATCATAACAAATTATAGATAACATTGCAAAGAATGGAAATTCTGTAACATTTAATTGTGTTCATGAGAAATCTGTACATGGATCAAGAGGCAGTAGTTTGAACAGAACAAGGAGATACTGCGTGGTTTAAAGTCAGGAAAGGTGTACGTCAAGATTGTATCCTTTCACCATACCTATTAAACCTGTATGCTGAGCAAATAATCTGAGAAGATGGACTATATGAAGAAGAACGTGGCATCAGGAATGGAGGAAGACTCATTAACAACCAGCGTTATGCAGATGATACAACTTTGCTTGCTGAAAGAGAAGATAACTTGAAGCACTTACTGATCAAGATCAAAGACCACAGCCTTTAGTATGGATTACACCTCAACATCAAGAAAACAAAAATCCTCACAACTGGACCAAAAAGCAACATCATGACAATCAGAGAAAAGACTGAGGTTGTCAAGGATTTCATTTTACTTGAATCTACAATCAACACCCATGGAAGTAGCAGTAAAGAAATCAAAAGACACATTGCACTGGGAAAATCCACTGCAAAAGACTTCTGTAAAGTGTTGAAAAGCGAAGATGTCACCTTGAAGACTAAGGTGTGCCTGACCCAAGCCATGGTGTTTTCAATCACCTTGTATGCATGTGAAAGTTGGACAATGAATAAGGAAGACCGAAAAAGAATTCATGCCTTTGAATTGTGGTGTTGGCAAAGAATAAGAACATTGAATATATCATGGACTGCCAAAATAACTAACAAATCTGTCTTGGAAGAAGTACAACCAGAACGCTCCTTAGAGGCAAGGATGGCGAGACTGTGTCTCATATACTTTGGACATGTTATCAGGAGTGATCTGTCCCTGGAGAAGGACATCATGCTTGGTAAAGTGGAGGGTCAGAGAAAAAAAGGAAGACCCTCGACGAGATGGATTGACATAGTGGTTGCAACAATGGGCTCAAGCATAACAACCATTGAGAGGATGGTGCAGGACGGGGCAGTGTTTCGTTCTGTTGTGCATGGGGTCACAATGAGTCAGAATTGACTTGACAGCACCTAACAACAACAAATCTGTAGAGATTCTAAATGTGTATGTAGGAGTTAGGTTATGGGGTGGCACCATATACCATGAAAGTCCCTGGGTGGCTCAAAGAGCTACTAACTTAATGGTTGGCAGTTTGAGCCCAGTCAGCAATGCTTCACAAGAAAGGCCTGGCAATCTTGTTCTGTAAAAATTGCAGCCAAGAAAACCCCATGGAACAGTTCTACTCTGTAACACGTGGGCTCACCATGAGTCACAATCGAATTGACGGCAATGTGGTTGTTGGATTTTCCATATGTCATGTTAAATAACTTGCATTTACCTCTATATTCAAATTGATCCTCTCTTTAAATGTGTAAGTTAGCTTTACTATGTTCTTTTATAAATTGCTTTTATTCCAAAAGTTGTCATAAAAATAAAAATACTTATTTTTCCTGTTCTGATTTTATGCATTTGTTTAACATGAACATTTTAGGGTAGAGTTTGGCTAACATCTGGATATTATTGCAAATTTGCCTTCAGGGATGTATTTCAGAATGGCTGCTATGAGGAACAGATATATAATTTTTCTCATATGAAAGAACACACTAGATTTTTTTCCCAAAATACAGAAAACAATTACGATAAATAGAATTAGGCAAATGTCACTTATTACTCATCAAACATGGTCTCAACTTCTAAGATTTCCTAAGAACAGGAATGTGGAAAGTTGTTTTTCATACATATGTATGTGTGTATATATATATATATATACATATATCTCATATATGTTCACATATATCATACTTATGATATATATTTTTTCATATATGGTATATATATTTGTTCATATATGTATATCATATATCTATTTCTTTAAAATGCATAAAGTTCATTTATGCCTAGATATTTTAAAAATCTTTCAGGCATTGATTTCTGCTTGTGTGCACAGAATGCTGAAGACATTGAGAACACCTTGAACAATAACTAAAGGACCAGCTGTTGGTTTTGTAACCCAGAAAGGTTTACATAGGCAATAGGTTGTCATCACACACACTTACTCTCCCATTACTTCCTCTGTGTGTTCAAATAAATGTTTGATGCATTGCTCTTTTTCTAATTGTAATTCCTTAATTAAGCTAATAGAGACAAGCTCTGTAGATGTACATCTCATGGTGTGAAGAAAATATTACCCACCAAGTAACACATTCCCTACCGAGGTGATTCAATTTACAGAACTGTAATTAAATGAACAAGAACTATTGGTTTCAGAAGCTTCTTTTTACACAGTATTTCATAAAGTGATTAAACTGTGCAGTGGTTGATTGTGTGTCAGTTTGGCTGGGCCATGATTCTCCGTGTTTTAATGTAATCACTCCCATGATTGAATATACTTTGAGTAGCCAATCAGATGAAAGGGAGTCTCCTTGCGGGTGTGGCCCACATCTGTATATAAGCAGACATTCTGGCTTTTTGCTCTCTCTGGATCCCATGGCTGCTTCCTGTCGTCTCATCTCCCGTTCTTGGGACTTGAGCTGCCAGCTTATCTGCGGAACCTGGGATTCGTCAATCTGCACAGCCTGTGAGTGGGAGCCCTGCTCTCCAACCTGCCGATCTTGGGCTTGCCAGCTTATGCAGCTGTATGACTTGGGAGAGGCCTCTACCCTGATCCATGGACTTGGGACGTTCTAGCCTCTACAATCACATGAGCTGTTTCCTTGATACAATCTCTCTCTATATATATATATTTATACACTTCACTGGTTTTGCTTCTCTAGAGAACCCAGCCTAAGACAAACTGAAAGGCCCTCTTAAGTCGAGAACTTCTACTGTCTTAGTGCAATGGTTCAGACTGTGTGTCAACTTGGCTGCTCCATGATTCTCAGTGTTTATATGTGATCACTCCCATGATGGAATTTGCTGTGAGTAGCCAATCAGTTAAAAGGGATTTTCTTTGGGGGTGTGGCCTGCATCTGAATATAAGCAAATGTTCTGGCTTTTTGCTCACTCTGGATCCTGCAGCTGCCTCCTGTTCATCTGACCTCCAGTTCTTGGGACTTGAGCTATCAGCTTATCTGCCAATGTTGGTATTCATCAACCTTCACAGCCCGTGAACGGGAGCCCTGCTCTCCAACCTGCTGATCTTGGGTTCGCCAGCCTCTTGGGTGCATGAATCAAGAGAAGCCTCTATCCTGATCCATGGACTTGGGGCGTTCCAGCCTCTACAATCATGTGGTCCATTTCCTTGATATAAATCTCTTTATATACATATATTTATATGCTTTACTGGTTTTGCTTCTTTAGAAAACCCAGCCTAAGATACTTAATATTGGATAAACTCTGCAATAAATGATATTTTTTTAACTTTTATTTATGTATATAATAGCTACCACTATAGAAACTCTCCTAGAATATATCTAAGATAGCTATTCAAAAATTAGCCATGCTTATTTACATTATATTATTATATGCTATATATATGTATTATATATAGTATACATATAATATTACATATATTTATATTGTCTGGTAGCAATAGTTACACCATGACCTATGTACAATTTTTGAATTTGTGAACTTTTTTTGAATACTTGATAATAAATGTATTTTCCCAAAATACGTATTTCATAATTTTGCAAACTACAGTGTTTAACTGTAAGTATTCTTGATAATAGTTCACTGAGGTGTGTTAATAGAGGAGTTTATATAGTTGTAAGTATGAGAATTTACAGAGTTTATGGAACTGGTGAAGTCAGAATCTTTTTCAGTAAAGAGAGGAAATACACTTATTGACTGAGAGCACAGGCTGTTTACCAGTCATAGCCCCACAGAGAATCTCCTCTTGAGGTCTTGTATGGGGATTAGCATTTGTGAACAGCTGCCAGTGTGTTTCTCAGGGGCTGCATCCCTGTTTATTGTGACCTAGTTCTTGGGTTATTTACAATACTGTTAGCACTAGTCATCCTTTACTGGGAGCAGCAAATGGGAAGAGAGGAACTGTTTTTTGTATACTGCTTCTGTTGTCCCTTACGGTCTTCCAGAGCAGCAGTTATGCTTTTAGTTAAAAGCATATTGGGTATGCCAATTATTAGTTGGGCAAACTTTGGTAAATCACTTAATCTATGTGAAACTTGGTTTTACCATGTGTAAAACTGGATAATAATCACGTCATAATCGGGGTTCCTCACAATGAACAAATAAAAAAAAAAAAGGATTTTGTTTGGGAATTGATCACAAGAAAAGGAAATGAAGGAGTAAGGAGAGTGAAATGTGGAATGAGGAAGAGCCAGTAGAAGATGCCACAACCCACTGAGCTCAAATCCACAAAACCTCTGCGAAACTTAGAGTGCCTTCTAGAATTGTCAATCTGAGGAATGGGAAGCTGGGAATTTATTCATTACCTCTTTTACCCCTAAACCAATAATCAGTTGCCATCGAGTCGCTTCTGAATCATGGTGACCCCAAGAGTGTCAGAATAGAACTTTGCTTGCTAAGGTTTTCAATGGCTGATTTTTCAGAAGTAGAATGCCGGGCTTTTCTTCCAAGGTGCCTCAGGGTGGACCCTTCCACCCCTGGCTGAGTTAAACTCCCAGCCTTCAGTGTCCAGAGAAGGCTTGAGGCAGTAAGATGCAAACACTCAGGGTGTGCTGAAGATAGAAACTGTCAGTGTGGTTCTGAGCTCTGGGAACTGGCCACTGTAGCTGCAGCTTAAGATGATACGGCACGAAAGATAGCTGCTGTACATTTCTAGTATAAGGGGTTATTTATAAATTTAAATAAAAAAATCTATGAAGCATTTAGAAGAGTCTTGGAGATTTGTAGCAGGCACAAAATAGGCGGTAGCTCTCATTCGTGTCATTTTTATTATCATAATTATGACAATGCTCATTTTTATTATTCTGAGATGAATTGCATGCTTTGAGCCAGTTCATCTTCTACCCATTCTCTCATGGATTGAAAATAAAAGACTTCTAATCTACTAGTTTATAGCCTATCTCACACATATACTGTGCAGGATGTGACAGGATAGCTATCGATTATATCACTGTCTTATTTCCTTTCTAATGGTCTTAATTTCATCTATGATAAAAACCTAACAATTCTGCTTTAAGTCCCACTTCTAATTGCCTGTAGTAATCAACTGCATTAAATTGGTCTCATTAAGTTTGAATAGCAGCGTACATTCTGCCTGTCAAAATACCTCTAGTATAGGAAGCTCTCTTATTACTGAATAAAGCTCTGTCTTTCTTCCCTTCCGCTTGCTTTGTGGGATCTTGCACATTTCCCAATTCCACTATCATTACTTAAGTGCTGTTTCTTTATTCTTACATATTCCAGTTTGGTTTTCAGCCTTGTGCTATGTCATTTTTCCCCTGTTTTCTCTATCACATGGTACAATCTCTGTCACATTTTTTTCCCTTATGTTCAATTTCCCTATGATTATTCCCCTTGTTTTAAGATTTTCCTTAATTTAACTGTGTGTTCCACATATTGTGCTAGGTTCAGGGTTTAGTCCAGCAAACATGGCAGACTCCATCTCTGCTTATTATTTCCTTGTGTTTTGGACAGCTACTAGATTAATTGTTACTCTGCATTTTCTTTTTACTTCTACCATTCTTAGAACATTTTGAAATAATTTTGAAACTATATTCAAAAGGAAAAATATTTAGACATAATTTTATTTGAAATAAGTAGGAAGCATATTTCACATGTTAAGAATATGTAAAATGTGAGAAATATGGTAAAGAAAAGAAATTTAAGGCAATGATTACAAAGTTGGTAATTGTGTTTCTGAGTTAATGGGTAAATGTTTTTCTTGGCATGTATTCATCCTAGTGTTCTTGTTTTGCTTTTCATGCTTCATTGCATCTATTTTTTCTTTATTTTCCTCATTTCAATTGAAGTATAACTTGTATAAAACAAAATGCTCAAATATTAACAATATAACTTGATGGATTTCTGTGTATTTTGCACCCATGTTGTCACCATCCACAGCAAGACATAGAACATCTCTCTTATAAGTTGTTCTAATATTTTAAAATGTGAGTATATTAAAATGAATAACTATATAAATATCATACATTTTCAACTCAGTGATACTAATACAGTTCTAATAAATTTAAAATATATCCAAAATTTATGCTACTGATTAATAATTTTTCATATCACTCTTGCATTTAAATTTGACCTGATTTCCACCATTAGCAGTCATTTACTTATTTTGCATAAAGGCTTTTCCTTTTCAGAACCTAGGAGTGTGGAAAGCTTTTTTTAGAAGTTCCTTCTCATTGAAAATAGTCAATGTTCAGTTTTAGATATAATGATGTCAGCTCTTTCTTATGAACATCTTATTTAAACATACATGATAAAAGTTATTTATGTAAAATGGAAATATTTGCATTAATATGGAAAAATGTTTAAATATCTGTGGATTTTTTTCTGCTCAGTATATTGGAATTGATTACAGTTATGACATAGTGCTGTGAATAATCTTGCTTTCATACAAGATGACTTTTCTAAAAATTCTATCTGATCTAATCTTTTAACCCTTTAAAAACTTTCATTGCCACCCCACTGCCCAATGGGTGGGGAGACCATTCTTCTTGTCATTACATTGGAAGTAACTCTTGGTCTGGCCCTCAAACTAGATTTTCTGTCTTCTGTAATCTTTGTCTAACGTAAATAGAAGTAACTTCCCAACCAAATTTTTTTTTTCGATTTTCAGCATATCCTATGTTTTCTTCTTTACACATAATTACATTCCATATGCTGCTCCTTTGGCCTAAGTTTTTTTTTTTGTTTGTTTCTTTTTCTTTTTTGTCGTCTGCCTGAATATAAGATCTAGCTTGAAGGTTAAATTGTCTATGAAGCCATCTCTTAATAGACTGTTACATTTTTCTGAGCGCTTGTGTCAGACACTGCCTGTCTCAAGTGAACATGTCTAATATTAAATTATAAAAATGAAATTACCCTATAGTCACCCCTAGGAAGGAGTCCCTGGATGGAGCAAATGGTTAAGCGCTCGACTAACTGAAAGGTTGGCAGTACAAACCCAACCAGAGGTACCTTGGAAGAAAGGCCTGGTAATTTGCTTTCCAAAGGTCACAGCCTTGAAAACCCTGTGGGTCAGTTATACTCTGCACACACGGGGTTGCCATGAGTCAGAATACAGACTCCACAACAACTGATATCAACTCCAACAGAGGCAACGGTTATACTTTGTTTCATTTAATTTCCATGCTTTACTTGAAAAGCCAGTATGAATGCTAATCTTTGTTTTGGAAAACCAAATCTTCAGGGGAATTATAGACTTTTTTGTTTTTTCTTAGTCTCACTCCAGATTTCTAACAACAACACTCCTAAGAGAAGGTGAGATACTAAGGAAAGGGGCAGTGTTCTATTCATCTGCATATTCTTGGGTGTTGTTAGAAGGTAGCATAAATAAAAGAGAAAATGAAAACTTCCCCACACATCAGTGAATTAGGCTGATGTTTTCCAGTGTTATTTTCTGACAGACTTTTCTACATGGAATGTGTGTTTTATTCTTGATTTTCCATGTAATTTTGAACAAAAAGTGTGTATCTAACCATGAAATTATTTATGACCAAAAGAGTCCCTTTATCCAATGTGGGTCATGAGAAAACTTAGTATTTTAAGAATGAAAGAAGCAGATTGGAGTTGCAACATTTCTTGTATAACATGCACTTTTGGGTTTGTTTTCTAACTATTTGAATTAGTGCAAAATGTCCCAAATGATAGCAGATTAAGTTCTCTACGTTAGCTAATCCTTCGTGAAGTGACAACATGCCCAAATGTTGCTTAGTTCAAATCAAAGCCCTGAGCCATGTGGTGAAACATAGCCAAAGGAAGCTGCTTTGATATGCTAATGAGAAAATATGTTATTCATGAGGTGGTGTTCACCCTGGTCCTTGATATCAACTTCAACAGAGAAAATGGTTATTATACTTTGTTTCATTTAATTTCCATGCTTTACTTGAAAAGTGAATATGAATGCTAGTCTTTGTTTTTGGAAAATCAAATCTTCAGAGGAACAATAGATTTTTTTTTGTTGTTTTTTCTTAGGATCACTCCAAATTTCTAAAAAATATATCATTGTTTATAGAAGTATATGTTTCCTTCTTGTCATGGTCTTCTGCTCTCACACACTAGCCAGTTTTATTGAGTAAATGAGTCCAATGCTATATTGTAGACCAATTTCTATTAATAATAGATACAATTTATCGAATGCCTTCTATACGAGGTGTTTCGTGTGTGTTATCTCTAATAAGAAGAGCTATTCTAAGGAAACCATGAATCAGAGAGTTTACAAAGTTTCCTATAATTGCATACAAAAAAATGTTGTAGAGAAAGGGTTTAAACTCGCGTTCACCTTGTTCCAGAATCCCTAAAAGGTGCAAACAGTTAACATTCTAGGCAGCTAACTGAAAAGTTGGAGATTCGAGTCCACCCAGAGATGTCTCTGAAGAAAGCGTTGGTGATCTACATCTGAAAAATCAGCCACTGAAAACCCTAGGGAGCACAGTTCTGCTCTGATACACATGGGGACTCGTGAGTTGAAGTGGACTCGACTGGCAACTGTTTTTTAGTGGTTACCTTGTTCCAATGACCATGTTGTTTGAACATCAATGTTTGTCTAAATGGGTTGGACTTTACTGTAGTAAAGAACAGTAGCCAAACCTCAGTGGCATAGCACAAAATAAGTTTATTTTTTGTACATGTTGTATGTTTTATGTGGCCAAGGGTGACTGTGTTCACCAGAGTGACAGACATCCTGTATTTCATAGCTGTGGGAAGAGAATACAATGAAAGGCGTTCTGATCCTTCAGATTTCTGCATTTAAAGGACACATTTTGTTTACATGACATTGACCGAAGCAAATCTCATGACCACCACTAACTCTGAAGGGTGTTGAAGAGTTCAATTCTTCTACTAGCCTGGAAATAGAGAACTGCGAATATTTGGTAAATAGCATTGAAGATTGCTGCACCAAGTCACCTCCCAGATATATGTTGTTCTCTTGTTAGCAAAAATAGTTCAGTAGATTCTGGCATCATGGAGCACATTCAAACGATACTGATCTCCATTCTTTTCCTCCATCACATTCAGGAAAAATGTGGTGTAAATGAAGTTTAATAGTACAAATATCTGATGTTACTATTTAGTGTATATATAAATAGTATGCGAAGCTTGGCCAGTAACTAACCATTCAATTTTCAAAAGTAATTCAGCCCCTTGGAGACTCAGTTTCTGCCCTCTAAATATAGGCAATCACACAGATAAATTCTAAGTAACCTTTCATCTCTGAAATGCTGTGAGTCTGTCATACCTATAAATAAATCACATCAATAAAAGAATCTCGGTATAATCAGGCATCTCTTGTTTTTCATGAGTTTCTTAATTTTGCTAACTTAGCCTACAGATCATAAATATACACATAATCTGTATATGTGTACGTATGTATAAATACATACACACACGTAAATCATCTTATAAACTTGACAGAAATAAAAAATCTCATAAGAAATAGAGTAACAGACCAGCTCCAAGATGGCGCTCTAGGCAGAAACACCACGCCGTCCCTCCACAGCAAAGATCCGAAAAACTAAGCCTAACAGAGAATCAACAATCCTGAAACCCTAGAACACCAAATGAAGAGATAAAGAACTCAGCCAAACACCAAACGGAGTGAGAATACTAAAAGAGAACGGAGAGCGAGGAGAGACTCAGGCAGAGATTCCTTACCAGCTAACGCAGCGCGGATCCACCATCTTGGATTCCTATCGGAGACCAGCAAACGGGAGAGCAGCCTTGAAGAGCATCTGGTCGGAGACAGAACGACCGGTAAACTGCGGTGCGCACTCTCCCACCACCCACCCCTCTCCGCCTCAGCTGGGGATCCCCTGCTTTCCGTGGCCAGGGTCCCTGGGCTGGGGGGTGCTGGTGCTTGGATTCCGCGCGCCTGGGCTGGCGGCTTTCTGGGAGCCGTTTGCTGGCAGCTAGCGAACCTTTCTCTGCCGCCTCCCCCTCCTTTTGCCTGGGTGCCTGGTTCCGAGTGCCGTCTCTGCTCTCTCCTGCGGGACTGTAGGGCTGCATGCGGGAGTGTGGCTGTTTCTAGGTCTGGGCTCCCGCGTGGGTGGGATCCCGGGGCCTTTGTTTGTTCGTCCCTCTGCTTTCCATGGCCGGAGTCCCTGAGATGGGGGGCTCCGGTGCTTGGATTCCGCGCGCCCGGACTGGCGGCTTTCTGGGAGCTGTTTGCTGGCAGCTAACGAACCTTTTTCTCCCGCCTCCCCCTCCTTTTGCCTGGGTGCCTGGTTCCGAGTGCCGTCTCTGCTGTCTCCTGCGGGGCTGTAGGGCTGCGTTCGGGCGTGTGGCTGTTTCCAGGTCTGGGCTCCCGCCCGGGTGGGATCCTGGGGCCTTTGTTCGTTGGCCTCTCTGCTTCCCGTGGCCACGGTCACTTAACCCCGAGACTACCGGCTTCTTGGAATTCGCGCCCCTGAGTGGGGGCTCTCTGGGTCCCATTTGTAGGCACTGACTGCTGGTGTTGCCCTTTTTTTTTTCAATTTTATTTTTCTTCCTTTTTTGATTAGTTTTGTCATCTTTTACCTCTTTTTCTCTTTTGTCTTTCTTCATTGCTTAATTTCTTGTCTCTCTATCTCTTCCTTCTCTTTCTGATCCCTGAATACCAGGCGATGTATGCCTCTGTACCTTCTGGCCAGGCTGAGCTGTGAAAATTGAGACCGACTCCTCCAGACCTCATAGCTGCATCGGTGGGATCCCTGGGAACTTTGCAGTTCTTTAACTTTTCTGATTTTTATTTGGTCATTCTTTCCTTTTCTTTCTCTCCCCCCTTCTGGTTTCCTCCATTCCATAGTCTCTCATCTGTACATTCCAACGACAAGCTCCCCTAGCATTCTCTTATGTTTGTACGCTTTTTGCTCCTCCTCCTCTCTCCTCTCTCCCATATCCAGCTTAGCTTCACACATAACCATCTTCCCGCTGCACCCTACCTACCTGCACTGTGCACTAGACATCACATCACCAAGCGGTGCAGGCATGCCCTATTGGAACCTGCCCAGCACTGACTACCAACCGTCCTGGTGGCTGCGGTGAGTGCCACAAGCAACCCATCCCAGTGGCTCCCCCTCAGCTAGATCTGCCCAGCTGTACCACAAGAATGAAACAAAAAAAAAAAAATCTACAATCAATAAACGAGAGAAATATCTACTGAATGCCCCGAAAACAGCAAACAATATCAAAACATTTACAAAAACAAGACAAGATGGTTCCAATAGGTGTCCAAATTAAAACACCAGATAACTCTCCTGTGGAAGAAAATGCACTAGAAATACCTGATACAGAACTCAAATCACTAATACTCGGAATTTTCCAAGAACTGAGGCAAAAAGCTGACAAACATGAGGAAAAAATAGACAAATTTATGGAAAATACAGACAAAAAATAGGAAGAATTCAGGAAGATGATGCAGGAACAAAACGCCAAAATAAATTCACAACTCGAAATTATACAAAAAAAACAATTAGAAATCCAAAAGATAAACAACAAGATTTCAGAAAAGGACGGTGTCATAGAAGGGCTGAGAAGTAGATCTGAAACCATGGAAGACAGGATCAGTGGAACTGAAGACAAACACTTGGATACAACTCTGTTTCAGGAAAACTCAGAAAAAAGAACAAAGAAAAATGAAGAGACCCTGAGAGTTATGTGGGACACAATTAAAAGCAAAAACTTACGAGTGATTGGCATCCCAGAACAGGGGGAGAAAACAGAAAACACAGAGAAGATCACTGAGGAACTGCTGACAGAAAACTTTCCCAACATCATGAAAGATGAAAAGCTGGCCATCCAAGAAGCTCAACAAACCCCATATAGAAGAGACCCCAAAAGAAAATCACCAAGACATATCATATTCACACTCGCTAAAACTAAAGACAAACAAAGAATCCTGAGAGCAGCTCGTGAAAAACAAGAAGTCACATACAGAGGAGAAACAATAAGACTAAGCTCAGATTATTCGGCAGAAACCATGCAGGCAAGAAGGCAATGGGATGACATATATAAAATCTTGAAAGAAAAAAATTGTCAGCCAAGAATAATATATCCTGCAAAACTCTCATTCAGATTTGATGGTGAAATTAGGTCATTTCCAGATAAACAGAAACTAAAGGAATATGCAAAAGTCAAACCAAACTTACAAGAATTATTAAAGGGAGTTCTTCAATCTGAGGACAAACAGCTTCAGCCCTCAGGCAGGACCTAGGACCTAGGACGCAGGTTAACATGAACCAGATACCATTCTAGGAACTGAACTACAGACGACTTTCCAAAAACAAAAGATATACAACAGGGAATCAGAGAAATCAATCAAAGGATGACAAAAACATCAAAACAATGAAAGAGGGAACAAACGGCATCGGTATAGAACCTTCTAAAGGAGAGGAAGGCAAGGCGATACCAAGTAACGGTAGACTGCTTCAAAATTATAAAGATAAGGGTAAAATTCATGGTAACCACAAAAAAAGTTAACAAACCGACTCATAAAAATAAAGATGAAAAACATAAAGTCTCAACAAAAACAAAACCTACAAAAACAAAAGAAATGAACACAAAATCCACAAACAAAAGGAACTCAGCACAAGAGAGTAAGAAGAACAAAGAAAACTTCAGCATCACAAAAAAAAGCACTACAAAATGACAGCAACAAACTCACATCTATCAATAATTACACTGAACGTAAATGGACTCAATGCACCCATAAAGGGACGGAGAGTGGCAGAATGGATAAGAAAACAGGATCCATCAATTTGCTGTCTACAAGAGACACATCTTAGAAACAAAGATGTGAATTTATTAAAAATCAAAGGTTGGAAAAAAATATATCAAGCTAACAACTATCAAAAAAGAGCAGGAGTGGCAATTCTAATCTCAGATAAAATAGACTTTAAAACAAAATCTACCATAAAAGACAAAGAAGGACACTATATAATGATTAAGGGGATGATCCATCATGAAGACATAACCATAATAAATATCTATGCACCCAATGACAGGGCTCCAAAATACATAAAAAAAACTCTAACAGCACTGAAAAGAGAAATTGACAGTTCCACAATAATAGTAGGAGACTTCAACACACCACTCTCAGTAAAGGACAGAACAACTAAAAAGAAACTCAGCAAAGATACAGAAGACCTAAAGGACACAATCAGCCAACTGGACCTCATAGACATATATAGAACAATCCATCCAACCTCTGCAAAGTACACATTCTTTTCCAATGCACATGGAACGTTCTCCAGAATAGACCACATCTTAGGCCACAGAGCAATCCTCAACAAGATCCAAAATGCGGAGATAATTCACAGTATCTTCTCTGACCACAATGCCATCAAGGTAGAAATTAACACTAGAAAGAGCAAGGAAAAAAAATCAAACACATGGAAACTGAATAATAATCTGCTTACACATCAATGGGTAATAGAAGAAATCAGAGATGGAATTAAAAAATTCCTAGAATCAAATGAAAATGAAAACACATCATACCAAAACCTTTGGGACACAGCAAAGGCAGTCCTCAGAGGACAATTTATAGCAATAGATAAACATATCAAAAAAGAAGAAAGGGACAAAATCAAAACATTAACTACAGAACTCAAACAAATAGAAAGAGAACAACAAAAAAAGCCTACAACCACCGGAAGAAAGGAAATAGTAAAGATCAGAGCAGAAATCAATGAAATAGAGAACAGAAAAACAATAGAAAGAATCAACAAAACCAAAAGTTGGTTCTTTGAAAGAATCAACAAAATGAACAAACCACTGGCCAGACTGACAAAAGAAAACCAGCAGAGGGCACAAATAACCCAAATAAGAAATGAAATGGGGGACATTACAACAAACCCAACTGAAATAAAAAGGATTATAACAGAATATTATGAAAAACTATATTCCAACAAATTTGAAAACCTAGAGGAAATAGATAAATTTCTAGAAACATACGGCCTACCCAAACTACAACAAAGTGATATTGAAAATCTGAACAGACCCATAACAAGAGAAGAGATTGAAAAGGTAATAAAAAAACTCCCAACCAAAAAAAGCCCTGGCCCAGATGGCTTCACTGGAGAATTCTACAAAACATTTACAGAAGAGCTCGTACCAGTTCTACTCAAGTTATTTCAGAGCATAGAAGAGGAAGCAACACTTCCAAATTCATTCTATGAAGCCAGCATAACGCTGATACCAAAACCAGGCAAAGACATCACAAAAAAAGAAAATTACAGACCAATATCTCTCATGAATATAGACGGAAAAATTCTGAACAAAATTCTAGCCAATAGAATTCAGTATCATATCAAAAAAATAATACACCACGACCAAGTAGGATTCATACCAGGTATCCAAGGATGGTTTAACATTAGAAAATCCATCAACGTAATCCACCACATAAATAAAAGGAAAGAAAAAAATCACATGATTATCTCAATTGATGCAGAAAAGGCATTTGACAAAGTCCAACACCCATTCCTGATAAAAGCTCTCAATAAAATAGGTATAGAAGGGAAATTTCTCAACATAATAAAGGGCATCTATGCAAAACCAACAGCCAACATCATTCTTAATGGAGAAAGGCTGAAAACATTCCCCCTGAAAACAGGAACAAGACAAGGATGCCCTTTATCACCACTCCTATTTAACATTGTGCTGGAAGTTCTAGCTAGAGCATTAAGGCAAGAGAAAGAAATAAAGGGCATCCAAATTGGTAATGAAGAAGTTAAACTCTCCCTGTTTGCAGATGATATGATACTATACATAGAAAACCCTAAAGACTCCACGAGAAATTTACTGGAAGTAATAGAAAGATTCAGCAGAGTAGCAGGATAGAAGATAATCATTCAAAAATCAGTTGGATTCCTATACACCGGTAAAGAGAACGATGAAAAGGAGATCAGGAAATCAATACCATTTTCAATAGCCCCTATAAAGATAAAATACTTAGGAATAAATCTGACCAGGAATATAAAAGACCTATACAAAGAAAACTACAAAACACTGCTGCATGAAACCCAAAGGGATCTACATAAATGGAGAAACATACCATGCTCATGGATAGGCAGACTCAACATTGTGAAAATGGCAATTCTACCTAAAGCAATCTACAAATACAATGCAATCCCGATACAAATACCAACAACATTCTTCAAAGAGATGGAAAAACTAATTATTAACTTTATATGGAAAGGGAAGAAACCCCGAATAAGTAAAGCACTACTGAAGAAGAAGAATAAAGTTGGAGGACTCACACTACCTGACTTGAGAACCTACTATACAGCTACAGTACTCAAAACAGCCTGGTACTGGTACAACAACAGAGACATTGACCAATGGAACAGAATTGAGAACTCAGATGTAAATCCATCCACCTACGGTCACCTGATTTTTGACAAGGGCCCAAAATACATCAAATGGGGAAAAGACAGTCTTTTTTTAACAAATGGTGCTGGCAAAACTGGATATCCATTTGTAGAAAAATGAAACAGGACCCATACCTCACACCATATACAAAAACTACTTCAAAATGGATCAAAGACCTGAATATAAAGCCTCAAACTATAAAATTCATAGAAGAAAAAATAGGACCAACACTTCAGACCTTAATACATGGCATTAACAGGATACAAACCATAAACATCAACACAAAAAACCCAACAGATAAACTAGATAATTGGGATCTTCTAAAAATCAAACATCTATGCTCTTCAAAAGATTTCACCAAAAGAGTTAAAAGAGAACCTACAGACTTGGAAAAAATTTTTGGACAGTACAAGTCAGACAAAGGTCTAATCTCCATAATCTACAAGAAAATCCAACACCTCTACAACAAAAAGACAACCAATCCTATCAAAAAATGGGCAAAGGAAATGAACAGACACTTCACCAAGGAAGACATTCAAATGGCCAACAGACACATGAGGGAATGCTCGCAATCACTAGCCATTAGATAAATGCAAATTAAAACCACAATGAGATACCATCTCACCCCGGCATTACTGGCACGAATCAAAAACACTGGAAATAACAAATGTTGGAGGGGCTGCGGGGAGACGGGAACTCTTATACACTGCTGGTGGGAATGCAAAATGATACAGCCATTTTGGAAAATGATATGGCGTTTCCTCAGAAAGCTAGAAATAGACGTACCATTCGATCCAGCAATCCCACTCCTAGGAATATATCCTAGTGAAATAAGAGTCATCACTCGAATAGACATATGCACACCTATGTTCATGGCAGCATTATTCACAATAGCAAAACGATGGAAACAACCTCGATGTCCATCAACAGACGAATGGATACACAAACTATGGTACATACACACAATGGAGTACTATGCAACGAGAAAGAACAACAATGAATCGGTGAACCATCTCATAACATGGATGAAACTGGAGGACATCATGCTGAGTGAAATAAGTCAATCACAAAAGGACAAATATTGTATTAGACCTGTATTGTAAAAACCCATGAAAAAATTCACATGCAAAATGTAACAATCCTTGTTGGTTACCAGGGATGGGAGGGGGGGGAATACTAAATAGGTAATAGGTAAGTGGTAACTTGGGTGAGAGATGAGATAGTACATAGTACAGGGGAAACTAACACAACCTGCACAAGGAAAGGTCATGGAGGCCCTATAGACACATCCAAACCCCCCGAGGGACTGAGTTGTTGGACGGAGGGCTCTGGGGACCGTGATCTCGGGGAACATCTAGCTCAATTGGCATGACACTACTTATGGGGATAATGCTCTACATTCTACCTTGGTGAGTAGTGTCTGGGGTCTTAAAAGCCTATGAGCGGCCATCTAAGATACTCCACTGATCTCATCCCTTCGGGAACAAGGGAGAACGAAGAGAACAGGATACAAGGAAAAGATTAGTCCAAAGGACTAATGGTCCACAGCTACCAAGGCCTCCACGGGACTGAGCCCAGTACAGCTGGATGGTGCCCGGCTACCACCAATGACTCCTCTGACCAGGATCACAACAGAGGGTTGTGGGCAGAGCTGGAGTAGGATGTAGAGCATAATTTTAACTCCCCAAAAAAAAAAAAAAAAAAAAAGAAGACCAGATTTACTGGCCTAAAGAATACTAGAGAAACCTCAAGAGTGTGGCCCCCAGACACCCTTTCAGCTCAGAGGTGAAGTTACCTTCAAGGTTCGATGTTAAGCCTGGGAATGGACACCCCAGTAAAACTAAATGGGACTAACGAGGTACAGGAGTCCGGTGACAAGGGCCAGAAGGCAGAGGGAGAGTAGGAAACTGATGATAAGGAACACAAATTGAGTAAGGACACTGTCGATGTGTTGTGAGATTGTTGACCACTGTTATAGGGCAACATTTGTAGTAACTATTAAATGGGAGGCTGTTTTGTCCTGTAAGCCTTCATCTTGGGCGAGAATGGCAGCACAATTGGAAGAGCATAGTCAATATCACTTAAATGTGTAAGTAAAAAGTTTTGAAATGGTGTTTAAATAAAATATAAATAAATAAACAAATGAGACTAATGAGGTACAATAGTCCACTGACAAGGTCCAGAAGACAGAAGGGGACAAGGAAGCCCCCTGGTGATAGGGAACACAAGGTGGAGTAAGGATATTCTTGATGTGCTGTGAGATTGTTAACCATTGTCATAGGGCAACATGTGTAGTAACTGTTAAATGAAAAACTATTTTGTTCTGTAAGCCTTCGTCTTAAGTGAGAATAACAGCACAGTTGGAAGAGCGTAGTCAATGTCACTGAACTGTGAATGTAGAAAATTTTGAAACAGTGTATCTTTGGCCATCTGTAATTTTCATCAAAAATAAAAGGTTGAGAATTTAGAGGCTTAATACGTTGTGGGGTTGTTAACCAATGTCATAGAACAACATGTGTACTACTATTTCATG
Organism: Dugong dugon; assembly: GCA_030035585.1. Taxonomy (NCBI): domain Eukaryota; kingdom Metazoa; phylum Chordata; class Mammalia; order Sirenia; family Dugongidae; genus Dugong; species Dugong dugon. The sequence continues at coordinate 104,153,414 of CM057466.1, read as the reverse complement.
AGAAACTATTTGCTCTGTAAGCTTTCACCTGAAGTACAATAAAATATATAAAAAAAAATAAAATAAAAAAATAAAAAATAAAAAAGCCAATATTTTGGGAAAAAAAAAAAAGAAAAGAAATAGAGTAAGCATGTGTGTTATGCATACATTTTCATGTGTCCTTGCAGAGGGCTTGTTATTGTTGTTTTATAGTTTCTTTGGAAGATCCTATATAAAGACAATTGTGTCATTTGCAAATAAAGATTGTTGTAGTTCTTCCTATCCAATCTGTATCTGATTGATTGATTAATTGATGCCTTATTGTACTAGCTAGGACTTTCATTGTGATGATGAATATAAATGGTGAGAGAAGACATCCTTGTTTCATCCCCACTATTAAGTGGAAAGCATTTAGTCTTTCATCATTAACCATGATGTTAGTTGTAGATTTCTTTGTAGATACACTTTGTGAGGTTAAAGAAATTTCCTTCTAGTTCTACTTTGCTGAGAGTTATCTTATCATGGATGTATACTGTATTTTGTCTAAAACTTAAAAGAGCAATAACCAAATGCAATATGTAGTCTTTGACTGGAGCCTGTTTAGGAAAAATGAATAGTTAAAATATTTGGTGAACAATTGAGGACATTTAAATATCCACTGGGCACTGAATAATGTTTAGAATTTATTGTTAGGTATGGTTTTGACAATTTGTTCTTATTTTCTTGTGATTCATGCTCAAATATTTAATGGTGAATAATCCTATAATCTATAAATGGTTAAGGGACTATTACAGCAAAAGATTAACAATGTGTAGCAATTATATGGTGTTCATTGTGTTTTCACTTTTATGTACATTTGATCATTTTTATTGTAAAAAAATAATATTTGTCAGGATATTGCAATTGTTTTCCACACTATCTTGGACACATTCATTACCATAGTTATTGCAAAACTCTCTAATGGAAGGTTGTCTTCAGCTGTCCCTATTGACATTGTTTGAAACACTGTGTATTATATCACGTAGTTCTTTACAAATATATTTTAGGGCCAATATCTTGGAGAACACTTGCAGAGAAATGGTTGTCTTTTTAAAAATATGAAAAGTAAGTCCTAAACATAAGAATTAGTTTACATTTTTAGATTTTGCTATATTTTTTATAGAGTCCTATTTAGTTTTCTTATGTTTAAAGCAGAAATAATGAAGACCAGTTGCTGAGGTGAAGCCAGTCCTTGGGGATCTAAATTATAAGTCATGAAGTAAGAACGGGTATTTGCTAAGAAGAAACTCTAGAGATAAGGAATCTACTTTAGTCAAATCCTGGTTATGTAATGTGAAAGCATAGCAAAACTCAAGAAATCAGCATCTGTCAAAAAGAATTATTTGATATCAAAAATTTTGTTCAAATTACATAAAAGAAAGCAGGCTTTCAAACCTGCCTTGGAAGTTATTATGGGGTTAAAAACTTCTAGACACAGGAGATAGTATTTACACAATAAATATGCATCCCTCCACAACCTATATTTATTGGATATTGCCTTTCATCCTGAGGTACTTCATAAATTGATTTACAACTTGCACAGCACAATCATTTTCATTTCTGAAATGCACTTCATTCATTATGCATATGTATATTGCATTTTATGAATTTCAGGATATGGCATAGTAGTCCCCAAATATCACTTTGAGTTGGAAATACTATTTGATGGCTTCATGAAAAGAGAATGACAAATTGCTCACTCTGGTGTCTGTAACAAATCTGTCTTTTCAGTAAGTGGAGCTCTAACTGAAAGGTACACTTCAACTTGCATGCAGCAAAATACAAAAAAAAATATATATCAACTAGGAGCTCATGAATGGGAGATGCATATAGTTAGCAAGAAATTTATAGGGTTAGCTCTTGTATAGAAAACCTGTCTAGGTGCTATATGAAAGAAATAAAAAGTACAGTCTCTGGCCTTGATAATCATACAAATGAATTTGCACAGACAAAATATACCCATATTTAGAACTGAGTATTTTCCTTAAGTGACATATCAACAGATTTGGACAAACTTATAACTTCAACTCAATTCACAAATGCTGAGGGATTGCAGTGAGAACAGAACAATAAGAACAGGAAAGATTGAAGAGATTCCTGAAGGAAGTAAATTTGAGCCAGAATTTTATTGGGAGAGCTTAAAATACTCCTAACACTTATTGGTAGACTTATCAGTACACTTACCATTATGTTGTTATTGTTAGGTGCCATCAAGTCAGTTCCAACTCAAAGCTACCCTACGTACAACAGAAGGAAACACTGCCCAGTTCTGCACCGTCCTCACAATCGTTGTTATGCTTGAGCCCATTGTTGCAGCCACTGTGTCAATCCATCTCCTTGAAGGTCTTCTTGTTTTTTGCTGACCCTCTAATTTATCAAACATGATGTTCTTCTCTAGAGACTGATCCCTCCTGATAACATGTCCAAAATACTTGAGACAAAGTCTCACCTTCCTTGCTTCTAAGCAGCATTCTGGCTGTACCTCTTCCAAGACATATTTGTAGGTTCTTCTGGCAGTCTATGATATATTCAATATTCTTTGCCAACACCATAATTCAAAGGTGTCATTTCTTCTTTGATCTTCCTTATTCATTAGCCAGCTTTCTCATGCATATGAGGTGATTGAAAACACCATGGCTTGGGTCAAGTACACCTTAGTCCGTAAGGTGATATCTTTGCTTATTAACACTTACCATTGTATGACTGTATATATGTATATTAATCTATATGCCATGCTTTTAAATCATTTCTTAGTCCATGTGATGACCCATTTATTCACTCATCCATGTATTCTACTCCTCATCCATTCATTTAACTGGCATTTATTGAGCATTTAATATATGTTGTTGTTGTTAGGTGCCATCAAGTCAATTCTGACTCATAGTGTCTCTGTACCACAGAACAAAGCACTGCCCAATCCTGTCCATCCCCACGATAGTTGCTATGTTTGAGTCCATTGTTGCAGCCACTGTGACTTAATATACATGTCAGACAATGTGATAGAAGTCAGTGATAAATTAGGAAACAAGATACAATCTGTGTCCTCAAAAGATGTTTACCATTATTAAAAAAATCTGTTTTTGGTACCTGATAACACACACAGATTTAAACATCTGATAAATACATATTTAAATCTCTAATAGCTGAAATTTGGACAATGCCTGTTTGTAGCTATGAATGTTTATTAGATAATTAACTAACATTCTATTTGATCCCTTTTCCTGAAGAAGTACAGCCAGAATTCTCCTTAGAAGCAAGGATAGTGAGACTTTGTCTTATGTACTTTAGACCTGTTATCAGGAGGGATCAGTCCCTGGAGAAGGACATCATTCTCGGTAAAGTAGAGTCAGGATAAAAGAGGAAGACCCTCAAGGGATGGATTGACACAGTGGCTGCAACAATGGGCTCAGACATGGCAATGACTGTGAGAATGACGCAGGACTGGGCAACATTTCATTCTGTTATATATGAGGTGGCTATGAGTTAGAATCAAGTAGAAGGCACCTAACAACAACAACAATGTGCTTTGGATTGTTTCTCAGCAGTTGACAAAATACTACAGTGATTACAATTCTTTCAATTGTTTTTCTGAAAGGTATCCTAGTAACTACTAGTATATCAACTCAGTATTGTGAAAACATTGGTAACAATATTCTTTTAAATATCTGTGGAGAAAATATTTACATATCAAGTTATATTTTAAAGTTTATTTTTATTACGAAATGAGAAGTGTACTACCATAAAAGCAGTTTTCCCTCTATCCATATTGAGATTTGAGTATTTTCCCTACATGGTATATCAACAGATTTGGACAAACATACGACTTGAGCTCAATTCACAAGTGATGAGGGACTGCAGTGAGAACAGAACAATTAGAACAGGGAAGATCGAGATCTAAGACATTCCTGAAGAGATTCCTCAAAATAGAATCAATTACATTTTAACATGCAGAGAAAGGGAAAACACACAACCTGTAAGAAATAAGAGAAATAAGGGTTATGGACTGTGAGAAGAAAAAATATTAATAAAATAAATACCAAAAGGAAATAAGAATATACTTTTTTCGTATTTCTGATCACTATTTCTAAACTTTAGAGAAATAGACGATGGGACAACAACAGCTGAGTCTCCCTGGATATATTTCATTCCCTAAATGCATCCTTCTTTTATCCTTTTCCTGCCTGTAGGTAAATGTTTACCTTGAATTTTTTTCTTTACAATTTTCTGGGTATACACAAAGCCCTTTGCTTCTACAGGAATGCAAATAGTGTTCCAGGTACTATGGGAAAGTTGCCATATCTGCTATCAAATTTATGATTGAAAGTCAGTTATATTGTATTACAATAAATATGTTCATAAATAAAACTCATCCATACAATATATATATACATTATCACATTTATAATTATTCTTACATGAATCTTAAACATTATACAGCTAAACATTTCATGAATGAAACCCAAAACATTACATTCTGGGTGATATAATACTTTCCCAGGGCATAAATAAAAATACAAAATTTGACATAGGATTTTGTACTTTTGACTTGCTTCTATGATCAAGAGATTGTATGCAAATGAAATTAGAAATAGGCATTGGATTCAGAAATGAAAATCATGAAATTTTGAAACTGACAGCATTGTAAATAGAAATATACCCAGATAAAACAATTCTATGCACAATTTGCTTCTCAAAAAAAAATTTCATAGGAAAAGAATTGTTTGTTTTCCAGGAAAACATTCCCCAAGAGAAATGAAGGTAATACATGATTCAATCCTTTTGGTATTTTTGTAAAACAGATGTTTCTTTTTGCCAATCCACTATTCACGAATTGTTTTAATTTTCCTGAAGATTCTAAGTGGAGCGTATAATTAAAACTATATGATCTATCTCATTCTTGAAGCAGGCTTATTAATAGCAACAGTTCTGTGTCCCAGAGTTGCTTTACTGTTACGTACATCATAAAATTCTGAGTAATGAGAATAGAACATAGTGCTCATACTAGGAGATTACAATGCTGAGATAAAGAAAGAAGGAAAATATTAAAACTTTTAGGTTTATATGAATCAGTCAATAAGACAAAACATATACGTTTGCAAGTAGAGTCACATGTCAATAATTATTATAATACCGAAATAACTAATTCTGTTACTGGGCTCCTTTCATTATGTTTAGCCACTTATACATCATTCATGTAATCATAATATCGCAAAGAAGCTGCTACTGACCATTTGAAGTAATGCAACTTTGAGAATTTGTCACATGCCACAAAAATAATTACAGAGTCAAAACTTAAATGAAAAATATAGATAGACTGACGGTAGGTAGATAATAGATATACCAAGCTATATAGATACAGAGATACAGATATATGGAATATAGATATATAATTATATAGATATATATTTTTCATATATATTGGATTCTTCTTAGCTTCTCATTAGTCAGTAAGAACAAAGGCTAATTCACCCACAGAGACTACTAAATTCATGAAAGAGGATGTATCTTCTCATGTAGTTATATTAAAAATCTCACGAAATATTTTTGGTCTTTATTGATTCGTAACTTCAAATTGACAGAAAAGATAGCTAGAAAAGTAAATTTTAAGTTTTAAAACTGTTATAGAGCTCTTTGTTATTCAGGTCATCTTGTAATACACATATCTTTATTTAATATTTTAATATTTTGTGATAATTGACCTTCAGTCTGAAAAGGTTATGTGCATGAACAACTAGTTCAAACATCACTGTAGTTACTGTGTTAGAAAAATCAGCTAAAAAAATTAACTAAGTAGAATTATGGCTTTAAAAATAATGACATAGTTGTGAGACTTAATGAAATGTCTTAATTACTGATTATTTTAATGAATATAGATGATAAAAGTGGTTTCCTAGCGTCCTGACGGAACTTTACCTATACAATTTTATCTAAAAATGCATAAAATTTTCAGTGCTTCAAAAAATTTGTTCTTTTACAGCAACATCAAAACAATAAAAGCGGGAATAAACGGCATAGGTATAGAACCTTCTACTGGAGAGGAAGGCAAGGCGATACCAAGTAATGGTAGACTGCTTCAAACTTAGAAAGATAAGGATAAAATTCATGGTAAACACAAAGAAAGTTAGCAAACATAAAAAAAAAGAGAACACTTCACCAAAGAAGACATCCAAATGGCCAACAGATACGTGAGGAAATGCTCACAATCACTAGCCATTAGAGAAATGCAAATTAAAACCACTAAGAGATAGCATCTCACCCCGGCATTACTGGCACGAATCGGAAACACTGGAAATAACAAATGTTGGAGCAGCTGTGGGGAGACTGGAACTCTTATGCACTGCTGTTGGGAATGCAAAATGATACAACCATTTTGGAAAATGATATGGCGCTTCTTCAGAAACCTAGAAATAGACATACCATTTGATCCAGCAACTCCACTCCTAGGAATATATCCTAGAGAAATAAGAGTCGTCACTCGAATAGACATATGCACACCTATGTTCATGGCAGCATTGTTCACAACACCAAAACGATGGAAACAACGTAGATGCCCATCAACAGATGAATGGATAAACAAACTATGGTACATACACACAATGGAGTACTATGCAACGAGAAAGAACAACAATGAATCTGTGAACCATCTCATAACATGGATGAAACTGGAGGACATTATGCTGAGTGAAATAAGTCAATCACAAAAGGACAAATATTGTATGAGACCACTATTATAAAAACCCATGAAAAAGTTCATACACAAAATTTAATAATCTTTGTTGGTTACCAGGGGTGGGAGGGGTAGGGGGGAAATACTAAATAGGCAATAGATAAGTATTATCTTGGGTGAAGGATGAGACAGTACACAGTACATGGGAAACTAGCACAACGTGTACAAGGAAAGGTCACGGGAGCCCCATAGACACATCCAAACTCCCTGAGGGACTGAATTGCTGGGTGGAGGGCTGTGGGGACCATGGTTTCGGGGAACATCTAGCTCAATTGGCATGACACAGCTTATAAAGACAATGCTCTACATTCTACCTAGGTGAGTAGTGTCTGGGTTCTTAAAAGCCTGTGAGCAGCCATCTAAGATGCTCCACTGGTCTCATCCCTTTGGGAGCAAGGGAGAATGAAGAGAACAGGATACAAGGAAAATATTAGTCCGAAGGACTAATTGTCCACAGCTACCAAGGCCTCCACCGGACTGAGTCCAGTACAGCTAGATGGTGTCTGGCTACCACCACTTACTGCTCTGAGCAGGATCACAACAGAGGGCTCTGGACCGAGCTGGAGAAGGATGTAGAACATAATTCTAACTCACACAAAAAAGATCCTAAAGGAGACTGGAGAAACCCTGAGAGTATGGCCCCCAGACACTCTTCTAGCTCAGTGGTGAAGTTATCTCTGAGGTTCACTGCTCAGCCCCTTAAAACCAAATGAGACTAACGAGGTATAGGAGTCCAGTGACAAGGGTCAGAAGGCAGAAGGGGACAAGGAAGTTGGTGATAGGGAACACAAGATTGAGTAAGGATATTGTTGATGTGTTGTGAGATTGTTAACCATTGTCATAGGGCAACATTTGTAGTAACTGTTAAATGAGAAACTATTTTGTTCTGTAAGCCTTCATCTTAAGTGAGAATAGCAGCACAATTGGAAGAGCGTAGTCAATGTCAGTGAACTGTGCATGTAGAATTTTGGAAATGGTGTATCTTTGGCTATGTGTATTTTCACCAAAAAAAAAGTTTGAGAAGTTAGAGAGTTGATATGTTGTGGGGTTGTTAACCAATGTCATGAAACAATATGTGTACTACTGTTTCATGAGAAACTATTTGTTCTGTAGGCCTTCACCTGGAGTACAATAAAAAAAAAAATAATTTGTTCTCTTATTTTTGTAAGTTCATTCATTGTCAGACGTGTTGGATCAAAACTATGCAGTTGAAGAGTGTTAGAACTGTAAAAAAGTGGATCCTATTACACATTCAACATATATTTTTGTTCTGATTAGAGATCAAATTTAAAATGTATTAATTAGAAAATAGTTTTTTGAAAAGTAGTGTCAGTCATAAAATACCTTTTATTTACATTTTTAGTTATGCATTTGCTCTCACCAGATTAATCCATAAAAATGGCTACACCTTGAGCCGAGTGTGCGATGTCAGGCCAGAAGTCTTTGGACCCAGCCAGCACTGTCCTTGTTCAAAGCTGAGACTGAGGAAAGGAATCTTTGTGGGCATCTATACTCTGTCAGTTACAGGAAGAGCCTAATAAAAGTTCCCAGATAAATACAAAGGTATGTAGCCTGGGGTGAGGTTACTAAACACCCGTGGGATAAGTAAGAAGTTGAAAGAAATGTACATTCTCAAAGTCAGGGAGAAGAGAAAAAAAGGAGAAGTACCACATAAGAAAGAATCAAAATAAGTGATAGGAGAAAATTCTTAGGGGGATGATTTGAGTTGGGCTTCTTCTGAATCTCTTTCAAGTTGTGTTGCCAGTTTCTTGGTTTGGCATACCACAACAGTTAAAGATACTGATGAGTACAGAATATCTGATACTGTTTTCTCAGTGGGGTTCTTGTTTCTTTTATAGTCCAGTGGGATTCTTGTTTCTTTTATAGTCATACACAACCTTCATGTAATGATAATGCCAGAGATTATTTGTAAGAATGCGTTTTTACAGGCAATTTCAATTTTTAAATGAAGCACATAACAATGATGTTCAGTACTGCTGTATACAAGTATTACCCCAATACTTAGGGTTGATAATTCACCACTATTGTGTCAGAACAGTCATGTCAGAGCAAGCCACAGTCTACTCTGAGCTGGTCTTTGCTGATGCTCCATCAATAAAAAATTTGAACGCCACCTTTGTCTACTGTAGACAAAAATATTATAATATTTATTTCAGTGGCTGCCTCTATATATATGATGAACAGTAAAAACCTATTGAAAACAATATCCATTTGTTGAACTTGCATAAATAGTAATATTTATATTTATATAGACATTACTGCAAAAGACCTCTCTAAAGTGTTAAAAAGCAAAGATGTCACTTTGAGGAATAAGGTGCACCTTACCCAAGCCATGGCATTTTCAATTGCCTAATATGTATGCAAAAGCTAGACAATGAATAAGGAAGACCGAAGAAGAACTGATGCCTTTGAATTATGGTGTTGGTGAAGAATATTAACTATACCATGGACAGTCAGAAGAACAAACAAATCTGTCTTGGAAGAAGTACAGCCAGAATGCTTCTTAGAAGAGAGGATGGTGAGATTTCATCTCATGTACTTTGGACATGTTATCAGGAGGGACCAGTCCCTGGAGAAGGACACACTCCTCGGTAAAGCAGAGGGTCAGCGAAAAAGAGGAAGAACGTCAACGAGATGGATTGACACAGTGGCTGCAACAATGGCCTCAAACATAGCAATGGTTGTGAGGATGGCACAGGACCCGGCAGTGTTTTGTGCCATTGTACATAAGGTTGCTATGAATGGGAACCTAGCAACAATAACATATTTATATAGCATTATCCCAGTTCATAGATAGTCTGTTCATATGCAATATCACATTGATCATAACAGCAGTGATATTAGGTGTGTCAGGAATCGTTTTCTTTCTTTTATAGAAGAAACTAATGTAAATGGGGAATGGAAACGGGAAGCCTAGTGTTCCATGTCTTGGCACCTGATATTTTCTTAAAATCAATGATTCTTGACTAGTGAAATACATCAAATTCCCAGATAAATGTCTTGTAAAATTCAATGACTGTGACCAAACCCAGAGAGATTTAAATTAAATAAAAAGAGATCAAAACTAGAGGCATGCATTTTGATCTAATTCTTCAGCTAATTCTGATTCTGATGCACATTTGACAAAGCACAACTATTCTATATAATGCTTACTCCTTAGCTCATGAATAAAGGCTTGTGATGAATTAAACATTGAATTGATCCAGGAATCATGTTTCTATTCTCAATGAATAAACCAAATATTTCTTTTGAAAATTTTTATTTGTTTATCAAAGTTATTCAAAGGGAATTCTCATTTCTCTGGGTAAATCACAATATAGAGATAACCCTGATGGAGCGGTGGTTAAGCGCTCCACTGCTCACCGAAATGTCAGTGGTTCAAACCCACCAGCTGCTCCATGGGAGAATGATGTGGCAATCTGCTTCCATAAAGATTTACAGCATTGGAGACTCTATGGGGAAGTTCTACTCTGTCCTACTAGGTCACTATGAGTCAGAACAGACTGAACGGCAATGGATTAAACTAATAAAGAACATACTTAAGAATGTATTTCAACATTTCATTCAAAGATAGTCTACTTTTTGTGAAATACTTTGCTTATAGACCCACAAAAATATACAAGCATATATATGTGCATATACACGTACACACACAAAATTAGTATTTATCATATACATATATGTACAAATACATATCCACTATACATATACTATTTTCCATATGTATTTAAAATTTCGTAATAGATAGAAAATAATAAATTCATTTTCAAAATGCCAGCTCTCACCAAGGTAAGATAATTTAGCTTATTCAAGTTTTGATATTTTCCTTTCAACTCAGAGATAAGTCATGTTCATTCATGTAGGTAGAGAAAATCTATCTCAGATGTAACTCAGTAAGTCCAAAAGCTTTTAGGCCTGTAAAAATTGCTGGTTTCCTCAACTTCTGGACAGGTTTATATAATGAATGGCAATTAATGGGTTGTTGAATGAGTCTGAAGGTTAATGGAAAATGTTAGGGTGACTAGAAGAGGAAATTAAGGAGGAATGGAATTGCAGAGAAATCAAAGTGGAAGGTAGAGAAAGTGGATAATTAGAGAGAAAGCAAGTAGCAAGAAATGAGACAGTATGGAAAAGATGGAATATAAACTTAAACAAAAATTTCGTAGTGTCCTCTAAACATTGAAGACAAAACTCCTTATTAAATATAATTTTTGTGACTGAGTCTTCCCTGTTAGAAACCAAATGATTGGTGTCTCCGTATTTTTTAAATCATAGTAGTAGTTTGATATGCAACCATCTTCTTTCAAAGTCGTAAAATTTTCAAATAAATATCTCTGCAAATTTAGCAAAGGTAAGCAATGTTTATAGTAATTAGTCATTTTAATATTTTTAACTCAGCTTTTTTTTTTCTAAACTTCAGACATTCATTGTCAATGTTCACGTATGTTGGATTGGTTGCCACTAGCTTATCAAAGTAATCATGTGAAGGATAAGGCACAACTGAGGCCCTCGGTATTCATATGTCAAGCTTTGCGAAGTGCTTTGTTTTGTTAGCTAGAAATGGAGAAACAAACTCCATCACCAAATACAGATGAAAATAACAGATAATTATACCTATACTCTGTTCACTTCCTTTAGAATAAGCAAAGAGGTTTTATACATTATAATTTTCCAAATACTTTTCTATAAATTGTCTTTGAAAATTAAATCAAAAGAGTTCCTGAAACTTTTTTAGGAGGTCTTTTCACAAAGACCTGATAGCACGAAATTACACATAAAATTACCAGTCATATCACCAACTAAATATTACCTTAATTCATCCTGCTGACAAAATAGATGAGAGCTGAGTTTTCCTTAAAATAATTTTCAAGAACTTGGGGCTTGTGTGGTTCATCAACTTGAAAAACTGAAGAGACACTTTTAGAACAAATTTGCTACATCAGTAACTGATGCTTGCTCTAAATACTTGAAGTATATCACACAGAAAAGTGATATAAGTATTTTCCTCTTGAAGTTTCCTGGTGATTGTATTCAAAGCTTCAAATATATTCTTCAGATACCGCAGGCAATTCTGAAAGTTTTAATTTTGGAAAGAATGAGGGAATTATTTGCTAAACACCACTGTTCTATATAATGCTTATTCCTTAGCTCATGATGATTATACAGTTTATCAGTTATTTATAATGAGTTCTCATCTCTCTCGGTAGATGGCAATATAGAGGTAATAAACTAATAAAAAGGAGCCGTGGTCACAAAGTGGTTAAGTGCTGGGCTGCTAACTGAATTGTTGGTGTTTCGAACTAACTAGCTTATTCCAAAACCAGGAAAACTTGCATTTTCAACTCAGAAATTTATCCTATTAAATTTCTTTTTGATAATCAAAGGTCATCCACATGGAATAAAAAAAAAATTGTCATGTTTAGCATTCAAATATTGAGTCCAAACTGTACCCAAATTACTTTTTGCCTCAAAAATTAGCCAATAGGTAAAGAAGCAGAGCATTTCTCTTTAATCACATAGTAGTGATGACACAGTACGTTTTGGAAATAGATGAGATGTTTTTTGCTCCATCGTTTTTTGCTAGCAATCTTGATTCTGAATCTAAGATGGAAAGATATTGAAGAATCCATACTTTTTGATCTGAGCATCTCACAACATATAAATCACCTTCTTCAGCTTGTCTTATAATTCACGCAGGCCTGTGATCTATTACCAGGAAGTGACCAAGGAAAAATGACCTAAATGTTTCAAATACTTGCTTAAAAATTTCAATCATCTTTATTATGCAGATACTAAAGCTAAAGATCAGAATGCAACACAAAGTAAATCCAAAGTCAGCATTAGTCCCAGCTCTGTGTCCTCGGTACTTATATTTTATTAACTCGATCTCATTACATGGTTCTCTTCTCTGAAAAGAAAAAATCAAATTAAATGTATATTTCAATTTATCAACGCTTATAAATCTTATTCACGTCACTCTTAAACACATAAAACTGGTGTTATAACTTTTTGAAGTCAGAGATAAGGCATGTTTTATGTATGTATCTGTGAAATATTATCAAAACTACATTAAAATATAGTTTTTTAAATTGTTTAATTACAGGCCTTTATCAGCTATTCTGTGGTGTAGAGTTTTTAAATAATTTTTCCATTCTACTATTATCCAAATTATCTTTGCTTGTAATACTGAGAATCTTGAATGTCTTAAACAGTGCCAAAAAATTACAGCCTGCTTGTTAAATATTAAAATTATCTTCAATCTAGGCTAGTAGTTATCAAAACTATTTAGTAGCAGAATCAATTTATTTTAAATTAAAATGTCCACCCTATATATAAGTGGTATTTTCTTGAATAAATACAATTGTAGGGTGATAATATCTGCATTCAAAAAAAACAACAACAACAACCACTAGAACGTTCTTTGGAAACAAGGACGGCAAAACTTTGACTCCCTTACTTTGGACATGTCATCTGACAAGACCAGTTGTTAGAAAAGGACATTATGTTTGGTAAAGTAGAGGGTCAGTGAAAATGAGGGAAACCCTCAATGAGACAGATTGACACAAACATATCAAGGATCAAGACAATGGCACAGGACCAAGCAACATTTCCTTCTGTTAAACGTAAGGTCACGGCCAGTCAGAGACGATTTGACGACAATTAACAACAACAAGCTTATTGAACATCAGCAACGACACCTCAAACACAAAATAAAAATGGAAAAGTTATCCATTTAAAGCATAATCTTAAGTAATAAAACTGTGATCCTGACAAAATATGTTTGATTCTTGACTGGCATGATGTAATACTGGACTTTAAAAATACTTTATTTTGTAAAATACATACGTTCTAGGTGTGCCTGATCTAAACCGTGGTATTTTCAATCACCTCATATGCATGAGAAAGCTGAACAATGAATAAGGAAGACCAAAGAAGAATTGATGCATTTGAATTATGGTGTTGGCAAAGAATACTGAATATACCATGGGCTTCCAGAAGAATGAACAAGCCTGTCTTGGTAGAAGCACAACCAGGATGCTCCTTAGTAGTAAGGATGGAGAGATTTCATCTCACATAGTTTGGACATGTTATCAGGAGGGACAAGTCCCTGAAGAAGGACATCAGACTCGGTTAAGTAGAGCTTCAGCGAAAAAGAGGAAGACCCTCAATGAGATGGATTGACACAGTGGCTGCAACAATGGGCTCAAACATAACAACAATTGTGAGGACAGGACAGGACCAGGTAGTGTTTCGTTCTATTGTACATAGGGTCGCTATGAGTCGGAACCAACTTGATGGCACCTAACAACAACATATCTTTATTGATATTCTTTATTTGACAAGACACAATTCTCATAATTTTATTTAATTCCTTAGCAATAGTTTTCTCTAGTTGTTTGTAGATATTTATAATAACTAATTTAAATACTTTGTCTAGTAAGTGCAATGTCTGTGCTTCTCCAGGGAAAGTTTCTACTGATTGCTTTTTTTCCTGTGTGTGGGCATATTTTTCTCTCTCTCTCTGTGTGTGTGTGTGTGTCTTCTAACTGTTTGTTGAAAACTGGTCATTTTAAATACCATACTATAGCAAATCTGTAAATCAAGATTTTTCCTCACTCCAGCATTTGTTGTTATTGTTCTTTGTTGTTGTAATAGTTTATTTACTGAATCTCCTAAACTAATTATGACATATCCTGTTCATTGTCATATGCAGGCACTGAATCTGTGCTCAGTTTAGTAGCCAGAGATTTCCTTAGATGAATTAGTCAATAAGTCTCCCAGTCTCTGGAAAGGTTCTGCATTTGTTCTCTCTGGCTCATCTTCAACCCTCCAGCAGTTTACGACTCTGCCTTATCCTTCACTTCCTCTTTGTGCAGACTCTCAAGGCATCTAGAAGTGAGGGATTAAGAATCTCATTCATACTTCTCAAGCCTTTCCTTGGAATGCTCACAGCCCTGCACATTATGTGACCTTCTAGATTTCAAGGAATGTTTTGGAGATTTTCAGGCCCCCACAGGCATATCATTTCCCAGATTTTCCTTTTATGTTTTTGATCTGGTATCACAGACAGCTGCAGTATTAAACAATTGCCCCTGATTGTTTTAGATAAATTCCCTGGTGACAGGGCTGCTTACACTGAACAAGCTGTCCAATAAAGACAAGTCCTGTGAAACAGGCAATTCCAGAGAGCTGCCAGATAGGCTAAACAATGACATTTCACTCAGGATTGGGATTTTTGGAGCTTCAAACTGTTCTACTCCTCCAGTGATGTCTAGATTGCTCATTTTCACAGTTACTATGGTCGTGAGGCTGTTGGTTTCAAGGGTACAATGGAGCTGGGGGGGGGAAGGAGGAAACAAATAAGACAATAAAAAATCATAAAACAGGCTGTTCTTATGAAGATTATGTATTCTTTCTTGAATAAACACTTCTCAGAGTGTTGCAACCCTTTAATTTTCAGAGTTTTGAAAAAGTTGATTTTGACACTTTAGCCAGTGTTCTCATTGTTTTTGTGGAGAAACAGATTTCTAAAGTTCTTATGCTTCCATTGTGAAATACTTCTTGGAATACATTTTGAAATGTGTTAAATTTTCACACACACATACAAAATAAAATGAAATAAATTGGCAGCATATAATGACTAATGTTTTAAGAAATTATTTTCATTTAATAATTTTTCTCTCTCTAGTAATCTGTCTCCATCACACTCATGAGAACACTTCAGTACGCTTCAGGATTAAAAATGGCCATGGATAACAAAATATAGAGGAAAAGATATGCATCTACTTCCATGTAGTTGCTTGACATGGTTTTTTGTTACCTGAACTATTTACAATTTCAAAGTAAAACATAGTCTGTGGGTGTGTCTGCATCTGTGTGTTTTTCACAACAAGTATATTTGAAACATATAAATGTAAAACATATATATGATTGACACATATATTCACAAATATATATATGTATGTGTATTTATGTGTATGTGGGTATATACATATGTATGTACGTATATATGTCATATATTCATATATATTGTATATTTACAAATATATTTTTATTTTCATTAACTACAACTCTATTTATTTGACTGTGTATCTACTACAAAGTATGATCTAATATATTAGATCGATTTCCTAATATGGTAACTTTTTGAGTTAATGTAGCTTAAAAATTTTGACCAACAGTATGTGATTAGTATCTACTAATATATTTTAAAAATTCGGTATCTGGTAATTTGCAAACATCCATATAAATGTTTTCGATTTATTCTTATGCAAGTGTAACTCCAAAATAGAAAGTCAACTCTGAAGTGGATTGCATTGCTTTAAGGAACACAATTTCTATTGTGTAGTGACAATCTTCCTTTGTGTAAGCAGCAGGAGGTGTAAGTATCTTAGGCTAATTTTATGCACATCTGTTCAATTAACCTGAAACTGTACGAACTATAGTGTTAATATCCTTGAGGAAAAAAGGTAAAAAATGAACAATCTCGTTGTTGAAAACAAATGAAATACTTTTGTCAATGCAGGTGGTACAATACGGCATATGATAAAATTTTTCCTCTACAACATTTTGGAGTGATATTGAATTCTGCCACATATGGTAATTCATTGTATTATGATCCGCTACTCTCTGTGGTGTGTAGGCAAACCACAGTTCCAGATGGCAGAAGTAAATGTGGACTCCCCATGATAAAAAAACAAAAAACACTAGGCAATTTTAGTTTTGGCATACTACATAATTACTAAACAGCAAGCAAAGATGAGAACAAAGCACATTTTTGGTGCGTCTATTGATTGCTTTATTTTTTCCTGACTCAGTAAGTAACACATGCTTTTGTGCAATATTTTAGAAAGTGGAAACATCTGGAATTTTTTGAAACAAGAAGACGTGAAAAGGATAATCAAAATGACTTCTCATCATACAATAAAGAATGTGCAGTGAGTGCAAATATGTGTCTGTGTTTGTGGGTGGTGTCTGTGTACTTCATATAACTCATTTGTGTACACCCTTTGCCGTCAAGTCAATTCTGACTCATAGCGTTTGTGTATATATATTATAAATTTGGAACATAATGTGGGGTTTTACACTAGAAAGATTGCTTAATTTTAAATCATACAGTGTTTGAAAATGTAATAATTATATGACATCTAATTTTTGCTGTACAGCCTTGTAACATACAAAACAATGCAATAATGTATGTAAAATTATCTCCACTTTCTAGATGACAAAATTGCATAAATAACTGACACAATGTCACACAGCTAGCTGATGAGAGTCTCTCTCCAGAGTTGCTTTTCTTAATAGCTATGCTGTGTCTTTAATATAGTTGTACAGCTAGGTTAAACAATATAAAAATTGCTGAACTAGGTCCCAGAGAGGTTTTAAAATAGTATATTCTCTGTAATCAATAAAAAAAGAAATTAAAGGATATTCAAAAACAATTTGGGGAAATTTAAGGGTTTTTGTTTGTTTGTTTAGTTCAACCAACCATTTTTATATTTGCTTTAGAGAAGCATAAAACTTTATTTATTATTTACTCATTAAACTACTTGAGCAGATTTTTTCTTATGTATTTTAGGAGCTACTTATATAATTTAAAAAATCCTATTTCTTTTTCCTTTTATACTTGCTGCATGTATTTAGTCTCAGTATGTTCTTAAATTACTAGTTTTAGTTTTGCTATTTTTTTCATAAAATAAGTTTTAAATATTTATTTGGAAAATTTAACAAACATTCTTTTCTCTTTCCCCCATTGTTTTTATGTTTAAGAATCTCATTCATACTTCAAAACCTTATAAAAAATCTCTTCAATTTTTTTATCCATATTATAGTATTTATTTTTGTTATTTTTAACAAATAGTTTCTCATGAAACAGTAGTACACATATTGTTTTATGACATAGTTAACAACCCCACAACATGTCATCCTTCTCCCTTCTCGGCCTTTTTTTTTTTGGTGAAAATATACATATCCAAAGATACACCATTTCAAAAATTTCTACATGCACAGTTCAGTGACATTGACTAAGCTCTTCCAATTGTGCTGCTATTCTCACTTTAGATAAAGGCTTACAGAAAAATCTTTTCAATTTTTACTAGTTTTTCAGTTAACGCAAAACCAAATCCATTGCCGTTGAGTTGATTTTAACTAATAGAGATCCTATAGGACAGAGCATAACTGCCCCATAGGATTTCAAAGACTGTAATCTTTACGGAAGTTGACTGCCAATCTTTCTCCCACGAACAGCTGGAGGGTTCCAACTGCTGACATTTCGGTTAGCAGCCGAGCGCTTAACCACCTCACCACCAAGGTTCTTCCCTTTTCACTTAATACTTAACCAGTATTTATCTCAAATTATGAGTTCTGAAGCAAAAGTCAATCTTTATATTTTTAAATAGCCAACTAATTGTCTTAACACAATTAATTGAACAATAATTTGTATCCGCTAATTTCTACTACTAAATTTATATTATTTTAAATATAAGGTGGATTTATTTCTGAAGTATTTTTTTTGTTCTATTGCTTGTTATTACATCTGATAGAAATAGTTTTAATATATTACTGGATAAGAGCCATGTATACTTCTTTATTTAATGCATTTTTTTCTTACTTTTTGTCTTCCAATACTTTGTATATGTTGTTGTTGTTAGGTGCCTTCCAGTCAGTTCCGACACATAACGACCCTATGGACAACAGAACAAAACGCTGCCAGTTCCTGTGCCTCTCTCACGATCTTTGCTATGTTTGAGCTCATTGTTTTAGCCACTGAGTCAGTGCAACTCGTTGAGAGTCTTACTCTTTTTCGCTGACTCTCTGCTTTACCAAGCATGATGTCCTTCTCCGGGAACTGGTCCCTCTTGATAACATGTCCAAAGTATGTGAGACGAAGTTTCACTATCCATGCTTCCAAGAAGCACTCTGGCTGTACTACTTTCAAGACAGACTTATTCGTTCTTCTGGCAGTCCAGGGTATAGTCAATATTCTTCACCAACACCATAAATTAAGACATCAGTTATTCTCTGGTCTTCCTTATTCATTGTCCAGCTTTTTTCACATGTATATGAGACAATTGAAAATACCATGGCTTGGGTTCAGGCACACCTTAGTCCTCAAAGTGACATCTGTGCTTGTCAACACTTTAAACAGGTGTTTTGCAGCAAAATTTCCCAGTTCAATACATCATTTGATTTGACTGCTGCTTCCATTGGCATTGATTGTGGATCCAAGTAAAGTGAAACTCTTGACAGCTTCGATCTTTTCTCCATTTATCATGATGTTGTGTATTGGTCTAGTTGTGAGGATTTTTGTTTTCTTTATGATGAGGCGCAATCCATATTGAAGGCTGTAATCTTTGATCTTCATCAGTGAGTGCTTCAAGTTCTCCTCACTTTCAGCAAGCAACATTGTGTCATCTGCATACCACAGGTTGTTAATGAATCTTCCTCCGATTGTGATGCTGTGTTCTTCTTTATATAGTCCAGTTTCTCAGATTATTTGATCAACATACAGATTGAAAGAGTATAGTGAAAAAATACAACCCTGATGCACACCTTTCCAAATTTCAAACCATGCAGTATCCCGTTGTTCTGTTTCTATGTAAAGTTTCCACATGAGACATTTAAATATTCTGGAATTCCCATTCTTTGCAATGTTATCCATAATTTGTTATGATCCACACAGTTGAATGCATTTGCATAGTCAGTGAAACACAGGTAAAGATGTTCCTGGTATTCTCTGCTTTCAGCCAAGATCCATCTGACATCAACAATGATATCCCTTGTTCCACATCCCCTTCTGAATTTGGCTTGCATTTCTGGCAGTTCCTATTGATGTATTGCTGCAAACACTTTTGAATGATCTTCAGTACAAGTTTACTTGTGTGTGATATTAACGATACTGTTCTATAATTTCCACATTTGATTGAATCACTTTCTGTGGAATGGTCATGAATGTGTATCTTTTCCAGTAGGTTGGCCAGGTAGCTGCCTTCCAAATTTCTTGGCATAGACAAATTGAACATCTCCAGTGCTGCATCCATTTGTTAAACAATTGGTATTCTGTGAATTCCTGGAGCCTTGTTTTTTGCCACTCCCATCAGTGCAGCTTGGACTTCTTTCTTCAATACCATCGATTCTTGATCTTACACTACCTCTTGAAATGGTTGAAATTTGACCAGTTCTTTTCAGTACAATGACTTTGTGTATTCGTTCCGTCTTCTTTTGCTGCTTCCTGGTGTCATTCAGTATTTTGCCTTCAAAATAGAGTCCTTCAAAATTGTAACTCGGGGCTTGTATTTTTTTTTTTTTTTTTCAGTTGTTTTAGCTTGAGAAATGCTGAGCTTGTTATTCCCTTTTGGTTTTCTAATTTCAGATCTTTGCACATTTCAGTATAAAACTTTGCTTTGTCTTCTCAAGCTGCCCTTTGAAATCTTCCGTTCAGTTCTTTTATTTAATCATTTCTTCCATTTGCTTTAGCTACTCTATGTTCAAGAGCAAGTTTCAGAGTCTCTTCTGACATTCATTTTGGTCTTTTCTTTCTTTCCTCTCTTTTTAACTACCTTTTGCTTTCTTCTTGTATGATGTCCTTGATGTCATCCCACAATTCATCTGGTCTTTGGTCATTAGTGTTCAGTGCATCAAATCTATCCTTGAGACAGTCTCCAGATTCAGGTAGGATATATTCAAGATTGTATTTTGGCTCTCATGGACTTGTTTTAATTTGCTTCAACTTCAACTTGAATTTGCATATGATTAATTGATGGTTTGTTCCCCAGTTGGCCTCTGGCCTTGTTGTGACTGAAGATATTGAGATTTTCTATCCTGTATTTCCATAGATGTAGTTGATTTGATTTCTGTGTATTCCATTTGCAGAAGTTCATGTGTATAGTCACCGTTTATGAGGTTGAAAAAAGATACTTCCAATGAACAAGTCGTTTTGGTCTTACAAAATTCTATCATGTGATCTCTGGTGCCATTTCTTTTACCAAGTCCATTTTTTCTACCTACCAATTCTTCTTCTTCATTTCCAACTTTTGCATTCCAATCACCAGTAATTATCAATGCATCTTGATTACGTGTTTGATCAGTTTCAGAAGTTGGTAAAAATCTTCAATTTCCTCATTTTTGGCATTAAGGGTTGGTGTGTAAATTTGAATAACTGTCGTAGTAACTGATCTTCTTGGTAGACATATGGATATTTTCCTATCACTGACAGTGTGATACATCAGGATAGATCTTGAAATGATCTTTTTTACACTGAATGCTATGCCATTCCTCTTCAATTTGTCATTCTCGGCATAGTAGACTATGTATTGTCTGATAAAAAATGGCCAATACGAGTCCATTTCAGCTCACTAATGCCTAGAATATTGATCTTTACGTATTCTACTTCATTTTTGATGACTTCCAATTCTTCTAGATTTATATTTTGTACTTTACACATTCTGATTATTAATATTTGCAGTTTTTCCTTCTCATTTTGACTTATGCTACATCATTGAATGAAGGTCCCAAATCTTGACTCCATCCATGTCATTAACTTCAACTCTATTTTGAAGAGGCAACTCTTCTCCAATTATATTTTGAGTGCCTTCCCACTTGAGGGGCTCATCTTCTGGTACTTTATCAGACAATGTGCCACTGCTATTCATAGGTTTTTACTTGCCAATTCTTTCAGAAGTAGACTGCTAGGTCCTTCTTCCTAGTCTGTTTTTAGTCTGGAAGCTCAGCCAAAACCTGTCCATCATGGGTAACCCTGACGGTATTTGAAATGTCAGTGGCATAGCCTCCAGTATCACAACATGCAAGCCACCACAGTAAGACAAACTGACAGACACATGGGGACTTTGTATATAGAACATTTTTATTTCAACCAAGGACATTTTCCATTTATAAATGTCCACACGAAAAGTAGAAAATAGTACTAAGTGAACATACAAAACAGAGAAAATATAAAATATTCACTATTCTATCAAATACTGGAAAGCTTCAAAAAACAAAATGAAATAGTACCTCAGGAGTTTGGGGGCAATGTCAAACAGCCTAACGTATGTGCACTTGGAATCCCAGAGATAGGAGAGGGGTAGAAAAAATATTTTAAATAATTTATGGAAATTATTTAAATTAGATGAAAACTACAACCCACAGATACAATAATCTCAATAAACATCAAGTGAAGAATTCTCAGCATGACATGTCAAACATGACTTGTTTTGGTTTCAGAACAAGAGGAAATAGTACATTCTTCTTCCTATTTCTCCTACTAAATACAGCTAAAAACCCTGGACTTGTATGTAAAACAAATACAAACACATTCTAGAAGTTTGAAAAAAAGAAGACAGGATGGTTGGGGAAATTCACAACCAAGAAACAAAAAGGCATCAGTTTCCTGGGCTTTCTATTTGCCCTACAGATGATAAAGTTGGAGCTGAAGAAGCCAACCAATTGGAAATGCCAATGGGCACAGACAATAAATACATACATGAATGCATTTTATACTATTTTTATGTCATCATTATCATATTGTAGTCTTAGGGTTATGATAATATATTTCAATTAAAAATTTTTCATCTATTTCTTTATAGAAAAAGTTTATACAGCATAGGATTAATCCACTTTTCAATGTTTATTTTAAAATAAATAATAATTCATTCTATTCAAACACTAAGCAATAAACAGTAGTTATTAAATAAGTAAAATAACATATGTAGAAATAATAAGCTGTGCTTTTTCTGCTCATAGTTATTTCCTCCCTATAAAAAGACACACATCACTGATTGAGAAATGTTTGTACATGAGTATTTTTAATTATTAGAATGAATTTCCCCTCCCAAAACTACCATACTAACACTTTTCTTTTAAATTTTATTCATTTACTCATCCACTTATTCATTTGATACTTTTTGTTTGTTGGTTTTCTTTGTTTGTTTTTTAGTATCTAGTCTGAGCTAGGCTCTGTCCTAATTGTTGAAGATGAAATTATTTAAAAATATCAGTTCTTTCCCTTATGGATATTAGAGTTTTGTGTTAAGGCAACATAAATCAAATAATTGCATAAATGTATTAAGCACTTTCACTGTAATATATTCTGTGAAGGATTGCTACATGATCTCTGAGGTAATATAACAGGCTGAATTGACCCAACCTAGAAGTCAGAAAACACTTCCTGAGGCAAAGATGATGGAACTGATCACTGAAGGAATGTCTGGGTTAAGTTGGCAAAACAAAAGTGTTAAGACAAAACGTGGCTGGAATAGAAAATGTGTGTATGTGTGTGTGTTATTATATGTTACATGATTAGTTAAGCTACTACTTCAGATAAGAAGTGGAGATAGGGTAGCTTGGACTGGTGGTAAACGGGTGGAGATTTTTGAGAAAAATAGGGACATTTCAGAAAGCAGGAAGTGAAGAGGAAGGCTGTGTCCAGAATTCAAAATCCTCTATGAATGAGTGAAGAGAGGCTATTTCTTAATGTCTAGGATATTCTCTGTTTCCAATGAAGAGAGAAAGAAACACTGAAAGCACAGAGCGCTTTGCACTTCAGAGAATACTGAAACAGACAGAAAGGGCTTCAGAGTGCTACAAAGTAACCTGAGAACTGCTAATGAAGCAGCTCAAACTTAATTTTACTTTCTGTCTTTTAGCTTTCTGCCATTCATCGTACTCCGAAGTGAGACAGAAATGAGTAGTGATATAATAACTAATAGCTGTACTTTCTGCTTAAATTTCTCCCTAGGCACTCAGGGTATTAAACACATATTATTTCATCACTCTTCATAACATTACAAATAAGACCACTGACATTCCAGGAACACTGGGAAAGAAGAATGAGTACTGTAAGTGTGAGGATGGTTAACTGAAATTTTAGATTAGTTCTAGTAGCTCAGTGCAAGCCTATTAGGCAAAGGTTTGGTTTTAGAATCATATTTTACTAACTTCCTTATGAATGTTGGACGTTCGTATTAATTAGTTCACACTCTTATGAAACTCTCACACTATCTATATTTTGTTAGCTCACTTATCCATTAGGAAGGGATTTAGTTTCTCTGGAGCCCTGTTGGCGCAAAGGTTAAGTGCTCAGCTGCCAACCAAATGGTTGGAAGTTCAAACCCACCAACTGCTGCATGGCAGAAAGATGTGGCAATTTGATCCCATAAAGATTACAGTGTTGGAAACCCTATGGGGCAGTTCTACTCTGTCCTACAGGATCTCTACGAGTTGGAATGGACTTGATGGCAATGGGTTTTTACATTTTTTTAGTTTCTCTGTCTCACTGCTCATTCTAAGAGGAGGCCTCTATTATGGGTCCAAATAATAATAATAATTTGGCATTAAGTAGATTCCAACTCATGGCAACCCCATGTGTTACAGAGTAGAACTGCCCCGTAGTGTTTTCTTGGCTGTAAACTTTACAGAAACTTTACACAAGACTTTATTCCTCAGCATCACTGGGTAAGTTCAAATCACCAACCTTTAGATTAGTAGTCAAGAGCAAACCATATGGATCATGGCGTATAATAATTAAAAATGGAGATTTCTGGGAGAAGAAAAAATAAATTAATTGATGTTTTTTCCATACATTGTATTCTCCCTTTTTGGCAGATTCTTGCAACTATTTCTAGTTTGATGGAATATTGACATTGGATTGAGGTTGCACATTCTTTGAGAGTTGTCCCAAGCATTTGGAAAGCCCAGCGAAATAAAAGAAGCCATCATAGAAAAGGTCACGTATTAGAAAGCATAAGCCTGTTTTCTTCTCTTTAGTTTGTCTTTTCACATGTTACTCTTTGAGTGATTAAATTCAGAGGGCCAACAAGGTTTGAGCAAAAGGCCATGAGCAGCCACCTGCCTGGTCAAAGTAGAAGTCATTTCCTGGACTACTCATGGCTCAACCAAGCCCAATGGAGTAGAAGACTGCACAGGTATTGAGGGTCAGAGTTCAAAAGTTCCTGGTATTCTTTTTGTGGAATGGTCTGATGTAATGATGCCTGCACATTTAACAATGTGTTAGCCCACTATAATGCAAGGAATCTCAAGGAGCAAGAATTATTAGTTATTATTAAAAATAGCAAGATCCAGGGATGTGGATCACCAAATACAAACTACAAAATATGTTCCAAGTCCAGCTGGATGTTGTCTAAACAGCAGGGTGTCATTTTATTTTAGTTTTGTCATGTGGCTGGTGGCATTTATAAAAGTGCAACAAGAAGTACTAGCTGTAGCATATCTTCCTGTTTGTCTAGCCAAAGGAAATAAAGGGCAAATGTGATTTTCCATGACAATCTTGGCTAATGACTTTGAACTAGTTTTCTAGGGCTCCATGGCTTAGGTAGGGTCATTAATAATCTTATCATACACCCTTTCCTGGGGAAAACATTTGAAAACTATCCCACACAATATACTCAAAGAGAGAGTTAAATATCCACCTGGAAGCTTTTGTGGGCAGTCCAAATTTGCATCATTGTGAGAGTATCTACATATTTATCTTGGAAAAATGTGGTCCACTGGAGGAGAAGGGTTTTAATGTCTAGAATTTTCTCAGTTTCTCCATAGAAACAACATACACTTGTTTGCTACCAAATGCCTGGTGTCTACATAAGAAGTAGAACACTAATTAGAAGCAGAATGTACTGGAAGGGTAAGTGTTTTCTAAAGGGGTGGGGCCATTATTGGTCCCTTGAGGCTTGTAGTTATTACGTATGAAGTTAATTAGTTTCTGGAAAGCAGGCTTTCTAAGGATAAAGAGAGAAAAACAGTTTCCTTCAAGTGAATTCCAACGCATTGCAAGCCCGCGTGTGTCAGAGGACCAGGACTCCACAGAACAAGATAACTAATGGAGGCTGCAGATGATACAGACAGTGCAGTTTTGTTTTGTTTTTATTTTTTTCATAAAAGAAGAGTAGAGTCCTCTATTGAGGTATAGCCAACAATTAATTTAAAAGAATTTAGTCAATGGTTATTCTTCCAGTAAAAGCATAGTATCAAAACTAAGGCTACTGACAACTCTCTAAACTTTATTTTATTCCATAAAATATGTTATGAATGTGACCAATTAACTGGGGTATCTAAACTTAGAGACAATGTCTTTTAGTAAATTAATTAGTATGACATCAAGTACATATTCATTAAAATCTGTGTTAATGATTTCCTAAAATTCTCTTTTGTCTCTCTTTTTTGTTCTTTTACCCTAAGTTTGGTGAACAAAATAGTCTTTTGGAGAATGTGAGTAACATAAAGAATGTCAACAGACTTTATTATTCATATCACCCTTCCATTTAAAAGGAACAGTAAATTTTTGTGTTACTAATGTCCATTTAGGAAACCCAAAGACAAAGGTGTGATAGACAGCTTAATAGATGTCTTATTTTTAACATAGAATATAAAAAATCACAAAGAACTCTCAGAAGAGTCAAGTATGAACAAAATCATAAATATTCCAAAGAAAAATTTCTTTAAGTTATAAAACATCCCAAAGAAAAAATATTTATAAAAAATCATAACAATTATTTACCAGTCCAGGGGGAACATAAGGCCAAGAAGAGGAGAGTGTTTTCGTGTCCCGGAGTTGGCAACCAATGTCACAAAACAATATGTGTATTATTTAATGAGAAGCCAGTTTACTCTGTAAACGTTCATCTGAAGTACAAATTTTTTTTTTTTTTTAATCATAGCAAGTAGTAACAACTATTATTAGGAACTTTATTTACCCCCTAAAATGACCCTTTATTAAAAGTACTTTATAGACTGGATTTATGGGACATAAAATGATACTCAAGAAGAGTATGCTTCTTAGCTCAAGGAGATATATAAGACTAAATGGGCAGCTTCTGTCCAGAGGTGAGATGAGAAGCCAAAGAGGGTCAGGAGCTGGTTGAATGGACATGGGGAATCAGGGGTGGAAAGGAGGAGTGTGCTGTCACAGTACAGGCAGAGCAATTAGGATTACATAACAATGTATGTATAAATTTTTATATGAGAGTCTAACTTAAATTGTAAATTTTCACTTAAAGTACAACAAAAAAATTAAAAACAAAACAAAACAACGTGCCCTGATGAGGTTTAAATCCCTGGGTATAGCTATCCCTGCAACAATAATAGGGAGTACTTTCTAAATGGCAAGAACAGTCCTTAGAGTTTACATATAGTAATTTATCTAATCCACACCAACTTTATGAAGTTAGTGTTACTGTTATTCACACTGTACAGATTAGGACACCAGAGCAGAGAGATTAAGGAACTGGTCCATTACTTTGCATTTCAAACTAGTCCTTCCCTTGATTTGTTGTATAAGCCAATGAAACCCCCTTTTTGCTTAAAAAAATAATTTAAGAAAATCCCAAAGGCACAGATAGTTAAGAGGATAATTTAGTTATAATAGGGGGAGAGCTTAATTCTCTTGGCATAGGATAACTGCCATTTTCACTGAAACAGAACAGAAATCTGTGCATGCTTTACATTGCAAGAACCAGTTCTAGTAAAACAGAGAGGAAACAGAAATGTTACATGGTTTGTATAAGTAACAATTTTCAGTAAAAGATACATAAGACTTCCATTCTTACAGAAAAAGACACATTTAACTAACTTTGTAAAAGTTTGTAAAATTTTATTTGTGTTTTCCTGGGATGGCACGTGAGATAATGAGAAAATGTAAGTGCTGAGACTGAAAGATGGGTACGTGGTCGGAAATAGTGGTGGACGGCTTTAGTTAAGGTTATTCTAGAGAGAGGGAGCACCATGAGCCAGCAAATGGAAGCTCAAAGGAGTCTGGAAAGTTCAGAGAACTATGATCACTCAGAATGCCTGAAATGCAGGATGGGCAAGAGCAGATGGAAGGAGCCCTGATGGCACAATGGTTAAGCACTCAGTTGCTAACAAAAGGTTGACAGTTCAAACCCAACCAGTGGCTCTGCAGGAGAAAGAACAGACAATCTGCTCCTGGAAAGATTACAGCCTAAAAAACCTCATGGGGTAGTTCTGCTCTGTCATATGGGATCGCTATGAGTCGAAATCAACACTAAGGCAACTAACAGCAATAGCAATGACAGATGGGGATGCTGAGCTGGGAAAAGTCAGTGTGTTCCATAATAAATGGTTCAGTTTTTATTTTATAAGAAGAGGGGGGTTATGAAAATTTATTTTAAGCGTATGTAATAGGCGGATGACTAAGCAGGAAGATCACCTCAAACTCATTGCATAATTTAGTCAAGAGTTGGAGCCTGAACTAAGGCTCCTGCTATGGAGAGAGAGAGGGATGATTTGATTTGAGGAAGTCAAAACATCAAAATAGGTTAAGATAGGATGATTTAAATGCAGGATTTAAAAAGATGGAGAATCCAATTAATTGTCAGATTTTTTGCTTTGGTAACATCTAGATACACTAATCAAGAAAAAAAAAGTGAGATAAAGCACATTATCAATATCAGAAATAAGAAAGGGTGAAATAATCACTTTATATAATACAGGTTTTAAAATAATAATAAGGCATGTTATGAACATATTTATAGCAATCAATTTAACAACATAGATGAAATAGAAATATGATTAAAAGACATAAATTACCAATGATGGCTCAAGATGAACGAGAAAGCCTGCAGAGCCCTTTATTCACTAAATAAAATGTGTTAATAATGATAATAAATAATTCCCAAATAAATTAAAAATAAAATCCAAGATGAGAACCTAGGTAAATTCCTTC
Organism: Dugong dugon; assembly: GCA_030035585.1. Classification (NCBI taxonomy): domain Eukaryota; kingdom Metazoa; phylum Chordata; class Mammalia; order Sirenia; family Dugongidae; genus Dugong; species Dugong dugon. Next base: position 104,124,954 of record CM057466.1, on the reverse strand, counting down.
AAACTATTTTAGAAAATAGAGGAGCAGGGAGCACTTCAAATCATTTTGTGAGGAAAGTATTACCTTGAGAAGCAAATCAGAGAAAGATACTACAAGAAGGGACAACTCTATGCCAGTATATAAATATGCATGTAAACATTATTGAGGAAGTTTAGCAAATAATATAGACAAGTCAAATGCAGGTGATTTTAGTAGGTATTTTTATGAAGAGTCAATGAATTAATGAATGTTAAGCATAGAAGCATTCATTCTTATTACAAGGAGCTATCACCAATAATTATATTAAAAGTAGGGTCAATGTCACTTTTAATTTTTTGTTGTCTTAGAGCAGAGCAAAATTCTCTGTACATAGTAGGAGTATAACAAATATGTATTAGATGAAGGAACACCAGAAAGAAAAAAGTATCTGGAAAAATTTTTTTTTCTTAGACACTCTTAATTTTTCACTTTGTACATGTTAATTCTAAGAAATAAATAGTAAAAATTTTAGGGTGTTTTTCAGTGAGTGTAAAACTTCATAAAAGGAGGTGAAGAATTCCAAGATTATTTCTGTAATCAGCAGGAATACCACTGTTCATAAGTACAGAAAAAGCCACTTAAAAATTAAAGCACAAGTTAGAAATAACTTATATATATATACATATAATTTTTAAATACCCCACACCCTTGGCTGGGCAGATGAGAACATTGCCTTGGAATTAATCCCCAATGCTACCAGAGATGTGTTAAGACAGTCATATTTTAATGCCTGGTGTCTTTTTATCTCCTAAAATAAAGAAAATCCGTTGCTCTTTTCATTTGTTACCTTGTGTTTTGGGAAATATCTTGAACAAAGTATGTAAGATAAACTACAATGACTCTAGGTTAATGTTGCAACATGATTTAAATTGATTTTTAAAGCATTAGAGCAGAAGCTGTAAGACTGTTAACTTCAGAATCGTTAATAATTTAAGAAATGCTAAAGGGGAGTTTCATGCAATATCAAAGAGAAACCTTAAGAAACTGTTGTTTAAATAAAGAATGGGACAGAGGTGAAACATAGGTGATTTTAATTTGGATAAATAAAATGACAGAAAGATTGGACTTATTATGATTTAACATCATTATATTTTCAATACTGTTGGTTATAAAACCAAAATAGACCCACTGCTGAGCAACACAATGTCTTTTGTTTAAAGGATATTAAACAATAGGAGCCACTAAAAATGTTATTGCAAATGATACAATCATAGGGTTGACTTCTGTCTGTTTCTCCCAAGTTGCCCATAGGTAGCTGTTTAGGTCACGAGCGAGAATAATTATTCTGAGGCAAAAGTCAACTAAAGCAAACAAGAAAGGGAAAGAATGCCATGGAGTTGAGAAAATTCTCAGTAGTTTGACCCCTATTAGCTAGAAATTATGGTGACTCAGGTGTTCCTGGGCAGATTTTTCTTTTTTTTTTTTTTTGCTCTATATTATGTCAATTAGAAAAGCATTGGCTTCAAGCAAAGGTGTGAAATGAAATATGGTGCAATCTCAAGATATTTAAAAGAAATTTAACACATCTGTGAGCACATTAGAAGCATCTGTGGGAATGCAATTAGGCCAATTAGTTGTAATTATATATATATTTTTTCTTTCATGCATTCATTTAAAAATAAAAGTATTGAGCAACTATTAAGTGCCATTTTTGTGAACAAAAAGTAAACAAAACAGTCAGGTTCCTTGACTCTCTTAAAGCTTACATTTTACTTTAGTGTTAGAGTTTAAAAAATAAAAACAAAGAAAGAAAAAAATTCAGAATGCATATATAGACAGGTAGCTAGGAAAGATATTTTCAGAGAATCTATCCTCACTGTTCATGGAAATAACAGACCTAGATAGAACTACTCTATTCAAATTAAATAATAACCAGAAAAAAATTCAACACCCTAAAACAAAAAAGAAAAAGAAAGTAAGAATTAATATAATACAAATATGAGGCAAGAAAGATACAAAACTATCCCTGGAAGCATAAATAATATCAGTGGAAAATTGCAGTCTGCGTAATTACATAAAATAGAGAAATAATTAAAGAGGAGTTGGACAAAATAGCTGATAACAAATCAGAGGAGCAATGGTAAATAATCAAAGGACATTCAAATAGACTCAGAAGTTTGAAAGAAATAAACTGATATTAGACATTAAAAAAACAGAAAGCTGCATTAGAAAAAGCAATAATTATAACTGAAAGAATTGGCTGTAGGTGCCTTGAGATGGAAGGAGCCCTGGTGGCACACTGTTTAAGCACTTGGCTGCTAACCGAAAGGTCAGTGGTTCTAACCCACCAGCTGCCCCATGAAAAAAAGATATGGCAAACTGCTTTTGTAAAGATGACAGCCTTTGAAACCCTATAAGGAAGTTCTACGCTGTCATGTATGGTTGTTATGAGTCAGAACTGACTCCACGGCACACAACAACAATCTTGAGATGGAGGACCAACTAGAGAAAATGACACAGGATAATACAAAGAAGGACATAGAAAATGAGAAATAATAAATAGATTTAGAAAACATTAGCTTAATTTGGGTTTCCAACACCATATATTAAAATGTCAAGCCAGGGCTGGGTGTCAGGAACACGTCCCACAGAATGTGGACATGAACTTGATCCTATAGAAGAACGCTGGAGTGTGAGTTTAACTCAGATTGCCACAACCCAAGGCAAAGGAGCTGGGCTTTCATAGGAAGATGATGCAGTCATTGATTAACTGCTGTCCAGGAAGTAGAAGTTATAGGGGAGGGGGAAGGAATATAAGCTCCCAGGTCTGTCTAGCTCACTGTGCCTGTTAGTCAAATGGCTCCAGAAGCCTAAGATAGTCCTCTGAGGAAGAGCTATGGGTGCAGCCTTCCTAAAGCACACTGCAGCACCGGTAAATGGTAGAAGGTAAAATGGCTCTCCAGGAACGTGGGAAGAGTGGTGACAAGTTCTGCCACAAATATGACTGGTTGGGGATGAGGAAAGTTACTTTGTAAATAGGCTTGAGAATCTATAGATACAAAAAGCTTACAAGTTCAAGGAAAAACAAATAGAAATAATCAAGATTGAAACGTCCAAATTTTCGACATTTATAAACTTGCAGCCGCCAAGGCATAAGACATATGTAAACTACATAGCAAAATAAAACAAAAGAAGATGGCTCATGTTAACTTCAGAAATCTTAGTAATATTAGGTGACAGAAGACAATGGAATAATATACCCAATGTCAATCACATTTCAAGATAGCAAAAAATATTCACAACTACCGACAAACCCAGAATTTAATACTTATGAAGTCTTTTTGAAAATACATTTGAAGATGTAATCTAGTCAGCTGAAAAATAAAGCATAATTTAAAAATCACAAACAGTGAAGTTTTGAAATAAAATAATTAAACTTTGGATAAGGACAATAATGCATATTTCTCATTGAAAAGTATAACCATAATGAAGAAGTTAACTGTTATGTTTTTGTAGGAAAAACATGTTATTAAAATAATAATGGTGTAATAGATTCAAGCCAGTGTATAAACTATGAAGATGTATTCTACCACAAACATTTATCCCCTGTGAGTAACATACAATTAGAGGATTATTGAATACAGTGAGAACTGAATTAACTGGAAGAGAAAAAGAAATGAGAAAATAAAGAAAAACTTTGTTATTTGAAAAAATTAATAAAGTTCATAAAACTCTAGCCATACTAATCAATACATAAAACAAAAAGAGCGAATATATACACTACCAATATTAGAAATGAAAAAGGAAAAACCATTTTACAGACTACAGATAATTACAATTTATAAGAAAATGTAACAGAGCTAGAATGGAAAAAAAGAAATCTACACTAATTTCAAGACTTAGTACACAGCTGTGGAACTTTTAAGACAATATACAATCTTTGTCACATGATATCATCACAATTATTTACATTTTCCATGGTAGTGGCATGGAATGGTGTGTAACTTGACAGCACAGCATTGGGAAGATCAAGTGGCCATGGAAGTTCATTGCCATGGCATCAAAGGTAATAACAAAAACTGCTAGGCGTGTAGGCTGTTTCTAACTGATCTGGAGAGTTTACAAAAAGAAAAAAATGTATATATAGATAGATAGAGAGTGAGAGCTGACTTGAACTCTCAACTCAAGGCCCTATTGAAAAACAGATTTCGTGTGTGTGTGTATGGATATTTCAGGAATCTCCACAGTCTTTATGATTGGGTGCAGGACATGATTGATTCACTGAGTTGCAAAATCAGTTAAACTCACAATCTAGCCAGTGTGATCATTTATTACAACAAAATGAGACCCTAACACTTGGGATGGGTATTTTTGGATGGACAAAGACAATGTTGAGAAACTTGAATACCCAAACATCAGAAATAATTTTCTGCCAAAGAAGTTCCTCCCCCAATATGAGGAAACTATCATTCTCTTGAAAAATCAAAGAAAAACAGGCAAAAACCCATTCTGATGACTTTAGTGGGTATTTAGGGATATTTGTTCTTCTCGGGACCTATCATCAGCACATCTCATTGATTCTAGAACTCTAACACAATTTCAGCAGAACCTAGACAGAGGAATGCAAGATCTTTCATCTTTCACAGTCTCTGAAAACGTATCCTAAAAAATCACAATTCCAATTTTAATAGGAAAGTTCCATTTCTTTGAAAATGGCAATATAGTAACAGAAGTAAAATAAAAATGAATATTTACACAGAAGATAGATAGATAGATACATACATCTATACATACATACATAAATGTATTTGCTAAAGTTCAACGTGTTGATCCTTCTGTTTTTGGAAATTTTGGAATCCATGAAAAAGATCATTGGAACAAAGTCATATTTTTGATTACTAAAGATGAGCAATATGGTTAAAAAAAAAAGAATGAAAGTTGCAGAGTTCATAGTCATTCTAAAATGAACATTAGAATGATTAGGAAGGAGTGAGAATCATAAAAATGTGTAGAAAATCATAATTATTATTAGAAGTAATAAATAAATAAAGTAACCATTAAAACAAATAAAATTAAAGATAAATATATTATCTATAAATTCTTCCTAGGGAAAAATAGTGGTGTTCAGGATGAAATAGAATTTACAACATGAGTCTATAGTCTCCTCTTTTACCTTATTGCCTTTCCCTGCCCTTCGATCTAAAGTTCATGTGTTACATATTAAAATTCCTGTGTGAATTAAATAGGCAAGAAGAGATTGCTTTGATGTTGTATGTTGCAGTGCATAACTTTCATCAATGACTCATAAATCAGAGACAGCACAAACGCATTTACATAAGAGATAGAACTAAGTTCAAGGCCAAAGTTAAGCAATACCCTCAGCAAAATCAAGAACTATGGAAAAAATGTGATTTGTCAGTTTACTTTTTGCTGCTAACATTAATGAATTTTTTTCTAACATAAAATTTAGATTTGTTTTATTGTTTGGATTTCAAAATGCTCGTGGATATGAAAATGTAACTTATTTTTTTATATGTTTCCTTAGTTTAATTGTGATTATGCATTCAAATTTATTACTATTTTTACATTCCCTTATTAAGGGAAAAATAATATCAATACATAAATGTTTATATAAATTGTTAAAATTATCATAACTTTATTTCCTTGCATTTGACTGAGATAGATTATAAAGAGAATGTTACAGATTTTAAGCTAAATACTATAATATATAAGGATTTTTTTCTTTTTCCAGATAACAACCATGATAAATAACATTTATTTGATGGTGTACAGTTAAAAAAAAGTTTTGGTATTTTATCTTATTCAATAGTCAAAGCAACATTATGAAGTTTTATTTTGTGTTTTTTCCCCCAGTATTTTTTGTGAAAGTATAAAAAAAAAGTCTGAAAGAGAATTTTTTGTGAATATGCAAAATAATTGAAACAACACTTAATGTTTTTAAATAAGTGGTAGGTATATGTAACGAAAAACGAAAGACATACCAACTTCTATCGGGCTATCATACTGTCAGTTTTGGTATACCCATACAATCAAATCAAGCTATGGTAATTAACCTTTGTGGATTTCCTTTAGCTCAAAAATGGTATCCTGAATATTAGTGTTGCTTTACCTCTACAGTTTTAGATCCCGGAGAACATATTCTAATCATGGGTGGCCTCACCTAGTATATTGATTAGTAGATTGATTGGTAGAGGGTCATCAAAAAAAAGGAGGATCCTCAATGAGATGGACTGACACAGTGGCTGCAACAATGGGCTCAAACATAGCAAAGATTGTGAGGATAGCACAGGACCAGGCAGTGTTTTCTTCTGTTGTACATAGGGTTGCTATGAGTCAAAACTGACTTAACAGCAGCTAACAACAACAAGATGTGACATGTGGCCAGGCAGGAATCACGGTCTATTAATTGCTACCTCAGTGCATATTCACAAAGGTCTGATACACTGGGTGATAAGTCATGCTATAAACAAAGGGAAGATTGTTCTGATTTGATGGCTTTGTTTAGAAAAGATTAATTTTAACAATAATATATACTTTTTAAAACAAAAATAGAGGCAAAAGGTAAGGCAATATTTATGGTTAATTCATGCATTTACTTACATGAGCAGTATTACATAAACAAGTTACTATTTTATTGCTAATTATTAAGTTTGTTTTACAGAAAAGAGAGAACACGGCTCCGCCATTGCCTCTGAAATCTTCAGAAAACAAAGTGAGCTAGCACATTATGTGGGCCTAGCCATGAGTGATAGAACTTCTTGAGGACGACATAAAGAAGGACTCCAAGAAGACTGGCTGGGATTCGATTTAGACAGAAGAGTAGAGAGCTTTTGGACAGCTGATATTGTGGCAGCAGTACTGTGATAGAGGGAACAGGGTAAACAAAAGCTTGGATATAATCAAACAGAAAACATGTGCTAGAACAGCAAGGAATCTAACTGGACGGCCTTGTGCTCTCTCTGTTTTACAGCAGTGGGCAAGTGCTTATGTACTTGGGGTTTGACCCTTCTCCTCTAGATGTTAGCAACAACAATGATTTAGTGCCCACACTCAAACACTAAATATTTCAAAACCTGGTATCTTGTAATTATTGCTTGCACCCCTGCAAGAAAAGGACAAATAAATTTTACAACCCAAAGTTGCCCTAATAACTGCTCTGGTAAAACTCTTCCCCATCTCTGTATGTAGAATAATAACTATCACAAAGAGATGAAAAGCATTTAAATCAGTAATAAACTCGAGGGAAGCCTGCTGTTACTATCAATTTGAAGAAGAGAATGGTGGCAATGCATTCATAGTGTATGTCACAGAGGCAGCAGTTCATATTTGGAGGGATTCCACCCTGGGTTAGCTGTTCTTTTCTGGTAACTACTGGCCTCACAGTCTTAGACTAAAGAGAGTTGCACAGCTTCTCACTAGGGGGAGATAGCCTTATTTCTCTGATGTGTCCAAAACAAATCTGGGAAGGCAGATACAACCCTAGAGATTCAGTAACTGAGATTGCCTTATCTGAATTGAAGCCACTGGAGCAATAAACTTGTAGGAACACTTAAAAGTGGTTTATAGAAGGCTGAGTGTGGGCTTGTGTGAAAATGAGAAAATCCCATGAGCTGCAGTCTTAAGGGAGTCCCCACCGATATTCTTGTGATTTCCTTCCATAAACCCCACCAATTTCTCTTGCTGAGGATCCAAGACTGTTCCCTTTGTGGCCATGGCTTGGGGAGGTTAAGGGTAACCATTGTGAACCATACCCATGTCTGGTTTCTCTATAACAAAGATGTACTCTCTAGGGGAAAAGAATTCACCAGAGAATACTTCTGAAACCTAATTCCAGATGGGAGAATGGACATTCTCCACATTTCAGCCCCCTCTGTCTTCTTAGGTAAGAAAGAAAAAACAGTCCACAGGGAACAGGGCTTTAAGAAAACAGATTGAGAACACTGCAACCAGCTTAAAGAGCAGGGGCCAAGGGGAACAGAACCATACTACTGGAGAAGGGAACATAGGGCACCAAGCAGATATGAAAGCTAAACAGCCCATTATGACCAGGCTGCTAATGATCACAGAGTCACTGGGTCAGAAATCAGAGCAGAATCCCAACATCTGGAAAAAGTGGAGTATTTGTGGCCAGGTTTGGTCACTTCCCAAAGGCGTGTGTATAGTTGGCACGGACTTCATATAACTGCTTTTTGTTTGTTGCTGCAGCTTCCTCAGCACACGTGTATAATCATGGAATTGAGGGTGGACTCCTTCTAACCATCTTAAAAGGAAATAAAAGGACCCTGACATGGTCACAGAAGGGTTGGCGTGGAGTGTGGATGCTGCCCAGCCATGACTGCTGTTGCACTGCTGCCTTGCTCAGAGATGTGTATGAAAAACATTGGATAAAGGATCCCCTTCTGTGAACGTTGCTGTGAGCAGCACATTTTGTAAGAAGGGACAGGTCAGCTGAAAGCGGACATTCACTGATTCTTGAGCAGCGAAATGACTTGACAACTTATGTAAAGTCTGTAAGGAAAAACACTGGAAGGTGAGGGAGTAGGAGGTCTGTAGGAAGTCTGTGGAGGGACCTTTGGGAATGGAGAAGTGAATACAGATACTTGTTTCTTGCACTGACACCCACTAGTGAGTATTTACTATGGAGGATGCTCAAAACAAGGGGGTCAGTATCACCTACCCTGTGCGTGTCAATCTTTCTGTCCTCAACTACCCCAGTGCTTGTGTAATGGGCCCATGAGAGACTGGACATTGTGGCAGGGAATAGGCTATGCAAGGTCCAGTAGCATGGGCTTCTCACCTAGGTGTTCTGAAACCTGAAGGAGAAACAGGTCTGAGAGGAAAATCAAGATTTAGATTTTGGCTATGTTGTTTTAGGCCAGGTTCTAGAAAAGCAGAGCCTGAGATGGGGATTCTTATGCAAGTGAAGTATTCGTCATAAACTCCAGTGAAAAAGGGTATGAAGCATGATAGAAAAGCTGAAAGATCCAAGGAGATATTTGTTCTCAAGCAAATTTTAATCTTGGCCTGCTCCATGATGGATGGGGTAGTGTCTCTAGAGCATAAACAATAACCAAAGAGTTGTCCCTGCTTGGAGTAAGCAGGGCAGCCTGAACCAGTCAGTAACTAGCAGTGGGCTGTCCTGGGAGATGAGGGTGCATTATGTTCTGAGAGACATGGACTTACATTGGTAGAGGCCAGTTTTCCAAAGAAGGAGAAACGTGTGAGCCATTAACAACTAATGCTTACGGCAGATGGGGGATGGATGTGCCAACCTATTAGAAGAACTTGGGCAGGGTGCCAACACTATCTCCTACATATATGAAGAGGGAGTTGTTTTTGACACCGACAGGGCTGATATTTAGTTGTGTAACCACTGTGATTGTTTGTAACTAGTGTGTGCTCTCACTGGTCTGAGCCCATGCCATGTGTTGTGGATTGAATTGTGTCCCCCCCAAAATAAGTGTTGTAAATCTTAACCCTTATACTTGTGGTTATAATCACATTTGGGAATAGGTTTTCTTTATTATGTTAATGAGGAAGTATTAATGTAGGATGTGTCTTAAATCAATCTCTTTTGAGGTACAAAAATAGCAGATTAATCAAGGAAGCACAGACGGGGGAAGGTAGATACCACATAACATGAGACCTCCAAGGAACCAAGAAACAGAAACTGGAAAGAGAAACGATCTTCCCCCAGAGCCAACAGAGAGAGAAAGCCTTCCTCTAGAGCCGGCACTGTGAATTCAGAATTCTAGCCTCATGAACTATGAGAAAGTAAATTTCTATTTGTTAAAACCACCCACTTGTGGTATTTTAGTCATAGCGGCACTAGATAACTAAGACACCATGTTAAATATTTGAAACATCACCCCTGGAAACCACAAAGAAAACACATCAGGGAGACCATGAAATACACAAATCTGGAGCTTAGATAAGTTCAGGGAAAGACAATCACGTATATAAAGCAAGAATTCAGCTAGATCAGACCCCTTCTGTGAGTAATTTTTAACAGCATTCTCTAGCTCACACAAAAACAGAAATATATATATATATGTGCATATATGAACACATATTTGCATTTGCATTTTAAAATTACCATGACAACTCCTTTACTTTTGTACAAAGTATGCACTAATTTTGAATGCCATGCACAGTAGATGTTATAGCTGAGGCAATCATCAGCTACCTAAATGACAGCATATCATTTGAAACTAGTGAGATAGTGAAGACACGTGCTTCGTCTGCAATGACAGGAATTTCTGATGGAAAAACAAGCCCTTAGACAAAATCAGAAAAAGAAAGAAAATCTGAATGGAAAATATGTTCCTTATGATAATGCCAAAATTACAGCACCTATTAAACCAAAACCCTTAAAGACTATACATAATGCAGAGGATCTTGTTATTGTTTGGAAAATTGACATATAAAGTAATACATGTACTCATAAAAGCTAACTGTAATCCAACACTGGTTACAATTAAGATGCCTATTAGCTTCTGGGATAATCTAGTTTATGCCTGTTAACCAGACAGTATTTGAACAAGTTCAAGAAAAGCGTTTGCTGCAGTAAACCTTCTGAACTTATTTATGAATAGTGATTGACATGATATACTTCGAGAGAGCAAAAAAAAAAAAAAGAGAGAGAACATTGATTCTGGATTCAAGAAATGAAACCCCTATATATTTCATACCTTGAATATCTACTTTCATTTCCTCAATTGTGCCATGATATCCATTAATGGAAATAACGTAGCTGAATTATGAAGCTTTACCAAGAACAACAATAAATAAAAATCTAGACAAAACATATAAGCTTCTTTTATTATTTTAAAAAGAAAATAATTATTACTGATATGAATAGCACTTACTGAAGATCAACGACTATAGCCTTCAGTATGGATTACACCTTAACATAAAGAAAACAAAAATCCTCACAACTGGACCAATAAGCAACAACACGATAACAGAGAAAAGACTAAAGTTGTCAAGGATTTCATTTTACTGTCATCCACGATCAACATCCATGGAAGCAGCAGTCAAGAAATCAAACGATGTATTGCACTGGGCAAATCTGCTGCAAAAGATCTCTTTAAAGTGTTAAAAAGCCAAGACCAAAACGTCACCTTGAGGACTAAGGTGCACCTGACCCAAGCCGTAGTATTTTCAACTACTCATATGCGTGCGAAAACTGGGCAATGAATAAGGAAGACCGAAGAAGAACTGATGCCTTTGAGTTGTGGTGTTGGCAAAGAATATTGAAGAATATTTACAGCCAGAAGAACAAACAAATCTGTCTTGGGAGAAGTACAGCCAGAATGCTCTTTAAAAGCCAGGATGGTGAGATTTTGTCTCACATACTTTGGGCTTGTTATCAGGAGGAATCAGTCCCTGAAGGAGGGCATCATTCTTGTTAAAGTAGAGGGTCAGTGAAAAAGAGTAAGAGTCTGAACGAGATGGATTGACACAGTGGCTGCAATAATGGGCTCAAACATAGTAAGGATTGTGAGGATGTTGCAGGACCGGGCAGTGTTTTGTTCTGTTGTACATAGTGTTGCTATGAACTGGAACCAACTTAATGGCACCTAATAGTGAACAACAATTATTAACATAGGTACATAACTCGTTTCAATAAACTGTAGGTTGTTTCTTTTTGTTAAAATGTTTTCCCTGATATGGACCAGGAAAAAAAGAAAATACATACACCTTAGATAGCTGTGTGCGAGGTATAAACATGATGTTTTCCTTCATCTTTATCATTTATCAACTATCTCAGGGTTTCTAAATTAATTGGGGGCCGTATTGATTATTTCCTAAGTCATCTCGAAACTCTCCGTTAGTTTTGAGTAACTAATTTTCTTGCTTACTCAAGTCAGGTTTACCTTTGTTCTGAGCTAAAATTAAACTATAAATTAAATTATGGCAATCCTTTTATTAAAGAATATGAAATCTCAAGTTTATTCTGTAACTGGGCATGCACTCAACCAACAGTAGAATAGATTTCAATCGGACTCTTAAAATTAGATGATGCAAGACTATGAAAGCACTGTTAAAAAAACAAAGAATGTGTAAATTGTATCATCAACTTACCTGCGAAACACAGACACATCAGCTTAGACCTGAATTCTCTAAAAGTGAAAGAACTTCAGACAGTCTTGGGTTCAAGATGAGAGGCAAGGAAGTATGGATTTGCCTTTGGTTAAATTTTAGGCATAGCAGGTATTTAAAACATATGCCACTTTTCTGATGACAACACTTTTTTTTGTATAAAAAAACTTATTTTTAATCACAAGTTATATCTTCAAAATTTCAACTGGAAAGAAATCACCCTCACCAACATGCATCACAAAATCTTTCTTAATCAGAGACTATAGATGAAAGAAATAAATAGTTTGCAGTTTTTGGATGATCCAAAGCATGTTGCTTTGTGCATTTATGCCAAGGGAGAGGGCTGAAAAACACAATCTTCGATTACTTTTCAGTTTATTTTGTATGTGTGCTATTTCCAGGTGTTCGAAAGGGCTTTTATGTTTAGTCATTATTTTGCCCTAGAAGTGTTTTCTGCATTATAACTTCATGTGTAATGGCACTTCATGTACAAGATAATCGAAAGTCCCCACGATTTGAAAAATCATCAAAGAAAAATATTTCATAAATAAAAAAAAAGAGTGATATAGCCTTGTCCAATGAAGAAAAGACAAATATGACTGAACGGGACAGAAAATCAACGATATTAAACTATCTTTTTGCTTTGTTCTATTGAATAGGTGATTTTTGTAAATTGTGGAAAGATAAAAAGTTCTGAACCAGTCACAAAAACTAGAAAGTTTTATTGTTTCAAGCAAAATGACTTTCAAAGAAGTATATTAATCTGAACTTAGAGAAGGCAAACAAAAACCTGTCGTACATTTTTTACCCAAATAATTCATCTCTCCTGTGATTATCCCAAAACCTCCTGCATCAGAACTGTTGCTAGTGCTAAAGTCTGACTGAAAAGAAAATTATCATCAAACATGACAGAAATCTTATGTGGAATGTCTGCCTGAAAAATCCATGACATCTTCCAAAGAGTGATTCCTGCCCACCTCTCTGCTGCCAACTCTAAGCCGTTTTTTTCTTCCTTTGGAAAGTTCAATACATTTTCATTATATTGATATTTATGTGCATATCTGTATTTGTTTGCTTTTACAGTTAGTAGCCAAGCACATGACCACTTGTATTTGTTTACTTTTAAATGTGTGTTTATTACTAATATAAACTGGTTTTAATTACGCAGTGGATAAATTTATTTCTGTTTGTAAAAATTATTTGTGGTTGTCATGGAACTCATAATAATTTCCCTTTAAACTGATGAAATGGTTTGATTCGCTAAGAACTTTTTCACATTGTGTCAGAATTTTCAAGGAATTAAAGTCATCAAGTGTAGGATAGGTGTGAAAATCACTAAGAGGAATTAAGTACTAAAAGTGAGATGGATTATTGAATATGAGTTTTTTTCAACAAAGTAAGTGTAAAGATCAAGGGTCAGGAACTACAGAATACAAAAGGAAGAAAAAGAAGGGAAAACAATGGAGTAAATAGAAAGATGTCAGTGCCCTCACATGCAAAGGCTCAAGGTAACAGGCCTGTGTCCCATCACACAGATCCACACCAGATAATTAAACTCAGAGGCTGCATTCACAGATATTTTACACACGCCCTGCTCAGTGTGGTGCGATCGAGGAAGATAGAGGGGTTATGTGCTGAAAACTGGTTTAATTTGCAACTTTATAATCTGTCAGAGTGGCTGTTTGTAACAGACTTAACTGAGAAACTCATTTGAGTGACCTAAACTATCACACTTTCAAAAATAATGGCATTTCTTATAATTAGACCCTCTGGGCTTTTAATTGAGAACTAATATATATATTTTTAAATTTTGTTGTTGTTGAGAATATACACAGCAAACATACAAAAATTCCACGGTTTCTACGTGTACAGTTCAGTGACATTGATTACATTCTTTGAGTTGTGCATCTGTTCTCACCCTCCTTTTCGGAGTTGTTCCTCCCCCAATGACATAAACTACTGCCCGGTAAGGTCCCTTATGTAATCTTTCAAGCTACTGTTGTCACTTTGATCCCATATAATTCTTAAAAGAACATAATGCTCAAGGCAGACATTAACATTTACATACTAGTTACTGTAAACTGTTGATGGTTTTAAGAGAATTTCAGGAAATATTTTTGGTTTAAGGTTTAAAGATTATCTCAGGGCTATAATTTCAAGAGTTCGTCCAGTCTCCATGGTTCCAGAAACTCTGGAGTCTGTGAGAATTCGAAACTCTAGAGAACTAATTTTTGATGATTCTATTTTCTATTATAAACCACCACCCCCCCCCACTACACTCACACACACACACACACACATTGTTTTCATACATTGCATTTAATTTTTTTTGTTGCTGTGGTTGTACAAAAGGATTAGTTAAAGATGTTTAGGGTTATTCTGCTTTTTGATTGGTATTGCAACTGGGAATATTTTTATTATTCCAGGAGTTAATCATACACTCTCTCCAAAGCCTAGTCACATTGCTCTTGTTGTTAGGTGATATCAAGTTGATTTCAACTCATATAGCGACCCCGTATGACAGAGTAGATCGTCCCATAGGGTTTTCTAGGCTGTAGTCTCTAAGGAAGCAAATCGCCGGGTCTTTCTCTGGCAGATCAGCTGGGTGGGTTCAGGCCACCAAGCTTTTGATTAGCAGTTGAGTATTTAAACATTGCATCACTAGGACTCCTTCAGCCACGTTAACCTTCTAATAATTAAAAATATGACATATCCATTTATGTATACACATATTTGAATATGTAAGTCCAAATAACATTAACTTAGAAGCTGTTCAGAAGCCCTCTCTGTCCTTGACCCCTTACTGCCCTCTTCTTGACTTGTGAGTCATTTCAGTCCCCCAACACTTTCTCTGTGAGAGAATTATCTTTGGGGCTCTCTTGACCTTGTATAAACCTTCCTCTTGTCGCTCAAGGATCCCCCGGGTGTATTCAGATACGTGTCATTCATTTTGTAAGAATGAGTTACTCATGGCACATCAGGAGTCTTAGTATTATTTCCCCCCCTTATCATTTTCTTTTCCTTCTAGTATATTTTTAAATTATTTTGATCGCAATCATTTTTTAAATTTTATTTGATAGCATTGTTTTCAATCTCCAAGGAAGCATTTCATTTTTAGCCTCTAATGCAAAAGAAGTCCATGCTCCCCAGGGACTTCTATATCCCCTGTTTATAGTTGAATAAATAAAGAATAAAATCCTTAAATGAGAGCCATTGATTTTCATAATACAACAGGAAAACATGGCTAATATTTTGTTAGGAGAATGTTCTCACTGAAAAGCAACATCTCAGACACTCATACATATGCATCACCCTGACATCAAGCCTAAGCCTCATGAAGTTTCCATTCACAATTGTAACTGCTCATCCTTACACCAAGCATTTAAGAAAACAATGTTCCAGCTATTGCAATACATATTGTGGATTCAAAGCTGAAAAAGAGAAATAGTAGAAGAGGCTATGAACTTAGTATGAAGGTAGATTGTGAAAAGTCTTTACATAGTTTTGCAAAAAAAAAAAGTGCACATTCTCCAAAGGGAATAAGAAAATATCAAATAAGTAAAATAATGTCAGTATAAGGTGGTTTCAGAAACGACATCTCTGACTAAAAGGTAGTAGGTAAGGCTAGTGAATAGGAAAAGTAGAGGCAGCATAAATAGTCCAAGTGAAAAACTGATGTACACTTGGCTATAGACATTAACAGTGGGATAATGAAGAAGAGAAGATCTGATAAATATGTTGGTAGCATGTTGTACACAATGAATAACCGCTGGTGATTTACTAGATAAACAGCCATAAGTTATTTAAATATATTTTGTTTTAAAAGTAGGTTTTTAGTAAACACCGTTTTTCTGATGGTGTTATTTTCTCTTCTCATATTTGTTTACCTTCTGTTTTTCAACATGTTGGCTCTATTTGCACATAATGTATTTTTGTTGACAATTACCAATGTTGTAAAAAAATCAGTATTATTTTATTTTTAAATTCTTTTTTATTGTACTTTAGAAGAAGGTTTACAGAGCAAATAGTTTCTCATTAAACAGTATACTTATTGTTTTATAATATTGGTTAACAACCCCACGACATGTCAACACTCTCCCTTCTCAACCTTGGGTTCCCTATTACCAGCTTTCCTATCCACTCCTGCCTTCTAGTCTTTGTCCCTGGACTGTCGTGCCCCATTAGTCTTGTTTTGTTTTACAGGCCTGTCTAATCTTTGGCTGATGGGTGAACCTCGGGAGTGACTTTATTACTGAGCTAAAAGGGTGTCCGGGGGCCATACTCTCGGGGTTTCTCCAGTCTCTGTCAGGCCAGTAAGCCTGGTCTTTTTTTGTGAGCTAGTATTTTGTTCTGCATTTTTCTCCGGCTCTGTCCAGGACCATCTGTTGTGATCCCTGTCAGAGCAGTCAGTGGTGGTAACTGGGCACCATCTAGTTGTACTGGACTCAGTTTGGTGGAGGCCGTGGTAGTTGTGGTCCATTTGTCCTTCAGACTAATCTTTCCCTTGTATCTTGTTTTGTTCATTCTCCCATGCTCTCAAAGGGGTGAGACCAGTGGAGTATCTTAGATGGCTGCTCACAGGCTTTTAAGACCCCAGATGCTACTAGCTAAGGTAGAATGTAGAGCATTTTCTTTACGCCAATTGAGCTAGAATTTCCCCGAGACCATGGTCCCCACAGCCCTCTGCCCAGCAATTCAGTCCCTCAGGGAGTTTTGATGTGTCTGTGGAGGTTCCATGACCTTGCCTTATACAAGTTGTACTGGCTTCCCCAGTACGGTGTACTATCTTACCCTCCACCAAAGTTACCACTTATCTATTGTCTATTTAGTATTGCTCCCTCCGACCTCTCCCATCCCTCATAACCATCAAAGATTGTTTCTTTTTGTGTGTAAACCTTTTCATGAGTTTTTACAGTAGTGGTCTCATATAATATTTGTCCTTTTGTGATTGACTTATTTCACTCAGCATATTGTCCTCCAGTTTCATCCATGTGATGAGATGCTTCGCAGATTCATCATTGTACTTTATTGTTGCATAATACTCCATTGTGTGTATGTACCATAGTTTGTTTATCCATTCATCTGTTGATGGGAATCTAGGTTGTTTCCATCATTTTGCTATCATGAATAATGCTGCAGTGAACATGGGTATGCATATATCTATTCGAGTGATGGCTCTTATTTCTCTAGGATACATTCCTAGGAGTGGGATTGCTGGATCATATTTCTGTTTCTAGCTTGCTAAGGAAGTGTCATATCATTTTTCAAAATGGTTGTATCATTTTGCATTCCCACCAGCAGTGCATAAGAGTTCTGATCTCCCCGCAGTCGCTCCAACATTTGTTAACTCCAGTTTTTGTGGTTCGTGTCAGTACATTGTGGTTTTGATTTGCATTTCTCTAATGGCTAGTGATTTCAAGCATTTCCTCATGTGTTCGTTGGCAACTTGAATGTCTTCTTTGGCGACGTATCTGTTCATTTCCTTTGCCCATTTTTTAATTGGATTATTTGTCTTTTTGTCATAGAGGTGTTGGATTTTCTTGTAGATTTTAGGGATTAGACCTTTGTCTGAATTGTAATGTCCAAAATTTTTTTCCCGGTCTGTAGGTTCTCTTTATACTCTTTCGGTGAAGTCTTTTGATGAGCATAAGTATTTAATTTTTAGAAGATCCCAGTTATCTAGGCTATCTTCTGGAGTTTGTGTGTTGCTGGTTATGGTTTGTATCCTGTTAATGCCATGTACTAGGGCCTCTAGCATTGATTCTATTTTTTCTTCTATGAACTTCATAGTTTTTGGCTTTATATTCAGGTCTTTGATCCATTTTGAATTAGTTTTTGTATATGGTGTGAAGTATGAGTCCTGTTTCATTTTTTGCAGATGGGCATCCAGAAAAATGTCAATATTTTTAATAATATTAAGTAGTTTTAAAATTTACCTTACCTATAATAAAGTAATTATCAGTACTACTTGAAGATCTAAGCCACCTGTCTTTCAGTTTGTTGTACTATGGTGACTTGCGTGTTGCTATGATGCTGGAAGCTCTGCCACCAGTATTTGAAATACCAGTAGGGTCACCTATGGTGGACAGGTTTTAGTGAAGCTTCCAGACTAAGACAGACTAAACAGACATGACTGACTACTTCTGAAAATTAGCCAATGAAAACCTTATGGATCACAATGAAACGTTGTCTGTCTGACTCAGTTTCTTTGGTTACATCATCAGAAGAGATCAATCGCTAGAAGAGGACATCATGTTTGGTGAAGTTCACCTCAATTAACCAATCATGAGATGGATTGGCACAATAACCACAACTATGGACTCGAACATGCTGGTGATCATGAGAATGACCAGGACCAGGCAACAGTTAGTTCTGTTGTATGTAAGTTCCCCATGAGTGTGAGTCAAAACTGATTCAACAACAGTGAATATCAATATACTTTCAGCCCATGAAAACCTTATGAATCCAAATTGTTCTATCATGCAGTGCATGGGGTTACCATGAGTCAGGGGCTGACTCATGTTAGCAGCCAAGCTAACAAAAACAACATTTAACTCATAGAACCAATATCCTCCTTGCATAGATACTATAATATTTAGACATTTTTGCTTTGCTTCAAGAGGAAAACTTGTACATGCCAACTATACCTGCCAGTGATACCGTATGAATAAAGATGCTGTATGTAGAGGTGAACACACTTAGAAAATCCAGAAATTTAAAAGGCATTTTATTATTATTATAGAACATGAAAATAAAGACCAAAAAAAATGATATTGCAAATATTTAATTTCTGACATACATACACCTTTTCCTTCACCATACTTAAGAACTAATGAGGTATCAAAAAAAAAAAATTCGCTGTGCATTTTGCACAAAAACTCTGTAAACAAAAATCACGCATCAGGTTTGGGCTCCAAAGGACAGACAGAAGAGAAAGTGCTAGCCAGAAGCTAAAGAATGATTTTAACAATTACATTTGAAGAATGAGCAGAAGAAACAGCTTTTGTAAGCTGTTTTCAAATGTCTTCATATCATATCATAACTTACAGCTCATCAAGCATACTGTTATATTCTGTAGGGTCTTAGAGAAGAGAGTGCCCACGGCCATCAATTGGACTACCCAGTCACAGAGGTGAACTGTCAATTTCACTTACGTCTCTCCTTTTTGTTTTAAATACTATGATATGTCATTACAAAACAAATGTAGTACATCGAGGGTGATGGCGCTGTGTCTATATCGCCAATTTTCCATTAAATTGCCCTCATGTTGTCTAGATCACCAAGGGTAAAACTGCTAAAATATGTGTCAGGTTTGGAAGTTCAGATTTCATGTTTTAAAGATTACCTTCCACAATCCACAGAAAAGATTAATGTGTAGTGATTAACTTCCTATTATAAAGGTCAGTATTTTCAATTTTGTAAGTGGAATCTAAGGGTTATTTTATAAATAATACAAGTTACATTCTTAATGTGTTTAGCTTTCTCTTTTCTTCTACAGAATATTATTCATGTGATTTATAGCTGTAAATATCATCTTATCAACATGTTCATGCTTAATAGTCACAGAAATGAAAGGATTTATTTTCTACATGACCTGAACGCTAACTACACAGTGAATACTTTGGGGAAATATGCATGTTAATAGACACATTTAATTGATTACCGAAAGAGCATTCTATTATCTTATATAAGTTCACAAAATACATCCAAAAAAAAAGGCTTGCTGCAAGTACTATAACAGTATAAATTTTTTTAATAAACTGACTAATATTTTAAATTAAGACAACAAATCTTAGCTGAAAAAATAAAATATTTGTAAATGTAAATATACAAGAAGAAAAATAATTTGAAATGTTATTTTGCTATATAATATAAAGTGAACAATGTGAAATATGTGTGGTTTCTAGATACTTTTGAAGATGTATGTCTTTATAAGAACATTGTTACAAATTAATTACCTCTTATCATTGTAAGGAAACATTGGTGGCGTAGTGGTTAAGAGCTACGGCTGCTAACTAAAAGGTCAGCAGTGTGAATGCACCAAGCACTCCTTGGAAACTCTATGGGGCAGTTCTACTCTGTCCTAGAAGGTAGCTGTGAGTCGGAATCCACTCGACTGCAAAGGGTTTGGTTTGGTTTTTTGGAATCATCATAAGAACTTACCGTCCCACCACCTTTTATTTTTAAGGACTTTTTTAAAGTCTAATTAGTGTAGGACCCCTGGTGGTACAGTGGATAAGAGCTACACCTGCTAACCAAAAGGTTGGCAGTTTGAATCCACCAGCTGCTCCTTGGAAACCCTATGGGACAGTTCTCCTCTGCCCTATGGGGTTTCTATGACTCAAGAGTCAACTTGATGGCAACTGGTTTGGTTTTATTTGTTTATTTTGGTAAGTAGTGTCAGAGATATTTACTGCACTTTGTTCTAATTCTCTGTAAAACAGCTTCTGCTTTCCTGGTTTGGTGTATCATTTCAAACTTTCAGTCCATGATAAAAAAAAAATATACATATATATTATAAACACCATAGCTACTACCATCATAACAATTTTTTCACCAAACAGCATATTTGCCTTTCATATTTATATAAAACAAAGCTTCTACAAAAATATTATTAAAAAACAATTTCTTGCAATGTGTATTAACTTCCCATTGCTGCTGTAACAAATTACCATAAATCAAATGGCTTAAACAATACAAATTTCTTATCTTATAGCTCTGGAGGTCAGAAGTCCAACTTGAGTCTAACTGGGTTAAAATCAAAGTGTCTGCAGGGGTGCATTCCTTTCTGGAGGTTTTAGGAAAAACTGATTTCCTTGCCTTGTCCAGCTTCTAGAGACAACCACTTTCTCTGACTCCAGGCCCCCTTCCTCCATTTTCAAAGCCATTACTTTTCATGCTGCTATTTCCTGCTTTTCCCTATTCTGCCTTCATCCACTGACAGGAACTCTTGTAATCATTGAGTCCACCCAGAAAATCCAGAATAATCCAACTATTTTAAGGACAGTTTATTAGCAGCTTTAATTCTTTCTAGTACCTTAATTCCCCCTGGCTTTATAACCTAACACATTCATAGATTCTGGGGATTAGGCCATGGGCATCTTTGGGAGGTCATTATCCTGTGATGAAATGTTCCATTGTGATGTTTAATTGTGATGAATTTTCATATTCTCTACCACCATACCAACTAGTCTGATCCCCCATGGATTTTTTCAAATTAATATATCCCTGACAATCTACCATGAATTTTAACTAAAATTAATGCTCTGAAATGGAAAACAATTGAGTAGAGGTATAAACAAATACTAGTTTTCAGAAGATTTTCATTAGATGCAAGCCAAGTAATAAAATTCAAGTCTTCTTAACAGTAGCATTTGACTTATTAAAATCTGACCCTTAATTTAATGAATTTTATGTTGTCCCAGGGATTAAGTAAGACACATTCTAGGTATGGAAATCTATATAGATATAGGTATCTTATCTATAGCTACATAAACGTGCCTAGTATTTGTTTTATATTTAAAAAAAAACATGCCTCGTGCTGAGGAGGATTAGGAATTGCCATATATTAATTACTGGTGCTTTTATTATTTTACTTCATATCATTTTTTGCCAATAATTATCCAACTGAGCAAAGTATATGTAGCAAAACCAACAACTCCTGAGTTCTAGGACAAAGAATGGCTAATATGATAAAGTTCTTTTAAAAATAAAGATATTTACTATCTTTCACGTGTAGTTTAAGGTCCGGTATTTATGCTTTATAGTCACAGAAATGATTAATCCATGGCTCAGCAGCATTGTCAAAGATCCAGTTTTAATTCTGCTTTTTTGTACATCCACCTAAGCAGGTGGAGGGAAGCCCATACCGCAGGATGGCTGTAGCAAGCATCCTCTCTCGATGCACTGACATCCAGAGTCCATTTGTCTTTACATTGCAAGGGCTGACAAGCATTTCTCAGAACTCTCACCCCACCTCCAGCAGATGTCCTTTCTCGTATCTTTGGCTACAATCAAGTAAGAAGCCCCTTCCCAACCCAAATGTTAGACAAACGGATGCATTTACTTGTATCGGCTTAGACTTATTAGTATTTGTCCTGTGAAACTGAGGATGAAGCCAGCCTTCCCAAAGGACAAGATCATGTGCAAGAACCTATCGACATGAACAAAATTGTGCTCCTGTCAGCAAGGAAGAAAGAGGGAAAGGCTTTGCTGAGGCAGCCCACAGTGTGCATGATAACCATGGGTAGCTGGAAATAACATCGAAATAGACTTTCTCCTGAGAGAGTTCTGTGGAGCAGTTCTACTGTGTACCGTATGGGGTCACCATGAGTTGAGGGCCAACTCAATGGCAGCTAACAACAGTCTCATGTCTTTCAACAGTTATTTGATATGCGTGTATGCTTTGAGATTTCTCTTTTACATTTTTCTGTTTCATTCCACTTAATTAATTATTGGGATTATATGACCTGCATAGCATAGTGCTTTTCTCATGAAAAGGCTTATTTTTCAAAGTAACAGAATAGAAACAGTACCACATTGATTTTTGTATTTGCAACATTAGCTTTATACTCTTGAAAACAAATGGACTATTGGCTAAAATCCCAATTATTTGGATACTGCTTTCACTAAGGCTGAATGCTCAGAAATAAAGTCAAGGAATATGGTACAATTATCCTGATAGCACACACCCTGAGAATAAAAAGGCTAATAGATGTATTTGAGGGCATGAATTATCCAGGATATTTGCATAAACATCCTGAAGCTAATAGTTTGACTTTTATATGCTTGATATATGTAATTACTGCATAGGTGTTTAGACAAAACAAAAGACCAAAAAAAAAAAAAAAAAAAAAGAAAGAAAATCACTCACAGTCAATTTATTTAAGAAACCTATCGTTTCAAATATATTTAGAGACCATCAACTGTAATGTAACTTTCAATACCAGTCACTGTAAGTGCCTTCCAACTGAACACAGTCATTAAAGTATCTGTAATTTAGAGGCGGGAATAGCTTCTGAATGGACAGGACTGAATGGATTTAGACTTCCCCTCTACATGAAGATGCCAGAATTTAGAACCTCAAGGGAGTCCTCTGACAGTGTTCCATAGTTATTTACACCATGAAATCAAAATCCAAAGCAATAGTTTATATTCCATCACACAAACAAAATCAGAAAGTTTAATTTTAAGAAATGAAATGTAAATCAAATTTAAATTAATTGATTAAACATCAATTATATAAATTAAAATCATTTTTAATGTAAGTAAAACAGTATGTAGTTCTGAATTTTACGCATGTTAACTCATTTACTTTTCTCAAGGACTCCTCAAGACACGTCCCATTTAGGAAACGGAGGCTCTGAGTAAGTCGCCCATTGTCGCACATCAAGTCAGTTTCAGAGCTGAGATGTAATCCTAAGTGGTCTGAATCCACAGCCCATGACTCCCCCCCCCCCCCCCCCAATGTGGCTTCGAAATATCTTTGAAACAGTTTTTGGGATATTTGCGTTTCAAGGACCACAGTGTGAACATGATTCCCCATGGTCGTCATCTCTGAGAGAAAGGGCTGCCAGAGGGTGCGCTCTAAGATGCGGACGACGTGAGAAGGCTTCACGACAGCAATGCCGACAGAAGAAATTTTTTAAAAAAGAAATCCCATGTGAGTATTTTGAAAATATGGTTTAAGGACTATTTTCTTTAGAATTGCCAAAGGTACTTAAAAAAAAATCAGAATAGTAAACTCCAAACCTACTGAATTTATTCTGAAATCTGTTTTTTTGTTGTTGTTGTTTTTCAGACATTCTTCAGGTGATTTACGCATACGCAAAATTTGAGAATCGTTGTTGTATTTACTTCACTGATTTGCCATGGCTAACTCCACAAACAAAGCCAGTGAAATGAGGCTTCCCCTCTACTTCAACTGTGAGGTGTCTGTCTGGTCAGAAACAAAATGACCTCAATCAGTTTCAGGGGATGGGGAAACAGACACCATTGTTACTTTATCTACTACTGTTACTACTTTCTCCACAGCGAGGCAAGTGCTCAAAAATTCCCTGCACACTCTTCATTTATACAGCCCCACTCAAATTATTGGGAAGAAAAGAAAAAAAAAGAAAAGGCTGAGGATGAGGAGGGAGGGAGTCGGTATGGTGAATTCTATGGACATGCTTTTTTAACTCGTAATATACTAGAGGTTTCTTCAAGTATGTGAAGAGGGATGAAAAAATGAGAAACTTGAGCAATCTTTATGAACAAGAATATATGTACTTATAAAATTCTGAAAGACAGTGGAATTTAAAAACATGTCTATTCTTGTAAACAAGATGTTTCATTTTTGCACCTGCAAGATCCGCTTAAACAGTGAGTAAATATATTGCTTATTTATTTTATGTTTGATATTTTATTAAGGTGTTTGCTAAAAACTGTACATACCGATCATATGTTTTCAAGCGGTGCTGAAATGTGGAGCTAGGTGACATTCCCAACAAAATTGAACATCAAAACATTACAATATTAGATGATCAAATAAATTAAAATCATACTGGCATAAGAGCCATAGATTTTCAGGTAATGAAATGTTCAACATAGAGCCATCCACATATCCAAAATGTATCTTTGTGAAGAAGACATATGTTTGAAACATTTTCTGAGGTTATTTTCAATAACCTCAGAAAATAATAACAATAAAATCTTGTGTTTTGGTCGTTGCTTAATAATTTAACAATTCTTATAATTTCTTGGTGGCGTAATGGTTAAGAGCTCCACTGGTAACCAAAAGGTTTTCAGTTCGAATCTACCAGCCACTCATTGGAAACCCTGTTGCATAGTTCTACTCTGTCCTATAGGGTTGCTGTGACTTGTAATCGACTAGCCGGCAACGGGTTTGGTTTGGTTTTTATATAGATGAACAGCATGTAAAAGAAATTGTGCAGTCTAGTCCTTTTGAAATGGAATAGCTAAGGCAAAGTTGACAAAATTATGCAAATCAAAAATAAGAGTGGGAGGGAAAAATGAAAGCAAAACAAAAAAACACTGGATAATATAAGAAGAGTAGATGTAAAATCCTGGTTCAACATCCGAGTGTTTATGTGATTTTATCCACTAATCCTTCGGTTTTCTATTGTATGAAACTTCTAAGTTCACATTTATTACCATTCTGTGATTCAGCATCACTGTGCTAAAAAGTAATAGTAGTTTCAATACACTGGAATATATTTGTTATTCAGCCATTAGATGGCAGTGAAAGCGTAAGTCTGAGGGTTGTGATTTATTCTGCATGTGAAAGAGCAGGGAGCACAGGCAAGACTATCACTGTTTGACAGCCGGCCTTCAAAGGTTAGCTTGAAGAAAAATACACCCTATCATCAGAAATCACTAAGAAGCATAAGGAAAATGAAATGCCAGAGCACAATAATATAGTAAGAAAAAATCTTCAAACAGTAATTTGAAACACTTTATCTATGGTAAACAGAGTTGGTACCTTCCCATCTAAAATGGCAAAGAAAAAATAAATAAATAAAGTTAGAGATCAGGACTTGTAAAAAGAGATGAAAAGGCCCATATCTTACCCACATACATCATATGTTCTGCTTTATGCACAGTAAGTTAAAAAATAAACAGTGTGTAGGGGGAACTACCCAAGAATGTTACATCCACTCACTGAGTAAGATTGAATTAATCTATTGAAAGTAATGGTACAAGGAATCTCATTCCGTTACTCTTAATGTGATGTGTCTGGATAGTCCATAGCAATATTTCTTCAGAAATGGAGCAAGCTTCCCCACGTATGTACGTAATGAATAAGAAAGGGAAATGAGAGTCCTGTTCAATGAATTTCTAATCCCATTTCTTATGAACTCTGCTTGTCAGCAGCCACTTATCACTTAAACACAACTGCCTTACTTCAACAATATAGTCAGAATGATGTTGTCCCTCTGTCCATCTAAAGTGTATCTGGCAGAGGGGTGATAAATTAATTGTCATTATTTGCAGCGTTCCAAAGTAGAATAAATTTAAAAAGCATTTTGAAGTACATAGGGATATTATTTTCCAAATGTGTATATTCCACTAAATCTCTATTTTATAGCCTGGAGTCTTGATACATAACACACACTGGTTGGACAGTATCTACAGAGCTAGTTTTTAGATGGTAAATTATATTCCTCATAGGAATTTTGTGTTTGTCTGCAATTTATGGCAAGCCAAATGTTGCCTAGGAAATAGGGCACAGTAACACAGACTTCAGAGCCCTGGTGGCGCAGTGGTTAAGAGCTTGGCTCACCACCTGCTCCTTGGAAACCCTGTGGGGCAGTTCTACTCCCTCCTATAGGGTTGCTATGAGTCAGAATCCACTTGACAGTATCAGGGTAACACAGAGTCCACTAGGTATCATGTTTGGCTTGAAGAGACAGGTTGACTAGTGTTCTGCCATTAACCACTATGCTACCAGTGTTTCCAATAGGTTTCCAATACGGTAACATTAAAAACGTCACTGTATCTGTTGGAGCCTCAATTTATTTTATTGCATTTGCCAGATTGGATGATTAATTTTATGGGGAAACTTGGCTAGGCTATGGTGCCTGGTTGTTTGGTCAAACCCTAGATGCTGTTAGGAGGTAGTTACATGTGACTAAATCAGTTGGCCTTAAGTAAAGAGATTACCACACTCCATAATGTGTTGAAGGCCTCCATAAATCAATTGAAGGCCTTCAGAGCAAAAAGGGAGTTTTCCCTAGAGTGTGTTCTGCCTCCAGACTATAAATAGACATTTTGCCAAAACTCCTCCACTCGTCATTCTTTCTGTCCTCTGATCTACAATTTAGGGGCACAAGACTGTAGGATCTCCAGCCTCCTACCTGATATATAGATTTTGGACTTGCCAGCACCATCCGCTCACATGAACCGATTCCTTGAACTAAATCACTTTCCCTATCTATCTATATCTATCTGTCTGTTTATCTGTCTATTTTACTAGTTCTTTTTCTCTGTAGAATCATAAGACACCTATAAATAAGTAAAATAGTGATTGTTGTGAGAACTAATGGAGATAATAATTATAAAAATGCACCTATAGTGTTGTAGTCCCCCACACGTCTGTCAGTTTGTTATATTGTGGGAACTTGTGTGTTGCTGTGCTGCTGGAAGCTATGCCACCAGTATTCAAATATCAGCAGGGTCACCCATGGTGGACAGGTTTCAGTGAAGCTTCCAGAATAAGACAGACTGGGAAGAAGGACCTGGCTGTTTACTTCTGCAAAAAATTGTTGTTGTTGTTAGGTACCGTGGAGTTGATTCCTACTCACAGTGACCCTACGTACAACAGAACGAAACACTGCCCTATCCTGCTTCATCCTCGCAATCATTCTTATGCTTGAGCCCATTCTTGCAGCCACTATGTCAGTTGATCTCACTGAGGGTCTTCCTCTTTCATTCTACCAAGCATGGTGTCCCTCTCCACGGACTGGTCCCTCCTAATAACATGTCCAAAGTATGCAAGACAAAGTCTCACCCTCCTAGCAGCTAATGAGCACTCTGGATGCACTTGTGTCAAGACAAACTTGTTTGTTCTTCCGGCAGTCCATGGTATATTTGACATTCTTCTCCAACACCACAATTCAAAGGCATCAATTCTTTTTCAGTCTTTCTTATTCATTGTCTGGCTTTCACATGTATATGAGGCAACTAAAAACACCTTGGCTTGAGTCAGGTCCACCTTAGTCCTTAAAATCATATCTTTGCTTTTTAATACTTTAAAGACATCTTTTGCAGCAGATTTGCCCAAGGCAGTGCATTGATTGATTTCTTGACTGCTGCTTCCGTGGGCGTTGATTGTGGATCCAAGTAAAATGAAAACCTTGACAACTTCAATCTTTTTTCCATTTATCATGATGTTGCTTACTGGTCCAGTTGTGAGGATTTTTGGTTTCTTTATGTTGTGGTGCAATCCATACTGAAGGTGTGGTCTTCGATCTTCATCTGTAAGAAGACTTAGTGAGATTAAACCCCATGCCCAAGCTCACAGTGTTGTGAAGTGTTGGAGGTGGGACTTAAGCCAAGTCTGATTGGCACCATTCTGAGTTATGCTACTCCAGATATGGTGCCTTGGCTCACCTGAAGCAAATCCTCGGGATGCTTAATATAACGCAGACCATTTGACAACAAACTTGATAGATTATACTTATGTTGACTAAAGCTACCCAACCAGCACCCTCATCCTCAAGGGAGGGCCTAGCCTATCCAGAGGAATCACATTCTGTGAACCCCCCTAGCTTCATGTTATTACTGAAGTACTGAGTGTTCTGCTCAGTTGTTTCTTTATTTAGAAAATCTTAATTAAGAGATCTCTATGGTGCGAACGGTTAATGCAATCAGCTGCTAACCAAAAGGTTGCCAATTCAAGTTCACCCAGAGTCACCTACGGAGAACGGCCTGGCATCTACTTCCAAAAAATCAGCCATTGAAAAATCCTATGGAGCACAGTTCTACTCTGATACACATGGGGTAGCCATGAGTCAGAGTCGACTTGACAGCTACTGGCTTTATGTGCATAGTAGATTATCTTATCACCAGTGCCATTCTCTGGCCCATTAAGGTCAATATATCACCAAAAACTTGGAAATATATTTTCTGTGAACATCTATACGTAAGGAGCATATGCTTATTTTACTGGTTGTTGATGAAATGACAAAATATGATCTATCTTCGGTGAACAGTTACAATGTAAACACATTTATTCTTTGTATGACCCAGTTTGAAGGAAAGAAATGTTTAACTTAGCAATGTACTATTGCTGTTATTTAATCTATTTGGAATTTTCATATCTTTTGGAAACTCCCTGCATTTTGTGAGGAGAGGTGACGAATCACATTGACAGAGCTTTTATACAGATGTGGTGAAACCCATGTGAAATTGTGCATTACAGATTAGTAAATAAACACAAGTAAGCCCGTGCATACCTTGCTTACTGGTTAATCCACCCCTGCCTTTATATTTCCCTAGGACTAAGATCTCTAACGTGACTGTCAATCTTCTTCATAGAGTCGAGTAGTATTCTCTTTGGGTGAGTTAATGTTTAGGGCTGTCACTTCCTTTGGGTGAATTAAATAAAGATATTTCCCCTTGAGTAGGCTTTCTGTTTGACACCAGACAGTGTTCTGCTCCCAGCAGAGATTTGCTTTTGCATTAATAATTAAGAAACTAGTCATCAAAGTTGTTGTTGCCAGGTGTCATCGAGTTGGCTCCAACTCATAGCGACCCTAAGTACAACAAAATGAAATGTTTCCAGGTCCTGTGCCATCCTCACAATCATTGCTATGTTTGAGTCCGTTGTTGCAGCCACTGTGTCAATCCATCTCGTTTGGGGTCTTCCTCTTTTTTGCTGACCTTCTACTTTACCA
Source organism: Dugong dugon (assembly GCA_030035585.1). Taxonomy (NCBI): domain Eukaryota; kingdom Metazoa; phylum Chordata; class Mammalia; order Sirenia; family Dugongidae; genus Dugong; species Dugong dugon. The sequence goes on along the minus strand of CM057466.1, from coordinate 104,095,471 downwards.
AGCATGTTGTCTTCTCTAGGGATTGGTCCCTCCTGATAACATGTTCAAAGTAAGCAAGACCTGCATGCCATTTTGTGGTACTGTGGTGGCTTGCATGTTGCTGTGATGCTGGAAGCTATGCCACCAGTATTTCTTTTTTTTTTTTTTTTTCTTCTTTTAATTTTTTTTTTTAATTGTACTTTAGGTGAAAGTTTACAGAACAAATAGTTTCTCATTACACAGTCAGTACACATTGTTTTATGACATTGGTTAACAAACCCACAACATGTCAACACTCTCCCTTCTCGACCTTGGAGGACCTTTTTTCTTTTTTGGTGAAAATATATACAGCCAAAGGTATACCATTTCAAAAATTTCTGCAGGTACAATCAGGGACATTGATTACATTCTTCCAGTTTTTCTGCTATTCTCACTATCCTTTTCCAAATCATTCCATCACCATTATCTTCAACTCACTGCCCCCTAGGCTTCCCATCAAACCTTTTGAGTTGCTGTTGTCAATTTGATCTCACATAGATAATTCTTATTTTTTGTACTTTAGACAAATTTTTACAGAACAGAATAGTTTCTCATTAAACAGTTAGTGTACATATTGCCCTATGACAATGGTTAACAACCCCATGACATGTCAACACTGTCCTTACTCAACCTTGGGTTCCCTATCACCAGCTTTCCTGTCCCCTCCTGCCTTCTAGTCCTTGTCCCTGGACTGCTGTGCCTCATTAGTCCCATTTTATTTTATGGGGCTGTCCAATCCCGGCTGAACGGTGAACTTCGGGAGTGACTTCACCACTGAGCTAAAAGGGTGTCTGGGAGCTATACTCTTGGGGTTTCTCGAGTCTCTGTCAGGCCAGTAAATCTGGTCTTTTTTGTGTATTAGAATTTTGTTCTACATCCTTTTCCAGCTCTGTCCAGAACCCTCTGTTGTGATCCCGGTCAGAGCAGTCAGTGGTGGTAGCCGGGCACCATCTAGCTGTACTGGACTCAGTCTAGTGGAGGCCTTGTAGCTGTGGTTCATTAGTCCTTTGGACTAATCTTTTCCTTGAATCCTGTTCTCTTCATTCTCCCTCACACCCGAAAGGGTGAGACCATTGGAGTATCTTAGATGGTTGCTCACAGGCTTTTAAGACCCCAGATGCTACTCACCAAGGTAGAATGCAGAACATTTTCTTTATAAACTGTGTTATGCCAGTTGAGCTAGATGTTCCCCTAGAGCATGGCCCCCACAGCCCTCCACCCAGCAATTCAGTCTCTCAGGGAGTTTGGATGTGTCTATGGAGCTTCCATGACCTTTCCTTGTACAAGCTATACTGTATGCCACCAGTATTTCAAACACCTGCAGGGTCAACCCATGGTGGACAAGTTTCAGTGGGTCTTCCAGAATAATACAGATTAGGAAGAAGGATCTGGTTATCTACCTGAAAAAAAATTAGCCAGGGAAAACCTTTTGCATAAGTAACCAAAGCAGCCCTCTTATTTCTCAGCATTAACCAAGATTGAAGATCTTAGAGAACACTTTGGCCTGTAGCCAACAGGATAATATTTCTGTCATCATCGTTGAGCACTTTTCATTTGTTGGAGCTTTCAGAGACATAACAAGTATAGATTTGGAAAGACTGCATCCCTGGTGTGTTCAGTTAATTACTAGCTTTCTGTGCTGGATTTGTATAGGCTTCCAAGTGGGGAGAAAAAGCATTGCCTTACTGAGGCTGTATTGTTAGGATTGTGTTTTCAAAACCATTATGTGCTTAAGGACATGTAAGGCTGAGCATTATATCTCTGAAGAAAGAACCCCTTACTGATATTATGCAATTACACAAATATTGAAAGAGTTGTGTTACAGATTTATTAAATCATTCGTGAAGCTAAGATCTCACAGCGTTAAGAATTTCTGGTTCCCTAAGGATGCCTGCATTCTCTACCTTCCCTCCTGTCTGCCATTTTTATATGAAGTTCAAGATGAAAGACTTTTTTAATGTTGCTATCAATCATATTTGAAGATTTTAGATAATGCTATCCAGTTAAACCAACCTTATCACAAGGCAATTTTAAAAGTCTTAATACATTCCTTAAACCTAGTTTTGACTCCTGGCTTTCTTTGTCAAATTAAGATAATTTTAGGAAGCATTTCAAAAAGTATCATCACTTTTTCATCATATTTGTAGTGTATAATTATGATTTTTCTAATGCATTAAGAATAATAAATGGAAATTAATGAGAAAAATACTTTTCTAAATTTAAACTCATTTTTTCTTATTTAGTAAATGAATTTAAAAAGGCTTGATCTGCCCATTCATTACTAATACAGAGTCATAACACCAGAAATTTCATTCTAAAAGTAAGTGTTGTGTACACTGTTTAGATAAGGAATCAGATCACAGAACTTGTGGCCTTTTCTATAGATAAATCCTGATTTACCAAAAAGAAGGAAAAAGGTACGAACACTATTGAATGCTTAAATTTTGCTAGAAGACACATCAAATTCTTTCACATATCTATGTTTTACTCTTGTTAACAACTTCATGAGGTAAATAACATTATCTCAGTTTTACACAAAATTAATTAAAGTCAATATATAGTAAAATATAATTAGTATTTTTTAAAGTAGAACTCAACCCATCTCTGTCTGATTCCATCTAATCTAACCATGTGCATTTACATGGATAAAGAGAGATTTTATCACTATGGAACACTAGAAAGAGCACTTAGTTTATAAAAGTGATGTGTTTATGTGCAGCTATAATCACCAATATGTAAACCTGAGTATACAAATGAAGCATATGTTGGTGCCTGTGGCATTCCTGGTTTCCACTAGCTGTTGCTGGTGTACTTGGGCTTAGTATGTCCACAAAACACTGACACTCCAGTTATATGAATCACAGTGAACATCTCAAGAAGTGGCTATATCTGCAACAATACTGCCACTTAAAAGTCTACATGTTGTATTTGGTGAAGGGTGAGACAGTACACAATACTGGGGAAACCAGCGTAACTTGTACAAGGAAAGGTCATGGAAGCTCCCTAGACACATCCAAACTCCCTGAGGGACTGAATTGCTGGGTGGAGGGCTGTGGGGACCATGGTTTCGGGGACCATCTAGCTCAATTGGCATAACACAGTTTATAAAGAGAATGTTCTACATTCTACCTTGGTGAGTAGCATCTGGGGTCTTAAAAGCCTGTGAGCAGCCATCTAAGATACTCCAATGGTCTCACCCCTTCAGGAGCAAGGGAGAATGAAGAGAACAGGACACAAGGAAAAGATTAGTCCAAAGGACTAATGGACAACAGCTACCAAGGCCTCCACCAGACTGAGTCCAGCACAGCTAGATGGTGCCCGGCTACCACCACTGACTTCTCTGACTGGGATCACAACAGAGGGTTCTGGACAGAGCTGGAAAAGGATGTAGAACAAAATTCTAATACACACACAAAATAAGACCAGATTTACTGGCCTGAAAGAGACTCGAGAAACCCCAAGAGTATGGCCCCCAGGCACCCTATTAGTTCAGTGGTGAAGTCACTTCCGAGATTTACCATTCAGCCAGGGATTGGACAGCCCCATAAAACAAAATGGGACTAATGAGGCACTGAAGTCCAGGGACAAGGACTAGAAGGCAGGAGGGGACAGGAAAGCTGGTGATAGGGAACCGAAGGTTGAATAAGGAAACTGTTGACATGTCGTGGAGTCGTTAACCATTGTCATAGGGCAACATGTGTACTAACTGTTTAATGAGAAACTATTTTGTTCCATAAACCTTCATCTAAAGTAAGAACAGCAGCACAACTCGAAGAAGGTAATTGATGTTGCTGAACTGCACATGTAGAAATTTTTGAAATGGTGTATTTTTGGCTATCTATATTTTCACCCAACAACAAAAGAAAAGGTCGAGAAGGGAGAGGGTTGACATGTTGTGGGGTTGTTAACGAATGTCATAAAACAATATGTGTACTGACTGTTTAATGAGAAACTATTTGTTCCGCAAACCTTCACCTGAGGTACAATTAAAAAAAACACAGCAGTCTATATGTTGTTGTTGTTAGGTGTCGTTGAGTTGGTTTCCACTCACAGCAACCCTATGTACAACAGAACGAAACACTGTGCAGTCCTGTGCCATCTTCACAATTGTTCCTACGATTAAGCCCATTGTTGCAGCCACTGTGTCAATCCATCTCTTTGAGGGTTTTCCTCTTCTATTTCAGCAAGCAAGTTTGTATCATCTGCATAATGCAGGTTGTTAATGAGTCTTCCTCCAATCCTGATGCCTGTTGTTCTTTATATAGTCCAGTTTCTCAGATTATTTGCTCAGTATACAGATTGAATAAGTATCATGAAAAGATACAACTTTGACACACAACTTTCCTGATTTTAAACCATGCAGTATCCCCTTGTTGTGTTTGAATGGCTGCCTCTTGGTCTATATACAGGTTCCTTATGAGCAAAATTAAATGCTCTAGAATTCTCATTTTAGCAAAGTTATCCAAAATTTGTTGTGATCCACACAGTTGAATGCCTTGCATAGTAAATAAAACACAGGTAAACATCTTTCTGGTATTCTCTGCTTTCAGCCAGGATCCATCTGACATCAGCAATAAGGTCATTCCACGTCTTCTTCTAAATCTGGCTTGAATTTTTAGCAGTTCACTGTCAATGTACTGCTGCAGTCATTTTTGAATTGTATTCAGCAAAATTTTACTCGAGTGTAGTATTAATGATATTGTTTGATAATTTTTATATTCTGTTGGATCACATTTCTTTGCAATGGGTACACATATGGAAGTCTTCCAGTCGGTTGGCCAGGTAGCTGTCTTCAAATTTCTTAGCATAGACAAGTGAGTGCTTCCAGAATTGCATCCATTTGTTGAAACATTTCAGTTGGTATTCTGTCAATTCCTGGAACCTTGTTTTTCACCAATACCTTCAGTGAAGCTTGGACTTCTTCCTTCAGTACCATCGGTTCTTGATCATATGCTACCTTCTGAAATGGTTGAATGTTAACCAATTCAGTTCTTTTAGCTTGAGAAATGCTGAGCGTGTTCTTCCCTTTTGGGTTCCTAACTCCAGGTCTTTGCACATTTCATTATAACACTTCACTTTGTCTTCTCGAGATGCCCTTTGAAATCGTCTGTTCAGCTCTTTTACTTCAGCATTTGTTCATTTTACATTAACTACTATATGTTCAAGAGTAAGTTTCAGTTTCTTCTGACATCCATTTTGGTCTTTTCTTTTTTTCCTGTCTTTTTAATAACTTTTGGTTTTCTTCGTGTATGATGTCCTTGACGTTATCCCACAACTCCTCTGCTCTTTGGTCATGAGTGTTCGATGCGTCAAATCTATTCCTAAGATGGTCTCTAAATTCAGATGGGATATACTCAAGGTCAAACTTTCATTCTTGTGGAATTATTTTAATTTTCCTCAGTTTCATCTTGAACTTCCATATAAGCAATTGATAGTCTGTTCCACAGTTGGCCCCTGGCCTTGCTCTGACTGATTATATTGAGCTTCTCCATCATTTATTTCAACAGATGTAGTCAATTTGATCCCTGTGTATTATATCCAGCTAGGTCCATGAGCATAGTAACCACTTACGTTGTTGAAAAAAAAAAATTGCAATGAATAAGTCATTGGTCTTGTAAAATTCTATCATGAGCTTTCCAGCATATATTCTATCAACAAGGCCATATTTTCCAACTACCAATCCTTCTTTGTTTCCAACTTTCATATTCCAATTTCCAATAATTATCAGTGCATCTTGATTGCATGTTTGATCAATTTTAGACTGCATAAGTTTGTAAAAGTCTTCAATTTCTTCACCTTTGGTATTAGAAGTTGGTGCGTAAATTTTAATAATAGTCATATTAACTTGTCTTCCTTATAGGTGTATGTCATGGATTGAATTGTGTCCCCAAAAAAACCTATGTATCAATTTGGCTAGGCCATGATTCCCAGTGTTGTGTGGTTGTCCTCCATTTTGTGATTGTAATTTTACGTTAAAGAGGATTAGGGTGGGATTGTAACACCACCCTTAGCCAGGTCTCATTCCTAATCCAATGTAAAGGGAGTTCCCCTGGAGTGTGGCTTGCACCACCTTTTATTTCTCAAGACATAAAAGGAAAGGGAAGCAAGCAGAGAGTTGGGGACCTCATACCACCAAGAAAGCTGTGCTGGGAGTGGAGCGAGTCCTTTGGAGCCAAGGTTCCGGTGCAGAGAAGCTCCTAGTCCTGGGGAAGATTGATGATGAGGAAGACCTTCCTCCAGAGCCAACAGAGAAAAAGCCTTTCCCTGGAGCTGACACCCTGAATTCGGACTTATAACCTACTAGACTGTGAGAGAATAAATTTCTCTTTGTTAAAACCATCCACTTGTGGTATTTCTGTTAGAGCAGCACTAGATGACTAAAACAGCGTATAAGGATGTATCTTGAAATGCTCTTTTTGACGGTGAATGCGATGCCATTTCTCTTCAATTTGTCATTCCGAGCATAGCAGACTGTATGATTATCTGATTCAAAATGGCCGATACCAGTCCATTTCAGCCCACTAATGCCTAGGATATCTGTCTTCAAGTGTTCCATTTCATTTTTTATGGACTTCTAATTTTTCCAAATTCGTACTTCTTACATTCCACATTCCAATTATTGGTGGATGTTTGCAGTTGTTTTTTCTCATTTTGGGTCATGCTACATCAGAAAATGAAGGTTCCGAAAGCTTCACTCCATCCCTGTCATTAAGGTCGACTATAATTTGTGGAGGGAGCTCTTCCGTTCATGTTTTATTGCCTTCCGATCTGAGATGCTCATCTCCCAGCAGACCATGTTCCACTGCTGTTCATAAGGTTTTCATTGACCAGTTTTTTTAGAAGTAGATTGCCAGGTGCTACTTCTAGTTTGTCTTAATCTGGAAGCTCCACTGAAACCTGTCTATCATGGGTGACCCTGCTAGTATTTGTCATGCTGGTGATGTAGCTTTCAGCATCTCAGCAACATGTATGCCATCACAGTATGACAAAATGAAAGACAAGTGGTGAGAAGGCCATATAGAGGGGATGCAATGGATGCAGGAAGAATGAACAAAGAACAGAAGTAGGGCCAAAACTTACTCATAGAACCAGTCTACAAAGCAACAAAACCTCCCTTCCTTAGTTGCAAAATTCTCGCAGTCAATAATTACTTCTACTCACTACAGAACCTTCACTGAATCATAAAGTATGGCAAAATACTTTTATAGATACCCCATTAGATCCTCCTAATCAATAGAACACACACATACACACTACTAAAGTCTTCAAGTAAAAGCTGTGTTAAAATTATATTTCCTGATATTTTATCAATTGTGGATATGTGTTGTTGTTGTTAGGTCTCATGAAGTTGGTTTGGACTCATGGCGACCCCATGTGTTACAGAGTACAACCGTCCCATAGGGTTTTCTTGGCTGTGATATTTACAAAAGCAGATCTTATTAAATTTTACAAAGATCTCCTTTAAAAGGAAATTGAGGAAAAACAAGAGATGAAAAGGTTTATCCAGATATTGCTTTCTCTATAAAATCTACAACTATTCTATAAGTTTTGTACTCAGAGTGTGTGAGGAAGAGAAACCATTCCAGGGGAATAGGTGAGCAAACTTTGAATAAGCCTCTGCATAATCATTACTGAATTCAATTAAACATTTTTTGGAAGTCAAATTGTACAGAAGTGACCAAAAATACTTATTTGATTTAATTCTAAGTAGAGCTTTTACTCTTTTAGGAGAGACTCTCCCATTTTGTTATGGCTTCATTCAATCATTCCTTTCTTCAACAAGGGGTTATTGTATGCCTAATAGGTTCAGTCATTGTACTAAATATTACATGGGAAGTGAGAGTGGATGAACTACTTTCTATTACCTAAAGGAGTAGTAGTACTCGACTGAGAGAGCTAAGTTATTTATACAAATTATTGTTATATGCAGAAACTTCTGACTTCATAGAAAAGTATAGTTTTTATTAATGTAGGGAGTTCATACAAAAAGGCATCAGAGAAGGCCTCAGAGGAAGAGTAGAATCCAACCTGAACACTTGGAAGGGGAGGACTAACATTACTAAAAACATGAGAGATCTAAAATCTTAGATAACAGAAACATCCTCTACATATAGTTCAGGTTATATGGGAGGAGGGAGAAGAAAACATGAAAGATGTATTTAAGATTCAATTTAGAATGGTACTAAAAGCCAAGCCATTCCTTAATAAGTAGGTATTTGTTGATTCTCAATCATATCTAACACATCATTTGATGATCCTAACAAATCATGTCTCTCCACATTTTCTCCTTTTTATACTTTCCTATTGATTCCTCACTCTAAATGTGAAAATAAAACAAACCCAAATGGGAACAAAAAACAAAACAAAACAAAGAAACCCCAGATAATATGCGGCTGATAGAAGCAATGAGATGATGTATCGTTTGTCAATTAGTGCCAGGAATACTCCTTTCTATCCCTGAAAATGCATTTAAAGGACATTTCTTCTCACTAGCATCCATAGCAATTTCAAAGATTTCCCTAAGCCTTTCATTATGCTAATGTCATCATGATGCCGCATTTGATATTGAAAGAAACACAGTGACAAAGACGTTTGTTAGTAATTCTGGGAACAATGATTTAAATTTTGTAAAAAACAAAAAACAAAAAACTTAATTCTTTGTGGAGAACATTTGTTGTTGTTCGATGCCATTGAGCCAATTCTGACTCATAGCGACCCTATGTACAACAGAACAAAACACTGCCTGGTCCTGCGCCATCCCCACAATCTTTGTTATGCTTGAGCCCATTGTTGCAGCCACTGTGTCAATCCATCTCATGAAGGGTTTTCCTCTTTTTTGCTGACCTTCTACTTTACCAAGCATAAGGTCCTTCTACAGGGACTGGTCCCTCCAGACAGCATGTCCAAAGTACGTGAGATGAAGTCTTGCCATCTTTGCTTCTAGTGAGCATTCTGGCTGTACTTCTTCCAAGACAGGTTTGTTCTTTTGGTAAATTTTAGGAGCGTGCTAGTAGGTTTAGTATCTATTTTAGGACTTGAAATTGTTTAAAAGGCTGAACCTATTTCATTTCGTTTAAATGTTAAGCTAGGAACGTTCTTTAGTCCAGTGGCTCTCAAATATTAAATAAAAACCCATTGCCATTGAATTGATCCCAACTCATAGCAACCCGATAGGACAGAGTAGAATTGCCCCCACAGAGTTTCCAAGGAGCAGCTGGTGGATTTAAACTGCTGACACTGTGGTTAGCAGCTGAATGCTTAACCACTGCACCACCAGGGCTCCATATTTCCCAAAGATACAGATTTTAGTAGATCAAAGAGGGAGTTGAAGAAACTTAAAAAATACCCTATATAGCCCACAGGCACTCTCTTAACCCAGAATAAAACCAATGTTGAAGCCCACTCTTCAAATAAAAGTTAGATAGGACTATAAAATAAAAAATAATATGTGTAAAGATTGTGCTTCTTAGTTCAAGCAGATACACGAGACTAAATGGGCTGTTCCTGTCCAGAGGCAGGATGAGAAAGCAGAAGGGGACAGGAACTGGTTGAATGGACACAAGAAACCTGGGGTGGAAAGGGGAAGTGTGCTGTCACATTATAAGGATTGAAAGTAATGTCACACAACAATGTATGTATACATATTTGTATGAGAAATTAACTTGAGCTGTACACGTTCATCTAAAGCACAATAAAAAAATGAGTTATATAAAAAAATACAGTATATATTATTAGTTTCTACTAATCTGAAGCAAACGAGAAAGAAGGAAATCAAAGATTCATAAAAGAAACTAGTCTACAAGACAAATAGTCTACACGAACCGTGACTTCATCCACCCTGAGACGAAAAGAACTAGATAGTACCCAGCCATTCTAGTCAGGCCCACAATAGATTGACCTTGATAGAAAGAGAGAAAAATGTGGAACAGAACCTCAAATTTCTGAAGCAAAAATAGACCTCCTAGACTGGTTGAGACTGGAGTACTCCCCGAGACTATCGCCCTGACATACTCTTCAAACCTTTAACTGAAAATAACCCCTGAGCTCATCTTGTAGCTAAATAACAAATTGTCTCAAAAAATAATGAGTATCTCCCATAAGTACTGTGCCTCTTCAAAAAATTACCTCCTATATGATACCAAACAGTAAATAATTACTTTAAAACAATGATGAGACTATAAGGGGGCAGGGAAACAAAACTAATGGAAATAGAAAAACCAGAACTGAAAAATGAGAATGTTCATACATTGTAAAGAATGTAATCAATGTCACTGAATAACTTGTGTAGAAGTTGTTGAATGGGAACCTAAACTGCTGTGTAAACCTTCACCAAAAACAGAATAATGTATTACTAAAAAAAGAAAGAAAAAAAAAACCTACATAATTTTGAGCAATTGGTCCATGTACCTTTTTTTTTTTGAGAAATCAATTACACAGAATGTATAAAGGATTAGATAGGTTATTGGTAGGACTCACCTAAGGAGGTAGTTACTTTCTAGATCGAAAGCTGAAAGAGCAAAGTTAACCAATCTGATGATCTATTGCCTACATTTAAAACCAAACTGTAAATTATTGATGGTATTATCATTTCTCAATAAAGAATCAAATTACAGAAAGAAGTATTCTTTATGTAGGGAAAGAAAATATGAGTCAGAGGAAAACTTGTTTGTAAGCATTATTATTGAAAGGCAAAGGCTTATACATTTCTAGTATATTGACTAAGTATATCCCTCTGGTGGGTAACTAAATCAGGAGATGAAAATGGTTGTTAAGAGTATCCAACTTTTTCTCCCTGCGTGGATTCCAATCTCACCAAGTACATATTTGTAATTAATTTCCATGTAGAATTTCCTATTTAGTGACCATGAACTTGTTTTATTGTTATTAGAGTTTTCTAATTAAATTGACAAATAGAAATTTTAAAAAAAAATAAAAATCCTCAGAGAATATTATTGATAAATTTAACTTCTGGACATATAAAGATTTTTAAGTTGTAAAGCATCACAGAGAAATAATATATTAATTAATAAATAAATAAGAAGCAGAGGCCATACTAGGAAAACATTGTAAAAAAAGATCATGAATGAAACATTAATATTTATGATACATATACGTTTCATACAAATTAATAAGAAATGTTGCATTCCACATAAAATGGAGAGATGTGCCAAGAGACTGTGTAGAACAAACAAAATTGGCCAATTAACTTAGAAATATGTAATAATTTTAAAAATAAACTAATGCACATTTGTAAAAGGATTTTGCCTACCACATTTACAAATATTTATAAATATATCCTGGAATATATAATAGTTTTTAAACATAAATTATGGTCAAGCATAAATTAGTACAATTGGTTGCAAATTATTTTGAGTACTATTTTAATTTTTTGTGTGTGTGTTTGTACCATACAGTTTGACCTAAAATTTATATTTTTAGAAATCTATCTTAAGGATATTATTAAACGTGAAGAATAATAAGTACTTCAAATATGTGTCTTTCTGCATTAATCATACTAATGAGAAAGTAATACTAAAAGTTTCAGGAAAAAAGAAACTGCAAAGGAGAATACCTAAATACTTTTAGTATTTTTTTAATTGGCATTTTAATTTCTATATTAGACTCTTGTGAATACCATTAGCGTGAGTCAGGCGTAAACCAGATCAACAACAGATACAACAGCAAGCTTAACCTTCTGTTTCTGCAAATCTCAAAACCAGCCTCTGTTTTGTGGCCCTAAGAAAGTGCAAAACCGCTGCAAACTGAGTAATAGGTTGTATTCTCCAGCTCATCAGTAATGCAATTTTTAAGGTTTTTAATAAATTCTCATTTATGTTATTCTCAGAATGCTTACTTTCTTACCATTTGGCTGATGTCTGTGCTTCATGATACAACACTATGCTCTCTTCCCTCTTTAAATCAAATTAAATGCTTAGAGACGATTCTAAATAATCCAATAAATTTAGAGATTGGTTTGCTTACTCTCTTCCTAGTAACAATGTGGAATTTTTGCTTATTCTCCGAAATTATTTGATGTGCTTTGTTCAGCGAAGTTTCGATTGCTAAACGGTCTTAAGACTTTGTCTTACAGCTTAAACTAATTTTTCTACAAATGACAGCATTTTTCATGGTGGCAAATAACAGCCTCCAGTAATAAACAAGAAGGACAGGAACTTACCTAATCTTTCTGATCCTCAACATGAGTGTGGCTTGGTCAGCTCCAGATGCAGAGCATTTGCTCACAGGGGAATAACCTGTGCCTCAGGCTTACTCAGAGCCATCCACTCACTACCTCTCTGACAGGAACAAGGTGCCATTTTCCACGCTTGTCTGGATGCTTCGTCTCAGTGTCCATTTATGCTAGGATTGATGGCTCTGCAAGACAGTGGAAAGATCAGACTGCTTTATAATGCTGTGTCAGTCAAATCACAAACTTAGTAACATTTTAATGGGAGATTTTGCCCTTGGATGAGTGCCCCTTATCAAATGAAAGGGAGAAAAAGAATAAAACTCAACGTGCAGACTTTACAGTTCTTAAAGTGTTAAAAAAAAAAAAAAAAAAAAAAGGAAAAAGGCTTGGGGCCTTAAAATGCAGTGCAAATGTGCTGAATGTTGTTGAACAACTGAGACATTTAAGGATGACATAGCTCTTGATACATTGGATCGCTTGAAAGGATTTGTTCCATTAATTCTTAGACAGTTAACATTTCATATAGAAAAAAAGGATAATTAGCATCAAGATTGTCTTCAATCCCATGAGAAGTTTTTGGCCTTAATTCTGCCTAAAGCTGTGCCGCACAAAGGTTACTGTTATTTACTGCCATGCCTTCCATCTCTAATAGGAGTCTATTCAATACAAATTACCAAGGAGACTTTTCTGCTGCTTTCTTTAACATCACAAAATCAATGACTTGAAATAAGTCCATCTGTTAAAGGCTACAATGTCTTTTTCACAGATATACTTTTGCCCAAGATACGAATTGCTCTTTTCTTTTTTTAAGAAAGAATAGTGGTGAATAATAATTTCATTTTAAGAGAAAAAGTAAAGTGTTTGAGGACTAAGAGTGGGATAATTACAGTGAGTTCAACCCATTTGGAGTGAAAATAGCATATCTTAAACAACTGAAATTAGAATTGAAATTCTTAATATGCTGTAAGCCCTCAGACCAAAAATAATAAAATTTTACTTCATAGCACATTTAATTTTCATTTGTATGCCAAAAGACTATAAATAATCCAAGTAAATATTCAGCTTAAGTTATTCTGTATTAAATAATTATGCTACTTCTCTTGCTTTAATTGAAATACTTTAAGGTAGAAACTCATTAGCAAATATATCTAACTCTATTATAAATAACTTGATTCACTAATTCTGTAAATTCTTTACAACTACCATGTACTACTGAAAAAATATACGACAGTGAAAAAAAAGAAAGAAAAAGAAAAGTTATATTGTCTACTTCCAATAAGTTTTAGGGAGAGAGAGAATAAAATTATTAAAAATAATTAATAAATCCGAACACTGAGAGAGAAGAAAAAGAACAGATTGAACAAACAGTAAGACAAGAGATTTTATTTTAATCCTACAATAACTATATTATATATCCATGTCCTAAACACGCCAATAAAAATATAGAGATTTTCAAAAAACAAGTCCCAGCTGTATACTGTCCACATGAACAAACCAAAACTCACTGCCATCAAGCAGATTCCAACTCATAGTGGCCGTATGGGGCAGAGTAGAACTGCCCCATAGGGTTTCCAAGAGTGTTAATCTTTATGGAAGCAGGTTGCCAGATCTTCCTCCAGCACAGCGACTTTTGGGTTTGAACCACTGACTTTTTGATTAACAGATGAGCACTTTAATCACTGCACCACCAGGGCTTTCTTGTCTACATGACAGTCACTTTAAATACAAGACATAGATTAGAGTTACTTGCAGAAAACTTATGCTATTCAAACACAAATTAAAAGTAACTTAAAGTGGCTCTATTATTATCAAATAAATTACACTTCACAACAAGAACGCTACCAAGGATAAAGAAGTCATAACAATCCTAAATTTACATGTACCTAATAAAGTTTCAGGAAATGCTGATGGCATAGTGGTTAACAGCTGCAGCTGCTAACCAAAAGGCTAGCAGTTCGAATCCACCAGGAGCTCCTTGGAAACTCTATGGGGGCAGTTCCTTATAGGGTTGTTACGAGTCGGAATCCACTCAAAGGCAACGGGAACAGAGTTTCAAAATACATGAAGCAAAATTGATAGAACTGAAATGATAAATGACCAAATCTGCAATTATAGTGAAAGACTGAAAAAATAAATGATAGAACAATTAGATATAAAGTTGGTAACGATATACAATGACATAGAAGAGCTGGACAACAATAGCACCCAATCTGACCTAGTTGACATCTATAGAATATTCCACCCAATGAGATCAGAACACAGATATAGAAAGTAGAACATTTTCCAAGATACATCACAATATCTAGGATGTAAAACGATTTCAACAAATTTAAAATAAATGAAAATTACACAAAGTGTGTCTTCTGACCACAGCAGAATTAAACTAGAAAGTAACAAGTGAAAGACACCTCAAAAATCTCCAGTATATTTAGAAATTAAACAACATACTTCTTGGATACAAGAAGAAATCATAGTAGAAATTAGAAAGTATTTTAAATTGAATGAAAATTGCCATGAGCCTCATGTTTTAAACAGAGGGAAAGGAAGAAAGATCAAAGGGTGGGAAGGGCAAGGGGAAAAGAAAAGGGAAATAAAAGAGACATTGTACTGAACATTTTGATTACTGAACAATATTTAGATCAGTTAGAGTTAAGCTTTATTAAACTACTACATCTTAACATTCTCAACACTTAGCAGAGTTTTTAGGGTATAAAATGTGATCAGAAATCCTGTTTAATGAACAAAACCACTCTAACTTCTTATTTGTATTTACTTGAAAGAAGTATGTTAAGAACATTCACAACTCTAATATTTCTGCCAAATTTTCCTTGTGTTTCCAAACATTTTTACTTAATATATTTCAACATTTTGTATTTATGTGAATAAGGTATTGTGTTAGCTACTTTTTTATTGTGGCTACACCCTTGATAATGATATGTCAGCTTTTACAAACTTGATACTGTTTTAAAATATTTTTCGCACTTCTTTCCTTAATACAGGACAAGATTTATATTCTATCCCTGGTTTTAATTCTATTTACCTCACTCTTAATTGGCTCAAATATACATTGAGCCCAGAGTTCTCATAGTAAAATTAAGGGTAAAGCAATTCTGGCATGACTGCCCTGAGTAATGTTGTTGTTGTTAGATGCCAGTTCCAAATCATATGTGCAACTGAACGGAATGCTGCCCAGTGCTGTGCCATCTTCACAATCGTTATGCTTGAGGCAATTGTTGCAGCCACTGTGGCAATCCATCTCATTGAGGGTCTTTCTCTTTTTAATGAGTCTTCTTCCAATCCTGATGCTGCATTCTTCTTTATATAGTCCATTTTCTGGATTATTTGCTCAGCGTACAGACTGAATAAGTGTGGTGAAAGGATACAACCCTGATGCACACCTTTCCAAATTTTAAACCATGCAGTACCCCTTGTTTTGTTCAAACAACTGCCTATTGGCTCTATATACAGGTTCCTCATGAGTACAATTAAAAGTTTTGGAATTCCCATTCTTTGCAATGTTACCCATAATTTGTTATGATCCACATAGTCAAATGCCTTTGCATAGTTAATAAAACACATGTAAACACCTTTCTTTTATTCTCTGTTTTCAGCCAAGATCCATCTGACATCAGCATGATATCCCTCATTCCATATCCTCTTCTGAATCTGAGTTGAATTTCTGGCAGTTCTCTGTTGATGTACTGCTGCAGCCGTTTTTGAATTATCTTTAGCAAAATCTTACTTGCATGTGATATTAATGACATTGTTCAATAATTTCCACAGTCTGTTGGATCACCTTTCTTTTGAATGGCACAGATATGGAAATCATCCAGTCAGTTGGCTAGGTAGCTGTCTTCCAGATTTCTTAGCATAGGTGAGTGAGCACTTCCAGTGCTGCATCCATTTGTTGAAACATCTCAATTGGTATTCTGTCAGTTCCTGGAGCCTTGTTTTTCACCAGTGCCTTTGGTGTGGCTTGGACTTCTTCCTTCAGTATCATTGGTTCTTGATCATATGCATCCTCCTGAAATGGTTGAGCGTAGACCATTTCTCTTTGGTACAGTGACTCTGTGTATTCTTTCCATCTTCTTTTGATGTCCACTTGTATAGTCAGCATTTATGTTGTTGAAAAAAGATACTTGCAATGAAGAAGTCATTGGTCTTGCAAAGCTCTATCAAGGAATATCCTGCACTGTTTATATCAACAAGACCATATTGTCCAAATACTGATCCTTCTTCTTTGTCTCCAACTTCTGCATTTCAATTGCTAGTAATTATCAATTCATCTTGATTGCATAGTTGACCAATTTCAGACTGCAGAATTTGGTAAAAATCTTCAATTTCATCATCTTTGGCATTAGTGGTTGATGCGTAAATTTGAGTAACATTCATATTAAGTGGTCTTCCTTTTAGGAGTATGGATATTATTCTATCACTGACAGCATTGGACTTTAGAAAAGATCTTGAAATGTCTTTTCTGACGATGAATGCCATGTTATTCCTCTTCAATTTGTTATTCCTGGCATGGTAGACCGTATGATTGTCTTATTCAAAATGGCCAATACCAGTCTATTTGAGCTCACTAATGCCTTGGAGATCAACCTTTATGCATTCTATTTTTGACAACTTCCAATATTCCTATATTCAGACTTCATACTTTTAAGATACCCTCCTTTTATTTTTTGTTCCCATGTCATTATTTTTTATCATTCTTTTGATATCTAATCATTAAAAATCTACAATGTAACTGTTCATGACAAGTAAACACATTTTCCTTATTTATTTCTGTATAGGCAGTCCCAGATTACTAACGAGTTCCATTCTTGTTGGATTGACACAATGGCTACAGCAGTGGACTTAAACATAGCAATGATTATGAGGATGGCACAGGACTGGGCAAAATTTTGTTCTGTTATACATGGGATCTCTATGAGTCAGAGTCAACTCAACAGCACCTAACAACAACAGTGTCATTTTGTATTTAACAAACTAAAATAACAGCACATACTGCCCTGCTTCTCAGTTTTTTTATTAGCTATAGGTGTAAAACGTAGAGCAAAGAATATTTAATTCTGGTGAATAACGCTAAACATTAAACCATTTTCTACATTTGGAAGATAAATCATCATGCTATAATGAAATGCATAAATTCGTAAATATTATTTTTGCATTTGTAACGTCAGAAGTGATGCAACATTTTATTTGAATTACATGTTCATGTTTTCTTATTTTTAATCCAAAAGAAGCTTTTACATGGTACTTTCTTTATAAAGCACTCCTCCCTGCTGACTGAAATAAAATAATCTGGAAGCAGCTAAGATCTTTCCCCAGACAGATTGTAATTTTTTACTAATTCCCACTAGCATAAGAAATGGTAACATATGCATTTAAATTACTTATTTATGCAACTTGTTTATATAAAAGTATACTAAACCTGAAATTCAGTTCTGGAACACTGCTCCGAACCTGGAGGACATCCCATTTCACATAGTTTCTCCAACAACTTGTCTCTAGTAACCATCAAGCCAATAACCTATACAATGGTGCATTGCAGCATCTTGGAAAGCCTAATAAGAAAATAGACTGTAAAGCAGGGGTTTCTAAACTGGAAAAAAAAAAAAATCCTACTGCTGTTTGAAACTATCTGCCACCCTTTGAAAATATATTAGCTAAACTGGTTCCCTCTGGCTCCAATGATGGTTTTATACCATCTGTTCATTAAAAACGGTGCTAATCATTAACATTTACTGACAGCTTTTGGAAACAATTTCAACGTATATTTCTGACAATTTCAAGTTCCTTCAATCAGTCTTATAAATTCAGTAGGGTTGCCTCTATAATAAATATAGCACATCTTCATATATAAAAATAGCATTGCTGACTTCCGGCAAAATGGCGCTCAAGGCAGAACCACCACGCCGTCCCTCCACAGCAAAGATCTGAAAAACTAAGCAAAACAGAAAAACAACAATCCTGAAACCCTAAAACATCAAATGAAGAGATAAAGAACTCAGCCAAGCACCAAATGGAGTGAGAAAACTGACAGAGAATGGAGAGCGAGGAGAGATTCATGCAGAGGTCCCCTAGCAGCTAATGCATAACGAATCCGCCATCTTGGACTCCTATCAGAGACCAGCAAACGGGGAATGAGAAGGCAGCTTCACGGAGCTTCAGCAGGAGACAAAACAACCGGTAATTTGCGATATATGCTTTCCCACCCCCCACACTTCTTCACCCCCACTTGGCCTCCTCTGCTTCCCAGGGACACAGTCTCTTGTCTGAGAAACACCGGCTGGTTGGATTCCACCAGCCCTCACTAGCTGGCTCTCTGAGTGCCATTTGTTGGCTGCTGGTGTTGCTTTTTTTTCTGCTTCTTTTGATTTCTTCCTTACCTCTCACCACCTCCCCTTCCTTTCGCTCAAATACCAGGCTCCGTGTGCCATCTTTGCTTCTTCCTGAGGGGCTGTGGAGCTCCGTTCGAGTGTGGAGCTATTTCCCGGTCTGGATTGCCGCTATGGTGGGATCCCGGGGCTTTTGTTCGTTCGTTTTTCGAATTGTTTGTTTGTTTTCTGTTCCTTTTCTTGAGTTGGGAGTCATTTCTGGACAGGCGGTATTGCGTGGCAAGGAGATTACCCCCTTGGCTTCCACAGACGTGCAGAGTGATCTCTGAGGGCATTTCTTTCTTCGTTGGTTTTTTTTTTTTTTTTTTCTGTTTTTTTTCCAGGGCTTTTCTTGTTCTTTTTTGTTTTAATTTGTCATTTTTCCTTTTCCCCCTTTTTCCCTTTTTGTTTTTCTTCATTACTCAGTTTCTCGTCTCTCTATATCTTCCTTCTCTTTCTGTTCCCTGAATACCTGGAGTTGTATACCTCTACACCTTCTAGCCAGACTCTCCTGCAACACCTGAGAGCGACTTCCACAGACCTCATAGCTGCACTGGTGGGATCCCTGGGAACTTTGTGGTTGCTTAACCTTTCTGATTTTTATTTATTCATTCTTTTCTTTTCTTCCTCTTCCACTTTCTGTTTTTCTCTATTTCATAGTCTCTCATCTCTCCACTCAAACGGCAAGCTCCCCTAGCATTCTTTTTTGGTTGTTTGTATGTTTTTGGCTCCTGTTCCTCTCTCCTCTCTCCCATATCCATCTTAGCTCAACAGATAACAATCTCCCCACTACATCCTGCCTAAAAGCACCGTGCACTTAAATTCACACCACCAAGAAGCACAGCCACGGCCTACTGAAACCTTCCCTGCACTGATTAACGACCCGCACTGGTGGCTGTAGTAAGTGCCACAAACAACCCGTCCCAGTAACACCTCTTCAGCTAGACCTGCCCTGCCATACCATATCTGAGTGACTGACCCTGCCAATTGGAGAAGGAGGTAAAAAGTATTGTGCCCACAGATGAGCAAACAACAAAGAACACACAGTCTGCCTGCTCAGACATTGTCAAATTTTAAAAAATAAAGGGGTGAAACAAACAAATCTACAATCAATAAATGAGAAAAATAAGTACTGAATGGCCCAAAGACAGCAGACAATATCAAGACATTTACAAAAACAGGACAGGGTGGTTCCAGTAGGCGTCCAAAATAAAACAACAGAGGACTTTCCAGTTGAAGAAAATGCACTAGATCTAACTGACACGGAATTCAAATCTCTAATACTCAGAATTCTCCAAGAGCTGAGGCAAAAGCTGACAAACCTGAGGAAAAAATAGACAAATTCATGGAAAATACAGACAAAAAAGTGGAAGAATTCAGGAAAATAATGCAGGAACAAAATACCAAAATAAATTCACAACTAGAAATTATACAAAGACAACAATTAGAAATCCAGAAGATAAACAACAAGATTTCAGAAATGGACACTGTCATAGAAGGTCTGAGAAGCACATTTGAAATGGTGGAAGACAGGATCAGTGGAATTGAAGACAAACACTTGGACACAACTCTGTTTCAGGAAAAATAAGAAAAGAGAACAAAGAAAAATGAAGAGACCCTGGGAGTTATGTGGAATACAATCAAAAGCAAAAATTTGTGAGTGATTGGAATTTCAGCACAGAAGGAGAAAACAGAAAAAACAGAGAGGATTATTGAAGAACCGCTGACAGAAAACTTCCCCAATAACATGAAAGATGAAAAGCTGGCCATCCAAGAAGCTCAACAAACCCCATATAGGATAGACCCCAAAAGAAAATCACCAACGCATATCATAATCACACTCGCCAAAATTGAAGACAAACAAAGAATCCTGAGAGCAGCTCATGAACAACAAGAAGTCACATACAGAGGAGAAACAATAAGACTAAGCTCAGATTATTTGGCAGAAACCATGCAGGCAAGAAGGGAATGGGATGACATATATAAAATCTTGAGAGAGAAAACTTGCCAGCCAAGAATAATACATCCCGCAAAACTCTCGTTCAAATTTGATAGTGAAATTAGGTCATTTCCAGATAAACAGAAATTAAAGGAATATGTAAAAGTCAAACCAAACTTACAAGAATTGTTAAAAGGAGTTCTTCGATCTGAAAGACACACAGCTTCAGCTCACAGGCAGAATCTAGGATGCAGGATCGTACCAGCCAGATACCAATCTAGGAAATGAACTCTCGAGGACTATTCAAAACCAAAAGAAATACAGCAGGGAATCAGAGCAGTAAATCAGTAAATGACAAGAAAATCAAAACAGTAAAAGAGGGAATAAATGGCATAGGTATAGAACCTTCTAATGGAGAGGAAGACAAGGCAATAACAAGTAATGGTACACTGCTTCAAACTTAGAAAGATAAGAGTAAAATTCATGGCAACCACAAAGAAAGTTAACAAACATACTCGTAAAAAAAGAGGAAAAACATAAAGTTTCAGCAAGAACAAAACCTACAAAAACAAAAGAAATGAAAAAAAAAATCCACAAACAAAGTAACTCAGCACAAGAGAGTACGAAGAACAAAGAAAACTTCAGCACCACAAAAAAAGCACTACAAAATGACAGCAACAAACACATCTATCAGTAATGACACTGAATGTAAATGGACTCATAGCACCAATAAAGAGATGGAGAGTGACAGAATGGATAAGAAAACAGATCCATCCATAGGCTGTCTACAAGAGACACACCTTAGAAACAAAGATGTGAATCTATTAAAAGTCAAAGGTTGGATAAAAATATATCAAGCTAACATCTACAAAAAAAGAGCAGGAGTGTCAATTCTAATCTCAGATAAAATAGACTTTAAAACAAAATCTACCATAAAAGACAAAGAAGGACACTATATAATGATTAAGGGGACAATCCATTCTGAAGACATAACCCTAATAAACATCTATGCACCGAATGACAGGGCTCCAAAATACATCAAACAAACTCTAACAACACTGAAAAGAGAAACTGACAGTTCCACAATAATAGTAGGAGATTTCAACACACCACTCTCAGTAAAGGACAGAACAACTAAGAAGAAACTCAGCAAAGATACAGAAGACCTAAAGGGCACAATCAGCCAACTTGACCTCATAGACATATATAGAACACTCCATCCAACCACTGCAAATTAGACATTCTTTTCCAATGCACATGGAACGTTCTCCATAATAGACCACATCTTAGGCCACAGAGCAATCCTCAACAAGATTCAAAACACTGAGATAATTCAAAGTATCTTCTCTGACCACAATGCCATCAAGGTAGAAATTAACACTAGAAAGAGCAAGGAAAAAACATCAACTACATGGAAACTGAATAATACCTTGCTTACACATCACTAGGTAATTGAAGAAATCAGAGATGGAATCAAACATTTCCTAGAATCAAATGAGAATGAAAATACATCATACCAAAACCTTTGGAACACAGCAAAGACAGTTCTCAGAGGACAATTTATAGCAATAGATGCACACATGAAAAAAGAAGAAAGGGACAAAATCAAAACACTAACTACAGAACTCAAACAAATAGAGAACAGCAAAAAGAGCCCACAGCCAACGGTAGAAAGGAAACAGTAGAAATCAGAGCAGAAATAAATAGAGAACAGAAAAACAATAGAAAGAATCAACAAAACCAAAAGTTGGTTCTTTGAAAGAATCAACAAATTGACAAACCACTGGCCAGACTGACAAAAGAAAAACAGGAGAGAACACAAATAACCCAAATAAGAAATGAAATGGAGGACATTACAACAGACCCAACTGAAATAAAAAGGATAATAACAGAATAGTATGAAAAAATATAGTTCAACAAATTTGAAAACCTAGAGAAAATGGATAAATTTCTAGAAACACACGGCCTACCCAAACTATAACAAAGTGATGTTGAAAATCTGAACAGACCTATAACAAGAGAAGAGATTGAAAAGGTAATAAAAAAAAACTCCCAACCAAAAAAACTCCAGCCCCAGATGGCTTCAGCAGGAGAATTCTACAAAACATTTACAGAAGAGCTTGTACCAGTACTACTCAATTTATTTCAGACCATAGAGGAGGAAGCAACACTTCCAAATTCATTATATGAAGCCAGCATAATGCTGATACCAAAACCAGGCAAAGACGTCCCAAAAAAAGAAAATTACAGACCAATATCTCTCATGAATATAGAAGCAAAAATTCTGAACAAAATTCTAGCCAATAGAATTCAGCATTATATCAAAAAAATAATACCCCACAACCAAGTAGGATTCATACCAGCTATGCAAGGATGGTTCAACATTAGAAAATCAATCAATCTAATCCACCACATAAATACAAGGAAAGAAAAGAATCACATGATCATCTCAACTGACACAGAAAAGGCATTTGACAAAGTCCAACACCCATTCTTGATAAAAACTCTCAATCAAATAGGTATAGAAGGGAAATTTCTCAACATAATAAAGGGCATCTGTGCAAAACCAATGGCCAACATCATTCTTAATCGAGAGAGGCTGAAAACATTCCCCTTAAAAACAGCAACAAGACTAGGATGCCCTTTATCACCACTCCTATTTAACCTTGTGCTGGAAGTTCTATCTAGAGCAATAAGGCAAGAAAAAGAAATAAAGGGCATCCAAATTGGTAATGAAGAAGCTAAACCGTCCCTGTTTGCAGATGATATGATACTATACACAGAAAACACTATAGACTCCACAGGAAATCTACTGGAACTAATAGAAAGGTTTAGCAGAGTAGTAGGATACAAGATAAACATTCAAAAATCAGTTGGATTCCTATACACCAATAAGGAGAACAATGAAAAGGAAATCAGGAAAACAATACCATTTTCAATAGCCCCTAAAAAGATAAAATACGTAGGAATAAATCTGACCAGGAATGTAAAAGACCTATACAAAGAAAACTACAAAACACTACTGCATGAAACCCAAAGGGATCTAAATAAACGGAAAAACATACCATGCACATGGATAGGCAGACTCAACATTGTGAAAATGTCAATTCTACCCAAATCAATCTACAAATACAACGCAATCCCAATCCAAATACCAACAACATTCTTCAAAGAGATGGAAAAACTAATCATTAACTTTATATGGAAAGAGAAGAAGCCCCAAATAAGTAAAGAAATACTGAAGAAGAAGAATAAAGTTGGAGGGCTCACACTACCTGACTTCAGAACCTACTATACAGCTACAGTAGTTAAAACAGCCTGGTACTGGTACAATGACAGATATATTGACCAATGGAAAAGAATTGAGAACCCAGATGTAAATCCATCCACCTACGGTCCACCTGATCTTCGACAAGGGCCCAAAGTCCATCAAATGGGGAAAAGACAGTCTCTTTAACAAATGGTGCTGGCAAAACTGGATATCCATTTGCAAGAAAATGAAACAGGACCCATACCTCACACCGTATACAAAAACTACTTCAAAATGGATCAAAGACCTGAATATAAAGCCTAAAACTGTAAAGTTCATAGAAGAAAAAATAAGACCAACAATTCAGGCCTTAATACACGGCATTAACAGGATACAAATCATAACCATCAATGCACAAACCCCAATAAATAAGCTATATGACTGGTATCTTCTAAAAATCAGACACCTGTGCTCTTCAAAAGACTTCACCAAAAGAGTAAAAAGAGAACTTACAGACTGGGAAAAAAAGTTTTGGACAATACAAGTCAGACAAAGGTCTAATCTCCATAATCTACAAGAAAATCCAACACCTCTACAACAAAAAGACAAATAATCCTGTCAAAAAATGGGCAAAAGCAATGAACAGACACTTCACCAAAGAAGACATTCAAATGGCCAACAGACACATGAGGAAATGCTGGCGATCACTAGCCATTAGAGAAATGCAAATTAAAACCACAATGAGATACCATCTTCCCCCAGCATTACTGGCATGAATCAAAAACACTGGAAATAACAAATGTTG
Source organism: Dugong dugon (assembly GCA_030035585.1). Lineage (NCBI taxonomy): Eukaryota > Metazoa > Chordata > Mammalia > Sirenia > Dugongidae > Dugong > Dugong dugon. The sequence continues at coordinate 104,070,889 of CM057466.1, read as the reverse complement.
GAGGGGCTGTGGGGAGACTGGAACTCTTAGGCACTGCTCGTGGGAATGCAAAATGATACAACCATTTTGGAAGATGATATGGCGTTTCCTCAGAAAGCTAGAAATAGACATACCATTCGATCCAGCAATCCCACTCCTAGGAATATATCCTAGAGAAATAAGAGTTGTCACTCGAATAGACATATGCACACCTATGTTCATGGCAGCATTGTTCACAATAGCAAAACTATGGAAACAACCTAAATGCCCATCAACGGATGGATAAACAAACTATGGTACATACACACAATGGAGTACTATGCAATGAGAAAGAACAACAATGAATCTGTGAAGCATCTCATAACATGGATGAAACTGGAGGACATTATGCTGAGTGAAATAAGTCAATCACAAAAGGACAAATATTCTATGAGATCTCTATTGTAAAAACCCATGAAAAATTCACACACAAAACAACAATCCTTGTTGGTTACCAGGGATGGGAGGGGTGGGGGGGAATTACTGAATAGGCAATAGATAAGTGGTATCTTGTGTGAAGGGTGAGACATTGCACAATACCGGGGAAACTAGTACCACCTGTACAAGGAAAGGACATGGAAGCCCCATAGACACATCCAAACTCCCTGAGGGACTGAATTGCTGGGCAGTGGGCTGTGGGGACCATGGTCTCGGAGAAGACCTAGCTCAATTGTCATAACACAGTTTGTAAAGACAATGTTCTACGTTCTACCTTGGTGAGTAGTGTCTGGGGTCTTAAAAGCCTGTGAGCGGCCATCTAAGGTACTCCTCTGGTCTCATCCCTTCGGGAGCAAGGGAGAATGAAGAGAACAAGATACAAGGAAAAGAATAGTCCAAATGACTAACGGACCACAGCTACCAGGGCCTCCACTGGACTGAGTCCAGTAGAACTAGATGGTACCCAGCTACCACCACTGACTGCTCTGACTGGTATCACAGCAGAGGGTTTTTGACAGAGCTGGAGAAGGATGTAGAACATAATTCTAACTCCCCTCCAAAAAAGAGATCAGATTTACTGGCCTAAAGGAGACTGGAGAGGCCCCGAGAGTATGGCCCCCAGACACACTTTTAGCTCAGTGGTGAAGTTATCTCCGAGGTTCACTGTTCAGCCTGGGAGTGGACAGTTCCGTAAAACCAAATGGGACTAACGAGGTACAGTAGTTCAGTGACAAGGGCCAGATGGCAGAAGGGGACCATGAAGCTGGTGATAGGGAACCAAAGGTTGAGTAACGATATTGTTGATGTGTTGTGAGATTGTTAACCATTGTCATAGGGCAACATGTGTAGTAGCTGTTAAATGAGAAACTATTTTGTTCTGTAAGCCTTCTTCTTAAGTGAGAATAGTAGCACAATTGAAAGAGCGTCGTCAATGTCACTGAACTGTGCATGTAGAAATTTTTGAAATGGTGTATGTTTGGCTATGTGTATTTTCACCAAAAAAATTTTGAGAAGTGAGAGGGTTGACATGTTGTGGGGTTGTTAACCAATGTCATAAAACAATATGTGTACTACTCTTTCATGAGAAACTATTTGTTCTGTAAGCCTTCACCTGAAGTACAATATAAAAAAAAATTACAATAAAGCTAAAAATACAGTGATAAAAAATATAGCATTGCTAATTACCAATTCTATTACATTAAGCCAATATTGAGAGGCTACTATGTGCACAGAACAAATACATAACAAATAAGATTGGATCTTTGTTAAAGAAACTTGCAAAAAATAGAATATGGAGATACAATTATGATCAACACAAACCAAAACCAAACCCGTTGCTGTCGAGTCAATTCTGACTAATCAACAGAAGAGCAAAACAGACTAATTAGTAGGTAACAATAAGTTATTACTCTAGTCTAGAGAAAAGAAAGCGCAGTGCGGTGAATTGCTTGCATATGGCCTTTCTAGCCATTGTCTGTTAACACCTACAAAATGATTGGCTGGAACTAGTCAAATAAGGTGTGTAAAACTCTTGCAGATACTGGCAATGACTATGTAGATAAGGTGCCTGTGACCTACCAAGGGGATGTCAGTTTTTCCATTTTGATAGGCTTAAAAGTGCAACTCCCACAGAGGTTGAGTGGGGAACCTCATTACCATTAAGAAGAAGAGTCTGGAGCAGAGCGTGTCCTTTGGACCAAAGACCCAGGGTCTCTGCACTGAGAAACTCCTAGACCTAAGAGCAAAGAGATCTGTAACCGCATCACCAGATGGCAGTGTCATGAGACTGGCAGAGAGCTGCAGTGGGCTTACTGACCAATGGGGAAAGAGGGATGAATGCCTTTGGGCAGAAGGCTTCCTGATGGAGTGGAGTGCCTCCCGGCACTTACTAGTGAGTTGAAGAGCTGTAACACTTGCCTGAGCAAGGCAAGGCCAAGAGTGAGGCCTGCCTGTGGGCACAGAGGAGGAGCTAAGAGGTTGGAAGCTGTCTTGACTGACGAACTGTATCCTGTCTCCTGAGTTGTTCTTGTTACTTTCAGGTTGATCCTGATCCGGAATTGTAACCTGTTACTTGCCTAATGCCATAATTGTGAGTATGATCTGTGAGTTCTGCATGGCCATTGCAATGAATTATCAAAATCAGCAGAGAAGTAAAGAGTGCTGTGGGAGGGATGGCTGGTGTCAGAAATGGTAAAAAGATGGGAGAGTGAAGGTATGTCTGACCTCCACCTCGTAGGAATCAACTTTGGGCTGATGGTGATTATCCTCCCATCTTGTGAAGTTAGATGTCCTCTGACACCACCACATTACAGAGAGCTTTGTTGTTATTCAAGGCATCAAGGAAGACAGCACAAGGAGAATATTTCAATTGACAATGAATCAGAAAAATTTTAATAGATGATAGGAGATATATGTTTAAGTGTTAGAATATAGCAACTGTGTAGAAATGGGTATAGAAAAAATGAGTTCAGGAAATAATCATATTTGTGTGTATGGGTAAAGAATAATTTTTGGAAGGAGGTTTGAAAAAGCCTAAACAGGCCATTTGAGTTAGGTCATAAAGGGATAAGAAAGTCACATTAAAGAGACAGTTATGTATTCTGGGGAAAATGGGTTACTGAGGTTATCAGTCTTTATTTTAAAAATACAATATTCAGCATAATGAGGGAAGAAATGGAGAAAAAAATAACTAATACCAAAAGAGATAAAATAATGGAACTGTTACAAAGCTCAGCTGTTAACCAAAAAGTTGGAGGTTTGAGTCCACCCAGAGATCCCTTGGAAGAAAAGGCTGGTGATCTACTTCTGAAAAACCAATCATTGAGAACCCTATAGAGCACAGGTCTGCTCTGACATACATGGGGTTACCATGAGTTGTAATTGACTCGATAACAACTGGTTTTCATTTTACATCAAGACTGTGATAATGGTGACATAAAGGAAGATATGCATATCAAAAGCATTCCATTTATTTGTGTGTGTTGTGTGTGTGTGTGTGTGAGTGACTGAGTGAGAGTATAAATAAAAATCGAATTATTGTTCAGGACTGGCCATATATACCACTTGTACCCTCTTTAATCAAAAGTAGCATAGGCACATTAAAAAATTGTTTCTAGTTTTTGTTTTGTTTTGTTTTCCCTGCTGGAAATTTACCTTCTTTGCTACACACTCCTCAAGATACCTCAGTGTTTACTGTCTTTATGAGTCCCTGTATAAATGAGACTCATAAATCTTTGAGTTTTTTTCTTCCCCATAACCTGTTTACCTGGATTCCCCTCATCACTTACAAATCAGTATTTCCAGAACTGTAATTATCTCTCTCTTCTTTAGACTATATCAAGAGTTTATATCTCATAATAATGCTTTACTTTTCCTCTCCCATTCACTTACTCTTTCCAATTTTTCATCAAGTTCAATTCATTTTTTTCTTTTAAAAATTATCTTTCAATGTATTCTCTATTTCTGTCTTTTTTCTTTTCATTCCAATGCCAGAACCCTCATTCAGGTCCTCAGCAGTTTGATATTTCTCCTGTCTGTTTTCTCTTGGGGGCAGTAGGATCCAGTACAGCTATTCTGATGCTTGCTCTGCTGGGAGTTACATGAGTCTTTGTCCCTGACACAGGAGTGTCTTGTCTTTTGTCAGCGTCCATGGAACTGGCGAATAACTTCTAGATTGTATGGCTAATTTGATGAGTGTTCTGCTTCTAGCATTCCTCTAGCCTGTCAAAGTTATTTAAGTGATGTAATATACCCACAGCAGGTCACATAGATAACACATTCTTCTGAAAATACTTTTGAAAAATTAATCTGCCTTGTTAAAAAGAAAAGCAACTAGGTGTTCTGTATGTTTCTATAATGATCTCAAATCCTATAAGGCATAAATCAATTTATGCTTTCAAAATAAATAAGAATAAGCACTCATAACTTAGAAATATATCTACCTTTGAGAAGCTCTCTAACATTAACTATACCAATTAACTATACATCATTAGAAACCTGTAAGTCAGAAGAAAGTTATTTAGAAAAATTCTGAACTTAGACAAAGAAACCACAGAAACATGTGAAATATGTAAAGAATGTAAACAACAGTTAAGTTCACTTTGACCCAGCATGTTGTGACACAAGAACATATAACATTGTATGTATTCTGACTTTAATCTGTATTCTAACATTCTAACTTTGAAGAGAACATGCATCATTTAGCTATTCTCTACCCTGCAGAAAAGACATAACAATATTACTCTTTGATGTCACACTGGTCTTTGTTGTGTGGAACCAAGGTGACAAATTCACATATAAACCCTAAATTTCTGCTTACTCACTGAGAAAAGACAGAGATGGAACTGAGATTCTGTCGGCCGGTGCTGACCTTGGACCCTATCTATAAGTACAAGGGCCCTGTATCGAGGTTGAGCCATGGTTAAGCCTTCTTAGGAAGACCTCTACTTAAAGGTAAAAGCCTGAAGTCTAAAAATTCAGACTCTGACCATTGACCTAACATTATTATTTTAATTGTTAATTCTGATTCTCCGATTCTAAACGGATGTTGAAAGGTCTTACTTGCTTGCCTTACCATGACTACCTTGCAATAAACTAAAGAAGTTTATACATGACAAACCTGAGTATTCTCTATTAATTTTCTAAGATTAAATCTTACCTAACACTAGCTTACTGAACAACATGTTGGACTGAAGGTAAGGAAACTCAAATTCTTGCTTCAGTTAGTCAGTAATTAGCTATTATACTTTGAGTAAAAGAAAATGTAATTAATATTTATTGAACATTTACTTTAAGTAAGTCATCCCATTAAGTAAATTTACTCATTTAATCTTCATATATTATACTCAAATTACAGATGAGGAAATTGAGGCAGAAGAGTAAGAAATAGTTCTCTCTGGTTTACAAAGCTAACAGGAGGGAGGGGAAAGATTTGGACCCAGGACAGTCATCTCCGGAAGTATACTCTTAACCATTCTTGTTCAATGAAAAAATTATGAATATTGGAAACAAACATGACCGTGTTGACATCAGAGTCTAACACAATTCTATTTGTGGCTTTAGGCAAATTCCTTAAGTTTCTTAGTGTCATTGCCTACAAAGTAGATTATTTAATTCACATGAACATCTTATACAGTGTTTGTTCATGTGAATTAAATAGAATCATAAAGCTGGTACCTCTATGTACAATGTTTGGCGTATTATTGGTTGTCACTGAATTTTAGTGTCCTTTTTCAAAGTACTTCTAAAAAGTGTGTATGGCTTCATCTGTTTTATGATTAACCTTGCAGGTCTTGCTTCACAGTGTTATGTTTATATTCTCATTTTGTCTAACAGCATTTTCAAAATTATTTTGCATTTTGAGAACTCATTTTTCCATTACCTACTTCAACGATAAAAAATGAAAGAGACTTATATTACCACATTCTGTGCTTTTTGAAATAAGTCCCCAAATAGAGGATTAAATGAAAATTCTCAGACTCTCAGATGTACCTAAAAATAAACAGTAAATGTGGTCATATAATTTAATGTTTGGAAAAAAATGACACTTTCCACAATAACTTACTTACGAGGGAAACTAACTTTTAGAGGAGAGATATTATAATTCTTCATCACTGATGATTATAAATTCTAACTATCTTATCATACATATATAAAAAATTCTGATTTTATAATGTTTTTTCCATCAATTAACGATGTGTTTGTTATAAAAGAGACCATAATACTTTGATGAAAATACTGAATAGTTCATAAAATCTATGCAGTGTGAATTAGTCTCATCTATTTGCAGTTAGGGAACAAAGTGTTTTATGTTAATGCATGTGTTATTACTGATTCTGATCGTTTAATTATCAGTTAAGTTTAATCCAAACACTAACTTTGAAAGCTCATACATATTTTAGAACAAATGTAAACAAAAGACACCTTGGGGAATGGTTTATTTTATAGATATAATTAAACTGCAGGCTGCCAATTAAGAATACAGGTATTATTTTGAAATTCTAAGCTTACAGACAGACAAAGAAAATTACATAAATTGCTTAACTGAAAATTGAAAAAAAAAAAGAAAATTGCTTAATTAAAAATTGAAAGAAAAAACTTTAAAGTGATGGTTTAGAAGTGAACAGTATGATTGAAATTGTGTCCGTAAGGAAATAATGCAGACTTAAACCATTGCAAGATGAGCTATTCAATTAGATAAGTAATTATTAAATAATAAAATGTTTTATATTTAAAATTTGGACCTAATTTTTTATGTGATTGTGAATTGTAAATTTGAGAATACTAGCATAAAAATGAAGCTTCATTTGTACAACTAGGAAGCATGTTTTAGATATAGACTACTACCTCCTCATCAGACTGACTAGTTTCATGCAAGTTATGGAAGGACATAACATAAGTTTAAGGCATACTGTGAGAGGACAAGAGTCCTCTTTTCTCTCTTTCTGACAATCTTCCAAACTTTAGACATCCCCAAGTATCCCAGGATTCACCAAAAAGGATTCCATTAAGGAACAATTCCACCACTCACCTGTCAGTTTGTTGGACTGTTGTGGCTTGCATGCTGCTGTGATGCTGGAAGCTATGCCATTAGTATTTCAAATACCGGCAAGGTCACCCATCGTGGACAGTTCTCAACGAAGCTTCCAGACTAAGACAGACTAGGAAGAAGGACCTGGAGGTCTACTTCTAAGAAAATTGGCCAGTGAAACCTTGTGTATAGCAGCAAAACATTATCTGATACAGTACCAGAAGAAGAACACCTCAGGTTGAAAAACATCCAAAATTCAACTGGAGAAGGGCTGCCTCCACAAAGTAGAGTTCACTTTAATGACGTGGATGTAGTCAAGCTTTCAGAACCTTCATTTGCTGATGTGGCACAACTCAAAATGAAAAGAAACAGCTACAAATATCTATTAATAATCATAACATGGAACGTATGAACTATGAACCTAGGAAAATTGGGAGTTATAAAAAATGAAATGGAAAGCTTGAAGATATATATCCTAGGCATTAGTGACTGAAATGGACTGGTATTGACCATTATGAATTAAACAATCAAGGCAATCCAGCAAAACGGCACTCTAGGCAGAAGCACAAAGGCATCCCTCTGCAACAAAGATCTGAAAAACTAAGCCAAACAGAGAATACAACAATCCTGAAACCCTAAAACATCAAATGAAGAGATAAAGAACTCAGCCAAGCACCAAATGGAGTGAGAAAACTGACAGAGAACGGAGAGTGAGGAGAGATACATGCGGAGGTCCACTACCAGCTAACACAGCGCAGATCCGCCATCTTGGACTCCAATCAGAGACCAGCAAACAGGGTATGAGAAAGCAACCTCATGGAGCGTCCAGTGGGAGACAAAACAACCGGTGATTTGTGATATATGCTTTCCCACTCCCCACACTTCTTCACCCTGATTTGGCCTCCTCTGCTTCCCGTGGCCACAATCTCTTGACCAGGAATCACTGGCTGCTTGGATTCTACACACCCGAATGGGCTGGCTCTCTGAGTGCCATTTGTTGGCTGCTGGTGTTGCTTTTTTCTGCTTCTTTTGATTTCTTCCTTGCCTCTCGCCACCTCCCAGTACTTTTGCTCGAGTACCTGGCTCCGTGCTCCATCTTTGCTTCTTCCTGCGGGGCTGTGGAGCTCTGTTCAAGTGTGTAGCTGCTTCCCGGTCTGGACTGCTATGCTGGTGAGATCCCAGGGCTTTTGTTCGTTTGTTTGTTTTGAATTGTTTCTTTGTTTTCTTTTCCTTTTCTTGAGTTGCGAGCACTTTGTGGCCAGGCAGAGCTGGGTGGCAAGGAGACTCCCCCTTGGCTTCCACAGATGTGCAGAGGGATCCTTGAGGGCATTTCTTTTTTTTTTGTTTTTTTTTTTCTTTGTTTGTTTTGTTTTATGGGGTCCTTTCTTGTTCTTTCTTTTTTTTAATTTCTTTTGTTTTCTTTTCCCTCTTTTTCCCTTTTTGTCTTTCTTCATGGCTCAGTTTCTCATCTCTCTATATCTTCCTTCTCTTTCTGTTCCCTGAATACCTAGTGTCGTATACCTCTACACCTTCTAGCCAGGCTGTATTGCAACATCTGAGAGCGACTTCCCCAGACTTCATAGCTGCACTGATGGGATCCCTGGGAAATTAGTGGTTCTTTAATCTTTCCAATTTTTATTTATTCATTATTTTATTTTATTTTCTTCCTCTTCCCCTTTCTGTTTTTCTCAATTTCATAGTCTCTCATCTCTCCACTCCAACAGCAAGCTCCCCTACCGTTCTTTTTTGTTTGTATGTTTTTGGCTCCTATTCCTCTCTCCTCTCTCCCATACCCATCTTAGCTCCACACATAACAGTCTCCCCGCTGCATCCTGCCTACCTGCACTGTGCACTTGACATCACACCACCAAGCAGCACAGGCACGGCCTAATGGAACCTGCCCTGCATAGATAACTGACCCAAACTGGTGGCTGTTGTAAGTGCCATAAACAATCTGTCCTACTAACTCCTCTTCAGCGAGACCTGCCCTGATGTACCATATCTGAGTGACTGACCCTGCCAATTGGAGAAGGAGGCAAAAAGTATTGTGCCCACAGACGAGCAAACAACAAGAACACACAGTCCGCCTGTTCAGACATAGTCAGATTTAAAAAAAAAAAAAGATGAAACAAACAAATCTACAGTCAATAAACAAGAAAAATAACTACTGAATGCCCTGAAGACAGCAGACAGTATCAAAACGTTTACAAAAACAGGACAGGATGGTTCCAGTAGGTGTCCAAAATAAAACAACAGATGACTCTCCAGTGGAAGAAAATGCACTAGAAATACCTGATATGGAATTCAAATCTCTAATACTCAGAATTTGCTAAGAACTGAGGAAAAAAGCTGACAAACATGAGGAAAAATAGACAAACTCATGGAAAATACAGACAAAAAAATTGGAAGAATTCAGGAAAATAATGAAGGAACAAAATGCCAAAATAAATTCACAACTAGAAATTATACAAAGACAACAATTAGAAATCCAAAAGATAAACAACAAGATTTCAGAAATGGATGATGTCATAGAAGAGGTGAGAAGCAGATTTGTAACAATGGAAGACAGGATCAGTGGAATTGAAGACAATCACTTGGATACAACTCTGTTTGAGGAAAACTCAGAGAAAAGGACAAAGAAAAATGAAGAGACACTGAGAGTTATGTGGGACACAATCAAAAGCAAAAATTTTTGAGTGATTGGAATAACAGAACGGGGGAGAAAATAGAAAACACAGAGAGGATCCTTGAAGAACTGCTGACAGAAAACTTCCCCAATATCATGAAAGATGAACAGCTGGCCATCCAAGAAACTCAATGAACCCCATATAAAAGAGACCCCAAAAGAAAATCAACAAGGCATATCATAATCCCACTCGACATAACCAAAGAAAAACAATGAATCCTGAGAGCAGCTCGTGAAAAAAAAGAAGTCACATAGAGAGGAGAAACAAAAAGACTAAACTCAGATTATTCGGCTGAAACCATGCAGGCAAGAAGGCGATGGGATGACATATATAAAATCTTGAAAGAAAAAAATTGCCAGCCAAGAATAATATATCCTGCAAAACTCTCGTTCAAAATTGATGGTGAAATTAGGTCACTTCCAGATAAACGTAGGACACAGGAAAGTATGAGCCAGATACCAATCTAGGAAATGAACTCTCAAGGACTATCCAAAACCAAAAGAAATACAACAGGGAATCAGAACAGATAATCACTAAATGACAAAAACATCATAACAATAAAAAAGGGATAAACAGCATAGGTATAGAACCTTATAATGGAGAGGAAGGCAAGGCGATACCAAGTAATGGTAGACTGCTTCAAACTTAGAATGATAAAGGTAAAATTGATGGTAACCACAAAGAAAGTTAACAAACTTACTCATTAAAAAAAAAGAGGTAAAACATAAGGTCTCAGCAAAACCAAAACCTACAAAAACAAAAGAAATGAAAAAAAAAAAATCCACAAACAAAAGTAACTCAGCACAAGAGAGTAAGAAGAACAAAGAAAACTTCAGCACCACAAAGAAAAGCACTACAAAATGACAGCAAAAAACTCACATCTATCAATAATTATACTGAATGTAAATAGACTCCATGCACCCATAAAGACACAGAGAGTGACAGAATAGTTAAGAAAACAAGATCCATCAACATGCTGTCTACAAGAGACTCACCTTAGAAACAAAGATGTGAACTTATTAAAAGTCAAAGGTTGGAAAAAAATATATCAAGCTAACAAATACCAAAAAAGAGCAGGAGTGTCAATTCTAATCTCAGATAAAATAGACTTTAAAACAAAATCTACCGTAAAAGACAAAGAAGGACACCATATAATGATTAAGGGGATGATCCATCCTGAAGACATAACCATAATAAACATCTATGCACCCAATGACAGGGCTCCAAAATACATAAAACAAACTCTAACAACACTGAAAAGAGAAATTGACAGTTCCACAATAATAGTGGGAGACTTCAACACACCACTCTCAGTAAAGGACAGAACAACTAAGAAGAAACTCAGGAAAGATACAGAAGACCTAAAGGGCACAATCAGCCAACTTGACCTCATAGACATATATAGAACACTCCATCCAACTGCTGCAAACTACACATTCTTTTCCAATGCACATGGAATGTTCTGCAGAATAGACCACATCTTCGGCCACAGAGCAATCCTCAACAAGATCCAAAACATTCATTTAATTCAAAATATCTTCTCTAACCACAATGCCATCAAGGTAGAAATTAACAATAGAAAGAGCAAGGAAAAAAAAATCAACTACATGGAAACTAAATAATACCCTGCTTACACATCACTGCGTAATCAAAGAAATCAGAAATGGAATCAAAAAATGCCTAGAATCAACTGAGAATGAAAACACATCGTACCAAAACCTTTGGGACACAGCAAAGGCAGTCCTCAGAGGACAATTTATAGCAATACATGCACATATCAAAAAAGAAGAAAGGGACAAAATCAAAACATTAACTACAGAACTCAAGCAAATATAAAGAGAACAGCAAAAAGAACCCTCAACCACCTGAAGAAATGGAATAGTAAAGATCAGAGCAGAAATCAATGAAACAGAGAACAGAAAAACAATAGAAAGAATCAACAAAACCAAAAATTAGTTCTTTGAAAGAATCAACAAAATCGACAAACCGGTGGCCAGACTGACAAAAGAAAAACAGGAGAGGACACAAATAACCCAAATAAGAAATGAAATGGGGGACATTACAACAGACCCAACTGAAATAAAAAGGATCATAACAGAATATTATGAAAAACTATACTCCAACAAATTTGAAAGCCTAGAGGAAATGGATAAATTTCTAGAAACACATGGCCTACCCAAACTACAACAAAGTGTTGTTGAAGATCTGAACAGACCCATAACAAGAGAAGAGATTGTGAAGGTAATAAGAAAACTCCCAACCAAAAAAGCCCTGACCCAGATGGCTTCACTGGAGAATTCTACAAAATATTTACAGAAGAGCTTGTACCAATATTACTCAAGCTATTTCAGAGCATAGAAGAGGAAGCAACACTTCCAAATTCATTCTATGAAGCCAGCATAATGCTGATACCAAAACCAGGCAAAGACGTCCCAAAAAAAGGAAATTACAGACCAATATCTCTCATGAATATAGATGCCAAAAGTTTGAACAAAATTCTAGCCAATAGAATTCAGCATCATATCAAAATATAATACACCACGACCAAGTATGATTCATACAAGGTATGCAAGGATGGTTCAACATTAGAAAATCAATCAACGTAATCCACCACATAAATAAAAGGAAAGAAAAGAATCACATGATCATCTCAGTTGACATAGAAAAGGCATTTGAAAAAGTCCAACACCCATTCCTGATAAAAAATCTCAATAAAATAGGTATAGAAGGGAAATTTCCCGACATAATAAAGGGCATCTATGTAAAACTAATGGCCAACATCATTCTTAATGGAGAGAAGCTGAAAACTTTCCCCTTGAAAACAGGAAGAAGACAAGGATGCCCTTTATCACCACTCCTATTTAACATTGTGCTGGAAGTTCTAGCTAGAGCAATAAGGGAAGAAAAAGAAATTAAGGGCAACCAAATTGCTAATGAAGAAGTTAAACTGTCCCTGTTTGCAGATGATATGATACTACACATGGAAAACCTTAAAGACTCCACGGGAAATCTACTGGAACAAATAGAAAGATTCAGCAGAGTAACAGGATACAAGATAAACATTCAAAAATCAGTTGGATTCCTATACACCAGTAAGGAGAACGATGAAAAGGAAATCAGAAAAACAATACCATTTTCAATAGCCCCTTAAAAGATAAAATACTTAGGAATAAATCTGAGCAGTCATGTAAAAGACCTATACAAAGAAAACTACAAAACACTACTGCATGAAACCCAAAGGGATCTACATAAATGGAAAAACATACTATGCTCATGGATAGGCAGACTCAACATTGTGAAAATGACAATTCTACCCAAAGCAATTTACAAATACAGTGCAATCCTGATCCAAATACTGCAACATTCTTAAAGAGATAGAAAAACTTATCACTAAATTTATATGGAAAGGGAAGAAGCCCTGAATAAGTAAAGCAGTATTGAAGAAGAATAAAGTCGGAGGAGTCACACTACCTGACTTCAGAACCTACTCTACAGCTACAGTAGTCAAAACAGCCTGGTACTGGTACAACAACATATACATTGACCAATGGAAGAGAATTGAGAACCCAGATGTAAATTCATCCACCTACGGTCACCTGATCTTTGACAAGGGCCCAAAGTCCATCAAATGGGGAAAAGACAGTCTTTTTAACAAATGGTGCTAGCAAAACTGGATATCCATCTGCAAAAAAATGAAACAGGACCCATACCTCACGCTGTATACAGAAACTGCTTCAAAATGAATCAAAGACCTGAATATAAAGCCTAAAACTATAAAGTTCATAGAACAAAAAATAGGACCAACACTTCAGGCCTTAATACATGGCATTAACAGGATACAAACCATAACCATCAACGCACAAACCCCAACAGATAAGCTAGATAACTGTGATCTTCTAAAAATCAAACACCTGTGCTCTTCAAAAGACTTCACCAAAAGAGTAAAAAGAGAACCTACAGACTGGGAAAAAATTTTTGGACTGTACAGGTCAGACAAAGGTCTAATCTCCACAATGTACAAGAAAATCCAACATCTCTACAACAAAAATACAAATAATCCTATGAAAAAATGGGCAAAGGCAATGAACAGACACTTCACCAAAGAAGACATTCAAATGGCCAACAGACACATGAGGAAATGCTGATGATCACTAGCAGTTAGAGAAATGCAAATTAAAACCGCAATAAGATACCATCTCACCCTGGCATTACTGGCATGAATCAAAAACACTGGAAATAACAAATGTTGGAGGGGCTGCAGGGAGATGGGAACTCTTATGCACTGCTGGTGGGAATGCAAAATGATACAACCATTTTGGAAAATGATATGGCGCTTCCTCAGAAAGCTAGTAATAGACATACTGTTCAATCCAGCAATCCCACTCCTAGGATTATATCCTAGAGAAATAAGTGTCGTCACTCGAATAGACATATGCACACCTATGTTCATGGCAGCATTGTTCACAATAGCAACACGATGGATACAACCTAGATGCCCATCAACAGATGAATGGATAAACAAACAATGGTACATACCTACCATGGAGTACTATGCAATGAGAAAGAACAACAATGAATCTGTGAAGCATCTCATAACATGGATGAAACTGGAGGACATTATGCTGAGTGAAATAAGTCAATCAGAAAAGGGCAAATATTGTATGAGATCTCTATTGTAAAAACCCATGAAAAAGTTCACACACAAAACTTAACAATCCTTGTTGGTTACCAGGGATGGGAGGGGTGGGGGGGGGAATTACTAAATAGGCAATAGATATGTGGTATCTTGGGTGAAGGGTGATACAGTACACAATACAGGGGAAACTAGCACAACTTGTACAAGGAAAGGTCATGGACGCCCCATAGACACATCCAAACTCCCTGAGGGATTGAATTCCTGGGTGGAGGTCTGTGGGGACCATGGTCTCGGGGAACATCTACTTCAATTGGCATGACACAGCTTACAAAGACAATGCTCTACATTCTACCTTGATGAGTAGTGTCTGGGGTCATAAAAGCCTGTGAGTGGCCATTTAAGATACTCCACTGGTCTCATCCCTTCGGGAGCAAGGGAGAATGAAGAGAACAGGATACAAGGAAAAGATTAGTATGAAGGACTAATTGTCCATAGCTACCAATGCCTCCGCCAGACTGAGTCCAGTACAGCTAGATGGTGCCTGGCTACCACCACTGACTGCTCTGAGCAGGATCACAACAGAGGGTTCTGGACAGAGCTGGAGAAGGATGTAGAGTATAACTTTAACTCACACAAAAAAGACCAGATTTCCTGGCCTAAAGGAGACTGGAGAAACCGGGAGAGTATGCCCCCTAGACACCCTTTTAGCTCAGTGGTGAAGTTACCTCCGAGGTTCACTGTTCAGCCTGGGAGTGGACAGTCCCGTAAAACCAAATGAGGCTAACGAGGTACAGGAGTCCAGTGACAAGGGCCAGATGGTAGAAGGAACAAGGAAGCTGGTGATAGGGAACCCAAGGTTGAGTAAGGATATTGTTGATGTGTTGTGAGATTGTTAACCATTGGCATAGGGCAACATTTGTAGTAACTGTTAAATGAGAAACTATTTTGTTCTGCAAGCCTTCATCTTAAGTGAGAATAACAGCACAATTGGAAGAGTGTAGTCAATGTCACTGAATTGTGAATGTAGAAATTTTTGAAATGGTGTATCTTTGGCTATGTGTATTTTCACCAAAAAAAATAAGGTTGAGAAGTTATAAGGTTGATATATTGTGGGGTTGTTAACCAATGTCATAAAACAACATGTGTACTACTGTTTCATGAGAAGCTATTTGTTCTGTAAGCCTTCACCTGAAGTACAATGGAAAAAAAAATGAATTAGACAATCATATAGTCTACTATGCCAAGAATGACATATTGAAGACTAACAGCATTGCATTCATCATCAAAAAGAACATTTCAAAATCTATCCTGAAGTACAACACTGTCAGTGATGGAATAATATCCACATGCCTGCAAGGAAGATCAGTTAATACAACTGTTATTCAAATTTATCTACCAACCATTAAGGCCAAAGATGAAGAAATTGAAGATTTTTACCTGCTTCTGAAGTCTCAAATTGATGTAACGTGTAATCAAGACGCATTGATAATTATTGGTGATTGGAATGGGTAAATTGGAAACAAAGAATGATCAGTAGTTGAACAATATTGTCTTGGTGATAGAAATAATACATAAGATTGCATGATAGAATTTAGCAAGGCCAATGAATTACTCATTGAAAATAGCTTTTTTCAACAATGTAAATGACGACTATGCACGTGAACTTTGCCTGATGGAATAAATAGGAATAAAATCCTTGGAAAGAGACAATGAAGAACCTCAATATCATCAGTCAGAACAAGGCCAGGGGCCAACTGTGGAACAGACTATCGATGGCTCACATATAAGTCTAAGCTGAAGCTGAAGAAAATGAGAACAAGCCCACAGAACCAAAATACAATCTTGAGTACATCTCACATGAATTTAGAGACCATCTCAAGAATAGATTTGACATGTTGAACACTAATGACCGAAGACTAGATGAGTTATGGGATGAAATCAAGGGCGTCATACATGAAGAAAGACAAAGGTCATTGAAAAGACAGGAAAGAAAGAAAGAACAAAATATATGTCAGAAGAGACTTGGAAACTTGCTCTTGAAGGTAGAGTAGCTAAAGCAAATGGAAGAAATGATGAAGTAAAAGATCTGACCAGAAGATTGCAAAGGGCAGCTTGAGAAGACAAAGTAAAGTATCATGATGAAATGTGCAAAGACATGGAGTTAGAAAACCAAAAGGGAAGAACATGCCTGGCACTTCTGAAACTAAAAGAACTAAAGAAAAAATTCAAGCCTTGAGTTGCAATAGTGAAGGATTCTATGGGCAAACTGCTGAACGACTCAGGAAGCATCAAAAGAAGATGGAAAGAATACACAGAGTCACTGTACCAAAAAGAATTGGTCGATGTTCAGCTATTTCAGGAGGTAGCATATGATCAAGAACCAATAGTACCAAAGGAAGATGTCCAAGCTGCTCTGAAGACATTGACAAAAAACAAGTCTTCAGGAATTTACAGAGTACCAACTGAAAAGTTTCAACAAATGGATGCAGTACTGGAAGTGCTCACTAGTCTATGTCAAGAAATTTGGAAGACAGCTCCCTGGCCAAACGGCTGGAAGAGATCCATATACATGCCTGTTCCAAAGAAAAGTGATCCATGGAAATGTGGAAATTATCAAACAGTATCATTAATACTACATACAAGTACAATTTTGCACATACAAGTAATTCAAAAGTGGTTGCAGCAGTACATCGACAAGGAATTGCCAGTCAAACATCTTTCTGGTATCCTCTGCTTTCAGGCAAGATCCATCTGGCATCAGCAATGATATCCCTCATGTTTCACTGCATTTTACTGACTATGCAAAGACATTTGACTGTGTGGATCATAACAAATTATGGGTAACATTGAGAAGATTGATAATTCCAGAACACTTATTTGTGCTCATTCAGAACCTGTAGATAGACCAAGAGACAGTCGAATGAAGAGAACAAGGGCATACTGCATGGTTTAAAGTCAGGAAAGGTGTCTGTCATAGTTGTATCCTTTCACCATACTTATTCAATCTGTATGCTGAGCAAATAATCCAAAAAACTGGATTATATGAAGAAGATATACTCCATAGAAGGGAGGATGTCGAGACTTTATCTTATGTACTTTGGGCATGTTATATTGAAGAACTGTAGGGTTGCTATGTGTTGGAATCAGCTTGATGGCAATAGGTTTGGTTTTTTGGTTAGTCCTTGGAGAAGGACATCATGCTTGGTAAAGCAGAGGATCAGTGAAAAAGAGGAAAACCCTCAGTGAGATGAACTGATACAGTGGCTGCAACAACAGGCTCAAACAAAACAACAGTAGTGAGGATGGTGCAGGATCAGGCAGTGGTTTTGTTCGGTTGTACATAGTGTCACTATGAGTTGGGATCAACTGGCCGGCACCTAACAACAACACATCAAGGAACAACTTTCACTGGCTTTATCTATTTTGTTTCTAATTTTATTGTGGATATATATGTATATGTGTTTGCATGTGAGTGTGTTTATATAAAATGAAACATTTGCCATTTTAACCATTTTCAAGTGTACAATTCAGTGACATTAATTACATTCATCATGTTGTGCAACCATCATGACTATCTATTTTCAATTTTTTTTATCACCCTAAACAGAAATTCAGAATTCATTAAGTAGTAACTCCTCATTTCCCCTCTACCTAGTCCCTAGTAACCATTAATAAAATTTTGTCAAGTGCCTTTTTGCATCAATTGAGATGATTATGTATCTTCTTGTTTTATTAATGTCACGTATTGCACTGATTCATTTTCTAATGGTGAACCACCCTTGCATTCCTGGGTTAAAATCCAATTTGATCATGGTGTGTAATCTTTTTAACATGCTGTTGGATTTAGTTTGCTAGTATATTATTGAGGGCTTTTACATCTATATTCATAAAGGATATTGGTCTGTAATTTTCTTATAGGCTTTGTCTAGCTTTGGTATCAGTGTAATATTGGCCTCATAGAATTAAGTAGTGTTCCATCTGCTTCTGTTTTCTGGACTTGTTAAGAGGCATTGGTGTCAATTCTACTTTAAATGTTTCATAGAATTCCTTGGTGGAAGTATCTGGTCCAGGATTTTTCTTTCTTGAGAGGTTTTGTATTGAGAACTTGAGAGGTCTCTTCACTTATGGATCTGATGAGATTTTCCATTTCTTCATGAGTGAGTTTAGGTAATTATGGTCTGTATCACATTCATAAATTTCTTAACTTCAAAGTTTATCCATGGATCTATTTCACAGGATTGTGTGATATAAATTATTCTGTAGACTATTTGTCATAGTGATTGATAAAGCAATAAACCAAGATAAGTAGTATTTCTCGAACTGCCTGTTCAGTTATTCCAGTATTTCCCAGTCTAACTTAAAGCATGGCAAAGAAGTGACACTTCCCTTAACAATAGATACTTACCAAATGCTAGAAGCTGTGTTAATTTGCTCCAATAAAGAAATTACATTCGTGATTGGGTTCACCACATGATTATTCAAGTGTCATAATCTTAAATACATCTTCTTCCTCATCGGCCAGCAGTCTGCTTTTATGGTGACATGACACAAATCTCCATCCATGATCTAGAGAAAATGTTATGGCAATGCTAATCTGTACAATTTCACCATGGATGCTATTTAGCTATTTATTTCACTAGGAAAGAGGAATTACAAATATTTCTATTTTAACTTTCCTACTACAAGTCCCCTTCCAGTGAAACCGGGAGACCGACATCTGTTCAATGTGGTGCTGAAGTGTCTACTTCAACTGTGCTTCAAGAAACTTTGAATAAAACTCTAGGATATATTCAGAGAACTACTCTGCCCATTGTTAGATGGATTGAGGACAAAGTTTCATTTATCCTGTATGACTATATACAGTGATTTCACAGGAAATTCAAGCCAATCACTGAGGGTTTTTTGTTTTTTTTTTTTTTTTGTCCCCATTTCCTTTTCTGTTTGTCTCCATACAGTGTTCCTTCTACAGAGATTCTACACAACGTGCTACTCATTGCTAGATGGAGGCTTGGGAGAATGGAAAGTCTATTTTCGTTTCATTTTTATTGGTCATAATTTGATCTATTTTTTTTTTTTTCTGCATGATATAACCAGTCCCACCATGACTGTTGATTATCTTCAACCTCTGTCCTACTCTCACTAGTGCTTTTTTTGAGATTTTTGTTGTCTGTCAGGGTCTCTGGCCACTAGATATCTCATTAATCAGTCTCCTCATCTTGGCTTTCAAGACCATTTCGCTGCTATTTTATCTTGTTTCCTTATTGGCTTTTCTCATGAGATACAGGAATTCCTGGCCCCTAGAAGGTTTGGGTCTCTTAATGGCTCCTCAGCTCTATCCCCTTTTATGCAAAGCTCTTAATTACCAGAGTTCAAGATGGGATAGTCTTCCCATACTATCAGGTTTTTTATTTCACTTTATAAAAGCTTTAAAGGATCTGTGGATGTGCGTGTTGACTTCTAAACATTCTAACTTTCCTATGATTTCTCTTTTACAAATCTTCCGTCTTTTGTCCAACTCAGAGCATTTTTTTCTAGTACAAAGGAAGAAGGGAAGATGAAAGGCAGACGTGTTCCCTATTTTTCCCCATTTCAGATCTATCCTGTACGAAAACCAGATGGTGACTGTTGAACATAGAATTAAAGTGATACTTCTTTGTTCTCTAATGTGGACTCTCCATGGGAAACACTCATCTTGCTGTTAGTGGTCAGTCATTTACATGGCAGGGAAGCAAAGAACACAGTCATTAATATTTCGAAGTATTATGCTTTCAAACCTCAACAGTCTGCTTGTCATCCTTCTATATGTAGTTTGTATTACATCTTTAGTTTGTTTTTACAGTTTATTTTTCTAATTTCTGAACATATAATTAAAGCTTATCCCTAAAATCTATCTCACCTATCACTTCATTTATGATAGTTTTTACTGATACCTAAATATCTAGAGTATGCTTCTTTGTTTTCTCTGTCAATTAGAGAGTGCACTTTTGTTTGTTTTTCAGGTGTGAATTTCTTACATATTTTGAAGAAAAATACAACTAAAAAATATTTTATTGTGTTTTTGGTGAAAGTTTACACAGCAAATTAGGTTCCCAGTTAACAATCCTACACAAATTGTTCAGTGGCATTCGTTACATTTTTCACTAAGTGTCAACATTCTCTTAATTTCCATTATGGATGTTTCATTTTCGATAATGTGGTTTCCCTGCCTTATTACCTTCTTATCTTTGCTTTTATGTAATTGTGGATCATTTGGTCTCATACAAATAATTTTTTAAAGGAGCACTGTGCTGACAGGTGACATTCTTTATTTTATGAGCCAATCTGTTATTTAGCTAAAAGGTGACCTCAGAAGATAGTTTCAGTTCAGGTTTAAAGGGTACCTCAGGGCAATAGTCTTGGGGAGTCCTCTAGTCTCAACCATTCCAATAAGTTTGGGCTTTTTAAGAATTTGAGCTCTGTTCCACATTTTTCTCCCATTCTCTCAGGACCTATCTATTGTAGCCCTGATCAGATTGGTTGGTAGTGGTAGCTAGGCACCATCTAGTTCTTCCGCTCTCAAGTAAGATGAGGCCATGGTTCATGTAGATTATTTGTCCTATAGATTATTTTCTTCTCTGAGTCTTTGGTTTTCTTCTTTCTCTTTTGCTCCTGACAAGTAGAGACCAATCATTGCTTCTTAGATGGCTGCTGGCAAACTTTTAAGTCCCCAGACACTACTCACCAAACTAGGACATAGAAGATAAACTGAAAAATACATTTTTAACTTTAATAAATAATATATAATTTACTGATCCATAAGAGCAATCAATGGGTATGTTGTCACAGATGCCTGTGTAATTCTCACTCTCTCTCTGTTCTCTGTCTCTCAAATATATTTAGTTTTCACAATATTTTTATGACTTTGGTAGTGACTGTGCCGGTGACTGTGCCCAAAACAATTTCTTTCTATTGGGAAAGAAAAGCTGTTTATTGAAAAATAAAATTATGTAGTGAAAAGAGCACTGAGTTCTATTCAAAAGACCTGACCATTAATACTTATTCTATTATGTCACTACCATATGATACCAGGCTAGTCATTGACCCTTTGAGTAATTCACTCATGTTTTAAAATAAAGTAAAAGACACCAAGAATTGTATTTCTGAATTATTTTCTGGAAAATAACCATAATACACCCTTTTGTAAAAAAGAGTACACTGGACATAACATAAGCTCTCAACTATGTTCAAATAGGAATTTCATATATATAAATATAGGAATGATATTAAAAATATGTTAAAAAAATCACCTGAGATGGTGAAATTATATAGGGATTTTATTTAATTCCTTATCATCTTTTCTAAGATTTATTATGTGGCTATGTTTTATATTATAATATAAGAAAATGTTTCATTAAAATTCAAAAAAGGAGAATAATCATAGTTATTAAGGCAAAGTGAGACAATGCATATATAAACACTGTGAATTTTAAAGATTGTAAGGTATTAAAGGGAGGAAAATAAATATTAATTTCACCAGTAAAGAGATTTAACAAAATAAATCAGAAATTGTCCTATGGTTAAATATAGCTATTTTAAATTAATTAAAGAAATATTGAAGTACATTTAGGTAAGAGTTAACACTGCATAGTGTTTTGTTTTATTCTATCTCTGCATATATGATTTAATAAAATATTTACAGAGACATGGACTCATAGCTAGGGATTGTGTGTTATTCTTAGTTATTTTCCTCCCTTCATGGACAAAGGCATTTATTGTAAGTACTTAAATTAATTACAGAGGAATTGCCAATAAATCGCTATGTTATCCAAGACCATAGATGATGGAAGAGCAGCTGCAGGGGGTAAGGAGGAGAGGAGGTAATAAAATGCTGGGGGAGTGATTTAGACAAAGACTGAAGGGAATAAAACATAACAAAAGTCACTGTCTGAAGGCAATTGATCTCTTCTTTTTGATAGGCAATTGTCTTAGGCTGGGTTCTCTAGAGAAGCAAAAACAGTAAAGTGTATAAATATATAGAGAGAAAGATTTATATCAAGGAAATGGCTCATAGAGTTGTAGAGGCTGGAACATCCCAAGTCTGTGGGTCAGGATAGAGGCTTCTCCTGATTCATATAGCCACAAGGGCTGGCAAACCCCAGATTGGCAGGTCAGAGGGCAGGGCTTTTTCTCACAGGCTGTGATGATCGATGAATCCCAAGATCAGCAGGCAAGACCACAGGTAAACTTCTAGCTCAAGTCTCAAGAACCAGAGGTCAGACGAACAGGAGCCAGCTGTAGTATCCAGAGTGAGAAAAAGTCCACAAGCCTCGTGAGAATGTCCACCTGTATTCCTTGGAAGCCACACACCCAAGGAAACTACGTTTCTACTGGTTGGCTTCTCAGCAGATCCCATTATGGAGGTGATCACATTATATCAAATCTCAACAAGGAAGTGATCACATCATCATGCCAAATTACATCATAACTGCCAAACCACTGAGAATCATTGCCAAGCCAAGTTGACACACAACCTTAACCATCATAGCAGTCTATAAGTTTTCAAATATCTGAATTTAGAAATGAAATTTTAGTGCTTAATTATATCACTATACCCAGAATTACACTACAATATATAAACACTTTGTTTGTTTTTTAAGTCTTTTTATTGATCCCAAAATATTAAATCTTCTCTTTTTATAACAGTCTCAACTACGAATAATTTCCTTGGAAGAACTTAATTGGTTAAACAAATTTGAGCAAAGCCAGGTAAATCTCAGGTTTAATCTGCATACATTCATTTAAGCTCTACAAATTCTGAGGTCATTACCCAGTGATAGACTTAATTTGAATGTAACTAATTGGTGGGAATCTGTTAATTGAGAGAAGTTTTAGTTCAAACAGATGCAAATACAAAGGTCAGTGTCTCTGACTGGGTGAAGTATTTAATCCATGATATTGGAAAATGTAAAGTACAAGAGACTAAAAGGCCACAAGACAGGTGTGTGGCAGAAGGCAGTGTGTGGAAGCATGATTTAAACAGATGTCTTAGAAAGTGATTTCTACAACGCAAAGATTGCAAACGGCATACTAAAAAAAGAGACAATAAAATGTAAGGAAGACTAGACAATTTGTTGGTGTCAACATCTAATGAGATGCAGATGTTTATGGTGAGGAAGTTTCCTAGGTTAGCCTTAGGAAGTTTTTTTTTTTGTAATTAGGTACATTTGAAATTCATTACTGGATTTTCAAACCCAGATACTTAAGAAGACTAAGATTACACACACACACACACACACAAGCATGCCACACACAAACACTACATGCACCAAACACTCGCCACACACCCACACAACACACACATACCACACATTTATCTCACTTATAGTCTACACAATATTTAAAGAAGAGGAGATATTTATTTTTATATAGAGACTAAAAAAAAAAAAGAAAATTAAATGAATAATTCACTATTAGGTTCTAATAGAATCATTTTGTTTTGTATATCCTAATACTGAGACACATTTTTTTTTCCTAAATGGAGAAAATATTGAAGTTGTAAAGGATTTCATTTTGCTTGGATCCACAATCAACACCCATGGAAGCAGCAATAAAGAAATCAAAAGACGCATTGCATTGGGAAAATCTGATGCAAAAGAACTCTTTGGAGTGTTGGAAAGCAGAGATGTTACCTTGAACACTAAGGTGCGCCTGACCCAAGCCATGGTGTTTTCAATCGCCTCATATACATGTGAAAGCTAGATGATAAAGGAGGAAGACAGAAGAATTGACACCTTCGAATTGTGGTGTTGGTGAAGAGCATTGAATATACCGTGGACTGCCAAAAGAATGAACAAATCTGTCTTGGAAGAAGTACAACCAGAATGCTCCTTGGATGCAAAGATGGTGAGACTACATCTCACATACTTTGGACATGTTATCAGGAGAGATCAGTCCCTGGAGAAGGATATCAACAAGATGGATTGACACGGTGGCTGCAACAATGGGCTCAAGCATAGCAAGAATTGTGAAGATGGCTCAGTATCGGGCAATGTTTCGTTCTGTTGTACATAGGGTTGCTGTGAGTTGGAACCAACTTGTTGGCACCTAACAACAACAATGACAACAAACTTTACCAAACTCTAGTATTGAAACTCATAACTTTGAACAAAAATATGTGTTATTTAATTGAAGATTTGTAATTTAGAAACTTTTAAGATAAAACCTTTTTATAAAATTTAAGATAATACATGGATTGAGGAAATTATTAATTAAGGAACCATAGTGTAGAACCTCATTTTCACCTAGACCTAGTTTAGATGAAAAGATTCTGGAGTTCTCACCAATGTAATAATTACATGAGTATTTTGTAGAGATTTGGAGATGGTAAGTATATTTTGATTGTGGAAGAAATGTAATTAATTTGTGGCCAGTGGGTAGAAAAACCAAAATCAAACCTTTTGCTGTTGAGTCAGTTCCGACTCATAGCAGCCCTATAGGACAGAGTAGAACTGCCCCCATAGAATTTCCAAGGAGTGCCTGGTGGATTTGAACTGCTGACCTTCTGGTTAGCAGCCATAGCTCTTAACCACTGAGCCAAGATGGCTGCAAATTCTCTGTTACTCCTTACATTGAGAGTTGAAATTGTTATCTCTCCTGAAGCTGGGCTGGTCTTAGTGACTTGCTTGACCAATAGAAGGTGGTAGAAGTGATGTTTGGAAACTCTGAAGATAAGTCATAAGAAGCCTTTTAGATTTTGCCCGGGCCTCTTGAAACAATAATCCTTAAAATTCATCTGCCATGTCACTGAAGGAAGTTCAAGCAGCTCAGTGGAAAATTCCAAAAAGAAGGGAAAAGAATCTCCCATATGATGTCCCCAATCTAGCCATCAGTCAACAGTCAGCATCAATGTACCAGTCCTATGTGTGAGCCATATTGACCATGAATCCTCCAGGCAAGTCTGAGCTACCTCTGTTGTCAACAAGTGGAGGAGAGAAGCGATGCATCTGAGTCTTTCCCAGACTGCAGATTTGTGAACAGAATAAATGATGGATTTTAAATCACAACTTTGCCAAACACATTATATAATTAGAAAAGACATATATCATGTTGCATCCATGCTGAAATACGCATGTATCCCTCCTTCCCTGGTCACATGTCCCAAGCATTCACTTGATCTTCTCAGAATCAATCATGTCTACAGAGCTTATCCGGACCTGCTGCTGTGTTTGCAGATATTTTTGTATTCCTATTGAGGCCCCAGGAAATACTGAGGGCCCTTCAGCCCTTCTGTTTGGAATCTCTGCACATTCACTGCTGTTGCAAGACGTATGGAGATCTAGATGATGCTGGCACTCTTCCTGGAGGATATTTTGGAAAATTGGACACGGTTTCTCTCATCTAGGATTCCTAAACTTAAGTGGATGGTTCATTGTGTCTCTCCCTTCCCCTTCAGGACTCAGGGGCTGAAAATCTGACACCCACATTTAAGTTCACATTATGCCCACTCCAGTTCTCTTCCTTTCATCCACTTGAGGAAATGTAAACATATTTTCGGGTGGTACTACTCCCTTTACATCATTTTGCATTATCTCTTTTTCTATGCTCTAAATCTCTTCGAAGGAGCCCTGGTGGTGAAGTGGTTAAAGCACCCGGCTGCTAACCAAAAGGTTGGCGGTTTGAACTCACCAGCTGCTCCGCAGAAGAAAGATGTGGCAGTCTGCTTCTCTAAGGATTATATCCTTGGAAACCCTATGAGGCAGTTCTATCGTGTCCTATTAGGGTTGCTATGAGTCAGAATTGACTCGACAGCAATGGGTTTTAAAACTCTTTGGTGAGATTTTTTGAAATTATTAGCTTATGCAGTTAAAAAAAAAATCTCTTTCAAAAACTTAGGTCTTGTAATTGAAACCCATTTTCAAGTAGAGTTTTACCTCTTTTACATATTGCAATACCCTCTTTTAGAAGCAGGTATTAAGAATTAGAATGTTTTCAACTGTTTTATTCTTCTCTAGACAGGACACATAGAAAATGTTTATTGTTGAATCAATAGTGACAGTAGTGTCTTGGGTACAAGGGAGTTTAAGGGAAATCAACCTTATTTTTCCTCTCAAAATAGTTTTATTATTATTAATAATAATGTATACTAATAAGACAGCTTGCCCTTATAGACAGGCTTATAATCGAATGGCTTATTTTTAGCCAAGAAACAGTATCTTGTTTTAATGCTATCAGCTTAATTCTCACCAGGTATACATACCAAAAAACCAAACCCATTGCCATGGAGTCGATTCCAACTCATACTGACCCTATAGGTCAGCATAGAACTGCCCCATACGATTTCCAAGAAGTGGCTAGTGGATTCAAACTGCCAATCTTTGGGTTAACAGCAGAGCACTTAACCACTATACCGCCACAGAGCCTCAAAAATGTTTATCTAGTTAATTTTCACCCTTACCACCAAATGTCACTAGCTTTCTGTACACGTGCAGTTACAAGAAATTGGTCCAGCATAAAGATTTTTGGTAACCACAGAAAAAAATGATCGATAGTACATAGGGCTCATGGTGGTTTAAACTTTAATGGAAAGAGTGAACTTCTTGGCTATAAATACTTCTCACCAGTAATCTTGGCAATCATACAAAATATTTAAACCTTAGCTGTCAGTTGAGTGGCAAGGTTTATAAGAAGTAAACATAACAATCTGGAGTCCCAGAACTTAAATACAGCAATTTTCCAGAAGGATATGTTGTGAAGTTAAACTGTTTCTATATTCTGTATTAATCTCCCCTTTCTAAATTGCTTTTATCATTGCTTTGTTCATTTATTCTTTTTTTAAAATAATATTTATTGTGTTTTTGGTGAAGGTTTACACAGTAGTTCAGGTTCCCATTTGACTATTTCTATACAAATGGTTCAGTGATACTGGTTACATTGTTCACAATGTGTGAACATTCTCAATATTTCTGTTCTGGTTGTTTCATTTCCTTTCCATTAAGCTAGTTTCCATGCCCCCTTACTTTCTCATCTTTGTTTTAAAGTAATTGTTGATCATATGGTCTCATAGATGATTTTTTAAAGACACACAGTACACATGGATCATATTCTTTATTTTGTGAGCCAATCTGTTGTTTAGCTACAAGGTGACCTCAGGGGCTAGTTTCAGTTCAAGGTTTGAAGAGAATCTCAGGGCAATAGTTGTGGGGAGTCCACCAGTCTCAACCAATCCAGTAATGCTGTTTTCTTTGTTTGTTTTTGTTTCTTTTTTTAAGGAATATGAGGATCTGTTCCACATTTTCCTCCCATTCTATCAGCATCCATCTATTGTGGCCCGATCACAACGGTGGGGAGTGGTAGCTTGGCACCATCTAGTTCTTCTGGTCTTAGATTAGATGAGGCCATGGTTCGTGTAGACTATTAGTCCTGTAGACGAGTTTCTTCTTTGAGTCTTTGGTTTCCTTCTTTCTCTTTTGCTCCTGACCTATAGAGACCAATAGTTGTATATTAGATGGCTACTGGCAAGCTTTTAAGACCCCAGACACTATTCACCAAACTAGGATGTAGAACATAAACTTTATGAACTATTTATGCTAATTTACTGAGATGTCCCACAAAAACTGTGGTTCTGATCATTCAGACCCACGAAACCAGTCCCACAAGGTGTTTGTTTATGTCTAAGAAGTACCATAATTATGCCCCCTATGTGCTTTGGCTCAGTGGTTAAGAGCCTGGCTGCTGACCAAAAAGTCAGCAGTTCAAAGCCACTAGCGTCTCCTTGGAAACCCTATGGGGTAGTTCTACTCTGTCCTATAGGGATGCTATGAGTTGATTTGAATTATGAATTGACTCGATGGCAGTGGATCTTTTTTGTGGTTTATGTGCTTTATTTTATATATGTATATATGCACATACAGTCACATAGATGCATATACATATGCATACACATATATAAAACATATATAATCACATGTACATAAATATACACATATATGTCTACATGCATACATATATAACCACATATGTATTTTTTGTTGTTGCTGTTGTTTCAAAATTATACATGCCATGGCAATTATCAAAAGGTCCTTTTTTCTTGTGTACCTTTTTGTGAGATCCTTTATCTTTGTCAAGCCGTGCATCCATCAACCTCATTCAGTGTTACCTCCCGTTTCTGTATTTTTTTAAAGGCTATTTGCCTTAGTAACTAAAAACACTGATCCTAAATTTTTTTTCATAGTTTGGGATATATCTGGCAAGTGGAGGCAGCATATATGGAGTTCTTCCAAAAACAATGCTTAACAAAGAAAAGTAAAAGAAAGAAGGTATCCTAGAAGATGGAAGCTCACCTATAGAGCCAACATTTCTTTATTTTCCATTATTTTCCCCTTTCTATCTCTGCTCTAGACTTGTATCTAATCCTTATACTTTCTGTAATTTTATAATAAATCTCATTTCTTGAAGCTAATATAGCTAAGCATTTATTAATTTAAAAAGCTAGCATTAGAGTGTGAATTGCCAATTGGCTTGTATCTGAGATAAATTGTTTCTAAAATGGTAACTCTAATATTCATGATGTATTGAAGATATATTTGTGCTTTAGTGGATTTTCTCCTATTCCTAGAAAACTGATGGTCACTATCTGGGAAAAAAACAAAACAGAAAGAAAGAAAGAAAATATTTAAATGGCTTGTGTTCCAAACATTTGCTGATAATATGATGTTTTCCTGATTTCCATATGGTACATCCCAACATTACACACAAAAGCTATGATTGTTATATTTCTGCAGAAGTGCTGGATTTTCAGTAAATAATCAGATGAATTAAAAAAAAAAAAAATACTACCCATACCTCACACCATGCACAAAAACAAACTCAAAATGTATCAAAGACCTAAATATAAAATCTAAAATGATAAAGATCTTGGGAGAAAAAGACAGAGACAACATCAGGAGCCCTAATACATGGCATAAACATAATAAGAACCATAAGTAACGATGCACAAACACCAGAAGACAAACTAGATAACTGGGAGCCCCTAAAAATCAAACACTTATGCTCATCAAGACTTTACCAAAAGAGTAAAAAGACAACCTACAGACTGGGAAAAAATTTTGGCTATGACAAGTATGATAAGCATTTAATCTCTAAAATCTACAAGATACTGCAAAACCTCAACAACAAAAAGATAAATAACCCAATTAAAAATGGGCAAAGGATATGAACAGGCACTTTGCCAAGGAAGACATTCAAGCAGCTAACAGACAAATGAAGAAACGCTCACGATCTTTCGCCATTAGAGAAATGCAAATCAAAACTACAGTGAGATACCATCTTATCCCAACAAGGCTAGCATTCATCCAAAAAACACCAAATAATAAATGTTGGAGAGGTTGTGGAGAGACTGGAGTACTTATACACTGTTGGTGGGAATGTAAAATGGTACAACCATTTTGGAAATCAATCTGGCTCTTCCTTAAAAAGCTCGAAATAGAAGTACCATATGATCCAGCCATCCCGCTCCTTGGAATGTATCCTAGAGAAATAAGAACTGTCACACAAATAGATATATGCACACCCATGTTCATTGCAGCACTGTTCACAATAGCAAAAAGATGGAAACAACCTAGGTGCCCATCAATGGATGAATGGATAAACAAATTATGGTATATTCACACAATGGAATACTATGCAACAATAAAGAACAATCATGAAGCCGTGAAACATCTTATAACATGGAGGAATCTGGAGGGCATTATACTGAGTGAATTTAGTCAGTCACAGAAGGACAAATATTGTATAAAACCACTATTATAAGACCTCAAGAAAAGGTTTAAACACAAAAGAAAACATTCTTTGATGGTTATGAGGGTGGGGAGGGAGGGAGATGGTTATTCACCAACTAGATAGTAGACAAGAATTATCTTAGGTGAAGGGAAGGACTGCACACACTACAGGGGAAGTTAGCATAACTGGACTAAACCAAAGCCAAGAAGTTTCCTGATAACAACCAAACACTTCGAGGGAGAGAGTAGCAGGGACGGGGGTCTGGGGACCATGCTATCAGGGGACATCTAGGTTAATGGGCATAACAAAGTTTATTAAGAAAATGTTCTGCATCCTACTTTGGTGAGTGGCATCTGGGGTCTTAAAAGTTAGTGAGTGGCCAGCTAAGATGCATAAACTTGTCCCAACCCACCTGGAGTAAAGGAGAATGAAGAACACCAAAGACACAAGGAAAGTGTTAGCCCAAGAGACAGAAAGGGCCACATAAACCAGAGACTTCATGAGTCTGAGACCAAAAGAACTAGACGGTGTCCAGCTACCACCAATGACCGCCCTGACAGGGAATACAACAGAGAGTCCCTGATGGAGCAGCAGAAAGATCAGGTGCAGAACTCAAATTCTAGTAAAAAGACCAGACTTAATGGTCTGACTGATACTGGAGGAACCCCCGAAAGCATGACACCTGGACTCCCTGTCAACCCAGAACTAAAACTATTCCCAAGGCCAACTCTTCAGACAAAGATTAGACTGGACTATGGGACATAGAATGATACTCGGGAGTGTACTTCTTAGCTCAAGAAGATACAT
Organism: Dugong dugon; assembly: GCA_030035585.1. Taxonomy (NCBI): domain Eukaryota; kingdom Metazoa; phylum Chordata; class Mammalia; order Sirenia; family Dugongidae; genus Dugong; species Dugong dugon. The sequence goes on along the minus strand of CM057466.1, from coordinate 104,040,018 downwards.
GAGACTAAACGGGCAGCTTCTGTCTGGAGGTGAGATGAGAAGGCAGACAAGGTCAGGAGCTGGTTGAATGGACACAGGAAAGCAAGGGTGGAAAGGAGAAGTGTGCTGTCACAGTACAGGGAGAGCAATGTATGTATAAATTTTTGTATGAGAGACTAACTTGAATTGTAAACTTTCACTTAAAGTGCAATAATAAAAAAATACTGATGCAATTTTATATTTTTTCCCATTTTTTTCTATTTTGAACTTAAAATATTGTAGTCAAAGTCAAACATATCTGCATTAGTGTGCATAGTATTTATTTAGCACATGTGTAAGTAAAAATGAAATACTATCACAATTTTTATATCACCTCCTTTGTGTGTTAACATTGTTGCCTGGCTTCTGTAAGCTTTTGAGTTTGCAATCCTAGCCTAGGCTCACTAAGGAGACTAACACTCGGGGTTTCTGTTTTGTTGTATTTTGTTTTTGCTTGTTTATTTTGGTGGGGCCCCAGTAAGGAGCAGAGGATGTCTGGATTCCAGGAAAGTATTCGGAGCATGCCTGCAATATCGGGTAAGGCACTTGGTTCTGTTTGGTAAGCTCGCCACCAAATCAGAAGTGATTAGCAACGGCATCCTCCAAACAGCAGAGAAGGGGGAAGCTGAACAGACTTGACTTTTGGGTTGATTATGTATCGAAGAAGCGTAAGGAGCTGCCCTCCACCCCCTCAAGATGAAGATGGGAGATAGCATATACATGAGAAGGCCAGAGGGGATGGCACTCCAAGCACAGGTGGGAGGGTCTGTGTTACGCAGAGTTGTATCTACTCCATTGTTTGAGAATAAAAAAGGAAGGAAGACTGGGGGTACAGGTGGCATAAATTTGAAGAAATAGTTTTCTTATAATTTCTTTTCTCACTGTAAAGTAAGAAATGAGATATCTTCTAAGAGAAAAATCAGGCAATTAGGAGATAAGGAAGCGTAAATCCATTTAGAAATAATTCTTGTTGTTACTGTGCCATCAAGTTGATTCTGACTCATTGCGACCCTATAGAACAGAGTAGAACTGCCCTATAGGGTTTCCAAGGCTGTCATCTTTATGGTAGGAGATTGTCAGGTCTTTTCTCCCACTGCACCGCTAGTGGGTTCCAACTACCAAACTTTCGGTTAGCAGCTGAGAGCTTAACCACTGCACCACCAAGACTCCTTGTAGAAATAACTTCAGTGCCTCTTAAAGGAGGTAAAACTTTTTTTTTTTTTTTTAACCTAACAAACTGTCCACAATAACAGAACAGATAATCCTGGTTATAAATGAGAGATGAGTATAACTTCTTATAGACCTGGTTACATGGCACCGTAGAAATCGCAGCATTTTTTTTTCTCTGTCATTCTAAGTTCCCACAGTAATAACCAAGGTTTTTCTTTACAGAGATCTCACCCACAGTAATGGACAGTAGACTGTGGAAACAAAACACAAAGTCAAAGCTGAAATTGCCATAGAAACTACCACCCCATAGGCATTGACTTTGCAAAGGCTTAGCCAAGAAGTCCTGGAACACAGATCAGCAATAATAGTGTTCAGGATTGATGACCTTAATTATGAAAGCAGTACAGAAGTCCTTGAAGCAATGAACAATGCCAGAGTGTTTTTCAAGTAAAGCAAAATGGTATCTTCAAATCAAGTTGTGTTCGACTCATCATTTAAATTTCTTCCAGACCAGCGCCTTCAGAATTAAAAAACAAAAACAAATAAAAAATACCAAAAGACACCTTTATAGTTTTTCATACACTTAGTAGATATTGTTTTTTAAAAACTGTATCATGATATAATTTTAGTATTTTATTGTACAAAATGTGTCTATGGGACAGTACCAAACGTATAATACTGAAGAAACCTCAGTTTTATGTGGAGGCTAGGGACTCTCAAAGAAAGTGATCCAAGAGACCAGGCAAAAGCTATAAAGCTTCTTATGACATAGTCTCTAAAGGCATACAGTTTTGCTTCTACAACATTCTGTTCGTCAAGAAAGTCACTGAGGCTAACACAAACTCAAGGGAATGAAGAGTAGTAAGTATTTGTGGTGATCTTTAATATAACACATTGTCGTCTTAAGAAAATAAAGGAATTGGAAAAAGAGTTATGTATACAATAATTACCAGAGTATTATTTTAACATCTGACAGTTAAAAAAAAAAAAAGTATTCAATGATATGGAAAATTTAAAACAAATTATGAAACATTCATATAATGGTAAATTCAAAATTGATGTTCTCAGATAATATTTAAGATCATAGGAAATATTCTTAATGCATTATCAAGATCTTACTGTTCCAGCTTTTCAAAACAAAGACACATACACATAAACACACATACATATGTTGGAGGAAGTAACTGAAATATCAAAATATCTGTCTCCGAAGGAATAGCATTAAAATTTATTTAAAATTTCTATTCATCATGGAGACCTGGTGGTGCAGTGGTTAAGAGCTCAGCTGTTAACCAAAAGGTCAGCAGTTAGAATTCACCAGCTGCTCCTTGGAAACCCTAAGGTGTAGTTCTATTCTCCTAAAGGGTGGCTATGAGTCAGAATCTACTTGACAGCAATGGCTATTCATCATATTTTTCCTTATTTTATAAATTGTCTAAAATATACATAAATTCCTCATTTTACTCTATTATCTAAATCTGTCAAATCTTTTTAATCCATTTTTATAAATCATATAAAAATTTTGTATATACAACTAATATAATAAATCCTAATATGCCTATTAGCTATACGCAACAATTAATAAGGTTTCTGGAAAATTTGCTGAGTCTATACTTTTGCTAAAATTTGTTAGAATATTTTAAATCAAATCCTAGATATTGTATAATTTTACCCTTCATGTTCCTATGCACAGTTCCAAAAAATAGATATTTTTATTATATATATAGTATGCTGTTATTATATTTAACAACACTAGAAATTATTTATGTCATTTACTCTCCAGCGCATATTCTCTGATTTTCTCAAAATTATATTTGTTTGTTTTTTTTTCTTTCAAGCCAGTATCCAAAACAATTCAACACACTATGTTTGGATATTATGACTTGTAAATTAATTTTAACCTAGAGCTTGGTATTTGCAAGTTTCTTAAAACTACGGTTTAATGTTTTTATTATAACTTTTGAAAAGTCTTAACCAGTATTCTTCAAATGTGGCATCTTCTCTGTTCCTTCTACCCCTTCCACCTTGGATTCCAGTTACAAATGTTTGCAACATTTTCACTTTGTCCTTTTCTTTCATTCACTTTTGTGTTTAGTTAGCCTTTAGTCTAATGTGCTTCAGTCTGGATTTCCCATTGATCTATCTTCTGGTTCACTAATCCTCTGTTCTGCTGTACCTAACCTGCTATTAAATCCATCTATTGGATTCTTAATTTTACTTCCAAAGTTTCTGTTTTGTTTATTTGTATGCATTTCTAGTATCCTTTGATATTCTCTTTAAACATATTAATCATAATTGTTTTAAAATTTTCTGATAACTGCTATATAATAGATACTTTGATTCTGTTTCTATCTTCTTTTTTTCCTGATTTTCAGGTATTAGCTTCTCTTCCCCGCCCCCCCCACAATATTTTATCAAATGATTGACATTATGTTTGAAAATCTTCTAAGGCTCAGGCTAATGTTACCTTCATCCAAATAGAGTTAAGATTTCTTCTGCTAGGAAGATGGTGGATAGTCAAATCACTTTCATTCTGTTGAAGATTGGTTTAGGCTGTGCTAGGGCTACTTTATTTCCATTTTAATCTTTATTGTTAAGTCTTCTATTCCTGGAGTTTAGCTCATCTGTAGTGTCAACCTCAGTAGGCCTTGAACTTCAACTTCTCTCTTCCTAGCATTGCATGGCTGATGAAATCTCTCCTCTGCTTTTTTGGTTATCAGAGACTGATTTTTGCTGTTTTTCTTAGAATTATGCCTTGTACACACAAGGCATGGGAGTTGGCAAATTCCTTAAGAGGGGAAATTGATGCAAATAAATATTTGGGATCACCTCTCTTCAGTTGCTTTATTTTCTGGATTTGTCCCACATGACTCAGCAGTTTAGCAAAGCTTGACCTCTGACCTCCATCTTCTTAGCTCAGTGAACCTGCAGCTTTCTTCTCAGGCTCTGCCTTCCTATGCCACACACTGGCATGTGCCCTCAGGTGAAAAACCAGAGAGTGGAGCTCAGTTGGGTCTTCTACTCTTATTGCAGAGACAAGAGCTCATTAATATCTGCCTGTGTCAGTTGTGCCCCAGTGCCTTCAAATAGCACTTCTTTTGGTTTTGTACCTCTTTATATTTCTTTGCAGAGGCCTTTTCAACAAAATATTGTATCATGGCTAGAACTAAAAGTCCCTATTTAGTGTGAATTCTATTACAGCCATGCACCACATAACGTCCATTGGGGCAACATCCGACTGCATATACGTCCATGATCTCATAAGGTTATACAACACCAGGAGGAGGAGAAGACTGCTGTTCCACACCACACAGGAGCAAAGGAAGGAGAAAGGCTCGCAGTCATGTATTGGTTAACATCCATGGCACGGTCTGGGAAATAGGATGTTATGTGATTCGGACGTTGTGTGAACATTGTATTATACATGTGCTGGCTTCCTTCCAGCCTCCTTCCCTCTTGGCTTGCTGCTTGTTCAAGTGCAGGCCTGGCAAGCTGCCCTCTCCCTTCTTCCTCTCCTGGAAGCCTTTCTCCTTTCCTTGCTCCTGTGAGGGGCAGGGCTGCAGGCTCCTCCTCTTCCTGGGCTTGTACAACTTTATGGGACTATGGGCATGTATGCAGTTGGACATTACTCAAACGGACTGTATGGTGTTTGCACAATGTCCAAATCACATAATGTCCTATTTCATAGAACATATCATGGACATTAAGTAACATGTGACTGTATTTCTACATTGTGGAACATGTAACAATTCCGTGGTCTTTTTCATTATTACCCTCATGTTTTAGTCTCTGTTCCATAAATAAATATACCGATGCTTAAGCTTACTTATGCTGAGGCTTATCCAATCATCCCATGGTTGTCTTATGCTCATTTTATAGTAGACTCCTCAAGAGAGGCTTATGGGTTACATATCTCTGAACAGTAAATGTTTCTAAGTGTTGGGCTTTAGCATTTACATTTGAAGATAATGTAGACGGATGTCAAAAAAATCTTGTATCTTCCTTCATTGAGAATCACCATCAAGAAGCCTGATTTAAAAAAAACAAAAGTGTTTTGTTGTTGTTTTCTCTTGTAAGCGCCTAGACTTTTTGTTCTTACATTTTTTTCTTTATATTTTTAGTCCACTAGCTTTACTGGGTTATGTCCTGATGTAGATTACTCTAGATCAATACCTACTGGTGGAGCCCTGGTGGCACAGTGGTTAAGAGCTCGGCTGCTAACCAAAAGGTTGGCGATTCGAATCCACCAGCCACTCCCTGGAAACTCTATGGGGCAGTTCTACTGTGTCCTGTAGGGTCACTATGAGTCAGAATTGCCTCAACGGCAATGAGTTAGTTTTTATTTTCTGGTTTATATCTACAGGTAGTTGTATTTAATTTACACTTTTAATTTTAGACTCAAGTTTCTTTTCATTTTAGTAATTTTTTGATGACTATAAATATTTTACTTTCTGTTCCATTACTGTATTTTTTCTTCAGAGATTCCAATTATATATGTAGTATTTTATATGTATGTATAATATACATTATATATACAGCATTTGTTTATCAAGCAATTTTTAATTATTTTTATCTCTTTATTTCCTTATGATGATGAAGATGATTTTGCTTTTTTTTATTTCCATCCCCTATTTTCCTAGCATTCTTTCTGTGGTGCCTAATTCGGTTTTCTTTTCCATATTTGTATTCTTTTTTTTCTTCATTATCCACTGAATTCTTTCACATCTTGTTTATCTTATTCTAAACACTTATTGTCCCGCAATATAATGTATGAGCTCTTTGTTTGTGAGATATGCAGTGATCTCAAAGCTTTGATAATTTTATTTTTAATTTTTGTTTCAGCTTGAAATATTAGGTAGATTTCTTCTAACCTTGAGGCTAAACTTTGTAATGTGCCTGTTTTACCTAAACTCAGAAAACCAGTCTTAAACTTTTTCCTAGTCTACTCACACTATTAAAAGTTTTATGTGGGTGGGTAATTATAGCAGTATTTAATGCCTATTTAAGGATGTGTATGTGTCTCATTTTTTATGGAACAATTTAGTTTCTATTATGTTGCTTTGGTGGTTGCTGTTGTTAGGTGCCATCCCTGGTTAGTAACCTTAAAAATAGTTTTTAAATATTTAATTAGAAGCCTATTCTTGAGTTCATCATCCAATTTCATAAATCCTATACATTCAGTTTCGATAGGAGATTATTTTCTCGAAGGAGAAAAGTCTCATCAGACTCAAGAACATGAGAGTAATATATTATTGTTAATTTGACAAATCTTTGTTCACTTTTAGTATATCTTGTACACCTTGAGTATAGGCATTGAAATGAGATTTGTAATGTCATCAATCTGACCCTGTACATTTAGAAGAAAGTATGCACAAATACGGAAAGAAGTTATGATTTATCATTAGATTAAAACAGGTTAATGAGATAGACCAGAGATATCCAGTAGAATTTTCTGTGATAAGGAGAGTATTCTGTATTTGTGCTGTTCTGTATAGTAGCCACTAGGCATACACTGCTAATAAACACTTGAATTATGACTACTGCAACTAAGGATGTGAATTTCTCAAATTTTATAAATTGTTAATTATTAGAAATATGTTTTTCTTAATATTTAATTTATTGGCTATTTTGATTTGTTTGCCAACAATTAATCATGAATACATAAAGATATAGGTCCTAAGGTCAAAATCTTAGTGAAAAATGACTAGAAATAATGATGTCTAATTAATATTAGAAGGGAACCCTGATGGCGAAGTGGTTAAGCACTCGGCTGCTAACCAAAAGGTTGATGGTTTGAACCCACCAGCCACTCTGTGGGAGAAAAATGTGACAATCTATTCTGTAAAGATTACAGTCTTGGAAACCCTACGGGGCAGTTCTACTCTGTCATATAGGGTCACTGTGAGTTGGATTAGACTCCATGGTAATGGGTTTGGTTTGATATTTTAATTAATATTAAATTAGAATACTAAAAAGAGAGAGTTCAATTTATATGTATTGTCAGCAATATGTTCATGATACATTATGGGGAGAAAAACAAACAGTAATGTGTACTATAATCCCATTTGATTTAAAAATAGGAAGGAAGGAAAGAAGGGAAGAGAGTTGACTTCCCTGGATAATTTTTGCACTGTCTATTAGTTTTCTATTGCAGTGTACCAAATTACAACAAACTCAGTGGTTTAAAACAACACCATTTATTATGTCACAGACCAAGAGGGCTCTCACAACATGGTTGTTTATTACTTCCAAGCCAGCAGAAGAGCCTCTCTCTGACTTCACCTCAAAGCCTCAGCAGCAAGACAGTGTGGCTGTGGCTGCCAAGCCAGGCGTCCCTAAAGCCAAAATAGATGGTGTCATCTTTTTTTGCTTAATTAAGCCTAGGCTGGCCACCATGTGGCTTGAAAACCAAAGGGAATGTAAAGCCTTGCTCATGGTGCATAACTGTCCCCTCCCTTTGCATCAGCCTCCTGCCTGGTCCCACTCTCTATTCCCACCTCATCTACCTTAAAAAAAAAAAAAAATAGTTCACTAGAGTTGGGTCTGAAGTCTCCATTTCCCAATGAGGAAGCAAAGACCATACACGCTAATAAAGATATGCTGGGAATCTTCAAAACAGGTAGGAACTCAGACTCTCATGGCCTTATTAAATATGAACACCCAAATCTATACTTGATGGACTGCATGTAAATGAATCCAAAGAAGAAAAATTATTTTTAAAATTCAATCTATTTTTTCCCAAACCTTTAACTCTCCTCAGACATAGCTGTAAGTTACATGCATCTACTTTTTGTATGTACAGGGTACCATTATGGTCTGATTTCACAAAAATAGACACAAATCTGTAACAGAATTTCTAAATTTCTTTCTTTTTTATTTGGACAGAAAATTTGGGCTATTGATTTGACAGTATACTCAGTTCCTGAGGGGCAGTTGCACAAAATCAGGAAATTAAATTCATTTTACAATTTGTGAAGTCAAACCTTTGTAAATTTGTCGATGGAGAAAAATTAGTCATATATGTTGTGAAAGCGTGATATCTACAGAACTACTCCAAATAAAACCTTCTGCACAGTAAAAGACTTACGTTTTTGTCTTCTAAGTAGTATAGGAAGGATGAGGATATAAATTTAGACTATTGCTATCCATGTGTATTTGATCAAAACAAATCAAATAACAAAGAAATAAAATTACCAGAAAGAGTTCATCTCTGTTTGATACAACTATATGTGATGTTATAACTTTATATCTTCTACTCACTAGAATCCTTTCCATTCGAAATGCAAAGCCTTAAACTGATAGTGATTAAAGCTTTTCACTATAAGGGACTGTAAGCACAATTTTATAATCTTTCTAACAATGATTTAAGAGAATCATTTGCTTTCTGGCAGTGACATGGAATGTTTTCATAGCACATAGTATGTTCCATAATGATTGTGCAGGAAAAAAGAAAACAACTTTCCTTTGTTGTTCTGTATAATCAAAGTTGGCCCATTTTACTTCTACATCATTATGCTATAATTATCTTGCTCTGTGTATAAACTTAAATTTAAAAAGGAGGTTTTTTTAAAGAAAAAGAGGGGCAGATTAAAAAAACCATTTTATTTTCCATATGCCATGAAACATTTCAAAAAATCCTAAATTATTTGAATTATCTGAGGCTTTTTAACCATTCCGTCCCTCACTCAAACTAACCTCTTAATGGATGTTGTTGAATATTTAAAGTATTTTCATCAAATTTTAATACATTTGATAAAATTTTAAATTATTTTATATGGATATTTATGTGAAACACATATAGGCATCAAATTTTGTTGTTTATTCACTTTAACCGTTTAGTATGAGATGACTTCACATTTATAGAAAAGCTACGACAATAGTATAAAGAATTTTCGTACAATCTTCGCCTAGTTTCTATAAATGTTCCCATTTAATCGCATCTGCTTCATCATTTTCTATCTAGCTATCATCTATCTATCCTTGTATTTACGGAGACACATATATTTATATATACATATTTATTCATGCAACACATTATGTACATTTCTTTTTTCTGAAACTTTGGAGAGTAAGTTGCATATATAATTTCCCTTTCCTTCTGAATTCTACAGGATTTATTTTTCTAAAACAAGACAATTTCTCATAAGGAAAATTCCAGAGAAAGACCCTTACAAAATTTTAGAATAAAATATGCAATCCCCTTACCAGCTGGGTGCCTTTCTTGGACACAGGGAGCATGCTGAGCTCCTTTGTAGAGAACTGAAATACATCATCACTTATTTAGCCGATTTTTTTTTCGAATTTTGTGTATATTTTATGATCCAAGGGACAGGAGCTATATCTTATTCATTATTTTAAGTCCCTTAACACACTTAGCAGAGACTTAAAAACATAATTTTCTAAATAAAGACACTTTAAATTGTGAAATGTGAAACGACAATATTCCAATGATTAAATTTTCTTTTAGACTTTTTTGTCCTGAGGGGTGGGAAGGAAACTCTGCTTATGACAGTTTCTGATTTATGATGGGAATTAAAAAAAAAAAAATTACTGAGGGAATGATATTAAAAACATTATCTAAACTAGATTTATACTGCCCCATTTCAAGTCTTACTATAAAGCTGCACTAATCAAAACATAAGGCCTAACGACAAATATGTAAAAAAATGGAGCAGAATGAAATTCACCAGAAACGTACTTTCACGTTTATATTCAGTTGTATTTCGTCTAAGGTACCAAAGCAATTCAACGGGAAAAAAATGGTACTGGGACAATTGATCATCTATACATAAAAATGAACAAATTAATTATTTAGTAAAAATCTAGACATATTACTTAAACCTTACACAAAATATCTTTAAAAATGTATCGTAGCTCTAAATGTAGTAGAATAAATTCTAGAAAAAAATAGAATACAATTTTTTTTTTCAGAATCTTTTTTTTTTTTATTGTACTTCTGGTGAAGGCTTACAGAACAAATAGTTTCTCATGAAACAGTAGTACACATATTGTTTTATGACATTGGTTAACAACACCACAACGTGTCAACCCTCTAACTTCTCAACCTCTTTTTTTTTGGTGAAAATACACATAGCCAAAGATACACCATTTCAAACATTTCTACATGCACAGTTCAGTGACACTGACTACGCTTTTCCAATTGTGCTGCTATTCTCACTTAAGATGAAGGCTTACAGAACAAAATAGTTTCTCATTTAACAGTTACTACAAATGTTGCCCTATGACAATTGTTAACAATCTCACAACACATCAACAATATCCTTAATCAACCTTGGGTTCCCTATCACCAGCTTCCTTGTCCCCTTCTGCCTTCTGGCCCTTGTCACTGGACTACTGTAACTCATTAGTCTCATTTGGTTTTATGGGGCTGTCCACTCCCAGGGTGAATGGTGAACCTCAGAGATAACTTCACCATTGAGCTAAAAGGGTGTCTGGGGGCCATACTCTCGAGGTTTCTCCAGTCTCCTTTAGGACAGTAAATCTGGTTTTTTGTTTTTTTTTTTTTTTGGTGAGTTAGAATAATGTTCTACATCCTTCACCAGCTCTGTCCAGAAACGTCTGTTGTGATCCTGGTCAGAGCAGTCAGTGGTGGTAGCAGAGCACCATCTGGCTGTACTGCACTCACGCCGGTGGAGGCCTTGGCCGCTGTGGACAATTAGTCCTTTGGACTAATCTTTTCCTTGTAACCGGTTCTCTTCATTCTCCCTTGCTCCCAAAGGGATGAGACCAGTGGAGTATCTTAGATGGCTGTTCACAGGCTTTTAAGACCCAGACACTACTCACCAAGGTAGAACGTAGAGCATTGTCTTTATAAGCTGTGTAATGTCTATTGAGCTAGATGTTCCCCGAGACCATGGTCCCCATAGCCCTCCGCCCAGCAATTCAATCCCTCAGGGACTTCGGATGTGTCTATGGAGCTTCCATGACCTTTCCTTGCACAAGTTGTGCTAGTTTTCCCCGTATTGTGTACTGTCTCACCCTTCACTCAAGATACCACTTATCTATTGCCTATTTAGTATTTCCCCCCACCCCTCCAATCTCTTGTAACCAACAAAGACTATTACATTTTGTGTGTAAACTTTTTCCTGGGTTTTTACAATAGAGGTCTCATACAATATTTGTCCTTTTGTGATTGACTTATTTCACTCAGCATAATGTCCTCCAGTTTCATCCATGTTAGGAGATGCTTGACAGATTCATTGTTGTTCTTTCTCATTGCATAGTACTCCACTGTATGTATGTACCATAGTTTGTTTATCCATTCATCTGTTGATGAGCATCTAGGTTGTTTCCATCATTTTGCTATTGTGAACAATGCTGCCATGAACATAGGTGTGCATATGTCTATTCGAGTGATGACTCTTATTTCTCTAGGATCTATTCCTAGGAGGGGGATTGCTGGATCAAATGGTATGTCTCTTACTAGCTTTCTGAGGAAGCGCCATATCATATTCCAAAATGGTTGTATCATTTCGCATTCCCACCAGCAGTGCATAAGAGTTCCAATCTCACTGTAGCCCCTCCAACATTTGTTATTTCCAGTGTTTTTGATTCATGCCAGTAATGCCAGGATGAGATGGTATCTCAGTTTGGTTTTAATTTGCATTTCTCTAATGGCTAGTGGTCGCGAGCATTTCCTCATGTGTCTGTTGGCCATTTGAATGTCTTCTCCGGTGAAGTGTCTGTTCATTTCCTTTGCCCATTTTTTAATAGGATTATTTGTGTTTTTGTTGTAGAGGTGTTGGATTTTCTTGTAGATTATGGAGATTAGACCTTTGTCTGACTTGTATTGTCCAAAAATTTTTTCCCGGTCTGTAGGTTCTGTTTTTATTCTTTTGGTGAAGTCTTTGGAAGAGTATAGGTGTTTGATTTTTAGAAGATGCCAGTTATCTAGCTTATCTATTGGGGTTTGTGTGTTGATGGTAATGGTTTGTATCCTGTTAATCCCGTGTATTAAGGCCTGTAGCGTTGGTCCTATTTTTTATTCTATTAACTATATAGTTTTAGGCTTTATATTCAGGTCTTTCATTCATTTTGAAGTAGTTTCTGTATACGGCATGAGGTATGGGTCCTGTGTCATTTTTTTGCAGATGGATATCCAGTTTTTGCCAGCACCATTTGTTAAAAAAGACTTTCTTTTCCCCATTTGATGGACTTTGGGCCCCTGTCGAAGATCAAGTGACCGTAGGTTGATGGATTTACATCTGGGTTCTCAATTCTGCTCCACTGGTCAATGTATCTGTTGTACCAGTAGCAGGCTGTTTTGACTACTGTAGCTGTACAGTAGGTACTGAAGTCAGGTACTGTGAGTCCTCCAACTTTATTCTTCTTCTTAGGTAGTGCTTTACTTATTCGGGGCTTCTTCCCTTTCCATATAAAGTTAATGATTAGTTTTTCCATTTCTTTGAAGAATGTTGTTGTTATTTGGATCAAGATTGTGTTGTATTTGTAAATTGCTTTGGGTAGAATTGTCATTTTCACAATGTTGAGTCTGCCTATCCATGAGCATGGTATGTTTTTCCATTTATGTAGATCCCTTTGGGTTTCATGCAGTAATGTTTTGTAGTTTTCTTTGTATAGATCTTTTACATCCCTGGCCGGATATATTCCGAAGTATTTTATCTTTATAGGGGCTATTGAAAATGGTATTGTTTTCCTGATTTCCTTTTCATTGTTCTCCTTATTGATGTATAGGAATCCAACTGATTTTTGAACGTTTATCTTGTATTCTGCTACTCTGCTGAATCTTTCTATTAGTTCTAGTAGATTTATCATGGAGTCTTTAGGGTTTTCTATGTATAGTATCATATTATCTGCAAACAAGAACTGTTTCACTTCTTCATTAACAATTTGTATGTCCTTTATTTCTTTTTCTTGCCTTATTGCTCTAGCTAGAACTTCCAGCACAATGTTAAATGGGAGTGGGGATAAAGGGCATCCTTGTCTTGTTCCTGTTTTCAAGGGGAATGTTTTCAGCCTCTCTCCATTAAGAATGATGTTGGCCGTTGGTTTTCCATAGGTGCCCTTTATTATGTTGAGAAATTCACTTCTACACCTATTTTATTGGGAGTTTTTATCAGGAATGGGTGTTGGACTTTGTCAAATGCGTTTTCTGCATCAGTTGAGATGATCATGTGATTCTTTTCTTTCCTTTTATTTATATGGTGGATTACGTTGATTTATTTTCTAATGTTGAACCATCCTTGCATACCTGGTATCAATCCTATTTGGTCGTGGTATTTTAGTTTTCTGACATGATGCTGAATTCTATTGGCTAGAATTATGTTCAGAAGTTTTGCATCTATATTCATGAGGGATATTGGTCTGTAATTTTCTTTTTTGTGACATCTTTCTCTGCTTTTGTTATCAGCATTATGCTGGTTTCATAGAATGAATTTGGAAGTGTTGCTTCCTCTTCTATGCTCTGAAATAGCTTGAGTAGTACTGGTACAAGCTCTTCTGTAAATGTTTTGTAGAATTCTCCAGTGAAGCCATCTGGGCCAGGGCCTTTTTTTGGTTGGGAGTTTTTTTATTACCTTCACAATCTCTTCTCTTGTTATGGGTCTGTTGAGAGTTTCAACATCACTTTGTTGTAGTTTTGGTAGGCATGCATTTCTAGAAATTCATCCATTTCCTCTAGGTTTTCAAATTTGTTGGAGTATAGCTTTTCATAATATTCTGTTATAATCCTTTTTATTTCGGTTGGGTCTGTTGTAATGTCCCCCATTTCATTTCTTATTTGGGTTATTTGTGTCCTCTCCTGTTTTTCTTTTGTCAGTCTGGCCAGTGGTTTGTTGATTTTGTTGATTCTTTCAAAGAACCAACTTTCGGTTTTGTTGATTCTTTCTATTGTTTTTCTGTTCTCTATTTCATTTATTTCTGCTCTGATCTTTACTATTTCCTTTCTTCCTGTGGTTGTGGGCTTTTTTTGCTGTTCTCTTTCTATTTGTTTGAGTTCTGTAGTTAATGTTTTGATTTTGTCCCTTTCTTCTTTTTTGATATGTGCATCTATTGCTATAAATTGTCCTCTGAGGACTGCCTTTGCAGTGTCCCAAAGATTTTGTTATGATGTGTTTTCATTCTCATTTGATTCTAGGAATTTTTTGATTCCATCTCTGATTTCTTCGATTATCCAGTGATGTGTAAGCAGGGTATTATTCAGTTTCCATGTAGTTGATTTTTTTTCCTTCCTCTTTCTATTGTTAATTTCTACCTTGATGGCATTGTGGTCAGAGAATATACTTTGAATTATCTCAACGTTTTGGATCTTGTTCAGGATTGCTCTGTGGCCTAAGATGTGGTATATTCTGGAGAATGTTCCATGTGCATTGGAAAAGAATGTGTACTTTGCAGCAGATGGATGGAGTGTTCTCTATGTCTATGAGGTCAAGTTGGCTGATTGTGCCCTTTAGGTCTTTTGTATCTTTGCTCAGTTTCTTCTTAGTTCTTCTGTCCTTTACTGAGAGTGGTGTGTTGAATTCTCCTACTATTAGTGAGGAACTGTCAATTTCTCTTTTCAGTGTTGTTAGAGTTTGTTTGATGTATTTTGGCGCCCTGTCATTGGGCGCATAGATGTTTATTAGGGTTATGTCTTAAGGATGGATCATCCCTTTAATCATTATATAGTGTCCTTCTTTGTCTTTTATGGTAGATTTTGTTTTAAAGTCTATTTTATCTGAGATTAGAATTGCCACTCTTGCTCTTTTTTGGTAGTTGTTCGCTTGATATATTTTTTTCCAACCTTTCACTCTTAATAAATTCACATCTTTGTTTCTAAAGTGTGTCTTTTGTAGACAGCATATTGATGGGTCTTGTTTTCTTATCCATTCTGTCACTCTCCGTGTCTTTCTGGGTGCATTGAGTCCATTTACATTCAGTGTAATTATTGATAGATGTGAGTTTGTTGCTATTATTTCGTAGTGCTTTTTTTTTTGTGGTGCTGAAGTTTTCTTTGCTCTTCTCCTCTCTTGTGCTGAGTTACTTTTGTTTGTGGATTTTTTTTTTTTATTTCCTTTGTTTTTGTAGGTTTTGTTTTTGCTGAGACTTTATGTTTTTCCTCTTTTTTTTATAAGTGTGTTTGTTAATTGTCTTTGTGGTTACCATGAATTATACCCTTATCTCTCTAAGTTTGAAGCAGTCTACCATTACTTGGTATCGCCTTGCCTTCCTCTCCAGTAGAAGGTTCTCTTATTCCCTCTTTTATTGCTTTGATGTTGTTGTCATTTACTGATTAACTGCTCTGATTCCCTGTTGTATTTCTTTTGGTTTTGGATAGTCCTCAAGAGTTCATTTCGTAGAAAGGTACCTGGCTGGTACGATCCTGCATCCTAGATTCTGCCTGTGAGCTGAAGCTGTTTGTCCTCAAATTGAGGAACTCCCTTCAATAATTATGGTAATTTTGGTTTGACTTTTCTATATTCCCTTAATTTCTGTTTCTCTGGAAATGACCTAATTTCACCATCAAATTTGAACAAGAGTTTTGCAGGATATATTATTCTTGGCTGGCGATTTTTTTCTTTCAAGATTTTATATATGTCATCCCATTGCCTTCCTGCCTGCATGGTTTCTGCCAAATAATCTGAGCTTAGTCTTTTTTTTCTCCTCTGTATGTGACTTCTTGTTTTTCATGAGCTGCTCTCAGGATTCTTTGTTTGTCTTTGGTTTTGGCAATTGTGATTATGATATGCTTTGGTGATTTTCTTTTGGGATCTCTCCTATATGAGGTTCGTTGAGCTTCTTGGATGGCCAGATTTTCATCTTTCATGATATTGGGGAAGTTTTCTGTTGGCAGTTCTTCAATGATCCTCTCTGTGTTTTCGCTTTTCTCCCCATTCTGGAACTCCAATCACTCGAAAATTTTTGCTTTTGATTGTATCCCACATAATTCTCAGGGCCTCTTCATTTTTCTTTGTTCTTTTTTCTGAGTTTTCCTCAAACAGAGTTGTATACAAGTGTTTGTCTTCATTCCACTGATCCTGTCTTCCACTGTTTCAAATCTGCTTCTCAGCCCTTCTATGACACCGTCCATTTCTGAAATCTTGTTGTTTATCTTTTGGATTTCTAATTGTTGTCTTTGTATATTTTCTAGTTGTGAATTTATTTTGGCATTTTGTTCCTGCATTATTTTCCTGAATTCTTCAATTTTTTTGTCTGCATTTTCCATGAATATGTCTATTTTTTCCTCATGTTTGTCAGCTTTTTGCCTCGGATCTTGGAGAATTCTTAGTATTAGAGATTTGAATTCCCTATCAGTTAGTTCTCGTGCATTTTTTTCCACTGGAAAGTCATCTGGTGTTTTATTTTGGATGCCTACTGGGACCAGCCTGTCCTGTTTTTGTAAATGTTTGATACTGTCTGCTGTCTTCAGGGCATTCAGTAGTTATTTTTCTCGTTTATTGAATGTAGATTTGTTTGTTTCATCCCTTTTTTTTTTTTTTTTTTTGAAATTTGACTATGTTTGAGCAGGCAGACTGTGTGTTCTTTGTTGTTTGCTCGTCTGTGGGCACAGTACTTTTCGACTCCTTTTACAATTAGCGGGGTCAGTCATTCATATATGGTACGGCAGGGCAGGTCTAGCTGAAGAGGAGTTACTGGGATGGGTTGTTTGTGGCACTTACTACAGCCACCAGAACGGGTCAGTAATCAGTGCAGGGCAGTTTCCAGCAGGCTGTGCCCATGCTGCTTTATGGTGTGATGTCAAGTGCACAGTACAGGTAGGCAGAATGCAGCTGGGAGATTTTTATGTGTGGAGCTAAGATGGATATGGGAGAGAGGAGAGAGGAACAGGGGCTAAAAACATATAAAGAAACAAAAAAGAATGCTAGGGGAGCTTGCCATTGGAGTGGAGAGATGAGAGACTATGAAATGGGGGAAAACAGAAAGGGGAGGAAGAAAAGAAAAGAATGAATAAATAAAAATCAGAAAGGTTAAAGAACTGCAAAGTTCCTAGGGATCCCACCCATGCAACTATGAGGTCTGGGGAAGTGGCTCTCAGGTGTTGCAGTAGAGTCTGGCTAGAAGGCGTAGAGGTATACAATGCCAGGTATTCAGGGAACAGAAAGAGAAGGAAGATATAGAGAGATGAGAAACAGAGTAATGAAGAAAGACAAAAAGGGAAAAAGGGGGAAAAGGAAAAAAGACACATTAAAAAAAAAAAAGAACAAGAAAAGCCCCGAAAAAAAACAGAAAAAAAAAATACCAATGAAGAAAGAAATGCCCTCCGAGATCCCTCTGCACGTCTGTGCAAGCCGAGGGGTAGTCTCCTTGCCATGCAACACTGCCTGGCCAGAAATGGCTCCCAACTCAAGAAAAGGAAAATAGAACAAACAAACAATTCAAAACAAACAAATGAACAAAAGCCCCAGGATCCCACCAGTGTGGCAGCCCAGACCAGGAAGCAGCTCCACACTCGAACGGAGCTCTGCAGCCCCTCAGGAAGAAGCAAATATGGCGCACAGAGGCAGGTATTTGAGCAAAAAGAGGGGGAGGTTGTGAGAGGTAAGGAAGAAATCAAAAGAAGCAGAGAAAAAGCAACACTATCAGCCAACAAATGGCACTCAGAGAGCCAGCTAGTGCGGGCTGGTGTTTCTTGGATAAGAGACTGTGTCCACGGGAAGCAGAGGGGGCCGAGTGTGGGTGAAGAAGGGTAGGGAGTGGGAAAACATATATCAGAAATTACCGGGGCTCTGCACCCCCTCATGAAGAAGCAAAGATGGCGCACAGAGCCAGGTATTTGAGCGAAAGGAGGGAGAGGTGGTGAGAGGTAAGGAAGAAATCAAAGAAGTGGAAAAAAGCAACACCAGCAGCCAACAGATGGCACTCAGAGAGCCAGCCCCTCCGGGTGTGTGGAATCCAAGCAGCTGGTGTTTCCCAGTCAAGAGATTGTGGCCGCGGGAAACAGAGGCAGTTGAGTCAGGGTGAAGAAGGGTTGGGGGTGGGAAAGTGTATAACAGAAATTACCGGTTGTTTTGTCTCCCGCTGGACGCTCCGTGAGGCTGGTTTCTCATAACCCCTGTTTTCTGGTCTCTGATAGGAGTCCAAGATGGCATATCCTCACTCTGTTAGCTGGTAGGGGACCTCTGCATGTATCTCTCCTCGCTCTCCATTCTCTGTCAGTTTTCTCGCTCCATTTGGTGCCTGGCTGAGTTCTTTATCTCTTCATTTGATGTTTTAGGGTTTCAGGATTGTTGTATTCTCTGTTCGGCTTAGTTTTTCAGATCTTTGCTGTGGAGGGACGGCATGGTGCTTCTGCCTAGAATACAATTTTTGTGAACTTGAGTTAGGTAAAGATTTCTTAGATATGACAAAAAGAGAACAATATATAGTAAAGAAAAATTGATTAATTGGACTTCATCAAAATTAATTCTTCTTTAAAAAGCTACCAGTAAAAATTTTAAAGACAAGCCATAGATGGGATAAAATATTTGCAAATTACATTAGATAAGGGGTTTGTATTCAAAATATATACATAACACCAACAAATACACTTAATGTATGCATAAATGAACATAAGACTTGAAAATATGTTTCAGCAAAGAAATACGAATGACTACTAAGTACAAGAAAAGATGCTGAATATCATTTGCCATTAGGAATATGCAAAATTAAACCTCAGTAAGTTACCTGTTGACATTTACTATGATGGCTGTAATAAAAGAAAACATACAGCATCAAGTGTGGGTGACAATGTGGACAAACTAGAATTCTCATACATTGCTGGTGTGAGTGGAAAATGGTATAGTGATCATAGAAACAGTCTAGAAATTTCCTTAAAAAGTTAAACATCAGTGTTCCACACAGTCCAGCAATTTCATCTCTACGTATCTATCCATCAGAAATGAAAACATGGATCCACACAATGACTTGTACACTAATGTTAATAGCAGCACTTTTCATAATGGCCAAAAAGTGAAACTGTTTCAATATCCATTACCCACCTAGTGAATGGATATACAAAATGAGACATAGCTATACATGTATGCACTCCTAAGATGACTGTAGAGAGAGAAAGGTTGAAAATACAGGAAAGAATGCAGACCAATAACAGAGAAAGACCTCTAGGAAAGTGAATAGGGTTAGGAGTCAGAGGACAAAATGAGTGATTAGCCTAAATTAAAGAAAATGACATCACAAGAAGGAAGAAAAAGGGAGAGAAAATGGAAGCAGAGATGACAGCAACTAGTTAAAAATTTCACTTCAAAAATTTAATATAGATTAATTATAAATAAAAAGCATTAAAATAGCAAAAAGTATTACTACTAATCTAAGCAACAAAGACATTTTCTTCATTACACACAATATAGAGGAAATCAGCACAACTGGACTAAAGCAAAAGCGTAGACATTTCCTAGACACATCCCAACACTTTGAAGGACCGAGTTGCTGGGGCTGGGGCTGGGGACCACACTCTCAGGGGACATCTAGATCATTTTGCATAACACAGTCTATGAAGAAAATGTTTAACATCACATTTTGATGAGTAGCATCAAGGGTCTTAAAAGCTTGTGAGCAGCCATCTAAGATAAATCTATTGGCCCCATCCCACCCAGAGCAAAGGACGATGAAGAAAACCAAAGACACAAGGAGAATATTAGCCCAAAGAACTAAAGGAGCACATGAACCAGAGTCCAACAGCCTGAGACCAGAAGAACTAAATGGTGCCCAGCTACCACCACCTACCACTTTGACAGGGATCACAACAGAGAGTCCCAGACAGAATGGGAGAATAATGTAGAACAGAAATCAAGCTCAAGAAAATAGAGTATACTTACTGTTCTGACAGAGAATGGATGAACCCCAAGACTATGGCTCCCAGACACTCTGCTAACTCAGAACTGAAACCACTCCCAAAGCCCACTTTTCAGACCAAGATTAGACAGGCTATTAAAAAAAAAAAAAAACACTTGAGGAACGTGTTTCTTAGTTCAATCAAATATATGAGACCAAATGGGGAACTCCTGCCCAAAAGTAAGACAAGAAGTCAGGAAAGGACAGGAACTGGACAAATGAACACAGGGAACTGGGAACAATATGTGTATACATTTTTGAATGAGAAATTAACGATCTATAAACTTTCACCTAAAGCTCAATAAAGTTTAAAAAAATGTATTTTCTTTCTTTATTTTTGTCAGTATACTATTTTCACTTCTTTTAACATCACTCAATATAATGTCCTTAATAAATTTATATAAAAATTTGCAACAATTAGAATTTATATCAAGTATCAACACAATTTTAATAGAAGCCAGCCACCTATTTTTACACAATGAACAAATGAAAATGTAGATACTATGGTGTTTTTGTTATTAGTAAATGAATGACCTTATTAAGAAATTAAAAAAAAATCACATTTACTTCAGTAAACTAACTTGCATGATATGCATTGTTAGATTCAAAAGAAAATCACTTAATAGAAAACTGAAAATGAAAATTTTTTGGAACTTACCACATACTTGGAAAATAATAGATAAGCCAAAAGGATTACCACTCAATGAGAATTTTCAGCTAAAACTAAAATTACCTTAATTACAGTAATATCATCATTGCTGATGTAATTAACTTTTAATATGTTTAAAGTATTTGGATAACCACATTCTTACAAAAGCCTAGCTTCTAAAACAGAGGTAAAAATTATATTTGGACATTAATGATTTTCCAAGGTTGAATTTCTCTCTCTCTCTTTCTTGAAAAAAGAAATGGCCAAAGTTAATATTCCTTAGCAAGAAAATAAGCAAATATTAACTTACATGATTGTTGAAATTTAAACAAAATTTATTTTGGCTGACACTTATCTACTGTTACTGTCATGTAAGGGAATTCTAAAATTTGAGGCACCTGAGAAGACCTGGAATGTCTAGTTTGAGGATTGGGTGTGATTCCTTGTTTGTTGCTTCTGTTTTCCCCCTAGCAGCAGCCATCTTCCATGGTGTTTCTAAAAGGAATATCCTGTGATGATGACGTAAATACACTGCACCCCACCCCCCACATACCTTGTAATTACCACACTGTAACCAATCTAAAAAAGATACATGTATTCTTTTAAGCCAATAGTATTATGAGCTTGCATTACAGAAAGTCCTGCCTTGTGAGTTCCTGCCATAGGAAGTCCTGCCTTAAAATGACCTACTACTAATGGAGTAATGTCTTTCAATGATCTAAGCCTGTAATTACCAATCAAGTAATGTCTTTCAATGATCTAAGTTTGTAAATACCAATCAAGTAATGTGTTTCATATCCTTTGTTTCCCCCTTGTAAAATGTCTATACTGAGTCACCATATTGGATTGCTGAATTCTACTGCATGGAGTTCAGTCTATCCCCAGCTTTAGTTATCTCTTTACTTTCAATAAATCTCTCAATTTTACGTTAATCAGAGTATGGATAGATACTCTAGGACACTACAGAAGAAATTTTGATCACAGAAATACTCCCACTAAAATAGTACATTTATAAAATGATTTGAAAAATATTAGTAAATATATTGAGGGTATTTGCATGATTTCATCCACATCTCATAATATGGGCTTAAATATCTTGGTATTTATCTAGACTTTGATGTATTTTTCTTAGTTATCCTACTTAAGTAAAATAATATTTAGGATACTTTGGGGTAAATAATTACAATGTCAGACTAACAAGGCTCAATTTTCTTTTCTCCATCTCAGAAATCACAGGATATTCCTATGTACCATCCATGTGCACAAGCTTTTAGCTTTGTTTTCATTTCTATGATGAAAGTATTGTAATTTTAGTGAGTAGCAATAATAGGCTAAACTTGAACCTGTGCTACTTAATTTTAAAAGAAGCAAACGAATTTCAAAATCTTTTATTTAACTATCATTTACAACAAATTCCTTTTGACACCAAACAAAAATAGCTGTGAGACATCAGTGTCTTATACTGACAGATATCTGTTGTGTAAAGTGATAGAAAGCCTAGAAAGTACTGTATGGAACAATTTATATGATATGTTCAGATGATAATGGTTTAAGCCACAGAAAAAATTTGGAAACTGCAGTATGATTTTTCAGGCTAGGAAAATGCATAAAAAGTTCTACTTAGTCATGTCTAAAGAACATATGTCTAAAGAAGATGGCAATTTTTGTTGCAGTGGATCATTAGTACATGGTGAAATTTAAAAGGAATTGATAATTACTTCATTTCTTAGTCATCTAGTGCTGCTGTCACAGAAGTACCACAAGTCGATGGCTTTTAATAAAGAGAAATATATTCTCTCACAGTCTAGTAGGCTACAAGTCCAAATTCAACACATCAGCTCCAGAGGCAGTCTTTCTCTCTCTGTCAGCTCTGGAGAAAGGTCCTTGTTATCAGTCTTCCCTTGGTCTAGGAGATTTTCTGTGAAGGAACCTCAGGTTGAAAGGACACCCTGTGCTCCCTGTACTGCTTTCTTGTTGGTGTGAGGTCCCCATGTCTCCCTGCTTGCTTCTCTCTTTTATATCTCAAAAGAGTTTGGCTTAAGACACTACCTAATCTTGTAGACCTCATTAATATAACTGCCACTAATCCATCTTATTGCATCATAGTGATAGCATTTACAACACATAGGGAAATCATATCAGATGATAAAATGGTAAGCAGTCACACAATACTGGAAATCATGACCCAGCCAAGTTGACAGATAATTTTGGGGGACACAATTCAATCCATGACACTTAGTCATCTCACAGTAAATTAGCTAATGGGTGCTGTAATCAGTGTAGAAACTGAAGGGATTTTACTTTAGTGAAATAATAGGGGAAACATGAATTTTCCTACCACTTAAAAACAAACAAACCTCTCCTTAAATGTTCAGATAATTAATGGTATTTTGTCTGAGATGTTGTCAGATCTTAATTCTACTCCTATAAGGTTATATAATATTATACACAGTGGATAGTAGGAGCACGTCTGACTTTGATGATTTTTTCAGTAAACAATTTTCTGGCATTATAGTTCCTCAGAAAATACTTGAAGAACAAAATAAAAATAAAGCCAAAGATGATCCTACTAACCTAACATTGCAATTGAAAATGGACTTATTTTCTTAAAATAAATAAATAAATAAATACATTCATTTCTTTAAACCAGTTTAGATTTTACTTTGCTAGCACTAAAGAAAAAAAAAAAAAATCAGAGACTGGGCCAAGATGGCGGAGTAGTCAGACACTTTCGGTTGACCCTCTTACAACAAAGACCCGAAAAAAACAAGTGATTTGATTATATATGGCAGTCTGGGAGCCCTGAACATCAAAGGCAGAGTTGAGGAACCAGACTGAGTGGCAGGGCGTGGGACAGACTATTTGGAAGCAGTGAGGAGTTGCCAGACCTCACCAGGCGAGAGCTAAGCCCTTCACGCTTGATAGCTCGGGGGTGAGTGGTGAGGCAGGCAAGCATCGGTGATCAGGAGGTGTATTCCGCACCGGGAGAGACCCAGCTGCTGAGAGTCTACATGACGATCCAGAACCAGTGAGAAGCAGTCCTCACAGCAGAGTGAACAAATTAACAAACAAGGGAAAAAATAAACTGCTGGCTCCCCTAAGCCAGGAACCCAGAGTAGGCAAAGCTCCTTTGCCTAGGCACAGGCATAAGGGATCCACGGACTTTGAGTGCCTTTCCCCCTGCGTAGACTTGTGTGCGCCTCCCTCAACAGCATAGGCCCTCATTACCATAGTACAACAGAGTATATACCGGAACTCCAACTTCAACTGTTTCAGCTGTGAAGGTGGGAGGGGGGCTAACAGACACATGAAGAAATGCTCACAATCATTAGCCATTAGAGAAATGCAAATCAAAACCACAATGAGATATTATCTCACCCCCACAAAGCTAGCATTCATCCAAAAAACAGAAAACAATAAATGCTGGAGAGGTTGTGGAGAGACTGGAACACTTGTACACTGTTGGTGGGAATGTAAAATGGTATAACCATTTGCAAATTGATTTGGCGCTTCCTTAAAAAGATAGAAATAGAAGTACCATACGATCCAGCTATTCTGCTCCTTGGAATATCCTAGAGAAATAAGAGCCATCACATGAATAGATATATGCACACCCATGTTCATTGCAGCACTGTTCACAATAGCAAAAAGATGGAAACAACCTAGGTGCCCATCAATAGATGAATGGATAAACAAATTATGGTATATCCACACAATAGAATAATACGCAACGATAAAGAACAACGATGAAGCCGTGAAACATCTTATAACATGGAGGAAGCTGGAGGTCATTATGCTGAGTGAATTTAGTCAGTTACAGAAAGACAAATATTGTATAAGACCACTGTTAAAAGAACTCAATAAAATGTTTAAACACAGAAGAAAACATTCTTTGATGGTAACGAGGGTGGGGAGGGAGGGTGAGGGTTATTTACTAATGAGATAGTAGATAAGAATTATCTTAGGTGAAGGAAAGGACAGCACACACTACAGTAGAAGTCAGCACAGCTGAACTAAACCTAAGCTAAGAAGTTTCCTCAATACAATCAAACACTTTGAGGGACAGAGTAACAGGGATGGGGTGTCTGGGGACCATGCTTTCAGGGGACATCTAGGTCAATTGGCATAACAAAGCTTGTCAAGAAAACGTTCTGCATCCTACATTGGTGAGTGGTGTCTGGGTCTTAAAAGCTTGTGAGTGGCCATCTAAGATACATTAATTTGTCTCAACCACCTGGGGTAAAGGAGAATGAAGAAAATCAAAGACAAAAGGAAAGTAGTAGCCCAAGAGACAGAAAGGGCCACATAAACCAGAGACTTCATCAGCCAGAAGAACTAGACTAGAAGAACTAGACCAGAAGAACTAGATGGTGCCCGGCTACCACTGATGACCGCCCTGACAGGGAACACAACAGAGAGTCCCTGATGGAGCAGGAGAAAGATGGGGTGCACAACTCAAATTCTAGTAAGAAGACCAGACTTAATGGTCTGACAAAGACTGGACGAACCCCAAAAAGTATGGCCCCCAGATTCTCTATCAGCCCAGAACTAAAACAATTTCCAAGGCCAACTCTTCAGACAGGGATTGGACTGGACTATGGGACATAAAGTGATACTTGTGAGGTGTGTGCCTCTTAGCTCAAGTAGATACAAGAGACTAAACGGGCAGCTTCTGTCCAGAGGGGAGATGAGAAGGCAGAGAGGGTTAGGAGCTGGTTGAATGGACATGAGGAATCAGGGGTAGAAAGGAGGAGTGTGCTGTCACAGTATAGGGCAAGCAATTAGAGTCACATAACAATGTATGTATAAATTTTTGTATGGGAAAAATAAAAAAAATCATGGCAATCATTTATTTCTTCTAATTATGTATGTGTGTAGGTGTGTATATGTGTGTCCAATTGTATAGAATGTATCTGGCTAGATAAAATAAGGAATAATAATAATATCTTGTTTGACTTTATCTCTATAAAAACACAACAAAAACCATTTAAGATTTCTGCATCTCTAGTTCCTTAACAGTAAAATGAGGATGAATGCAAATGCTCCTAATTTTCTTTCTCATGTTATTATTAGACATTTCTAAAATTATATTAATCTAATTACTCTCAATACAATTATTCCATTGATAATTATTGATTATTTTTATATTTATATTTCGTGCAATAAATTTTTTAATATTTCTTTATATTCATTCATCAAACATATATTCAGTGGACATTTCTATACTAAACACTGTGCTTATCAGTATTGATATAGAAATAAAAGACTATCTTTATTAAGGTGCTAATAAAAGAGAGAGAAAGATATAGATGTACAACGTGCTAACGTGTTGAAGTAGAAACAGACACGTAGTGGGATAAGAACAGGCAGAAAGACACTATTTGTATGTTTCTATAATGATCTCAAATCCCATAAGGTATAAGTCACTATTACGCTTTCAAAATACATAAGTACAGAGTACCGGCAAAATGACGCTCTAGGCAGAAGCACCATGCTGTCCCTCCACAGCAAAGATCTGAAAAACTAAGCCGAACAGAGAATACAACAATCCTGATACCCTAAAACATCAAATGAAAAGATAAAGAACACAGCCGAGCACCAAATGGAGTGAGAAAACTGACAGAGAATGGAGAGCGAGGAGAGATTCATGCAGAGGTCCCCTACCAGCTAACGCAGTGCGGATCCGCCATCTTGGACTCCTATCGGAGACCAGCAAATGGGGTACGAGAAAGCAGCCTCATAGAGCATCCAGTGGGAGACAAAACAACTGGTAATTTTCAATATATGCTTTCCAACCCCCCACCCATCTTCACCCCGACTTGGTCTCCTCTGCTTCCCGCGGCCACAATCTCTTGACCAGGAAACACTGGCTGCTTGGATTCCACACACCCGAACGGGTGGCTCTCTGAGTGCCATTTGTTGGCTGCTGATGTTGCTTTTTTCTGCTTCTTTTAATTTCTTCCTTGCCTCTTGCCACCTCCCCCTCCTTTCGCTCGAGTACCTTGCTCAGTACGCCATCTTTGCTTCTTCCTGAGGGGCTGCGGAGCTCAGATCGAGTGTGGAGCTGCATCCCGGGCTGCGCTGCTGCGCTGCTGGGATGCCGGGGCTCATGTTCGTTTGTTTATTTTGAATTGTTTGTTTGTTTTCTTTTCCTTTTCTTGAGTTGGGAGCCCTTTCTGGCCAGGCGGAGCTGCATGGCAAGGAGACTCCCCCTCAGCTTCCACAGACGTGCAGAGGGATCCCTGATGACATTTCTTTTTCTGTTGTTCTTTTTTTTTTTTTTCTTTCTGTTTTTTGGGGGCCTTTCTTGTTCTTTTTTTTCTTTTTTAATTTGTTTTGTTTTGTTTTCCCTCTTTTTCCCTTTTTGTCTCTCTACATTGCTCAGTTTCTCGTCTCTCTATATCTTCCTTCTCTTTCTGTTCCCTGAATACCTGGCGTTGTATACCTCTACACCTTCTAGCCAGGCTGTACTGCAACACCTGAAAGGGACTTTCCCAGACCTCATAGCTGCACCGGTGGGATCCCTGGGAACTTTGCGGTTCTTTACACTTTCTGATTTTTATTTATTCATTCTTTTCTTTACTTCCTATTCCCCTTTGTTTCCTCCATTTCATAGTTTCTCATCTCTCCACTCCAATGGCAAGCTCCCTTAGCATTCTTTTTTGTTAGTTTGTATGTTTTTGGCTCTGTTCCTATTTCCTCTCTCCCATACCCATCTTAGCTACACAAATAACAATCTCCCTGCTGCATCCTGCCTACCTGCACCGTGTGCTTGATATCACATCACCAAGCAGCACAGGCACAGCCTACTGGAACCTGCCCTGCACTGATTACTGACCCATTCTGGTGGATGTAGTAAGTGCCACAAACAACCCGTCCCTGTAACTCCTCTTCAGCTAGACTTGCCATGTACTACCATATATGAGTGATATGCTACCACATCTGCGAGTTGGAGAATGAGGCGAAAAGTATTTTGCCCACAGACCAGCAAAGAACAAAGAACACACAGTCAACCTGCTCAGACATAGTCAATTTTTTTTTTTTAAAAAAGGGACAAAACAAACAAATCTACGATCAATAAATGAGAAAAATAACTACTGAATGCTCCGAAGACAGCAGACAATATCAAAACATTTACAAAAACAGGACAGGATGGTTCCAGTAGGTGTCCAAAATAAAACAGCAGATGACTCTACTGTGGAAGAAAAGGCACTACAACTACCTTATAGGGAATTCAAATCTCTAATACTCAGAATTCTCCAAGAACTGAGGCAAAAAGCCGACAAACATGAGGAAAAAATAGACAAATTATGGAAAATACAGGCAAAAAATTGGAAGAATTCAGGAAAATAATGCAGGAACAAAATGCCAAAATAAATTCACAACTAGAAATTATACAAGGACAACAATTAGAAATCCAAAAGATTAACAACAAGATTTCAGAAATGGACGGTGTCATAGAAGGGTTGAGAAGCAGATTTGTAACAGTGGAAGACAGGATCAGTGGAATTGAGGACAAACACTTGGATACAACTCGGTTTCAGGAAAACTCAGAAAAAAGAACAAAGAAAAATGAAGAGACCCTGAGAGTTATGTGGGACACAATCAAAAGCAAAAATTTGCAAGTGATTGGAATTCCAGAACAGGGGGAGAAAACAGAAAACACAGAGAGGATCATTGAGGAACTGCTGACAGAAAACTTCCCCAATATCATAAAGGATGAAAAGCTGGCCATCCAAGAAGCTCAACAAACCCCATATAGAAAAGACCCCAAAAGAAAATCACCAAGGCATATCATATTCACCCTCGACAAAACCAAAGACAAAAACAAGAAGTCATATACAGAGGAGAAACAATGAGACTAAGCTCAGATTATTTGGCAGAAACCATGCAGGCAAGAAGGCAATGGGATGACATATATAAAATCTTGAAAGAAAGAAATTGCCAGCCGAGAATAATATATCCTGCAAAACTCTTGTTCAAATTTGACGGTGAAATTAGGTCATTTCCTGATAAACAGAAATTAAGGGAATATGAAAAAGTCAAACCAAACTTACAAGAATTATTAAAGGGAGTTCTTCAATCTGAGGACAAATAACTTCAGCTCACAGGCAGAATCTAGGACACAGGATCGTACCAGCCAGATACCAATCTAGGAAATGAACTCTCGAGGAATATCCAAAACCAAAAAAAATACAACAGGGAATCAGGGCAGTTAATCAAAGGATGACAAGAACATCAAAAAAATGAAAGAGGGAACAAACGGCATAGGTATAGAACCTTCTAAAAGAGAGGAAGGCAAGGCGATAGCAAGTAAGGGTAGACTGCTTCAAACTTAGAAAGATAAGGGTATAATTCATGGTAGCCACAAAGAAAGTTAACAAACTTACTCATAAAAAAAAGAGGAAAAACATAAAATCTCAGCAAAAACAAAACCTACAAAAGCAAAAGAAATGAAAAAAAAAATCCACAAACAAAAGTAACTCAGCACAAGAGAGTAAGAAGAACAAAGAAAAAGTCAGCACCACAGAAAAAAGCACTACAAAATGACAGCAACAAACTCACATCTATCAATATTTACACTGAATGTAAATGGACTCAATGCACCCATAAAGAGACAGAGAGAGACAGAATGGATAAGAAAACAGGATCCATCAATATGCTGTCTACAAGAGACACACCTTGGAAACAAAGATGTGAATTTATTAAAAGTCAAAAGTTGGAAAAAAATATATCAAGCTAACAACTACAAAAAAGAGCAGGAGTGGCAATTCTAATCTCAGATAAAATAGACTTTAAAATAAAATTGACCATAAAAGACAAAGAAGGACACTATATAATGATTAAGGGGATGATCCATAATGAAGACATAACCATATTAAACATCTACACACCCAATGGCGGGGCTCCAAAATACATAAAACAAACTCTAACAACACTGAAAAAGTAAATTGACAGTTCCACAATAATAGTAGGAGACTTCAACACACCACTCTCAGTAAAGGACAGAACAACTAAGAAGAAAATCAGCAAAGATACAGAAGACCGAAAGGGCAGAATCAGCCAACTTGACCTCATAGACATATATAGAACACTCCATCCAACCGCTGCAAAGTACACACTCTTTTCCAATGCACATGGAATGTTCTCCAGAATAGACCACATCTTAGCCACAGAGCAATCCTGAACAAGATCCAAAACGTTAAGATAATTCAAAGTATCTTCTCTGACCACAATGCCATCAAGGTAGAAATTAACAATAGAAAGAGGAAGGAAAAAAAATCAGCTACATGGAAACTAAATAATACCCTGCTTACACATCACTGGGTAATAGATGAAATCAGAGATGGAATCAAAAATTCCTAGAATCAAATGAAAATGAAAACACATCCTACCAAAACCTTTGGGGCACAGCAAAGGTAGTCCTCAGAGGACAATTTATACCAATAGATGCACATAGCAAAAAAGAAGAAAGGGACAAAATCAAAACATTAACTACAGAACTCAAACAAATAGAAAGAGAATGGCAAAAAAAAGCCCACAACCACAGGAAGAAAGGAAATAGTAAAGATCAGAGCAGAAATAAATGAAATAGAGAACAGAAAAACAATAGAAAGAATCAACAAAACCAAAAGTTGGTTCTTTGAAAGAATCAACAAAATCAACAAACCACTGGCCAGACTGACAAAAGAAAACCAGAAGAGGACACAAATAACCCAAATAATAAATGAAATGGGGGACATTACAACAGACCCAACTGAAATAAAAGGGATTATAACAGAATATTATGAAAAACTATACTCCAACAAATTTGAAAACCTAGAGGAAAAGGATAAATCTGTAGAAACACACGGCCTACCCAAACAACAACAAAGTGAAGTTGAAAATCTGAACAGACCCATAAAAAGAGAAGAGATTGAGAAGGTAATAAAAAAAACTTCCAATCAAAAAAAGCCCTGGCCCAGATGGCTTCACTGGAAAATTCTACAAAACATTTACAGAAGAGCTTGTACCAGTACTACTCAAGCTATTTCAGAGCACGGAAAAGGAGGCAATGCTTCCAAATTCATTCTATGAAGCCAGCATATTGCTGATACCAAAACCAGGCAAAGACCTCCCAAAAAAAAGAAAATGACAGACCAATATCTCTTATGAATAGAGATGCAAAAATTCTGAACAAAATTCTAGCCAATAGAATTCAGCAACATATCAAAAAAATAATACACCACAACCAAGTAGGATTCATACCAGGTATGCAAGGATGGTTCAACATTAGAAAATCAATCAACGTAATCCACCACATATAAAAGGAAAGAAAAGAATCACATGATCATCTCAATTGACACAGAAAAAGCATTTGACAAAGTCCAACACCCATTCCTGATAAAAACTCTCAATCAAATAGGTATCAAATGGAAATTTCTCAACATAATAAAGGGCATCTATGCAAAACCAACAGCCAACATCATTCTTAATGGAGAAAGGCTGAAAACATTCCCCCTGAAAACAGGAACAAGACAAGGATACCCTTTATCACCACTCCTATTTAACATTGTGCTGGAAGTTCTAGCTAGAGCAGTAAGGCAAGAGAAAGAAATAAAGGGCATCCAAATTGGTAATGAAGAAGTTAAACTCTCCCTGTTTGCAGATGATATGATACTATACATAGAAAACCCTAAAGACTCCACGAGAAATTTACTGGAAGTAATAGAAAGATTCAGCAGAGTAGCAGGATAGAAGATAATCATTCAAAAATCAGTTGGATTCCTATACACCGGTAAAGAGAACGATGAAAAGGAGATCAGGAAATCAATACCATTTTCAATAGCCCCTAAAAAGATAAAATGCTTAGGAATAAATCTGACCAGGGATGTAAAAGACCTATACAAAGAAAACTACAAAACACTACTGCATGAAACCCAAAGGGATCTACATAAATGGAAAAACATACCATGCTCATGGATAGGCAGACTCAACATGGTGAAAATGACAATTCTACCCAAAGCAATTTACAAATACAACGCAATCCCAATCAAAATACCAACAACATTCTTCAAAGAGATTGAAATCTAATCATTAACTTTATATGGAAAGGGAAGAAGCCCTGAATAAGTAAAGCAGTACCTAATAAGAAGAAGAAAGTTGGAGGACTCACACTACCTGACTTCAGAACCTACTATACAGCTACAGTAGTCAAAACAGCCTGGTACTGGTACAACGACACATACATTGACCAATGGAACAGAATTGAGAACCCAGATGTAAATCCATCCACCTACGGTCACCTGATCTTCAACAAGCACCCAAAGTCCATCAAATGGGGAAAAAACAGTCTTTTTAACAAATGATGCTGGCAAAACTGGATATCCATCTGCAAAAAAATGAAACAGGACTCATACCTCACACCATATACAAAAACTACTCAAAATGGATCAAAGACCTGAATATAAAGCTTAAAATTATAAAGTTCATAGAAGAAAAAATAGGAGCAACACTTTAGGCCTTAATACATGGCATTAACAGGATACAAACTGTAACCAGCAATGCACAAACCCCAGTAGATAAGCTAGATAACTGGGATCTTCTAAAAATCAAACACCTATGCTCTTCAAAAGACTTCACCAAAAGAGTAAAAAGAGAACATACAGACTGGGAAAAAAATTTTGGACAGTACAAGTCAGACAAAGGTCTAATACCCATAATCTATAAGAAAATCCAACACCTCTACAGCAAAAAGATAAATAATCCTATTAAAAAATGGGCAAAGGCAATGAACAGTCACTTCACCAAAGAAGACATTCAAATGGCCAACAGACACATGAGGAAATGCTCGTGATCACTAGCCATTAGAGAAATGCAAATTAAAACCACACTGAGATACCATCTCACCCCGGTATTACTGGCACGAATCAAAAACACTGGAAATAACAAATGTTGGAGGGGCTACGGAGAGATTGGAACTTTTATGCACTGCTTGTGGGAATGCAAAATGATACAACCAGTTTGGAAAATGATATGGCGCTTCCTCAGAACACTAGAAATAGACATACCATTTGATCCAGCAATCCCACTCCTAGGAATATATCCTAGAGAAATAAGATTCGTCACTCGAATAGACACATGCACACCTATGTTCATGGCAGCATCGTTCACAATAGCAAAACGATGGAAACAACCTAGATGCCCATCAACAGATGGATGGATAAACAAACTATGGTATATACACACAATGGAGTACTATGCAACGAGAAAGAACAACAATGAATCTGTGAACCATCTCATAACATGGATGAAACTGGAGGACATTATGCTGAGTGAAATAAGTCAATCACAAAAGGACAAATATTGTATGAGACGTCTATTGTAAAAACCCATGAAAAAGTTCACACACAAAATGTAACTATCTTTGTTGGTTACCAGAGATGGGAGGGGTGGAGGGAAATACTAAATAGGCAATAGATAAGTGGTATCTTGGGTGAAGGGTGAGACAGTACACAATACAGGGGAAACTAGCGCAACTTGTACAGGGAAAGGTCATGGAGGCCCCATGTACACATCCAAACTCCCTGTGGGTCTGAATTGGTGGGAGGAAGGCTGTGGGGACCATGGTCTCGGGGAACATCTAGCTCAACAGAGCTTATAAAGACAGTGCTCTACATTCTACCTTGGTGAGTAGTGTCTGGGGTCTTCAAAGCCTGTGAGAGGCCATCTAAGGTACTCCGCTGGTCTCATCCCTTCGGCAGCAAGGGAGAATGAAGAGAACAGGATACAGGGAAGAGATTAGTCTGAAGGACTAATTGTCCACAGTTACCAAGACCTTCACTGAACTGAGTCCAGTACAGCTAGATGGTGCCCTGCTACCACCACTGACTGCTCTGACCAGGATCACAACAGAGGGTTCTGGACAGAGCTGGAGATGGATGTAGAGCATAATTCTAACTCACACACAAAAAAGACCAGATTTACTGGTCTAAAGGAGACTGGAGAAACCCCGAGAGTATGGCCCCCAGACACCCTTTCAGCTCAGTGGTGAAGTTACCTCCGAGGTTCACCGTTCAGCCTGGGAACGGACAGCCCCGTAAAACCAAATGAGACTAACGAGGTACAGTAGTCCAGTGACAAGGGCCAGAAAGCAGAAGGGACCAGGAAGCTGGTGATAGGGTACCCAAGGTTGATTAAGGATATTGTTGATGTGTTGTGAGATTGTTAACCATTGTCATAGGGGAACATTTGTAGTAACTGTTAAATGAGAAACTCTTTTGTTCTGTAAGCCTTCATCTTAAGTGAGAATAACAGCACAATTGGAAGTGCGTAGTCAACGTCACTGAACTGTGCATGTAGAAATTTTGGAAATGGTGTATCTTTGGCTATGTGTATTTAAAAAAAAAAAAGTTTGAGAAGTTAGAGGGTTGATATTTTGTGGGATTGTTATCCAATGTCATAAAACAAAATGTGTACTATTGTTTCATGATAAACTATTTGTTCTGTAAGCCTTCACCTGAAGTACAATAAAAAAAATAAAATAAAATAAATACATAAGTATATAAGCACTCATAATATGAACTTAGAAATATGTCTACCTTTGTGAGGCTCTCTAACATTAATTCATTAGAAACCTATAAGTCATAAGAAAGTTATTTATAAAATTTCTCAATTTAGACGTAGATACATAGAAGCACGTGAAGTATGTAAAAAGTGTAAGCAACCTTTAAGTTCACATTCACCTGGCATGCTGTGACACAAGAATAGATAACATAAATCTAAACAACCTCCCTAATCGCTGAAATTGAAGAGATGTGTTGTTCACTACTCTTTAACCCTGGAGAAAATACATAACAATATGACTGTTTGACGTCACACTGGTCCTTGCGGTGTGGATCCATGGTGACAAATTCACATATAAACTTTAAATTTCCTCACTCACTGAGAGAATTTAGAGATGAAACTGAGATTCTGTCTTCTGCCGCCAGTTGGGCCCTAACTACAAAGGATCTATGCTGAGTTTGAGCCATGGCTAAGCCTCCTCCTGAAACCTCTAGTTAAAGGTATAACCCTGAAGGCTAAAGATCTGGACTCCAAGCATTGACCTAACATCGTAATTGTAATTATTAATTCTGATTCTCTGGTTCTAAATGAATGTTGTGAGGTCTTACTTACATGCCTTACCATGACCACCTTGCAATAAACTAAACAAGTTCATGCATGACAAACCTGAGTATTCTCTATTAATTTTCTACGATTAATTCCTACCAAATACCAGGTGACTGAACCAAATGCTGGACTGAAGGTGCGGAAACTCAAATTCCTGCCTCAGTTTTGTCAATAATTAGCTATTAAACTTTGAGTGAGAGAAAATGTGGTTAATATTTATTGAGCATTTACTTTGTGTAAATCATTCCATTGAGTTAATTTACTCATTTAATCTTCATATATTCAAATTACAGACCAGGAAACTGAGACATGACCTACTAGTCTTTGATGTTACACTGGCCCTTGCTATGTGGAGCCACAGTGACAAATTCACATATAAACTCTGAATTTCCACGCTTACTCACTGAGAAGGCAGAGACAAAAGTGATCTTTCTCTAGTCTTTTATCTCTCTGAAGACCAAGAGCCTGCTGACGCTCTGCCAGCCACCACCAACCTCAGAACCTAGCTATGAGGAATCGCCACCAACTTTGAGCCATAGTTAAGCCTTCCTCCTGAGACTTGTTAATAGGGAAAAGCCTGAATTCTAAAGATTTGGACACTAGCCATTTAACTAGGATTGTGATTGTAATCATTAATTCTGGTTCTCCAGTTCCAAATGAAGGTTGTGATGTCTTTCTTGCGTGTTTTGCCATGACTACCTTGCAATAAACTAAATGAGTTTATGCATGACAAAGCTGAGTATATCTCTATCGATTGTCTCAGGTAAAATCTTACACAACAAGCACCTAAACTAGAGTGGAGTTATAGAAGACTTCCTGGAAGTATTTCTTTTAGAACAGAAAGATGAAGAGGAGATAAGAGAGTTGGTTTTTTTGTAGAAATAGTACTTAGTCTTTTATTGTATAATCTAAAATCTAGAAGTCTATGATTAATCAAAAACCTCGATGCAGTAGACTTTGAGAATTGTTCACGATCTTACAACAGACTGAAAGACAGAGAAGGCTTACTCTCAAAATATAAACAAAATTGCATTCTCTTAACCTTCTTTTAAATAACAACTTCATTAATATCAGATTAATTAAAAAAAAAAAGCAGTGATATTTTATCCCATGTTACCTACAGTCTGTAATCTGAAAAGAAAGGATTTTCACTTTGGACTTCTCTTCATTAAAATACATATTCAGTATGCTTATAATACTGATATTTTAGAAATAACATTATTTAACTTTATTTCTATGCCATTTTATACATTAACTATCTTGTCCTACTTGTATAAAATGATTAAATGCAGTACTTAATGATATACTAATGATTGATATATAAAATGTTACGAGTGTTTCACTCATTTAAAAGGATTAAGCTAAAAAATTAACTATATACGAGATCCAAGCTTTAGCAGAGACATTAGGGTGATGAAATTACTCTCTCATTTCCCCACAATCTGCCAGAACCATATATCACCACACAAAGTGGTAGAAACTGGCACTTACCCCATGTCTCTATACATTTTGCCAATTGTCAATTTTAGCACTAAATGTACTTAATGGATGAGTCCCCGTGTGGCACAAACGGTTAAGCTCAAGGCTAGTAATCAGCTGGTGGTTCCATCCCACCTAGAAGTGTCTTGGAAGAAAGCCTTGGTGATCTGCTTCTGAAGGATCACAGGCACTGAAAAAACGCCATGGAGCACAATTCTACTGTGACATGCATCGGGTCGTTGTAAGTCGGAATTGACTCTATAGCAACTGGCTTGTTTTTTTTTTTTTTTTTTTTTTTGGTACTTGATATGTGAGAATGCCTTGGGTCTAATCAGGAGAATTTTTCCTCCAAGGAGGATTTCTATTTTCTACCTCTGGTTGGAGGGGACGAGAGGGGAAATTGTTGCTACCAGCTTCTGACCTGCTTAGTCCCCTTTGAATGTTTAGCTTGTGAAAGTCTTAGGTATGGGTCCCCAGCAGAATGCTAAAGCTCAGTCTTCCATCTCATCCATATGTTGGCATTTTTCTACAGAATAACACCCACTTTGCTAATGGCTTACTGCTCACATTCCAGCTCAGCACACGTCTCTTCTCACAGGTGTGTTTGTTTAGTTTACAGAGATTTCAGAACTTTCTTGCAAACCACCATTACATTAAACTTATGTTATTTGTTGTATTGTATCAACAACATAATTAAATCGCAGTGGGAGCTTTCCTCAGTATATTAGTCCTTCATGAAGCCCAAAGTGAAAGTTTTCAATAGTTTCTAGCTACAGCCAGTCTCTTGTGGTAATTAGTCTGTATTCCCATGCTGCACTTATACTTTTCTCTTAAATACACTATTTAGTTACTTTTCCTTGCCTTTAAAATTTCTCTAATTCATAGTTCAGCAGCGTATGGCCAACGGGCCAAATTCAGAAGACCCCAGTTTTTGTAACTGAATTTTTATTGGATCAGAGCCAGGCTCATATATTTACATATTGTCTATGGCTGCTTTTGAACTGAATAGTAATCTTGCATAGTTGCAACAAAGACCATAAGGACTGCAAAAAATAAACATACTTACCATCTGGTCCTTTGTATAGAAAGTTTGGCAACCAGTATTCTCAACAACTATGGAACCAACTAGAACAATTCCCATAAGATAATTTTTTATAATGAAAATTTATAAAACAAGAGTTTCACAAGTATTACATAATATAAACATAATAAACAAAATTGAGAATTTGATGGAAAATAGTCATTTGGAGGTATCAGTTCATTTATTCTTTTTTAAAAAAAATACTGGGCACTGACAACCCATGTATCAGTCATTATTCTAGAAACAAAAATTTTCAAATAAATAAAATAGAAGAAAAACATATGTATCAACACCTGATAATACTTACATCAAAAAAAATTTAAAAGTACATAATATATATTTGAAAATCTCAGTATTTTATGAATATATCAACTACCAACCCAAACCTGCTGCTGTCAACTCAATTCCAACTCATAGCAATGCTACAGGACGGAGTAGAACTACCCCATAGGGCTTCCAAGGAAGAGCTGGTAGATTTGAACTACTGAACTTTTGGTTAGCAGCTAAGCTTTTAACCACTGTGCAATCAGGGCTTTTATAACAACTAAAAATGATTATTTATTATATTATTTCAAATTTTGTTCCACAACTAAGAAACGATTTTTTTCAGTAGCACTGTAGTAGGCATTTAAAATATCAAGTGTAATAATGTGTTATAATAACATTCATAAAATAAGCACATTCAATTAAATATTCAAGTAACTGAAATAAAGCAAAAACATAAATAAAAAATTATGTTCCAAGTAGATGATTATTAATATGTGTATACTATTAAAATTCAAGCAATTTTTTTTATTGTACTTCAGGTGAAGGCTTACAGAACAAATAGTTTCCCATGAAACAGTAGTACATATATTGTTTAATGACATTGGTTAACAACCCCACACATGTCAACCCTCTCCCTTCTCAACCTCTTGTTTTTTTTGGTGAAAATATACACAGCCAAAGATTCACCATTTCAAAAATTTCTACTGCACAGTTCAGTGACATCAACTACACTCTTCCAATTGTGCTGCTGTTCTCACTTTAGATGAAGGCTTACAGAACAAAATAGTTTCTCATTTAACAGTTACTACACATGTTGCCCAGTGTCAATGGTTAACAACCTCACAACACATCAACACTATCCTTACTCATCCTTGGGATATCTATCACCAGCTTTCTGGTCCCCTTCTGCCTTCTGGACCTTGTCCCGGGACTGCTGTGCCTCATTAGTCCCATTTGGTTTTATTGGGCTGTCCACTCCCCGGCTGAATGGTGAACCTCGGAAATGACTTCACCACTGAGCTAAAAGGGTGTCTCGGGGCCATACTCTCGGAGCTTCTCCAGTCTCCTTTAGGCCAGTAAACCTGGTCTTTTTTTTGTGAGTTAGAATTTGGTTATACATGCTTTTCTAGCTCTGTCCAGAACCCTCTGTTGTGATCCTGGTCAGAGCAGTCAGTGGTGGTATCAGGGCACCATCTAGCTGTACTGGACTCAATCTGGTGGAGGCCTTGGTAGCTGTGGTCCATTAGTCCTTTGGACTAATCTTTTCCTTGTATCCTGTTCTCTTCATTCTCCCTTGCTTCCGAAGGGATGAGACCAGTGGAGTATCTTAGATGGCCGCTCACAGGCTTTTAAGACCCCAGAAACTACTCACCAAGGTAGAATGTAGAGCATTGTCTTTATAAGTAGTGTCATGCCAATTGAGCTAGATGTTCCACGAGACCATGGTCCCCAGAGCCCTCCACCCAGCAACTCAGTCCCTCGGGGAGTTTGGATGTGTCTATGGGGCTTCCATTACCTTTCCTTGTACAGGTTGTGCTAGTTTCCCCTGTATTGCGTACTGTCTCACCCTTCACCCAAGATACCACTTATCTATTGCCTATTTAGTATTCCCCCCCCTCCCATCCCTGGTAACCAACAAAGATTGTTACATTTTGTGTGTGAACTTTTTAATGGGTTTTTACAATAGAGGTGTCATACAATATTTGTCCTTTTGTGATTGACTTATTTCACTCAGCATAATGTCCTCCAGTTTCATCCAAGTTATAAGATGCTTCACAGATTCATCATTGTTCTTTATCGTTGCACAGTACTCCATTGTGTGTATGTACCATAGTTTGTTTATCCATTCATCTGTTGATGGGCATCTAGGTTGTTTCCATCGTTTTGCTATTGTGAACAATGCTGCCATGAACATAGGTGTGCATATGTCTATTCGAGTGAGGACTCTTATTTCTCTAGGATATATTCCTAGGAGTAGGATTGCTGGATCGAATGGTATGTTTATTTCTAGCTTTCTGAGGAAACGCCATATCATTTTCCAAACTGATTGTATCATTTTGCATTCCCACCAGCAGTGCATAAGAGTTCTGATCTCCCCGCAGCCTCTCCAACATTTGTTATTCCAATGATTTTGATTCGTACCAGTAATGCCGGGGTGAGATGGTATCTCACTGTGGTCTTAATTTGCATTTCTCTAATGGCTAGTGATCGCGAGCATTTCCTCATGTGTCTGTTGGCCATTTGAATGTCTTCTTTGGTGAAGTGTCTGTTCATTTCCTTTGCCCATTTTTTAATAGGATTATTTGTCTTTTTGCTGTAGAGGTGTTGGATTTTCTTATAGATTATGGATATTAGAACTTTGTCTGACTTGTACTGTCCAAAAATTTTTTTCCCAGTCTTTATGTTCTCTTTTTACTCTTTTGGTGAAGTCTTTTGAAGAGCATAGGTGTTTGATTTTTAGAAGATTCCAGTTATTTAGCTTATCTTTTGGGGTTTGTGCGTTGATGGTTATGGTTTGTATCCTGTTAATGCCATGTATTAAGGCCTGAAGTGTTGGTCCTATTTTTTATTCTAAGAACTTTATAGTTTTAGGCTTTATATTCATGTCTTTGATCCATTTTGAAGTAGTTTTTGTATATGGTGTGAGGTATGGGTCCTGTTTCATTTTTTTGCAGATGGATATCCAGTTTTGCCAGCATCATTTGTTAAAAAGACTGTCTTCTCCCCATTTGATGGACTTTGGGCCCTTGTCAAAGATCAAGTGACCGTAGGTGGATGGATTTACATCTGGGTTCTCAATTCTGCTCCATTGGTCAATGTATCTGATGTACCAGTACCAGGCTGTTTTGACTACTGTAGCTGTATAGTAGGTACTGAAGTCAGGTAGTGTGAGTCCTCCAACTTTATTCTTCTTCTTCAGTAGTGCTTTACTTATTCAGGGCTTCGTCCCTTTCCATATAAATTTAATGATTAGTTTTTCCATCTCTTTGAAGAATGTTGTTGGCATTTGGATCAGGATTGCGTTGTATTTGTAAATTGCTTTGGGTAGAATTGTCATTTTCACAATGTTGAGTCTGCCTACCCATGAGCATGGTATGTTTTTCCATTTATGTAGATCCCTTTGGGTTTCTTGCAGTAGTGTTTTGTAGTTTTCTTTTTATAGTTCTTTTACATCCCTGGTCAGATTTATTCCTAAGTATTTTATCTTTTTAGGGGCTATTGAAAATGGTATTGTTTTCCTGATTTCCCTTTCATCAATCTCCTTATTAATGTATGGGAATCCAACTGATTTTTGAATGTTTATCTTGTATCCTGCTACTCTGCTGAATCTTTCTATTAGTTTCAGTACATTTATCATGGAGTCTTTAGGGTTTTATATGTATAGTATCATATCATCTGCAAACAGGGACAGTTTAACTTCTTCATTACGAATTTGGATGCCCTTTATTTCTTTTTCTTGCCTTATTGCTCTAGATAGAACTTCCAGCACAACACTAAATAGGAGTGGTGATAAAGGGCATCCTTGTCTTGTTCTTGTTTTCAACAGGAATGTTTTCAGCCTCTCTCCATTAGGAATGATGTTGGCCATTGGTTTTGCATAGATGCCCATTATTATGTTGAGAAATTTCCCTTCTATACATACTTTATTGAGAGTTTTTATCAGGAATTGGTGTTGGACTTTGTCAAATGCTTTTACTGCATCAGTTGAGATGATCACGTAATTCTTTTCTTTCCTTTTATTTATGTGGTGGATTATTTTGATTGATTTTCTAATGTTGAAACATCCTTGCATACCTAGTATGAATCCTACTTGGTTGTGGTGTATTATTTTTTTGTTATGATGCTGAACTCTATTGGCTAGAATTTTGCTAAGAATTATTGCATCTATATTCATGAGAGATATCGGTCTGTAATTTTCTTTTTTAGTGACATCTTTGCCTGGTTTTGTTATCAGCGTTATGCTGTCTTCATAGAATGAATTTGGAAGGGTTGCTTCCTCTTCTATGCTCTGAAATAGTTTGAGTAGAACTGGTACAAGCTCTTTTTTAAATATTTTGTAGAAGTCTCCAGTGAAGCCATCTGAGCCAGGGCTTTTTTTGGTTGGGAGTTTTGTTATTACCTTTTTGATCTCTTCTCTTGTTATGGGTCTGTTCAGATTTTCAACATCACTTTGTTGTAGTTTCAGTAGGTACTGTGCTTCTAGAAATTTGTCCATTTCCTCTAGGTTTTCAAATTTGTTGGAGTATAGTTTTTCATAATATTCTGTTATAATTCTTTTTATTTCAGTTGGGTCTGTTGTAATGTCCCCCATTTCATTTCTTATTTGGGTGATTTGTGTCCTCTCCTGTTTTTCTTTTGTCAGTCTGGCCAGTGGTTTGTCAATTTTGTTGATTCTTTCAAAGAACCAACTTTTGGTTTTGTTGATTCTTTCTATTGTTTTTCTGTTCTCTATTTATTTCTGCTGTGATCTTTACTATTTCCTTTCTTCCGGTAGTTGTGGGTTTTTTTGCTGTTCTCTTTCTATTTGTTTGAATTCTGTAGTTAGTGTTTTGATTTTGTCCCTTTCTTCTTTTTTGGTGTGTGTATCTATTGCTATAAATTGTCCTCTGAAGACTGCCTTTGCTGTGTCCCAAAGGTTTTGGTATGATGTGTTTTCATTCTCATTTGATTCTAGGAGTTTTTTATTCCATCTCTGATTTTTTCTATTACCCAGTGATGTG
The DNA here is from genome assembly GCA_030035585.1 of Dugong dugon. Taxonomy (NCBI): domain Eukaryota; kingdom Metazoa; phylum Chordata; class Mammalia; order Sirenia; family Dugongidae; genus Dugong; species Dugong dugon. The sequence continues at coordinate 103,997,675 of CM057466.1, read as the reverse complement.
TAAGCAGGGTATTATTCAGTTTCCATGTAGTTAATTTTGTTTCCTTTCTCTTTCTATTGTTAATTTCTACCTTGATGACATTGTGGTCGGAGAAGATACTTTGAATTATCTCAACGTTTTGGATCTTGTTCAGGATTGCTCTGTGGCTAAGATGTGGTCTATTCTGGAGAATGTTCCATGTGCATTGGAAAAGAATGTCTACTTTGCAGTGGTTGGATGAAGTGTTCTATATGTGTCTATGAGGTCAAGTTGGCTGATTGTGCCCTTTAGGCCTTCTGTATCTTTGCTAAGTTTCTTCTTAGCTGTTCTGTCCTTTACTGAGAGTGGTGTGTTGAAGTCTCCTACTATTATTGTGGAGCTGTCAATTTCTCTTTTCAGTGTTGTTAGAGTCTGTTTTATGTATTTTGGAGGCCTGTCATTGAGTGCGTAGATGTTTCTTATGGTTATGTCTTCATGATGGATCATCCCCTTAATCGTTATCTCATGTCCTTTTTTATGGTGGATTTTGTTTTAAAGACTATTTTAACTGAGATTAGTATTGACATTCCTGGTCTTTTTTTTGTATTTGCTAGCTTGATATATTTTTTCCAACCTTTGACTTTTAATAAATTCACATCTTTGTTTCTAAGGTGTGTCTCTTGTAGACAGCATATTCATGGATCCTGTTTTCTTATCCATTCTGTCACTCTGTCTCTTTATGGGTGCATTAAGTCCATTTACATACAGTGTAATTATTGATAGATGTGAGTTTGTTACTGTCATTTTGTAGTGCCTTTTTTTTTTGTGGTGCTGACGTTTTCTTTGTTCTTCTTACTCTCCTGTGCTGAGTTACTTTTGTGGATTTTTTTTTTTTTTTTCCATTTCTCTTGTTTTTGCTGAGACTTTAATTTTTCCTCTTTATTTTTATGAGTATTTTTTTTAACTTTCTTTGTGATTACCATGAATTTTACCCTTATCTTTCTAAGTTTGAAGCATTCTGTTATTACTTGGTATCGCCTTGCCTTCTTCCTCTGCATTAGAAGGTTCTATACGTATGCCGTTTATTCCCTCTTTTATTGTTTTGTTGTTGTTGTCATTTACTGATTAACTGCTCTGATTCCCTGTTGTATTTCTTTTGGTTTTCGATAGTCCTTGAGATTTCATTTCCTAGATTGGTATCTGGCTGGTACGATCCTGCATCCTAGATTCTGCCTGTGAGCTGAAGCTGTTTGTCCTCAGTTCGAAGAACTCCCTTTAATAATTCTTGTAAGTTTTGTTCGGTTTTTACATATTCCGTTAATTTCTGTTTATCTGGAAGCATCCTAATTTCACCATCATATTTGAATGAGAGTTTTGCAGGATATATTATTCTTGGCTGGCAATTTTTTTCTTTCATGATTTTATATATGCCATCCCATTGCCTTCTTGCCTGCATGGTTTCTGCCGAATAATCTGAGCTTAGCCTTATTGTTTCTCCTCTGTATGACTTGTTTTTCACGAGCTGCTCTCAGGATTGTTTGTTTGTCTTTGGTTTTGGTGAGTGTGATTATGATATGCCTTGGTGATTTTCTCTTGTGGTCTCTCCTATATGGGTTTTGTTGAGCTTCTTTGATGGCCAGCTTTTCATCTTTCATGATACTGGGGAAGTTTTCTGTTGGCAGTTCTTCAATGATCCTCTCTGTGTTTTCTCTTTTCTCCCCATTCTGGAACTCCAATCACTCGAAAATTTTTGCTTTTGATTATATCCCACATAATTGTCAGGGTCTCTTCATTTTTCTTTGTTCTTTTTTCTGAGTTTTCCTCAAACAGTGTTGTATCCATGTGCTTGTCTTCAATTCCACTGATCCTGTCTTCCACCATTTCAAATCTGCTTCTAAGCCCTTCTATGACACCGGCCATTCCTGAAATCTTGTAGTTTATCTTTTGGATTTCTAATTTTTTTCTTTTTGTATAATTTCTAGTTGTGAATTTATGTTGGCATTTTGTTCCTGGATTATTTTCCTGAGTTCTTCCATTTTTTTGTATGTATTTTCCATAATTTGTCTATTTTTTCCTCATTTTTGTCTGCTTTTTGCTTTAGCTCTTGGAGAATTCTGAGTATTAGAGATTTAAATTCTCTATCAGGTAGTTCTAGTGCCTTTTCTTCCACTGGAAAGTCATCTGGTGTTTTACTTTGAACGGCTACTGGAAACATCCTGTCCTGTTTTTGTAAATTTTTTGATATTATCTGCTGTCTTTGGGGCATTCAGTAGTTATTTTTCTTGTTGATTGATGGTAGATATGCGTCCCTTTATTTTTAATTTGGCTATGGCTGAGCAGGCGAACTGTGTGTTCTTTGTTGTTTGTTCATCTGTGGGCACAATACTTTTCACCTCCTTCTCCAATTGGCAGGCTCAGTCACTCAGATATGGTATGGCAGGGCAGGTCTAGCTGAAGAGGAGTTATCGGGATGGGTTGTTTGTGGCACTTACTACAGCCACCAGGGCGGGTCCATAATCAGTGCAGGGTAGGTTCCAGTAGGCCGTGTCTGTGCTGCTTGGTGGTGTGATGTTTAGCGCATGGTGCCGTTAGGCAGGATGTAGCGGGGAGATTGTTATGTGTGGAGCTAAGATGGATATGGGAGAGAGGAGAGAGGAACAGGAGACAAAAACATACAAACAAACGAAATAGAATGCTAGGGGATCTTGCCTTTGGAGTGGAGAGGTGAGAGACTATGAAATGGAGAATAACAAAAAGGAGAAGAGGAAGAAAAGAAAAGAATTGATAATTAAAAATCAGAAAGGGAAAAGAACAGCAAAGTTTCCAGGGATCCCACCACTGCAGCTATGAGGTCTGGGGAAGTTGTTCTCAGGTGTTGCAGTACAGCCTGGCTAGAAGGTGCAGAGATATACAATGCCAGGTATTCAGGGAACAGAAAGAGAAGGATGATATAGAGAGATGAGAAACTGAGTAAAGATAAAAGACAAAAAGAGAAAAAGAGGGAAAAGAAAACAAAAGAAATTTAAAAAAAAAGAACAAGAAAAGCCCCCCAAAAAACAGAAAAAAAATTAAAAAAACAACAAAAAAGGAAATGCTCTCAGGGATCCCTCTGCAAGTCTGTGCAAGCTGAGGGGGGTATGTTCTAAGCCATGCAGCACCACCTGGCCAGAATGGACTCCCAACTCAAGAAAAGGAAAAGAAAACAAACAAACAATTCAAAACAAACAAATGAACAAAAGCTCCGGGTTCCCACCAGCGCGGCAACCCAGAGAGGGAAGCAGTTCCACACTTGAACAGAGCTCTGCAGCCCCTCAGGAAGAAGCAAAGATGGCACACGGAACCAGGTATTTGAGCGAAAGGAGGGGGAGGTGGTGAGAGGTAAGGAAGAAATCAAAAGAAGTGGAAAAAAGCAACACCAGCAGCCAGCAAGTGGCACTCAGAGAGCCGGCCCGTTCGGGTGTGTGGAATCCAAGCAGCCGGTGTTTCCTGGACAAGAGATTGTGGCCGCTGGAAATAGAGGAGGCCGAGTCGGGGTGAAGAAGGGTGGGGGGTGGGGAAGCATATATTGCAAATTACTGGTTGTTTTGTCTCCTGCTGGAAGCTCCATGAAGCTGCTATCTCATACCCCCTGTTTGCTGGTCTCTGATAGTAGTCCTGTATGGCGGATCCACTCTGCGTTAGCTGATAGGGGACCTCTGCATGAATCTCTCCTCACTCTCTTTTCCCCGTCAGTTTTGTCACTCCATTTGGTGCTTGGCTGAGTTCTTTATCTCTTCATTTGATGTTTTAGGGTTTCAGGATTGTTGTTTTCTCTGTTCTGCTTAGTTTTTCGCACCTTTGCTGTGGAGGGATGGTGTGGTGCTTCTGCCTAGAGCGCCATTTTGCTGGAAGTCTAAAATTCAAGCAATTTTTAACTCCTAATTATAATGTAAGTTACTGGGTGTTTTTTCTTTGTTTGGTTAGTTGGGTGGTGGGTTTTGTTTGTTCTTAGGTTATGATAAATAATCCCCTAGGTGTTAACTACTTTCATTTAGAGCAAAAGGTGTCTTTAGTCAATAAGTAAAGAATTCTAATTTTACCTTAAGTCATTTAATTGAACACTCAGTTTTTCATAAAGTACATCATTTAGATGAATATAACTCTCTAATTATAATTTTTATATTTTTAAAAAGTAGAAAATGAAGATTTTGAATACTGTTTACTTATAAAATTCTTTTTTTTTAATTGAGAATGGAAAGTCTTTATAAGAAGTTAATGGAATATTCCTATTTATAAGATTAGAATAAGAAATTTAAACTATATTTTTAAATAAATAGCCAAACAAAATTTGTCAATTATGCATTTATCCTTGATGATTCAATCAATGATTTATTAATATTCATATTGGATGACAAAATTCTCAGGAGTTTTCATTAATAGCAAATATAATATTCAGTATGATGATGGAAATGAATTTTGCCTCTTCTTCTCCTGGCACACACATCTCATCAAGAATTCCATACTTTCTGAAGTTCTCTTTGAAGGCACAGTATGCAGAGCATGAAAAGAAATTTTGTTATCAAGTTATACAATTGGTCGTAGGGTTAGAATATCAATATTTTTTCTTGGATTAAAAAAAATTATGACGAGCTTTCAATTTGTTACAAAATATATATGAGGTATTACAATATCGTTCATAGAAAAATGCTAAAAAATAATAGGGTTTGGTTGTGTCTATAGATATATTTAAGTCGGTTGTTTTTTAGTTTGCTTCACTTATCTATGAGAAGAAGTGCCAATTTCCTTCACATGTAAGTACAAAAAAGGACATAAATATTTTCAAGAATGAAAATCATCTCTCTTTATCTTTACTATTTTTAATTTTCTTTAATCGTAGCTTGTTTATGTATAACGAAAATTGATAACAATACCAACCAGATATATTGTTCATAACTAAGATAATGCATGTTAAAGAGAATAATGCATTGCATGCTTTAAAAATGTGCTCTTATTGCTTATAATAATAGTAGACAATGTGTGTTGATTGACTAATCCCAAAGCTAAATATTAAACATTAAACTATTTAAATTGTTGTTGACAATATTTAGATAATCAGCCCAACTTTTCTATCAGTGGCTTATTTTCATTCTTTAGCTCCAATCAAATTTATACTGCATGTGTCTTATTGTCAAAAAGTACATTCTTTTTTATGGTAGAGAATAACATGGAAAAATTGGTTAGAGATTCATATGTCTCCTACACTGCAAAATCTTATGGGTGTTGGGTAGGACTTCCAGAAGGTCGAGTGAGGAGTGTAAATCCTCTCCTCCAAAAAGCAATGATAAAACTACCCAAAATTGTCAAAAACAACAACTGTATGAGTCTGGATATTGATCAAAAGCACATGTCAAACTGAGGGGCCCTTATTTAAAAAAAAAAAAAAAAAACAAACCTACTGAACCTCAGTAAGAACCATGGGAGTCTGTGCCATTTTGGCCTGGGGTTGCTCCCACTTTGATCCCACCCCATAGCCCATAGATCTATGGCAGTAATTCTTACAAGGTAGGGTGGACCAATATGATGTGGAACCAAAGCACACAAAAAGCACACAAAGAGATGCTGTCCAAAACAAAGCAGGGCAATCTAGAACAATAGCAAAGTATTTGGGAAGGACAACTGGCAGCTGGCCTGAAGTGGTGATACTCATTTGGGTAAGCAACAAATGGAAAGAAAACCTGATATTTAGCTAAACCACCTGGGAATGAGATAGCCTAGAGGGTCTTGATGAGCTTTCACACATCCCTGGAAGTCTGGAAGGTGGTGCACTAATAAAGGGCTGTGAGCAGACTCAGGAGAAATCAGAGAGGATCTTACCCACCTACTCATCCCTGAGGAGCACAAGACCTGAATCAGACAGGGCATTATAGTTGCAGCCAACTTGTCAACCCTGAATTTTGAATGTGGCCTCCAAACTGACTTAAAGATCCATCAGCAAAGGGTGGAAATTTTACTGGCTCAAGGTGTTTAGGCATAACCTCTGCACCCATTTTCACTGGGGAACATGTATGCCTAATAGTACTATCTCAAGAAAGCTTGAGGAAGATTGGGTCTTCATTACAAAAGTGTGATTGTTAAAGTTGTGTGTCAACTTGGGTGGGCCATAATTCTCAGTGATTTGGCAGTTATGTAGTTTGGTAGTCATATAATGATGTAATGACCTCCATGATGAGATCTGATATAATGTGTTCACCTCCATGATAGGATCTGCTGTGAGCAGCCAATCAGTTGAAAGGGAGTTTCCTTGGGTAAGTGGCTTGCATTCAGTATAGGTGACTTTCAGGCAAGGCTCATGGGCTTTTGCTTACTTTGGATCCTGCAGCTGGCCCGTTTGTCTAACTTCCAGTTCTTGGGACTTGAGCTAGTGGCTTACCTGCCGTCTCGCCTGTCAATCTTGGGATTTGTCAGCCTCTGTAGCCTTGGTTCGCCAGCCCCTGCAGCTACATGAGTCAGAAGCCTTATCCGCCAACTTTGGATTTGCCAGCATCTACAACTGCGTGAGCAATTTCCTTGACATAAATCTCTGTATATACATATTTATATGCTTTACTTGTTTTGGTTCTCTAGAAAACCCTGCCTAAGACAAAAAGTAAAGTTAGATTTTCAATTTTTCAATCCACAAATTCAAAAGTCAATTAGAGAGAAATACTTTCATATCCTAAAATTATTAGCAACATGAATTATAGCATATATATACATTTTTCTTTTCCTGGCATTGCTGAAATCATTTATCAGGCTCTAAAGCAAAGTTCTCGACCACAATCAACTAGCTTCTCGGTTGGCTTCAATCACCATTTGTTGTTCTCAGTTCATTATTTTCACCTGGCTGAAAATTAAGATGGGAATATAATTAGGAGGCTGATAATATCGGGAGTATGGCTCCTTTGCACACACACTAATCCTTCCAAATTCCTAACAAGGAAAAGTGCTTGCCAGCTTGTTAGTTGGCTGTAACCCAAAAAGAAGAAAAAAGAAAAAACCACAAACCTGTTGCCGTCGGGTTGATTCCGACAGAGTAGAACTTCCCCGTAGAGTTTCCAAGGAGCGCCTGATGGATTTGAACTGCCAACCTTTTGATTAGCAGCCATAGTTCTTAACCACTACGTCACCAGAGTTGGCTTTTGATATGAGGAAATCCACAAAGTAAATGCAGTTTAAACTTAACTTACTTTAGACTAATGTAATAGGAGATATAAATAGAACTAAAACAAGTACAGATATCCCCTGCTTTTCGAAAGTTCACTTCATGCCACTTTGCTTTTACGAAAGACCGACATTAGTACCTGTTTTTGCTAACCAGGAGAAATCTGAAAAGGATTTTGCTTTTACAAAAAAGGTGAAAAGCAGAAAAGCGGGAACGGCGTTCAGATTTTGCTTTGCAGTGAGCCATTAAAGAGGCAGCGGGCACCCATGAGCAGCGAGAGTGGCAGCGCCCCACCTTGAGCCTCAGGGCCTTCCCCAGCTCCCGAAGGGTGGGAAAAGGGCAGCGCCGTGGTTCTCCAACCAGCCCTCCATGCCCGGTGACCCCCTCCTTTTCTCCAGCACACCCTTTCCCCACGGAGCGGCTTTTGTCCTCAACTCTCCAGCTCCCCAGGCTGGAGATCCACAGTCTCCAGCCTCCCAGAGAGCTGGTCAGCCTCAGCCCACTCCCCTGGCGTGTGCCTTCTGCTCGCAGCCTGTCATCCTCTCTCCGCTGCGGGCCTCGACCCCAGGCATAGGTGAGTGGCTGATTCGGCCCCTCTTTCCTGCCTTCTTCCCGGGTGGCAGCCCTCGGAGGCTGTGTTCCAGTTAGAGAATATCTCTGTCCTGGTCAAGCTCCTTCCCTGGGAACTACACTCAGAATCTCAGCATCAAGCCGCCGTAGCTTTGAACTGTGTCGCTGAGCATCTGTGTTTTATCTTGATTTTTTATCATTCTTGCTTTTACTATATGTTAGTGTTATTTTAGGTTTTATGGGTTATTTGGTAGGTTATTTTTTGGGTCTAGGAACACTCAAAAAAAATCCCTAATAAATTCATGGTAATTGCTCCTTTGCTTTATGCCATTTCAGCTTAGGAAAAGGTTTCACAGGAATGCTCTATTTTCAGCTAGCGGAGGAAACCTGTAGTTGTTGGGAAACTTAGGAAATTTCCTGAAGTTAGTAATATGCGTTGTCTGAGTTTAATCTTAACCCACCTTTGCACCATGATGCATAACGAATAAAATAAATCTTATACAAATGTTCATTATATTGTAATTTGCTGCAATTCTTTTGTCTGCCCTTCTTTTCATGTCTGCCAGTAGGCACTTCTGTTTTCTTCAAAGAAAAACATGAGTTCTGTCTAGTTTTCATATGGTGAGACATCATGGAATATGGAGAAAAAAATAAAGGATTAATCAGAGTTCTTGTGTGATTACTTAGAATGTATCTTATAATGTTATTTGACTTTCTGAGCTCATTACTGATCATATTTTCCATAAAACTTCACTAGGAAACTGACCAGATAATTCATCTGCTAATGCAAGATGTCTCCTTGTCATGGAAATAATTAAATAACAAAATATCTCCTAGGTAATGATTTGTCGATATTCTTTTATAATAAGGCTTCTTTCCCACCCCACCCCATGTGAAAGATTCCTTTCCTCAACACCATTAAAGCATTAGGGGGGAATTCATGCCCAGTTTGTATTTAAGTTTATTTATCCAGTTAGAAAGAGCACTGGTGGCACAATGGTTAAACACTGGGTTGCTAAAGGACAGGTTGATGGTTCAAACCCATCCAGCAGCTCCAAGGGATCAAAGATCTGGCTATCTGCTCCTGTAAATATTACAGCCTAGGAAACCCTATGGGGCAGTTCTACTCCATCACATTGGGTCAGTATGAGTCAAAAATTGACTACACAGTACCCAACAAAAACAACTAGGTAGAAATTAAAAAAAACAAATAAACATGAAGTTAGTTTAGTGCCTTTTACTGAATGAGTAATTTCTTGAATAATTTTCTTTCATAAGAATCAGCACAAAGCTGGTTTCTATGAAGCAGAGGTTAAAGATGTCCCAAATAATCCAACTTTTTCAAACTGCTGTCCCACACCATCATCTCTAACATCAACTACTCCTCCTTCCTTCAGTACTCTCCCTTCATCTGTGGTTCCATAATTCTCTGCAACATCTCAAAGACCTCACAAACAGTATCTCAAGGAAATGACTCATGTGGTTGTAGAGGCTGGTAAGTCCCAAATCCGTAGGTTAAACATCAAGCTGGAGGCTTCTTCTGACCCACGTGGCTGCCGGGGCTGATGAACCCCAATCAGCAGGTCGGATGACAGGCTGCTGGCTCACAAGGCTGTGAAAGCTGGTGAATCCCAGAATTGGCAGGTCAGATGATACACAATCCAGAGTGAGAGAGAGAGAACTTCCCCAGAGTGTTTATGTACATTTGATGCAGACTATACCCTCAAGAAAATTCCCCCTACTTAAGAAGGTGATGACTTGAGTCATGCCCTTTAGTAAGGGTTGTGATTGGTATAAACGTGGTGTCTTGAATCATACTCTCTAGTAAGGTAGTGACTCAAGATACATCCCTAATCCTGCTTCATTAACAACCTCAGGCATAAAGGCTAGGATTCACAATACATCACAAAATGGAGGATAATTACATCAGATGACAAAATGTAGAAAAACCATACAATACTGAGAATCATGGCCTAGCCAAGCTGACACATAACCCCAACCATCACAGGTTCTATACACCTTATTTACGTAGTTCTACTTAATCATTTTGTGTGAATCACAAAGTCTGTGGCTAGAAGGGTGGTATTAAGCAATTCATTGCACTGCATTCACCTTCTATTCATTTGTCTGAAGATAAATATTATTTGAGAAAATATATTTCTTAATCTATAAAATAGGTAAAAATACCTTTCAATCTCTCTCATAAATGTATTAATTTCCTGAGACAATGAATATGACATCATTTTGTAAACTTTAGAGAGTTTCACAAATATACAGTATTTTAATTTTATGGAAATTAGACTACATCACCCTGTCTTCTATTAAAATAACTATAATATCTAACATTATTTCAAGGCTTACATTATGTGAAGACTCTGTGAAAAATACTTCATGTAATTTTTCTCACTTATTCCTTGTTGTTGTTGTGTGCTGTGAGTCAATTCCAATTCATGGTGACCCTTTATGACAGAGTAGAACCAGGAATTCAAAGTGGTTCATTTTGGTTCAAACCCCTGCTGAGAATTTGCATTTCCACCCCAGATATACTAAATCAGAATCTGCATTTTAACAAGATTTCGCAGGTGATTCTTATGTACAATAAATTTTGGGAACCACTGCTCTACTAGTGGTTCTCAGAATTGGTCCCTAACCAGCAGCATTAGCGTTGCCTGGAAACTTGTTAGAAATGCAAATTTTTCATCAGGGGTTCAAACCAGAATGAACCGGTTCAAAGCCCTGAGTAGAACTGTCCCATAGGGTTTCCTAGGCTGGAATCTTTAAGAAAGCAGATCACCAGGGTGGGTTCAAACAGCTGACCTTTCAGTTAGCATCCAAGGCTTAACCACTGTGACACCAGGGCTCCTTCCACTTAATCCTTACAACCACCCAGTTCAATATGTACTGAAATTGCTCGTATTTCCTGATACAGTTATTAGGGTAGGGACGTTTCCCATGCTAAAGATAACACCACTACTAAGTGGCAAAGGTAGGATTCAACAAGGTTGACTGCACATCCTTTAGATCCTTTAGTAATTATCACCATGACACACAATTTTAGAGCTAATAAAAATATTGAGGTGGAAGAGAACGATATGTAATTATTTTCATCAAGAAATTAATTTAAAGGCTGTGTTCTGGTTTTCAGCAAAGCAGTTGAAGTGTCTGTTTTATCAATTAAAAAAAACCCATTTCCATCCAGTCGACTCCGACTCATAGCAACCCTATAAGACAGAGTAGAACTGCCCCATAGGGTTTCCAAGGAGCAGCTAGTGGACTTGAACTGCTGACCTTTTGGTTAGCAGTTGAGCTCTTAACCACTCAGAAGTAGTATGTATTTCCCAACATTCTGCTACGTGAATTAAATATCAAAAGGTAGTGGTTAAGATGTTGCCATCCAAATGACCAGGTTCACATCCTGACTGGCTCTTCCTAGAAGTGTATTCTCAGGGTATGTCATTCACCCTTGAGAATTACTTGCTTTTTCTTTTTTTCTTCCATGAGATGTAGGTAACAATAAGCCTGCATCATGGGATTTTAATATATTTAGAACATCTGCTTAAAATGATTAGCAGATTGCCTGTAATATAGTGTTTAATAAAAAATAGTTGTAGTTAATATCATGGAAAGAAGTGTGTATCATTCAGTACCTGTTGCTGTCAGGTTGACTTCAACTCATGGCAACCCAAATGTGTCAATAGAACTATGCTCTATAGGGTTTCTAATGGCTGATTTTTCAGAAGATCACCAGGCCTTTCTTCTGAGGTGCTTGTGGGTGGACTCCAACCTCCAGCCTTTCGGCTAGCAGCTGAGCATGTTAACCATTTGTACCACTCAGGGACTACTATCATACAGTAGGTACCTGTCATGGATTAAATTGTGTCCCCCCAAAATATCTGTCAACTTGGCTAGGTCATGATTCTCAGTATTGTATAATTGTGTACCATTTTGTAATCTGATGTGATTTCCTTACATGTTGTAAATTCAATCACTATGATCTAATAAGCTGGATTAGCAGCAGTTAATACTAATGAGGTATACAAGATTGGCTAGTGTCTTAAGCCAATCTCTTTTGAGATATAATAGAGAGAAGTGAGCACAGACACGTGGGAAACTCATACCACCAAGAAATCAGCGCCGGGAGCGGAGTGCATCCTCTGGACCTGAGGTTTCTGCACTGAGATGTTCCCATACCAAGGGAAGACTGATGCATCACAAGAACCTTTCTCCAGAGCTGATAGAGAGAGAAAGCCTTCCTCTGGAGCTGATGCCTTGAATTTGGACTTGTTGCCTACTAGACTGTGAGAAAATAAATTTCTCTTGTTAAAGCCATCCACTTGTGGTATTTCTGTTATAGCAGCACTAGATGACTAAGACAGTACCCAGTAACCTATTTAATTTCATTACAATGATTTTTTAAAAAAGAACAAGAGAATTATACAAATAAAAAATAATAATAAAGCTTTAGTGGCTGCATTTACTTGTATTACCACATTATTACATTATGATAGTATCAATGTTTTCTGGGGTGGGGGGGATGAATTAGCATTAAAGAGAAGTTTAAGTAAAGGCAAATGAAAATATTATAAAGGACTATACAAGAATTGGAAACCCTGGTGGCATAGTGGTTAAGTGCTACGGCTGCTAACCAAAAAGTTGGCAGTTTGAATCCACCAGGCCCTCCTTGCAAACTGTGGGGCAGTTCTACTCTGTGCTGTAGGGTCACTATGAGTCGAAATCAACTATGGCAATGTTTTTTTTTTGTTTTTTTCTTAATACAAGAATTAATTTTTTATAGTTATTCTACCTGTATGTAAATATACCTGTAATGTAACAGCTTGCATTATTAATTTTAAGGAATAGTTTCCAAACAGTATTTAGAGAAGATATTAAATTTCTAGAAAAAATTCATCCAGTATGTATTCATTATATTTTAAATGAACTCTTTAGCAGTTTAGGTAGACAAGAACAATTTGGCAGCAATTGATGCTTTTTATTTTAGAATTGTTAGTTAAATTATTGGGCCCCAGAAGTATTGTGAGACATGCCAGAGGTAATGATCTAGGCAAATTGAAAAGTGTGATACTTATTAGGCAAATAAAGAAAGAGATCACTGCTCTGCCTGAGTCATTACCAAATCATTTGATGATGTTCTCAGGCATTATCCACTGACAGACGTTTGTCAATGGGTAATTAGAGGAATACAAATAAAGAAACAGACAAGGCTCATAATTGGACCAACTCAATAATAATTTCCTTCTCTTTCCTAAAGAAAACTAGACATGATAATATTTTATCAAATTGGAAATTTATGTGTATACACACACACACACACACACACACATATAGATAGATACCAAAAAAAAAAAAAAAAAAAAAAACCCTTGCCTTTGAGTCATAGCGACCCTATAGGACAGAGTAGAACTGCCCCATAGGGCTTCCAAGGAGAGGCTGGTGGATTCAAACTGCCCACCTTTTGGTTAGCAGCTGAGGTCTTATCCACTGTGCTACCAGGGCTTAACTACAGATAGATAGGTATAGGTACACACACATGCACACATACACACACACACATATACATATATAGATGTTCATTCCACAAAACATCTCTGTGAAAGTGTTACAAGAACCTAGAAAACTCCGTAACATTTTTTTATCCTCAAGACCATATTCATTGCCTCCTCATCTTTTAAGGTATGCCTGTTGGTTCTATTTTATTATTTGCCACTCTTTATGCAACCTGGATCTCATTATTACATCTACTGACCAAATGAAATAGCAGCAGAGCCTCTTCTCTAATCCTTTAGTTGATTGGCTACAGTAACAGGAGAAATGTGGACCAAGTTATACAATGATGCACCATAGCAGTAAAAATTTAAAATGGAATTTCTAAAATAACAATTACTTTTTAAATTTAAATGTTATTTGATATATTGACCAGATTAATACTACAAGCAATATTTCTAAAATGGATTGCAGATATCATCTAATATCAAATATCTGATTTTCAGAAATGTACTTTATTAAAATTGTCAAGTTAGTCTTTGTTGGCACATTTAATTATGTCTGTGAAAACATCTGCCATTATATTTACAATCAATTGCTTTTTCTGCTTCTAATGTAGACAGAGTAAAGGCCAGATTTACTGTTACAGCTTTTTAAAAATTCAAATTACCAGACATTACAACAGATTTACTAAATTAATTTTGATGAGTAACCTGAGGCATCTAATATTTTGGAAAATTCTACCAAACATTCAGAGAAGAGCTTGTACCGGTACTAATCAAACTATTTCAGAACATAGAAAAGGAAGTGATACTTCCAAATTCATTCTATGAAGCCAGCATAACCCTGATACCAAAACTAGGCAAAGACACCACAAAAAAAAAAAGGAAATTACAGACCGATATTTCTCATGAATATAGATACAAAAATTCTCAACAAAATTCTAGCCAATAGAATTCAACATCATATCAAAAAAAGAATACACCATGACCAAATAGGATTCATACCAGGTATGCAAAGATGGTTCAACATTACAAAATTGATGAATGTAATCCACCATATAAACAAAAGAATCATGTGATCATTTCAATTGACACAGAAAAGGCATTCAACAAAGTCCAACACCCACTTCTGATAAAAACTCTCAGTAAAACAGGTATAGAAGGGAAATTCCTTAGCATAATAAAGGGCATCTATAGGGTCGCTATGAGTTGGGATCGACTCAAAGGCAACTTTTTTTTTTTTTAAATACAAAACCAGTAACCAACATCATTCTTAATGGAGAGAGGCTGAAAACAGTCCCTTTGAGAACAGAAACAAGACAAGGATGCCCTTTATCACCGCTCCCGTTTAACATTGTGCTGGAAGTCCTAACTAGAGCAATAAGGCAAGAAAAAGAAATAAAGGGCATCCAAATTGGTAATGAAGAAGTAAAACTGTCCCTATTTGCAGATGATATGATACCATACATAGAAAACCCAAAAGACTCCACTAGAAAACTACTGAAACTAATAGAAAGATTCAGCAGAGTAGCACGATACAAGATAAACATACAAAAATCAGTTGACTTCCTATACACCAATAAAGAGAACGATAAAAAGGAAATCAGGAAAACAATACGGTTTGTAATAGCCCCTAAAAAAATAAAATACTTAGGAATAAATCTAACCGGGGATGTAAAAGACCTACACAAAGAAAACTACAAAACACTACTGCAAGAAACCAAAAAAGATCTACGTAAATGGAAAAACATACCATCCTTATGGATAGGTAGTCTTGACATTGTGAAAATGACAATTCTACCCAAAGCAATTTGCAAATACAATGCAATCCGATCCAAATATCAACAAAATTCTTTAAACAGATGGAAAAACTAATCATTAACTTTATATGGAAAGGGAAGAAGCCCTGGATAAGGAAAGCACTACTGAAGAAGAAGAAAGTAGGACTCGAACTACCTGACCTCAGAAACTCCTATACAGCTACAGTAGTCAAAACAACCTGGTACTGGTACAATGACAGATACATTGACCAACGGAACAGAATTGAGAAACCAGATGTAAATTCATCCACCTATGGCCACCTGATCTTCGACAAGGGCCCAAAGTCCATCAATTGAGGAAAAGACAGTCTTTTTAACAAATGGTGCTGGAAAAACTCGACGTTTATCTCCAAAAAAATGAAACAGGACCCATGCCTCACACCATATACAAAAACTAATTCAAAATAGATCAAAGATCTAAATATAAAGCCAAAAACTATAAACATCATAGAAGAAAAAAATAGGATCAACGCTAGAGGCTCTAATACATGACATTAACAGGATACAAACCATAACTAACAACATACAAACTCCAGAAGATCAGCTAGATAACTGGGATCTCCTAAAAATTAAAAGCTTATGCTCATCAAAAGACTTCACCAAAAGAGTAAAAAGAGAACCTACAGACAAGGAAAAAAATTTTAGCTATTACAAATCTGACAAAGGTCTAATGTCTAAAATCTACAAAGAATCCAACACCTCTACGACAAAAAGACAAATACTCCAATTAAAAAATGAGCAAAGGAAATGAACAGACACTTCACCAAAGAAGGCATTCAAGCGGCTAACAAACACATGAGGAATTACTGGCAATCACTATCCATTAGAGAAATGCAAATCAAAACCACAATGAGATACCATCTCGCCCCCGGCATTACTGGCACGAATCAAAAACACAGAAAATAACAAACGTTGGAGAGGTTGCAGGGAGATTGGAACTCTTATGCACTGCTGTTGGGAATGCATAACGATACAACCATTTTGGAAAACAATATTGTGCTTCCTTAGAAAGCTAGAAATAGAACTATCATATAAGCCAGCAATCCCACTCCTAGGAATATAGCCTAGAGAAATAAGAGTTGTCACACGAGTAGACACATGCACAGCCATGTTCATTGCAGCATTGTTCACAACAGCAAAAAGATAGAAACAACCTAGATGCCCATCAACAGATGAATGGATAAACAAACTATGGTACATACACACAATGGAGTATTACGCAATGATAACGAACAATGATGAATCTGTAGAGCATCTCACAACGTGAATGATTCTGGAGGGCATTATGCTGAGTGAAATAAATCCATCACAAAAGGACAAATATTGAATGAGACCACTACTATAAAAATTCATGAAAAGGACTGCACACAAAAAGAAACAATCTTTGCTGGTTACGAGGGAGGGGAGGGATGGGGATGGAAAAACACTAAATAGACAATAGATAAGTGGGAACTTTGGTGAAGAGTAAGGCAGTACACAATACTGCAGAAGCCAGCACAGCTTGTACAAGGCAAGGTCATGGAAGCTCCATAGATACATCCAAACTCCCTGAGGGACCGAATTGCTGAGCTGAGGGCTGTGGGGACCATGGTCTTGGGGAACATCTAGCTCAATTGACGTAACATAGTTTATAAAGAAAAACTTTCAACGTTCTACTTTGGTGTGTATCATCTCGGGTCTTAAAAGCCTGTGGTTGGCCATCTAAGATACTCCACTGATCTCACCCCATTGGGAGCAAGGGAGAATGAAGAAAACTAAAGACACAAGGGAAAGAGTAGTCCAAAGGACTAATGGGCCACAACTACCATGGCCTCCACCAGACTGAGTCCAGTACAACTAGACAATGTCCAGCTACCACTACTGACTGCTCTGACAGGGATCACAATAGAGGGCCCGGGACAGAGATGGAGAAAAACGTAGAACAAAATTTTAACTCACAAAAAAAGACCAGACTTACTGGCCTGACAGAGACTGGTGAAACCCTGAGAGTATGGCCCTCAGATACCCTTTTAGCTCAGTAATGAAGTCATTCCTGAGGTTCACCCTTCATCCAAAGATTAGACATGCCCATAAAACAAAATGAAACTTAGTGGGCACACTAGCCCAGGGGCAAGGACTAGAAGGAAGGAGGGGACAGGAAAGCTGGTAATAGAGAACCCAAGGTTGAGAAGGGAGAGTGTTGACATGTCATGTGGTTGTTAACTAAAGTCATAAAACAACATGTGTACTATTTAATGAGAAGCTAGTTTGTTCTATAATCTTCATCTAAAGTACAATTTTAAAAATAATGAAAAACAAATCAAATTACCAGGCATTGCAACAGATATACTAAATTAATTTTGAGGGATAACCTGAGGCATCTATTTTTTTTTTAAGAGTGACACAGGTGGTGGTAATTAGTATTCCAAATATAGAAGAGCTGATTTTGATGTGAACAAAAAGAAAACAGAACAATTTAAACAAAAATAAGTATATGTTATCTAAAATTAACTTAAAATTAAAATCATCCTTCCCTAAATCACATCTATGTTTCTAACATCTTTTATAAATAAGATAAAAATAAGATAACTTATAAATAAGTTTTATAGTTTTGAAATCATTTGAGAGAAAATTCATGAGACTGGTTTGATATACACATTACTTACACAAACAACCCCAATTTAAAATGGGCAAAAGATTTGAAGAGACACTTCATAAGGAAATGCCGCTATTTACCTGTTAGAGTGAAAGAGAAGATCAAGGTAAGTGAGGATATGAAAGAACTAGAACTTTCACAAGTTTCTGGTGGGAATATCAGATGGTACAACCATTTTGGAAAACTGTTTGGCAGTTTCTTAAAAAATTAAGCATATGCCTATCATAAAACCCATCCGTTTCACTCCAATGGATTGACCCAAGGGAAATAAAAATATCTATCCATGTAAAACCAGTCTCTGTGGAGTCCACTGTGACTCTTGGGTATTCCATGTGTGTAGAGTATAACTGTGCTCCATCGGGTTTTCAGTGACTGATTTTTTCAGTAGTAGATTGCCAAGTATTTCTTCCAAGGCATCTCTGGGTGGACTAGATCCTCCAATCTTTGGGTAAGTAGCCAAACATGTTAACCATTTGCACCACCCAGGAACTCTTCTAACACCACACACCAGGGTAAACTTTCAAGTGGATGAAAA
Source organism: Dugong dugon (assembly GCA_030035585.1). NCBI lineage: Eukaryota > Metazoa > Chordata > Mammalia > Sirenia > Dugongidae > Dugong > Dugong dugon. The sequence continues at coordinate 103,979,473 of CM057466.1, read as the reverse complement.
ATTTAAATATTAAAAAAAACAAAACCTTATAACTATTAGAAGAAAACAAGGGTGAGTATCTTTGAAACCTTATAAACTTCCTCAGTAAAACCACATCTGTAAGCCACAAACAATTCAAAGACATAGCAGGCAATCATGCCTGCATGTAAAAGTATACCATAAGCAATAATGTAGAAATATTTATAAACTACATCCCACAAGGGAAAATTCACCTAATCTATGAAGCACTCCTAGAAATATGAGAAGGAAAGGACTAATGATCAGTGGATAAAAGGCAAAGCAGAAAAAAAAAATTTACAGAAAAACAATCCAAATGGTACCTTAACAAATATAAACATCTGCAACCTCACTCATGAATGCATATGATAATGCAAACTAAAGCTATACCGAGATGCCATTTTTCACCTGTTAGATTAACCAAGATTCCAAATAGACAACACACCATAGGTAAAATACAGGGAAACACACAGTGAAAAATGTTACACAAACTATGGAGGACAATTTAGCATCATCAATAAAAGTTACAAATGCCGTTCCCCTTTACTGACAAATTCACTTCTGGGATACCCTACCTATAAACCCTCACATGTACAAAATGATGTGTGTACAAGGTATTTCACTGCTTTTTATAAAATAAATTTGAAAAACCTCGTATCTATATTTAGGGACATGATAAAAGATATGTCAACATAGTGGAATGCTTTGCGATCATAAAAATAAAATGACAAACTGTCTATATGAATGCTGAACAATTGTATACATGAAAAGAGCCCCAGGATACATTGTTAATGCAAGAAGAAAGGTTCAGAACTGTGTGTATATTATGAAAATATTTGTATAATAAAATGGAAAAAACCGTGAAGAGATCCAATTTTGCTTGCATTTGCTGGACTTTTTAAAAGAAACATTGGAAAATATATACAAAAAAACTAACACTGGTTAATTTCAGTAGGGAAGGGACAGAATAATATTGGTTGTTCAGAATAAACTTTCCTGAGAAGTGATATTCAAGGTAGACCTAAAGAAGTTGTAGAAGTTTGCTGGAGAAGAAAGGCAAGAAAATGATTCTAGGATGAGGCTATAGAACTTGGCAAGTGGGTACTGCAGAGAGCTTGGTACTGAAACCTTAGTATTGCAGGTACTTAGAAATCCCAAAGAAGAGTGGTTCAAGATGTGGAGGGTGACATAATTCCTTTTCCAAGTATGCAATACTGGCATGGTAATTAATGGTACGACATTGTTACAAATGTTGTTATTGTTAGCTATCATCAGGTTGACTCCAACTCATGGGGACCTTACATACAACAAAAGAAAACATTGTCTGGTCCTGCAACATCCTTACAATTGCCTGCATGGCCAGGTCCATCCTGTGGCTATTGTGCCAATCTATCTCATCAAGGGTCTTTGAGTTCTTATTGGCCTTCTACTTCACCAAATGTGGTGATCTCTAGCAATAGATCCCTCCTGATGGCATATCGAAAGCAAGTGTGTTGGACATTGTTCTTTTTTGATCCATAAGGTTTTCACTGGCTAATTTTTGGAAGTAGTTTCCCAGGCCTTTCTTCCTAGTCTGTTTTAATCTGGAAGCTCCACTGAAACCTGTCCATCATGGTGACCCTGTTGATATTTAAAATTCTGGTGACATAGCTTCCAACACTATAGCAACACACAAGCCACCACAATAAGACAAACTGACAGACAAATTGTGGTGATTGCAAATACCTTGATGATTTTTCTTAAATTTTTTGAAATTTTAAAAATAGCAAGTGAGCAATACTCTTACAGGCATTCAAGATGCCTAAAACCAGGTAGGAAGCATTGGCCTCCACGGATACAACTAATACACCTTATCATTTTTATGAAAGGAGAAAAAATCTCCCTTTTTACAGCATGGCCAGACTGTCAGGTACCTGAGAGTCCATTCTGCCCTGCAATCTAATTTCACAAGTAAAGATACTAAAATAAAAGAGATAATGATTCGCTCAAAGTTCCCGCTTCAGAAATAGAACAAGAACATAGAATTCCTGACGTTACTCTATTGATCATTATTTCAGAAAATTCTAGACAGTTTTTGGGATATTTTGTGACTATGTCATCAAAACATATAGCCACCATGTAGATCCACATACAAAGAATAAACAAGAATATTTTTCACAAAATTCTTGTTTTAAACAAGATGGAAAGTGTTTCGACAGAGATTTATTTTCTAGCAAACAAATGCAAATTGACTCACCAAAGAACACATGGCCAGACAACCTCATTCATTCCCTGGAAATGGATTAATGAAGATTACTAATTTTTCTGACCTAAATAAGTTTTATAAGAATTTCAGAAATGGAAATTTAAATGTATTTTTCACTACTACAAAGAATACAAAATTTAGAATAAAGCAATGCTTAAGACTATGTTAGACTTTTAGAAACTCCTGGATTTTTAATCAGTAGATGGAATAGTTTGATATTTGAGGTTTAACTTGCTGCACTGTAGATTAAGTCCCATGTTTTATAGTTATTAAAGAAAAATTAACAATAACATAAAAACCAACTATATCTGGATTTGGTTGAAAAAGCTCATGTTTTAAAGAGTATTCCTAAAGTTCTAAGATTGTTTGAATAGTATTTTTAAATCTCTAAAAAATACCTGTAGTTTAACATTCTCACCAGAATGTATTTGAAAATTATACCATATCAATTCGAAGTTTGAGCATAAAAATTCTGCGCTTGCTGATTGAGATGCTAAGAAAGTTTTATCATTATTTATAATGTATGACAATTATTTCACTTTTAAGAGACACAATCCAAATATATCCAGTGTTCAAATACCATACGATGACATGATTTTTTTTAAAGCTTTATCTTAAAATTCTTTTCAGTCATCCTGATCTTCAAATTTTCCTTCCATGCTTAATAATAATTAAATGGGGCTTAAAACATGCTTCCTCCCCGTTCACTTTTCACACAGATAAAATGCCCTTGTGAAACAAGTCTGATATCAGTTAGAAACCCTTTTCTGAACTGAATCGATTATGATGAAATCATTATATCATAATCTCACGAATGGAAGATGATTTCACTAATAGTAATTTAGCTATGAAATATATCAAAAAATTTTTATATTGGTAGCCAAATTTACACAATAAATCCTTGCTAATTCAGATTAATTTCAAAGAAAGTATCCAGACATATTGCAAAATATAGATTACATGCTTTTTTTCCCCAAAATAAAATAAATCTATTACTTAGAATTAATCGCATTTACTGGAAGAATCCTAACTGTATTTCATATATTCTAATGACTTAGACATTTTATGATTACCATATCAAAGCACATGCGTAAATGACAGATAAGTTATTTACTGTAATTTCTAGGACATAACTTGAAGTCAGAACACATTCACTTCAATGTCATTTAATGCAGATACATAACTGTACAGAGCACTCAACAGTAAAATGTACAAGGATTGTAGAATTCCGCTTCTTAGTCATCAACAGGAATCAATTATTATTGATTTTTTATAAAGTGAATGTAATCTCAACTTTTATAAAGATTGTCAATATCAAATTAAGTTTTATTGTATGCTTATTTTTTTGTTTGTTTTGTTTGTTGTAGATTTTTTGTGTGTCAGTGTTACAAAGTTTGCCCTCTCCTGGGGATTTTAATTCAAAATATCTCCAATGAGTCAGGAGAAGAGCTATGTGTATTTTACAAGTAACCCAAGTCATTAACATCATCACAGAAGATTAGAAAATTGGCTGCAAATTAAGCAGAAAATCAAAATTACCAGAATCTTCACACTCCAAATTGCCAGGTTAATTGAGTGTTTATTGTGACTTTTCCTTTGTAAATGAATACATCTGATTTGCTGGAAAAACATTTTTTTTTTTTAACCAAAGGAAGTTTTCGCTTCCTGCCTTGTGTATTTGCTTACCGTATCTCCTTTACCTTGGACAATGCAAATTATCCTTCAGTGCTTTCCATGCCTGAGTGAAGAAAATCTAGTTTTTTATGCATAAACTGGTGAGATCTTTTCACAGAGACTTAGTTTCCTTGGAAAACGTTTAGAGTCCTGGACTCCAAGTTCTACAGAAAACTGTCATTTGGGTTTTAAATTGATTATGATAATAAGTATATGATAACATATTTGTATTGTCAAGAAAAAAAACCTAGAAAAAACACGGAATAAGTGTCAAAATGAGCGTGAGAAGATAATGTGGATACATATGTCACGTTTGTGCCATTAAGAAGCAATAGGAGACAATGTATAAGGAATTAGGCAGGCAACCCAGTAAGAATACAATTTCCTGCTACTTTAGCATGCAATCTGACCCTGAAAAACTAATTACTAACTTTAAATTTTAATCTTATCATTTATAAAAGAGCTGACATGTTTAGCATCTTATACAGGTAGTCCCCAATTTACAACAGGGTCTGTTCCAATGACTCTGTCATCAGTCAGTTCTGAAGTAAGTTGAGTACCTCATTTTTATTTTAGTTTTCATTATTATTGCCTTTTATTATCAGTATCTTTATAAATCTGATCTTTATTTGTCTTTAAGAGTTGGAAATATTACATATAAACTTACAGATATATTTTAATACATACGTATATACATTAAAAATGTACAAACCATAAAAATTTACTCTGATGATAAAGAGTTGAATGATGTTGGCATTTTGTCAGCTGTGGCAATAACTCCACTTGTGGAAGGTCTGGGTCATCTGGAGTATCCCTGGGAATGGAGATGCCATTCCTAGTCAGAAAATTAGTGAGAGTTCTTTGTATGGTCCTTTTCTTTTTTTCTTGATATTTCACACTAACTTCTCACTGCCTCCAAAATCTGCCTATCGACTTTAGCAAAGCAATCAGACTTTGGCTCCGTGTTTTCACGTGACTGAAGCCCCTGATTTAGTTTAGAAAAAACTGCAGCTAATCCTTACACTGTAAAATTTTTTTGACCACTTCTCTCCTTCCTCTTCCTCATTGTCATGTCATTAGAGTTGAACACTGCCCAACTTTCTATCCATTAAGAATCCTGACATCATTTGTGACTTCATTGTAAAACAGGCCACAGCCTGCTGTATGGTAATGTTAGGAACAATAAATCATAAAAGTGAAAATTTGAGGACGATAACATCAGCAAATTACATGCTGCTACACTGAATGTAGTACATATTACTAATAATAACGTACAAAAAAAAGAGGTCGTAAGTGCAACTCCTCGTAACTCGAATGCATTGTAAGTCAGGGGCTACCTGTAACGGACTAACAAAATCCACCTCATGGATTTGTTGTGGAGAACATATGAGATACCGTTGATTCTGAGTGGTTATCACAGTGCCAAGAAAATAGCAAATCTTCATTAAATACCTATCAACAACCAGGAAATACAGGTAGTCTCCAATTTATGACATATTCTAGTTATGATGAACCACGCTTATGATCATCCTTTCTTTTTTTGTGCATTATCATTAGTAATATGTACTACATACAGTGTTGTAACATGTAATCTGCTGATGTTATTATTCTCATGCCAACCTCCAAAGACAAATAAAGATCAATTATCTTTACTACCAAGATACCGATAATAAAAGGCAATAATAACGAAAACTAAAAAAAAAAAAATTTAAAAGAGGTATTCAACTTATGTCAGAACTGACGTACAATGGAGTTGTTGGAATGGAACCCTGTCATAAGTTGGGGACTACCTGTAGTCAATAATTCAAATATAACTAAAGAGAAATAAAATATGGGTTATTTTATATAAAAGTAGCAGCTAACATGTAGTAGCACAAAACACAAATAAAAACGCTTTCATATTGCCATTATTGCTCAATTATAAGCTAAATCTGAAGACAAACTATAGGCCACAATACCCCCAACAATTCTTCAATTCATACCATCTTCATTATTCCAGAAAAATAAAAATAAAGTGTCATTAAGCCAAAACTAGCAAAATGTTTGTTGAGAGAATAAGTGTAAAAGAAAATATTAACACCATAGGTAAATCTGATTACAATGTCTTTTAACCAGAAAAGATAAGAACTAAAAAAGACCAGAGATATAAAAGGAAAATATTAATTTCTCATATACAAATATTAGAAAGAAAGGGATATAAGGAAAGCGGGTAAGGTTTGGGGGTAATGAGGAAACTTTTAATAGAAGTTTAGACTATCGTAATGGCAAAAGCTAGATAGCATTTTCTCCTAAATTGTTGGAATTTGGATTAAATTTTTCAACATTTTTTTATCAAAGGTCAAGTATATTTTGTGTTTTGTGTATTTGCATGGTACTCAGGTTATTTTCAAAAAAATAAAGCGCATCTTGAGAGTATTAGCAAATATAATTACCAGCATAATAGAATGGGATATGATGCAGCTTCCATTCTCCTGATTGGGAGCATACTGTTACCTCTCGTGTGTGCTTTATTTCTCTTTTTGCTAAACAAAAGATGAAATGTTGCTTTTGGCAGGAAACATTCGCTATATCTGCCAAAATTACTCTTGGTACACAGCAATTCAAGTAGTAAATACATTTTTATGGGTAATTAGTTGATTGAATGTCTGTGTGAATTAGAGGCTTTTTAATATTCATGGTTAATTTATATCTATGAGTATTTTATTAGTTTCTGCTTTGTTTGAAATAATGATGCTACAATAACATAGAGCCCGAATATTGACATTAATAAACTCTACCTAAGATGTCAGTGGAAATTCTGTGATAAAGTATCACTCAAACTTCCTTGACAGAGCAATGTAATGTGCAAAAAGCAGACTCTGTGGCTCAGGTACAGAGAGGCACAAGGCCCATTATTTTTCTGATAAATAAGGAAATCTAGGTGTAGGGCTGCCTTCATTGTTTCAAACATCTTCTTATAGAACCACTTGATTATAAGAAATCAAGTCTGGTTTTTGGTATCAGAATCCTCATCCATAAAATGGACTTGACCACCTGTACCAGACCGATACACATGTTTTTGGGTACACCTTGAGGTGAGCCCTGGTGGCACAGTTGTTAAGAGCTTGGCTGCTGACCAAAAGGTCGGCAGTTTGAATCCACCAGCTACTCCTTGGAAGCCCCGTGGGGCAGTTCTACTCTGTCCTATAGGGTGACTATGAGTCAGAATTGACTTGATGGCAATGGGGTTTTTTGGAGTTTTTTTTGTTTTGTTTTGTTTTGTTTTTCATTTGTTGGACTCCCATATATCCCAACTCAGACTTGTATTAATGCACTTTTGCCAAAATATTGCAATTGTTTATTTACTTGTACTTTTTATTTTACTGACCTGGAAGCTTTTAAGGGGAGAGGCAGTATGTTATATTTTTATTTTTATTTTTTGCTTTGCTCTGCTTTGTCTTAGCTTTAATTTCCCAGATTGAACAGGATACCAAATAAAAGTTTTATATGAATAAATGTAAAAATAATTTACTCTGAAATTCTAAGCCTTCTCCTAAAGAGTCATAGGAGAAAAATTTAAGATTTACATGTAAATGAGCATGAGGTAATAAAATATTGTTAAAATCACCCAGTTCTGTTCTAGAGTACAGCAAAAGAATGATTCATGTGTTCACATACTGTTAACCTTATCTTTCGGATTCTTGCATCTCTCATATCTGACTACAACCAAAGTATCTCTGCCTACAACTCCTGCAACTTTTTCGTTACTGCCCAACTCTGATGCCACCACAGCAGGAATTCAAGCAGGTGTATGCTGCTGTCCTCCAGGAAGATAAAATCTTTAATTAATTCCAGATGAAAAAATCAGAAACAAATTTGTGAGAGTTGGGGAGAGCTCAAAATGCCTGCACTTATGTAAGTCGCTGCTCTGACTCATGTCACTATCTTCATCAGGAATATCTGCGTAACAGAAAGCCTAAATGGTAGAATCTAAAACAAACTAAACTAACAATTCAAATTAATGTTTTACATGAGCGTATCAGTTTCTGGAAGTTCCTCAGTTTACAAAATGTTTTGCGTTTTACTAGTGTCATGGATTGAATTATGTCCCACAAAAAAAAAATCTGTCAACTTGGCTGGGTCATGATTCCCAGTATTCTATGATTGTATAACATTTTGTAATCTGATGTGATTTCCTTATGTGTTATAAACTCTACCACTATTATGTAATAAGATGGATTAGTGGCAGTTATACTAATGAAGTCTACAAGATTAGGTAGTGTCTTAAGCCAATCTCGTTTGAGACATAAAAGAGAGAAGCTAGCAGAGAGACATGGGAACCTCATATCACCAAGAAAGCAGTGCCAGGAGCAGAGCGCGTCCTCTGGACCTGAGGTTCCTGTGCAGAGAAGCTCCCAGACCAAGGGAAGATTGATGACATGGACCTTCCTCTAGAGCCAATGGAGAAAGCATTCCCTTCAAGTTGATGCCCTGAATTTGGACTTGTAGCCTAGTAGAATGTGAGAAAATAAGCTTCTCTGTGTTAAAGCCAACCACTTGTGATATTTCTGTTATAGCAACACTAGATGATTAAGACAATTACTAACATAAATGTTGGTGGTTCAAATCCAAAAATTACAGCCTAGAAAACACTATGGAATAGTTCTACTCTATAACACATGGGTCACCATGAATCAGAATCAACTCAACAGCAATAGATTTCCTTTTTAGCACTTTCTGGACCTCACTGAAGCTATGAAAGTTACAACTTCTCACCACCTTTTCTCATATTTCTCTGTTGTTGCTTCCCCCCTAAGCTGAATTCACTTCCTTATCACAAAACCCAGATTTACCCTGCAGACAGTCAATCCTGAAGAGAGCACAGTCATGGTGGATAAAGCCTATCATTCATCTAGTTCTTCGTGTCTTACCTTTTTGGAAGAAGAGTAACCCTTTTTTTGAGATCAATTAATAATTCTTCAGCTTTTGCAACTGTTGCTGCTGAAATTGTGTTAGTCAACAGTAGGGAAACCTTTTGCACCTCAGTTTAACTCAATATCCATTGCACAAGCTTCATGCTTTATTAAGTTTTATATATAAATATAGTAAATAAGAATAAAACAGTACCTCTGTGGTAAGTCTTTATCGATGCAGAAATATGTCTGAGTGCTATAAAACCTTAATTACTCAAATTTTGAGAAGTTTGATTAACTTTGAATTATAATATGAATTTTATAATATTGGAAATGGAAGTCTAAAACATCTTAGTTTGGGCCCCTGCTCTTCTATATATTGATATGTAAACAAATGGGAATCAAACATCTTTGAACTTCAATTTCCTTCTTTTAGTTTATTACTAAAGCCACTGTAACATTAAGTAAGAAAATATAGAAATATTAAACATCTACTTTGAATCTAAGGAGCCCTCGTGTGGCAACGGTTAAGCACCTGGCTGCGAACTGAAGTATTGGCAGCTCAAACTCACCTAGCAGCTCTGTGGGAGGAAGACCTAGTGATCTGCTCCCATAAAGATTGCAGCCTAGAAAACCTTAAAGAGCAGTTCTACTCTATCACATGGAGTCACTATGAGTTGCAATGAACTTGATGGCACCTAGCAACAACAACTTTGACTCTAGCATGATAATAGCTGTGGTAGATAGGAATATTTACAAAAATAATAAGTTTTTCAAGAGCCTACATCTTAATCAGACCACAGATCAACAGTAGCAATCACTTTATTTCTCTCATAATATCTGACAAAATTTCACTTTTTGAATTGCTAAATACATCTGTTCTGGATTATAATTAATTTGAATACTTCATAAGTTTTATTTCATTAAATATATTACACTTTTTCCAAAGAGGCTTACACATGGCTAAGAATATAGACATTTCCCATTACTTTATTGACAATCAGTGAAAAACATATTTGTTGTGAAAATACTTTCATCTTCTCTTAGAGCTGTAAGTAATTCATCTTTGAATACTTCACATAACTGGGTGAAAAATGTGTCAAGATATACTTGGAGTTAAAATTTTTAGGCAGAGCATAAACACTAAATGCTAAAAGGTTCAATATAGATAATTAAATTTTTATAGAATCTTCACAATATGAAAATTATCTATGCTTAAATTTAATGTTGATATGAACCACTCTGTGAAAGTCAAAACCATAGTTGATAATTTTATTAATTTCTTTTAAATTACACAAACAATTCATAGATTTTAAGAGCATTTTGTTAGTTTATTTTGTAAGCAGCCTCCTTCTTCCCCCGCCTCATATGCCTTGCTGTTGTCTTTGTTGTTAGGTGATATTGAGTCGGTTCAGACTCATAGCAACCCCATGTACAACAGAACAAAACACTGTCCGATCCTGCGCCATCCTCATAATAGTTATTATGCTTGAGTCCATTGTTGCAGCCACTGTGTCAATCCAGTTTGTTGAGGGTCTTCCTCTTTTTCGTTGACCCTCTACTTTACTAAGCATGATATCCTTTTCCAGGGACTGATCCCTCCTGATAACATGTCCAAAGTATGTGAGACATAGTCTCGCCATCCTTGCTTCTAAGGAGCATTCTGGCTGTATTTCTTCCAAGACAGACCTGTTCGTTCTTTTGGCAGTCCATGGTATAGTCAATATTCTTCACCAACACCACGGTTCAAAGACGCCCCATATGCCTATGAGTTATAAATTCTAAGCCAATAGTTAACACACATTTCCATAACTGTCCTAAGAGAAGTATGTATTTTTACTGGGGTTGTGAAGAGAAGTTTTCTATTTGCATTTGGAACTTGGAGAAAAATTTGTATTGCTTTAATGACACTTAAAAGATCTCTGAGTGGCTCCAGCAGTTTGCGATAGACTGCTAACCTAAAGGTTGACAGTTGGAACCTGCCCAGCATCTCCGAGGAATAAAGGCCTGAGGAACTGCTTCCATTCGGATTACAGCCAAGAAAACCCTGTGAAGCAGTTCTACTCTGTAACACATAGGGAAGCCATGATTCAGAATCAACTACATAGCAATTTTTTTTTAATGACATTTAAGTTGAGACTCTGAGACTTAGAAATATGCCTGCTTACCTTATTGCCTCATACTGAGATTTTAACTATTTTTATCTACTTCTTCTCAATTTGGCTAAGCACTTACTGGTTTGAACCTACCAGTATCTCCATAGGAGAAAGACCCGGTGATCTGCTCCTGTAAAGACTACAGCCTAGAAAACCCTATGGGGCAGTTTTACTCTGTCACTTGGGGTTGCTATGAGTCGGAATGTACTCAATGACATACAACCACAACACGTAATTGAGAAACTTTACAGCCAGAAATGGCCACAAAATGGCTCTGAATTGATTTAAGTCCAGATTTTCATTTGTCATTGTTATGGATTGAATCGTGATCCCCAGAAATATATGTTGTAAATCCTAACCTCTATGCCTATGGTTACAATGTCATATGGGAATGGGTTGTCTTTGTTATGTTAATGAGGAAGGATTAGAGTAGGGTACGTTTTTGAGTCAATCTCTTTTGAGATATAAAAGAGATGAAAACAAGCAAGTGTGAAAGTAGAGTTGGGGGAAGAGAGATGCCAAGCCACATGAAGATTGCCCAGGAGCAAAAGCTCAAAGAGACAAGGACCTTCCTCCAGAGCCAACAGAAATAGAAAGCCTTCCCCTAGAGCCAGCACACTGAATTCGGACTTCAGCCTCTAAAGTGTGAGAAAACAAATTTCTGTTTACAAAGCCTCCCACTTTGGTAGCTGTTATAGCAGCACTAGATAACTAAGAAAGTCATCAAATCAAACTCAATAATGTCTCTTAGTCTTGGTTCTACATGGGCCCAAACAATTTAAATTGGCTTGTTCCTTTCGTTGTATTAGGGCTTAATTAAAAATTGCAAATTATTCTTGTTTTCTGCCTGCTATTTCCCAGAGCACTGTGTTTTTATAATATGGGTGTTTGATGCTTTTGCATTTCTATATTCATATGTTATAAGACAATCCATGAAAATTCTGGTATTTCAAAATTAAAACTTTCCTATAATTCCTGCTTTGCAAAATATGAAGATAAAGAATCTCCTAGGTTTGGGCAGGAATAAAAGAGCCTTCTGTTCATCAATTGTTATCTTAGGTATTCGCTCCAGTTTCTCAAAAATCTTTCCCTTTAAATGTATTACTTTATTTGCTTTGTCAAATACCTCTCTATAAAGCTGCAGGTGCATTTAAGGAGCTTCCAATGGATTTCTTGCTAGGGTTTTTGGTACCTATTATTTCTTACTAACTTAAACGTATATTAACAGCTTCAGATAAAGTTAACCTCAAATTACCTCCAGTAATACGATTTTTATCACTAAAAATTAAGTCCCATGAAAATATTTATCCTTGTCGTCTCTGAAAGCAAGACATCCATGACGTCTATGACATTTACTTTCTGATATAAAGCACAACTCAAAGTCAAAATTGCTTAGGACAACAGCACAGTGCTCTAGAACTTGGTAAGGTGGTGTTTCATTGATAATATTAATCACTATGTTTAAGATAATAGACTCACAATACTCTTAAAATGCTCTATGCCTCTGAATTACAACACAATAAAATATGTTTGAATACATATTTGTATTGTGTGTCTGTGTATGTGTGTACACACACACGCATGTGGGTATTTATGTTTTTGTGTACCTGATAAATAACCTGGCAAAGACACTGCTTCCAGAATTACTTCGTTCATTTCAAGATTACTTTAAAGACATAATATAGCCAATCCATTCTTCTCCTCTTCACCAACGTTTCTGTTTGGTATCTTTTGGCTGTTGGTTACAGATACCTAGGAAACAGACAGTGCTGCACATGTAAATTTTTTTTTCTTCTTTTAGTTTTGTCAATTGCTGTCAAAAGACATTTTTCCTACACACTATTGATTGCTTGCAATATCCCAATACAAGTTGTCATGATTATTTCAGCGAGCATTGAATGCCTTGTTTACTTCTGATTATTTCAAGGAGGTTGATTCTGCTAATGTGCCTTTTTGTTATTGTTTTATTGTTAGCTATTTATTTGAAAATAAAATATGTGGTAGGAGATTGATTTCAATTTCAAAGGAAGAAAAGTACATCATGGATATGCAGACTGAGAAAAATTAAATTTTGAAGACAAAGCTCAAGTTTTGAGTCCCCATTCATAATCCATTATTTTCATAACGCTATACCTCCTTAACGATTCTGAGTATCAGTCTGAGAATTATGCCTGAAATTTGGTTCAAATGCTTTCTACATTCAAGACATACTTTACAACTGGAAGAGTCACTGAAACGTATTTAACCACTAATCTATATGACAAAAGATAATGGCCATTAAATGAATCTTAGATAAAATCTGGGGTTGATTTGACTTTCATTGGAGACCCAGTAAATCCAGGAATTACAGAAAATGTGATTAAATATAAGTAGTTATCAATAAGGAGGAAGAACAAGTAAAAATAAAATATGATGAAAAGGGAGACAGAGAAAGGTACAGAGAGAAAGACAGAGAGTTCTTCTCGCATTCCAAAGACAGAGTCTGAATTTCAATAAAGGTGAATAAAGTGTAATGTAGCAGGAATTATGCACAGACCTTTAGCGTTCAAATTATGGCATGCCTGCTGCATGGTACACTTTTACAAGCCTGCAAAATAGTAACATTAATGGCCCAGCATCTTTAAAAATCAAAGTCTACAAAATGATTCACTTGCCTTGCATATTGAATATTAATAGCATCAAGTAGTTTAGTTTATTAACCTTTTACGTTAATGGCCAGAAATCAAACATGCTGAGAACAATTGCACGACAGAAGGGGAAAATGTTTCTGATGGCTATTGGGTTTCATTTGACAGTTAATAAAACCATCAAGTACATATTATGTTAGATTAGCCAAGATCTGGATTCCATATGACAAGTCATTATTATTAAAGGCAAATGGAGGGTATTTTCAAATACACCCTGGAGTGAGGTAGGCTAAAGTATGATGGCACTCTCTTGAATGTCAAGGACATTTTGTGCAATGTGTAATGGAAAATTACATGTAATGTGCAGTTTGGGAACTTTTTGGTGTTCCCCTGAAGACCTCAAAGCATCACACTGAATAGTCTATTGGAATCTGTCACACTCTGCTATAGGTTAAAGTGCATAACAAATATTTATAGACAATCAGTATTTTGATGACAGAATGTGTCGAAGCTGTATCATTATATTTAGCACATGAGGAAGTGCATAATGTGTTACTCTTTCTATTTTCTCTTCATTTTCTTTTACTTAAAAATGACCAGTCAAGTTTTAGATAATCAATAAGTCATTCCCTGTTAGAAAATTAGACTCTTGGACAACCGCGTGGTTTTTTTCTCAGTAATGGAGTAAGTGGTAAGCTATGATTCTGACTAATTATATCTGCCTAAATGCCAACTATACCCATTAGGAAGTATGAAGACCACCGGGAGTGGGACGATTATGTTTTATGAATATTAAACTTTTTAAAGTATGCAAATGTTAGCAGCCTCAGAAATAAGCACTTTGCTACCATGAGGAAAATCTGAAAGTTTAACTAGAAAAAAATGTTATTGCTTAGTGTGAAAATTTAACTATGTAGAAAAAGCTCAGAACTTGGAATCAGAACCTAAATTAGGGTGCCTTCTCTGCCTGCTACTTAATATGTGACCAACCCTGTGTTTAAACTCTCTGAACCTGTTCCCTTCTGTATAAATTAACCCTTATAAGACCTACATCATAAAGTTTTTTGCAGAATTACACACGTGAGAAACTGCAAACTCTAAAAACGTTGTAGAGATGAAACAGTGTTATTGATAACTGCAATTTAAATAATGGCAGAAAGCTGATCATTGATTGCCTGGGGAAGGAGATGTGGCTGTAGGAAGGAGCAGGTAGAAAGATTACAAAGAGGCACAAAGAAACTTTTGGAGATGCTGTACATATGCATTATCTTGACTGATCGTAGTGATTGTTACATATATATATTTTAAGTATTTGTAGTTTATTATGTGCCAATTATATCTCAATAAAGATGTTTTAAAAAAATACTAGGACTACTGCAAGAAACAATAGGGAGGGGTTTCACAAACAAGATATTGAGGAAAGGAAGACAGGCACAGAACGATACACAATATATTTTGACTTGTGTAAAGTTGAAAAATAGGCAAAAATTATGTAGTATTAGAAGTCAAGATAATGGATACAGTTAGGGAAGAGGGAAGACGTAATGATTGGGCTGGACCAAAATGGAGGATATGAGGTGCTGAAAACATTCTGTTTTCCTTAACCTGAGTTGTAATTACATGAGTTACATTTGTGATAACTTATGGAATTATACATCGTAATATGTGTATATTTCTTTGTGTATGTTATACTTTAATAAAAAGTTCATTTTAAAAAAAGGATGATGTGAGGATGAGTCACCTGAGTTGGAGCCCTTTACCACCTGTTGTATACTTTATCATTTACCTGAATAAGCAAATAGCTCTATCCTCATACAAATACATCCAAGAGTCTCAGTTCTACCGTTGTACTAAGCTAATAGAACTAACAGAACTCTTGGTTTGACTCCAGGATCAAATTATGGAAGAAAAGAGAATCTTATCTGGGAAGTAAAGGTAAAAATTAGAGGAATTTGAGAAGCAGTATTGAGAATGACAGAAAAGGCAGTTTAGGGATAAGAGAAATACACAAAACTGAATGAAACACAATAGACTTATGTTTTAATGTGTTCAGTTGTTAATTCCAAAGACCTTGCATCTTTCTTAATCTCTCTTTCTCAGAACCATACAGGATTTATCACCAAGACCTCCCCATAACTGTTGATGAATTCCTTCTGGTTTTATCCAATACAACACAGTTCAATTCACTATCCCTTGCTATTGGTCCTGGTGCCGGGGCCTCTCTTCTAGTTTTACAATGTGACCTTTACTGCTGCAATCCATTTTCCAAAATCAGCCAGATTGAGTTTCCTAATACATATTTTGGATCAGTAAATTAAAACATATATTCTGTTGTATTTAGAATAAAATTCCATCACCTTAAAACGGCTTAATGTTTCTGCATTCAGTTGGATCACTTTCTTGGGAATAGTCATAGATATGGATATCTTCCAGTCAGTTGGCCAGGTAGCTGTTTTCCAAATTTCTTGGCATAGACGAGTGAGCACTTCCAGCACTGCATCCATTTGTTGAAACATCTCAACTGGTATTCCGGAATTCCTGGAGCCTTGTTTTTAGCCAATGCCCTCGGTGCAGCTTGGACTTCTTTCTTCAGTACTATTGGTTCCTGATCATATGCTACCTCCTGAAATGGTTCAACATCAACCAGTTCTCTTTGGTATAGTGACTCTGTGTATTCCTTTCATCTTGTTTTGATGCTTCCTGTATCGTTCAATATTTTCCCCATAGATTCTTTCACTATTGCAACTCAAGGCTTGAATTTTTTCTTCGGTTTTTTCAGCTTGATAAATGCTGAGCTTGTTCTTTGCTTTTGGTTTTCTAACTCCAGATCTTTGCACATGTTTTCGTAATACTTTACTTTGTCTTCTTGAGCCACCCTTTGAAATCTTCCGTTCAGCTCTTTTACTTCATCATTTATTCTTTTGCTTTAGCTACTCGACATTCAAGGGCAAGTTTCAGAGTCTCTTCTGACATCCATTTAGGCCTTTTCTTTCTTTCCTGTCTTTTTGCTGAAGATCATTCAAAAGCATGTATAGCAGTACATCGACAAAGAACTGCCAGAAATTCAAGCCAGATTCAGAAGAGGACCTGGAACAAGGGGTATCATTGGTGATGTCAGATGGATCCTGGCTGAAAGCAGAGAATACCAGAAGGATGTTTACCTGTGTTTTATTGACTATGCAAAGCCATTCGACTATGTGGATCATAACAAATTATGGATAACATTGTGAAGAATGAGAATTCTAGAACACTTAATTGTGCACAGGAGGAATCTGTACACAGATCAAGAGGCAGTCGTTTGGAGAGAACAAGGGGATACTCGTGGTTTAAATTTAGGAAAGGTGTTTGTCAGTGTTGTATCTTTTCACCATACCTGTTCAGTCTGTATGTTGAGCAAATAATCCAAGAAGCGAGACTATATGAAGAATAACAGTGCATCAGGATGGGAGGAGGACTCACTAACAACCTGCGTTATGCAGCTGACACAACTTCGCTTGCTGAAAGTGAAGAGGACTTAAAGCACTTACTGATGAAAAGATCAAAGATACAGCCTTCAGTATGGATTACACCTCAACATAAAGAAAATAAAAATGCTCACAACTGGACCAGTAAGCAACATCATGATAAACGAAGATTGAAGTTGTCAAGGATTTCATTTTACTTGGATCCACGATCAACACCTATAGAAGCAGCAGTCAAGAAATCAAACGACGCGTTGTCTTGGGCATATCTGCTGCAAAAGACCTCTTTGGAGTGTTAGAAAGCAGATACGTCACTTTGAAGACTAAGGTGTGCCTGACCCAAGCCATGGTGTTTTCAATTGCCTCATATGCATGTGAAAGCTGGATGATAAATGAGGAAAACTGAAGAAGAATAATTGATGCCTTTGAATTGTGGTGTTGATGAAGAATTTTGAATATACCATGGACTTCCCAAAGAACAAACAAATCTGTCTTGGAAGAAGTACAACCAGAATGCTCCTTAGAAGCAAGAATGATGAGATTATGTCTCACATACTTTGGACATGTTGTCAGGAGGGATCATTCCCTTGAGAAGGGCATCATGCTTAGTAGAGTAGAGGGTCTACAAAAAAGAGGAAGACCCTTGATGACATGGATTGACCCAGTGGCTGCAATAACGGGCTCAGGTATAACAAGGATTATGAGGATAGCACAGGACCGGGCTGTATTTTGTTCTGTTGTACATAGGGTTGCTATGAGTTGGAATCGAATCGATGGCACTTAATAACAACAACAATGAAGTGGCTTACAGGGCCCTTCATGAACTGTTTGATCCCTATCTTTCTCTCAGACCTTTTCTTATTCTACTTAATGACCTGCACTTTTCATTACCATATTGTCTTCTCTTTGTTTCAGAATTCTCCAAACTAATCCTTGACTCAGGTGTCCTTGGGTGAAGCAAACAGTTAAATGCTCAACCACGAACCAAAAAGTTGGTGGTTTGAACCCACTTAGAAAAGCCTTAGAAGATACACCTGGCTGTCTTCTTTCAAAGGATCATAGCCTTGAAAACCCTGTGGCATGCAGTTCTATTCTGCACACAAAATGTTGCCATGAGTTGGAATCAACTTGATGGCAGCTAGCAACAACTCTTGACTCAGATCATTCACACACACTGTGTTTTTTCCGTAGAAATCCCTTCCCTCATTTCTCCTCTCAGCTGACTTATTCACTGTAGGCTCAGCTGAAATATTACCATCTATGTTAATTGTTTCTCAAGGAACTTTATAGTTGATAGGTTTGAATATTCACTGTAAGACAATATACAGAAAGAATATGCATTGGTCCAAATTATTGCTTCTTCTATATGTCCTTGGCTAGTGTTTGTATAAGCATCTGTAGCATATTTGAGCAGGTAGATATTAGTGGAAAACAATAAAGGGATATTGATCATTCTATCATTCTTCCTGTCTCTGAGCTACCACTAACTGTAATAACTAGCATAATACTTCATTATTAATATGAATAGTTCTATAGGATAGTATGGTCATTAATAAAATGTTTATTTGTCATTTCCTTTAATGTACAAAGTTTAAAATTTCATAAATATTTTACTCTTCACCCAAGTGCATTTATTGTCATCTTTTCCATAATTGAAGAGCTACAAGCTAATGTTGATATATAAGTCATTCTAGTAATTTCCCTGATGAAATAAAATCCAAATGGGGGAAAATAACTGAAAAATGAAACCAAATATCGATTGTGAATCCGTAATTATTCTCTATGTGCCTAATGGAGCTACACATTGAAAGTGCCTCTCTGGAGCTGCTTCTTCACAGATGTGTAGAAAAGAACAGGAAGTGGATATTCATTGTGATATAAAACATCCATTAATTACAACTAAAAACTCATCTGCACACACTGCAAACTCAGGGCTGTTCTTAATTCTCTACACCAAACTCTACACACATCTGGGGTTGCTTAGTAGAAATCGTGAACTGGAAACTCAAGCAGGCTGGTTCATTTAAAAGTGATAAAGAAAAAGAAATAGTGTACATAGGGATAGTTGTTTTTGTGGTCAGCAATTCAATCTGAAAGAGAAAAAGATGACTCTTTAGAAGAGTTAAGATAAGGTGGAATTGTATATATATAGAGAGAGATGGGATAGTGATAGAGATAGAGATGATAGAAACAGAGATTTCTCTGTAGGTTAAATTCATCCTAACACTGATTATACATCTGCAGTGTGGTAGGCACTTGAGTAATAACAATCAATTGCCCTGAAATTTGTATATAAATGTTACTAAGATAATATATGGAAAATGGTAAAGACTGAATGCCACTTTATAATGACAGATGTAAATGATTAACCTTGAAAGATGAGAGAAAATACAGAGGATAGTGTGCTCCAAAGAATGGGAATACTCTATGAGGTAAGTGGAATTTCTCCTGAGACCTAGGAAGACAAGTCACATTTTTCCCCCAGATCAGTAGAAAATCCATTGATTTAGATATAAAAAAAGTTTACTCAATTAGAGCCTAACATCCATCTGTAATATTTATCTCAGTGTGATACAGAAACAATGTGAGTTTTTGATTTTGCAATGCCCATGCATTTTTATATATTGCTGTTACAAGCCATCTATTTTGTAATATTCCATATAAATAATAATCTGTAACTTTAAATTCATTGTTTCCCCTTTTTGAGTTACAAGTTCTTTTAATTTGTGGATGAAAATTGATGGATTGAAATGGAATTTTGATAGTAAAGCCTCAGGTCATAAAATGCTTCATTTACATATCACATAGAATAGCACTTTCAATTTTTGCATTATTCCAAAATGTAACTGAATTTATAACAACATTATTCTTTCCATCAATGGAAATGGCACAGTACATTGATTAGCATGATTGTGGATTGATTAGATTTCATTCTACATTGATGAGTCAAAAAAGACAGGCAAAGGGAACTCTGCTGACTCTAAATTTATGAAATGGCAAGTGAAACACTATTTGTTAACCAAACAGCATTTAAAGTTATTTCCTATTTCCTGAAAATCCATTCTAAATTCTCTATATTATAACTGTTATGGAATAGTGACCCCAGAATAAAATAAAAGAATAACACCTGTATATCTGATCTAGAGTGATTTCTTTTTTGAGTTATATCCAAGAAAAAATGTTATCTTTTACCTACCAAAAAAAAAAAAATGATATAGAAATCAAAACAGTGAGATTGTACTTGATCTTTAGGCAGTATCATCAACAAATCTGTGTGAATAAATGACTTATCTAGTTTACATTTATCATTAAGCAACTATTCTTTGAACATTAACTTATGGCAGGTACTGAGTTAGACTCTGAGGATACAATGGTGAGGGAGACTTTTTCTGGAACATTCTGTCATAGTCCACATGACTTAATTTCTCAGCAACAATTGACAATTATGGCACAAGTTTTTTTCTTACGTCCTTTTTCTTCTTTGATTTCAAGGTCATAGAAGTATCTTTTCTTGCTAACCTCTCTGATTTTATTTTACTCCCTCAGTAGACATTTTCTTTCTCTCTAATTTTAGGCTTTCCTAAGGTTCTGCCTCAGAATGACTCCCAACAGTCACATACAGAGAGATGGGTATATGTCTCAGGCTCGAATTTACTCTTGATTCTTTGTCTTAGATGTATGGCTTGATGGTATTTCCAAGAAATAATTTTTCCCCCACAAAACTTGATCCATTTATCTTCCCTAGTTCTATGTATGGCGCCAGTAACTTTCTTTCACTGTTTCAAAACTTCAGAATCATCTCTGAGTCTTTTTTTTTTTCCACTTTATTTCTTGCTTACAGTTAATTACTATCTAATTTTCATCCTCAGGATCTCTATTATAATCACGTCCTAAATATTCCTTGACTACAATAATACAATAAGATACTAGCAATTTAATCAGGCCATCTAGACACTTCAATTTAGAGCTCAGCTCTAGTCATCACTTCCACACACTTCCAAACTGCACACACACACATACACACATATTAATAAAACTCTTAATGGTGCCCCTACTATGTCCTGAATTATATGAAATTTTCATCACAGCATCTAAGACTCTGTATTATACAATTACTCAATGTTTATTAAGTCATGTTTTTGAGAAGTGTGAAGGGTCTAAAATTTTATCCTGATTGCAAACAGCAAGTTAGCTTGTCACAGTTTCATGGATTCTGGCAGAAAGCGTTAGATTCCTGGGTCAGACACAAAGGACTCTATACTCGTGACACTTAATGTTCATGAGCTTCATGATCTCATCAGTTCCTCTTGTCTCCCAAGTCCCAGGGCAATGTGGAGCAGCCCAATTGGATGTGTGGCTTGCACCAAAACTAAGGAATGCTGAGCTTGCTGTGGTTAGGTGCAGTCGAGTTGGTTCCAACTCATAGCAACCCTATGTAGAACAGAACAAAACACTGCCTGGTCCAGTGCCATCCTCACAATCATTGTTATGCTTGAGTCCATTGTTGCAGCTACTGTGTCAATCTGTCTTATTGAGGGTCTTCCTCTTTTTTGCTGACCCTCTACTTTACCAAGCATGATATCCTTCTCCAGGGACTAGTCTCTCTTGATAACATGTCCAAAGTAGGTGAGACAAAGTATTACCATTTTGCTTCTAAGGAGCATTCTGGCTGTACATCTTCCACGACAGGTTTGTTCTTTCTTTTGGCAGCCCATGGTATAGTCAATGTTCTTCACCAACTCCATAATTCAAAGGTGTTAGTTCTTCTTCAGTCTTCCTTATTCATTGTCCAGCTTTCACATGCGTATGAGGCAACTAAAAACACCTTGGTTTGGGTCAGGCCCACCTTAGTCCTTAAAGTAACATCTTTGCTTTTTAATACTTTAAAGAGATGTTTTGCAGCAGATTTGCCCAAGGCAATGCATTGATTGATTTCTTGACTGCTGCTTCTTCCATGGGTGTTGACTGTGGATCCAAGTAAAATGAAATCCTTGACATCTTCAATCTTTTTTCCATTTATCATGATGTTACTTACTGGTCCAGTTGTGAGGAATTTTTTTTTTCTTTATGTAAGTGCACAATCCATACTGAAGGCTGTTGTCTTTGATATTCATCAATAAGTGCTTCAAATCCTCTTCACTTTTAACAAGCAAGGTTGTGTCAATGCATGTCACGGGTTGTTAATGAGTCCTCCTCCAATTCTGACACCACATTCTTCTTCATATAGTCCAGCTTCTCGGATTATTTGCTCAGCATACAGAGTGATTAAGTATGATGAAAGGATATAACCTTGACCCACACCTTTCCTGACTTTAAATCACACAGTATTCCTCTGTTCTGTCCGAAGGACTACCTCTTGATCTATGTACAGATTCCTCATGAACACAATAAAGTGTTCTGGAATTCTCATTCTTAACAATGTTGTCCATAATTTGTTATGATCCACATAGTCGAATGGCTTTGCATAGTCAATAAAACACAGGTAAACATCTTTCTGGTATTCTCTGCTTTCAACCAGGATCCATCTGACATCAGCAATGATATCCCTGGTTCCATGTCCTCTTCTGAATCCATCTTGAATTTCTGGCAGTTACCTCTTGATGTACTGCTGCAACTGCTTTTGAATGATCTTCAGCAAAATTTTACTTGTGTCTGATATTAATGATATTGTTTGACAATTTTCACATTATGTTGGATCACCTTTCCTTGGAATAGGCATAAATATAGATCTGTTCCAGTCAGAGGGTCAAGTAGCTGTCTTCCAAATTTCTTGGCATAACAGATGAGTGAGCATTTCCAGTGCTGCATCCATTTGTTGAAACATCTCAATTAGTATTCCATCAATTCCTGGAGCCTTGTTTTTTTGCCAATGTCTACAGTGCAGCTTGGATTTCTTCCTTCAGTACCATTGGTTCTTGATCATAGTCTACCTTCTGAAATGGTTGAGCCAATTCTTTTTGGTACAATAATCCTGTATATTGCTTCCATCTTCTTTTGATGCTTCCTGTGTTGGTCAGTATTTTGCCCATAAAATTCTTCACTATTTCAACTCGAGGCTTGAATTTTTTCTTCAGTGCTGAGTGTGTTCTTCCCTTTTGGTTTTCTATCTCTAGGTCTTTGCACATGTCATAATATTACTTTACATTGTCTTCTCAAGCCACCCTTTGAAATCTTCTGTTCAGCTCTTTTACTTCATCAGTTTTTCTGTTCACTTTAGCCACTCGATGTTCAAGAGTAAGTTTCAGAGTCTCTTCTGACATCCATTTGATGTTTTCTTTCTTTCCCGTCTTTTTAACGATCTCTTGCTTTCTTCATGTATGATGTCCTTGATGTCATTCCACAGCTCATCTGCTCTTCAGTCATTAGTGTTCAATGCATCAGATCTATTCTTGAGATGGTCTCTAAATTCAGGTAGGATGTATTCAAGGTTGCACTTTGGCTCTCATGGACTTGTTCTAATTTTCTTCAGCTTCAACTTGAACTGGCATATCAGCAATTGATGGTCTGTTCTGCAGTTGGCCCCTGGCCTTGTTCTGACTGATGATATTGAGCTTTTCCATCGTCTTTTTCCACAGGTGTAGTCAGTCTGATCCCTGTGTATTCCATCTGGTGATGTTCATGTTTATAGTTGCCATTTATGTTGTTGAAAAAAAAAGGCATTTGCAATGAAGAAGTCATTGGTCCTGCAAAATTCTATCATGCAATATCTGGCATCATGTCTATCACAAAGGCCATATTTTCCACCTACCAATAGCAAATCTACCCAAACTTTGCCTCAGAGTGAGAGAGTATCTTTACTATAAGAAATACCAAATAAATCTGCCACTATCCTAGAGGACACTATCTTCCAAGAGCCTTTACTAAACAAAGCTCTTTGAAGAAATAATCCAAAACAAAAGCAATCAAAAAGAGTGCAGAAATGTCCCAGAACTAAAACCATTCCCAAGGCCAACTCTTTAGACAAAGATTAGAGTGGACTATGGGACATAAAATGATATTCATGAAGAGTCTGCTTTTTAGCTCATGTACATACAAGAGACTAAATGGGCAACCCCTGTCCGGAGATGAGATGAGAAGGCAGAGAGGGTCAGAAGCTGGTTGAATGGACACGGGAAGTCAGGGGTGGAAAGGAGGAGTGTGCTGTCACAGTATAAGGAAAGCAATTAGGGTCACATAACAATGTATGTATAGATTTCTGTATGAGAGACTAACTTGAATTGTAAACTTTCACTTAAAGTACAACAATTTAAAAAAAGGAGTACAGAAATGCATGGGACTCTAATAAAATTGTCTCCTAATGGAAATATTCCATTTCATTATCTTCATTTCTATAAATGTTGATTTCTTACTATAAGCAAGATTTGTTAAGACAAAGATTAATTGTGGTGACCAGTGAAGATGTATTGTTGGCCTAACAAATGTAGCAGCTAGTGTTTTGTAAGCCTCTACCTCAGTCACAAGGAGCTCTGGTACCACAGTGGTTAAGCTCTCGACTGCTAACTGAAAGGTCGGTAGTTTGAATCCACAGGCCACATGGCGGGAAAAAGATGTGGCAGTCTGCTTCTGTAAATATGACAGCCTTGGAAATCCAATGAGACAGTTCTACTCTGTCCTAAAAGGTAACTGTCAGTCAAAAAAAACTCAACAGCAATGGTTTTTGTTTGGTTTGGAACTTAGTCACCTGTTTAAATTTTCTATTTCCCTTAACAAAACTGAAATGAACAACCTATTGAAAATAAGTGTATTATTCATGTTTAGAATGGCAGACAAAAGACCTACTCACACTTTCTTTTATTTAATTACAAAGGTGTGGTGGGGATTAAGGAAAGCATAAGGTTAATGCAGAAACCCAGGGCTACCAGCAGCTCTGTCACTTTCCCCAGCAAAAGGTGATGGGAGGTTTTATCCTGGAAAGAGTCAAGTAGATTCAGAAGACTGCCTTGAAAAGACTATTGATCTTTAGCCAGGTGACATTAGCCAGTTTGAGGAAATTTTTACTGCAGGAAAAAGGGAAATAAATATAGCACCGTCATTATTCATGCTTCCCCCCTATATCCTGCTGGGGATTCCTACCAGCCAATTCTGATCAGAAGCCAGAGGATACAGGAGCCTGTTGATGTAACCATACAGGTCAGTCTCTCAGTAAACAGGTAAATGGCTGGGTGGCAGAGCACTGCAAGCAAATCCATATGCAAAAGAAGTGTCTGTGCAAGCACAGTGCATCCAGACAACCAGCTCATGCAGTTAAAAGTTACACAGAGGTTGCTTTTAGCAGTCAAATAAAACTAGATTTATTTACTTTGTTGCAGCTTGGGAGAGGGTCCCTCAGAGGAAGTATCTCAGAAGAAGGGGCAGAGAAGGGTCCTTCCTTGGATTTGGGCTTGTGATTCCAAGGAGGCAATAGGGAAGCAGGGGCCATTTCTCGATTGGACGATGTCAAGAAGTGGAGATACTTTATGATTGTGTATCTTAATAATTTTTATTCAAAAAACAGAAAGATTAAAGTGGAGCTAGACTTATTAGTCAGAAGGAAGGCATGTTTAGTCAGTTTCGTGGACTGGTATAGCCTTGCCTCTGTTCTGTCTGAGCCTTGTTTATGTTCTATTAAGAATATCAAGATCTGGCATTTAACAAGGTAGCATAGTGGTTAAGAGCTACGGCTGCTAACCAAAAGGTCAGCAGTTCGAATCCACCAGACGCTCCTTGGAAACTCTATCGGGCAGTTCTGCTCTGTCCTGTAGGGTCACTATGAGTTGGATTGACTTGACCGCAGTGGTTTTTTTTTTTTTTTTTTTTTTACTTTAACTGACTATGGTTGGCGACAGGGCCTGTTTCACCTCCTCTCTTCCTCAATTTTAAATCTCATTTTTGAAATGAAGTACTGAAGGCCTTAGGTGAAGAAGTGATTAACTCAAGGTTCCACAATTAGCAATAATTGCCAGTATCAGTACCAAACTCTAGATTTCTCACGGATAATCACCACTTTCCTTGCTGTCACAATCCCCACTTACATATTTCTGTGGGTTTGCTTTACATTTACCCATTGAAGCCAACTGATCTCTATTTTGCAAGGTAAAATTGTCCAGATAATATCAATGGTCATTACTCTGTAATTAAACAAACAAACATACAAGACCAGACACCATTTCATTCTGTTACTATGGTCACTATGGGTTGGAGTGAACTAGACAACAGAAGATTGCTATGAAGCAGAGTGAACTCCACAATGACAATGCTGTTGTTGTTAGTTGTCATCAAGGCTGTTCCAACTCATGCCAACCCCATGCGTGTGGAGTAGAACTACTCCATATGATTTTCAAGGCTGTGACCTTTCGGAAACAGATCACCAAGCCTGTCTTCCTGGGTGCCTGTGGGTGTGTTCAAACCGCCAACTTTTCAGTTAGTGGTCAAGCACTTAATCATTTGTGCCACCAGGGAGAGACTCTCACTATCTATCTATCTGTCTCTCTGTCTATCTATCTATCTACCTACCTATCTACCTGTCCGTCTGGCTATATCCGTGATCACTTAGGTAAGGATCATTATCAAAATTATTTAGATGTTATGCAGGTATAGTTCAGGAAGGATTCACTCAGCTGACATATAATATAGTTATTACAGATCTCTATTACCTAATGTAGAAAGGAAAAAAAATACATGTTCTATTTTTCTCCTAGGTATCTTCAACATCTTGATCAGTATAACGGTTCTGGGTGGTTGACAGCTTGATTAATGTGAGCACTCTCTGATCAGAAACACACTGGAACATTTTTTTACTCTAAAGGATTTTCTGTCTCCTTTGTGGATAAGATCAGTCAGAACTGGGATAAATTGAGTAGCTCTATAGTGGAAGAGTCATATCTAGGGACTGAAAATGCTCTGTCTTTTCTGGCTCACTTTAGACAGCTTTTCTCACAGAGAACTGAAGGGTAATAAAAATATCCTTTAAAATATGTAGGGATTGGATCCATATGCCATTATTTCATATAAATAAAAACCTGAGATAATTCCTGGTCCATTCTCATATTTATATCCCACAGATTAGCACAATAAATTAATTAGATAATAGGGCATGGTATTTTTTTTGTCTCTTTTTGTATTACACACAACATTAAAAAAAAAGTCAAACTGTTTGTTGTCGAGTTATTTACTCAAGTCTTTGCTTCAAAGTATTTGCTTTATCCTATTCCTAACTCTCCATTAAACACTACATCCAATCAACCATGAGTTCCTGACAGTCTGTCCCAAATGGTTTCTGGAATCCATCATTTGTTGAGCTATTTCTTATTGAGACATATTCTCCTTACTGAACTAATCTCTAGGCTTTCTCTTCACCACTGCCCCATTCTAATCAACCTGCTTCACCTCTTCTTAAGCCATGTATCAAAAATATTTATGCATCTTATATGGAGCCATGGTTGCACAGTGGTTAAGCATTCAGTTGCTAACCGAAAGAAAGGTCAGCGGTTCAAACCCACTAGCTGCTCCATGGGAGAAAAGACCTGGAGATCTGCTCCTGTAAAGATTTTCAGCCTTGGAAACCCTATGGGGCAGTTCTACTCTGTTGTATACAGTCACTATGAGTTGGAATCAACTCTACAGCACACTCAACAACATGTATCTTATTCTCTACATAAAAATGTGTCAGTATCACCCTACCCCCTTAAGGTTACATTCTAGGTTTACCTAGGCTCTGTAGCATGGTGTGTTGGAACCTCCAAGACTGAGTCTCCATCACATATACAGGCTCCTTTCTTTTTCTACTTCATAGTCTAAAGATTAAAAAAAAACTACTTTGGTGTTTCTTAATCCTGTTACACCATGTTACACCTCTGTATCTTTGCTCATTGTTATTCCACTGTCTGAAGATCTCCTTTTCCACTTTCCATTGGCTAACTTCTACTCATGTTTAAAGATTCCACTCTAGTATTATTCCAGGCACAGTTCATAAAGACATCTGGAGCTGGCACTCTTCCTACTTCTACCAATGCAGTCATAATATTACCCTGACAGATTTGATGACAAATCTACAGGGATGTGTCCCTTAATATCCACAATACTTTCTGTGAAATAGAACAGTTCTGTGATTTGGCCATTGTGCAAACACCATATAAAAACCTTATGGGAACCCTCTTCTGGTCGTCTTCTAGTTGTTGCCCGAACAATTTTCCCAACACCCAGCACGATGCCTGCATACTGCAAGTACTCAGTGACTATATTAATGGGGGAAAAACTGACAACACTAGACTCATTGAAATGATGGGGAACTACATAAACAAAGGTTAAGTGAAATGTCTTAGGAACTCAGGGTTAGGGTAGGTCCAATACCTTGGACTAGTTAAGAAATTTTCATTAAAAAAAAAAAATCAGAATAGAGGCATTTTTAAAAATCAGTTTTGCTTTGTTTTATTTAGTATTGTTTTGTGTTTACTCGTTTTCCATATATATTTTTTTTTTCTTATATGTATATATATACAATAAAAGCTTTGGAGACACTCAAGAGTCCAACTGTTTGGACTCAGAGGAGGGATTTAGCCACTATGATATTCAGTTTATTCATGGGTTGATTGAAGGAACTGAAATGTCTTAAATCCATTGCTGCTCTAACCTTCTTTATTTCCTTACACTATCTTACCTTACCAGTAGTAGCTTTCATTTCTGTCAAGAGGGTCACTTTTCTTATGGGATAAAGCAGAACAAGATACAGATAAAAACATTGGAAAAAATAAGAAGAACAAAAAGACAGTGACAAATACTTATCAAAATTTATTTACAACTAATCCTTACTGTTAAAATGTGCACATTTAGTATCTTGATAATAAAATCTTCAGTGATAAAGTTCAAGTAGTTCTTTCATTTTAATAAATTAGGAAATCTCTTTCAAGCTAATGATCATAACTACTATCGTGAAATTTTACCTTCACAAAATAAGGTGCCCCAAATTTGCAGCAGACTGAAAGATGCAAATTTATCTCCCAAATCTTGGTATGCTCACTTAGCCTTCATTGCATTGGCATCAATTATCACTTTGTCAAAAATACAGAAATAGATAATATATATATATACATACACACACACACACCCCCCACACACACAGGGTGAAGAGGACTTGAAGCACTTACCGATGAAGATCAAAGACCAGCCTTCAGTATGGATTACACAGCAGCATAAAGAAAACAAAACTCGTCACAACTGGATCAATAAGCAGCATCATGATAAACGGAGAAAAGATTGAACTTGTCAAGGATTTCATTTTACTTGGATCCACAATCAACACCCATGGAAGCAGAAGTCAAGAAATCAAACAACCCATTGCATTGGGCTAATCTGCTGCAAAAGATCTCTTTAAAGTGTTAAAAAGCAAAGATGTCACTTTGAGGACTAAGGTGTGCCTGACCCAAGCCATGGTATTTTCAATGGCCTCATATGCATGTGAAAGCTGGAAACTGAATAAGGAAGATGAAAGAATTGATGCCTTTGAATTATGGTGTTGGTAAAGAATATTGACTATACCATGGGCTGCCAAAAGAATGAACAAATCTATCTCGGAAGAAGAACAGCCAGAATGCTCCTTAGAAGCAGGGATGGCAAAACTTCACATCATGTACTTTGGACATATTATTAGAAGGTACCAGTCCCTGGAGAAGGACATCATGCTTGGTAAAGTAGAGGGTCAGCAAAAAAGACAAAGACCTTCAACGGGATGGATTGATGCAGTGGCTACAACAATGGGCTTAAAAATAACAATGATAGTGAGGATGGCACAAGACCTGGCAGTGTTTCTTTCTGTTGTACATGGGGTTGCTATTAGGTGGAACTGACTAGACAGCAGCTTACAATGATATGTATGTATATTGTTTTTCATGGAGTCCATGTGTGGTGCTAATTGTTAAATGCATTGCTACTAACCAAAAGGACAAAGGTTCAAATCCACCTAGACATGCCTTGGAAGAAAGACCTGGTGATCTACTTCCAAAAGATCCAAAAGATCCAAAAGAACAGAGACATTTAAAACTGTATGTCCAAAAGATAAATAACAAGTTTTCAGAAATGGACGATGTCATAGAAGGGCTGAGAAGCAGATCTGAAAAAGGGGAAGACAGGATTGAAGACAAACACTTGGATACAACTCTGTTTCAGAAAAACTCACAAAAAGATCAAAGAAAAATGAAGATACCCTGAGAGTTATGTGGGATACAATCAAAAGCAAAAATTTGCAAGTGATTGGAATTCCAGAACAGGGGGAGAAAACAGAAAACACAGAGGATCATTGAGGAACTGCTGACAGAAAACTTCCCCTATATCATGAAAGATGAAAAGCTGGCCATCGAAGAAGCTCAACGAATCCCATATAAGAGAGACCCCAAAAGAAAATCACCAAGGCATATCATAATCACAGTCACCAAAACCAAAGATAAACAAAGAATCCTGAGAGAAGCTCGTGAAAAACAAGAAGTCACATACAGAGGAGAAACAATAAGACTAAGCTCAGATTATTCAGCAGAAACCATGCAGGCAAGAAGGCAATGGGATGACATATATAAAATCTTGAAAGAAAAAAGTTGTCAGCCAAGAATAATATATCCTGCAAAACTCTCATTCAAATGTGATGGTGAAATTAGGTCATTTCCAGATCAACAGAAATTAAGGGAATATGTAAAAGTCAAACCAAACTTACAAGAATTATTAAAGGGAGTTCTTCGATCTGAGGACAAACGGCTTCAGCTCACAGGCAGAACCTATGATGCAGGAACGTACGAGCCAGATACCAATCTAGGAAATGAACTCTCGAAGACTATATAAAACCAAAAGAAATACAACAGAGAATCAGAGCAGTTAATCAGTAAATGACAACAACATCAAAACAATGAAAGAGGGAATAAACGGCATAGTTATAGAACCTTCAAATGGAGAGGAAGGCAAGACGACACCAAGTACTAGCAGACTGATTCAAACTTAGAAGGATAAGGGTAAAATTCATGGTAACCACAAAGAAAGTTAACAAACATACTCATAAAAAAAAGAGGAAAAACATAAAGTCTCAGCAAAAACAAAACCTACAAAAACAAAAGAAATGAAAAAAAATCCACAAACAAAAGTAACTCATCACAAGAGAGTAAGAAGAACAAAGAAAACTTCAGCACCACAAAAAAAAGCACTACAAAATGACAGCAAAAAACTTACATCTATCAATAATTACACTGAATGCAAATGGAATGAACGCACCCATAAAGACACAGAGAGTGACAGAATGGATAAGAAAACAGGATCCATCAATATGCTGTCTACAGGAGACACACCTTAGAAACAAAGATGTGAATTTATTAAAAGTCAAAGTTTGGGAAAAAATATATCAAGCTAACAACTACTAAAAAAGACAGGAGTGGCAATTCTAATCTCAGATAATATAGACTTTAAAACAAAATCTACCATAAAAGACAAAGAAGGACACTATATAATGATTAAGGGGATGATCAAACATGAAGACATAACCATAATAAACATCTATGCACTCAATGACAGAGCTCCAAAATACATCAAACAAACTCTAACAACACTGAAAAGAGAAATTGACAGTTCCACAATAATAGTAGAAGAATTCAACACACAACTCTCAGTAAAGGACAAAACAGCTAAGAAGAAACTCAGCAAAGATACAGAAGACCTAAAGGGCACAATCAGCCAACTTGACCTTATAGACATATATAGAAAACTCTATCCAACCGCTGCAAAGTACACATTCTTTTCCAATACACATGGAAACTTCTCCAGAATAGACCACGTCTTAGACCACAGAGCAATCCTCAACAAGATCGAAAACGTGTAGATAATTCAAAGTATCTTCTCTGACCACAATGTCATCAAGGTAGAAATTAACACTAGAAAGAGCAAGGAAAAAAATCAATTACGTGGAAACTGAATAATACCCTGCTTAACATCAGTGGGTAATAAAAAAAAATCAGAAATGGATTGAAAAAATTCCTAGAATCAAATGAGAATGAAAACACATCATACCAAAACCTTTGGGACACAGCAAAGGCAGTCCTCAGAGGACAATTCATAGCAATAGATGCACATATCAAAAAAGAAGAAAGGGACAAAATCAAAATATTAACTACAGAACTCAAACAAATAGAAAGAGAACAGCAAAAAAAGCCCACAACCACCGGAAGAAAGGAAATAGTAAAGATCAGAGCAGAAATCAATGAAATAGAGAACAGAAAAATAATAGAAAGAATCAACAAAACCAAAAGTTGGTTCTTTGAAAGAATCAACAAAATCGACAAACCACTGGCCAGACTGACAAAAGAAAAACAAGAAAGGACACAAATCACTGAAATAGGAAATGAAATGGGGGACATTAAAACAGACCCAACTGAAATAAAAAGGATAATAACAGAATATTATGAATAACTATACTCCAACAAATTTGGAAATCTAGAGGAAATGGACAAATGTCTAGAAGTACAGTACCTACCGAAACTACAACAAAGTGATGTAGAAAATCTAAACAGACACATAACAAGAGAAGAGATCGAAAAGGTAATTAAAAAAAAACCTCCAAACCAATAAAACTCCTGGCCCAGATGGCTTCACTGGAGAATTATACAGAACATTTACAGAAGAGCTTGTACCAGTACTACTCAAGCTATTTCAGAGCATAGAAGAGGAAGCAACACTTCCAAATTCATTCTATGAAGCCAGCATAACACTGATAACAAAACCAGGAAAAGATGTCACAAAAAAAGAAAATTACAGACCAATATCTCTCATGAATATAGATGCAAAAATTCTGAACAAAATTCTAGCCAATAGAATTCAGCATCATATAAAAAAAAAATACACCATGACCAAGTAGGATTCATACCAGCTATGCAAGGATGGTTCAACATTGGAAAATCAATCAACCTAATCCACCACATAAATACAAGGAAAGAAAAGAATCACATGATCATCTCAATTGACACAGAAA
This sequence comes from Dugong dugon, assembly GCA_030035585.1. Classification (NCBI taxonomy): domain Eukaryota; kingdom Metazoa; phylum Chordata; class Mammalia; order Sirenia; family Dugongidae; genus Dugong; species Dugong dugon. Next base: position 103,946,448 of record CM057466.1, on the reverse strand, counting down.
AGGCATTTGACAAAGTCCAACACACATTCTTGATAAAAACTCTCAATCAAATAGGTATAGAAGGAAAATTTCTCAACATAATAAAGGGCATCTATGCAAAACCAATGGCAAACATCACTCTTAATCGAGAGAGGCTGAAAACATTCCCCTTAAAAACAGCAACAAGACAAGGATGACCTTTATCACCACTCCTATTTAACCTTGTGCTGGAGGTTCTAGCTAGAGCAATAAGGCAAGAAAAAGAAATAAAGGTCAACCAAATTGGTAATGAAGAAGCTAAACCGTCCCTGTTTGCAGATGATATGATACTATACACAGAAAACCCTAAAGACTCCACAGGAAATCTACTGCAACTAATAGAAAGGTTCAGCAGAGTAGCAGGATACAAGATAAACTTTTAAAAATCAGTTGGATTCCCATACACCAATAAGGAGAACGATGAAAAGGAAATCAGGAAAACAATACCATTTTCAATAGCCCCTAAAAAGATAAAATACTTAGGAATAAATCTGACCAGGGATGTAAAAGACCTATACAAAAAAAACTACAAAACACTACTGCAAGAAACCCAAAAGGATCTACATAAATGGAAAAACATACCATGCTCATGGATAGGCAGACACAACATTGTGAAAATGACAATTCTACCCAAAGCAATTTATAAATACAATGCAATCTTGATCCAAATACCAACAACATTCTTCAAAGAGATGGAAAAACTAATCACTAACTTTATACAAAAGGGAAGAAGCCCCGAATTGGTAAAGCACTACTGAAGAAGAATAAAGTTGGAGGGCTCACACTACCTGACTTCAGAACCTACTATACAGCTACAGTAGTCAAAACAGCTTGGTACTGATACAACGACAGATACATTGACCAATGGAAGAGAATTGAGAACCCAGATGTAAATCCATCCACCTACGATCACCTGATCTTCGACAAGGGCCCAGAGTCCATCAAATGGGGAAAAGACAGTCTTTTTAACAAATGGTGTTGGCAAAACTGGATATCCATCTGCAAAAAAATGAAACAGGACCCATACCTCACACCGTATGCAAAAACATCTTCAAAATGGATCAAAGACCTGAATATAAAGCCTAAAAGTATAAAGTTCATAGAAGAAAAAATAGGACCAACACTTCAGGCTTTAATACATGGCATTAACAGGATACAAACCATAACCATCAATGCACAAACCCCAGTAGATAAGCTAGACAACTTGGATCTTCTAAAAATCAAACACCTATGCTCTTCAAAAGACTTCATGAAAAGAGTAAAAAGAGAAGCTACAGACTGGGAAAAAAATTTTGGACAGTACAAGTCAAACAAAAGTCTAATCTCCATAATCTGCAAGAAAATCCAACATCTCTACAACAAAAAGACAAATAATCCTATTGAAAAATGGGCAAAGGAAACAAACAGACACTTCACCAAAGAAGACATTCAAATGGCCAACAGACACATGAGGAAATGCTAATGATCACTAGCCGTTAGAGAAATGCAAATTAAAACCACAGTGAGATACCATCTCACCCCGGCATTACTGGCACGAATCAAAAACACTGGAAATAACAAATGTTGGAGGAGCTACAGTGATATCAGAACTCTTATGCACTGCTGGTGGGAATCCAGAATGATACAACCATTTTGGAAAATGATATGGTGCTTCCTCAGAAAGCTAGAAATAGAATTACCATTCGATCCAGCAATCCCACTCCTAAGAATATATCCTAGAGACATAAGAGTCGTCACTCAAATAGACATATGCACACCTATGTTCATGGCAGCCTTGTTCACAATAGCAAAACGATGGAAACAATGTAGGTGCCCATCAACAGTTGAATGGATAAACAAACTATGGTACATACACACAATGGGGTACTATGCAACAAGAAAGAACAACAATGAATCTGTGAACCATCTCATAACATGGATGAAACTGGAGGACATTATGCTGAGTGAAATAAGTCAATCACAAAAGGACAAATATTGTATGATACCTCTATTGTAGAAACCCATGAAAAAGTTCACACACAAAATGTAACAATATTTGTTGGTTACCAGGGATGGGAGCGGTGGGGGGGAATACTAAATAGGCAATAGATAAGTGGTATCTTGGGTGAAGGGTGAGACAGTATACAATACAGGGGAAACTAGCACAACTTGTACAAGGAAAGGTCATGGAAGCCCCATAGACACATCCAAACTCCCTGAGAGACTGAATTCCTGGGGGAGGGCTGTGGAGACCCTGGTCTTGGGGAACATCTAGCTCAATTGGTATAACACAGTTTATAAAGACAATTTTCTACATTCTACCTTGGTGAGTAGTGTATGGGGTCGTAAAAGCCTGTAAGCAGCCATCTAAGATACTCCACTGTTCTCATCCCTTCGGAAACAAGGGAGAATGAAGAGAACAGGATACAAGGAAAAGATTAGTCCAAAGGACTAATGGACCACAGCTACCAAGGCCTCCCCTGGACTGAGTCCAATACAGCTAGATGGTGCCTGGCTACCACCACTGATTGCTCTGACCAGGATCACAACAGACGGTTCTGGACAGAGCTGGAGAAGGATGTAGAACATAATTCTAACTCACAAAAAAAAAAAAAAAAAAAAAGACCAGATTTACTGGTCTAAAGGAGACTGGAGAAACCCCAAGAGTATGGCCCTGAGACACCCTTTTAGCTCAGTGGTGAAGTTATCTCCGAGGTTCACCGTTCAGCCTAGGAGTGGACAGCACCATAAAACCAAATGAGACTAACAAGGTGCAGGAGTCCATTGACAAGGGCGTGAAAGCAGAAGGGGACAAGGAAGCTGGTGATAGGGAACCCAAGATTGATTAAGGATATTGTTGATGTGTTGTGAGATTGTTAACCATTGTCATAGGGCACCATTTGTAGTAACTGTTAAATGAGAATCTATTTTGTTCTGTAAGCCTTCATCTGAAGTGAGAATAACAGCACAATTCGAAGAGCATAGTCAATGTCACTGAATTGTGCATGTAGACATTTTTGAAATGATGTATCTTTGGCTATGTGTATTTTCACCAAAAAAAAAAAAGAGTTTGAGAAGTTAGAGGGTTGATATGTTGTGGGGTTGTTAACCAATATCATAAAACAACATGTGTACTTCTGTTTCATGAGAAACTATTTGTTCTGTAAGCCTTCACCTGAAGTACAATAAAAAAAATTTTAAAACTAACTGTATGGAGTGGTATTCTATTCTGACACACTTGGGGTCGCTAGGAGTCAGAATCAATCGATGGTAATTGGTTTTTGTATAGTCTTTCAAATATTTTTAACTTGCTCCATATAGTGCCTTCAGAGTTCTAAAAATCAAGATGCCTTATATCTGTCCACATCAATATATAACTTAAAGGTAGGGGGCAGAGTTTTGACAGAGTGAGTGTGTGGTTGATGCTGAGGGCTGTGACTTAGTCATCAGTTGCCCATGATCTGGTTACAGGGCTATCTCAGGTTATGTTTCAGCAAATAGGAACACAGGACTTCTGGCAACTTGGTGCTCTAGGCAGAAGCACCACGCTGTCCCTCCGCAGAAAAGATCTGAAAAACTAAGCCAAACAGAGAAAACAGCAATCCTGAAATCATAAACTTCAAATGAAGAGATAAAGAACTCAGCCAAGCAGCAAACAGAATAAGAAACTGACAGAGAACAGAGAGCAAAGAGAAGTACATGGAGAGGCAGCTAATACAGCATGGATCCGCCATCTTGGACTCATATCAGAGACCAACAAATAGGGGGTATGAGAAAGCAGCTTCATGGAACTTCTAGTTGGAGACGGAACAACCAGTAAACAGTGATGTACGCTTTCCCACCCCCCACCATTCTTCACTCCCATTCAGCCTCCTCTGCTTCCCGGGGCAGCAGTCGCTTCGCTGGGAAGCACTGGCTGCTTGGATTCCACCCGCCCGCACTGACCAACTCCCTGAGTGCCATTTGGCTGCTGGTGTTGCTTTTTTCTGCTTCTTTTGATTTCTTTCTTACCTCTCACCACCTCACCCTCTTTTGCTCAAATACCTGGATCCATGCACCATCTTTCCTTCTTCCTAAGGGGCTGTGGAGCTCCGTTTCAGTGTAGAACTGCTTCCTGGTCCCTGCTGCCACGCTGGTGGGATCCCGGGACTTTTTTGTTGTTTGCTTATTTTCAATTGTTTGTTTGTTTTCTTTTTCTTTTCTTGAGCTGGGAGCCCTTTCTGGCTGGGTGGTGCTCTGCAGCTTGGGACCTACCGCCTCAGCTTGCACAGACGTGCAGAGGGACCCCTGAGGACATTTCTTTTTTTGTGGGTTTTTCCCCCCAATTTTTGGAGGGCTTTTCTTATTCATTTTTTTTTAATTTGTTTTGTTTTCTTTTCCTTCTTTTTCCCTTTTTGTCTTTCTTCATTACTCAATTTCTCATCTCTCTATACCTTCCTTCTCTTCCTGCCCCCTGGAAACCTGGTGCTGAATACCTCTACACCTCCTAGCAAGGCTATACTTCAACACCTGGGAACAACTTCCCCAGACCTTGTAGCCACACTGGTGGGACCCCTGGGAGCTTTGCTGTTCTTTTCTCTTTCTAATTTTTATTTATTCATTCTTTTCTTTTTTTTTTCTTCTTCCACTTTTTGTTTTTCTCCATTTCATAGTCTCTCATCTCTCCACTCCGGTGGCAAGCTCCCCTAGCTCCACTCTTTTTTGTTTGTTTGTATGTTTATGGCTCCTGTTCCTCTCTCCTATCTACCATATCCATGTTAGCTCCACACATAATAATCTCCCCCCTAGAGCCTGCCTACTGGCACTGTGCGCTTAACATCACACCACTAAGCAGCACAGGCTTGGCCTACTGGAACCTGCTCTGCACTGATTAACGACCCACCCTGGTGGCTGTAGTAAGTGCCACAAACAACTCATCCGAGTAACTCCTCTTCAGCTAGACCTGCCTTGTACCGTATCTGAGTGACTGACCCTGACAATTGGAGAAGGAGGCAAAAAGTATTGTGCCCACAGAAGAGCAAACAACAAAGAACACACAGTCCGCCTACTCAGATGTAGCCAAATTAAAAAAAAAGGACTAAACAAACAAATCTATAACCAATAAACAAGAAAAGTAACTACTGAATGCCCCAAAGACAGCAGATAATATCAAAACATTTACAAAAACAGGACAGGATGGTTCCAGCAGGTGTCCAAAATAAAACACCAGATGACTTTGCAGCAGAAGAAAAGGCACTAGAACTACCTGATACGGAATTCAAATCTCTACTACTCAGAATTATCCAAGAGTTGAAGCAAAAAACAGACAAAAATGAGGAAAAAATAGACAAATTCAGGCAGACAAATTCATGGAAAATACAGACCAAAAAAATGGAAGAATTCAGAAAAATAATGCAGGAAAAAATGCCAAAATAAATTCACAACTACAAATTATACAAAAACAACAATTAGAAATCCAAAATATAAACAACAAGATTTCACAAATGGACAGTGTCATAAAAGGGCTGAGAAGCAGATTTGAAAGGGTGGAAGACAGGATCAGTGGAATTGAAGACAAACACTTGGATACAACTCTGTTTGAGGAAAAACAGAAGAAAGAATGAAGAAAAATGAAGAGACCCTGAGAATTATGTGAGATACAATCAAAAGCAAAAATCAAGTGATCAGAGTTCTGGAACAGGGGGAGAAAACAGAAGACACAGACAGGATCATTGAAGAACTGCTGACAGAAAACTTACCCAATATCATGAAAGATGAAAAGCTGGCCACCCAAGAAGCTCAATGAACTGCATATAGGATAGACCACCCCCCCCCAAAAAAAAACTCCAAGGAATATCATAATCACACTTGCCAAAACCAAAGACAAACAAAGAATCTTGAGAACAGCTCGTGAAATACAAGAAGTCACATACAGAGGAGAAACAATAAGACTAAGCTCAGATTATTCAGCAGAAACCATGCAAGCAAGAAGGCAATGGGATGACATATATAAAACCTTGAAAGAAAAAAATTGCCAGCCAAGAACAATATATCCTGCAAAACTCTCATTCAGATATGATGGTGAAATTAGGTCATTTCCAGTTAAACAGAAATTAAGGGATTATGTAAAAACCAAACCAAATTTACAAGACTTATTAAAGGGAGTCCTTCGATCTGAGAATAAACTACATCAGACCACAGGCTGAATATAGGACACAGGATTGTACTAGCCAGATACCAACCTAGGAAATGAACTCTTAAGGACTATGCAAAACCAAAAGAATTACAACAGGGAACCAGAGAGGTTAATCTGTAAATGATAACAGCATCAGAACAACAAAAGAGGGAATAAAAGGTGTAGATATAGAACCTTCTAATGGAGACGAAGTCAAGCGATACCAAGTAATAATAGACTGGTTCAAATCTAGGAAGATAAGAGTAAATTTCATTGTAACCACAAAGAAAGTTAACAAACCTACTCATCAAAATAAAGAAGGAAACATGAAGTCTCAGTAAAAACAAAACCTACAAAAACAAAAGAAACAAAAAACATCCACAAACAAAAGGAACTCACCACAGGAGACTAAGAGGAACAAAACTGGAGGACATTATGCTGAGTGAAATAAGTCAATCACAAAAGGACAAATATTGTATGAGACCTCTACAGTATAACTCATGTAAAAATTTACACACAGAAAGAAACAATATTTGTTGGTTACAAAGGATGGGAGGAGTGGGGGGGAACTAAATAGATAAGTGGTAACTTTGGTGAAGGGTAAGACAGTACACATTACTGGAGAAGCCAGCACAACTTGTACAAGGAAAGACCATGGAAGCCCCATAGACAATTCCAAACTCCCCGAGGGACTGAATTGCTGGACGGAGGGCTGTGGGGACCATGGTCTCGGGGAACATCTAGCTCAATTGGCATAACACAGTTTATAAAGACAATGTTCTACATTCTACCTTGGTGAGTAGCATCTTGGGTCTTAAAAGCCTGTGAGCAGCCATCTAAGATACTCCACTGGTCTCACCCCTTCGGGAGCAAGGGAGAATGAAGAGAACAGGATACAAGGAAAAGATTAGTCCAAAGGACTAATGGACCACAACTACCACGGCCTCCACCAGACTGAGTCCAGTACATCTAGATGGTGTCCAGCTACCACCACTGACTGCTCTGACCAGGATCACAATAGAGGATCCTGGACAGAGCTTGAAAAGGATGTAGAACAGAATTCTCACTCACTAAAAAAGACCAGATTTACTGGCCTGACAGACTGGAGAAATCCCGAGAGTATGGCCCCCGGACACCCTTTTAGCTCAGTGGTGAAGCTCCTCCTGAAGTTCACTGTTCAGCTGGGTATTGGACAGCCTCATAAAACAAAACAGGACTAATGAGGCACAGCAGTCCAGGGACAAGGACTAGAAGTCAGGAGGGGACAGGAAAGCTGGTAATAGGGAACCCAAGGTTGAGATGGGACAGTGTTGACATGTCATGGGGTTGTTAACCATTGTCATAGGGCAATACGTGTACTGTTTAGTGAGAAACTATTTGTTCTGCAAACCTTCATCTAAGGTACAAAAAAAAAAAAAAAAAAGAATTATCTATGTGAGATCAAATTGACATAGCAACTCAAAAGGTTTGATGGAAAGCCTAGGGGACAGTGAGTTGAAGATAATGGTGATGGAATAGTTTGGAAAAGGATAGTGAGAATAGCAGCACAACTGGAAGAATGTAATCGATGTCACTGAATTGTTTGTGTAGAAACTTTAAAAATGATGTAACTTTGGCTATGTATATTTTCACTAAAAAAAGTTCCTCAAGGTCGAGAAGGGAGAGTGTTGACATGTTGTGGGGTTGTTAACAGATGTCATAGAACAATATGTGTACTGACTGTTTGATGAGAAACTATTTGTTCTGTAAACCTTCATCTAAAGTACAAAAAAAATTTTAAAAAAAAAGGAGCACAAACATTTTTCATGTTAAATGTACAAGCTTTTTTACTGCCAATGCCCATCATCCCTGAATATTGAAGAAGTGGAAGTAAAGCTTCTCACCAGAGTCACTTAGGATGTAGTGGAAAGAGAATAAAAAGCTTGTTTTAAGTGCCTGCAGCCCCCCTTTATATGTCAGGCTGTGTTTTCCCCTCAATCAAGGTAGGGGCAGCTTTTCAGCAGTGGTAGCTTACCTGAAGACCATGGACTCTTTCAGACCAAGTAGAGGTAAAACAAATTGTCTTTCTGAGGATAACTGTGTGGCACTGGTCATACCAGATATGCTCAGCTAGGTTCACTTTTCCATTACACCCCAACCAATCGATTATACCTATTCAGATCTGAAATCCACACCAACATCGTAGTAACACAATTGTTTACATTTGAGGACTTCAAAAAAATTGTACTGTATTTGATAATTAGTGATTATATAAATTTACAAAAAGTAAAGAAGCTTGGATTCTAAAGAGTTCCTTCTTTACCCCACCTCAGAATTTCCTCTATCTGTATTAACTAGGAAATACATGGCATATTATGATATCCTGGGGACCTCTGATGTCTTGTTAGAAGAGACTCTAGCTCCCAATCAATATTACATTAGAAATATAGAGGTATGTTCTTGGGAATGAAAGATGGGAAACCTAGTATTGGATAAAGAAAAAAATGCATTTAACACTAATAGATTTGACTTTGATTTTTTTTAAATTATTCATCTTTTATGGTTTCATTGTTGATTTCAAAACTAGATATATGAATATCGTGCTGTGGCTAAAGATGACACAAAATGAACAGACTGGTGTAAAGAAAGCAGAATCAGTGGTGAAGAGATTTTGGTATTTTGAGCTCACAAACCTTTCAAACTGAAGTATGCCTGTGTTTAGCTTTATGACAGTTGTTTAACTTTTCTCAATCTTTGTCTCCTCCTCAAAAATATAAGGATTATAACGACTTTCTTACTGCATAATTGTGATAATTAAATGAAATAATGTCTGGATTGTGAAATACACAGTACTCAAGAAGTGTTGATTTCCTTGTTCCCATAGATCCAATTGCCCTGTGGCCATGAATGGTGATTTCATGGAAAGATAGTCTGAAATGGAAGAGAAAGCACTGTTTATGAGAACAAAGTCATGAATATCATTCTTGGACAGCCGGTTTCCCTTGCACAGTTACTTTACTACAAAATTCTTCCCGTAAGCTTGCTCAACAATGCGTAAGAAGACTGTAAGAGTCACTTGGCAAGAAATGATTAAAGGATTAGACTAAAAACATATGCTCTACCCCCAAAAGATAATTAAAAGACCATGAGCAATCCATATGGTCAAACATCTTGTTTACAATGACCTGCATATTATTCTTATTTACTAAATGTATTTGATTCCATTGATACCTATTGATTTAAGACACTCCATTTATGCTTGAAATACTTCAGTAAAGCTAATAGATTTTGACTTTTGATGCCAAAATTCTCCCAATTTTGAGTGTTAGTGAAAATATTAATATATTACAAAGGAAAAAATTTAAAATTAATCACAATAAAGATAACAATAAATTAATATTTTGTGATATATAGAATTAATATCAAATTTTAACGTATTTTAGTGTTTATAACTGATACCTACACAATTAATTAATATATACACATACTATTATGAACATTTAAAGGACTAATGAAATATAGTTTAGCTTAGTGATATGTATTACCTGTAAGGAAATAATATTTTCTATCAAATAATTGGGTATGTCCATTTTCAATATGATCTCTCTAGAAGTTTTCCCCTGCTTCCTTCCCTTCTTCTCTTTTCCTTCCCTCCCTTCCTCCTTCCCTTCCTTCCTTCCTTTTCCTTCTTTCCTTCCCTCCTTTCTATGTGTCTACGAGAAAAATCTGTCTAGTTACTGATCAAGAACTGTATCAACATTTCATTAAAACCACTATGGAATCATATCATCTACATTTTGGAAATCAACACTTTCTTGTTAATTTCAGAGACAGTTCTTTGTGATAGGGTAGTAGAAAAGAAGGTTGTTAAACAAACAAACTCTGAAAAGTAACCCTTCTTAGACCTGTCCTTCAAACGTCCCTCACTACCTTCACTAGTCACAGATTTTACTGATTTCTTCCAGCTCCCTGCAAAAATCTATTAAATACATGTTATTCTTTCAGAAGTGACCTTTGTAATAAAATTCTTATGATGAGAAATGTATTTCTTATTGTAATTGCTGTCCTTTATTTGTTACACTTCACTTCTTATGCACTGAAAAAATAGGTTATAAAGTTATTAATATGGTTTTAGATTATACGGTATTGGGTATTACTAAGGGCATAACAATAAACTTAGGAAGGGATAGAGTAGGTTTTTATCTTCTTTTTTATAAGTTCAAATAGGGAGAATTCCTTGATCAACTGATAAATAGGTATCATAAATTAAGAAATCACTGAAGAGGAAAAGAAAATTGCAACTCAAAATTAGACATCTGATTTATCTAATAATATGTGGAAAAGTAGAGTTTCTGATACCCATCATTATTTGCTTCAATTTGTCTCAAAAGAACTCTGTAAATAGTAATTAATACTTACAATAATAGGTGAGCCAATGCAGTACATTGCAGATTTTTATTATAAATGTCTCTAGAGATCAGCTAATAATATTGTTCTCACATTTTTCCCATTCTTTAAAAATAACCTGTCATTTGAACACACTGCATACTTAAATTAGTATCTATAAATAATGTAGGATTTCAAGAACATATAAAAGAAGCAAGTAACAAGGTAATCTTTACTGAAAAATAACTTTTCAAACATTATCTTGCATATTTTTCAAATGCCTATCTTCAAATAACCAAAAAATAAGAACCTTTATAATCCTTACATTCTGGTTAACTATTTTTGCTTGATAAATTACACCAAAACATAGTGTCTTAAAATAACAAACATTTTATCATATCTCATAATTATTTTTTTAATAAGAAATTTGGGGAGGTCTCTGCTGGTTGTTCTTTTTTTCCACATAGCACTGACTGAGGTCACCTACTTGGTATTCACTTGGCAGATGGGCTGGCATGGAGAGTGTCCAGGCTGGCTCCAGTTACACATCTGGAGTCTCGGCAGGGATAGCTGGAAGACTGAACTCAACTTAGACTGTTGACTGGTGTGCCAACATATGACCTGTCCAACATGGCTGTCTCAGGGTAGTTGGACTTCGTACTAGGCAACTTTTCTACTTGGAGCTAGCCTTCCAAGAAATAAGAAATGAAAGCTGCCAAGTTCTTAAGACTTGGCCCTTGATGTTGACTGTATCACATATAGTGTTTTATATGTAAATCAGTGACAGAACTAGTCAGATTCTTGGAGAGAAAAATTGCACTCTACCTCTCAATGGGAGAAGTAGCAAAAAAATTGTGGCCATCTTTAATATGCTAGAGTCTTCCCACAGGCTACAAATTACTTATATTCCTCTCATATGCAAAAGAAACTCAAAAGTCTCAAGTTTCATTCCATTAGCACATTGGTTTAAAGTTCAGGATCTTGTAACTGAAATCAGATCTTGTAACTGAAATCAATGAGCCTCCATGGGTACATTTCTTTAGGTACTCTTGAAGTTGATTCCTCTATTATAATCAATCAAATATAACTTTTAATTTATATATTTTTAACTTGTTAAACTCTGCTTACGCATCATATATACCCTCTCCTAAGTCATAAAGCATTGGTACAACACTGGCACAAAGTCTAGAATAGTGTTAACTCTAACATTTTCAGGTGTGTACAAGATCCCTTCGGTGTGTTTCCTTAGGTTCAGTTCCTTGAGTTCATTTTCTCTTGACTGAGACCAGTGAACTACAGAGACATGTTATCTGCCCCCATAACCCAACATACAATGGTGAGACAGGCATAGGGTAACTGTAATTGACACTTTGATACAAAAAGGGGAAGAACAATGGACACATAGCTATTAGTGGTTCATTCTAACTTTGAAATCTAAGAGACACATGTTGCTAGTTTCTTCAATGGAACCCAGTCCTGATGCCTGGAAAATATTCTCTGTGGGTCTCAACTTCACTCTCTGGACTCTTAGAAACCCTATGGGGTTGCTATGAGTCGGAATCCACTCAACAGCAGTGGATAGACTATCTTCTACTTTCAGCCGAGAGTCCATTTCCCATGGGGACAAAATTTGTAAGATTCTTAGAAGCCTTTTTGTCTATTTAAAATGTGTCTACTAAGCCTACCCTTAAGATTCTTTGAAGCTCTCCTAGGCCTGCCCTTCAGTGTTTTGGAAGTCTCAATAACGGTTCTTCAAGCCACACTATTGACATCTTAACCTTCCGCCCGTGGTTTAAGGGAAGTGCTCTGGATTTGATCTCTGCCTTGTAGCCATTTGTTACTGGAGCATTTTTTTTCAGGGAGAGACTAGGGATGAGAAACAGGTTTAATTTGATCCCTGTAAATTCTGGCTCTTTTAAATTCCTCCTAAATTTTGCTTCAAATTGAACAGTTAACTTTTATATATATATATATATATATATATATATATATATATATATATTTTATTGTACTTCAGGTGAAGGCTTACAGAACAAATAGTTTCTCATGAAACAGTAGTACACATGTTGTTTTATGACACTGGTTAACAACCCCACAACATATTAAGCCTCTAAATTCTCAACCTTTTTTTTTTTTTTTTTGATGAAAATACAGATAGCCAAAGATACACCGTTTCAAAAATTTCTACATACACAGTTCAGTGACATTGACTGCGCTCTTCCAACTGTGCTGTTATTCTCACTTAAGATGAAGGCTTACAGAACACAATAGTTTCTCATTTAACAGTTACTACACATGTTGCCCTATGACAATGGTTAACAATCTCACAACTTTTTTTTATTGTATCTTTCTCTAACCGCATTTCTCATATATGCCTAAAGTAAACTCTTCAGCAATTTCACCTCTCTGTATGGAAATCTTCTTACTCAATTCCAACAAATCATTAGATATACTTTCTACTTTACATGTGACTAAGGCAACTGTGGAGTCCCTGGGTGGCACAAACCGTTAAAGCTCTTGGCTGCTAACTGAAAGGTAGGAGGTGCAAGTTCACCAGAGGTGCCTTGAAAGAAAGGCCTGGATATCTACTTCCAAAAAAATCAGCCAATGGAAATCCTATGAAGCACAATTCTACTCTGACTCACTTGGAGTCTCCATGTGTTGGAACCAGATCAATGACAATTGTTTTTTTGTGTGTTTGTTTTTTATTGTACTTTAGATGAAGGTTTACAGAACAAATAGTTTCTCATTAAACAGTTAGTACACGTATTGTTTTATGACAATGGTTAACAACCCCATGACATGTCAACACTCTCCTTTCTCGACCTTGGGTTCCCTTTACCAGCTTTCCTGTCCCCTCCTGCCTTCTAGTCCTTGTCCTGGGCTGTTTTGCCCCGTTAGTCTCATTTTGTTTTATGGACCTGTCCAATCTTTGGCTGAAGGGTGAACCCTGGGAGTGACTTAATCACTGGGCTAAAAGTGTGTCCAGGGGCCATACTCTCAGGGTTTCTCCAGTCTCGGTAAGGCCAGTAAGTCTGGTCTTTTTTGTGAGTTAGAATTTTGTTCTACATTTTCCTCCAGCTCTGTTTGGGACCCTCTGTTCAATGACAATTGGTTTTACAGGCACCTGTGTTACCAAACTTTCTGCCCATTTCGCTAGTGTCCAATAACAATTCCTCACTGTCTTCTCAACTCTCACCAAGAATCTCCTGCGGCTTTCGGCTTCTGGAGGCCCTTTTAGCTTCTACTTGTCATGTGGTCCCAAAGCCAACACCTTATATTTTTGGTGTGAGTTACATTAGCACCACGTTTCCAGGCAAACTACTTTATTCCCATTATATATTGACAAGTGAAAAATTATTCCAAAGCATAGAGACTTAAAACAACTGTCATTCCATTTTACATAACAAATCTATGGGTCAAAAATTCAAACTGGGCAGATTTGGGCTCCATGTGGCATTGACTGAGGACACTCTGTGGTATTCAGCTGGCAGATGGGCTGATTTAAAGGCACCTTAACTCACTTGTCTGCCCCCTTGGGAGGAATGCCTGGACACTGAGCTGAATTGGGACAGTGGAACAGAGTGCCTACATGTGGCCTCCCCAGCATGGTACTATGAAGTCTTACGTAGTGTGCAGTGTTCCTAGAGCTAGTGGTCCGAGGAAGAGGAGTAGATATTGTCAGTTTTTTGTTTTGTTTTATTAAAGCCCCATCCCAAGAATTGGTGCAGCACATCACTCCAGTGTTACCAATCAGTCACATAGCTGGATTCCTCTTCAAAATGGAAGGAGTGAAACAAATTTTCAGCCATTTTTAATCAACAAAATCTTAAATAGTATTAGTCACTTGAATTTTATTTTTGAATTATTTCTTCACCATAGGACCACTGCAATGTGTTTTAATTGTCTCCTGTCTTTATCACTTCTTCGATTGTAAGTTTCTGTAAAGCTGAACTTATATCTGCTTAAGTACCATATCTGCAGAGGTTGGAATACTGTTAGAGTCATAGTAGATGTTAAGTAATCACATGCTGAGTTAATTAAGTCTTAAATGAACAAATGAATTTAACTTAGCCTGAAATGATTTCTAATTATTTTGCTGTAATTGGTTATCATAGTTATAACATTCATTGTTTCATTTTGTTTTTTCAGGACAGAGCTGGATTTTGGAGAAAGCATAGTTTGTGTTTGATTAACCTGAAGATTGATATTCAAACCCACCCAGCTGTGCCATGGAAGAAAGGCCTGTTGATCTGCTTCCATAAAGATTACAAGCCAAGAACACCTACGGCATACTTCTACACTATAACAAATGGGGTCACCAAGAGTCAGAATTGATTCCATGGCAATGCGTTTGGCTTTTGGTTTTGGATTTTGGAAAAAAATCCAAATTTTCAAGATTCACAAATGATAAATGCACATAAATGTAGTTTTGTCTAAGCACAAGTATGAGAAGAGTTTTTAAGAAGCATTATTTGTTTGGTTTCTAAGTAGATTTAAGAACTCTGAGGCAAGTAATATCTTAAAAACAGGTGTTATCCAAGGAAAAGAAACGAATCCTTGCCTTGTCTGCTCTAGGATTTCTTTCTAGGAGGGGCTCAGGATCATTTATCTGTCGGGAAGGGAAGCTAGGCTTCTTTTTTTTTTTAAACTCCGCTTTCAAAGTAAGCCTAGTGTTTTTATTTAGATCACATGTTATATATTTGCGTGACTTTTGACAGAAGCTGATACAGGCTGTGGAAAAGGCATGCTTTAAAAAAAAAGGCAGAAAACAAAACCCTCTGGTACTATGCTATTGTTTGAATTCTGAGGTACATAAACTATAAGCAATGGCAGGTTTATGCCATTAAGTGGGTTGAATATGCTTCATGTGGTTAGAAGGTCTGCATTTTTATATGGCTGGAAACATAGTTATGCAAATAATTCAAGTCTCCTTTGTTTTATTGATAACACATGAATTGAGTTGAAAAATGTATAAAAGTTCTCTCCCAGTTCTAGACCCTGCTGTGCCCTTCTCCTTTACGGAAAGCACAGGAGGAAGTATAAAGCTAAGAGGGAGTACAGTTGGTTTTATAAACGAAAATTAACGGTAACTGTGCCATGGAAGTTATGTATTTGGGAGCTGAAAGGTTACTATGATCTAATAATACACAGGGCAAAATTAAGGTCTGTTTAAAAAGAGTTAGGTATGCAAATTTGGCATACTTCCATGAGCTTGAACAGATGTTTGAAAGTTTAGCTGAGTGTGTTTATTCATTCTAAATATGTTTACATAATGTATTGTATGCTATTTTCTCAAGCACATTTGCATGGAAATGCATGTATGGACCTGATTGTGCCATCTTTAATCATGCAGAACTGCCACTGGCTTCTGGTGGAATTATGCATGTGACACTTGTGGCAGAATTGAGCTTACGGAGAGGGTCATGCAATCACTGGAGCGAATGCGACTATTACCAGTGCGTGCTCAGTTACAAGAAGTGCTTGCAGGCAGACTGGGAAGTAAGCAAGGACACAATAGATGTGCAAAGAGAGTTTACAGAGGGCATTCTTGAGGTACTCAGAGAAATTTAGGTATTAATATACACATGATATCTATCACATAATTAATGCCGTGTTAATTTTTTTCTGTATCTATTTCTATAGATTAATTTTTCTCTCGCTCGCCTCTCCGATGCACACCCCACACACATGCACACACATGACGTAACTCCCACACGTCGCTGCTAATGACTTGAGTACCACAAGAAACACTGATCTGGAGGTCAAAATACTTAAATGGTTCTTTCCCACATATTAGGTGCAGAACCCTTATAACAAAGAAATTAAGGCTTTTTTAAAAGTTAGTTTTTCGTCAACTCTCAACAGAATTTTAGGTGTGGTAGGTAGAAAATTTTTAGCTCTCCATAAACATTTTCTGGATGGCTGGAGAGTCACTACTGTTCAGTAATGGTCTTAAATAATTGGAATATTTTTTTCAACAGATTCATTTGCTTAATAAATAATTACTTAGTACCTTCTATGTATTAGACCAAGCCCTGGTGACGCAGTGGTTAAGAGCTTGGCTGCTAACCAAAAAATCGGCAGTTCAAATCCATCAGTCACTCCTTGAAAACCCTATGGGGCTGTTCCACTCTGTCCTATAGGGTTGCTGTAAGTCAGAATCAACTTGACAGCAAAGGGTTTGGCTTTTTTTGTTATGTATGAAATGGCGTCCCTGAGCCTTGCCAGCAGTTAACATGCTCAGCTGTTAATGGAAAGGTCGGAGGTTCAAGTCCACGCTGAGGCATCTCAAACAAAAAGCTTGGCAATCTACTTCCTAAAAATCAGCCACAGAAAACCCCATGGAGCACAGTTCTACTCTGACACACATGAGGTTGCCATGAGTTGGAATCAACTCCACAGCAACTGGTTTGGTTTTACCTGCTAGACATTTTTCTATGTTTCAGGCATACACTACTGAATGAAACAGAAAAAAAAAAAAAAATTCTGCCTTCATAAAGCTTACACTCCTGTTAAGAATAGTAAACAAACAAACATAGCAAATTAATATCAAAAAGTTACTATGGTAAGTTCTATGAAAGAAAATTACAGCTGGCACTGAAGAGAATCGTAGAAATGATTTAATTGGGATTGATGCATTGATGTAATTTCCTTTTTGAGTTAGTGGCGTTTAGGCTGAGACCCATAATATAAACTTGAAATTCACCAGACAGACAATAGCTTCAATCTTCCAGACAGATAAAATGGCATGTGTAAACATTCTAAGGTGAGGAAGTGCTTGGAGTGTTTGAGAAACTAAGGAAAACAAATGTGAACGCTGCGTTCACTGTTCACTGGGGAGGCTAGAATGGCTGACATGGGGTAGTGGGCAGGGTCTCAATCATGCAGGGCCTTATGATCCTGTTCCTGAGTTTGAATTTTACCAGAAGGCAACAGAAAAGAAGATTTTAAGTAGGCAAATGGCACAATTATATTTTCACTTGCAAAAGATTTGAATGTTGGCTGTGTTGAAAACCAATTTTAGTGGACAGAAGTAGAAGTGGGAAAATCGGTTTGGTAGATGTTGTTACAGGTGTGATAACTTAAGCCAGAGTCATGGAAATATCCAGGCAGAGCAGTAAATCGATTTCAGAAAAATACTGAAGTGAAAGTGAGTAGAACCTAACAATAGAATGGATGTTGGAGGTGGGGTGAAGAATTCAGCCGGGTCGATTCTAACAGCTAATATTCTGGTTTAAGCAACTTGGTAAACCAAGGCTTCATTTAACAATAAGAGTGAAGACAACAGTTCAGACTTAATGATGGTTTGAGAAGCCTGTGTTGACATGTCCAAAAAAACATTTAATAGGAGGATATGCAAGTCTGGAGACTGTTGAGTGGGAGGTTTTATGAATTTGTAGTTCTACCTGGCCAGAGGTATTAATCTAAGAACAACAAGATGTGTTGGTTACAGGACAAATGCCACCCTGTCATGCCAGCATAAAATTTAGTGCAATCCATTGTCTAAGACAACTTTTACCAATGAGTTAAGAGACCACTGTTGTTGAATGGCATCAGTGGTGGAACTAACTATCTCAGCCAAGGTTGTAATCATTCCCTCATCAGCATACGAAGTAAAGGGAGCATAAATTTAATAAAGGATGCAAAGCCTTTGTCACGTACATCATTGGGAAGGGCCTAAGCAACTCAGAACAATTTTAAGGTGCTGGTCCAGTGAACTTGTCATTTCCCTTTGCCAGGGTCATTGCTACCTCTAGTGTCCCCAAAGTACAACTTCCAGTCATTTGCCTTCCATATAAACATTCAAGGGCCCAGGCTTTGTGGGGGCCTTTGCTGCTCCCACGGAGAAAAACATATCTGGAGGGGGTGCAAGCTATCCCACCCTCCGTCCAGTTATTTAAGAATTTGTTACTCAGGATCAATCCAGGAGTTGGCCCAGTCCATTCAAGGCTCTTCCCTGGCGTAATTGCATAAATCCTGATTACTCCAATTAAGTGGATAGTAGACATTATGGCATAGGGGGCTCCTTTTGGTCCAGGCACAACCTACAGTTGAACCACCGTTACTTTGCTCTGATATAATCAAGGGAGCAGGTGGCATAGGGCATCCAGTTCCCCTTACTAGTGAGTATAATGCCAGTCAGATTAAAATATGGTGGCTGCAGGTATTTTCTTGGAGGATGCCACAGCCAAACCTGCATTCCTCTTCTCACATGGGTGGAGTTGTGGACCATGACATTGGGTATGCCAGTGTAGTGTAAGACCTAAAGAGCAGAAGGATCATAGGAGGAAGAGGTGAAGAGGGGCCTGGATGGCAAATTCAGCTACCTGAGGCTTCCTGCTGATGCTACTGTCTGGGATAAGTGTTAGGAGGTATTTTCCTTCTCGGCTGCTGTCCAACTCCTGCCAAACAAAATAATCACATTATTAATACCCTCTGCACCCCCTACTGCACCCCCGGTTGTCATGGGAAGGAGCCTCTCCCTCCCTACCTGGTGAGGAATGAATTTTCCTTCCATGGCCACCCATTCAGTCTGATCTTTTCCTGCTGCCACCACCTCCCCTCTTCCACCTGTGCAGTGCACACTCACACCTTCTTGTCATTTTCTTCCATAGATGGAAACAACAAAAATACCTCCCATGTATCCTAAGATATGGCCAACAGAGCTAGGGGGCCCAATAATTCAGATGTAGAGTCCTGTAAACTCCTCAGTGTAGTCTCCCAGCCCAGCAGGTCCTGCCCACTGGAGTATGTACCATTGAGGAGTCAGGCTTTCCAGGCTGTAGTCCCTATGGTCAGGGCAGGTCCATGCTGCCCATACCGCTCACCATCCAGGAAACCTGTCAGAAGCTCCAAGAAGGAAAACTGCCTGTAGAGCTTCCTTATGGTTATTTGGGCTATAGTGCGAGTGGAGAGACATTCCCCTCTAAAAGGAACCCTTCTGGCCTCATCTTCCCAGATTAGAGAAATGGGTGAAATCCTTTTTATCCCCATACACTCCATTTGATGTGCCCCAGAGGGATACCTTGATTTCTCCCTTACAGCACCCCCAGGGCTGTGTTTCCCTCTTGCCTCACTGCAGAATTCAATCCAGAGGGCCGGGGACGGAGTCAAACCATATTGTTTGGTTACAATAGTTGTTGGAAACCTTTCCCAAATCCAGCCCATGCTGTTTAAGATTTTCACATAGATAGAGACATTTCTCTCCAAGATTGGGCACTCCCCACAGGCAACCATTGTACTTCAAAAGATGTTTCCCACAAGTAGTGGAGTCGACCATATTTGTCTACTGAGTGATTGCTTCAGTACACCAGGTTATATACCCAACTGGTCGACATGGTTCACCTTACTGACAGCTCAGATAGAATGCTGTGGAGAGTTGGCTCATCCTCTTGGCTAATATGTTGAGAGAGCCAGCAGTTGATCTTATTGGTAACTCTAGCAAAAGCCTGTATCATTGGAGCCCATGGTCGAGGAGCCTGTCCTTCACTTTGAAATCATCTAAGCAGAGAAAGAGCATTAACAAGACCCCATTCCCTTACCTCCCATGAATGGAGTTGTTCTTGTACTATGACTTGAGGTAAGTGTTACCCGGGTATAGCCACCCGTGCTGTCTGTCCTAGTCTTGAAGCAATGACATCTGCAAGGACCCAGATCTTTTAACCCAAGGTTTCAACCCAGAAAGAGAGGTCATATCCTGAACACATTTATCATAGCCTATGTTGTCATCCACTTGTACTGAGGGTCTGGGGGTCCCAGAAGTGACCAGAAGAATCGTAGTGCCTTGGTGGTCTGTTGCCCCATCCTCATGGGGTCCCACAAAAGAGAGAGAGATTCCTGGGGGGTAATATTACCTCCAGCCTGGGCCACAAGCCACCCCCAGGTGGTGTGCTAAAAGGGAAAAAGGAAAAGAAGAGTTGGTATACTGAGACTGGGATTTCGCAAGTTCTCCCTGGTGACAGAGGGACATTAGTTTAAAGTCTAGTCTTGTTTATTTCTGAATGTCAAGAGGTCTGGTCAAAAATTAGCAGAGTCCTCCCATCCATCCCAGGCCCAGTGAGAGGGATGGAGGGAACAGAACCCATGTCAGTCAAAGAACTAACACCGTGAGGTAGGGTTAGGGGGGCTGCCTCCTGGGATTTGGCTACAAGTATTCTGGGACAAGGGAGCTGAGAGCCAGGTGGCCCAGGGCTGGTTGGTCTGAGCAGGGTCCAAGCTTCTGTGTAGGGCAGACACTCCTCTGCCAGCCACTCCCATGTTGCTCCTCCTCTGTTGGTTGTCATACCCTTGCCTGTGTCCTCATTTATTTCTGGAACCACGTCTCTATCATATCAAGTGCTGGTAGCACAGGTCCCACTCAGTTGCAGGGCAACATAGTGGTGGTCCCCTCCATTTTTTATTTCTCCATACCCTCCTTGAGGAGTCCCTGGGTGGCAAAAATGGTTAAGCATTTGACTACTAGCCAGAAACGTTTGCAGGAGAAACAGACCTGGCAATCTGCTGCCAAAACATCACAGCCTTGAAAACTCTATTGAGCAGTTCTACTCTGCACTCATGGGGTCGCCATGAGTTGGAATCTACTAGATGGCAATTTAGAACAACAACAACCACCCCCTCCTTACTATTGCAGCAGCAACTATGTTGCTGCTGGATTATCTTGGCAGTGGCGGTTATCAGAACATTCTAGAAAGGGCCTCTAAGGTCTCTTTAAGCTGCTCAGTAAAAGTCGTCGAAGGGCTTTTTGCTCTTTTTATTTATATTTTCTGTAGTTTTAACTCTTGCTTTGCGCTGAGTGTTACAGGGTGTTTTCAGCACTAGGAACCTGTTACTCAGCTGTTGGTGCCCCTCAAACCATCCCCAGTCCCACTGTTGGAGGGCTCTGAGCAGTGCCTAGAAGATTGCTCCCTTAACGCTTGAAACCCACATTGCTTCGTAGGTTTGTCTTGCTGCTTTCTTACCTTGTGGCCTTTTGGGTGCAGATTTCCGTTCCTGGGTTTTCGTCCATCAGGGCCTCTCCTGGTAGAAATGTTGACACCAACTTACTAGTGCCATTCCAAAGTGGCATGCTGTGGTGGAGTTCCTCCACTGCCTCTCCCACTGTCACATCAGTAGATAATGTCAATGGAGGGGAGGGTCCATGGAGGAGGGCCCTGGCACATGAAAGCCCACAGAGCCTTCCAAGACAAAACAGTATCATAAAAATCGGAAGTGATGACACATCATAAGCCAGGTGTCTAAGACCTTTATCCAGAGTACAGTGATGGCTTTACAAACAATCTGGGACACAGTTCTCATGTTTCTAACAGTTGAAACCAAGAGTGGCTGTAAATCTCTTTTATTAAACAGACTCATCAGCTGGGGTTCAGGGGACTCTCCTGACTTCTGATTATATCTGTCCTACAGCTTCTTTATCACACTTTCAGATAAATACCTCATTTTTGGTTTCACTTTCAGCATTACCAAGTCTGCAAGCAGATTTGATTTGGGTGTTGTCTGCACTCCTTGCGATCCTGTGGAGAAGGTGGGAGTATGGGCGCAGAACAGCAGCCTCAGCGTCCACCAGCCCATAAATCCATCCCTACCAGCAGGGTGGTTATCCCTCCAAGTGGTGTGCTGATTGTCAGTGCAACCACTTGCTCCCCACCTCCAGGATTTGCCCTGTCTTGAATGTACCATTTCCATTTGACAGTGCTGCTTTACTGAACTGAATCTGGCTTGGTGGCTTGGCCACTGTTGATCCAAGCAAGAATGGGAGCCTCTGGGCAGAGGAGCACCTGCTGCCTTGCATCAGGGCTTCTTTCTGTTAAAGCCCAGTAACAAGCTAGTGTTTCAAAAGTCTATAGTGAGCAGCAGCATCAGAAGCTTGCGGGTCCAAAACCCTAGGGGGCACCTTACCTCTGTGGCTCTTTCTTTGTGCTATAAACTCCAGTCCATATGTTCCCCTAAAACAGACACTTGAAGATCAAAGGGTGAAAGTGGCTCTAGTGGTCCCAAGATGAGTGCCTGGTCAATATTCCCTTGATGATTGGATGCAGCTTCCTCTCTGCCCCCCAAGGAGATGGCCTGCCTTCCTGGCCACTTTATAAGAAGGTCAAGCTGGACACCCAGATGGGGTATATGTTGTCTCCGAGTCACCAAAAGTCCAATCAATGATCAAGCCTCCTTTTTATTGGTCTAGTGGGTGAGGACTCACAGCTTGGTCCTCACTGGCTCTGGTATAGAGCCCAAAGAAATGATTTCCTGCCCAGGCCCTGAATGAATCTTATCTGAATTAATCTACCATCCTGCCTACCTCAGGTCTGCCACTAATACCTCTGGAGCCCTGTGGCTCTATCCTCATTAGGGGCAATGATCATCACATCATCAATGTAATGAGAAGCTTTAACTTCCTCCCGGAGGCTCAGGGTGGCCAGATCCTGTCCTATCCACCAGTGGCAGATGGTTGGGGAATTCAGGCACCCTTGGGGGAGAACATTAAATGTAGAGAGGTCTACAACATTATACTGAGTGCCCTGGGTCTCCATGATCTGTTCAATCACTGTTACAATATCAGGCAAGGCAGGGGCCAGAGAGTTCACTTTGGCGTTAAGGTACCCATTATCTACAGTAAGATACCAGGCACCATCCACCTTCCTTACTGGCCACATGGGGCTGTTGTAAGGGAATTTACTGCCCTCAACGCCCCAGCCTGAACCAAGCCTGGATAAGGAGTGAGATCTCCTTATCTCTATCAGGAATCTGATACTGGATTTTTGCACTCCTCAGATAGGCTTCAGGAGTGGTGTGGGTGCCCTCAACACTCTGCCAACAATGATGGCCAATATTTGCCCATGGTGGGGTGCATAACCAACGTGGTGTCCCCGGATGGTGTAGTGGTATAGTATGTCAATGCCAAAGATGCACTCAGTGGAGGGAAGCAGACCACTGGCATGAAGAAGGGTCCAAATGGCCCCACCCACTAGTGTCCACTAACTCGCCTGCCAAAACGCCTGCGGTTGCTGCCAAGCCCTCCCCAGGAGACTCGCCCACCTTCCCCTATAACTCCCTGGGATAATGGTGACTTGGGCCCAGTATCAACAAAAACCAGGTAAGCATGGTGCCCACCTCCATCTCAACCCTAACAGGGGCATAAAGCCTCCAGTGGAGGATGGGGTGGGAGTTGGTAGGGGACCTTAACCTCCATGTTATACCATTTTAAGCTTGCTCAAATCAGGATACAAGGGCCACGGGCCTCAACTTCTGGAATAGATTCTGCTTCCTCTGCAGGCATGCAGGCATCTGTCGGGATGAGAGAATTTCCTGTACATGATATCATTCCTCCAACACTTTTCCCACACTTCTGGAATCTGAGGCTCCTTTTGTAGGGGCTCATCGTCAGACTACCTTTAGCCACCCCTAAGCAGTATCTCTCCCATAAATCATGAGTCAGGATCCCATCAATATCTTCCTTGGGGACACTGTTCTGCAACACACATAACTACACAGCTCTGCAAGGGAGCTGTAGGGAAGGAGGCCTGGGCTTTGATGGGTCATAGTAGGAATCTTTTGCCCACCTGCACTACAGCCACTTTGTGAACAGCCTTGCTTCCCATTGAGTAGTGACAAGCAGAAAGGGTCCTGTAAGTCTCTCCTATAGCCTCCCCCAGACGCATCCCTGGAGTAAGGAGTAGCACCATCTTATCTTTCCATTCTGGGGACCCCACCTCTATCACATCAGCCAAGTCACTGCATGAAAAGGCACTGCCTTAGGCTGGGTTCTCTAGAGAAGCAAAACCAGTGAAAAGTGTATATATGTATATATATGTTTATATACATATATGGAGCCCTAGTGGCTTAGTGGTTAACAGCTCAACTGCTAATCAAAAGGTTAGCTGTTCAAATAGACTTTGGAAACCCTAAGGGGCAGTTCTACTCTGCCCTATAGAGTTGCTATGAGTCAGAATTGACTTGACACCAATGGGTTTGGTTTTTGTGTGTATATATACATATATATATATATATATATATATATATATATATAGAGAGAGAGAGAGAGAGAGAGAGAGAGAGAGAGAGAGAGAGAGAGAGACAGATTTATATCAAAGAAATGGCTCACACATTTGAGGATGCTGGAAAGTCCCTAATCTGTGGGTCAGGTGTCAGACTGGAGGCTTCTTCTGACTCGTGTAGTTGCAGGGGCTGCCAAATCAAAGACTGGCAGGTCAGATGGCAGGCTGCTGGCTCAAGTCCCAAGAACCAGAGTACAGATGATGATGAGCTGAATTCAGGATCCAGAGCAGAGGCAAATCTTGTAGTGAGCTTTGCCAAAAAGTCCATATATATTGGATGTAGGTCATATCCCCAAGGAAAGTCCCTTTCAACTGATTGGCTGCTCATAGCAGATCTCATCATGGGGGAGATTATATTATATCAGATCTCAACACCGAGGAGATTGCATCATTACTAACTGCCAAACTACGTCATAACTGTCAAACCAATGAGAATCATGGCTCAGCCAAGTTGACACACAACCTTAACTATCACAGGTACCTGGTCGAAATGGGGTGTTTCCCCCCATTACCAGGACCCTATTATCCAGGAACCCATTGTTGCCTGCCCCAGGCACATCACAAGCTCTTCCTCAGTAGATCAGACAAGCAAGACAACATGAGGAAAGCCTTGTAGTGTGAGGAATGCTGCCAAAATAGAGCCCACTACCCAGTCCATAATGGGCTGTTGGGTATTTTCAGCTCGTGCTTGGTAGCCTGACGGACAATAGAGATCGTGTGCTGGAGGGCTGGGTTACTTGCCTTTTTACCCAAACTTCACTCCCTTTTGGTCATTGTTGTGTGGTGGCCCCTCATTGTAGAGGCAAGTGGACCACACCAACACATCCATCCCTACTTTTAGTAATGCAGTATATTACATTGAATATTGACTAAGTAGCAAGTATACTACTGAACTCTTTTATAAGACTGTAATTCTATCCCCAAATGTGTATATTAGGACACTGAAGGACAAATCAACTACCCTGGTGAAGAAGAAAAATGATTTCTCCATTAAGTTGCAGAGAAGAGATATTAATATGCTTTTATAGCATGACATTAGACAGTGATAAGGTAATGATTGAGAATATCTATATCTATCATATATACAGACGTAGAATATAGGTAGATCCATTGAATATTGAATCCTTAAATTAACACAAGCATATATACCTGCTATATGCTCCCTATGTGTTGGATTGGATTAGCCCAAAAAGGACACAATCTAACAGTTATCCCCTGGTTTCTTATTCACCAAAGGTCAAACGGAGCTAAGCACTGGGCGGCAGAGAATTGAGAAGTTGAAAATTACAACATAGGGTAAAGTCAAAAGATAGTGCTGCACCAAGTAGACTCAATCCAATTTATTCCTGTTCTTTTTGTATGAAAACGTTATAAGAAAGGACTTAAAATTAGTCTGTTACCCTTGGCAGCTGCTAAGCCCTCTCTTGCTCAAATGAGTGATATTTATGTACATTTCAGTTTCTCCCAGCTATTTCATGGAACAACCATGTTCTCCCTTTGCTGTCAATAATTTGTTAAAAATCTTTGATGCTTAAAAAGGAAGGATACCATTTTAGACATTTTTGGGATTTAGTTTAACGAGGAGCACAGAAAAAGCAGAGAAATAAAAAAGAACAGAAATGTATTGAATTTCAAGAGGAAAATGGAGCAAAATACAAAGGAAAAAGATTGAAAAGGTAGTACATAAAAGTGAACAATGCGAGGTGAGATTAAACAAGAAGGGAGAAGAATACACATTATTCTTTCATACTTTGTATCTGGAATATATTTCTAGCACAACAAAAAAGTAAAATCAACATTATCAAAATTAAACTTGCTTCTCTAAATGGTCAGAATTCTGTAATCTTGTATCTTCTTCGCAATTTCTTTTCCCTCACTGCCTTCCTTTCATTTCTATAACGTGTGTGAAGTCTTTAAATATAAAATGGTTTTTGTCGTATTTTGGGATTCTGTAAGCGTGCTCTGTCCTGAAGGTGGCGTTGTTGGAGTAGATCAACTCTGGCTCTGTCCCAGATAAACTATGTGGCGACCCAGCCCTAAGCTCACGTAGGAAAATTTTGCTCTTCACCCTTCCAGAACTTATCTCTGGTTTCTACTCTCCTAGCTAATGGAGTTAAGTGGCATGCCATAAATCAGGGTCACCCAGGCTGTGAATCTTGTGACACATAAGGTTTTTAACTTTTTATTGTGATAATCACAGATGTTAAAGCATTTACCAATTTCATTAAAAAAATATATTAAACATACAAAAATTAGAGCCGATAATCTTTCTATTGTTTTCTATTTTAATTATTTCCTTTCTGCATAAAACCCATTGTCATCGAGTCGATTTGGACTCATAGCAACCCTATAGGACAGAGTAGAACTGCCCCATAGGGTTTCCAAGGAGCGGCTGGTGGATTTGAACTGCCTACCTTTTGTTTAGCAGCCAAGCTCTTAACCACTGTGCACCAAGGATCCTTTCTGCATAGTAATCAAATAGTTCTGTGTATGTCTTCTTACTGTTGCATCATCAGGCTTGTAGAAATCCTGACTGTGGCCCTCTACAAGGCCATATTTTTTATTATTTTATTCAGAGTTGCCCCATAGGTCGACTTACAAACTGCAAGAATAACCTAAAGGATAGCAGATTTTGGCTCAAAATAATGAAAATAATTGAAGAATACGAAGTCTTCAGCACTGGAATAATCAGCTCGTGACTATTAATAGTTCACGCTGAATCACAAAGATTGTCTTTAGGAAGTATTTACAGAAATTTCTTGGATTGGAAGAGATGTGAGTCTCTTAATATCCTGCTCACCCTAAGTGAGTATGAAGTAGAGAATACCGTTCATTGCCATCCACTGCTGTGTTCCAAGTCATTAGCGCACCACCTTCAAGTCCACATTGGCAGTCAGTGAATACAGAAAATATACCAAATTATTGTCAACAATATCTAGCTGCAGTGAGATCGATTTCATGTTAGTATGAGTTCCAGTTTTAATAAATAATCCCTGTTCAACAAACCCCATTAAACTCTCTCTGCTGGACTCTTGAGTTAACATAAATCTTTCTTCAGAATATGCTCAAAAGAAGGGTACTTTTCACCCCAACATAATAGCCTTTGCGATTATTTTCCCAGGTGCCATCAGTAAAGAGGGTTATGTCTTCTAGACTCAGAAGTGTCTGAAAAAATCCGTTTTGTTATTTTTCACTACTCAGCACTACTTATCAAATGTATTCACAGATAAATATGATCTGGAGGGCCTTGTACGCTTTGTTCTCCACTTTAAAATGTGCAAATATGAGAAGTTACTTTCTATTTCTTGCAATTACTAACTTTTTCTTGAATGTGAAAGATGATTACAGCTAAATTCTGTCACACTTGCCGGTTAGGAATTTAAGAATACCTGAAGCAATTTGAAGCTAGTTGAGTTGCTTTAGGCTATTTGAGAAAATAATTTGATACATTTGTGTGCATTCCAGAGGTGTATGACCCTTTCTCCTCAACGGCTACGGCTTGAGTTCATAAGTGAGTGATTTGGAATGGAGCATGGGAGAGTGCAGGAAGAAATGGACACTTAACAACCACCAGGAGTCTGATCTTCTTTCATTTATGAGTTTGTTATGAACAGAATGTAGATTCAAAAAGTTATCATTTCCATTGTTTTCAGAAAAAAATCATCATGGTGTTACTTCCTGGGCATTTTTCTGAGAGCCTCGTTTTCCTTCTTTAAAATCGAACTCTTGTTGGCTGATAAGGAAAGACTTCAGGCATTTTTACTTAGACTTTGGCAGGGCAGACTACTGTGACAGGTAAGAAAGATACCACCCTAAATGCTGGTTCCCCTTGCACAATTGGTTCATCATTCTGACAGACACATCAACCCAAAAGGCAAGAAAACTATTTTTGGATGGCACCAACTTTTTTTTCTTTGACAGTTCGTATCATTATTATTGTCAAAACCGGTTGGGAACATAGACACAAACTTATTATATGCTTTTCATTTTATATGGCAGAGTCAGAATAATTGCTATTGTATGGTAGTTTATCCACCTGGACTATTCCACGTCAAATTTCTTACAACACACAGGAGACATTCATATGAATAATAACTCTGCAATTATGAGTTAAAATCCTAACATCTTTTCCAGATATGGCCGTTTAGCTGAAGGAGGAACACTGAGTATAGAATTAGGTTATCCAACTTATCCACTAAGCACAGTGGATACTTTTTAGAAATGTTGACTTGAAGAAGTCACTTTACCTCTCTGTACTTCAGTTTTCCTGTCTGCAAAATAGTGATAATAATATATACTTCCCATGAGCCGTAGTTGTGCAAGAAGCACTGGTGGCAAAGTGGTGGCACAGTAGTTACGTGTTTGGCTGCTGATAACTGAAAGGTTGGCAGTTCAAACCCCACCACCTGCTCTGCAGAAGAAAGATGTGGCAGTCTACTTCTGTAAAGATTACAACCTTGGAAACCCTATGGCACAGTTCTACTCTGTCCTACAGGGCCACTATGAGTCGGAATCAACTCTACGACAGCGAGTTTATGTCACTCACAGAGGAGAAGCAGACAAGTACTATATGTGAAAGCATTTAAACTTGAGCATGTCTTTGTAAATGCAGGATCATTTGCCATTATCATTATACTGTCTACATTGGAGACCTGGTGGCATCATGGTTAAGAACTTGTCTGTTAACCAAAAGGTCAGCAGTTCAAATCCACCAGCCACTCCTTGGAACCCCTACGAGGCAGTTCTACTGTGTCTTATAGGGTCACTACGAGTCGGAATCGACTTGATGGCAACAGGTATGGGTTGTTTTTTGTTTTTATTCTCCCTTACATCTCTTCTCCCATCAAAGATCATAGATGCTATTCCTCTAAGGTAGAGAGAGTCTTACTCACTGGGCCAGTTACTGGACCCAGAGTTGTTGTGCGGGTCCCAGCTAATAAAGTGATTTAGAAAAGTAGAGAATCCCGAGAGGACAAGGTAGTATATCTAATAGCTGATATGTGTTCAAGAAAAGAGGGAAGATGAAAGAACTCATTCTAGTGGAATAGGAAGGAGAAGGGCTGTGTAAGTGTGTGGGTGTGCATGTGATGTGTATAGCTTAGTGTGGGTCAAGAATAGGAATTGGGAGAGTTGTCATGAGTGTGTGTGAGAGGAATTGGGACTAGGATATTGGTACGTTAGGTGATTTATGCAAATAACAAGGTTGGATTCTGTCTTTAGATAAAATCTGAAGATTGCACTATCATAGACATTTTGTGTAAATTTTGACTTTTTAAAATATTGCATTGCAATCAGTATCACATATCTTGATAGCTGAGGTTTTTGGTGCCTCCTTAAATATTGCTCATGAGGCTCACATCTGACTTGTCTCACCCTCATCTTAGCTCTGGCCTGGCAACAAAGGCGGAGAAAAGATTTCTCAGATGTTTGTTTGTTTGTTTGTTTGTTTAAATATATATAACGATTTTTTTATGTGTATAATCTTTACTTATCATTTTCTCCATATTCTTAGATTGAAGAAAAGGATTTATTTCAAAACCTTTTGGAGATAAGGCTACCATGTCTTTGAATGTGACTCCATTTAGATATAAGCCAGCTTGTTTATTGCTGTTATTGCTGTCGTCTTGTGTTTTGTTTTGTTTTGTTTGTAAAGAGTTGCATAAGGTATACTAAAACATCAACTCAGAAACCAGAGGAAAACCAAATGTGTTCTTTACCTTTGAGATGCATGAAATCTTTCTTATTCAAAAAATAAAAAGAGAAAGAAAACATTTCTGTATTACAAAGCAAAACACATTACATTGTATAATACAGAAACATAACATAAGACTTCAGAAATAAAAGTTAGAAAATCACTATTATCCAGGCAGTTTCATAATGTGGGAGATTGGATGAGCTGTAAATGATGGACGATGTTTGGATGTACATGGAGAAGAGGAAGCAGTATAAACCAGTTTGCAAAATAAACACCTTAGGGAGAAGATAACACTAGAGCAAGTGATATCCTACATGAAAAGAGTTCATGATAAAATGTATACTAAAAGAGTAATAATTAAAATATTTTAAGTTTTTATGGACAACTCAAAAACATAAATGTATGATGATTTGTGAATAGTGATGAAATTTGAAAAAAATAACTCAAAAATAAATGCAGGAGGATCTCCATTACCTTTGTTACCTATTGTTTACAGCTGGTCAAAAGTGTCAAGGAGAAGACTAGGGGTCTCCACGGGGACTAGGGACGCAGACCTGGCTGGGATCACCAGGCACCTCCTCTCCCCTCTTCAGCCAGAGTCACTCCTCCTTTATTTTATTTCTCAATCTGGAGTTACAGTTCATGTAATACTTGATTATTAAAAGTCTCTCCTAAGTCTTTGGAGAAGCCATTTCTTTGAAAAATTTTAGCTTGTTTTAGTTCAGCCTGCAATAGGTCCAAGTTTCATTTTAAAGTTTGAATCATGCTTTATTTCATTTGAAATAGATATTAGGTATGAATCATAGGCAAAATGTTTTATTTTGTTTAATTAATCTATGCATCCCAAAATAGATACAGCCAGCTGACAAATTACATAATTGATAATCGCACTGTGGCAGGTCATATTCCATCTGTCTCATTCTCTGGATCTAATAAAATATTGAAAGATTGAATTATGCTAAGATATTATAGATAGAACTGCTTTCTTTCAGTTCTAAAACTAATCTCTTAAAGATTATAAGTCTCAAAGCTGAAATTTAAACAAAAAGAAATTTCCAGAGGAGGATCTATTTGCTTAAATACTCTTCGTAATTGTCTAAAAGACTAAAACATTAACTGATGAATACAGAATTAAAGTAAGTGGAAAGATTTTGATGAACACTTTCATTTGTGGTGAGACTGAAGAATGAAGAACAAAGTTATAAGTTTAAACATTCCTTTGCAGAGTCTCCATGCTTCATTCTGTCCGATGAACATAAGAGGTTTTGTAAGCCTCTTACTCATTCAAAGACTCTTGTTATAATTTATTTCGGAGTATCCCATTACCTGTAAGTGTACCTGCCCCTTTCTTGGAGTCAATGATACACATTAATACTTATCCTTCTAATAGGTTCAGTTTAAAAATACACTTTAGTATATTTTGTGAGTTCATTTTGAGAAAGATAAGAAGAAGGAGAGGGTCTAGGAAGAAGGTGGAGAGAAGAAGGAAGAGTAATAGTAGGAAAATCGAGAAAATAAAAAAGGAGGAGAGTAAGACAGAGCAGGAGGAGCAAAGGATGGAGGAGGAAACCACTGAACAGAAAGTTAACTTCCATAAGCTGTCTTGGACATTTCATATGTCTCTCTAGAGTCATTTTTCGTCTTAAGCAAAGAAGAAATGTCATTAAACTTGTCTCTAAATAAGTAGAAAGAGAGGGAGAGGGGAAGGTTACTATTCTCTAGATACTCAAGATTTACTTCTTTAGAAAATTAAAAGTAGTTGATTCACTGTGGTGGGCTGAATAGTGTCCCCCCAAAATTCATGTCCACTCAATGTCTCAGAATGTGAACTTATTTGGAAATAGTGTCTTTGTAGATGTAAATCAGCCAAGATAAGGTTATACTGGATTAGGGCAGGTCCTAAATCCAGTATGACTAATATCCTTACGAGAAGAGGGCTATTTAGACACAGACACACACAGAGGAAAACACCACATGAAGATGAAGGCAGAAGCTAGGAAAGAGGCATGGAACATTCTCCCTGAGAACCTCCAAGAAAAAACCAACAATTTGGATTACTTGATTTCAGGTTTGTAACCTCCAGAACTGTAAGAGAATGCATTTCTGTTTTTTTCAAGCCACCCACTTTGTGGTAATTTGTTATAAAACTCATAAAACCCCAAACCAAACCCCTTGCTGTCAAGTTGATTCTGACTCATAGCGACCCTATAGGACAAAATAGAACTGTGCCATAGGGTTTCCAAGGAGCGGCTGGTGGATTTGAACTGTTGACTTTTTGGTTAGCAACTGAGCTCTTAACCACTTCACCACCAGGGCCCCAATTTGTTATAGTAGCCCTAAAAACTAATATACTAACCTAGCCCTGAATTGAAAGCTGCAGTTTTCACACTTCATGAGATGAAAACAGGAACTGAAAAATGAATAGCTGAGTTCCAGTAATTCTGGCCTCGGCTCCACTACAGAATTGACATCAGAGGCTGAAGGCAGAAGTGGAAGCAGATTATTGATTCAAACAAACGTCTTATTGAGCTTTACATATGTTTCCTTATGATCTATTTGATCAAAAGGCAGTAGAGAATAGTGCAAGGGATAGTTAAAAGCTATCCATTGACTGTTGTTGATTAGGTTCTTTGCATTTACTCTTCTCCTTTAGCCTAAAGAAAGAAAAAGTTAGAGTATTATCCCCATTTTAAGGAAGAAGGAACTCAGGCTTATGAAAATGAAATAACTTCACCATGGTCACAGAGGTGAGCACTGTCAGAAGTCCTTTAAGTCTAAACCATTCTCTCAACAAAGACAGGATACTTTGCCTTGTCTGGCACTGCTGCACATTTATATTTTTCACTGCTATATCCAGCAGTCCCTTTTCACTTTTGGGCTGACATCGTATTCTGCAACATGTGGATTGGTGCATCATTTCCTGCTTGTTGAAATGCTCATACTCCATGATTGATTCGACATGACTCTCTCCTCTGGACATGGCTTTTGTTTGTTTTTACTTTATCCCGTTTCCCACCTCATGGTCTTTGCTTATTGCTTACTTATTATACAACCCAGGGTTGTCTTGTGAGTTGTTTCTTTTTTTCTCTTTCCATATGTTATTACCTGGATGATCACTCATTCTCTTACATAGTGCATATAGAAGTGCAATGAGTACTTCTATATAGAGACTGATTCTCTAACTCTGATGTACTTACTCTCCTAGATTTTAAATATCCACTGGCATGCTAGGGTCCCTGTAGCCCTGATGGCACAGTGGTTAAGAGCTTGTCTGCTAACCAAAAGGCTGGGAGTTCATATCCACCAGCTGCTCCTTAAAAACCCTCTGGGGCAGTTCTATCCTGTCCTATAGGATCACTATGAGTTGGAATCCACTGTTTCTGGTTTTTGTTTTGTTTTTTGTTTGTTTTTTTAATTTATACTAGGGCCACTATGAGTCGGCCTAGACTCCAAGGCACTGGGTTTTTCTTTTTTTGGATGCTAAACTTCTCCACTTGGTCATCTGAAATGCAAGTGTAAAGCCGAATTATTCCTCACCCCAAACCTTTTGTTATAACTGTATTCTCTATGTCAGTAATGGCTTTTACCTCTTGCCACCAAAAGTAGAAACTTGGACATTACCATTCTCAAATCTTTTATCCTAGCAATTGATTTGATGATTTTTTTCTTTTGTAGCCTTAAAATAAAAGACACTAATATAGTTATGAGTTCAGCTGCTAGCCAAAAGGTCGGCAGTTGAATCTACCAGCCGATCCTTGGAAACCCTATGGGGCAGCTCTACTCTGTCCTATAGGGTTGCTATGAGTCAGCAATATTGAGTGCAAATGGGATGTATCAGGGAGCAGTACTAGCAAGGAACAAAGTGATTGGGGAAAAAAATGCAGTTTTTTTTTTTTTTTAATATCCTTCTTTGTTGTTGTTAGGTGCTAGCGAGTCAGTTTTGATTCATAGTGAACCTATGTATAATAGAACAAAACGCTGTCCAGTCCATTGCTCAATAAAAATCTCTCTGGTCTGAAAGTCAGGGTCAGTTCCCTGACCATAAATGCCCACTCTGCAGGGCAGAGCAGAGAAAACATGCCACCCCAGCTGATGTGTAGTTCTGCAGTAAATACACAGTGAACACACATAACAGGCCTGTATACTATCTTGATGCTACTGACAAAGATTTGGTTCCGGACCACACATGTCTCGTTTTCCTGTTAGGATGAGTATCTGTTAGGATTTGGGGGTAGCAGGATAGTTTACCTATCTACTGATTCACCATATGTTTCTTAACATCAGCTATGAAAAATGTTTAGACTCAAGTGATGGTTCCCAATTCCAATTCCCGGCCAAAGCATTGGAAAAAATAATGGATTGTTTGTCAGTATCCTTCATTAGACCACATGCACCTTAAGGACAAGGGTTGGGCTTAATTAATCTTGGTATTTCTAGAATCCATCATCATGCCTGAAAAATATTTGGCTTTCAGTAAATGCTGCTAATCAAATGGCTTTGATTAAGCTGACATAAACCTATTTTAAAGTACAGTTCTGACTTTTGTCCCAATTATAAGCCAGCAGTTATAATCCTAATAAAGAAATAGAGAAAACATTTTTTATAAATAAATGGATTAATCCCAGATAAGATATTTAATTATGAAAGAAGATTAAACAGGATCATATGTTGCTCTTAGTTTGTTTCAGTTGTATTTTTATTTTTCCAAGAAGAATGCTATAAGTAACTGGATGGCGAGAGGTCTATTTTTTGTGTTCAGATCATTCAGAAATGAAATGTGTTCTACCATTATATTGTAAAATATGCTTTATAAACTTCCTATCTGAATATACTGTTTTTGCTACATGATTTTCAATCATTTCATAACAATATGGTTAAACAAACATATTTAAGTCATAAGAAAGCTATGACGCCCTATGCTGAATATAATTTTACAATGTCTACTCAGTAGAGGAGCCCCGGTGGTGCAGTGATTAAGTGCTCGGCTGCTAATCGAAAAGTTGGCAGTTTGCACCCACCAGCTGCGCCACTGGATAAATATGTGGCAGTCTGCTTTCACAAAGATTACAATCTTGGAAACCTTATGAGGCAGTGGTACTCTGCCCTGTAGGGTCACTTTGAGTCAGAATCAACTCTAAGGCAGTAGAGAAGCTAGAAAAAAAGGATGTGACATTTTAAATCCAATGTATCTTTTTTGTTAAAGATATATGTATTACTTTTCATAACATAATCTCTTGCTAAAAAAGTAAATAGCTTTATCTTTGCTCTGTCTGAAAGTCCCGTGTATAACAAAGGTTTGGTTAGACATCTCCAAATGCAATTCATGCTATGATTTTGTGATGTCAATGACATTTGACATGTTAAATTGCATAACATGAAAAGCAAGTTTATCTTGACGTTTATGAGTAATGGCATTTACAGAGATTTAAAAAAATGAAATGGCTTATTGTTTTGTTTTCTCAGATTTCAGAAACATTAATAGAGGCTTCTGAATCAATATAAAACTGGGAAACACAGACATTTAGACGTTACAAAGGCTAAACGGATTTAGTATGCTTAAACTTTCAAAACATTTATTGCATTCCAGAATGTATGCAAACAATAAAAGCGTGGCTTATTTAAAAAAAAAAAAAAAAAAAAAAACAGCCAACTTATGTACGAATAGAAGACCCCATAAAAGCTTCAATTTGAGATAATCTTCAACATATGATCAGAAGTGTTGCCTCATTTTAAATGTCAAATGCAGCCATGTCTAGACATCAATTTATTCTGTTTTGTATTATGTTTCTTAGTCTATTACAAGAACGGTGATTTCCTTTAAAACCAAATCATAGTGTGTCTGTATGTGCCGGTTTGTAAAAGATACAGAGAACTGATTTTCTTAGCAGCTACTTAGCACCATAGATGTTAATTAGGCCAATTTGGAAATAATTAACTCTTGTGTGGCTGCAGAAAATAAATAGAATCTTAAATCAATAAAACAGTAAGTATGCATACTCTGTACAACACTTCCCACAAAGTGAAAGGGAAGTAGATATTTTTCTTACTGTGCTAGTCAATATTACATATGTGATTTCCTATCCTATTTGAGATAGAATGAGATGTCCTTATTTTAATGATAAGACATCAGGGTAGATATGTTTCTTAAGATCAGCTACAAAGCGTGTGAGGGCAAACAGGAATTCAACTTTAGGCCTTGCGGACTCCAATGGCAATGCATTCTATATTATATCAATTTCGATATTGTTGTTCATGATTTACACTGGACGGACTGATTCAACAGTAATACGGCATGGCACAGGACATACCACAGGGAACCAAATTTAATTCAGGCAATTCGACTGACTCTGAAACAATGTTTTCTTCCTAATCAACAGCCCGAATTTTGTCCCAGACACAGTAGAATATATCACACTCTGCAAGAGAAAGAAAACAACATCTAAGTCAGATATACGCGGGACCAAAAAAAAGCAAGGAAAGAAATGCTTATTTCCATTCCTTTTTCTTGATTAAATAGTTTAGTGAAAGTAGAATGTTACTCTTATTTCAGTACCCCATAACAGGACTCATTAAAGAGTGGATAGCCCACATTAAGTACTATTTCTATTCCTATGTATTTTACTCTCAAAGCCCAAATATCTTCCTTGCTCTACCACTCCTTTACAGTTCAAAACTATACTTACCAGTATCAAGCACTTTTTTTTTTCTTTTATCATTAACTACTAATTCTTGGTTTCTTCCCTTAAGTTCAGAAAAACACAAGCTTTCTATTTTATGTAAGCATCAAATTTGGGGACATTGTAGTCTTATCTTACTGGCTAAAAGGTGTTACAGAGTCAGTCATTGAATTATTAGCAATCATATATAGAAAATAGAGAACTTTGTATTTTAAAAAATATTACCATTAATTCTCTTGTTTTATTTTATATTTTTCAGTAAAATGAAATTGATTCCTGCTATTGTTGAAAGATAAATGTATAATGACCTTTCTAAGAAATAGAATCCTACTCAACAAGTAGTCCAGATTTCACATTACAGATTTAAGACAGATGTTCAAACTGGCTTTGGTGTTATTTCATTCCATAAGAAATATTAATTTTTATTTAACTTGAACTTTATCTGAAAAGACAAAAATAAATCCATTTTATTTTTGTTAGGAGAATTCAATAGGACTGTACTGAAGTTTGGAAAACATGCATATTACATATGGGTTTGGGGACGGTAATATTACTAGGCAAGTGATTCATAAAATCAGAGCACAATTCAGCCTTTGAGGAGACTGACTTTCGTGAACTGGACATGAATTGCCCTAATGTTCCAAAGTTGCTGATTAGGAAACATAAGGGATTTAGATCACAAAAATGGTATTTTGAAACAAATTTGCCTTTATACTCTGCAGTCATACCCTTGGGTGATGCACTTTCCAAGTGGCATACCAAATAAAGGGAAGTGTTTGTCATGAGATGGAAAACAAAATATTCAATAAGTGGGATGTTAGGAAGACGTGTATGAATCTATCACGGCATTGCTTATAGTCATGTTCTAGCAGCACAAAATGTACATATATAGTTTAGAAAGCATCAACAGATAAAACATGTTAATAACTTTCTATGCTTGTTTAAGGACAATGGTGTAGCAAAAATGGTGAATGATGCAGGATGAAGCAAGAGCAAGAAGAAAAGAAATCACAAGTGGGATATTGTGCTGGTAGGAGAGGTTCCTCAAGAATTCCTTAAGCTGTGCAATTACAGCCTCTAACAACCTCTACTTTTGTATATCCTTATTTGTTGTCCTGTCTGTTTTTCTCTAGGTCAGTGTCAAACGTCTGGAATCAAACATAGGGAAAAAGAGGCAACATACAAATGCAGCTCAAGTTTAAAGTTAGAAAATGCAGAAATGTGGCAATAGAGTGGAAAACTGCAAAACACAGGGAGAACAAAATGAGAAACTAGAATACTTTTTAGTAGATTATTATTTTTTTAATTGACTGACTGGTTTATCTATATTTATTTATTTACTAGTTGATAAAGTCAGAACGTGTGGGTCTTACTCCCAGTTCTAATACCAATTATTTATCAAATTGCATAACCTCTATCAACCTAAATTTTTTCATCTGTAAACTGAGAGTGTGAAACTAATGGCCCATCGTGTTCCATCTAGTGATAACATTTTATAAAGTTTTCAAATTACTCTATTGATTGAATCGACGTTGATTTAAAGTTAGATATATGTTATGAGCAAAAAGGAAAACACCCAACCACAAATGGTAAGGGATTTGTAAACTGATAAATGGTAAGATAAACACAGATATCTCTCATTTCCTTTATTTAAATGTTGCCGAGAGAAAACAGAACTGAAATGTAAGTTATACTTTCAAGAGAGTACATTTTCATCTGAAATGATTTGTGCCTGTAGAGAGGCTAGCGAGGTGGACCAGGAATAAACAAAAGAAGGAAGAATGACCCTCAGAAAAGTCACACATTTTCCTAATATGAGATTTTGCTCAAAAAGTCGTACAGACCGGTAGATGGGTTAGGATAGGAATCACATAAATAATTTTATTGTAGGACTAGAAATATGAAAGTGAAAATCTCTAAGAATTTTCTGAAAGAGAACACTTTTATTTTTCATATTCATTAGCTATGCTTCACTTTCTTGAGTGTGGCAAATGTTTAGGGTACATCTAGTCTTCACATATTTCAAACACAATATCTATCATAAAAATGTTCTGTTTGAAATACTGGCATATTTGTAAAAATGTCAACACCAACTACATGCTCATTAGATGATGTTCTCTATGAAATAGTATTCAAATGCTTCAAGAAAACAGGTGTGAGAAACACTTGATACAGGGAAATAAAATTGAACATGATAAAAACTCAGAACGTGTTTCATCACAAGCTCAGCAAGTGGTAAATCTTGAGATTGCCAAAGGCAAGCACCACTGTCACATACTGTCCCATTACCCAGACCTCATTTGCCAAACTTCACTTTCCTCCCTTCCTATATCCTATTCCTGCTCTTAAATACAGTCTAGAATGTATCATTTCTTTAGGGTACCTTCATATAAGTAGACTCCCAATTGTTATTTTTAGGTGCCTTCTAGTCAATTTCAACTCATAGTGACCCCATGTGACCCAGTAGAAATGCCTAATAGGTTTCTGGGCTGGAAGTGGCCCTGGTACAGCAGTGGTTAAATGCTGGGCTACTAACCAAAATATTGGTGGTTTGAACCTACCAGCTGCTCCTAGGAAGAAAGATGTGGCAGTCTGTTTCTGTAAAGATTACGGCCTTGGACCCCATCTGGATCAAGGGAGAATGAAGAAAACCAAAGACACAAGGAAAGTTTAGTCCAAAAGACTAATGGACCACAACTACCAGAGTCTCCACCAGACTGAATCCAGCACAACTAGATGGTTCCCAGCTACCACCACTGGCTGCTCTGACAGGGATCAAATAGAGGGTCCTGGACAGAGCTGGAGAAAAATGTAGAACAAAATTCTAACTCACAAAAAAAGACCAGACTTACTGGTCTGACAGAGACTGGAAAATCCCCGAGAATATGCCCCCGGACACTCTTTTAACTCAGTACTGAAGTCACTCCTGAGGTCCACCCTTCAGCCAAAGATTAGACAGGCCCATAAAACAAAATGAGACTTAATGGACACACCAGCCCAGCAGCAAAGACGAGAAGGCAAGAGGGGACAGGAAAGCTGGTAATGGAGAACCCCAGAT
The DNA here is from genome assembly GCA_030035585.1 of Dugong dugon. Classification (NCBI taxonomy): domain Eukaryota; kingdom Metazoa; phylum Chordata; class Mammalia; order Sirenia; family Dugongidae; genus Dugong; species Dugong dugon. Next base: position 103,906,451 of record CM057466.1, on the reverse strand, counting down.
CGAGAAGGGGAGAATGTCAACAGCTTGTTGGCTTGACAACCAATGTCACAAAACAATATATGTATTGATTGTTCAATGAGAAATTAACTTTCTCTGTAAACCTTTATTTAAAGCACAATACAAAAATAGTGATTAAAAAAAAAAATTACAGCCTTGGAAACCCTTTGGGGGAATTCTACCCTGTTTTAGGATGTTTCTATTAGTCGGAATTGACTTGATGGTAATGGGTTTGATTTTTTGTTTGTTTGTTTGTTTAATCTTTATGGAACCAGATCATCAGGTCATTCTCCCACAGAGCTGACAGGTAGGTTCAAACCTCTGACATTTTGGTTAGCAGCTGAGTGTTTAACCATTGCCGTATCAGGACTTCCAGCTACAATCATTTAAATGCCCTCTGATATAGTTTTGGCTTCTATCCTAGGGAATATTTGAGGCCTTTTCTGTTACTAAGACTCTTTAACTCTGAGTATGTTTTGGTGTTATTTCTATGTGTTCTTAACAGGGGCTGAAAACTTGATGATTCTTGGTCTCTTATGCACTACAATCTCTGAGGTATTTGTGGAATTCACTGCACATTTTTCAAGATTATATTTAATTTTCTCCATTTTCATGGTATTCCCTGCAATCCACAGTGATCTTTTTATTCTTATGGTTATATATACTACATATATACCACATATTCTCTTTACTTTTAACATACTTGGAATAATATACACAAACACAGAGCCACACACCTACATATACGCATATACCGTTTTTGTTGTTGTTTGATGCTTTCCAAATTAAGTTCTTCATGTGTATTTCCACTTTACCAAAACCGATTGTAAATTCTAAGGCTTAACTTGATTGTTCATCCCCAAAAGCAAATAATGAAACACTTTCATGTGGAAATCATTGAAGAAACAATATTAGTCAGGATTTATTAGATCTCAGCTTCTGCAAGTGTGTGTGCTAAGTGATATTATCATCTCCAGTTGTCAATGAAGTGAGAGAGGCTTTGGTTAAGTAAATGCTGGAGCTCAGACAGGCAGTAAAGGCAGTGTGCATTAAAGCACAGTCTATTAGACTTCCAGCTAGTATATTTAATTGATTTGCAAGTATAAATCTTTTTATACCATCCTGCTTATAGGTATGTACATCAATTGAGAGGACTGGAAATCTATACTACAGACCAAATTTATCTTGACACATTCTCTCTTGGTGGCTTCCCTCAATCTTTGTGCATGTATGTTTCAGGATTTGTAGTGTGTTCTATGTGCTATGAACATGGATTCCATCAGCAGCGGACAGCCTGTTGGCTCTGTGTGTGGCTGTGATCTGTGCATGGGTATATGTACCGCATACCTGAGTGTCCCACTTACCTGCAGCATCAAAGTATCAGCCCCCCTGTGACCAACCATCTGTCCTGGTTCAGGCAGGGATGCATGTGTCTGCATTTGCCTTGTCAGAGTCCTCCTTGGCCTGCTGTCCTGGGAAAATATACACAAGTCAGAAGAGGTCACACTGCCTTCCAGGACTCAAATCCAGTAGAAATGAAAAGACAGACCCATAGGTAGAAGAGGCAATTGAAAATATAAATAAGTGAAAACACATAGTATGTGCCTTCCCCTACCCCAAGCACACATACCCCACCCTTGCCCTAGATCTCACCTGGCACATACAACCCCTGGGTGTAGAAACGACAACAGAAGCTGCCCAGGAGGTTTGCCATGGCTCTTGAACATCTCCAGGCAATATATCCAACCACCCATTTGGAATTATCTCCTGAATCACAAAGGTCTCTAGGTTACTTGGTCCCACCTATGAACTTCCATCTTAAAACAAATAAGTGAAACACTAGGCTAACATAAAATAATTAAACTAACATAGTTTATCTTGGTATGTTACCTTTGGCTTGGAAACCTATGTGGGAGTGTCTCAACCTGATCTGCCAACCCCGAGAGACTCTCTCAGGTTCTGCTACAAAAGTTCCAGGGTTTGTGAATGACCACCATGGACCTTAAGGCACACAAATTGGCATTATCCCACCCTGGCTAGGGCCTCAACTATCTTAAGAATGCTTTCATTTTACCATCATACTTTAAAACACACAGCTTTATTAAATCTATTTGTGTGTGGAAAGATATTCCCTGGGAGGAGGGAAAGCTCCAAGCTACGCACTGCTTATACATAGCAGACACTCTCCTCTATGTTCCTCCCACGTTACCCTATGCATACATTAAGTGAGTCATTTACCAAAACATATCAAAATATCAATCGACCGGAATTTCTTTCTTTTGGAAAGTAGACTTTCTGAGAGCCAGGACTACTTTTATTTCTTCTTGTAATGTTAACACCAATCACAATGCCTGTCTCCTATCAGGTGCCCCGAAAACCTTGAGCTAACTTGATATTCTCTGAATAAATTTAAAAGGAGTCACTCTGTCTTAGCAGAATTTCCAAGGGTGGTTTTGATTTTAAATTTCTTCGTAAGTTACAAACAAGATTTTTAGCACCTGAGACAATTGCACTTTGCTGAGAAAGAACTTTACTGTAGAACTCATATGTTCTACAATGAACAGCTGTTCAAATGGGCAGCTATTGTGAGCCTAGTGTGAACACCTCCTTGAGTTAGTCATTGTGCTTTGCTCACAAAGCTTCCTGCCTGTAGCATGCCTCTTGGGTTTCCACTTCTCTTTTGATTGAGAAGTGCCAGCATGGAATGTCTCCTCTTATTGATTTCCAGCAGTTAACAATTATGGCACAGAGCTTGCTCTTGTTCTACAATATGACTCTTGTCCAGCTTGTAAAATTCAAGACAGTACGTTCTAAAATTGACTGTCATTGGTAAAAACATAGCTTCACACAGAAACATGAGTGTGTTGTTCTCTGGCTTCTGAAATTTTGTGTCCCTCTCCCAGTTTTATTTTTTATTTTTTTATTTTTATTTTTATTTTTTATTGTACTTCAGGTGAAGGCATACAGAACAAATAGTTTCTCATGAAACACTAGTGCACGTATTGTTTTATGACATTGGTTAACAACCCCACAACATGTCAACCCTCTGACTTCTCACCCTTTTTTTTTGGTGAAAATACACAAGATACACCATTTCAAAAAATTTCAACATGCACAGTTCAGTGACATTGACTATGCTCTTCCAATTGTGCTGTTATTCTCACTTAAAATTAAGGCTTACAGAACAAAACAGTTTCTCATTTAACAGTTATTACACATGTTGCCCTATGACAGTGGTTAACAATCTCACAACACATCAACAATATCCTTACTCAACCTTGGGTTCCCTATCACCAGCTTCCTTGTCCCCTTCTGCCTTCTGGCCCTTGTCACTGGACTACTGTACCTCATTAGACCCCTTTGGTTTTACAGAACTGTCCACTCCCAGGCTGAAGGGTGAACCTCTGAGATAACTTCACCACTGAGCTAAAAGGGTGTCTCGGGGCCATACTCTTAGAGTTTCTCCAGTCTCCTTTAGGCTAGTAAATCTGGTCTTTTTGTTTGTTTGTTTGTTTTTGTGAGTTAGAATTATGCTCTACATCCTTCTCCAGCTCCCTCCAGAACCCTCTGTTGTGATCCTGGTCAGAGCAGTCAGTGGTGGTAGCCAGGCACCATCTAGCTGTACTGGACTCAGTCCGGTGGAGGCCTTGGTAGCTGTGGTCCATTAGTCCTTCGGACTAATCTTTTCCTTATATCTTGTTCTCTTCATTCTCCCTTGCTCCCAAAGGGATGAGACCAGTGGAGTATCTTAGATGGCTGCTCACAGGCTTTTAAGACCCCAGACACTACTCACCAACGTAGAATGTAGAAAATTGACTTTATAAACTGTGTTATGACAATTGAGCTAGATGGTCCCCACAGCCCTCCGCCCAGCAATTCAGTCCCTCAGGGAGTTTGGATGTGTCTATGGGGCTTCCATGACCTTTCCTTGTACAAGTTGTTCTAGTTTCCCCTGTGTTGTATACTGTCTCACCCTTCACCCAAGATACCGCTTATCTATTGTCTATTTCGTATTTCCCCCCCACCCGTCCCATCCCTGGTAACCAAAAAGATTGTTACATTTTGTGTGTGAACTTTTTCATGGGTTTTGACAATAGAGGTCTCATACAATATTTGTCCTTTTGTGATTGACTTATTTCACTCAGCATAATGTCCTCCAGTTTCACCCATGTTATGAGATGCTTCACAGATTCATTGTTGTTCTTTCTCATTGCATACTACTCCATTGTGTGTATATACCATAGTTTGTTTATCCATTCATCTGTTGATGGGCATCTAGGTTGTTTCCATCGTTTTGCTATTGTGAACAATGCTGCCATGAACACAGGTGTGTATATGTCTATTCGAGTGACGACTCTTATTTCTCTAGGATATATTCCTAGGAGTGGGATTGCTGGATTGAATTGTATGTCTATTTCTAGCTTTCTGAGGAAGCGCCATGTCATTTTCCAAAATGGTTGTATCATTTTGCACTCCCACCAGAAGTGCATAAGTGTTTGATCTCCCCGCAGCCCCTCCAACATTTGTTATTTCCAGTGTTTTTGATTCGTGCCAGTAATGCCGGGTGAGATGGTATCTCATTGTGGTTTTAATTTGCATTTCTCTAATGACTAGTGATCGCGAGCATTTCCTCATGTGTCTGTTGGCCATTTGAATGTCTTCTTTGGTGAAGTGTCTGTTCATTTCCTTTGCCCATTTTTTAATAAGATTATTTGTCTTTTTGCTGTAGAGGTGTTGGATTTTCTTGTAGATTATGGAGATTAGACTTTTGTCTGACTTATACTGTTCAAAAAATTTTTCCCAGTCTGTCAGTTCTCTTTTTACTCCTTTGGTGAAGTCTTTTGAAGAGCATAGGTGTTTGATTTTTAGAAGATCCCAGTTATCTAGCTTATCTATTGGGGTTTGTGTGTTGATGGCTATGGTTTGTATCCTGTTAATGCCATGTATTAAGGCCTGATGTGGTGCTCCTGTTTTTTCTTCTATGAACTTTATAGTTTTAGACCTTATATTCAGGTCTTTGATCCATTTGGAAGTAGTTTTTGTATACGGCATGAGGTATGGGTCCTGTTTCATTTTTTTGCAGATGGATATCCAGTTTTGCCAGCACCATTTGTTAAAAAGACTGTCCTTTCCCCATTTGATGGACTTTGGGCCCTTGTCGAGGATCAGGTGACCGTAGGTGGATGGATTTACAACTGGGTTCTCAATTCTGCTCCATTGGTCAATGTATCTGTCGTTGTACCACTACCAGGCTGTATTGACTACTGTAGCTGTATAGTAGGTTCTGAAGTCAGGTAGTGTGAGCCCTCCAACTTTATTCTTCTTATTCAGTATGTCTTTACTTGTTTGGGGCTTCTTCTCTTTCCATATAAAGTTAATAATTAGTTTTTCCATCTCTTTGAAGAATGTTGTTGGTATTTGGATTGGGATTGCGTTGTATTTGTAGATTGCTTTGGATAGAATTGACATTTTCACAATGTTGAGTCTGCCTATCCATGCGCATGGTATGTTTTTCCATTTATTTAGATCCCTTTGGGTTTCATGCAGTAGTGTTTTGTAGTTTACTTTGTATAGGTCTTTTACATCCCTGGTCGGATTTATTCCTAAGTATTTTATCTTTTTAGGGGTTATTGAAAATGGTATTGTTTTCCTGATTTCCTTTTCATCGTTCTCCTTATTGGTGTATAGGAATCCAACTGATTTTTGTATGTTTACCTTGTATCCTGTTACTCTGCTGAATCTTTCTATTAGTTCCAGTAGATTTCTCAAGGAGTCTTTAGGCTTTTCTATGTATAGTATCATATCATCTATAAACAGGGACAGTTTAACTTCTTCATTACCAGTTTGGATGCCCTTTATTTCTTTCTCTTGCCTTATTGCTCTAGCTAGAACTTCCAGCACAATGTTAAATAGGAGTGGTGATAAAGGGCATCCTTGTCTTGTTCCTGTTTTCAAGGGGCGTGTTTTCAGCCTCTCTCCATTAAGAATGATGTTGGCCTTTGGTTTTGCACAGATGCCCTTCATTATGTTGAGAAATTTCCATTCTATACTTATTTGATTGAGAGTTTTTATCAGGAATGGGTGTTGGACTTTGTCAAATGCCTTTTCTGCGTCAGTTGAGATGATCATGTGATTCTTTTCTTTCCTTTGGTTTATGTGGTGGATTATGTTCATTGATTTTCTAATCTTGAACCATCGTTGCATACCTGGTATGAATCCTACTTGGTAGTGGTGTATTATTTTTTTGATATGATGCTGAATTCTATTGGCTAGAATTTTGTTAAGAATTTGTGCATCTATATTCATGAGAGATATTGGTCTGTAATTTCCTTTTTTTGTGACGTCTTTGTCTGGTTTTGGTATCAGCGTTATGCTGGCTTCATAGAATGAATTTGGAAGTGTTGCCTCCTATTCTATGCTCTGAAATAGCTTGAGTAGTACTGGTACAAGCTCTTCTATAAATGTTTTGTAGATTCTCCAGTGAAGCCATCTGGGCCAGGGCTTTTTTTGGTTGGGAGTTTTTTTACTACCTTTTCAATCTCTTCTTTTGTTATGGGTCTGTTCAGATTTTCAACATCACCTTGTTGTAGTTTGGGTAGGCCGTGTGTTTCTAGAAATTTATCCATGTCCTCTAGGTTTTCAAATTTGTTGGAGTATAGTTTTTCATAATATTCTGTTCTAATCCTTTTTTATTTCAGTTGGGTCTGTTGTAATGTCCCCCATTTCATTTCTTATTTGGGTTATTTGTGTCCTCTCTTGTTTTTCTTTTGTCAGTCTGGCCAGTGGTTTGTCAATTTGGTTGATTCTTTCAAAGAACCAACTTTTGGTTTTGTTGATTCTTTCTATTGTTTTTCTGTTCTCTATTTCATTTATTTTTACTCTGATCTTTACTATTTCCTTTCTTCCGGTGGCTGTGGGCTTTTTTTGCTGTTCTCTTTCTATCTGTTGAGTTCTGTAGTTAATGTTTTGATTTTGCCCCTTTCTTCTTTTTTGATATGTGCATGTATTGCTATAAGTTGTCCTCTGAGGACTGCCTTTGCTGTGTCCCAAAGGTTTTGGTATGATGAGTTTTCATTCTCTTTTGATTCTAGGAATTTTTTATTCCATCTCTGATTTCTTCTATTACCTACTGATGTGTAAGCAGGGTATTAGTCAGTTTCCATGTAGTTGATGTTTTTTCCTTGCTCTTTCTAGTGTTAATTTCTACCTTGATGGCATTGTGGTCAGAGAAGATACTTTGAATTATCTCAGTGTTTTGAATCTTGTTGAGGATTGCTCTGTGGCCTAAGATGTGGTCTATTCTGGAGAAAGTTCCATGAGCATTGGAAAAGAATGTGTACTTTGCAGCGGTTGGATGGAGTGTTCTCTATATGTCTATTAGGTCAAGTTGGCTGATTGTGCCCTTTAGGTCTTATGTATCTTTGCTGAGTTTCTTCTTGTTGTTCTGTCCTTTATTGAGAGTGGTGTGTTGAAGTCTCCTACTATTATTGTGGAACTGTAAGTTTCTCTTTTCAGTGTTGTTAGTTTGTTTTATGTATTTTGGAGCCTTGTCATTGGGTGCGTAGATGTTTATTATGGTTATGTCTTCATGATGGATCATCCCCTTAATCATTACATAGTGTTCTTCTTTGTCTTTTATGGTAGATTTCGTTTTAAAGTCTATTTTATGTGAGATTAGAATTGCCACTCCTGCCCTTTTAGGTAGTTGTTAGCTTGATATATTTTTTCCAACCTTTGACTTTTAATAAATTCACATCTTTGTTTCTATGGTGTGTCTCTTGTAGACAGCATATTGATGGATCCTGTTTTCTTATCCATTCTGTCCCTCTCTGTCTCTTTATGGGTGCATTGAGTCCATTTACATTCAGTGTAATTATTGATAGATGTGAGTTTGTTGCGGTCATTTTGTAGTGCTTTTTTTTTGCGGTGCTGAAGTTTTCTTTGTTCTTCTTACTCTCTTGTGCTGAGTTATTTTTGTTTGTGAATTTTTTTTCATTTCTTTTGTTTTTGTAGGTTTTGTTTTTGCTGAGACTTTATGTTTTTCATCTTTATTTTTATGAGTTGGTTTGTTAACTTTCTTTGTGGTTACCATGAATTTTACCCTTATCTTTCTACGTTTGAAGCAGTCTACCATTACTTGGTATCGCCTTGCCTTCCTCTCTGTTAGAAGGTTCTATAACTATGCTGTTTATTCCCTCTTTTATTGTTTTGATGTTGTTGTCATTTACTGATTAACTGCTCTGATTCCCTGTTGTATTTATTTTGGTTTTGGATAGTTCTCGAGAGTTCATTTCCTAGATTGGTATGTGGCTGGTATGATTCTGCATCCTAGATTCTGCCTGTGAGCTGAAGTTGTTTGTCCTCATATCGAAGAACTCCCTTTAATAATTTTTATAACTTTGGTTTGAGTTTTACTTATTCCCTTAATTTCTGTTTATCTGGAAATGACCTAGTTTCACCATCAAATTTGAATGAGAGTTTTGCAGGATATGTTATTCATGGCTGCCAATTTTTTTTTTCAAGATTTTATACATGTCATCCCATTGCCTTCTTGCCTGTGTGGTTTCTGCCAAATAATCTGAGCTTAGTCTTATTTTTTCTCCTGTGTATGTGACTTCTTGTTTTTCACGTGCTGCTCTCAGGATTGTTTGTTTGTCTTTGGTTTTGGTGACTGGGATTATGATATGCCTTGGTGATTTTCTTTTGGGGTCTCTCCAAATGGGGTTCGTTAAGCTTCTTGGATGGCTAGTTTTTCATCTTTCATGGTATTGGAGAAGTTTTGTGTCAGCAGTTTTTCAGTGGTCCTCTCTGTGTTTTCTCTTTTCTCCCTCTGTTCTGGAATTCCAATACTCGAAAATTTTTGCTTTTGATTGTGTCCTACATATCTCTCAGGTCTCTTCATTTTTCTTTGTTCTTTTTTCTGAGTTTTCCTGAAACAGAGTTGTATCCAAGTGTTTGTCTTCAATTCCACTGATCCTGTCTTCCAGCATTTGAAATCTGCTTCTCAGCCCTTCTATGACACTGTCCGTTTCTGAAATCTTTTTGTTATCTTTTGGATTTCTAATTGTTGTCTTTGTATAATTTCAAGTTGTGAATTTATTATGGCATTTTGTTCCTGCCTTATTTTCCTGAATTCTTCCAATTTTTTGTCTGTCTTTTCGATGAATTTGTGTATTTTTTCCTCATGTTTGTCAATTTTTTGCCTCAGCTCTTGGATAATTCTGAGTGTTAGAGATTTGAATTCCTTATCAGGTAGTTCTAGTGCCTTTTCTTCCACTGGAAAGTCATCTGGTGTTTTATTTTGGATGCCTACTGGGACCATCCTGTCCTGTTTTTGTGAATGTTTTGGTATTGTCTGCTGTCTTTGGGGCATTCAGTAGTAATTTTCTCATTTATTTATTGTAGATTTGTTTGTTTTGTCCTTTATTTTTTAAAATTTGACTATGTCTGAACAGGCGGACTGTGTGTTCTTTGTTGTTTGTTTGTCTGTGGGCACAATTCTTTTCGCCTCCTTCTCCAATTAGCAGGGTCAGTCACTTAGATATGGTACGGCAGGGCAGGTCTAGCTGAAGGGGAGTTGCTGGGATGCGTTGTTTATGGCACTTACTACAGCCACCGGGGGGATCGATAGTCAGTGCAGGGCAGGTTCCAGTAGGCCGTGCCTTTGCTGCTGGGTGTTGTGCTGTTAAACTCATGGTGCAGGTAGGAAGGATGTAGCGGGGAGATTGTTATATGTGGAGCTAAGATGGATATGGGAGAGAGGAGAGAGGAACTGGAGCCAAAAACATACAAACAAACAAAAAAGAATGCTAGGGGAGCTTGCCGTTGAAGTGGAGAGATGAGAGACTATGAAATGGAGAAAAACAGAAAGGGGAAGGGGAAGAAAATAAAAGAATGAATAAATAAAAATTGTGAAGGTTAAAGAACCCCAAAGTTCCCAGGGATCCCACCGGTGCAGCTATGAGGTCTTGGGACATCACTCTCAGGTGTTGTAGTACAGCCTGGCTAGAAGGCATAGAGGTATACAACGCCAGGTATTCAGGGAACAGAAAAAGAAGGAAGGTATAGAGAGATGAGAAACTGAGTAACGAAGAAAGACAAAAAGGGAAAAAGAGGGAAAAGAAAACAAAACTGATTTAAAAAAAAGAAGAAGAAGAAAAGCCCCCAAAAAAACAGGGAAAAGAAAAAGAAAAAAAAATGGAAAAAGAAATGCCCTATGGGATCCCTCTGCACATCTGTGCTATCCGAGGGTGTAGTCTCCTTGCCATGCAGCACTGCCTGCCCAGAAATGGCTCCCAACTAAAGAAAAGGAAAAGAAAACAAACAAACAATTCAAAACAAAGAAACAAACAAAAGCCCCGGGATCCCACCAGCGTGGCAACCCAGATCAGGCAGCAGCTCCACACTAGAACGGAGCTCCACAATCCCTCAGGAAGAAGCAAAGATGGCACACGGAGCCAGGTATTTGAGCGAAAGGAGGGGGAGTTGGTGAGAGGTAAGGAAGAAATCAAAAGAAGTGGAAAAAAGCAACACCAGCAGCAAACAAATGGCACTCAGAGAGCCGGCCCATTCGGATGTGTGGAATCCAAGCAGCCGGTGTTTCCCGGACAAGAGATTGTGGCTGCAGGAAGCAGAGGAGGCTCAGTGGGGGTGAAGAAGCGTGGGGGATGGGAAAGCATATATCGCAAATTATCGGTTGTTTTGTCTCCCACTGGAAGCTCCGTGAAGCTGCTTTCTCATACCCCCTGTTTGCTGGTGTCCAATAGGAGTCCAAGATGGCGGATCGACACTGCGTTAGCTGGTAGGCTACCTCTGCGTGAATCTGTCCTCACTCTCTGTTCTCTGTCAGTTTTCTCACTCCATTTGGTGCTTGGCTCAGTTCTTTATCTCTTCATTTGATGTTTTAGGGTTTCAGGATTGTTGTTTCCTCTGTTCGGCTTAGTTTTTCAGATCTTTGCTGTGGAGGGACAGTGTGGTGCTTCTGCCTAGAGCGCCATTTTGCCGGAAGTCTCTCTCCCTGTTTTTAATATCATTGATGATCTCACTCTTTCTGGAAAAAAATTAGGAGTAACTGTAGTGAGTTTATAATGTATACCTTGAGACACAGCAGAACTCGTATCAATGTTTTTATTGGTGGAGGGGAAGCTTTCAGTGAAGATGTTGTCAGTGTCATATTTTCTTAAATGAGGTCTTTAAATAAAATGAAATCAGAAATGATCCTCCCTCATAAATAGTTTGAACATCTATGGATGGTCTGATCTGGGGCTGACAGGAAAATAAATAATTAACAGAATAATGAAAACAGAGTTTCTCTTTAATGTAGCAAATACAAAGTTATTTTTTCCAAATTAGTTGTGCTACTGTGTCAAGTACGTAGCAGGGATATAATTCATCAATCTTTCCATTTCGTTTTGCAGCATGAAGATGGAAACAATGTAAATGCTTCCCTTAAGGTAAAGAGAAGTAGTGGCACAACAGTTAAGCGCTTGGCTGCACACGGAAATGCTGGTGGTTCTTAATACCCACTGGCTCTGCAGGAGAAAAGACCATCTGCTCCCGTAAAGACTACAGCCTAGAAAACCCTACGTGGCAGTTCTATTCTGTAACATGGGGTTACTATGAGTCGGCATTGACTTGATGGCACCCAACAACAACAACAAAGTCGAGAGAAGCCTCCTGGATCACTCTTAGATTCATTTCCCATTAATTACCTGTCTCCCAATCCTTACCCTTTCCTTCCAGACTAGAATTTTTACTATCCCAAAGACTAGGATTAATTTAACCTTCACAGCTTTGCCCCACTGGTGGTTCCTCTGATCTTTGCCCATACAGATTCACTCTACCTTTAAAGACCAGGCATGCTAGAATCTTTTCTGGAATAAACTAGTTGTAATGCTGCATTTTCATGTCTGTTAGTTATAAATCACAAATTACCACTTTTATTTTTACAATTGATTTGTACATTTTAATTATTGATTTGTGTCTTAATTTCTAATAAGCTGTCAGCTTTATCTTACACTTTTTTTTTTCTTTTGCTTTTCCCCACAATAGATAATAGGTAGCTAGGGATTCTTGATTTGTTGTTGGTATTGATATTTCAGTCTATGGACACACATTCTACATTATCTTTAGTTACCATTAACATGTCTAAAATTATACAAGAGCTAGTAAAGCAATAATCTTTCTTCCTCAGATATGAAACCAGAAAGGGCTATTTCTCAATGCCATTACTCCGCATAGTGGGCAGATTGAAGTAACAGCGCTCATCAGGGCAAACTAATGCAGCTGTTAACATTGAACAAGTATGGCTTGTGGAATGTAATAAAAATGCAGATTAATTTTGTCTCTCACTTTCCTTTCAGCATTATTTAGAGGAGGAAACATTTACCCTTCCTTAGATGCAATCTTTGCAGACCCTGTGACTCTCTTGCTCAGTCCAAGGTAAAACTAAGATAAGACATTTTGCCCACCTTTGGTCATCTGTGAAGAAGGTGTGGTTGGAGTCAGCTCTCTTTATCCCTTCAACTTGCATGCATGTTTAGGAAAATTGGGAAATTACAGCAAATGTCTAAATGTCCTTTTGCTAGCTCTACCAACCTTCAGCTCTAAGAGAGAGAATATATAAGTTTGTCATACGTGGTTGACATGTGTTTGGATAGTTGTTGAGTTAAAAAAAAATGAAGTTAATTATTTTTAAAGAATTAATGTCATCACACTTTATTCCAAGTTTTAAAGTTATCTCCTTTTCTTCACTGTGTTCTTCCTTTTGTGTTTAACAATTTCTTCTCTTACTTTAAGGAGTTTTAGTGGTGCAATGGTTAAGTACTCGGCTGCTAACCAAAAGGTAGGTGGTTTGAACCCACCAGCCACTTCTTGGAAGAAAAGATGTGGCAATCTGCTCCCATAAAGATTTTGGCCTAAGAAACCCTATGAGGCAATTCTACTCTGTCGTATAGGCTTACAATCAGTCAGAATTGACTTGATGGTTAACAGCAACAACAAATCCCTTACTTTTTTACTCTCCTCCCTTCGAGCATTGTTTGGATTTCTGTTCTCTTTAGTTCATTCTGTTCCTGTTTCTCAGTTGCTTTCATTCCTCTGACCTTTTATTACCTCAACTGGAAAGTCCCTCTTTTTCTCTGAGACTCTGATATAATGTAAAACATAGTGGCATGTGGGGTCTGTGTGGATGGCTGAGAAGTGATTCGCCTGATCACAGCAACAGAAAACACACTGAGGGTAACAGTGGAGTGGGATTAAACTGTGATAGTGTCTTAGAAATAGGAAAGTACAAATCAGATTTACAAATAGGCAATAAGGAGCCATTCTAAACTCTAAAGTAGGGGGAAAATAATCTCATTAGAGATTAAACAGAGCACAGTTTTGAATACTTACTTTCCTATTTATGAAAATTTACTCTGACAAATGATGTTATAGTTCTATTAAAACAAAGGCTTTGCAGTATAAAAAAATTACTAAAAAAAAGATCAAAAGCCTTTATTAATAATACCTCATATGGTATCTAGTGAAAATTTTAAAAGGCATTATGATATGAAGTAATTAATTAATAAAGGTAAATGCAATTGCCTAGTCTTGATGGTAAAACTTGTAAGACTTGTAAGATTCAGTTCTTTTCTATTTTATTGACCTTTCACAGACATAGAAGATACATTTAGTTATGAAGAGTAATTGTGAATCTTTCAACATTTTCTCTTTATGTTTGGTTTTTAGTAGTTTGTCTATGATATGACTAGGACTGGTTTTCTATGTATCTCTCCTGAGGTTTATTTAGTTTGTGGTTTTCATCAGTTTTGGGAAATTTCCAGTCAGTACTACTTCAAAAGGAGCCCTGGTTACACAGTGGTTAAGTGCTCAGCTGATAAACAAAAGGTTGGCAATTCAAACCCACTAGCCCTTCCATGAGAGAAAGACATGGTAGTCTGCTTCCATAAAGATTACAGCCTAGGAAACACTATGGGGCAGTTTTACTCTGTCCTATAGGGTTGCTGCTACAAGTCAGAATCTACTCAACGGCAATAAGTTTTGGGGTTTACTTCTTCAAATTTGTTTCCCCCATTTCTCTTTTCTGGACCTCCAATGATATTTTCCCAATGTTCACTAAGGCTTTCATAATTTTTCCCTTTTTTTTTTTTAACTGTCTCTTCTTCAGATCGAATGATGTCTATTCTATCTCCAAGTTCATTGACACTTTCTTCTGCCATTTTGTGTCTGATCTTAAGCCCACTTAGTGAATTTTTCCTTTTAGTTGTTGAAAATTTCAGTTCTAGTATGCCCTTTTTATTTACATTACTATGTTGAGATTCCCCAGCTGTCTATTACAACCATATATTCTTTTAAGTGTTTAAAAACAAAAAAGCTGCTGTAAGATTTTGTCTGCTGCTAATTCTAATATCTGGATGATTTTGGGGTTGGTTTCCATTGAAAGCTGTCTGTCCAGGAACTACCTCCAGGAACTAATCCACCACCACTCTACAGGTCCTTCAGGAAAACAATGTCCTAGGACATTTGCTGGTAAGAGATCATAATACACCACTGTAGAATTAATGAGTTGAAGAGTTTGGGTCATTGGGGAAGAGAAAATTTTTGCAAGGGATGTAAGGGAAGATTTGAATAGTTCTGGTGATTTTGAGGGAGAGAGTTGTATAATCAGGGCTAATTATAATTTTCTTCTCTGGACTGTCTTTTTATACAATATGTATAATTTTTAAAATGTGATGTTATAATTCCCCAGTGACTAACAGACTTCATGATAACGGGAATTATGGCTGACTAAGTAGCTAAAACATTTGAATTCTTAAGGAACAAAGACTTGTTTTCATGTAACTGGCCTTAGCAGGAAAGAAGGAAGGACTCTGCAGGGGAAATATTGTTTTCACATATCAAATTGAATGGCTGTAGAATTAACAATTCAGAACATATTTTCATGAGGAAGGTTAAATGATTTCTTGATGTCTTAAAAACATATATAAAGCTCATATTATTAGTTGGTCCAATTTGGCTGCTGTCATCTTCCTTGGGCAGTTGTCAATCTTGTCTTTAAACTGAAAAGAAAAAATAGATTTCTATTTTTTTTTTCCTTTCAAGCTCCGATATTAAAAAAAAAAAAACTACCTATCTATCTACCTAATGAGAGAACATTTGATTTCTTCTCATGAATGGTAATTTATTATAATTCAAATACTAAACATTGAATGATACATACAGTCATAATTTCATAATTTAGAAGATGATTTTATTAGAATTCTGCCTAAATTTAAAGAACATCATTAAAATTTGACAAATATGACACAACTATGTGTATAGCTGTCAATTTTTTTGAACATTTTATTGTGGTCTGGGTGAAAGTTTACAGAACAAACTAGTTTGCCAATTTATACACATTTTGTTTTGTCACATTAGTTGCAGTCCTCTCAATGTGACAGCATTCTACCCCTTCCTACCTGAGTTCCCTGTTTCCATTTGCCCATCTTTCCTGCCTTCTGAACTTTGTTTCTGGGCAAATGTTGCTCTTTTGGTCTAGTATGGTTGCTTGTTCTGGGCGGCAATTTCCTCATGGGTGTTACTGTTCACTTAACAGGTCTTTCTATTGTTTGGCTTGAGGTGATCTCTGAGAGTGGGTTCAGTTCCAGGTTTGAAGGGTGTCTAAGGGCCATAGTCTCAGGGGTTCCACCAGTCTCTATCAGGCCAGTAGGTCAGTTTTTTCTTTTTTTTTTTTTTTTATGAATTTGAATTTTGTTCTACATTTTTCTTTCACTCTGTCCAGGACCTTCTGCTGTGATTCCAGTCAGAGAGGTCAGTACTGGTAGCTGGGCACCATCTAGTTCTTCTGGTTTCAGGCTGGTGGAGGCTGTGATTCATGTGGTCCATTAGTACTTTGGACTAATTGTTTGCTTGAGACTTTGATTTTCTTCACTCTTCTTTGCTCTGTATGGGAAAAGATCGATAGTGATATCTTAGATGGCAGCTTGAAAGCTTTTAAGACCTCAGTCATTACTCACCAAAGTAGGATGTACAATATTATATTTATTATAGATGTCAGTTTTTAACAGACAATATATTGGCTGATGTAATATGAAAAAAATTGCTTAATTTATGAAAGAACAAATATTGCATATATAAAAAGTTAAAATCATTTCAATTCCTATAAATGTGTTTATATGTATATCTGTGATTAAAGGTGTTATACATACCTATGTATAGTATTTTCAATTTATTTTTATGACTAAACATTTATGGCTTTAAATTATAACCCAATGAATTTTCTGTTATCTGAAAAATTTCGGCCCTGTACTTTCCATTAATTTTCTTATAAACTAAACTATACCATACAGAAACAAACAGACACAATCAAACTTAAGTAGATTATTTGTTCAAAGAATCTACGCAAGACACTTGGTTACAATGATTGGAAAATTGGATGTAGATGTTTAAATAGTAGGCAAAGTAAATTGTCAGAATCTTAAATAAAATAACATGTATTACTAACATGTTTTAACGTGCATTATAGCCAGGAGAGAGATTGAAAATATGTAACAAGTAGTCTGGCAATGGCACCTACTAATAAGAACAGAGCCATCATCCAATCAATAATGGCACATGGACCGCTCTTAGGAGATTCTGTCTGGCAACAATGGATGAGGCTGCAGTGGTGCAACAGGTGGGATAGATTTCCTGTTAGTACCATAAGCTCCAGCTACTCTTCTGAAAAGAAGTACACAAGATGGGGTTTTCAAAAAGAACAGAGAACATACCCTAAGTAGCAATCTCCTTTGAGCAATATTTTTAATGTGTGGAAGGAAAGAAGGAAATATGTAACGGGGATAATTATTCCCAATGTCTCATATTAAAATGGTAAGGTTTTACATAGTGGGTTCTCTGGTTCACGCATTTTTTTCTTTCCTATATAAAATTTTATGTTAACTCCCCAAAATACCTTGTTTAGCCAAGAGTAATCTGAAAAAACGCTGGTGCAATGAGAACAGGTGCTGGCTGTAAAAAACTGGCACATCTCTATTAGTATTTACTTGCTGAATATTAGCCTACGCATATGGATACATTCACAAATCTGTGCATAAAGCAATATATATATATATATGTATGTATGTATTTCATGGAGCCCTGGTTGTGCAGTGGTTAAGCGTTCAACTGCTAACCAAAAGGTTGGCAGTTTGCACCCACCAGCAGCTCCTTGGAAGTCCTATGGGGCAGTTCTACTCTGTCCTACAGGGTCACTATGAGTCAGAATCAACTTGATGGCAACAGGTTTTTATATGTATTTCATATATATAGGAAAATGCTAAGTGTTATGCAGGGAGTTGTAATGGGAAGATGTGCTAGCAAGAGGTGTGGTGGCTACATCAGGTTAGCTGGTCAGGAAAGGTAAGGGTCATTTACAGAATGCTATACCCCAAATTTACCAAAATCTATTTACAGATGGTACCCTCTCACTAATTACTGAGGTTATCAAAATTATCATCTGAGATATCAGTTAATTGCCCCTGGCTTCAGTTCTGCCTTCTCCTGTTTGCCCTATATCATGGGTTATGACATTTATTTAAAAATGCCTTTAACTGTTGCCCTCCTTATCCTACTACCCACCCCAGCCTGAACATTCTTATATGATATCATGCAGATTGTATTTGCTCCCTGATTCCAGACACTGCCTTCTGATCATTTGCTCTCATTGCTTTTTCATGCCTGATCCGTTACCATGTCAAACTCCTGCCTTCATATCACAGCTGCAGACTTGTAATCAGAGTTCCTTGCCTTATCTCTTTGATCTGAAGCATATATGCACAAATTGATGGTATATTCATACTGAATTCAAGAATGGTTTTACCTTTTGCTCTGAAGAGTTTTTTCAGCAACTGCATATTTCCCCCAAGGAGTTCTGGTGGCACAGTGGTAAAGCACTTGGCTGCTAACTGAAAGGTCAACGGTTCGAACCCATCAACCACTCTTCAGGAGAAAGATATGGCAGTCTGCTTCTGTAAAGATTTACAGCCTTGAAAACCCTGTGAGGCAGTTCTACTCTGTCCTGCATGGTTTCTATGAGTCGGAATAGGCTCAACGGAAAAAGGTTTGGTGTTTTGGTTGGCATATTTCCACAGTTTTAAATAAGTCATCCAGTAAAACGACTACCTTCCTCAGCAAAACAAAGTATTTACAAAAATGTTTCTGAAATCCTGGTTTAGCATATGTCTTGTTATAATACTGATCATTTTTGGCTTTGATTGAGAACACTTATTTTGCAGCCACCGCTAAAACAATCTACCTACCTGGAAAAGTTCCACTCATTATTCAAAGCTGCTTGAACGTAACTTCTAATCTGAAGGTGTCACTGACCGCCTTCAAAAGAGTGAGGGCTACTTATTTTGTATTTGCATGGTGCTTTGTACTAATGCCTATGTCAATTATTCCACTGAAATAATTATTTGTTCACATGTCTATCTATTCCATTATAATGCGCTACCCTAGATAGGG
Organism: Dugong dugon; assembly: GCA_030035585.1. Taxonomy (NCBI): domain Eukaryota; kingdom Metazoa; phylum Chordata; class Mammalia; order Sirenia; family Dugongidae; genus Dugong; species Dugong dugon. The sequence goes on along the minus strand of CM057466.1, from coordinate 103,887,950 downwards.
AGCCCTGGTGGTGCAATGGGTAAGAGCTCAGCCGCAGTTCAAATCCACCCGGCTCTCCTTGGAAACCCTATGGGGCAGTTCTACTCTGTTCTATAGGGTCACTATGAGTCGGAATGGACCTGAGGGCACATAACAACAACAACAACAACCCTAGATAGAAGGTTATGTTGCCTATTTATCCAACTGCTGCTATATGTACTAGGAAAATCAGAACCCTTATTTCTCTCCTAAAGGTCCAGGTGAAAGTACATTTTGGGAACAAAAAAAAAAAAAAAGGAGAGTTATTTATGTAATTTTGTGTAAGAAGTTTTCACTAATATATGGAAACTCAACTACTGAGTCATGATAATGTATATAATTGAAATTTCATGACTATCTCTTATTTGGAAAATCAATCGCACTGGTATGAAAAGTTAGAAATATATTTTTGGGTTTTCATAAAGTAAGCTATTCAACATCGGAAAATACATTTTAACTCAAACAAACAAGCAAAAACCCTAGTAGGAAAAGCTAAAGAATATTGGATTGGTTGTCAATGTGGTTTTACGTGCATAAAACAGACTGTTCTTCATTATAATGAAACAAGAAACATCAAACTGCATTAAAATAATCTGAGCGACATGACTGGATTAGTTTAGATCATTTGTTATTTGATAGCCAACATTGTTGTGATTGACTCAGGATAACTTATAATTAATTATACCAATTTCAAATTTAAAAGATAAAAGGAATGGCTGAATGGAAATAAAATCATGCCTAACTAATGGTAAAGTAGGTCATATTTGATTGGCAGTGCCTTTAAACTTGTTAATAGGAATTACATTGTATTTCATGAAATCTTATAATAGCACTCAGGCATTTGGTAAAAACAAACAAAAGATGGAGAAGTGGTAATTTTAAATTACTATAATTTTACCAATAATTATTTGTAGTCTATTAAGATAGATACAATACACATTTGCTGTTTAACACTAAAGAGCACATTATCAGAAAAATAGTACATATGAAAGAAAAAAAGTAAGATTTTTAAGAGAGTAATTTTTAGCATCATGAAATCTATGACCAGTAATACTTTATTAGTAGAATTTTGCTTTATTTTTACAGTGAATGTAATTCTATTTCTTCTTTCTGATACTGGAATTTGTTGTTTTATTTATCAAGGTCATTATTGATATCACTACAATATTATGTAATGAACTTCATTAGTGGATAATGATATATATATCACTTATTATTCACTAATGAAGTTTATATATATATATATATAAAACCAAACTCTTTGCCATTGAGTTGATTCCAACTCATAGTGACCCTATAGGACAGAGAAGAACTGACACATAGGGTTTCCAAGGAGAGGCTGTTGGATTCCAGCTACCTACCTATTGGTTAGCAGCTGAGCTCTTAACCACTGCACCACCAGGGCTCCAAACTTCTACAAAATAGTAATTACCAATTACTGCCTAAATTGGATGACTTTAGTAGTTGGAAAGCGTTACTAATTCTCTAACTAATTAACTCAACCAGGAAGCAATTTTAGCACTGAGGACAGAATACTGTTTTGTAAAATTCCACAAGAATCCAACTGAGTGATGTAGATTCCACAGTGAATCCATAAAAACTCTGAGGTTTCTAAAGGTTGAAACCACAAAATTAATTGAATGTTAGAAATGTTTCCTAAACTGGGCTAACATAGAATCTTTTCCAAGTACAGAGAAAAACCATATCCTATGAATGATATCTTTTGTCATTATTAGATTTAAATGCATATATTGAATAATCCTTATTGTTATGCAAAAGAAATTAAAACTGGATCAGAAGGGATTTCCAAATGCTGGAGTGAGGAGCTTGGTGGACTGTCTCCCTAGCTCTATCCTAGCTGGTCTATTTTGGACATATGTGGCCCAGAAAAGGGGCTCAGTCTCCTCCTAGCTTTCACTTGGAACTATAGTTGGGCCATGGGCAGTGGTGGGTGGGTGGGAGTGGGAGGCAGGCTTCTTTCTTTTTCATCCTCCCACTCCTATATTGCAGAGCTCTATTCTAGGAAGGCATGAGCAAGAGCATCAGGTTTGCCTTTTTATACCCAACTACCACAAAATAGACTATAAAACAAAAAATTTACTACAGATAAAGGATCTTTTGTAATGATAAATGCATCTACTCATCAGGAAGATATAACAATTATATACTAAAAATAAAAAATAAAAAAAATTTCCATTGAGTCACATCTGACTCATAGGGACCCTATAGGACAGAGTAGAGTTGCCCCATGGGGTTTCCAAGGCTGTAAATCTTTATGGAAGCAGACTGCCACATCGAAATGCATGAAGCAAAAACTGACAGAATTGAAAGGAGACATACACAATTCAACAATAATAGTTGGAGACTTCAATACATCACTTCCAGTAATGGATAGAACAACGTGGCAGAAGATCAGCAAGGATATAAAAGTCCTGACAACACTATAAACCAATTAGAACTGGCAGATATCTATAGAATACCCCACCCAACAGCAGCAGAAGAATTATTCTTCAAAACCAAACATGGAACATTCTTAGGACAGACCATATAACAGAACATAAAAAAAGTCTCAATAAATTTAAAACAATCAAAATCACGCAAAGTCTATTCTCTGAACAAAATGGAACTAAATTAGAAATCAATAACAGAAGGAAATTAGAGAAATTCACAAACATGTGAAAGTTAAACAACACACTCCTAAAGGACCAATAGGTCAATGTAGAGATCACATGGGAAATAAGAACATACTTTGAAATGAATGAAAACAAAAACACAACATACCAACATATTTGGGATGCAAGAAATTTGCCTCAGAGGGACTGTGATATCATTGGTTGGCAAAGACGATGGAAATGTTTATTTAGGCAGAATTTCAAATGATTAGAAACAATCTCCTGAATACCTTGAACCAATGTAACCTGTCAGTTTCCAACTAGGAATAAATTGATGGAGCAAGTCAGTCCACACTCCATGTTGAGTAAGAAAGAATTATATTAATCTTATATTAAGCTACAAGGAATGCACATATTCTTGATCCTATAAAACACTAACATAGCCCTTGGCCATCTCCTGTCTTAGTTTTCTAGTGTTGTTGTAACAGAAATACCACAAGTGGATGGCTTTAACAAACAGAAGTTTATTCTCTCACAATCTAGGAGGCTAGATGTCTGAATTCAGGGTGCCAGCTCCAAGGAAAAGCTTTTTCTCTCTGCTGGTTCTGGGGGGAAGGTCCTCATCATCAGTCTTCCACTGGTCTAAGAACTTCTCAGCACAGGGACCCCAGGTCCAAAGGACACACTATGCTCCTGGTGCTTCTTTCTTGATGGTATGAGGTCCTGCTCCTCTCTGCTCACATTTTTTTTTAATATATATATCTCAAAAGAGACTGGCTGAAAACCAAAAAACCAAACCAGTTGTTGTTGAGTTGATTCTCACTCCAAGCACTCCTATAGGACTGAGTAGAACTGCCCCATAGGGTTTCCAAGGAGTGGCTGGTGGATTTGAACTGCTGACCTTTTGGTTAGCAGTCAAGCTCTTAACCGCTGCATAGGGTAGCTATGAGTTAGAACCAACTCTACGGCACCTAACAAGAACAACAGGATAATCACATCAGATCACAAAATGGAGGACAACCACACAATACTGAGAATCATGGCCTAGCCACAGTGACACATATTTTGGAGGGACACAATGCAATTCATGACATCCTGTTTCTTAGATTAAAGTCACACGTTTAGAAGCTATAAAACTCCTAGGGCATCATAAACCTTCATGTTCCAAAACTGGTGAAGGCACCGTAAGTGTTTCAGAGCATTAACTTCAGATGAAACAACCTTCCTTCTGTGAAATGCCAGAAATCTTTGAAATCTGTAGAGAGCCCAGAAGCTCTTTCAAGCCTGCGTAGAATGACATTATCCCTTTAAGATTTCAGTATTCACAATCCTGAGCCCCCAGAGAAATTTTGTTTGCTTCAGAGAAAAGCATGTTTTCTTCTAACAACATTTTCCAGACCTTAAAATTGGCTTCCTTTAACTGAATTTATTAAATGAAGCATAGTGAAGACAAAAGTGGCCCATACTTAGTCACATGTTGCTTGTATATAATGTGAACCATACTTGAGATAAATACAGCACAATTTTTTCATTATATATAAACCGATATTGTATTATAAACTGATGCATTATCATAACGGAAAGTCGGAAATGTGTTTTATTACCTGTTTGTATCTTTCCAAAGTAACTTTTAAACTGAACTGCAGAGCTTAAAACAAACATATGATGAAAACAATGTCGCTAAACTGTACATGTGAAGAATTTGAAATAGCAAATGTTTTGTTATATTTTTAGCAAATAAAAAATTTAAAAAAACTCTTCTCCTCTTTTTAGAAAAAGAAAAATGACTGACACCAATTTTTATTCTTATTTATAACCAAGTTTTATTCCCTTACTTCTGTTTTATGTTTGGTAGGACATCTATTGTGAAGCCTTTTGTGAAAAGGTGTAAAATTGTTGGCGTTTGTAAAAGGATAGAAATCTGGTTCTTATTCGTTGTTGCGGTTAGCTGGTGATGACAACTTTACTTTAGACTGCGTTAAGTTAAAACTATCAGAATAAATCTGCACACAATATCTCTTTATGTTTTGAGTAAATTTAAATCTTCTAGTTTCAGAGAAGAGCATGGCCAGGCTGAATACTGTGTGGCTGAACAACATGGCTCCGCTGAAGTGAATGACATTTGATTAACATTCCTCCATGTTTAATAATGTTTAATATTTCATTCATTCACTGTGGGCTTCCTAGATGCTAAGGACAGTTTTTAGGCACTGGTTAGATGAGGCAGCAATAAAGAAAAATAAGTTCTCCCCTTAAGTAGCCTACATTCTAATTATGGGAACAGACAATAAACATGTACGTAGGTGTAGGTATACGTATAGGTATAGACGTAGAAATAGACAGACATACACATAGATATTGATGGAGATACAGGTATAGATATAGAAATAAGTCTGTGGATAGATAGAGATACAGACAGAGATATAAAAATAGATATAAAATAGAGAGATGGTTTCAGATAACGATTATGAAGAGTAGTCTAGGAGGCTGAGAAACATGGAGACTATATTTTATTGATAATTGACCTTTTCACAGAATTTTTTTCCCTTAATTATGAAGCTAGGTGCTGCCAAGATAAATGAATTACTAAAAAGAGTTCTTGAAAATTATTACAAAATCCCAAAGAATAAATGAATTACTAAAATATATATTTGGCATTCTTCTTTCAAATTGTGCAAAAAAGAAATCTCCCTGTTTCTAAAAATCTTTGCGTCCACTTTTATTTAGAGTTTCAATGTTTAGTGCTTCATTATATTTGTATTTGTTTATGTCTTACTCCTCTGTCTGATTCCAAGCCATTGGACTTTTTGACCTTTGCATTTTGTTTGTTTTTAATTTTAATTATACCCAGTTTAGCATTGATCAAATGTTTTATAATCAAGAAATATCTAATGAGTTTAATCAAAACAATTTTATTTAAATCTGAAAATCTCATTACTTGAAACACAAGATAAAAATTGCAATAAACTTGGAAAACACCATATTTAAAAATTCAATTCTTAATCAGTTACCCAGAATACTATTTTACAGAAAAAATAAAGGGGTTATAAATTTATACTTAATTATAAGCCACCGCTTGAGATCAACCTCTATGTTTACTTGTGAAAATATGCTGACAGAGAAGGTGATGGCAAAAGGCATCCTATATAACAAGTAGAGCAGTTTCCCTTTGATTGCTTGTTTATTAACTTGGGATCTCAGATCCTTTCTACGTCGACATTTATGCTGTGTTGGCACTCATGTGGTGGCCCAAAGAAATAACAGATAGAAGAAGCCAAAAAAATTTTAGTGGCAATAATGCCATGGAAGGTGAAAGCAACTGAAACCTATGTTGTTAAGTTTCTTACTTTTCAGGATTTAAAAGGTAGTGCATGAATTGTTAGCATGTCATCCATCAAAGACTGACACTAGAGAGTTGCAAGTTACAAAAATTAAAAACCTATTTGTTACTGGAAATCAACAGGCGTGGACAACATCCATCAAAATCATACAGAGGTACAGGATAAACCAGAGTTAGCAGAAATAGATGCGCTGGTTTTTTATATGATAGTTATTGAATATGTTAGAGATACTATTTATTTTGCTTAATATTTTAGTTTTTATGTATTTGAGAACAGGAAATATAAACAAATATAATTGAAAATTTGTATTTTCTGAATTATCTTTTTGGTAAAATAAGTTGTTAAATGATATAATATGTCATGGTTTAACTATAAAACATGTCATGGTTAATTATCCCCGTCAAAAAAAAAAGTATGTCATTAGATAGTTATTGACTAGGTATTTAAATAGATATTAATATTTCAGGAAATTCTAAAGACACAACGAAAGTGCCTTTGCTTTTTCTTTTCAAAAATGCATCTTGCTTTTACCAGGCTTAAGTTTATACTTAAGAATTGCTTTTATTTTGAGAACTATAACAATAATATTGATTCAACATCTTGCTCAAGAAGTTAAACTTTCTGTATGTGGAGACAATGATAGAGCAAACGTTAAAGACAGAGCAAATTAAAGCTATTGAGTTTACGGAGGGAATGTGATGGAAAGACTGCAAATTGGAAGGTAAAGGACTTGAAATAGCTGTACATTACACGATTTGTCAGCTTCATCATTTCTATTCTCATCTAAGTTTCCTACCTCTCAAACCTTTAAAGTAAGTTTAGGCATAGATTCAAAGAAAAAAATCTTAATGAAACAAAAAGCAAGCAAAATAAAAAAAAAATTCATTCGACTAACAGAAATTCATCAATCCCTTAAAAAGTCTATTAGTTGACACTAAAATGTAAAGCCAGAGTTCATATAAAGGGATGTTCAAGTTATAAATTTGACTTAACTGTAATTTTCATATGAATAAGTGTCAAATGCATCATTGATACTTTTTGAAATCTGTCTGATAGATAAGCAACTCTAGCAACAGAATTTTATGACCATATGAATGGTCTTATAAAAAAATTGTAAGTTAAGTCCCTAAACCTCAATATTTGTCATTGAGCTACATGCTGCACTGTTTTTAATTGTCTGCTAAATAGTACTGTTTCTGAACGGGAAACAGAAGACAGATCTTGAGTAAGGGATAACCAATCTGTAATAATAAAAACAGTTTTTGAAGAGGTGGTATGAGGAAATGTACATCCCTTTGTTAGTTTGCAATATTTGTTTTTAATTTTAAAGGGAAGTGTAGAAATACAACTTTTCACATACAGAATTCATTTTTTAAAGAAATTGAAGAAAAGGTTCAAGCTCTCCACTTGATGTTGCAAAGTAGCTGCTTATCTTTCTTTAAAATAGTAAATTATGAAATATGTCAAATACAGTACCCCTCAGTATCCATTGGGGATTGGTTCCAGGACCTCCCTCGGATACCAAAATCCACGGATCTCAAGTCCCTTATATAAAATGGTGTAGTATTTGCATAAAACCTACGCACATCCTCCTATGTACTTTAAATCATCTCTAGATTACTTACAATACCTGACCAAAACAAAACAAAACAAAAAAACACCTGTTGCCATCAAGTTGATTCCAACTCATAGTGATCCTGGCTCTTGTTTCTTGGTGGCGTAAGGTCCCCATGTCTCTCTGCTCTCTTCTCTCTTTTACATCTCAAAAGAGATTGGTTTAAAACACAATCTAATCTTGTAGATTGAGTCCTGCCATATTAACATAACTGCCACTAATCCCACCTCATTAACATCATAGCGACAGGATTTATAACACATAGAAAAATCACCTCAGATGACAAAATGGTGGACAATCCACAAACTGGAATCATGGCCTTGCCAATGTGACACACGTATTTTTGGGGGACAAAATGCAATCCATGACAGTATGTAAATAGTTGTTTCACCACAATTGAAGACTTGCTCTGGAAGGTAGTTTTTCTCTTCTATGAGTTTCTTGAGCTCTTCTGGGAACACAGACGCTGCCTGAGCATTAGCCAAGCGGTTTCTCCTGCGGTCTTGAAGTTCTTGAGCCTGCAGCGTTTTCCAGAGCGAGCCAGCCATGGCTTACTAGTCTGAAACTCCTTCCTCCTGCTCTCCTCAACCCCCTCAGACTTCAACTTTGAGGGATTGCTTTGACCGCTTCATTGCTTTGTAAGAGCCATTTTTTCACAGAATCAAAGGGTGCGCACAATAAAAGTAGCAAACGAAGGAGATGCGAGGTGAACAATGCTCAAACAACGAGGGCTGGCGAGAGACTGGGGATCTACGAGACGGCGGGAGGCGACAGCAAAGGATGCCTACGCAGCGCTTCATTTGTCAGGGTTCAGCGTAGTGCTCAGTATGACAAATTCAAGTTTTGCTTTTTGGAAGTTTCCTTTTTTTTTTCCCCCAAATATTTTTGATCCGAGGTTGGTTGAATCCACGGATGTGGAACCCACAGATACGGACGGTCAATTGTATTAAGGATAGAACAGAAAATAATGTATTGTACCCATTATAGCAAACAAAAACACCCATTATACCAAACACAAAGATTTAACAGATTTTAATATTCTGCTTACTTTTCTTTAATCTTCCATTTTAGAAGGAAAAAATACTGTGCTCACTCTTATTAACTATGTTCAGTGTTTGAAAGTAAGGCCTTAAAAATATCATAATTAATATCTTTCTTAAAACATGAAACAAAGAGATTGGTGGACAGGTTAGTTTGGCTGAAATCTGTCACTCTCTCTAAGAATTACTTCTGTTTTTCTGCCCAACAAGGCCTCATGCTTTGGCTCTCTGTGTCTATATTAAATATATTGATATATTAATTTGTGGAATATATATATAGAGAGAGAGTTTGAGAAGTGTGCCGTGTCCATATTCAATACACAGACATATAGATTGCTGTTTTTGTTGTTAGGTGCTATCGAGTCAATTCTGACTCATAGCAACCTTATGTACAACAGAAGAAAACACTGCCCAGTCCTGAGCCATTCTCACAATCATTGTTATGCTTGAGCCCATTGTTGCAGCCACTGTATCAATGCATCTCCTTGAGGGTCTTCCTCTTTTTCAATGACCTTCTACTTTACCAAACATGATGTCCTTCTCTAGGGACTGGTCCTTCCTGGTAACATGTCCAAAGTATGTGAGACAAGATCTCACCATCCTTGCTTCTCAGGTGCATTCTGCCTGTACTTCTTCCACCGAGAGATTCCTTGATTCTTTTGGCAGTCCATGGTATATTCAGTATTCTTTGCCAATACCCTAATTCAAAGGTGTCAATTCTTTGGTCTTTCTTATTCATTGCCCAGTATTCGCATACATATGAAACGATTGAAAACACCATGGCCTGGGTCAGGTGCACCTTAGTCCTTGAAGTGACATTTTTGCTTTTGAATACTTTAAAGAGGTCTTTTGCAGCAGATTTGCCCAATGCAATGCATCTTTTGATTTCTTGACTGCTGCTTCCATGAGTGTTGAATGTGGATCCAAGTAAAAAGAAATCCTTGACAACTTCAATTTTTTCTCCGTTTATCATGATGTTGTTTATTGGTCCAATTGTAAGGACTGTGGTTTGCTTTATGTTGAGATGGAATTCATAATGAAGGCTGTAGTCTTTGATCTTCATCATTACGTGCTTCAAGTCCTCTTCACTTTCTGCAAGCAAGGTTGTGTCATCTGCATAACGCAGGTCATTAATCAATCTTCCTCCAAACCTGATGCCCCATTCTTCTTCATATAGTCCAGCTTTTCGGACTATTTTCTCAGCATACAGACTGAGTAAGTATGGTGAAAGGATACAACCCTGACGCACACCTTTCCTAACTTTAAACCACGCAGCATCCCCTTGTTCTGTTCGAACAACTGCCTCTTGGTCTTTGTACATGTTCCAAATGAGCACGAGTAAGTGTTCTGGAATTCCGATTCTTTGCAATGTTATCCATAATTTGTTATGATCCACACAGTCAATGCCTTTGCATAGATTAGGTATAGATATATATTTATACCTAATACATATACATATAGATTGTTTTTGCTAGGTGCCGTCAAGTCAGTTCCGACTCATAGGGACCCTAGGTACAACAGAAGGAAGCACTGCTTGGCCTTGTACCATCCTCACAGTCATTGCTATGCTTGAGCCCATTGTTGCAGCAATGTGTCAATCTGTCTCATTGAGGGTCTTCCTCTTTTCACTGACTCTCTACTTTACCAAGTATGATGTCTTTCTCCAAGGACTGATCCCTTCTGATAACATGTCTAAAGTACATGAGATGTAGTCTCACTATCCTTGCTTCTAAGCAACATTCTGGTTGTACTTCTTCCAAAACAGATTTGTTCATTCTTTTGGCAGTCCATGGAATATTCAATATTCTTCGTCAACAGCACAATTCAAAGGCATCAATTCTTCTTCGGGCTTCCTTATTCATCATCTAGCTTTCACATGCATATGAGGTGATTGAAAACACCATGGCTTGAGTCAGGCACATCTTTGTCTTCAAGGTGACATCTTTGCTTTTTAACACTTCAAAGAGGTCTTTTGCAGCAGATTTGCCCAGTGCAATGTGTCTTTTGAGTTCTTGACTGCTGCTTCCATGGATGTTGATTGTGGATCCAAGTACACATATAGATTAGGCATAGGTATATATGTATATAAACAGAGATTAAATATAGATTTTATTTTTTTGTCTTTAATAGAAGACATTATACCTGTGATAGGATGATAATATCAATATAAGATCAGCATTTTTACTTAATAATTTTGGCCTAAGCCAATTTTAGTAGTAAATAGTGTCACTTTTTAACCACTAGAAGTCCTATTAGTTTGGCAGAAATAGCCATTGCATGGTACAACAGAAAGTGTTAAAGAAAGAATAGAGTCAAAAGGGCTTTCTCCTAAAAAAAAAACCTTCCATTCTGTGTGTTATCATACTGTTTCCACATTCAGTCCTACATGAGGAAGGTAAACAGGAACAAAATTGATATAAGCATAATTTAAAAATACAGTGTAATAGATCACAGTAAACCAGTTCTCAAGCTATGTGAATGGCTACCCAGAGATAGACTCTATTTTTTTTTTTGGAATAATTTTCCTTTGATTATCCAGTCATTTTTTTTTCCCCTTGCTCACATTGGTACATATTTATCAACATGGAAGAGTGCTAACTGTAATGAAACAATAATTGAAACCATCTGTTACTAGCAAAGAAAAAGACAGATGGATAGTTGAAACAAAGTAACCCTGAAAAACACTATTGTACAGAAAAATTTTCTATAGGGTATAATAAAATTATTAAGGAAAAAGAAGGGTTATTCGAAACACAGATTGGGATATTTGATTAAAAATTAAGATAGTGGTAGATTTAGCACATGCTTCTCAGTATATTACAAAATAAATAGTAGATGAATTAATTTAAAGTTAAAAAAATACGACATATATCACCATAAAATGATAAAATGGCTGAATATAAAACTGAATATAAATATTCTGAAAAGAGAACATTTTCTAAAATTAAGATAAATACAAGCAATTTAAAAGCAATTGATAAAGAAATCTGTGCTCATAAAAACAACTTTTTATTTTTTCTTCTAAATTTTTGATAGTAATAATGACAAAATAGAGAAAATAGTTACAGCAAGTATGACAATTTTTCAGTTAGCTCACTACTAATAAAGACAAAAGGGTAAACCTGATGAATAGATAGGAAAGAGAAAAATATTTAGCTTACAAAAGAAAATTCATAAATACAATATATATATGCATTTGGAAATAATTTTGACTCAAAAATATTTCAAGAAATGGAAATATAATTTAGAATGATGCTCTATTCATTTTTTTCTATAAGAAATGATAATAAAAAGATTATGCCCAATTGGTGAAGCTATCCCTTACATAACATAATAAATTGATTGAATATTTTAAAATATAGATATGGGAACATGCATCAAAAACTATAAAACATATTATTTCCATTTTACAGAATAATAGATGGTATAAAAATTGCTAAAAAAAAAAGCGGAGGGGGAGCATAAGAGCATACTGAATGCTATCACTGTGGTCTAAACTTTAACAATGAGAAAAGGAAGCAATTTTATAGAGTCCCTGGATGGTGCAAATAGTTAATGCACTTGATTGCTAACTGAAAATTTAGCAGATTGAATACAGCCAGAGGTTCCTCGATTGAAAAGCCTGGTGATCTACTTTTGAAAAAAATCAACCGTTAAAAAAGAAAAAAAAAAAGTAAAATCTAAGAATGAAAAGAAAATGAAAATGTGAGTCTTTAAAATATTTTCTTAAAAGAATTGTTTGATACAGTGGGTCTTGACCTTCTGATTGCCTTTCTCAATATCATTCTGAGTGAAATATTGTACATCAGAATCAAACATATTATTAAAATCTGAGAGATAGATATATGTATGTATATATATATATATATATAAAATTTGACTATATTCTTCACATATGCTGATTAAATCTGGCATGATTTGATTACTAAATTTTATCTCATTTGGAACAATTCAAACTATATTGTAAAACAACTATGACTAGTTTTTCAATTTCAAAAATGATGAATTTACCTAATTCCAATTGTAATTATTTAATGAATGTACTAATTAAATAACTTTTAAAATGCATTACAGTTTCATAAACTTAGAATAAAAAAGTAGTTTGTGCTTTTAAAATAATTTGTTTTTCTACTTACAAAGCTGTACATATTCATTGTTGAAAATTAGGAAATTAAATATTAAAAAATAAAAACAAAATCATCCATAATTTAATCACTGACAGATAAAATGAAAATATTCTACATATAAACAGACAAATCACTATAGATTTAGACTTTTAAACTTTTGATGGGATTACTCAAATCTACATTATCACTTTTTTTGAGCACACAGTATGTTGCTGCATAAAATAACACTAATTTTATTACTGATTGATATGTTGCCCAATGATCAGTTTTAAAATATACAAATAGTTAATGTAGAAAGATAAATAATTATTTCTTAATTTCATTAAGATGGAAAAAGTACTTCCTTTTGAAAGAGTCATTGAAAAATAATGTCTTATTTTCCAGCCAACTTAGAAAGAGAAGGTTGTTCAAATACCTGAATCATAATTGCAAGAGGCAATTTTCCAAGCAATTTGAGCAAATGCCTTCTTTGCCATGAGACCAGGACTAGATGGTGCCAGGCTACCATTACTGAACATTTTGATCAAAGATTCTATAGAAAAATCCTGATCAAAATGGGGAGAAATGTGAAACAGAATTCCAAATTCTCATAGCATCCAAACTTTCTGGAGCCATTGTGCCTGGATGAACCCCTGATACTGTTGCTCTGAGATAATCTTTAAACCTTAAATCAAAAATATCCCCTAAAGTTTTCTTTAAACCAAGCGATAGTTTAGGTTAATGAATAAAGAATGTCTGCCTTGAGAATTTTGCTCTTTTAAGAACTCTTATACGTGGGATCAAACTGACAACAGCAACTCTAAAAATCAGATAGGGAGCAGAGATTCATGATAATGGGAGAAGAACAAGTAGGAAAAGGAGGGTGAGAATGATTGCACAACTTAAAGAATGTAAACAATGTCACTGAACTGTATATGTAAAAACTGTTGAATTGGTGTATGTTTTGCTGTGTATACTTTCAACAAAATAAAAAAAAATCAATAAACTCCATATATCAAGCTTTATTTTGTTAGGTCAACCATTCTACAATAGGCCTTGACAATCATTCCATTTGAATGATACCTGGGAATCCTTACTGGGCCAAGAGAATAATTGTTAAAAGAAAAATGTACCACCAGGGCTCCTTTAGAAGTGTTCCTGGAAAAGAAATCCTCCACTGAAGGAGGAGTATTTGATGAGAAATTTGACTGGCTTTATGTAGTGGAACAAGGTGGCTCAGTGGGTAAGTGCTGTGCTGCTAACTAAAAGGTTGGCAGTTCGAATCCACCAGCTGCTCCTTGGAAACCCTGAGGGGCAGTTCTACTCTGTCCTGTGACTTGCTTTGAGTCACAACTGACTGTACAGCAACAAGTTTGGGTTTAGGTTTGGTATACATGTAAATAAGGAGCTCTACTGGCACAATAGTTAAGTGTTTGACTGCTAACCAAAAGGTTGGCAGTTTCAACCCACCAGCCAGTCCAGATGAGAAAGACATGGCAATTTTCTCCTGTAAAGATTACAGCCTAGAAAACCCTATGGAGCAGTTCTTACTGTCATATAAGATCACTATGAGTCAGAATCCACTCCATGGCACCTATAACAATAATACAGTTAAAGAGTAAAATAAAATAAAATTTGTTGCATTGTTTCATTCCCAATTGGTTTTGATATATGAATTTTAGCATTTAATACATCCTACAGTAGATTTAGATAACATCTAATTAACTTATCTTTACTGGACAAAATAAGAATTCAAATTTAAGAGAATGAGATAGCATTTCTGAAATACTAATGGAAATATTTTATTGATTTTTCAACTGAAATATTTATTTCTTCTCTAAATAATTAAATACATTTCTTATCCTAATATCATTTCATTTCATTTGTGGGTTAGGTAGAGTAACTGTCAAATATCCAAAAGGAATCTGCCTGCAACCTTACACTCAACTATGCAAGCATTTAATAGAGATACAAACAAGAAAAAGAGACAAAAATGATCGTTTAAAGCCATCAGAAACAAATAGACTTAGGAAGATGATGCAGAGCAATCAAAGCCTCAACTACTCAATCATTGTGCACAGATCTCAGATCTGTCCAGGGCAGTCGCCCAGGAGATTCACAACAAATGCAGGAGCCAGACTATTTATCATACTTCCACAGTGTAGAAACCGCTCTTTACTAAGCCAACAAATAGGTCATGTTTCATTAAAAATAAAATAAAATAAAATAAATTTATTGCAAAGCATTCAACCCTCAACAAAATTTTTTCTGTCTCTTGTATCCTGTGGCTTTTCAATTAAGTATAGGCACAGTATCAACATTTAGATTCCTACCTGTAAGTGTAAAACTAACATGTCAATAGCCACTGAATAGATTATGGAATTGGCATTAAATAAACACAGCTAATCATGGGTTTGAGTAAGTGGACAGATAATTTGTCATTTAATATTTAATGAATTTCTATCATAGTATATGGAACACAAAACATACATGATAAAACTCTGTTCTCAAGAATTTATACAAATAATAACAACATGCATTAGCATATAATGAGGCAGAGAAGGAAGAAGGAAGCTATTTAGTAAAGTATATACATTACATACATATACATACAGATAATGAAATTTAAGTTCTGAGAATGCACTTCATTCTGTCTACTCATTATAGCTAGATCTACTCTTACGGCTGTTGTTGCTGTTAGGTGCTCTCAAGGCAGTTCCAACTCATAGCTACCCTATGCACAACAGAACGAAATACTGCCAGGTCCTGCACCATCCTCACAATTGTTGCTATGCTTGAGCCTATTATCGCAGCAACCGTGTCAATCCATCTCGTTGAGGGTCTTCCTCTCCTTTGCAGACCTTCTACTTTACTAAGCATGATGCCCTTCTCCAGGGACTGATCCCTCCTGATAACATGTCCAAAGTATGTGAGACAAGATCTCACCATCCTTAATTCTAAGGAGCATTCTGGTTTTACTTCTTCCAAGACAGATTTGTTCATTCTTTTGGCAGTCCATGGTGTATTCAATATTCCTCGCCAACGCCACAATTCAAAGGCATCAATTCTTCTTCAGGCTTCCTTATTTATTGCCCAGCTTTCGCATGCATATGAAGTGATTGAAAACACTATGGCTTGGGTCAGGGGCACCTTAGTCTTCAAAGTGACATCTTTGCTTTTCAACACTTTAAAGAGCTCTTTTGCAGCTGATTTTCCCAATGCAATGCATCTTTTGATTGCTTGACTGCTGCTTCTGTGGATGTTGATCGTGGATCCAAGTAAAATGAAATCCTTGACAACCTCAATCTTTTCTCTGTTTATCATGATGTTGCTTATTTATCCATTTGTGAGGATTTTTGTTTTCTTTATGTTGGTGTGTAATCCATACTGAAGGCTGTAGATCTTCATCAGTAAGTGCCTGAAGTCCTTTTCACTTTCAGCAAGCAAGGTTGTGTCATCTGTATAACGCAGGTTGTTAATGAGTCTTCTCCAATCCTGATGCCCCGTTCTTCTTCATATAGTTCAGTTTCTCAGATTATTTTCTCAACACTCAGATTGAATAACTATAGTGAAAGGATACAACCCTGACACACACCTTTCCTGACTTTAAACCATGCGGTATCCACTTGTTCTGTTCAAACAGCTGCCTCTTGATCCACGTACAGATTCCACATGAACACAATAAAGTGTTCTGGACTTCCCATTCTCTGCAATGTTTCCATAATTTGTTAAGATCCACACGGTCAAATGCTTTAGCATGGTCAGTAAAACACAAGTAAACATCTTTCTCATATTAACTACTTTCAGCCAGAATCCATCTGACATCAGCAATGATATCCCTCATTCCACGTCCTCTTCTGAATCCGGCTTGAATTTCTGTCAGTTCCCTGCTGATACACTGCTGCAGCCCCTTTTGAATGATCTTCAGCATAATTTTGCTTGCCTATGATATTAATGATATTGTTCAATAATTTCTGCATTCAGTTGGATCACCTTTCTTGGGAATAGGCATAAAGACAGATCTCTTCCAGTTGGTTGGCCAGGTAGCTGTCTTCCAAATTTCTTGCCATAGACAAGTGAGCACTTCAAGGGCTGCATCTGTTTGTCAAAACATCTTATTTGGTATTGTGTCAACTCCAGGAGCCTTGTTTTTCACCAATGCCTTCAATGCAACTTGGACTTCTTTCTTCAGTGCTCTTGGTTCCTGATCATATGTTACCTCCTGAAATGGTTAAACATCAACCAATTCTCTTTGGTATAGTCACTCTGTGTAGTCCGTCCATCTTCTTTTGATGCTTCTTGCGTTGTTTAATATTTCCCCCATAGAATCCTTCAGTATTGCAACTCGAGGCTTGAATTTTTTCTTCACTTTCTTTCAGCTTGAGAAATGATGAGTGTGTTCTTCCCTTTTGGCTTTCTATCTTCAGCTCTTTGCAAATGTCATCCTAATACTGTACTTTGTCTTCTTGAGCTGCCCTTTGAAATCTCCTGTTCAGCTCTTTTACTTCATCATTTTTTCCTTTTGCTTTAGCTACTCACTGTTTAAAAGTAAGTTTCAGAGTCTCTTCTGACATCCATTTAGGTCCTTTCTTTCTCTCCTGTCTCTTTAATGACCTCTTGCTTTCTTCATGTATGATGTCCTTGATGTCATTCCACAACTTGTCTGGTCTTCTGTCATTAGTATTCAACGTGTCAAATCTGTTCTTGAGATGGTCTCTAAATTCAGGTGGGATATACTCAAGGTTGTTCTTTGACTCTTGTGCACTTGTTCTAATTTTCTTCAGTTTCAGCTTGAATTTGCATATGAGCAATTGATGGTCTGTTCTGTAGTCAGCCCCTGGCTTTGTTCTGACTGATGATATTGAGCTTTTCCATCGTCTCTTTCCACAGATGTAGTCAATTTCACTCCTGTGTATTCCATCTAGCAAGGTCCATTGTGTATAGTCACTGTTTATATTGGTGAAAAATGTATTTGCAATGAAGAAGTCATTGGTCTTGCAATATTCAATCATGGGATCTCTGGCACTGTTTCTATCACTAAGACCATATTTTCCAACTACCAAGCCTTTGTTTCCAACTTTCGCATTCCAATCAGCAGTAAGCATCAGTGCATCCTGATTGCATGTTCGATCAATTTCAGACTGCAGAAGATGGTAAAAATCTTCCATTTCTTCATCTTTGGCCTTAGTGGTTGGTGTGTAAATTTGAATAGTAGTCATATTAACTGGTCTTCCTTATGGATAGTATCCTATCACTGACAGCGTTGTACTTCAGGATAGATCTTGCAATGTTCTTTTTGACTATAAATGCAACGCCATTCCTCTTCGAGTTGTCATTCCCGGCATAGTAAACCATACGATTGTCTGACTGAAAATGACCAACATCGGTCCATTTCAGCTCACCAATGCCTAGGATATTGATCTTTATGCATTCCATTTCATTTTAGATGATTTCCAATTTTCCTAGATTCTTACTTTGTACATTCTAGGTTCTGATTATTAACGGGTGTTTGCAGCTGTTTCTTCTCATTTTGAGTAATGCCACATCAGCAAATGAAGGTTCTGAAAGCTTGACTCCATCCATGTCATTAAGGTCAACTCTGCTTTTCAGAGGCAGCTTTTCCCCGGTCATATTTTGAGTGTTTTCCAACCTTAGGGGCTCATCTGCCAATAATATATCAATGTTCCACTATTACTCATAAGGGCCGCTGGGTCCTTCTTCCTAGTCTTAGTCTGGAAGCTCAGCTGAAATCTGTCTGCCATGGGTGACCCTGCTGGTATTTGAATACTAGTGGCGTAGCTTCCAGCATCACAGCAACACGCAAGCCCCCACAGTATGACAGACACAAGGGGGACTCTTATGGTAGTATAATTCAAGTTTGTACTTAAAGTCTATAAATGTTATAGTTTGTTTTAAACACTTTTTTAAAGAAATCACAAAATAATTTTATGTGACAGCATTCCATCCTAAGCCCGTTTAAGACATAAATTTCTCTGAAGTTATTGTCATTCAGAAAACACCTCTAAATTCAATGAACTCTGCCTTAGACCTATGACTTTCATATCCAAACCAAAAACCAAACCTGTTGCCATGGAGTTGATGCCATCTCATAGCAACCCTATAGGACAGAGGAGAACTGCCCCATAGGGTTTCCAAGGAGCACCTGGTGGATTCGAATTGAGGACCTTTTAGTTAGCAGCCGAACTCTTAACCACTATGCCACCAGGGTTTCCTTACATACCCAGTATCACAGAATTTCAGATAAAAAACTGGCATAGTCTCTCAGCGAATTACCCAGGAGTTTCATGACTCCACGACAACAGGTTTTTTTTTTTTTTTCTTTTTTTTGATTCTAATTGAGTGGAGCTCTGGTGGCACAGTGGTTAAGCCTTTGACTGCTAATTAAACAGCTGGCAGTTCAAATCTACCAGCCGCTCCTCAGAAACCCTGTGGGGGCAGTTCTACTCTGTCCTATATGTTCACTATGAGTCAGAATTGACTTGATGGCAAGTTTTTTTAATTCTAGTTGAACTTTGTTGATTGTTCCTTTCCTGTGTGCAGTTTCCTGGGAGAGTTACTGTTTCCTTGAATAAATAAGAATGTTTAAAAGGATGATGAACACAACTTCCAAAGAGGAATATACTACTCCCAGTGAGATTTTTAGGCGTGAAACATCAAAGAGTATTTTAGGGAAGATAGCCAGTGATAAGGAAAACGGGAATAATGAAATGGGAGAAAGAGCTATTAAATGACAAACTTTCTAGATGACTTACAGAGATACTTTGTAGCATTCTAAGAATATCGGTAACGTTGGAGTTTATAACATTTCTGAAAAATTATTGCTTTTCTTTTGATAAACAAATCAAAAAACCTGACTCCACGGCCATGGGTATGGTTTTTTGTTCGGATTATAAAGTTAAGGGGTATGTTTTGAATTTGATAGTTAATTTCACACAGTTAGTTGGGTTTCATATTATAATATGATGAAAACTAGGCCGAAAGTCATCATAGTAACTGTGACTCTGTGATAGAATACATCTCCTCCTTAATTACACTGACCCTGGGCTATGCTTTAAGTCTGCTAAACAAGTGCAGCCAGTCTATTTCTATGGCTGCATTGTCTTGAGCCTCAGTTCCTGTGTTCGCATTGGTAACTGTGCTGTATGAGAACAGGAAGTCCTCTTCCCTGGTTGCTGCTAGGAATTGCTCTAATTTGTTCTGGTAATGGGCACCAGATGTCAGAGTATAAAAGGAAGCTGGACCGGGCAAAAAGATTGCCATTCTGACCTTCTATTGAATTCCAAAGCTCTTGCCCTCTTTTGTCTTCTGTGCAAATCAAACATTCACAAACATGCTGAATGAAGTGGGACAAGTAGCTTCCCTCCTGTGGAAGCTGTCACAGCAGAAGAGAGATGACTGCTTGGCACTTCTCTGCAAGGGTGACATCTGCCACTGTTCTCTTTTAATGGGAGGAGGGCAGGAAGAAAGAGAAAGGAGGGAAGAATAGAACCTGTAACCTCTACAGAGTCCTCTTCTTTGTAACGACTGCTACTTCTTCAAAATCGCATTTCCCCCCAACTGGGGTTTTTGGCTTGTCCCCTTAGTAAAGATGATGAATGGGTCTGAGTTTCGTTTTCTGTAGTATTTTATTTTTTAGTAAGTACAGGGCTAAAATTTCTTTACTAGTATAATGCATATCTAATTTATTGCATGTGTTACTCCATTTGTCTTGGTAAAAGAGGTTTAAATCTGAGAAAAACCTCCCAGAGTAAATCAAAGTGAATATTGTCAGATGCCTGCTACCGTTGATAAGAGTACACACTGGTGGTGAAGTCGATCAACTAGTACAGGATTTACATATCTTTGAACATTTAAATCTCATTTTTGTTAAAGCGTTTTTCCATTTTGTTGAATGGCTCACAGAATTAGGTGCAACTTATTTTCAATTTTCAGTGAAGATTATATTCCAAAACACTTCAAATGAATTTTGATTGTGTTTTCTTGGTATGAAAGGGGATTTCTGTTTCCAAGTAGCATTCCTATAGCAGGATTCTTTGTTTCCTTTGTGAAGCTGTAGTTGAAGGATAGAAATATCATCTTTTATGGAGGGAAAAAAATCATTTGTTCTTCTCACTAAAAGTAGGGAATTATAGAAAAAAATGAAGTATTTTGTTTACTAACTCTTTGTCATCCAAGCAGTATTTATAGAGAAAATTCAGATAAAGTTCTAAAATTATTTCAAAACTGCAATTACCCACTGTTACCTAACTTTGGTGGAAACGAAACACAAAATTTAAGGTCATGGCTAAGTGCTCAGCTGCTAACCGAAAGGTTGGTGGTTGGAACCCACTAGTGGCTCCATGGAGCCCTGGTGGCGAAGTGGTTAAGAACTGAGGCTGCTAATCAAAAGGTCGACAGGTTAAATCCACCAGCCACTCCTTGGAAACCCTATGGGGCAGTTCTACTCTGTCCTATGGGGTTGCTATGAGTCAGAATGGACTCGATGGCACACAACAACAACAAGTGGCTCCATGGGAGAAAAGACCTGGTGATCTGCTTCCATAAAGATTACAGCCTAGAAAACCCTATGGGGCAGTTCCACTCTGTCCTGTAGGGTCACTATGAGTCGGAATCCACTCAACAGTACACAACAACAGAAAACTAAGGTTTATTGGAGGATTGATGCCCGTAAAATAGCTGGCAAGGTCCATTTTCCTATAATTATGCTAATCACAGTTGTTTTACTTCTCCTTACTTTTTTCCCCAAAGTGTCAGAACATCCAAATAGATCTTATTAAAGTCATTATTTTTTTATTACATGTGAATGTATTTTTTCTGTAGTGATTTTTAGTTAGAATGACTTTGAGAATAACAGATATTCAATAAACAAGATCTAAATAACCAAGAACCAGTTTCCGTCCAGTTGACTTCCACTCATGGCAACCCCGTGTGTGTCAGAGTAGAACTGTGCTCCACAGGGTTTTCAATGGCTGACTCTTTTGGAAGTAGACTGCCAGAATTTTCTTCCAAGGCACCTCTGGGTGGACTCAAACCTCCAACCTTTCAGTTAGCAGCCTAGTGTGTAAAATTTGCACCACTCAGAGAATCCAAAATCTAAATAGAGACACTAAAAGCCTTTGCAAAACCCAGTTACCATAGAAGGCTTCACTAATTCTAACCAATAAACAACAGCAACAACAAAAAACCCTGTTGCCATGAGTTGATTCCAACTCATAGTGACCGTATAGGACAGAGCAGAACTGCCCCTTGGGTTTCCAAGAAGCAGCTAGTGGATTTGAGCATTACTAATTCTACTTATTGATAATGTGTATGTGAATGTTAATTTTCTTATTGTGTGCCCAACAATATCTAACAGTATGTTCTTTATTCTCCTCAGCACTGTCCTTGTAAAACCCTGACCCATGTATAGATTGGCATGATATAGTGAAATAGCCCCAGTGCAGATAGCAGCAAAGACAGTTCTCAATGTTAGTGGTTCTTCCTTGGGCCACTTTTAAGACCACAGGTAGCTTACACAACCTCTTTGACAAATAAGTTTTCTCATCTATAAAGTAGCATTATTACTCCCTACTTTGTAAAGATCCTATTAGATATATTTGAGAAAGCATTTGGAACATAGAACGCACTCAAAGAAATGTTATTGGAAAAGTTGCATTTTAATGCATTAACAATCTCAGGTGATAGTTAACTGGATTTATACGATCAATTGTGTAAACTTTGTAAAACTTTAATGGTTGTAAGCATTGCACATACAACACTAATAATTACACAGTGGTACACCATTTCTTGATATCTCTTAAGACATGTTTAGTTGACTACATTTGAATGGTCACACCTAGAAGCTACCTTCTCTGGAATGCAATAGGGGTAGAACAACTACTTCAAATTTAATAGTAGAACTTTCAAGACCAAAATATTTTTAATCATTTTAGCAACAAGGGTAATATCAGCGGGAGGAAAGTAACCTTACAGTATTTCTTTACATTGTTGTGTGTCATTGAGTTGATTTCAACTCATAGTGACCCTATATGGCAGAGTAGAACTGCCCCTATAGGGTTTTCTAGGCTCTAATCTTTATGGGAGCAGATCACCAGGTCTAGGGTGGGTGATTTCAAACCTTCAACTTTTTGGTTAGCAGCTGAGAGCTTAATCATTGTGCCACCAGGGCTCCTTATTTCTTTATACCAAAAAAATTAAAAAAAAATAAAACCCGGGTGCCACTGAAGTTGATTCCAAATTATAGCAACCCTATAGAACAGAGTAGAACTGACCCATATAGTTTCCAAGGAGCGGCTAGTGGATTCTAACTACCAACCTTCTGGTGAGCAGCCAAACTCTTAACTACTGCACCACCAGCTCTCTTTTTTACTATTTTGCTCTTTGAGAATCATCTCCATACCACCTCTTCTTTTCAAATACCACAATACTAATGAGATGGATGGTTAGCCACTTACTGCTTTTCATGCCTTGCCAGTCGTGGCTAATCATTGGGCAACTGATGCTCATCACTTCACATTTTTTTAAATTATTTTTTACAATTTATTTTATTTTTGTTGTTGTTGAGCATATACACAGCAGAGCATACACCAGTTCAACAATTTCTACAGATACAGTTCAGTGACATTGATTACACTCTTTGAGTTGTGCAACCATTTTCACCCTCCTTTTCTGAGTTGTTCCTCCCTCATTAATATAAAATCACTGTCCCCTAAGTTTCCTATCTAACTTTTCAAGTTGCTCTTGTCAATTTGATCCCATCTAGAGCGTTCTTAAAAGAGCACAACTCTCAAGGCAGACATTCTTTACTAGTTAAGCTAAACTATTGTTTGGTTTTAACAAGATTCAGAATATTTTTAGTTTAAAGTTTAAAGATTATATCAGGGTGATAGTTTCAGGGGTTTACCAAGGCTCCATTTTAGACTAATTTTTCACTTTACTTTTAGGTGACAATTACTTCAATTGTCCTCCCCTATCACCAGCTTTGCTGTTCCGGGGTTCTGTAACAGGACAAATACTTCAAGTAGCCCTAATATTTGTTTCTTTTAAAGAGAACATCCATGTATTGGGTATGCTTTCCATCAGACACTAGTTACATCTCACAGAGGTAAAGTAAAGAACTTATTTTCCTCTCTTTTTTTTTTTCCCATTAACAATCACTTCTACGGGGAACAAGGAGTACCAGATAATAATAAATAACTCAATAAAATGAGTTTATTAGAACTTAATGAATGTATTTGCAGAGAATGTATTGTGATAGATCTTTAGGGCTGACATAAACATAATGCAATGTAATGCAGAGATTCACACCAATATCTAAAAGAGTAATTTCACTTGACTTATAGTATCTTGGGTAAGTTTTACAATGACATAAGATATTTATCTTATGATAAGGATGCATTTGGGAGATGGTAGAAGGTCTTTCATTTAAATTTATTTATGGTCAACCTTACTCTTTAGGTACCATTTAGCTCTAATAGCACTCAATCATGAAATCAAAATATTGACCTAAAAAGTATTGACCATTGTTCCTCTTCCCTGTCTCCTTTAATAGTCCTTTAACTTGCAGTTAATTGAAAAACAGAGAGAAAACACTCAACACGAGCAGTAAAAATAACTGATAAATGGAATTACATCTGCATAATACTGACAACACCGAAGCAATTGCTTCTGCCCCAAACTTTCCTCTGGTTAAATCCAGAAAGATCAAACACTAACATTGATTCCTGAGTTCTTCAGATCATGAGACTACTTCTAAAAACATAATCACTTCATTTAAACTGAAGAAAATACACCATATTACTTATCTTGGAGTTTTTTCTTACAAATAATGTATTTACCACAAGGCAGAAAATAATCTGATGGAAGTTAACTGCTTGTACACAAATCCCTGGGTAGTACAATGAGCAGTGAGCTTATATTCAGAGCTTTGGATCGTGGGTTCAACTATACAGATTACTAAGCATATGCTCTTGAACACATTACTTCAAATCTCTAGTGTAAGTTTCTTCATAAGAAAAATGAGACTGTTAATAGCTGCCCTTACCCTTCTCACAGAGGTTATTAATATCAGTCATTATAATTAATGCTAAGTTTTTTTAACAAAATAATTTGTTCAATGGCTAGAGAAATACTACTGTTATCTAGAGAGGCATTTTATTTGCTGATGAGGCTGGGGTAATGCACTTAATTGTCAAGCAATTTACCATTAAACAAGTCATAAGGAACACTTCCGCCAAATGGCTAGTAGATAATGAAAATCACTGTTTCTACTTCCAGTAGAACAGTATACCCCACTCACTTGCACTTAACAATTACCTTGTTTTCTTTTAAGTAATACTTCTTTAAAAACCATGTTTCTCATTGCCCTTGAGGTTTTTTGCTTCAGTCTTTCATTTTATTTTCTGAAGGCAGGAATATTCTTATGATTTGAGCACTTTCTCTAAACAAGCAAACATACAAAATCTCTCCCACAGCCGTGTAATGAAGCAGGAAATTACCACCAGTGGAAAAAAAGGCCCCTCTCCCAGCCCAGAAGGCTTTGTTATAATGCATTTTTATCATTATGAAGGATTATACTAATACATTAACATTTACTAATAGTAGTTTTATAATTAAGCAACAAATGGAATTACTGTCTACTTGGATAAAGCATAAATTTCTGTCTAGCCAGGAAATAGTTCACCAATGCATTTTAGTGACCTTTTTTTTTTTTTATTGTTGTAGTTTAAGTGAACGTTTACAATTCAAGTTAGTCTCTCACACAAAAATTTATACATATATTGTTATGTGACCCTAATTGCTCTCTCTATACTGTGACAACACACTCCTCCTTTCCACCCCTGATTTCCCATGTCCATTCAACCAGCTCCTAACCCTCTCTGCCTTCTCATCTCACCTCTGGACAGAAGCTGCCCATTTAGTCTCATGTATCTATTTGAGCTAAGAAGCACGCTCTTCTTGAGTATCATTTTATGTTCCACAGTCCACTCCAGTCTTTGTCTGAACAGTTGGCCTCGGGAATTGTTTTAGTTCTGGGTTGACAGAGAGTCTGGGGCCATGCTTTCTGGGGTTCCTCCAGTCACAGTCAGACCATTGAGTCAGGGCTTTTTACTAGAATTTGAGTTCTGTATCCCACCCTTCCCCTGCTCCATCAGGGACTCTCTCTTGTGTTCCCCTTCAGGGCAGTCATTGGTGGTAGCCAGGCACCATCTAGTTCTGGTCTCAGGCTGATGAAGTCTCTGATCTATGTGGCCCTTTCTGTCTCTTGGGCTAATACTTTCCTTGTGTCTTTGGTGTTCTTCATTCTCCTTTACTCCAAGTGGTTGGGACCAACTGATGTATCTTAGATGGCCGCTTCTGGCAACCACTTTTACTCCAAACCAAATTCATAGTTTTGTTGGAAGAAGCTAATAATGGGCCTGTCTTAGTTTCCTAGTGCTGTTATAACAGAAGTGCCACAGTGGGTGGCTTTAAAGAACACACATTTATTTTCTCACAGTTCTGGAGGCTAGAAATCCAAATCAGGTTTTTGACTGGGTCCATTACTTCCTTGACAGTAACCCCAGGCTTTCCTTTGTTCTTTGGCTTATAGAGAATTCTCATATGGTGTGTGTCTTCCCCAGTATGTGTGCTTAGTTCTTTGAGTCTAAGCTGTTGTCACATAACTCAGAAGTGATTAGTTTAAGAATCCACCCTACACTGGCGTGACGTCAACTGATTGATTTCATTACATTAGACTGCATTAGGGAAGGTGATTACATCACAATAGATTAGATTATATCCACAAGTATGAACTGTGTGTTATCTCAAAGAGGTGCATTTGTGTTAAACTATATGTATAGGATGTTCCCATTTGTGAATATGTGCATGTGCACCTATTGGCATGATACACATACATATACTTTAGATGTGCAAATGCAGAGAAAAAATCTAGGAGTTTGCAAAAATATTAATAGTGGTTATTTCTGAGTGCTGAGATATGGGTTTAGCACTGTATTCATCACACTTTTTTGTGTCTGTTACATTCTTACAGTAAATATGTATGGCACTTATAAAATACATTCTTTTTGCAAATCTGAAATTATCCTTGACCTTTATATAACTGTAGTCAGTGCTGTGCATTCTGGTGCCTTGATTTTGCATGCATCCTTAGCTGTTTTTCCCCATTCTTTAGAGTAAGGGTGCTCTAACATCTCTCAATAACTATGTCTGTGAAAACTCTAGTATGCCATCTGGTATGCATAGTAGGTTCTCAATAAACATGAGTTGAATCAAAATCTAAATCAAACCATATTTTCAAATATAAAAAGTTGTTTTGGTTTAGTTTTTTTTTTTCTCAACGTTAGGTTCATAGCTTGAAATTACATAATCAAAACTGATATGTCCAAAATACATGGAATCCATTTATCTCTTCTATGTTTCTTCACACAAAATTATCACTCCCAGCCCTCTCTGCAGCAGCAGCTGACATCTGGAACAGCCTTTCTCTATCTTTCTGCATTATTGGCGCTGCCATTTCAAATCTCATCTAAAACCATAGCTTTTTCTTCCGACTTCTATTATTGCATTCCATAACTGCATTATTTAGCTTTGTCAAGGGTACTGGGATATAGTGTTCTGTGAAAATGGCTTACACACAAATACAATGCAATAGCTTACTATTATGAAATTAATTTCCTAGAAATGACTGCCCCTGAGTTAAAGATACTCTTTTGTTTGTTGATATTCTGTAAAGTATTTACACCAATGCAAAATATTTGTTTAAATGGACAAAAAAGAATAATGCTG
Source organism: Dugong dugon (assembly GCA_030035585.1). Lineage (NCBI taxonomy): Eukaryota > Metazoa > Chordata > Mammalia > Sirenia > Dugongidae > Dugong > Dugong dugon. The sequence goes on along the minus strand of CM057466.1, from coordinate 103,860,410 downwards.
AAAGAGTGAAAAGAAAGGATATTTTCCTTAATTTTAAAGCACTCTTCGAATAGTATTACACTGATGTGTCTGTGTTTGTGGCCATATACACCAAAAATCCGTTACTTAAAGATCGATAATCTCCTCCTGGAAAGAGACTTGTTAATTTTGGGGAAAAAAAGTCAGAGAATAATAGGATTTCTTTGTATTCCTTTTACTGTTATTTCAATTACACTGTATAATAAACCTTTTTCAAATGATTAAGTTACTAATGTAAAATAAACAAATATGAGCCAATGAGAAAAGGAAAAAAAAAAAAAGAACAAAGGTTATATAGTCAGAGCTTGCTCTAGCAAGGGAGTATGTCGCCATAACTTTCATTGGGTAGAGACTCAAAGGAAGGCAAAACCAATACGTGTTGCCATGGAGTCGATGCCAACTCATAGCAACCCTATAGGACAGAGGAGAACTGCCCCTTAGGGTTTCTAAGGAACAGCTGGTGGATTCGAACTGCTGACCTTTTGGTTAGCAGCTGAACTCTTAACCACTGTGCCAAAGGCAGGTGGGGGGCTGGAACAGCATTATAGTGAAAAAAAAGGGAAGATTTCAGACATGCCCTGATTGGAGGTTGCTGGCATGGGGCAGCTGGAGGTGAGCTAACCAGAAGTAGCTTTTTCTCATGCCAATTTTACTCGGGATGCTCCACATCAGCCATATTCTTGAAAAAGGGTTTAAAGTATTATTTAGGTAATAGCGTAAATTCTACTCATATATCACTTCTCATGGCATTCCTCAGTATTAGAAGTCCAAATACTTTTACTTACAATGGCATTGATCATCTTTATGTAAAGTCTATTGAGAACAAAAAGAAGAGAAAAAAAGAAAAAAAAAAAACTAGTATCAGGAAACTCTTAGATAACTAGTATCAGGATTTGTATCACGTTATCTAGTTGCACTTTAAGATCTAGTCTGAAAAAGTACTATGGAGAACTAGGTCAGTTCTAATGATGAATTTCTTCTCTCTCTCTCTGTTTTTTCTTTATCTTGGTGTTCACTTTAGCAACTGAAGTCAATATTTTCCAGTTAAGAATTATTTTCCTATAGAAACTGAGGGAACTGGGATTATATCTCTGTTTGTTACGATTACATTTTAATACCCCTTGAAAAATGAATATTCATGTTTCTATCATTTTTTTCTCTAAATAGAGACACTAGTGATGGAGGGAAGTAGAAGGATTTGAGGTATATCTTGGAGGAAGTTACTTGTATTATTCAAATTTATCTCTGTGGGTGTGGATAAAATAGTTTATCTCAATAATAACAGTATATTTTTAATTTATATATACTTGATGATTTAGATAAAAAAGAATTCAGTTTTGGGAAACCAAATGCAAATTTAAATTTCAAGTATTTACCATTTCTTGTGAGGTTGTATTAAGCTTGATCAATTCATATTTTTAAAGCAACTAATAACAGTAATTTTACTTATATGTTATTGAGAATCATTCCATTGAATATACAGAAACAAAAACAAAACTATCCATATGAACATAAGTATTGTATAAATTATCCAGTGATATCACAATTATTAACATGCCACAAAACTTAAATAGTCTTAAAGTGTTTTTTTCTAAAATCTTATTGAATAAACTTTCTTACTAAATTAGTAAGAATGTAATCTATCATATAGAATTTTCCATTTCTTTTATTTAAGACTGGCTTAAGTGTTGATGAAGTTTTAGTGTTTTTTGATTTGTAAGCTATTGTGGATGTATCAGTGTGTTTCTCCCTAAAGATATCAGGGAAGGGTTATTGAAATAAAGAAGCCATTAGATACAGAGAAGTTTTCTCCCTCATTTGACAAAATGTACACCTTATAAGTTATTTTCCTTGGGAACAGGTAATGAGTTTTTTGGTCCATGTTCTTTTGTGATGAATTTCTGGTATAAAGGGAATTTCAATCCATCTCACACTGAACATGTAAATCTATCATTTAATACTATATATGTATATTTCTTTTAAGTGAAAGAAAAATAGATTGTACACTAACAAATAGGCCATAACATGAAAAGACTTCAGTTGAATCAAGGAAGGTAAGTGAGCCCAAGTAAGAAATCAAAAGGTGGCCATAAAATTCAAACAAAAGAACAAAACCTTGTCTTTGAAACAGAGGGAAAAGAACACTTATTTAATGGCAAAAACGACCAACCAACCTCAGGAAAGAGAGACACAGAATTGGAAAAGCGTAAACCAAAATGCAAGGACACAGAAGACAAGAGCTTGAAGTCAATAAAGAAGGGTTAAAAAATGGACTCCAGCATACCAAGGATCACGAAAATGGCGCAGGACCAGGCAACCTTTCATTCTATTGTACATAGTGTCGCCATGAGTCAGGTTTAACTTGATAGCAACTAACAACAACAACAAAAGTATCAGCATGAGCAAGACAGCTAGAGAAACACTGAGCACTGCTTACTTGCCAAAAGATGATGATGCTATATGTTCTGCTGTGTATATTCTCAGCAACAACAAAAATAAAATAAATTCTATATTAAAAAAAAAAAAAAGATGATGTTAAATGACCTACTCCCCTTTCCTTCCTTTCTAGGAGTCCAATGAAATTCATGACAAAACTTTCTATCCTGACCCACATATTCCACACTTACTTTTTTGTATTTTCCTTCTGTTTCCTGTCCATGATTGTAACTCTGTATTTTCTTCTGACTTATTTTGTTTCTTTATCCTTTCCATCGGCTGTGTCAAAAGTTGTTAGCCAATTATCTAAATTTTCAATTTGTTTATTGTAGTTTTTGTTATGTCATTTCCAGTTGATTCTCTTTTTAATTAACATGGATTACAGTTTTCTGGTGCAACTCTCCATCTTGTGATCTATTTTCTTCAGTTTATTAATTATAGCTGTTGTAAGTCCACTTTTCGTAACTTAAACACATGGATTAGGCATGGGTTTCTTTCTATTGTCTTTTCCTTTTTTTCCTGGATCTTGGTTCTGCTTTTATTAAATATTCTATTGAACATCAGACTTTGTATGAGAAGAAACTTATTTTCCTTCAGGGTGAATTTCTCTTACCATGCATTTGGGGACTAAACTAATTCCAGACTATTATGCAGTCTTTGTAGACTAAATCTACCTCTGAATCACAGCCACTCCAGTGTCAGAGCTCTCCAGGAGTACCAACTGAGAAGCTGGTTTAATTACCAAGGTCTATATTACTTAGCCTAAGAATCTCAAATGCCTCAAGTATGCCAGATGTCAGAATCAATTCTCTGTACCTCTCTCTTCTCCATGATCTTGGCCCTTTGATTTCTATTCATCTTGGTAACCAGGAATTCCAGTTTTCATCACCACATTCTGTGATATTGCTGAAAATTTTGCTGGTTTCTCTGCTCCTTGGAAGTCACTATCTGCCTGGCTTCTTAGACTCTCTTTTTTATGCCAAGTTATTGGACAATATCTTGTGAGAAAAAGTAGTGTGCAAGTTGTTGGGCTTACATAGGTGAACTTACTTCTTTAGAATATCGATCCCTCAAGTTCTACATGCCTTGCATCAAATCGATTTTTATTTAATGTATCCTATCTAGCTTGGTATCCTATCATGCTTCGTAAAGTAGAAGGTCAGTGAAAAAGAGCAAGACTCTCAACGAGATGGACTGACACAGTGGCTGCAACAATGGGTTCAAGCATAACAATGATTATGAGGGTGGCACAGTACCGGGCAGTGTTTTATTCTGTTGTACATAGGTTCGTTATGACCTGGGAACTGGCTCGACAGCAACTGACAACTAACAACGTCTAGCTTCTGGTTGTGGTTACCAGAGGAGCATCAGGGTGCTACAAGCTACTCCATTATAGCGAGTATTTCATTACCAGTTGCCATCAAGCAGATTCTGATTCATGGTGACCCCGTGTTTGAGGAGTAGAATTTTGATCCATAGGATTTTCAAGTCTGTGACATTTTGGAAAGGTCCATGGATGGCACAAGCAGTTCGGAATTAGCTAGTAACCTAAAGGTTGGCAGTTCAAACCCTCTCAGTGGCGTTTTGGAAGAAAGGCTTGGTGATCTGCTCTGTAAAGATGACAGCCAAGAAAACCCCATGGTACAGTTCTACCATGTAACACTTGGGGTTACCATGACTTGGAATTCACTGTATAGCAACGAGTTTGTTTTTCCTTTGCCCTTTTGGAAACACATCACCAGGCCATTCAGACCACCAACCTTTTGGTTAGTAGTGGACTGTTAACTATTTATCACACCCAGCGACTCCTAGTGTTACATTAAAAACCAAAAACCAAGCCCATTGCCATCCAGTGGATTCTGACTCATAGCAACCTTATAGTTAGTTGCCTGTGTTTTTACTAAGAGCTATATTAGCAAATTGCCTATACTTCAATCAGATATTAAAGGAAACAAAACTGAAAAAGAAAACAAATAACTGAGCACAATCTTTTAGACAAAATTAATATATATGTGACCACATCATCAGTATCTGATGCCGTCAAACTGATAGGATTGATGGAATTCAAGTGCAAACATGCAGCCCTGTTAGCCTCATCTCCAACAGAGTCACAAACGATATGTAGTGAGTTGACAGGCTGTCAGTTCCGTTTCCACCAACGTGAAAAGTTTCACGTGATCAGTGGATGTAAGTTATGAAAAGTTAGTAAGCCCATTTTCTCCAAGTTTTCTAAAATGTAAGCCTATTTTGAGTGGTCTGTGAATACCAAACACCCATCAATCAAAAAGATCCTTTGTAATGTCTTATTAAAATGAAGGAAGCCGCATCTGCATATGTGAGGGGGGCTGCAATTTTAACTTTCATTCAATGTCAGTTTAATTTCAGTATCCTTCCCACGCCCAGTTTATGGTTTGTACAAATTACAGCATTGATGTGTTTGCTAGGGTAATAGTGATGATGTGTCATTAATTCCCCAGAGTGTATCATATTTTCTGAACACATGGTGTAGGGAAGGTCACATTGAATTCATCTATTTTCCACTACTGAAAATAAGCCATCACCACTAAACTGCTATAGTAGAGGAAGGATATAGAGCAAAACTGTGAGCATGCTGTCACTGTGAATATATTTTATATTTCCCACAACTTATCACAATTGTTTTGCACTTAGATGACAACTTCATAAGATGTAGTTCTATTAAATTTTGATAATTAAATAAAAGGTAGGAGAAAGGACAAAGAATGTTGGCTAATAAAATTTTCTCAGCGTATTAGAATATCTCTAAATCTTTGGTAAGAAAAAGAGAAAGTGACCACTGGTCACATACACAGGCTTTAAATTCCAACAATGAGAGGGTTCCTGCTGTTTCCATAGAACTGCCAGTCACAGTCTCAATAGCCTATGGGTTGGAAATCTCAGTGTGGCTACTTAAAGATTTAAGAGCTCCTTGTTAGTTTACCCATTGCCATTGAGTCAATTCTGACTCATAGGAGCCCTGGTGGTACAGTGGTTAAGAGCTTGACTGCTAATCAAAAGGTCAGCAGTTTGAATCCACCAGCTGCTCCTTGGAAACCCTATGGGGCAGTTCTACTCTGTCCTACAGTGTTGCTGTGAGTTGGAACTGACTAGATGGCAATGGATTTTTTGTTAGCTAAAGTAAGCATAAACCTAGTCTAAACGCAATAAAAATAATTTATGATGGAACATTAGCATTAAAATATCCCAGTGGAGAGTAAAGGTAATCCTTGCTAGAGGGCATAGGAGTAGTACCCACCCCATCCCGTCTTGACTAAGAAGGAAAATTCTTACTACATTTCTTGCTCAGACAGAGACATGACTTTAGAATTAATCTTTTCCCACATCAGAAATTTCAGTCTTGGCCTCCAAGTTACTCCTTTTTCACTCAGAGTCAGCCTTCAAAATTTTTCTAAAAATGATAATGAATTCCTAATTTTTCAGAAAAATGGAGTTTATTATATTTAAGCAAATGAGGATACAGTTGAATAATTATTTTAGTGATGCACGATATTGCTTAAAGCTTATCCTCGATTCTGCTGTTGAGGCCTATAGTACACCCGCCATCTTGAATAAGCAAGGGGTGGTGCCAGCCATCCTCTGTGATATGAGAACTAACTCCTTGTGTGTAAGCTACCTCCTTAGTAGGTAATGTAGGAACTAACCACCTGTCTTTAAGATATCTCCTTATTTAGGTATACTTCCAGTTCTGGCTCAGTTAAGAAAAACGAGATACTGGGGTCTCAAGACCAGTTGAAACTGATCTGGAACCAGGTTTGAGCCACCTGAGACGTGCAGTACCCACAACCATCTCCCTTGGATGACCTATTGACGGCTGAGACTGAAAAACACAACCCCTCTATGCCCAGACATGGGCAAAACGCCATCTTCCTGGCCCCCCTCTTAGACTGAGCAGGCGCAGAACATCGGACTACCCCAAGAACATCTTCATGGGCCAAACCAATCAGCAGGCTGACTCCACGTTAAGGAGTCCCTGAAGACACCAGACCCAATTTACTTTACGCATATAAACCCCTTGGGCCATTCTTCAGGGACCCACTTTGGTGACACAAGTCCCGGTGGGCTCCTTTACTTGGCCAACTAAATAAAGCTGCTTCTTTCACTTTCACTGCTTGATGTCTTTCTAGCTGCGCCGAGCAGACCTGGAAGTGTCCGGTTACACTGTGATCAGTTGGTGTGCGGGTCGTGGTATAGAGGATCAGGTTCTGGAGGGTCTGGTGGGAAGAAATCACAGCTTGCTTTTTAGGTGTTTTGGGTAGTCCCGGTACAGCAGTGGTTAAGCTCTCAGCTGCTAACTGAAGGGTTGGCGGCTTGAACCCACCAGCCACTCTGCGGGAGAAAAATGTGGCAGTATGCTCCTGTAAATATTTACAGCCTTAGAAATCTTATGGGGCAGTTTCACTCTGTCCTACAGGCTCAGTATGAGTCGAATCGACTCAACAGTAATGGGTAGATGGGTCCAGAGCAGCCTTTGGTCAAGGACTAAAGTAACCATTACTTGTGTTGACGAAGAAAGGAAAATTAATAACAGACATTTAACTTTGCTTTTAAGGTTTTTCTTATCCACTAAACCAAATATTAACCATTAAAAGCCTGACCCAAACTGTAAAAGCCTGCCAGAAACTGCTCTACAGCAATGTCAATTTGTCTTATCTTGCTAGAAAAGGATAGCTGTCAAACCATTACCTTTTACTTTAAATCTCAAAACATCTCATGGTTGCAGGTGAGTAGTCAACAACAACAACAAAATCCAAACTCATTACCGTCAAGTCAATTTCAACTGGTAGCAACACTATAGGACAGAGTAGAATTACCCCGTAAGGTTTCTAAGGAGCAGCTGGTGGATACGAACTGCCAACCTTTTGGTTAGCAGCCAAGATCTTAACTGTTGTGCCACCAGGGCTCCTGCAGGTGAGTGGAGAGGCAAATTATTAGCCGAGAAGTGACCTGATATCAGTTGATCTCAGTAAAGGGGAAAGGCTGGGCTCAATCAGTCAAGTTAAGATTAGCCAATAGTTGATCTTTTATATGTCTCCCTCCTCTTCTCTTTATAAGCCTCATGGTATCTAGCTTCTTCGAACCATTTGCTTTTTTCTGCAATCAAAATGGTCTCCCTGTGTGCATATAGAAAATCAAAATGGTCCACCTGTGTGCATATAGACTAATTACTCAGAATAAACATTATGTTCAGAATTCAGTGAGTTTTGATTATTTTTAAGATTTTATGGAATTTACAGTTTAATATATGCTTTTAATATCCATTGATTTATAAACTTATCGTAGTCTTGTGAAGTAATATTATCTTCATCTTGTAACAGGAAGAAATATCTTGAGAGTCTTTATGCCAATCAATATATTAAACACTTAGTTGGAAGAGATCAATTTCTTAAACAACACAAACTACCAAAACTAACTGAAGAAAAAAATGTGCAACTGGGATAGTTCTATACCAGTAAAGATGTTTAATTCTTGGTTTAAGAACTTCCAGCAAAGACAATTCCAGGACGAGACAATTTCACAAATTTTGCCAATCAGTTAGTGAAGAAAGCTCAAAACGATCATATAGAACAGAGTATAACTGTCCCATAGGGTTTCCAAGGCTGTAACCTTTTTTCTTTTTTTTTTTATTCTGCTTTAGGTGAAAGTTTACAGCTTAAGTTAATTTCTCGTTCAAACATTTATACACATTGTTTTGTGACATTAGTTGCAATCTCCACAATGTGACAGCATATTCTCCCTTTCCACCCTGGGTTCCCTGTGTCCCTTCGAAGAGTTCCTGTCCCTTCCTGCCTTCTTTTTATCCTGCTTTTGGATAGAAGCTGCCCATTCAGTCTTATATATTTGGTTGAACTGAGAAGCACATTCCTCACGTGTATTATTTTTTGTTTATAGTCCCATCTAAGAGTGAGCTTTGGGAATGGTTTCATTTCAAGGCTGCAATCTTTATGGAAGCAGACTGCTGCATCTTTCTCCCATGGAGTGGCTGGCAGGTTTGAATCCTGACCTTTCAGTTAGCAGCCAAGTGGTTAACCACTGCACCACCGGGGCTCCTTAATTAATGAAGAAATAATACTAATTCTATACAATCTCTTGAACATTTCCCTACTAATTTTATCTGATCAATATAACATAATTATAATTCATGGCATTTTTTTTTTTTTGACATTTTCTCAACACTTTCTTGAATGCCTCTTCCAATTTATTTGTTTAAAGAGGGAGAAGTCTCAATCTTCTAAATAAAAGTGACGTTCCGATTTACTTATTGGAAAGCATTCAGAGACTAAGTTTTAATAGGTCAGATAATATTAACTGCAAAGCTTAAGCTCACAACTTGATTAAAACTTGAAACAAAAGAATTAAATTAAACATAGTAATGAAAACATATTTACATAAATATGTCTTGTATGATGGATATTGTCACCATGTCTGTTCTCATGTGGTTATGTATTTGACATTAAAGGCCTTCAGCATCTGGCTTAATTTACAATTATATTATAGTTCTTTTGTGGAAAACATGCTCAATAATTCTCTTCCTTTCCGATTTTCATTATCTGGCCAAAGTACAATTAACACCAGCAAGGTTTTTAACTCAATCCCTCATTATAAAGATGAAGACACTGAAGTTCAGAACTGTAAATCTCTGGTAAAAGTTTAAATGGCAGAAAATCCTGTATTAGAAACTTTTTTCCTTATACCACTCAAAACAATTATGGCACTATTAATTTCGTATAAACAACGTTAATGAAAACAAGAGTAGTATCAGCAATTCAGACTTTCTGGTTAGTGAAAATTTATACCTCTTGGATGCATTTGGAAAAGTCTAAATAATCATCATGTTATTGCATTGGTTTCTAGTAGTAGAAGTCAGGAGTCTCTGGGTGGTATAAACGGTTAAGCACTCAACTTCTAGTTGTTCTAGAGGTGTTCTGGAAGATAAGCCTGGCGATTTGCTTCTAGAAGGTGACAGCCTTGAAAACACTATGGAGCACTTCTACTCTCCACACATGGGGTCACCATGAGTCAGAATCAACTGGACGGCTACTAACAACAAGAGGAAGTCAACTCTTGACTGACCACTTGTAGAAAATTATGTTTTCATACTGTGTAACTATTTTCCTATGTATTCAACTTTAATCATTATTGAAAAAAAATAATCCTTTAGAATACAGCCTGCTAACTGCCCCCATCAAAGCTGGGAGTAGGAACGAGAAAGCAACAATATACAGTTTAGAAAGTAGAATTAAGACAGAACTATGAATGTAGCTATTGGTATATGGTGCTGACTGGAATAAACTGCAGCAGAATCCTATTAGTTTTTTGAGAAAATATTACTGCCAACATACCACCTGCCTAAGCAAAATGAACTGTCACTGTTTATGACACAGGAGTCCTTGGATGGTGCAAATTGTTAACACACTTGGCTGACAATCAGAAGGTTGGAGGCTCGAGTCCAGCCAGAGGCACCTTGGAAGAAAGGACTGTCAACCTACTTCCAAAAAATTAGCCACTGAAAATGTTATGGAGCATAGGTCTACTCCGATTCATATGGGGTCTCCATGAGTTGGAATAGACTTGATGTCAACTGGTGGTGTATCATACTTACAATGGCCCTTTGGTCCAAGGTCTCTATAGGCAGGATATGGGCTGAGAAGGCTGCTTAGCCCCATGAGGGCATATTCTCCAATCCAATTTTGACATGGTCAGGGAGAACAACGGAGAAAAAAACTGCCAGAACACGATGCCGGCATTCATGGTAAATAATTGATTGGGGAGCCCCTCCTAGGGAGCAGAGTTAGGGTGTGACCCAGGGGTCTTTCCCATCTCCAGGGTAAGGACCCTTGTGACGCCTGCCAGGGACAGTTTAGAACTCTTCCTTATATGTGACTGCTCTATGCCACTTATTATCCTCCCAAATCAGAGTTTAGTGATGATTCTGTATGTGTTCTATCATTGCATATTGTTTGTTTGGTTTTTTAGAAAACTAATCTTTCTAATATATATGTCTTTAGACAAGTAGGAGCTACATCTGGGCATGGTAAAAAAAAAAAAAAATAGATATCACTCAGAGTTGCTAGAATTTGAGCTGGAACTTGGTGGTGACTGGATAGGAATTGTGTGCTGTCCCCTAGAGGAATAAGGAGTGTGTCTGCATATGACAAGGATAAGAAGAGTGAATTGAATATTCAGAGTACAGGCAGACAGTCTGTAGTTGTCATTAGAACTGTCCTCTAATATTGCTGGCTCTCCTTCTAGGCACCCAATAGCATTTCAATGCCCCCCTCCAATGAAAAGCGAGGGGAAATGAACTTTGTCAGGTCCAGGTGGAAATGTAAACAACTACTGGATAAGCCATCACTCTTTCTTTCCTCCTGCCCTGGCAGCAAGAATCATTTTGAGTCCTGGAGTGAGTATAAACCTAGGAGAGCCCCACCTTACCCTTTATAACCTGCAAGTTGAAGAAAAAGCATTGTTCTAAGCCACTAAAGTTTTGGGATTTCTTTTATTAAACTGCATTCCAATTTACTCTATCCTGATAGACACAACAATTTACTGAAAATTACTCAGCATGGCGTGGGGCCAGGGGGGTGGGGGGAGAACTAAAACAAAGAAATCAAACTAAAACAAACGGAGAAGACAAAAGCGGGTGTATATTCTTTCCAACGCTATTTTCCTTATTAACTAATTTAGGCATTAGTTTTAAGGCTGATGATAACTTTATGTCTAGCACATACCTATTTATTTATTATTACATGTTGAAGCAACTGTTAGCATAGGATAATGTGTAGTCAACAGCTGGGAAAATATAGTCATTGAAGGAGACATTTTGTTACAAAAAGAAGCAAAGCATAGTGCACTGAGGAGTGTATTCTAAACAATCATTCCTGATCCCAAAGTGTACTACCTTTTTTCCCAGTGACAAGTTATTTTTAGACACAGAAACTATCTTACATAGTGTATTTTCCATTTAAGAGTGTGTCCCAGGGAGAAGCAATAGGTGAAATTGTTATCTTGCTGCAAAAATACCTACCAAGAAAGTAGAGGAGCAAAAAATACGGCTTGCATTGTAGCTATCAATTTTATCGGTGAAGAAAACAACTGCTATTCATTGGTTTAGCTTAGAAATATTTTGCTACAGATTTCCTTAACCTGAAAATGTTCTTCTTGGGATTTTCTAGACGATGCATTTAAATGGAAAAAAGTAAGTGCTTGGGCATGAATCAATCTCATGAGTTGCCTCCTAGGAGCTGGATTTATTATTTATAGTACATAAGGAAGCAAAAATTTACCAAGACAGATAAAAACAACTCTGAATAGAAAAATTAAATTAAATTAAAATTAAATTTAGATTATCAAGAGACTACCAGCTTTTCAATTAGAAAGACTTTTATGTGCTACTCCAAGAAAATTATATGTCAAATAATATTTGAATTGACCAGATATTTAACATTAAAGACTCTTCAAATGCCATTTGATTTAGTGTGTATTTATAATGGCTACATGTGATCAGTTTGACATCTAGTAGCATTCATTTCACCCTAATATGAACGTTATTATATTTCAAATGTTAGTTGGTCGAATAGTAGCAAATGTCAATTTTATTTTGAACGTGGAGTTTAAAAAATGTGCTGTAGTATTTTTTTTTTTGTTTCTTCACGAATTTTAAATAATTTTCTAGAGAATAATTTTTATTCTTGAATGTTCTCAGTAGATACATTAATATGGAAATATTTGAAAGCAAACCCAAAATGTTAGAATGCCTTAGAGTACCTCATGTTGGATTACTCCTTAACATTTTCCTTTGGAATGCTTTCATGGCCCACTTGCCAACCTTATAAAAGATAAAGTCACAGCTTATGCAGAACTACCTTTATCAAGTCTTACAAGCTTTCAGAATTTTGATACTCTATTGAATATCCCAGTGCCACCAGAGCAATTTGATTCTTCGTGCTATCCTTCTAAGTTGAGTGCCTCTTATTTAGTGGTAGAGTCAAGGGCAAACATCCAAGCTAATGAATTAAGACATGTATTCTTATATGCAGAAAGACATGCGTTAGTGAAGTGCACTGTGATCATTAATATGAAGTGCAAGTCAAGCTGGTAAAAGTACCATTGACTGTAGAGAGGTAGAGACAGTGCTTTTGACAATAATAATTAAAAAAAAAACCTACTGCCATCGAGTTGATTCTGACTCATTACAATAAATATGCAATTGCAACACAGTCAATAGCTTGGGAATAAAAGAGCTGGATCAGAAGTGGAAGAAGCATCAATCTTTGAAGAGCAATTTAGAAAGACCTAAGTGCCTGTTTTCCCGAGGTTTAAGAAAATATTCAAGTTTTTTTTCAGATGCTTAATATTTATGAGTCAGAATCGACTCGACGGCAACAGGTTTCGTTTAGGTTTGGTAATGTTTATCATTCCTTAGTTTGAATTCCGTACTGAAATTGCCATTTAGGTAAAGAAATGTTCACAGATTATGCATCTTCTAGCTTAGTTTTAAGTAGATTTAAGAGAAAATGGAGCTTGAACTGCACTATTTCTCTCCAACTTCAGCAGAAACTGAGTGCCAACCCAATGGACACACTAGAGTTTTGGATGAAAAGAGATGATCAATAGCAGCAGAGAACAAAGACAACAACGGTGGATCATTGAGAAGAAGATACATATAGGCTAAACAATAATGAGAATACATTAAGATTATCCTTTGTTTGGTCCATCAAATTCAGATAATAATTAGAATGATAATCAAATAAATGACTTGATTTCCCAAAAAAAATACCAAAAATGATACTTGCTATTGAACACTTAATTTATGAATCACTGTAAAAGCCTCAGTGAGCTAGACTGACACAATAGCCAGAACAATGGACTCAGACATACCAATGACCATAAACATGGCACAGGATCAGGCAACACGATCAGGCGGTGTTCTGTTGTATATAATGTCTCTATGAGTCATATCCAACAAGACAGCAACTAACAACAACAACACATATTTTTCAAAAGGCAAAAAAAAAAAAAAATTTTGTTGTTAACATTTTTGTTTATGGTCTTTGGGATAGCCATGGAAATCCCCCATATGATCTCCTGCTCTGGGGAGCATAATTGATTGACAGTCCCTGCTAACACCCCCTGGATCCACCACCATGTTTCTGCCAAGTCTATGATTCCCCAAGGCTGTTACCAGCCAGTGATAGACTATGACAGGTCTAGTAGTGCAGGCCCATTCCTAAGATACATACGACTCCCTCAATAGGCTGTATGACTCAGACCTCCCATCAGCCCAGCCAAAACTTTACCAGAACAATGTAACACCTGAGATTTCTCTTAACGAATTCTCTTTCCTTCCCACTTACCTTTCACAAGTATCAGAATTTTTTGTGTGTCTGAAGTCTCTTCTGGCCTATTTGCTGATTATGAGTTCCAGAAAGGATAATGGAAGGGGAGAGTCGTGTGGAGATGAAAGTCAGGTGATAGGAATGACCTGGGAGTTTTACGGTTCTTGAGACATGAACAGGGTTGAATAGCACAGTAAGGATTAGATCTGATGGCCTCCAGGCAGATAGTGGGGGTGAAGCTATCATTGTGGTAGGAGGGAAATGAAGGGTTGGACGTCTTTCCAAGGATGCACGCATTTGTGGTCTTCTTCCCTCTTGTCAATGGTGTTGTGGAGGCTGAAGGGAGAAACCTTCACCCAGAGCATGAGGAGTCCAAGGTGTTCTCTTCAGCCCTGCTGTTGGAGCCCAAGCCCAAGCCCTTTGCCACTGAGTCAATTCTGCCTAATAGCAACCCTATACAGCAGAGTAGAACTTCCCCATAGTGTTTCCAAGGCTGTAATTTTTACAGAAACAGACTGCCACATATTTCTTCTGCAAAGTGGCTAGTGGGTTCCAACTGCCAACCTTTTGGTTAGCAGCCGCGTGCTTTAACCACTGTACCACCAGGGCTTCTTTGCTATTGGGCGCACAGTGTATATGTGAGGAGTGGTCTTATCTATGTATCACACCCCTCTTCCTCTCATTGACCGATACAATACCTGTTTTTTTAAAAAATAACCTCACAAAGTTCTAAAGCATATTGACTTAGGTCAGTGCACAGCAGCCCCATCCCATCTATCACAGAAGCAGTAGACAAAAGATTTGCTTTTAGCTACGGCAAGTGACAATGTGTATGTGCGAGCAAGGTGCCAGCAACTATTTTACATAATTATATAATTAAACACTCATGGCAATCCTAAAAAGAAGGCTTTATCTCAATTTCACAGATAACAAAAAACATGAGTTGCCCTTAGTCACCTATCTACAACACAGCAGAGCCAGAATTGTAATTGAGTCATTACTGATTCCAGTGCCTTTCGACTCTATCACTCCACATTTCAAACTATTCTACCTGCCATTTGTTGATTCTTTAGCTGCAGCTCTACACACTAAGTCTTTAAATAGAGACAAGGATGGTTTCATGATCTCAGCCATCAAAAAAGGCATGAATACTTTCTGGAGCTCCTGTAGCTACTTGCTGGGCAAGGGCTTATATGTGAAAACTATTACTAATCCTTTTCTTTCCCAAACATGGGAGTGATAATATTTTTAGAGGTTAAATATACTAAAAAAAAATATTCAAAAGGAGATTACAGGAGGTTTTAATGGGGTTTTTGAAAAAATTTAATATGTTACAAAACATCCATAGAATTTCCCCAATTTTTTTTTCATGTCATATTTGTTGTAGGAGGCACTAATGTGTCATCTGTAGTCAGTGCCCTGAGAACAGAGACTTCCTTTATTAATTTAACTTGGAAAGCCCTGTTTTGAAGATTCACAGTATACATTATCATGTGAATGTCTTGCACTTTAACTTTCGGAATGAAATTTAAATAAACTGTAATAATTTTGTTGCACCTAGCAAATGTCTCCTTTAATTCCTAAACCCCACACCCTTCTGTAATTTTTTTTTTTTTAATTAGGAGCACTATGAAAGTCTCAAATTAAAAATTACTTTTAACTGAGCCCAGAACAACTAGATAGTGCCCAGTTATCACCACCAACTGCTCTGGCACAGATCACAATAGAGGGTCCCAGACAGAGCTGGAGAAAAATGTAGAAAAAATTCAAATTCACACACACACAAAAAAAGACCGGACTTGCTGGTCTGACAGAGATTGGCGAAACCTCAAGAGTATGGCCCTTTGAACTCAGTACTGAAGTCACTTCTGAGGTTCACCCTTCAGCCAAAGATTATACAGGTCTGTACAGCCAACAATAACACACTTGAGGGACATGTTTTATAGTTCAATCATGTATATGAGACTAATAGGCACACCAGCCCAAAAGCAAAGACAAGATGGCAGGAAGGGACAGGAAAACTGGACGAATGGAAATAAGGAAACTGGGGTGGAGAAGGGGAGAGTGTTGACACATCATAAGGTTGGCAACCAATGTCACAAAACAGTTTATGTATTAAGTGTTTAATGAGAAACTAATTTGCTCTGTAAACTGAACTAAAGGACAATTAAAAAAAAAAAAAAAAGAACTACTTTTAAAATATCATCTTGCCTGAGGAAGGCCCTCAACTGCTTTTTATGGCTGGCCTTTAATACTGACTCCTTCAAGCCTCCTTGGAGCTCGTTCGAAAGCTGCCTACTCCAGTTATAATTGTAAACATATTTAATATATTTTAAAAATAAATTAAATTTAAAAGGGTGTACTATTAATTTCAGTCAAGATGGAGTAACAAGGACCCTCTTGCCTGAAACAAATAATGAAAATCAGGAAAAAAAAATGCAACAATCGGAGCCAGGAGAGTAAGAGAGGAAACTACTTCTCTCTTGAAAAATTAGCATAACAGAGTTAATAAAGAAAATGTTCTACATTCTACCTTGGTGAGTAGTGTCAGGGGTCTTAAAAACCTGTGAGCAGCCTTCTAAGATACTCCACTGGTCTCACACCTTCGGGAGCAAGGGAGAATGAAGAGAACAAGATACAAGGGAAAGATTAGTCCAAAGGACTAATGGACCACACCTACCACAGCCTCCACCAGACTGAGTCCGGTACAACTAGATGGTGCCCGGCTACCACCACTGACTACTCTGACAGGGATCACAACAGAGGGTTCTAGACAGAGCTGGAGAAAAATATAGAACAAAATTCTAACTCACAAAAAAAGACCAGACTTACTGGCCTGACAGAGACTGGAGAAACCCTGAGAGTATGGCCCCCGGGCACCCTTTTAGCTCAGTAATGAAGTCACTCCCAAGGTTCACCCTTCAGCCAAAGATTAGACAGCCCCATAAAACAAAACGAGACTAATGGGGCACAACAGCCCAATGACAAGGACTAGACGGCAGGATGGGACAGGAAAGCTGGTTATAGGGAACCCAAGGTCAAGAACAGAGAGTGTTGACATGTCGTAAGGTTGTTAACCAGTGTCATAAAACAATATGTGTACTAACAGTTTAACAAGAAACTATTTGTTCTATAAACTTGCATTTAAAAAAAAAGTTGTACTGATGTGGCAGAGTAATTTGAGTACTGGAATTAAATAATTAAGCTTGGTTAAAAAGTTTAGCTTAAGCGAAGGATCCCTCAGTGTTAATAAATGCTCTTCACTTACCGTACCAGATTACCTGCAACTGTCTGTCTATTTGGAATTTTGCTCCGAGAATTTTTCTTACTATATAGTAAAACTGCAGAATATGATTGGGACTGGAAATGACATTCTCTATTAATATGAGGTCTGCACAAAGCAAACATTAAATATGACTAGGAGGAAAATAGAACGAATGGCAAGGGAAAGAAAGGAAAATGCATCAAGGAGATTAAGGAATATTACATAATGCGTACCTTTGAAAACAATTTTAGACAAAACTATTGCCCAAGAATAGTATTATTTCTGGTGTTTCTCAATATGGAAAACTATAAAAGTATGTAAATTTAATGAAATAAGTATTCAAAACAATAATATTATAAAACTTAAAATGAAACTTTGACTGTAGATCAAAGGAAACAAATTGAGAAATGAGATACCACCATTACATAAAGAAAAATTTTAGAAACAATAAAAGCTATAGTAGATGATATAAGGAACCAAATTATTGATTATAAAAAAGCTTCTGAGAGTCACCACAAATGGATATCAAAAATAAATGGATTAAAACAATTAAAGCAAATGCAATTGATAAGGAGAATAAACTCAGTCCTACATAATAACTTCAAAGCAGTGTAAGCCGATATACAGATCTGAAGATTTTTAAAGGCCATATTGAATCTAGAAACACAAAAATGTGTGTAGTTGTAGTTTTCTAAACACAAAGGAATAACTGAATCTGATGTTTGAAAGTGTGTGCCATTAAAAAAATAAAAAAGATAAAAGAAAATATCGTTAAGAAAATCAACCCATATTTATATTCTGGCAAAGTTATTGAAGAGGGAAGATAACAAGATGGTATCAAAGTTATGCAACATAATCATTAATTGGAGACAGTGAGGTAGTAACACTTAGAAAATTTACTGGAAAGAAAGTGTTAATCAGAGCTAATAAATTCAGGTAAATTGTGTTTCAAACACAAAGAATATCAAAGCATATGTGAGAGCTTCTTAAAACAAACAATCATCGAATGAAAACATAGAGTCAACTAAGCATTGAAAGAAGAGTCAGTAGGGGAAAAAATGTAACTGGATTTCATTAAAACTTGGCCAGTGTTAGTTACAGAATTAATTTCAATATTGACAAACTCAAATAGTTCAAAAAGAATGCAAAAAAAAAAAAAATCTACTGAATTTGACTTCCAGTTAATTATTAGCTTTTGGGAGACCAGATTGTAGTAGGAAGAAGAAAAAAACATGAGACGAGAAGATACAGACGTTTAGATGAGTAGGGAGGAAATAATTTGAATTATAGATCAAGAGCAATGGATAGTAATGTCTGATTTGTTTGTTGCTTTGTTAATAAAAGAGACATGAGCACTTGTACAGACTAAGCAAAAGGAGAAAATTAAGACAGAGGGATTAAAAATACAGACAAAATCAGAACTGGTAATAAGAGCAAGGCCTAAAGAATATGACAGAATGGCTGAAGGGGAGGAGAAGGGGAGGTCTTTGGACCTGACCCAAAGAGGAAGTATAAGGTGTGGTAGTTAAGCTTCCAGCTGCTATCCAAAAGGATGGCAGTTCAAATCCACCAGCTGCTCCTTCCAGACTCTGTGGGCGCAGTTCTATTCCGTCCTATAGGGTTATTATGAGTTGGAATCAACTCCACAGCAATGGGTTTGGGTTTTTGTTTTTCTTTTTGGCATTGGCTGAAGGAGCCCTGGTGGTACAGTGGTAAAGTCCTTGACTGCTAACTGAAAGGTTGGTGGTTCAAACTCACCAGCTGCTCCATGGGAGAAAGATATGGCAGTCTACTCC
Organism: Dugong dugon; assembly: GCA_030035585.1. Lineage (NCBI taxonomy): Eukaryota > Metazoa > Chordata > Mammalia > Sirenia > Dugongidae > Dugong > Dugong dugon. The sequence continues at coordinate 103,841,520 of CM057466.1, read as the reverse complement.
TGTTCAGATTACAGCCTGGGAAACCCTACAGGGCAGTTCTACTCTATAGGGTCGCTAGGGTCACTATGAGTCAGAATTCGACTCTAAGGCAATGGGTTTGGTTTTTGGTTTTGATATGGGATGGGACATTCGTAGAAACAGGCAATTAGAGTGACAGTGGGGCAGGAAGGTTCCAAGGGAAGGAATCTAGTAGGCATTTTCCAAATACTTCAGTAATGTGGGGGGCGTCTGGGAGATTAACAGATGACAAAGAAATACAGATGACAGAGAAACTTCAAGGTAACAGGGATGTGTTTCTGAAGATCGAAGAGTGAAGAGTAGAAGGAGAAGCATTAAATGACCTTGGATGTGAAAGAATGAACAGACAGCACTGGAAACCTGCCAGGGAAAGAGGGATTCTCAAGGGAGAGACAGGACATAGTTGAGGTCAAGACGTTATAGTACAAGTGGGGAGTATCAGATGAAAACATATAGTTAAAGATGCAGTGAAAGAAGAGACAGTAGGAAAAGAAATATTTGACTGGACTTTGTCTAAACTCGGTCAATGTTGATTACAGAATTGATTTAAATATCAACAAACTCAAATTGTTTTTTAGTATAAGATAAAAATGGAAAGGGGTTTATTAATAATGACTACTACTTTCCATAAAGGTAGTAGACAGTGGATCAGTTTAAAAATGTAGGTTGATAAGAGAAATGAAGAAGACAGGTGCCCATTGGGGTTATATTTGGAAGTTGACCAAGGATAAGAGAGATGAGAGGATACTGGACTGGACTGATCAGAAAGCATGCATCAGTGCCAGCACAAGCTGAGATTTAAGCAGAGTTGGAAGTAGACTCATAGGTGTAAAGGAAAAAAAAAAAAAGCCCTCAAAGAGGATGGATGATGTCTTTTCTCTTCTCTGGAAAACTTTTTGCACTAAATCTTGTTGACTCTAACAACTCAAATTCAGTTAATTTTGATCATAGTATCTTAAAGTTAAAAAAAAAATCATAAAAGTTTGTTAATCATGTGATTATAATATCGATTAACATCTATAATTGGAAAATATCTTTTAGATAACTTCAGAAAATCATTCTCTGTAGTTATATATGAAAACTAAAATTAAGTGGTAAGATTAAACTCTTAATTGCATAATTCTAAGAATGGGTAAGGAGAGTGATAAGTACTAATATAATTGGGGGATCTAAATTATTGATAATGGTAGCCTTTATTCTTTTAAAATTCTAGACAATATTTCAATTATGAACTTAATTTTTTCTCTGTATGTACTAAAGTAAAAATATAACCTGGTTGTTGGACAATTACTGCATTCATTTAATCATTTTGGATTGTCCTTGAATTAATTAAATATACTTTCACATTACTTCACTTAACAGGAAATTCATATCTTTTCACTTTAAAAAATAAATGTAGGTCCCCCTCTCTGAAACAGTTCAGATAAAAATAGAAGAATAAATTGGTTTGGGTAAATTGTGAGCTTTACAAGGTAGCATAAGATGAAAGTGTATACTAGCAACCATCTCCATTGTTTAGGATCATACAGAATCAGCTTTAGGTCATGATTACCTAATTTATTTATCTAATTAGATTTCCATTTTTTTTTCTAACTACCTTTTAACTAATTTTTTTTCCAGACATTTTCCCTTTTGGATTATTCTAGGGAAAAAAATACATTTCTGATTTTGGAACTGGCTAGTTCAGCTTTCACAGTAGCTGGTGTGAACTGATATAGTTGGCAGGATTCCTCAAAAACAACTGACCTGGCTGTGAGGTAGTTGACCCTTCATCAACTGGAGCTTTGATGACTCCTCCATGGAGACATTTCCTCTTAACATGCTGTAAGTAAAAAGGGCTGAGTTGAGATTCCTTTGGTGAGTTTATTTTTTAATGGATTGTATTACTGTTACTGATGGTTGTGGATTTAATTGTGACTCCCCCCAAAATGTGTATCAGCTTGCCTAGGCCATGATTTCCAGTACCGTGTGGTTGTCCTCCATTTTGTGATCTGATATAATTTTCCCATGTGTTGTAAACTCTAACCTCTATGATGTCAATGTTGACTCCATAGCAAGGAGGTTTTTTTTAGTGATGTTAATGAGGCAGGACACAATCTACAGGATTGGATTGTACCTTGAGTCAATCTCTCTTGAGATGTAAAAGAGAGAAGCTAACAGAGAGGAGAGGAACTTCATGCCACCAAGAAAGAAGTGCTGGGAGGGAAACTCATCCTTTGGACCTGGGGTCCCTACACTGAGAAGCTCCTAGACCAGGGAAAGATTGATGACAAGGACCTTCTCCCAGAGCTGACAGAGAGAATAGCTTCCTCTAGAGCTGGCTCCCTAAATTTGGATTTCTAGCCTCCTAAACTGTGAGAGAATACATTTCTGTTTGTTAAAGCCATCCACTTGTAGTATTTCTGTAATAGCAGCACTAGTTAACTAAGAAACTGGTTTACTCTCATCCTTTTTTTTTTTTTTTAAACTTCAGCCAAGCACACTAAATCCATACAAAATTCTGACTGTTTTTCTGATCAATTAGATAATAAATTTTCTTCTGACTTTACTTCATTATTCCTTTTTTTCTTCACTAAATAGTTATACTATCAATTTCGCACTTCTATAATTATTACTTTCTTGTATGTAGGCATTTTTATTGAAACTTTTCTGGCTCTATTCTGTAAAATATTTAATTATCATTTTATGGCATCTTCATTAGGGAAGTCAATTTATATCGAGAGAAAAACTTAGAATATCTATCTCTATTATGCCTAAAATATTTCAATAAAAAAATAAGTAAAAGTGGGTTTCATATTTTTATTCAGGAGACATGCTTTCATGCCATCTCTGAAAATTTGTTTTTCTATGGGCTTATAATTTACAATTTAAAATCCTTTGTTTGTAAAAGGAGATTAATTTTTTCTAATTACATAATTTTGTAACTATTATTTAATAAATAAGGATAGCTAAAACAACAGACAATAAATTCAATACTTTTAGAAATAAACAGAGTGTTTGTAAAAATACGGGACTTAGAAAAGCTGGGAAACATGCCTGCTTTCTAAATACTAGTTACATATATTATTAGGTACAGGTGTGGGTGGAAATTTTCCATGACTCGATGATAGCCTCCAAGTACAATACCAGTCATGCTCTCCAGGCCGGAAAGACTTGTAAAAAATTAAGATTCTCAAATATATTTAAGTTATAGAGGTTAAAGCAAAAAGAAAGAAATACGCCAGGTCAAGATAAGTTTTTAAGTGGGGTAGAAAAGCACACTAGTTACATTATGGCTTACACAATATTCTCATATCCTGTTACTCTTTCTCTGTCTCTTTCTCTCTAATCAGCCTTCTTTGCTTGTGTTGTGCTTGTGAGGACTGGAGTTGTTTGAGCAAGGGGACCTAATTTATAGAAGATGCCTAGGATTAACACACACAATTGCTTTATTCAAAAGATGCGGGGCCAAGTATGACTGACCCCAACGGAAGCTGCCAAATAGCTTGTATTTTGCTTTTCTTGAGCAGCAAATACTTAGGGCAAGAATAGGTGACACCAACGGGTAGCCTATTTAAGACATCAGACATTTAGAGTATCTCATATGCCTCATGCATAGTTAGTATATCATGAATGTTGAGGTCTCTGGAACCTCAGGTGTACTTAGTAAATTATCAGTACTAGGTGCTAGGTCTTTTCATCTCTTTCTATTTTTGTTTAGCACATGTACATATTGTATGACTGGATATAATCTAACACTTAGGATAAGTTACTGCTTTACCGTATCTTACATCCTTTATGAATTCTGCTTCTGGCTCACCAGCTACTTGCTTTATTTAGTTTCATCTATCATTCTTACTTATTTTCTTGCCTTGTATAGAAGATTCAATATTCTTGAATAATTCAGTGATCATATATTAAATCTAGATAACGTAATTTCTCAGATACAAACATACAATCTCAGTAAGATTTTTTTTCTCATTCACTCAACTCTTTTTCTATTTCTTCCATAAAACTTTCTAAGTTGGAAGTAATAAAAATGATTGTTTTGAAGTCCTATTGCTATATTTTAGGTTATGAGTTTAATTAAGTAAACACAAGTAAAGAAATTTCTAGGACCTTTTAGGGAAATAAGCACCAAGATCCACTGATTCATACATTCAAGAAATCTTGGCTTATATCCTACAACCCGAAGATTTGACCAAGGTAGTATGGAAGTGAAAAGAATGAATTAGACATGCTCTCCCTCTTCAAGTTTGGCAGAGACGGTACTATGAATTAACCACTCATTTCTTCCTAGGAATACAGTGGTTATAAGTCTCAGCCTCCTTTTCAATTATGTTGGGGCCAGATGACCAAGTATGACCAAGGAAATGTGAGTGAAAGTGTTATAAGCCACTTTCAGGACTTGCCCTTACAAAACATTCTGAACAACCATCTATTCTCTTCCTCTTCTGCTGTTAGTTTGGAAGTCATGTGTGTGTCAGAAAGCATAGATGCAAGAAGGAAGCAGTCTGGATTCTTGAGACAATGCTTGGAAGAGAACTGCTTAAGACAAATGTAATGTGAGCAAGAAATTAAGTCACTTGCATTTCAGCAGAGCCTAGGGTTGAATACTATTCCTAACAGACATCCTAATGCAAAGTAGAAATTGGTGTGCAATAAGTCGAATGTAGCAACAATACTGGATAACTGGGAGCAGATAGTCCCTAGCTTTGGTGGGAACAAGTATATGATGTGTTTAGTCAGAGTTGAATCTAAGAGTAAAGCATATAAATAGAAACTTTTCACAATTCTTCTCAGATGAAGAACAGTACTTGTTAGTAAGAAATTATTTTCTAAGCCACTAGGGATAGAGGGTGACCAGCAACAGAGAAGACAATGTCTAAACATAAATGTTAAAATTAGTGCAGATAATGTGTTTTAGATGCAGCCATATGTTTTATCCCTAGAGTGGGAGTAAAATAAGGAAAATAAGAAAAAAAAATATGTTGTACATATAAGACTTATAATTTCAACTTAATTGAGTTTTTACATTAAATTACTAAATTGATTGACTGACTTATGAAATCTATTTATATATTACTGTTCCCCAAACAGTGTGTCATGAGGCTGTATCAATTGTGTTCTAGTAAATTAGGGATGCTATAGTATTTCTAAGCAGGTCAGAATTGTTGGGAGGAGTTAGTTTGATTCCATGAGGTTTCCTAAAGATAATGCACTGATGCCTTGGAAGGAAGTGTGCATCTCTATTTCCATGAAGACAAGTCTGTGGGACAAGTCATCCTCACAGACAGAATCCAACTCCACTATAAATAAATTTTTTTTTGTTTTTTTAAAGTAAAAAGAAAGTTTTATTTGGCATATATTCAAAAGGACAAAAGTGGGAAGCGGACAAGCAAGCATGCTGTCAGAGCTAGAATGTCTGCCCGAATCCAAAGAATATTACAGAATAGGCAAGAATGGGAAAAAGGACAAGCATGCTGCCACAGCCATGTCTGCCCGAGTCCAAAGAAGGTTACAGAATCATCAGTATATATCAACATCACAAGATGGGTAGAATCATTGAAAGTGTCACTTTTTCACTGATTGGCTAGAAATTGTAATCTTACATTTTGAGTCATCCTTCTTAACAGTCATTGGTATGGCTTTCAGTAAGGAGAATCAGGAGGGTCTTCATTGGTCCAACAAATTCCTATTCACTAAATACTAATAGAAAAAGGTAAGAGTGGAAAGTCTTTTGTGTTCTGTTTGATGGGATTTATGTGAAAGTTTCCCTAAAAGATATTTTCCAAGATTATCTTAGCTATTGTCTTTATACCTCAGGGCCCAGTTGATGTGTCCTTGAGAGTCCTTGTGAGCCCTTGTGAGCCCAGCTCCAGCTGGGCCACATTCTGTATGCTCAAGGAGAGGAAATAATAATGCCAATATTATTTCTTAAATCAGTCCCTCCTTTGATCGGAGATTGGAGATAACACATCGATGATCAATACCTGGACTTAGTCGAGCTCCTAGATGGTGGCCATTGCAGGCTCTTTAAACTCATGGTGCTGGTTTTCCACCGGATACCATCTGGTTCTTCACCAGGATCTTAAGTAAGAGCAATGTTCTCATCAATAGCATTGCCAGAGTGAGCAGACTCAATGTACATCAACATTTTAGCCTGAGGCCTTCTTTTGCCTTTTACGTGTGTAAGACAATAGAAGATAAATTTTATTATGCCTAATACTATCAGGATGTAGACTAAGAATATTACTATTCCTTGCAGTAGTGATCTAGCCCATGTACTTATTCCTGATGGTAACCAACCAAATAGATCTGGTGTTTGTAAGGGTGTGACAATGTGTAATCAAGTAGCTTGCTGTCTAATTCTATGTATATCTTGTCTACAGCACAGACTACACTTTCTTGGACTAATAAAAAAAATCTAAGGTTATTTTGTTAGCTCATGTCACCTTGGCTTATGAGATCAGAGATCACTGTTGTGCTTCTATCTCATCTGCTATTTGTCCCATAGTGACTGACAAATTTTCTTAAAGATTTCTCCATTTTAGATATACCATAAGTAGTAATTAAAGCTACCAACGATATCCCAAGTGTTGGACAAATGAGTTTTCTTCTGACTTTCATTTTACAATTTTAAAATTACCTTTCCAATATTTACTAGCATTGTTAATATGAATACTTAAAGATAATCCTAAGTTACCAAAGTGCATTGTCTATGCATTTGTCAGGAACCTAAACAAGAGATTGCCCACACAAATTCACTATCAGTTGGAAAGGAATCATCTAAATTAGTATAGTTGGATCTACTGTAAAGAAATATATATCTATAAAGAGCACTTGAAGTTTGTCTAGAGGAAACAAAAAATATAGAAAAATTTACATGTGACAAGTTTTCATTCGAGAACTAATGATTAACAAGATAATACAGGATGGACCTTTCCTATAAGAGGTCTTCAGTTAGTCTGTTTAAAATATACTAAGTGTACTTCTCAAAGGTAAGCTGCCCCTCCTTGGTTTACCTATTAAAAGTCATGAGTCACTTTCTCAGAAGCATAAATGGAACCAAAGACAAAAAGGAGTCTGAGCCATGAGGTGGATCTCTTCTGAGAATCTGGTTTCCTTAAGATACATAATTTTCCATGTCGTAAGAGGGTGACAGTTTGATTACAAACATTATACAGGTATTTCACATGACATTGTCTTAAAGACTGATTAATTACTAATTTACCCTAAACATAACTCTGTCTGATCTTTGAAGTTAGTTTCCTAAGTAAATAAAGTTTTGAGAGGTTAACATATTTACAAGATTTTCCTTCGTGCTTTCTAAGTGAATAATTCATTTTTTTTTTCCACGTTATTCTTGCCTAGTTGTGTTGTGACTAATGTAGAAACTTAAAGATATAACTTCAGGTAAAATAAACACATAGTTCCTCTATATATATTTAGTCAATCATAAAAGTAAATACAGTATTGGTTGTAGAAATTGTTAAATGAACAATTTAGTTCAGAGGAAGTATGCTTTGGGCAGAGAAAAAACAAATATTAGTATTTGCTATTGTTATATTGAAAAATATTGTGTTAGCATATGGCCTCTTCTTATTTACATTTTAATTCAAAATATACTTAGAATAGTTTCTGGGTTTTGTGACATCTTTCATTTCATTCTCAATCACTAAAACACTTGAACTCTTTAATACAGTCATGGTAGAATACACAGAGAAATAAAAAACTGAAGTGCAGAAGTGATTTTTTTTTTCTCCTCAATATAAAACTTTAACATCTAGAAATAAAAGTCCCAGTAGCCTTACATTTTCTCAAGAATAGATTCTGAAGAACAGTAACAGTGACTTTTTTTTTCCCCAACGTCTTGCAACATTCCAGAATACGACTTGATATAAATGATATTATAGGTGAAATAGTAGTTTTTTTAGTCTTTTTATTTATGTATTTGACAAATCAGCTTACACACAAAATCCTTTACAGTGATCAGGTTTGTCTACTTTTCAATAGCCTCTGACACTTCAAATGTATTTCCTGGAAACTGAAAACAGTATTGTGTTTCGACCAGTGATATTGAAGTTTTTTTGTTTGTACGTTTATTTTCTTAATGTGAATTAGAGGAAATTATTAAACTAAAGGTTATTCTTTTAATTAGGGCTTTTGCTCTGCCCTTTGTACTAACAAGGACATTGAGAATTTTCCTTTCAAAGTTAGATAATATATCACCTTCTGTTTCCCCTCTACCCAGTTTTCTTTTCTAACATTTTTCGCTGTTTTTACCAATTTTTGCAGTTAAATACAGCTGCATAATATCCTTTGCTATGTTTGGAGGAGACTGAGGAGAATCACTTTCCTCAATGTATCCTTGCTACTCCCAGTGCCATATACTTGGAGTCTTCATTGTAAAATGTAAGTGTTCCCAGGAGAATTAATGCAAAAGTGAATGTGTTTATACAATTTTTTTCTTTAAAGGAAGAGGATATGTGAAGCACTGAAGAGCTAAGTCAGGGAAATTATTATAAAAAAATCTAAGGAAATGCTCGTAAAGGAAGTTAGGAAGAGAACCAATGGTATCTGCTAATTGGACTAGGCTTTGACCATATATTCAGCTCATATTCTGTGCCAGTTATGCTAGAACTAGGATTTGTACTATTTCATTATATTAACAAAATCATTGTTTTGAGGAAAGAAAGTGGTGATGTTATAAGTTGAAGAGCTATCCTATTTTGACCCGGACACACAGTACCATATTTAGCCACCTCTTTATGGCTTTTAGGTTCCTGGGTGGCCCAAGTGATTTTTGCTTGGGTACTAACCTAAAGGTTGGAGGTTCTAACCCATCCAGAGGCCTGGAGGAAGAAAACCCTGGCAATCTGCTCCCATTTGTTGTTGTTGAGTGCCATCTAGTAAATTTTCGACTCATAGTGACCCCATGTGACAGACTAGAACTGTCTTCGCAGAGTTTTCTAGGCTGTAATCTTTACAGGAGGAGATCACCAGTTCTTTCTCCCATAGAGATGCTGGGTAGGTTCAAATTGCCAATCTTTTGGTCAGCAGCCCAGAGCTTAACAATTGCACCATCAAGACTCCTCCATAAAGATTAGAGTCAGGAAAATCCTATGGAGCTCAGTTCTGCTCTGTAACGCATGGGGTCACCATGAGTGAGAAATTGACTTAATAGGTTTGGTATTTTTTGGCCTAGGCTTTTAACCTCCAACCCTAAGATAGGAGATTATGGCTTTGAGACTATTTGTAAATATTGTACATCCTATAATTATAGTATCCTCAACTCTTTTTTCTTTTCTGATTTTGGTTTAATGCATAGCCTAACCTTTAAAATAACAACATATGGTGTATTTTTTTTTTAGGGGAAAGTTAAAAAAAATTGTTTTAAAGTTAAATCATGTTTTGATGCTTATGATAAAAATTTAAATTGCAATTTGACTGCACAGTATTGTGCATGGCTGCCCAAATACACACTCGTTAGAAAATCTGTAACCCTTTGCCATCAAGTCCATTCCAACTCACAGCAACCCTATAGGACAGAGTAGAGCTGCCCCAGAGGGTTTCCAAGGAGTGGCTGGTGGATTTGAACTGCTGACCTCTTGGTTAGCAGCCAAGCTCTTAACCACTGAGAAACCAGCTCTCCACTCCCTTAGAGCAGCTCTAAACAGAACAAAAACAAAAAAAAATCCATTGCCATCAAGTCGATTCTGACTCGTAGTGACCCTATAGGACAGAGTAAAACTGTCCCATAGGGTTTCCAAGGAGCAGCTGGCGGATTCCAACTGTCAACTTTTTTGTTAACAGCTGAATTCGTAACCACCAGGGCTCCAGAGGGGCTCTATTCCCATAATATTAATGTGTAAGTGCTCCCCAACACTCAGTGTACAACCAGAAAACTTATCTGAAGTTGCTTGGCCTGAACCATAGCTTTATTAGAGGAGTACTATGTTTAAAGCAACAAAACTATCAATGAAAAATTCAACATAAAAAAAAATTCCATTTAGAATATACTCCCCAAAATATGTAACAATCACAGATAAATTTAACAGAATACATTCAAGATCCAAACACCCAAACTACAAAACACTGCGAAGAAAAATTAAAGTCCCAATACATGGAGAACTATACTGTGTCCTTAGACGAGAAGATTCAATATTGTTATGCTTTGAATTATTCCCATATTGATTAATAAAAAAAACTCATTGCTGTCAAGTTGATTCCAACTCATAGTGACCCTATAGGAGAGAGTAGAACTGCCCCATAGAGTTTCCAAGGAATGGCTGGTGGATTCGAACTGCCGACCTTTTGATCAGCAGCTGTTTAACCACTGCGCCACCAGGGATCCATATTGATTATAAACTTAATAAATCTCTTCCTTAAAATTCCACCCCCTCCCCCTTCTGTCTCTTCTATTTTATTCTCTTCTCTCTTCACACCCAAAATGTATTAGCACCCCATGTGCTGCTTCAGTCCATCTCGTTGAACGTTACCACTATCCTCACAACTGGCCAATCCAGAAAACTTTTAGGAAAATATTCTTCTTTACTCCTCACAATTGGCCAATCCAGAAGCCTGTGAGAAACATTCTTCTCCCTTTCGGTTACCTCAAATTAGTCAGCAGGTTTTGAGGGTCTAAATAGTATATATCTTGACAAACCATTTTCTTCCCCATTACCATAAGCACGTGCCTTTATTTCTCTTATCTTTTCTTTGTGCAGGTGTGAGAATTACCTTTGTAGACTCACAACTGGATACACTACTTTTGCTCTTGAACCTCACTCCTTTTCACAGTTTCAAAAAATCCAAACCCAGTCATGTTAATCATCTTTTGTGTGAAAAAGTTTTGACGGGTTAAGAACGAAATCAAGCAGCTTCCTTTTCTTGTTCGGCTTATAGTCTCATGCTTAATTTCTAATATTTCTCAACATCGACCTTAAAACAGACAAATATGTCAGTTATTCGGCATTACATTAGGATGGTACGCTGTCATGGTATTGCACATATGGTTACCTATCCCATGTAAGTAAACCTACTTGTTCATCAAGCTGGGCATGAGTGCCTTCTCTTTTGGGAATGCTTTCTCGACTTCTCCCAACCTCCACCTGCAAAACTTCAGTAGATTAAGCAACCCTCAGTTGTACTTCCCTAGCTCTCTGCGATAAATATATTACATCACTTATCACAGTATAGTAAATGCTGAGCCCTTTAACTACTAAACATTGTGATTCTTGTAGACCAGGGCCTTAGCAAGCTTTTTTGTTTTGCTTAGTTTTTGAACTACTCTACCACATGCATCACACATAGTAGAACTCAATAAATTCTTTGAATGAACATTGTTGAAGGTTTACTTGCACTTCTAAATATAAGACAGTGTGATAGAGTGGAAATTTCACCAGTTTTGGCACCAAATAGAAGCTTGAAATCTGGCCGAAAAACATACTAACGGCATGGCATTCTCTGACTTTTAGTTTCCTCACGCCTTACGTGAGGATGAAAATAACAGCATACAAAAAAAATCATGACTCCTGGCAATCCCATGCCCCCTTAAAAGGCTCACAGTGTCCTCTACCCCAGTGCTGTTGGAGAGGCTGCCCTGAGAATTACGATTTGTTGCACACAACACCATCTGTTCTCTCTGCACAGATAATTGGACAAGAGCTAGGAATCCAAAAGACAAGTAAGTAAAGATCGTTGCTGATGTACATAGAATAATTTGCTCTCTTAGCAGTTCTAACAAGGAAATAACAATAGAATGAGGCATTTGGTACTAGGAGTAGAAGTGGAAAATCTGCAACTTAGAACGTACATGTGTCATAATCAGCCAGAAGTGAACTTAATTATAAATAAGCAGAAGTGCCGAGGGGAAAATGTCTTAGCTTGCTAGTGTTGCTGTAGCAAAAATACCACAAGTAGGTGGCTTTAACAAACTGAAATTTATTTTCTCACAGTTTAGGAGGCTAGAAGTCAAATTCAGGGCACTGGCTCCTGGGGAAGGCTCTCTCTGTCTGCCCTGAGGGGAAATCCTTGTCCTGGCTTCTCTAGGGTTCTGGGCATTCTTTGGAGATCTACAAGTGGTATCTATTTTTCCCCATTTCCACTTGCTTGCTTCTGTGTCTAATCTGCACTTCTGTATTTCAAAAGTGATTGGCTTAAGGTAGGATTTACAACACATATTTTTAGGTGAAACAATTCAATACATAACAGAAAGAAAAGATATACACAGAAAAATAAAAAAAAAGAAAAACACAACCAAACCCATTGCCTTTGAGTTCTTTCTGACTCATAGTGACCTTTAGAAGAGGGTAGAACTGCCCATAGGGTTTCCAAGGCTGTAAATCTTTAAGGAAGCAGATTGCCACATCTTTCTCCTGCAGAGTGGCTGGTAGACTTAAAACACCAACGTTTTGGTTAGTAGTCAAGCACTTAACCACTCTGCCACCAATATATTGACATAAACTGGAAGTGAGTGAAAATGGAGCAGAGACAGGGAGAGCGGCTGAGTCACTTCTGGAGCCCTAGAGAAAAGACTACGATCTGTTAGTGCGAGGTCTCTAGATCTGCCAGGTCCGTGCCATGTCTCCCCTTCCTGTATTTCCACAAAACCTTGCTTGAACATAGCTGAAAAGAATCTCTCTTCCTTCTAAACAAAATCGCCCAACCAGTAATTACTACTTCATAAAGTTGCAGTAATGCAAAAGATGGATGCTGAATTTCACAGTTGCTCTGAATATATCTACCCCTACTTCGATCATGGCCCCAGGCATTGTATTCTCAACACACTGACTAGAATGATATTGTAAAATGTTTAAGTTAAATAACATCAGACTTCTAAACTTTTAGTGGCTTCCCATCTCACTCCTTATAAAAGCCAAATAACCAAAAATGGCCAGCAAAGCCTTATGCAATCCGCCTCCTCCATCTCATCTCCTTTTCTCCACTTCTCTCCACTCCAGCCACAAAGGACTCCTTAAATGTTCCTTGAACACCTTAGGCTCACTCACAGCTCACTTTAAATGGGTGAATTGTATGGTATGTGAATTATATCTCAATAAAGCTATTATACTTTTGAATGGTACATTGAGAGTTTTCTGTAACTCACATCTTTTGTGATTTACAGAAAACGAGCTTAATACTGATACCAGAAAATCATTGTTTTCTTTTCATTCAAAATTAAGATCCTTGAGTCAAGACAAATAACTATGATGTTTAAAACATGATAGGAAATACAAATAGTAAGGGTTATACTTTGGATTTATTAAATGTTTTATGTAAAAAGTTGCAAACAGATGATGCACTTTGATTAAAAATTCTGAAGTGAAGATTAGAATTTGAAGTAATAATCAAGAGACAACATTCATTTAACTTTTAAGGCAATGTGTAGCTAGTTTGTATATGGTTATTGGTGATATTTAAATATGACTCATCTAGCAATCTCCCTTGTTGTTGTTAGCAGCCATCAAGTCGGCCCCCAACTCATGGCAACTGCATGCACAAAAGGAATGGACTACTGTGACCCATAGGGTTTTCATTGGGTTGATTTTTAAAAGTAAATTGCCAGACCTTTCTTCCTAGTCTGTCTTAGTCTGGAAGCTCCACTTAAATCTCTTCAGCATTACTGCAACACATAAGCCTCCACTGACAGATGGGTCATGGCTGCACATGAGGTACATTAGCCAGGAATTGATCCCAGGTCTCCCACATGGAATGCTAGAATTCTACCACTGAACCACCACTGCCCTCTAGTAATCTCCCTTACATATTATTTAAATTTTAAGAATAACCACAACAACCTGCCTTTAAATTTTCATTCATCAAAGACACGCTTACATTCTGTACTCAGATTACCCATTGACATGTCTGTAAACAGGATTTTAACCACAGTAATCAATAATAAGGTTTTCACCGGCCAATTTTTTCAGAAGTAGATCGCCAAGTCCTTCTTCCTAGTCTGTCTTAGTCTAGAAGCTCTGCTGAAACCTGTCCGCCATGGGTGACCCTGCTGACATAGCTTCCAGCATCACAGCAACACGCAAGCCACCACAGTACGACAAACTTACAAATGAGTGGTGGAATGCTCCTTAGAAGCTAGACTTCGTATCACATACTTTGGACCTGTTATCAGGAGGGACCAGTCCCTGGAGAAGAGCAGTGAAAAAAGGGAAGACCCTCACCGAGATGGATTGACACAGTGGCTGCAATAATGAGCTCAAACGTAGCAAAGATTGTGAAGATGGTGCAGGACTGGGCAGTGTTGCTTTCTGTTGCACATGGGGTCGCTATGAGTCAGAACCAATGGTTCGATGGTGCATAACAACAACGAAGCAATAATAAAGTCAGCTGGTTTGGGTGCTTTTCTGTAAAGGAGGTGATATGATATACTATTGACAGGACATATGTTTTGGATTCAGATAAACTGAATCACTAGATACAGTCTCGGGCAAAGTTACTTACTTTACTGAATTTCACTTTCAACTTTTACAAAACACAGAACACAAATACATTTTAGGGTATTTCACTTTTTTTAATGAGATAAAATATGTTAAAATTCTCATTATGTTGTCTGTCCCACAATTAACTCTTAACACATGCAGTTCAAAATTAAAATAGAGATAATCTCAGTGACACAATTTGGGGATGGTGTTAAATTCTTAATTCCATCAGGTCTAATTGGGTAATTGTTGCTGTTAGGTGCCATCGAGTTGCTCCCGACTCATAGTGACTCTATGTAAAACAGACTGAAATTGGGGTAGAGGTTTCATATAACACAGCTGTGGTTGCTCAAGGCTCATGCCTAAGGACTACAAGTACTTCCAAGAACAGTGAGCAGAGCCTCCAAAAAAATTTATCCATGGCAAGACAGAAGAATACAGGACGAGTAAAGGAAGTTTAACTTCTCTTCACACGGCAACCTTTCTATTTCTATCTTTTTACATCTAGGTAACTTGAATAGATTGAATTTCTGTTAATGCATTTTTCCAGCTCTTCAGATCATTGACACATACATAGCATCTTTAAAAATTTGAGTGTTTTCCCATGAACTGCTTTTAAGCCAATTTAATTTCATATTTATCTCCCATTTTTAATTCTTTTTTATCCAAATTGAGGACACGTCATTTCAATCTATGAAAATTAATCTTTTAAATGATGATATCAGTGCGTATAGAATTACCCTAACTTTTTTGTTTGCTACTTAGTATGTATACCATAAATACATATAATACATTTTTGATAGGCATTTAAATGGCTACTGAATATTCAATATTAATAAAAATAATCTACAATAAATGTGCTTTTACATATATCTTTATATAGTTTTTATTCCTGTAGAGTAATTTCCCAGAACTGATACTTTCAAATTGTCTTATAAAACTATTTTCTTCACCTCTATGAGATAAACCTTGTCCTCACTCTCTTGGCGATAGTAAATATTATCAAACTTTATAATTTTTGTAAATGGCTTAAATAACAATTATTATTTTTAATCAGCATTTCCATGATTAGTATTGATATTGAATGTTTATTGATATGTTTGTTGGGGACCATCTGTCATTTTTTTCTACTGATCTTATCATTTCTTTTTTATTCAAATGGTGCACAAAAATGCATTTATCTGAAACTATTTTATTATTTCATTGATATTAGTTTATCAAAATAAAATAAGAAAATAACATCAATTATAATATGAGTGTGAATTTCCAAAAATTGGCACTTAATGGAATACTTTAACTCTTCTCTCTTTCTAACTTCCATTACCAATTTGGTTAGCTTAAAAATTGCTAAATGTGATTCAGTAGCCCATATAGACTTAACTACCTTTAGGAAGAGTTTTTTTAATACCCATTTCCCTGCCATAGTTTTAACTTGTAAACTTCTACACTTTAAACAATTTCATAATTTATTTAAATACTTTTAGACTTTCTCCTTAATTTATTCACATTTTCTTAATTTATATTGTGCTGTCCCTTATTAAAGATTTTGTTTTGTGATCAGGAAAACTATATTCACTTTTCTTTATTTGTAGAACATAATATGTATCATCATTTTCATAATTACTTTTGAGTTGGCACCAACTCATGACAACCTTACATATAACAGAATAAAACTTTGCTCAGTCCTGCTCCAACTTCATGATATTGGACAGTATTCTGTTGTGATCCACAGGGTTTTCATTAGCTAAATTTTTGGAAGTAGATCACCAGGCCTTTCTTCCTAGTCTCTTATTCTGAAAGCTCCACTGAAACCTGTCCACCATAGGTGGCCCTGCAGGTATATGAAATACCAGTTGCATAGCTTCCAGCATTGTAGCAACCTGCAAGCCACCACAGTACAACAAACTGACAGGTGGTGGAATATACATCTACATTTAAAAAATTGAATTTATATACCTGCTTTATATGTTTACATTAATATTTTAACTGAATCTAGGTTATACTGTTTTTAGGGAAAAAAATCAAGCAAGCAAGCAAGCAACCAACCAACCAACCAAACAAACAAACAAAAACATTTAAAACTTCACCAGGCTTTTTAAAAATGTAGCCTGGTAAAAATCTTAAATTCTTACAGAAACCACTGTTCCTATTTTTTGAAATAAATAAAAAATCCTCAGAAATAATGCAAATGAAAACCACAGTAAGGTAGCAACTGCTTAGTGGCTGCCAGGTTTTCTTTTGCATTGATGAAAATATTTTGGAATTAAATAGAAGGTGGTAGTTGTGCAATATTTTTAATATGTACTAAATACCACTTAATTATGCATTTTAAAATGGTTAATTAAAAAAACAAACAAACAAACGTGCTTTAAAGTAATCCAATGTACCCACATGAACCTGGAGTAAGAAAGAGGAATCTTCAATGCCAGTATGTGTTAGTACCACCATCATCTTGTAAAATAGAGCATCAGTAGGGGTTGTTTCCTAGTGTGATGAGCTATACCTGGGTGGAGAAGACTGATAGGGAGTAGCTGAAACACAGACACCAAGGCACTAATTAAATGGTCCCCAAAAGTTTGAAAAACCTAGAGTAGGAGAGCAGAGAGAGAATCCCTAGTTGTAATCAACTGTGCAAACAGAAATATTACCTCACCAGTGAAACTCGGGACCTTTGAGTTGATACTGAATAAATTATAGGAATATAAAATGTTTTCTTTTTGTTCATGTAAATATCTTTTAAACTGTTGTGACTGTGAAAATTTACATCCAGTTAAACTGAGCATGAATCCAGTCATTCTGGAAAAAATAAATAAATAAACATATATATATATCCACCACATGTCTCTCAGTTTGTTATACTGTGGTGGCTTGCGTGTTGCTGTGATAGTAGAAGTTTTACCAACAGTCTTTCAAACACCAGCAGGGTCACCCTTGGTGGACAAGTTTCAGTGAAGCTTCCAGACTAAGAAGAAAGAAGGACCTGGAGGTCCTACTTCTGAAAAAAAAATTGGCCAGTCAAAACCTTACGAATAGCAGTAGAACATTGTCTGATATAGTGCCAGAAGTTGAGCCCCTCAGGATGGAAGACACTAAAAAGACGGCTGGGGAAGAGCTGCTTCATCAAAATAGAGTTGACCTTAATGACGTGGATGGAGTCAAGCTTTCGAGACCTTCATTTGTTGAGGCCGCAAGACGCAAAGTGAGAAGAAACAGCTGCAAACATCCACTAATAATCGGAATATGGAATGTACGAAATATGAATCTAGAAAAATTAGAAGTCATCAAAAAGGAAATGGAACACAAACATCGATATCCCAGGCATTTGTCAGCTGAAATGTACCGGTATGGGCCGTTTTGAATCAGACAATCATATGGTCTACTATGCTGGGAATGACAAACTGAAGAGGAATGGCATCACATTCATCTTCGAAAAGAACATTTCAAGGTCTATCCTGAAGTACAATGCTGTCAGTGATAGCATAATATCCGTACACCTACAAGGAAGATTAGTTAATATGACTATTATTCAAATTTATACACCAACAACTAATGTCAAAGGTGAGGAAATTGAAGATTTTTACCAGCTTATGCAGACTGGCATTGATCAAACATGCACTGAAGATTTGTTGATAATTATTGGTGATTGGAATGTGAAAGTTAGAAACAAAGAAGAAGAATTCGTAGTTGGAAAATATGGCCTTGGTGATGGAAACAATGTCAAAGATCACATGACAGAATTTTGAAAGACCAATGACTTCTTCATCATAAATACCTTTCTTCAACAACATAAACAGCAACTATACACATGGACTTCACCCTATGGAAAACACAGGAATCAAATCTACTACATCTGGAGAAAGAGACTATGGAAAAACTCAATATCATCTGTCAGAACAAGGCCATGGGCCAACGGCAGAACAGACCATCAATTGCTTATAGGCAAGTTCAAGTTGAAGCTGAAGAAAATTAAAACAAGTCCACAAGGGCCAAAATACCACCTGAAGTATATCCCACCTGAATTTAGAGACCATCTCAAGAATAGATTTGATGCACTGAACACTAATGACTGAAGACCAGATGAGTTGTGGGATGACATTAAGGACATCATACGTGAAGAAAGCAAAAGGACATTAAAAAGACAGGAAAGAAAGAAAAGACCAAAACAGATGTCAGAAGAGTGTTGGAAACTTGCTTTTGAACGTAGAGTTGCTAAAGCAAATGGAAGAAATGATGAAATAAAAGAGCTGAACAGAAGATTTCAAAGGGCAGCTCAAGAATACAAAGTAAAATATCATAATGAATTGTGCAAAGACATGGAATTAGAAAACCAAAAGGGAAGAATATGGTCAGCATTTCTCAAGCTGAAAGAACTGAAGATAAAATTCAAGCTTCTGGTTACAATTTTGAAGGATTCTGTGAGCAAAATATTGAATGACACTGAAAGCATCAAAAGAAGATGGAAGGAATACACAGAGCCACTGTACCAAAAAGAATCGGTTGATGTTCAACTATTTCAAGAGGTAACATATGATCAAGAACTGATGGTATTGAAGGAAGAAGTCCAAGCACTGAAGGCATTGGTGAAAAACAAGGCTCCAGGAATTGATGGAATATCAATTGAGATGTTTCAACAAAGGTGTGCATCACTGGAGGTGCACACTCCTCTATACCAAGAAATTTGGAAAACAGCTACCTGGCCAACTGACTGGAAGAGATCCACATCTGGGCCCATTCCAAAGAAAGGTGATGCAACAGAATGCAGAAATTAAGCTGTGGACTTTCACCTAAAGCACAATTAAAAAAAAAAAAAAATGAATGTGGAAATTATTGAACAATATTATTAATATCACATGCATGTAAAATTTTGCTGAAAATCGTTTAAAAGTGTTGCAGCAGTACATCCACAGGGAACTTCCAGAAATTCAAGCCAAATTCAGAAGAGGACACAGAATGAGGAAAATCATTGCTGGTGTTAGATGAATCTTGGCTGAAAGCAGAGAATATCATAAAGTTGTTTACCTGTGTTTTATTGACTATGCAAAGGCATTTGACTGTCTGTATCGTACCAAATTAAGAAGACTGGGAATTACAGAACACTTAATTGTACTCATGAGGAACCTGTACATAGACTAAGAGGCAGCCATTCGAACAGAGCAAAGGGATACTGCACAGTTTAAAATCAAGTAACATGTATGTCCGGTTTGTATCTCTCACCATGCTTATTCAATCTGTATGCTAACCAAATAATCCCAGAAGCTGGACCATATGAAGAAGAATGTGACATCAGGATTGGTGGGAAAGTAATTAATAACCTGTGATATGCAGGTGACACAACCTTGCTTGCTGAAAGTGAAGAGGACTTGAAGCACTTAATGATTAAGATCAAAGACCACAGCCTTCAGTATGGATTACATCTCAACATAAAGAAAACAAAAATCCTCACAACTGGACCAATATGACATTATGACAAATGGAGAAAAGATTGATGTTGTCAAGGATTTCATTTTACTTAGATCCAAAGTCAACACCCATGACAACAGAAGTCATAAATCAAATGATGTGTTGCATTGGTGAAAGCTGCATAAGACCTGTTTAAAGTGTTGAGAATCAAAGATGTCACTTGAAGACTAAGGTGTGCCTGACCCAAGCCATGGTATTTTCAATCACCTCACATGCATGCAAAACCTGGACAATGAATAAGGAAGTCTGAAGAAGAATTGATTCTTTTGAATTATGGTGTTGGTGAAGAATGTTGAATATACCATGGACTACTTGAAGAATGAACAAATCTGTCTTGGAAGAAGTACAGCCAGAATGACCCTTAGTAGCAAGGATGGTGAGACTTCGTCTCATGTACTTTGGACATGTTATCAGGAGGGATCAGTACCTGGAGAAGGAAACTATGCTTGGTAAAGTAGAGGGTCAGTGAAAAAGAGGAAGATCCTCAATGAAATGGATTGACACAGTGATGGCAACAATGGGCTAAAGCATAACAATGATTGTAAGGTTGTACAAGACCAGGCAGGAATTCGTTCTGTTGTACATAGGGTCGCTATGAGTTGGAACCAACTTGATGGCACCTAACAACAATAACATATATATATATTTATGTATGTAGGTGTATGACATATAAAACTTCATTGCTGTCCAGTGGATTCCGACTCATGGTGACCCTATAAGACAGAGTAGAACTGCCCCATAGGTTTCCTAGGCTATAATCTTTACTGCCACATCTTTCTCCCCCAGAGTCTCTGGTGGTTTGGAACATCCTACCTTTTGTTCAGCAGCCGAGAGCTTAACCAGTGCACCAGCAGAGGAGCTACAATGTCACAGTGGTTAAAAGCTCAGTAGATCATAAAAAGGTCGAAAGTTGGAATCCACCAATCGCTCCTTGGAATCCCTATGGGACAGTTCTACTCTTTCCTATGGGGTCACTATGAGTTAAAATCAAATCAACGGCAATGGGTTTGGTTTTATTTGGTACATATAGATATATGCTGTTGTTAGGTGCCGTGGAGTTAGTTCAGACTCACGGCGACCCTACAGGACAGAGCAGAGCCATCCCATAGGGTTTCCAAGGAGTGGCTGGTAGATTTGAACTGTTGCTATTTTGGTTAGGAAATTAGCAAGTAGCCCTCTATGAAAAATGCTTACTGAACAAAATTTTTTTTTTTTTTTACTGCATATTACAAAGGCACCTAACACTATCTGGCAAATAGTAAAAATAAAATTTGGTTCTTAAGAATTAAGGAAGAAAGCATAAATCCAACATTGCATACTCTTTTTATTCCTTCTCAACTACCATTTGTTGTAATCCCTTTCCTACCATTATAATAACAAGCAACGAACATGCATATATTACCAATATTACTGAACTTAAGTCTATTTCTGAAATTAGAGGCTATCTCTTCACAATAATTTCATATTTAAACCTTAAAAATATTAAATTTTACAGACATTGATCAATCAATCATCGTTCAAGAGACTGTTATGATCTTTTTCTAACCTAACTCTGATTTGGTTCACACACGACTGTTAACAAAAACAGCTTGAGCAAACCACACAGAACATTATAATGATGTATTCTGTAGTAAATAACTATTTTATAACAAAATCCAATCATAAATATAACTGATAGCTATTTTTCGCTAATAAGTAAACCAAGGAACAAAAGTGGATCTGAAGTATAATTTAGACATTGTTATTTCATTCTGTATTTTTCTTGATTCTTCAGTAGAAACGACTGAATTAAGAAACAGCCAGAAGACATAGCCACACAGTGGAAATACTCTTCTCTTTTTAGTGACTCTTGTGCCTGCTTTACATTGATCGTTTGTTTCGTCAGCTAATCCCCAGGCAGAGGGAATGTTCTTTCCCCTTGCAGAATTCTCTTACGTAAGTTGAATCCCCTCCTTATCACTTCAAGCCAATAAATACTCTTTTTTCTTGTTGCTTGTTGTTTGGGGAAAAAAAGGCATAATCAGCTCATATTACTTGCTGGAGCTGTCTGTATTTTCATCCCAGACTAGGAATGAACATTAGAGTGCCCTTCTGATATTTTGCACAAAAGGCTCAGTGTTCATGGCTCTACTCGGAGAACCCAAAATAGCACTCAGTAAGCAATGACATACTGGGAATCTTGTGGTACCAAAGCACAAGAGCCTGTAACGAGGCGTAATGGTGCACATCTAACGTTTGCCGAGAAGCCTGTGAAGCAAAAAATAAAAATAAAAAAGGAACTTTCGTATTCATGTTTCGTTTGAACATGAATTTTGAATGTCAGTCTATGCAGAACTCCTAGAATTCAAAGCTATACAGGTAAGACTGAGAAATCGGGCCTATAATGAATTATATAAACAATCTCTTAACGACTATATTAGGACAAAAAGTACTTGAAAAGCTGGTGCTAGTTTACACTTAGCACATAATAAAATCTCTAAAAATTCTGAACTTTAAAATGTGTTTTGAACACTTTATAAAGCAAGTATTTGTGAAAACAATTTTTCATCGCTACATTAAAGATTGAGAAATAAATGCTGCTTTATAACTTGGAAGATTTTAAATTTAAATTTCCTGGGAGGAATGTATCACTACTGTACCTTTTTTTTCTCCAGGATTTTATTTTTTTAATTTATCATGTATTTACTTCTGTACTATTAGATGCTATAAACAATGACGATATGAGAAATATAGTTATTCTGAGTAAATATTTTTAATATAACAAATTAATAATTTCATAGTGAATATTATTCAGTATAGAGTCTCCTGCATATCTGAATAATGACACATAATTTTTTGGAGGACACTCTATTCTTGTGGTGGACGGATAATTATTCTCTTTTCTTTCTCTTTGCCAGGTTCTTTTCTATCAAACTTTCTGTTGACATCTGAAAATTATTACAAAAACTAATGAATAATGGTATAAGAATTCTAATAAAAGTAAACTATTGAGCATTATTGTGAAGATAAACACATACATATCTAACCATGTATACATATATAAATTTGCTTGTATGTTATATCCATTATACGCAATGGAAACGTTGTTTCGTCAAATAAGGAAGACACAAAAGTGTAAATTAAAAGAATACAAATTGCTCAAGACATTTAAAATTGTTTTGTTTGGAACTTGGTACATGTAAATTGAATTGGATTACCAATATTCATAAAATATTTCCAAATAAGTTATCCAAAGTAATTTAGTAAATCCATAACTAGAATATTAAAAAAAAAAAGAAGTACTTAGGAAAAGAAAGAATTCTAAATATAACCACAGATGTTCTATTTAGATTATATAAGTTTATACTTTAGCTCTATCAGTTCGTATTTGAATGAATATTTCTGCAGGGAAGACATTATTTAGATAAAATATTTGAAAATTTAGTAATATATTTGTATTTTGGATGTATTTGCAACATCAACCAATGTGATAAATTGATAAAAATTTGTATAATATTCTTTATTCCAAATCTAAAATATTTTAAATGCAGTATTGAGTATTGTAAGTATTCAAATATGCATACTTATTATAACTTTTAGCTCAAAAATACTTTTACAACATAAAGTGAATTTTCTGTTTATCAAATTTTGTAACCAATAAAAATGTTTTTAACATGAATAAACATTAAAAATTTAAACTCTAGAACTATTCAAGTTTTTTTTAATAGTCAGTTTGTTTAATCTAGCAATCAGTTGATCTTATTCTTTACATATATTTTCAACTTTACTAACACTATATAACAATAAGTGAAATGCTTCAGATCATTGTGTAAATTATATATGCATTTTAAAGTCTCATAGTTTAGTAAGGTATTACTTGTATCCTAGTGAAATATTTATATTTTTATACTTAAACACACACATACAGACACTGACACAATTTTTAAGAATTTTAAAGTGTATTGTATGTACTTAAATTTTTTGTTTTGTTTTCCCTTTGGAATCTTTCCAAAGTACTTATCAACAGGAAATGATTTCCTTAATTTAATTAAGTTATCATAAATTGAAGGTGCTTTAAAATAAATGCATAAATATTCCCCATACATTCTAAAGAACCAGACCCATCCTTTAGGAAGTTATCAGAGTATAGCAACATATAATTTGATAAATAATCTATAGCTGAATATAAATTAATAACTTTTGTAAACATTTATAATCTTAACATATACACTTTAAATAGTCTGTTATATTCAAAATGATATAAAATAACATTTAACACACTATCGAGTAGTAATGCAATAGCAATAAATGCATTACACTGTTTAAAAGGACATAGTGATCTTTTCATATATCCTTCTTTAGACTGAGATTTAGTGCTCCCAACCAGAATTTGAGAAACATCCTGATGAATGAGAAAAATGGAACTTTCATATTTTGTTGTCATGGTGATTTCCTTTAATATCCATGACCCTCCCCCACCTGTATCCTCACTTTGGCATAACAATTGAGGCTGAAACATAATACAAATATGGAACCTAATAACCTCATAGAAATCAATCATTCCTTCCGTAAATGTCAATGACAGCTCACTGATTTACAAACATGAGTTACCTTTGCTAGTGACCAGAAACATATTTGACCCTTGTTAAAACTACACCCTCAGAGAGTTTATTTCCCATTCTGTCTACCACTCAATGATCAGAATCCACCTAAAATGTTGTCAAACCTACCTTTCCAAAATGTGTAACAAATCAATTTCTTTTTCAAATGATACATACCCTCTTGAAGATTCTGATATGATCCATTAACTGAATTTTTGCCTCACAAATTAATGCTGTAGAAGTAGAAAAGGAGAAATGGTTTAGTTAGAATTTTGCCTCATTGATTAGTCAATAAAAAATTCAGAATCATCAAAGTATGCCATAATATTAAAGCAAAAATATATAATATTCAGAAACCCTGCTTTGACATATCAAGTCAAATTTGAAATGTTTTTATAGGACAGTGGTTCATTAACACAGAGGATCAGAACACCCACATTTTATCTGGTGCTTCATTCTAAGAACTTACATGATGAATGACCTTTGTAAATTTGCAAGATAGTGTATTAAAGAGGGCGTAATTTTTGACACATCAGTCGAGGCTTAAAATAACCTAGGTGATTTTCTTTCTCTATGTGCAAAATTTAAAAATGTCATTCCTGTGGCAATGAGAAAACTGGACACAAATCATAGGAAAAGGGAATGCCACCGTTTTTCTGCTTTCAAGCTGGATTATAGTTAAATTGTTCCAGAGAGTCTGCTGTCTACTTTATTGTTAAAAATAGCTAGCTGAGAGTGTATAACCTTCTTTGATAAAAAGATAATATTACCGAATTCTGAGACAAAGATGTAATGTAAGTGGAACACTAAAAAAGATAAAGGAGATATAGACACACATTGCTGCTTGAATTTTGAACAGAGTATTGTTGTTTGTCAGTAAGCAAATACTTCTTGACAGTGCTTGAAATTGTTCTTGAACTGGTAAAGCAAACTATAACCCTGTAACCATAGCGTTTGATGAAAAACACATGGGCTGCAACATCACTTTTCAGATGGCTATAAATCCCCTCTTCTAAATAAGACTTTTGTCTTTGGGGCTATGTAAGACATTGTTTCTATTTGTATAATTGATCCAATATTATTTTATTCAATGTTTGTGTTATTTTATCCAATGCCTATATAATATTCCAACTCTACTGGTATATTAGGATTTGACTTGAAGAAGTGGGTTAATAATAAAAAGTATGTGTGTACATACCCACACATACATACATACATATATATATCTTGAGAGAGAGAGAGAAGTGTCTATATATGTGTCTATAAACAAATAATTTCAATTTATGTATATACTCCTTTGATAGTTTTAAGGCCACACAAGTTTGTTAAAATTCCATGCTATTGTACAGAGTTTGAATTTAAATTATTTATAGAAATTTAAAGCTATGTTGCTGCTGTGTGTGTGCTTATCTCAAAGGAATATTAGTATGAAAATATTTTG
This sequence comes from Dugong dugon, assembly GCA_030035585.1. Lineage (NCBI taxonomy): Eukaryota > Metazoa > Chordata > Mammalia > Sirenia > Dugongidae > Dugong > Dugong dugon. Next base: position 103,815,601 of record CM057466.1, on the reverse strand, counting down.
TACCAAAATAGTAATGTTTTCTCATTTACTTTAAAAATGTTTCTTTGGAAGTGTATACACCATATTAGGATGCCCAATTTTACTATAATTTAATCTAAAATTTTTGTGAGAAAAGATTATAATCTATAATAAAATAAATGCTTTTTAATTTAGTTTTTTCAGTTTTGAAATGAATTTGAACAAATATAATTATGGCACATGGAATATTCTATGAGATTATCAATCTGAATTTTCTGAACTTATTTATTTTCAAATTTTAGGGAAGCATAGACTAATAATAATGATAACAACAACAATACTTAGTGATAATGACATTAATAATCAACAACACCTATTGTTATGAGGATGATGATGATGATGATGACCATTATGATACTACATCATAATAATCACAACTTACTAAGTGCTGATTTTAGTGCTTGGCTTATTTTTTTCTTTTGCAATGCTATCCTTGTTATTGTTATTATCATAAAAGTAAGCTGTCAAACACTGTATGTCCTCTCCCTGCCCCAGGGATATCACCTCACATTGCTGTTTTTATTTTATTAGCAACTTCTTTGAAAGACTCATTTACTTGTGGACCTCAATTCTCACCCCCACCCCACCCAGTAACTCTTCAGCGCACTCTATTCTGTTTCCCAAGAATCACTAATGAGACTTCTCTTTAGCTATTCACCTTGTTGCACTGGTTGTTTTTAGTTAAACAAAGATATGAAACCAAATCCGGGCACTAAGGGGGCCTATTAGTGTGAGTGAGAAGCAAAAGTACTGCTTTTATTGCTGTGGTCTCTTTCTGTGATGTTAGAAAAGAGATCTATGTTTGTTTTTATTTGTTAACATTGTTTTTTCAAATTACACACTGCGTTCTGCAGAACTCCACTTTTCTGACAGCATGAGGATTGTTAACCACTAAATCTTACTATTTAAATGAACCTCTAAATATCCTTGTCATAGCCCCATCCAACTTCTTTAAAAATTTGATTGAGTATATATATCAAAAAGTACTCAACTAGCCTCAACAATTACACTTCTAATTTTTAATACAATAAACAATGCAAGGGTTAATAGTCGGACTGTTTTTTTGCACTGGAAATTGCTACATATCATTTATTTATTTAAGATAGTCTCAGAGGTGAGATTAGTAGACAGAATGCTCAGAAATCTTTAAGGCTCATGAAGCATATTTTCTTCTGCTTTCAAAAATATCATTCTAATTTATTTTGCTTATATGATAAAAATCTATGTTATTTCATCATCATAATTTTTTTTTCTTTTCTAGAAGTTTAGTGTTAATTTTTGATAGGTGAGTTAGAGAAGCATATCATTTGATTTGTGTTTTTGTTAAACTGTGAGGGAGAATAATTTTCCTTCATTTGAGATTGTCTTTGGGATCATTTTCCTTCTGGAGTCATTCCCTTTCTTCTTGAAAACCATACTTTACAAGTTTCTTTTAGTGAGAGTCACTGCTTGGGCTAGCATAGGAAGCCTTTAGGGGTGATGGAAATGATCTACATATTGATATGGTCGACGGTTAAATAGGTAGCTATGAAAATAAATTCAAATAAATAAATGAGTAAATTAGCAAGCAAGCAAAATTCATTGAGTTGTATCTACAAGATTTGTGTGATTTGTATACGTTGCTTCAATGAAAATATTAAAATGAAACCCAGTGCAAGTGGCAAATAGTAGATTATACAGGTACTTGGTAGATAAACAAATATATTTCAATGTTTAAGTTGTTAGGAAGCTTTTTTTCCCCTAACTTTATATTTAGATGTGATGATGACATGCTACAGTAGGAGTTGTAACCTGATATCTCCAAACAGTCATAGATCCTTTAACTATTTATGGTAAATCTCTGCTTCTGTTTCCTGCCAAATTCATAAATTTCACATAATAAAACTTTGCACGTTAACCCTGGATATATAAATCTGAAATCATATCTAGGTAGCCTATGTCAAATATTTCCTATCATATTGCAGAGGTGCATATATTTACATTTAATAGAGCATCTACAGAATGGTCATCATTAATCCAATGTTGTAAAATGAGGATTTAAATAAGTAAACTAATTTAAAAAATAACCATATGGGAATTATAAAGTTCCTAATTATCTATTTTATGACATACCTTTGTCTACTAGTACATGCTCTCAATTTATGCTATTTATTTGAGCTGTAAGTCAGCCACCAGAAAATTACTAGTGCAGGATCACAACTATAAAGTAAAAGTCAGTATGAGAATCAGTGAAAAATTGTGCTCTTGAAGAGAAAGAAAATGATGAACCCAAAGTAGGATAAGGTGGAAAATATGGAGCTGGTGTTTTCAGAATGGTTCAGTGGTGCTCCTCCACCTTCACAGCTGTCTACAAATGGGTATTTACATAACATGTAGGGTACACAAGGCCACCAACTGAGCTGTAGGGGAATGTGAGAAATTCCATATGTTTATGTTTTAGTTTATTCTTTTACATTTCCATTTTCAATGGTTTATGAAATATTTTACATAATATTAAAGTTGTAGATATAAGTGACATATGTAAATACATACACAAATATTGGAGTTCACTATTATTTTCTGATTGGAGTATAAAATATGCTTTATGGTATATATATGTATACTATATATGTATAATATACAGTATACATCTCTAGAAATAAATGCCACCAATTTTAGCACACATCTCCTTTCCCAAAATGGTTTCCATATTCCATAGTAGAATTCTTCCAAGAACAACGGTTCCTCCAGCTCTGGAGGAAGCAGATTTCTTGAATTTAATCCCATTTTCATCAGTTATTATCTAGTTAGGCCAAGTTTCTTAACTTCTACATGCTTATTTTCTGCATTTATAAAATAACTACAACATATAGAACATATACCATAAAATTGTTGTAAGACTCAAAGCAATTAAACCATAGCATACTCTTTGCATAGTAATTCTCACAGAATAAGTGCTCAATTTGTTAGACAGGATGATAATATGATGATGACGATGATATGATGGTGAGTATCCTCAGATTGTTTGCGATAGAATCTTCATAAATATGAATCAAAAAATTACCTTATAAACCATCCATTTAACTCTTTAGTGTCTTTGCTAGAGAAGTTCCAAATATGGATACAAGGAAAGATACAAAAGGCTATTTATCAAACACTGATATTAAAGGAATGAAAACAAAACAACACAGAAGTCCCTCAGTAGGCAATGGATATATAAGCTGAGATTTATCCAAACATTAGTATAATAAGGAGCCCTTGTGGTGCAGTCGTTAAGCTGTCGGCTGTTAACCGAAAGGTCAGCAGTTTGAACCCACCAGAGGCTCTGCTGGAAAAAGATGTGGCAGTCTGCTTACATAAAGATTAAAAACCCAAACCAAACTCATTGCTGTTGAGTTTATTCCAATTCACAGTGACCCATCGGACAGAGTAGAACTGCCCCATAGGGCTTCCAAAGGTGTAATATTTACGAAAGCAGATTGCCACATCTTTCTTCTCAGGAGCAGCTGGTGGGTTTGAACCACCAACCTTTAGTTAGCAACTGATCACTTAACCATTACACCACCAGAGTTCCTTCCATAAAGACTACAGCCTTGGAAAACCCTATGGGGCAGTTCTACTCTGTCTTTATGAGTTGGAACAGACTTGACAGCAGTGAGTTTGGTTTGAAGTCTAAATCATTAATTAAATATGCAATTTGCAGAAGGCTCTGTAAAGCATACCATTTAGGCTGATTTTTTTAAAACACTGAATATATTTTATGTGTAAGCATTTTATGTGTTAACTTGGCTAGGCCATAACGCCAGTTGTTCAGTCGAACACTAGATATTACCGTGAAGTTGTTTTGTAGATGAGATTAACGTTTACAATCACTTGACTTTAAGTAGAGGAAACTACCTCAGTAATATGAGTGGACCTCATCTAATTAGTTGAAGGTCACAAGAGAAAATCTGAGGTTTCCCAGAGAAGGTGGAAGTCTGCCTCCAGGCTGTAACATAGAAATTCTGCCTGAGCTTCCTGTATGCCAGACTGCCCTACAGATTTGGGACTTGCGAGCTCCCAGGGCAATAGCTATTTTTTTGGAGGAAAGGAAGGAGGATAAGTATGACTTGGAGGTTTAGGTACATTTATAGTATTTTACTCTTTGAAAAATTAACATTAAGATATTGTAAAATGTTAACCTTTAAAAAAATCTAAAACACACATTATGCTCAAAGCACTCAGCAATGTCAACTAACAAGTAATCACTGAATTTTGGATAGGGTTCCAATTTTTTTCAATGTGCTTCTATGTCTATTTATCCATATCTATCTATCTATCTGGGACCCTGGTGGTGAGGTGGTTAAGACATCAGGCTGCTAAGCAAAAGGTTGGCGGTTGGAATCCACCAGCTGCCCCTTGGAAACACTGTCGGGCAGCTCCACTCTGTCCTATAGGGTCGTCATGAGTCAGAGTCTATTCAAAGGCAGTGGGTGTGGTTTTGGTATCTGTCTGCCCGCCTATCTATCTATCCATCTTATTTTTATTGACTTCAAATTATTCACGTTGAATGTTTGAGGGTTGGGACTTGTTATATAATATGTAATGAGAATGGTATTTAGCATATTTATGCACTTAAAATATTTTTGAGAATATCAGAACTGCCACTACTACATTATGAATGTGCTACTATATACTGTATCTTTAATTGTATATCTCTTTTTCTATTCACTCCTCTTAAGTATTTGATCTTTATTACCATACATAAATTTAGACATTTCTTTAACAGTAACAATTTAATGTCTTCCGCTTGGCTAGTTCCAACTATTAAATGATATAATTTTAAGGGTTAATTAACATCACAAACTAGAAACGGCTAACAAAAAAAACAACTGGATGCTTGCTGCCTCATGGGAGTACTACCAAGACTAAGGAAATATGTATCCCTGTATTTGTGAAATAAATATAAAACAAAGAAAAATAGTCAAGTATAACTCAAAAGAACAACTTAATATCTCAACTACAATTTAAGGAGGAAAAGAAAAACGTACACCTGAGGAAAAAAATAGGATCTAAAATGGGTTATTTTCAGGAAGGTCGTTGTCTTCACATCTAGCTTATCTTAATTTTAAAAGTTGTTCATTATAGCTATGAAGATCTGAAGATTTCTTATCAGTTTTCTTTTTTTGTTTTAAATGGAATACACAAAATCTATCATAACATTTCAGATATTGGGGGTACACATGTGAAATGCCTGGCACCAAATACTTGAGGAATGCATCTCAATCGAAATACAATAGACAAATGAGGAAGTGATCAGGAAAGCTAAAATTCAAGATGAAAGTATCTGAGGACTTGCTTTAAAAATAGTGAAGAAATAGCAGAAGTATTCATTCAGTACCTAATATTGTTATTGTTTTCCTGTAGTTTATGCAAGTTTTCTTATTATGAAGTCATCCTAGGGTACTACTAAAAGGTAAAACCTACAAGTATTGACTGTTAAAATGTATTCTAAGTTATAAAGGAATATAGAAATACAGTCATAGAAATTTATCCTTTTCCTTCTGCTATTTGCCTCCCTCTCCTCCAGTTTTTCTTCTGTCTGCTATTAGATACACCACCTTTTTGATGAAGTGGGGAAAATATTCTAGAATAGCCAGGGCTGGGTTGAATTAGGAAACCCTGGTGGCAGAGTGGTGAAGAGCTACAGCTGCTAACCAAAAGGTTGGCAGTTCAATCCACCAGGCGCTCCTTGGAAACCCTGTGGGGAAGTTCTACTGTGTCCTGTAGGGTCACTATGAGTCAGAATTGACTCAGTGGCAAAGGGTATGTGGTTAAATTAAAGAAACCGAAACTGCCGTCAGCGTAAGAGAGAATTAGTCGAATTATACAGACCCTGGAGGTTTGTAGCCTACTCAACTACCCTAAATATATTAACTTGGAAATGGCTTATCTTGAGCTGTTCTGTGAAATAGTGTTTTTGAAACTAACAGGCAAATGTACTTATCCCTGGGAACATCATATTTCTCTCCAACTCTGACTCTATTCAGCATCTTGTATTCTTTAGTTAGGCATCTTTATCCCTTCCATTCATTTGAGAAGTCTTTACTCCAGTTATTATCTGTAGCTGTCCTTTGTTGTCCCTTCTTCGCATTAGCTTACATAAGCTCACTTTGATCTTCTCTCTTCTCTTTTTAAATGGGGATAATAATTAGCATTTCTATGAATTATAGGAGCCTTGGTGGTGGTGTCGTGGTTAAGACCTCAGGCTGCTAACCAAAAAGTCAGCAGTTCAAATCCACCAGACGCTCTTTGGAAACCTTATGGGGCAGTTCTACTCTGTCCTACAGGTTGCTATGGGTCAGAATTGACTCAACAGCAATGGGTTTGGTTTTTTTTGGTTGATAAATTACAAAGAGAATTAAAAAGACAACAAATTAAGTATCTTTTGTGATGCCAGGAATAGAGCTGGTGATTTTATTAGTCAGGATGCTAATCAATTAATTAGTAGACAAATTAACACCCCAATTTTCAGCAATCCTGCAATACAGATATTTATTGTGAGTCAATGGGGGTGGAGTATTCAGTTCCATAGAGTCACTTAGTGATCCAGGTTTGGTGGAGTGTCCACCATCTCAGGAATCCCTGGGTGACGTAAACAGTTAAGTGCTCCACTACTAGCCGAAAGGTTGGTGGTTCAAACCCACTCAGGGGCAACTAGGCAGAATGGCCTGGTGATATACTTCTGAAAGGTCACAGCCTTGAAAAGCCTGTGGAGCAGTTCTACATTACACACACGGGGTTGACATGAGTCAGAATCAACTGGACTGTAACAACCACCATCTCATAACTACATCACCTGATTGCCAAAGCAGGAAGAGATAAAGACAAGGAAATTACTCATAGGCCTTTCACGATCTCAGTTCTGAATGATATACATCCCTTTTACTCACATTTCATTTGCAAAACTAGTCACTTAGCCCTGCTTAAATGAAAGAGTATTGATAAATAATACTACGTCTACCACAGTGATCAAATATTTTAATTATTTTTACCCTCTTGTTTCATATCCCAGTCACAGCCATTTCAGCTAATTAATTTTTCAAAGGTTAGGTACAGTTTATAAAATCCTGAAGAATGAAAAATAAGCTTTTCTTAGAGAAATAGGTGTAAGAGAAGAAATCATGATGACATTTTCAGTTCTCTCTGCCAGGCTTCAATCTGGAATTATCGATGCCCATTTAGCATTTTCACTTGTAATTTTTACTAGCATCAACCTCGGTATTTCCAGCCCTTCTCCTTGATACTCCCTATGCAGGCAATCTTCTCCAACATTTAATTGGTCATCAAGCTTTGTCAAATCGGCCTCCACACTTTCCATTGATTCTTTTAATCATATTATCCCCTTCTGGGGACAAGGATTGGTCTCAGTGCTGGGATGGCCCTCTGCCTTCCACTGGGAGATAAACAGTCATAGATCTCAGAGAACTAGATGGAAGAAACAGAAGAGTCATTTCAATGTTTTGGAACTGCTTATGCTTCTAAACACTGATTGTTGTTGCTGTTAGGTGCCGTCAAGTGGGTTCCAACTCATAGCGACCCTATGTACAACAGAAGGAAACGCTGCCCAGTCCTGTGCCACCCTCGTAATTGTTGTTATGCTTGAGCCCCTTGGAAGATGCAAATTATTTCATTGAAAACTAACATCATATTGAAACTGATGATTTAAATTTTTTAAAAAAAGTATAAAATGAAAATAAATAAAATATAAATCCAGGCATAGAAACGAGAAATAAGATAATAGGTAATACAGTTTCCCAAAGGCATTTCAGCTGAAATCATTCAATAAGGAAAGGGAGGTTATTTTTCTTTACCTTAAATTTCTTTACCGAGTATTTATTCTGTTACTTCCGTGCTTAACTACATAGACAAGGTTTTAAACCAGAACTGTCCAGCTGAATCTGATTCATAGCGACCTGATAGGACAGAGTTGACCTGCCTCATAGGGTTTTCAAGGACTGGCTGGTGGATTCGAACTGTTGAAATTCCGATTAGCAGCAGAGCTCTTAACCACTGCGCCACCAGGGCGCCAAGGTTTTAAACAGATTCATACAAACATAGAGTACATTTTTGAAATACAGTGAGGCAACATCTATATCATTAAAAAAAAATTAGACTTCAAGATAGAGTCTAAAACTTGCCATCCACTATTCATGTTGCTGCTCTAAAATGAATTATAAAGATAATTGTCTTAGTTATCTAGTTATGCTGTAATAGAAATACCACAATTGGGTGGCTTTAACAAACAGAAATTTATTTTCTCACAGTTTAGGAGGCTAGATGTTTGAATTCAGGGTGCTAGCTCTAGGGGAAGGCTTTGTCTGTCAGCTCTGGACAGAAGGTCCTTGTCTTTTTCAGCTTCTGCTCTTGGGAGATCTTCATGTGGGTTAGCATCTCTATTCCCCAGTCTCTGCTACTCACTTGCTTGTTGAATCTCTTCTATCTCAAAAGGGCTTGATTTAAAACACATCCTATAGTAATCCTGTCTCATTAACATAAAAAAGACTACCCATTCCCAAATGGGATTATAACCACAGGCAAAGAGGTTAGGATTTACAACACATATTTTAGGGGGGCACAATTTAATCCATGGCAATAATTATGGATAAAAAGAGATGAATGTAGGTTCATAGTCACCCAAAGACTCCTTTTTTATTATTTATAAAGAATCACTCAAATTAGAAAAGAAAATTGTGAAGCGTCTCCAACAACTTTTCCTTTAACAATATTACCAGAAAAGACTCTGAAGGCCACACTTTCCTGCTTGTTTTCACATTTGGGCTTTAAAGTATTTGCTTGCTTAACACATTTAGATCCCAATATAAGAAGGCAGACATGCTTCTCTAAAGTGATAGTCTGCAACTTTCTTCTTTTTTTAAGTAACATTTTAGAAAGCTTGATTATAAGCATTTTCCTGATGGTTATTTTGAAAGGTTAGAAATTCCTGACTGTTGCATAGTATGTCTTAAGATATATTGTTTTGGCCAAGTCTACTTTAAAGCTTTCTAAAGATGGAGACATTATATTAATTGCCATCTGCTTTTCCCTATGAGTAGCTAAGCTCAGCTGAGCTGAATATTTCAGTTTTCAAAAAGCCTTCTAGAATACATTATATTTTTATAAGTTTTCACAGATGGAATAATTATCTTTATGTAACCAAGAAGAGGTCATAGAAAAGACAATTTTTAATTAGATGCAGTTTGAAATTGTATAAGTGCATAGATTATAATATTTTTCATCCCTTAAGTCATAATTAGTCTTCTTGGAAAACATAATTGTTCTGAGTTGTATTGGGATCATTTTCAGCCTATATATGTCCATGCAATGTCACGTATTGCTTCAAGCATGATGGTGTTTATTTGTCATAGTCACTTAGCCATGCTTGGAAAAATATAATGTCATTCAAAGCATTTGAAAATATATGTAGAACACAGACATTAGGGAAAATGTATCCTGAACTATTTTTTTTAATTAAATATTTTATTGTACTTCAGGTGAAGGCTTACAGAACGAACAGTTTCTCATGTAACAGTAGTACACATGCTGTTTTATGACTTTGGTTAATAACCCCACAACATTTTAACCCTCTGAATTCTCAGCTTTTTTTTTTTTTTTTGGTGAAAATACACATAGCCAAAGATACACCATTTCAAAACTTTTTACTTACACATTTAAGTGACACTGACTTTGCTCTTCCAATTGTGCTGCCATTCTCGCCCAAGATGAAGGCTTACAGGACAAAATAGCCTCCCATTTAACGGTTACTACAAATGTTGCCCTATAACAGTGGTTAACAATCTTACAACACATCAACAGTATCCTTACTCAACTTGTGTTCCTTATCATCAGCTTCCTACTCCCCCTCTGCCTTCTGGCCCTTGTCACTGGACTCCTGTACCTCGTTAGTCTCATTTAGTTTTACTGGGCTGTCCACTCCCAGGCTGAACAGTGAACCTTGAAGGTAACTTCACCTCTGAGCTGAAAGGGTGTCTGGGGGCCACACTCTTGAGGTTTCTCCAGTCTCCTTTAGGCCAGTAAATCTGGTCATTTTTTTTTTTTTTTTTTTGGAGGGGGGAGTTAGAATTATGCTCTACATCCTTCTCCAGCTGTGTCCAGAACCCTCTGTTGTGATCCTGGTCAGAGCAGTCAGCGGTGGTAGCCGGGCACCATCTAGCTGTACTGGACTCAGTCCGGTGGAGGTCTTGGTAGCTGTGGTCAATTAGTCCTTTGGACTAATCTTTTCGTTGTATCCTGTTCTCTTCATTCTCCCTTGCTCCCGAAGGGATGAGACCAGTGGAGTATCTTAGATGGCCGCTCACAGGCTTTTAAGACCCCAGACACTACTCACCAAGGTAGAATGTAGAGCATTATCTTTATAAGTAGTGTCATGCCAATTGAGCTAGATGTTCCCCGAGACCATGGTCCCCAGAGCCCTCCGTCCAACAACTCAGTCCCTCAGGGTGTTTGGATGTGTCCATAGGGCCTCCATGACCTTTCCTTGTGCAGGTTGTGTTAGTTTCCCTTGTACTGTGTACTGTCTCACCTCTCACCCAAGATACCACTTATCTATTGCCTATTTAGTATTCCCCCCCCCCTCCCCTCCCATCCCTGGTAACCAACAAGGATTGTTACATTTTGCATGTGAATTTTTTCATGGGATTTTACAGTAGAGGTCTCATACAATATTTGTCCTTTTGTGATTGACTTATTTCACTCAGCATAATGTCCTCCAGTTTCATCCATGTTATGACATGGTTCACAGATTCATTGTTGTTCTTTCTGGTTGCATAGTACTCCATTGTGTGTATGTGCCATAGTTTGTTTATCCATTCATCTGTTGATGGGCACCTACGTTGTTTCCATCGTTTTGCTATTGTGAACAATGCTGCCATGAACACAGGTGTGCATATGTCTATTCGAGTGATGACTTTTATTTCTCTAGGATATATTCCTAGGAGTGGGATTGCTGGATCGAATGGTATGTCTATTTCTAGCTTTCTGAGGAAACGCCATATCATTTTCCAAAATGGTTGTATCATTTTGCATTCCCACCAGCAGTGTATAAGAGTTCCCATCTCCCCGAAGCCCCTCCAACATTTGTTATTTCCAGTATTTTTGATTCGTGCCAGTAATGCCGGGGTGAGATGGTATCTCATTGTGGTTTTCATTGGCATTTCTCTAATGGCTAGTGAACGCGAGCATTTCCTCATGTGTCTGTTGGCCATTTGAATGTCTTTTTTGGTGGTCTGTTCATTTCCTTTGCCCATTTTTTTGATAGGATTGTTTGTCTTTTTGTTGTAGAGGTGTTGGATTTTCTTATAGATTATGGAGATTAGACCTTTGTCTGACTTGTACTGTCCAAAAATTTTTTCCCAGTCTGTAGGTTCTCTTTTGACTCTTTTGGTGAAGTCTTTTGAAGAGCATAGGTGTTTGATTTTTAGAAGATCCCAGTTGTCTAGTTTATCTGTTGGGTTTTTTGTGTTGATGTTTATGGTTTGTATCCTGTTAATGTCATGTATTAAGGCCTGAAGTGTTGGGCCTATTTTTTCTTCTATGAACTTTATAGTTTGAGGCTTTATATTCAGGTCTTTGATCCATTTTGAGGTAGTTTTTGTATATGGTGTGAGGTATGGGTCCTGTTTCATTTTTCTGCAAATGGATATCCAGTTTTGCCAGCACCATTTGTTAAAAAGACTGTCTTTTCCCCATTTGATGGACTTTGGGTCCTTGTCGAGAATCAGGTGACTGTAGGTGGATGGATTTACATCTGGGTTCTCAATTCTGCTCCATTGGTCAATGTCTCTGTTGTTGTACCAGTACCAGGCTGTTTTGACTACAGTAGCTGTATAGTAGGTTCTCAAGTCAGGTAGTGTGAGTCCTCCAACTTTATTCTTCTTCTTCAGTAGTGCTTTACTTATTTGGGGCTTCTTCCCTTTCCATATAAAGTTAATAATTAGATTTTCCATCTCTTTGAAGAATGTTGTTGGTATTTGGATCGGGATTGCATTGTATTTGTAAATTGCTTTAGGTAGAATTGCCATTTTTACAATGTTGAGTCTGCCTATCCATGAGCATGGTATGTTTTTCCATTTATGTAGATCCCTTTGGGTTTCATGCAGCAGTGTTTTGTAGTTTTCTTTGTATAGGTCTTTTACATTCCTGGTCAGATTTATTCCTAAGTAGTTTATCTTTTTAGGGGCTATTGAAAATGGTATTGATTTCCTGATCTCCTTTTCATCGTTCTCTTTACTGGTGTATAGGAATCCAACTGATTTTTGAATGTTTATCTTGTATTCTGCTACTCTGCTGAATCTTTCTATTAGTTCCAGTAGATTTCTTGTGGAGTCTTTAGGGTTTTCTATGTATAGTATCATATCATCTGCAAACAGGGAGAGTTTAACTTCTTCATTACCAATTTGGATGCCTTTTATTTCTTTTTCTTGTCTTATAGCTCTAGCTAGAACTTCCAGCACAATGTTAAATAGGAGTGGTGATAAAGGGCATCCTTGTCTGGTTCCTGTTTTCAAGGGGAATGTTTTCAGCCTCTCTCCATTAAGAATGATGTTGGCTGTTGGTTTTGCATTGATGCCCTTTAATATGTTGAGAAATTTCCCTTCTATACATATTTTATTGAGAGTTTTTATCAGGAATGGGTGTTGGACTTTGTCAGATGCCTTTTCTGCGTCAATTGAGATGATCATGTGATTTTTTTCTTTCCTTTTATTTATGTGGTGAATTATGTTGATGGATTTTCTAATGTTAAACCATCCTTGCATACCTGGTATCAATCCTACTTGGTCGTGGTGTATTATTTTTTTGATATGATGTTGAATTATATTGGCTAGAATTTTGTTGAGAATTTTTGCATCTATATTCATGAGAGATATTGGTCTGTAATTTTCTTTTTTTGTTATGTCTTTGCCTGGTTTTGGTATCAGCGTTATGCTGGCTTCATAGAATGAATTTGGAAGTGTTGCTTCCTCCTCTATGCTCTGAAATAGCTTGAGTAGAACTGGTACAAGCTCTTCTGTAAATGTTTTGTAGAATTCTCCAGTGAAACCATCTGGGCCAGGGCTATTTTTGGTTAGGAGTTTGTTTATTACTGAACTATTTTTGCAATAGTCATTTATAAAGTTTTTATATGTGTGTGTATTGTTTGAAGAAATAAAAAAAGCTGAATATTTCCAAGTGGAGAAATAAAAATCTCATTAGATCTTTACCACTCATCCATAGGTTAAAAACACTTTTAGCTGTTAATATGTGCCAGGCAACATTCTGGGCATATCAACTCATTCAATCAAGAAAGCAAGCCAATGGGATGTTTTTGTTGCTGTTAGGTGCCATCAAGTCAATTTCAACTCATAACAACCCCATGAATAGCAGAATGAAACACTTTCTGGTCTTGTGTCATCCTCACAATAGTAGGTATGTTTTAGCCTATTGTTGCAGCCACTGTGTCAATCCATCTCGTTGAGGGTCTTCCTGTTTTTCGCTTACCGTCTACGTTACCAAGCAAGATGTCCCTCTCCAGGTATTTGTCCCTCCTGATAATGTGTCCAAAGTAAGTGAGACAAGGCCTTTCCACCCTCACTTTTAAGAAGCATTCTGGCTGTACTTCCAAGATAGATTTGTTCATTCTTCTGGCAGTCCATGGCATACTCAATATTCTTTGCCAACACCATAATTCAAAGGCGTCAATTCTTCTTTGGTCTTCTTTATTCATTGTCCAGCTTTCGCATGCAAGTGAGGTGATTGAAAATACCATGGTGCACCTTAATCCTCAAAGTGACATTTTGCTTTTCAACACTTTAAAGAAGTCTTTTGCAGCAGATTTGCCTAGTGTAATATGTCATTTGATTTCTTGACTGTTACTTCCATGGGTGTTGATTGTGGATCCAAGTAAAATGAATTCCTTGACAGCTTTGATTTTTTTTTCCGGTTTATCATGATGTTGTTTATTGGCACTATTGCTATTCTCATTTTACATATAAGACAACTGAGGCACTGAGAAGTTCAACCATTTGCCCGAAGTCATAAGCCCAACCAAGGTCATACAGCTAGTAGATGATGGAGCTGGCTTAGATTTTCAAACTCTTGCTCCAGAGATAACACTCTTAACTCCACTAAGCTGCTTTTAGAGGACTTTTAATCTCAACATATTTGGGAAAATAACCCCAGAATCAGTAGATAGTGACTATTTTGGTCTTCGTTATGGTGATAATAACCTTTATTATATAAAATATTTTATATATTATTATGAAATTATGTATATATGTATTAATTAAATGCATATTAAAGCATACAATATGCATAAGGCAAAATGAAATTCAGTAAAAATTTCTCAACTCTGAGATGATTGCTGTTTCCATTTTAAGGCATAGTCTTCTCTGCATTTGTCTAGATTTTTTTTCTTAAAACGATGGAATCTTTAACATGTATTTAATTCCTTTCTTTCTCCTAACATCATGTTACAGCCATCCTTTCATGCCATTAAATTACTTTACAGCACCAAAGTTAATGGTTGAATAATATGTCAATATGAATTTTGTAATTTGTTTTTATTTACTTGTTTCTTTTTCAACTGTGAGATCAAGTAAATATATCTTCTCCAAATTAATATGTTTAGGGTGTTCAGAGAGTTTACAGTATTTTTAAAAAATAAAATAAAACTAAAGTACTATAATAGTGACAACTATATGTAGATATACCTTCTGAAATAACCTAAGGGATATTAGAATACATTTTAAAAAAATAATAGCATTGCTTATTTGCCTGTGTTTATTCACAAGAACATTACTAGAAATTTCAAGAAAAGAAAATATTTTTCAGTGTTGATTGTAGTCACACAGGAAAATAAATCTAAGAAATAGCTTATGGATATACAAAGGCTAAACTAAAATCTGATTACAAAGATGGCAAAGACATAATTGAGTTGTATCAGATTAATAATATTGGCAACACGTAACAAGGAATATGGTCCCAAGGACGTTTTAGGCAAAACTTCAGCATGGAGGCATACAAAGATTTAACCTTGAGACGATAAGAAGAAACGATGTTTTGGGAGCTTGTGGAGGGGAAAAAAAAAAAAAAATGAGACACCAGATTTAAGAAAATAAGATATCGCCTAAGTGTGTTTCATGAACTGATAGTTGCCTCTTCTCATTCTAGAACATTTTACACACTCAGGCCTAGTATTGGCAGTGCTTAACATTACAAATATGCTTTTTATTAATCCGTAGTCCTCCCTACTGCTATAGAATAGAATTTATAATATCCAGCCCAGGAATGGAATGGCACTTGAAGCTCCATATCCTAGTAATCATTCAAATAGTGTATGGCCAATGCTTTCATGATATCAAAGGATGACATCAGAGGCTCTTACACAATAATTCTGAGTCTATATTGCTACATCTGTAGCACAGGACTTTTCTGAGGTGGTAAATATGCAGAATTTATCTGTTTAATTAGAGTTCACCAATAGGGCAGAGAAAGATCTTTCACATGCTAGGTCTAGGAATAAGTGTTCCCAGAGAAAGAATTGGACACATGATTTATTGCAAATGTGGGTTTGAAAATATTGCTTCCTTCTCACATTTGCACTGAAAATATTGCTCCTTTCTCACATATGTATGCAAGTTGCATCCTCCCTTATTTCTTTCTATACGTCCTACCAGTGGATCTGAGGAAGCCATTTCAAAGGCTTTACGTATAGTGCCCCTCTGAAGGCCGCCAAATTTCCCTTGATATTTATGCAATCACCAGTAGGATTATGTTTCTCTGTTTATCCTATCCACATTTCCCAAGCTTCAGCTTTTATCATCTGCCACACAACCACCAAATCCATCATTCTGACTTATTCTTTCTATTTCTTTCTGACCTCAAGAGTCTTTAGAACAAGGGGGAAAAAAAGGTGTTCTACAAAGAGATAACCAAAAACATTTTAAAATGTCTAGTTTCCAGACTGATGCAAACCTTAAAACACAATATGGACTTTTATTCAATCTAAATAAGGTGAACTATCACTCACAGGTGTCATGATGTCAGATATCTGTTTATTTCTTTCTCTACACCCAGTAAAGCATAATATTCATTCTATACTCTATGCCCTAAGATCAGGTTCCTAGTCCTAACCCTACTGCTAAACAACTATTTGATATTGGGCAGGTCACTTACAGTTCTGAATACAAATTCCTTAATGTGTTAATGTAATATGTTAGACAAAATATGCTTTGCAATACCAAAATCATATGATTCTATTTACAAACAATATGTTGATACTGCTTATGGTGACGTTGCCTTCATTAGTTGCTGTCCAGTCGATTCTGAGACTCGGAGAATCCATGTGTCCAGAGTAGAACTGAGCTCCATAAGGTTTTCAAGGCTAAGACCTTTAAGAAGCAAGTCACCAGCCGTATCTTCCGAGCTGTGTCTAGGAGAGTTCAAACTGCTAACCTTTTGGCTAGTAGTCGAGTGCTTAACCCTTTGCGCCACCCAGGGATTCCAGCTTACGGTAACAGTGTTACACAAATATTAATACAATTATTTTATTATAAAATTCTGCCAATATTAATTCTGTTTTGCTTTGGACACATTATGTAGTTTTAAATGTATCATACTGCACATTTCATTTAATAAATACATATCTAGATCCTGGAAAGAAGAGAATAAATCTAAACACACCAACACCAGACATAAAGTCAGCAAGGATGTTTCCATACAGAAATGTTATGCAGGGTTTTATCAGTGTATTAACCTGACTGGAAAATATAACCAGGATTGCAAGTGCAGGGAAGAAATGCCACTGCTTGTTTCTCTGGGGCCCGTTTCAGACATTACTAACTGGTTGTCCTTTCTCCTGATTAGCCTGGCCCCAGCCCAGAGTCTTTCACAGCCTAGCACTGTTGACAGCTGCCATCAATCCTCAATCAGATGTGGACCATTATTTGAAACGTTTTTCCCTTTCCCTGAAACATACGACCATTGCAAAAAATTTGGAATATAGAAGAGTATAAACAAAACCACAATATTTCATCACTCTGATATAACCACTAACACTTGGCTAATTTCCCTCGTATTTTGTTTTTATTAAGAGGTCTAGATTAAAAAGCGTTCATAACTGCTTTTGTTAAAATATGGGATTATAAAATGATGATACTTTAACTTTCATTTTTTTAATTTAATTATGAAATATTTCAATGTATACTTATGCTAAAATGGTATAACATATGATGAAACCATCACTCAGATTTAACAAACATTGTTATTTGACATATTTACATTGTTTTGGAGGAAGGAAAATGTGCAAGATTTTGTTAAAGCACAACTTTTAAATAAATTTCACTTCCTGCCATCAAAATATCAAATAATTTTTTTCATTTTCCTGTTACTAGACTTACTATTTTACTAAATTGTTCATATTAAGAGTATCATAGGGTTTATTGTAAATTCGAAACACTTATATAATTGATATTGTCCTAGGCTGGCTTCTCCAGAGTTTCAAAACCAATGGAGCATATATATTACTATATATAGAAAGAGATTTATTTCAAGGAAATGGTTCAGGCAAACCCATGAATCAAGCAGTAGGCTGGAGGCTTCTGAATCATGTGGTAGCAGGGGCTGATGAACCCAGCATTGGCAGGTCAGGTGGCAGGCTACTGACTCATGTCCCAAGAACTGGAGTCAGAGTTTGACGAGTTGGTGGCAGGAAAGACAGAGAGAGAGAGGGAGAAAGAGAGCTTTGCAGAACATTCATATATACTGCATGCAGGCCACACCCCCAAGGAAAGTCCCCTTTCCACTGATTGGCTGCTCACATCAGATCACAAAATGGAGGATGATTACATAATATCTGCCAAACCATTGAGAATCATGGCTTAGCCATATTGACACATAACCTTAACCATCATGGATATAATGTAGTAACACCATTTGCACTTTCATTTTTCATATATTTTTTCAGTTTGTCCAATTTATACTTGCCTTCCAGTAGCCAAATTTGAAAGTTTCTCTAGGTATAATCCAGTAAAAAATAACTGCTCATTTATAGATTAAATGGATTTTTTAAATTCGCTAGATTTGGCAAAAGTATTCTGTAAAAAGTTTGTTTAAATTTTCAATTTCATCAGGAATGTATAGGAGTTCTGTTTCTGTACATTTTCTTCAATAGTTGATATCAAAATAATGATTCTTGCCTACCACATTGATATGAAAATTGCAATATTCTTATTTAGCTATTGTTGCTTTTAAATGAATATTTTAAACACAAATGAATAATAATATAATAACTATCCAAATATTGGTACCCTGGTGATGCAGTGGTTAAGAGCTACATCTGCTAACCAAAAGGTTGGCAGTTCAAATCCCTCAGCCGCCCCTGTCCTACAGGATTGCTAGGAGTCAGAATCAACTCTACAGCAATGGGTTTGGTTTTTGGTTTTATCCAAATATTACTTACACAGTTTCAATAATTATTAATTGTCTTGGTTATCTAGTTCTGCTACAAGAATACTACAAGTAAATGGCTTTAACAAACAGAAGTTTATTCTCTCACAGTTTAGGAGGCTAGAAGTCTGAATTGAGGGTGCCAGCTCCAGTGGAAGGCTTTCTCTCTCTGTCCACTCTGGGGGAAAGTCTTTGCCATCAATCTTCCCCTGGGCTAGAAGCTTCTCAGCGCAGGGACCCAGGGTCCAAAGGACACACTCTGCTCCTGGCACTGCTTTCTTGGTGGTATGAAGTCCCCACGTCTTTCTTCTCACTTCTCTCTTTTATATTTCAAAAGAGATTGATTTAAGACATAATCTAACTTGTAGATTGAGTCCTTCCTCATTAACATAACAGCTGCTAATCCCACCTCATTAACATCATAGAGGTAGGATTTACAACACAATGGAAAATCACATGAAGTGGCAAAATGGTGGACAATCATATAATACTGGGAATGATGGCCTAGCCAAGTTGACACACATTTTGGGAAGACATAATTCAATCCATAATATTAATTATCAAGCTTTTACCACAATAGTTTTGTCTGTTCTGCTATGTTTTCTGAAATATTTTAAAGGAAGTCCCAGACATCATGTTATTCCCAACACTGACATGCTTCTGTGTGCATGACAAAAAATATGAGAATGTTTTACATAAGCACAAAGAAACTTCTATACCTAACAAAATTAACACCGATATGTACTGAGTTTTCACAGATTCATAAAAATGTAAATATAAATATAATTTTGTACAAATCAGGATCCAAACAATGTCCTTGTTTCACACTTGTTTTTGTGTTCCTTAAGTCTCTTTTAATCTAGAATACCCTTTCTATCCCCATCTCCCCTCTCCCCCTTTTTTTCCCTCAAACCAGTGACATGTTTATGAGACTAGATCAGTTTTTTGGTAGACCAATGTTGTTCAAACTTCAGTGTGCCACTGTGAGTAATTTAAATCTCCCAGCATTTTATATTAAGGAGATCTAGTGACACAGATGTTAAGTACTAGGCTGCCAACTGAAAGGTTGGTGGTTCAAACCCGCCAGCCGCAGATGTTCAGTGGGAGAAGGATGTGGCAGTCTGCTTCCGTAAAGATTACAACCTTGGAAACCCTATGGGCAGTTCTACTCTATTGTACAGGGTCACTATGAGTGGCAACTCACGTGACTGCAAAGTTTTTTTGTTTTGTTTTTTTAAGCATTTTATATATTTGGAAACATACAGTCTGAACTCTTTGTCTGGCTTCGTTTACTCAATATAACTATTTTGAGATGTTGTGTACGTCAGTAGTTCATTCCTTCTTACTATTAAGTAGTATTCCATGGTATGGGCATATTACACTTTTAATACATTAACCTGTTGATATATATTTGGATTGTTTCCAGTTTGGGACTATTACAAATTAAACTGCTCTCAATATTCATGTAAATGTCCTTGTATGGACATATGCTGTTATTTCTCTGAGGTAAGTATCGAAGAGTGGAACGGCTGAATTATATGGTTGGTATATGTTTAAATTTTTAATAAACTGCCAAACTTTTCAAAATTGGTTGTGCCATCTTACATTCCCATCACCAGTGTCTGAGAGAAACCGTTGCTTCAAATTCTCAAGAATACTTGATGAAAATAAAAAATAAAATAAATAATAATAAACATATAATAACATATATTATATATATATATTGATCTGTTCATAAGAACATTCTGTGATTTTTTTAATTTCAGTTATATTACTCAGCTTTAGAAATTTTGTTTGATCATTTCTATTTCCTTGTTGTATTTCAGTATGTGCTCATTAAAATACTGGATTTAGGTAATAATGATCAATAACTTCTAAAACTTTAAAAAGTAAAGGTGACGAAGAAAGTCATAATGAATGCATCCAGCCTAGAAAACATGAATCCATCAATGAATCTTAGAATCATAAATAATAATAACACTAGAAATAAAATGTGAAACAACTAGGTGTTATGCTTATCCAGTTTTTGTGCAGTAGGAATTACACAGCATCAGAAATGTGCTTTCTTGCCAACGATTTGAAATTACATTTAATCAAGCCTCTAATAGTGTTCAGAAAATATAGGGGATGAAGAAATATATCACATCACACTATGGGGATGCAGTTAGCAAAATCTAGAATATAGGCAAATCTATGCTACAAACAACCTTGCTTTTATAACACATAATGTAAAGAAAAATTAAAAATAGAGTGTAAATTCCTATGAACTAAAAGAGGCTTAAGAGATGCATTGACAAACTGCATTCTGTGGACATACTTGAATCCTGATTTAAAGATGTTTAAAGACTTTTAATCTGAACACTGATTTTGGTATTTAATTATACTAAAGACTTATTCTTAATTTTTATATTTGTCTTTTATACACACACACACACATGCACACACTTATATATAGAGAGAGAGAATGTGTTGTGTGTATGTGTATATAATTAATGGATAAAATGATGTAACATCAGACTTTGGTTTATATAATCCAACGGGGGAAGTGGAATTGGTTATGTGTTGATAATTGCTGAAGCTGGACAATGGGTATTCAGGAGTTCATTACACTTTTTTCTCTATTTTTCAATGTTTGAAAATGCCATAATATAAAACTAGCAAAAGAATGTTATTCATCCAAAGATCAGAGCTGTACTTCATGTTAGTGTTAAAGTTTTCCAAATGTGTGCAAATTTATACAAAATGTCATCGTTCTGAAGAAAAGTATACTTGTTCCAAATTATTTTATTATTCATCAGATATCAACAATATATATTTTAGCAATTTCTAGACAACAGACATTATTTGAATTTCAAATATTCAGCATACGGATGTAATTCATCTGTGATTTTCACATCTGCTGAATTTCCCCATGACCCTCATTAACTAAACTTGTAACAAAGAACGCCTCTGCTTAAGGGACTGAGAGGGACCACAGAATCCCCATGCATGGTGATGTGTCCCTTCCTAATTAGGTATTTTTTAACAACTTTCCCTAACAAGAAGTGAAGACCTAGAAATCTCTTAGGGGCTGTTCAAAAATATATGGGGAAGATTTAAAACTTGTGCAAAAGGATCATGCAGAAATCTTCTAACAGATAAAGGGACTCTATGGATTTTCTGTTGATTATATGGTATCACACTTTATTATAGAGTAATATAATATAGTGTAATAACATAATGGTTGTAGCATTGAGAAATTTGGTTATATCATTGAGATACCATGTTAAGGTGACCAATGCAAAACTATTTAATTAAAATATAAGATAAAATATAAAAACAAAAAATATAAAATAAGAAATACCCATAAATTCCAAGACTGTTGCTTAGATCAGCTTCAGGCAAAAAACAAAACAAAAAACAGTTACCTTACAGTGGATTCCAACTCATGATGAAATTATGTGTGTCAGAGTAGAACTGTGCTCCACAGGGTTTTCAATGGCAGACTTTTCAAAAAGAGATTACCAGGCCTTTTATCCGAGGCATTTCTGGGTGCACTAGAATGGCCAACCTTTTGATTAGCAGACAAGGGCGTTAACTGTACCACCCAGGGATATCTTTGAGTCAATGGAAAGTGTTAAATATAAAACTCAGTCAGTTGGGATTATACATATATAATACCAAGAAAACCTCAAAAGTTTTCCGACTCATGGTGACCTTATGTTTTACAGAGTAGAACTGCTCCATAGTGTTTCTTGGCTGTAATTTTTACTGAAGCAGCTTATCAGGCCTTTCTTCTGAGGTGCCACTGGGTGGGTTCAAGACACCAGCCTTTAGGTTAGCAGTAGAGCGCAAACTGTTTGTGCTACCTAGGGACCTACATATAGCATAAGAGGCCTAATAATATGTTAGAAGATACCTTCCATTTCCATGTCTCATAAACATTAAGCCATTTTTACTCAGGCACTATAACTTTTTAATTTATTCTCTGTAAATAGGCTTATTGCTTTAAGATAAAAAGCTCATTTCCCATATCTTTCATAATATAGCAAAGTAAATATCTTGCACAGTCTTTCTATTAAGCGTGTTTTTTAGCATCGCTATAACTTACTATTAATCCTGCCAGGCTTTGAAACTGAATTGTCCTTTTTTCTATTTAAGTACACAAAATATCTTAATTTAGGAAACTGGATGAGAAAGTTTATTTCTATTGAGTACAAAGAGGAGAAAGCCGACACTTTTCCCCCTGCTTGGCTGTTGTTTTAACAGGAAATTTTGAATTTTACTGAGATGGAAAGGTAGAAGTAAGCAGGCTAAAACAAACCAAAAAAAACCTATTTCAGTGTCAGTTGTCAGTCAAGAAGAAGGCAAAAGCAGCTTCTCAAACTTCAGGCAGATTTATGGCTGCAGTTCAAAATGAACTGTGCCTGCACAGAAATTTATAATTACTCCAATCAAATTATAGCTGAGCTGCAAAATAAAATTAACTAGCTTAATCGGAAGATAAATTAAATATAGATGTCTTTGTCCCATTTAGTCACACTAGTTTAGGGAGGCAAAAAATGTAACCTGCCTTTAGCAATTATGTGAGAAAATTCTATTTTTAATTATGTCAAATGTTTTGTTTCTTATGTTTTAGGGATATGAAATATACTTAAGAGTGAAAAAAAAAAAGATTGTAAGGTAACACAAGATTTTTGTTTTCACCATCCACCCTTTCCTCTGAAGAGTACCAGCTGGAATCAGAAGAGACATCAGAATGAATTGTTGCTTTTTGATACCTTTTGTGGTCGGAATTCCTCTCCTAAGACCCTGCCTTACAGCCACAGAAAACTGGAAACCACAGGAAGTTAAGCAGCCAATGGGATCTCGTCTGAGAGCCAGGCGTGGCTGGGTGTGGAACCAGTTTTTCGTACCAGAGGAGATGAATACGACTAGGCATCACGTTGGCCGGGTAACCACCTTCTGACAGTGTTGCACTGAAATGGAAATGAATAAGTTGCCCAGGAAGGTTTGGTATTTGATGCAATTCTACATTCTTTCAGTGGAACTCTTAGAAGGCTTCTAACGTCAGCATAATTAGTGGCTTCAGATTTACAAGCACCTAAAACGTCCGCTAAAACCTCTTGGGAGAGGGATAACTTAGCTTTTCAAATTTTCGCTTCAGTCCCCTGTGTGAACTGCAGCCTCATTTGTCAACAGCTGGCAATTTGATGGTGTTTAT
Organism: Dugong dugon; assembly: GCA_030035585.1. Classification (NCBI taxonomy): domain Eukaryota; kingdom Metazoa; phylum Chordata; class Mammalia; order Sirenia; family Dugongidae; genus Dugong; species Dugong dugon. Next base: position 103,791,918 of record CM057466.1, on the reverse strand, counting down.
TTTTGGTAACGGATCAAAGCAGTCACACTGAGAACAATATCTTTTACCAACAATATTTAGCCTGACTTTCTATTATGCTAAATAGCTGTTGATTTACCCCCATTGATTTTTAATGAAGCAGATTAATACCAAATCCTTTTACAGTTAAGAAGCGACAAGGGCCCACACACTTCATTTGAACAGTGAAGTTAGAGGACAAAGGATAATTATTTTCACTTTCTTAGAAGACTACATTTTTTAAAAAGTTCCTGTAATGAGACAGAATATCTCCTATTTATATTTTTGGTTTTTAATATTATTTGGTTTTCTTTAAACAAAGGTAATTACAATATCACCGCCTTTTCCGTAATGCACTTTGTCTAGATGAATGAACAGAAGTAAGTTTAACCGCTAATTAACTGGCGCTAAAATTTAATTGGGCCCAAAGGGTGAAGCACTCAAAATTGATTAAGTCTCTTATCCCTGGTTCTTTCAGGAGCGCAGCCGTGTTAGCATAGCGTCTGGCTTCCATAAGAGTTCGTCTATCCAGTTAGCCAAAACTGTATGCATACATTCCACCAACGTCTGAATTTAGTATCTGAGTGTGAGTGTGTGCGTGCGCGCGCCTGCTATCACAAGTAATATTCCTCACCTCTTTTTATTTTCTAAGATGACGCCAGGTAGATCACAGGCTCATGCGTGGAGGTGTAAATGAGAACCAGGGCCAAGTGTCTGCTAGTTAAATGAGTCTCTCCAGCCTTGTTTGCAGTGGACCCCGCAGAGCGCCATGTGCTCGCCTGTCACTGTCTGGGTGACAGGTAACATCCGCTGGTGACTTCCAGTAAACAAGGCGCTGCAGGGAAGTGGACCAGCGCGATCCAACACAAACCACCTCCGTGGCTGTCACATTTTCCAGTTTTGCTAGTCGGCTTCTGCTCCTTACACACGTCTCCTGCTTCCTTTCACACAGTGATTGGTTTTGGCTTTCTGTGGTTTTTTTTTCTTTCTATTCCTTGAAAGTCTTTATGAAAATACTCTGACAGAACTTTTCCGTTGTCATAGCTGCCTTGGGCTTTAAAGAACGTACAGAAAACTGGCTTAAAAGACAGCAATAGTGGGTGTTGAGGTGCTTGCCACTAAAGAGCTAGGGAAGATGAAACATAGCTGCTTTGTCCAAGATAACTCACTTTGTGAACCATTTGTTAATTAAAAGAGATTAATTTGGGGAAGCACAATTAAGTGAAATTTTAAGGTGATATTCGTTTTCCAAATTGATAGTAGCTGCCTAATTGAGAAAACATGTCATGAATGGAAGTATGGAAAATTTCATAATACTACAGTGCAGGAGATTGAAATCTGCTTAATATATCTGGTTTGTGTCATTAGGGATAGCTGTTCAAATAGTGTTCTTTTTTTTCTTCCCCCCTTAAATTTTCATCCTTAAAAATCTCAAGCCCACTGGTCTATAAAAATTATACTATGAATGTACTTGAAGTGCATTTACTCAGTACCTATTTTAATTTACCTTACTTCTAATGCTGAATAAAAATTACAAACTGTATATAGGAACTACAAATACAAAATAAGGGACATGCATTGCTTTTATTTGATGTATTAATTGGCATGTACATTTTTTTCATATTTTCTTAATATTATGGCATAAAGACTTGCTTTTCATTTTGAGTAGTGAAAGACTATCTAATTAAAAGAATTCTAATCAGAAAGTTGATATGAATGTTTTATTTTCCCCAGTGTGTTTCTTTCACTGCATACCACTGATACCCAATGCATTATTAAAGTGCTAAATTAGTTGTTTTAGGTGTCATCAGATTTTATCCCCATTCACATTAAAACTTTAATTAATTAGAATAATTAATTTTAAATAAAGCCATCAAAGAAGTAACCTTTTGTTTAGAAGTTTACTTATTTATTTGGTTAACTTTGTGAGTTTTTAGAGAAGCTCTTTACTTTGAGGAGGAGCATATTCATAAAGGGAGAATCGAGAAAACCATACACTCACAATAATGAGGAGAACATGACCTGCCACCTTTATGTAAAATAGTTAATGTTAATGATGTTAAGTATATCAAAATGAGACTAATTTTTCACATAAAATTCAAAATGTTAAATAATGTCCTTTATGATATTATGAACAATGAAAAAATTTGCTCTTAAAAAATAATAGAATGAGGGCAGAATAACAAAAGGCATATTCGGTAATTGAGTAGAATATGCAGCGAAGTAAGAGTTTAGGTCTGGTCTGGCTAAAAGTTAAGGGCCAAAAGACCATGTTACACAGTGGTTAGGTGGGAGGATCTGGGATCAGACAGTCTGTGGTCTACATTGTGAATTTATATTGAAACCATGTGTCTTTTTCAAGTTTTTAAAAATTTTCAGACTGAAGTTTCTTATCTGTAGAAAAGTTTGATTGTATCAACAATACGCATCTCATAATGTTATGAGGGTTAACTGAGACAATTAATATAGAGCAATTAGTAGATTTTATGGCATCTAATAAGTATCCAGCGGATGACTAAGGCTATTATCTTCTCAACATGCTCCCTAATTTTCTTGCTAATATTTCCATATTTTCTATGTATTTTCAGCCTAGAGACAGAACATCATTATTTAAGTTTACTTAGATGATTGTCTCCCTATCTGTCTCTAGGTCCTAGCCTATATAAATACTTGAGAATATGCTTTCAGTGAGTGAGAATGTAATCATAGTGCAAACCTGAACCAATTTCCTTGTACATAATTTATAAAAAATAATTTTTCAGTTATTACAGTTTCTCGGAATTATCTAGTTCGAGTCATAACATTTGTATAGTTCTTTAGGTTGAGAATTCAATGACTCCTTCCTCTACCTGGAGATATATCTTAATCTTGAAATAGTATTTCACCTTATTTAAAACAACATGAAAATTACATAGAATTGTTAACTTGAGGAATAATTAGTAGCCCTAAAATAAAATCATTTGAGTCGATTTGTCCATTTCAACATTTCTGGAAACTAAATTGATCCTCTTTGTACTTGCAGCTAAGATCTGATTTAGACAATGGAAATAACTCTTTCCAGTACAAGCTTTTGGGAGATGGAGCTGGGAGTATTTTTGTCATTGACGAAAGGACAGGTGACATATATGCTGAACAGAAGCTCGATAGAGAAGAACAGTCCCTCTACACTCTGAGAGCGCAGGTAATAGACACCACTACTGGAATGGCTGTGGAACCTGAGTCTGAATTTGTCATCAGAGTTTCGGATATCAATGACAATGAACCAAAATTCCTAGATGAACCTTATGAGGCCATTGTACCAGAGATGTCTCCAGAAGGTATTGCATATTAATTTACATCAAACCTAGAATAACAATGAAAACAGATTTAAAACTTTAAAACTTTCAGAATATTATTTTAGATGCAAATTATTTAAAGTTCTACACTAATTCTTCCTTCTACAAGCATGTTTGAGAAAAATATTTGAAAATCTATGTTATTGGTTAAACACTGTGTGAAAATGGTACTGTAAATTATGTTTGCTATTAAAATGTACCTAGTCTTTAAAGCTATGGGGGGAAAAACAGGTTAAACATGTTAATCTGAGTGCTTTGTGAAGTTCTTTAGCTTGTTGATTTACTAATATCTTAAATTTAAGATTTTATATTCCAAAAAAAAAAAAACCTTTCTATCTCATAAGGATAAATAAGATAATGATATAAGATATGCACATAAAAATAGGAAAAGCCAATTTATAAGACAAACACTAACACATGCACCAAAAAACATGTGACAGGAAGACCTCAAACAAAACAAAGTGGTTGGACATCTCTGCATGTTAGTATTCATGTTCGAGCTCCTTTTCAAAATCCAATGGTGTTTTATTAATGCTTTAAATATAAAACCTGTAGATCAGAGTGTTTTTCATAATATATAAGAATTGGCTGCCTTTGAAATGAAAAAGGGGGGACACTATGACCATACTAAATGTGTCCTCTCACTCCTGGAGTGTTGACCTGGCTTTGAATCCCTCTGTGCACCTATTTTATCGTTTATAAGGAGACCAGTGTTAACATTTTCTAGTCTGTTGTTTTTCTCAAGTATACTTTTGTTGTACTAGAGCCACATAACAATTATTATCTTTGAGTCTGCACTTTGAACTTATATCTGGTTTGGATTACTGCAAAAATATATTTGAGGATGTCAGTCAGAAAAAAAAAATCTATGAACTACTTGTTGCTTATTAAACACACATGTATTTCCAAATAGTGATGGGCTTTCACTGATTGCACTTACAACTGGGAGAGGACTGCTTTCAAACGAAAACTTTCAAGTCAAATCGAGATAAAACATTATGGTTTTGCACCTGTCGCTCTTGATTTGCAAAGTTATTATCTTTCTTTCATGCAAAAATACACGCTCTATTAGGCCAGGAGAAGACTTGGTGGTGCAGTGGTGAAAGTGCTTGGCTGCTAACTGAAAGGTTGGTGTTTTGAACCCACCAGCCACTATGGGAGAACAATGTGGAAGTCTCCTTCCATTAAGATTTACAACCTTGGAAAAACTATGGGGCATTTCTACTCTATCCTATAGGGTCACGATGGGTTGAAATTGACTTGTTGGCTACATCAAGTGTCCAACTTACTTTATACTGGTGGTGAATGTTTTATTTAGTATGAAAATCAGGATGATTCTGAGAGTGTCGGAGAATAATCTTGAGCAAGACGCCTTGCGCCACCTTACTAGATAAGCATTCCGATTACAGCGATGTCAGAGTTGAAATGAAGATGAAGTGGGTTACTATGAACTCTGTAATTAGTAAAGATCTATTTTAAACCTCATGGTTTATTGTTTTTAGAAAAGTATATAGAAATTCACATTAATAATATCAATCATCAATATAAGAGTCCCTGGGTGGCACAGCTAAGTGCTCAACTATCAGCTGAAGGGTTGGCACTTCAAACCCACCCAGAGGCACCTCTGAAGACAGTCCTGGAAATCTGCTTCTAAAAGGTTACAGCCTTGAAAATCCTATGGAACAGTTCTACTCTGCTCACTTGGGGTCGCCACGAGTCCGAATAGACTTGATGGAAACTAACAACAACAAAAACGTCATCAATATACCAAAATTATGTCATGATGTAGAGTCATTATAAAAAAAGAGATTAAGTTCAATTTAATGTAAAACATATAGATATTTAGATAATTTTAGCTTTTATTTCATAAATTGTAATAGACATCCACATGTAGTAGAGATTTCCTGGAAAAATAAAATTCTTATTTCTTGAAAGCACTTCAATTCATCAACTTTGAAAACTGGATTCTACAAATCTCATCCCCTTTCGGACACATGAGTTGAAAATAAATGACTTCGGGATGTATTACTCTTCTTTTCCCTCTCAATATATTATCATTTGCTTTCTTAAACACAGTCTAATTGATTTGACCTATATTCTATTATTTCAGATTATGAGAAGTAGAGGTATCAAAATAAAACACAAGAATTAAACGATGTACCTAATTTTCAGGTAACAATGGGAAGAAAAATAAAGTAATTGAAGGATACTTTGCAAACTTACGGTGACAAGTGGGAAAATATCATGCATTTCATGAGCTTCACTAAGAGGTTCTAGGTTGAAAAGTAATTGCATCTCGAATATAAATGCAGTGAGGATGGATCAATCACTACTTGTAAATAAACAATAATCCCCACACTAATAAAATAAGTGCTCAATGTGAAGGAGTAGATTTACAAAGTATACCATTATTTCCATCATGAAGTTGATTTTCTGAAAATAAAAACTTCACATGATCATTTAACTCTTATTATTTTGTGATTGTTACAGAAAATCACAGATTTAGAGTTTGGGTCAAAATAATATTATTTTATCTGTGCTGATTTAAATTTGACCATTATACAGCTCAATATCTTTTCAAGAAATTTGATTCAAATTAATCCAAATGGATTCACACTAAAAACTACTTGTAAAAAATAACTTTCTTATCAGACAGTTTATATCTTCATTCTATGAAAAATCTGTTAATCTTACCACTGAATTAAAAAATGTATATATTTCATACCAAAATAAATGAGTCATTCTGAAATCTACTGTTTAAATCTAATCATTCAAATGATATAATAAACTGTGGCATGCATATGTTGGTATTCTATAATAAATGTAAGCTATAATTACAAAATGTCTTTGCCACAGGTTGCTGACTTTCCTATTGCCTACATGATACTAGAATTAGTCTGCATATAAAAATTTATCACTCTTTCATGCTTTATGTGTGGATGCCTCCCATAACCACTAGAAGATAAAACATTCTACATGAGATGAGAAGACTTCATCCAATAAAGTTTGGTTACTCATGTTAACATAACATTTGGATGAGATCCATTCAGTCCTTTGTAATAGTGCTGGTTGACACTAAAATCCACTTAAATCGATATTGACGGAGCCACACTATTCTTATATCAGGTTTTACTCAGTGTTGGGAAAGTAGGTCTGATATATTGAAAATCATACTACTGATGCTGTAAATGGTGCTTTCAGTCTTCAAAATTTGTATGTACTTTTAAAAGGTTTAGCTATTCACTTTGTTGTTTGTTCTCAGGTTGAAGAACTCCCTTTAATAATTCTTGTAAGTTTGGTTTGGTTTTTACATATTCCCTTAATTTCTGTTTATCTGGAAATGATCTAATTTGACCATCATATTTGAACGAGAGTTTTGCAGGATATATCTATCATTCTTGGCTGGTAATTTTTTTCTTTCAAGATTTTATATATGTCATCCCATTGCCTTCTTTCCTGCATGGTTTCTGCTGAATAATCTGAGCTTAGTCTTATTGTTTCTCCTCTGTATGTGACTTCTTGTTTTTCACGAGCTGCTCTCAGGATTCTTTGTTTGTCTTTGGTTTTGGTGAGTATGATTATGATATGCCTTGGTGATTTTCTTTTGCGGTCTATCCTATATGGGGTTCGTTGAGCTTCTTGGATGTTGAGCTTCTTGGATGGCCAGATTTTCATCTTTAATGATATTGGGGAAGTTTTCTGTCAACAGTTCTTCAATGATCCTCTCTGTGTTTTCTGTTTTCTCCCCCGGTTCTGGAACTCCAATTATTCACAAATTTTTGCTTTTGATTGTATCCCACATAACTGTCAGGGTCTCTTCATTTTTCTTGTTATTTTTTCTGAGTTTTCCTGAAACAGAGTTGTATCCAAGTGTTTGTCTTCAATTCCACTGATCCTGCTTCTTGGCCCTTCTATGACACTGTCCATTTCTGAAATCTTGTTGTTTATCTTCTGGATTTATAATTGTTGTTTTTGTAGAATTTCTAGTTGTGAATTTATTTTGGCATTTTGTTCCTGCATTATTTTGCTTAATTCCAATTTTTTGTCTGTATTTTCCATGAATTTTTCTATTTTTTCCTCATTTTTGTCTGCTTTTTGCTTCAGCTCTTAGAGAATTCTGAGTATTAGAAATTTGAATTCCTTGTCATGTAGTTTTAGTGCCTTTTCTTCCACTGGAAAGTCATCTGGTGTTTTATTTTGGATGCCTACTGGAACCATCCTGTCCTGTTTTTGTAACTGTTTTGATATTGTCTGCTGTCTTCGGGGCATTCAGTAGTTATTTTTCTCATTTATTGATTGTAGAATTGTTTGTTTCATCCGTTTTTTGTTTTTTGTTTAATTTGGCTATGTCTGAGCAGGCGGGCTGTGTGTTCTTTGTTGTTTGCTTGTCTGTGGGCACAATACTTTTCACCTCCTTCTCCAATTGGTAGGGTCAGTCACTCAGGTATGGTACGGCAGGACAGGTCTAACCGAAGAGGAGTTACTGGGATGGGTCGTTTGTGGCACTTATTACAGCCACCAGGATGGGTCAGTAATCAGTGCAGGGCAGGTTCCAGTAGGCTGTTCCTGTGCTGCTTGGTGGTGTGATGTTAAGCGCACAGTGCAGGTAGGCAGGATGTAGCCAGGAGATTGTTAGGTGTGGAGTTAAGATGGATATGGGAGAGAGGAGAGAGGAACAGGAGCCAAAAACATACAAAGAAACAAAAAGGAATGCTAGGGGAGCTTGCCTTTGGAGTGGAGAGATGAGAGACTATGAAATGGAGAAAAACAAAAAGGGGAAGAGGAAGAAAAAAAAAGAAAAGAGAAGAAAGAATAAATAAAAATCAGAAAGGGAAAAGAACAGCAAAGTTCCCAGGGATCGCACTGGTGCAGCTATGAGGTCTGGGGAAGCTGTTCTCAGGTGTTGCAGTACAGCCTGGCTAGAAGGCATAGGGGTATACAACGCCAGGTATTCAGGGAACTGAAAGAGAAGGACGATACAGAGAGATGAGAAACTGAGTAATGAAGAAAGACAAAAAGGGAACACCAGGGAAAAGAAAACAAAACACATTAAAAAAAAAAAAAAAGAACAAGAAAAGCCCCCAAAGGAACAGGGGGAAAAAAAAAAAACCAACAGGAAAAGAAATGCGCTCAGGGATCCCTCTGCATGTCTGTGCAAGCTCAGGGGGTAGGTTCCAAGCCACGCAGCACTGCCTAGCCAGAACGGGCTCCCAACTCAAGAAAAGGAAAAGAAAACAAACAAACTATTCAAAACAAATGAACAAAAGCCCCGGGATCCCACCAGCGTGGCAGCCCAGACCGGGAAGCAGCTGCACACTCAAATGGAGCTCCGAAGTGCCTCAGGAAGAAGCAAAGATGGCGCATGGAGCCAGGTATTTGAGAGAAAGGAGGGGGAGGTGGTGAGAGGTAAGGAAGAAATCAAAAGAAGCGGGAAAAAAGCAACACCAGCAGCCTACAAATGGCACTCAGAGAGCAGGCCCATTCACATTGGTGGAATCCAAACAGTCAGTGCTTCTTGGAGAAGAGATTGTGGCCAAGGGAAGCAGAGAAGCCCAAGTGGGGATGAAGAAGGGTGGGGGGTGTGAAAGCATATATCGCAAATTACCAGTTGTTTGGTCTCCCGCTGGAAGCTCCATGAAGCTGCTTTCTGGTACCCTCTGTTTGCTGGTCTCTGATAGGAGTCCAAGATGGCGGATCTGCACTGCATTAGCTGATAGGGGACCTCTGCATGAATCTCTCCTTGCTCTCCGTTCTCTGTCAGTTTTCTCACTCCATTTGGTGCTTGGCTGAGTTCTTTATCTCTTCATTTGATGTTTTAGGGTTTCAGGATTGTTGTTTTTTTCTGTTCAGCTTAGTTTTTTGGATCTTTGCTGTGGAGGTATGGCATGGTGCTTCTGCCTAGAGCACCATTTTGCCGGAAGTCCTCCAGAATTGTTTTTGATGTTTACAATTCCACCAACAGAATCTTCAAGGTACTCTGAGCTTTTACTATTAAGTACTGTAAAACTCTTCCAACCTCTGTCCATTCACAATTTCAAAATGCTTCCACATTGTAGATATCTGTTAGATATCTACACCCCACTCTCTCAGTACCAAATTCTGTCTTAGTTATCTAGTGCTGCTCTAACAGAAATACCACAAGTGTATGCAGCTCCAGAGGAAGGCTTTCTCTCTCTGTTGGCTCTGGGGGAAGGTTCTTGTCATCAGTCTTCCCCTGGTCTAGCAGCTTCTCAGTGCAGGGACCTTGGGTCCAAATAATGGCTTCCTAGTAGTAGAGTGATCAGATCTCCAGTTTTACTCAGGCCATTTTCTCTTTCTGGATTTCCCGGCATTATGGATTTAATTGTCTCCTTAGGGAGCCCTGGTGGTGCAGTGGTTAAGTGTTTGGATACTAACCAAAAGGTCAGTGGTTCAAACCCACCAGCTACTCCATGGGAGAAACATGTGGCAGCTGCTTCCTTAACGATTGCAGTCTTGAAAACCCTATGGGACAGTTCTACTCTGTCCTATAGTGTTGCTGTGAGTCGGAATTGACTCGAAGACAACAGGTTTGTTTTTAAGGAGCACTGGTGGTGCAGTAGTTAAAACAATTGACTGCTAATTGAAAGGCTGGTGGTTCAAAACCACCCACCGCTCTGTAGGAGAAAGATGTGGAAGTCTGCTTTGGTAGAGATTTACAGCCTTGGAAACCCTGTGGGGTCTCTGTGAGTCAAAATCAACTTGATGGCAGTGGGTTTCTTGGGTGGTGCAGTGGTTAAAGTGCTCTGCTGCTAATTGAAATGTCAGCAGTTCGAACCTACCATCTGCTCTGTGAGAGAAAGATGTGGCAATCTGTTTCCATACAGATTATAGCCTGGGAAACCCTATGGGGGCAGTTCTAATCTGTCCTGTAGGGTTAGTATAAGTCAAATCAACTCAAAAGCAACAGATTAAAGATACATTAAGATGCCATAGTGGTGCAGTTGTTAAGGGCTTGGCTGCAAGAAAAGGTTGGTGGTTTGAACACACCAGTTGCTCCGGGAGAAAAGACCTGGCAATGTGCTCCTGTAAAGATTACTAAATGTGCACACTATCCTAAAAGCAAAGACAAGAAGGCAGGAAGAGACAGGAAAACTGGACAGATGAAAACAGGGAACCAGGGGTGGAGAAGGGGAGCATGTTGACATATCGCGGGGTTGGAAACCAATGTCACAAAACTATTTGTGTATTAATTATTTAATGAGAAACTAATTTAAAAAATTAAAAAAATAAATACAAACAATATTTTAAAAAAGAAATATTAAAAAATAGGAATAAGACAAAAAAAGATAACAGCCTAGGAAACTCTGTGGGGCATTTCTATTCTGTCCTATAGGGTCATTTGAATTGGAACTGATGCAATGGCACACAAAAACAACAACAACAACAATGATACATTGGAGACTTAACCCCCACTACCTATGAATATGGTTTTGTTTGGAAATATGGTCTTTGGGAGGAAAATTAAAAAAAAAAAGATTAAACAGAACAGAGCATCCAAGAGCTATGAGACAATATAAAACAGCCTAACATAGGTGAAATAAGAGTTCCAGAGGGAAATGAGTGAGACATAAGGCAGAAAAAATATCTGAAGAGATAAAGGCCAAGAATGTTCCAAAAGCAATGAAAATTTTAAACAAAAAATATGAAAGCATAGATTGAAGAAACTCAAACAAGCCAAAGCAAAATAAATTAAAAAGACAGAAACAAAACAATTGTGATGGTTAAGATTGTGTGTCAGCTTGGCTGGGCGAGATTCTCAGTGTTTCTATGTGATCACTCCCACGATGGGATCTCCTGTGAGTAGCCAATCAGTCAAAAGGCAGTTTCCTTGGGTGTGTGGCCTGCATCTGAATGTAAGTAGACATTATGGTTTTTGCCTGCTCTGGATTCTGCAGCTGCCTCCTGTTTGTCTGACCTCTGGTTCTTGGGACTTGAGCTAGCAGCTTATCTGCTGATGTTGGGATTCATCAAACTTCACAGCCTGTGAAAAAGAGCCCTGCTCTGTGACCTGCCAATCCTGGGTTCACCAGCCACTGTGGCTGTGTGAATTAGGAGAAGCCTCTATCCTGATCCATGGACTTGGAACGTTCCCAGCTGCTTCCTTGATATAAATCTCTATATATTCATATGCTTTACTGGATTTGTTTCTGTAGAGAACCCTACCTAAGACAACAATCTAGACACATTCATGTTATATTAAAGCTGCTAAAATCCAATGACTGATAGTAGTAATAAGAATAAAATTTTGGGGAAAAAAAAAGAGACACATTACCTTCAGAGAAACAAACATAAAGATTACAACAGACCACTCTTAAGAAAAGATGCAATGCAAGAGATAATGGGGTAATATTTTTAGATTTAAAAAAAAGAAAACATAGACAGCCAAGAATTCTAACCTGAGCAAAAATGTCTTTCAAAAAATAAATTTTAACTAGTTATATTTAATCAGAGAAACAAAAGTTGTGAGAAATCAGGGTCAGAGACTTGTGTTACAAGAAATGTTAAAGAGAGTTCTTCAGGGAGAAGGAGTACGGTAAGATAAAAAAGAAACTTAGATCTACATGAATAAGAGATCTAAAAATGGCAAACTGCAAGGGAAATAGAAGGACTTTTTGTGTCTAATCACTATAAAATATAATAGATGGTCTGAAGCAAAAATATTAAAAATAATTAATTTAATATACATAACATTAAAACTTTTGGCTATACAAACTTAGAGGATGACACTGAAGAATTAAAGTGTATATTGCATTTTGGAAAGTGGTATAATAATATTTGAAGCTAGACTGTGTAATGGTAATGGTCAGGTGTCAATCAGAAAAACTGAATGAGTACAATACATGCACACACACACATATATATGTACATACACATATAAATAGATATACATATATATGGAGTTATTGCAAGGAATTGGTTTACACAATTATGGAGGCAGCTATGCATCTCCAATGTCTTTGTTGCAGGCTATCAGGCAAGAGAGACCATGAACTTGCTCAACCCCACAGGTACAGGATCAAGGTGTTGTCCAAAGAGAGTCGAGAAGCAATGACCGTGAGCTAACTGAAAACCATAGATAAGAGTTGAAATTGTTGTTCACAAGGTTGGATCCCTTGTGTCTCTGGGAAAGCCTCAACCCTATCTTTAAGGCCATGCAACTGATTTACTCAGGGCCATTGAGGATAAAATACACATATTTGAAGTAATAATTGGCCATAATTTTTCCACATTTGAACAACAATTTCAAGCTACAAATTCAAGCTCAATGAAACTCAAGTTAACACACACACTAACACTAAACCACACCTAGGTATGCTATATTCAAATTACTGAAAAAATAAGGCAGAGATGGTATGAGAATTGAATACTGCTAAGGCCCTTCTGGAGACGTGGGTGGCAAAGTGATTAAGAGCTTAGTTGCTAATAAAAAGGTCAGCAGTTTGAATCCAGCAGGTGCTCCTTGGAAACCCTATGGGGCAGTTCTATTCTGTCCTACAGGGTTGCTATGAGTCAGAATCGACTCGACAGCAGTAAGTTGTTTTTTTTTTTTTTTAGGGCCCTTCTAAGGAACCCTGGTGGTGCATTGGTTAAGCATTTAGCTGCCAATCAAAAGGTTGGTGGTTTGAACCCACCAGTTGCTCTGAGGGAGAAATATGTGGCCGTCTGCTTCCTTAAAGATTACAGCCTTGGAAACTGTATGGGACAGTTCTACTCTGTCCTATAGGGTCTCTATGAGTCGAAATTAACTCGACAACACACAACAACAACATGGACCTTCTGAATTTTACAGACAATATTTCCAAATCATTAGTCAGAGTTTAAGACAAAACTATATGTACTAATTTTTTGGAAACACTACTACATATTTTTATCATCTTAATTTATTTTACATTTCTTCTTTCTTCTATGGTAAGTGCATAGTATGGTATATATGTACACACACACACACATAAATATAAAAAGTGAGTAGCTATTAATTCATTATCAAGCACTAAGAACCATTGAAACATAGTAGAATCATCCCAATTCTAAATGTTTGGTCCTCGCAGTGGGATGGATTGCTTTTGTGTGGCCTTTCTCACCATGGTCTTGCAACTTCCACCAAAGTGTCTGGGAGGGACTGTACAAATAAGGTAATTGTGGCCCACCAAGGGGATTGGTCAGTTTTACAGTCCCGCTAGGTTTAAAAGAGAGCCAATATTTTAAGCAGAGAGAGGATCTCACCACTTCCAAGGAAGAAGAGCCAAGAGAGGAGCATGGGATCTGTGTACTGAGAAGCTTTTGGAACAAGGAGATCAAGAGAAAGAGCTGTAACACTGAAGACGGTGAGAAGGAGCTGCAGAAAAATGGCCGCAGGAGAGATCTGCAGGAGACAGCATGGTGGGCTTCCCAGTCCTCGGAGTGAGAAAGCAGAGTGCCTTCGGGCAGGAGGCTTGCTCCAGGAGAAGGGTGCCTCTGGGCACTTGGTGGAGCTAAGGTTTGCCAGCCCATGGAGCTAGACCTGAGCACCTTCGGGCGGAGGCTTACTGGCAGAGTGGGGTGTCTCAGGGCACTTACTGGCAGAGCTAAAAAAAGCTTTGTAGCACTTGCCTGAGCAGGGCAGAGGCCAAGGGGCCAGAGAGAGGCATGCCTGAGGGAACAGCTGAGAAAAGGCTGTCCAGATGAAAGAACTGTATCCTGAGCATTCATGCACCTGTACTGTAACCTGTTACTTTCCTAATAAACCCCATAACCATGAGTATGATCTGTGAGTTCTGTGCGGTCATTGCAATGAATCACCAAACTCAACAGAGAAATAGAGAGTGCTGTGGGAAGAATGGTTGGTGTCAGAACTGGTAAAGATGGTGGAGATAAGAGGCATGTCTGACCTCTGCCTCATAGGAATCAGCCTTGGGAAGTTGATCTTGATTCTCCTATCCCTTGTGAAGTTAGAGAAGGTCAGACAGAGCCCCCTTGCTGTTCTTACAGTCTTTTAATTTTAAACGTGCCATAAGACTTACAGGAGAAATTAATAAAGATTTCCTTGGAAATTATTTATAGCATCACACTATAAATTGTATTTATAACATCTCACAGTTTTTACCACTGTATTTCCTAGGAGTTTGCCTTTTTTTGATTTTCCACACACTAAGAGAATTATTTTGTATAATCCATTAACAGATTACATTTGGTTTTTTATTTAGCAGAAAGCAAAGACTAACAATAGGAAATGAAGTGGTAAGTTTTGTTTAGCAGATGTAAATAAAACATCATGAAAAATGTGTCAAAAACAAAACAAACAACAACAAAAATCTTTTGACTGGGAAGAGCAACTAATGCCAAAACTTGTATTCATATCAACAAAGTATGGAGTTATCTTTTGTGAGTCATTCCCTTTTCTTGGCCTTCCTGTTTCTACTCATATAATATTAGCCTAGGAAGTATAAAGTCTTAGATTATAAAGAATTTATTTTGATCAACAACTAACAATATCCAGATTTTGGCAATGGTTCCTGAAGCTAGGGAAAGATGGTAGTCTCAAAACCAGGAATGAAGAATCCCTATGGTAAGGAAATGTAGAAGGAGTGTGAGGGTGTATACACAGGATAGGTAAATAACAAATCCTACCCAACGCAAACTGATCTAGTCGATGATTCCCATGAACTCATTTGTTGTCATAAAACCGAAAAACCAAACCCATTGCCGTTGAGTGGATTCCGACTCATAGCGACGCTATAGGACAGAGTAGAACTGCCACATAGAGTTTCCAAGGAGTGCCTGGTGGATTTGAACTGCCGACCTTTTGGTTAGCAGCTGTAGCACTTAACCACTACACCACCAGGGTTTCCCATTTGTTGTCGTAGCTCCTCGAAATTACTGAAGGAATGTATTTTAAAATATCTGATACTAACAAGTGTCTACACGTTGAGTGGTTGAGGGAATTGGGTAAGTATAGGAAGTGGTGGAGCCCTGGTGGTGAAGTGCTTAAGTGCTGGGCTGCTAACCTAAAAGTCAGCTGTCTGAACCCACCATCTGCTCCTTGGAAGAAAGATGTGGCTGTCTGCTTCCATAAAGATTACAGACTTAGAAACTCTATGGAGCAGTTCTATTCTGTCCTACAGGGTTGCTATGAGTTGGACTCAACTCAACAGCAATGGGTTTCTTTAGCATAGGAAGTAGCAGGCTGTTTTCTTTTCATGCATTTTATAGTTCTTGATTTTTGAATCAAGTGAAAGTATAACCAATTAAGAGTTTTTTTAAGCAGCTGACTCAGAGCCTAACCACTGCAAGTTTTTCTTCAGTAAAATATGCGTTCCAATGTAAACACATAATCAACGTAAAAATGGAGCCCTGGTGGTGCAGTGGTTAAGAGTCTGGCTGCTAACCGAAATGTCAGCAGTTTGAATCTACCACCTGCTCCTTGGAAACCCTATTGGGCAGTTCTACTCTGTCCTGTAGGGTCGTTACAAGTTGGAATCCAGTCAACGGCAACTTTTTTTTTTTTTTTAACATAAAAATACTAAGGGGGAGAAAAAAAAGCAAAGAATACATGCTATTGAGGGCCATGGTAAAAGTTTCAACAGTTTTTATTACTGAATAACAGAAGGGCTTCCTATTAGAGTGTAACGGTTTATAAAATTCTGTTGTAATGGGAAAATGCATGATGCTAATTGTAAAAAAAAATCAGACTCTATTTGATTGTGCGCCATTTGTAATGCCATTTTTATTGACATAGAAAGTGGAATTTCAACAAATGTTGATTTTCAATAAGATTTATAGTGCTGGACTTAATGTTTACATAAAGAAAGTTAAAAAGCTTAATTTATTCAAAGAAATATTTTTAACCTGAGCATTATTTTTAAATGTACAAATAATTATTTCTATGATTTTTAATGCTTTTTACTAAATCGTAATGACAATAGCATTTGATGGATTATCAATATTTGCTAGAATTTGTTTTGCTTTTTTAAATTCTTCAAATCAAGTATGTGTTTATAAAAAGGAATTAAACAGGCAAAATAGTTACGCCCATCCTTACTTTGATACTCTTCCAAGTTCATTTCAATAATCCTTATATTTTGTCACCATTTTGCAATTTATATGAGGTACAGGTCATAGCATGATTTCTGAAGAAAATCATATTTTATATCTCCACTAATAACACATCTTATAAAGGTCCTGATTAAACACATCATAACAGATTATATAATAGGTACATTTCGTAATGTCATAAAGCTACATGTTTAAAATTCTACATTGTATGTGGGAATTGGGGCTGTAAGGGTATAAGAATATAAGGTAATATTCTTTTTTCTATGTGGAAAGATATTAGTTTTACAGTGAAGAGATAGGCTAGTCTTTCACTTTATATTGTCACTTTACTTGCAAAAGAAAATACAGAATCGAGATCATGGTTGAATATTACAAGAGTCTTAATGTCATGTTACTGTTTATTTTCTCTTCAGGAACATTAGTCATCCAGGTGACAGCTAGGGATGCTGATGATCCTTCCACTGGCAATAATGCTCGTCTCCTATACAGCCTACTACAAGGACAGCCATATTTCTCCATTGAACCGACAACAGGTATTTCTGAATGAAGCAAACTGTAATTCAACATGATTCTGAAGTAGACAAATAACACAAAACTGGGAAAGAGTAGTTACTTACAAACATAAAACTGTTGTTAGGAATTTCAGTTGCAACTGAATCACTGTATTCTGTTACATAAGCAACAATGAATTTAATACTCATTTAAAATAAGTCTGAACCCAAATCACCATTGGAATATATTAATAAAATAATGATGTACAGTAGACCAGATGTTTCCATAAATGAATGGCTTTTTTTCTCCAGGGAAGTGTCTGGCATGTTGTAGTGGCCCAACATATGTCAAAAGACCTATTGTATGGTTGGATGCTTAGGAGATTAACTTAACCAGGAAGGTGCCATGGTAGGAGTGAAATAATAAGTGACATTGTATTCCATTTTTAAAGGAGTCATAAGAATATTTTCTGAAATGGATAGAGAGCTTCAAGAGGAACACCAGCTAATTGTTCAAGCCAAGGACATGATTGGTCAACCTGGAGGACTTACTGGAACAACGAGTGTATTAGTTAGACTTACTGATATTAATGACAATAAGCCTATATTTAAAACAAGTAAGTAGAAGACATCCCAAATTTATATCATAAAGTGTAAGTTTAAGTGTATTGATTATGGGCAATTGTTAGAATTTTCAGTCTAATATCACTGCAACAACGTTAGAATTATATAAAATAAATTTGTTAAGAATTGCTCAAAGGTGTGAGTGATGAGCTTCATTAGTGTGAAAAGTCAAATACAAATGAAAGAGTGATGTGTTTGATAATTTCCTATCACTGCCATAACAATTTACCACAAATTTTATAGCTTAAAACTGCATACATTCATTATCTTACAGAAGTCTAGCTTGAGTCTCAGCCAGCTGAGATCAAGGAGTTAACAGGGCTGGGGTCCTTTCTGTACGCTCTAAGGGAGAATCTATTTCCTTGCTCATTGCCATGTTAGCAGAACTCAGTTCCATGTCATTGTAGGACTGAGATCTTGCTTCATTGCTGACCATAGCTGGGGAACGGAGATCTTTGTCTGATTCCTACAGATGGCCCTCACATCTCAGAAGCAGCAAGAAGCATCAAATCCTTCTCATACTGCCATCTCTCCAAACCACACTTCCCCTCTTCTTCCACTTTTAAGGAGTTATATAGACTGAGTCCGCTTGTTTAGAGAGCAGCCTCTTTACTCTTCCCACTGCTTTCCCTTAATGAAATCCCATTACCCTCCTTTCAATTTAATATTCAACATATCCCCTTTAAAATATATTTGTTTAATAAATCTGGAAAATATCAGAGACTAATTGTTAGTGAAGGATATTGAAAATTCTATTTACTGCCAGAAGAACGAACAAATCTGTCTTGGAAGAAGTATAGACAAAATGTCCCTTAGGAACAAGGATGGCGAGATTTCATCTCAGGTATTTTGGACACGTTATAAGGTGGGGCCAGTCCCTGGAGAAGGACATCATGCTTGGTAAAGTAGAGGGTCAGCAAAAAAGAGGAAGACTGTCAACGAGATGGACTGACAAAGTGGCTACAACAATGGGCTCAAACAGAGCAATGACTGTGAG
This sequence comes from Dugong dugon, assembly GCA_030035585.1. Classification (NCBI taxonomy): domain Eukaryota; kingdom Metazoa; phylum Chordata; class Mammalia; order Sirenia; family Dugongidae; genus Dugong; species Dugong dugon. Next base: position 103,773,421 of record CM057466.1, on the reverse strand, counting down.
GATGATGCAGGACCTGGCAACATTTAGTTCTGTTATACAGGGTCGGTATGAGTTAAAACCAACTCCATGGCATCTAATAACAACACAAGTGTTGATCTGAGGAAATGTTTTGGTTGCTTTTAATGATGAAGGGCCATAGTTTAATATAAACTTAATAACATGTAAGTCTAGAGTATCTGCTTTTAGTTTTATGGTAGTGTTACTGTTTTCTCAAGTTTAATTTGTGAGCAATTTTTAATTTGTGCAGTTAAATAAGAATTTCTTTTAATTTTCCCACAATGAAAAACTGCCACAAAGTTGAACTGTTTCTCCCATCTCTAAAAACAGTAAAATATAAGCAACTTTTATATAACATTCTTCCCACCAAAAAATAAAATTAAAAAGGTAAAATCCTAGAAGGCAATCTGTGAAGTGACTTCCTATATGCTTCTAACAGAACCAAGAGTCCATTTAAAGAAAAAAAAGTTGATTATGTTTTCCTTTATTAAATTCTAAAAAGTTTCATTCTTGAGAATATAGGCATGTATGATTATTTCCTACTCTTTTAGCATAAATTATGATAATTTATTTGAGAAGAATGGAATAGTTCTTTATGAACCTTATGTAAGTTACTCTTAAGAAATCAAGAAAAAAAACCCCACAGTTATTTGTATATGTGTCTATATATTTCAAATATAACTGTTATTATTTCTTGTAACCAAAACAATGGGGACATCTGTGATTCTAACATGGTTTCTGTACTTCATCCACTTACTCCTTTGGATTCAACTTTCTTTTCATTTCCACTATGATTTATCTAATCCAGTCTCATTACCTCAAAATCAAACTATTACACTTAGAACTCATCTACTTGTTCTTAGTCTCCCCTACCTTTAATTCGTACTTACATTTGTGGGTAAATTTAAGCACTAGGGAAAGCTTGAGTGAAATTGCAGAACTCTTTTAAGCAATGCTAATTTAGAAGGGTTGAAAGATAAAATAAAAAACAAATCCATCAATATTGAGGAGGTATGTTTATGAATAGAAATTTGGAAATTATACATATTTGTGATAGGACTTCGTAAGATATAATTTGAGAGAATAATAAAGGCTAAGACAGGATATTAAGAAAATGTTCACATTTAACAAATAGAGAAAAAAATAGACATTTAGAACAAATAATTGGAAAGGCTGGGGTTGGGTTTACCCACAGTTCATAAAGTGTGTTACGACTGGGAGTTTCTAAAGTTTATAATTGACACAAAATATCTTGAATTTCGTTTTAAAAGCGTTCTACCGCCTGTCTGTCTCTGAATCTGCCCCCGTTGGGACTTCTATAGGAACAATCATGGCATACGACAATGACATAGGAGAGAATGCAGAAATGGAATACAGCGTAGAAGATATTTCACAAACATTTGACATCATCACTAACAATGAGACCCAAGAAGGAATAGTTATATTAAAAAAGGTAGATGTATTTAAATCATTTTCTTTACACAATAGTGCAAAATTAAATATGGAATGCACAAAATTATTTTGTACAGCCAGTCAGGCTTTTGCTTTATTAACTATTTGAAATGAGAACCTTGTGATTTATGACTTAGGAAGAAAAAGGAGTATAGAGACTAGAGAGCTAGATAGCTATCATAGAGTTTTTCTAATGATAATGTGGAACAGCTGATTTATAAATATTTTGAAGTGAAAGCCAGCATTTATGAGATGATCTTGAATACAATCCCATAAAATACTTACGCTTTGAGAAGTATAATTTTAGTATTAAATGAAAAATATAGCTATCATTCCAAAACATTTTGTAATAGATGTAAACAACAAAATACAGTGATTTGTAATGAAATTGCTTTGTCATAATATCAGAGGAATCCATGTTTTCAAAGAGTAAAACCTAACTGAAAAGCAACTGAGACTTAATTTAATAATTAACACTTTTTTCCTCATAAGCAATGACTTGGGTTACTGAAGCCATGTCTTCCGTGTACATTGTATTTCTTTGTAGAAAGTGGATTTTGAGCAACAGAATCACTATGGCATTAAAGCAAAAGTTAAAAACTGCCATGTTGATGAACATCTCATGAAATATCATGCTGAAGCTTCCACCACTTTCATTAAGGTCCAGGTGGAAGATGAGGACGAACCTCCTGTTTTCCTCCTCCCGTATTATGTATTTGAAATTTTTGAAGGAAACTCATATGGATCCTTTGTAGGCATGGTGTCTGCCACAGATCCAGATCATAGGAATTCTCCCATCAGGTATGTCTGGAACGTCAGCTAACTAGCTCTGCATTAAACCATGAGTAAAAGTAGGTTGTTACAAAAATAAAATTCCATGAAAATCTAAGCAAGGATATTTATCTATATCTATATTACTCTACACATATTGCTATCCACTCAGAGCCCTAGAGGTAACAAAAAAAGAAATAACAAAAGAAGAAGAGTGCATCTAGCACCCAAATTATCCAATCAAATGTACTGAGACTCCTTGAGGAAATGGTTGATTCTAGAGCTCTTTGAGGGAAAATGTGAAATGAGCCTGGAACATCTGATGGTTCCAGAAAGTAAGGAAGTATTCAAAAAGGAATTGAGAGTACGTTGAAAGGGCCCAAGAACTGCAATGGAATAACTTCCAATGTCTAAAACTGGAGCTATTTCAGCAACATATCTATCTATGTATCTATATATATATATATATATATATATGTATATATATAAAACGATAGTTTTGGATAGTAACACATAGAAAAAATACCCATGAGTTGATTCTGCTATAGATAAATAAAACGGACAAATCTTCTTACAGACGAGTTGTGATTAATAAATGTAGAAGAATGAAGGGAATTTAAAAAAAAATCATTAGAACACCAAAGTGGCAGTTATTATGGGCCTGGTCTATGGATGGGTACTAAAATTAGTCGGCACATGTTTGAGGAAATAAACAAATATTTACAGAATTTCAAAGTATCACCCCCTGAGATCTTTATGACTTACAGTAAAGAAAATAGCAACTTTACAGAGGAGAAAACTGGCAGACACTGCCATAATCAAATAACCAAGGTTAACATCACCGATGATAACATCGATCAATATCGTGTACCTCGTGATATTACCCTGCGAAAGGCACATCACTTCTGTGGTATTCTTGCCAAAAATGTATAACCTCAATCTAATCATTTGAAAACATCAGATAAATTCAAAGTCAGGGACATTCTCCAAAACAACTGAACAATACTCAACAAAAGCGTCCAGTTCATGAAAGAGCAGGAGATTGAGAAACCGTGGAAAAGACTATGGAGACATGAAATCTAGATGTAATGTGAGATCCTATCTTGGATATTAGAAAATAAAAATGACATTAGTAGAAAAACAGGTGAAATCCCAATAAAATCTGTAGTAAAGTCAATTAATTTCTTATTTGATACAGTAATAATGCTATAGTTTTATATAATCGTTAACATTTGGGAAAGTTGGGTGAAAGACATATGAGAATTGGTGAGCATAATCTGTTGCTGTTGAGTTGTTTCCGACTCATAGCGATTCTATAGGGCAGGATAAAACTACCCCATAGGGTTTCTAAGGAGAGGCTGGTGGGTTCAAACTGCTGACCTTTTGGTGAGCATCAGGTGGTATAAAAGCCAATAAAATGACCAGAATTGGTGGCCCTAGAAGGGGCCAAGGAAAGTGACACATATTACACATCAGTACTACAGTCACATTAAGCTGTCTAGCTTATCCACTCTTCCAAGGTGCCTACATGTTTTTTTTTCATTTGGGCCTAAACCTAATTATTGTGGCATCCATTGTTCTTAATTTTTACTAAAAACTATGACTTTCTGTCAAACTCTTGATTGGTTTTATTTGGAATGATGTGTTTATAGAAACAGAAGATTACAGAAAATGTTTAGTATAAAATATTAACTGATATACTACCATTTCATTTGGTCAACAAATCTTACAAGTAGGAAATGTGACCACTTGTGGATATTTAAGTAATTTGCTAGTAAATGTTTAAAAATGAGTAGAGTTAAACCAAAGTCTTCTAAAGCTGAATTCTCTGTGATTTCTATTTTAATTCTCTCCTGAACACTAGGCTATAAATTACTGTGATATTTTTAGAAACCTGTCAATTGAAGATTAAAATATTCTCATCTTTTGCCACATAATTATGGTAAACCTCATTCATGTCTCGTCAAAGTCTTTCAGGAATATACATGAAATGAGAAGCCATCACTGAACTCAAGTTATTACTCTTCTGTAATTTTTATTATTAATCATTTGCAAGCAGATGAGACATTATAAGAACTTCAAAGGCTTCTTTCATTGTAGAATTTGAGATCATTTTCCAGCTTTTCTATGAGGGAATTTGTAACTTGGCTTCTTTTCATGCATGATCTAACAGGACTTTCAATCTACTATCCTTTACTTTTGGCATAAGGAGAATGACAGATAATGCCCCCTCATTTGGCTGGTGGAGAGGTAGAGGGGGAACACTTTTATATACCTTTATATTTTTTAACATCTTCCTCATTTACTATACAAGGAAGATTTACTTTTTTTTTTTTTAATTTAATACTGTCAGATGGTTCCTTTTAAACATATCAGGAATATGTTTATGTATCAGGAATCAAATAATTGTGACATTGTGTACAGATTTATCTAGAAACTATGTGGTAAAGGAAAGAGACTAGTAACAGCTAGGCTGAGGATATGTTTTACTTTGCTTCGAATAAAATAAAAAAGCAAAGACTCAAAAGCATTACTTTTTATCCCTACTTGTTTGAACTTACCTTCATTTTGCAAATGGCACTTTGTGGTTTCTTTTTAACCAACACACTCCTCTATTAAAATTCTCTCTTAGCAATGAGAGTGAGTGACATATGTTTAGATTTAGCATACATCAATTTAAATCTGGAGTCTTTTTAGTGTTTTTTTTTTTTTTTTAATCTCAGCTGTGTTGAATATGAAATGTATGAATGTACCTTTTTGAAAAGTTTTCAGCATTACATTAGGTGTGCAGAGTATGCATTTAATATTCTGTCCTCTTATTTAAAAAGAGCTACGTATATCAGTGTTACACAGAAAATAATAATATTAAGAAATGTTTTCCTTTTGGTGTAGGTATTCTATTACCAGAAGCAAAATGTTCAATATTGATGACAATGGTACAATCAGTACAACTCACCCTCTTGACCGGGAGATTAGCGCTTGGTACAACCTAAGTATTACAGCCACAGAAAAATGTAAGTACTCCTATATAACAACTATACATTGGTTCACAATATTTTGTAAACCATTAAATTATTTCTAAGAGGAGAGGAAAAAATTAGCTTAAAATGTTGCTGGAATTAGAATTGAATGATATATATATAATTTCATTCATGTTATTTTATTTCAAATGAATGCTGTCTGATCACTCATATCTCAGCTTATGTATATGCTTACTCACTAAATACTTTTAAGAATGTTTTCCTTATTATAAAAATAAATCATTTTTAATGCAAAAAAAATCTAGAAAAATACAAGGAATAAAACAAAAGTCACTTAAAATTCTAAAACCCGTTTATTATATAGTAATATGCCCTCAGGGGCCCTGGTGGCAAAGTGGTTAAGAGCTTGGCTGCTAACCAAAAGGTCGGTGGTTCAAACCCACCAACCGCTGTGTGGAAGAAAGATGTGGCTCTGTTTCTATAAAGCTGGGAAGCCCTATGGGGCAGTTCTACTCTGTCCTATAGGGTCGCTATGAGTTGGAATCAACTCGAAGACAACAGATTTGGTTAATAGGCTGTCAAATCGTTTTCATGGTTATATATTCACATCTATTTATATAAATGAAATCCACATTTTCAATTTTTTTAACTGAGCAACATTTCACATATATTCTCCATGGATCCTTTTTAAATGGTATGTTTAACGAAAAAAGAAAGACTTGTGTTCTTTCCAAAAACATGTTCACACTGAAAAGACAGTTTTGAATGGAAAGAAGGTATAATACTGATTTCAGAGGAAATGTTCTCTTAGAGTAAAATTTTTAATTTACAGAAGTACATAATTAATACTATACATTATTTTACTACTTTGCAAATAGTAGTAAAACTGAGTGAGAATTAAATTTAATATAATTTAAAATGGACAGGAATGTCCCATTTAACCATAATCAGGTAAGATTGACTTTACAAGTTCACCAAAAGATTATTCCACAATTCGAACACAGAATGAGTGACTTATTCTAGTTCTACGATAAAATGTTAGAGATATCCTTGCACATCAGTTACAAGGTAAAGCTTACCCCATGCTAGCAGTTGAAAACATAAGCATTTAGCATTAATGACCTTTCAATGAAATTATTATGGGAAAGAATACAAAGGATTCAAACAACAAATATTCAATGGGTGGCTCCATCACAATATCAAGGAATATATTTTCAAATTTAACTTATAGTTTCAGCTGTATTGATAATCAGATTGTCAATAATCAGTAGTAATCAGTTTTCTGAGACACAGGTAGAGGTTTCCGTTTTTAGGATGTAAAAATAGATAAAATCATCCAGATTTACCACTTGGATATTGTCTTGAAAGTTATCATTCAGTTCAATTATTCAGTCATTCATATTAATTCAAGGTAGAATACAAAAAAAAGTATCAAAATTATTCCCATTATTTAGCCAGTGAATTTAATAAAGTACAGTGAAGAATTAGTTTTGTGACTATGAAATATTCTAGAATGCATCCTTTCATAGAAGTGATTTTGAATATGTTTCCTTTTTTTAAGCATAAACATATATATTTATCTTATTCCTCACTTTGTTGGACAGGTGACAGGTGATATGGTGAGTGGAAAGCACCTCTCATGTATTTTGACACCAAACAGCTCTATGGAAACACTGCAGGATGGCTTTGGTCTGGGTTTTGAATGTTCTCTTTAACTAAACAATAAAGGGCAGGGTAGCAAATGTTACAATAGAATAAATACCTGCTGCTACAGAAGAAATGCCAAGGCTTTTGGTGTCAAAAAAATACAAAGGTTTTTATTCTAAAAGCAAGAAGCTTTTATTCATTGGGTATTTCCAAGAACAAATTATATACAATGTCATTCTTTACAAATCTATTGAGAAAAAGAATTTACATCAGTTCAAGGAAACACTGCACATCTTTGAAAAACATATTTCTCTATGAAACAGCTTTCAGGTATAATTTGATCCTCTTTTAAAAAATTTATATGAATTAATTCTCCACTTTAGTCTTATTTTATATATTTTTATATATAAGGAGAAGGATTTTTTTGTAAGAATGTATCAATTACCTTCATTAAATTAAGTGTATTTCAATGTGAATTACTAGAAAGCAGAACCTTTAAAACTTTAAAACTTACTATGTGTATTACTTGACACAAAACATTCAAATCTTTTATGAATAGAAAGAAAAAATTAATGAATTATTTACATGAAGAATTTAAAAATAATTTAATTATATGCTATCCCATCAGTTAGATGATTAATTCTTATCAGACCCATGCCATTCACATTTCTATAAGGGAAAAATCTCAGGACATACTTTTAAAAAAAAAAAAAAAAAACGGATGCAAATTGTACATTACTATTAAAATTGTATAAATTAAAACAAAAACTATAATAAAAATATGGGGGCAACAAAGACAGTTGCTGTCCATAAAAAATGGTCCATCAATATATGTATGTATATTTACAAGGAGCCCTGGTGGTGCGAAGGTTAAGCACTTGGCTGCTAACTGAAATGTTGGTGGTTCGAACCGACCCAGCATCTCTTTGGGAGAAAGAAAGACCTGGTGATCTGCTCCTGTGAAGATTACAGCCTAGAAAACTCTATGGGGTAGTTCTACGCTGTCACACTGGGTTGCTATGAGTAGGAATTGACTCGATGGCACACAACAACATGTACATTTACATATATATCATAAAAATTATATGATCTAATAAATATTTTAATTATGCCAATTTTTATTATATTCAAAGGTGACATTCAATATATTTAATGATCAGCAAAGCATAACACAAATAATCAGGCTGGACTTCACTCTTAAGCTGTACAATGCTCACCAGGTGATCAACAGCCTTCACTGTATTAAGGAAGACACGGCTTCAAACGTTCAATATATATTATTCAGTCAATATAACTTTATAAACTCTCAGTTTAAAGAATTCTTAGTCTGTAGGCTTCCACTAAAGGCCATACTAAAAAACCAAACTCATTGCTGACAAGTCGATTCCAACTCACAGCGACCCTATGCACCACAGAACGAAACACTGCCTGGTCCTGCACCATGCTCACGATCGTTGTTTTGCTTGAGCCCATTGTTGCAGCCACTGTGTCAATCCATCTTCCTGAGGTTCTTCCTCTTTTTTTGCTGACCCTGTACTTTACCAAGCGTGATGTCCTTCTCCAGGGACTAATCTTTCCTAACAATATGCCCAAAGTATGTAAGGCATAGTCTTGCCGTTCCTGCTTCTAAAGAGCATTCTTGTTGTACTTCTTCCAAGACAGATTTGTTCACTCTTATGGCAGCCCATGGTATATTCAATACTCTTCACCAACACCACAGTTCAAAGGCATCCATTCTTCAGTCTTCCTTAGTCATTATTCAGCTTTTGCATGCATATGATGAGATTAAAAATACCATGGCTCGGGTCAGACATGCCTTAGTCTTCAAGGTGACGTCTTTGCTCTTCAACACTTTAAAGAGGTCTTTTGTAGCAGATTTGCCCAATGCAATGCAACTTTTGATTTCCTGACTGCTGCTTCCATAGACATTGATTGTGGATCCGAGTAAAATGAAGTCCTAGACAATTTCAATCTTTTCTCCATTTATTGTGATGTTGTTTATTGGTCCAGTTGTGAGGATTTGTTTTTTCTTTATGTTAAGGTGTAATCCATACTGAAGGCTGCGGCCTTTGATCTTCACCAGCAAGTGCTTCAAGTCCTCTTCACTTTCAGCAAGCAACATTGTGTCATCTGCATATTGCAGGTTGTTAATGGGTCCTCCTCCAATCCTGATGTCCCTTTCTTCCTCATACAGTCCAGCTTCTCGGATTATTTGCTCAGCATACAGATTGAATAGGTATGGTGAAAGGATACAACCTTCCCTGACTTTAAACCACGCAGTATCCCCTTGTTCTGTCTGAACAACTGCCTCTGGATCTGTGTACAGGTTCCTCATGAGCACAATTAAGTGTTCTGGAATTCCCATTCTTCTCAATATTGCCCATAATTTGTTATGATCCACACAATCGAATGCCTTTGATAGTCAATAAAATACAGGTAAACATCTTTCTGGTATTCTCTGCTTTCAGCCAGGATCCGTCTGACATCAGCAATGATATCCCCGGTTCCATGTCCTCTTCTGAATCTGGCCTGCATTTGTGGCAGTTCCCTTTCAAAATACTGCTGCAGGCACTCTTGAATGATCTTCAGTAAAATTTTACATGCAAGTGATATTAATGATATTGTTCGATAATTTCCACATTCGTTGGATCACCTTTCTTGGGAATAGGTATAAATATGGATCTCTTCCAGTCAATTGGCCAGGTAGCTGTCTTCTAAATTTCTTGGCATAGATGAGTGAGCACTTCAGGTGCTGCATCCTTTTGTTGAAACATCTCAAGTGGTATTCCGTCAATTCCTGGAGCCTTGTCGCCAGTGCCTTCAGTGTAGCTTGTACTTCTTCTTTCAGTACCATCAGTTCCTGATCATATTCTACCTCTTGAAATGGTTGAACTTTGACCAACTCTTTTTGGTATAATGACTCTGTGTACTCCTTCCATCTTCTTTTGATGTTTCCTGCATCGTTTAATATTTTCCCCATAGAATCCTTCACTATTGCAACTCGAGGCTTGAATTTTTTCTTCAGCTCTTTCAGCTTGAGGAATGCCAATCATGTTCTTCCCTTTTGGTTTTCTATCTCCAGCTCTTTGCACATGTCATTATAATACTTTACTTTTTCTTGATCCACCCTTTGAAATCTTCAGTTTAGTTCTTTTACTTTATCATTTCTTCCTTGTACTTTAGCTACTCGACATTAAAGAGCAAGTTTCAGAGGCTCTCCATTTTGGTATTTTCTTTCCTTTGTGTCTTTTTAATGACCTCTTGCTTTCTTTATGTATGATGTCCTTGATATCATTCCACAACTCGTCTGGTCTTCTGTCATTAGTGTTCAACGTGTCAAGTCTTTTCTTGAGATGGTCTCTGAATTCAGGTGGGATATACTCAAGGTTGTACTTTGGCTCTCATGGACTTGTTCTAATTTTCTTCAGTTTCAACTTGAACTTGCACATGAGCAATTGACGGTCTGTCCCGCAGTCAGTCCCTGGCCTTGTTCTGACTGATGATATTGAGCTTTTTCATTGTCTCTTTCCACAGATCTGGTCGATTTGATTAGTGTGCATTCCATCCGGTGAGGTCCATGTGTATAGTCGTTTACGTTGGTGAAAAAAGGTATTTTCAATGAAGAAGTCATTGGTCTTGCAAAATTCTATCATGTGATCTCTGGCATCATTTCTATCACCAAACCCGTATTTTCCAACTATTGATCCTTTTTCATTTCCAACTTTCAAATTCCGATCACCAGTAATTATCAGTGCATCCTGATTGCATGTTCGATCAATTTCAGACTGAAGAAGTTGGTAAAAATCTTCAATTTCTTCATCTTTGGCGTTAGTGATTGGTGGACAAATTTGAATAATAGTCGTATTAACTGGTCTTCCTTGTAGGCATATGGATATTATCCTGTCACTGATAGTGTTGTACTTCAGGATAGATCTTGAAATTTTCTTTTTGATGATGAATGCAATGCCATTCCTCTTCAAGTTGTACCTGACTTAGTAGACCATATGGTTTTCTGATTCAAAATGGCCAATACTAATCCATTTCAGCTCACTAATGCCTAGGATATCGATGTTTATGCATTCCTTTTCATTTTTGACGATTTCCAACTTTTCCTAGATTCATATTTTGTACATTCCACATTCCAATTATTAATCCATGTTTGCAGCTGTTTCTTCTCATGTTGAGTCATGCCACATCAGCAAATGAAGGTCCTGAAAGCTTGACTCCACCCACATCATTAAGGTCAACTCTACTTTGACGAGGCAGCTCTTCCCAGTTGTCTTTTGAGTGCCTTCCAACCTGAGGGACTCATCTTCTGGTACTATATCAGACAATGTTCTGCCACTATTCATAAGGTTGTCACTGGCTAATTCTTTTCAGAAGTAGACTGCTGGGTCCTTTTTCCTAGTCTGTCTTAGTCTGGAAGCTCAGCTGAAACCTGTCTGCCATGGGTGACCCTGCTGGTATCTGAGTACTGGTGGCATAGCTTCCAGCATCACAGCAACACATAAGCCCCCACAGTACAACGAACTGAAGACACATGGGGAAGTGACCCTATAAATATTACAATTAGTATGTTTTGGAGAAAACAAACAACCTACAACAGCAATGACAACATATGTGGATATCATTTGGGATTTACCAGGAATAAAACCCTAGCTCTGTTACTTCTTAATTGTATTTTCAGATATTCATTTATAGAATATCTGTTTTCTGAGATGGTTGTAATGCTGAGTTTTGAAACATTACATTTTATTAAATAGCATACTTACATTGACTATTCTCTGTGTGTGTGTATATATACACATATTCATATTTTTTAAATTTATACATATACATATATTTGAGGAAGTATAATTAAGAAGAAAATCTACTCCCAACAGAAAACCTCTCCACAAATACAAAAGAGGAAGAAAATAGCATTATTGAATAAGCATTAAAGGAGAATGTGAGGTATCACGGGAAATCTGCTAAGGAGGTTACAAAGACAGAAAAAAACTTGACCCTTTGTATAAATTAGTGGTTAGAACCTACTACATTCATGTTATGCAGGTAGAACTGCTAATTTTCTGGTATCTCTGTAGGGTTGCTATGAGTCGGAATCGACTTGACGGGTGACGGGTTTTGATTTTAGGGCCTAAGGTAGATTTGCAATTTGGGTCCCGGGCCAACTGAGACTATGCTAATTTCCTTCCAGGAAACTGGGAGATAAGGGAGGTTGAAAGCAGTGGCTGCCAGGTCCTTGAGTTAACACCTTATCCTTTTCAAAGAGACAGAGAAAGAATTTACCACCCGGAGAATCAAAACCTGTTATTGTCCATTTGTATTTATCCTTACAATCTATCTTTCTAGCTATCAAACTATCGATCTATCAATCTATCATCTCTTTCTCTCTCTATCCATCCATCTAGCTGATACTTTGTCAAAAGTTGGCATATTTTAGTATTTTTAAAGCTCATAATGAAAATGTGAGGTAAACATTACTTCACAGAAGGTGTATCTGAAGCTTCCGCAATTTAAATAATGTGCTCATTCTTTAAATGATGAAACCAGGGAGCAATTCTCAAAAAAACAAACCAACACCAAGCCCATTGCGGTCAAGTTGATTCCGACTCATAGTGAGTGACCCCATAAGACAGAGTAGAACTGCCTGATAGAGTTTCCAAGGAGCACCTGGTGGATGCAAACTATCAACTTGTGGTTAGCAGCAGCCGTAGCTCTTAACCACTAAACCACTATGCCACCAGGGTTTCCAACTGTGGTTAGACGCCACAAAGTAGGTGGCAATGTCTTAACCATATGTGTGTTGGAAGGCCCGAGGGCCTCTTCCATCCTTGTCAAGGGGACTACTAATCTTCTCTCTTTTTCATTACAGTTATGTCTAATTCCAAAGCTTATTGTCCTAATTCAGAATATGAAAAATGGTACTTGCTTTCACTTAGTCTTTCCTAAATTAGATATATGCACCCTAACCAAGGTTTAATTTTTTCTATTTTTAAACTGCCCCATGGAGTTTCCAAGGAGTGGCTGGTGGATTCCAACTGCTGACTTTTGGGTTAGCTGCCAAGTTCCTAACCACTTTGCCAACATGGCTCCTCTTCTAAAAAACAATAATGCTTAATAACAGTTGTTTCAGTTAATGACCTAACTATAGGGTCTAAACCTTGTCGCATTGTATGACTTCCTCCAGGCCAAACAATCAGCAAGTACATTAGCTAAATCCCCCTTTGATGCTTACTATGACTCATCTCAGGTGTTGTATTTTCATTCTGAAGCTGTTGCTTCATCCACATTCGGGAATCAGTAAAAGCATATTACATTGATTTGACAGGAGTTCAAGAAATGATTAAAATTGCAAAGAACATGGGCCTGTCTTACTAAAAAGATTTTTTTCTGGAATCAGTTTGCTCTTGAAACAGTAAAATTGGAAGTATTTATATTGCGTTTGGGACACATTGGTTAAGCATTTAACTGCTAACCAAAAGGTCAGCAGTTTGAATCCAACAGCAGCTCCTTGGAAACCCTATGGGGCAGTTCTGCTCTGTCCTACAGGGTTGCTATGAGTTGGAATCGACTCAATGGCAATGGGTATGGTTGGTTTTTGATAGATTGCAGTTATCATTTTATAAATATGAAGATAGAAAAATAAAATATAGACAATACAAAAACAAAACAAATCAAAAATAACTTGAGAACATTTCACTTCTCTTGAGAAAAAGGAAGGAAATAAGCCATCAACACAAAGTTGGGAGAAAAAAAGAATAAAACAAGATTTAATAAGAACATACTGTTTTATGTACGGTATTTAGAAAATGAGATTAGACCAATGTTTAAATTTATCATATGAAGCAAAAAGTATCAAATTATTTAACGTATTTTTAAATTTAAAAAAAATATTATGCATTACAGAAAATTATATTTAAACAACCATCTTATAAACACAAGAAGATAAAAAATAGTCAGAAAAAAAACTTAAATCTATGCAAAAGACAAACTATATAAACTGATTATATTTATTCTACATATAACATAATACTTAAAAGTTAAGAAACAGGTGATTAGAAATATTATCAAGTACAGGAATTAAGCAATTTATGCTGATCAGCCTCTGGTGCTATACAATCAGTTTTCTCAGAATAAAAAAAAAATATTTTGGTCAATAGGGATTTTATATTCCTGTTACTATTCTAATCTTAGGGCTGAAAAGATACAGGGTGGGTACTCAAATTCCAAAATAAAATATACAGTTAGGTAAATATCCTCAGAAAAGCACAAAGTTAATGTGGATTTAACTTATCCCTGAAGATAACTTTTTGAAAAATTTTGGTTCAGTCTTAAGGGAAAACTGGTTAGAAAGAGTTTATGTAACACTGAGTAACCAAATTTCATGTGTGTTTTTCTCTCTCCATTTTTTTTTTTTAAATCTACATCATTAAATTAATTTTAGAACAATTTTGGGGAAGAGAGTTGTGTCAACCTCTTACTCCCAAGGTATCCATATTAGAACTAATTGTTTGGCCATTTAACTTTGAAAGTAATATCAAACCACTTGTAATAAAAAACCGCTTGAAGTGCAGGGAACCAGACATCCCATAAAACTGTTTTCAAAAACACTGGTAAGGTTTTAGTTCTCTATTTTAACCCTGAGTGTAATGCCATAGAGAAGAGTCACAAAATAGTAATTCCTGTATGTTTTTCATATTTCCTAAAGGCCATGGATTTCTTGCCTTCTTATTGTGTAATATGACTTCTATGTTTTAATTTTCAGTTAATTGAAAATTATTAACATCTATCATAATTGCAGCTGTGATTATAGTTACAAATATGGTTCTTGTCTATTAACAAAATAGCGTTGTTGTTGTTAGGCACCGTCAGGTGGTTCTGACTCATAGCGACCCTCTACACAACAGAACGAAACACTGCCCAGTCCTGTGCCATCCTCACAATCATTGTTATACTTGAACCTATTTTGCGGCCACCAAGTCAATCCATCTTATTGGGGGTCTTCCTCTTTTTCACTGACCCTTTACTTTACCAAGCACGATGTCCTTCTCCAGGGAGTGATCCCTCTTGATGACATGTCCAAAGTAAGTGAGATGAAGTCTCAAAATCCTTGCTTCTAGGGAGGCTTCTGGCTGTATTTCTTCCAAGACAGATTTGTTCGTTCTTTCGTCAGTTTATGATATATTCAATATTCTTCACCAACACCTTAATTCGAAGGCATCAATTCTTCTTCCGTCTTCCTTATTCATTTCCCAGCTTTTGCACGTATATGAGGTGATTGAAAACACCGTAGATTGAGTCAGGTGCAGCCTAGTCTTTAAGGTGACATCTTTGCTTTTTAACACTTTAAAGAGGTCTCTTGCAACAGATTTGCCAAATGCAATGGGCTGTTTGACTTCTTGACTGCTGCTTCCACGGGTATCGATTGTGGATCAAACAAAAATATCATCTAGATGAGGAATAAAGCTGTTAAGACAAACAAAATACCTCCCCCCACTACCCTTTAATGCCACCTTCCTAACGGAATTGCACACATCTTTCCAGGTTATTTCAAATTTTCAGGATTTGAAAATAAAAGCTATCAATACTTCATCCTGTGATACAAATATTTTCCCAACTTTGTTGTTGTTCTTACTTGGCCTTTTAATGTTTTTGCCGTATTTTAAATGTATTCAACAGTATCTTTCTATTCCTTCATGGATTCTGAATTTCTTGGCCACTTAAGAAAATCTTCCCAACTCAGTCTATATATAAAGATTAACCTAGGCTTTCTTATAGTTATTTTATTTTAAAATACATTTAGACTGCTATTCTATATTAAATTTTTGTTATTAAAACCTACAGTGTATACCACAACAATTAAGAACTCTGTTGGCTTCTTGCACTGCCTTTTCCAATTGAGCTATGACCTTAGGGAAAGTCATTTAACTGCAATTTGAGAAACTAAAGGGTTTCTCATTGTTTTTATTAGTAAAGTTGTGGAGAAGGAGCCTGGTGGCACAGTGGTTAAGCACCTGACTATTAACCAAAAGGTCAGCAGTTCGAACCCAACAGCCACTCCTCAGAAGAAAGATGTGGCAGTCTGCTTCTGCAAAGATTACGGCCTTAGAAACCCTGCAGGGCAGTTCTACCCCGTCCTATTGAGTCACTATGATTCAGAAGCAACTCTATTGCAATGGGTTAAAATTGGGGAGGGTAATAATACATATTTATATTCATCAGAATTAAATGAGTTAAACAAATACTTCAAAGAATTCATGGATTTTCACAAGCTGTCAGTATACCTGACTGTCTTCATCAGCTCCTACACGAAGCAGTCCACTACAGGTATAAGGCACTCAATAAGTATTGGTTGAGTTGAATGTGTTGAGCAAAACATTTTATTTTTCTAAGCTGTATTGTTGATAAATAGATGAACCATATAGAGGCCCTGTTCTCAGTTAGCTTTTAATCAAGTAAAATAAAAATATTCCATATAGCATCTGATGGAATTTTTGTAAATTTTCCCCCTGAAGATAGCATTAAAACCCTTTATTTTCATTCAGTTTTTTTTTCAATTTGCAGACAATGTACAGCAAATTGTTGAAGTCCCTGTGTATGTTCAAGTTCTTAATATCAATGATCATGCTCCTGAGTTCTCTCAATACTATGAGACTTATGTTTGTGAAAATGCAGACGCTGGCCAGGTAAGAACCCAGAATAAATTGGTAAAAGCTAAGCAACGTCCATTATACCTTGATTAAAACTTCTGCTACATATCCTCCAATTCTGAAATATTTTAAAAATAAACTTTATTCTAACTATATTTATTGGTTGTGCAAACAGTTAAGCGCTCAGCTTCTAACTGAAAGATTGGCAGTTTAAACCCACCCAGTGCTCATGAGAGAAAGACCTGGCAATCTGCTTCTATAAAGATTACAGCCAAGAAAACCCTATGGAACAGTTCTACTCTGTTACATGGGGTTGTCCTGAGTCAGAACTGACTTGACTGCACCTAACAACAGCAATTATATGTTTTATATTGTGGGTTCTATCTAATAATTTAAATTTCTATTTTTTAAAGTAAATAACAAGTAAACTTCAAGTTTTCCACTTCCAAATTTCTCACATATTTAAAAAATCTTCTGCTAGCACTAGAGATTCAGTAGTAATTCATTTATACTTTGTCAATACAATAAAGAAAAATGCTTTTTTATATTTCTATAGAATAATCGCATTTTCATTAGTTTTTAATTCATCATAGTGATAAAGGTAAAATAGTATATAAGTATAAAAATATAAAGGGGAACAAAACTGGAAATTTTCCCATAGCTTATAACCACTACATCAAATATATCAACACAACAGAAACACCATTTCATATGAATTACTAGATATATAAAAACTTATGGAAGCATGCTCATTTTCAACTACCTTGTAAATCTAATAACTTATACTTTTAGTGTAGTAAAGAAGTTTCTTTGAAAGTCAAATAATTTTGAAAATAAACAATGTATCTTAACAATTTTCCAATTAATGCATATTCAATTTACTTATAAGTTAAAATATATATTTAACAGTTATCACAGATACAATTGCATTTTAGACTCTTTACAATTATGTATTTCAAATTTGAAGTATAAAACTAGTATGGCAAAGAATTTTAAACCCTTTACATAATATGATTGTATTCTGATTATCCTGTTGATTAGACAACCTATTTCCAAACTAAAACAAAACGCTTAAGTTACTTTATCTTCTGTAAAGGAGCCCTGGTGGTGCAGTGGCTAAGCACTCAGCTGCTAAGCGATAGGTCAGTGGTTGGAATCCACTAGCAGCTCTGCAGGAGAAAGATGTGGTAGTCTGCTTCCATAAAGATTTCAGCCTAGGAAACCCTATGGGGCAGTTCCACTTTGTCCTATAAGTCAGAATCGACTTGATGGCACATGACAACAGCAACAGTCTATACACTTATTTCTATAAATGTCCTGGGCAATAAAGACACTTATTTACTCAAAAAAGTTGCATGTACAATGGTCTCAGTTGGGCTGAGGTTACTGGGCAGAAGATTCGGAAAGGCAACACAATTTATAACATAGGACACTTGAGACCAGAGCACTAGAGCTGAGTGATAAAGAGTTCTAGGAGGATACTACCTGAGTCCAATGACCACCCTGGACTTTTCTTGTAAATCCTTAGTTGCTGTTACATCAGTGGGAATCCCTAAGTCCGTAACCTCAGAAATCTGAGGTGCTTATTGACTATCAGTCATCCAAGTGGAGATGTCATACAGACAACCAGGTACACTGATATGGAGTTCAGGGGAGAATTCCATGCTGGAGATAAAAGTTGCAGTTATCAGTTTTATACATGATATTTGAAACTTAAAGCTTGGGGGAAACACCAAAGAAGTGAGTGTGGACAGAAAAGAGAATTCTGAAGACTGAGACCTGAACACATCAATGCTAAATAACTGGGGGAGTGGGGTGGGGACACTAGCAAAGGCAACTGGTGAGGAGCAATCCAGGAGTATGTGATAACTTAGAAATCAAATAAAGAGGGCTATGACCTTATTTTGGTGTTACGTATAGATCAGGTAAAAGCAGAAAATAAAAGCATCTGTTGGATTTAAAAAGTTTCAACTTTCTAAAATATTTGGACTTAGAAAAGGATGTGACGCCACTGAGGAAGAAAATAAAATAAGAATATGAAAGGACAGAGGACAGAGACCTTAAATACATCAATATTTCAGAATCAGGTAAAGGAAGATTACTGTAAACAAAACGGAGGGTTTGTGACCAGAGAGGTGGGAAGGAAACAGTAAGACTATTGACACAGACATGTACGGAGGCCATGGTTTTGAGAGAGGAAACGTCAACATCCTTAATCCTCACTGTTTCAGGAAAAGTGGTTCTCACTATTTACATCATGGTCAAAAGTACTCTTTAAAGAAAAATTCATTTCATCAATAATTCAAAGAAATAATAAAGGAATAGTGAAAAGCTTTATTAAAATTTAAATATGATGTAAACACAGTAAATCCATACTTTATTTCATATTTTTTCTGTGTTTAAGGTATGAAATATTTATTCAAAATTTCAAATACATCTCTGGTAAGTGCTAGCTTATGATTATTTCTGGTTCTTGAATTCATATTGCTAAAATTGAGTATTTCAAGAGTTTTTTAAATCTTTGGCAGCTCATATTTGGGTGGAAGAGAAAATGGCCATCTTCTTTAATCCAGGACTGCAAAACATTTAATTTTTAGATTTATAAACATCAAATAAAATGATAAATCCACTTTTTAAAAAAAAATTGTACTGTATCTATTTACTTCCAGTCACACTGGGATACGTACTGTCTTCTACATTTTTCCATTTACAAGATGTATCAAGTAAATTTTGGTGGAAAAATCTTATAAAAGATGAAAATATACAGTAACATTTATTTTTAGCAAACCAGGATGGTCTAAGTTATTGTCACAAAATATTGTGTGAAGTCCTTGCTCTTGAATGATGACACCATATTTTCTCTTTGTACTTGGAGTTATGTTGTTTACTCATTGATTCTTGATTTTGAGACAGTTCACCTGGTATATAGTCACCTGAAGATTCAAAGTCTGAGATTTTGGTTACATGATCAATTTCATCATCATCTTGAGTATATAGTGCTGCTTTCTGCTTTTGCTATCCAACCTCTGAGTCATCTAGTAATTGTGAAATGTCTGACTTTGTTAATTTTCTTTTCTTTGTCATATAGACAGAAAATTAAAAATGCAGAATTTTCAACTGTAGTCAATGAAAGCTAAAATAAGAGTAAAAGGTGGTCTACCAACAGTCCTTTATATCTTCTTGAAAGTGATGTAATACTTTGGGCAATAAAATTTTTTAAAAAATTAAATGATGCAATGGTGAAGATTTGTTTTATTATTATATCATCTGTCTTTGCCATCCTTCATACAGTTCCCTTATTATTTCTTTCAAGTGCATATTTGGAAAAATTTATGAGTAAGGATGAAATAATTCCTTGGATGATGAAATGGCAAAATGTTCAAGGCATAAGAAAAATAATATCCCTGAGTTCCTGTAATGTATTCTAGCTTTATAAAAGCGTCCAAAATTCCCATGTAATAATTGAAGGTAGAACTTGTTTTATAGTACTTTTTAAAAAATAAGTCAATAATATCTTTACTTATTTTTTTGTTTGTTTTGCAGTGCTACCCTTAATACAATTTTCCCATCACTGTTAGCCCCCTTTCTCCCCCCTACCTCCTACCTCTGGTAACCACTAATGAACTTTGGTCTCAATACGTTTACCTTTTCTGGTCTTTTTATATAAGTAAGGTCATATAATACATGTCATTTTGTAATTGGTTTATTTTGCTCAGCATATCTTCAACTCCATCCCTACTGTAGCATGTATATGTATCAAGATTTCATTTCTCCTACTAGCTGAGCAGTATCCATTGTATGTATCTACCACATTTTGTTTATCCATTCATCTGTTGATGGACATTTAGTTGTTTGTATCTTTTGGCTATTGTGAATAGTGCTGCAATGAACATTGGTGTACAAGTCTCTTTCTGTGTCTCTGCTTTCAAGTCTTTTGGGTATATACCTAGGAATGGAATTGCTGGGTCATACGGTAGTTCTATTTTTAGTTTTTTGAGGAACCACCACATTGTTTTCCACAATGGCTGTACGATTTTTCATTTCCACCAGCAGTTGCTAAGGGTTCCAATTTCCCCATATCCTCACCAACATTTGTTTTTTTTTTTTTCCCATCTTAGCCATTCTAGTGGGAGTGAAATGATATCTTATTATGGTTTTCATTTGCATCTCTCTGATAGCTAATGACACTGACCATCTTTACATGTGTTTGGTGGCCATTTGAATGTCCTTTTTGTGAAATGTCTATTCAAGTCCTTTGCCCATATTATGAGTGGGTTATTTGTCTTTTTGCTGTTAAGTTGTCAAACTTTTATATACATTTTGGTTACTACATTCTTGTTGGATATATGGTTTCTGAAGCTATTCTCCCTGTTGGTAGCTTGTCTTTTCTCCTTTTCTTTTTAATGTCTTTTTTTTTATTATTATTATTGTGCTTTAGATGAAGGTTTACAGAGCAAATTAGTTTCTCATTAAGCAATTAATACACATATTGATTTGTGACATTGGTTGCCAACCCCATGACATGTAAACACTCTTCCTTTCTCTATCATGAGTTCCCCATTACCAGCTTTCCTGTCCCCTCTTGCCTTCTTGTCATTGCCCCTGGGCTGGTATGCCCATTTAGACTTATTTTGTTTTATGGACCTGTCCAACCTTTGGCTGAAGTGTGAACCTCAAGAGTGACTTCAGCACTGAGTTAAAACTGTGTCCAGAGGCCATACTCTTGGAGTTTCTCTGGTCTCTTTTTGTGAGTTAGAATTTTGTTCTACATTTTTCTCTTGCTCTGTCCAGGACCTCTGTTGTGATCCCTGTCAGAACAGTAAGTGGTAGTAGCTGGGCACCATCTAGTTGTCCTGGATTCAGTCTTGTGGAGGCTGTGATAGTTGTGGTCCATTAGTCCTTTGTACCAATCTTTCCCTTGTGTCTTTGGCTTTCTTCATTCTCTAGCCAGGGTGGGATCAGTGGAGTATCTTAGATGGACACTCACAAGATTTTAAGACCCCAGACACTACTCACCAAAGTAGGATGTAGAACATTTTCTTATAAACTATGTCATGCCAATTGAGCTAGATGTCCTCCAAGACCATGGTCCCCAGCCCTCAGCCCAGTAATTCAGTTCCTTAGGGAGTTTGTATGTATCTATAAAGGTTCTATGACTTTGCCTTTGTCAAGTTGTGCTGACTTCCCCATTATCTTCTCTAATCACAACATCATAAAAGCAGAAATTAATAACAGGAAGAGCAAGGAAAAAAAATCAAATAAATGGAAACTGAATAACACTTTGCTTAAAAACTACTGACAGAAGAAATCAAACAAGGAATAAAAAAATTCCTAGAATCAAAGGAGAATGAAAACACATCATGCCAAAACTTTTGGGACACAGCAAAGGCAGTGCTCAGAGGTCAATTTATAGCAAGAGATGCACACATCAAAAAAGAAGAAAGGGACAAAATCAAAACATTAGCTATACAACTAGAACAAAGAGAAAGAGAAGAGCAAAAGAAGCTCACAGTCACCAGAAGAAAGGAAATAATAAATATCAGAGCAGAAATAAAATGAAATAGAGAACAGAAAAACAATAGAAAGAATCAACAAAACCAGAACTTGGTTCTTTGAAAAGATCAACAAAATTGACAAATCATTTGCCAAATTGACAAAAGAAAACTGGAGAGAATGCAAATAACCCAAATAAGAAATGAAATAGGGAATATTACAACAAACCCAACTGAAATAAAAGGGATCATAAAAGAGTACTATGAAAAACTATACTCCAACAAAATGGAAAACCTAGAGGAAATGGACAAATTTCTAGAAACACACTACCTACCTACACTAATACAAACTGAGGTCAAAAATCTGAATAGGCTCATAACAAGAGAAAAGATTGAAACAGTAATAAAAATAACTCCCAACTACAACAACAAAAAAACCTGGCCCAGATGGCTTCACTGGAGAACCAAACATTCAGAGAAGAGCTTGCACCTTTACTATCAAACTATTTCAGAATGTAGAAAAGGAAAGGATACTTCTGAATTAACTCTATGAAGCCAGCATAACCCTGATACCAAAACCAGACAAAGACACCACAAAAAAAGAGAATTACAAACCAATATCTCATTAAAGTAGATGCAAAAATTCTCAACAAGATTCTAGCCAATAGAATTCAACATCATATTAAAAAAAAAAAAAATACAACACGACCAAGTGGGATTTGTACCAGGTATACAAGAATGGTTCAACATTCATGGAAAATCAATTAACATAATACATCACATAAATGAAACAAATGAAAAGAATCACATGATCATCTCAATCACTGCACAAAAAAAATTGATAAATTATTAGATAACCATTCCTGATATAAACTCTCCATAAAATAGGTATAGAAGGGAAATTCCTTAACATAATAAAGGGCATCTATATGAAACCAACAGTCAGCATCATTCTTAATGGAGAGGGGCTGAAAACATTCCCCATGAGAACAGGAACAAGACAAGGATACCCCTTTATCATCACTCCTATTTAACATCATGCTGGAAGTCCTAGCTAAAGCAATAAGACAAGAAAAAAAATAAATAAATGGCATCCAAATTGGTAAGAAAGAAGTAAAACTATCCCTATTTGTAGATGATATGATACTAAACATAGAGGACCCAAAAGGCTCCACAAGAAAACTACTGGAACTAATAGATAGATTCAGCAGAGTAGCAATATATAAGATAAACATACAAAAGTCTGTTGGATTCCTATACACCAATAAAGAGAAAGACAAAAAGGAAATCAGGAAACCAATACCATTTATGATACCCCCTAAAAAAATAAAATACTTAGGAATAAATCTAACTAGGGGCACAAAAGACTTATATAAAGAAAACTACAAAACACTACTGCAAGAAAACAAATGAGACCTACATAAATGGAAACACATATCATGCTCATGGATAGATAGACTTAACATTGTGAAAATGTCATTTTTTACCCAAAGCAATCTACAAATACAATGCAATCTCAATCCAAATACAAACAGCATTCTTTAACAAGATGGAAGAACTAATCATTAACTTTGTATGGAAAGGAAAGAGGCACCAGATAAGTAAAGAACTATTGAAGAAGAATAAAGTAGGAGGACTCCCACTACCTGACCTCAGAACCTACTATACAGCTATGGTGGTCAAAATAGCCTGGTACTGGCACGACAAACACATTGATCAATGAAACAGAATTGAGAATCCAGATGTAAATCCATCCACCTATGGTCACCTGATCTTTGACAAAGGCCCAAAGTCCATTAAATGGGGAGAAGACAGTCTTTTTAACAAACAGTGCTGGCAAAACAGGATTTCCACCTGTAAAAAAAATGAGATAGGACCCATACCTCACACCATGCACAAAAACTAATTAAAAAATGGAGCAAAAACCTAAATATAAAACCAAAAATTATAAAGATCATAGAAGAAAAAACAGGATCAACGCTACAGGCCCTAACACACAGCATAAATAGGCTAGAAACCATAACTAACAATACACAAACACCAGAAGATAAGCTAAATAACCGGGATCTTCTAAAAATTAAACACCTATGCTCATCAAAAGATTTCACCAAAGAGTAAAAAGAGAACCTACAGGCTGGGAAAAAATTTTTGGCTATGACAAATCCAACTAAAGTGTAATCTCTAAAATCTACAGGAAAATTCAACACACAAAGACAAACAACCCAATTAAAAAATGGGCAAAGGATATGAACAGACACTTCACCAAAGAAGACATTCAGATGGCTAACAGACATTTGAGGAAATGCTCACGTTCACTAGCCATTAGAAAAACGCAGATCAAAACTACTATGAGATACCATCTCACTCCAACATTACCGGCACAAATCAAGAAAAAAGAAAATAACAGATGCTGGAGAGGCTTTTGGGAGATTGGAATTCTTATGCATTGCTGGGTGGGAATGTAAAATTACAAAGCAACCATTTTGGAAAACAATATGGTGCTTCCTTAAAAAACTAGAAATAGAAATACCATATGAACCAGCAACCCCACTCCTATGACTATATCCTAGAGAAATAAGAGCCATCACATGAATAGACATGTGCACACCAATGTTCATTGCAGCATTATTCACAATAGCAAAAGAATGGAAACAACCTAAGTGCCCATCAACAGAAGAATTGATAAACAAACTATGCTACATACACACAACAGAATACTGTGCAACAATAAAGAACAGTTACGAATCTGGGAAACATCTCACAACATGGATGAATCTGGAGGGCATAATGCTGAGTGAAATAAGTCGATCACAAAAGGACAAATACTGCATGAGACCACTATTATAAAAACTCATGAAAAGATTAACACACAAAAAGAAACAATCTTTGATGGTCACGAGGGAGAGAAAAATACTAACTAGATAATAGGTAAGTGGTAACTTAGTGAAGGGTAAGACAGTACACAGTACTGGGGAAGTCAGCACAACTTAACCAAGATAAGATCAAGGGAGCTTCAAAGACACAGCCAAACTCTCTGAGGGACCAAATTACTGGGTTGAAGGCTGGGGACCATGGTCTCAGGGGACATCTAGCTCAATATCTTTGTGTTTTGGAACTCTTCTTAGAAGGAAAAAACAATAAAATATCAGTCCTTAAAATAGGTAGAACTGCTCAAAAAGAAACTAAAATACTGATTTTGCTGCTTTGTACTCTAATGATATATGGAGAATTAAACTCTTCTGAGAAAGAGAAATACCAATTTGATGTAGTGGCATAAAGTTCTCTTGTGACCTGCTAAGATTTTAAACATAAAGCTACCTATAAAATTGATGAAATAATCTACTTTTAACAAATCTTATAGATATTTATATTAAGCTTCAAATAGTTTAAGTACATTTCCCAATATCATATAGTTTATCAATTATTGAGCCAGGATTATAATTTGTATCTTTCTCCAAAACCCAGGTTGGTTTTAACCACACCATGCTAATCATAGAGACTAGCCATCCTCAGATTAGTTGCATAATTCAAGAAGTAGGAAAGAGGCTTTCTTTTTCCCCCTGTATTCAGGAAAGAATTGCATCTGTAATTTTAAAGGCAAAAATAAAAATAAAGTCAAAGCTATTGATTCTCACCTCCCTTCTGAGATGTGCACTGCTCAAATACAGAATAAGTCCTATTTGTCAGCCTTACTTCAAGAGGAAGACTAGAAATAATCGAATAATTCTCAGGGGGACTTGTAGATATTACTACTGAAATCTAGAAGTTGGTTTTAGTCCTTCAAGTATCTGAAAGAATACTTTCTAGCAAGACTAGATGTAAAGTCCCTCTACTCAGATCCCAGGGGAAGCCAATATTCTCACTCAATACACTAGATACACCATAGTTTATGAATTGACATTTTAGTGACAAATAATTTGAGTGCCATCAATATCTATATCTAATGCTACCATATAGTAGTATATTTAATGTTACTGATAAACAAAATGAAACAAAAAGATGCTAGGTTTCCTCAAGAAATACATGGTAATGTTGAACAAAATAAGATACAAAAATAGTAGCCAATGAAAACAGGCATACGCTATGTGAAACAGGTAGAATAAAATTAGTGTGGATAGGTGAAATATTCAATAAATAAAACTGGAAGTCCTGTCCAGAAAAACAAACAAACAAACATACAAACAAAAAAACTGCTCTTTCTTGCTCTCACTCTCCAGCTCTCTTTTCCTTTATTTTTAATAATGTTTAATTCAACTCTGAGGAAAACTCCATGTCATTTTGTTTTTTATTTGTGATTTTTTGATCTGTTTTCTTCTGTTATTTATTTAGAAGTAATATATTTTAATAAAAGACAATCTTGCCTGTAGTTCAACAGTAGTTGGGTTATGTTCTACTAGGACGCTAAGAATTAAAATCAATTCTTTCCTGACTCTGACAATGTCTATCTGTCTGTCTGTCTAATAAGACAGAGCCCAAAGCTATAAAAATTATAGCAAATATTTCTGCTTTTAGGCAACATACCTTATCTAAATGTCTAATAGAATCTTGAATTTTGGGACTAGTAAAGACCTCTCTAAAAGTAAATGTGAGAGAATGCATACAGAAAATATTAAAAAGTGAGAATACCACATATGAGAAAAACATTTATATATTAAAAGCATCATAGGCTTAAAAGACAAAGGATGGAGAGTTCCAGCAAAATGGTGCTCTAGGCTGAAGCACCATGCCGTCCCTCCACAGCAAAGATCCGAAAAACTAAGCTGTACAAATACAACAATCCTTAAACCCTAAAACATCAAATGAAGGATAAAGAACCAAGCCCAGCACCAAATGGAGAGAGAAAACTGACAGAGAACGGAGAGATAGGAGAGATTCATGCAGAGGTCCCCTACCAGCTAATGCAGCGCAGATCCACCATCTTGGACTCCTATTGAAGACCAGCAAAAAGGGGGTACAAGAAAGCAGCCTCATGGAGCATCCAGCGGGAGACAAAACAACTGGTAATTTGTGATATATGCTTTCCCACCCCCTCACCCTTCTTCACCCCGACTTGGCCTCCTCTGCTTCCCACGGCCACAATCTCTTGTCCAGGAAGCACGGGTTGCTTGTATTCCACACACCCAAATGGGCCGGCTCTCTGAGTGCCATTTGTTGGCTGCTGGAGTTGCTTTTTTCCACTTCTTTTGATTTCTTACTTACCTCTCACCACCTCCCCCTCATTTTGTTCAAATACCTGGCTCCGTGAGCCACCTTTGCTTCTTCCTGATGGGCTGCAGAGTTCCGGTAATTTGTGATATACACTTTACCACTCACTACCCTTCTTCACCCACACTCGGCCCCCTCTGCTTCCTGCGGACACAGTCTCTTGTCCGAGAAACACCAGCCCGCACTAGCTGGCTCTCTGAGTGCCATTTGTTGGCTGCTGGTGTTGCTTTTTTTTCTGCTTCTTTTGAGTTCTTCCTTCCCTCTCACCACCTCCCTCTCCTTTTGCTCAAATACCTGGCTCCGTGAGCCATCTTTGCTTCTTCCTGAGGGGCTGTGGAGATCTGTTCAAGTGTGGAGCTGCCATGCTGGTGGGATCCAGAGGATTTTAATGTTTGTTTGTTTTGAATTGTTTGTTTTCTTTTCCTTTTCTTGGGTTGGGAGCCCTTTCTGGCCAGGCGGTGCTGCGTGGCAAGGAGACTACCCAGTCAGATTGCACAGACGTGCAGAGGGATCCCAGAGGGCATTTCTTTCTTCGTGGGTTTTATTTTTTTTCTGTTTTTTGGGGGGGCCTTTCTTGTCCTTTTTGTTTTTTTAATTTGTTTTGTTTTCTTTTCCCTCTTTTTCCCTTTTTGTCTTTCTTCATTGCTCAGTTTCTCGTCTCTTTATATCTTCCTTCTCTTCCTGTTCCCTGAATACCTGGCATTGTATACCTCTACGTCTTCTAGCCAGGCTGTACTGCAACACCTGAGAACAACTTCCCAAGACCTCATAGCTGCACCGGTGGGATCCCTAAGAACTTTGTGGTTCTCTAATGTTCCTGATTTTTATTTATTCACTCTTTTCTTTTCTTCCTCTTCCCCTTTCTGTTTTTCTCCATTTCATAGTCTCTCATCACTCCAATGGCAAGCTCCCCTAGCATTTTTTTTTGTTTGTTTGTATGTTTTAGGCTCCAGTTCCTCTCTTCTCTCTCCCATATCCATCTTAGCTCCACATATAACAATCTCCCGCTGCATCATGCCTACCTTCACCATGCACTTGACATCACACCACCAAGCAGCACAGGCAAGGCCTACTGGAACCTTCCCTGCACTGATTACTGACCCAGGCCGGTGGCTGTAGTAAGTGTCACAAACAACCTGTCCCAGTAAGTCCTCTTCAGCTAGACCTGACCTGCGGTACCATATCTGAGTGACTGACCCTGCCAATTGGAGAAGGAGGTGAAAAGTATTGTGCCCAAGATGAGCAAACAACAAAGAACACACAGTCCACCTGCTCAGACATAGTAAATTAAAAAAAAAAAAAAGGTGGGGGTATGAAACAAACAAATCTACTATCAATAAATGAGAAAAATAAATGCTGAATTCCACAAAAACAGCAGACAATATCAAAACATTCACAAAAACAGAACAGAATGGTTACAGTAGGCGTCCAAACTAAAACACCAAAAATGACTCTCCAGTGGAAGAAAATGCACTAGAACTACCTGATAGGGAATTCAAATCTCTAATACTTAGAATTCTCCAAGAGCTGAGGCAAAAAGCTGAGAAAAATGAGGAAAAAATAAACAAATTCAAGGAAAATACAGACAAAAAAATTGGAAGAATTCAAGAAAATAATGCAGGGCAAAAATGCCAAAATAAATTCACAACTAGAAGTTATACAAAGACAACAATTAGAAATCCAAAATATAAAAAAACAAGATTTCAGAAATGGACGGTGTCATAGACAGGCTGAGAAACAGATTTGAAATGGTGGAAGAAAGGATCAGTGGAATTAAGGACAAACACTTGGATAAAACTCTGTTTCATGAAAACTCAGAAAAAAGAACAAAGAAAAATGAAGAGACCCTGATAGTTATGTAGGATACAATCAAAAGCAAAAATTTGTGAAAGGTTGGAATTCCAGAACCGGAGGAGAAAACAGAAAACACAGAGAGGATCATTGAAGAACTACTGACAGAAAACATCCCCAATATCATGAAAGCTGAAAAGCTGGCCATCCAAGAAGCTCAACGAACCCCATATAGGAGAGGCCCCAAAAGAAAATCACCAAGGCATATCATAATCACACTCGTCAAAACCAAAGACAAAAAAAGAATTCTGAGAGCAGCTCATGAAAAACAAGAAGTCACATACAAAGGAGAAACAGTAAGACTAAGCTCAGATTATTCGGCAGAAACCATGCAGGAAAGAAGGCAATGGGATGACATATATAAAATCTTGAAAGAAAAAATTACCAGCCAAAAATAATATATCCTGCAAAACTCTCGTTCAAATTAGATGGTGAAATTAGGCCATTTCCAGATAAGCAGAAATTAAGGGAATGTGTAAAAGTCAAACCAAACTTACAAGATTTATTAAAGGGAGTTCTTCGATCTGAGGACAAACAGCTTCAGCACAGAGGCAGAATCTAGGACACAGGATTGTACCAGCCAGATAACAATCTAGGAAATTAACTCTCCAGGACTATCCAAAACCAAAAGAAATACAACAGGGAATCAGAGCAGTTAATCAGTAAATGACAACAACATCAAAACAATAAAAAAGGGAATAAACGGCATAGGTATAGAACCTTCTAATGGAGAGGAAGACAAGGCGATACCAAGTAATGGTAGACTGCTTCAAACTTAGCAAGATAAGGGTAAAATTCATGGTAACCACAAAGAAAGTTAACAGACATAGTCGTTAAAAAAAGAGGAAAAACATAAAGCCTCAGAAAAAACAAAACCTACAAAAACAAAAGAAATGAAAAAAAAATCCTCAAACAAAAGTAACCTAAGACAAGAGAATAAGAAGAAGAAAGAAAATTTCAGCACCACAAAATGACAGCAACAAACATCTATCAATAATTATAGTGAATGTAAATGGACTCAATGCACCCATAAAGAGATGGAGAGTGACAGAATGGATAAGAAAACAGGATCCATCAATATGCTGTCTATGAGAGACACACCTTAGAAACAAAGATGTGACTTTATTAAAAGTCAAAGTTTGGAAAAAAAAATATATCAAGCTAATAACTACCAAAAAGGAGCAGGAGTGGCAATTCTAATCTCAGATAAAATAGACTTTAAAACAAAATCTACCATGCAAGACAAAGAAGGACACTATATAATGATTAAGGGGATGATCCATCATGAAGACATAACAATAATAAACATCTACGCACCCAACAACAGGGCTCCAAAATACATAAAACAAACTCTAACAACACTGAAAAGGAAAATTGACCGTTCCACAAAAATAGTAGGAGACTTCAACACACCACTCTCAGTAAAGGACAGAACAACTAAGAAGAAACTCAGCAAAGATACAGAAGACCTAAAGGGCACAATCAGCCAACTTGACCTCATAGACTTATATAGAACACTCCATCCAACTGCTGCAAAGTACACATTCTTTTGAATGCATGTGGAATGTTTCCAGAATAGACCACATCTTAGGCCACAGAGCAATCCTCAACAAGATCCAAAACGCTGAGATAATTCAAAGTATCTTCTCTGACCACAATGCCATCAAGATAAAAATTAACAATACAAAGAGCAAGGAAAAGAAATCAACTACATGGAAACTGAATAATACCCTGCTTACACATCAGTGGGTAATTGAAGAAATCAGAGATGGAATCAAAAAATTCCTAGAATCAAATGAGAATGAAAACACATCATACCAAAACCTTTGGGACACAGCAAAGGCAGTCCTCAGAGGACAATTTATAGCAATAGATGCACATATCAAAAAAGAAGAAAGGGACAAAATCAAAACACTAATTACAGAACTCAAACAAATAGAAAGAGAACAGCAAAAAAAGCCCACAGCCATCGGTAGAAAAGAAAAACGGTAAAAATCAGAGCACAAATAGAGAACAGAAAAACAATAGAAAGACTCAACAAAACCAAAAGTTGGTTCTATGAAAGAATCAACAAAATCGACAAACCACTGGCCAGACTGACAAAAGAAAAACAGGAGAGGACACAAATAACCCAAATATGAAATGAAATGGGGGACATTACAACAGACCCAACTGAAATAAAAAGGATTATAACAGAATATTATGAAAAGCTATACTCCAACTAATTTGAAAACCTAGAGGAAATGGATAAATTTCTAGAAACACACAACCTACCCAAACTACAGCAAAGTGATCTTGAAAATCTGAACAGACCCATAACTGCAGAAGAGATTGAAAGGGTAATAAAAAAAACTCCCAACCATAAAAAGCTCTGGCCCAGATGGCTTCACTGGAGAATTATACAGAACATTTACAGAAGAGCTTGCACCAGTACTACTCAAGCTATTTCAGAGCACAGAACAGGAAGCAACACTTCCAAATTCATTCTATGAAGCCACCATAACGCTGATACCAAAACTAGGCAAAGACGTCACAAAAAAAAAAAATTACAGACCAATGTCTCTCATGAATATTGATGCAAAAATTCTGAACAAAATTCTAGCCAATAGAATTCAGCATCATATCAAAAAAATAATACACCACGACCAAGTAGGATTCATACCAGGTATGAAAGGATGGTTCGACATTAGAAAATAAATCAACGTAATCCACCACATAAATAAAAGGAAAGAAAAGAATCACATGATCATCTCAACTGATGCAGAAAAGGCATCAACAAAGTCCAACACACATTCCTTATAAAAACTCTCAATAAAATAGGTATAGAAGGGAAATTTCTCAACATAATAAAGGTCATCTATGCAAAACCAACGGCCAACATCCTACTTAATGGAGAGAGGCTGAAGACATTCCCCTTGAAAACAGGAACAAGATAAGGATTCCATTTATCACCACTCCTATTTAACATTGTGCTGGAAGTTCTAGCTAGAGCAATAAGGCAAGAAAAAGAAATAAAGGGCATCCAAATTGGTAATGAAGAAGTTAAACTGTCCCTGTTTGCAGATGATATGATCCTATACATAGAAAACCCTAAAGACTCCATGAGAAATCTACTGGAACTAATAGAAAGATTCAGTGAAGTAGCAGGATACAAGATAAACATTCAAAAATCAGTTGGATTCCTATACACCAATAAGGAGAACAATGAAAAGGAAATCAGGAAAACAATACCATTTATACTAGCCCCTCAAAAGATAAAATACTTAGGAATAAATCTGACCAGGGAAGTGAAAGACCTATACAAAGAAAACTACAAAACACTACTGCAATAAACCCAAAGGGATCTACATAAATGGAAAAACATACCATGCTCATGGATAGGCAGACTCAACATTGTGAAAATAACAATTCTACCCAAAGCAATTTACAAATATAATGCAATCCTGATCCAAATACCAACAACATTGTTCAAAGAGATGGAAAAACTAATCATTAACTTTATATGGAAAGGGAAGAAGCCCCGAATAAGTAAAGAACTACTGAAGAAGAATAAAGTTGGAGGACTCACACTACCTGACTTCAGAACCTACTATACAGCTACAGTAGTTAAAACAGCCTGGTACTGGTACAACAACAGAGACATTGACCAATGGAACAGAATTGAGAACCCAAATGTAAATCCATCCACCTACGGTCACCTGATCTTCGACAAGGGCCCAAAGTCCATCAAAAGGGGAAAAGACAGTCTTTTTAACAAACGGTTCTGGCAAAACTGGATATCCATCTGCAAAAAAAATGAAACAGGACCCATACCTCATGCCATATACAAAAACTACTTCCAAAATGATCAAAGACCTGAATATAAAGCCTCAAACTATAAAGTTCATAGAAGAAAAAATAGGACCAACACTTCAGGCCTTAATACATGGCATTAACAGGATACAAACCATAACCATCAATGCACAAACCCCAATAGATAAGCTAGATAACTGGGATCTTCTAAAAATCAAACACTTATGCTCTTCAAAAGACTTCATCAAAAGAGTAAAAAGTGAACCCACAGACTGGGAAAAAATTTTTGGAGAGTACCAGTCAGACAAAGGTCTAATCCCCATAATCTACAAGAAAATCCAACATCTCTTCAACAAAAAGACAGATAATCCTTTTAAAAAATGGGAAAAGGAAATGAACAGACACTTCATCAAAGAAGACATCCAAATGGCCAACAGACACAAGAGGAAATGCTTGAGATCACTAGCCATTAGAGAAATGCAAATTAAAACCACAATGAGATACCATCTCACCCCGGCATTACTGGCACGAATCAAAAGCACTGGAAATGACAAATGTTGTAGAGGCTGAGGGGAGATTGGAACGCTTATGCACTGCTGGTGGGAATGCAAAATGATACAACCATTTTGGAAATTGATATGGCGCTTCCTCAGAAAGCTAGAAATAGACATACCATTCGATCTTTCAATCCCACTCCTGGGAATATATCCTAGAGAAATAAGAGTCGTCACTCGAATAGACATGCACACCTATGTTCATGGCAGCATTGTTCACAAGAGCAAAACAATGGACACAACCTAGGTGCCCATCAACAGATGAATGGATAAACAAACTATGGTACATACACACAATGGAGTACTATGCAACGAGAAAGAACAACAACGAATCTGTGAAGCATCTCATAACATGGATGAAACTGGAGGACATTGTGCTGAGTGAAATAAGTCAATCACAAAAGGACAAATATTGTATGAGACCTCTGTTATACAAACCCATGGAAAATTTCACACACAAAATATAACAATCTTTGTTGGTTACCAGGGATGGGAGGGGTGGGGAGAAATACTAAATAGGCAATAGATAAGTGGTATCTTGGGTGAAAGGTGAGACAGTACACAATACAGGGGAAACTAGCACAACATGTACAAGGAAAGGTCATGGAAGCCTCATAGACACATCCAAACTCCCTGAGGGACTGAACTGCTGGGCGGAGGGCCATGGGGACCATGGTCTCAGGGAACATCTAGCCCAATTGGCACGACACAGCTTATATAGACAGTGCTCTGCATTTTACCTTTGTGAGTAGTGTCTGGTGTCTTAAAAGCCTGTGAGCTGCCATCTAAGATACTCCACTGGTCTCATGGCTTTGGGAGCAAGGCTGAATGAAGACAACAGGATACAAGGAAAACATTAAGACTAATTGTCCACAACTACCAAGGCCTCCACTGGACTGAGTCCAGTACAGCTAGATGGTGCCCGGCTACCACCACTTAATGCTCTGACCAGGATCACAACAGAGGGTTCTGGACAGAGCTGGAGAAGGATGTAGAACATAATTCTAACTCACAAAAAAAGAAAGACCACATTTACTGACAGGAGACTGGAGAAACCCCGAGAGTATGGCCCCAGACACACTTTTAGCTCAGTGGTGAAGTTATCTCTGAGGTTCACCATTCAGCCTGGGAGTGGACAGCCCCTAAAACCAAATGAGACTAATGAGGTATAGTAGTCTAGTGACAAGGGCCCGAAGGCAGAAGGGGACAAGGAAGCTGGTGATGGGGAACCCAAGGTTGAGTAAGGATATTGTTGATGTGTTGTGAGATTGTTAACCATTGTCATAGGGCAACATTTGTAGTAACTGTTAAATGAGAAACTATTTTGTTCTGTAAGCCTTCATCTTAAGTGAGAATAACAGCACAATTGGAAGAGTGTAGTCAGTGTCACTGAACTGTGCATGTGGAAATTTTTGAAATGGTGTATCTTTGGCTATGTGTATTTTCACCAAAAAAAAAGGTTGAGAAGTTAGAGGGTTGACATGTTTTGGGGTTGTGAGCCAATGTCATAAAACAATTTGTGTACTATTGTTTCATGAGAAACTATTTGTTCTGTAAGCCTTCACCTGAAGTACAATAAAAAAAATTAAAAATTAAAAAAAAAGACAAAGGATAAAGAAGCAGATTCTACAACAAATAAATGTTTGAAAGCAGTGTCAAATTAGTAAATCTTTTCTATTATAAATAACTTTATTCATAAACTTTATGCCTTTTTTGGGGGGTCAATAAATTTTAACTAAAAATAAAGGCAAATGGTAGTGAGAGAAATAATTATTTATAAATACCAAAAAAAAAAAAAATTAATTCTACCATTAATATACAAAGATGACTTACTGGTTAATAAAACGTCACCCTGTTTAAAAGCTGGCTCTATGTAGGGATACTAAAGTGGCTTTCTTGCAAATCCTTAGTGAGCTGATCAGTAAAGAAATATCCAAGACCTTTGTAGACCTTTGTATCCACTACAGATGGCATATAGATTACTTTCAGTGTAAATGTTTTCCCCGTGTTTGTTTTTTTTAATTGAATTTTTTGCAAATAATTTTTTAAAAAATGCATTCATAGAAATTACCATAATTTTTCCTTTATTATCAAGTCCAGAAACTACGTCCATTATAAGAAGTTCTTTTAAAAATATTACTAATCCTTTTAATAATAATAATTTTAATAAGCAATTTTAATCCATTGATTTATAAAAACATGTTTGATGAATTACTTATGTATATAGCAATACTAACCATGTGGCTACATAAAAAAAGAGTGCACAACATAATTCAAGCATAATTTGGGAATAAAATCCAAGGTAAAGGGTATTTGGGGATATCATTTACTAAATAAAGCATCTTTAACCCAATTAAAAAAAAAAAAAAAGCAGTCTTCCAAATTGGCTCCTAGATTATTAGAGTAAGCAGATTAATGAGTCTTGAAGTAGCACGATTTTTGGCAATTAGATTACAGAGAAATCAATAAGTCATCCTATAAAAGCAGTAGATTCATTTATTATCCTTTTTTAACATCTAGAATATCAGATTTTTAAAACTTGGATTCACAAACAGGGAAAATTTCTTTGAAATGTGAAACTTGATTTTTATAGTTTGCAATGCGACTGTGTGTGTGAGAAGTTTTGAGATTGTCCATGTGCATTGCTGGTTTCCTTTTTATTGTGTTAACCCATAAATAGATGGGACGGACAAAACTATGGCATCTTAAAAGAATTTTAAATCATCCAAAAACATTTCAAAGGAGATGACTATGCCTTATGTCTCTACTTTATACAATGTTTTCTTGGACTATTTTAAAAAGAATTTTGCTTGTTTCCAAAAATAATTGGCAATTTGTTAATGATGAATTTGTTTGCAATATTAGAGAATGCTTAATTGTGGTAGAATATCAGAAAATAAATAATAAGCCATTTTATTTCTAACTAATTATCCTTCTTGGTCCCCTAATTGGCAAATGAGTCAAAAAAAGATAGGTATTTAATTTATTTTTTTCAGTGGCATTATCTACTACAATTCTAATTTAGTCATAAGTCATACATAGCACACATCTTTCTAATAATAGCTGGTGTGTCTCAGTGAACTTGATGGATTTATCTCTTCTATTCCATGAAAAATGTACAAGATAACAAAATATGTTTTGTTCCCTTAATCTATTCTTGAATCATCATCTTTTGTTTCTTGTTTGTTTCTTCTGTTTTGTTTTGTCCTGTGTTTTTGAAAAACAAAGCTGTTCTTTAGAGAGGCTTGAAATGAACTTTTGTTTTCCAGTGTTAATTTGGGGGAGTATGACTTCCCAGTTGATTGTCTCAGACCATTGTATGAGCTGATTGGTATTCTTGATTATTGTCTAAAAATCACGTGTGTGAGAACCTATGGGTTTTAATTCAAATATGTTTCCCCTCATGTGGGACTAAAACATCAACAGCAACAGTGAACAACAATAACAAAGAGATTGCACAATACAATAATAGCAAGAGACCTATTCTAGCACGCACCCACGCTTCCCAAATTAGATAATCTCTAATCATACTGAATACCAATCTTCTCCTCTTAAAAAATGATACAATTTCTGCTCTACAATTTCTTATGTATAAGACTTTTGTAAAGATAATATAAAATCAAATGAGAAAATGAGTAGGACTTTGTTAAAATAATTTTGTTCATATTAAGAGTAAGACTTAAGACTAATGTCACACGTTATAAATTCTTAGCTTGGCATCCATTCCCTTATAAAGGGATTATGAATGATCTATAAGGTGTTTATGAACCCTTGATATTACATAGAAACAACAACGTCAATATGTATTTCAGATGAGAGTAGGAGCAGGTTAATGTATTTCATCAGATGCTAAAAGCAATTATTTAAAAAATAAAAGTTAAGAACTGGGTTACAGATAAAGTAAGTCAAAATGCACACACATTAAATATAATAAGAGTAAAATGATATATAACTAGTACCCATATCAATAGTAAAATATCTCGCTAATAAGTGCCATCATGGAGTTGAATCTAGTGGAGAGTCAGAGAAGGAACCAGCTATACATTAAAATTTTGTACGCAATAAGTGTGGCATGAAGAAAGATGATATAATAGGTGAAGCTTAAGCAACTGATTACTTATTTTTTGAAAAGTAAATTTACTTCACACCAAAATAAAATAACTAAGAGATTAGTTTAAAAAAAATACCTTAAAACCCATAGATAGAAAAGAATGTAGATAAACGCATATTTGATAATGGTGCAGAAAATAATTTTATGCATTAAATGGAAGAGAGAGCATCTATAAATTCAGTTATATAAGAATTATTTAAGGAAGATCAACATTTGTCCACTGTATCTCACGTAGGGACTCTTAATGGTCTCCAAAAGACTGCTTTCAAGCCAGTATTTAATAGTTTATGGATTCCATTGGTTTTGGAAAATCAATTTTTTATGTTAATTATTTGTCTCCAATCTGTATTCAAAGAACTTTGACACTAGAGAGGAAAAAATAAATACTAACAAGAGAGCCATTCTTTCTCTTCAAAGATTCTGAAAGGAAGTAAAAGATTTTTTGTCTCATTTTCCACAGGGTCAAATAGCTGGATGAAATGATGAGTTAAAAGCTGTCTTATATCTATTTTATTTGGATAGATAATTCATTCATTATAAAAAAAAATCCAAATCACAGAATAGTTGCACTCCATGCTGGAGGAAACCAGACAATTCCTCAATGCCCTCCCCGCTACCTCCGTAAAAAAAAAAAAAAAAAAAAACCAAGCCCATTGCCGTCGAGTCAATTCAGACTCATAGTGACCCTATAAGACAGGGTAGAACTGCCCCATACAGTTTCCAAGGAGCAGCTGGTGGATTCAAACTGCCGACCTTTTGGCAGCAGCCGTAGCTCTTACCCACTACATCACCAGCGTTCCCAGTGCCTAACATGGATAAAAAAGAATGTTTAGTTTTCTTCTTAATGTGTAAATGGTTGGGCTGAGGAGGGTGGGGGGAGAGCTTTCAGTGGTGTGCTATATATGAATACAATAAATGAGCTGACAGAGGAATTTGCCTTTTCTTTCGGTGGAAATAGTATCATTTTTCAAATCAAAGATTCTCATTATCTTGACTGATATTAAACAAGTTTTCCAGAAGTAAAGTGTAATATCAGTGATTTGTTGATTCTGCCATGTCGGTACTCTTGTCCAATATCTCCAATGTAATTTTTTTTTTCTTGACTGAGTTTCTGAGATCTCACATTGTGATCCCTGTTTTTCTTCACATCTTCCCCTCCCCTCCCCGCCCCGCCCCGTATCCCCCATGTGTCTTCTGCTTTTCATTTTTTCACAAACTCACTCTTTCTGGTTTCTCATCCACCCCTATGTTTCAATTACAATTCATATCTAGACTAATTTATATCAAGACTACTAGATCTTTATTTCCAGTCAGCTCATTCTTCTATAATTTTAAGCTATATATTAAAGTAACTACAGAAAATTTTTACTAAGTTGTCCTATGGTTATATCAAAATTTCTCCCAAAGCTGCCCTTTTATCAGTGTTCCCAGCAAAAGTTACTGTAACTGAACAAGTTGTGCAAGAAAGATGGATGGATATCGTCTTTATTCCCTTCGTGTCTTTTACTCTCCATATTCAATGTTCAGGAGCCCTGGTGGTGCAAAGGTTAAGTGCTCGGCTACTAACTGAAAGGTAGACGATTTGAACCCACCCAGCAGCTCCTGCTGGAAAATAGACCTGGAGATCTGCTCCCATAAAGATTATAGTCTAGAAAATCCCATAGAGTAGTTCTACTCTGTCACATGAGTCGCTGTGAGTCGGAATTGACTTCATGGCACCCAACAACAGCAATGTCTAGTTGATCTTTAAGTCTTGTTGATTCCATCTCCTAAATATCTCTTTAATGTGATGATCTTTCTCTATCCTCACTTTGGCTACCCAACAAGAGACCTAACATCTTTTCTGGAGTGGACCTCAGACAGTTCTACTGGGGGACTTTCCCATAAAACCAAACTGCTTCATCCAATCTCACAGAAAGCATGCAGAGATATGCCACGGTTATGTTTCACTGCTCTGTTAGGTAATCCTGTAGATATGTAGACCATTTTCAGGTCAGATTTTAGTACTGGGGCAATGGCCAGAAGAATATATAGTGTGCCCCCTTGGAAATGGTGTACTGGGGGCATTACTTATTAAGTATATTTCAATGAATTGATCACTTATATCAATTAATACTCAACATCTGTATATTGATTTATAATTTATAATACATTTATAGTTTATAATTTTATTCAACAATTTATTCCTCATCTAATCCTGATGGTAGATTGCACTGCTACTTGCTTTGTAGTCATGGAAAATGAAACTAAAATATGTTAAGTGATTGATCCAAATCATAGTGTACAATAGTAGTTTCTTTGACCAACTGTCAAAAAATGTATGTTTTATAATGGCCACACCTATTGTTCTGGGATAAGTGAGCACTGGACTAATTTTTCCATCAGGACATTTAATCTGGGAATGACATTTTACTAATCTGGGCTCACTTGTGCCTCCTTTGCTAGAGGAAAGCAAAACTGCAACTAATTGACAGAGGGAAAATGATTATCTTTCTTCCTATAATTATCTTTAAAGTCAAGTACTATTTGTAGTTCCATAAAATGATTATGCTGAAACTTATGAAACTGTCACTATTTGACCATTTTTGAGCTGCACAACATTAATTTCATTTACTTTAACCTAATATATTATCCTTCAAGATTTTCACATGCTATTCTTTTGTCTGGATCACCTGCTAAAAAACTTGTTGCCATCAAGTTGATTCCAACTAATAGTGACCCTATAGGACAAAGGAGAACTGCCCCATTGGGTTTCCTAGGCTGTAATCTTTATGGAAGCAGATTCCCACATCTTTCTCCCGCAGAGTGGCTAGTAGGTTCGAACCACCAACCTTGCGGGTAGCAGTTAAACACTTAACCACTGTGCTACCAGGGCTCCTTGTCTGGATCATACTTTCTCAAATAATTTATATTTTTATTTAATTGTTAGTATGTTGATGGTTGGAAACCCCAGTGCCATAGTGGTTAAGAGCTATGGCTGCTAACCAAAAGGTTGGCAGTTCAAATCCATCAGGTGCTCCTTGGAAACCATATGGGGCAGTTCTAGTCTGTTCTATAGGGTTGCTGTGAGTCGGAATCAATTCGACGGCAGTGGGTTTGGTTTGGGTTATGTTGTTGGTTGTTGTTTTGTGCTGTCTGGTAGATTCTGACTCAGAGCAACCCTGTGTTAGTATATAAGTATATAAATATTAGTACAAGCATCAATTGCAGTAATCCTACAATGGCAAAATGTCTCTCCTACGTCAAAACTGAACTATTCCCTCCCAACCCCCAACACCAGTTACTTTTGGTCTATATCTATTTTATAACAATTGTAGAACTTATTATAATGGTCTTTCTCTGTATTTTATGGGGCATTTTGTTTGTTTGTTTTCTTTATGTATCTGATGTCTTTTAGAGCAACTTTTTGTATGCACGTGCCAGAATCAATCTAGAAGCTAAATGTGCCCC
Source organism: Dugong dugon (assembly GCA_030035585.1). Taxonomy (NCBI): domain Eukaryota; kingdom Metazoa; phylum Chordata; class Mammalia; order Sirenia; family Dugongidae; genus Dugong; species Dugong dugon. The sequence goes on along the minus strand of CM057466.1, from coordinate 103,732,465 downwards.
AGGGGCCAGAAGTACTTCTCATATACTACTCAAATGTTTTCACGAAGGCTGTGACAAGAGCTTGTATTCAAATTATCAATCACCCAATTTACTTGCATAAGAACTTACTTGAGGCTTAATAGAAGTATTTATAAAATAGGAACAATGATAAGATTTATTCCACAGGATCAATGTGAAGATTAGTTAAGATAATACAGGGCTTGACCTATAGGTAAGCTTCATTAAAAGGTGGTATTTCAGATTATCTATGTGGACACAACACATTTCCATTATAGATTTCAAAGCATTGCAAATTGAAAATGTAATATATTGGATCAGAAAAAACTGAACAGAACTCCAACAGAAAGTAAAGAGAATATAAAAAATCTGGGCTCTCAAAATTTGTCACAATTATTGCTTATCTTTCAGCTCCTCGAGCCAAGGCTGTTTTTTGTATGTATTGTTTTTAATTTGGCTTTGTTTCTCCTGTAAATGTAAAAGCAAGTAATAGGTTCCAGGTAAACAGATACAAGTAAACAGCTTAGAAATCTAGGGTGTATCTTTGTCTCTTTCCCTTCCTCCCTCTTTAATCAATGCAACAAATAGGGATTTTTCTTAAAATTTTATTTGAAAATTAAAACAAACAAAAAACTTTCCAATGTTATATGAAAAAGAAAAATGAACATTGCCTGGTCAAGACTTGTGGGACTATTAATGCTGACTCTGCTTAGAACTTTGTCATTTCATGAAAAGTGTTCATGTTCAAGGTTAGTTCAATAGTATAATTGATACGTGAGTTGTGACTGATTTTTTTATGCTAGTGATTTTCTATTTTTGTGCAGCGGTTTAATCCAATAAAATATTTAATCTTATGGGAAGCCTGAATTACAAAGCAAATCAAAATGGAGGTTTGTTCATTGTAAGGGGCAGATGTGCTGAAACCCTGCTCTTTTAGTTTACCTACCTATACATATAGGATAGTTTGACTAATTAAAAGTATTGTAAAATATATACAAAGTTAAAATCTCTAGTGTTTATAAGTTTTCATACATGAAAGGGAGGCATTTTATTTATAAAGATGCATATGTTTAATATAGAACCTCAGAATTTCCTTATCTAAAAATCAAGACTGCATATACTAACAAGACAAACATTACATTTTACATTTTGCTATCAATTTCCATTAACAAATATGCATACAACAAGATTACTCACAACATACAGAGCCACCTCCTAGGAAAATCCCCAATAGAGAATCTTTTCATGAAGAAAACACCTAACAGACATGTACTGATTGTGAAGCAAGCTCTTTAACAAGCTAAAAAATTTAATGTAAAAGTGAGCCCTAAAATATTAGTATCTCCATTTTTTTAAATAAGTTTAGAAACCCAAAACTCAGAGAATAACTGAATTTTCTAAGGTCATACAACTAGCAAAGTGGCAAAGCCATGATTCACAATATCAGACTGCCAAGCCCTTGCCCACCACCCTGTATAAAATCTTATGAAAATAAAAGCATTATGATGCAATATCCACATTTATTATCATAAGCACGGAATGAATGAAAATATTTTCCTTTTATTAGATTATGTAATTAATAGTATATTATAATTTAATTAGAATGCTTTATGAGGAAAAGACAAATCCAGGAAATCTGTACAAATCGCAGTAGTTTCACGAGGCTATTTATTCACGGGGAGCGATAACTATTTTTTGAAGTATAACATAAATTTGGATCTGTCATTACTTTGTCTGGCACCTTGTTAAAGTTTTCTTAATTCTTGGAAATTCAAAATGGTAACTTCTGTAATCAATTTAATTTACAGAATTAATCACAACTGCACTTAGTGATCTTGACTTCATCTCTCTTTTTTTTTTCTTTACTACAATGAACTACTTAAAAAACATACTCACGTCTTGAAAGAAAATAATTAACTGAGAACTGATTTGTTCATATCTGAATTACTTGACCTTCTATGATCTGAGATATCAAAAGAATTTGTTTGATGTAGAATACGTTTCTCATAGTCTTTATGAGTCAAAAGAAATCATGTACATCATCCCTAAGCTTTAATGCATTGTTTCCGTAAATCAATTAAAAAGCTCATTACTTTCACAAATTCTTTACTAAGCCAATAACTCTACCACAGCTATGCTATTATATAAGTAGGAAATATATAACATCAGCAAATCATAATGACTGCCATTCAGATAAGGAAGGACTAAGGAAAGAAAGAAGGGAGAAATACAGAAAGTGAGGGAGGGAGGAAATCTTGAATAAAGACAGCAATGCTTTGATAATTTCTAACAAGTTTAGCATATGGAATTCACCTGATCATTAGCAAGAATTTGTATATCATGTACTATCATAACACTCCTTTGAAAGGGGTAAGTGAAGGTATTTTTAACCTGACAAAAACTAATCTGACAGTCATCCTCTGCAAAGTCCCTAACGATTTTGGTAAAGCAGTTATAATAAAAGCAAAAAATAAAAAAAAATACAACGGCAGCAATTTTTTCCTGAATCGTGTGCACGCACACACACACACACACACACGTATATATTCATCTTCATTTTTTCTAGGTAATTCAGACCATCAGTGCAGTGGATAGAGATGAATCTTTAGAAGAGCACCATTTTTACTTCAATCTATCTGTAGAAGACACAATGAACTCAAGTTTTACAATCATAGATAATCAAGGTAATACCATTTATGCATAATTATTTTTTAAACATTCTTCTTGATTCACGTTTGATTTTAATAAAATTTATAACATTAGTTTTTATACTGTTCCTACAACATGATAATGTTGAGAAATAGAGCAAAGGAGTGACAATGAAAATGGAAAACAACACCCAAATTCAGGTAACGAAAAGCTGGCTCCTTGTTACTCACTGCCTTTCTTCAAATGAAAAGCACCTTCTTCGTCGTCATCTGGGACTGTTGGCCCTTGTAAAAATCTCCACGGCCCTGTAAATTTACTTAAAGCTCCAACACGTGGTTCCTCTCATGTTCTCATATAACTCAAAAATCATTCCACGACTGGGGAAGAGATGATATATACTTAACTTACAGTCATGTTAGCTTGAATGATTCAAAGATATTTGGAGTCATTAATTAGGAGCTATAAATTTATGAAATTGGTTTGAGGTTTTTTCTTTCCTTCATACGTTGGAAATAATTTCATCAATATAAAGAGAAAAGTGTCCAGAAGGATTTTGTGTGGAGAGACAGAATTTCTTTACTCTCCAAGTGGAAATGCATTAGATGTATATAAAGTCACTCTGTTCATCTTTTTATAGCTTCAGTAGAAGATTTTTTGACCTCATGTGGATTTCTAGTTTAATTTCTCTTTATATCTCAAGTATGTAAAAAACCATAGGAGTTATTACTCATGCATTTATAATCAAATGCCATGCACTTGCCCTTCCTTAAAATTGCACTGAAGCTTTAGTCCATGGAGAATCTTTTGTGGGAGAGTAGATGTAGACAGGTTTCTCTCCCTTTTGTCCTTATCAAATTCCCCCGTAAAGGGAATTGATATATACTTAGGATACATAGCACAAATGCCGATATACAAAATAAGTTCTACCTTAGATTTGTTTGCATTAATATAAAATAAGTTACTAAGACAAAATAAATGCATTGAAACATAAAGAAAATAATTTATTTGGTTTAATGTTTGTGGTTACAAGAAATTTAATTAAATATATATTGAAAAAAATGTAAACTTTCTTATACCTCTTAAATATGTCTAGTAAATAAAATCACATGAGGTTCATAGTCTTCAAGAGGATAATGAAGAATTACTGTAAAAAAGGTGATTTTGAAAAAGTCATAAATAAGCATATATTTCAAAAGATTTCCATTTCTTTATTTTTCATTGCAATAGTCTTCTAAAATTTATCTGATAGCTACAGTAAATATTTTTGTGGCATAGTAATCAAAAAAAGAGAAAAAAGTAAGGAAAAACATAGTTTTGAGACACAAGAAATTGCACTGAAAAGGGTTATTTAGAATATTTTGGATACAAGTAAGAACAATTTCAATGTGCTTGAAGTATACATTGTTCTTTTTGTTTTTTTTTTTTTTAACGTTCTGTATAGATGAATGAATCAATATGACAAAGGATGAAGAATTTTCTGCATTTTATGTAAAAAAAATTGTTAATAATGCCAACGTGAATGAAATAGAATTTTTCCTATTAATAACATTAACCCTTTTGTTTCATTAGTAAATACACCATTTGCGATAAAGTGCTGATAGATCATTTTGAAAATCTAGTGTATTTGCAGTATTTGTGAAAACAATGGTTTCTAGCTTTGAAAAAAGCACTGTGTATCACGTGTAATTAATTCCAATGAAACTGATGCCGCCATCATACATTTAGTCTTGGTAGCGCTTATAAAATATTGGTTTTTAATAAAAAACTATTTTCTTTTCTGTGTTCCACATACATTGTCCCTATCGGGAATGGATTTAAAAAATTCATCTAATTACAGAATTAGAGCTCAGGTAATGTCAAAAACAATAAAGATATTTTTTGGAGGATCATTACCTTTTTATTAGAAATCACCTCTTCCTTTTATCAGCTCTTACTTGATCATACTGCTATAGTATTACCCCAAGTACTATGATTGCATGAGTTTCTTTTATATTATAAAACAAAATTATTTACATGGATTTTTGTTTTAGACAACACAGCTATAATTTTGACTAATAGAACTGGTTTCAGCCTTCAAGAAGAGCCTGTCTTCTACATGTCCATTTTAATTGCTGACAATGGAATCCCACCGCTTACGAGCACAAACACCCTTACCATATATGTCTGTGACTGTGATGGGAATGGCAGTACACAGATCTGCAGTAACAAGAGACGTATGCTTTCCATGGGATTCAGGACAGAAGCCGTAATCGCTATTCTAATCTGCATTATGATAATATTTGGTAAGTAGTTCTCAGAGGAACATCTCTTCATTTATTTAAAATAATGTGATGCATATTTGAAAAGACTTAATTCCAAAAGAGCAGTATTGTTTGTGTGTGTGTTTAACTGCTCTTCTGAATGTGTTAGAATTATTAAACCAGACGAAGTAAAAAATAGAACTGATAAATTCACATTTCAAGCTGAAATTCAGTGATCCCTGAACTGTAGGAGCATGTGATTACGTATGTACACATCTGTTTATGCATGTTTTTGACACATTTGCATTGCAACAAATGTAAGATATACGTTAAAAAAAAACAAACAATAACGGTGAGCTTCTGTTGAGTGCTTATTACATTCCAGGAGACTGTTGAAAGTGCTTTATATTCATTATGCAATTTAATTCTAACAAAAAATTTCTAAAGTAACAACTATCACCACCTGCACTGTATAGATGAGGAAACTGAAACTCGAAGAGTTATGTGCCTGCCTAACAGTCATGCAACCTAGTAAATGATGTACTGAGATTCCGTAACTGTAACATGTCCCTGTGAAACACCACAATGTAGCTGACTAGAAACATTACAAAAGAGAGTCAAGGTGAGCACTGAGGAAGGTAAAAGACAGAGTCCTAATTAATCAGAGTGCTACCAAAAATAAATCTTAGTAAAAGAGTTCCATTTTGTTTGTTTCCAGAACCAGATAAGTTAGTTTACTCATTTTACAGTTGAACCCCAAAATGTCTTAGTCAAGCTTTCAAGAGTATAAATGATTCATCTAACATAACCCTTTCCTCTTCTTTAACACACCAGTATATGTCATTTAAGCTCTGCTCTTGCTTGTCTGATAACTTTTCATCACGTCAACACAACATCATGAGTCTTGTGAGCCATTATGTCAGCTGTTCATTCTGGAATCTCACCCTCACCACTCAAACTAAGTTTGACTATGTTTCAGGACTTAGTTTGCCTTCATTCTCCTCATCTTTCTTAAAGCTTCAAAAAACGTGCATTCTTGTTTTACCACTGAACGTTACCATGTGTTTCGCCCCAGCTCCAGTTTTTCAAATTGTTTTCGATGATCTGTTATAATAAACCAGAATTTAGAACTTCATAGCTAGATGTCAGAAACAAGAAGCATAAACACAGTGTGTGGCTGAGGGACTGAACCATTTACAGGTATAGTCCTAAACCAAGTCCAGAACCCTACAAATCAACAAGAGGCTGCCTCACAGGCAGGCAAAGGCATGAGTATTATTTACAGGGTTGGAAGTGTGGGAAGTATGGGTCAACTAATAGCAACATCCTTTGAAACTTCATGAGTCCTCTGTCAAAATTATGAATTGGAAAACTATTCATTATACTATTTTCTATATCAAGCACATATCTCAAATAACTTTAAAGTCCAGTACCTGAATAGAGATACGGTGACTTTATTTATTCCAAGAGAACTATTTCAAATTGTTTAAATGTAAGTTGTATATAAAAGAGTGCATGATGTATTTATTTTATGATAATATTAATATTTCATATTTGTTTTAAGCCCCACATAGGAAATTCTGAACAGCTACATAAGCAACAAGGCAGAGTTAGAGTTGGCTATCTTTGAAACACACAGAGTACTCTTTAAAACAAAGAGTATTCTGACATTTTTTTATTTCTACATAATACCGAAAATTATCTTATGTAATAAATATTGACTCTGAACAAATTAGTCTTATGATTCAAAAACCTGGTAGTTTGGAATTTCTGAAATTAATAATGTATCCCAGAGCACAGGATCTGATCCAACTTTCTGGTTTTGAGTCCCATTCATCTACTTACTAGCTGAGTGATCCTGGCCATCCTATTAAAGATCTTTGTGCCCCATTTCTCTCAACTTTAATAGATGACAGTAATAATATATGTATATCATAAAGAACCCTGGTGGCCCAATGGTTAAGCAATGGGCTGCTAACCTAAATGTCTGCTTTCAAACCCACCCAGAGGCTCCCCCTGGGGAAAAGAGCTGGTGATCTCCTCCTTAAAAATTACAGCCTAGAAACACTAGGAGGCAGTTCTACTCTGTCACATGGGGTCACCATGAGTCGGAATCATTCCACTCACAGCAGCAGCAATGACAACATCATCAAAGGATTCAGTAAATTAATAAATATAAAGCTTTCAGAACAATGCCTGGCACATACTTTGTAGCCAGTAAATATTAAATTAAATATTCTGGTATGTTTTCATTGTCAGGGTTTATTTTCTTGATCCTTGGTCTAACACAAAGAAGAAAACAGACTCTATTTCCTGAGAAAGGTGAGGATTTCAGAGAGAATATTTTCAGGTATGATGATGAAGGCGGAGGAGAATCGGATACAGAGGCATATGACATTGCAGAGCTGAGGAGCGGCACCTTCATGCGGGAACGCAAGACTCGGAAACACACCACCTCGGAGATCCACAGTCTGTACAGGCAGTCTCTGCAGGTGGGCCCAGACAGCGCCATATTCAGGAAATTCATTCTAGAAAAGCTCGAAGAAGCTAACACTGATCCCTGTGCTCCTCCTTTTGACTCCCTCCAGACCTATGCTTTTGAGGGAACAGGGTCATTAGCTGCATCGTTAAGCTCCTTGGGATCAGAAATTTCTGATCAGGATGAAAACTATGATTACCTTAATGACTTGGGACCTCGCTTTCAAAGATTAGCTTGCATGTTTGGTTCTGCAATGCAGTCAAATAATTAAGGTTTTTCTTTTTATTATTATTAAAATGTAAAAGATCCTAAAGTGTGCTTGGGTAAATTGGTAGTCTCTTGGTAAAGAGATAAACTACATGTGCTGATAACGCCCTTGGTTGTGTACTGATAAATCGGCTCTATTTTGGTATATATTGTTTGTTGATTTCCTTGGAGTGAGTAGCCGGTGGAACCCTGGTGGGGTGGTGGTTAAAGCGACCAACTGCTAACTGAAAGGTTAGCAGTTTGAAACCACCAGCCACTCCATAGGAGAAAGAGGTGGCAGTCTGCTTCCTAGAGATTTACAGCCTTACAAACCCTATGGGGTCACTATGAGTCGAAATCAACTCAACGGCAGTGGGTTTGGTTTTGGGGTTTTTTTTTGGTTTGTTTCTTTGTTTTGTGTTTTCAAGCTACCCAGGTGACGTCAGTGATTGCAGAGTTTGGGAGAGATGTTATTCATCAGCTATCGGGTGCCAGTACCAGCTGGCTTTAGCATGTCACTGAAGCACTCCACTAGCTTTCTTTCAATAAAATCCAATCCAAATTCTCAAAATTTGCATTGCAAATCCAGGAAAAGCACTGGATAGGCCATCTGAATATTATTTCATTTTTCTATTTTTTTAAATTTATAAAGTAGAAGTGTTTATGTATATTAAGTTACTGATACTGAGTAAAGATAATCTTAAACACCTAGAAGATTATGGGTGATTGCATAATATCTTTTAAAAGCTATTTTCTTTATATGACTAAATTGACTCCTGACAGAGATTCTGTATTGCATTCCAGTTTGATATTTTAAAACCAATATCAAATTTGGACAGATACATGGTATATATTAATCAAAATTACATTGCATACATTTGTATTGTTTTTGATATTACGGTTTTGTATAAAAAGGGAACGTGAAAGTAAGTTTGTTTAAGAAGTTGTCATAGATTATTTTCATATGCAACCACACATACTTTTATATCAAAACACAGTGGCAAAACACACGTCAACATTTGTTCATCAATAAATTTAAACTTTATAAAACTTGTGGAAAGTGGGTAAAATCTCCAAGTAAATTTTATTGTAACTAAAAATGATACAGAAACCTGAAATGAGTAGTAGATTAAAGCTTGAATTAATATTCATCTTAAATATGATGATCAATTGCACTGCCTTTTATCATGCATGAAATAAAACATGATACGATTCTCAACATTTCCTTTTTCATCAAAAGCTTAGAGTATGACTGATCCTTAAGTGTCTTTTTTTTTATTATACAATATAAAATTAGCTGCAATAGTAAGTTTTATTGCAACATTATGAAGGAAGTAAATGCTAAGCTGCTGGACATAAAGCTTTATGGTAACATTAGGTAATAAAATAATAAAACACTTCAATTTTAATCCACCTTCTAAAGAAAGATCTTTCTTCTACCCAAGGTGGGATTAAAAATTCATAGTTTGATCAAAAACAAATTAGTGCATACAATATTCTTAAAATTAGTTTATATGATCATTTCTGTTTAATAGTATGTGAAGCTGAGCTGAATCAAATTGGCCATGTATGTTTAAATCAAATATTTCAAATAATTTTGAGCTATGGATACAGTAGTTGGATGAGTACAATCTTTTTTTTCTTTTCTCTATACTTGGAGCCCTGGTGGCATAGTGGTTAAGAGATATGGCTGTTAACCAAAAGGTTAGCAGTTTGAATCCACCAGCTGCTTCTTGGAAACCCTATAGGGCAGTATTTTGAAATTTAAATATCCATATGTATAGTTTTTCAACAACCTGAATCAGGCACCATTACATTGGTGACATAGATATCACAACATTAAAAAAGCCAGAGCAATTCTGATTTGAAACATAATGATTTGGGAAAATAGTAAAAAGTAAATGAGAGAACATAAACTTCAGTAAATCCCTAGGCATTCATAAAGAGCAAAAACTTGCAAGTAAAATAGAAATATGCAAGCTAAGAAAAAAATTTATATTTTATCATATTAATATACAACATTGAATGCAAATAGTTATAGAGATTTTCATGAATTTTTCCATGTTTAAAAATAATGCTACATGCTTTTGAATGAAGAACTGGAAAGTATGATAACAACAGATTAAACAATCCATGGAAAATGGATTAGAAAAAAGAAATAGGGTCTTCTGGACATCAAACTAGATTCTTCCATGGATGAAAGCCTTATAAACAACTTGCAAACTTGGATGAACAGGTTATAAAAAATGTATATTGATCTAATATCTGCCCCAATGTGTTTAATGCTTGTGTCCAGTGGCACCAAGCAGACGTACCAAAATGGTTTCTGGTTTAGTTAATGTTACGATTATCAATCATATACAACATAGGAAAAGAGCATGAATGACTGCATAGCTATTTGCTAGCTTAACAAGTGTTCTTTAAAACTATGTCAAAAATGTTATGTGATTCTAGTAGAGAAGTTGTAATTTACTGAAAATTATACTTAGTAATATCTTAATAGTAATTTCATCTCTTTTCTAGTCACATAGCCATTACAGGAATACAATTAGCCATTTCCTAACAGCAAAGGTATTAAAGATCCCATTTTTGTAGGTTTTGATAAAGGCTAAATCAATGCAGATATTTATGAAAATAGCGCAGATTGACATTAATACCCGCAGTACTTAAACATCACCCTCAGCTGACTCACAGGTTTACATGTAAACCTTAAATTACTAAGTGTTAAAATGTGAAAATATTTAGTCCTCTTTTAGGAATCAGGGAGTTGTGAGGTGGTGCAGATAGTTAAGCACTCAACTACTAACTGAAAGCTTGGTGGTTTGAATCCACCCAAAGGTACCTTGGAAGAAACACATGATTGATCTGCTTCTGAAAGGTCATAGCCATGAAAACCCTATGGAGCAGTTCTACTCTGCAACACATGGGGTCTCCATGAGCTGTTCTCAACTCGAAGAGAACTGATAGGAACCAGGAAATATTAGGAAATGTGATTGAGCCTCATAGATCTCAGTTTGAATTAGTTCTCTTACTCCTTATAATTATCTGAACTTTGTCAAACTACTTAATTTTTCAGGGCCTCAGTTTGTAATATGTAAAATGAAGTCCACTCGACATAATTCCCATGGTTGTTGTGAAGAATAAATAATAAGATGTGTAAAACCATCAGCACAATCAGTGCCTGGCAAAATTTAAGAACTCAATGAATAACACTGCATCATTGCTATTGTGGATGCTTTTCTGCTGGGGCACCAAGAACCCTTTCATTTCTAGCACTGAGAGATCGTGATGGCTTCCCAGCAAATTTCCAGTACAAATCAACCTCCTGATCTGGCTCACAAGATCACCTATTGTCCGGTTCCTGATTATTTCTGCAATCTCCCTGCTTCCACTCTAAACTTCAGTTACTTTACTCAAGGACTTTTTTTTTTAATATAATTTATTTTATTTATTGTTGTTGCTGAGACTATATCAGCAGAACATATACCAATTCGACAATTTCTACATGTACAATTCAGTGACATTGCTTACATTCTTCGAGTTATACAACCATTCTCACCTCCCTTTTCTGAGTTGTTCCTCCCCCATTAACATAAACTCACCGCCGTCCCAAGGTTCCTATCTATTCTTTGGAGTCGATGTTGTCAATTTTAACCCATATAGATAGATCTTAAAAGAGCACAATGCTCAAGGCAGACATTCTTTACTAGATAAGCTGAACTATTGCTTGGTTTTAAGAATCCTTGGCTTTTTGATACACACCGAGCAGGTTCCAACCTCATGACCCTTAACAGGATGTGCTGTAGGCCTGCAACACTCCTCCCCCAAACCCTGGTATTTTTCATTCCTACACTTCACTCAGGTCTATGATCAACTGCACATTGCTCGGAGAGCCTTCCTGACAACGGCCCACGAACCGCCTGTGGCCATTGCTCTCTTTGTTTTTCATCCAATCATTTGTTGTTGTCATTAGGTGCCTTTGAATCAGTTCTGACTTGACTCGTAGCAACCTTAAGTACCACAGAACAAAACAGAACAGCCCAGCACTGTGCCATCCTCATAATCATTTAGCCACCCTATATTATATAATACACTTTTTGGTCATTGAATTGCCTTTCTCCCTTATTAGAATGCAAACCCTGAGCTGGCAAGAAATTATCTGCTGTGTTCATTTGTTGTTGTCTACAATTGTTTCTAGCACATAGTAAGTACCCAGTAAATATTTCTTAAACGAATGTAATAATGAATCCCACTCTACTTTACTTACAGTATTGTGTGTAAGTCATATTGACTTTTGTGGAACATAAATATGGAATTAATGTATTCCTCAAAATAGGTTAGTACTGGGTAGCTATCAGATACAGTAAAGCTTTTTCAGATTCTTTCTAGAAATTATGCAATACGAGTTTGGCATTTCAAGGTCTTTATACCTGTTGTTAAACCTGGGTGGGGGGGGGAACGTTGAGAAAGTCATACTGTTCAGTCAAAACATGTGTTTGATGATTATTAGAGCACATCTTTCATAGAATTAATAAGTTCCTATGTAGTGTGATGAATATGAAAGCATGTAAGTTGTGTGAGGATTCTATTTCCCATTTTAGAGTACAGCTCGGAATAAATGCACGGTTATGCTTGCTGGGCTACTCAAAACCTATTAAGCATCTTCAACTTCTTTTATAGGATATATAAGGGAACCAGATATCAACAATGAGAAAGGCAGGGAGACTAATTAGGTAAATGGAGGAAAGGAATATATGGCTTTTTATCTATCTAAATTATCTATCTATCTATCAATCTATCTGGTAATAGAAATTACAGTTTCCTGGAGAGGGGAGACTACTATCTCAGCCACATGGTAGACCTTGGATCCTATTTGAATTTGTTGCTGCCTTTTTGCCTGGAGAGTTCTGAAGCTCAGAGGTTGGCTGATCAGTCTGAAATAGCAGACAAGGTGAGAGAGCAACAGCTGGGCAAAATGCAGTTCCTAGCATTCAGCATGGCACAGCTGCATGAGTTGCCCATAGGTTAGGTGGATGCAGTTGGAGAAATTAACACAGAAGTCAGGAGAGGGTGATCAAAGCATTCATCTAGAGAATATGTCACACAGGCCGAGGCACAACTGAGATCTCAAGTCCCTGAGGTGTGTGTCTGAATACCCTATGCGTGTGCCACAGAGTAGAGGTGCCACCGTCACACAGAGGACACTGACCATTAAATTATGATAGCAACAGCCATGTTTGCCATGCACCTTATCTCTCATTTCTCCAGACCCTACAGAACTGGGAGCAGTAGAGTAGGGGAGGGTAAAGGTAGAAGCTTACATTGGATGTTTGCCTTAAGTTTTCTAGTACCTGGAAAAGGAATTTTTTTTTTTAATTTTATTTGAGAGTGACCAGAAGCTGTAGAAACTGCCTGAAATTCAGCCAAGGAGGGTATCAGACAATCAATGCAAAAGTGTCCAAAATCTGAATAAAATAAAACATGTTCCTGATGGTTCTCTTCATGTTGCAATCTAATCAATATACTGGATACATTAACAACAAATCAATTTGGCATTTCATATAGTTGAAATAATAATTTGAAATTCAATTTTCTAATATAAATTCTTGAGTAAAATTCAGAAAAGTAAATATAATTTATAGTGCTCTTAAATCACCTAAGAACATATTAAAATGGTTTATGCAACATTATTCTATGCAGTTCCTTTGTGTTTATTCATTTTAATATTTAAAATATGTCCTTATCAACTTCTATGTTGCTAAGTGATTTACCTCAGCCAAAAATAAGATTATACATGAAACATACACTATTTTTATGAATCTATAGAAGTACAACTGTATAGAATGTTTTTTCTAGAAAAGAGAGTGGAGATGTAATATGGCATTCACATGGTAAATACTTCCATATTACCTAATTTGAATGCTAGAGAGAGTAAGTGGTCTATGAAGTTCATTTTTAATTATTTTCCACTTGCTAATATTTCTTTGCTGTGTAACCTTGGGCAAGTTCCTCAAAACCTTCTCTCGGTAAATTTGTTTGTGCAATGGGGATTTTAAGAATACACAATTTATAGGACTGTGTAGGAATTAACTGAAATGATGCTTATAAAAATGTAGACCTACACTAAACATAGAAAATGCTTGACATTTTTAGCTGTTTGTATTATTATTATAATAATTGTTATTATATTATAATTAATTTTACCTATAGGAATGCTTATAAGCCCATTTCCTTACTCAACTATTAGAATTAATATGGGAAAAAAAGAAAGAAGAAAATCAATTAATCCCAGATAATAATTAGCTTTCTTTTATGCCTTGACCCTCCCTTGGGTCCTGTTCTATTATTACCAAAGGAAGAATTTAATTGCTGAAGTTATACATTATTTATGAGGTGTTTTGATAAAAAGTGACTCCTCTGTGAGCATTTGTTTAGGAAGGGGAAAATATGCTAAATTAAGTGGTAACCAACATTTTTGTGGAAACCTTTTCTAGTTACAGCTATTGTAAAAGAAAATTTGTCTAAAAAGGAAGGGCTGGGTTTGCTCACTTCGTGAAAATGAAGAAGAGAAAGTACTTCTATGTTATATTAGGACTTACATGGAAGAAAGAAAAAAAAAGAAACAAGCCAGTGGCTCCAACAGAAAACTTTTAAAAAGTGCTGCTGATATCTAAAATCTGATAGCCATACTTCTAATGTTATTTTAAGAAACTAAAATTAAATTACAAAGCAGATTGTTCACATCACCTCTGACAATACAAAATGAAAACTTGTATCCTTGGTTTCTCCTATCTGCTTTCCACCGTCCTCTCTCCTTTTATAATAAAAAAAACTAAGGACACATTGCCGTATGTTCTCAGATGAGGAAGTTTTTAACATCTCTCCTTCTCATATCTGAGACAATCTCAGGGCTCAGGCAAGTTCCAGGCACTTGTCCAGCTCACATTGACATCTCTGTTCTCAGAAACTTCTTTCTTATCCCAGATGACCTGTACAGAATTCTGGAAGCTTCCTCTGCAGAGCTAATTGTCTAATTTTAACTCTCTTTAAAGCTTACACATGCCTGCACCTGACAGATTTACTTTATATATAAATTCACCCAATTATTTGAAAATGTTTTAAGTTTTATTAATTCTAGAAATAAAATTTCAAAAAAACACAGTTGCCGTCAAGTCATTTCTGACTCATGGTGACCCTATGTGTGTCAGAGTAGAACTGCACTCCACAGTTTTCAACGGCTGATTTTTCAGAAGTAGATCACCAGATTTTTTTCCAAGGAGCCTTTGGGTGTACTTGAACTGCCATACTTTTGGTTAGCAGTCAAGTGCGTTAGCCATTTGTACTACCCAGGGACTCCTAGAAATAACATTAGAAGTTGATAAATCATATAGTAAATTTATATATAGTAATTTACCACTACAAGATGGATTGACGCAGTGGCTGCAGCAATGGGCTCAAACATAGCAATGATTGTGAAGTTGGAGCCGGACCAAGTAGTTTTTCACTCTGTTGTACACAGGGTCACTATGAGTCGGAATGAATCGACTCAACCTAACAACAATCGCAACAAACATTTACAACTATCACACACTGTTAAAATCATCCAAAAATAAAGTTTTCAACAGTAAAAATCTCTGTATTTATGAAATATTCTCCACCGTCATGTTACTTTATTTTCTACATAAGGATCAGAGTACATACCAGGAAAATTTGTGGGCTGTGATAATTCCAAAAATTTCTCACACTGGTTGGTATTCATTCATCCTCCATATAAAGTAAATAACGGCTATCACACGTTTTATTAACTAATAGCATGAGTTGAGCATCTCCATGTAGAATGAATGCTGTGTGATAAACTTGAATAGAAACTTAGCAAATGAAATATCTATGTCCTGGCTTGAAAAATAATGAAACACTTGGAGGTAAAGCGAGAGCATGTGGGCGGTTTGAGAGTTTGGGGCTGAGATGAGACTGAACTGAGCTCAGCAACCCTCCCACACTTTGCAGGCATAGCTGCCCTTCATCAGTCCTCATTGACTTGTGCTATTGGCCCCAAATAAGAAAATAATAATGGAAGGGTTTATGTCCTTTCAAATTGTTCTGACTATATCGAATGAAGTTGTAGCACTAAATCTCTCTCATTCTTTTTTTTTAAAAAAAAAAAAACACTTATATTTTCAGTTTCTGTTCTAAGTGTTTATGTGTGAGCTCAATCTCCTATGTATGAGGTAGGTCCTATTAGGATTTCCAAGATACTAATGAGGGAACTAGGACACAGAGACACTGAGCAATTTGTCCCAAGGCATACACCTAATAGGAGTCCCTGGGTGATTTCGATTGGTTAAGCGCTTGACTACTAACTAAAGGTTGGTGGTTCAAAACCCCCAGAAGCACCATAAAAGAAAGACCTGATGATCTGCTTCTGAAAGGTCACAGTCTTGAAAATCCTGTGGAGGGCAATCTACTCTGTGCACATGAGGTCACCATGAGTTGGAATCTACTCAATGGCAACTAGTTTTTGTTTTTTAATATATAGATACACCTAATAAGTGGTACAGTTGCTATGTCAACACAGGCAGACTAGATCCAGAGTCCATGTTTTAGTCAATATACCATGTTGTCTCCCCATCTACATCCTCTCCTTAGGTTTTTAACCTGGGAAATTTATTAGGTTGCCAATGATTTCTTGTTGTTCTAGATGATATGACTACATATAAATTACCTGTATACATAGATAGGACAGTTGATTAGCATTGTTGTTGTATTGTTAGGTGCTTGGCAAGTTGGTTCCAATTCACAGCAATGTTATGCATAACAGAATGAAATGTTGCCTGATCCTACGCCATCATCACATTGTTATGCTTGACCCATTGTTGCAGCCACTGTGTCAACCCATCTCACTGAGGATCTTCCTCTCTTTTGCCGACCCTCTACTTTACCAAGCATATTATCCTTCTTCAGGGACTAGTCTCTCCTGTTAACATGTCCAAAGTACATGAGACGAAGTTTCGCCGTCCTTGCTTCTAAGGAGCATTCTGGCTGTACTTCTTCGAAGACAGATTTGTTTCTTCTTCTGGCAATCAGTGATATATGCAATGTTCTTCACCAACATCATAATTAAAATGCATCAATTTTTCTTTCATCTTCCTTATTCATTGTCTGGTTTGTACATGCATATGAGACAATTGAAAATACCATGCCCTGGGTCATGCTCACCTTAGTCATCAAAGTGACATCTTTGCTTTTTATACTTTAAATAAGTATTTTGCAGCAAAGTTGCCCAGTGCAATGCATCATTTGATTTCTTGACTGCTGCTTCCATAGACATTGATTGTGGATCCAAGTAAAATGAAATCCTTGACAATTTCAATATTTTCTCCATTTATTATGATGTTGCTTATTGGTCCAGTTGTGAGGATTTTTTTGTTTTCTTTATGTTGAGGTGTACTCCATACTGAAGGCCGTAGTCTTTGATCTTCATCAGTAAATGCTTCAAGTCCTCTTCACTTTCAGTGAGCAAGATTGTGTCATCTGCATATGGCAGGTTGTTAATTACATTACTTATTCAAAAACATATTTACCCGTTTTCTTGCTATTATAAAGAATCACTGAATTTCTAAATTAAAATAAAATCTCAAACTTTGTTCCATTATTACTATATATAATTCACGTTCTGAATTCACATTCAGAATATCTCATCTGTCGATAAAGAGAGAACATTGATTACTCAAGGGCATTCATACTATTATGTCATACAAAACCGCACAAACCCACTATAATTATTTATTTGATGTCTTTTTTTCCCCCCTTTTCATAGTAACCATCTCTCCACAGAAGGCATGCAAAATAATAGTTATGTGTGGTTTTCATATTGTCTTTAACAGCAAACAAATGATCAACAAGGGAAAGAAAGAAGATTAAGACATGACTATGGGAAAAAACGAAAAAAACACCTAAATTCAGTTGGAGGATTTAGAGCAACTACTATCCTTTTGCTTTGCTTTTGCCATTTCCTTGTGCTTCTTTCGTTGTCCTTCCCCTATTTGAGATTTTTCGGATTTATATACATGTACACTATCATGTGCTTGATTTTTTTTCCCTTCTTCTCCAAAACTTAATTTTCAAATAGAGAGAGGGGTTAGCTGTTTTTAAACAAGGACCTTTGAGATTTCTAGATACTGAGCGCCAACACTCACATGATTTGCAACTTAATCTGATGCTATTAGGTGACATATAATAAATTTGCATAAGTAAACAGACCTAGTTGTGTGTGTGGGGGGGCTATTTTTAGCAATAATCTGTGCTTTAAGAACCAGAGCAAGATAATACACCCAACATGTTCCCTTAACTTCTCTTCTCTCCTTCCAGTGTCGGGACTGCATGGTCTCTACCACTTCAAAGAGTTCAGTATTCCTTGGTTACAGAACAGAGCAATTGCAGATGACCATTAGAGAAATCCAGATGCCAAGATAACAGGCATTATAGTTATTGAGTGCCAGGTCAAGTCTATGAATTCCTCTAAACTTCTTCCATTTCAGTCACGATGAAAACAAACGAGAGGGTTCCATGTTATGTAGAATAGGGAGAGATTGCATATAGGATGTATTATGGATTGAACTGTGTCCCCCAAAAATACGTGTTGTAAATTCTAACCCCTGTATCTGTGGTTATCATCCCATTTGGGAATGGGTTTTCTTTGTTTGTGGTAATGATACAGGATCAGTATAGGGTTTGTCTTTAATCAATTTCTTTTGAGATATAAAAGAGATTAAACAAGCAAGAGAGAGAAAAAGAGATGGGGGAAGAGAGACGCCAAGCCACATGAAGATTACCCAGGAGCAGAAGCTCAGAAGAGACAAGGACCTTCTTCCAGAGCTAACTGTGAGGGAAAACCTTCCGCTAGAGCTGGCACCATGAATTCAGACTTCTAGTGTCCTAAATTGTGAGAAAATAAACTTCTGTTTGTTAAAGTCACCCACTTGTGGTATTTCTGTTATAGCAGCACTAGACAACTAAGACAGGGTATATGGGCATAGTGAAAAATTAACACAATCAGTCATGAGAAGCATATCAATCACCCAGTTTAGGGAGGATGGAGTCATAATTCATCAGACTTATTTATTGATTTTCTTGAATTCATAGTTTTCGGAAAAGATTTGTATATAAGTAAGCAAAAAGTTACAATTAGTTCTCAGAATCATTCAAAGACTCTATTTTCTCAGTATATTTTGCTAAAGAGTCTATTTGAAGTCTAAAGAAACCAGAGTTCTCCCAGAAGCAAACCGGTCTTATTACTTTTGAAGCAGCTTAATACCCTATATGTGTGATTAGACAGGGGGTATATCTTTCCAGAAATAGAACAGTAAAGATTTCTACACTGGGCAGGGGAGCAAACGCCTCTGTAGCAAAAGTAGGGGTAAGTTTCTCTGAATTTCTCTACCATGGGCTGCATACTCTGCTCTCAGTATAATTCCAGCCCTGAACATTATTCTCGTCCTAATAGATGAAGATCTTTTGTCCCTACCCTAAGAGACCTATCATACATATTCTTTTATTTTCAGTGATTGAAAACACATAACCCTTCAGAGATACTTTCCGGTGTAGCATTAAAAACCTATTAAATTTCCTGTTTCTAACAAAGTATTTGCTTTAATTTATGATTTTTTTGGAGCATATTAGCTGAGAGACCTAGATGGGGCCAGGGGTTTTTAAGGACTTGGTGAATGGGATAAGTTTAACACTATTTATTATGAGAATATAATATTCTCTAGTTTAACAGCATTTGAATTTTTAATACAGTTTCAACATTTATACATTATAATAAATGATTTTAAGCCTGCTTTTTTTTTAAGAAAATAAAAATCCATGTGCTTCTTTTGGACAAAAGGGAAAGAGCTGCTCTTGCTGTTGTTTTAAGCTATTTTGTAATGTTGAAAGTTCTATTTATTCTACACATCACCTTCTAATTTTCCATATAGTAAAAGTCTTCTTTTATTTATAATGCCTTGCTGATGACGCACTGAAATGATAAGAATGTTTCATATGCTTTTCTTTTTCATTTTTTTGTGTTTTAAGTGTAAGTTTACAGTGAAAATTAGCTTTTGATTCAAAAATGTATACACAAATTGTTTTGTGACATTGATTGCACTCCCTGCATTGTGTCAACACCTTCCGCCCTTCCCTTTCCACCCTGGGTTCTCCATGTCCATCTAGTTTTCCTGTCCCTTCCTGCCTACTTGTCTGCTTTTGGGCAGGTGTAGCCCATTTGGTCTCATATACTTGATAGAACTAAGAAGCACATTTCTCACATGTGTTATTGTTTGTTTTATAGGCCTATCTAATCTTTGGCTGAAAGGTGGACTTTGGGAGTGGCTTCAGTTCTGAGTTAGTAGGGAGTCTGGTGGCCATAGTCTCAGGGGTTTCCTCCAGTCTCTGTTAGACCAGTAAGTTTGGTCTTTTTTTTTGTGAATTTGAATTTTGTTCTACATTTGTCTCCCGCTCTGTCCGGGACCCTCTATTGTGATCCCTGTTAGAGAGATCAATGATGGTAGCTGTCATAGGCTTTTAAAGACCGAACCATGAAGAAACAATTTGCCCAATTACTTGTCTGAACAGTAAGCATCTGGAAATTAAATATGAAACAGAATACTTGTTCAGAGTCCAAAGCCATTAAACTAGTGGCAAACAGGATATATCTAGTCAAAGCATTTTGGCTATTCTGATTACACTTATTAATTTTTATGAAGGAAGCTGCTAAATAAATGCATACTTTCAGGGATATTATAACTCCCAATGTTCTCAATGTTATTATCAAGAAATTTTGATGTCTTTAAAAAAGTTTACCATCCTCTTAAAAATAATATATGAGAAAAACAGTTGTAAATTTACTATATTGTGTGAAAAGAATAAGACAATGGGGCAAGCTCATGGTGGAATGTATACTCATCTGCCTTCCATTATCTAGCTTTAGGCCAACTCTCTAGCCTTATTGCTTACCAGCTTTCCACAAAACACCCTGCACCCTGATAATACCAAGTTTACTGCAATTGTCCAGGTATGCCAAGATGACACAGTTATTCAAAATATTCTCCCATCCAGAAATAATTTCTTTCCTTACTCAACATGGCCATCATATACTTGTCCTTGACAATGGGGACGAATGTCAGGTACTTTGGGCAGTGTTTGAAGATGCATACATTGGAAGCAAAGACTCTTCTTCCATGTTCCACATGTTTTTCATATTCAAGCTATCAGGTTTATCATATATGCTTTGTATTTTTTGGCTTGCGTGTGTCGGTCCTCATTAGACTATGAGAAATTTGAGTACGTGGATTATTTCTTGTTCTTTTTTTTTTTTACTTCAAGTTCCTGGAATCTAACACAGCTCTCTTTCTCTTTCTCTCTGTACACACACATACACAGACATACGTACATTTTCAAAATCATGGAAAAAATATATATGTAAATGAAGCACAATAATGTGTTCTTTATTTGGCACTCTTACCTATGTAACCAACTCTTCATTTGGCCAGAGGAAATCAACTGCCACAGAGGAAGTTTTGAAGGGAATTTGAATTGTAATAGCAGGTATGCAAATGAAGACTATCAAAATGGAATTCTTGAGTCCTTTGGAAGATAATGGGCTTAAAAGCCATGTGTGAAAGAAGAAAAGCATTTCCAATTCCATATATACCCAGGAATCCATAAGGGCTGGATAAAATCTAATTTATTAGTAAGTCATGGATAGAGAATACCCAGGAGCTAATGTAAAAGAAGTTTCAGACATACAGTATGAGAGTTTAGTGTGGCAAGGGACAAAGAAACACAGGCTGGAGAATAAGTAGTCATAAAAACCCGTGCCGGCTCACTCTGGGCTAAAGTTCTGAGACAGAGGCCAGTATCAAATAGGTTGTGAAAATAGTGGGAAGGGGTGTATAAGATGGGCTCTCTTTTCTACTTGAAACCCTGAAAGAGGTCTGCCACCAAGGTAGTCCAACCTTTCATGTGCTCCTGTGTCCAAGAAAAAACATGGTTTGACAGGTATAAAGGGGTCTGAGCTTGTCACCCCTCCCTGCTTTAGCTTCCAAACACATTGAAAGGAAGCCATATATTCACCCATGTTCCATAAGGGCTGGGGAGGTAGGTGCTGATGCTAGATGATGAGATACATACAGTAATTACAAAGGTGCTGGCTGACTGCCTAGGCCAGCTACTGAATGGAATCATGCCCCGACCTGAAAATACTCTCAGTGTCAGTGAGCACTGAAGTGGAGTCTGCTCTCATGTGTTGCCCAACAGCATGCCCGGTGGTACAGGGTCACAGGACACTGTAACAGAGACCAGAGGAAAAAGACAGAGCACAAGGTCTGCATAAGGATGGATATAAGATGCTCTCTTTCTCATACAGTAATATAAGTCGCCATTACATACATCAGCCATCCTATCTGTAAGTTTGTTGTACTGTGGTAGGTGGTAGATTGCTGTGATGCTGGAAGCTATGCCACTGGTATTTCAAGTACCAGAAGTGTCACCTATGGTAGACAGGTTTCAGTGGAGCTTCCAGACTTAGACAGACCAGCAAAAAAGTCCTGTTGATTTACTTCGAAAATTAGCCAGTGAAAACACTGTAGTCACAGAATATTGTAAGAGATTTCAACTTGTTTACTTTGGACATGTCATCAGGATGGACTGGAGAAGGACATTGTGTTTGATAAAGTGAAGGGCCAGTGGATGTAAAGGAAACCTCAGTGAGATAGATTGACACAATGACTGTAACAATGGACTGCAACATACCAACAATCATGAGGATGGCACAAGATAGGGCAGTGTTTCATTCTGTTATATATGGGGTCTCCATGAGCCAGAGTGAACTCAATGGCAACTAACAACAGCAGTAACAATATAGATATCCATGTTCCATCTTGTGGGGAGAAAAGATATGATAAAGAAAATGTGAGCATCTACTTATATAGCAAAAACAAGAGTTACCTGAAAACCACTGAGGTAGGGTTTAAAAAAAAATAGAAAAATTAAAGAAATAATGAGATTCTCCTTTCTGTGTGTTTTTGCACATCTGTATTGTAATTGCCTTTTTTTTTTTTTTTTTTACACCTTCCGACATATGTACTTAGAGCTGGTATTGATCTTGAAAGTAGTCAACTTAGGAGATAAGTAAATTTAATTGGTGCTTTTTACATGAAATTCCTTCTTTAAAACTGATATCTGATTCAATTTAGAGCTGAAAAAACCTACAAATCTTTGAAATAAAGCATCTGCAGAGTGAAAATGTGAAAGAAAGAAAATAAATCAGGTCCTGCATTCCTAGACACATTTTAAAAGGGCGTATATGCTTAAGTGACTGCTCTCTGTGCTCTCTTTTTGCTCTCCAAGGTGGAAAGCAAGAAGTCTTAAAGGCCTCTGTAATATTTTGGAGAAATTGTTCAAACATGGAGACAGCTATTAGCATTAAATCACTATGGTGATTCTCGCCAGGCATTAAAAATTACCTGTTCCTGTTGCTGAAATGCAGCCTGACCTTGACGTTGCAGTCAGAGTAGACATGTCATCCCCATGATTTGTCCCAGCAGGGGGTGCATTCTACCAGTTTGTACTCAGATGAAAGAATATGGGCTTTTCTGTATTTGTGCCAAGGCAAATACTATCAGCTTGGAAGAAGAGAATGAACTTGTGTAGAGAAGTAGCAACAACCCAGACAGAATTTTATATTGCATTTGAATCATGATTTTCTTATGGTTTCCAGTTTTATTTCTTTTTTTTTTTGGATTGTAACATCAATAAAAATTAATCAGTTTGTCAGAATAAATAGAGATACCTAGTTCAGAGAGCCATAGTTTAGCTTCTTGTGAGTGAAACATCTTAACAGACTGAGGAAGGGTTTCTGCCCTTGTAAATCATTTGCTATTTTATAATGTGTTCTCTTTTCTAATTAAATTAGTTGCACAAAGCTTGTGGAACCTTGGGATTTAAACTGAAAGAGCATTATGGGCAGGGCTATTCATTCCAAGCTGGTTCTTATTTTGCCACATGCTACACAATTTTAAAAGCCAAACGCTACTTTCTGTGGCTTGAACGCTACCCCGAGGCAGATTTCAACTCCAAATTTTCCCTTCTCTATTCACTTTAATTTATTGTCATTCTGTATATAACATTAAGTAAATCAGAGTACTCCATTATGACCACTAATTGCTTTTTTGAAAGGTAGAATGCTTAAATGTATTAAATATGTTAAACATGGCAACAGTCCCACTGAGAGACATAAGGAGCATTCAAGATGCTTCTCTTCTCCCAGGCAGCTTCTTAATTCAAGTAGAAATGATCTGAGACATGGCTTTTACAATTAGTCTTTGCCTTAAACATTGCCCCAGATGAAAGAAGATCAGAAAAACAATGAATTTTTAAATAACATACCTATACTGCTTTGCATTAACAATAAAATAGTTAAGGAATATTGGTTTGAAATAATCAAATAGTACATAGGTATTATTTAGGGCAATATAGTGTACAGTTAGTATTGTTAATCTTTTCAAAAGTTAACTCATAATGTTAAACTACTGTTCAATTACTTACAAGACAATATGTCTTCAGATTGTCCCTCAACTACTAAGAGCATCACGAAAAGATGAAAATGCAAATTTTAGAAGGTCTTGTTATTTGAGCAATTATTTGCTTCAAAAGATCCATTTAAATAATACTTCAAAATATCTTTAAAGTGTGACATCAATGTGATCCCTATGTCTTATTTTTCAGGATGATTTTGTTCTAGTATACTAAGTAGATGATATATATGTACATATATGTGTGTATATATACATATGAAACTTTCATTATATATACATATGTGTATATATATATATATATATATATATGAAACATTGCATCATCTGATTTTCTAAGTACAACAGCTCTGTGAGGTTTTTAGGGTAAATGTGTGTTTGTGTGTGTGTGGGTGTGTGGGTGTGAGAGTGTGGGTGTGATAGCACAGTTAGGAGCTGAAGTCACACCATAAGATAGTGGGAACCCATTCTGCTATATTTTCATCCCAGAGTCTTTCTAATTCACCTGTGATCACCATACATATTCATCTTTCATTTATTCATCCAGTCAATAAATATTTATTGAGCACCTCTTACATGCCTAGTACTATAGTAGATTCTGACAACACCAAGGAGAATAACACAAGGTCCCAACATCAGGAGACAGGTGTGCAACAAGACATTTATCACAATCCAGATGCTAGCCAAGGTAAACGTAAAGTGTGCTGCAAAAATGCAGGAGGCAGCCACTCACTAACTGATTGTGCCCAGTAAGGGATACGGCAAAAAGGTGTAATGAGAAAAAGCTTTATAAAGGAGATAATACTTGAGGTGGGTCTGAACAAAATTGACAAGGAGATGGTCACTCACATGATCTTTGCACACATAATGCTATATCGCATATTTACCTACCTCACAGTGTAATTTCGTTGGACGTTGAACAGAACCTCCTTGTGACACATTGTTCATCTTGCAGGTACATGAGAAAACTAGTCTTGCACCAAAGACACAAGTAGTGAATCCCAGTTGTGATGTCTGAACTATGTCATCAAAGCAAAGGCGGACACACCTGGGGTAGGGCGCACAGTCACACAATACATAGAGGACAACTCTTAATTCTCAGATTACCACTGATTTTGCAGTCAATGTTGTGCGTCTGGCTGTATAACACAACTCCGAACACAGATGTCTCTCTCTTCAGAAAACCTGCTGCCGTCGAGTTGATTCGGACTCATAGTGACCCTATAGGACAGAGTAGAACTGCCCCACAGGGTTTCCAAGGAGCGGCTGGAACTGACCTTTTGGTTAGCAGCTGTAGCTCTTAACCACTGTGCCACCAGGGCTCCATAATCTCTTAAGACAGATGTATTTTTACAACAATTTTAGATTTAAAGAAAAATTGCAAAGATAGTACAGAGAGTTCCCACATACCTCACACCCAGTACCCTTGTTATTAACATATAAGTTTGATGCATTTATTATAATTAATGAATCAATAGGAATACATTGTTATTTTTAAAGGTCCATACTTTATTCAGGATTCCTTAGCTTTTACTAACAATTTTCTGTTCCAGGATCCTATCAAGGATACCACATTTACTGATCATGTCTCCTTAGGTCATCAAGAGCAAAGAAAGTCTGTTACAATGTCTCAGACTTTCCTTGCTTTTGATGACCTTGACAGTTTTGTGGAGTACAGGTCAGGTATTTTGTAGACTGTCCCTCTATTGGGATTTGGCTGACGATTTTCTAATGATTACATGGGATCATGGTTTTTTGAAGAAAGACCCCATGATAAAGCGCCATTTTCATCATATCATTTCAAGAGCACATACCAACAACATGGTTTCTCCCTGCTGATGCTGACCTTGATTACTTGGCTGAGATAGTGTTTGTCAGTTTTCTGCACTGTGAAGTTACTCTTTTTCCTCTCCTTTACATACTATGGAGCCCTGGTGGGTTAGCCCTCAGCTGCTAACCAAAAGGCTGGAAGTTTGGTAGTTTGAATCCACCAGGCACCCCTTGGAAACCCTATGGGTAGTTCTACGCTGTCCCGTAGGGTCGCTGTGAGTGGGAATTGACTCCATCAACAGGTTTGGTTTTTGGTGTCCTTACTACTCTTTGGGAGCAATTCATTATGCACAGCCTATACTTACGGTGTTGGGAAGTATGATCCCCCTCACTGAGGGTGTAGTACTTTCATAAATGTTTTGGAATTCTGTTGCATGGAAGATATGTCTATTGTTAAACTTATTCATTCATTTGGAAAGGATAAAATTCTTAACAATATTAATTCTTCCAATCAATAAACAAGGAATATCTCTCCATTTACTTATGTCTTCTTCAATATTTTTCATCGAAGCTTTGTAGATTTATACGTTTTAGAAGATCCATACCTTAAGATTCCATTTTTTGTGTTATTGTAAATGGTAATACATTTTAACCTTAAATTCCAGTTGTTCAGAAAGGGTGTATAAGAAACCAGTTGGCTTTTGTATATTAACCTTGCATCCTGCAACCTTGCAATACTTGCTCATTAGTTCTAGTTTTTTGTTTTTCAATTATATGGGATTTTCTGTACAATCATGTCATCAGTGAACAAAGACATTTTATTTCTTCTTTTCTAATCTGTATACCTTTCGTTTTATTGGCTTGTCTAATTGCACTAGGTATGAATTCCAGCATGATGATGAATAGGAGTAGTGAGAAGAGATGCTCTTGCCTTGTCCAGATCTCAGGTGGAAAGTGTTCAGTCTTTGACCATTAAGTACGATGTTAGTTGTGTTTTGTTTTGTTTTGTTTTTAATTTTTTTTATTGTACTTTAGGTGAAGGTTTATAGAACATATATTTTCTCATTAAATAGTCAGTACACATATCGTTTTGACATTGGATAACAACCCCACGACATGTCAACAGGTTCCCTTCTCAGCCTCGGAGGACTTTTTTTTTTTTTTGGTGAAAATATACATAACCAAAGATACACCATTTCAAAAACTTCTGCATGTACAATTCAGTGACGTCTACTATGTTCTAATTGCGGGTTTTTTGTAGGAATTCTGTATAAACTGATTAAGTTGTCCTCCATTCCTAGTTTGCTGAGTGTTTTTATGATGAATGAGTGTTGTATTTTATCAAGTGCTTTTCTTAATCTGTTCATATGATCATATGATTTTTCTTCTTTAGACTGTTGATGTGATGAGTTGCATTAATTGATTTTCAAATGTTAGACTAGTCTTGCATACCCAGAATAACTCCCATTTGGTTGTGGTATCCAATTTTTTTTTTAATTTTATTTTTTTTATTGGACTTCAGATGAAGGCTTACAGAACAAATAGTTTCTCATGAAACAGTAATACACATATTGTTTTATGACATTGGTTAACAACCCACAACATGTCAATCCTCTAAATTCTCAACTTTTTTTTCTGGTGAAAATACACATAGCCAAAGATACACCATTTCAAAAATTTCTACATGCACAGTTCAGTGACATTGACTACGCTCTTCCAATTGTGCTGTTATTCTCACTTAAGATGAAGGCTTACAGAATGAAATAGTTTCTCATTTAACAGTTACTACAAATGTTGCCCTATGACAGTGGTTAACAATCTCACAACACATCAACAGTATCCTTACTCAACCTTGGGTTCCCTATGACCAGCTTCCTTGTCCCCTTCTGCCTTCTGGCCGTTGTCACTGGACTACCGTACCTCGTTAGCCTCATTTGGTTTTACGGGGCTGTCCACTCCCAAGCTAAACGGTGAACCCCGGAGATAACTTCACCACTGAGCTAAAAGGGTATCTGGGGGCCATACTCTCGGGGTTTCTCCAGTCTCCTTTAGGCCAGTAAATCTGGTCTTTTCTTTTTTTTTTTGGTGAGTTAGAATTATGTTCTACATCCTTCTCCAGCTCTGTCCAGAACCCTCTGTTGTGATCCTGGTCAGAGCAGTCAGTGGTGGTAGCCGGGCACCATCTAGCTGTACTGGACTCAGTCTGGTGGAGGCCTTGGTAGCTGTGGACAATTAATCCTTTGGACTAACCTTTTCCTTGTATCCTGTTCTCTTCATTCTCCCTTGCTGCCGAAGGGATGAGACCAGTGGAGTATCTTAGATGGCCGCTCACAGGCTTTTAAGACCTCAGACACTACTCACCAAAGTAGAACGTAGAACATTGTCTTTATAAGCTGTGTCATGCCAACTGAGCTAGATGTTCCCCGAGACCATGGTCCCCACAGCCCTCCGCCCAGCAGTTCAGTCCCTCAGGGAGTTTGGTTGTGTCTATGGGGCTTCCATGACCTTTCCTTGTACAAGTTGTGCTAGTTTCCCCTGTATTGTGTACTGTCTCACCCTTCACCCAAGATAGTGTGGTATCCAATTTTTATTACACTTTGATTTGACAACATCTGCTTTTATACATTGTTTCACTAATATTTTCCTAAGGATTTTTGAATCTATGTTCATGAGAGGTATTGGTCTGTAGTTTTCTTTTTTGTAATGTCTTAATCTGGTTTTGATATTAGGGTAATAGTGGCCTCGTGGGATGAATTAGAAAGTTCTCCTTTTGCTTCTATTTTCTTAAAGAGATGGTAGAGAATTGGTATCATTTCTTCATTAAATGTTTGGTAAAATTCATCAGTGAAACTATGAGTCTAGTGCTTTCTTTTGGGAAGTTCATTAATTATTGACTCAATTACTTTAGTAGATATAGACTTATTCAGATTATTTATTTTCCCTTGTATGAGTTTGGTAACTTGTCTTTCAAGGAGTTGTCAGTGTTAACTCATTTATCAAATTTGTGGGCATAGAGTGTTCATAATGCCACTTATTGTCCATATGTAAGTACTAATAACTCTTCTTTCTTCTGATATTAATAATTTGTGTCTTCTCTCTTTTTCTTGGTTGGCCTACTAAAAGTTTATCAATTTTGTTGATCTTTTCAAAGAACTAGCTTTTGATTTTATTGCTTTTCTTTATTGTTTTACTTTTTTCATTTTCATTGATTTCTTATCCAATTTTTAATATTTCTTTTCTTCTGTCTGCTTTAGGCTTCAGTTTTTCTTTCTTTAGTTTTTTTTTTTTTTTTTTTTAAGGTGGAAGCTTAGATTATTGATTTTTAATCATTCTTCTTCTTTTTTTTTTTTTTCTTATTGGTGGCTCTCCCCTTTCCCCTGCTTACTCCAATATCTATCAGCTTTAGCTTTACTTTTGCAACACTAACATAGGTAAACTTTGGTTTGTACATTTGGTTTTGTAACTATAATTAAATCTTCCATGCTCTATGTGTTGATTTTAAAAGTTGATAGCCAGTGAAGAGAATTTATATCTTGTGATTATTGTTCACTGCAGAGCCAAGTAATATGCTAGGATTTCACTTCCTTCTTAATCATTCTTCTTTTTTAGTGTATGCATTTAATGCTATAAATTTTACTCTAAGGACTGCTTTTGCTGCATCCCCAAAGTTTTGAATTAAAATTTTGAAATAAAATTATGTTTTATTTTCATTTGGTTAAAAATATTTTTCATTTTCTTTGAGACTTTTCCTTTGACCCATATATTATTTAGGAGTGTTGTTTTCCAAATATTTTAAAAATTTCCAGATATCTTTCTGTCATTAACTACTCATTTAATTCCGTTTTGATGTGAGAACATAGTCTGTATAATTTCCTTCCTTTTACATTTGTTAGGGTGTGTTTTATGGTCTAGAATGTGGTCTATTTGGTGAATCATCTATGGTAGACTAAGGAGAATGTATATTCTGCTGTTGTTGGATGGAGTATTCTATAAATGTCAATTAGATCCAGTTGATTAATAGTGCTGTTCAGGTCAACTATATCATTACTGATTTTCTGCCTGCTGGACCTGTCAATTACTGAAAGAAGGATGTTGAGTCTCAAAGTAAATAGTGGATTTATCTGTTTATTCTTCAGTTCTATCAATTTTTGCTTCACGTATTTTGACATTATTTTGTTAGATGCATATACAACACGGATTGTTAAGTTTTCTTGGAGAATTGATCCCTTTATCAGTATGGCATGCCCTTTTTTAAATCTGTGATGATTTACCTTTTTCTAAAGTGTGTTTTGTCTGAAATTAATATACCTACTTCAGCTTTTTTTCAAATACTGCTGGTAGGGTTTCTAAGGCTGTAATCTTTATTGAGGCAGACTGTCACATCTTTCTCCCATGGAGCAGCTGGTGGGTTCAAACCACCATCCTTTCAATTAGCAGCCAAGCGCTTAACCACTGTACCACCAGGTTTCCTTAAATTAATATTAGCATTGTATATCTTTCCCCATCACTTTACTTTTAACCAGCTATATCTTAGTACTTAATACTGTAGAAAGGAACCCTGGTGGTGAAATGCTCAACTGCTAACTCAGAGGTTGGCCGTTTAAACCTACCAACTGCTCTGCAGGAGAAAGATGTGGCAGTCTGCTTCTGTAAAGATTTACAGCCTAGGAAACCCTATGGGGCAGTTCTATTCTGTCCTACAGAGTCGCTGTGAGTTGGAATTGACTCAGTGGCAGTGGGTTTGGTTTGGTTTTGGTTAGTACTGTAGATAATGTTTTCTTCTCAATGTCCTGAGTTAAAAAAAAAAATTGATTTGAAATTTGCCTGGATTTTGTTCTGGAGGACAGGTTCTAGTATTGATTCTACCACTTACGGGCATGTAATTTAAATCCTGTGCTTCAGTTTGTTCATATGCAAAATCAATTATAGTGACAACTATCTGAGAAAGGGGGATAGAACTGAGGAAAACAAACTAGATAGCCATAACCACCCTATGGCTATCTCATTTTCTTTTATTGTTGTTGTCAAGTGCTGTCAAGTTGGTTCCAACTCATAGCGACCCTATGTACAACAGAAGGAAACACTGCCAGGTCCAGCACGATCTGCGCAATCGTTGATTTGTTTGAGCCCATTGTTGCATCTACTGTGGGAATCCATTTCATTGAAGGTCTTCCTCTTTTTCCCCGACCCTCTACTTTACCAAGCATGATGTCCTTCTCCGGGGACTGGTCCCTCGTGATAACAAGTCCAAAGTACAAGAGACAAAGTCTCACCATTCTCGCTTCCAGGGAGCATTCTGGCTGTACTTCTTCCAAGACATATGTGTTTGTTCTTCTGGAAGTCCATGCAGGGTATATTCAATATTCTTTGCCAACACCATAATTCAAAGGCATAAATTCTTCTTCAGTCTTCCTTATTTATTGTCCAGCTTTCATATACATATGAGGTGATTGAAATATCATGGCTTGGATCAGGTGCACCTTAGTCCTTATTAAAATTCCTTAAATTCATTAAAACGCTTTGCTTTGTTTGCCTGGACTATTTTTGAAGATCAGGTTAGAGCATGTCTATGAAAATATCTTATAAATGATAAAATATTTAATAGTTAAGGTTTTATTATTATGATTACAACTAGTAAACATATTCTATCCTTTATATACAGGTGAGTATTGTCTAAGATCCTGTCTAATCATATTCTAGTGGTTTGATGGAGTTTTCAATCAATTAATCAATTTATCAACAATGCTATTTTTATCCCTGATTCCCAAGTATTTTTACACCTTAAAGGAGATTCTTATTCATTACTGGTTTTGTCAGTGTGTTCTACTTTAAGTTGGCTTCGTTCAAAGAAGAGTGTATGACTTTGAAATAACCTAGATTTTCAGCATATAACTCCACATTTCATCCATAATCTCTCCCAGTGCAGTAGTTCCTTTGAATGGACACTTTCGGTAGAGTGATTATCATATACAGTACTCCTCATCAGATACAGATCTTATTTAAGTTGTGGCCATCCATGCCATTTCTTTAAAGCAAAAACCTATAGATCATTTTTTTTTTTCCTTATAGAATTTAATGGTGAAATAGGTTTAATGCTTTACTAAAGAATCATGGAAACTTTTGTAAAACATGAAATTGTCAGGATGTAACTACAGTATCCTTATGGGCAATTTTATTTGGAAACATAGTCAAGTGTGAATCAGTCTACTTGATTTCAAAATTATTAACACCAGCAGAGCACATTCTAAAATAATGTTAAGCACTGTCTCTATCCACATGCACTTAAGAAACCTGTAGATGCACAGAGAAGTCCATTTAGAAAAGGGATTAAATGCAAGTCACTACATTTGCGGAGTCCCCTAGTGACACTTCACAGGACATATGAAGATAAAGCGTTTATTTATCTTTTCATCACTAGTTAGCTTCGATTTTTTTTTTTTATTCGTATGCGTTACTCTTCCAGAATTGATTCTAATGTATCATGCCAAAAAGCTATCGCCTTAATAATCACTGCGCATAGTACAGGGCCGAGTGCTCAATAGGTGATCAATTAAATCTTAAATTAGGGTCTTAGGATAGGTATAAATTATCCTTACAAAATCACTTATCCAAAGAGAGGAATGGTTAAAGCTAGGTTTAAGGAGCCCATTGCTCTTTTTGGGTCATAGACTCCTCCTGTTTCAAGTTAATAGGAATTAAATGAACTGCTGCAGCCTGAAAGCATTTATGCATTTATAGTGCATAAATTTATACAACATTATTTTTATATAGTCTTATGTCAAACTTGGAAAAAAGTTTCAAGCAAATGAAAGATCTCCCATACCTTCTTATAACTTAAGATTTTCATTTGACAAGTGTCAAAAGCAATTTTAGTAATAAGTTGTTGTTTTTAAGTGCTGTTGAGTTGATTCCTACTTTTAGCGACACTATAGGTGAGAGTAGGGCTGCCCCCTAGGCTGTTCGAACCCGCCAGCTGCTCTGCAGGAGAAATCTTTCCATAAAGATTAACAGCCTTGAAAACCTTATGGGACAGTTCTACTTTGTTCTGTAGTGTCGCTGTGAGTCAGAATTGATTCGACAACAATAGGTGTGGGTTTTTAATGTTCATGGGAGCAGATCACCAGCTCTTTTCTCCCTCAGAGCAGCTGGGTGGATTGAAACCACTGACCTTTTGGTCAGCAGCTGGCTGTTAACCATGATGCCACCAGGGCTCGTTTTAGTAGTAAATAAGTGGCTACAATCACAAGAGAAATAAAACCTTAACAGCACACAATCTATTCTTTCTCTTGGCTGTATTTCATCTGAAAACATGATAGCATTTCTTTTACCTCTGTTGTAGGGGAAAAACATCACAAAGTTTAGTAAAGTAAAAAGAAAGTTTTATTTGGCATATATTCAAAAGGACAAAAGTGGGAAGTGGACAAGCGTGCTGCCAGAGATAGAATGTCTGCCTGAATCCAAAGAATATTACAGAATAGGCAAGAATGGGAAAAAGGACAAGCATGCTGCCACAGGCATGTCTGCCCAAGTCCAAGGAAGGTTACGGAATCATCAGTATATATCAACATCACAAAATGTGTAGAATCATTGAAAGCCTCACTTTTTCACTGATTGGCTAGAAATTGTAATCTTACATTTTGAATCATCTTTCTTAATAATCACTGGTATGGGTTTCAGTTACGAAAGTCAGGAGGGTCTTCATTGGTCCAACAAATTCCTATTCACTAAATGCTAATAGAAAAAGATAGGAGTGGAAAGTTTTTTGTGTTGTGTTTGATTGGCTTTATGTGAAAGTTTCCCTAAAAGATATTTTCCAAGATTATCTTAACTATTGTCTTTATATCTCAGGGCCCAGTTGATGTGTCCTTGTGAGTCCTTGTGAGCTCAGCTCCAGCTGGGTCACATTCTGTATGTTTAAGGAGAGGGAATAGTAACTCCAATATTATTTCCTAAATCCCTTCTTAATCCAAATCACACACAGATATTTTGAAAATTTTAAATTCAATCGTAGTCTTCTGTGAAAGATCATTAGAATCACACCTTAGGGTATCAACTGGTGAACTCCATTTAGGTGCTTTTGTTACCTGAATAGGGTTTGTGCCCTGGAGCAGTCGAGCCAATGAAACACACTGCAAGTCAGAAAGAGTGAGAAAGTTTTAATTTAGGAAGTGTACACCACCAGGGATCCAGCAGCAACTCAGGCTATCCTTAGGGAGTCCCAAAAGGCATTTGTATGTCATAGCTTATATATGATTTTTACACAGGTTAGAAGTATTGTTATTCACTCCAAGATAATTACAAGAGACTCTTCATCATACTAAAGAAATAGGGAACTGGACATTTCCTTATCAGGCTAAAGATATATGTCTCTGACATCTGGGCTCTAATCTTCCTGTGGGGGATTCTAAGTCATAAAACAGAGTCTTTAACAAAGGTATGCACAAAATAAAGCCATTAACAAAGGTATGTGAAAAGGGAGAAAGCAAAGAAAAAAACTTACAGGTTCATTGTGGCATTAGTTATTATGTCAAGCCCTCAGTTGCCCATTCTGAAAAGAAGAAAACATGTTGGGGAGTATTAGGGTCACATATTCCCCCCTTTTGAAGCTTGGGTGATCATATACACCCATACCAAGTTTCAACTTATTCCCTTATATCCGAAAGTTTCAAGCGAAAGAACTGGTCCTTTTTCCTGCTACGGGTTTGAGCTATCCGTTGGACAGTCTGACTCAGGACAGAGAATGCCATCTCACATATAGGCATAAATTGGAGACAGCAACAGATTAACAGGCCTATCACAACCAAACCAATTCTACTAATGAATAAGATTTTTAGCCAGGTGAAATCTGGCATCCAAGAAGTCAGCCAAGAAAAATCAAATCCTTTATGAACCTTTATAACAGGCCTACAACTATAAATATCAGAATATTGTAACTCTTTGTGTGTTTAAAAATAGTTGAATTTCTCAATGCCTCTAGGGGAGTACAAATCCCAATGAGGCAGGACTTGAGGGCCTAACTGGCATGCAACTCCCCATCCAGACAGAAATCAATAATGTTTAACACTAATCTAGCAATGTAGATCTAAAAATTTTCATCTTTTAACAAGGGGTTGGGGTAACCTTTATCTCGAGGACAAGGATTCCCTGGGAGGAAATCTCCCTGGTACCTAATAGTAATCCCATCCAAACTAGCATTAAAAACATTTTTACTTTTTAACCCTAGGAAGTCTTAACTTCTGGCCGTCGATGGGTTGGGCTTTCCACTCCTTCTTGTCGCTGTAGATGTCAGGACATCTGTCCAGGGCAGGGCTTGACACAGGAATGATGGATCCATGGTTTGACTCCTCAAGCTTCATAGCTGTGTGAGTGCTGAGTAGCACAGTGAAGGGTCCAGTCCACTTAGGCTGTAACGGAAGGTCCTTCCACTTCCGAAGGAGCACCTGGTCACCAGGCTGGAAAGAGTGTGTGGCTGTCTCAAGACGGAACTTCTTCTGGATCCACATTGCGGGATCCACACCACCCGCTGCAACTGGGAAAGAATTTTGCTTAGAGAAAGCAAACATTTAGACATCGTTACATCAGGGGGCTGGGTGGAGGACTGTGGGGAGAGTTGGTCAAGACAATATGGTCTCCCATAAAGTATTTCAAAAGGACTGATTTTAAGTTTTCGCTGGGGTGCAATACTGACTCAGAGGAGGGCCAAGTGTCAGGACATCTGTCCAGGGCAGCCTTGTGTTTTGGCACAGTTTACTAACATGACATTTTATGGTCTGATTCATTCTTTCAACTCTTCCACTAGATTAGGGTCTCCATGCTGTGTGGAATTTCCACTTTATTTTTAAGGCAGTTGAAACCGTTGTACTGCTCTCTAGCCATCTCCATCCAGCAGGGAAAAGCCTCTACCCATCCTGAAAAAGAATCTACACACAGCAGTAAATATTTCAACTGATGTTTAGTTTTGAACACTTCACGAAAGTTAATTTGCCATATTTTACCTGGAAAAGGTCCTATTTCTTGAGTGCCAGAAATCTTGAGCCCATAAGTCTTTGAATACCACCCTTTTTTGTTCCAATACTACAGTCACTCACTGCATGAGGGACAAAAGTGACAGTATTATGTCCCAAAGTAAATTTGTTAGCCTCTTTTTATGATAATGCTAGCTGTTGCAACTGCTCAGAGGCAGGCCGCTCGGAGGCTGGCCAGCCAATCTTTTGAGAAAGTGTCCAGATTTTTAGAGAAATAGGCAACAAGGAGTCTCCACGGTCCCAGCAACTGAGTTAATACACCAGTGGCTACTCCTTTTCTTTCATCTATGTAGAATTCAAAGGGTTTTTGATAATCTGGCAGCACTAGGGCTAGGGCTGTCATCACCTGGGACTTTGAATCACAAAAGGCTCCTTAACACTCAGGACTCCATTTGAAAGGATCTCTCTCTGCCCCTTGAGTAGCCTGATAGAAACCTAGGCCACAGATGGTTTCTATGAAGAAACCTAGGCATTTTACCTCTGTGAGGTTAGCTTTTAACTTTCTTAAAGAGACTCGGTATCCAGCTTTGGCCAAAAATTTAAGACAGTCACAATATTCGTGATGGAGTCTTCCCCAGACTCGCTTCCTATCAGGAGGCCTGTCCACATGCCAGTTAAGGGGAGGCAAATGCTCTAGATCCTGGATCACTAGTTCCTAAAATAGTGAGGGAGTTCTTAAACCTTTGGGGTAGCACAGTCCAACAGAGCAGTTTCTTTTTTTGCCAACTTCTCTCAGCAGCCAGCGGGACACAAAAGAAAGCATCTTTTAAATCTAAAACAGTAAAATGAGTACAGGAAGGTGGGAGAGCCGATAATAGGGTGAATGGATTTGGGACTACTGAGGGTAGGGTCCTCACAACTTTGTTAACAGCCTGCAAAACGGTACTCACCTGTTGACTTCACGGGCAGAACAGAACTGTTGAATGGGGATCAACACTCTCACAACAGTCCCCATTCCAGGTGTCGAGTGATTAGTCCCTGCAGTCCCAGACAAGCCTCAACTCTCAGTGGTATTGTTTAATCTGAGGAGGCATGACATTAGGTAACAGCTCCACAACCATGGGGAGTACAGTCCGAGCTCATCCTAGCCAGCCCCTGGCCCAAACCCATGGGGCCACGGCATCAACCACTCTTTGAACCGTAGGTTAGATGGACGCAGGGGATAGCACTGGCTGGGTGAGGGCTAAGAAAGCTGCTCGCACTTCCCAGGCGCTTGCTGGTGGTACTGTTAGGGACAGGCCTTTTTATCAGAAGAGATTTCAGCATGCACTTTACTTAGGAGATCCTGTGCTAGAAAGGGGGACCAGGTGTGTATAGAAACTGGCGGGATAATTTGATTCCTCTATTTTACAGTCATTGTCTGTAAAAAGGATCGAGTCACTTTTTTTTTTTCCAGTCGCCCCTGCAACTTGAGTACTGTTGGTTGAGGCAGTCCCTTTAGTCTTCTGGGTGAGTACCAAGCAGGCTGCTCCGGTATCAGCCAAAAAGTCTACTGGTTCTTGTCTCATCATAACTTTTACCAGGGGGTCGGTAGGAGGTAAAAGTTGTCTCCCCCTGTCTCCATCCTTCAGAGTCATCCTACTGCTCTTTCATAAGTCCTTGAAAAAATCTTCTCCCCCCTTTCAACCTTGCCGGGCCCTTTTCCGTTCTTTTTTTTGGACTGCTCGTTTTTCCAGTGTCCTTCCTCTCTGCAAAATGCACATTCATTTTTCTTTAGTCAGGGCCCATCCTTACCTTGGTCTTGCCTTCCTCCAGACAATCCTAGAGCAGTGGCCTGTTTCTTCATGTCCCGGTCTTTTTCTTTTTTTCCCTTGGGTTCTTTTGCCTGATCTTTGTCGGTGAAGATCTTAAATGTGTTCAGTCATGCCATGTGGCTCTGACAATACTCTGGAATGTTTCGCTTCCAATTGTACAAACTGGATGCCGGGAACAGATTATGGACCCACGTCATCTGAGGTGGGCCTTTCTGCAGCAGGGACTGGCAACTCCTGGAGTGGGTGAAGCCCTCCTGGGGGAACTGGGCCAAATTGTACCCCACTTCTAGTATGGGGTAGGGAGGCCATATCTGTCCCACCTCCTCCACTCTCCCTTTAACATCTTCCTGTCTTCATCTTCTGATACCCCCGAGGAGAGGGTCACAAATGGGTGTCAAGGGGTTTTTCCGAGGTGGCAGAATGAGAAGAACATCCTCCAGTTCTTTATCTCCTACCCTGTCATCATCATTATTTGCCTGCACAAGAGGGGCTAAAAGAGGCTTTATTCTTTTTTCATGCCATAAAGTCATAAAACATTCTACATACAATGAAAAGAACATCTTCCAGTTCTTCACCTCCTAAACCATCATCATCATCATTTGCCTGCACAAGAGGGGCTAAAACAGAGGCTTTATCCTTTTTTCATGACATAAAGTCATAAAACATTCTACATACAGCTTTTCATTTCACTTGTTAGTTCGAGTACAAAACAGATCAAGCTTCACAATGGTACCAAAATCTCTAAAACCATTTTAAAGTTCACTTAACCCCATCGGGGAGCTGGTATTGAGGCCATACCTGATTACGTAAACCTTTAAGATGTCTTAGTTAAGGGATCCCTTCCTAAATAAGTCCAGTTCCTAGTAGACTCTCGGCCAGAACATTACTTCCCTGGGTACCCATTGCAACTGGGGAACCTCACTGGTCTCTCGTCCAACCTCATGGGACCTAGTCACCTGTTTTTGGAGGGATTCTATGAGAATCAATGCCCCTGTGGCTTTTACAGAGGATTTACCACCCAATGTCCAGTTACCTAACATGACCAACGGAAACTTTCTCCCTCTAGAGCCCGCTGCTGTGGAGTCCTCCCCCATCGCTGGATCTCTGGGCACTCACAGGTTGAGAGACCTCCACAATTCGAGGAGGGGTGCAATTTCTCTCTTCCAGGGTCCTTCCCAGGGGCTTGGTCCTTAGGGAGATGGAACCAGGGCCTGAGTAATTCGAGCCCCATTTGGGTGCCTGAAATTTGTTACCTGAATAGGGTCTGTGCCCTGGAGCAGTCGAGCCAATGAAACACACTCCAAGTCAGAAAGAGTGAGAAAGTTTTAATTTAGGAAGTGTACACCACCAGGGATCCGGCAGCAACTCAGGCTGTCCTTAGGGAGTCCCTAAAGGCATTTTTACATCAGAGCTTATATATTATTTTTACAAAGGTTAGAAGTGCTGTTATTCACTCGAAAATAATTACAGGCGACTCTTTATCATACTAAAGAGATAGGGAACTGGACATTTCCTTATCAGGCTAAAGATATATGTCTCTCTGACATCTGGGCTCTAATCTTCCTGTGGGGGATTCTAAGTCATAAAACAGAGTCATTAACAAAGGCATGTGCAAAACAAAGCTGTTAAAGAAAGGTGTGCAAAAAAAGAGAAAGGAAAGAAAAAAGAAAAAAAATTACAGGTTCTTTGTGGCGCTAGTTATGTCAAGCCCTCAGTTGCCCATTCTGAGAAGGAGAAAACATGCTGGGGAGTATTAAGGTCACAGTTCCATTAATACACTATAAACCTTTCAAAAACACTATTATAGAACCCATATTTTTCTGATTGTCTGCAGGATATCATAAGAAACACTGTCAAGTTTTGTTGTTGTTGCTGTTGTCGATTGTTTTTTAACTAAATTCCAGATGCATTATTTTCTGACCCCATGTTCTAATATTGTAATTGCTAAATATAATTTGCTGGGCTGAGTGATGTACATATTGAAGCCTGATTTTTATCACTCTAAACCAAAAAACCTGTTGCCGTCGTGTCGATGAGTCAAATGAGATAACACTTAATTTACAGAAATAGATGCATAAGAATTATTGAATGATTTATTTACAAAGGTCTAGAAGAACATTTCTTAGCTAGTTTCCAGAAAATCAAAAAGTTACCAGATTTGCAGGAAACCAGTGTCAATGACCATAGCTGTATGTAGCACTGGACAGGAAATTTGCAGGGGTTTTGGTGGAGGGGACCTGGAGACTCTGCAGAATATTACTTCCTCAGAAGCCCAAGGGTCTACCCACCACCACTATAATACTTGCTTTTGTTTTTCTCTTTCAACTTCCAGATCTCACACAACTGTTTCATACAGGTAGAGTTAAAAATGGAACAATGCTGGCTGAAGGGTAGGTCAGCCATTTCTGGTATGAAATAACAGTTTAGCCAGAGTCTGACAGAAAAACAAAAAAAACACCCTTGGCCTTTCCTGTGGATAGGTGTTTCACACAGGAAATGATATGCTTAAAATTTCTTTAGAATGCTGGAGGAAGTCAAGGCCAGGAAAACCATTGCTAGGTCTCAATTTCACTCTTAGATTTTAGAAAATCAGTAACTTTTAGGTATGACAGAAAGCTTCTGACAATCATCTCAACTGCCTATAACATCAGGCAGGCAAATTATTAGGGGAACACCAGAAGAGCTACAAAACTTCATGTCTGCCGGTGCTCATGCTTATGCCTGAGGACACAAGAGAAGAAATAATGGTTTCTGCTTCTCTTTTGCCCTCCAAATTGGCTTTGTTTGTCTGCTTTTCAAAGCTTCTCATTGGCAAGACCTCAAATGGAAATTTGATGGCAAGGCTTCCTGCCCTAAGACACCAGGGAATGCCAGAGGATAATGGAGATGACTGTGAGTTGAAATAGATATTTTTGCCCTGTTTCTTATCCACCCACATCCAATCCATCATCAAGTTCTGTTGATTCTATTTCTTAAATGGGTCTCAAATTTATTCACTCACATGGACTATTGCAATAATTCTTATCTAGTCGCTAACAACAACTATTATTGGATTCATTTTCCTCAAATCTGTTGCCAAAGTCATTGTCCTCAAATGTATATTGCATCATGTCACATCACTACTTAAACTATTTGATGCTTTCTCTTGTATGTCAAAAAAATCAAACTCCTTAGAATAGTGCCATTAATAATGTTGTTGTTGTTAAGTGCCATTGAGTCAGTTCTGACTCATAGTGACCCCATGTGCAACAGAACAAAACACTGCACAGTCCTGGGCCATCCTCACAACCATTGCTATGTTTGAGCCCATTGTTACAACCACTGTGTCAATCCATCTAGTTGAGTGTCTTCCTCTTTCGTTGACCCTCTATTCTACCAAGCATGGATGTCCTTCTCCAGGGATTGGTCCCTCCTGATAACTTGTCCAAAGTAAGTGAGATAAAGTCTCGCCATCCTCGCTTCTAAGGAGCACTCTGGCTGTACTTCTTTCAATACAGATTTGTTTGTTCTTCTGGCAGTCCATGGTATATTCAATATTCTTCACCAACATCATAATTCAAAGGCATCTATTCTTCTTCGATCTTCCTTATTCATTGTCCAGCTTTCACACACATATGAGGAGATTAAAAAACTATAGCTTGGGTCAGGCGCACCTTAATCCTCAACATGAAATCTTTGCTTTTTAACACTTTGTAGAGGTCTTTTGCAGTAGGTTTTCCCAGTGCAATACGTCATTTGATTTCTTGATTGTAGTTTCCATGAGCGCTGATTGTGGATCCAAGTAAAATCAAATCCTTTACAACCTCAATATTTCCCCCGTTTATCATGATGCTGCTTGTTGGTCCAGTTGTGAGGATTTCTGTTTTCTTTATGTCAAGGTGTAATTCATACTTAAGGCTGTAGTCTTTGATCTTCATCATAAGTGCTTTAAGTTGTCTTCAGTTTTGGCAAACAATGTTGTGTCATTTGCATATCGCAGGTGTTAATGAGTCTCCCTCCAGTCCTGACGCTGTGTTCTTCTTCATGTAGTCCAGCTTCTCCAATTATTTGCTCAGCATACAGATTGAGTAAGTATGGTGAAAGGATACAACCCTAACAGACACCTTTCCTGATTTTAAACCACACAGTATCCTCTTGTTCTGTTCAAATGATTGCCTCTTGATCTACGTACAGGTTCCTCATGAGCACAATTAAGTGTTCTGGCAATCCTATTCTTCTCAATGTTATCCATAGTTTGTTATGATCCTTTGAATAGTCAATAAAAACAGGTAAACATCTTTCTGGTAGTCTCTGCTTGCAACCACGACCCATCTGACAGCAGCCAAGATATCCCTTGTTCCACATCCTCTTCTGAATCCGGCTTGAATTTCTGGCAGTTCTCTGTCAACGTACTGCTGCAACCATGTTTGAATGACTTTCAGCAAAATTTTACTTGTGTGTGATATTAATGATATTGTTCAATAACTTCTGCATTCTCTTCGATCACCTTCCTTTCGAATGGGCACAAATATAGATTTCTTCCAGTAGGTTGGTCAGGTAGCTATCTTCCAAATTTCTTGGCATGATGAGTGAGCACTTCCAGCATTGCATCCTTTTTTTTTTTGAAAATCTCTATTGGTATTCTGTCAATTCTAGGAGACTTTGCTTTCAGCGTAGCTTGGATTTCTTCCTTCAGTACCATTGGTTCTTGATCATATGCTACCTCCTTAAATTTATTCACTTATCGTCACATCTACCATTATCATTCTATTACAAGCCAATATTCTTTCTCACAAGGACTATTGCAATAATTCTTACCTAGTCCATAACTACTTCTATTATTGGATTCATCTTCCTCAAGTCTATTGCCAAACTCATTGTCCTCAAATGTATTTGCATCATGTCATATCACTACTTAAAACTATCTGATGTTTTCACTTGCATGTCAAATAAAATCAAACTCCTTAGGATAGTGCCATTAATAAATATGTGCCATGAATGTACTAAAGACTTTCTCTTTGATATCTCATTTAAACATTAGAAATACCATGTGAGATGAGTACTTTTAATATTCCTACTTTATAATTGAGAAAATGAAACAAACAGTGGTTGAAAAACTTACTTACAGACTCTCAACAAGGCAATGTTAGAACAATCGATGGCCTGGACTGCCTTCCTTAGCGGGCTACTGCTCATTACCCAAACTCATCCTCCTTTCTCTCACTCACAGTGATCCAGCCCCAATGGACTTCTTTTATTTTCTTGCACATACTGACCTTTTTGTTGACATATTTCCTTGAGCATACTATTCCTTCTTTGTGGAAAGATTTCCCTGTTACTATTTATGTGGTTGGTGTCTTCTTATTTTTCAAATCTTTATTTCAATATCTCCTCAGAAAAGAATTTTAAGGCTATTCTATTTAAAGAAGCATATTTACCATTATTTTCTATACACTTTAAAAGAAATTTCCCATAGCACTTGTCACAATTTTTAATTATGTGGTTTTTTATTGACTTATTTTCTGTTTTCCTGTTTGTATTCTAAGTTGCGTGATAACAAGCCTGGAGTTTGTTTCTTAACCACTGGTAACTCTGTACCTAGCACAATTATTTGCACAATGTTGTCACTCAGCAAATACTTACTGGATGAATGAAAAAATGAAGTTGTCAGCCGCTAAAGTTTGGAAGTCATCTAAAATTCCCAAAAGCAACTATTAATTTATTCTTAACACTATACCGGTATCACAGCTTGGGTGATGCAATTTCTCCAAAACTGATCTTCGTAAGAAGTTGACTAGGTTTATCTATTTTCTGTCACCCCACATTCAAGCTACTAAAGATCCTACTCCCACATGTTCCAATCAGGGGTGGATGACCCAATAAGCAAAGCAAGTATGGCCTTACCTGTGCCTATTTCCTAATCTATAGTGAACAATTTCACATAGGCTTCACCACATTAACATGTGAAATTGTTCACTAGATTAGAAAGTGAGCACAAGTAAGCCCATGCTTACCTTGGTTACTGCGTAATCTATCTTTGTCAGGGACTGTAAATTTGAAAAGAGGCTTTGATTCTGTAGGAAAGTGTTGTGGAGATGGAAGAGAGACAGATGCCAGCCATACCTAGAAGCAGAATCTTTGATGTGGTGAAAAATATGAAATTATTCACTACAGATGATCCAGTAAGCAAAGTAAACTGGTCCTAGCCAATTGAATTCAATGGCTCCATCATTGTGGGAAGGAGCAATAATGCACTGTCCAATATGGTAGTTACTAGACATATGTAACTACTGAGCATTTGGAATGAGGCTAGTCTGGATTCAGATTTGATACATGTGTAAAATACACATATAATTTCAAAAAAATTAATGTGAAAACACTGAATGTATGATATCACATTAATAATTTATATAGATTGCATGCTGAAATGAT
Organism: Dugong dugon; assembly: GCA_030035585.1. Lineage (NCBI taxonomy): Eukaryota > Metazoa > Chordata > Mammalia > Sirenia > Dugongidae > Dugong > Dugong dugon. The sequence goes on along the minus strand of CM057466.1, from coordinate 103,688,320 downwards.
ATATACTGGATGTATTGGGTAAAATAAAATACAGTATTAAAATTAATTTTTCTTGGTTAGTTTTAATTTTTAAAAAAATAACTACTAGAAAATTAAATATTACATGTGTGCCTTATGTGTGTAGCTTGCATTGCATTTCTGTTGGCCAGTGCTGGACCCAACCTGTCTCACAGGATGCTGTTCTCTGCATCTAATTGTCTGAAGTACAGACTTTTCCTGAAGTTCATTATCCCAAGCAAGTCACCCTCAGCTGACCGTAGCCCAAGCAAACTGGTGATTCTGAAGAATCTGTATATGGTCTCAAGAACTCTCTCAAGTGTGCCACAACCAAGCCCCATTTATTTATTATTTTTTTTTTTGTTTGTTTGAGAAAGTGTTGTTTTTGTGTTTTCACATCGAAGGTTAATTGTTTACCTCCCACCAAATGAATTCTAATGGTCAGAAATGATACGAAAATATTGAAAATCAAGAAACATATTTTATGACTTTGCATTTATGGAATATATTTTATATAATTAAAATTGCTGTACCCATGCATAAGAGATTTGACTGTTAGAAATGTTGTCAAAGTGGATCATATTCATTCTGGGTCAACAAGTCAAAATAAGTTTAACTAACAGAAAATAACTTGACTGATGTACCCCATGTTGACTTTATTTCAACATACAACTAGAAATTTTCCTGAAGTCAGTCCTCCACTCAAAATATTTTTTTGTTTTAAACCAGATATTATGACTAGTACTCTTCTACTTCTTGATACTTCTCAACATCACTAGCACTTTTTAGAGAATAATCATTTTTGATTAAATTTTAAAAATAAAAATGGGCTTACTCTTTTGTTCTAAAAGAACATTTCCATGGTTTTACCTGAAAAAAATAATAAATGTACCAATATGAAAACATATAAAGGATGAATTTTGATCTGATTTCCTGACTTTATGCATTGAATTATTCTCAAGCTGATCTAAACAGGATGATAACATATGGCTGAGAAATTTGCCTTTTTTTTTTTTTTCTACTTGTTAAAATACTACACATACCCATCACAGTCAATACATTTCATTAAGATCTGGGTAGAGAACAAATGTGGAAAAAAATGGGGGACAATGATCAGAAAATTGGCAGACAACAATCATAGGAGGAGTAAAATGTGAATAAGTCAAATGTCAACTCCTGGAACATGAACCTGGAATTTGGGCACTATGAGAGAGTAAGCAGCATACATTGTAGGAGACTGTCAGGGAAGCCCCATGCTGAGGAAAGATTCATGTATCAGTGAAGTTCAGGAGGGAAAAGAAGCAATATTTCTGAACAGCTTGATCATAGAGTTGATTTTTCTGTAAAGCAGAGGTTAAAAGGAGACTGTGGATTCTTTATAGATGATTTAAGTACCCCACATTCTGGATCATGACTATGAATAACACGGACATGATCTTCAGAATCGGTGCTGAATAAATGTTGAGCAAATGAATAAATCAGTGAACTTCTACTACCACAAGTTTATCCCTTTTAATCTAATAATTGTATCCAGTTACCTCACTGGTATTTTAAAATCCCTTCTACAGTGTATTAAGTAGTACTGGTTGTACACGCAGCTGAAAGAAGTTGAAAGTGGTCTAACATTTGTAACTCCCTAAAAGAAGTATCTAATATGTGTGGTAGCAATGATAGCTATTCATATTTAAACTGGGATTTAAATTTGAAGTTCTAAGTTTAGCACAGACATGAAATGAAAAGCAATTAAAAAGTACTGAATTATTTAGCATAGTAAGAAGATTCCTCATACTCTAATAAGAGTATGGATACTAAAATAGTTTACTTGAATGCATATTTGTTCATATTTGCAGTGAAATATAAGTATGCCTCAGTTAAAATATGGAGTTGACCTTTATACATTTCTCAGTCAAATTCCCTTATGCATAAAGATAGCAATTTTAGTTAAATGAAATGTACTCCATAAATGCAAAGTCATAAAACATCTCTCTTTGTCTTCAATGTTGTTGTTGTCCTTATTGGGTGCCATAGAGTCAATTCCAGTCATGATGACCCCATGTCGAAGAGTAGAACTGCCCCATAGGGTTTCCTAGGCTGTAATACTTAAGGACTCCAAACTGCCAACCTTAACCATTACGCCACAATAAGAATCATTATAACACAATATAAGTAAAAGCACTTTCCTGGTACACTTTGGAGCCTAGCAGCCTGAATGTGAAACCAACTCTATTATGTTCAGCTTTGTGATCTTGAGCAAGTCTGAGCTTTGATGTGCCAATCTTCTCTCCTAAGGAAGATAGGGCTAATCATAAAATCTAAAATGATTTAGTGACTTAATACATGGAAAGCAATTCAGACAGTTTCTGGAACATAATAATATTTGGTGAGTATTTGTTATTTAATGTAGTTTTAAAAATATATTGTTTAAAATCAAGTATATTGTCACTATATTTGCATAGATTATTTGATTATTATATATAAGGGGTTATTCATCCCAAATTTATTCAATCAGGTAATTTATTTCCTAAACATGATCACACTTAGTTAATTTAATCTAAATATTAATTGAGACTAGGATCTTGAAAGAACACCTTCAGTTTTAATAATCTATAATGCTTTCCAAAATATGTAAGCCCACATTAAGACTAATAAGAATTATTTTTTTCTAGTGAAAATAGTGTCAAGAGTGAGGAAAGTATAAATAAATAGGGTAAAGAGGAACTATAAAAACATGGGGCTAACATATAAATGTTTCTTTTTCATATCCTAAAGACATCTCTGTCAGTTATTTAGTAAGTTTAATGTAAAACTTTCCTGAGAACTTAGATCTGCATAAAAACAACAAAATAAAGACAATAAAGACTTCTATAAAATTGTATTTACAATATTATATAAAAATTTAACTGAATTCTTCTTTGAAAATAATGTCCAAACAAGCACAAATCCCCTTCATCTGATTGTGATAAGTTTTGGTAGTGTTATTCAAGTATTTCTAATAAGCACTAGTAAATAATGCATGGTATAAACACCAACAACTTGCAATAATTGTCCCCGGTCTGAAGTTTATTTGCCAACATGCTGAAAAGTTGGAAGAGTTTTAACTCTGCAAAATACTTATAAACTCAAGAAACAACACTATTAATTATCATCTCCCCTTTAACCGTGAAGAATACAGCCAAAAATTGTCACCAGGACCAACATGTGAAACAGAATTAGAATTTTGCAGCAGCAGGGTAATAATGGATCCGATGCCATTATGTTGCCCCTTCAGAAGTGAGAGAATTAGAATTAAAATAACAGCACTATCACATAGTTTACTAACCTGAATATTAAGCTGGGTAGGTAGGAAGGGAGTCTATTTTCTGTCTGTGTGATATTTAGAAGCCACTATCAGCTGTTACATCCTCCATCTTCCTTACTCTTCCATCTGCTTCAAGTCTTCTCTGCAAATTAAGCAGTTCTCTTTTTCTGAGCATTGCTCACCTACTGGTGCTACACCCCAACCTGGCTCTCTGTAAATGACCATGGTTATCTCGTCTACTCCAAGGAGTTATGTATAAAAATAAACATATAAATACAGTGTAATCTCACATGTATTGAAAAAGGGGCAATGGCCTTATACCAATACAAAGATAAATGCAGACAAAGATCAATTTCGTTTTTTCTATTTATTTTTTTAATTCAGATCATATCATACACTTCCTTCCAGCATCACATCAGATAAAAGCACTACATATTTTTATGATAGTACATCTAAGCCCCATGTCTCATTTAGTTTTAGGGCCATAATTAGAGGGAATTAGAGTCGTTCATATTAATTTTCTTTATTTCTGCTGATAATTTTTGCTAAATATAAATTTTTTAATCTGTTCAGTCTGCTTCTCCTCTGGAAATTTTTTAAGTTTCCTCATTTCAAGTAGATTAAAAAAATAAAGTTAAAATAGAGACGGTAGTCATTCGAAGTAAAATAGTCTTTATTCATTAATGGTATAGTACTTCATGTAGAAAATTCTGTGGAATTTACAAGAAAAGCTACTGGAACTAATGTGTTTGATTCACTGCAGAAAATAAGATCAATATACAAAAATCAACAATATTCTATATACAGCAATGGACAAACAGAAATTGAAAATTTAAAAATAACATTTACAGTAGTAAAAAAATATGAAGCATAGGGAAAATCCTGACAAAAATTTGAAATACACATTGAGTGAAAACTAAAAATAGTGCTGACAAATAATTACAGATGATCTAAATAATTGAAGAGATATACTTTGGGCATGGGCCAAAAGATTCAACACTGTTAAAATGTCAATTATGCAATATTTAATATTTTATATACAGTGATTAAATATATATTAGGTTTATATTAGAATATATATGATTAGATACATAAATACCAAGATTAGATTATATGACTTATGTAGTTTTTTTAATCCTTTACCTAGGGACCAAATTGCCTTTCCATTATTATGCATAAGAATACTTGATTTTTTTTATTGTACTTTAGACGAAGGTTTACAGAACAGACTAACTTCTCATTAAACAGTTAGTACATATATTGTTTTATGGCATTTGTTAACAACCCCATGACAGGTCAGTACACTCCCCTCTAGACCTTGGGTTCCCTATTACCAGCTTTCCTGTTCCCTACTGCCTTCTAGTCCTTGCCCCTGGGCTGATGTGCCCCTTAAGTCTCATTTTGTCCTGTGGGTCTGTCTAATCTTTGGCTAAAAGGTGAACCTCTGGAGTGTCTTTATTACTGGGCTAAATGAGTGTCCGGGGGCCATACTCTCGGGGTTTCTCCAGTCTCAGGAATATTGGGATTTTAATACAAAGGTAGTGATATGAAAAGTACGTGGCTACTAAAATTTTAAGGAGCAAAATTTGGAACTCTGAATTTCTATGATGTGTTCATCACCTCAAATGTTGTTCTGTACCTTCTTGATCCACTCATGCTTGACTATCTTATTTCACAGATTCCATTTTTCTATAGAAGAATTAGGAATTTTTAGCTATAATTAGTCTTGGTAAGCCTTGAAAGGCTTAATTGTATTTTATTACACAATCTAAGAGAATATACTTTCAATTTGACATGGTATGTATAATTTCTTCTCTCCTTTTCTTTCCTTCTTCCTTCCTTTTTCCCTACTTTCCATTCTTACTTCCTCATTCCCTAAGCAATGTTCTGACTCACGGTGCAAAAATGCAAAAATTGACATTTCCTCTTCTCAAGCTATTAACATATTTTGTTGTGTTTATTTGTGGTTCATTCTTATTGTTAAAGTCTTTCACAAAGTATCTTCTTAACCAGTATTGAAGAATGAGCTACATACCGATATCTAGTGAATAGGTGACTATGTGCTCCAAGTAGAACACCTTTCCTCTGAAATGTTACTAATAGAAATCATTTGAAGAATGAGATTAGTCATCTACAGATGTTACCATCTAGAAAGACAGTTTGCAATATTTCAATTTATGATTAGGACTGGAAAATAATGAAACTGCGGGTTTAAGTAACATGATATTTCCTTTAAATTGTAACATTAGCAATACTAGTGTGTTTAAAAGGTTAGGTATGTTTTGTGTAGTCTAGAAATCCTTGGTAGATAACAAAGGAAAGACATCTCTTTGTGGTTATTTTTTTATTTTTTATTTTTTTGTATTTTAAACACAGAATTAACCTGAGTATAGAAAGACAATACATGTATCATTGATACAGGAAAATATTCCTTGCTGATGTCATTTTTACTTCTCTTTTTCTAATTGATCAACACTGTAATCTGTAATTTGATTTCCATTATTGATTTTCTTTCAGGAGATAGTACTGTAAGTTAAAACAAGCAAATATCCCATTCTAAATTAGTAAATTAAGCTTCTTAGAAATAAATAGATATCTTGGTGTTTTGGTTAAAATATATCAGTCCCTTAGGATTAGTTAACACTATGTAATTTGGTAAAAATGGATTAAAAAACTGCATATATATGAATCACACTTGATTTGCGCTTACTCCAATAAATGCATTTCTAATTTTTAAATTTTTTTCCAGTTTCAAATACTCTAGATGTTTAGATATCCATTTAGTTCCAACAATATGCAATGTAAATTGAAGACATACAGAAAGTTCTACTTCTCTCGTCATGTCATATTTCTTCATTTTCCATCTTTGTGTCTTGGAATTTGAGCTTTTCATCTTCCTCAGAATTAAGCTCACTCTATGTGAGTGTGTGTGTTTTGTATTAATCTTCTCTCAAAATCTATATAAACCAAAAGAAAAAAAAAAAAACAAAACAAATCTATTGCCATCAAGTCGATTCCAACTAACTCACAGGGACCCTACAGGACGGAGTAGAACTGCCGCATAGGTTTCCAAGGAGCGGCTGGTGGATTCGAACTGCTTACCTTTTGGTTAGCAGCCAAGCTGTCAAACCACTGTGCCACCAGGGCTCCAAAATCTACTTCGGAAAAATATACTCTTGATGCTTTACTTTTTTCCTCAGGGTGAGTGACCAAATTCCATGGACATAAACAGAGGTTGCGTTTGCCATTGTAATAACACAAAGACTTCCCAATTTCTGCAGATCATGGAAAAGGTATTTCAATTCATTAGTATATGCATAAAAAGGTGAAATAATAAAGCTTTGTGGTAACCTTGGTTAATTTCTTACCCAGAATTTTGATGCTGATTTCCCTCATGCTTATCTCAACATTTATGGCGTTCTGTTTTCTCTCATACTCATTTCTATCCTACAGAGAAAGAAAAATCTTTTGCTGATTGAAAGGAAATCATCAGGCAGTTACTAACACTTACAAGGATCTGCTTAGTTCCTCAATACACCTGCTTGATTGCATCCCACACGGTAAACAATCAGAAAGCTGCAGAGATGTTTACAGATTAGTAAAAATTTAAATATATAGTTACAGAGTTTATTATTTAGAGCCAAAGTTTTAAAGTTATTCCGCAGGATAAATAGTTCCAAATGATAAAATTAACATTGACTTATCCACCCTTGTATCCTTTCAAATTAATTATGGAAAGAATATATTTTGCCTATTGAAAATTCTATTTTTATATTTCCTTCCTTACCAAGATTCTCTGAAAAAAAATCATTTAAAAATATTAGTCTAAATAAAATAAGGCAAGTCAATTTCAAAGTCTTTGAGACCTGTAAGCCTATTATTGTACTTCAGTCAGATTAGTGAACATGGAATCCTGGATTCCTGTGCCAATGCTTCTTCTAAAGCTCAACTACAGTGAGGAGGATGTTGACAATGTTGGGAGTGCCAGGTATTTGGTACAAACTTATTTGGGAAATATTTTGGACTTTGTTTTCTTCTGTTTCTTTCTCTCTTTTCTTTGGTTGGATTTTTGCTTTAATGGTCTGTTTACATTAAGCTAAAATTTACATTATCATCTTCTACGTAATTAATAGAATATGACTGGGCAAGCAAATAATTTTGAAAGTAATCTTCTTTACAAGAAATGTTATATCATCCAGGTTGTATTTAAAATGTCACCATATCCTTTCTAGCAGTGTTCTGCTTTTCCATACACATTCATGATAGTCCTAGTTTTTTTTTTTTTTTTTAATGTCTAGAATGCCTCATGTATATAAACAAATGATAGATAAGTACTACAAAAAAGTACTATAAAACTCTCATTTTCAAAATTCTATGCTTTTTTCACGTAGAACCAGTAGACTGAACGAACACATGGATTTACTTCCGTTGCCTCAGAAAATCCTCGTAATGAAAATGGTGGAATTTTAAAGAGATGAATACATAAGGAAATGGAGAAAATAAATGGAAAGAAAAGCAACAAAATTTCAAAAACTAGAAAGAAAATGTGGAAATGATAACGGACTTGGCAGGTATAAGAAAAGGGAACCCTAAGCTGATAGTAGAGCAAGTCAAGATGCTACCTGATTTTGGATAACAAAATTCCCCCAAAAGCTTAGGAATTAATGGCCTCAGATTTACCTGGAAAAGAGGTGATGGTGTGGCAGGAATCAGAAGGGTAAGATGAATATCTATGAAAAAAGAATTCAGAGCCTCAGACCACTTGCCTTATTCTGCCTCTGAAGTCATTGCTTTCCCACCTTGTCTGGGGACTGAATAATTGTTCTCCTAGGAAGACAAATATAGAGATTCTCTAGACTGGAGGGTGCCAGGTAGGGATGAGAGCAAAGGTGCCGTACTGCACACAGGGTATTAAGTGTAAACAGTCAGAACAAAGCCTCCATTTGTGCAGTCTGCGCCCTACAAAAATGTACTCTGTAGACGAGAAAATGAACACCTGAGCATAGGGGGTTACACACCCCTACTCCATCACTCACAAGGCTGTGTTTGGCACAGTGCTGATTCACACAATATGCAGTAGTGGTACTTCTGAAAACAACGTAAAAAATGCTGGGACCTCAGTTTCTCATTTCTCACTGTTGAGGTTGTTAGGTGCCGTCCAGTCAGTTCCAACTCATAGCAACCCTATGTAAAACAGAACGAGACACTGCCTGGTCCTGCACCATCCTCATAATCATTGCTGTGCTTGAGCCCATTGTTGCAGCCACTGTGTCAATCCATCTTGTCCAGAGTTTTCCTCTCTTTCACTGACCCTCTACTTTGCCAAGCATGATGTCCTTCTCCAGGGACTGGTCCCTCCTGATAACTTGTGCAAAGTACATGAGATGAAGTCCCCCATTCTCCCTTCTAAGGAGCATTCTTGCTGCACATTTTCCAAGACAGACTTGTTCGTTCTTTTGGCAGTCCATAGTATAGTCAATATTCTTTGCCAATACCATAATTTAAAGGCATAAAATCTTCTTGGGTCTTCCTTATTCATGGTCCAGCTTTTGCATGCATATGAGGTGATTGAAAATACCATGGCTAGGGTCCCTATGAGTCAGAATCGACTTGAAGGCAACAGTTTTTGGTTATACAATTGATAAAACAAGACCACCAAAAATGCATAGAGACATAAAAGATCAAAGCAACAGCATCAACCGCTTGATTTAACTGATATTTCTAGAATATTGCACTCAATAACTGCAGAATGCACACTCTTTTCAAGTACACACGTTACATTCACCAAGACAGCACATACACTGGTCTATCTTTGCCCAATAATGCAAGTCTCAATAAAAATATTCATATCATACAGATTATGTTCTTGGACCAAGCTGGAATTAAATTAGAAATTCACAAGATTGTAATAACCAGAAAAAAATCAATATATGTGGAATTTCAACAAAAGAATTTTAAGTAAACCAGAGGCCAAAAATAATTTAGAAAATATTTTGAATATTTGTCTTTATTTTTTATTGCCTTTGTTACTGTTTGTCAGGTGTTCTTGTTCTATAATATGCTGTCTCAGTAAGTGGCTTGCCTAATTATATTCTTAATGATGTCATCTGATGAACGGAAGTTTTCAATTTTAAGAAGTCTATTTTATAATTGTTGGTTGTTTTTTGTTTTTTTTTTTTAATTGTACTTTAGATGAAGGTTTACAGAACAAATAGTTTCTCATTAAACAGTCAGTACACGTATTGTTTTATGACATTGGTTAACAACCCCATGACATGTCAACACTCTCCCTTCTCGAACTTGGAGGACATTTTTTTTTGGTGAAAATATACATAGCCAAAGTTACACCATTTCAAAAATTTCTACATGTACAATTCAGTGACATTGATTACATTCTTCCAGTTGTGCTGCTATTCTCACTTTCGTTTTCCAAATTATTCTATCATCATTATCTTCAACTAACTGCCCGCTAGGCTTCCCATCAACATTTGAGTTATTGCTGTCAATTTGATCTCACATAGATAATTCTTTTTTTTTTTTTTTGTACCTTAGATGAATGTTTACAGAACGAATAGTTTCTCATTAAACAGTTAGTACACATATTGCCCTGTGACAACAGTTAACAATGCCACAACATGTCAACACTGTCCCTTCTCAATGTGTATTTTGCAGCTGTTGGATGGAGTGTTCTATATATGTCTATGAGGTCAAGTTGGCTGATTTTGCCCTTTAGGTCTTCTGTATCTTTGTTGAGTTTCTTTCTAGATGTTCTGTCCCTTACTGAGAGTGGTGTGTTGAAGTCTCCTACTATTATTGTGGAACTGTCAATTTCTCTTTTCAGTGTTGTTAGAGTTTGTTTTATGTATTTTGGAGCCCTATCATTGGGCTCGTAGATGTTTATTATGGTTATGTCTTCATGATGGATGATTCCCTTAATCATTACATAGTGTCCTTCTTTGTCTTTTATAGTGGATTTTGTTTTAAAGTCTATTTTATCTGAGATTAGTATTGCCACTCCTGCTTTTTTTTGGTAGCTGTTTGCTTGATATGTTTTTTTCCATCCTTTGATTTTTAATAAATTTACATCTTTGTTTCTAAGGTGTGTTTCTTGTAGACAGCATATTGATGGATCCTGTTTTTTATCCATTCTGTAACTCTCCACCTTTTTATGGGTGCATCGAGAGCATTTACATTCAGTGTAATTATTGTTAGGTGTGAGTTTATTACTGTCATTTTGTAGTGCTTTTTTTTTTTTTTTTTTTTTTTTGTGGTGCTGACATTTTCTTTTTCCCTCTTTCTCTCCTGTGCCAAATTCCTTTTGTTTGTGGATTTTTTTTTTACTTCTTTTGTTTTTGTAGGTTTTGTTTTTATTGAGACTTTATGTTTTTCATCATTTTTTTTATGTGTAGGTTTGTTAACTTTCTTTTTGTTTACCTTGAAATTTACCCTTATCTTCCTATATTTGAACCAGTCCATTATTACTTGGTATCGCCTTGACTTCCTCTCTATTAGAAGGTTCTATACCTACACTGTTTATTTCCTCTTTTATTCTTCTGATGCTGTTGTCATTTACAGATTAACCTCTCTGGTTCCCTGTTGTAATTCTTTTGGTTTAGGATAGTCCTTAAGAGTTCATTTCCTAGGTTGGTATCTGGCTGGTATGATCTTGTGTCCTAGATTCAGCCTGTGGTCTGATGTTGTTTGTTCTTAGATTGAATGCCTCCCTTTAATAAGTCTTGTAAATTTGGTTTGATTTTTATATATTCCCTTAATTTCTGTTTATCTGGAAATGACCTAATTTCACCATCATATATGAACGAGAGTTTTGCAGGATATATTATTCTTGGCTGGCAATTTTTTTCTTTCAAGGTTTTATATATGTCATCCCATTGCCTTCTTACCTGAATGGTTTCTGCTGAATAATCCGAGCGTAGTCTTACTGTTTCTCCTCTGTATGTGACTTCTTGTTTTTCTCAAGCCACTCTCAGGATTCTTTGTTTGTCTTTGGTTTTAATGAGTGTGATTATGATATGCCTTGGTGATTTTCTTTTGAGATCTATCCTATATGGGGTTTATTGAGCTTCCTGGATGGCCAGCTTTTCATCTTTCATGAAATTGGGGAAATTTTCTGTCAGCGATTCTTCAATGATCCTCTCTATATTTCCTGTTTTCTCCCCCTGTTCTGGAACTCTGATCACTGACAGATTTTTGCTTTTGATTGTATCCCACATAATTCTCAGGGTTTCTTCATTTTTCTTCATTCTTTTTTCTGAGTTTTCCTCAAACAGAGTTGTAGCCAAGTGTTTGTCTTCAGTTTTGCTGATCCTGTCTTCCATCGTTTCAAACCTGCTCCTCAGCCCTTCTATGACACTGTTCATTTCTGAAATCTTGTTGTTTATCTTTTGGATTCTAATTGTTGTTTTTGTATGATTTCTAGTTGTGAATTTATTTTAGCATTTTGTTCCTGTATTATTTTCTTGAATTCTTCCATTTTTTTATCTGTATTTTCCATGAATTTGTCTGCCTTTTCCAAGAATTTGTCTATTTTTTCCTCATTTTTGTATGCTTTTTGTTTCAACTGTTGGATAATTCTGAATATTAGAAATTTGAATTCCATACCAAGTTCAAGTGCCTTTTCTTCTATTGGAAAGTTATCTGGTGTTTTATTTTGGATGTCTACTGGAACATCCTGTCCTGTTTTCATATATGCTTTGATATTGTCTGCTGTCTTCTGGGCACTCAGTAGTTATTTCCTCATTTATTGATTGTAGATTTGTTTGTTTTGTCCTGCTATTTTGTTTTATTTAGTTATTTCTGAGCAGTCAGGATGTGCATTCTTTGTCGTTTGCTTGTCTGTGGGCACGATACTTTTCACCTTCTTATCCAATGGGCAGGGTCAGTCTCTAAGGTATGGTACAGCAGGGCAGGTCCAGTTGAAGGAGAGTTGCTGGGATGGTTTGTTTGTGGCACGACCGACAGGGCAGGCCAGGAATCAGTGCGGAGAAGGTTCTGGTAGACCTTTCCTGTGCTGCTTGAGAGTGTGATGTTCAGTGCACAGTGCAGGTAGGCAGGAAAGGGGGGGGGATTGTGATGTGTGGAGCTAAGATGGGTATTAGAAAGAGGATAGAAAATAGGGAGGAACAGGAGCCAAAAACATACACACAAACAAACAAAAAAAGAGTGCTAAGGGAGCTTGCTATTGGAGTGGAAAGATGAGAGACTTAGAAACGGAGAAAAACAAAAAGGAAAAAAGAGAAAGGGTAAAAAAAGAATAAATAAAAATTAAAAATTAGAGGAAAAAAAGAAGAAAGAAAAGACCCCAGGGATCCCACCGCTGCAGCTGCTAGGACTGGGGAGGTTGCTCCCAGGCCATGAAGTACATCCTGGTTAGAAGGGGTAGCAGTGTCACACAGTGCTAGGTATTTAGGAAACAGGAAGAGAAGGTAAGTATACAGAGACGAGAAACTGGAAATGAATAAAGGGAAAAAGAGAGAGAAGAAAACAAAATAAAACAAAAAAAAGTCCCCAGAGATGTCACTGTGCATCTGCTCAGAGTAGGGAATAGACCCAAGCAGCACGGCACTGCCTGGCTAGAATGGGCTCTCAAGCCAAGAAAAGAAAAAGAAAACAAGCAAAGATACAAAACAGAACAAATCAGAATAAACAGACCCTGGGGTCCCACCAGTGTGGTGGCATGGGCTGGGAAACAGTTTCACAATTGAGCTGTGTTTCGCTGCCTTTCAGGAAGAGGCAAAGATGGTGCATGGAGCCAGGTATTTGAGTGAAAGCAGGGGGAGGTGGTGAGAAGTAAGGAAGAAATCTAAAGAAGCAGAAAAAAGCAACACCAGCAGCCAACAAATGGCACTCAGGGAGCTGGCCAGTACAGGCAGGTGGAATCCAAGCAGCACAAGGATGAAGCCGGTGCTTCCTGGACAAAAGACTGTGGCCACAGGAAGCAGAGGAAGCTGAAAGCGGGTGAAGAAGGGTGGGGGATGGGCAAGTATATATCACTGGTTACCAATTGTTCTGTCTCCTTCTGGAAGTTCTGTGAACCTGCTTTCTCATACCCCCATTTTCTGATCTCTGATAGGAGTCCAAGATGGTGGATCTGTGCTGTGGTAGCTGGTAGGAGTCCTCTGCATATATCGCTCCCCGCTTTCTGTTCTTGGTCAGTTTCTTATTCCATTCAGTGCTTGGCTGAGTTCTTTGTCTCTTCATTTGATGCTTAGGGCTTCAGGATTGATGTGTGACTCTGTTTGACTTAGTTTTTCAGATCTTTGCTGTGGAGGGATGGTGTGGTGCTTCTGTCTATAGCACCATGTTGCCTGGAAGTAATTTTTGGTTTTTGTTGTTTGTTTTTTGGTCTTTTATTGTGTTGCTTTCCATGTCCTGTGCTAGAAGACTTTTTATCTTGGGCCATGAAGATATTTTTCTATGTTTTCTTCAAAAGTTTTATAATTTTAGCATTTATGTTTAAGACTATGGTCCAACAATTAGCTATTGTCTACAGTGTGAGGTAAGGGTTGAAATGTACTGATATCCAATTGTTGTAGCACCTTTTCAAAAAAAAAGACTGTGCCAGCCCTGTGGAGTTGTTTTAGTGACTGTGAAAATCAAATGACCATATCAGTATGGTCATTTCTGAGCTGTCTATTACTTTGATCAATTTTTCCATCTAAACACTTACGTCCATGTCGAACTATCTTGATTACTGTGTCTTTATGATAATTCTTAACATCAGCTCCTTTAATTCTCCAACTTTGTTCTTCCTTTTGAAGATTTATTTAGATATTCACATTCCTTTAAATTTCCATCTAAGTTTTATAAAAAGTTTAAAATTTCAACAATTAGCATCTGGGGTTATTTGGGATTGCATCAAATCTAAATATCAATTACAGAGAATTTTAACAATATTGCTTCTATGTTGAGGGATACTTTTTCTAGCTTTGTAGCTAAACATTCAAAGTTACATATTTCCCTCCAAGAACAGCTTTAGCAGCATCTAGAAATTTTGAAACATCATAAATTCATTATTCCTCATTTCAAAATATTTTCTAATTTTCCTTGTGATTTTTCCTTTAACCCATGGAATGTTTTCAAATGTGATATTTAATTTCCAAATATTTTGGATTTTCATAGATGTCCTGTTTATTTCTAATTTAATTCCATTTGGTCAAAAGTTTTCAAAATTGTGTTTGTTGTACTGATTCAGGGCTGTTTTCTATTTCACTATGTTCTCAAGAGGCTCATATTTTTTTTCCTTGATTGATTTATTCTCAAACATATAAACAAACTACAAATAAACCAGAAGAATATTTCAGAGTTCAGAAAGACATACATTTGTTAACAAACGACAGGTAGAAATGTAGATTTCCTCCCTTCTGTTGTGAGTGGTCAATTGTCAGATGAAAAATCTCTCCTGGCTTTGCAACAGATAAGTTGGTGCCTAAATCCCAGAAAATATCCAATTCTTCAAGACAATCAGACAAAGGAAACAAATTAGATTGCTGGTTACCTATAGCCTGAGAGTGTCTCAGTCTCCCAATGCTATTTCCACTAACAGAGAAATACAATGGCAGCTGTAATGATGATAGAACAAGATTTCACAAAGAAACACAAACGGCATCAAGCATAGAGGAAAGCTGTATAACATGGATGAATGCACTCTGGGAGCAGAAAAAGACTACCCTGTGCACTAAATGCTTGTGAGGTTCAATTCTGAGTTTCTAGCTGGAACTTCCATCTGTGAAATGACAGTTCTCAGACAAATGCATTGAAATAAAAGCATGTTCTCCAATATTTTACAAAGGAATCTAGAATAACTGCATTCCCAAATAAAAGGTATTTAAAGAAAAAATAAAACTAAAGGTTTACCAATGCTACATTACTCTATTATTGATGGAAAATTCTTTTCTTCTTTATTATGTCTGTAAGTGATGTTATGTATTTACAGATATCAATATTGTAACGTCCAGCATGGAATTATTTTCGCTTATGAAGTCTGCAACTTGCAAAAAAAGAAGCACGTTTCCATTTATTTGGGGGCCTGGTGACAGGTAGTACTTGCTATTTTCAGTTTATAACAGGATTTTTTTCTTTTTCCCCCTTTGACTATAGAATGTGAGGGCAAGGTGTCAGTTTTCCTTTTTCAATTACTTCTAGATCTTTTTCCCTGAACTGAGGTAGGAAAAAAGTATTTAAAAGAAAAAAGCTTTCAAAATAATTCTAATGTGTATTCAGGGTACATTCAGGGTAAAAAAGCAATTTTTAAAAAATACTTCCAAAATGATTCAAATGTGCCTATCTTCATATCCTGGAATAAACGAAGTTTGCTTGCACAGGACATGGAAAGCAACAACTATTGGGAAGCAAAGACATGACTAAATTACCCTAAAAAAATAAAATAAAATTAGATGCACTCTGAAAGGGCTACAATCATATGGTTTGGCCACACTTGTTCTTTCCTCACCATCAAATAACAAGTGTGTTTTGAGAACCACGGAAAGGAAGAACTTGCTTATGCCTAGGTAGAACTACTAAGTCAGTTTTAAAGACAAGAGAAACACCATAAAACACTGGGAGAGTAGTCTGTGCCATGTGCTACACTAAGCACCTGTACATACATTATCTCATTTAATACTTTCAACAATTTCATGAGTTAATATTATTCTCCCAAGTATACATATGAAGAAACAGAGGCATCCAGTGGTTGCATAACTTATTCAGGCTCCCATCACTAGTTACAAGTGGAACCAGGAGATCTCAGTATAGACAATTTTACTGCAGACCCTAACTTTCTACCTTTAACTCATCATACTATACCTTTTCTGTACAGTTACAAATAAGACGAAATTAAAAAAGAAAAAAAAACTTACTAGAGCAGTGATTCTCAGTCTTGGCAGTATATGAGAATCACTACAGTATATTTTTTTCTTAAGCAATTTTAAAACATGAAAATAAATCAATTCAATCAAACACTAATCTGGGTGATTCTGTGAAGATATTTTGTAGATGCAATTAAAATCTATAATCAGTTGCCTTTATGTAAGGAGATTATCCTAGATAATCAAGGTGGGTCTGATTCAGTCAGTGGAAAGAATTTAACAGGTTTTCTTGAAGAAGGAATTCTGTCTGTGGACAGCAGCTTTACCCTGTGCCTGAAGGTTTCAGCCTGCCTTTACTGATGGCCTGCCCTACAGATTTCAGACTCGCATAGCCAGTCCTGCAATTACATGAGCCAGTTATTTGCAATACATTTCTTAAAATACATGTCCTAGTTTTATGTTATTCTGGTTGAATCTTAGCTGCTACAGGTTCAGAATAAAATTATGAATTGATATCAAGACCGTTCGGGGTGATATTTTCCGACTATTCCTGCAGCAGACCTCTTCATACATCCTGTAATTTCACAATACTAAGACTATGAAGGCTCAAAGTCTGTGTGTATGTGCAAAGACACACACTAAACACAGACTTTAACCGTTAATATCAGATCATCACTATATAGACAAATACCACAATTTACAATGAAGAGATCTTTAAGATAAGAAGTTCTGTAAAAAACACTATGCTGTTGTAGTGAGGAATGCTTTAGACTGTTTTTCTAGGGTAACATTTCCATTTTCAATATTGACATAACTCATACATTTCTCTGGTAATTTTTTAAAAAGGGTTTTCAAAAGCAAAGGTATTAAAAATAAAAGAGAAGTATAAATATTTAGAATGAATGATAGATGCTTTAGATTTCTAATAATTGTGTAGCCAGTTTTCTTTTGGAAGGCTTACAGACATATACATTATATTGTAAAATTCCATCTTTGATATATTAACCCAATGACAGTGAGCTAGCAGAATCAATGTGGATGAAAACTTCTTGGTGCAATTTCCTTTAGAAGATTTTAAACAAATATTTCAAGTCTTCATTTTTTCTTGGCGTTTTGTAAATGATATTTTGCATAAAAGCTTAAGTCACTATTATGCATAGCAAAGTCAACTTTCATAAAAACAGAACAAAATAAATAATGCTGTTTTAGTTTATTTAACTTACATTAACATTGATGAATAACAGTAGAAAAATAAATTAATAATGAATAAAAGGTAAAATGAGGAAAATCATCAATATATCTTGGTCATGACTTCCAGCAAAACTGGAAAGGAATAAATATTGTAACATTTCATATTTATTTTTATAAATGAATCCATCCATATATATTATTGTAAATTTTTCAGTATTTACTTAATTTTTTTCCTAAATGAAGGAGTTATATCTATCATAAGACAAAAATAATTTTACTAAATAAATGCATATTAAATATACCAATATTTCCTGCTAAAGAATATTCCATTAAATATTATAATAAATTAATTACAACTTATAATGCCACCAGGTAGAATACTAACATTTCATAATCAATAACTAATTTATTGGCATATTGTCCAGATCCGCATAAGGCACACAAATTTGTTCAAAATACTCTACAAAGCCCATCCCACCTCTGCTTAAACACTTCCACAGTGATGAGAATAAAATTGTTCTAAATAAATTACAGCCATTTCTTTTATTGTTGTTTTTAGATTATAATATTGATACAGAAATTTCCTCACCATAATTTCTACTCATTAATTTTAATTTTCCCATATGGGACTTCAGTCAACACATCCAATTTCTTTTACATGAGTACCTCTTTGATTATTTAAAGATGTCCTTCTAATTTTCCTTTCATCAGGAATAAATTCATTTTGTCATATATAAACTTTTGTTTTCCTCACAATGTTGTTCATACTCTTTGGGACATGTTCTATGTTAATCATTTATTTCAAGTCTGAATCTCAGTCTTCAAACTAATAGTCCAAAAACTAACTAACTCTCAACTCTCTATGTATATTATACAGAGCAATTATCTATTATCATAGATAGTGTCTTAATCATCTAGTGCTGCCATAACAGAAATAACACAAGTGGATGGCTTTAACAAATAGAAATTTACTCTCTCACAGTTGAGTAGGTTACAAGCCCAAATTCAGGGTGTCAGCTTCAGGGGAAGGCTTTCTCTCTCTGTTGACTCTGGAGGAAGGTCCCTGTTATCAATCTTCCTTCCGTCTAGGAGCTTCTCAGAGCAGGGACCCTGGGTCTAAAAGACATGCTATGCTCTTGGTGCTTCTTTCTTGGTGGTATAAGGTCCCCATGTCTCTCTGTTCACTTCTCTCTTTTATATCTCAGAAGAGATTGACTTAAGACACTACATCAGATGACAAAATGGTAAACAATCATACAATACTGGGAATCAAGACCTAGCCAAGTTAACAGACATTTTGGGGGGACAGAATTCAATCCATGACAGTTAAATACATAGATATAGAGTTAGATATATATTACACATACATATAGATACATAAATTGTTGAATGTGAAAGAGATACCATGAGTTTGCACTGCTTTAATTCTTCTTTTTAAATCTATTTAATATGACTTTCACATTTCATATTCAGAAGCTGAGGCTTTGAGGGAATTTAAAACATAGCTGAGGTTCACATGCCTGCTAAGTGGTAGAGCTATGATTCAGAAAGACTACAGAATATGAGTTATTATGCATTAGTCCAAGTCAAAGACAATAATACTGGCTTTGTCGGTGATTACATAAAAGTGTTGATTCCTATCCAGGGTTTTGTCATTGGTCCTATCACTTCTACCCTGAGACTGAGCAGATGCCTTGCCCTCCTCAAGATTTGACCCTCACAGCCCCTGCTGGCCACTAGTCCAAGAATGATTCCGAATCTGCTGGTGTCACTGAAGAAGCTGTGGCCCTGATAAGGGGGAAATGGATCGTACACCAAAGCAGCTGTAGTAATTCATTGCTAAGAACCAGCAGGAAACCTGGAGAGCATGCGTGGAGTGGACCTTGTGAATCTGGGACAATAGGAGACAGAATTTAGTCTGTATAAGGTAGAGTTTGTCAATATGGGTAGGAGTACTCTCCTGTGATTTAAGATTTAACTTCCTTCCTAGAAAACCAGGAATCAATCCTAATACACTATTGGGATGATCCTGGAAGCTTGGAAACACGATGACCAACTTTAAATAAAACAAAGTTTTCAGAACTGCCTTGGCAGAGCGTGAAGAAAGTGCTCAAAAACCTCAGAAGGTGAGTACGCAGAAAGGGTCTATCATGTAAGAGAGTCCACAAGATGGCTTTAGCCACAGCAATATAACAGTCATTGTCTCTGTTGGTTGCCATTGAGTTGATTCCGACTCTTGGTTGCCCCATGTGTTACAGAATAGAGCTACTCCATAAGGTTTTCTTGGTTGTAATCTTAATGGAAGCAGACTGCCAAGCATTTACTTCTGCACCAGTGCTGGGACAGTTCTAACCACCAACCTTTAGATTAGCAGTTGAGTGCAAACCATTTGTGCCACCTAGGGACCTTGAATCAAATTGCAGACCTTTTGGGTAGCAGCCGTAGCTAGCCCTTAACCACTGTTTCACCAGGGTACCATAACACAGTTACTGTCATTCAAATACTAAAGCTAAAATCTACAATAAGGACAGAAGAGCAAATCTGATAGTGAAAATAAAAATACTTGATAGCATTGCTCTGTAATAACAATGTAGATCACTACTTGAGGAGATGCAATGTGATTGTATTTGTGCAGTTTACGTAAAAGTTTCTGAAGGAATTCACAAGGTGTGCAGGCTTGGTTGTTGATGAAAGAAACAACAGAAAGGTGAAGAAATTAAAGCTTTCAGAGTAAAAACTTCACCAACATAATTTTCCAGGTGTATTAGTAATGCACATCTTACATGATGAGCCTCCCAGAGGCATATAGTGCCTATAGCAAGCACTGAAATTGCAGCCCTGCAGGGCAATTGTGAGGCTAACAGCACCCATGGGCAATCTCTAAATTACACACACCCCCACCCCATTCCAAGATGAATAGACATTGATAGCAGCAATGCCTTCCCTCCTCAGTCAGACGCCTTTCATATTTGTGGCGTCCCCAAATGTCATTCCTCGCCTCATCTGGCACCCCCTTGGACTTGCACTGCACCCCCCACCCCCAGCACCTCTGTGTCTACTGTGCTTGAGAAAGGACATTGGGCCTTACCGGGTTAACAGAGGCTGCTCAGTGGTGTTGCCCCCTTAAAGTGGTGCCCAGGGGAGACGTGTCATACCTGCCATACCTTAGCTACACCTCTGCACCCACCCCCTCACACACCCTGCAATTTGCCCACACCCATATGCAATTTTCATGCAGGTAGGAGGAAACTACTCTTAGAATTTGGGTAATCCACTGTACTAAACACATAGTAAGTTTGAATTGCAATTCAAAATATTTTACATTTTAAAAATTATTTCAAAATTCCATGAAAACAACCAAGGAATTTTTTTCATAAGAACGGTTTGCATTAAAAAAGTTTCTGAAACTGTGGTGTATTGCCGACAATAAATTATTTATTCTCCATTTTATTATAACTTCTATATTTAGCATTATATGTTTATGAAAATACATTTGGTATTATCCATAGCACAAGTTACATAATTGATTAAGTAATAATGCTACCTTTTTCATAGACAAGCATAGCCAGAACTTCCTCATAATGTAAGACATTCTTGAAACCAACTATTATATTTCCTAGATAGAATTAAAACATAGTCTTGTAAAATCATCTTAATTGTAAGTTTGTTAATGACTGAAAATTTATTTACTTTGCAATATTAGGAAAGCAAAGTGTATGTATACAATGTTCATGTATATAACAGACAACTTCAATTTGAAAGTTTATATAAGATATGTGATTTAAAATTTGATTAGCCACGGTGATTTAGAAATAGTTTTATACTATCAGGAGTAGAAATCTATTCCCATGTTCATTGAATTTCAGAAAAATGACTGCAGGAGTAGGGTGGTAGTATGCCTGTGAGACTAACCTCTGCTTCACCTAGTCCTGGGCTCACTATCAGTTACTCCTGGTGAACAGGCAGTCACACGCCGGCTATGCTGACCAGATCCCTCAGGAAGTCTCAGAAAGGAAAACTGAGAAAATAAAGGTTCAAGGATCTTGGAGAATCATCTTTAGTCAATCGGGCTCATTAGTTCTTGGTGCCCACATAAGAGCGCGACTATACACTCTATTTGCCCAGGCAGTTCCAGTTAAGCCTGTTTGTTGTTCAAGGATAATTATTACTAGCACCCACGTTGTTCTGTGTGGAAAATCAAAATTCTTCATGAGGGATTTAAAAGTAGAATAAAACTCCTTGTAGGACAGAAAGAATGCTGCTGGGTCTTCCTCATGCTGTGGTCTTGTGCAGAGATTTCTGAATTTTTACCTACAATTAAGGTGACACTTGAACACTTAAAATGCAGGGTTTTTTCTTGTCCTAAGTAGCTTAAATAATCCCCTTTTAAATAATATTTAAATTTTTATTTCATGGGAGATAATAATATGTATTTCTGCTTATTTGCTCGCTTCTAAATGAATACACAGGGGCCAAAATAAAACGTAATGCTATTCAGCATGAGTCTTTTTTGAAAATTTTTTAAGCTAACTTCAGATAATTGAATTGAAAGACACTAGTAATCACATGGGGAATGCTGGCTTGAATTATGTTTCATATTAAAAGAAGTTTATTATAGAATCAAGTCTATTTACTAAGAAAAACATTGTTTATATTTTTAAATGTTTTGAACATGACATTATAAGAATCTGTTTTTTCCAAATGTCTGAATAACATTTACTTCTTTATTACAGGGTTACTCCTAGAAAATGCTATGTCCTTCACCCAGGATTGATGTTCCAACTTGTTGTTACAAGTTATGTCACTGTGGTCTGTAACTAGAAAATGCTATAAACTAGAAGGAAAATATTTTATTAAAAATAGCTTATCTAAAATAATTCAACCAGAATTGAGCAAATCTATCCTTCTTTTAATTCTCAAATATTGATCCTCTTAATGAAGGAAAGAAAGTGCTCTTGATTACTATAGGGATCCAATTCTAGATAAAGTTTCCAAGAAAGCTATTTTAAAAATTAAAAGAAAAAAAAAGATAGTGAGAAAGACTTCTTTTCACTAGGCTGTGATACAAGGATAGAAAAGAAAAGTTCCAGAGAAGAAAGGAGGATTTATTGCTAATAGCATACACTTGAAACATCTGGAGGGTAGAATGTTATGACTACAGGCAGTCCCTGGATTGCAAACATCCGATTTGCATACAACCTGTAGTTGTGAACCAACCCCTGTAAAGCCTATTGTATTAGAATTCAAGGTACACACAAGGATTCGCAATAGCAAACAGGTGCTACTTTACAACACACATCAAAACATTATTATTATTACTGAATTATTATGTTAAAGATGTTTTAGTGTATCTGAAAGTGCTTCTTTAATGTTTTTATGCATAGAAAGGTATACTGTATACTATACACTGAGACAAACATTTGACTCACTGATGTTAGATACTGACTCACATACAAATTTGACTTAACGGCAGATTCAGAAACTAATCCAGGGACTGCTGTGTAGTATATAGATGACTAATCTCTTTGACAAAGAAGGTCAAACAAAGACTCTGAAAATGTGCCATTTTTTAGTTTGTTTTGTTTTACAGTTTTTGTTTGCTGTTGTTTTTGTTATTTTTTAGTCATCCTAAGTTATATTTTTAAAACTTAGGAAGTTGAGACATTTTCCTCCATTTTTTCCTAATTATATAGTTTTATAGCTTAACATACATGATTGCCCAATGAGCTGTGGTTTGCATCTTTCCATAATCAAAATTTAGCAAGAATTTAGGCCCAACTCTTACAAGAAAGTATGAGTGATTCTGACAGGAAAAGGTAACCTCCAAGAACATTTTCAATTGTAGTGACTTCAGAAATATGGTTGTGATGCCGTGATGCACTGTCCAGACTTCTCCTTCAGACTGAGGCATTAGTTCCTTTTGGAGCTGGAAGTATTGGCACCAAAGGGCTTTTAGCTGAGACCCACTATGAGAACTTCTCATGCACCCTTCTTGGAAAAGCCAGCTTCACATCATCAGTCAATAGAGGGAAAAGAAAGGCTCACCTCTCTGCCTTTGGGTGGGACAATTCTGTAGGGCTATGCCAGCTGCATATGACTTTGTGGGGTCATCTGAATTGTTTTCTGTAAGTGCTGGTTATTTCAACATCTTCTCTTCTCGGTCCTTCTTTCACTTCTCCACAAACCTTCATTACAAAGACACCTCCCAAATAAACTTCCTACTCACACTTCCCAAACTGTTTTTCGTGGGGAATCCAACCAAGACAGAGGTCAATATCATGTTCCTCCAGATGTCTCTGCTACTCTGTCTCCCAACTTCCCATTAAATGATTATGAGGATACAGAGAATTATTTAAAATACTATTATCAGCACTGAAAACTGATTAAATGTGAAAATATTTAACAAAATCTGGCAGAAATTTTCATGAACTTCAATTTTAAGAAAATAATTGTCAAATACAATCCCACAGAGATCAGGTAGAACAGCCAATAAGGCTGGAAAGGTGCACAGATAAAGCTTTGATTGCAAAATGTTTTCCTTTTAACCTTGGCCTTAAAAAAGAGGCAGATGCTCAGAAAGTTAGCTAGCCTTCTACATTAGAATTGTTTTACAAGGGGGTGGGATGATATTTTTTCATTTCAGTCACTTTCGAAGGAGCCCAACTTTTCCGTTATCTGTAGATCAAGGGTACGAGTATTACTGCAAAAGGGAAGTAGTAGAGAGGAAAAGCTGATAGCATAATGCATCAGGGAATACATAGTTAACTCAAGATAAATAGCGATGGTAGAGATACATGCAGGCTCACATAGTCTTCTCCTACAATCAATCAATCAATAAACAAGTAAGAACTAAATATAAATCTTCTTTCACATTAGGTAAAATAATGATAGACATATTTCACATATGTTTATGTTTATTGTATTTTCCATGTATTTTGCAGATACACACTGAACCACATTTCTTTTCTCTAAGACTCAGTCTGGACACTCTAGCTGTTTACAGCTGAGCCATGGGCAATTTGTTAAAAATCAAGAGAAATGCTTTTTTATAGCTGCTCCCATATGCTTACAAATTTTATATTTTTATCTGTTCTGATTTATATTGTGAACAGATGCCCTCCTTTAAATGTAGAGATCATTGATACACTTGAAAAGGGCATTATTCTTCTGGGCACTGGAAAATGAAAGCTTTCATAATCCTGGATGCACCTTAGTTCATTTAGATTTTCTTAGTATTGTCTCTAGTTAAAATTTGAATTAAAAATAAAAATAAGAGTAAATATAATAAAAATGGCTTGTCCAGAGTAGTGGTATTAAATTTAACTATAGAGGCTGGAAAGAAGAGTGTTTGCATTGTTTTTTTTTGTTCATTTGTTTTTACTTTTTCCTCTTATTCAACAAGTCAGACATTGTTTGTTGGGTGTCAACTAATTCAAGTGAAAATGCCTTGGGTTTAGACTAATGTTGAAATATTTTTTGTATAATATAGTTTTAACGAACATCAGCTATTAACCGACCCTCAAGCTACTTAGGAACATGTTATAAAAATGAGGAAGTTGCAAATTAGACAAAACCAGAAAACATGTATTTGTTTCAAGGAATAGTGTAATTTTAGGAACAAAAAAATAATTATAAAGGGGTCATGTGTATATCAAAGGGTAAAGTCATTACATAGAATGTTCCAAAAATACTTCAGAACAAAGTTATGACATGCATGCAATAACACTGATTTTATGTGTCTTATTTCCTAAATACATTTATGGAGAACACTGTCTCTATTTCTCAAATATTGTATTTTGATAATCACATTTTTTCTCAAGAATTTGGCAGTAACTAATAGAAATAACTAAGTGTACATAATAAAACCAGAATCATAGCAACTTTGCTAAAAACCTTTTCATGATTATAAGTTTCTTGATCTCTGGAACCACGACTTATCTTTGCAATATCTACAATATGAAATACTTTTTATATGGAATCAATAAAATATGTATTATTAATACTTGTTGCCGTTGAGTTGATTCCAATCCATAGTAACCCTATAGGACAGAGTTGAACTGCCCTGTAGGGTTTCCAAGGAGCAGCTGGTGGATTCAAACTGCTGACATTTTTGTTAGCATTCAAGCTCTTAACCACTGCGCCACCAGGGCACTTATATTATTAAACGTACATGTGGTTAATAAGTAATTATTTATGAGCTATATATATTAAAAATAATTCTGTTGATTCACTGGAAATTAATATACAAGTATTATATACTTTATATTTTATTATAATAGTAGAGGTATTTGGAAATTATTTAAATGTTATTTATCTTTGAAAAATATTGTTTAGAGTGTAACATTTTAGTTTTAACAGTCTTTACACTAAGTAAAGTTCCTTTTTGGAACAAAATTATTTAAATCTTTACAATGGCTTTGATTTACAATTTTAAGATTTCCACTTGGGCTATTGATATCCTTAGTCCTACCACAACTCAAATGAATGAGTCCTGTCTATACCAAACTTTCAAAGTTTATTCTACTCCATGACTACCTCAAGTGACTGAGGGCTCACTATCTTTCTAGGTAATCTACTACAGGTTGGACTACACCTGCTTAAAATTGAGGTCAAAAGTTCCAACCACGGTATCTAGATTTTCTTTGGAGGGCCAGAAATAGTTCATTTAAACTTGAAATAGCTCTCGTATCTTGAGTATCATTTTTTTCTCACAAGCTAATTTTTCATATTTCCACTATAATTGCTCATGTGACATCCCAATGAGCCACCACTCCATCTGCATCAGTCTTCACTGAGATGTTTGTCATTTGCATATATTCTTAAAGTTTAGTGTCAAGAATAAGTGATAAATCACATGTGGTCTGATCAAAGAGCCAGTACATTGATAGCAATCTTTCCCTCATTTTAGGTAATAATAACATAGTAACCATTTTGGCTAACCACATTCTTTACACCATTTAAGTTGTTGAGCACATGCACAGTCTATCCTAGACCTACTGTTGGATGCTGAGCTCAAAAAGCACAATCTTTGTTTTCCAGGAGTCACTGTTTTGTGACAGAATGAATACATGAGTGAATAACATCTGCATCAGTTCATTCTGACATGAATGTTGCCAAGTAATTAGTGTGATGAAATATTGTTGGATTGGTGATATTTCCCTTTCTAAGAACTCCTACTAATACGTGAAGTACAAATAAGAACAATTTGCCACAAGAAAAGTTAAGAAAATTAATAGGGTGGCAGAGGCTGGCAGCTGTCTATCAAGAAGTTGTTCCAGTTCATTGTAGGCATGCAGTAAGGCTTCATTCCTCGGTCTATCTGTCATTCATGTGTGGCCATTTGAAATCCAATAGTATATTAGCACTAGTGTTCCATTCCTGACCAAGAGCTTTTAAGTCAGCAGCATACCACCTTCATTCATTCCTTTCCTCTTTGTGTATGGCATCCTAGACATGGCAATCATGTCTCAACCATGCAAATGGTAACTAAGCCATAGGGGGTGTGGGGCCACCAGATGGCAGGGCCCTGAGACCCTGAATCAACAGATGAAAGAATGCTGCCCACAGACCTGGAACATTTATCTGCCCAGAAGCATTCACTGAAAGAGCAATAAACTTTATTAAGACAGTAAATTGTCCTTGAATATCTCAAGTGATAGCACTTTAGTGCAGCCTCCCTAATACAACAGGAAAAGAGTAAATTAAGTGCTAAATATGTCAAATAATAACTGCAGTGACTGGATTCTATATTCTATAGGAATACAGACATAGTTTGCATTAAATGAGAGCTTTGATTAATTATAAGCATATGTCAAGTATAGTTCCTCTAGCATAGGGCCTATATTCTTTTATGTAAACTTGATTATACACATACACTTTTATACTGTATATGTGCATTGATAGTTACTGGTGATTGGAATTTGAAACTTGGAGACTACTGGGGAAGAGCTGCCTCATCAAAGTAAAGTCAACCTTAGTGACATGGATGGAGTGAAGGTTTTGGGACCTCCATTTGCTGATGTGGCACAACTCCAAATGAGAAAAACAACTGCAAACAGCCATTAATGATCAGAACATGGAATGTACAAAGTATGAATCTATGAAAATTGGAAATCATCAAAAATGAAATTGAATGCATAAATGTCAATATCCTAGGCATTAGTGAGCTGAATGGACTGGTATTGGCCACTTTGAATCGAACAATCATATGGTCTACTATGCTGGGAATGACAACATGAAGAGGAATGGCATTGCATTCATCGTCAAAAAAGAAAATTTCAAGATCTATCCTGAAGTACAACACTGTCAGTGATAGCAAAATAGCCATACATCTACAAAGAATACTATTCAAATTTACGCACCAACCACCAAGGCCAAAGATGAAGAAATGGAAGATTTTTACTGACTTCTGCAGTCTAAAATTGATCGAACATGCAATCAGGATGCATTGATAATTACTGGTGATTGAAATGCAAAAGTTGGAAACAAAAAAGAAAGATTAGTATTTAGAAAATATGGCCTTGGTGATAGAAACAATGCTGGAGTTCAAAGCATAGAATTTTGCAAGACCAACAACTTCTTCATTGGAAACACCTTTTTTCAACAACATAAATGGTGACTACACACCTGGATCTTGCCAAATGGAATACACAAGAATCAAATCAACTACCTCTATGGAAACAGAAGATGGAAAAGCTTAATATCATCAGTTAGAACAAGGCCAGGGGCCAACTGTGGAGCAGATCATTAATTGCTCATATGGAAGTTCAAGCTGAAGAAGAAAATTAGAACAAGTCCACAAGAGCCAAAGTATGACCTTGAGTATATCCCACCTGAATTTGGAGACCATCTCAAGAATAGATTTGACCTATTGAACACTAATTACCGAAGACCAGACAAGTTGTGGAATGACATCAAGGACATCATACGTGAAGAAAGCAAGAGGTCATTAAAAAGTCAAGAAAGAAAGAAAAGACCAAAATGGATGTCAGAAGAGACTCTGAAACTTGTTCTTGAAGGTAGAATAGCTAAAGTTAATGGAAGAAATGATGAAGTAAAAGAACTGAACAGAAGATTTCAAAGGGCAGCCCGAGAAGACAAAGTAAAGTATTATAATGACATGTGCAAAGTCCGGGAGATAGAACACCAAAAGGGAAGAACACGCTTGGCATTTCTCAAGCTGAAGGAAATGAAGGAAAAATTCAAGCCTCGAGTTGCAATATTGAAGGATTCTGTGAGGAAATATTAAACTACAAAGGAAGCTTCAATAGAAGATGGAAGGAATAAACAGAGTTACTATACTAAAAAGAACTGGTTGATGTTCAACCATTTCAGGAGGTGGCATATGATCAGAAACCAATGGCATTGAAGGAAGAAGTCAAAGCTGCACTGAAGACATTGGTGACAAACAAGCCTCCAGGAATTGATGGAATGCCAACTGAGATGTTTCCACAAATGGATGCAGCACTGAAAGTGCTTACTCATCTATGCCAAAAAATTTGGAAGACAGCTACGTGGCCAGCTGACTGGAAGAGATCCATATTTCTGCCTATTCCCAAGAAAAGTGATCCAACTGAATATGGAAATTATCAAACAAAATAATTAATATCACACTCATGTAAAATCTTGCTGAAGATCACTCAAAAGTGGCTGCAGCAATATATGGACAGGGAACTGCCAGAAATTCAAGTCAATTCAGAAGAGGACCTGGAACAAGGGATACCATTGTTGATGTCAGATGGAGCCTAGCTTAAAGCAGAGAATACCAGAGAGATGTTTACTTGTGTTTTATTGACTATGCAAAAGCATTTGACTGTGTGGATCATAAAAAACTATGGAGAACATTTTGAATGGGAATTCCAGAACACTTATTTGTGCTCATTAGGAACCTGTACATAGATCAAGAGGCAGCGGTTTGAACAGAACAGGGGGATACTGCGTGGATTAAAGTCAGGAAAGGTGTGTGTCAAGTTTGTATCCTTTCACCATACCTATTCAACCTCTATGCTGAGCAAATAATCCAAGAAGCTGGACTACATGAAAAAGAACAGGGCATCAGGATTGCAGGAAGACTCATTAACAGCCTGTGTTATGTAGATGACACAACTTTGCTTTCTGAAAGTGAAGAGGACTTGACGCACTTACTGATGAAGATCAAAGACCACAGCCTTCAGTATGGATTACACCTCAACATAAAGAAAAGAAAAATCCTCACAACTGGATCAATAAGCAACATCATAATAAATGGAGAAAAGATTGAAGTTGTCAAGGATTTCATTTTACTTGGATCCACCATTAACACCCATGGAAGCAGCAGTCAAATCAAAAGATGCATTACATTGGGCAAATCTGCTGTAAAAGACCTTTTTAAAGTGTTGAAAAGCAAAGATGTAACCTCGAACACTAAGGTGGGCCTGACCCAAGCCATGGTTATCTCAATGCCTCATATGCATTCAAAAGCTGGACAATAAATAAGGAAGACCAAAAAAGAATTGACACCTTTGAATTGTGGTGTTGGCAAAGAATATTGAATGTACCATGAACTGCCAAAAGAACAAACAAATCTGTCTTGGAAGAAGTACAACCAGAGTGCTCCTTAGAAGCAAGGATGGCAAGACTATGTCTCACATACTTTGGACATGTTATCAGGAGGGATCAGTCTCTAGAGAAGGACATCATGCTTAGTAAAGTAGAGGGTCAGTGAAAAAGAGGAAGACCCTCAACGATATGGATTGACACAGTGGCTGCAACAATGGGCTCAAGCATAACAATGATTGTGAGGATGGTGCAGGACTGGGCAGTGTTTTGTTTTGTTGTACATAGGATCACTATGAGTCAGAACCAACTCTACAGCACCTAACAACAACAATAAACCCCAAAAATCCATTGTCTTTGAGTCGATTATGAACTGCCCCATAGGGTCTACTAACCCATAACCTTTCAGGAACACTAGAGTTCCTTTCATGAACACTAGGCTCTAGAAAAGGAGCCCTGGTGGTACAATGTTTAAGCTCTTAACTGCTAACTGAAAGGTAAGTGGTTCAAACCCACCAGTTGATCTGCTCCGTGGGAGAAAAGACTTGGAGATCTGCTCCTGTGAAGATTATAACCTAAAATGAGAATGAAGAAAACCAAAGACACAAGGAAAATACTGGCCCAAAGGACTAAAGGACCAAATGAACCTGAGTCTCCACAATCCTCAGACCGGAAGAACTAGATGGTACCCAGCTACCACCAAGGAACGCCCTGACAGGGAACACAGTGGAGAGTCCCGGGTGGAACACGGGAAAAATGTGCAACAGGGATCAGGTTTATTTAAGAAGACAAGACTTAATGGTCTGACGGACTGGAAACTCTGTTAACCCAGAGCTGAGACCAGTCCCGAAGCCCACCCCTAGGGCAAAGATTAGACAGGACTACCAAAAAAAAAGAAAAAAAAAATACACGTGCAGGATGAGAAGGCAGGGAGGGACAGGAGCTGGTCGAATGGACACAGGGAGCCGGGGGGGAAGGAGGGAGTGTGTTGTTGCACTGTGGAGATTCCAGCCAGTGTCACAGGACTGTGTGTATGTCAACTTTTGAATGACAGATTAACTTTAGCTGTAAACTTTCACCTAAAGCACAATAAAAAAAAGAAAAGATTACAGCGTAGGAAGCCTTATGGGACAGTTCTACCCTGTCCTATAGGGTTGCTATGAGTCACAATTGATTCAATGGCCACAAAAACAACAGTCTCTAAAAATAATTATTTACTATTATAAAAAATAAATAAATAAAACCTCTTTGTATGTTGCTCCCTCAGTATTTAATATAATCATATTTCTGTCAAGTATAATAAGAATGTATTACTTTATTTTCTATTTTCTTTATTGTTAATGAGATTTATATTTAAATTGTATATTTTTCTGTTTTTTCATGGTCTGTCCCTGTCTTTTTTGATGTTTTTTATTGAATCATTGATGTTTTCATTATTGATTTATAAGAGTTTGTAAATATACATTTTAACTCTTTGTCTTCACTATTTTTTACATATCTGAAAAATATGCACACTATTTGTGAGATATGGAAATTTTAAAATTATATGTAATTCAATTTACTGTTTTTATTTTTATCTCTTCAAAATTTTTTTCTTTTATGCTTAGATATTACTATGGGAAAATGAATTATGGTCAGTAGGAGGAAAACTTAACCATAGAGCAAAGCATCAAGAGAAAAGATCTGGGATTTAAGATTGTACAGCAGGGGCTTATGGACTTTGCTTATTTTCTGTTAACACTGTACATATATTCAATTTCCACAAAATAATATTTATTAATATATAAACTGATTTCTTTAGTAGTCATTGCAGATCCTTCAGCCTAGTTGATTTGAGTAAAGATCACCTTGTGTAAACAGGGATAGAAACTAATGTACATACTCTCTAAAACTATTTCAAAGACCAACTTGCACATGTGCAATGCTCAGCTTACCTCAAACTAGCAAGTTATATTCTTTTCATTCTCTAAACATTAAGATTCACATTTTCAGTGAAATAATCTTCATTTAAAAATACTATTAAAATCAGCAAAGACTTCTACAAACAGCAGTTAACCATTTACTCGGTAATTGTGCATGCCTTTGAATATACTCCCATAATAACATCCCATTTATGTTCCATAACAAATATGAGGTATTAACTGATTGATTAAAGCATTCATTCTAATTTGTTTCATAAATGTTTATTAAGTGTCTATAGCTATACTCCATATGCTGGACAAGCCTTATGTTTGAGTGATAAAAACACAAGGAACAAATAAAAAAGACATTGCCTTCCTGGAGGTGTCTGTCTTATGGACTAGAGAGAATAGAAAGAAAACAGAACAAAAAATATGCAAACACACACACCTCTCACCATACACTACTCATTAAAATATGGACCGAAGGCTTAATGTTTAGACTGAATAGTCAGAGAAAGCCTTTGGGAAAAGGTGGTAGCTAAAACGAGGAATGAAAGTTGAGAAGGAGTCAGGCATAGGACAAGAGATACAAGGTGTATTGAGGCAGAGAGAACAAAAGCTATGGAGGTTCTGAAATGGAAATTAGCTTTTTATTTCCAAGGGCATAAAAAAAATTGTGGTTTCCTAAACAAGATTTTTCAAATAAGTAAATATTGATCATTTACTGGTCATAACTAGAAGTAAAAAGCAAATAATCTAAAAGAAACAAATTGATCCTTTTAATTTTTTTTAATTCTTGTATTCTTTTATGAACACCATCCTAAAAAATGTACATAATATTTTTCTTTATTGTCCAAATAAACCATACACAAATGAATACTTTCTTGATGATTCAGGGTCTTCATTATTAATATTCATTATTATAGCTTCTTGTAATGACCATTCACTTTAAGAAGAACACTTTTCTTCTTTTAAAACTATCAGAAAGATTTATTGCTGGTATAATTTATTACTTTGCTCTCTGTTCCCTCAAACTCTTTTCTTCTCTGCTTCTTCAAAGTGTGCATTCTGGTGGGCTTGAAAACCAATCTATGATACACTAAAGATGTCCAAGTATTTTAAAACAACTGTTAAATCGATAAGCTTAGTAGTACAAGTAATTCTTACCTGTGAGCTTTTAAATTGATTTGTTGAGAATATGTCTACTCCTTGTTAGAAGAGTAAATAAATTTTAGTGGACTAATTTTCTCACTGTACTTCTAAATTACAGTTTTATAGAATGTTAGAACTAGGAGATCTTAAACTTGATATGACCAAAAGCCTTAATTTTATACATGACAAACTATAGAATGGAGAGTTTGATATCATCGTCAAGCTTACATATGCTTTGCCATACAGGAAAGAAGGTCTTTCCAAAGCCCAGATTGTTTCATGTTCATTCTTGGTACTCTCCATATATTAAGATATCTACTAATGTCCGAGACTGAATAGTTTACCCTACGAGAAGAGTATTTCTTGGCTAACCCATCAGACATAGAGAAAACTGCAGTCAACCTGAAATCATTCCAGGCCTACATAAGCCAGCATCCAGCTGACTCGCAAATGTTCAAACAACAACAACAAAAAAAATTGTGTTTGTTTTACACCACTGAGTCTGTGGTCATTTTTCAAATAGGCAAAGGTTGTGTACTCCTTAAATATTTGAATTTATTTAAATTTGCAGATGAAGAAATTGAGGCCCCAAGCTATGAAATAATTTTCTAGTGCCCTAAATTGAATAATTGACTTTGATCTATGCCCAGGAATATGGGACAAAATAGGCATATTATAAGTAGCCTAATGAGGCCAGAAGGGAAACAGTGAGAAACAAACCATGAGACTAGGGATGTACAAGAAGATGAGATCTTGTATTCAATGCTAAGGATATTAGATTAAGAATTGAGAATGAATGAAAGCCACTGAACATTTTTACATAGGAATGATTGTGCATACTTGCACATTTCTACCTGGCAATGCACCTTCAATCCAGTTATGGTTGTCACATTTATCTCGTACCTTGTCTTTAATCAAAGTGTCAAAATTTTCTTAAATTTTTCCTCAAATGAAAAGTCTAGCGTCACCAAATCATAGCTAGCCTGCACATGTTTGTCTACTACTGAATGCCCTTATTAAGAAGTGAACAACTTGGGATTTGAACAGAATCAAGAAGAAAAACGATATTACTACGAAACAAAATTATATTGAATTATTTGCCACCTATATAACGTTTTTTGTTTCTGTAATGTCTCTTCTACTACCAGTGAAGCTCAGAAGACATCAAATCCACTGTCTAAACAGACATCTAGCTGGAAAATGAGTAGACGGTAACTCCTCGAAAGCTCCTTAAGCTCTATAAGTGATTCTATTATAACTGGGCTTGTTGGAATATTCCACTTTCATTCACAAAGAGAAGGGGTTGGAAAAGTCAAAATATGTCTCATTTATCCAAAATGCAGGCCTCTGATTCTGATGATATCTTTACCCAATCACTACCTTTTCCAAATCAACTGCTTATATGTATGAGTTCAGGGGAAAGACTGTAGAGGACCTAAGGGTTGGGGTTATGATCACTGTAGCAGAGTTCATTGGTTTACCAGTGAATGTTTTAACTCCAACTCTTGGCAGCTCTATTTACGATATAGGATTGTAGAACATTCTTTGGCCTTAGCAAGTGTTCTATTTGCCAGTTACCAAGGCCACAAATACATTCACTCTAAACGTCCTATTATATTTACCTTTGCAAGTGTTATAGATTGAATTGCATCCTCCAAAAATAATGTGTGTCAACTAGGCTAGTCCATGATTCCCAGTATTGTGTGATTGTCCAACATTTTGTCATCCAATGTGATTTTCTTATGTGTTATAAATCTTACCTCTATGATGTTAATTAGGTAGAATTAACAGCATTTATGTTAATGAGGCAGGACTCAATCTATAAGATTAGGTTGTGTCTTCAGTTGATCTCTTATGAGACATAGAAAAGAGTAGCAAGCAGAGAGACAGCGAGACCTTACAACAGCAAGAAAGTAGTGCCAGGAGAATATTAAGTCCTTTGAACCCAAGATCGCTGTGATGAGAAACTCCTAGTCCAGGGGAAGAGTGATGACAAGTACCTTCCTCCAAAATGTTCGCAATCACTAGCCATTGGAGAAATGAAAATCAAAACCACAATGAGATACCATCTCACCCAGGCATTACTGCCACCAATCAAAAAAAAAAAAAAAACAAAACAGGAAATAACAAGTGCTGGAGAGGCTTCAGGGAGATCAGAACTCTTGTGCACTGCTGGTGGGTATGGAAAATGATATGGTACTTCCTTAGAAAGCTAGAAATAGAAATACCATATGATCCAGCAATCCTACTCCTAGGAATATATCCTAGAGAAATAAGAGCTGTCACATGAATACACACATGCATACCCATGTTCATTGCAGCATTGTTCACAATAGCAAAAAAGATGGAAACAACCTAGATGTCCATCAACAGATGAATGGATAAACAAACTATGGAACTTACACACACTGGAGTATTACTCAACGATAAAGAATAATGATGAATCTGCAAAACATGTCATAACATGGATGAATCAGGAGGGCATTATGCTGAGTGAAATAAGTCAATCACAAAAGGACAAATATTGTATGAGACCACTACTGCAAAAACTCTTGAAAAGGTTTACTCACAAAAAGAAACAATCTTTGATGGTTATGAGGGAGAGAAAGGGTGTGGATGGAAAAACACTAAATACACAAGAAATAAGTGGTAATTTTGGTGAAGGATGAGACGGTACACAATACTGGGGAAGCCAGCACAACTTGTCCAAGGCAAGGTCATGGAAGCTCCATAGACACATCCAAACTCCCTGAGGGACCAAATTGCTGGGCTGAGGGCTGGGGGGACCATGGTCTTGGGAAACATCTAGCTCAATTGGCATAACATAGTTTATAAAGAAAATGTTCTACATTCTACTTTAGTGAGTAACTTCACGGGTCTTAAAAGCTTGTAAGCAGCCATCTAAGATACTCCACTGATCTCATTCCTCTGGGAGCAAGGGGGAGTGAAGAAAACTAAAGATATGAGGGAAAGATTAGTCTGAAGGACTAATGGACCATATCTACCATGGCCTCCACCAGACTGAGTCTAGTACAAGTGGATGGTGCCTGGCTACCACTACTGACTACTCTGACGGGGATCACAATAGAGGGTCCCAGACAGAGCTGGAGAAAAAAGTAGAACAAAATTCTAACCCACACAAAAAGACCAGACTTTCTGGCCTGACAGAGACTGGAGAAACACCAAGAGTATGGCCCCCGGACACCATTTTAGCTCAGTAATGAAGTCACTCCAGAGGTTCACCTTTCAGCAAAAAATTAGACAGGCCCATAAAACAAAACGAGACAAACGGGGCACTCTGGCCCAGGAGCAATGACTAGAAGGCAGGAAAGCTGGTAATAGGGAACTTAAGGTCAAGAAGGGAGAGTATTGACATGTCGTGGGGTTGTTAACCAGTGTCATAAAACAATGTGTGTACTAACTGTTTAATGAGAAACTAGTTTGTTCGGTAAACCTTCATCTAAAGTACAATAAAAAAAAAAAAAAAAATTGCCAAAAAAAAAGAATCTTCTTCCAGAGCTGACAGAGAAAGCGTTTCCCTGGAGGTGATACCCTGAATTTGGACTTCTAGCCACTAGACTGTGAGAGAGTAAACTTCTGTTTGTTGAAGCCATCCACTTGTGGTATTTTTGTTATAGCAGCACTAGATAACTAAGACAACATGCTATGACAAAACATCTTGTTTTGAAATGTTATCTGGGATCAATACTAAAGTCACTACAATCTGGCAGTTTAAAATATGTCCCCCTTCTTGTATTTATTTATGTTTGGTCCTTGTTATGGTCACTCTGTAAAAGCAAGATTGACCAGCAAAACAAATTTGGTTTTTATGTCAAGACACACCCATACACACACAACCAGAGGGTATAAGAAGGTTTATGCTGACTTAACTAAGGTCTCTGGGGACAGCAGTGCAGGTCTCCCAAGTAGGTCCAAAATGGCTTGAGAGAATGAGGATGCTGGCTGGGTTTTTTATTGTGGTTAGGGAATGGGAAGAGGATTAGGGTTCCAGAACACCAAGAATGGTTTGAATCACCCCCAGGCCCAAAGGAGGGAGGATGTAGGCTTTCTAATCAGCTTGCCTAGAAGTGGAGCAGAGGGAAAGAGGGAGGGGTGAGACTTAAAAGCTGTCAATACAACATTCTTTGATGGTTACGAGGGTGGGGAGGGAGGGAGAGGGGGTATTCACTAACTAGAAAGTAGACAAGAATTATCTTAGGTGAAGGAAAGGACAGCACACACTAGAAGGGAAGTCAGGACAACCGGACTAAACAAAAGCTAAGAAGTTTCCTGAATGCAACCAAACACTCTGAGAGACAGAGTAGCAGGGGTGGGGGTCTGGGGACCATGGTTTCAGGGGACATCTAGGTCAATTGGCATAACGGAGTTTATTAAGAAAATACTCTGCATCCCACTTTGGCGAGTGGTATGTGGGGTCTTAAAAGCTAGTGAGCGGCCATCTAAGATGCATCAATTGGTCCCAACCCACCTAGAGTAAAGAAGAATGAAGAATACCATAGATACAAGGCAAGTATTAGCCCAAGAGACAGAAAGGGCCATATAAACCAGAGACTTAATCAACCTGAGACCAGAAGAACTAGATGGTGCCCGGCTACCACAATGACCACCCTGACAGGAAATACAACAGAGAGTCTCTGACGGAGCAGGAGAAAAGTGGGGTACAGAACTCAAATTCTAGTAAGAAGACCAGATTTAATGGTTTAACTGAGACTGGAGGGACTTTGGAAGACATGGCCCCCAGACTCTCTGTTTGCCCAGGACTAAAACCATTCCTGAGGCCAGCTCTTCAGACAAACATTGGACTGGACTATGGGACATAAAATGATACTCGTGAAGAAAGTGCTTCTTAGCTCAAGTAGATACATGAGACTAAATGGGAAGCTCCTGTCCAGAGGTGAGATGAGAAGGCAGAGAGGATCAGGAGCTTGTTGAATGGACACGGGAAATCTGGGGTGGAAAGGAAGAGTATGCTGTCACAGTACAGGGAGAGCAACTGGGGTCATGAAACAATGTATGTATAAGTTTTTGTATGAGATACTATCTTGAACTGTAAACTTTCACTTAAAGCACAATTAAAAAAAATAGCTGTCAAGAGTCAAACATTAAAAAATGGTGTCAGACTTCTTATTACATTCCCCTATCACTTAAACAAGGAGCCTTGGTGCTGTAGTGGTTAAATCATTCAACTGCTAACCAAAAGATTGGCAGATCAAACTCATGGGAGAAAGATGTGG
Source organism: Dugong dugon (assembly GCA_030035585.1). NCBI lineage: Eukaryota > Metazoa > Chordata > Mammalia > Sirenia > Dugongidae > Dugong > Dugong dugon. The sequence continues at coordinate 103,650,168 of CM057466.1, read as the reverse complement.
CAGTGTGCTTCTGAAAAGATTACAGCCTTGGAAGCCCTACGGGGCAGTTCTACTCTGTCCTAAAGTGGTGCTGAGGGTCGGAATCAGCTCCATGGCAGCTGGTTTTATTTAAATAAATTTGGCAGACATAAAAGTAGTCTTGAACATCCACCACTCCTGTCCACAAGAAAGTAAACAAGAAGATACTAAAATGGCACTGAGAGCTATTTGTGTTTAGGGAAAAAGGCTGGACAAAAATAATACATAAAAGAGGCCTACAGAATTCCAGGTGCTTGGGGAGACAGTCTTTTCCCCATGTCCAGAACCCAGCTACAGAATGCCAACAGAGTGCCACAGGTCTGTCTACTACAACCACCTCTCTGTTAACATATAATATATGCCAAATAATTAAATATAATTTTGTGTCTGAGTAATATTTTTTCTGTTTGTTTCTGTTCAAATCTCAAGTTGTTATTTTTTAAGTATATAAAAATCAAAACTGAGGGGGAAACGGTATTAAAACTGATTCTACCCACATGGTCTCCCTGAGACATCATCACAGTTGATCCCAGCATGATCTAAAATGATTTTAAGTCACTATAGAAGTCTTAGCTTTCCTGGCCCTTCATCGTCAAATGGAGTCTTGCTCCGATGTTCAGCAACATGTCAGTGTGCCCCATGTCCAACGCCTCTCTGACCCTGTGAAATCTTCCACTGCACTCTCTGGAACTCACAGTCAGACTGCCATTTGCAAAACCCCCTTTATCTTTTCTTCTTCATCTTTTTCAGAGTGAGTTTTGTCTGTCTTCTTTCTCTAATTGTACCCAGCTGTTTCCTGTGAATACTGTTTCTCTTGTAGTCTTATCAAAAAATGCCTTTTTCTTTTGCTCTGTACCACATCCTGTGCTCCATATACCACAGGAGGTAGCGTACATGTCCTACTTGTTCTTCTGTGGTATTTTCAGATTTCCAGTCAGAAATGATTTTATACTTTCCCTACACACACACACACACACACACACACACACACACACACACACACCAGTGTTGAAATGCATGCAAACCAACTGTGCTATCTGCTACCTTCCTTGGAATGATGCTGCTCACCATGTCAAGGATAGCAGTTTTTGTGTGGTGGGAAATGGCATGATTTTTTTAATATCTTCTTATCTTTTTTCTACTTTCCATATTCATTAAATTTCCCAATAACTAACTTTTTAAAAAGAAATCAGTGTACTTATATTCTTTCAAAAACAGATATAAAGTAAAGCTGAACAGTTAACTATGTTATCCTTGTATGTGCGCTTGAAGCAAACTTGGGTACATTTTTTCATGCTGTGTGATTTGAACAACGGACTGTTAAGAGGCACAATGAAAATAAAGATTGTCTTAAAACCAACTGCATCTTCACAGGAATCACATGTTCTGTTGATTTGTTCTTTGTGCTTTTTCATAAGTTCAGAATGTAAAATAGTTTAGCCACGTTGAGAAACTTTTATTTTTCCTTAATCCTTTATTCTGGATATGACATGTTTCTATACCACAACCTAAATATAAAAGGTAGCATATTTTAAAAGTATTTTAAAATTTTAATGTGCTTTACATAAGAATATAATATTCCAAATGCGTAATTGACGTGAGCACTGTGATCAGGAGATTTGCAGGTTAAAATGTTGAACCTGAGGTTTTTAACCTCTCTGATGCTTGGGCCATGACGTAAGCGTGTTTCACGCCCGCTGGAAGAGCCCCTGGCTCCTGCATCAACACTGACTCAGATACACAGACAGCTTCCAACTGCTCAGCCTCAGAAGCCATCCAAGCAATTTTAAAATCAATTTGGTATTTAAAGTACAGTTAAATATGTGTGTATGTACACACAGAGACACAAACACACATACATTTGTGTAATATATATACATATATAATAAAATATGAAACTAATTGGAAAGAAATATCTTTGTAGCTAAAAACACAAACACACAAACAAAAAGCCTTTCTTCAGTATGAATTTAATTTTGCTAATATATCTGATGTATATAATCTACACACAAATAATTTCTCTCTTCACATATCCGTCTCATGAAGGCAAATGGAACCTGGGAGAAAAGTTTAAAAAACACTGTAAATGATTCTCTCTTTCTCTCTGTCTCTCTGCAACTGCATGGCAATGGCATGATCATAGGATGGGGAGCTGTGGGAAAAATAATGTGCTGAAACTATGAATTGTGAATGCATATAGGTAAAAACAAGTCAGGGTGGGTTTTTGTTCTTCTCTCCAATAAATTAGAAGCCTATTCATTTTACACATTTTGGGGCCCCTTGAAATTCTATATGAACCTCAGGATCAGCTTTTCCATCTCTCTAAAAAAGGCCACTAGAATTTTGATAGCGATTGCATTGAAGTGCAGCTCGCTTTGAGGAGTACTGTCATCATGAAAACACTAAGTCCTCCAGTCTGTAATGGGATGCTTTTCAATTTACTTAGATCTTCTTTGACTTTCTTCATCAATGTTCTGTAGTTTTCTCTGTTCAAGTTTCTTACCTCCTTAGGTACATTTACTCCTAGATATTTTGCTGTCTGGGATGCTATTATACATAGAATTGTTTGGGGTGGAATGTTCTAAATATACCTGTGAGGTCTAATGAGTTTATAGCGCACCTCCTTAGGATCTTCTATCTAGTTCTTCTATCCATACTTCTTAAAGTTTGTTTAAAGAACATGCATGTTAATCTCATATTTTTAATTGAGTGTAAACCCACATTTCCATGGAACAGTAGAAAATAAGCTAGAAAATACAGTCTTATAAAATGAAGATGAAAGTGAACTAAGCGTGCAGCATCACACTTTACTCGTAAGTTCCCCTCAGAATAACCAGAATTATCATTTTGAAATTTGTTGAATTATTCATGTTGCTCTCATACTACATATTTACTATTCTAGTATTTTCTACATTATAATATATTATTTTAGAGATGTTATCATTTCTATGCACGGAAACTAGTAGGTGTATTTTTCTTCATTTTTAGTATATTTATGTCTAACAATGCTTACAATAATTCCAAGTGACAATGTTTATCCTTGTTACACAGAATAAATCAAGAATTTCAGTTTTTCTATGCACAAGCTACATGTTTATGATGGGGAATGAAATACAGTAATTTCATGATATTTGACTTTCACATTTCATGTGTGTGTCTTTCCACTCTGGATATTCATAATCACAAAACTCAAAAACTAACAGGAGAGAAAGTGATTACTCTATTTAGTTTTACTCAGAATATGTAGCCTTCTTCCACTCTGTATTTGGAACCATACCCATTAGCATCTATCCCCAATAATGAGTATTATAAAGACAATATAATCAATATCTTTTATCTAAGGACCACAAATTGTACCAAATACACTTTGCAGTTCTAGTAAAGAATAAATCGACCCTTTAATAAAATAAAATTGTGACTTTTGTTTGTATTTATATTTCGTTAACTCATGTCATAGATGATTGTTACCTACTTAAAAATAATTAAGATTTAAGTATTTAGGTATAGTAATAATGAATTTCCATCACCCATCTGTCATTTTGTCATGCTGTGGTAGTTTGCACATTGTTTTGATGCTGGAACATGCCACCAGCATTTCACATACAGCAGGATCACTCATGGTAGACAGGTTTCAACGAGCTTCCAGACTAAGATAGACTAGGAAAAAAGGCTTAGGGATCAACTTTTGAAAACCAGCCAAGGAAAACCCTAAGTACTACAGAATGTTGTCTAATATAGTAATGGAAGGTGAACATCCTCCCCCCCTCAGATTGGAAGACATTCAAAATACAACTGGGGAAGAGCAAACTTAAATCAAAAAAAAAAAAAAAATTCCCTGAAATATTTTTAAAACCAAACAACAGTTTGGCGGAAACCTTGGTCACGTAGTGGTTAGCACTATAGCTGCTAACAAAAAGGTTGGCAGTTCGAATCCACCAAATGCTCCTTGGAAACACTGTGGGGCAGTTCTACTCTCTCCTATTGGGTTGCTATGAGTCAGAATCGACTCGATGGCAACGGGTTTTTTTTTTTTTTTTTTTTAGTAAAAAGTCTGCCTTGAGCATTATACTCTTTTAATAACTACCTATAGTAATAACAGCAACTTGAAAGATTAGATAGGAACATAAGAAAGCAGTGAATTTATGTTAATAAGGGAGGAACAACTCAAAAAAGGAGAAAGAGAACGGTTGCATAACTTGGAGAATGTACCAGTGTCACTGAATTGTATATGTAGAAACGGTAGAATTGCTTATGTTTTGCTGTGTATATTTTCAAAAACAACAAAAAAAATTTCAAAAAAAAAAGATGTGTATGGTGTAAAGCCTTCAGGACCTTCATTTGCTGAGGTGACATGACTCAAAACGAGAAGTAACAGCTACAAATATCCATTAGTAATTGAAACATGGATTGTACAAAGCATGAATCAAAGAAAATTGGAAGTCATCAAAAATGAAATGGAATGCTTGAATATCGATTGTCTAGGAATTAATGAGCTGAAATGGACTGATATTGGCCATTTTTAATCCAACAATCATATGGTCTACTATGCTGGGTAAGACAAATTAAAGAAGAATATCATTGCACTCATCTTTAAAAAGAACATTTCAAGATCTATCCTGAAGTACAATGTGGTCAATGTGAGGTTAATGTCCATACACCTACAAGGAAGACCAGTTAATATGACTGTTATCCAAACTTACCCATCAATCATGGATGCCAAAGATGAAGGAATTGAAGATTTTTATGACTAGCTGAAGTCTAAAATTGATCAAACGTGCAATCAAGATGTATACTGGTGATTAGAATGTGAAAGTTGGAAACAAGAGGACTAAGCAGTAATTGGAAAATAAGGCCTTGGTGATAAAAAGGATGCCAGAGATCACATGATACAATTCTGCAAGACAAAGGACTTATTCAGTGGAACTTTTTCTTTAGAGTACCAGTATTTGGTATCAATATTTAATCCTTACTATTGTCAACTATAATAATTTTTTCAGAATATTTTTACACATGTGACTTTATTGATATGTAAAGTCAGAGACACCATTTCTTTCGACAAAAGTCCAAGCAAGACAAGGAAAAACTGTAGTGACTGTAGACACTATGTATGTTTTGCAGCATATAGAGATAATACTTCAGTTTGTAACCTCCCAGACACTGGCATTTACCCCTCAATCCCTGTCTAATAAATTTGATGTACTACGTAGCATACCCTTCAGAATTAAGAAATTTTCATAGTTTTATAGGCCACTGTTCCTCATATAGAATTCTCTCCATGCCTCCAGACTCTCCTCCCTTCCCGCTCATCTCTCATTTTGCTGCAAAAATTATCTGCTAACCTCTGTTTAAGATGGTGATAACATAGGCTTTGTTAGTCCCAGATCTGTTCCTTTGCTTGTAAGCAAGGGTTCTGGTCTTCCTGTGCATTCAGAATAAATTCCATTTGTCCTAGCTTATTATAAAATACTACTGATCATTTGGCTTCAATGTATGGTCAACCTACTAAACTTGGTTCCTTAGTTACTTGAGCATGATTTACTCTTTCAAAGGTGTGATAGCTAGAAAAATATACTAGATATTTTAAAAGCTAAAAATCAAAAAGAACCTATAGAACATGATGGTTAAGAAAACTCCAGGAACTTCAGGTAATAAACAGTTTTGAATTTCTGAAGTTTGACCGTAAGGCAAGTGAATGCAAGTAAAAAGGAACCAGGAAGGTTTTGGAAGGCTGTGTGGAAAGACTAGGTGAGGGATCAAAGTTATATTAATATATAATACCCCACACATTTAGGAGATTTCTACAATTCAAAATGTCAGTACACATAATCCTAAAATTGAAGTCGTATCCTTCCTTTGCAGATTTTTTAGAAATAATAAGTCATCAAATGAAAAATCTCCAGAATTTGCTTATGGAAAAGTCTTTCTTTCATGTGCTTCTTCCTTGACTATAGAACCATGGGCAACGCTTCCATACTGTGTTTTAATCTTTGCCCATGCTATGATAATAACTCAACAGTACACCTAACACAGTAGTTTATCTCTTCTACAGAGTGAACAGAGGGCAACCTCTCATTCACCTGAAGGTCTGAGGTGTAAAACATCTTTGTTGCACGTTCGTATGTTTCATGGTACCCCCTGAATCTGCCTATTATCTACACAGTGTGTGCAGAGGCCCTAACTCTTTCAGAGAGTTAGTCTAACTCAGAGTACAAGTGGATCTATTTGTACTCCAGGTCAAATACCCACTGTTCTGTTTCTGTGAAATTTACAAGTAATCATGCGATCCATATCAGCCTTTTGAAAACATTTCTCTATTACTATTTTCTATTCTACTTAAATCACTGGCCATGGACAGGGGTTATTAATATCCACTCAAAAGCAAAATACACATTCTTTTCAAGTGCACGTGGAACATTTACCAAGCGAGGCCATATTCTGGAACATATAATAAGTCTCAGTAAATTTAAAAATTTCAAGCCATACAAGTTTATGTTCTTAGATCATAATTAAATTAAAAATCAACAACAGGGAAATCTTTGGAAAATCTCCAAATATTGGGAAACTAAATAATACACTTTTAAATAGCCTATCAGTCCATGAAGAAGTCAAAAGGAAAATATGACATTATTTTGAACTTAAGAAGAATAAAAACACAAATGTCAAATTTTAATATTAGAAAAGAAGAAAGATCCAGATAAATGATCACCACTTTCACCTTAAGAAACTGGAAAAGGAAGAGGAAATTAAACCTGAAGTAAATAAGAGAAAGAAAATAATAAAGATCAGAGCAGAAATCATTATATAGAAAACAGAAAATGGTAGAGAAAAATCAATGAAACCAAAGATTGGAAGGTGGTTCTTTGAGATCAATAAGCTTGATAAACTTCTAGCCAGATGAGGCATAAAAAAAAAAGAAGAAGAAGAAGACACAAATTACCAATATTAGGAATGAGAAAGGTGGTTGTTAGCACAGAATCTACAGATATTAAAAGGAAAATAAAGAAATACACAGATTTATGCCTATAAATGTGACAGCTTAGATAAAATTTGACAAGTTCCTTTAAAGACAAAATTTCCAGTATTCAGTAAGAGATAACACTAATAGTCCTATATCTTTACAAGAAAGGAAAACTACAGAAAAATATCTCTCCTGGGTATAGAGGTAACAATTCTAAACAAAATTTTAGAAAATAGAATCCAATAATATATAAAAAGAAATTTAAATCATTTTATCATAAAATCTAATATGTAATAAATATAATAAAAGCCTGTATGTAACTATGGAAAAAAAAAAAACCTGAACGTATGACCTCCTCATCCAACTCACAAACTGTTGTTGTTGTCGTTAGGTGCCGTCAAATCAGTTCCAACTCATAGTGACCCTGCGCACCACAGAACAAAACATTGCTCGGTCCTGCGCCATGCTCACAATTGCTGTTATGCTTGAGCTCATTGCTGCAGCCACTGTGTCAATCCATCTAGTTGAGAGTCTTCCTCTTTTTCACTGACCCTGTACTTTACCAAGCATGATGTTCTTCTCCAGGGACTGATCCTTCCTGACAACATGTCCAAAGTATGTTAGACATAGTCTTGCCATCCTTGCTTCTAAGGAGCATTCTGGTTGTACTTCTTTCAAGACAGATTTATTCTTTCTTTTGGCAGTCCATAGTATATTCAATATTCTTCACCAACACCACAATTTAAAGGTGTCAATTCTTCTTCGGTCTTCCTTATTCATTGTCTGGCTTTTGCATGCATATGAAGCGATTGAAAATACCATGGCTTGGGTCAGGTGCATCTTAGTGTCCAAGGTGACATCTTCGCTTTTCAACACTTTAAAGAGGTCTTTTGCAGCAGATTTGCCCAATACAATCCGTCTTTTGATTTCCTGACTGCGCTTCAATGAGTGTTGATTGTGGATCCAAGTAAAATGAAATTCTTGACAACTTCAATCTTTTATCTGTTTATCATGATGTTGCTTATTGGTCCAGTTGTGAGGATTTTTGTTTTCTTTATGTTGAGGTGTCATCCATACAGTAGGCTGTAGTCTTTGATCTTCATCAGTAAGTGCTTCAAGTCCTCTTCACTTTCAGCAAGCAAAGTTGTGTCATCTGCATAAAGTAGGTTGTTAATGAGTCTTCCTGCAATCCTGATGCCCTGTTCTTTTTCATATAATCCAGCTTCTTGGATTATTTGCTCAGCATACAGATTGAATAGGTATGATGAAAGGATGCAACCCTGACGCACACCTTTCCAGACTTTAAACACGCAATATCCCCTTGTTCTGTCTGAACAACTGCCTCTTGATCTATGTACAGGTTCCTCATGAGCATAATTAAATCTTCTGGAATTACCATTCTTTGTAATGTTATCCATAATTCGTTATGATACACAGAGTCGAATGTTTTTGCATAGTCAATAAAACACAGGTAAACATCTTTCTGGTATTCTCTGCTTTCAGTCAGGATCCATCTGACATCAGCAATGCTATCTCTGGTTCCACATCCTCTTCTGAATCACGCCTGAATTTCTGGCACCTCCCTGTCAACATACTGCTGCAGCTGCTTTTGAATGATCTTCAGCGAAATTTTACTTGCCTGTGATATTAATGATATTGTTCAATAATTTCCACATTGAGTTGGCTCACCTTTCTTGGGAATAGACATAAATATGAATCTCTTCCAGTCAGTTGGTCAGATAGCTGTCTTCCAAATTTCTTTGCAGAGATGAGTGAGCACTTCTAGCGCTGCATCCATTTGTTGAAACATCTCAATTGATATTCCGTCAATACCCGAAGACTTGTTTTTTTCCTTTCCCTTCAGTGAAGCTTGGACTTCTTCCTTCAGTACCATCAGTTCATGATCTCAGGCTACCTCTTTAAATGGGTGAATGTCGACCAATTCTTTTCGGTATAATGACTCTGTGTATTCCTTCCATATTCTTTTGATGCTTCTTGCATCATTTAATATTTTCCCCATAGAATCCTTCATTATTGCAACTTGAGGCTTCAAGTTTTTCTTCTGTTCTTTCAGCTTGAGAAATGCCAAACATATTCTTCCCCTTTGGTTTTCTGTCTCCAGCTCTTTGCACGTGTCATTATAATACTTTAGTTTGTCTTCTCGAGCTGTGCTTTGAAATCTTCAGTTTAGTTCTTTTACTTCATCATTTCTTCCCTTTGCTTTAGCTACTCGATGTTCAAGAGCAAGTTTCAGAGGCTCTTCTGACATCCATTTTGGTATTTTCTTTCCTTCCTGTCTTTTTAATGACCTCTTGCTTTCTTCATATATAATGTCCTTAATGCCATTCCACAACTCCCAACTCGTCTGGTCTTTGGTAATTAGTGTTCAATGCGCCAAATCTATTTCAGGTGGGATAAACTCCAAGTCGTACGTCGGCTATCATGGACTTGTTCTAATTTTCTTCAGTTTCAACCTGCACTTGCGTATGATCAATGGATGGTCTGTTCTGCAGTCGGCCCCTGGCCTTGTTCTGAGTGATGATATTGAGCTTTTCCATCGTCTCTTTCTACAGATGTAGTCAATTTGATTTCTGTGTACTCCATCTGGTGAGGCCCATGCGTATAGTCACTGTTTATGTTGGTGAAAAAAGGTATTTGCAATGAAGAAGTCATTGATCTTGCAAAATTCTATCATGCAATCTCTGGCATGGTTTCTATCACCAAGACCATATTTTCCAGCTACGGAGCCTTCTTGTTTCCAACTTTTGCATTTCTATCACCAGTATTTATCAATGCATCCTGATTGCATGTTCGATCAATTTCAGACTGCAGAAGCTGGGAAAAATCTTCAATTTCTTCATCTTTGGCCTTAGTGGTTGGTGCATAAATTTGAAAAATAGTCACATTAACTGGTTTTCCTTGTAGACATATGGATATTATCCTATCACTGACAGCCTTTTACTTCAGGATAGGTCTTGAAATGTTCTTTTTGATGATGAATCCAAAGCCAGTAACCTTCAGGCTGTCGTTCCCAGCATAGTAGACCATATAATCATCCAATTCAAAATGGCCAGTAACAATCCATTTCAGCTCATTAACGCCCAGGATATTGATATTTATGGGTTCCATTTCCTTTTTGACAATTTCTAATTTTCCTAGACAGATACTTTGTACATTACATGTTCTGATTATTAATGGATGTTTACAGCTGTTTCTTCTCATTTTGAGTCATGCCACATCAGCAAATGAAGGTCCTGAAAGCTTAACTCCATCCATTCATTAAGGTCGACTCTACTTTGAAGAGGCAGCTCTTTCCTAGTCATCCTTGGAGTGCCTTCCAACCTGAAGGGCTCATCTTCCGGCACTATATCAATGTTCTGCTTCTATTCATAAGGTTTTTACTGGCTAATTCTTTTCAGAAGTAGATCGCCAGGTCCTTCTACATAGTCTATCTTAGTCTGGAAGCTCAGTTGAAACTCGTTTGCATTGGATGACCCTGCTGGTATCTGAATACTGGTGGCATAGCTTCCAGCATCACAGCAACATGCAAGCCTCCACACAGTAGGACAAAATGACAGACATGTGGGGGACTCACAAACTATAATGCTGTTAATACCATTCCTTCTATCTATGTGCTACTTCCATCTCTCAAGGTAACCACTATTTTATAGCTCATATTTATGTTTCCTCCTCAGCTTAGATATTTTTATTCTAGCATTTATTTTCTTATTTTCTTTGCCCTTTCAAGGACACCAATTATTTTCAGATTAGCTCTGTTGTACGTGTCTTCTAAGTTTTGTGTCTCTAAAGATAACATTTCAGTTTTTTCATTAATTTGTTATTTTTTTGCCTTGTGCTTGATCTTTCAAACTATTTAATTTGGATACTCATTTCATTTTTTTTTTTTTTTTTTTTTTTTTTAGTAGAGAAGCATATTTTTAAATTCAAAGGAAGGTGGTTTAATTTTTTTAGTTAATGCAATCATCTGTTTTGTTATCTTTTCTCTGTTTGGGGGTGTTAAATAATTCCTCTAGTAGTTCTTATTCTGGCCATATTGTCTAGATGGGGTTAAAAAGAGAAATACCTCATGTTCCTGATCAAAGAAGATCCAAAAAAAAAGAAGCAATTCACAAGGGACTGGGCCACTTTAACTCACTGCTTCACCTAAATGTGAAACAATGATATTCTGAATATCAACCTCTCATGATTCTCATCAGAGTAATCTCCTTCCGTTATTATCTCCTCCTGGGATTTGTAATGAAAACAATACGCAGATAAGTGAATGTTAACAAATTATTGAATAATACAATTACACTCGTTATTTTCCCAAATTTTTAACACTATCTTCTGCATCTTACAAAATTTCATGTGTTTTGATTGTATTGCTTACATAGGGTGCCACATGAAGATGTCAGTCGACGTAGTTATTGACTACTTCTGCAGTGTAAACATTGCTAGTGACCCATTTTTGTGTAGAGATGGAAAGCTTTTGAACATTGCAAAAAATAAGCCTTTGCTATTATATGGTTGCTACAAGTCGGAATAAACTCGATGGCAGTGGGTTGTTTTTTGTTTTGTTTTTAATTTATTCTTATATGAAAAAAATATTCCTGAGTGGAAGGCCTTTAAGAAGACACATGGTAACAGTTTGATATTTTATTATGTGCAACTGCTCAGATAATTTAATGAACAGGTTTCAAATCTCTGTAGATGCATCATGATTGATGAGTGAATTTCACATCTGAGAAAGAGTCACAATGGAAAAGTAATTAAAACATCTCTATCGATAAATGCAGTTCAACCTGTTAAAATAAGGCCAGGAAATATATGATTCTCATACCTAATACATAGTGGATATGAGAGTGAGGACAATTCCAAGTCACCAATTGATGCTAACACCAATTGACAGAAGGCATATTTAAAACAGGAGTAGAAACCTGCAGGTCAAAATGACTCATGGGGCAGACAACATGTTGTACTTAGGGGAAAACGTATACTTAAAAATATCTTCATTATTAAAACTATATATTACATACCTTGAGGTTTAAAATTTTATCATAGCTTGTGTGGCAAAAGATAGAGTCATTACTTCATATAGCATCACAGAAGAACCATAAGAATGATGATTGAAAATTTCTAATTCTCATGGAGCTACCTATAGTAAATGTTGTTGTTACTAGGTGCCATCCAGTCAGTTGCGACTCATAGTGACCCCATGTACAATAGAACAAAACACTACCTGGTCTAGCACCATCCTCATAATCATTGCTATGCTTGAGGTTTGATCCCATTGTTGAATCTACTGTATCAATCCATCTAATTGAGCATCTTCCTCTTTTTTGCTGACCCTCTACTTTACCAAGCATGATGACCTTCTCCAGGGACTGGTCCCTCCTGATAACATGTCCAAAGTACATGACACAAAGTCTTGCCATCCTCACTTCTAAAGAACATTCTGGCTGTACTTCTTCCAAGACAGATTATAGAATTTATCTGAGATGTTAATTAGGATTAAGTTCGTTACACCAAGATACTGAGTTAAGTTTGTTTGTCTTTTTTTAATGGAAAGTATCTCCAGAGATGGATTTAGTGTGAGGATATTTATTAAGGAAATGAAAAGTCTCGTAAAAGTGGCACTTGGTATTGCCATGTTTAACTATATACAGTTCAAGTACATTTCTGGAATTAATCTGGGTGGTAAAGGGCAATCTTAGAGTGCACAGTTCTCTGTCAAAGCAGTTATTCTTTTTTCTATTGATGGTGGAATGTAGAAGAGGTGAGATCATTGGACATAAAATGGATTGCACTTTGAAGTGACATTTTCTATTACATACTAAAAATTTATTTTTGAAAACCTGATTTTTTTGATTTCATAATAAAAGCAAAAAAAAGTAAAATTATATTAAAAATGAAAACTACAAAATCAAATATTGAGCAAACAAACAAGAGAATGGGGAAATAGGAGACCATAGATTAATATAGCAATGATGACTGATAGCCGTGTCTATGAGATAATCTTCAGTACCCATGCCTAACTCCTCTCATCCCACTGACTCTGGAGAAGACGAGCCCTGCCACTACAGAGAGCAACCTGTCTCTGTTGACAGGGCTGTCATCTCTTCTGTACCCAGCCTACACATTTTTGCTACTCACAATAGCTTAGAGAAACCTATAGGACAGAGTTCACAAAAAAATTATGAATAACTTTAACCTGCTCTTTGGCCAAAGGTGGCTGAAGCAGCCTGGACACAAAACTGACACCAAGACTGTAACAATTATTATAACACCTTTATATGCTCAGTCACCTAAGACATGCCTTGCCCAAGTGCATCATACCTCATACATGGGCATCCTGAACACAAACAATTCTGATCCATGCTACTAGATACAGACAAATCACTTTTTAAGTTGAGCAGTTAAAAGAGAAACACTAACATAGTGTGCCCACAAAATAAGGTGAGAGAAGCATAAAATGGAGCAAAATCAGTAAATACTATCATTCCAAGTCATAGCCTTAGCCCAGAAGTACTGTGAGGGAAGCCAGATGACTCAGCTTCAAACCCTGCCCTACAAAACTTCCAAAACCTTAGTGGTTTGGTTTTGTGTCTTTAAAGAACAAAATGAACTGAGCACTCAAATTTGACTGAATTTTTCTTTGCTTGGTTTTTAAATATGTATATATATGGAGTCCTGGTGGTGCAGTGGTTAAACACTCAGCTGTTAACTGAAAGGTCAGCAGTTCAAATCCACCAGCCACTCTGTGGGAGAAAGGTGTGGCAGTCTGCTTCCGTTAAGATTACAGCCTTCAAAATCCTATGGGGCAATTCTAATCCATCCTGTAGGGTCACTATGAGTCATCATCGACTCAACAGCAAGGGTATATATACCAACCAACCAACCCGTTGCCGTCAAGTCAATTTTAACCCATAGCGACCATACAGGACAGGGTAGAGCTGCCCCATACGGTTTCCAAGGAGTGGCTGGTGGATTCAAACTGCTAACATTTGGTTAGCAGCCAAGTTCTTAACAACTGCGCCACCAGGGCTATATATATATATATGTATGTGTACATATGTATATATATATGTATCTTTTACATATACTTACATATATATATATATTTGTGGAAATCATAGAAAATGATTTTTTTTCCTTCCTCATCTTGACAGGATATTGGTAAGTTTTTTTTTTTTTTGTACTTTAAGTAAAGGTTTACAGAACAAATAGTTTCTCATTAAACAGTTAGTACATATATTGTTTTATGATATTGGTTAACAACCCCACGACATGTCAACATTCTCCCTTCTCGACCCTTTATTTATTTATTTTTTTGGTGAAAATATGCATAGCCAAAGATACACCATTTCAAAAATTTCTACATGCACAATTCAGTGACATCGATTACTTTCTTCCAGTTGTGCTGCTATCTCAATTTAGATGAAGGTTTACAGAATAAAATAGTTTCTCATTAAACAGTTAGTACACATGTTGCCCTATGAAAATGTTTAACAACCCCACTACACGTCAACACTGTCCTTACTCAACCTTGGGTTCCCTATCACCAGCTTTCCTCTACCCTTCTGCCTTCTAGTCCTTGTCCCTCCTGCTGTGCCTCATTAGTCCCGCTTTATTTTATGGGGCTGTCCAATTCCCCGGCTGAATGATGATCCTAAGAAGTGACTTCACCACTGAGCTAAAAGGGTGTCTGGGGGCCATCCTCTCGGGGTTTCTCCAGTATCTGTCAGGCCAGTAAATCTGGTGTTTTTTTTGTGTTTTAGAATTTTGTTCTACATCCTTCTCCAGCTCTGTCCAGAACCCTCTGTTGTGATCCCAGTCAGAGCAGTCAGTGGTGGTAGCCGGGCGCCCTCTAGCTGTACTGGACTCAGTCTGGTGGAGGCCTTTGTAGCTGTGGTCCATTAGTCCTTTGGAGTAATCATTCCTTGTATCCTATTCTCTTCATTCTCCCTTGCTCCTAAAGGGATGAGACCAGTGGAGTATCTTAGATGGCTGCTTATAGGCTTTTAAGACCCCAGATGCTACTCACCAAGGTAGAAAGTAGAACATTGTCTTTATAAACTGTGTTATGCCAATTGATCTAGATGTTCCCCGAGACCATGGTCCCCACAGCCCTCCACCAAGCAATTCAGTCCCTCAGGGAGTTTGGATGTGTCTGTGGGGCTTCCGTGACCTTTCCTTGTACAAGTTGTGCTAGTTTCCCCTGTATTGTGTACTGTCTTACCCTTCACACAAGATACCACTTATCTATTGCCTGTTTAGTATTTCCCCCCCTCCCATCCCTGGCAACCAACAAAGATTGTTACTTCATGTGTGTAAAATTTCTCATGAGTTTTTAGAATAGAGGTCTCATACAATATATGTCCTTTTGTGATTGAATTATTGCACTCAGCATAATGTCCTCCAGTTTCATCCATGTTATGAGATGGTTCACAGATTCATTGTTGTTCTTTCTCATTGCATAGTACTCCATTGTGTGTATGTACCATAGTTTGTTTATCCATTCATCTGTTGATGGGCATCTAGGTTGTTTCCATCATTTTGCTATTGTGAACAATGCTGCCATGAACATGGGTGCGCATATGTCTATTCGTGTGACAGCTCTTATTTTTCTAGGATATATTCCTAGGAGTGGGATTGCTGGATCGTATGGTATTTCTATTTCTAGCTTTCTAATAAAGCACCATATCAATTTCCAAAATGGTTGCATCATTTTCCATTCCCACCAGCAGTGCATAAGAGTTCTGATCTCCCTACAGCCTCTCCAACATTTGTTACTTCCAGTGTATTTGATTCGTGCCAGTAATGCCGGGGTGAGATGGTATCTCATTGTGGTTTTAATTTGCTTTTCTCTAAAGGCTAGTAATTGTGAGATTTCCTCATGAGTCTGCCAACCGCTTGAATGTCTTCTTTGGTGAAGTGTCTGTTCATCTCCTTTGCCCATTTTTTAATAGGATTACTTGTCTTTTTGTTGTAAAGATGTTGGATTTTCTTGTAGATTATGGAGATTAGACCTTTGTCTGACTTGTACTGTCCAAAATTTTTTTCCCAGTCTGTAGGTTCTCTTTTTAATCTTTTGGTGAAGTCTTTTGAAGAGCATAGGTGTTTGAATTTTAGAAGATCCCAATTATGTAGCTTATCTTCTGGGGTTTGTGTGTTGATGGTTATGGTTTGTATCTTGTAATTGCGATGTATTAGGGCCTGTAGTGTTGGTCCTATTGTTTCTTCTGTGAACTTTATAGTTTTGGGTTTTATATTTAGGCCTTTGATCCATTTCGAAGTAGTTTTTGTATACAGTGTGAGGTATGGGTCCTGTTTCATTTTTTCCAGATGGATATCCAGTTTTGCCAGCACCATTTGTTAAAAAGACTGTCTTTTCCACATTTGATGGACTTTGGCCCCTTGTTGAAGATCAGGTGACCGTGGGTGGATGGATTTACATCTGGGTTCTCAATTCTGTTCCATTGGTCAATGTATCTGTCGTTGTACCAGTACCAGGCTGTTTTGACTACTGTAACTGTATAGTAGGTTCTGAAGTCAGGTAGTGTGAGTCCTCCAACTTTATTCTTCTTCCTCAGTAGTGCTTTACTTATTCAGGGATTCTTCCCTTTCCATATAAAGCTAATGATTAGTTTATCCATCTCTTTGAAGAAAGTTGTTGGTATTTGGATCGGGATTGTGTTGTATTTGTAAATTGCTTTGGGTAGAATTGACATTTTCACAATGTTGAGTCTGCCTATCCATGAGCGTGGTATGTTTTTCCATTTATGTAGATCCGTTTGGGTTTCATGCAGTAGTGTTTTGTAGTTTTCTTTGTATAGGTCTTTTATATTCTGGTCAGATTTATTCCTAAGTATTTTATCTTTTTAGGGGCTATTGAAAATGGTATTGTTTTCCTGATTTCCTTTTCATCGTTCTCCTTACTGGTGTATAGGAATCCAACTGATTTTTGAATGTTTATCTTGTATCCTGCTACTCTGCTGAATCTTTCTATTAGTTCCAGTAGATTTCTTGTGCAGTCTTTAGGGTTTTCTATGTATAGTATCATATCATCTGCAAACAGGGACAGTATAACTTCTTCATTACTTATTTGGATGCCCTTTATTTCTTTTTCATGCCTTAGTGCTCTAGCTAGAACTTCCAGCACAATGTTAAATAGGAGTGGTGATAAAAGCGCATCCTTGTCTTGTTCCTGTTTTCAAGGGGAATGTTTTCAGCCTCTCTCCATTAAGAACGATTTTGGCTGTTGGTTTTGCATAGATGCCCTTTATTATGTTGAGAAATTTCCCTTTTATACGTATTTGATTGAGAGTTTTTATCAGGAATGGGTGTTGGACTTTGTTGACGGCTTTTCTGTGTCAATTGAGATGATCATGAGATTCTTTTCTTTCCTTTTATTTATGTGGTGGATTATGTTGATTGATTTTCTAATGTTGGACTATCCTACCATGACTGGTATGAATCCTACTTGGTCGTGCTGTATTATTTTTTTGATATGATGTTGAATTCTATTGGCTAGAATTTTGTTGAGAATTTTTGCATCTATATTCATGAGAGATATTGGTTTGTAGTTTTCTTTTTTTATGGCGCCTTTGCCTGGTTTTGGTATCAGGGTTATGATGGCTTCATAGAATGAATTCGGAAGTGTAGCTTCCTTTTCTATGTCTGAAATAGTTTTAGTAGTACTGGTACAAGCTCTTCTGTGAATGTTTTCTAGAATTCTCCAGTGAAGCCATCGTGGCCAGGGATTTTTTTTTGTTGGGAGTTTTTTTTATTACCTTTTCAATCTCTTTTCTTTTTATGAGTCTGTTCAGATTTTCAACATCACTTTGCTGTGGTTTGGGTAGGTAGTGTCTTTCTAGAAATTTATCCATTTCCTCTAGGTTTTCAAATTTGTTGGAGTATAGTTTTTCATAATATTCTGTTATAATCCTTTTTATTTCAGTTGTGTCTTTACAGTGTCAACCATTTCATTTCCTATTTGGGTTATTTGTGTCCTTTCCTGTTTTTCTTTTGTCAGTCTAGACAGTGGTTTGTTGATTTTGTTGATTCTTTCCAATAACCAACTTTTGGTTTTGTTGATTGGTTTTCTAATCTCTATTTCATTTATTTCTGCTCTGATCTTTATTATTCCCTTTCTTCTGGTGTCTGTGGGCTTTTTTGATGTTCTGTTTCTATTTGTTGGAGTTGTGTAGTTAGTGTTTTGATTGTCCCTTTCTTCTTTTTTGATGTGTGCATCTATTGCTGTAGATTATCCTCTGAGGAATGCCTTTGCTGTGTCCCAAAGGTTTTGGTATGATGTGCATTCATTCTCGTTTAATTCCAGGAATTTTTTGATTCCATCTCTGACTTCTTCTCTTACCCAGTGATGTGTAAGCAGGGTATTATTCAGTTTCCATGTAATTGATTTTTTTTCCTTGCTCCTTCTGTTGTTAATTTCTACCTTGATGGCATTGTGGTCAGAGAAGATACTCTGAATTATCTCAACGTTTTGGATCTTGTTGAGGATTGCTCTGTGGCCTAAGATGTGGTCTATTCTGGAGAACGTTCCATGTGCATTGGAAAAGAATGTGTACTTTGCAGCGGTTGGATGGAGTGTTCTATATATATCTATGAGGTCAAGTTGGCTGATTGTGCCCTTTAGGGCTTCTGTATCTTTGCTGAGTTTCTTTTTAGATGTTCTGTCCCTTACTGAGAGTGGTGAGTTGAAGTCTCCTACTATTATTGTGGAACTGTCAATTTCTCTTTTCAGTGTTGTTAGAGTTTGTTTTATGTGTTTTGGAGCCCTGTCACTGGGTGCATAGATGTTTATTATGGTTATGTCTTTATGATGGATAGTGCCCTTATTCATTATATAGTGTCATTCTTTGCTTTTATGGTGGATTTTGTTTTAAAGTCTATTTCATCTGAGATTAGTATTGCCAGTCCTGCTCTTTTTTGGTAGTTGTTAGCTTGATACATTTTTTCCAAACTTTGACTTTTAATAAATTCACATCTTTGTTTCTAAGGTGTGTCTCCTGTAGACTGCATATTGATGGATCCTGTTTTTTATCCATTCTGTCACTCTCCATCTCTTTATGGGTGCATTGAGTCTGATTACATTCAGTGTAATTATTGATAGATGTGAGTTTATTGCTGTCATTTTATAGTTTTTTTTTTTTTTTTTTTTTTTTGGTGGTGCTGACCTTCTCTTTGTTCCTCTTACTCTCCTGGGCTGAATTCCTTTTGTTTGTGGTTTTTTTTTTTTTTTTTTTTTTTTTTTTTTTTTTTTTTTTTTTAATTTCTTTGGTTTTTGTAGGTTTTGTTTTTACTGAGACTTTATGTTTTTCCTCTTTATTTTTATGAGTATGTTTGTTAACTTTCTTTGTGGTCACCTTGAAATATACCCTTATCTTTCTAAGTTTGAAGCAGTCTACTATTACTTGGTATCGCCTTGTCTTCCTCTACATTAGAAGGATTTATACCTACACCATTTGTTCCCTCTTTTATTGTTCTGATGTTGTTGTCATTTACAGATTAACTGCTCTGATTCCCTGTTGTATTTCTTCTGGTTTTGGATAGTTCTTGAGAGTTCATTTCTTAGGTTGGTATCTGGCTGGTATGTTTCTGTGTCCTAGATTCAGCCTGTGGTCTGATGTTGTTAGTTCTCAGATTTAAGAACTCCCTTTAATAATTCTTGTAAGTTTGGTTTGGTTTTTACATATTCCCTTAACTTCTGTTTTTCTGGAAATGTCCTAATTTCACCATCATATTTGAATGAGAATTTTGCAGATATATTATTCTTAGCTGGCAATTTTTTTCTTTCAAGATTTTATATATGTCATCCCATTGCCTTCTTGCCTGCATGGTTTCTGCTGAATAATCTGAGCTTAGTTTTATTGTTTCTCCTCTGTATGTGACTTCTTGTTTTTCATGAGCTGCTCTCAGGATTCTTTGTTTGTCTTTGGTTTTGGCAGGTATGATTATGATATGCCTAAGTGAATTTCTTTTGGGGTCTATCCTATATGGGGTTTGTTGAGCTTCTTGGATGACCAGCTTTTCATCTTTCTTGGTATTGGGGATGTTTTCGGTCAGCAGTTCTTCAATGATCCTCTCTGTGTTTTCTGTTTTCTCCCCCTTTTGTGGAACTCCAATCACTCACAAATTTCTGATTTGATTTTATCCCACATAACTCTCAGGGTCTCTTCATTTTTCTTTGTTCTTTTTTCTGAGTTTTTCTCAAACAGAATGTATCCAAGTTTTTGTCTTCAATTCCACTGATCCTGTCTTCCACCATTTCAAATCTGCTTCTCAGCCCTTCTAGGACATTGTCCATTTCTGAAATCTTGTTGTTTATATTTTGGATTTCTAATTGTTGTTTTTGTATAATTTCTAGTTGGGAATTTATTTTGGCATTTTGTTCTTGCATTATTTTCCTGAATTCTTCCATTTTTTGTCTGTATTTTCCATGATTTTGTCTGCCTTTTCCATGAATTTGTCTATTTTTTCCTCATTTTTGTCTGCTTTTTGCTTCAACTCTTGGATAATTGTGAGTATTAGAGATTTGCATTCCCTTTCAGGTAGTTCTACTGCCTTCTCTTCTACTGGAAAGTCATCTGGTGTTTTATTTTGGACACCTACTGGAACCATCCTGTCCTGTTTCTGTAAATGTTTTGATATTGTTTGTTGTCTTTGGGGCATTCAGTAGTTATTTTTCTCTTTTATTGATTATAGATTTGTTTGTTTCATCCTGCTTTTTTGTTTTATTTGGTTATGTCTGAGCAGGCAGGCTGTGTGTTCTTTGTTGTTTGCTCAGCTGTGAGCACAATACTTTTCACCTTCTTCTCCAATGGGCAGGGTCAGTCACTTAGATATGGTATAGCAGAGTAGGTCTAGCTGAAGAGGAGTTGTTGGGATGGGTTGTTTGTGGCACTTAGTATAGCCACCTGGGCGAGCCGGTAATCAGTGCAGGGCAAGTTCTGGTAGGCCATGCCTGTACTGCTTGGTGGTGTGATATTAAGAGCACAGTGCAGGTAGGCAGGATGGAGGGGGGAGATTGTGATGTGTGGAGCTAAGATAGATATGGGAGAGAGGAGATAGGAACAGGAACCAAAAACATAGAAGCAAACAAAAAAGGGTGCTAGGGGAGCTTGCCATTGGAGTAGAGAGATAAGAGACTATGAAATGGAGAAAAACAAAAAGAGGAAGAAGAAAAAAAAAAGAAAAGAAAAGAATGAATAAATAAGAATTAGATAGAAAAAAGAAAAGAAAAGCTCTCAGGGATCCCACCGTTGCAGCTACGAGGTCTGGGGAAGATGTTCCCAGGGGTTGAAGTACAGCCTGGCTAGAGGGCGTAGAAGTGTCACTCAGAGCCACGTATTCAGGGAACAGGAAGAGAAGGAAGGCATAGAGAGATGAGAAAGGGTGTAATGAATAAAGACAAAAAGGGAAAAGAAATCAAAATAAATTAAAAAAAGAAAAAGAACAAGTAAACCCCCTCCAAAAAAAAAAAACAGAAAAAAAAAAAACCCACTGAAAAAGAAATGCTCTTAGGGATCCCTCTGCACGTCTGCACATGCTGAGGGGGTAGGTCCCACGCCGCCCAGTACTGCCCAGCTGGAACAGGCTCCCAATTCGAGAAAAGAAAAAGAAAACAAACAAACAATTCAAAAGAAACAAACAAATAAAAAAAAAACCCAGGATCCCAACAGCATGGCAGCGCGGACCGAGAAGCAGTTTCACATTCGAGTGGAATTTCACAGCCTTTCAGGAAAAAGCAAAGATGGTGCACGGAGCCAGGTATTTGACCAAAAGGAGGGGGAAGTGGTGAGAAGTAAGGAAGAAATCAAAAGAAGTGGAAAAAAAGCAAAAACAGTAGCCAATAAATGGCACTCAGGGAGTTGGCCAGTGCAGGCAGGTGGAATCCAAGCAGCCAGTGCTTCCCAGCCAAGAGACTGTGGACTCAGGAAGCAGAGGAGACCAAGTTGGGGTGAAGAAGGGTGGGGGTGGGTGGGAAAGTGTATATCACTTGTTACCAGTTATTCTGTCTCCTGCTGGAAGCTCCATGAAGCTGCTTTCTCATGCCCCGGTTCGCTGGACTCTGATAGAAGTCCAAGATGGTGTATCGGTGCTGTGTTAGCTGATAGGGGACCTCTGCATGTATGTTTCCTCACTCTCTTTATCTCTTCATTTGATACTTTGGGTTTCATGATTGCTGTTTTCTCTGTTTGGCTTAGTTTTTCGGATCTTTGCTGTGGAGGGACGGCACGGTGCTTCTGCCTAGAGCTCCATGTTGCCCTATTGATAAGTTTTTGAATGACAAATTAGTGGTTCCTTGTTCTCATTCCAAAATGGAGAAGTTTATTTTATTTCTTCATTGATGATTGTTGAATATTTTATCAAGATTTTTATTAGAAAGTCTAAACTAACAGAAAATAATTTATAGTCTACATTTAATCACACAAAAGAAAATGTGTATTATGGCTTTCTTTAGCAAATTTATTTTTCATGACATCATTAATAAGACCTTCTTCCTCTTACAGAAGTTCTCATTGGGTTCTTTTTGTACTAAAGAAAATTATAAAATATTTCAAGTACATGGAAAAAGACCAAAAATAATACAACAGACACTTGTTTTGTCATCAGCTAAATTAGTAAATGTTGATGTTTTATTGTATTTATGTTAGATATTTCTTATAAAAAATATTTATCATTTATGGTATAATGATGGCAATCCTTTAGCCCACTTTCTTTAATTCCCACCCAGTGACCTAAAAATAAAAGGAGCGCTGGTTGCTCAATGGTTAAGCAGTTGGCTGCAAACCAAAAGGTCAGCGGTTCAAACCCAAAGGAGAAAGACCTGGTAATCTGCTTCCATAAAGAATTACAGCCAAGAAAACCCTATGGGGCACTTCTATCCCTTCATGTGGGTTTTATGAGTCTGAATTGACTCGACAGCACACAACGACCTAAAAATAATATGTATCTTTTATTGCATGTAATTATTCTTTTACTTCAGATTCTGGCCTTGATAATTTTTGAAATCTTATCAAATTGTCCTTTGAGCACCTATAATAACTTCCTTAATTAATGATACACAAAGAACTTTTTATTCTCCCTTTGTTGCATTATATTGCTTTATAAATTAAATAGAATCTCAAATCCTACATTTGTGAGAATTATTTGAACAAGTTTTACAAAATCCTGCCTTTCCATTACAAATGTTCAAAGTGTCTGTTTGAATAAGTACCATTGTCCTATGTCAAATTTAATAGATTTTTCTCTTTGCCCCCTGGTGGATGTTTGGACGAGACAATTTTTCTTTCCAGCTGTTAATCCAACTCTGATGAAAACTGAAACCAAATTGACAAGCTAATAGAAACAGAGATGGATGGTGAAACTCTAGTGATTTCTTTGTCTGAAAAGTGACTGATAAAAAATACAGGCTTCCTTTGGAGTTAAAGGAGAAATGACTTGGTTCTTTATTTCCCAGGGGTCAGTATGTTATGTGATAGGCTTTTTTTTTTTTTTTTTTTTTTTTTTTTTTACGCTTTGAGGAAATATATCCTATTTATGAATAATACCTTTTGAAACCCCAGCATTGACTTGATACAAAAAAAAATAAAGGCAGCACATTTACAGAAAGGTTATGAGTGTGTCACAGAAATCTGCTGGCCTATATTCTATTCCTTTAAAACTGGCTATAGTTGAATGAACATCAGTCATCCAAGTAAGAACTTTATCCTACACTACAACATATGCTTAAGAGTTTATTCCCAGTCGTAAGTCCCAATTCTCAGCTAAATTCTAAGCACTGAAAAAAGACCAAGTCTATCCACATTTAGTTACTCCCTTTTTCCCAGCTTGTGGTTCACAATATCTCATGGTAGTTCACTGCCTGCTCTACTGCTTGTGTATCTCTATTAA
This sequence comes from Dugong dugon, assembly GCA_030035585.1. Lineage (NCBI taxonomy): Eukaryota > Metazoa > Chordata > Mammalia > Sirenia > Dugongidae > Dugong > Dugong dugon. The sequence continues at coordinate 103,626,272 of CM057466.1, read as the reverse complement.
GTGTGAAAAATGATTTTCCTAAAACTACTATCAAAACAAGAATATGTTTGAGACTAAAGTAACACCTTTTGAAAAAGCACTTACTGTCTGCAATAGAAAAATTCTTTCAAATATTTTTTAGCAATTAGTGTTATATGAGAAATTATCTTCAAATATACATTTCTCCTACTATAAGTATTTTTTAGCATGCTTATTTTGGATTGCATGTTTTATCAGTCTAGGCTTGTCAGTATAACAAAGCTCTATTTTCTGAGAAAAAAAATTATGGCACAAATCTATTATCGTATCAGGTAAGAATTAAAAAATACAATAAATCTCACTTAAATGAGGAAGGAAGATATAATATCTAATTTAGGTTCACACAGCAAACAGCAGCAGATAGATTTAAAAAACACAGTTATATTCTCAGACTCACTTTTGAATAAACTGAACAAATCTCAGCTCTAAAATAAGATCAAAGTAAAGAACTAAAAGTGGGCATAATAGGGATCAAAAGAGGGAATGCAAACCCGGCAGAATAAGAGAGGTGGATGTGGGGAACAGGTGGTGAGATGATGACAAATGTAAATTTCATTAGGAGTCCCTGGGTGGTGCAAACAGTTCATGCACTCGGCTGCTAGTTGAAAGACTGGAGGTTCGCGTCCACCAAAAAGTACCTCAGAAAAAAGGCTTGGTGATCTACGTCCAAAAATCAGCCATTGAAAACTCTATGAAGCACACTTCTACCCTGACACATGTGGGGTTGCCATGAGTTGGAATCAACTCAATGGCAACTGGAAAAAAAATAATCATTAAAAGAGAGATCTTCTAGGAGGAAAGGCCTGGTGATCTACTTCCGAAAATCAGCCAAAGAAAACCCATGGATCACAACAGTCTGATCTGCAATTGATCATGGGGATGGTCAGTACCAGGCAGGGTTTCATTCCACTGTGTATGGGATTGCCATGAGTCAGGGCTCGCCATAGTTTGGGCACCAACTCAACCACAATAGGAACGATTTTGCTTAGAGGATTTTCAGTATATATGTCTCTCAGCATTGTCTGAGATTTCTTTTCACTTCCATGTTCCAACTTATCGATGTAGAATTACAAAAAGATATGAAGAGGAGATGTAGAATTACACAAGAGTATAAGTTTCTTGCTGAGAACTCTGGAAGGCAAAGCCTCCATGGCTCACACCTGCTGAGTAGGAAGCAAGCCACCTGACTTTCAAAGAGAATCTCAGATTGACAGCTTTGAGGAGGACTGACATATATGTTAGTTTCTTAGATATAGCAATTAAAACAGAAATCTTCAGTTTTCTAAAACCTACTGTGTTTGGTTTGGGTTAGGTATCAAAAGCATAATCTTCCATATTCTGTTTGAACAAGGTTTCTAATTGTTGAGGATTTCCCCAGTCTAGTTTTAGCCCCTTTTTCTCTTTACTCAAGAAAGACAGAAGCTTGGGAAACAACCAAATTCTAATTGAAGCACTCATGTGTTGCCTTGTGCAAACTATAAAAGAAATTAACCTCAGTGATGCCTGCCTTCTGGGGCCTAGAGATTTCTACCGACCAAGGACTGGTATTCTGAATTAGAATATATATATACGAATCTGACAAATGCTGTGAAAAGATTTCAGATTAATGACTATATTTCATTTTTAGGACATGGAACTCTGTCTATCAGAAATCATTTTCTTATGATCACCAGTCGCTCCATATTCTTACATGGAATATTCACAGGTGTATGGTCAGCATCTCTGTGTTCCTTTTTCCTGTAACAGTTTCGACTAGGGAAATTTGTGGAAGGGTAATAATTTATTTTCACCAACAACACTTTTCTTGAGGCTGCCTAGATATTTTACAGATATATTTGTTGTTGCAAGACAGTCAATGGAAACTAAAAATAAGTAACTCTCTGAGAGGACACTCAGAAACTTAGGTCCAGATTGACTTCTATTTGTTTATAGCATAGACAAACCAATTAAATATCTTTTAAAAAGAGACATCTTCACCAAGCTTTACATTATTTTATAAAGATCTATTCAGAACTAACATCTTCTTCCACTATGCTTTCATACTATTTTAAACATTTAACACTTTTCACATAGTATCAAGGCTATTTATGACATATCACATTAGGATGTGGCACAACTCAAAATGAGAAGAAACAGCTGCAAACATCCATTAATAATCAGGACATGAATTGTACGAAGTATAAATCTAGGAAAATTGGAAATTGTCAAAAATAAAATGGAATGCATAAACATCAATATCCTAGGCATTAGTGAGCAGAAATGGACTGGTATTGGCCATTTTAAATCGGACAATCCTATGGTCTACTATTCTGGGAATAACAACTTGAAGAGAAATGGTGTTGCATTCATCGAAGAACATTTCAAGATCTATCCTGAAGTACAACACTGTCAGTGATAGGATAATATCCATACACCTACAAGGAAGGCGAGTTAATACGACTTCTATTCAAATTAACACACCAACCACTAAGGCCAACCCTGAAGAAATCAAAGATTTTTACCAACTTCTGCAGTTTAAAATTGATCGAACATGGAATCAGGATGCACTGATAATTACTGGTGATGAGAATGCGAAAGTTGAAAACACAAGAAGGATCCGTAGTTGGAAAATATGGCCTTGGTGATAAAAATGTTGCCAAAGATCACATGATAGAATTTTGCAAGACCAACAACTTCTTCAATGGAAATACCTTTTTGCACCAACATAAACGGCGACTATACACGTGGACCTCGTCAGACGGAATACACAGAAATAAAATCAACTATATCTGTGAAAGAGACGATAAAAAAGCCCAATATCATCAGTTGCAACAAGGCCAGGGGCTGACTGCAGGACAGACCATCAGTTGCTCATATCCAAGTTCAAGATGAAGCTGAATAAAATTAGAACAAGTCCACAAGTGCCAAACTACGACCTTGGGTATATCTCACCTGAATTTAGAGACCACCTCAAGAATAGATTTGACTTGTTAGACACTAATGACTGAAGGCCAGACGAGTTGTAGAATGACATCAAGGACATCGTACATGAAGAAAACAATAGGTCATTAAAAAGACAGGAAAGAAAGAAAAGACCAAAATGGATGACAGAAGAGCCTCTGAAACTTGCTCTTGAACATTGAGTAGCTAAAGCAAAAGGAAGAAACAATGAAATAAAGAGTGGAACAGAAGATTTCAAAGGGCAGCTCAAAAAGACAAAGTAAAGTATTATAATGACCAGCAAAGAGCTGGAGATAGAAAACCAAAAGGGAAGAAAATGCTCAACATTTCTCTAGCTGAAAGAACTGAAGAAAAAATTCAAGCCTCGAGTTGAAATAGTGAAGGATTCCACAGGGAAAATATTAAACGATGCAGGAAGCATCAAAAGAAGATGGAAGGAATATGGAGTCACTATACCAAAAGGAATTGGTCTGTGTTCAACCACTTCAAGAGGTAGCATATGATCAGGAACCAAGGGTAATGAAGGAAGAAGTCCAAGCTGCACTGAAGGCATTGGCAAAAAACAAGGCTCCAGGAACTGATAGAATATCAATTAAGATGTTTCAACAAACAGATGCAGCACTGGCGGTGCTCACTCGTCTATGCCAAGAAATTTGGAAGACAGCTACCTGGCCAATCAACTGGAAAAGATCCATATTTATGCTTATTCCCAAGAAAAGGGATCCAATCGAATGCAGAAATTATCGAACAATATCATTAATATTACACCCATGTAAAATTTTGCTGAAGATCACTAAAGAGCACCTGCAGCAGTATATCAACAGGGAACTGCCAGAAATTCAAGCCAGACTCAGAAGAGGACGTGGAACCAGGGATATCATTGCTAATGTCAGATAGATCCTGTCTAAAAGCAGAGAACACCGGAAAGATGCTTACCTGTGCTTTCTTGACTATGCAAAGGCATTCTACTGTGTGAGTCATAACAAATTATAGGTAACATTGCAAAGATTGCGAATTCCAGAACACTTAATTTTGCTCATGAAGAACCTGTACATAGATCAAGAGGCAGTCCTTTGAACAGAACAAGGGGATAAGTCAGGTTTAAAGTCAGGAAAGGTGTGCTTCAGGATTGTCTCCTTTCATCATACTATTCAATCTGTATGCTGAGCAAATAATACAAGAAGCTGGACTATATGAAGAAGAACTGGGCATCAAGGTTGGAAGAAGACTCATCAACAACCTGTGTTATGCTGATGACACAATCTTGCTTGCTAAAAGTGAAGAGGACTTGAAGCACTTACTGATGAAGATCAAAGACTACTACAGCCTTCAGTATGGATTACACCCCAAGATAAAGAAAACAAAAATCCTCACAACTGGACCAATAAGCAACACCATGTTAAATGGAGAAAATATTGAAATGGTCAAGGATTTCATTTTATTTGTATCCACTGTCAATGCCTATGGAAGCAGCAATCAAGAAATCAAATGACATATTACATTGGGAAAATCTGCTGCAAACAATCTCTTTAAAGTATTAAAAAGCAAAGATGCTACTTTGAAGATTAAAGTGACCCAATCCAAGGTATTTTCAATCACCTCATATGTATGTGAAAGGTAGACAATGGATAAGGAAGACCAAAGAAGAATTTGTGCCTTTGAATTATGGTGCTGGGGAAGAATACTGAATATACGAAGGACTGCCAAAAGAACGAACAGAAGATCTGTCTTGGAAAAAGTACAGCCAGAATGTTCCTTAGAAGTGAGGGTGTCTCATGTACTTTGGATATGTTATGAGGAGGGACCAAACATCATGTTTGGTAAAGTAGAGGGTCAGTGAAAAAGAGGAAGACCTTCAACGAGATGGATTGTCACAGTGGCTACAACAATTGGCTCAAACATAGAAATGATTGTGAAGATGGTACAGGTCTGGACCGTGTTTCATTCTGTTGTACATAGGGTCACTATGAATCAGAACCAACTGGACAGCACCTACTAACAACAACAGAAATGTAATTACAGTGGAAGTAGACATAGTACATGCATGCTCTGATTATAATTTGTATGTAATTTTTGAATTAATATTACATGTATTAGCTTAGTTTACACTCATTTTCATGTAAAATGAATTCATCAGATGTTATATTGGAAAACTCTTCTTCATTTCAGGGACCATTATTTTACTTTCAGACAAATGCCAATTTGTTGTGAATGAGGATATGGCACTGGCCGACTTACCAGTAGGAGTTTTCTAATGGACCACAGTCAGGAAAAAGAAAGAGGATAGAAGGATTTTTGAAAACTTTCTAAGTATGGACACCAACACTACTTTTCATGTGCCCCTCTAAATGAAATTATGTATCATTTTTTGAGTCATTGTATTTTCTTGGTGATAATTTTCAAGACAATTTTTGATATATGGTCCTAGGTAGATGTCTAATTTTTTTTTTTTCTAAATGGTGTCCTGAAGCAAGGAAGAAAGCAAGGAAGAAAGAAAATCAGGAATAGGAGGAGGAAATGGACTGTGTGGCTAATTGCCCCCATGAACAATTGCCTCCTTTGCCATTAGACCAGAAGAGCTGGATGGTGCCTGGGTACCATTACTGAACATTTTGATGGAAGAATCCTGATCCAAAGGGGGAGAATGTAGAACAGAATATGCAATTATCATAGAATCCAGATTTTCTGGAGCTATGGAGGCTGGATAAACCCCCCAAACTATTGCCCTGAGATAATCCTTAAATCTTAAACCAAAAATCCCCTGAAGTCTTCTTAAAACCAAACTGTTTAGCTTAACTAGTAAATAATGTCTGCCTTGAGCATTGCACACTTTCAAAATTTATCTGTATGGGATCAAACTGACAACAGCAACTTGAAAGATTAGATAGGAAACTTAGGGGGCAATGAGTTTATGTTAATGGGAGAGGAATAAATGAGAAAAAAATGTTGAGAATGGTTGCACAACTCAAAGAATATAATCAGTGTCACTGAATTCTACATGTAGAAACTGTTGAATTGGTATATGTTTTGCTGTGTATATCCTCAACAACAATAAACAATAAATTACATATAAAAAGAAAACTGTGTCCAATTGCTCCAGTGTATGTTTTCTTTGAAACATGTTTTGTAGTTTTCATTTTACAGATATGTTTTATTTGAAGTGAATGATCCCCTTAATCTTAATGCAATTTTTGAAATGGTTGAAATAAAATATAATATCTTGATAATTACTTACTATTTATTCCATCTTTCTTCTCATCTATGCCCTTTTATCTAGAGTTTACAATATACTCTGTAATTTAAAAAATGTAAATTCAAATGGATTATATAGACTTTTGTGTGTATTATATAAATTTTACAATAGTATGTTCACAATTTTTCCTTTCATCTTTTGTGCTATTGTTATTATACAATTTGCTTTTTCACACATTTCACACAAAACATTTACACTACTTTTTAATATAGCAGATATTCAGTTTTTACTTAGAAATTAAAAATGAGAAAACTGTATTTTATCTTCAGATTTCACTGTTTCTGTTCATCATAATTTATTTCGCAGATTCATATCTCCATCTAACATTACATTCCTCTGTCTGAAGAACTTCTTTTAACATTTTTATAGTGCAGATCTCGTGGTAATGAATCCTCTCAGTTTTGGCTTGTCTGGGAAAGTCTATTTCTACTTTTTTTGGTGAAAGATGTTTTCAGTAAAGACAGAATTCTGTGATGGCAGTAATTTTACTGTTGTTTCAGAATTTTGGAGACATTACTTCCTTGTCTTCTGACTTAAACATTATTCTTTTTTATGTAATATGTCTTTATTCTCAGGCTGCCTTCAAGATTTTCTCTTCAGTATGCAGTAGTTTGAATATGGTGTGTCTTTGTGTGTGTGTGTGTGTGTGTGTGTTGTGTGTGTGTGTGTTGATATGAATCCCTGTTGGGGTGACTTAGCTTCCTGGATCCATGTTTTGGTATTATTCTTTATTTCTGGAAAAGTCTCAGTCCTATATCTTAATATTTTTTTCCGCTACATTCTCTCCTGTGCTTCTAGGATTCTGTATACAAATATGTCAGGTTGTTTACATTATTCCACAGTTCTTAAAGGCTCTGATTTTGTTTGCCTATTTTTGTTTTCTTTTTTACTCTTCTTTCCTTTGTGTTTCAATTTGGGTAATTTCTACCTGCCTTCAAATTCACTTATTCTTTTCTCAAGACTACTTGCCAGCCGATCAAAGGCAGTTTTCAACTCTGATATGATTCTTTTAGCATTTCCATTTGATTTTTTTTTATATAGTTTCCATCTCTCTCCTGAAATTCTCCAGGTGCTCTTAAATTTTGGCCATCTTTTTGCAGTAGAATGTGGAATAAATAAGTGGAGTACAACTTGTCAAAATCTACAGGGAATAGATGTGCACCTCAGTAAAGTAGAGTTACCGGGGAAAAGATTTAACCTCCTGCCTGAAAAAAACTAAATAAAATGAACAAGATACATGAAATAAGAATTTTCAAGATGTCAGACAGAAGGCAAGAAAGGAAAACAGTCTCAAAGAGATGGTAAACAATGAAGTGAGTCTAAAATATGACCCGGCTTACTTCCTGAGAGAATTTCCAGGCCACAGCTCAGAGAGGAGAAACCCAAGCACAACATGTCAGTCTCCATGAGGTGAAGGGACAGAGATGAGAGTCAGGGAGGACCAAGGTTGGCTGGAGTATGCAGGGCAGAGTGTTGACCAGAGTGCAGGCAAGGAGAGAGCTGCACTAAAGGAGAGATGCCAACAGTTGCAGAGGGCCAGCTCCAGTCTTCAGTAGGAATCATGCATCTGAGGAAACAAATGGTAATAAATTCTCCTGGTTTTGGAAAAATAATGACTGAAATTTTTCCAAATTGTTAAAAGAATATAAAACCATATATTCAAGAAGCACAAGAAGCAACAAAAGTTAACTCAAGAAACCTCTATGAAACTAAACCAAATAACAACACAATCAAATGGCTCAAAATCAATGATAAAAAGAAAAATCTTAAAAACAGCCAGAGAAAAAAGACACAGAAACATAGGCACATGTATGAAACACAGGAGATGTCCCGTCATAAACGACAAAAGCTAGATGATGGTAGGGCAACATCTTTAAAGAACTGAAAGAAAAAAAATGTCAACCTATAATTTTATAGCCAGTGAACAAATACCTTTTAGAAAAAAAAAACAAAAAAAAAAAAACCCTAACTTTTACAGGTCTAAAAAAAAAAACAAAAACAAAAACCCAAAACCAAACTCAGTGCCATCAAGTCAATTCCGACTCATAGCAACCCGGTATGATAGAGTAGAACCCCCCTGTAAGGTTTGTAAGGAGTGGCTGTGGATTCGAGCTGCCGACCTTTTGGTTATCAGCCAATCTCTCAACCATTAAGCCACCAGGGTTCCTCTACAGGCATACAAATGCTCAAATAATGGATAGCCAGCAGACTTACAGAACAAGAAATATTGAAAAATTTGATACTAGATAGGATAATGATACTAGATAGAAAGGGTAATAATTCTTACAATCATATAGTAGATAGAAAGGGTAGTTAGTTACTAGATTCTTACCAAGCAAAGGAATGATGAGCACAGGAACTGTTAATGAGGCAGGCAATATAAAAAGGCTTTTTTTCCTTATAAATTAAAACAGTTTAAATGATCGTTTGTTTTTAAAGCAAATGATAGTAACGGTACCACTGCTACTATTACTTCTACTACAGATAATAATACTATGGAGTTTGTAACACGTGTATAAGTAGAATATTAATAGCAGAAAGGGCAGAAGAAGAGACATGGCAATTAAATGTATTTATTATTCTGCACCGGGTTTTATAATAGAGGAAAAATGCAACAAAGCAGGCATTATTGGGTCAAATAACAAAAAATTGGAATTTGACCGTCAAGGAATTCAGGACAGATTATGTATAAAGAAATAATATGTATAGTAACAGCAGACTTCCAGAGGGACAATGGAAGGCAGAAAAGGCGGGGAGTGAGAGCTGCCTTCAGTGTGCTAATTAAAGATTATGTCAGCTTGGCACTGTATACGAAGTGAAACTATATATAAAAAAGTGCAAAATAAAGACACTTTTAGATTAACAAAAGCTGAGCTAAGCCTTTATCCAACAGGTGGTCACTACGGTCAGAGCAAGGCTCCCTAGGAGGAGAGGGAGGTTTGACCCTATTGAATCCCCATGGCTCTTGGGGTTTGGAGAGAATTATAACTTCACTGTGACTGTGAACGGGGGATCAGCTAAGGTGGGGAGGAAAGCTCGAGGTCCCTGGTTACAACATGGGACAGAGATACTAGTAAAGGTGTACACTGGTGACGGCAGTTGGAAAAAAAATCTACTGTTATTCTGAGGCAATTGTGTCACTGCTAATTGTAAGAGGCGAAAATGCTGGAGGGTGTAGTGGAAGTGCCTGTACTAATAACAGCATAGAAGCCCACTCCACTTTCATCAAACTTATCCTGATAAAGATCTCAGACACCGGCCCTCCCAACTGCCCCAAGGCCTGCTGTGGCTGCTTAGTTTGAGGCAGCTGTAGCGGAAAGCCTGAAATGGATTTTTGAACCAGATTGTGACTAAAATAAGAATTGTAAATTACCAGTTAAGCCCCTGCATTCATACCCTGATTAATTTGTATACCATAAGCAGTCTAGGCTTCAGACTTTAAGGGGGAAAAAAAAAGCAACTTTAGCTATAATGTGGAATTATTGCATTGACAATTCTGTGACTTTAAAGTTCATAGCTGTTATAGCTTTATAATGAAAAGGAATAAAAATTCTGTCAGAAAAGGTAAGGTAGGAGCTTCAGTGAGACGATCAGAAAGATAATTTAAGTACTGGATTGAAGGAAAGGAGATAGAGCACTTATCAGTTTGGCAGCTATCAAAGTTAAAATTTTGATTCAAACTTCATGAAAGACTTTCAAGTCATAATCAATGTGTAGCACAATACTTTGTACATGCTACCAAAAAAATCCAAAAAACTGTTGCCACTGAATTGATTCCTACTAATAGCGACCCTGTAGGACAGAGTAGAACTGCCCCATAGGGCTTCCAAGGCTGTAAATCTTTACAGAAGTAGACTGCCGCCATCTTTCTCCTGCAGAGTGGCTGGTGGGTTTGAGGCCCCAAACTTTTTTTTATTTTTTTTTTATCGTTTTTTTTTTTTTTTTTTTTTAATATATATTTTATTGTACTTCAGGTGAAAGCTTACAGAGCAAATAGTTTCTCATGAAATAGTAGTACACATGTTGTTTTTTGACATTGGTTAACAACCCCACAACGTATTAAGCCTCTAAATTCTCAACCTTTTTTTTTGATGAAAATTACAGATGGCCAAAGATACACCGTTTCAAAAATTTCTACATTCACAGTTCAGTGACATTGACTACGCTCTTCCAACTGTGCTGTTATTCTCACTTAAGATGAAGGCTTACAGAAAAAATAGTTTTTCATTTAACAGTTACTACACATGTTGCCCTATGACAATGGTTAACAATCTCACAGCACATCAAGAATATCCTTACTCCACCTTGTGTTCCCTATCACCAGGGGGCTTCCTTGTCCCCTTCTGTCTTCTGGACCTTGTCAGTGGACTATTGTACCTCTTTAGTCTCATTTGTTTATTTATTTTTATTTTATTTAAACACCATTTCAAAACTTTTTACTTACACATTTAAGTGATATTGACTATGCTCTTCCAATTGTGCTGCCATTCTCGCCCAAGATGAAGGCTTACAGGACAAAACAGCCTCCCATTTAATAGTTACTACAAATGTTGCCCTATAGCAGTGGTCAACAATCTCACAATACATCGACAGTGTCCTTATTCAATTTGTGTTCCTTATCATCAGTTTCCTACTCTCCCTCTGCCTTCTGGCCCTTGTCACCGGACTCCTGTACATCGTTAGTCCCATTTAGTTTTACTGGGTGTCCATTCCCAGGCTTAACATCGAACCTTGAAGGTAACTTCCCCTCTGAGCTGAAAGGGTGTCTGGGGGCCACACTCTCGAGGTTTCTCTAGTATTCTTTAGGCCAGTATATCTGGTCTTGAGGCCCCAAACTTTTGGTTTAACCACTGCATCACCAGGGCTCATGTTAGGGAAACAGTAAATTTGTATGAAACAGTTGAATCTCACAAATGGAGGTAAGTATAGGGATCAACAATAAAAAAAAATCAAAAATCATATTTAATAATATAATGGGTAGAAAACTACTTTTAAAAAGCATCAGTTAAGGTGGGAAGCATTCAGAATCATTTCTGGCAATTTTAAATTAGCCCTGAATTGTTGTGTTATGTTTAAGTCTTCTCTGTCAGAAGGTAAAAGAGTAGGAAAAGAGAAGTGAACCAAACCCAGTATTACATGGGTAATGCAGTAGGTTGTATTCAAAACTATTCTTGCTAAAACATAAATAGCTATTGATAATTCATGAACATAGGATTTATTTATTATTACTTGTAATTACTTATACATAGCTATATGTACTTTCAAACCACCATGATTGTAACCACGTACACTTGTTTTCTCTAGTGGATTAAAAAAACCCTTTGCGCTCTTTCCTCTGCAGGAACACAGTGTTGAGAGCCTCTTGACCCTGTGTTTCCAATTTGCAAATTGTTTTCTCTCTCAGTAAAACTCCTTGCTTTCAGTTTAAGCAGACTACAGTACCCCGAGAGAGGGTCTTGATGCAAATGGACACTGCAGTCTTTTGCACAAGATGTTTCTAGGAAATGAGTTGCCGTAAGCAAGTTATTTTTACAATCTGCTCTGGAAAATGTAAACATCTTGTCATTATCTTATGTAATTTTTTGAGCCAGCACTACTTCTACAATTAAGTTTGTAATTAATCTGATTAGCCCACCTAGACTAATGTAGCCAATGATATACAGGCCCTGGCTTTCAAATGTGTGGCCTCCCATCCCCTCACCTCTCAAAGAACCATTCAGAATATTGTGATGTAACTCCCTGATTTTGCTCTCAGAGCTCTCCTCGGACTTGCTCACTTGGCTGTGTGGACTGGCGGCCCTACATTCGAATGTACCTCCTAAAAGCTTTAATCCTCTGAGTTGTACCTGATCAAGTCTGGAGACTTTCCTCTGCGACATTTGATTATGCATCCACAAATATCTAATCATCGTTGATAACATCAAGTGTTCTTGTTAATATAACATCATCATCACTCCTCATTATTTTTTTAAATTAACTCTATTATCTCCAGAATTAAATCTCGTTCTAGTTCTAGGCCTCCTGTTGTTTCTTTTGTCTTTATTTCATCTGATGCAGCTAAAGCTTCAGTACACATTTTTAGTCATGTTGCTGCTGATATTGCATATTGTTTCTGTAATTCCCACTCAATAACAGAATGTTTGCTTCTGTCAGTTTCCAAGATTGTCCAAATGCCGAGCTGGATTCACATCATTAGGTCATCAAAGTGCTACACGGAATAAATAGTAGTACTTTTGTTTCAGCTGTAACCTAATATTACAATTTTATTCCAAACCAGCTTGTTCTCGTTGCATCTTGATTGCTTTGTGATATGTTGTGTTCATGCTCCATTAAACAAATGTCAACACTATAATTCATTGAAGAGAGACACGGAGGTGGGAAGTGGCCCCAAAAGGTACTTTCCAAAAACATACTGTTCAGATGGATCTCATTAATTGCCATGAAGAGGTTTCCTGCTGATCCCTTTGATTGTTTTTCTACTGACAGAGAGTTATAAGAAAATTGTTTTGCTCCTGAACAGCAGCTAATGGCTTCCTTTTGCTACCAAACATGGCCAGCTGACAATGTGGAAGGTTAAAGATAGGATATAATTTTTTTTTTTCTGAACAGATTATAAACCAAGGAAAATGAAAAAGTAAGAAATTTAGTAGAAAATAAAGTATATTTAATGGATGATAATTGCACCTTTTAGAAATAGCCTAAATATCCTGGCTGGCATCATGTGGCCCAAGGGCCCATCATGAGTCACCAAATTGCCTGAACTACCAGATGTGGTCCAGGGGGCCCATTATGAATACAAAGGCACCTAGGACTCAGGAAATTTTAAAGTTTAAAGGTTTCCTCTCAGTAGCCAGGACAAAAGACAAACCTCTCTCTGGGCAAGGCCAAATTTCCAACTACACAATCAATACTCTCTATCTCAAATAATATATAACACATATGGCAAGAACTAAATACACGCAGTCCCCAGGTTACAAACATGCAACGTACGTACAATGCATAATTATGAACCAACCTCGTAAAGCCTATTATATTGAAAATTCAAGACACATACAATGCTTCATAATAATAAAGGGACACCACTTTGCAACGTGCATCAAAACATTATTAATATTACTTGATTATTATGTTAAAGATGTTTTAGTGTATCTGGAAGTGTTTCTTTAATGTTTTTTATGCATAGAAAGGTACGCTATATACTATATACTAAGACAAACATTTGACTAACTGACCTTAGAGATAAAACGTACCTAACTATTCTGACTTATGTACAAATTTGGACTTAAAGAGAGACTTAGGAATGGAACTTGTTCATAATCCGGAGACCGCCTGTAACTATAAAGGTAAAATATAAAAAGTTTCATATGATAGATAAAAACCAAATAAAAGAGAGGTTCAAATACAGAGCTCTTGCTTCAGAGGAGTTTTAGTCAGAGCTGGCAGGATAACAGTGGAGATGGAGGGAGATTATTACAAGTAAAAAAGACATTATGAGCCTGGGTCCTGAGGCACAAAGCTCAAAAATAGTTACCTCAGTAACTATTAGAAATTTACATGATACTTATATGATTCAGCATATAGAAGGTATTTAAAACAAAAGGTTTATCAAGTCTTCAAATACTACACTGATCAAGGACGACAAGGACTGAGAATTATTAAGGGTATGTATTTTAGCCACAGCACGGAGGTATTTTGTGGGTGAGACCAAGAATATAAGCATCTTATTATTTTTGTTTTTCACTCATGTGCAATCTGCCTGAATATATACTCGGGATATTTGTTCATCTATTTTTTCTTTACCATGTAGAAATAAAAACAGAACAAAACAAAACCCATTGCCGTCACATCAATTCTGACTAAATAGCAGGTACGAATATGAGTGGAAACAGCATATGATATTTAGAAACCATCACAGAGGCTCATAGGCTCTGAGTTGACATTCAGAAGGAAACTGCTCAAATGGCTAGGTTAAATAAGAACTTCTAACACTACTAGGTTGAATAAGAGCTTCCTCTACTGACAAGCGTTTTTTAATTTATGCTTTAACTCACTCAGTCACTCATTGATTTATTTGTTCTTCTATTTAATTATTCATTCATTTAGCAAAGTGTACACCTGCCACATGTCAGGAACTGAACCAGGCAATAAGAACACAACAAAAAGTAGGGTCTAAAGCAGACTACACTAACCTCATAGGAAAGTTTTAAAGGTCAAACAGGATATTAAGGTGCTGGGAATAGTTACATGAGTTAGCAATATTATTTTTCTCCTCTTTTTCATCTTTGACCTACTGTCATTCTGTGATGGATTAGATAAAGCCCGCAATGAAATGCATGTTCTTTCTTGATTCAGTCACTGGTTTTTCCACTTTCAACTTTTTTATCCTGTTTATTTCTACTTTGGATTTTCCAAAATTTAAATGTTAAAAATAAAAGGAAAATATGCATATTCATGGGCACATTACTGATCACATTTTTACCCAGATGATTAAGGATTTGAGGAGTATTATACACAGCTGAAAGGAGCCCTGGTGGCGTAAAGGTTAAGCATTTGGCTTCTAAATGAAAAGTTGGCAGTTCAAATCCACCAGCTTCACTGCTGGAGAAAAATGTGGCAGTCTTCTGTAAAGATTAAAACCTTAGAAACCCTACAGGGCAGTTCTACACTGTCCTATAGTGTCGCTATGAGTAAAAACTGACTCGAGAACAATGGCTTTTGGGGATGTATGCAGCTGGAAGACGTGCACTATTTCTCATCCATTAGGAATCACAAATAATACTCTTATAATCTATTTCTTGCTAGAGTTTAATGATTACCAATAATAACTAATATTGATTATGTGTATATTATGAAGTTTGCATATTTTTTTCATTTAATCTCCATAATCAGTCTATCAAACAGAGATTATCTTTATTTAAAATTAAAGAAACTGAAGTTTTAAGGTTTGATAGATATTCCAATTTCACTAGTAATTAATAGAAAAGCAGCATTTTTTTTAATAGCTCACCATTATGGATTGAATTGTGCCCCTCAAAAATACATGTAAATCCTAATCTCTATGCCTGTGATTATAATCCCACTGGAAAATGGGTTGTCTTTGTTATGTTAATGACACAGGATTAGTGTAGGATGTGTCTTATATCAATCTCTTTTGAGATATGAAAGATAACAAACAAGCAATTAAAAGAAGCTGAGATGGGAGAAGAGAGACACCAAGCCATGTGAAGATTGCTCAGGAGAAGCTCAAAAGAGACAAGGATCTTCCTCCAGAGCCGACAGAGGGGTAGACTTCCGCTAGAGCCAGCACCTTGAATTCAGACTTCTAGCCTGCTGAACTGTGAGAAAATAAATTTCTGTTTGTTAAAGCCATCCATTTGTGGTATTTCTGTTATAGCAGCACTAGATAACTAAGACATTCACTAAAACTGCATCTTATGGGTTATCTGTCATGTTAATTCCCTTCTTTTTCTTTAAAACTACAAGGCATCCATACACCCTTAAGATAGGCAGAGTCTAGAATGGCATATATCTAGTCTTTGATATTTGCTTTATCTTAGTTAGAAGTGTGTAGACCTGATACCATTAACTCAGCTTTTAAAAGAAAAACATTAACTGTCTATCCAGATACTTCAAATCTGTGGGCCTATTTAAGTGTTTGGAGTCTGGCAATAAGTTAGACACTGAAAAACTTAACACTTCTTTTAGGCTGAAGGTTTACAATGGAATGTATCACATCAGTAATGCCATCTAGTAACTAGATGGCCTCAAATTCCTTTCTGCTCCACAAGCCCAGAGGAGAAATAGAGTGATTTTCAATGATGCTGCAAAATAATGGGACTCAATTCTCCCCTGCATCGCAGGGAATATGGTTTCTTAAATACAAAGAAAAGAATCTCTGCCATTCCTCCCGTCCTATATACCACAATTGAATCTTTCCAAAACTAGATTTAGGAAAAAACTGGTGTTTCACCAAGGCGAGCTACCTATTTTGCACATCTTTTACAAATGTATTTCCGGAATTTAAAATCTGTATGGAAATCTTAGGTGCCCCCCCACCCCCAAATTAAAAAGAAACAAACTTTATTGGATACATTTAGGCAGGAAAATATTTAACTTTAAAAGTGAAATCCTCGAATCACTAGAAAAATAAGACAGAGATGGAGGAAAGTTCTAATACTTGACACAAAAGTTTAATTTTGCCATAATGAACTAAAGATAAAAGTTTAGCATCATCAATACTAATAGAAAAATCTTATTGAGTATTCCACTTTTCTAGGAAATATTTTAACAACTTTCTGGTTTTATTTAATCTGTACAAAACCCATATTACATATGCAATTATTATTATCCTTACTTTACAAATGAGGAGGCTATTCTTGCAATAGCAAGAGATGTAATTAGAATTTGATCCTATCAAACTATATCTGTTTCCAAACCCTAAAAATGTAAACACTACATAGTAATGTATGTATGTGCAAGTGCAGACTTGCAGCATGACTTCACCAAATGACTTCATAAAATTATGGATATATATATACTTTAATAACTATAAGAAGAGTTGCTCAGAATGATTTTAAACCAGGAAAATACTAAATAAAAACAACAATGAGTACTCATTTACTATTTAATACACATTGTATTACCAAAAATTATGCAGCTGGATGATTTTTCTACATATTAAGGTTAATGACAAACACATTCTTTAATTGCAATTACATGTTTCTTTGGCTGGACATATTGTCAATTTTATATTGGTTGTCTAATGTTAAATATCTTTTTTCAACAACATAAACAGTGACTATACACTGGACCTCACCAGATGGAATACATAGGAATCAAATCAACTACATCTGTGGAAAGAGACAATGGAAAATCTCAATATCATCAGTCAGAATAAGATCAGGGGCCAACTGCAGAACACACCATTCATGGTTCATATGCAAGGTCAAGTTGAAGCTGAAGAAAATTAAACAAGTCTACGAGATCCAAAGTATGACTTTGAGTATATCACACCTAAATTTAGAGATTGTCTCGAGAATAGATTTGACACATTGAACACTAATGACAAAAGACCAGATGACTTGTGGGATGACATCAAGGACATCATATATGAAGAAAGCAAGAGGTCATTAAAAAAGATAGAAAGAAAAAAAAGACCAAAATTGATGTTAGAAAAGACTCGGAAACTTGCTCTTGAATATACAGTAGCTAAAGCAAATCGAAGAAATGATTAAGCGAAAGAGCTGACCAGAAGATTTCAAACGGCTTCTCAAGCAGACAAAAAGAAATATTATAATGAAATGTGCAAAGATTTGAAGTTAGAAAACCAAAAGGGAAGAACTTCCTCAGCATTTCTCAAGCTGAAAGAACTGAAGAAAAAAATTCAAGCCTACAGTTGCAATATTGAAGAATTCTATGAGTAAAATATTGAACGATGCAGAAAGCATCAAAAGAAGATGGAAGGAATACATATAGTCACTGTACAAAAAAGAATCTGTCAATGTTCAACCATTTCAACAGGTAGGATATGATTAAGAATCAATGGCACTAAAGAAAGAAATGCAAGCTACACTTAAGGCACTGGCGAAAAACAAGGTTCCAGGAACTGACATAATACCAACTGAGATGTTTCAACAAACAGATGCAACACTGGAAGTGCTTACACATCTATACCAAGAAACATGGAAAACTGCTCCCTGGCCAACCGACTGGAAGAGATTCGTATTTGTGTCCATTCCAAAGAAAGACAATCCCACAGGATGTGGAAATTATCCCACAACATCCTTAATATCACATGCAAATAAAATTTTGCTGAAAATAATTCAAAAGTGGTTGAAGCAGTACATTGACAGGGAACTTCTAGAAATTCAAGCTGGTTTCAGAAGAGGACTTGGAAAGAAGAATATCACTGCTGATGTCAAAATAATCTTGGCTAAAAGCATAGAATATCAGAAAGATGCTTACCTGTATTTTATTGACTATGCAAAGACTGTGTGGATCATAACAAATTATGGATAACATTGCGCAGATTGGGAATTCCAGAACACTTAATTGTGTTCATGAGGAACCTGTACATAGACCAAGAGGCAGTTATTTGAATAGAACAATATGAAACTGAGTGGTTTAAAATCAGAAAAGGTGTGTATCAGGGTTGTATCCCTTCATCACACTTACTCAATCTGTATGCTGAGCAAATAATCCTAGAAGATGAACTATGTGAAGAACTTCCATCAGGATTGGAAAAAGAGTCATTAACAACCTGCAATATGCAGATGGAACAACCTTGTTTGCTGAAAGCATGGATGACTTGAAGCACTTACTGATGAAGATCAAAGACAGCAGCCTTCATTAAGGATTAAACCTCAACATAAAGAAAACAAAAAGACTGGACTTCTGGCAAAATGGCACTCTAGGCAGAAGCATCAAGCCGTCCCTCCACAGCAAAGATCCGAAAATCTAAGCTGAACAGAGAAAACAACAATCCTGAAACCCTAAAACATCAAATGAAGAGATAAAGAACTCAGCCAAGCACCAAATGGAGTGAGAAAACTGACAGAGAACGGAGAGTGAGGAGAGATTCATGCAGAGGTCCCCTATCAGCTAACACAGCGCGTATCCACGAGCTTGGACTCTTATCAGAGACCAGCAAACAGGGGGTACAAGAAAGCAGCTTCACGGAGCTTCCAGCGGGAGATAAAGCAACTGGTAATTTTCAATACATGATTTCCCAACCCCACCCTTCTTCACCCCCACTCAGCCTCCTCTGCTTCCCGCGGCCACAGTCTTTTGTCTGGGAAGCACCAGCTGCTTGGATTCCACCCACCCGAACAGGCCGGCTCGCTGAGTGCCATTTGTTGGCTGCTGGTGTTACATTTTTTCCGCTTCTTTTGATTTCTTCCTTACCTCTCACCACCTCCCCCTCCTTTCGCTCAAATACCTGGCTCCATGCGCCATCTTTGCTACTTCCGGAGGGGCTGCAGAGCTCGGGTAATTTGTGATACATGCTTTCCCACACCCTATACTTCTTCACCCACACTCCGCCTCCTCTGCTTCCCACCGACACAGTTTGTTGTCCGGGAAGCACCAGTGGGTTGGATTCCACCAGCCAGCACCAGCTACCTCTCTGTGTGCCATTTGTTGGCTGTTGGTGTTGCTTTTTTTCCGCTTATTTTGATGTCTTCCTTACCTATCACCACCTTCGCCTCCTTTCGCTCAAATACCTGGCTCTGTGCGCCATCTTTGCTTCTTCCTGAGGGGCTGCAGAGCTCCATTCAAGTGTGGAGCTGCTTCCCGGTCTGGGCTGCTGCACTGGTGGGATCCTGGGGCTTTTGTTCATTTGTTTCTTTTGAATTGTTTGTTTGTTTTCTTTTCCTTTCCTTGAGTTGGGAGCCCATTCTGGCCAGGCGGTGCTGCATGGCTTGGAACCTACCCCTCAGCTTGCACAGACATGCAGAGGGATCCCTGAGAACATTTCTTTTATCATTGGGTTTTTTTTTTTTTTTTTTGCTTTGTTTGTTCTTTTCTTTTATTAATTTGTTTTGTTTCCTTTTCCCTTTTATTCCCTTTTTGTCTTTCTTCATTACTCAGTTTCTCGTCTCTCTATATTGTCCTTCTCTTTCTGTTCCCTAAAAACCTGGCAATGTATACCTCTACACCTTCTAGCCAGGCTGTACTGCAACACCTGAGAACAACTTCCGCAGACCTCATAGCTGCATCAGTGGGATCCCTGGGAAATTTGCTGTTCTTTTCCCTTTCTGATTTTTATTTATTCATTCTCTTCTTTTCTTTTTTTCTACCTCTTCCCCTTTTTATTTTTCTCCATTTCATACTCTCTCATCTCTCCATTCCAATGGCAAACTCCCGTAGCATTCTTTTTTATTTCTTTGTATGTTTTTGGCCCCTGTTCCTCTCTCCTCTCTCCCATATCCATCTTAGCTCCACACAAAACAATCTCCCCACTGAATTCTGCCTACCTGCACCATGCACTTAACATCACACCACCAAGCAGCACAGGCCTGGCCTACTGGAACCTGCCCTGCACTGATTACTGACCCAACCTGGTAGCGATAGTAAGTGCCACAAACAACCCATCCCGGTAACTCCTCTTCAGCTAGAGCTCCCTGCCATGCCGTGTTGGTGGCTGATGCTGCCAATTGGAGAAGGAGGCAAAAAGTATTGTACCCACAGATGAGCAAACAACAAAGAACACACAGCCTGCCTGCTCAGATATAGCCAAATTTAAAAAAAGGGACAAAACAAACAAATCTACAACCAATAAATGAGAAAAATAACTACTGAATGCCCCAAAGACAGCAGACAATATCAAAACATTTACAAAAACAGGACAGGATGGTTCCAGTAGGCATCCAAAATACAACACCAGATGACTCTCCTCTGGAAGAAAATGCAGTAGAACTACCTGATAGGGAATTCAAATCTCTAATACTCAGAATTCTCCAAGAGCTGAAGCAAAAAGCAGACAAAATTGAGGAAAAAATAGACAAATTCATGGAAAATACAGACAAAAAATTGGAAGAATTCAGGAAGATAATGCAGAAACAAAATGCCAAAATAAATTCACGACTAGAAATTATACAAAGACAACAATTAGAAATCCAAAAGATAAACAACAAGATTTCAAAACTGGACAGTGTCATAGAAGGGCTGAGAAGCAGATTTGAAACAGTGGAAGACAGGATCAGTGGAATTGAAGACAAACACTTGGATACAACACTGTTTGAGGAAAACTCAGAAAAAAGAACAAATAAAAATGAAGAGACCCTGAGAGTTATGTGGGATACAATCAACAGCAAAAATTTTCGAGTGGTTGGAGTTCCAGAACAGGGGGAGGAAACAGAAAACACAGAGAAGATCATTGAAGAACTGCTGATAGAAAACTTCTCCAAATATCATGAAAGATGAAAAGCTGACCATCCAAGAAGCTCAACAAACCTCATATAGGATAGATCCCAAAATAAAATCACCAAGGCATATCATAATCACACTCACCAAAACCAAAGACAAACAAAGAATCCTGAGAGCAGTTTATGAAAAACAAGAAGTCACATACAGAGGAGAAACAGTAAGACTAAGCTCAGATTATTCGGCAGAAACCATGCAGGCAAGAAGGCAATGGGATGACATATATAAAATCTTGAAAGAAAAAAATTGTCAGCCAAGAATAATATATCCTGCAAAACTCTCATTCAAATTTGATGGTGAAATTAGGTCATTTCCAGATAAACAGAAATTAAGGGAAAATGTAAAAGCTAAACGAAACTTACAAGAATTATTAAAGGGAGTTCTTCGATCTAAGAACAAACAACTTCAACTCACAGGTAGAATCTAGGATGCAGGATCGTACCAACCAGATACCTATCTAGGAAATGAACTCTCAAGGAGTATTCAAAACCAAAAGAAATACAACAGGGAATCAGAGCAGTTAATCAGTAAATGACAACAACATCAAAACAATAAAAGAGGGAATAAACGGCATAGGTATAGAACCTTCTAACGGAGAGGAAGGCAAGGCAATACCAAGTAATGGTAGACTGCTTCAAACTTAGAAAGATAGGGGTAAAATTCATCATAACCACAAAGAAAGTTAAGAAACATACTCATAAAAATAAAGAGAAAAAACATAAAGTCTTGGCAAAAACAAAACCTACAATAACAAAGAAATGAACAAAAATCCACAAACAAAAGTAACTCGGCACAGGAGAGTATGAACAAAGAAAACGTCAGCACCATGAAAAAAAGCACTAGGAAATGACAGCAAAAAACTCACATCTATCAATAATTACACTGGATGTAAATGGACACAATGCACCCATAAAGAGATGGAGAGTGACAAAATGGACAAGAAAAAAGGATCCATCAATATGCTGTCTACAAGAGACACACCTTAGAAACAAAGATGTGAATTTATTAAAAGTCAAAGGTTGGAAAAAATATATCAAGCTAACAACTACCAACAAAAAGCAGGAGTGGCAATACTAATCTCACATAAAATAGACTTTAAAACAAAATCCACCATACAAGACAAAGAAGGCCACTATATAATGATTAACGTGATGATCCATCATGAAGACGTAACCATAATGAACATCTACACTCGCAATGACAGGGATCCAAAATACATAAAACAAACTTTAACAATGTTGAAAAGAGAAATTGACAGTTCCACAATAATAGTGGGAGACTTCAACACAACACTCTCAGTAAAGGACAGAACAACAAAGAAGAAACTCAGCAAAGACACAGAAGCCCTAAAGGGCACAATCAGCCAACTTGACCTCATAGACATATATAGAACACTCCATCCAACCACTGCAAAGTACACATTCTTTTCCAATGCACATGGAACGTTCTCCAGAATAGACCACATCTTAGGCCACAGAGCAATCCGCAACAAGATCCAAAACATTGAGATAATTCAGAGTATCTTCTCTGACCACAATGCCATCAAGGTAGAAATTAACAACAGAAGGTGCAAGGAAAAAAAATCAATTACATGGAAACTGAAAAATACCCTGCTTACACATCACTGGGTAAGAGAAGAAGTCAGAGATGGAATCAAAAAATTCCTGGAATCAAATGAGAATGAAAACACATCATACCAAAACCTTTGGGACACAGCAAAGGCAGTCCTCAGAGGACAATTTATAGCAATAGATGCACACATGAAAAATGAAGAAAGGGACAAAATCAAAACATTAACTTCAGAACTCAAACAAATAGAAAGAGAACAGCAAAGAAAGCCCACTGCCACCAGAACAAAGGAAATAGTAAAGATCAGAGCAGAAATAAATGAAATAGAGAACAGAAAAACAATAGAAAGAATCAACAAAACCAAAAGTTGGTTCTTTGAAAGAATCAACAAAATCGACAAACCACTGGCCAGACTGACAAAAGAAAAACTGGAGAGGATGCAAATTACCCAATTAAGAAATGAAATGGGGGACATCACAACAGACCCAACTGAAATAAAAAGGATTATAACAGAATATTATGAAAAACTATACTCCAACAAATTTGAAAACCTAGAGGAAATGGATAAATTTCTAGAAACACACTAGCTACCCAAACTACAAGAAAGTGATGTCGAAAATCTGAACAGACCCATAACATGAGAAGAGATTGAAAAGGTAATAAAAAAAATCTCCCAACCAAAAAAAGCCCTGGCCCAGATGGCTTCAGTGGAGAATTCTACAAAACATTGACAGAAGAGCTTGTACCAGAACTACTCAAGCTATTTCAGAGCATAGAAAAGAAAGCAACACTTCCAAATTCATTCTACGAAGCCAGCATAATGCTGATACCAAAACCAGGCAAAGACATCACAAAAAAAGAAAATTACAGACCAATATCTCTCAGGAATATACACGCAAAAATTCTTAACAAAATTCTAGCCAATGGAATTTAACATCATATCAAAAAGATAATACACCACGACCAAGTAGGATTCACACCAGGTATGCAAGGATGGTTCAACATTAGAAAATCAATCAATGTAATCCACCTCATAAATAAAAGGAAAGAAAAGAATCACATGATCATCTCAATTGATGCAGAAAAGGCATTTGACAAAGCCCAACACCCATTCCTGATAAAAACTCGCAATAAAATAGGTATAGAAGGGAAATTTCTCAACATAATAAAGGGCATCTATGCAAAACCAATGGCCAACATCATTCTTAATGGAGAGAGGCTGAAAACACTCCCCTTGAAAACAAGAACAAGACAAGGATGCCCTTTATCACCACTCCTATTTAACATTGTGCTGGAAGTTCTAGCTAGAGCAATAAGGCAAGAAAAAGAAATAAAGGGCATCTAAATTGGTAATGAAGAAGTTAAACTGTCCCTGTTTGCAAATGATATGATACTACACATAGAAAACCCTAAAGACTCCATGAGGAATCTACTGAAACTAATATAAAGTTTCAGCAGAGTAGCAGAATACAAGATAAACATTCAAAAATCAGTTGGATTCCTATACACCAATAAGGAACGATGAAAAGGAAATCAGGAAAACAATCCCATTTTCAATAGCCCCTAAAAAGATAAAATACTTAGGAATAAATCTGACCAGGAATGTAAAAGACCTATACAAAGAAAACTACAAAACACTACTGCATGAAACCCAAAGGGATATACATAAATGGAAAAACATACCATGCTCATGGATAGGCAGACTCAACATGGTGAAAATGACAATTCTACCCAAAGCAATTTACAAATACAATGCAATCCCGTTCCAAATACCAACAATATTCTTCAAAGAAATGGAAAAACTAATCATTAACTGTATATGGAAAGGGAAGAAGCCCCAAATAAGTAAAGCACCACTGAAGAAGAAGAATAAAGTTGGACGACTCACACTACCTGACTTGAGAACCTACTATACAGCTACAGTAGTCGAAACAGCCTGGTACTGGTACAATGACAGATACATTGACCAATGGAACAGAATTGAGAACCCAGATGTAAATCCATCCACCTACAGTCACCTGATCTTCGACAAGGGCCCAAAGTCCATCAAATGTGGAAAAGACAGTCTTTTTAACAAATGGTGCTAGCAAAACTGGATATCCATCTGGAAAAAAATGAAACAGGACCCATACCTCACGCCATATACAAAAACTACTTCAAAATGGATCAAAGACCTGAATATAAAGCCTAAAACTATAAAGTTCATAGAAGAAACAATAGGACCAACACTACAGGCCTTAATACATGGCATTAACAGGGTACAAACCATAACCATCAACGCACAAACCCCAAAAGATAAGCTAGATAACTGGGATCTTCTAAAAACCAAACACCTATGCTCTTCAAAAGACTTCACCAAAAGAGTAAAAAGAGAACCTACAGATTGGTAAAAAATTTTTGGACAGTACAAGTCAGACAAAGGTCTAATCTCCATAATCTACAAGAAAATTCAACACCTCTACCACAAAAAGACAAATAATTCTATTTAAAAAAGGACAAAAGAAACGAATAGACACTTCACCAAAGAAGACATTCAAATGGCCAAGAGACACGTGAGGAAATGTTTGCTGTCACTAGCCTTTAGAGAAATGCAAATTAAAACCACAATGAGATACCATCTCACCCCAGCATTACTGGCACGAATCAAAAACACTGGAAATAACAAATGTTCGAGGGGTTGCGGGGAGATCAGAACTCTTATGCACTGCTGGTGGGAATGCAAAATGATACAATCATTTTGGAAAATGATATGGTGCTTCCTCAGAAAGCTAGAAATAGACATACCATTATACCCAGCAATCCAACTCCTAGGACTAGATCCTAGAGAAATAAGAGTCGTCACTCGAACAGACATATGCACACCTATGCTCATGGCAGCATTGCTCACAATAGCAAAACGACGGAAACAAACTAGATGCCCATCAACAGATGAATGGATAAACAAACTATGGTATATACACACAGTGGAGTACTGTGCAATGAGAAAGAACAATGACGAATCTGTGAAGCATCTCATAACATTGGTGAAACTGGAGGACATTAGGCTGAGTGAAATAAGTCAATCACAAAAGAACAAATATTGTATGAGACCTCTATTGTAAAAACCCATGAAAAAGTTCACACACAAAATGTAACAGTCTTTGCTGGTTACCAGGGATGGGAGGGTTGGGGGCAAAATACTAAATAGGCAATAGATAAGTGGTATCTTGGGTGAAGGTTGAGACAGTACACAATATAGGGGAAACCAGCACAACTTGTACAAGGAAAGGTCATGGAAGCTCCGTAGACACATCCAAACTACCTTTGGGACTGAATTGCTGGGTGGAGGGCTGTGGGGACCATGGTCTCGGGGAACATCTAGATCAATTGGCATAACACAGTTTATAAAGACAATGTTCTACATTCTACCTTGGTGAGTAGCGTCTGGGGTCTTAAAAGCCTGTGAGCAGCCATCTAAGATACTCCACTGGTCTCAACCCTTCAGGAGCAAGGGAGAATGAAGAGAACAGGATACAAGGAAAAGATTAGTCCAAAGGACTGATGGACCACAGCTACCAAGGCCTCCACCAGACTGAGTCCAGTACAGCTAGATGGTGCCCAGCTACCACCACTGAGTGCTCTGGCCAGGATCACAACAGAGGTTTCTGGACAGAGCTGGAGAAGGATGTAGAACAAAATTCTAACTCACAAGAAAAAGACCTTATTTACTGGCCTAAAGGAGACTGGAGAAACCCCAAGATTATGGCCCCCAGACACCCGTTTAGCTCAGTGGTGAAGTTATTTCCGAGGTTCACCGTTCAGCTGGGGAGTGGACAGTCCCATAAAACCAAATGGGACTTATGAGGTACAGCAGTCCAGGGACAAGGGCCAGAAGGCAGAAGGGGACAGGAAAGCTGGTGATAGATATCCCAAGGTTGAGTAAGGATAGTGTTGATGTGTTGTGAAGTTGTTAACCATTGTCATAGGGCAACATGTGTACTAACCATTAAATGAGAAACTATTTTGTTCTGTAAGCCTTCATCTAAAGTGAGAAAAGCAGCACAATTGGAAGAGCATAGTCGATGTCACCGAACTGTGCATGTAGAAATTTTTGAAATGGTGTATCTTTGACTATGTATATTTTTACCAAAAATGTAAATAAAAAAGTTCAAGAAGGGAGAGGGTTGACATGTTGTGGGGTTGTTAACCAGTGTCCTAAAACAATATGTGTACTACCGTTTCATGAGAAACTATTTGTTTTGTAAGCCTTCACCTGAAGTAAAGTAAAAAATTAAAAAAAAAAGAAAAGAAAAAAATCCTCACAACTAGACCAATAAGCAACATCATGACAAACAGAGAAAAGACTGAAGTTATGAAGGATTTCATCTTCCTTGGATCTACAATCAACATTCAAGGAAAGAGCAGTCAAGAAATCCAAGGATGTATTACATTGGGCAAATATGCTGCAAAATACCCATTCAAAGTTTTAAGAAAGCAAATATGTCATATTGAAGAATAATGTGCGCCTTACCTAAGCCATAGTATTTTCAATCACCATATATGCATGTGAAACTGGACAATGAATAAGAAATAAGAATTGATGCCTTTGAATTATGGTGTTGGCAAAGAATATTGAATATACCATGGACTGCCAAAAGAATGAACAAATTTGTCTTGGAAGAAGTATAGCCAGAAAGCTCCTCAGAAGGAAGGATGGTTAAAGTTCATCTCATGTACTTTGGATATGTTATCATGTGTGATCAGTCTCTTGAGGGTGATTGAAAAAGAGGAAAACCCTCAATGAGATGGAGTGACACAGTGGCCGCAACAATGGGCTCAAACATAGCAAGTGTTGTGAAGATGGCACAGTATGGGGCTGTGTTTCGTTCTGTTGCAGTTGGTGTCGCTATGAGTCGGAACCAACTGGACGGCACCTAACAATGACAACAATGTTAAATTTGTCAATTAATGATGATGATAACATTGGCTAACATTTATTAAGTGTATATTATGTGATGCATCCTTTTTTTAAGTATTTCATGTATTAACTCATTTACTCCGCACAGTAATCTATGAGATATATACTAGTATTACCCCCATTTTATAAATGAGAAAAGAGAAGCATAACCTCAGTAAGTAATCACCCCTAATCTCAGGTTCTGAAACCATGCTCCAAATCACTACATTCCACTTCCTGGCTAACAAATAGATCTTTTAATTATTGAAAATACATTTTGATTTTCAAAATCTACATTCTTTTTTTGATGGTAAAGATGGAGATGTTTTAGAAATCTAGTTAATAAAGGTAACTGGTAAACGAAGAGTTGGATAAATATCTATCATGATTCTTGAGACTTAGTCAAGGCTCCATGAATGATAGTCTCCTTCCAAATGACTCCTTAAAAAGAATGAATAAATTTCCGTAGAAATGTCACAGGAAAAAATCAGGCAAACCAAAACCAAAACAAAACCAGTTACCGTCGAGTTGATTCGAGCTGATAAACTCTATGTTTAACTTATTCAAGCAAGAAAATGAGTGCTTTTTTGCTAAGATGGCCAAACAGTATAATAAAATGATAAAAGTCAAAAAAATATTTTAGTATTTAAAAAAAAGTTTGATTCTAATTTCTACTTTGACATTTATGTTGTTTATAATCATTGAACACTTGTTTTGTTTTCTCTAATTCTGATCGGGATTTACAACTTGTCTTAAACACTAGCAGTGTGCATATCATGGAGTACTTTTAAACAACTAGTAGAAGAACCTCTTTTTTTCCTTGCATTATTTTCATGCAGACTTTCTGAATGGCAGTGTTATTTCTGTTGAATGAATGGTAAAATTTTCACCACTCAGTTTTAAAACAGCATTCAAGGTGAAGTCACTCAAAAAAAGGTGTATCAACTACCAGAAAATAGTACCATTTGAACATTACTCTTCTGATATTAGAGGAATCAACCAAGCTTACAGTTGTTGATTGAGTCAATAGTATATTAAAATACACTTCTACACAGATCATAAATTAAGAATGTGGATCATTGAATAAGCAGGCATTAAGCAAAACTGCTTTAAGAATGTTTCTAAATTATTATTATATTTTAAAATATACTTGCTCTTTATTACCTTTTTTCTTTTTGTTATGCTGCTTCTACAATATCACACCAAATTTTATTCTCTGTTTCTTCTTTTTTTAAACTAGGCAATTTTTTTTTTCCACCATCAGCCAAGGAGGAATCAGAAATGAACTGAGAATCGAGCGAGAAGAACTAAATGAAACACACGTAACTGAAAAAACAGTAGGAAAATAAAACAGTGAATGACTGGCAAATAAATTCCAAGCTTCTCTTCAAGTTTGTTTTTGTACAAAAGTCATTCTTTAAGGTTACCTGCAGACTGAACTCATCTTGTTTGTTACTCAAGCTTAAATTAAAATAGGAAACTCTCCAGATTTACATTTGTATTAATATTGTATACTGAAACATTCCTTTGGCATCTTAATCAACTAAAATTTAAAATACTCCCCTATTTCATTACATACTTAAAATTTTCTACATGAGGTCACTGCATAGGTTTTCCACAAAGAGATTACTGAAGCTTTAAATAGAACAATTTCAGAGAAAAATTTTTCTGCAGTGGTTGGTGGCACATTATTCAAAACTATTTCTCCTTTGAAAATGAAAGTAACAGATTAAAATACTGTCTTGGAAACAATTTAGCTTTCTAGCTTTTTATGTATTGTTATGCTTCCTAACTCACAATATCATTACTGACATATTTAGAAAGATGGAAGGAACAAAACATCAGCGAAAATGTGGGTAAAAATGCATACGTATCTGTTAGGTACATACCGGTAGGTAGATGTGAAGCCGACTTCTGTCGTCTGATTCTCTACATTTTCAGCGTTAGTACGTTCAGGATTATTGATTCCCCTGTTTGTGGCCCTTCAATAATGCCAAGAACAATAGGAAAACTTTTATTGGTCAAGAAGTCTTAATATTAATAAACATAGCTTTATATCAATTCTAAAATGCTGAAAAATATATTCAAATTACAGGGTACTGTATGGAAACAAACATCACCTAGAAATAATCCTTCTATCATTATTATTGATTTATTTATTTTGTCCTGGTGAATGAAGAGTGGCATTAAAAAAAAAAAAATGAGCAAGTCAATGTTTATGGTATTATAGGCCCTAACTAGTCCTGAATTGCTCAGCTTCTCCCAATTATTGATCTAATTATGCAGGTCTATGGACAGATCATTTTTACACAGTTGCATTGGTAACTATGGTAATGCAGGCATTACTTATAAGCACATAACTTGTGCTTTTGGTGCAATTAAATATTTTACGAGGAACTCAGATATTAGACCCAATTGACATAACAATATATTTTGGCAAGCATATAAAATAATTACACTAGAGTTTAAAAGCTATACCATCCATAAAATAAAAAATATATTTAAAAAAAATTGCCATCAAGTAGAACTACCCTGTAGGGTTTCCAAGGAGCTGCTGGTGGATTTGAAGTACCAACTTTTCGGTTAGCAGCCTTACCATTTAACCACTGTACCACCAGGGTCCAAAGGGATACTATTTGGAATAGAAGAGGCCAGAAAAGTCTCATCCTATGACTTGGCAAGACATCGTAAATCTTAGGCACAAAACTGGGCTCATTTCTGTGAGAAATAGGGAGATTTGAGAAGCTATGCTTACATATCTTACAGGCAGACATATTCGCTTTTACCCTTGCTATAAATGTACTCTTTGTGCTCATTTCAATAAATTAAACTTTAATTAAGTTTACGAGTAGGAGAATTCATTGTTTTTGTAAAACTCCAAACCACTTCTCTGCACATATACCATATCATCTTCCTTATGAAAATTTGACAGTATATCATGAGAAATAGTCAAACATAATTTACACAATGTGATATAATAATATTATTAAGTAAATTTATATTGTAACATGCTGAATATTGTTCTTGTCCTTGAAGCAATGGAGCTGCATAAATACAATGATAAATCTTTTATTTTTAGCATGTTGTTGCTGTCGTGTGCCATCGAGTCAATTCCAGCTCACAGTGACCCTACAGGACAGAGTAGAACTGCCCCACAGAATTTCCCAGGCTGTAATCTTTATGAAAGCGGACTGCTAAATCTTTCTCTGGAGGAGCTGCTGGTGGGTTTGAACAGCTGAACTCTCAGTGAGCAGCTGAGCACTTAACCACAGAAAGTGATATAATACAGAAGAAAGACACACACACACCATCAAATGGTATTAAAAAATATACAAAGAAAAATCAGTTTCTCTTGCACTCACTATGTCCCATTTTACCTCTCTAGGCAAATATTAGTTATGATTTCTAGCTTGTTCTTCCAGAAATTGTCCATGTTTCCAACCAGGAAATCTTGATTTCTCATTAAATAAAATATTTTTTATTAGAACATATAGCCTTACCTCCTTTTATTTTATTTTATTTTTTTTGTAAGTTTATATCATTCATTTAGTCAGATCTCTACTGGTAGACTTTTAAGCAGTTTTGCTACTGTGTAGAATATTAAGGTCCAGAACAACGGCATTTTTGCTGTAAACAACAAATGTGAATCTGATCAAGTTCTGGGTCAAAAACCAGTTTACAGGAAATATAGAAGACAGAAAGTCATGCTGAAGTTTACCGTGGACAGAATCAGCATAATATCCACTATTAAAAAACTTAAAAAAAAAAAACTATATTGCAGGGGATAAAAAGAGATAGAGGGAGAACACATAGATTGAATTAAAAAAAAAAGTTTACAGTGGGAACTTGACAAACACTACTTCAGCCAGGTGACCAAGGTCAACATCAACATAAATCATGTGGACAGTATATACCCTTAATATGATGCAATAAAAATGACACTTTTCTTCCATGAAGAAAAACCCATAACCCAGTCTAATCATGAGAAAAACATCAGGCATATTCCCAAGTAGTTCATTGGCACTTCTCAAAACTGTCAAAGTTAATGAAAATAAAGAAAGTCAGAGACATGACAACTGGGATCCTGGAACAGAAAAAGGGACATTAGGTAAAAACTAAGAAATTTGAATAATGTACATAGTTTAGTTAATAAAGAAAAGTAAATTACATACATGAGACAAACATGTAGTGTGCATTATCTGATCTAACAGAGTAATAAGGTTGGACCTGCCTGGCAGCCAGCAATTCTTTATCAAATAGAAGTGTCGTATACAAGGTCAGTCTCAGGCAGGTCAGTCACCTGCCTGTCATACTCCCCTGACATTCATGTTACACTACTGCTCCTTAATGAACTCACTCACTTAGTGAAAAGTTGCCTATGACAAGTTGTCAAAAAAGGAAAAAAAAAAAACAGGCTTGGTGTCAGAAGTTTCTGTACAATAAGCTAGTGCTAGTTAGTAATGAACTCGTGCGACACTAATATAAGTCTTACTCAGCAGTGTTCATGAAAGTACTGTAAAACTTAAAGTGAACATAACAACAGTCATTACACCTGACTGTCCTCTTCACATGAAATAGAAATGCAGAAGTACAGATCAAAACTAATGCATGGGCAATGGCTAATGCGTTAGTGACAGAAATGTAAAGAACAAGATTGGAAGATTAGGGACAAGGACGACTGAGGAAAGCTATATTGATAAACCTCTTAGAAAAGAAATAGAATGTAAGGATATTTGTATCCCATGTTAAAACAAACCAGTTGCCTTCGAGTCAATTCTGATTCATGGCAACCCGTGTGTTTCAGAGTAGAACTGTGCTCCATAGAGTTTTCAATGGCTGTGACCTTTTGGACATGGATTGCCAAGTCTTTCTTCTGAGTTGCCTCTGGGTGGATTCAAACCACCAACATTTTGGTTGCTAGCTGAGCATTTTAACTCTTTTTACCACCCAGGGAATCCTGTATCCCATATTAATGCTCCGAAAAGACTACCTACTACAGAATAGATTCTTCAGCCTCAGATGAATGAGGGGACCATTGAGTGGATCCAGTCAGCCCTTTTCTAAGACACACTGGGACTTGCTCAGTATTCTCAAAGACAATGTGGCCATGATGACAAGAACGAAGAGTAAGAGTCAGCAACAGGGACTTCCCCTCACCTAGGCTGATCTGACCACCACCACAACTGTGTCCTCAATAAAGCACTACATCTTTAGGGTGGTCTGTCAGTGATTTCAGACAATTGAATAGACTGTTATACTGGGCTTAAGTTTTTCTCCACGGCTGGCTATGCTTCTCCAAGCACTACCATTATGGATTATGGGATTCCTTAGTCATTGTAATGATAGTCTATACAATATTGTTTCTGACCAGGAACTCACTTCCCTTCAAGAGAAGTGAGCCAGTGGGCTCAAGTCTATGGAATTCATGGGTCTTATTACATATACCATCACCTAAAAATAGCTGTCTTGTAGAATAGTGAAATGACATCCTGAATAGTAAGTTGTGGTACAAGCTGTCATACAGTACCCTGTAAGTATTATCAAGTGTAAGTGAGCCCACATACTAAATGTTGAGCTTAGGTGATTGTACTACAAGTTACACTATGTGCTTTGAATGAAGAGTGCATAAAGATGTTTCTCCTAATTCTTCAATTCACAGCTCTGGGAACCAAGAGGAAGAAGTGAGTGGCCCCTTTCACTGCTACAATAAGTAACTCCCTTTCAAAAATTTTACTTTCCAAATCCTGGGCTCTGCTGGATTAGAATTTTCAGTTTCTAAAGAAGTGCTTCTATCAGGTGCATCACAATGGTTATATTAATAGACGTTGAAACTGATGTCTGCCCATTTTGAGGTCCTGTTGCTTCTGAACAAACAGGAAGAAAAAGGCATCACTCTACTGGCCTGGGTTATTAGTCACATTTACCAAGAGGATATATGTAACTCAAGGGACTCACTGGAATGCAATTCTGCATCTCTTAGTAAATGTCAGTGGAAGATTAAACAAATCCAGTACAGGCAGAACTTCTAAAAAAAATTAGACCTTTCAGAAAATTTATTACTCCTCAAAACCTATCTAAAATATTCCAGTTGCATTTTGGATAAAATGTAAAATCTTTTTTTTTTAATTGTGCTTTATGTGAAACTTTACAGCTCAAGTTAATTCCTCATATGAAAATTTATACACTTTATGTGACCCTAATTGCAATCCCTATAATGTGACAGCACACTCCTCCTTTCCACCCCAAGTTTCCTGTGTCCACCCAACCAGCTCTTGTCCCTTTCTGCCTTCTCATCCTGCCTCTGATCAGAAGCCGCTCATTTGGTCCCTTATATCTGCTTGAACTAAGAAGCACACTCTTCACGAGTATTATTTTATGTTTTATAGTCCAGTTTAATCTTTGAAGAGTAGGCTTTGGGAATTGTTTTAGTTCTGGGTTAACAGAGTGTCCTGGGGTCATGGCTTCGAGGGTTCCTCCAGTCTCAGTCAGACCATTAAGTCTGGTCTTTTTACTAGAATTTGAGGTCTGCACCACACTTTTCTCCCACTCCGTCAGGGACTCTCCGTTGTGTTCCCTGTCAGGGCGGTCATTGGTGGTAGCTGGGCACCATCTACTTCTTCTGGTCTCAGGCTGATGAAGTCTCTGGTTTATGTGGGCCTTTTGTCTCTTGGGCTACTATTTTCCTTGTGTCTTTGGTATACTTCATTCTCCTTTGCTCCAGGTGGGTTTGGACCAATTGATGCATCTTAGATGACTGCTCACTAGCTTTTAAGACCCCAGACATCACTCACCAAAGTGGGATGCAGGACATTTTCTTAATAAACTTTGTTATGAAAATTGACCTAGATGTCCCCCAAAACCATGGTCCATGGACCCCACCCCTGCTACTCTGTCCCTTGAAGTGTTTGGTTGTGTTCAGGCAACTTCTTAATTTTTGGTTTAGTCCAGTTGTGCTGACTTCCCCTGTATCGTGTGTTGTCCTTCCTTCACCTAAGATGAATCTTGTCTACTATCTAGTTAGTGAATTCTTCTTTCCCTCCCTCCCTACCCTCATAACCATAAGAGAATGTTTCTTTCTGTGTTTTAAACTTTTCTTGAGTTCTTATGATAGTGGTCTCATACAATATTTGTCCTTTTGCTTCTCTGATACCACCTTGGAGGGGATCTCGGAATCCCTCATTATAACCTTACATGGGTGGAAATCTAGGTGCTCTTTGCAGCCTCTTCTGGCATATATATACGGGGAGGCCACAGTTTTTTCCTGGTGTTTGGCTGGGGTAGAGTGGTTATTATCTAAAAGTTTTCTATGTTTCTAGGTTACTCCTTTCCCAGTCCTTTGACTATGGACAGAAGGCTTTGGTTGGAGGTGTTTCTTTTCACCTGTACCCATTAGCATTTCTGATTGCTGATGATTTCTTTGGCTACAGATCTGGAATTTATGTGGCCAAATGAAAACCCAGGGAAATCACAACTATGTTGTTTCTCAAATCCTGAGGTTCATAGCTGGTATGGCTTCTTATGTTTGTTTTATATATAATGGCCAACATAGTTAGTTGTACTTAGTGGAAGGGAGAAGGAAAAATACACTACTCTACGTCTTTAGAGGTGGAAGTCCTTTGTCACTGTATATTGAGTATGTGTGTGTGTGTGTGTGTGTGTGTGCGTGTGTCTTACATAAACTTTTAAAAGTAGAGCAATAAAAAAAATTCTATATGTCTTGTGTTCATCATCTCATTTACCTCTACTGATATATTATAAGGAATACTATTATTATTATTCCTACTTGGAAAATCAAGAAAATGAGTCTTATAAAAGTTACTTGAGTTGTCCTGTAACAGGGTGGTAGGAACTAGAGAGGGTAGGATTCGAATCAAAGCAAATTGATCTAGAACCTGTGTTTTTAGCCACAGCACCATGCTGTCTTTTCTACTTAAATGAGAAATATATTTTAATTACGGTACTTAACATTTTAATAACAACTCAGGTCATTGAGAAAAAAGATCAGTGGCATATTATTAATGTACATACAAAAAGAATATTTATATGTAAAGACATTCTGTGAACAATTTATTTGAAGATAGAAAAAATTAATAAAAACATTACAGTGTAATATTGTTGTCTTAGTGTAACATTAACTAATATAATTGAGCCTATCTTGTTCTCCTAGAAATATACATAATGCATTTAAATGCAAATGAGGTGATATGACCTAACATAAAGCAAGATTTACATTAGTGAATAAATGTTACAATAAGGGTGTATCCTATGTTTATTTCTATGAAACACATTTATACTCTATCTAAAACATATTGGAAACTCCAATCAAGCTATGTATTCTAATATTAGAATTTCCTCTTTCCAAATATAGTACTTTTTCAACTACTCATATAATAATGTTTACTAAAAGTGTCAGCGGCGTGTTCTGTCAATAAATCTTCCTAAATTCATTTCAGTGATTAGGTTATTGTTTTCAATTTATAGGTTAAAAAATATTTTTCACTGTAAGCATAATGATAGTATAAAGCACTAGAGTGTAATTCTTAAAAAAATTAACTGTTAAAAAAGCTGTTCGAGTTACTCTTCTTTCTGTTGCTAATTATTCAAAAAAGCCAAGTAACTCTGGCAATTCATAGCAATGATTCAAAACTCTTCTCCCATAAATTCTCAAGAGACATGTGCCCTAATTTTTTCTTTTTACACTTCCCATCTATCCTTTTATTCTATCACTTGTACCTAATTACAGTTGCACTAAGTGAGTATTTTGAACTATAGGAAATGCAAAGAATAAGATATTCTGATAGTCTCTACACATATATACCATTTTAAACTAAAACCAGATTTATAAGGCATACATGATTTTAAATATGGCATATAGTAGAATTATCTTTAGAAAGGTAAAAGATAGAAATCTCATCTGAACAATAATTTTATTAACATTATGACACTATTTAATCATGTTCAATAATAGCTGCATGTATTTGCCTTCATACACACATTTACCAAGCAATTGCATAGTGTCAGAAATAAACTAGTCTTGGGAATGTAATTATGGATAACATATACGTCTATCTTTATGCCTACAAAAGATTGTTTTAAATGTGGTGCAAGGTCTAGATGTACTCCAAAATAACTTATTTAACATAAAAATTTCCATATGTGAATATATGTTAAAGTATAGCTGGATGTTTTTTGTTTTTTATTTCTTTTTTCTCCAGGAGTGAAAAACATGCTATCACATCTCTACTCCATCTCTTCTTTCATCTCAGGTCTCAGTCCATCTCAGAGCTTGGATTCATTGTATATGTAGGGTTTAGCCATGTAGCAGGAAAAATGGCAGCTAGAATATTGAATATACCATGGACTGCCAGAAGAACAAACAAATCTGTTTTGGAAGAAGTAAAGCCAGAATGCTTCTTAGAAGCAAGGATGGCAGATTTCGTTTCACTTATTTTGGACATGTTATCAGGAGGGAACAATCCCTGGAGAAAGACATTATGCTTGGCATCAAAGTAGAGGGTCAGCAAAAAAGAAGATGACCCTCAACGAGATGGATTGACACAGTGGCTGCAAAAACAGGCTCAAACATAGTAACGATTGTGAGAATGGCAAAGAACTGGGCAGCATTTCATTCTGTTGTACACAGAGTTGCTATGAGTCAGAACCGACTCGACGGCACCTAAAAACAACTTCTTATCTTTACAATCCTGCCCCTTCATTCCAAAAAAAGGAGACAATTTTTCTGTAAGTGTATCTGTGTTAGTCTTTGGCCTTGGCTTCATGTTTTTAACAAATGCTGCAGAGAGATGTCATGCCATAACTAGCCAGGTTCTCGTCATGTACCAATCCCTCCCAGGACCAGCAGGCATTTAGAACTCACCAGTAATCAGATAAATTAGTCAAGAGGAGTTGACAATGTCTCCATAATCACATAGATGAGAGCAAGAAGTTCTCCAGTAGAAATAATAGAGGTAGTAGGAAAATAATAGGAGCTCTGGTGGTGCACTGGTTAAATTAAGCACTCAGCTGCTAACCAAAGGTCGGTGGTTCAAATCCACCAGCCATAACCTGGGAGAAAGATGTGACAGCATGCTTCTGTAAAGATTTCAGCCTTGGAAACCCTACTAGGCGTTTCTACTCTGTCCTATAGAGTCGCTATGAGTTGGAATTGATTCGACAGCAATAGGTTTGGTTTGTGGTTTAGGAAGACAACAATAACAGTTTTTCATTCTATTTGACACCATAAAAATATATACAGTTAGACTTTATTTCCATGAATAAAACTCCAATATTACCCTGCTTTTGCATCATGGAATAGACTTACAACAAAAATGCTCTTAACACTGGAAAAAATATTTTTCAAAGTCCAAAATCTTATTCAATTGCTACTTCCAGTTCCAAATTCAGGATCTTTGTGTGATATACGTCACTCCAAAAACACCTACACCTTGGTCATCATGTGGATCTTCACTGTCCAGAAACCCACGGTGACATGTTTTCTAACATCTTATTTCTAACTTCAGCTTTATGGGAAATAACACCTGACATTTCATTACCTGATCTCCAGCTCAAAATAGGGCTGCTGGAAGCAGATAGAATGAAGACTCTTAAGAAAAATAAAAAGGGATATCAGAAGGGCCATCCTGGACTAAGGTATGCCTTTGTCCTCTGGAATATTGAATACTGCACAAAGAAACTAACACACACCTACCCTTCACATTTTTCTAACAAGTTTCCTAAAGACCTAAGCTTCATACAACATGACCTAAGCTAGAAAATAATACAAGGTATAATTTTACCAGCTTTTAGTTATCATGCTAACTGGTTGCAAACTTTCATGCCTAGGCTAGAATAATCCTTGCTACTCTTATTCCATGTCTATTTCGCTAAATGCACTCCTATTAACAGATTCTGCTTGCCAGAACACTATTGGTTGAAAACTATAGAAATCCACATCTAGTTTACCTAAGTCAGAAAGGAAACATGATATTGTACACAACTGTGGAGCCCAGAGATGGGTTTGGATTCAAGCGTGGCTGGATCTGGCAGTTGAAGTATTGAGGCTGTATCTACTAGCTCTTCTTACCATCAGTTGGCTTTGTTTTTTATGTCGATTCTAACCAGTGAGGAGGCAAGAGAACTGCCAATAGCCTCAGAATGACATCTTTCTTAGTTTGGCTGCAAAGACAGAAAACCACCTTTTCCCAACAGCAGTATATCAATATCAGGGAAGCTTTTGTTTAGCCATGCTGCCATCACATGCCTGGGTTCAACAACTGTAGACTGCACAAAGTATGATTTCCCACTTTTGCTTCATATACTAAATGATGCAACAAGGATACAATGGGATAGTGAGAGTGACAGGTCCTACAGAACAATTTGGGATGGAAAAGGGGCTGTGCCAAAATAGAAGGAGCAAAGAAGCACAACTAAATATTCACATTAAAATATGTTATATGAAGGTATCAAGGATTTCATTCTTCTTGGATCCACAGTCAATGCCCATGGAAGCAGCTGCCAAAGAAATCAAATGGCATACTGCAGTGTGCAACTGTGCTGCAAAAGACCTCTTTCAAATGTTAAAAAGCAAAGATGACACTTTGATGTCTAATGTGCACCTGACCCAAGCCATGGCATTTTCAATTGCCTCATATGCATGTGAAAATTGGGGAATGAATAAGGAAGACCAAAGAAGAATTGACACATTTGAATTATGGTGTTGGCGAAGAATATTGACTGTACCATAGATTGCCAGAAGAACGAACAAATCTGTCTGGAAGTACAGCCAGAAAGCTCCTTAGAAGCTTGACTACACTACATCATGCTTACTTTGGACATGTCATCAGGAGAAACCAATCCCTAGAGAAGGGCATCATGCTTGGTAAAGGAGAGGGTCAGCAAAAAGGAGACCCTCAAGAAGATAGATTGACACTGTAGCTGTAACAATGGGCTCAAACACAGCAATAATTGTGACGATGGTGCATGACCAGGCAGCATGTCATTCTGTTATATATTGGGTCGCTATGCACCTAACAATAAGAACAATGATGGAGATGCACTCCTATGAATGTTTGTAAAGTTATAACTACTAAAGCACATTGAATTATTCCTGAAGGAAAAATATGATCTTGCCAGAGACAGGTAGAGAATAAGGGAGGAAGGAACTTGATTTCTAAAGAAAAGAAATACATGAAAGTATAGAAGAATGAACATATGTGGTATACTCAAAGAATAAGTTGCACGTTTGTGAGGTGGTGGTAGGATGGGTAGAGAGAGAAGTAATATAATAGTATCAGCTTTATTTAAGCCTAAAGAGGTCTTCATAATTTAATTTAAGAATTTTGAAACTTTGTGATAAATAACACATGATTTAGATGTGACCTGGGCACTCACATTCTAGTTGGCAATGACCATACTCTACTATAATTATATGTTCTAAGTGCTATATTGGAGATATGTGAAATGACATTTATGAGCTTAAGGTAGTTGCAAATACAGAGCTCCAGAAACATTTTAAATTTAGAAAATAATTACAGAAAACAAAAATTATAGGACACTAACATCTTTAAAATTATATATATACATATGTATATGTATGTATATATATGGATCAACGGCAGCTTTGAGCAAAGTGCAAAAGAAACAAACATTTCAGGTTATTTATATAAACATACTAAATGTAATCTTAAATATACTGATTAGAATAAA
Organism: Dugong dugon; assembly: GCA_030035585.1. Lineage (NCBI taxonomy): Eukaryota > Metazoa > Chordata > Mammalia > Sirenia > Dugongidae > Dugong > Dugong dugon. The sequence continues at coordinate 103,585,929 of CM057466.1, read as the reverse complement.
ATATATATAGTTTATTTTTTATCATAGTTTCCATCAAACTTAAAAAGCTTGCTCATCATCCATGCCAACATCCAGTAAAGACGTATTTTTTCATAAGAAATATTGACAAAATAACAAGACATTGTATAGGAAACTGGAGGCAAGTCACGCGAGAAGCCTATTCTGATCCTGTTTAATTGGCTTCCTGATCTTACAATTTATTTAGAAACTGAAATAAAAAAATAATAACAGGTTAAAATTGGAGCATATAGGTCATTCTTAATTTTGGCACTTATCTATCTGTCTATCTATCTACATTATTTTTAAAAGACTACGAAGCGTTTTCAGTCTAAAATAGCATTGACATACTAATACAGTTTAAAAAGTATTACAAGTTATTTGCTTCAGCCCCATGTTTTCCAAATGTATTTTGAAAGAAAGATAAGGAAAGCATCTCTCCCGTGTGTTGTTGCGTTAAACATTTATGAATAAATACTTAGTTGGCACAATTTCTTTATTGAAGGTTTTCAGATAAATGAAAAGAAAAAAAAAATGAAACTGTTAAAAGGACCAAAAATTAATAGTGCTTGCCATCTGGAATGGTGACTCATTCTGGCAATTATTTGTAAAATATCTTATTGCAGGGCTGCAACACTTTTCAACTTTCCATCTATTAAGCATTACTTTGGAAAGATTTGGTCATGTCAGTGAAAAACAATTCTGAAATCATGTAATTAGAGAACAGCTTGAGGCATATTATCAATGTACTTGAAAAAGGATTCTCAACTCGCAGTATGTATTGCTATGATAGCAATGTATCTTCTTAGTCAAAACCCACAGGGCTATTCAAAAATACAAGTCTTAAATTCTCCAGTTCTCTTCCATGGGGATATATGCTTCTCCAAACTTAATTAATTATAGTGATTTAAAAGAATAGATATTCAAAGAATTTCAAATAACTTAAGAACATCCTCTTCCAATGTTATCTCTAGACACTCATATCTTACATGCTACACTGTGCTCAACAGTAAGCCCCAAGAGATATAAGAAAGTGTATCTGTCACATCATGCTGTGTTTGTGCCACATAATGCTGTGCAATATAGACATTCAATAAATATTTGATGAATTAAATGAATTTGTTTGGTTACTAAAATCATATATGCTTGCTTACTTTTGCCTGCATGCCTTTGCAAGTAGTTTCTGAAACAGTACAGATATGAAAAATATTCAGCATATGTTATTGCATAGGCACTGACCCATCAGAAAGGATGCCCACCTAGTAATAAGAGCACAGTCCAATACAGCAAACCAGTTCGTGACAACTCTCAGACAGTTTCCTTTGCCATTCTTGCATCTTATCTTTACCCCACTTCATTTGTCTAGGCTACAGTTATATTTTCTGGTTAATATTAGCTCTGTCTGTATTTCTGATACATTCTCTGTCCTTAGAGAATATTAGGTGTTCCTTGATTTTGCTCATATATCATTTTCAATATCAGCTTTACTGAGATACAATTTACAAACAATAAACTGCATATATATAAAGTATAAAATGTGAACATTTGTGACATGTATATAGATACCCATGAAACCATAACAACAAACGAGACAAAGAACATTTCTATTACCACCCCCACCCTGCTGCCCCAGTTTCCTGCAGTCCATTTGTAATGCTTCCCTTTGGTTAAGCAACATTTAAGCACTTGGCTGCTAACCAAAAGTTGACACTTCAAACCCACTCAGCAGCTTCACAGGAGAAAGACCTAGTGATGTGCTTTCATAAAGACTGCAGCCAAGAAAATCCTGTAGGGCAGTTCTACTCTGTCACATGTGGTCTCTATGAGTCAGAATCGACTCAATGACACTCAACAACAACAACATCAACAACAGTTAATTGATTCAACCTTTGTGGTATCAGGGACTAAATATTTTGTTCATAAGACATCCCCAAATTTCAGTAGAATATTTTGTATAGAGAAGATGCAAATATCTATAACTCTTTTATTTATTCATCAGATATTTATAAGATAACTCTACAATGATAAAATGTGAAAAATTAGATCAAAATCTTGCTGTCATGAATTGTTTTAGGTGATAAAAAAATAAACAAATATCTATTATATACATATATCTATCAATTTATCATCCATCTGTTCATAAATTTATTAATATGCTGATGAATGCTATAGAAATAAGCCAGAGTTATAAATCAGCAAACATTTTAATTCACATAATTGACCATATATGTGTCACGTTATGAGTCCTCAGTAAGACTTAATTGCTATAATTTTATTTTCTTTGGCTTAACTTTGAAGGTAGATGTAATTGGTTAACCAAAACAAATTGCCAAAAATTTTTCCAAAATATATTGCTCACTAATCTGGCATTCAGAGCCCTGATGGCTCAGTGGTTAAGAGTTCAGCTGCTAACCAAAAGATTGGCAGTTCAAATCCACCAATCGCTGCTTGGAATTCTATGGGGCAGTTCTGCTCTGTCCTATAGAGTCGCGATGACTCAGATCAACTCAAATGGCCCAACAACAACAAGGCTTGAGTGTAGGGAAATACTGGAGAACTAAACTCTACATTTGGGGCTTAAAATGATAATCTAACGGATAGAAAATATTGTTCTTTCTTCTTTTAAAGCTCACATTTTTCCAAAATAAATTTTCAAAGTCAATATGCTACTTATAGTTCGTATTTATCTCCAAGCGAATACAGCTTTATCTAGTTTTTGAGCAGCAAAAGGATTAATATTAGATGGCTAGACTTACAGAATTAGAATTTTGAAATAGTTTCTTTCTTTTTTTTTTAACCTAAGCATCACAAGGTGATTAACACAGATACATTGTCAAAATAAATGTATTATCTCTAGTATGCTCCTCGGAAGACATTGTTAAGTGCAATTCAAAAGATTACCTACTTGCTGGTTTTGCTGGTTGTTTTTTTCTTTAAAGATTTCCTCCTGGAAGCAAACATATGAGGATGCTAAAATCTGTACTATGAAGAATTTTCACTTGGAAATAAAAACTATCGAAATTTATCCTCACATAAAAGTTTAAATAAAATGTCCTTTTCTAGATAAAAACTCAATTTATTTTCTATGTCAATATTATTTTTAAGTTATCAATTCTAAGGATATTTTGTTTTTACATTTTACACTTCAGTAAATGATAGTTAATAACTTACAAACATATACTGTTAGTCTGTTGATCTGAATTCTAAAGACTTTTTTTTTACAGTTTGCATCCCACTATATGAAAGTAAATTAATAACTTACATACAGTGGAAAAAACAAAAAACAGCTTAGGTATCTCAGGTAAAAAGAAATTTAACACAAGCAATATGGAGCTTTTAAAAATTGTTGAAAGTGAGAAAGTCAGTTTCTAGGCTGGGCACCTTAAAATTACTCCTAGAATGACATGGAGTAGTTGTATCTCTTAGATCTTAAGCCAGGTCAACCTCAGAGCTCTGCAAGGCTGGAGAATGGATATCCAAAGCTATAACTGCAAGCTTCTTGAGTTAAACCAAAAGGCTACTTTACAGGCACTATTTATTTCATCATATCCAAAACATGAACTTCATTCAGAAGGAACATTGGAAGCTGCTGCAGAAAATCCATGACCTTGCTAGACAGTGACAAATGCCAGCAGCCCCAGGATGACTATACCCAGCTCAGTTCTGTTTCCGTATCTCCATAAGAGCACCTAATTGGCGAAACTAATTTATGTCCAAAACCTTACGAATAAAAGCTTTAATGAATATAGCTTTTACTTTTAGCCCTCTATAAAAAGTGGAGGGTGAGTAAAAAAACCCCACTATTTTTCACATTATTATTTTCTATTACATAATATACACAAGCTGATGAGAGGGTCTTGAGCTAATAGATATATCTTTTATAATTTTACGAATAATATGACATCATGTTTGGTTAAAATTCTGGACTGTTATTAGGAAATTCAAATAAATAATTAGTGGCATCTGTATTCAAAATTCATAGGGAGTTCTAGGTGTGAAACTCTTTTAAAGATTAAACTGAAAGCAATATTTTTGTCTTTATGTATCCTTTTTCTTGTAATTATTGTATTATGGATTTACCCAAAACACAAGTAAGGCACCCTCCATCAGCAACAATGCCAGAGACAGTTCGAATTATAATTGCAACAAAGAAACAAGATCCTGCAATTATACTGAACAAAAAAATCTCTGAGCATTATGCTCTTAAAGAACTATCTATATGGGATCAAACTGACAACAGCAAAACAAACAATATCACACATGAGGAACGTGCTTCTTAGTTCAATCAAATGTACTAGAGCAAATGGGCAACACCTGCCCCAAAACAAAGACAACAAGGCAGGAACGGATAGGAAAACTGGATGAATGGACCTGGGGAATTTGGGGCAGACAGGTGGGAGTGGTGACTCATTGTGGATATTGCAACTGATGGCACCAAACAATATGTGTATGAATTTTTGAATGAGAAACTAAATTGAGCTGTAAAATTTGACCTGCAGCACAATAAAAATAATAATAAAAAAAGATTAGAGAAGAAACTTTGGGAGTAGTAAATTCATGTTAACGGTGGAGGAATAATTCAGAAAGGGAAGTGAGAATGGTTGCACAACTTGAAGAATGTAATCACTGTCACTGAATTGTCCATGTAGAATTTATTGAATTGCGTATGTTTTGCTGTGTACATTTTCAATAACAACAAAAATAAAATAGATTATTAAAAAAAGAATAACTTCTACCATATTTTATTCTATATTTTATTATTTGTGTCTAGTACTATAGCAAAACAAAGTTAGAGATCTTGGTATATAAAGAAACATATGTTTTTGTCTTTCTGAAATCTGTTTTTCACGAGTTGCCAGGCCACAATTTAGACAGTTCTACTGAACGAGAAAAATGCTAAGGTTTCCATGGTGACTCTATGCACATGAAGTTCACAGATTTTTCTTGCGTTTAAGGTGACATTTAAGCAATTCTGAAGGTATTCACACTGGAGTCAGACATGGCATGGGATTTGAATTGGATTTGGGCACACACATCAATAAAACTTACATAAAACTTTATTGATTGAATATCTTCATTCCTTGCTATGGATATGACAGGTTTTGTTTGCTTCTTTGTTGAACAGTCCTCGAAAGGACCACAGATAACTATATTTATTGTACTGCATCCAAAATGTAAATATTATTGGCAATAATTCTGAAACTGCTGACATCACCCACATACGTACACACACACATTCACATACACACACAAACACACCTCCAAAGATGATGCTTCATATAGTGTCATCTTTGAACCTAGGTTCAGTTTGCTTTGCTTCACTCACAATTTCCTATATTTAAAGAACTGTTCAAATAACAGAGCCCTGGTGGCACAGTGGTTAAGAGCTTGGCTGCTAACCAAAAGTTCGGCAGCTCGAATCCGCCAGCTGCTCCTTGGAAACACTATGGGGCAGGTCTACTCTATTCTATAAAGAGGTTATGAGCCAGAATCAACTCAACAGTGACGGGTTTGGGTTTTTTTTTGGTATTCAAATAACCACCTTTAGCATCAATTGAACTAGAAATGCAAAAAAATAAAAAGGAAAATATTTAGAAGAACTGTAATCTAGTATATCCTAATATGGTATTGCACTATTGCTTTCAAATCAGGTAAAATTTTTAATGAAGAAATTATAATAACATTTTAGTATTAAGGTTGTTGTTGTTGTCATTGTTAGATGACCCCATGAATACTGGGATTGGACCATTGTGATCCATAAGATTTTCACAGGCTGATTCTTTGGAAGTATATTGCCACGTCTTTCTTCCTAGCCTGTCTTAGTCTGGAAACTCCACTGAACTTGTTCAGCATCATAGCAACACCCAAGCCTCCCATGACAGATGGGTAGTGGCTGCATTTGAGGTGCCTTGGGTGGGAATCAAACCCAGGTCTCTCATATGGAAGGTAAGAATTTTACCACTGAATCACCACTGACCACTTAATATTCAGGTATTCCTGACAAAATAATTGCGTTGTTCTTATTATTTTAAAGTTACAGAAGATAACTACTCTTTTTATTTTTAGAAATAAAAAAAACTGAGAGGGGATTTAGGAAACATGGAAACTCATTCTGGCCCATCTAATTAGCTGTATGTCCAGAAAAATTGGCTTAATCTCAGGGGGTTTTAGTTTACTCATTTACAAAATATCATGATGAAGACTGACTATTAATATCATCTCTCATCCACTTAAAAATTAAAATTTTAATTATGATTCATTTTATATGCTTTCTATTTTAAATAAAATTCTGCAATATCTTATCAAAGAGTAAAGGTTAACTCAGACTAAGGAATAAAAATATCCATACATTTTCATTGTCACATAAAAGCCACTTTAGTTATTCTGCATGCATCACTACATCTTAAATTTCTGAGACTTAAAACAAATAGCAGCATGCAATAAAGCAGCATAGGGATGCATGCACATATACTTACGATACTAAGGACTAGCACATAAAAGCAAGTAAATGTTTTCAAAAGCAATGGGAGGGGTGAGAATTCATCTATGAAGAAACAAAGAGGTCTGCAAAATAACCTTAATGTTAAGAAATATTCAGTGATATTAAATGAGTTTTTCAACGTTGTCAGGGATTTTTGGTTTGGGTTTGTTTGCTTAGAAGCGTTTTTTTTTTTTTTTTTTTTTAATTTATTTCCTTACCAGCATCTGAATCAAGTCAATTGCAGAAAAGTGGTAGTGAGTGCACAACAGATGATTCTAGCTTTGGGAAACAGGCAGATTTGAAGTTAGAAAGGTGGAACAGACTCCAATTAATTTGTTAGAGAAGTAACACATTATTGTCTGCTGAAAGAGACTGAGAAGTCATGCCGTTTTCTGACAGGAATTTTTGAAAAATGCAATTTCAGAGCCAATCATTGGCAATCATTTGACATAAATTTTCTTTCAGAAATGCTGATTTGGAAAAGGATTTTGCTTTAAGTACAAATTCACAAGCTCTATCCCTCTGAGATTCATCACTTAAAATTTCTGACAAAACTAACTCTATAACATTAAAAACAGAAGTCAGGCTTATGAAGTAGGCTGCTCTTTATTCTTTTTAATCAGTCATCTTCAAAAGAAACATGTTATGTAGGTTGGAAAGAACACGTATTTTCAATCTACAAATTTGCCATGGTGGGAGATAAACTAACCAGTACACCTTTAAGGAAAAAAAACTAATAAAATTTGGAACTATATTACTATATATACATATTGAATTTTTACATTCCTAATTACAATTTAAAGGAAAGAAAATCAACTAATGTATGTTTAATGGACTTTTCTTTCTGTTTGTTTCATGACATACTTAGCAGTTTTTTACTGGGGAAGCCAGCACAACTTGTACAAGGAAAGGTCATGGAAGCTCCCTAGACACATCCAAACTTCCTGAGGGACCGAATTGCTGGGCGGAGGGCTGTGGGGACCATGGTCTTGGGGAACAACTAGCTCAATTGGCATAACTGTTTATAAAGAAAATGTTCGACATTCTACCTTGGTGAGTAGCATCTGTGGTCTTAAAAGCCTGTGAGCAGCCATCTAAGATGCTCCACTGGTCTCACCCCTTTGGGAGCAAAGGAGAATGAAGAAAACAAGATACAAGGAAAGATTAGTCCAAAGGACTAATGGACCACAACTAGCACGGCCTCCACCAGACTGAGTCCAGTACAACTAGGTCGTGCCCAGCCACCACACTGACTGCTCTGACAGGGATCACAACAAAGGATCCTGGACAGAGCTGGAGAAGCATGTAGAGCAAAATTCTAACTCACAAAAAAAGACCAGACTTACTGACCTCACAGAGACTGGAGAAACCCCGAGAGTATGGCCCCTGGACACCCTTTTAGCTCAGTAATGAAGTCACTCCCGAGGTTCACCGTTCAGCCAAAGATTAGACAGCCTCATAAAACAAAACGAGACTAATGGGGTGCAACAGTCCAGGGATAAGAACTAAAAGGCAGGAGGGGACAGGAAAGCAGGTAATAGGGAACACAAGATTGAGAAGGGACAGTGTTGACTTGTTGTGGGGTTGTTAACCATTGTCATAAAACAATATGTGTACTAACTGCTTAATGAGAAACTATTTGTTCTGTAAACCTTCATCTAAAGTACAATTTAAAAAAAAAGACATACTTAGCAGCTTTTTATAATAAATGCTAGCACAGTGGGTGTGTTTAATCTGTGGCAGAAGTGCTACTCATTAAAGATTTAGAACAAAGAAACTATTGAAAAAGAAAAAAAAAATACTATCATATAATAAAAACAAAGTTAAAGTAATAATAGGTACTAACATTTATAGGCATGTACTACAATCCAGGCACTCTCCTAAATTCTGCACATGTGTTAATTCAAATATTCCTCACCATAATCACAATAGATTAAGTGCTACTATTAACTTCATTTAAGAATTTAGATATGAGAACATCAAAGCAAAAACTATCTGCCTTAGGTCACTCAACTTTTAAATGGGTGAGTCAGGGTAGAAACCCAGAATATCTGGCCCAAGGGACAACTATGGTAATCACCCTATGTGGACTAATGTGGATTTTCAAGAATTATTATATGAGAATTTTGTGAATCGCACACTCCAAGGAAAAGAAAAAAAAAAAGGATCAATGTCATGTACATGCCACTCTTGGAGAGTCAAAAAAATTCCATTAGCATATGCTAACATCTCTAAGATCTCTTCTTCAAAGTGTCTGTCAGTTTCTCATACTGTAGTGGCTTGCATGTTGCTGTGATGCTGGTAGCCATGTCACTGAGGTTGCACATACCAGCAGGGTCACCCATGGTGGACAGGTTTAAGTAGAGCTTCCAGACTAAGACAGACTAGAAAGAAGGACCTGGTGGTATACTTCTGAAAAAATTAGCCAGTGAAAACCTTATGAACAGCCGCAGAACACTGTGTGATATAGTGCTGGAAGATGAGCCCCTCAGATTGGAAGGCATTCAAAAGGCAACTGGGGAAGAGCTGCCTCCTCAAAGCAGAGTCGACCTTACTGACATGGATGGAGTCAGGCTTTAGGGACCTTCATTTGCTGATGTGGTGTGACTCAAAATGAGAAGAAACAGCTGCAAACATCCATTAATAATTGGAACATGGAATGTACAAAGTATGAATCTAGGAAAATCAGAAGTGGTCAAAATGAAATGGAACACATAAACATGAATATCCTAGGTATTAGTGAGCTAAAGTGGATTAGTACTGGCCATTTTGAATTGGACAATCCTATGTCTACTATGCTGGGAAAGACATTGCATTCATCGTCACAAAGAACATTTCAAGATCTATCCTGAAGTACAAAGCTGTCAGTAATAGGATAATATCCATATGCCTGCAGGGAAGACCAGCTAATAGGACTATTATTCAAAATTATGCAAAAAAACCCTGAGGCCAAAGATGAATAAAATGAAGATTTTTACCAACTTCTACAGTCTGAAACTGATCAGACATGCAATCAAGATGCATTGATAACTTCTGGTAAATTGCAATGCAATAGTTGGAAAAAAAAAAAGTAAGAGTAGTTGGAAAATGTGGCCTTGGTGAGAGAAACAATGGCGGAGATCGCATGATAGAATTTTACAAGACCAATGACTTATTCATTGCAAATACCCTTTTTAAAAACATAAACAGGGACTGTACACGTGAACTTTGCTAGATGGAATACACAGGAATAAAATCAACAACACTTGTGGAAAGAGACAATGGAAAAGCTCAATATTATCAGTCAGAACAAGGCCACGGGCTGACAGCAGAACACACCATCAATTGCTCATATATAAGTTCAAGATGAAGCTGAAGAAAATTAGAACAAGTCCATGGAACCAATATATGACCTTGAATACATCCCACCTGAATTTAGAGACTATCTCAAGAATAAATTTGACATTGAACACTAATGACTGAAGACCAGATGAGTTGTGGAATGACATCAAGGACATCATACGTGAAGAAAGCAAGTGGTCATTAAAAAGACAAGAAAGAAAGAAAAGACCAAAATTAAAGACAGAAGAGTTTCTGAAACTTGCTCTTGAATGTAGATAAGCTAAAGTGAAAGGAAAAAACCCTGAAGTAAAAGAGCTGAACAGAAGATTTCAAAGGGCAGCTCAGGAAGACAAAGTAAAGTATTACAATGAAATGTGCAAAGATCTGGAGTTAGAAAACCAAAGGAGAAGAACATGCTCGGCATTTCTCAAGCTGAAAGAACTGAAGAAAAAAATTCAAGCCTTCAGTTGCAATATTGAAGGTTTCTAAGAGGAAAATATTAAATGACGCAGGAAGCATCAAATGAAGATGGAAGGAATACACAGAATCACTGGACCAAAAATAATTGGTCGATGTTCAACCATTTAGGAGGTAGCCTATGATAAAGAATCCATGGTACTGAAGGAAGAAGTTCAAGCTGCACTAAAGACACTGGCAAAAACAAGGCTCCAGGAATTGATGGGAATACCAATTGAGTTGTTTCAACAAACGGATGTAGCACTGGAATTGCTCACTTGTCTATGCCAAGAAATTTGTAAGACAGCTAACCGGACAACTGACTGGAAGAGATCCATATTTTTTCCCATTCCAAGGACAGGTAATCCAACCAAATCTGGAAATTATTGAACAATATCATTAATATCACACACAAGTAAAATTTTGCTGAAGATCATTCAAAAGCAGTTGCAGCAGTTCATTGACAGGAAACTGCCAAAAATTCAAGCCACATTCAGATGAGTAAGTGGAATGAGGGATATCACTGCTGATATCAGATGGATCTTAGCTGAAAGCCGAGAATACTAGAAAAATGTTCACCTGTGTTTTATTGACTATGCCAAGGCATTTGACTGTGTGGATCATAACAAATTATGGATAACATTATGAAGAATGAGAATTCCAGAACTCTTAATTGTGCTCATGAGGAACCTGTACATAGACCAAGAGGTAGTCATTTGGACAGAAAAAGGGAATACTTGGTGGTTTAAAGTTAGGAAAAGTGTGCATCAGGGTTGTATTCTTTTGCCATAATTATTCAATCTGTATGCTGAGCAAATAACTGAGAACCTGGACTATATGATGAAGAACACAGTATCAGGATTGGAGGAAGACGCATTAACAGCCTGTGATACGCAGATGACACAACCTTCCTTGCTGAAAGTGAAGAGGACTTGAAGCACTTACTGAAGAAGATAAAAGACTACAGCCTTCAATATGGATTACACCACAACATAAAGAAAACAAAAATCGTCACAACTGAACCAATAAACAACATCATGATAAACAGAGAAAAGATTGAAGTTGTCAACGATTTCATTTTACTTGGATCCACAATCTACACCAATGGAAGCAGCAGTCAAGAAATCAAACAACAGCAAATCTGCTGCAAAATCTCTCCTTAAATTGTAAAAAAGCAAAGTCACTTTAAGGACTAAAGTGCACCTGACCCAAGCCATGGCATTTTCAATTGCCTCATATGCATGCAAAAGCTGGAGAATGAATAAGGAAGACCGAAGAAGAATTGATGCCTTTGAATTACGGCGTTAGTGAAGAATATTGAAAATACCATGGACTGCAAAAAGAACGAACAAATCTGTCTTGGAAGAAGTATAGCCAGAGTGTTCCTTAGAAACCAGGATGCTGAGACTTCATCTCATGTACTTTGGACAAGTTATCAGGAGGGACCTGTCCTTAAAGAAGGATATCATGCTTGGTAAGGTAAAGGATCAGTGAATAAGAGGAAGACCCTCAATGAGATGGATTGATACAGTGGCTGCAACAATGGACTATAGCATAACAAGGACTGTGAAGTTGCAGAGGACTAGGCAATGTTTAATTCTGTTGTTCATAGGGTCGCTATGAGTTGTAATCAACTAGATTGCACCTAACAACAACAGCAAGATCTCTTTAAATCAATATATTTGCTTTATCTGTGTACCTCGGCAATCTTCATCTTGGTTTAATCAAGGAAATCCCTTTTTAAATGTAAACTGTCCATTTATTTCCACTTTATCTTAATAAAGATCTGTGATAGGTATGTTAGTTATGAAATGTTGATAAACAATTAGGCGTGGACTGAATCCACAACTTCGGATTCAGGACATAGCCAGGACTCCATTCCCTGATTGCACCCCTTTTACTCCACACAAACAAAGTATTAAATGCATTTTTTTCAAACGGTATATTATGAAAATATTTATCTACAGAAAAGTTGAAAGAATAGTATAAGAATGCCCTTATAAGCAGCACCTAGATTCAACAGCTTAGCCATATTTGTCTTACAGAGGCCTTAGAAGTAAGTGGGAAGAGTCATAAAGCATTGCCTTAAATACTTAAGCATGTTGTTCCTAAAAAATAATAGGATTAATCTGCATAAACCCTAATATCAAATTATTCCCAGTCAATATTCATTTTACCATTAAAAAACCTACTGCCATCTAGTTGATTCCAAGTCATAGCAACCCTATAGGACATGGTAGAATCACCCCTTAGGGTTTCCAATCTTTTTTTTTTTTTTTTTAGTAGTGATTTAGGTGAAAATTTACAGAGCAAATTAGTTTCTCATCAAACATTTAATACACAAAATGTTTTGTGACACTTGTTGCCAACTGTATGATGTGTCAACACTCTCTCCTTTTCTACCCCAGGTTCCCTGTCTCCATTCTCCAGTTTTCCTGTCCCCTTCTGCCTTCTCATCTTTGCTTTTGGCTGGTGTGCTCACTCTAGTCTCGTACATGTGATTGAACTATGAAGCATGTCCCTCACTTGTGTTATTGTTGGCCCTATAGACTTGCCTGATCTTTTTGGTTTTTTAATTGTGTTTTAGATGAAGGTTCACAGAGCAAATTAGTTTCTCATTAAACAATACAGATATTGTTTTATGGAATTGGTTGCCAAACCACAATGTGTCAACACTCTCCCCTTCTCGACCTTGGGTTTCTCATTTCCGTTCATCCAGTTTTCCTGTCCCCTCCTGCCTTCTCATCCTAGCCCCTTGGTTGTTGTGCCCATTTGGTCTTGTATACGTGGTTGAGCTATGTGTATTACTGTTTGTTTTATGAGCTTGTCTTATCTTTGGCTGAAGGACGACCCTCAGGAATGACTTCAGTACAGAGTTAAAGGGGTGTGCAAGGGCCATGCTCTAGGGTTTCTCCAGTCTCCATCAGACCAGTAAGTCTGGTCTGTTTTTGTGAGTTTTAATTTTATTCTACAGCTCTGACTGGGACCTTCTATTGTGATCCCAGTCAGAGAAGTCGGTGGTGGTAGCTGGGCACCATCTAGTCATGCTGGACTCACTCTGGGAGATTATGGTAGCTGTGGTCCATTAGTCCTTCTTTGGACTAATCTTTCCCTCATGTCTTTGGTTTTCTTCATTTTCCCTTGCTCCAGAGTGGGACCAGTGGACAATCTTAGATGGCCACTCACAAGCTTTTAAGACACCATATGCTACTCATAAAAGTAGGATGTAGAACATTTCTTTATAAACTATGTTATGTCAATTGAGCTAGATGTCCCCCGAGACCATGGTCCCCAGCCCTCAGCCCAGTAATTCAGTCCCTCAGGGATTTCGGATGTGTCTATGAAGCTTCTATGACTTTGCCTTGGTCAAGTTATGCTGACTTCCTCAGTATTGGGTATTGTCTTACCCTTCACCAAAATTACTACTTATCTATTATCTAGTTAATGTTCTTCCCTCCCTCGTAACCATCAAAGATTGTTTCTTTTTGTGTGTTTCTTTTAGTGGTCTCATACAGTATTTGTCCTTTTGTGATTGACTTATTTCATTCAGCATAATACCCTCCAGATTCATCCATGTTGTGAGATGTTTCACAGATTCATCATTGTTCTTTATCATTTCCTAGTATTCCATTGTGTGTATGTACCATACTTCATTTACCCGTTCATCTGTTGATGGACACTTAGGTTGTTTCCATTCATCTTTTGGTGAGTAATGCTGCAATGGACATGGGTGTGCGTACGTCTACTTGTGTGATGGCTCTTATTTCTGTAGGATATATTCATCGGAGTGGGATTGCTGGATTGTATGGTATGCCTATTTCTAGCTTTTTTAAGGAAGCACCATCTTGTTTTGCAAAATGGTTGGACCATTTTGCATCCCCACCAGCAGTGCCAAGACAATAATATTTACAGAAGCCAAGTGCCACATCTTTCTCCTGTGGAGTGTCTGGTGGGTTCAAACTGCTGGCCAAACTTTTGGTTAGCAGCTGAAAGCTTTAAACACTGTGCCACCATGGATCCCTTCATTTTAGCATAATTGCTCCCTAATTCTCTGTTTTTAAAATTCAAACTTGACACTTAAGTGCCACACATTACATTTGGTTATATTCTTTCCTTCTACAACAATGATCTTCCCACAAAAATTTTATTTTCCCCTAGTATTGAGTGTTTTTAGAGGTAAAGTCTGTTGTCAAGTAAACTGTCCCTAATTTTGAGTTTGCCCATTCGCTTCTTTGTGGCGTCATTTAACTTGATGGAGGAATTTAGGTTGAAATACTTGATTTGAGTCTGATAAACAGTTTTTGGAAGGGTAAGGATACTTTGAGATGAAGCTTGCTACTTCACATTGACTCACTTCAGAAGGCACATCAGGTCAAAGATTGATGTCCTAATTTAAGGCATGGATTTCTGGTGGTGCAGTGGTTAAGTGCTACTGCTGCTAACCAAAAGGTCGGTAGTTCGCATCCACCAGCTGCTACTTGGAAACCCTATGGGGCAGTTCCACTCTGTCCTATAGGGTCGCTATGAGTTGGAATCGACTCCAGGGCAACAGGTTTGTCTCTTCTGTTTGTTTTGGTTTGTTGATGTTTTTCAAGATGATTTTAGAACTTTTGTTCATATGTCTTTTTATATTTTTATTAGTTCTCGATCCTTTTCACTCAGGTGCCTTACAATTTTTGTGGCTATTGTAAATATTGTCTTTTGATAATGTACGTGTTGTAACTCTGCAGCTGGTGTGTCGAAATGCGTTTGCTGCTTCATATTGACATTAGAGCTGAGTCTTCTATAGCATAATTCTGAGTCTTCTATGTATAAAACCATATTATTTGGGGGAAAAAAAACCACAATATTTTATCTCCTGTTCTCTAATCCTTTAATATTTAATTTATTTTCCTACTATTTAGACTAGGATCTCAAATACAAAACTAAATGGAAACCACAAAGTTGGTTTTCTTGTTTTGTTATTCACTTAAATCGAATCTTTCCATTGTTCCCCAATTATGTGTATTGTTTCTAGACACTCATTTATTATTTTAAGAACAATTCCTTTTATTTGTAAATTTTTTAAAGATTTTTATCCCGTGAATGAAAGCTGTTTTATCCAATGCCTTTTCTGCCTTCATTGAGGTGCTTACATTTTTTTTATTCCTTCTTTAATCTGTGGATAAAGTAAAATAATATTCAATTACTTCTTATATTAAACTCAGTGTAGTCTTGGTTATATTATTTGTTTATACATAGCTGTATTTTGTTTTCAATTTTTTTTGTGTGTGTATATTTGCTTTTTCCCATTATACTTATTTGGTTTTGGTGTCATATAATATTGGTCTAGAGAAAGAGGAAAGTTTTTCTCATTTTCAATTCTCTGGAAAAGTTTAAGATTGAAATATTTTGAAAGTTTTGTGGAAAAAATCATCTGAGCCTGATGATTGTTTGTTTTTGATGAGACTATATTAACTACTCCAGTTGCTTTATTAAATTTATTTGGTATTTTATTACCTTTTGAATCAGTATAATGTTATGTTTATATATTTTACCTAAAAATTTGTTCTTTTGATATAAATGTTCAAATTTATTTTTATGAAGTTATTCATAGTATTTGCTTTCTATCTCTCTCTCTTTAAATTATTGTCTTTTGTATATTTAAAGACCCCTTTAAAATCTTTTCAGAAAACATTTTAATGAGCTTTTTGGAGATTTTGGTATTTTGCTTTTCTCCATTACATTTTTTGGATAGGTTTTTAATATCTGATTTAATCTTTATTATTTCTTTCCTTTTAATTTATTTGTGGTTTTTTAAATCAATTTTTAACCTTGCAACAGGAATGCTTAGCTGTTTAGTTTTCAGTAATTTTTTTCAAAATGCAACTTTTAATCCATTCTTTAAGTTTTTATATGCGATATTTGTTATATAGATAAGTATTGTTATGTTTATAGTATTAACACTCATATAAAAGATTAATTATTTCTTGATTTCCAAATATTATAAGGATTTCTAATCTTATCTTTTAAAATTATTTTTAACTTAAGTTGTAGTATGGTTACAGAACTCAATGTATATAAGAATTCTTTGAGAATTATTGAGACTTGCATTTGGATTAGTGAATACTCAATTTTGCAAATTTTCCACGTTTGAGAAGTATATGTATTCTCTAGTTTCTAGACACCAAGTTCTATCACTTTCTATTGACTGGACTAAATCATCATTATGCAGTGGCCCTCATTATTCCTAACAATTATTTTTGTTTTAAAATCTCTTTTTCTGATACTTACACATTTAATACAGGTTTCTTTTGGTTACTTATTACCATGCTGTCTGCCAAAGACTGAGGTGAATAAATGTTAGGCAAATAATGCAGCTGAGCCAGATATGCACACATGTGTAGTGTGAGTGGTTTTTATCCTCCTCTTTCCTCTTCATTTTTTCGTCAAATACATCTCAATGAATATGCATTATTTATTTAATTTTTTCCATTTAAAAAATACTGTTAAAATTCCTGCAGAACATTACCTCCACAAAAAAAGTAAAGGTTTAATTAGTTCTATAGGTTAATCCTTTTGAATTATGTGGGAAAGAAAGTTTTAAAAGTTTTCTTTTGTTAAATAGAATAATCTGATATATAAGTATACGTCAATTATAATCTATAAATGCCAAAAATAGTCTTTGTTGTTAATAAAGATTTAAAACTAATCTAAAATATTGTCAAATACGGTGATATACTATATTTAATGACTACTGGTTCTTTGATAAATGTAAGGATTATTTAAATCAGGAAATATATTACTATAACCACATGCATAAGATGCTATATGTATGTAAATAGAATGCTGCTTTAGAGTTAAAAAAATTTTGGATTAAATTTGACTTTGTTTATCTTTGAAAGCTATGCCAACTTGCCTACATTTTCCAAGGATCAATTTTTCTTCTACATTAAAGTTTTGTCATATAGTAAGTACCAATAATAGGAGTTGTAGTATTAGTACTCATAATAATATTTATAATCACAGTCTTACCTAAGCATAGTGATGGTTGTTACGGTCCCATTAGCAGTAATGCTAACATTAAAACTTATATGTCAAGTGAGCATTAATTGTCATAAAAAAAATATTTAATTATCGTCTATAGACTATTTTAAACACTAATGCTAGGATTTTGTGACTCTTCCTTATATTTCCCCTTATATATAAATATAAACATAATGTAAGTAGATTATTGCATCCAGTTTTTTAATTTAACTTACCCATGTCACTACATGTTCTTTCAAGGATTTACAAAAATCTATCAAGTTATATCTAGAATAATTTCCCGTATTTGTAATAATTAACTTTATTTAAAAGTGGCATTAGCAATACGCATAAATGATGCATATTGTTTGTAATATTGATGCTGTATCCCCTTTATAGATAAGGTGAACCTGTGCGATTGCTGAAACACTGATCATGTACACGTTCCTAAATGCCAGAAGGGATGTCAATGTAGCCATTTAGCCTTTCAGCTTGCCAAGTGTGAGGCAGAAGTCAAAGGTGAATAGCAGATTTTAACCATACTATCACTGAAGCTAAACTTTGATGCATCTAGTAGGGGTGGTTTTCATACTCTTCCATCACCCCTGTCCTCAGTTGATAGTTTTAAATGCAAAAATATACACGTTTATTTAACCATCTTTTTATTGTCAGGCAGTAATTATCTCCCTAAGAACATTTATCAGTAACATCTGCATCTCTAATATTTCTCTTATTTTAAAATATTCCCTTAAAATTGAGTTCCAGGACTGGAATTTTATAAGCAAATGGCCAGTGAGGTAAATTTAAACAGGCAACAACAAACTGAAAAATGTTAACATCCCCACAAAAGCTTAATAAAACTTTCCTGTAGATAGACTTTATTAAGTTTTCATAATTCTACAATAATTCTTCCACACTAACTCAATTCTCTTCAATGGTTATTATTCACTATTTAGTATTTTGCTGATAAAAGAGCAATTCAAATTTAACTACATTTTCTGTGTAATAGAATTTTACATATATTAGGTCATTTAAATCGCACGACAGCCTATGAAATAAAAACATCATCTCAAATTTATTTAAAAGTGTAAGAGAAATTGAGACTATTAAGATGTTAAGTCCTTAAAGAATAACGAATTTACACAAATTCGGAAGCTGGGTCTTTGTACCTCCAAATGTTATATCCTTCTATAACATGGCGCTTCCTAAAAGTAAGTGTATTGCGCTCGAATTGTGAATGTTAGATAAGGCATCTGCGTATCATTATTTTTAATTACTGAATTTCCAAGTGAATGACAATAAATGTCTCATTTCTGAATTAAGAGCTGAGAAGGGTGCTAACAATAAAAAATTACAGTGCTTTAATTTCAGGGCTATAAATAACAAAGAAAATATGTTTTAAAATATGCTATGCATTTCCGTTTTTAATTTGTCTTAATCCCCCACTTATGCATTAGGGTAAGTGTTTTAAGTAAGATTAGATTTAGTGGGATAATTATAATCAAGGTCAATTATGTAAGCATTCTAACTATACACCATATATTGTTCTATATTAAACCATGATCCTAACATTTGCTGCAGGCCACATTCAAAAGTGTGCTGAATAATCATTTCTACCTGTGATGCATTTACTAATTGGTAAAATATGTCTTTGTCAATTGGGCTCATTCTAAACTATTTTCAATTCATTAACTGAAAATTTTGGGTTAATTTTTTCCAAATTGCAATAGATTTTCCTTAACTCTTATTGAAATTTAAACTTATACATTTCCTTCTAGAAAAAAAAAAAATCCCATCACAAACCAATGGAAATGTAATGACCTCATTTGCAAATCTCATTGAGAATATTTTCAATCTTACTCTATCTAACAGTTTTGGGGTAAGAATAGCATATTAACTCATAGAAAAATATATGAATCCATAAATAGAGTTAAGAATTATAATTTTTCTGAGAGAATTGCTCAGAATTGTATACGATTTTAGTAATTTTAGGACTATTTCCTCATACTATATGCCACTGTCAATTGGAATATATAAAGAAGTTGTAGGTAATTAAATCAAAATATTAGAAAGTAAAAATCATGAGTGCACAGAGAAAAAACAACTTGAAATTTCTGTGTGAGGGAAAGGCTTCTGAAAAAATGTTGACTAGGACTTGGTAAAGACTTTGGAGGAAGAGGGGTAGGTAGAATACTCCATACAAGATTAAGAGTATGTGCATAAAAACTTAACATAAGCAAAATAGCGCTCTAGGCAGAAGCACCACACAGTCCCTCCACAGCAAAGATCTGAAAAACTAAGCCGAACAGAGAAAATAACAATCCTGAAACCCTAAAACATCAAAAGAAGAGATAAAGAACTCAGCCAAGCACCAAATGGAGTGAGAAAACTGACAGAGACAGGAGAGCGAGGAGAGATTCATGCAGAGGTCCCCTATCAGCTAACACAGTGCAGATCCACCATCTTGGACTCCTATTGGAGACCAGCAAACAGGGGGTATGAGAAAGCAGCTTCACGGAGCTTCCAGTGGGAGACAAAACAACCGGTAATTTGCGATATACACCTTCCCAACCCCACCCTTCTTTGCCCACATTTGGCCTCCTCTGCTTCCCGCGGCCACAGTCTCTTGTCCGGGAAGCACTGGCTGCTTGGATTCCACCCAACCGAACAGGCCGGCTCTCTGAGTGCCATTTTTTGGCTGCTGGTGATGCTTTTTTCTGCTTCTTTAGATTTCTTCCTTACTTCTCCCCACCTCCCCCTCCTTTTGCTCAAATACCTGGCTCCATGCACCATCTTGACTTCTTTCTGAGGGGCTGCAGAGCTCCGGTAATTTGTGATATACGCTTTCTACCTTCTTTCTACCTTTCTACCCTTCTTCACCCACACTTGGCCTCCTCTGCTTCCCACGGACACAGTCTCTTGTCTGAGAAGCACCGGTTGCTTGGATTCCACCAGCCAGCACTAGCTGGCTCTCTGTGTGCCATTTGTTGGCTGCAGATGTTGCTTTTTTTCTGCTTCTTTTGATTTCTTCCTTACCTCTCGCAACCTCCTCCTCCTTTCGCTCAAATACCTGGCTCTGTGCGCCATCTTTGCTTCTTCCTGAGGGGCTATGGAGAGCCGTTCGAGTGTGGAACGGCCTCCCGGTCTGGGCTGCCACACTGGTGGGATCCCGGGGCTTTTGTTCGTTTCTTTGTTTTGAATTGCTTGTTCTCTCTTTCTTTTCTTGAGTTGGGAGCCCGTTCTGGCCAGGCAGTGCCATGTGGCTTAGAACCCTCTCGGCTTGCACAGACATGCAGAGGGATCCCTGAGGGTATTTCCTTTCTCATTGTTTTTTTTTTTTTTTTTTTGTTTTGGGGGGGGGGTGCTTTTCTTGTTCTTCTTTTTTTAATTTCTTTTGTTTTCTTTTCCCTCCTTTTCCCTTTTTGTCTTTCTTCATTACTCGCTTTCTCATCTCTCTGTATCTTCCTTCTCTTTATGTTCCCTGAATACCTGGCATTGTATACCTCTACGCCTTCTAGCCAGGCTGTGCTGCAGCGCCTGAGAACAACTTCCACAGACTTTGTGGCCACACCAGTGGGATCCTTGGGAAGTTTGCTCTTCTTTTCCCTTTTCGATTTTATTTATTCATTCTATTCATTCCTTTTCTTTTTTTTTTTCCTCTTCCACTTTTTGTTTTTCTCCATTTCATAGAGTCTCATCTCTCCACTCCAATGGCAAACTCCCCTAGCATTCTTTTTTGTTTGTTTGTATGTTTTTGGCCCCTGTTCCTCTCTCCTCTCCCAAGTCCATCTTAGCTCCACACATAACAATCTCCCCATTAAATCCCGCCTACCTGCACAGTGCATTTGGCATTGTGCCACCAGGCAGCACAGGCACGGCCTGCTGGAACTTGCCCTGCACTGATTGCTGACCTGCTCTGGTGACTATAGTAAGTGCCACAAGCAACCCATTCTGGTGACACCTCTTTAGCTAGAACTTCCCTGCCCTGCTGTGTCTGGGTGACTGACCCTGCCAGTTGGAGAGGGGGGTGGGGGTGTTGTGCCAACGGGCGAGCAGGCAGCAAGGAACACACAACCCACCTACTCAGACATAGCTAAATAAAAAGAAAAAGGGATGGAACAAACAAATATACAATCAATAAATGACAAAAAAAAACTACTGAATGCCCCAAAGACAGCAGACAATATCAAAGCATTTACAAAAACAGAACAGGATGGTTACAGTAAGCATCCAAAATAAAATACCAGATGACTTTCCAGTGGAAGAAAAGGAACTAGAACTAGCTGATAGGAAATTCAAATCGCTAGTACACAGAATTCTCCAAGAGCTGAAGAAAAAGCAGACAAAAATGAGGAAAAAATAGACAAATTCATGGAAAATGCAGAAAAAAAATTGGAAGAATTCAGGAAAATAATGTAGGAACAAAAAGCCAAAATAAATTCACAACTAGAAATTATAAGAAAACAACAATTAGAAATCCAAAAGATAAACAACAAGTTTTCAGAAATGGACGGTGTCATAGAAGGGCTGAGAAGCAGATTTGAAACAGTGGAAGACAGGATCAGTGGAAATGAAGACAAACACTTGAATACAATGCTGTTTCAGGAAAACTCAGAAATAAGAACAAAGAAAAATGAAGAGACACTGAGAGTTATGAAGGATACAATCAAAAGCAAAAATTTTAGAATGATTAGAGTTCCAGAACAAGGGGAGAAAACAGAAAACACAGAGAGGATCATTGAGGAACTGCTGAAAGAAAACTTCCCCAATATCATGAAAAATGAAAAGCTGGCCACCCAAGAAGCCCAACTAACCCCGTATAGGATAGACCCCAAAAGAAAATCACCAAGGAATGTCATAATCACACTCGCCAAAATCAAAGAAAACAAAGAATCCTGAGAGCAGCTCGTGAAAAACAAGAAGTCACATACAGAGGAGAAAAAATAAGACTAAGCTCAGATTATTCGGCAGAAACCATGCAGGCAAGAAGGCAATGGGATGACATATATAAAATATTGAAAGAAAAAAATTGTCAGCCAAGAATAATATATCCTGCAAAACTCACGTTCAAATATGATGGTGAAATTAGGTCATATCCAGACAAACAGAAATTAAGGGAATATGTAAAAGCCAAACCAAACTTACAAGAATTCTTAAAGGGAGACCTTCAATCTGAGAAAAAACAACTTCAGCTCACAGGCAGAAACTAGGATGCAGGATCGTACCAGCAAGATACCAATCTAGGAAATGAGCTCTCAAGGACTATCCAAAATCAAAAGAAATACAACAGGGAAGCAGAGCAGTTAATCACGAGATGACAACATCAAAACAATAAAAGAGGGAATAAACGGCATAGGTATAGAACCTTCTAATGGAGAGGAAGGCAAGGCGATACCAAGTAATGGTAGACTGCTTCAAACTTAGAAAAATAAGGGTAAAATTCATGATAACCACAAGGAAAGTTAACAAACATACTCATAAAAATAAAGAGGAAAAACATAAAGTCTCAGCAAAAACAAAACCTACAATAACAAAAGAAATGAAAAAAAATCCCCAAAAATGTAACTCAGCACAGGAGAGTAAGACGAACAAAGAAAATGTCAGCACCACAGAAAAAAAGCACTACAAAATGACAGCAACAAACTCACATCTATCAATAATTACACTCGATGTAAATGGACTCAATGCACCCATAAAGAGACACAGAGTGACAGAATGGATAAGAAAACAGGATACATCAATATGCTGTCTACTAGAGACACACCTTAGAAAAAAGATGAGAATTTATTAAAAGTCAAAGGTTGGAAAAAAATATATCAAGCTACAACTACCAAAAAAGAGCAGGAGTGGCAATACTAATCTCAGATACAATACACTTTAAAACAAAATCCACCATAAAAGACAAAGAAGGACACTATATAATGCTTAAGCGGATGATCCATCATGAAGACATAAACATAATAAACATCTACGCACCCAAAGACAGGGCTTCCAAATACATAAAACAAACTCTAACAACACTGAAAAGAGAAATTGACAGTTCCTCACTAATAGTAAGAGACTTCAACACACCACTCTCAGTAAAGGACAGAACAACTAAGAAGAGACTCAGCAAAGATACAGAAGACCTAAAGGGCACAATCAACCAACTTGACCTCATAGACATATATAGAACACTCCATCCAACCACTGCAAAGTACACATTCTTTTCCAATGCACATGGAACGTTCTCCAGAATAGACCACATCTTAGGCCACAGAACAATCATCAACAAGATCCAAAACACTGAGATTATTCAAAGTATCTTCTCTGACCACAATGCTACATCACTGGGTAATAGAAAAAATCAGAGATGGAATCAAAAAATTCCTAGAATCAAATGTGAATGAAAACACATCACACCAAAACATTTGGGACACAGCAAAGGCAGTCCTCAGAGGACAATTTATAACAATAGATGCACACCTCAAAAGAGAAGAAAGGGACAAAATCAAAACATTAACTACAGAACTCAAATAGAAAGAAAACAGCAAAAAAAGCCCACAGCCACCAGTAGGAAGGCAACAGTAAGATCAGAGCAGAAATTAATGAAATAGAGAACAGAAAAACAATAGAAAGAATGAACAAAACCAAAAGTTGGTTCTTGGAAAGAACAATAAAATGGACAAACCACTGGCCATATTGACAAAATAAAAATAGGATAGGACGCAAATAACCCAAATAATAAATGAAATGGGGGACATTACAACAGACCCAACAGAAATAAAAAGGATTATAACAGAATTTTATGAAAAACTATACTCCCACAAACTTGAAAACCTAGAGGAAATGGATAAATTTCTAGAAGCACACTACCTACCCAAACTACAACAAAGTGATGTTGAAAATCTGAACAGACCTATAACAAGAGAAGAGTTTGAAAAGGTAACAAAAAAAAAACTCCCAAACAAAAAAAGCCCTGGCCCAGATGGCTTCACTGGAGAATTCTACAAAACATTTACAGAAGAGCTTGTACCAGCATAGAGCATAGAAAATGAAGCAACACTTCCAAATTTATTCTATGAAGCCACCATAACACTGATACCAAAACCATAAAAAGATGTCACAAAAAAAGAAAATTACAGACCAATGTCTCTCATGAATATAGACACAAAAATTCTTAACAAAATTCTAGCCAATAGAATTCAGCATCATATAAAAAAAAAAATACATCACAACCAAGTAGGATTCATACCAGGTATTCAAGGATGGTTCAATGTTAGAAAATAAATCAATGTAATCCACCTCATAAATAAAAAGAAAGGAAAGAATAACCATTATTGTCTCAATTGACGCAGAAAAGGCATTTGACAAAGTCCAACACCCATTCCTGATAAAAACTCTCAATAAAATAGGTATAGAAGGGAAATTTCTCAACATAATAAAGGGCATCTATGCAAAACCAACAGCCAACTTCATTCTTAATGGAGAGAGGCTAAAACATTCCCCTTGAAAACAGGAACAAGACAAGGATGCCCTTTATCACCACTCCGATTTAACATTGTGCTGGAAGTTCTAGCTAGAGCAATAAGGCAAGAAAAAGAAATAAAGGGCATCCAAATTGGTAATGAAGAAGTGAAACTGTCCCTGTTTGCAGATGATATGATACTATAAGTAGAAAAACCTAAAGACTCCATGAGAAATCTACTGGAACTAATAGAAAGATTCAGCAGAGTAGCAGGATACAAGATAAAAGTACAAAAATCACTTGGATTCCTATGCACCAATAAGGAGAACGATGAAAAGGAAATCAGGAAAAAAATACCATTTATAATGGCCCCTAAAAAGATAAAATACTTTGGAATAAATCAGACCAGGGATGTAAAAGACCTATACCAAGAAAACTACAAAACACTACTGCGAAAAACCCAAAGGGATCTATAAATGGAAAAACATACCATGCTCATGGATAGGTAGACTCAAAATTATGAAAATGACAATTCTATCCAAAGCAGTTTACAAATACAATGCAATCCCAATCCAAATGTCAACAACATTCTTCAAAGAAATGGAAAAACTAATCATTAACTTTATATGGAAAGGGAAGAAGCCCCAAATAAGTAAAGCACTACTGAAGAAGAATAAAGTTGGAGGACTCACAATACCTGACTTCAGAACCTACTATACAGCTACAGTAGTCAAAACAGCCTGGTACTGGTACAATGACAGATACATTGACCAATGGATCAGAATTGAGAACCCAGATGTAAATCCATCCACCTATGGTCACCTGATCTTTGACAAGGGCCCAAAGTCCATCAAATGGGGAAAAGACAGACTTTTGAACAAATGGTGCTGGCAAAGCTGGGTATCCATCTGCAAAAGATGAAACAGGACCCTTACCTCACGCTGTATACAAAAACTACTCCAAAATGGATCAAAGACCTGAATATAAAGCCTAAAACTATAAAGTTCATAGAAGAAAAAATAGGACCAACACTACAGGCCTTAATACATGGCATTAACAGGGTACAAACCATAACCATCAATGCACAAACCCCAAAAGATAAGCTAGATAACTGGAATCTTCTAAAAATCAAACACCTATGCTCTTCAAAAGACTTCACCAAAAGAGTAAAAAGAGAACCTACAGACTGGGAAAAAATTTTTGGACAGTACAAGTCAGACAAAAGTCTAATCTCCATAATCTACAAGAAAATCCAACACCTCTACCACAAAAAGACAAATAATCCTATTAAAAAATGGGCAAAGGAAATGAACAGACACTTCACCAAAAAAGACTTTCAAGCGGCCAACAGACACATGAGGAAATGCTTGCAATCACTAGCCATTAGAGAAATGCAAATTAAAACCACAATAAGATACCATCTTACCCCAGCATTACTGGTACGACTCAAAAACACTGGAAATAACAAATGTTGGAGGGGATGCGGGGAGATGGGAACTCTTATGCACTGCTGTTCAAAATGCAAAATGATACAACCATTTTGGAAAATGATATGGTGCTTCCTCAGAAAGCTAGAAATAGACATTCTATTCGATCCAGTAATCCCACTCCTAGGAATATATCCTAGAGAAATAAGTGTTGTCACTCATATAGACATATGCACACCTATGTTCATGGCAGTATTGTTCGGAATAGCAAAACGATAGAAACAACCTAGATGCCCATCAACAGAGGAATGGATAAACAAACTATGGTACATACACACAATGGAGTACTACACAACGAGAAAGAACAATGGTGAATCTGTGAAGCATCTCATAACATGGATGACATGGAGGACATTATGCTGAGTGAAATAAGTCAATCACAGAAGAACAAATATTGTATGAGACTTCTATTGTAAAAACCCATGAAAAAGTTCACACACAAAATGTAATAATCTTTGTTGGTTACCAGGGATGGGAGAGGTGGGGGGGGGAAATACTAAATAGGCAATAGATAAGTGGTATCTTGGGTGAAGGGTGAGACAGTACACAGTACAGGGGAAACAAGCACAGCTTGTAAAAGGAAAGGTCGTAGAAGGTCCACAGACACATGCAAACTCCCTGATGGACTGAATTGCTGGGTGGAGGGCTGTGGGGACCATGGTCTCGGGGAATATCTAGCTCAATTGGCATAACACAGTTTATAAAGACAATGTTCTACATTCTACCTTGGTGAGTTGTGTCTCAGGTCTTAAAAGCCTGTGAGCAGCCATCTAATATACTCCACTGGTCTCATCCCTTCGGGAACAAGGGAGAATGAAGAGAACAGGATACAAGGAAAAGATTAGTCGGAAGGACTAATGGACCACAGCTACCAACGCCTCCACCAGACTGAGTCCAGTACAACTAGATGGTGACTGGCTACCACCACTGACTACTCTGACCAGGATCACAACAGAAGTTTCTTGACAGCTGGAAAAAAATAGACCAGATTTACTGGTCTAAAGGAGACTGGAGAAACCCCGAGAGTATGGCCCCCAGACACCCTTTTATCTCAGTGGTGAAGTCATTTCCGAGGTTCTCCATTCAGCCAGGGAGTGGACAGCCACATAAAACCAAATGGGACTAATGAGGCACAGCAGTCCAGGGACAAGGGCCAGAAGGGAGAAGGGGACAGGAAAGCTGGTGTTAGGGAACCCAAGGTTGAGAAAGGATAGTGTCGATGTGCTGTGAAGTTGTTAACCATTGTCATAGGGTAACATGTGTGCTGTTAAAGGAGAAACTATTTTGTTCTGTAAGCCTTCATCTAAAGTGACAATAGCAGCACAATCGGAAGAGCGTAGTCAATGTCACCGAACTGTGCATGTAGAAATTTTTGAAATGGTGTATCTTTGGCTATGTATATTTTCACCCAAAAAAAAAAAAAAAAGGTTCGAGAAAGGAGAGGGTTGATGTGTCCTGGGGTTGTTAACCAATGTCATAAAACAATATGTGTACTGCTGTTTCACGAGAAACTACTTGTTCTGTAAGCCTTCACGTGAAGTACAATAAAAAATCTAAAAAAAAAAAAAATGCATACATCAAAAAAATATATATCTGTAACACCTTGTTATTCCACAGTTTTGTTGACATGATTTATTAGTACCTGCAAGCTGTGGAAGATAATTATTGTGAATTCTTAATAAACAGTTTGTTAACAATTTATAGGCTTAAACAATTTTGTTGAAAGACTTGAATCTATACATCCAGGAAGCTCTACAAACTCCAAGTAGGATAAACCCGAAGAGATACACACTGAGTCATAACCAAACTGTTGAAAACCAAAGATAATGAAAGATTCTTGAAAGCGGCAAGAGGGAAGCAGGTTATCACACACAAGAGATCCTCAATAAGATTGTGCTGATTTCTCCTCAGAAACCACGGAGTCCAGACAGCAGGAGGATGATATATTTATAGTGCTAAAAGAAAAGAACTGTCAACCAATAATTGTGTATCTGGCAAAAATGTCCTTCAAAAATGGGGGTGAAATTAACACATTCCCAGATAAATAAAAGCTGAGGGAGTTTGTCACCACTAGACCTGCTCTGCAAGACAAGTTAAAGAGAGTCCTTCAGGTGGAAATAAAAGGACATTAGATAGTAACTATGGAGCACTGGTGGCGCTGTGAGGAGCTAAGGCTGCAAACCAAAAGATCGGCTGTTCGAATCCACCAGCAGCTCCTTGGAAACCCTATTGGGGCAGTTCTACTTTATCTGACAGAGTCGCTATGAGTTGAAATCGACTCAGCAGCAACAGGTATTTTTAGATAGCAGCTTGGAGTTGTATAAAGAAATAATAATCTCCAGTAAAAGTAATTTCATAGGTAAATATAAAGGTCAGTTTTACTGTATTTTTGGTTTGTACTTCTACTTATTGTGTCTTACGTGATATTAAAGACAAATACATAAGAAAAAAAAACTTAACATAAACAGTAGTTTATCAGTATAAATGGTTTAGCCCAGTTGTAATGTAGAATGCAAACTAGGGTAAAAATGTGAATTCAGAGACATGTGTGAGAACCAAGTCATAAAATACATTAGCCTGGTGACATAGCAGAGATCAGGGCACATTTTTTAGGAGAAGATGATTCCTGAACTGTGCTATGAAGTAAAGAATAAATAATAATAATATTAGCATTTTATTTTGAGGAGACATCAGGGAGTAAAACCCAGGAATAACAAAATGACTAAATAAGTACTTCAATATTAATGGTGTAAAGAATACATGGGAGAATGTTACAAAATGAAACTAGGAAAGTAAAGACTGAAATTGGTCTTATTGTCCATTTAATTAATCATGATAATGAATCTAAGAGAGGTGAAATAATTTGACTTACCTGTCCCATCAAACAATTATTAAACGGCAAATCTTGAACTCAAGCTCAAGTTTTTACCCACAATGCTAAAATAACCCTGATTGCTATATGGGCAATAGATTAAGTGCTCCTTGTTAGACTTCTATCCTGGAGCCATATCCCCTCCTAGTAAAATTATAGAAATCACAGACATAGTATTTGCCATGAGACAGCCAATATTGAAGAAGTCTAGGGGAAAATATTGACTGACACAGGAAACATCAAAAGAAGATGGAAGGAATACTCAATCACTGTACCAAAAAGAATTAGTCAACATTCAGTCATTTCAGGGGGTAGCATATGCTCAAGAACATATGGTACTGAAGAAGGAAGTCCAAACTGCACTGAAGGCATTTACAAACAACAAGGGCTCAGGAATTAATAGAATACCAATTGAGATGTTTCAATAAACAGATGCGGGGCTGGTGGTGCTCACTCATCTATGCCAAGAAATTTAGAAGACAGCTACCTGGCCAAACGACTGGAGGGGATGCATATCATACCCATTCCAAAGAAAAGTGATTCAACAGAATGCGGAAATTATCAAACAATATCTCTTTACCTAAGATAATTCTTATCTATTATCTAGTTAGTGAATACCCCTCTCCCTTCCTCCCCACCCTTGTAACCATCAAAGAATGTTTTCTTCTGTGTTTAAACTTTTTGTTCAGTTCATATAATAGTGGTCTTATACAATATTTATCCTTTTGTGACTGACTAAATTCAGTCAGCATAATGCCTTCCAGATGCCTCCATGTTATAAGATGTTTCACGGATTCGTTGATGTTCTTCATTGTTGCGTAGTATTCCATTGTGTGAATATACCATAGTTTGTTTATCCATTCTTCCGTTGATGGGCACTTAGGTTGTTTCCACCTTTTTGCTATCATGAACAGTGCTGCAATGAACATGGGTGTGCATATATCTATTCATGTGATGGCTCTAGGATGTATTCCAAGGAGTGGGATTGCTGTATCATATGGTACTTCTATTTCTAGCTCTTTAAGGAAGCACTAAATTGATTTCCAAAATGGTTGTACCATTTTACTTTCCCACCACCTCCCCAACATTTATTATTTTGTGTTTTTTGGATTAATGCTAGCCTTGTTAGGGTGAGATGGTATCTCATTGTAGTTTTGATTTGCATTTCTCTAATGGGTAGTGATCGTGAGCATTTCCTTATATGTCTGATAGCTGCCTGAATGTCTTCTTTGGCAAAGTGCCTGTTCGTATCCTTTGCCCATTTTTTAATTGGATCATTTGCCTTTTTTTGGTTGAGGTTTGCAGTATCTTATAGATTTTAGAGATTAGATGCTGATTGTATTTGTTGTAGCCAAATTTTTTTTCCCAGTCTGTAGTTTGTCTTTTTACTCTTCTGGTGAAATCTTTTGATGAGCATAAGTATTTGATTTTTAGGAGCTCCCAGTTATCTAGTTTCTCTTCTGGTGTTTGTGCATTGTTACTTATGGTTCGTATAATGTTTATGCCATGTATTAGGGCTCCTAGCATTGTCCCTATTTTTTCTTCCATGATCTTTATCGTTTTAGATTTTATATTTAGGTCTTTTATCCATTTTGAGTTACTTCTGGTGCATAGAGTGAAGTATAGTTCTTGTTTCAGTTTTTTGCTGATGGATATCCAGTTATGCCAGCACCATTTGTTAAAGAGATTGTCTTTTCCCCAATTAATGGACTTTGGGCCTTTTTCAAATATCAGCTGCTCATAGGTGGATGAATTTACATCTGGATTCTCAATTACGTTCCTTTGGTCTACGTATCTGTTGTTGTAACAGCACCAGGCTGTTTCAACTACCGTGGCAGTATATTAGGTTCTAAAATCAAATAGTGTGAGGTCTTCAACTTTGTTCTTCTTCTTCAGTAATGCTTTACTTATCTGGGGTCTCTTCCCATTCCATATGAATTTGGTGATTTTTTTCTCTATCTCCTTAAAAAATGCCATTGGAATTTGGGTCACGACTGCATTATAGCTGCAGATTGCTTTGGGTAGAACTGACATTTTCACAATGTTAAGTCTTCCTATCCATGAGCAAGGTATGTTTATTCCATTTATGTAGGTCTCTTTTGGTTTCTTGCAGTAGTGTCTCGTAGTTTTCTCTGTATAGGTTTTTTACGTCTCTGGTTAGATTTATTCCTAAGTACCTTATCTTCTTGGGGGCTATTGTAAATGGTATTGATTTGGTGATATCCTCTCCGAGGTTCTCTTTGTTGGTGTAAAGGAATCCAACTGATTTTTTATATTTATCTTGTACCCTAAAACTTTGCTGAAGTCTTCTATTAGTTCCAGTAGTTTTCTTGTGGATTCTTTGGGGTTTTCTGTGTATAAGATCATATCATCTGCAAATAGAGATACTTTAACTTCTTCCCTACCTATTTGGATGCCTTTATTTCTTTTTCTTGCCTAATTGGTCTGGTTACGACCTCCAGCACAATGTTGAATAAGAGTAGTGACATACGGCATCCTTGTCTGGTTCCCATTCTCAAGGGGAATGCTTTCAGACTCTCTCCACTTAGGATTATGCTGGATGTTCGGTTTGTATAAATGCCCTTTTTTATGCTAAGGAATTGCCCTTCTATTCCTATTTTGCTGAGAGTTTTTATCATGAATGGGTGTTGGACTTTGTCAAATACCTTTTCTCTGTCAAATGATAAGATCATGTGGTTCTTGTCTTTTGTTTTATTTATGTGATGGATTACATTGATTGTTTTTCTAATGTTGAACCATCCCTGCATACCTGGTATAAATCCCGCTTGATCACGGTGAATTTTTTTTTGATACGTTGTTAAATTCTATCAGCTAGAATTTTGTTGAGGATTTTTGCGTCAATATTCGTGAGGGATATTCGTCTGTAATTTTCTTTTTTTGTGGCGTCTTTACCTGGTTTTGGTATCAGGGTTATGCTGGCTTCATAGAATGCATTTAGGAGTATTCCTTCCTTTTCTATGCTCTGAAATACCTTTAGAAGTAGTGCTGTTAACTTTCCTCTGAAAGTTTGGTAGAATTCTCCAGTGAAGCCATCAAGGCCAGGGCCTTTTCTGTTGGGAGTTTTTAAATTACTTTTTCAATCTCTTCTTTTGTTACAGGTTTATTTATTTGCTCTACCTCTGTTTGTGTTAGTTTAGGTAGCTAGTGTGTTTCTAGAAATTTATCCTTTTCCTCTAGGTTTTCAAACTTGTTGGAGTACAATTTTTCATAGTAGTCTGCTATGATTCTTCTAATTTCAGCTGGGTCTGTTGTGTATCGCCCATCTCATTTCTTATTCAGTTTGTTTGCTTCCTCTCCTGTTTCTCTTTTGTCAGTTTGGCCAGTCGTTTATTGATTTTGTTGATCTTTTCATGGAACCAGCTTTTGGCCTTGTTAACTCTTTAAATTGTTTTTTTATTCTCTATTTCATTTATTTCTACTCTAATTTTTATTATTTCCTTCCTTCTGGTGCCTGAGGGCCTCTTTTGCTGCTCTCTTTCTACTTGTTCGATTTGTAGCATTAATGTTTTGATTTTGGCCCTTTCTTCTTTTTGAATGTGTGTATTTATTGCTATAAACTGACCTTTGAGCACTGCTTTTGCTGTGTCCCAAAGGTGCTGGTAGGATATGTTTTCTTTCTCATTTGATTCTGTGTATTTTTTTATTCCATCTTTAATTTCTTCCATAACCCAGTAGTTTTTGAACAAGGTGTTGTTCAGTTTCTATGTTTTTGATTTTTTTTTTCCTTGCTTTTTCTGTTATTGCTTTCCACTTTTATGGCTTTATGGTCAGAAAAGATGCTTGGTAATATTTTTGATGCTTTGGATTCTGTTAAGGCTTCCTTTATGGCCTAATATGTGGTCTATTCTGGAGTTTGTTCCATGTGTGTTGGAAAAGAAAGTATACTTGGCTGCTGTTGGGTGGATGGTCAGTATATGTCTATGAGATCAAGTGGGTTAATTGTGATATTTAGATCTTCCGTGTCTTTACTTAGCTTCTTTCTGGATGTTCTGTCCTTCACTGAAAGTGGTGTGTTGAAGTTTCCTACTATTATTGTGGAGGTGTCTATCTCTCTTTTCAATGTTGTTAGAGTTTGTTTTATGTATTTTGGAACCCTGTTGTTGGTGTGTAAATATTTACTATGGTTATGTCCTCCTGGTGTATTGACCATTTCATCATTATATGGTGCTCTTCCTTATTCTTTGTGGTGGATTTTACTCTAAAGTCTATTTTGTCAGTGATTACTATTGCCACTCCTGCTCTTTTTGAGTGTTATTTGCTTGATTTTTTTTTTCCATCCTTTGAGTTTTAGTTTTTTTGTGTCTTTAAATCTCAGGTGTGTCTCTTGTAGGTAGCATATAGACAGATAGTGTTTTTTATCCATTCTACCACTCTCTGTCTCTTTATTGGTATGTTTAGTTCACTTACATTCAGTGTAATTATTGATAGGTATGACTTTAGTGCTGTCATTCTAATGTCTTTTTTTGTGTATTGTTGACAGTTTCTTTGTTCCACTTAATTCTCTGTGCTGAGTCATTTTTCTTTATGTATTTTCTTTTCATCTTTTTAATTGTTGTTGATTTGTATTTGCTGAGTCTTTATGTTTTTTCCCCTTTTTTTAATTTGATGTGTAGGCTTTTTAGTTTCCTTTGTGGTTACCTTAATTTTTACCACTAGTTTTCTAAGTTTAAACCAATATTTTGTTTCTTTGTATTGCCTTGACTTCCTGTCCATATGGAAAATCTATGACTACATTTTTTTAGTCCCTTTTTTTTTTTGTTTTAATGTCATCTTTTACATATTGACATCTGTTTACCTATTTTCAGTGTTATAGCTTTGATTTATTTTTGTGACTTCCCTATCTGAGTTGATATCTGGTTGCTCTGTCCTGTGTTCTAGTCTTGGGTTGTTATCTAATGTTATTGATTTTCTAATGGGAGGACTCCCTTTAGTATTTCTTGTAATTTTGGTTTGGTTTTTACAAATTCCCTAAACTTCTGTTTATCTGGAAATGCCCTAATTTTGCCATCATATTTGAGAGATGGTTTTGCTGGATATATAATTCTTGGCTGGCAGTTTTTTTTTTTTTGTTTGTTTGTTTGTTTGTTTGTTTTCCTTCAGGGCTTTATATATGTCATCCCATTGCCTTCTTGCCTGCATTGTTTCTGCTGAGTAGTCTGAGCTTAGTCTTATTGACTCTTCTTTGTAAATGACTTTTCATTTATCCCTAGCCACTCGTAAAATTCTCTATCTTTGGTTTTGGCAAGTTTGATTATAATATGTCTTGGTGACTTTCTTTTGGGATCTACCTTGTGTGGGGTTCGATGAGCATCTTTGATAGATATCTTCTCATCTTTCACAATATCAGGGAATTTTTCTGCCAACAATTCTTTAACAATTCTCTCTGTATTTTCTGTTATGCTCCCCGCCCAATTCTGGCACTCCAGTCACTTGTAGGTTATTCCTCTTGATAGAATCCCACATAATTCTCAGGGTTTCTTCATTTTTTTCTAATCCTTTTATCTGATTTTTCCTCAAATAACTTGGTGTCAAATATTTTATTTTCAATCTCACTAATTCTGACTTCCATTGCCTCAATTCTGCTCCTATGACACTCTATTGAGTTGTCTAATTCTGAAATTTTATTGTTAATCTTCTGGATTTCTATTTGCTGTCTCTCTATGGATTCTTGCAGCCTGTTAAATTTGTCATTGTGCTCTTCTACAATCTTCTTAAGGTCCTCTATTCCTTCGTCTGTATGTTCTTTGGCTTCTTCTGTGTTTTCACTGATCTCCTTCCTGATCTCTTGAAGGGTTCCGTATATTAATCTTTTGTATTCTACCTCCAGTAATTCTAAGAAGTTCTCTTCCTCTGGAAGATTTTTTGATTCTTTGTTTTGGGAGCTTGCTGAAGCCATCATGGTCTGCCTCTTTATGTGACTTGATATTGAGTGTTATCTTTGAGCCATCAGTAAGCTATTATATTTATTTATTTTATGTGTGCTTACTGTGTCCTAGCTTCGTGTTTTGTTTTGTTTTGATATGTCCAAATAGGCTGCTCATGTGAGCTAGTTTGATTATTGGCACCTTCGGAGTTCTAACGTCCTGTCACCATGTGGTTAGATTTGTTACTAGCTATGTTAGCCCAGAAGTCCATTTACTTTTCTTGTATGGATTCAGCTCAGGTGACAGGTATTCAGTCACCAAGTGTGTGGTGGAGTCTCTCACCTACAATCCTACACAGGTAGGGGTGATTGGAGTAGGCACGGGTACCCAGTTGCACTGAGCAAGGCAGGAGGCTGATGGTTGCCCCTGAGTGTCTGGGAAGAAAGCATGTTCCCATTCCCTACAGTGCCTAGGTGGGGGGGCTCTCACAGCCAGACGATGGGCACCCAATGCTGTTGGCTGTAAGGACTGGGAGGCATTACTTATTCTTGGACCTGTGTCACAGGTGGCTAGGTAGAATAGGCAGACCCACCAGTCCTCAGGTCCCTGATGTGGGTAAGTGAGGACCCTGCTTAATGGGCAGAGAGGTGTCAAATGTCATGAACCTGCCACTCCACCATATAGCTGATACAGTTGAAGTTAGGCTTCAGGTTTATACCCTGTTGTACTGTGCTAATGAGGGCCTACGCTGTTGAAAAGGGCCCACACAGGTCTATGCAGTGGTGAAAGGCATTCAAAGTCCATAGACTCTTTATACCTGTACCTAGGCAAAGGAGCTGTGTCTGCCCTAAGTTCCTGGCTTAGGGGAGCTGGTAGATTATTTTTTCCCTATTTGTCAATTTGTTCCCTCTCCAAGGCTGGGAGAATGGCTCAGGGCTTGTGGCAGGTCCTACTTCTGGCCCAGGGGACATGGCAATTGCTGAAGCTGGCCCAGGACCCAGTGCAGAGTGGGGAGGAGGCAGGTAAATGGGAGAGAGGTTCTTCCCAAATGGGATGTTTTTTGATCCGTGCAGTGGGTTAGACACATGTACTTATCTTTTGCCAACTGAGCGCCACTTTTCACTGGTTCTGGAGGCTTGAGTAGACACTCCACCAATTGGTCTCTCCCAATGTAGAAAATGCGTCCTGAGTGCCACTGCTTACTTCATTGCGCATGCCAGCCGATCCAGCCTGCAGGGTGCCTGTTCCAGCTGTGTCAGGTCTGGCAACTCCTTGCTCCTTCTGAACTGTCTCTCCCTCCGTCTGCCACGCAGTCCAATTCTTCAACTTTGCCTTTGATGTTCAGGACTCTTAGATTGTCATATATAATCGATTCACTTGTTTTTTTGGGTCTTTGTTGCAAGTGGGACCACAGGAAACGTCTAACTACTCTGCCTTCTTGGCCCTGCCTCCTCCAGCTAGTATGTTTAATGGTGAGAATCTAGATGCTTTCTCTTTAAGTCTAGCAACAAGGGAATGATTTCATGTTCCCTGGTCCTAGTCAACATTGTACTAAAATTTTAGCTTTCACAATAAAAAAAAGTTAAGGATATAAAAGGTATAGAAATTGGGAAGGAAGAAATGAAAACTGATTTTGTTCACACCTGAGGTGAATGTCTATGTAGAAAATTCTAAATAATCAACAGAAATATTCCTGCAACTCATAAGCAAATACAGAAAACTGGCAGAATACAAAGTTATTATACAAAAGTCAATTGACTTCTTATATATTGTCAATGAACAATTTCACTAGGAAAGTAAGAAATAAACAAAAATAAAAAAACATGTATAACAGTACCAAAAATGAAATAATTACTTATAAATCTAAAAAAAACTTATACAAAATCTATATGTGGAAAACTACAAATTCTAATTAAAAAAATCAAAGAAAATCTAAATAAGTAGAATGATTTTGTATGCTCATGGATTTGAAAACGTAATTGTTAAGATGTCATTTCTTCCCAACTTGATTCAGTGCAGTCCTGATCCAAATCCCAGGAAGCTATTTTGTAGGTATTGACAAACTGATTCTAAAGTTGATATGGAAAGGCAGAAGGCCTGGAAGAGCAAGTACAATGTTAAAGAAGAAGAACAAAGTTGGAGTACTCACACTACTCAATTTCAGGACTACAGTAAAAAAAAAAAAAAAATACAAATAGATAGATAAACCCAAATCCATTGCGGTCGAGTCAATTCGGACTCATAATGACCCTATAGGACAGAGTAAAACTGTCCCATATGGTTTCCAAGGAGTGGCGGGTAGATTCAAACTGCCAACTTTTAGTTAGCAGCCATTGTAGCTCTTAAACACTGCACCACCAGGGCTCCTAAAAATGAAGATACAATAATCAAGACAGTATTGGCAATAGACTAGACACATCAGTAATGGAACAGAATAATGAGTACAGACATTATTGTTGTTACCTGCCTTCAAGTTGGTCCCCAACTCATGGCTACCCCATGGATAGCGGAAGGAAATGGATTGGAGCATTGTGATCCACAGGGTTTTCGGCTGATTTTTGGAAGTAGATTACCAGGCCTTTCTTCCTAGTCTGTCTTAGTCTGGAAGCGCCACTGAAACCTGTTCAGCATCGTAGCAATATGCAAGCCTGGCAGACAAGTGGTGACTGCACATGAGGTGATTGTCTGGGAATTGAACCTAAGTCTCCCAAAATGGAAAGTGAGAATTATGCCGCTGAACCACTAGTGCACTCATAAGTATAATAATACACACACAGATATACTCAAGTAATCTTTGGAAAAGGAGTAAAAGTAAAAATGGAGAGAGGAAAAAACACTGGTAAGTGACTGAAGATTTTTAATAACAAAATAGTGAATATTGGCAGAGAAAGCCTCTGAAGATTTTAGTAGGGTTTTTCACCACTATGAGCAGCTTTCTATTCTTTACTAGGTTTACAATTCAAAATAATATTCATATAATTAATTGTGTTAAAATGTGATAATAGATTGAAAAAGCTTTGAAGCAATCAAAATGATATTTATATACAAAACATTATCTTCAGTTATGTTAATATAAAACTTATTACAGTTTAAATAATTATTTTGTAGTACATAAGATATAAACATGTAGAATGTTATACTATCGTCAGAATAAAAATAAATTTATATTTTTAAAAAATGGTAACTATTTTTGAATTTTCAGTATAGTCACAGAATGGGAAAAAATAGTCTAGTAAATAAATTAACTAAATTCTGTAGCAAGCTAATGTTCAAGTTTGGCCACAACCTATAGAGTTATACCTTGTTCAACCATTTCTACTCTATTAACTTTTTCAAGAGGCAGTTCAGTAATGTGGTACCGAGTGGATTCTGGAGAGGCCATATTAATTTATAATGGATACTAAACTTAAAAGATAAGATCGCTATGATCAAGAAGAGTTGACTTAGTTCACAAGAGAAACACAAGAGAAATATCTCTTATTAGAATAACTACTTGCAGGCATACTACCCAGGAGTCTCACTATAAAGAGGTAGACAAGGGCAAGACTTTTGTTCAGCAAATTTCAAATCCTCAAAATATAAGGTCATAGAGTTTGAATATATTTTACAGAAGCAAGATGAATCAAAAAATAATCAAATTATGAAAGTTGATATGTAAAGTTTTGCTGACTTAGAAAGAAATATTTGCTCTTTGTGATTTCTTCTATAAGTCCATAATTCCAGTTCTTACAAAATAAAGAAACTTGCCTGAAAGATCTTTCAAAAGTTTTCTTTATTAACAAGAGACCTATCACCCAAAGAGAAAGAGTGTCACTATTTGGACTTTGGTTAGCATGGATACTTATTTTAATCTAAAAAATTCATGCCATAAATAAATGTTAGAATGAGTTAAATGTTGGCAGATCATTAGGAAAGATGAAATAGTTGTTCTTAAGAAAAAAGGGCAAATCATTATAGATAATAGTGAATACCATTAAATACATTTCAATTCTATTCACATAAAAAGAAGAAATGTTTTTACATTTTGAAAGGGACAATGAAAAAATATTTTCTTATGAACTATATTGATGATCTAATTAAATCCTAAAATGTCTGTTAAAATAAAAGAACTTCAGTCCTCTGGGTTTAGGACTAAAGACAGATATACGTCAGATAAACTTGGAAAGTACAGAGGTCAGAAGAGTTAAAAAATGAACAGGGAAGATGAACAATAGGTATATAATGAAATAAAATAAAGATTATGCCATAAGCTTAAAGTATGGGCAGAGGAAAGTCCTGGAAGCAATTCCAAGGCTGCTGAGTCTTCCCTACAGGTCATTGGGTCTGACCTTATCACTCCACACTGAGGGAACCCTCTAAATGGGTTTTCATGCCTCGGGCTTCTGTTGGAGTTTCCAGGTGGTGCAACTGGTTAAGCACTGGACTACTAACTGAAAGGTTGGTGGCTGAAGCCCACCTGGAGGTGCCTTGGAAGTAAGGCCTGGCCATCTGCTTCCAAAATGTCACAGTCTTGAAAACTCTATAGAGTGCAGTTCTACTCTGCCCACATGGGGTCGCCATGAGTCGGAAATGACAACTAATAACAACAACAAATCTTCTACTTTTCATGTATTCTATTCTGCATATGGTCTGCAGACTTATAGTATTTAAAGCAAATCTCATTATGTCCTATTTTTAGAGTCCCCTTAGTGTCTCTATAATATTTTTTTCAGTTTACACTTGCTGTTCACTTTCAGCAATCTCCATAACTTGCCAAATATTAACTGATCCAATGTTCTGCATACCTTTCCAATATTAATTCTGGTGATAGCACAATACCTCACTCTTCAGTATACTTTAAAAATTGTTTGGCTTTTGTACTCATTGCTATAATCTTTTCATTTTCTTCAACATTCAGGTGACTCCCTGAGCTGCCACATGCCTCTGAAAGACCTCCAGCAGTGGGGGACCACCCCATGCATGGGGCATCAATGCATTAACCCACTGCCATTGAGAAGATTCCAATTCATAGTGACCCAGTAAGACAGAGTAGAACTGCCCCATGGGGTGTCCAAGGCTGTAAATCTTTACTGGAGCAGACTGCCATATCTTTCTGCTGCAGAGCCTCTGGTAGGTTCAAACTGCCGAACATTTGGTTAGCAGCCAAGATCTTAACCACTGCACCACCAGGGCTCCTTATCAATGCATTATCCCCAATAAATAGCTTGTTGTGCAACGCTGCTATCTCATGATAATTTTTTTTTCATTGATTAACCCCAAGTTTCCCCAAAGTCACTAGAGACATGAAGATTCAATAGGGTTTAGTATATCAGGAAAACTTGATTAAAAATAACACAATTGCATATCTTGAAATTATTGATCTTCAAGTGTAAAAAAAGTCTCAGTTTCATTCACAAAGAACAGGCAAGGGAGGCACAGACTTCTTTGTCTAGAAGTGGATCTTTTTTCTTTTTCTCATAAAAACAACACAGTTGGTAATTAGTAAAATAATTGCTTTTCCTTGGGTCCCTTGCAGCTATGGTGGCCAATAAAAGGTAGTAGGAGTTGTTATTTGTATTTGGTAGGGCACTGGAGGGGCAGGATCAACTGACACAAGTGACCTTTTAGTCTTCTAACCCTTTCTTCTTCATCCCAGGACTACAGACCTAGAGCTTGAAATCCAGCAGCCATCATGGACACAAAAGTAACACTGAGAACAGAAGCTGTGCGCTAAGTATGATAGAAGATAAAGCTAATACTGTATTTGTTCTTGACTGTCTTCCTCTAGGCTTCTTTTGAGTAAGAAGGAATTGGACTTCTATTTTCTTTAAACCACTTTTTGGGATTTCTATTCTATGCAGTTGAATCTTATCCCAAATAAGTTGAGTACTAGTTGCAATGTACTGCCAGTAACACAACACTATTTGTAGAATTAGCTAACTGGAAGAATTGAGAATATGTACACTAAGGAGTATGATTTTGCGAGCTAAAAAGCTGATGGCAATCATTTTGTAGTGGCAAAACACAAGGTCGCACGTTACCTTCAGTATTTTGGAAGGCAGAGCCCATGAAGCCTAAGGCTGTTATATTACAGGAAATTGTATGAAAAATTCAAAATGTTAGTATGTGCTGGCTCCTTCCTAGCATTTTCAGCAAAACCTTATCAGTGAGAGATCAGTTGAGACTGGAGCTTTGCTATTGCCTAGCAGAGCTACAAGGAAATGCCAGTTGGCCAAGGGAGAAGCTCTGTGTCTGTGGCTTATAAAATAAATTGCCAGGGAGTCTGCAATTTGGAACATTTTCCAGGTTAAAAATCCAATTGCTTCCATGTTCAATATTGAATTAGTTATAAGTCGTGGTTGTGAAACTGCAGCTATAGTAGGAAATAATACTGGTGCC
Organism: Dugong dugon; assembly: GCA_030035585.1. Classification (NCBI taxonomy): domain Eukaryota; kingdom Metazoa; phylum Chordata; class Mammalia; order Sirenia; family Dugongidae; genus Dugong; species Dugong dugon. The sequence continues at coordinate 103,544,600 of CM057466.1, read as the reverse complement.
TTGCCATACAAATGCAGTGAGCTTACTCGCAAAAATGGCAAAGGTTTCAGATTATCTCAAAGGAGGGACCGTTCAGCGAAAAGAGAGGGGTGTTGATAGAACATAAAGTCCAGTTAGTATAGGTTTAAAAACTATGATCAACTAGGTCTTAGGCTGTGTTATTCTCACATGAAATTAACAAAAAATAAGTATTTTGGGCATCTACTGTATTCTTGAATGACTATAAGCTAATGAGAACATTAAATTCCTAAGATTAAAATGATGCCATACAGTCATTCATGCAGAATATGCAGACATGGTAAAAACTTCTGGCTTTCTAGTAATCCCTGTTATTCCTTACTAGCAGACCCCAATTTTATTCTGTAAATCCGTAAAATTATAGAAGATTTGAATACTACTATCAACAACTTACAAGGAACTCTGGTGGTGCAACAGTTAAGCATTTGGCTGCTAACCAGAAGATTGGTGGTTGGAACTTACCAGAGGCTTTGCAGGAGAACAACCTGGCAGTCTGCTCATGTAAAGATTACAGCCTAGAAAATCCTATGGGGCAGTTTTACTCTGTCCCATGGGATGGCTATGAGTGGAAATCAACTCCATGGCAGCTAACAATAACAACATTAACAACTTGATCTAATTAACTTTTATAACAGGCTATTGTCAATCACTACAGAATATACATGTTTCCCCAAGTGCAGCTACAATAACTACAAATAATTATTTTGGTTCATAAAACAAGTCTTAAGAAATGCTGAAATTTTGAAGGAATCGAGTACACTCTCTAATTATAATTATATTAAATTAATAATAAAAATTAAGATATAAATAAAATCCACAAATATATAAATAAAGCAACACATTCCTAAATAAGACAAGAAGTAAAAAACAATCACAAGGGAAATTTAAAAATATTGTAAACTGAATGGAAATAAAAATTTTAAACATGGAAGTAAAAGTCAAATGGCAAAATTTGTGGATGGACTTCCACTTCTGCTTAGGATGGAGAATGCTTTAAAAAGAAAAATGTTGCCCTAACTTAACAATGTAAAAAAAAAAAAAGATAATCAATAATTTCATAATATTTCTTATTCCCATTAAAACTCTGAGATTGCAAGGTAGTGAAGGAACCTAACATCAAAAGAGGATCAGCCCTTTTCAGTAGTTGGTGAACATACAAATTTTTTCACCTCTAACACACAGCAGAAGAGAATCTGGAGCTGTTCTGCCCACAATATAAGCGGGTAAAATTTCATTTGGCCAAAGGCCAAGTGGAAGCCAATAAGTCTGAAATCATTGGGGGTGCTTAGCAATTGCCCTCACTAACTCACTTAGCACTACATCCCTTGAAAGCTCATTTCCACAGGGTGCTCAAGGAAGAAATCGCATTCAGGGCAAAAAAGTGGACAGAGCAGTGTATGTGCGCGTGTAAAAGCTTCAAGACAGAAATTAAATTATACTTGTGGTTCCTCCAAGATCCAGTTTGGAACAGCTAAATGTAGGTTTTGATTGACCTATCATGGATCAAAATTACAATTCAACCCCAAACTTAAGCAATTATTATTAAGAAATCAGGGTAAAAGTTTTAAACATGGTCACTGAGAGCCAAGCTCTGTACATTGAGACTACACAGAGAGATGAAATGGCTTCCAGTTGTAAAGCCATCACAAATCCTAATTTACACCCTCTGTCTTAGTCTGGGTTCTCTAGAAAAGCAAAATCAGTGAAATGTATATACAAATAGAGAGAGATTTACTTCAAGAAAATAGCTCATGCAATTGCAGGGGCTGGCAAGTCCCAAATCCATGGGTCCATGGGCAGACTAAAGACCTCTGTTGGCTCACAGGGTTTCAAGGGCTGGTGAATCCAAGATCTGCAGATCAGGGAGCAGGCAGTAGGCCTTTGCTGGCTCATGGAGTTGTGGAGGCTGGAGAATCCAAGATCTGCAGGTCAGGATGCAGGCTGGAGATTTCTGAAGGTATATGTCTCAAGAACCAGAGGTGACAAGAAGAGTGCAGGGACAAGAGAGATCTTTGCCAGAACATCCATTTATACACTGGAGGTAGTCTGCACCCACAAAGAAACTTCCCCCATTAACTGATTGGCTGATCACATCAGATTACAAAATGGAAAGTGATTACATCATGGAAGAGCATCTGCCAAACTGAGAATCATAGCCTAGCCAAGTTGATACATAACATTAACCTTCACAACTTCAGAGATAAAAAGCTCTTAATTCCAAACTAGGAGTCCCTGGGTGGCACAGTTGGTTAAATACTTGGCTACTAATTGAGAGGTTGTGGGTATGAACCCACTACAAATCACTTTACGTACATTTTGCAAGCCACTGACATTGGCACATGGACAATATAATCTCTGAATTAAAAAAAAAAAAGTTGACACCAAGAAACATGGTCAGTAACTATCATAAATCACTGAGCAATGTGAACGAAAAAACCCTTTGCCTGAGGTGCTATTGGTGAATCCCTTAGACTCCAAAAAAAAACCAAACCAGTTGCCATCAAGTCAATTCCAACTCATAGACTAGTCATGCTTTATTAAACTTAAACCAAAAAACCAAACCTGTTGTCATCAAGTTGATTCCAACTCATAGGGACCCTATAGCACAAAAGAGACCCACCCTATAGGGTTCCCAAGGCTGCAAACCTTACGGAAGCAGAGTGCCACATCTTTCTCCCGCCGAGCAGCCGGTGGGTTCAAAGAGCCAACCTTTCAGTTAGCAGTTGAGTGCTTAGCCACTGAGCAACCAGGGTTCCTCTTACTATTAAACTTATTTATTTAATAAAGGTAAGTTAGTAACCAACACACTTTCAAACCTTAAAGGCCATATAAAAGATGGCTTACCTCCTGAGACCTCCCCCATCTCCTCTTATTTTTCACTGACAATGGGAACAGCTTTATAAGAACTCCACAAAATTGCCAACTCACACATCTGTCATGCTTTTGACAGCGGTGTTAGAAGAGCTGTTGTGGTTGCTTGTGAAGACTAAAATTACATTTTTTCTGGCAGTGCATTGCTATCATCTCCCACACTTATTTTAAATCTCAGGTTCATTAGCATAATTCTAATTATCTGAAAGCCTAAGAGAACTTGAATTAAAAGAACAGAGACAGAATATAGAAACATTCCAAATGATTTTAGAAGTATATACAGAATACCCACTAAAAAGTGAGGTTAGTTTCCACCAGAATGACTACTGTGCTAAGTCAGAAGAGACTGCCCTTACATCAAAACAATGAAGAAAAATGTACATATGTATGCATGCGTTTGTGTGTATAAAAGGAGGTCATTGTAGTGGATGCTAGTAGATGCATGAAAGTAGTTATGGTGACATCTGAAGATGGTCGCATAAAATTATTGAAACTTAGGCCATTAGCAAGTTTTTTTTCCTTCACTTGTATATTAGGGGATAATTGCAGAATGTATATTTTAATGACTGGTACTGCTTCTCCTATCTATGAACTACAAAGAATTATCTATATGAAACAAATAGTTGGACTCTGTTATAAGTAGGTAAATATTCATTAAGAGTGTTAAGATTCCGTGCTAGCTTTGAAGGCACATATTCTAGAATTGTAAGGGTACAGAGAAGAATTGCATGGCCCTTGCACAAGGATGACAAGCAAATTTGTGAAGAGTGTTGTTGTTGTTGGTAGGTGCCACTGATTGAGTTCTGACTCATAGAAACCCTATGTACAACAGAACAAAACACTGCCCTGGTCCTATGCCATTCTCACAAATGTTATTATGCTTGAGCCCATTGTTGCAGCCACTGTATCAATTCATCGTTGAGGGTTTTCCTCTTTTTTGTTGACCCTCTACTTTACCAAGCATGATGTCCCTCTCCAGGGACTAGTCCCTCCTGATAACATGCCCAAAGTATGTGAGACTTAGTCTCACCATTCTTGCTCCTAAGGAACGTTGTGGCTGTATTTCTTCTAAGACAGATTTGTTCACTCTTCTGGCAGTCAGTGGTATATTCAATATTCTTCACCAACACCCTAATTCAAAGTCATCAATTCTTCGGTCTTCCTTATTCATTGTCCAGATTTCACATACATATGAGGCAATTGAAAACACTATAGTTTGGGTCAGGTGCACCTTAGTCCTTAAAGTGACTCTGCTTTCTAAGACTCTAATGAGGTCTTTTGCAGCAGATTTGCCCTGTGCAATGCGTCTTCTGAATTTTTGACTGCTGCTTCCATGGGCATTGATTGTGGATTCAAGTAAAATGAAATCCTTGACAACTTCAATATTTTCTCCATTTATCATGATATCGTTTATTGGCCCAGTGTGAGGGTTTTTGTTTTCTTTATGTTGAGGTGTCATCCATACTGAAGGCTGTAGATCTTCATCTGTAAGTGCCTCAAGTCCTCTTCACTTTGAGCAAGCGAGGTTGTGTCGTCTGTGTATTAGAGATTGTTAATGAGTCTTCCACCAATCCTGATGCCCCGTTCTTCTTCATATAGTCTGGTTTCTCAGATTATTTGCTCAGCATACAGATTGAATAAGTATAGTGAAAGGGTACAACCCTGATGCACACCTTTCCTGACTTTAAACCATTCAGTACCCCCTTGCTCTGTTCGAATGACTGCCACTTGTTCTATGCACAGGTTCCTCATGAGCATGATTAAGTGCCCTGGAATTCCCATTCTTCACAAGGTTATCCATAATTTGTGAAGGGTGTTAGATTCCAATTTTTAATGATTCCAAATAGTTTATCATGCTTTCTGTTAAATCTAAAACAAATTATGTTTTCCAATCCAAATCATCAAGAGAAAGATAGAAGTCTCATCAAGTTATTCCAATAGTCAAGAGTGTTTGTGCTCTTGCCATGTCCCTGGTGTCATGCTAAAGACAGAAAAGAGAAGGAAGAAGAGAGTAAGGGTCCCTCCTGCATGGAACTTATAGTCTAGATAAAGAAATGAATGTTAAGCACAGCATAACAAAAAATATTTTTAACTGTATTCATGGAAAGCCACATGAAGGAGACGTAGATGGTGTGGTGAGATAACATAACAGCAGGACAAAGTCTGGCCATCAGGTAAGCAGTGACATTCAGGCTGAAAGCAAAGGATAAGTTGGTGTGACTGTACCACGGGTGAGACTGGGGAGGAAGGGTGCAAGCACACCAAACCCTAAACTAGGAAGTAGAAATTAGTTTGTTTGAGATGAAAAGACAATGGAAAGATGGCTGGCAGTGGGTGTTGGATATGCCTTTTTATATGCTGAGTAAATAACTAGATTGTTTAGGCAATTTTGGAGCCTGGCATATGAGAAGCAAGTACTCTCAGAAAGCAAAGGCAGATTGCACTACCGCTATCTCCTGTGACAAAGGAAAAATGCATAAACTAGTGAGGGATGTTGCCAGAATTAATGCTTTACAGGTCCTGGACTTCACAGAAGGAGTTACTCTTTTGTCCTTTCAAATGCCGCTAAGGAAATTTTAGCACTGAAAATAGTAATAAAAGCATATTAGCTTTCAATGCTGAAATAATTCTGAATTAATTCATTAGTATGTTGACAGTAAAAAACAAACAGGTCTATTTTCCTCTTCCAATATATTAAAGCTTCCAGTGGATTTAGCAAGCTCATTAAACACAAGTTTGTATTATTTTTGGAAATGTCATCTAAATATTTAGAATTATAGAGGACCTGACAGTTGAAAAAGTAAATGATTTTCCCCTGGAGGAAGAAACTACTACTGCCAAGAACTTATCATTTTGACATTACAACTGATGGATGGGATATAATTCCTGTCCAAAACAGTAGGCTAAGAGGTCAAGTATATTCCCCTCAACCAAGATACTACAGCGTAATAATAAAATCCATGTGTTTCAGGTAAACAAGCTGATAACTTTCTACCTAAAACCCCTATTTGGGGGATGACATTTCAATTGTTTCTTTCATTTCATTTGTTTAAATCACTTAGAAAATGTGATGACTTATAAAATAGGAAATAAAAACAAAAGATGGAAATAAGTATAAGATATCCATGGCAAAAAATGCATACTTTCTGAACATCTAGTGAATGTATCAGAAATGCCAATGGATGCTTATACATATGAACTTACAAGTCATTAAACTTATACATATAAAAATACAGCATTTATAAAGACAAAGGTAAAAATTAAAAAAAACTATTTTCTTACACATTCTATTCATTTTTATTTCTCTGATGTGTCTGTCAAAAAGCATTATTTACAATTTGTTGTTTAATAAGTATTATTTCAGGTGCTTTTAGAAAAACAGAATTAGTCACTGTCCTTAAGACTTTTATAATTTAGTTAGCTGAATTAGACTCAGCCTATGGGCCAGTTCTATTCTGTCCTATAGAGTCAGTGTGAGTCAGACACAACTCAATGGCAATGGGAATAACAGCATAGGAATAGGAAATTATTTTAAAATACCATATAATATTATGTATATATCATGATGCTGTTTCTTAGTCCAGTTGTGAGGATTTTTTTTTTTAATGTTAGGATATAATCCATACTGAAAGCTGTAGTCTTTGATCTTCACCAGTAAGTGCTTCAAGTCCTCTTCACTGTCAGAAAGCAATGTTGTGTCATCTGCATAACGCAAGTTGTTAATGAGTCTTCCTCCAAACTTGATGCCACGTCCTTATTTATATAGTCCAACTTCTTGGATTATTTGCTCAGCATACAAATTTAATAAGTGTGGTGAAAGGAGAGAACCACGACACACATCTTTTCTGATTTTAAACCGCACAGTATCCCTTTGTTCTATTCAAACCACTAACTGCCTCTTGGTCTATGTACAGGTTCCTCATGAGCACAATTAAGTATTCTGGAATTCCCATTCTTCCCAATGTTATCCATAATTTGTTATGATCCACACAGTCAAATGCCTTTGCATGGTTAATAAAACAAAGGAAAACATCTTTCTGGTATTCTCTGCTTTCAGCCAAGATCCATCTGACATCAGCAATGACATCCCTCGTTCTATGTCCTCTTCTGAATCCAGCTTGAATTTTTGGCAGTTCCCTGTTGATGTACAGCAGCAACCACTTTTGAATTAACTTCAGGTAATTTTACTTTCATGTGATGCTAATGATATTGCTCGATAATTTCTGCATTCTATTGGATCTCCTTTCTTTGGAATGGGCACAAACATAGATCTCTTCTAGTTGGTTGGTCAGGTAGCTGTCATCCAAATTTCTTGGCATAGCCAAGTGAGCACCTCCAGCACTACATCCATTTGTTGAAACATCTTAGTTGATATTCTGTTAATTCCTGGAGCCTTGTTTTTCACCAGTGCCTTCAGTGCAGCTTGGAATACTTCCTTCAGTACCATCAGTTCTTGATCATACGCTACCTCCTGAAATGGTTGAACATTGACCAATTCTTTTTGGTACAGTGACTTTGTGCATTCCATCCCTCTTCTTTGGATGCTTCCTGCATCATAGAATCTTTCAATATTGCAGCTGGAGGCTTGAAATCTTTCTTCAATTCTTTCAGCTTGAGAAATGCTGAGTGTTCTCCTCCCTTTTGGTTTTCTAATTCCAGGTCTTTACACATTTCATTATAATACTTTACTTTGTTTTCTCGAGCCACCCTTTAAAATTTTCTGTTCAACTCTTTTACTTCATCATTTCTTCCATTAACTTCAGCTATTCTACCTTCAAGAACAAGTTTCAGAGTCTCTTCTGACATGCATTTTGGTCGTTTCTTTTTTTCCTGTCTTTTTTAATGACCTTTTCCTTTCTTTATGTATGATGTCTTTGGCATTATTCCACAACTCATCTGGTGTTCATTCATTAGTGTTCAATGCATCAAATCTATTCCTGAGATGCTCTCTAAATTCGGGTGGGATATACTCAGGGGCGTATTTTGGTTCTCATGGATTTGTTCTAATTTTCTTCAGGTTCAACTTGAACTTGCTTGTGAGCAATTGATGGTCTGTTTCTCAGTTGGCCCCTGGCCTTGTTCTGACTAATGATATTGAGCTTTTCCATCATCTCTTTCCACAGATGTAGTCGGTTTGATTCCTGTGTATTTCATCTGGTGAGGTCCATGCATATAGTCGCCATTTATTTTGTTGAATAAAAGTATTTTCAATGAATAAGTCATTAGTCTTGCAAAATTCTATCATGTGATCTCCACTGTCGTTTTTATCACCAAGGCTGTATTTTCCAACTAACAATCTTCCTTTGTTTTGAACTTTCACATTCCAATCACCAGTAGTTATCAATGCATCTTGATTGCATGTTTGATCAGTTTGAGACTGCAGAAATTGGTAAAAATCTTCAATTTTTTCATCTTTGGACTTATTGGTTGGTACATAAATTTGAATAATACTCCTATTAACTGGTCTTCCTTGTAGGCCTGTGGATATTATCCTATAATTGACAGACTCATACTTCAGGATAGATCTTGAATTTTTTTTTTTTTTTTTTTGGATGATGAATGCAATATCATTCCTCAAGTTGACATTCCCTGCACAGCAGACTATATGATTGGCTGATTCAAAATGGTCAATAACAGTCCACTTTTAGCTCACTAATGCCTAAGGTATCTATCTTTATGCATTCCATTTCATTTTTGACTACTTCCAATTTTCCTAGATTCATACTTCACACATTCCATGTTCCTATTATTAATGGATGTTTGCAGCTGTTTCTTCTCATTTTAAGTTATGCTACATCAGCCAGTTAAAAGTCCTGAAAGCTACTCTATCCACATCATTAAGGTTGACTCTACTTTGAGGTGGCAGCTCTTCCCTAGTCGTATTTTGAGTGTTTCCAACACGAAGGACTCATCTTCCAGCACTGTATCAGTCAATGTTCTGCTGCTATTCATAAGGTGTTCACTGGCCAATTTTTTCAGAAGTAGGCTGCCAGTTTCTTCTTACTAGTCTGTCTTAGTCTGGTAGCTCCACTAAAACCTGTCCACCATGCCACCATGGGTGACCTGGCTGGTATTTGAAATACCGGCTGCATAGCTTCCAGCATCACAGCAACAAGCAAGCCCCCACAGCAGTACAAACTGACAATGGAAATAAAATGTAAATTAGCACTATAAAACTGACTGAATTATCAAGTATTAAGTGGTATAAAGGAGAGGAAGGTCACAGAGGGGAGTGACTACTAATAGGTACTGCGTTTCTTTTGGGGGTGATAACAATATTCTGGAATTAATTAGTGGTGATGGTTGCACAATTTTATTAATACAGTAAAACCTGTGAAAGATGGAACCTGTCAGAGAAGGAAAACTCAAATATTTTCCACTAAAAAATGAGATAGAAAAGTGGTTAAGATTGCGCCCTTTCAAAGGAGGAAAACTTGCGAGACCTGGAGAAACAAAGCGGTCATATCAAGCTCCGGCTCTCACAGGTTTCACTGTGTACTAAAACCGGTGTAATTTTAACTTTGAAAGGGTGAATTTTATGGTATGTCAGTTATATCTCAGTAATAAAAAAATGACATTATTTGGACTAGGATAGCATCACTGGAGGTAATGAGAAATGGTCAGATTCTAGTACATTTTGACAGCAGAGACAAAGATATTCCCTGATGGATTGGAAAGAAAAAGGAGTCCAAGTGGACTCCTGTGTTTTTGGCCTTAGCATCTGAAAGAATGGAACTGTATCAGCGGATGTGGGGAAGGCTATGGGAGGAACAGTTTTTCAGGTGGAGATAGGGATTCAGTTTGGATATGATGAGTTTGGAGTATCCATATAACTGGGGCTGGCCCAAATTTGATTGTTTTTTAATTTAATTTGATAGTAGATTAGGAATTAACATTTAATTTTTTTTATAATAGGAAAATATATAGTGACAAATCAAGTAAACTTTATTTTATGTCTTCCTTCCCTTTGCAGGCAGATATTTAAGCAAAATTCATACATTTACATAATTATTCAAATAATTGAGTAGAAACTAATTAACCTTTTCAAATTATGTATATGATTTATTTTTTGCATAATTAATATGTCTATATGGATACAGTTTTATCCTCTACTAACGAAAAACAAATGATCTACATGTAACTTTCAAAAGACTCTGGAAGATTTTAAATTTCTCAAACAATAATTAAATGGTATTAACTCAATATATTAGTGAATTACAATATTTAATATATAGTATTAAACAATAATTAAATTAAATTGATATATTAGTTAATTATATGTCAATATTTATTGATTAGATTATTAAAATATAAATTTATATGTATATAGCCATCAGATCTAATTTATATTGTGCATTTACGAATTTACTGAAACTAATAAAAATATAGAGAGACCGCGTCATATAGTTTCTCTGTAAACCTGCTAATTTTTAATATATCGCAGTTATACCCTCACTACTCCCATCTTTGTGATGTTATTTATTTACAAATATAGTTGGACACAAATTATTATCTAGATAAAACTTTTATATGAAAGAAAACAGTGTTCTCAACCTGCTTGTTTTCTGGGTGAATTATGAGCCATAAATTCATTTCTAATTATAAAGGGCAAAATTTGGATATTGTTTAAAATAAGACACAAGGCATATTGTTCCTTTGAAAGATTATTTTATCAAAACAAACTTTACCTAAAAACATGGAGCCTGAATGGAACAAATACTGATCCTCACATTTTAAATAGTATTTAATATTCTTTCTGTGTTTCATGATAAACATAATTCTATTATTACTGTACACATCAAAAAATTTGATATTGGATTTTAAGACTGTCGACTTACAAAGATGGGCAAGGAATATTGCACAAATCTGGCCAATGTATCTGACAGCTTCAGTTTAACATTGCATTCATGAAATTTAGGTATTATTGATGCTTGTCTATTAGAAGTATCTTTTATAGATAACATGACACTCATCTAAAAGTTTCATTGAAATAACTGTTGGATTGGCATATCAATGATCACAGGAGACTGATAGAAACTGTCATTAACTATCTGAAAAGAATAAACAAAGGACCAGTAGAATTTCTCATCATTTGTAGTATGACTGAAAAAATTTTATCACAAACAACAGCACAGTCATTTGCATAAATTATTAAATCATATGCATACATGAGAATTAGTAGTGCAACATAAAATCTTACTGTGAATTTTCATAATTTACAATTCTTAAAGAAGGAAAAGTGCAGCAATAATTCAAAATTACTTTTCTTATGACAATTTTGAGTATTATTTGTAAAGATTTCAAATGCAGTCAGGAGGCATTGAATGTGAGATTGTTTTTTCTGCAAGCATATCCAGACTTGAGTTATAAATTGCAATATATAATGTACATAATATTTACGTAATATGATTTTTAATGGCCATGATAACCATAAATTTATTGTGATTCATTTTTAATGAAATAATTTGAATTTTCACCAAAGTTACTCTAGTGTTTGTTACCCAAGGGCATTTAATATTCCTTTTCTTAGACGTTTTCTGTAGAATATGTTTGTCTTTGTTAGCTGTCATTGAGTCAGCCCTCTATGTAACCCCATGCGTTACAGAGTAGAACTGCTTCACGGTATTTTCTTGGCTGTAATACTTACGGAAGCAGTTCACCAGGCCTTTTCTTCCACGGAGCTGCTGGGTGGATTCAAACTGCCAACCTTTGATTTAGCAACTGATTGCAAACTGCTTGTGCCACCCAGGCTCCAAAGAATGTGTTTACTTTTGTTCTAATAGGTTTTTTAAAAAATTTGTTGTTTCAGATAACTCAAGTTTACAGTATACAATCCATTTTATGAGGCAAGTATTATTTATGGTATTTAATATTTCCCATCATGAAAGATTCTCAAAAGCATACTATTTAGTCACATTTCACCCTGATAATTTATGTTATTTAAATGTATTTCCATTTATATAACTATACTACATTTTTACTGTATTTATTATATATATTGTATTCTATTATATATTTTTGCACTGTATCTTAAAATTAAAACTCTTTTGTATCAACTATTACAATTATGGGAGGCTTGGTGGTGCAGTGATTAAAAGTTCAGCTGCTAACCAAAGGGTTGAGAGTTTGAATCCACCAGCCACCCCTTGGAAACCCAATGAGGCAGTTCTACTCTGTCCTATGAGGTCATGACTCCAGGGCAGTGGGTTTTTATTACAATTATGGATGTACTAATAAACAATAAATAAGAGACATGTTAACTTATGTATAAGAATTACTTAGACTTGGGAAATTCTAGTAGTATTAGTGAATAATTTAAACTTCAATTACCAGGCATTTGAAAATTTGTATAATTTGCACGTATTTCCTTGTTGGCCAAACATGAAAAAATTTCTTTCTAACTCCATCATGTATTTAATGTAGCCTATCTACTTCCAAATTGCATTTAAAATTGCTCATCATAAAATCATATATAACATGTTAGTTAGAAAATAAAGGTAGAAGGAGATTTAAAAATCCAGGTACAGGAAAAATGAAATGACTAAAAATTAGTTTAAAAGAAAGTTATTTTACATGACCATTAAAATTACCTAGGAATTGCTTAATAGTTATGGCCTAATGAGTACCTAATCTGCAAAGAATGAAGTATATATAAGTATTTTAGGTATTTGTATTAGTCGGGGTTCTCCAGAGAAATAGAACCAGTAATTAGATATATAGAGATATTGATAGATAAATGGACACATAATGAGATTTTTTTAAAGAAATTGGCTCATATGATTGTGGAGACTGACAAATCGAAAATCTGTAAGTCAGTTGTCAGGCTGGTAACTCTAACAGTCTTGTATCTGAAATCTACTGTTTTTCTTAGGTGCCACTGAGTCAGTTTTGACTCACAGTGCCGCCATATGCAAGAGAAACAAAACACGGCCTGGTCCTGCACATCCTCACAATCATTGCTATGTTTGAGCCCACTGGTGCAGCCACTGTTTCAAACCATCTCGTTGAGGATCTTCCTCATTTTTGTTGACCCTCTAGTTTACCAAGCATGATGTCCTTCTCCAGGGACTGATCCCTCCTGATAACATGTCCTAAGTATGTGAGACGAAGTCTCGCCATCCTTGCTTCTAAGAAGCATTCTGGCCTTACTTCTTGCAAGACAGATTTGTCTGTTCTTCTGGCAGTTCATGGTATATTCAAAATTCTTCACCAACACCATAATACAAATGCATCTTCTTTGATCTTCCTTATTTATTGTACAGCTTTTGCATGCATGTGAGGTGATTGAAAATACCATGGCTTGGACCAGGCATACCTTAGTCCTCAAAGCGACGTCTTTGCTTTTTAACACTTTAAAGAAGTCGGTAGGCCAGGCAGATAATTGGATGGTTATGTTATAATGTTACAGCAGAATCTTTCTCGACTGGGAAACCTCAGTTTTGTTCTTAAGGCCTTCAACTGATTGGATAAGGCCCACTTGCATTATGGAGGGTAATCTTCTTTACTTAAAGTCGATTGATTTAAATGTTAATCTCATGTAAATACCTGCATAGCAACATCTAGACTATTGTTTGACCAAACAATTGGACACCATTGCCTAGCGAAGCTGACATAAAATTAACCATCACAGTACTGAATACATATGGCAATATAGATGTGTGAATATAGATGTATTTTACAAAATGCATTTTAATACATTAAACCTGCCCATTACTTAGTCTTAAGATCTATCCTATGGGATAGATCCCTATCTACAAGGTTTCCAAGGAGCGGCTAGTGGATTCCAACTGCCGACCTTTTGGTTAGCAGCCAAGCTCTTAACCACTGTGCTACCAGGGCTCCATGTTCTGAGTAGTAAACCTAAACATGTACTGAAATAATTATAAATGTAACATAAATATACAATGAGCTTCTAACTAACTGAAAATAAACAGACTACTATGACATCAAGGAGCCCTGGTGGCTCAGTGGTTAAATGCTCAGCTGCCAACCAGAAGGTCCACTGTTCAAACCCACCAGCTGCTCCACTGCAGAAAGATGTGGCAGTCTGCTTCCATAAAGATTACAGCTTTGGAAACCCTATGGTGCAGTTCCACTCTGTCCTATAGGGTCGCTCTGAGTAGGAATCAACTTGAAGGCAACAGGTTTTACTGTGACATCAGAAGTCCTAGTGTAGAGATGGAAACAGAACTACCCTTTTCAGTGATTCAGTTTTATTTTTAACCATTTTTCCCTGCTTGTGTAGCCATTAGGTCATTGGCAGAGAAGTGTTTTCGAGAATAAAAATTAACTAAGAGATATCTGATTTTCCATTTATTACTGAACAAATACACCTTTGCAAACTGTAGAAGATACGATTTTTGATAAATTCATGCAGTTGATATTTTTATATACTTGTCAAAATAAAACCATAAAATTTTAATTCTACAATGACCATTAGTAATCAATTGGTTAGTCAATATTCCTTCAGTACACAAAAATATTATCTGATGCAGTAAGGAAGTTACTCATGTTAATTGACAAATGAGTTAAATTCCAACATATATCTCTGCTGTTTCACGTTCACCTTACTTGTCAATGTAAATGAAAATACCAACCAACATTCATGCTGCATTATACAAATTTATCACATGCAACCAGAGATTGGCTATAGGTAAATGAGTTTGGCAAAAATCAATGAAACATTCTATAAAAATCAACTGACTGTACAGAATTAACATTGTAATGTATTTTATATTTTGTTATTATTTGTCAATTATGTACTACACGTACTTCATATCAGTAACATTTATAATAAACTTACGTTCTTATGATATGAGCATACTTTTTTTTTTTTGGAGAGACAGTTGTTAAACATTCATCAGTACACCACTGTCCACAGGTACTGTCTGACCTACTCATTGACTGGTAAAGCCATTCTTTCCTTCATTCAACACCTATGTTATATTTTTATATTGGGTACTGTGCATGTGATGGGAGATGTTGTAGTGATCAAGCAGATAGGAAAACAGTCCTCATGGGCCTTATATTCTAGCAAGGAAAAATGACATAAAACAAGCACATAAAAATGTGAACAGTAAAATGAAGTTGGAAATATGGGGTATTATGGGAGTATACAGATGGGTACAGGGCATACTCTGGATATTTTTAGTTTCCCAAATAATGAAATGCCAATTACATAAGACATATGTAAATATTCTCACTTAATAAATGATGTAGAAGTTACAGATAATTATAAAGACCCATTTTGATGGTCACTCTCAATCTTATCAACTCTTTTGAGTTCTGTGTGCCTTCATTCTATCTTTTTTTCAATAAACTTACATGAATATGTATCTTCCAAAAGGAAAATATAGTACTGTGATACTGTGTGTGTGTGATTTAACAATTTAATTTTACATTGTTGGGTGGAATGTTATGTGGTTGAGGATGTACTACATGGATATCTGGGAAATCTCTCATGCCAGTGTGTGCTCTGTGTGTGTGTTTGTTTGTGTAACTTTTATAATTTCTATATAATACTAGGGTTATGGATATACCAAACTTTATTCAGCTATTTTCTCACTGATAAGCATTCAACATTTGTGATTTTTTTTTTATTATTTCAAACAAAGCTACAATAGACTTCCAGGCATAAGCCTTTTAGTGCACATATGCAAATTTTCTCTAGGATTAATTGATTAGTATAACTGCTGGATCATAACAGATGCACATTTTAAATTCTGATAAATATTATCAAATTGCCCGCCAAATGTCTATATCATTTTGTCTTAATCAGTATAAAATAACCAATTTTCTACACATACATCAACACTAGGTATTATCAAACTTTAAAACTTTATCATTAATTTCTTAGACTTCATCATTCTTTTAATTTATATTTTCTTGACCATTTGTTGAGCTATTTTTAATATGTCAGTCACCTATTTTTATTTCTTCTGCAAATGGATATGTATATGCTTTGTCAATTATTTTTTACTATATTGGTTGGAAAGAATTTTCATGCTGAGAAATGGCAGATATTTGGGAATTATCTAGTTTAGTGGGAAACAGGGAAGAAAGTAGAAAAGTGTTCTAGGAAAGGGAGATGATATGTATAACAATATTAAAATTAGAGATTATGTATCATACTAGATAAACTGAAAGAGTAGGACAGCTGGGGCAAAGATGGATGAAGGGAAGAGGATCAGAGAAGAGGTTGAGGAAATTAACAGCAGACAGATCACGTAGAAGAGTTTTTAAGTCATATGCTCTGGTTTGGTTTCCCCAGGAGCCAACCCTGAGACTAGGATTCTAATAAAAATGGTTTATATGGGAAATTGTTCCAGGGAACACTGGTAATTGAGTGGGTAAATGAGACAGAGTGAATGAACAAACCAATAAAAAGTGTATTCTCAACCAGGCATCATGTGAGCACAATCCCATTGGTGGACTCTGCAATAGAGATTAGAATATACCTCTTAGTTATCTCTCTCTACCAAAGAGAACAGAAGTTGGGTGTTCATCACCTCCCCTTCTCTCATTGACTGATGGCTTCTTCCTGGGAAATACTCTCAGTCATGTTTGGTGTGGTAGGCATATGGCCAAGTGTTTTCATGACCAGCCTCAGATGTATATAGTAAGTAGCCTTCAGTGAATGGTGAGGAGATATAAAGTTCTCCTATATCATGTGAATGATTAACTTTTTACTAATGAAAATAAACACCAACCTACCTAGAATTTTACCACATGCGGAGTGTGGAAAATTTGACAGGGCTAGGAAAAAGTAATGAGACTGTTATGTTTGGGGCTCTTCTCCAGTTAAATTTTCATGTTCTTACAGAATACAAAGCATTATCTGGTTAAAAAAAAAAAAGTTTACTTAAAAGAATATGTAGGCACAGCACATTGGCAGCTATTTTATGGCAAGTTTACATAGACTTACATGTCTATTACACATTTACCGGGATGAGGAGAGACAGAGCAGAGAGATGAGAAGAGAAAGAAAGATTATAGATTGATAGACAGGAAAAACAACTTTTATGTATTATTTTAATGAACTAATTTGAAGGCAAAATTAATTTATTAGAAGAGTATTTTCTCTATGAGCAGAAAAATGTAAGTATTTGTATTTGTTTGTAACGGAAAGACATTACTTAAAACTAGGGAAATATTTTTAATATCAAATTGACATAAAATACATAATTTGCTGGAGAATATTTTTCTTTAACTATGCTGTTTATATATGAAGACCCTGTAAAAAAAAAACAAACCTATTGCTGTTGAGTCAATTCCGACTCATAGGGACCCCATATGAAGACAGCCTGTTTAAATAAAAACTTGTGGAAATCTAATGCACTGATAATCAAGCAGAACTCTGGCTGCTTGTAAAATGCTGACACAAAAAGGAAAGGCTCTAATACAAGAGTCTCATCTCAATAAAATAAAAGAAATGGTCTTAATACCAAAGAGGATAAGACCAGTTTGCATAAGTTGAAATAACATCATCATTCTCATCTCTGTGACTAATGCTTTTTTCTAATATTTGTAGCTATCATAAAGGAATAGTTTATAGGTCACTAGGCAGTTCGCTATGAGTTGGAATCGACTTGACAGCAATGGGTCTGGGTTAGGCAGTTCGAATCCATCAGCCACTCCTTGGAAACCCTATGGAGTGGTTCTTTTCTGTTCTATTGGGTCACTCTGAGTTGGAACAACTCAGTGGCAACGAGTTTGTTTTCTGTTTTTGTTTTTTTTTTTAGGACTACTTTATTTCTACTGAATTGTAGCATGTAAAACCCTCTTTATATTTATTGAGCTGTATTTAAATACTTAATGTTGATTTTTGAAAAGTATAACATACCAGGGAAATATTTCAAAGGTAAATATGTGAGTTAAATGCTATCTTCAGCAAGTTCTATAAATTGTTCAATAGAGAGGATTTATCAACATAACAAACTCAATAAAGTTTGTGTTCAAGAGAGATACTGTTCTAGGGTATATCTGCATTTATAGTTTTTTGTTTGCTTGTTTTTAAAAATATTTTTTTAAAAATCATAGCGATGCCCTGACTGTGAAAAGCAAAACAATGTTGATGGAAAATAAATAGACTTTGCCTTCATAGTTATCGAGTTAACAGCACTTCAAACCAATCTGTATTCATGCTCTTACTCTGTGGCCTTATACACTATAGAGATTCAGGTATTACGATAAAGTAGTTAAGATCCACAGACTCCTTCACATTTACATTTTAAGATGCAAACGACAGTGCCTTCACTTTATGTGCAGCTCCATTTACGACAAACCTAACACACAATATGTCAAAACCTCCTGATGAGTGTCCTTGAACTTCTCTAAACAAGCCCCAATGGCATCCAAAATGGTACTGTCCACATTAAAATGTAAATGAGCCCACCGTAACTGCAAACCAAGATCGTTTTATACAGGTGTTTAAATATAACAAGATCTTAAAATTGATCCTTCAGGGATAGCTCTTGTACCATAGTTGCTGAATTGCACCTAGGCATAATGCTGTCTATACACGTGGCTTTATTGCTCTGCTGTGATATCACTGAACGCTCCAGAAAATATTCTGCTACAACAAATAAAAGAACATCTTACCAACACCCAAATGAACATCCATTTCAGCTCCCCAACAAGGAACAACTTCTAGTAAACCTGATTTACTTAACATTCAATATTTATTAAGCATTTACGATATTAGTTACAAAAAAAGAAACATGTTTTGTCTCCTAGAACAATTTATATTTCTGAAAAAAAAAAGACTAACACGTGTCATAATATTTTTTGCTAAGGGGAGGATTTTATCCTTTTTGTTACCTTGTTATTTTATTTATCTCTGATTCATACAGTATGCCATCAAATTGTATGAGACTCATTGTCATATGCCACTATCAAGGTGAATTAAATTATCTCCTGGCAATGGTGTTTCGAGTGCATATTCATAATGCATGATGCATAAAGCATTTTCTTATCCTTCAAATCAGATCTTCCACAGGCTCAATAAATGTAAATAGAGTCAGCCTCAAATAAGATCTCATTTCCAAAGAATATAAGAAAAATAACTTTCTCAAACTGGGTTACTTTATTGTCAATGAGAATAAATGAACCTTATTTTTCCTCTAAGTAAAGCCTGGTGAAGCAAAAGGAGGGCAGAGGATGCCATGATCAAATAAGAGACATTAATTCTGTATTATTTGAAATATCACACTTAAAGTGCTCATGCATTTTGGGGTTTTGTTACTTTGTAAGTGTCAAAGGAAGAAAAATAGAAACTGCCTCTGAATTCTGAAGCCATCAATTTTCTCCTCTCAAAACCCTGCTTCTCAGTTAGCAACACCTCCATTAACTATAGCTGAAAAATGAAAACAAACAAAAAATGTTCATGTTACTAAGCTGATGATAATGCATATTTACAGACTTAATTAGCTTCTTATTAAAATATTTTAAAGGTTCACTCAAACATTGACCCTCTTAATTAAACAAATACCTCTAAAAGAAAAACAATTTGAATCTTAAAAGGTAGAAAATAATTACCCATAAATTCTTATCCTATCTATCATCTATCTATCCTCTGTCTGTCTATCTATCTCAAGGGAGGACTGGGTGGATCATCTTATCTCCAGAGGGAGAGTAGAGTTTAGATTATACAAGCATGTACCTGTTCCTCTGACAATAGATTAGTAAACTGTGATTGTGGAGAGAAAATACTTGAGACAACAAATACCATAAAAATTAGAAAATTCAGACATGATGTATTTTATCTCCAGAATAACAGTAACCTTTCCAGGCTGCCAGAAGGATTTAAGTGCCTAAATCCAAACTTAAGCCAATGGCCTAGACGTGTTTCTGGAAACAACGGTAGTTGCTAAAGACTCCTCTTTCATTCTTTAGCTTATACATTTGCTGGAATTCAGCATGAGTGACAACTGAAGACAAAACACAGCATATATATCATACATACACATACACACTGAGTTAGAATGGCGTAACTAAACTGTTAATAAAATAGTCATTGTTCAGTCCTATTTTTTACTTAGTGAACAACAGCCTTACCACCCACCTCCCCTCTGCTCCCTCTAAGAATTTTAAAATATTTAAAAGTATGATAGTTACATTTTCTTTATTTTGTATATTTATGGTTTATAATAGTTTTAATAACCTCTGGGTAGGGTTTTCCCAGCAGGTAATAATGTGATTTTTTTCTTTTCTGCCAGGAAATAACTGACCTTAGGTCATCATTACTTAAATAAATAGATGATTATATAGCTAGAGGGGGAAGAACATGCGTATTTGTTAAGAAGGGAAATTTGACCATTTTTTAACGATTAAAGAATATTCTCTTAAACTAATACAAAATACTTTACATTTGCCACCACTTTATTGGATGCACATTAGCCTAAGCTCACTTCTGAGTGTATACCTAATGGAAAGAATAAATCTTTGAGTGCTACAGAGAGTACAGATCTTCCTGTGACCTGTGCCACATGTCAAGGTTAATGTGTAGTGAAGTTATAATTCAATGCCAGACTTTCTACCTAAGTCCTTGTGTTGTATGGAAACATGGATTTTGGAACAGGAACTCTGGTTTCAATTCTTCTATTTATTGTTTCGGGCTTGTCAGAGTAGTTTATGATCTTGGTAATAAAATTACTTTTTGTATAGTTTAGATAATCTAAATATTTTAGGATTGGTTTGAGAATGAATTGTGTTAATTTTACAGATCTAGTGGATTTCTATGGAATAAGAGCTTTGTTTCCATTAGACTAGTGATCTCAATCTCCCTAAAGACTAATATCGGACACCCAATGCATAAAATTTAAGAAAAATGCTTATAGTATCATAACATCGGTGTTCAGTGACGTTAAGACTTCATGTTTCTAAGTATGCTGATTACTTTCATTTTTTATATTGTGTTGAGGGGATGAAAAGCATAGACTGAGTTTTTAGAAAATGATTTTAAATTAGAAAATGATTACAAATATTCATTTGAGGAGCACTACTAAAAAATCAGTACCAAAATTATGTTTTAAGTAATGAATCATCTTTTGGCTTCAAACTTAAAAAAAAAAAAAAAAAAACTTTTGGACAGTTCTTATATATCAATGTAATTGGAGAGGGAAGTATCCCAATTATATTTTAGGATTTGAGACTTCTAACCTTTGAAATTTCATCATAAAAACTTGGAAGAATCAGAAAATACTGAGTTGATGTCATGATGCATTAAAAACCAGTTGCTGTCAAGTTAGTTCTGACTCATGGTGACCTCAAGTGCATCAGAGTAGAACTGTGCCCCCTACGTTTTTCGATGGCTGATTTTTCCCAAGTGAATTTCAGGGTTTTCCTCCTAGGCACCTCTCGGTAAACTCTAACTGCCAACCTTTCAGTCAGCAGGGGAGTGTGTTAACTGTTTGCACCACCCAGGGACTCCCATGGTGTATTACTCATGTCAATATCTTTAAAACAAATTTTGATTTCTGGTTTTCAGCTGTCAACCTACCCACTATCCTACAGATGCTGAAATTGATCCTTAATACTTCAGTGAAATGAGTTTAGAATTTTGCACAGGGACAAATTGGCCTGGAGCACAGTGGTAAAGCTAAGGGCATGAGGCTTTCAGTTTATCTTCTTCCAAAACAAAAACTCTCTTTTATTTTTGTAGACACTGTCTTTCTACATAAAATCTTACATAAAGAAATGATTCTGCTGCTTTAAAAAGTAACCACAGCTTTACAGCACTGACTGAAAAAGCATATGACAATACACAGACCAACTAACTTAAATGTACTGAAGTAATCAAAAAAAGAAAAAAAAAAGTATTGTCCCTTCTTTACCTTTATATTTTAAGGCTCATCAAGATTACTGCACAGTTTCAGAAGAAAATATTTTCTAGTTTCTACCACCAGATTAAAAGCTCAAATTAGTCTACAAGTATCATTTCTTAGACCTAGTTCCAGCAGGGAACTTCACTCATTTATTCATCCATTCATTCCTACTGTGTTTATTCAGCTCCAACTGTTTGTCAGGCATTCTATTAGGGGTCAGTATTCAACAGCAAATAAGACCTATCTTCTACTTCTTTTTAGTATTTATTGAATCAGTTGCTGTCGAGTCATTTCCAACTCATGGTTTATTTTTTTATCAGGATGATTATCTGATTATTGTCTGTAGCTACCTTTTAGTAATGCAGTTTCTTTAATATGAGAGTGTGTGTGTGTGTGTGTGTGTGTGTGTGTGTGTGTGTGTGTGTGTGTGTGCGCGCATATGGTCACAAACATATTTTATGAAAATAGAAAAGAGACAGAATTTGAAGCAACAACTTGTATACTAATGGAAATTAATGCATGTAAGTACTGTGTGTACATCATCAGTTACATGATGTACACGCTAGTGTGTACATGCCAGCCCCATAAATCAGTCAGTTTGCTGGAGACATATCACAGGAGTACTGGAAGAGTCCCACGTAAATATTTGCAGTACATACACCTCTGTCATAGGGGTGAGGAAACATTTTTTTCAAAATCTTCATTTTAAAGGGCTTGATCTACCTTGAAATATCATGCCATTTAATCTCTTTATAAGACATTACAATGCATCTTATTTGAAATTCTTTAAATCCAGTATCTTAATTCAGTCATAGACTGGTATAAAGTTTATGCATCTAACATAAAGCCAGATATCATACAAAGGAAGAACTAAAGAGAAATATTTAACTCATTCAAAAGAGCACACTTTTCCTAAAGAAATTTTGCGTAAATGAGAAAAGGAGGAAAGTAATTTTTTCATAATTTTCCAAATTTTCAGTAATGCTAAGTGAACCAATAACAGGAATATTTTAAGGGAATCATTAAAGCTCAAGGCATTGGTATCTTTTATAAGAACCTCTTTGATGATCACAATAAAACTGTTAATTTAAGTTGATTTAAATTGGAGAGATAATGCAGGAAATTTGCCATTTCTCACCTTGAATTAGTGCATATACTTATGAAAACTCAAATATGTTCCTCTCATTATATAAAACCTGAAACCAAGTCCACTGCTAACGAGTCAATGCCACCTTATGGTGACCCTGCAGGACAAAGTAGATCTGCCCTGCAAAGTTTTCAAGGAGTGGCTGGTAGATTCAAACTGCTGACTTTTTGGTTCACAGCCATAGCTCTTAACTACTGTTCCACCAGTGCTCCTCTCGTTATATAGTATATATTATATAATGTATTGCTGCTTCCTATACTTCAGACTATTCATTTACCTCAGTAAGCCTGTAAATATTAAGACTTTATAGTATTCTTATCATTCATTTTTAGGATTCCACCCACCCTCTGCCTTTATTCTACATATTGAAGTACTAGACAGTAAAATTCCTCTTCAAGTTGTAATAATGATTTAAAAAAAAATTAAGGAATGTCTTTAAATTGGTTTTTGAGTATGAAAACAGAAAGAAAATAAGTGAACAAAGCAAATAAAATTTTATTATATTTGGAGTTTTTCTTTTTAACTTGCATGGCACACTTATCTTTTCCCTTTGATGTGGTATACTCTATGAATATGTGAATGTCTGCATAAACAGACATTACAGATATGCTACATCTCTAACAATAATATGTTGAAAACTACTATCCCCTCTTAAATTAGAAAATTGAACAGTATAGTAAAACTTGTTCTTATTTCTTTCTTTTGACACTAATGGGAATTTTCAGTAAAGACTTCAAGTCCAACAGATGCATGAGCCTAGTAGTTCTCTTTAATTGTGTTTGTAAATTCAATAGCTGTTATAGAAAGAGACATTCTTGGCTGCACTTTACAAAAATTATTACACCTCCTAGACCATACTTCATTCATTCTTAACTTCTATGTGTTTTAACACTATCTTGTGTTAGGAGCAACTCAGAAACATATACTCGTGTCGTCTCTCAACAACTTTGGGAAGCTTTTTGTTCTCTCACATGTTCCTCTGATAACTCAACACATTCTGTCTAAATCTAATGTAATGGTACTGAGCATCTCCCAAGAAGAATAAGGAAATTTTTTTCTGTGTAAACAATGACTTCTGGAAACAATTTTAAATGAGTTTTTCATTGAGACAAAGAGAAAAGCACTTTAGTTAGACTTGCAAACTTATGTTAATAATATTTATTATGGAATATCAAATGTTGGACATTTTCCAATATTGACAAACATTTTGACTCCGAGAGCCTCTGAGAGCATTCTCATTGTCTGTAAAATGATGTGTCACATAATCAAACCTGAAAGTATGGACTTCTGAAAACCATTCGCAATCTTAGCATGTTGGAGGACTAGTGGTCACTTCCTGTAAACGTACCCTCCTTTTCTGCTATTGTCCCTGGTTGAGGCTTCCCAGTATCCTTGCCTGCAGCCCACACTGCCCCTAACCCTGCCGGACCTGCAGAATGATCACTCGTGGTCTCCACTCAGCTTCATAACACAGGCATTCAGAAACATCTGGCTATTTTCTACAAGGCAAGCAGCAATGAGGGACCTTTTTTTGCCTAAACATGCACTTCTACATCACGACACGAGGAGTCTGCTGGGCAGTTTCCTTCCAGCATTCAAAATTACAAGTGGCACTCTCAAGCCACCCAGTTTGCTGACTTTCCCCTGAAACAACTTTTGATTTTCTATTCCTTCCAGCTGTACCATATTGAGGTAGCCCAGAAGGATACGGTATATACCAGCGAGGACCTACCTAGGATGATTTCTATATACAGTCATATTCTGAAGCAGGAAATTGAAGTATTATGAGATAGAAGGGCTTTCCTTTTGTCTGGACGCAACCGACAACGTCCCAAAAAAAAACTCCCAGCTGACTTCCCCTTAGATATCACTGAACTGCACTGGGTCACAGGCTCTCCCACTCCCACCCCCAAGAAACTGAGAAAATAAGTACCTGGCAAAAAGGAAAGCAGTTGTCATGGCTGGCTGAGACTAAGCATAACTTACTTCCTGGAACAGGGTTAGAGGCCATCCTAAACAAGACTGCAGTATTGCTAATAAGAAACAAGGAGTGAGGCCTGTTGTAGGGGATCTGCCTTAGTAAAAATCTCTGGTCTGAGTTCATGGGGTTGACGTCTTGATATGTAAAAATCAGCTCTTGGAATTAGACAAAGCCTTTTTCTCTCTGACAAAGCCTCACTGATAAGACACTAATCACTGCATAAAATCAGAAAAAGTGAAAACTGGGCAATAAATTTATTATTGTAGTTATTATTGTTTTTTTCCCTAATATACAGAAACCCACTGATTTTGTGGATGAAGAGCCAAACAATATAATGAATTAAGAAAAATGAGAATATCTCATTTCTTTTTATTCCAATTACTACACCTTAATGATTGCCAAGGGACAGACTGTATAACTTAAAATGAGGATTATATTTGAGGATAATTAATTTTAAACTTTAATTAATTCTACAGCAGTAGCATATTCTTTGAACTGTTTTCCGAATAGAAGTGAAGGGAATGCATTTATTGATTGTTAGATTGTCACCTGGATATCTTTACGATCATTAGAAAAATTTCCTGGATATAAAAGAACACTTTGCGAACACGAAACTGGTATTCTATACAGCAATTAAAATCTGACCTTGAGTTCACTATCATTATATGTTGTACAATGAGTTGTTCTATCTTAGGAAAAATAACAGATTTTAAGGGAATTGCTAAATGTATGTCTAATATTTTATGCAATTACATGTTAAAAAATTATGACAAAATATTTATACATATACTGCATTACTATAAGGGTATATAAAAATAATTTGACTGCTTTTAAACTGTTTACCAAATAGCTTCAAGTTCTCAGAATGTTTAAAATCCTTGCATGTGCTCTATAACTTTTTCCTCCAAATATTTACGTGTGTCAGAAACATGTAATTTATGCATAGTATTTGCAGAGATGTAATTTGTTGGCTATGTTAATAAAAGTTGTGTTTTACTTTTTTGAAGAGTAGCTGACAATAAAATGAAATGGCAAGAGTCTGAAGATTATGTAGTTTTTTTACTACATAAAGGTTAGCATGTGGACACCTGATTTTATGTAAATTGTGTCCAATTTTTATTCAGTGACATATTGATATAGCTGATATTTTCTCCAGTTGCAATCACATTAATTAATTTTGCTTATATAAAACTTGGAAAGAGTGTTTTCTTACCAATAATATTCATTATGGACATTGCTGTTGTTGTTAGGTGCTGTCGAGTCAGTTCCAACTCATAGCAACTCCATGTACAACAGAATGAAACACTGCCTGGTCCTGCGGCATCCTCACAATCACTGTTATGCTTGAGCCCATTGTTGGAGCCACTGTGTTAATCCATCTCATTGAGGGTATTCCTCTTTTTCGCAGACCTTCTACTTTACCAAGTGCGATGTCCTTCTCCAGGGACTGACCCCTCCTGACAACACGTCTAAAGTATATGAGATGAAGTCTCGCATTCCACGCATTTAAGGAATATAACACAATGGGAATCGGTCCCACCCTGTGGGACCCCTAGAGTCAATTGAGAGACACCAGGCCTCTGAGAAGGAGAAAGTGGGCTTTATTGCAAGCCAGTCAAGCAAGGAGCTCAGAGACTAAGTCTCAAATCACGCTCCCTGAAGTTGGGAGCAATTATAGGGTTTGGAATAGGGAACTTATGCATAATTCATGAAGTTTCTGGGAATAGGCAGGCAATTTCAGGAACTAATTAACATGTATGGGGATGCAGAGTAGGAGCAATATGATGGCTGGTGGGGTGGGGAGTATAACACATGAAGTTTCTCTTAAGGCCAGCTTTTCGGCTTATTGCTCATGTCCAAATGGAGGGTGGGGGGCTGGGGGGCAGTGGTTGACTAGTAGTGAAGTGGCCTTGAGCAGAGAAGCAGTAGGACAACCTTGTGTTGTTACCTAGACAGCACAGAAATGTCTTACCAGGAACTCAGAGAGCCTGGCTGAGATGGGAGGAGGAAGGGGGAATAGTTGAACTCCCTCAGTTATGTTTAAGAAGGGGGAACTATTTAACCCTGTCAGTTACAGTAGCATTCTTCCAAGACAGATTGGTTCGTTCTTCTGGCAGTCCATGGTATATTCAATATTCTTCGCCAACACCATAATTTGCAGGCATCAATTCCTCTTCAGTCTTCCTTATTAATTGTCCAGCTTCCTCATGCATATCAAGTGATTGAAATTACCATGGCTTGAGTAAGGCATACCTTAGTCTTCAAGTGCTTTTTAACACTTTAAAGAGGTCTTTTGCAGCAGATTTGCCCAATGCAATGCATCGTTTGATTTCTTGACTGCTGCTTCCATGGGTGTTGAATGTGGGTTCAAGTAAAATGAAATCTTTGACAACTTCAATATTTTTTGCATTTACCATGATATTGCTTATTGGTCCAGTTGTGAGGATTTTTGTTTCCTTTATGTTGAGGTGTAATCCATACTGAAGGTGATGGTCTTTGATCTTCATTATTAAGTGCTTCAAGTCCTCTTCACTTTCAGTAAGCAAGGTTGTGTCATCTGCATAACACAGGTCGTTAACGAGTCTTCCACCAATCCTGATGACCCGTTCTTCTTCATATAGTCCAGCTTTTTGGATTATTTGCTCAGTATACAGATTGAGTAAGTATGGTGAAAGGGTACAACCCTGATGCACACCTTTCCTGACTTTAAACTAGTCAATATCCCCCTTGCTCTGTTCGAACAACTGGCTGTTGATCTATGTACAGGTTCTTCATGAGCACAATTAAGTGTTCTGGAATTCTCATCCTCTACAAATTGTTATGCTCCATGCAGTCGAATGCCTTTGTGTAGTCAGTAAAACACAGGTAAACATCTTTCTGGTATTCTCTGCTTTCAACCAGGATCCATCTGACATCAGCTATGATATCGCTCATTCCACGTCCTCTTCTGAATCTGGCTTGAATTCCTGGCAGTTACCTGTTGATGTACTACTGCAGCCACTCTTGAATGATCTTCCGCAAAATTTCACTTGTATGTGATATTAATGATATTGTTTGATAATTTCTGCATTTGGTTGGATCACCTTTCTTTGAAATAGGTGTAAATATGGATCTCTTCAGAGGGTTGGCCAGGTAGCTATCTTCCAAATTGCTTGGCATAGATGAGTGAGCACTTCCAGCACTGCATCTGTTTGTCAGAACATCTCAATTAGTATCCCATCAATTCCTGGAGCCTTGTTTTTTGCCAATGCCTTCAGTGCAGCTTGGATTTCTTCCTTCTATGATGGTTCCTGATCATATGCTACTACTGAAATGGCTGAACGTCAACCAATTCTTTTTGGTATAGTGACTCTGTGTATTCCATCTTTTTCTTTTTCTTTTTTTTTTTTTTTGATGCTTCCTGTGTTGTTTAATATTTTCCCTGTAGAGTTCTTTGATATTGCAACTCCAGGCTTGAATTTTTTCTTCAGTTCTTTCAGCTTGAGAAATGCCAAGCGTGTTCTTCTCTTTTGGTTTTCTAACTTCAGGTCTTTGCACATAATACTTTACTTTGTCTTCTCGAGCTGCCCTTTGAAATCTTCTGTTCAGCTCTTTAAGTTCATCATTTCTTCCTTTTGTGTTAGCTACCTGACATTCAAGAGCACATTTCAGAGTCTCTTCTGATATCCATTTTGGTCTTTTCTTTCTATCCTGTCTTTTTAATGACCTCTTGCTTTCTTCATGTATGATGTCCTTGATGTCATTCCATAACTCATCTTGTCTTTGGTCATTAGTGTTCAATGTGTCCAATCTATTCTTGAGATGGTCTCTAAATTCAGGTGTGACATACCCAAATTCATACTTTGGCACTCATGGACTTGTTCTAATGTTCTTCAACTTCACCTTGAACTTGCATATGACTTGTTCTGACTGATGATATTAAGCTTTTCCAGTCTCTTTCCATAGACATAGTTGATTATGTCTTGTGTATTCCATTGGATGAGGTCCACGTGTATAGTCACTATTTATGTTGTTGAAAAAAAGGTATTTGCAGTGAAGTCATTGGTCTTGCAAAATTCTATCTTGCGATCTCCAGCATCATTTCCCTCACCAAGGCTGTACTTTCCAACTACCGATCCTTCTTCTTTGTTTCCAACTTTCACATTCCAATCACCATAATTATCAATGGATCCTGACTGCATGTTTGATCAATTTCAGATGGAAGAAGCTGGTAAAAACGTCAATTTCTTCATCTTTTTATAAGGTCTAATGGACATTAGGCCTTATAAAAATCACAATTTTTGTAGTATAATAAGCTTCATAATATTCATCACCATAGTGATTTAATTCATTGGCAAGAACATAATTTCATCCATTCTGATAATGTAATCCTTAAATAAAATTGGGGAGAGTAATTTGACAGCCAATGACCTACCATTTCATTTTTCCCGCCACAAGACACAAGACAATCACACATGGACTTTAAATGATTCTTGGGAAATATTACCAACAAATAGCATATAATTTACATGAATCTAAAACTTCAAGTTCTATAAAATTGAGTTGCAGGACTTTTATTTGTATGACTATGCTATTCTAGATGTCTTGCAAAAAACTTTTAGTAGAAGTTTTTGCTGTTGTTTTTTCCTTCAGTTTTGAGGCTGTGCTGTTGGAACCAGAACAAACAGGAGTAATTATCCAAAATTAACAAAGAATAACTATGACATGACCAACCAGTAAGAAGTAGCATTACAAGGGAAACAAAATTCTATGCATTGCATTTTTGGGCACTGTTATATTGCTCAGGCTATTCGTGTGTGGCCCACTGGACTTTAATATACCACATTTTCTAGGAAATATTCTGTAACTTTTTTGGCTCCAATGTTACAAAGCATCCATTATAATCAAGTGTATCAATAGTGTGTGTCTCTTATAGACCACACACTCCTCACTACTCCTGCCACTGAGAGGTGGGGTCTATGTCCCCACTCCATGAATTTGGGTCAGCTTCTGACTGTTTGGACCAGTAGGATGCAGAGGGCGACTTCTGAGGCTCATCAGTAAAGCCCATGCAGCTTCCACCTGGCTCTTATCTTATCTTATCTTATTTCATTTAATCCTCAAGAAACAAACAAACAGGAGGCAGGGCCAATATGGCAGAGTAGTCAGACGCTTCCAGTGGGCCCTCTTACAACAAAGACCCAAAAAAACAAGTGAATTGAATATATATGGCAATCTGGGAGCCCTGAATATCAAAGGCAGAGTGGAGGAACTGGACTGAGTGGCAGGGGAAGGGAAAGATGGTTTGGAAGCAGCGAGGAGTTGCCAGACCTGACCTGGTGAGAGCCTGAGCCCTTCAGGCCTGATCAGTTTGGGGGTGAGTGGTAAGCCAGACAAGCGGTGGTGCTCAGGAGGCTTGTTTTCTGCACCAAGACAGACCCAGCACCAGAGAGTCTACATGGCCACCCAGAACCAGTGAGAAGCAGTCCTGGATAGGCAAAAGATAAGTACTTGCATATGGCCTACCACGCAGATCAAAAATATAGCCTTAGGGAAAAATCTCTCTCCCATTAACCTCCCCTCACCCTGCTCTGCACTGGGTCCCGGACCAGCTTCAGCAACTGCTGAGTCACCTGGGCCGGAAGTAGGATCCATCACATGCCCAGAACCATTCTCCGTGCCTTGGAGAGTGAACAAATTAACAAACAGGGGAATAAAATAAACTGCCAGCTCCCGTAAGCCAGGAACCCAGGGTAGCACAGCTCCTTTACCTAGGCACAGGCATAAGGGATCCATGGACTTTGAGTGCCTTTCCCCCTGCATAGACTTGTGTGGACCCATCTCGACAGCATAGGCACTTGTTACCACAATACAGCAGGGTATGTACCAGAAGTCTAACTTCAACTGTTTCAGCTGTGAAGCAGCAGGTTCTTGACATTTGACACTGCTCTGCCCATTAAGCAGGATCTTCACCTACCCACATCAGGGGCCTGAGGACTGGTGGCTCCACCCGTGCCACCTAGCCACCTGTGATAGGAGCCCATGAATAAGAGGTGCCCCCCAGTCCTTACAGCCAACAGCATTAGGTGCTCATGGTCCAGCTGCAAAACCCACCCACCTACGTGCTGTAGGGAACAGGGACATGACTTCCTCCTGGACACTCAGGGGCAGCCATCAGCCACCTGACTTGCTCAGACTTTGTCCCCCTGCTGCAGCCAGATGCCTGTGCCTACACCAATCACCCATGCCTGTCTAGGACTGTAAGTGAGAGCCTACACCACACACTTGGTGGCTATCTAACTGGGCACCTGAGCTGAATCCATACAGGAGGAGTGGTTTGACTCCTGAGCTCACATACCTAGTAACAGATCTAACCACCTGGTGACAAGACATTAGAGCCTCAAAGATGCCAACAATCAAACTAGCTCATACAAGCAGCCTATCTGGGCATATCAACACAAAACAAGAAGCTAGGACACAGTAAGCAAACATAAAATAAATAAATATAATAAATTATTGATGGCTTAGAGACAACAGTCAATATCAAATCACATAAAGAGGCAATCCATGATGGTTTCAGCAAGCTCCCAAAATAAAGAATCTAGAAACTTTCCAGAGAAGGAAAATTTCTTGGAATTACTGGGGGCAGAATACAAAAGATTAATATACAGAACTCTTCAAGACATTAGGAAGGAAATTAAGCAAAACACAGAACATGCAATAGAGGAAATTAAAAAGATTAGAGAAGAGCATAATAACAAATTTAACAGGCTGCAAGAATCCATACAGAGACAGCAATCAGAAATCCAGAAGATTAACAACAAAATTTCAGAATTAGACAACTCAGTAGAAACTCATAGGAGCAGAACTGAGGCAATGGAAGTCAGAATGAGTGAAATTGAAGATAAAGCACTTGAAACCAACTTATTTGAGGAAAAATCAGATAAAAGAATTTAAAAAAATGAAGAAATTATGTGGGATTCTATCAAGAGGAATAACCTACAAGTGATTGGAGTACCAGAATGGGGGGGATAACAGAAAATACAGAGAGAATTGTTGAAGATTTGTTGGCAGAAAACTTCCCTGATATCATGAAAGATGAGAAAATATCTATCCAAGATGCTCTTCGAACCCCACATAAGGTAGCTCCGAAAAGAAAGTCACCAAGACATAATCAAACTCGCCAAAACCAAAGCTAAAGAGAGAATTTTAAGAGCGGCTAGGGATAAACGAAAAGTCATCTACAAAGGAGAGTCAATTAGAATAACCTGCCATGATTTCTGGGGTTCCTCCAGTCTCAGTCAGACCATTAAGTCTGATCTTCTTACTAGAATTTGAGTTCTGCACCCCATCTTTCTGCCACTCCATCAGGGACTCTCTGTTGTGTTCCCTGTCAAGGAGGTCATTGGTGGTAGCCAGGCACCATCTAGTTCTTCTGGTCTCAGGCTGATGAAGTCTCTGGTTTATGTGGCCCTTTCTGTCTCTTGGGCTAATACTTTCCTTGTGTCTTTGGTGTTCTTCATTCTCCTTTACTCCAGGTGGTTGGGACAAATTGATGCATCTTAGATGGCCACTTGCAAGCTTTTAAGACTCCAGACACCAGTCACCAAAGTAGGATGCAGAACATTTTCTTAATAAGCTTTGTCATGCCAATTGACCTAGATGTCCCCTGAAAGCATGGTCCCCAGACCCCTACCTCTGCTACTCTGTCTCTCAAAGTATTTGATTGTATTCAGGAAACTTTTTAGCTTTGGTTTAGTCCAGTTGACAAGGCTGTAATCTTTACGGAAGTACGGAAGCAGACTGCCACATCTTTCTCCTGTGGAGCCATTGAGTGGGTTACAACCACTGACTTTTTGGTTAGCAGCCAAGCACTTAACCACTGCATCACTGGGGCTCCTCATGGGAGCAATTTACAACTCTAGAAATTTTAGACAACTGATAGTGATGCAAAATAATTTTTGTCTCTAACCATGCAAACGCCTTCCTGCCCAGTAGAGGTCCAAATGACTTCCCTCCCCCACTGTGAAAGAATGTAATTTGGCCTCCATTTATACATTCATTTCCATATTCCTGATCTATAAATATGTCTGTTCGTTGGATTCCCTTTTGAACCAGTTATGACATTTGCCTGGTACCTCATTGCAATGCATGTTTATTTTTATATCCGTATGAAAGTCATTTGTTTTTAAATTGTCTCTTTTAACAGTAATCCAAAAAGACCAAATCCACAGCTGTCAAGTCAATTCCAACTCATAGCGACCCCATAGGGTGTCAGAGGCTGTAAATCTCTACAGAAGCAGACCGCCACATCTTTCTCCCTTGAAGCCGCTGCTGGTTTCGAATCACCAACCTTTTGATTAGCAGCTGATCGCTTTAACCACTAGGCCAGCAGCACTCAGTAAAAAAGAAATATATTCCTTTTTTTATTTATTGAACAAATAAATACAGTGATTTTTATATCCTAAATTAAACCTCTCTCTGACATTCATCCTATCTCAAACGTGATCATGATGATAACTTGCCTGAGGGTGGATGTAGGTCAGGAACAGAAAATACAACTATAGTTTCCTACCTACTTTGTGACCCTGAAAACAAATGAAGCATTCATGAAACTAACTGCTAAATTTTGCCATTTATACCCTTTACACTCTGAATGTTAACATGTGCTTAATCTCAAAAAGTCAACTGTTTCATTCCATCACGTCTTGACCAGGCTTGCTTTCTTGCAGACCCAAGTAATTATCTGTAGCTTTAAAATCAGCAGCAATAGTAATCCAAATATCTTAAGCTTTATTAATCTTAATTTTTATAAACAATAAAACAGTAAAGTATATTATTGTGGACTTGAGTTACTGTAAGTGTGCAATTCTCACACTTATAATGAAAAGTGTATAACACAAAGACCTTTCATATTTAGTCTTTATGAAAAGGCTTAGATTTTAATCATCTAAAGCTGTTTTTACTGAAAATGAGTTTTAAACTTTAGCACACCAATTAATATCCTTTTCTTCACTTGTCTCTGTGATTTCAAGTTAGTTGAATCAACATCACTTAAATTATCTACTTCACTCAGTCTAAAACAAAGGCTAGAAATTATTTATAAAAGTAATTTGAAAATGGTTAGAGTGAGAAACTAGAAATAGTGGTATAAACTAGTTGCCACTGAATTGATTCCAACTCATAGTGACCCCATGTGTGTCAGAGTAGAACTGTGCACCACAGGGTTTTCAGTAGCTCATTTTTCATAAGTAGATCACTAGACTTTTATTCAGAAGCACCTCTGGGTGGACTCAAACCTGGAACCTTTCGATTAGCAGCTGAATGCATTAACCAGTTGCAAAACCCAAAGACTTCAATTAGTGGTATAAAGCTGGCTAAATTAGGCTTGCCTACCCCATTAGGTTTACTTGGAAGTTTGATATCATTGGGCTCAACTAGTCTTACTCTTATAAGACTGAAAACAAGAGAGTTAAGATCTAAACGTATTATCAGAAAATAAATGCCTATGCTGGAATTACTCATATATACTTACACATATATGGTTTTTTTTTTTCCTCATCAATATTCCTCATTATTTATTTAAATGAAACATCACACAGCCATAAAAGAAGATAAAAAGAAAATAATTTTCAGGGTTAAAATGTTACTTTCCTACCTACAAACTCTGCTTTCTCATTATGACCTTTTAATTGAGTCTCCTTCAATCTAACAGAGTTAAAAAGAATAGACTGATAATAAGTCCAACAGAGAATCTACACATGCAGGCAACCCATGTAGATAAAGCTGCAACGCCACAAAGATATTGCCGTTATGAATGAGGCAGTATTAATAGTTTTCACTAAACTGGAGAAAACAATGAGCAAGGATGTTAGGAGGCTGACCTCTGCAACTGGAAGACGACTAAGTTAGTTATATTTTGTTTTAAAAATATTCTACTGAAAGGAAACCAGATATCTCGGGGCTAAATTTAAATTAAGGAGTCCTGGTGGCACAGTGGTTAAGCACTTGGCTGCTAACGGAAAGGTCAGCAGTTGGACTCCACCAGCCTCAGTCTTTGAAAGAACACCACAGATTAAAGTAAGCACAGGGTTTTATTGCTAAATTCTGTACAGATACTGAAAAGATGATTTCCCTCTGGTATGTCATCCTGAGACCAGTGTATTTTTAGTGATCTCATATTAATAACAAATTACATCCTCAGACCATGAAGAAAACAAGAGTGCCTTAATATTATTATTTACATACCTTGAGACTGATAACGAGTTTCATTTATAAGAATTCAGATTTTATTAATTAGGTGCTCTATATAGGGAGCACTGATTGCATGATGATTAAGCACTTGGCTGCTAACAGAAGGTCAGCAGTTCAAACCCATCAGTGGCTCCTTGGGAAAAAAAACCTGATGATCTTCTCCCCAAAAGATTACAGCCTAGAAAACCCTATGGGGCAGTTGTACTCTGTCCTATAGGGTCGTTATGAGTCAGAATTGACTCGATGGCACACAACAACAACAACATATATAAGATACTTTAAGATAAAATTACCCCTTTTATCTCTGAACTCCTATAAAGAGCTCCATGATTGAAGAAAAGAGGAAAGAATCATGTGGAGCTGGACTCTAATAGTCTACAAGAAATATCCTATCTAGCCCTGCATATCTTTTAAAAAATGTATGTTTATGTAAAAATATTTTAAAAGTTGCCCCCCAAATAACACCTATATGCCCTTTCTACATACAATGAAACCCACCTTCGAAAATATTGTTTTCCATAAGTGGCTGAATGCAATGCATTATTTATCTCGAAGAGAAAGAAATCTTAAACAGGGTAATTCCCTATATCCCTGAATCTCTGAAAGCATAATGCCAGCAAAAGGTACACAAAGACTTTTTTTGGTAGGGTGGTGATCTGATAAATCAAAAGTAATGCTACTGTTGGCCACCAGGACGATAGAATCAAAATGACTACAAATAAGTGGTCTTTACAATAACTGTAACATTAGAATGCTGTTTGAATGCTTAAATAGCCTTTCCTTTTCTCTGACAGAACAATTTCAGAACCTCTCACCGGCACATACATCATTTTGCCCTTGTTAGAACTTTTCACATGCATCAAATCTCTGAAGTCTCTCCCAATCTCTTTGATCAGGAGAATCAGACTCAAGCATAGTAGAAACCACTTGTTCATTTTTCATAGGAGGTATAAGCAAATCAACATTTCATGAGGTCAGTTATAATCTCCTAAAATGCTACATCCATCATATTGAAAAGGGTACATTAAGCCTTGTAGTTCTCTTTCTCTAAAATTAGACTTTTTTTTTTTTTTCCATTCACTAAATTATCACAGGAGTCAAGGCTTGAAGTAAAGTTCTTGAGTAACATATTGTCTGAGGAAGGGTTTTCCAGGGATACTTATCATTTTCTTGACACCGCCTTAAGAACTGTTACATAAGAATAGGACACAAATGTCCTGCATGCTTGGGGATAATCCACTATTGAAGGTAAACACACAACAAAATTAAAGGGCAGTAGTTATTTTCTGATAAACTTTACCAATGACTTCAGCAATAAAATAATTTCTAAACAACTTTTGAAATCAAATTAAGGGTCACTGAAGTTGCAGAAAAAAAGAAAAAGAAAGAGTTCCTAGATGGGAGAAGCACTCAGCACAGATTGGGACAAACCCAAGGACTATTGTGTCCTCAGTTACTCCATTATAGCCTGGCAGTGCAACAGTTCATTTACCAGGAATATATTACAGGAGGCTGTTTTAAAAGATCCAAATGATAAATATTCCCATCCTGTTGTTTTTACAATAAATGGCTTACGGTAATAATGGAAATTACAGTCCTCACCTCAAAAACTTCTGGAAAAATCAGCCATCACAAGCTTTTAAAACCATTTTTCTATTCCTTATGGATTTCTTTTCCCTCAAAATTCACTTCATTAAACGTCTGATCAGTTTTAAAATGTTAGAAATAGTGTTTTTCAAACACATGTGTGAGGAATGATATGCATTTTTAGTAATGAAGATATGCTCATGTTCAATATTTTTATTTTCTTTATAAAGACAAATCCTCAACTGAACCAATAAGCAACATCATGATAAAAGGAGAAAATATTGAAGTTGTCAAGGATTTCATTTTACTTGTATCCACAATCAATGCCCATGGAAGCAGCGGTCAAGAAATCAAACAACAGTAATGATTATGCAAAGAAGGAACTCCGTTTCTACTCTAACATTCAAAATTGTTTAGAATAGGAAATCATTAACTCATTGGTAAACAGCTTTTAGTTAACTACTGAATATTAATTATCAAACAGTAATAACAGCTAGCACCCACATTGCTAGAAAATTCTCTTTAAGAACTACAGTATTTTATACAACATTTGATTCAAGTTAATTTTGTGGTAAATTTGCACAGGAGAACATTAATATGTAAATATTTAGAAGTATAAATGTAATACTCTTCTTAAGAAGTTGCTGTTAGCCTTTTGCACATGAAAAGTGAAAGCACATGAACTATTTCACATTCATTCCTACTGAAGGCTGTAGTCTTTGATCTTCATCTGTTAGTGCTTTAAGTCCTCTTCACTTTTAGCAAGCAAGGTTTTGTTGT
This sequence comes from Dugong dugon, assembly GCA_030035585.1. Classification (NCBI taxonomy): domain Eukaryota; kingdom Metazoa; phylum Chordata; class Mammalia; order Sirenia; family Dugongidae; genus Dugong; species Dugong dugon. The sequence continues at coordinate 103,507,159 of CM057466.1, read as the reverse complement.
CCACATATCAAAGGTCGTTAATGAGTCCTCCTCCAACCCTGATGCCATGTTCTTCTTCATATAGTCCAGTTTCCTGGATTATTTTACCATCATACAAATTGAATAAATATGGTGAAAAGATACAACCCTGACATACACCTTTTCTAATTTTAAACCATGGCGTATTCCCTTGTTCTGTTCGAACGACTGCCTCTTGGTCTATGTACAGGTTCCACATGAGCACAACTAAGTGTTCTGGAATTCCCAGTCTTCACAATGTTGTCCATGATTTGTTATGATTCACACAGTCTAATGCCTTTGCATAGTCAATAAAACACAGGTAAACAACTTTCTGCTCTTCTCTGCTTTCAGCCAAGATCATCTGACATAAGAAATGATATCCCTCATTCCATATCCTCTTCTGAATCCAACTTGAGTTTCTGGTACTTCCCTGTGGATGTACCGCTGCAACTCCTTCTGAATTATCAAAAATTTACTTGCATGTGATTTTAATGATATTGTTTAATAATTTCCACATTCTGTTGGCTCACATTTTTTTGGAATGGGCACAAATATGGATGTCTTCCAAATTTCTTGGCATAGGCAAGTGAGCACCTCCAGTGCTGCATCTGTTTGTTGAAACATCTCAACTGGAATTCCATCAATTTCTGGAGCTTTGTTTTTTGCCAATGCCTTCAGTGCAGCTTGAACTTCTTCTTTCAATACCATCGGTTCTTGATCATATGCTACCTACTGCAATTACTGAACTTTGTCCAATTCTTTTTGGTACAGTGATTCTGTGTAGTCCTTCCATCTTCTTTTGATGTTTCCTGAGTCATTCAATATTTTGCCCATAGAATCCTTCAAAACTGCAACTCAAGGCTTGAAATTTTCTTCAGTTCTTTCAGCTTTAGAATGCTGAGTGTGTTTTTCCCCTTTGGTTTTCTAACTCCAGGTCTTTGCACATTTCATAATAATTCTTTACTTTGTCTTCTCGAGCTGCCCTTTGAAATTTTCCATTCAGCTCTTTTACTTCACCTTTTCTTCCATACGCTTTAGCCACTCTAGTTCAAGGGCAAGTTTCAAAGTTGCTTCTGACATCCATTATTTCTTGTCTTTTTAATGACCTTTTGCTTTCTTCATGTATGATGTCCTTGATGTCATCCCACAACTCATCCGGTCTTCGGTAATTGGTGTTCAATGCTTCAAATCTTTTTTTGAGATGGTCTCTAAATTTAGGTGTGATATACTCAGAATCATGCTTTGGCTCTCAAGGACTTGTTTTGATTTTCTTCAGCTTCAACTTGCACTTGCATCTGAGCAGTTAATGGTCTATTCCCCGGTCAGCTCCTGACCTTGTTCTGACTGATGATATTAGCTTCTTGATTGTCTCTTTCCATAGATGTAGTCGATTTGATTCCTGTATATTCCATTTGGTGAAGTACATGTGTATAGTTGCTGTTTATGTTGTTGAAAAAAAGTATTTCCATTGAATAGGTCACTGATCTTGCATAATTCTATCATTTGATCTTCAGTGTTGTTTCTAATATGCAAAATCAAAACTGATGATCCTCTTTTTCCTAAAAATTCTCTATTCATTATATAAAGTGTTATAAGAAATGAATTTTAAAAGCTCTGTGGTGTAACATTATCCATTCATTTATGGTTATGAAATACTTACTGAAATTCCAGATAAGTTTCAGGCTTACATTTTCTCAGACCGCTCTCCAACTAGGAGCTTGCTGTATTTATTTGGTGAAAGAAGTCTCCTGGCCTGGCAACATTTGGCATTCTGCTTCTGTGGCTTTCTATCTCGATCTCTTGAATCATGGATTATGTATTTGTATGTGGCTTCTTCCCCTTACCATTTGTGAAACACATTCATGACTCTGAGTACAGCAGCAGTATATTTTGTTCCATTACTGCATAGTATTCCACTGGGTGAATATATCACAATTTATTTATGCTTTTTGGTATTGGTGAGCACTTAAGTTGTTTCCAATTATTTTTTGTTGTTGATGTAGATAGTGCTACCATTAAGAATATATGGTACACACACATGTGTACAGTGCTACTGGGAACATACCCAGGAATAGAATTGCTGCTAATACGGTAGGCCTGTGATCTACATTAATGGAGACTATCAAATCGTTTTCTAAAATGATTGTAACAATTTATATTGCAACAATTAGGTACAGCCGTTCCAGGTGTTCAACTTTCTTTACAACACTTGGCATCTTAGGCTTTAATTTTAGCCATTTTGAACACTGGTATCTAATCAGAATTTACATTCTCCCAGAGTACTAAAGAGATTGAGCACCTTTTTACATGCTTAATAGATGTTTGAATACCTCCTTTTGGAAAGTCATGTTCAAGTATTATGTCTATTCAGGGGGTAGGGGAGGTTGGAATTTGTCTTTTTCCTATTTATTTATAGATACTATTTAGGTTCCTGGTCTATCATATGTATTGCAAAAATAGAGTCTTCTCTGCTTTGCATTTTCACTCATCACTTTGATGAACTGAAGTTTTTCTTTTTAATGTACTATAATTCTTCAATGATTTTCTTTATGATTAGGTTGATTTTTCCCCCAAAGGTAGACATATATTCATTTGAAGTGCCCTGAATTTTTTCTATACTGACCGTTCATTTGTGCCTCCGCATCTCAGGGGATTCCCACAGTTTACTGTGTGGGGGGGTGGGGGGGTGCAAACAGTGGCCTTTAATACTGAGAAAGACCATGCAGACTGACAGAATAGGACTGAATTTCAGAGCATGGTGCTGAGTCAGCCACTCACAGGGCCTTTAAACCTGATTCAGTAACAGAATAAATCAATATATTTACATTTATATTTTCCCTGGAAACCCAGGGCAGTCTAGGGCCATCTATCCTTCCTTCCTCTCTTCCTACCACCTTCTCACCTTTTTTCACTTCCTCAGTTATTCCCTACCTTCTCCTTGTCTCTCCTTCCCTCTCTATTCCACCTCTTTTTCTCTTTTCCTGTTACCTGCCACCCATTCCTTTATTTCTTCTCCATTGTCTCCTCATTCTCCCTACCATCTACTCATTTACTCCTCCAAGCCCCATCACCTATTTCTCTCCTGCCCAGCCCCTCAGCCCTGCCTCCCTCAAGCCCAGCACCCAGGCTCAGAGTAGAGGCAGAAAAGGGTCCTCAGCCCAGGGAGCACTTGTTGGTGTCCTTCTTGTCACAGGTTTTCATGTCAGTGCTGGGGGGCTTGTTGCTATTTCCCCATCTCTGGACTCCTGACTTGAGCAAGATGTCCTAGGCCAGGAAACTGAAGGCCTCATCTTCATTCGTACTGGATTTGGCTCTTGTTTCAAAAAATCTGATTGCATGCTCCCGAGCCAACTCATCAGCCTGCTCCTTCTGCAGCTTCCTCTTGGCCTCCATGTCACACTTGTTCCCAGCGAGAGGCACTTCATCCAAACTGAAGCAGTCTCTTTGATATTCTTCATCTAATTCTGAATATCCTCAAAGGATTTCTCATCTGTGTTGTGATATACTAGGATAATACTTGAATTGCTCTTGGCCAGCTCTATCCCAGACTTACAGTTTGAACTTCTTTGCCTCTGTGTCCCCAGTGCAGATCTTGAAGTCAACTCCGATGGTGGAGAAGTATTGTTGGAATTGTCTTCTGCAAAGAGAATGATCAGACAAGTCTTGCCCACCCCTGAGTCTCGATCAGCAACAACCTGAAGAGGTGGTTGTAGGCTTTGACCACGGCAGACACTTCCTATGGTTTATTTTTGCTGTTTTATTTCTTGGATTTATGCTTTCTCTTTATAGTTTCTCCAGTTCTGATTCTGAGAGAAGAAGCAGACAGGCTTGCTAATAAGTCATCCTGGCAGAAAGTTTAATAAACAACAACATTCATTGAAATAAATATAAAGCATTTATTGGAAATCTATTAATCTATTATATGTTAAGTACTACAGATAAATGATGAGGACATACCTTTATTTGAAGACATGTCTTCCTATCAATCTGTGTATGGAGAAAGATATATAAACAGGTAAAATAAAGACAATGATAAGAAATGTAATAAAGCTATCTATATGTGTGTAGGACTTCAGAAGAAAATCACTTAGCCAAGCTTTGTTGAGGATGGCATATGAGAAAAGAACTTCTGGAAAACAAGATTCCTCCTGATGTTAGACTTGTTGGTTCTTCCTGATATTGGCTTCAAGCTGAAGAACACAATGGGGAGACAGGTGGGCAGTTGGCTTGAGTTGCCACATACAAAGCCAGTATAGAAAACCTAAGCCCCGAAACATAAACTATTTGGCTTAATTGTTTTCACTTCTACTAAGTAGAAATGCATTTTCGACATATATAATTAGCCTAACTGTATGAAGAACCAATAGCAGTTACATTACAGTAAATAAGAATTACTTAACTTCTAAATAATCATATATTTATTTAATATACTCACTAGACTGAGGTAATTAGACAAATCTTTGGAAATTCTATCCAGTTTGACTTTCTCTGAAACATCTGACCATTATGCATATTTTTATTGTTTGTGTTGTTTCATGAATTATGTGACAGCATAATGGAGTTTCACTGCTGTTTACCTGATAATAGAACAAAAGATGAGAGAGGCAGAAGGGGAGGAATGTCCTATTAGAACTCCTATAAGAGTTGAGGCTGTGATTTAGGGAATCTAATTGATAATAATGATCCATTATACCTCAAAAGTAAGAGCTACCAATCAGTAACCCATTTACTCCTAAAGATTCTTTTTTGAGTACTTAGAAATACTCCTTTACTCTTAGTAAAGTGATCCAAAACACAAATTGTATTCTATCAGGCGGCTTATTACTGCAGCCTTTTCTCCAGTTTGCTTTCATCCAGAATATCTCTTAATGACTATAAATTCCAAGGAAATCATGAAATTTTAAAGAACTATGCTGTATTTTAATATATCTAGCTGTCTTACAAGCATAGTTAAATATTATAATCTTTCGATTTTCAATTGTAAGGAATACAATAAGCAATCGAAAACTATCTCAGTGATTAAGGTGAAAGGCTGAAAGATGTTCCTTCAGAAGGACAAAAACTGCTAGAAATATGGTTGTGAACTTCTTCACTTTAGAAACAAAAATTGGATTTGAAAAGACATCAAAACAGATATGAACACACTAGGGGTTGATTGTGTTCTCTACAATCTTCAGAAACGCATCAAAGAAAATCTAACAAGCAACTTCAAAAGCCTGTTAGTCTCACTGCAAGCTGCAGTTCAGGGAGAAAGGGCCTATTAAAGGCCTTATTGAGGAAAATGACGGTATCTGCAGAGAACACGAGGATATTGACCTACAAACAATTTCTTGAAAAATATCGCAAAAAGATAATACAAATTCCACCTAGAAATTGAAATAACACCAAAGTCTACAGGTATAAAAGAGAAACAGGGAATATAAACAGTGAAAGAGGAGAACCAGTTCATAGAAACTGTGTTCATAAAATACATAAGAGAAGAGAGGTTTAATATATATGTTAACAAAAGGAAAAAAAAATACGAGTATTTAACTTGAACTTTCTGAAATAGAAATAAGATAGAAATAAGTCCAGATTGGGCTATTTTAATTGTGTATATGTATATACACACACACATACATATATATTTATGTGTATATCTGTTATATATACACATAAACTCATTTGTCTTTTCTCTGATTTATAGACTAAAAACCTATGAGCATGCTGAGATTTAGAGGAAGCTAGAATCTAGGTCGTTTGTTGATTTTTTTCTTTTTACATTTTTAACAATGAAAGCAGGTATACAACATTTCTGATTCTAAGAAGAATGCTCATTTCAAAAAAAAATCGAAAGAACATACAAGCTATAATAAAAAGTATAAACAGCACCTAACATTTTATTGGAACTCAGGTGGCACAGTGGTTGACAGTTCAGCTGCTAACCAGAAGGTTGACAGTTCAAACCCACCAGCTGCTCCTTGGAAACCCTGTGAGGCGGTTCTACTCTGTCCTATAGGGTTGCTTTGAGTCAGAATCACTCAATGGCAATGGGTTTGTTTGTTTGTTTGTTTTGGAATATTTTATTGCCCTAACATTACTACTTTTGGGGTGTTCCAAAAAAAACAAAAATACTCATTGCCATTGAGTTGATTCCAACTCATACCGATGCTAGAGGACACGGTAGAACTGCCCCCATAGGCTTTCCAAGACTATAAATTTTTACAGAAATAGAATGCACATCTTTCTACTGCAGAGCAGCTGGTGAGTTCAAACCACTGACCTTTAGGTTCGCAGCTGAGCACTTTAACCACTGCATCTCCAGGGCTCCAATTAGCATGTTAGGGAGCATTTTTTCATGTATAACTTTAAACAAAAACACATTACATACATAATAGAGTAATTTTGTTAATGCTATTGAAGTGCTTTATCTTTCGTTGACAACTTGATGGATTGGATGCAATAGTGCCTTTGTCAGATAACTGCTTCAAGACCTAGGAACTCTTCTAAGCTGTCAAGTAGTGTTGCCTGATAATGGCTTACAGCTGAGTCCATTCCCTGGGCTTGCCTTCCTTATGAGGAAACTATTTTGTCCAAGATTTCATGTACTCTACTAGCAAGGGCTTCCCACATTCTGTGACTGTGTGATGTGTATATAAAATTGCTTGGGTCCCTTGCTTCAATTTAGGACATCTCTAAAGGGTCTTCCAGATTGAACACTCCACACTGGATCAACTGAAGACATCTGCTATTATATCGCAGCTCAAAGTTTTCCTCTGTCCAGTTCTTCTGCCTTCACACGTTATAGCTTTTGTTCCTGAGAATAATGCCCAATAAACCACCATCATGCAACTCTCTGACTCAGAGTGTGTTTCCTGGGGAATCTACCCAATAACATTTGGTACCAAGAGTGATCCTGGGAACAGATTCTAAACTGAGATTTTTGAGGCAGATCACCTGCTGGCAGGTGACAGTAACGACACCATCACTAGTGGTGGAGCATGGATAGCCCTAGGAACAGGGCAGCATAGCCATTGTAAAACTTCACCCATCTTCAATCGGGGAAGAATCCAGTGGAAGGTATGCTGCAGATGTCTAATATGTCAGGTTTTTGAAAGGTTTGAAGAAACAGAAACTTGCATCAAACAAGTGGTGCTGGAGCACAATGATTCTTTAGAAAAAAGAATGAAAGGTCAAGGTTGTTTAATCACCAATTTAAGGCAAACCTAGAAGTCTTCCTTAGCTGCATACAAAGAGATGTTCATCTTCTACAGTTGGAGGGAGGAAAAAGAGGTGGGTCAAGCCCAGGAATTAATAATAGGAATATCAGAGCTCCAGAGAATATTAAATTCCCAGCTTTGGAAAGCTTGCATTGCAAGGTCAGGAGTGTGACTGAGAAGGATTGAGACTCTTAGACATGGAATGGGGCATCAGTGCCAACACACCTGAAAACCTTGAATCCCCAAATCTCCTGAAAGTTTGTGCCTTAACAAAAACAGCTCACTCCTCCCTGATAAAGCATGTTCCCCCTTTGCTTAAAGATAACAGAAATAATGTCACTATCCCTTGTCCAGTTTCCAGATCTGAGCCAGTTTTCAGATCCAGAGCCCACCAACTAAAGACAATCTGTACCCCCTGGAAGAAAGATGTTGCAATACCACAGCAAGTGTATGTGTTAATAATTCTCTCATTCCTTCCCCAAAAGAATCTGTAAACATTTCCTTGGGCCCATACCCTCAGAAGAGGGTTTGAAGGCTATTGATCATACTGTCCAAGTTGACATTGATAACCAGGGACTTGAATTGCTACAGTGGTCTCTGTATGAGAATGTGCATTTAATGGGCATAGTATGTGGAATTCTGGCCCAAGTCTTGCTCACAGTGGGATCCCAAGGTGCACACACCCATCAAGTGGACATTTTCCTGGTGTATGAAGAAATACTTATAATGGTTTCACTTGAAAAATAAAGAGAATACCCATGCTTTTTCCTTGGACTGAGGACTCTCACTTAAGAGTTACCACAGTAGAGAAGGTCAAGTAGATTAAAAAATGATAACACATCCTAGGTGGAGGCATTAGTGCCACACTTAAAAACCTAAAGGATGCAGGAAGCAGATGCTGGTGCTCCATTGCAAATTCCACCAGTTACATCTACTTTATCTGATGTAGTATTTTTCTTCAGCAGTTATGCTGCCTCAGGTGTATGGATAAGAGACAAACAGAATATTGGAGGAACTGTTCACTGATTGGAATAAGGAGATTATTACACAAAGCAAGTGGATCCAAGAGACACAGGTTGGATTATGAAATATGCTATGGTGTGTCACCCAGATATTCTCTTTCAGGACCAAGCCACTTGTTCCTAATGCTACCAAGTCTGGTATCTTCATATGGTGCCAGCTGAGTCTCCCCCTATAATTGCCTTCAGTGGAAGGGAGATGCCTTGCCCAAGATTCTGCTACATTTCTGGAAGACTAGTTGATATGAAATCTAGATAATTACAGGGATGTGTTCATTGATTAGAAGACAATCATGTTAGGATGTTGTTTCTCTCGAAATCAATTTAACACAATCTCAGTCATATCCCCAGAATGCTTTTGTTTTGTAGAAACATACGAGCTATTTCTAAAATTTATATGGAAAATTAGAGGACCTAGAATGGCCAAAACAACTTCAAAAAACAAGAAAACAATTGGAGGAATTGCACTATATGTTTTCAAAGCTACATTAAAGCTGTATTAATACACTGATAAAGCTACATTAAACAAGGAAGTGTGGTGTGGCAGTAAAGACGGATGTAGAAATAAAGGGAACATAATAGAGAGTCCAGAAATAGAACCAGTCATAGATGGGCAATTTAATTTTGACAATTTACAAAAGCAATTCAAGGAGAAAAGGATGATCTTTTCTATAAATAGTGCTGAAACAATTGGTTAGACATATGCATAAATGAATGATTAAATAAACAACCTCAAAACCTACCTGACACCATATACAGGAAGTAACTCAAAACTGATCACATACATAAATACAACAACTAAAGTGTGTATAGCTAAAATTACAAAACTGCCAAAAATAAATGATATCTTTCTCCAGGGACTGGTCCCTCCTGATAACATGTCCAAAGTGCTTGAGATGAAGTCTCACCATCTTTGCTTCTAAGGAGCATTCTGGCTGTACTTCTTCCAAGACAGATTTGTTTGTTCTTCTGGAAGTCCATGGTATATTCAATATTTTTCACCGATGGGAAAATTCAAAGGTGTCAATTCTTCTTCGGTCTTCCTTATTTCATCGTCCAGCTTTTGAATGCATATGAGGTGATTGAAAACAGCATGGCTTGGGTCAGGTGCACCTTAGTCCTCAAGGTGACATCTTTGTTTTTTAACACTTTAAAGAGGTCTTTTGCCGCAGATTTGCCCAGTGCACTAGGTCCTTTGATTTCTTGACTGATGCTTCCATGGGCGCTGATTACGGATTCAAGTAAAATGAAATCTTTGACAACTTCAATCTTTTCTCCATTTATCATGATGTTGCTTACTGGTCCAGTTGTGAGGATTTTTGTTTCCCTTATGTAGAGGTGTAATTCATGCTGAACACTGTAGTCTTTGATCTTTATCAGTAAGTGCTTCAAGTCCTCTTCACTTTCAGGAAGCAAGGTAGTGTCTTCTACATATCACAGGTTGTTAATGAGTTCTCCTCCAATCCTGATGCTGTGTTCTTCTTCATGTAGTCCAGTTTCTCGGATTATTTGCTCAGCATACAGATTGAATAAGTATGGTGAAAGGATATAACCCTAACATACATCTTTCTTGATTTTAAACCATGCAGTATCCACTTGTTCTGTTCAAATGATTGCCTCTTGGTCTATGTAAGGTTCTGCATGAGCACAATTAAGTATTCTGGAATTCCCATTCTTCACAATGTTATCTATAATTTGTTATGAGCCACACAGTCGAATGCTTTTGCATAGGTAAATAAAACACAGGTAAACATCCTCTGGTATTCTCTCTGCTGTCAGCCAACATCCGACTTCAGCAATGATATCCCTCATTCCACATCCTCTTCTGAATCCAGCTTGAACTACTAGAACCATTTTTGAAATATCTTCTGCCAAATTTTACTTGCATATGATATTAATGATATTGTTCGTTAATTTCTGTATTCTGTTGGATCACCTTTCTTTGGCTCTCTTCAAGAAGATTGTCCAGGTAGCTGTCTTCCAAATTTCTTGGCATAGACAAGTGAGTGTTTCCAGCATTGCATCTGTTTGTTGAAACATCTCAATTGGTATTTCATCAATTCCCGGAGCCTTGTTTTTTGCCAATCCGTTTATGCAGCTTGAACTTCTTCCTTCAGTACCATCGGTTCTTGATCATATGCAACCTCCTGAAATGATTAAATATCCAACAATTCTTTTTTAGTACAGTGACTCCTTCCATCTTCTTTTGTGTATTCCTCCCATCTTCTTTGGATGCTTCCTTCATTGTTCAATATTTTGCCCTTGGAGTACTTCAATATTGTAACTTGAGTTTTAAATATTTTTTTTCAGTTCTTTCACCTTGAGAAATGACAGAGGTATTCTTTGCTTTTGTTTTTCTAACTCCAGGTCTGTGCACATTTCACTATAATACTTTACTTTGTATTTTCAAGCCGCCGTTTGAAATCTTTTGTTCAGTTCTTTTACTTCATCATTGCTTCCATTCGCTTTAGCTACTCTACCTCAACAGCATGTTTCAGAGTCTCTTCTGACATCCATTTTGGTCTTTTCTTTCTTACCTATCTTTTTAATGACCTTTTGTTTTCATCATGTATGATATCCTTGAAGTCATTCCACAACTCATCTGGTCTTCAGTCATTAGTGTTCAGTGTGTCAAATCTATTCTTGAGATGGTCTCTAAATTCAGGTGGGAAGTACTCAAGGTCATACTTTGACTCTTGTGGACTTATTAAAATTTTATTCAGCTTCAATTTGAACTTGCATATGGCCAATTGATGTTGTGTTCCACAGTTGGCCCCTGGCTTTGCTCTGACTGATATTGAGCTTCTACATCATCTCTTTCTACAAAGGACTAATTGAAGAGGAATGGCATCACATTCATCGTCAAATAGAACATTTCAAGACCTATCCTGAAGTACAATACTGTCAGTGATAGTATAATATCCATATGACTACAAGGATGACCAGTTAATATGACTATTATTCAAATTTACTCACCAATCACTAATGCCAAAGATAAAGAAATGGAAGATGTTTACCAACTGCTGTAGTCTGAAATTGATCAAACATGAAATCAAGATGCATTGATAATTACTGGTGATTGGAATGAAAAAGTTGGAAACAAAAAAGAAGGATCAGTTGTAGGAAAATATTGCCTTGGTAATAGAAATGACACAGGAGACTGCATGATAGAATTTTGCAAGACCAACAAGATGGTCCATGTAGCCAACAAAGTCTTTTATCGAAAATACATAAAGACTCCTACAACTCAATACTAAAAAGACATATAACCCACTAGAAGAAAATGGGTAAGCAGCTTGAATAGGCAATTTCAGTAAAAAGACCTCTAAATGACCCATTGTCATTAGTAAATTTACAATACTAAGTTGTAGAAAGTTTGTGGTGCACAGGAACTACTACTGTGCTTGTGTTAGGGCATATTATTTAATTTATTTGAAATAATATTGGCAATTTGAAGATACACATTCCATATGGTTCAGCAATTCTATTCCTAGGTATATTATACATAGACATGTGGGCACAAATGCAACAAGAGACATATACAAGCTTGCATATAGCAACTTTATTCATAATAATGAAGAACTATAAAAAAGCCTACATGTCTATCACTGTATAATGAACTGGAACCTTGGCAGCACAGTGGTTAAGAGCTCAGCTACTAACCAAATGGTCAGCAGTTTAAATCCACCAGCCATTCCTTGGAAACCCTATGGGGAAGTTCTACTCTGTCCTGTAGGGTTGCTATGAGTTGGAATCAACTCGACTGCAAAGGGTTTGGTTTTTGGTTTGTATAATGAATTATTTAAATGTGATATATTTTGTACAATGTAATATTATACAGCAATAAAAAAGAATAGACTGGCATTATATTATGCAATTCCACTTATATAAAGTCCAAACACGGGCAAAAAATAAAAGCATAACTGAATATTTAGTTGATCACACTATAAAGAAAAGCAAGGACGTGAGAACTACACAGGCTAGTAGAATGGTTACCGTTAGGATGTTGTGGGGGTTGTAATTGGAAAGGAGCATATTTAAAGCTTCTGAGGTTCTAACTATGCTTTATTTCCTGACTGGGGTGATGATCCTATGCATATTCACTTTCTTATAACTAACTGAGCTCTATCTATCTGCTTTTTGCTTTTATCTCTAGTAGTAAGCTGTTTTAAATCAATAATAAAAGATTAACTCCAAGTCTTAATAACTCATCAAGTTATAATAGTTAGGGCTTGATAGGCTGCCAGAGTAATTGAAACAATAGTGGCATAAACAAAAAGAATTTTTTTTTCTCTCCATGAACACAGGGTTTCCTGGATGATAAAATGGCTTAATGCATCGGTATTGAAATAATTTACCTTGTTTTGAATCACAAGTCTACCTTTTCCTACCTATATATTTTTGAAGCTCTTTAACTTCTATGTACCTCAATCTCTTCATCTGTAAAATGTGAATAATTTTACCTACCTCAGAAGGTGTTTGTGAGGGTTTACTTTGTTAAAATATATATTAGAGTTGTGCTGCACTAATGCTGAAGAAAGAAAATATACATATATCAGGCCTAAAACAAGAATTACTTACTTCACAGTCATGGTTCTGCAGATTGGTTGAAGTTTGCTGTGGTTTGGCTGATCATGCTTGACCTTTACTGGACTTGGCTGTACTTCGGTTCCTTCGTCAGATTTCAGACTGTTCTACACGTCTGGACTCTAAGAAGTAAGCTCCAGGAGCAATGGCTACCTGAGCTGGGCTCTTCTCATGTCAGACGGAAAAGACAAGAAGTCAATCAAAACCATACATGCACATTTAGAGATGCTGCTTAAGTTATCTCTTTCTTTTCTCTAACAACTAAGCCAGTGACACATTTTTAATTTCTTTCATGAGCAACATCTCACTTCCAAGTGTTGACTTCTATATTAATTAGGATTATTTTACTTGTAAAAAACATAAAATCCAACCTGTGGTAGACTGAACAAAGTAGAAGGTTATTTTTCTCTCAGGTAAACCTAGTCATTCCAGGGCTGAGCTTTAAGGACCAGGTTGTATCTTCCTGCCCTCAACTCACTATCCACCTCAGGACCCAAGGTAACTGCTCTGGTTATAGGCAGTCATAAGTATAGGACTGTCCATAGAAAGATAGAAAGGAATGAAAAAGGGCTTTCCTCTCTTTAAAACACTTTCTGGAAATAATGCACACCACTGCCAATTACCAACCATTGATTATAAGTTAATTGCCATAACTGGTGATAAGAGAAGCAGAGAAATAGTCTTCATTTACATATGTGCCCAGATAGATATTCATGGTTTTTTTTTTTTTTTTTTGCCTTAGGGAAAAAAGAAAAGAAAAAAACAATAAGATACTGGATGTGGGTGGGTCTGACAGCTGGCATTTTTGACACAATAGTCCTTGGAACAATGACAGTTTTATCTGGAACTGTTTCTTGCATATAAGAAAAATTATTCTTAAGATATCTTCTCCCACTACATGCCCTAACCTGTTCATTTTTTGTATTTCCAATGTTTGTTTGCTATTAACTTGAGTTGTAATATGTTCTTAAATATCACTAGGTTTGGGGCAGTGTTCATCAGACACAGTAGCTACTATCTATGTATGCCTTATAATCCTGTGATAGTAAAAGTGTGGGGCACTAGAAACTAATAAATATCTCTAGATATCTTGCTAGAAAAAAGTATATAATTAAGTTTAAGCATTTATATGTTGTGTGAAATGTACATAGTAATGGCAAATGTATACTTGAGTAAATACAAAGCCAAACAAATGAATTTGAAAGAAAATACGAAGAAAAATAATGCCTAATGCTAGAAGATCAGAGTCAACACAATAACAGCTATTGGGCATACAGATGAAATTCCATACTGATGATGGAAGATACTCTCTTCCATCTTGAATGCCGGGAATTAAAAGACTGAAGGTATAAAGCTCCCAGTGAAAGGCCACATCTAGGACCAATGTGACTGTCATCTTTCAACCATTCCAAAGAAATTGACTAAGCTCTTAAATGTTGACCTGGACAAATAATTGTGTGCCCCAGAGAGAATTAGGAAAGCCAAGATCATTCCCAAGAAAGGTCACCATTTCTCCCACCAAAGGAATCATAAGTCTGAAGGATCAGCTGTTGTCAGAAGAATTTTTCTGCTTCTTGTCCTACTGTGCCAAAATCCATGGGCTTTTGCTGATAGATCCTAATTGTCAAAACAAGTGATTGATATGACTAGCTTCTCGTAGGTAAGGAAGGAAATGTAATATCAGCAAGAGTGCTAGAAGTTATAAGTACTGTACAGCAGACGTAATGAGAGGTACTCATTATGGCTGCTAATAGCTCTGCCAAGCTGCCTACAAAGGAATTAACACACCAACCTAAATGAGCTAATTATTGCAGTGGAATCCAGACAGACTATATCTAATAGGCTCCAAGAGTGTCCCACTAATGGAGAAAGAGTTTAGAAGTAATGTTCAAAATTATTTTTTACATCTTAATGTGAAGGAATTAGCACATAATTGATGGATGGAGATAAATTATGAAGAGTATCACAGTGGTTACCTGTGCTGTTTCAGTAACCATACGGCTATGATACAAATTCTAGGTTCCCACTTAGTAATTTCGTGGTATTGGGCAAGAAACAACCACTATAAACGTCAGTTTCTCCAAGAGAAAAACACAAATTTTTCACAACACCATTTACCTGAGAGGATTTCATGAGGATAAAATGAGTTAATTAACATACAGAAATCATAGCCCTTAGTATTCAGTAACAGTTACGTGGAATCAGTATTTTCTTTATCACAAGAGTTAGGCTTTGCTTAGGTGTGGTTCAATAACAATGAAACATTCTTTCTATTCAATTATGCTTTTCAGGCATTAAATATAATCATCATGTTTATCATTTTCAAAACATAATAAAATCAAAAAAAGATACAAAGAAATCAAAAAGACTACACTACCAAGCAGCTCAGTTAGTAAACTTAATTTTTCTCCACTACTGCTTCATAAATCTGTCCTGCATAATAACATTTCAACTCCTTTTCTAAATTTTATTTTCAAGAACAAAAAAAGTCAAAGCATATATATGATACAATTCCTAGTTCTGTATGTCTGTGTTTCATTCTGTTTTTACTTCTTGCTTTGCTTTGCTTTTTCTCAGCAAAGAAAAAGAGGTAAAGCAGTAAAAGATTCTAGAACTCTGTGCATCACCAGTCTATGAAATTACCTAATTCCATTTCAACCAAACCAAACCCACTGCTGTTGAGTCGATTCTGACTCATAGCAACCCTACAGGACAAAGTAAAATTGCTCCATAGAGTTTCCCAGGCTGTAATATTTACAGAAGCAGACTGCCACATCTTTCTCCTGGGAGCAGCTGGTGGGTTCAAACCATCAAATTTTCAGTTAGCAGCTGAGCGCTTAACCACTGCACCACCAAGAAAACAAAAAATCAAACCCACTGCTGTCCAATGGATTCCAGACTCAAAGTGACCCCATAGGGTTTCCAAGGCTATAAATCTACGGAAGCAAATTACCACATCTTTCTCTCCGCAGAGTGGCTGGTGGGTACGAACTGCCAACCTTTCAGTTTAGCAGCCAAGCACTTTAACCTATGCACCACCAGGACTGCAATGCCAGGAACATATTTATTTTAAAAGTAGAATGCTTTTACCCAGTTTTTGGATGTATTAATTTGAATTTTCATCAAACATTTATTTTACAAGAAAATCACCAAATAATACTACTCCTTTTTATAATATCTTGCTGTTTTACCATTATATAGCTGTAACCACCTCTACTTTATTTAACAACCTATTTTTGATTTTTAAATGATGAATGATTGTTTTCAAACATGCACTTCAGGACACATTAAAACAGAACACTATAACACACTTTCATAGAGTTATCCAATAATTCTGATCACATTGCTAACTCTAAATCAATGGATTTTTTTTTTTTTTAACTGGATCTGGAGCCGTATTTCCTGGGCTGTAATTTTGACTCTGTCACTTATTACTTGGGTGATATTAGAAAACTATTTTAAAATATATGTTTCATTTTCCTCATCTGGAAAATCGGGACAATAATAGTCTCCATCTAAAAACGTTTCTATGATATGTCAATGAAATAATATGGATAAAGTACTTAAACCTGCACTTGCAAAATAATAAACAATTAATAGATGCCATTCATTATAATTATTACTATGTCACAGGTATGCTGCTGAAAGGTACATTCTTTAATCTCCATTTTACAAATGAGAAAATGAAGGATTAATGACATTACGTAACACTGTCAAGGTCTTACAGTTAATAAATTCTGTAGTCTGGTTTCACATCTAGGTTTACCTTCCCTCCTAGCCAGTGATCGCTTCACAGTTACTGGGTAATTTCTTTTCATTTCCATATTAAACTCTCTAGAAGCTTCAGGTGGGTGAATAAATGGAAAAAAATGTACTTCAATATCTTTAAAAAATCAACGATTGCATAAAAAGGGGCTAATCACATATTCAGCTCAGAAAAGAAAAATTTTATTATAAGCCTCTCAGTGAAATAATTGATTACCCCATACTGAAGTTTAATCTTTGCCAGGTATTTGATAGGCAGCGTCGCCAGAGTTCATAAGGAAAAGCCATTGTTAACTGCTCTTTAAAAGCTGTGCACGGTGACCTAACACAAACTCTTTAAAAACAGTTACTATTTGCAACAATTTGCCAGGTTTTTTCTCAATGATTGTATAACCAAAATAAAACAGAGATAAACTGCAAGCTGGGTTTTGAAGAAGAAAGTAATCCTCATTCATCATCCCAGCCTGTGCTTTATATTTATCAGTTTCATTATTTTGGTTGGTTAATTGTTTAACTGTCACTTCCTTAAGTTTATAAAATACATTTATGCAAATTAATAACAATTTTAATTTGCTTTATGTCACTGATGGAGCCTTAGTGGTGCAGTGGTTAAGAGCTCGGCTGATAACCAAAAGGTCGGCAGTTTGAATTCACCAGCCACTCTTTGGAAACCCTCTGTTCAATAGGGTTGCTATGAGTAGGAATCGACAGCTATGGGTTTTTTTTGTTTATGGCACTGATACTACAAAAATACTTTTGTGTACAAAAGGGTTCTACTACTTTCAAAACAAGAAAAACACTACATTAGAAAGCAGACTTCTCAAAATGAAGAGTTAACCAAAATTAATCATTTTGGAAAACTCTTTTAACACTAAAGATACAGCATGATCAAATGTAGGTGGACTTACAAAGGAATTCTCTTAGCAATGCTGCCCACAATCATGTCTCAGTCTTTGATACTACCTATTTACTTCACAAAGCACCTAGGATTCTATGTAGCCATCAACAAATTTTTAAAGATAGCCAATTACTTCACAGAAGAGAAACTAGAATTTGGTTCATATTTACTATTAGCTTTAAATATGAAAGCTATGTGCCAAGGTTTATTATGTATATTATACATACGATGAATTTAAATATATATAATGAATTTATGAATTTACTTATATATAAATGAATTCATATATTTTTATATATATGTATATATTCATCTCAAATATGTGGCCAATGCAATTCTCTTAAACAATCTCACACTGTCCATTATTTTAGTCATTCTGTCACTCAAATAAAAGCCAAACAGAATGATAATTTACTTCAAGAGCTTTATGAAGCAATAATGTTTCCACCAACTAAAATCTTGGCTCTGACACAGGTTTTCATAAAAGTCTTGAATAAATATTTTCTCCCATTTGCTTAACATACTTAATAAGTTCATATCTAACACTTCCTGTTACGGTGTTCCTCACTTCAATCTAATCAAACTATAAAGTAAGAAATAACTTAAAAGCCTTTTTCTGGAAGCCTGGGAAAGATCTCCATCAGGTTTACTGTGGCCAAATGAGTCTTCACCCTGTCTACACTCTTAAGTGCCTCAGAAATATGTTAATCCATGTGGTGTCAACGCATTTAAGAATTACATCAGTTTATGTGATCTCTTTTGTCCATATACATTGCAAACTATAGTTATAATAATATAGGGCTTATGCAACATCAAAAGAAGTCATTAGCATATGCATATCCCTTTTCTGATAGTAAATTTGAATCCATAGTTTCTCCAGTTTTCAGTTTCTCTGTAAGATGTCTGTGATATTCCAAATCCACATAGGCAAAAGTTCCGTACGGGTTGCTGTAGAGACATTGATTTGCTCTTAATAGCCAGTTGCAATATCCAGGCCGTATTTCTAGTGACAAGATGAATTGAATTATGAGCTGTTTTGTTCAGCAGCTAATTTTACTCAAGGTTGCAGTGATCCATTAATCTATTTATGTTAGATTGTTGAATGGGCTTGTGTAATCAATTAGATGATCACAGATTCCAATGCAATGCATTTATCTTTGAAGGCAGCTTTGGCAAACACTATCCTGTATGTTGCATGCTGATCAAAGTAGCAGGAAGCCATTGCTGTTATCTTTTATGAAACCAGCAATGAATCTAAATATATGCATTGCTTTGAATCTTGCTTCTAAGCCCTTTATTTTATTACTAGAGCTATATAAGCTTGTGCACATACAGATTATTATGGAACCATTGCCTGCTGTATTATCTAAACAGAATCTTTTTCCATTTAAAGTAAATGAGAAATAATAAAAATTAACTTCAAGAAAGTTCATCCCCATTTTCTTTTTTAAAAATAGAAAAATATGTTTAGATAGAAACACTAGGTAAATAATTCTGAAAGACCACATTAAAAAAAATAAAAACTCTGTGAGGAGCTAATATCTCACTTTTGGAATAATTTGCATGCTATCTTACACGTTTTCTTGGATGACAAGGGATGGCTTCTGAACAGATCAAATGTCAATCTCCATATCTAGTGGGCCATTTTTGTTCCAGAGATAAACTTGGCTGTGATAATCTCTAAGCACTACCGGTATATACCAGCTCATTTCAAATGTGTGCAAGAGCTAAGCCCATACATGATAACATAAAAGGCTATTGAGTAGTGGGAAATGTAGGGAAGGCAGGCTAGTGTAATGACAAAGACAGCAGTGTTTGGAATTGTTCTATCTGGTTTTGACCAGATACTTACCTTGTTATATGTGTGTTCTTCAGCAAATTTCTTAGAATGTTCTCTGACATTTCCTCTTTCATGTAATGGAGGGTGCTAATTGTCCATTCTAGCAGGCAGATTGTGAGGATTAAAAAAAATTCTGCAAATAAAGGCAACAAATCAGTTTCTGGATGTATCAGCTGAGATACTTTCATCAGGAGATAATTGAAACCTCAAATTAAACCTTGACTCAACTGTCTGAAATGACGGAATTTCCGTGTGAGATTTGGCTTCCGAGTTGCAAGGTCTAGGACCTCAACAATATAAAAGGGATGCCGGTTTCCTTCCATCACTGGTCTGTTATCCTCAGAGTTTTTTGCTTGTTTGTTTGTACAGAGAGACACTGAGGGAGCGAACAAAAGAACAAAATGTTTATCACTGAGGAATCTAGAAAAAAAAGAGCTGATTAAATGTTAACTCATTAAAAAGAGTGAAGAGAAGAAAAATAAAATGTGTACAAGAATTTTCTCAATCTTTTTCTCTAAATGATTATGCTAATAACCTTTGAGCTGATGCCTTCTTTTTCAACGTGTAAATTTTCTTTTATTCAAAATATGGAATTAACAAAATGTTTTTCAAATTAAATACTTTTGTGAGTATAGAATAGCATTAATTTCTAAATAGTGAAAGATATGATTTCTTTTTGGCAATATGTTCTCCTAATATAATTTAGTTATTTTTATAATTAGGGATTAAAATATAAATAACCCACTGCTTTGAAAAATGTAAATCAGGACTTTCAGATATTTCTGAAAATGTTGCTCTTGAGCCCTGTTTAAAAAAAAAAACAATATTTATTATATTTTGAGATAAACATTGATCTCAATATCAATAGCCCATATTTAACTGAAAAACACTGATTTTCCACTTTTATCAGAATAAATTATTTGATTAACAAAATCAGTTGCAAAGCTTTTGGAACAGAAATAATAATGAGAAAAGATATATTTATAAAATCTATTTTTAAAAAGAATTTCTCATTTTTTCTTGGGAAAATAACATTGATATAAATTAATATTTCATCATCTATTGAAATCATAAAATTTCCTACAGAAATATTAAAAATCCATGCACACACACACACACAAACATTCACACACATAAGAATCTGTAAACCACTGAGTATGTGTATTTTGTATGGGGTAGATTTTAGTTATTTTTTAACAAAGATAATATGTCAAATTGCCTATATTATGACCAAGACTTGAATTGGAAAATTTGTTAGTAGTCTAATTAGAATAAAATATACTGTACATGGTATTCCTCCACCCCTCACCCTGAAGGCATAGAATACAAAACAAACCCCATTATCATTGACTGAGCCCATTTTCCTGGTTGATTTGGATATCACTTTTGCATAAACTCTGATAAAATAAGTAATATAAGAGTAAACATTTCGATTGAAGAGAGAACTTTTATTAAATGACAATATTTATAGTTTCTGAAATATATTCATTTCAACTTAAAATGTAGCAACATTTTCAAAATTATCCTGTATCTGCACTGAATAATCCATTTTCTAATTATCCATTTAAACAAGATTAAAGACTTGTCAAATCCCATTATTATGGATTATGGAAAGCCATTCTTAATTCAAAGTATCACACATTTATTGAGCTTGTATTGTGTGGCAGGCTCACGCTAGCTGATAATGATACAATGATGAATAAGACATGAACTCAAACCATGTCTATAATTTATTCACATTTTAAAGCATATAGATTTACTTGGTAAAGTTGAATGTGTAAATTACCACTAAAAACAATTTTGATTCATCTGTTTTTTCATAGCGTATTTGATTTAGGCATAAAGAACAAATACTCTTTTGCTTCTTGGGACATAATGGAGCACACTGTAAATACTAAGCCATATTCTACACTTCCCTGCTCTTTGGAAGTACACTAGTTATCTATCCATTATTGGAATTAATATTTGAGAAAGTTTCAAACACAAAAGAGCAGAAAGCACAGAATTCTTATGTCTCGGGTACCATGATCAAGTAGTTTCAAACACAAAATGGATTTAACATGGTGGAGCTTTATTTTATTTTTTAAACAAGCAATGATATCTGTTCTAGATATTTTTAGGTCTTTGTTCTGGTTTTCATTTTGTCCTTTGGAAAGCCAGAATCATTTCCCAAATACAGACTAAAAATTACTCGGAATAAAAATGAGAATATTCTTAAAAGATTCCTCTACTTAGTTGTCTCATGAATACTGGAAAATCTAGCCCAAGTTTATGTCTTAAATTACTCTCTTTGGCCACTCCTTAAAAAAAAAAAGAAAGAAAGAAAAACAGAAAAAACTTCCATAGTTCATACCAATTTTAACAATTCCCTCTAAAAATTCAATCACCTTCAGATTCTTGTAGTATCTCTGAATTATTCCTCTAACTGTTCTCACCACCATCACCCCACCCTGCCCCTTCTCCAGATTATTTTTGCTTCTCTCTCTGTAAAACCCTTCCTGCCTGTAGAAGACTTTTCATTCCCACTTACATTAGCTGCTTTGGTTCTTATTACCTATTTCCTTGCCAAGTATTGTAGCCTTGTAATTCATCTTTCATGTTTTTAATCTCTTCACTTCAAACAGCCTAGTGTTCTGCTCCCATAAGGAAATGTTCTGGTCTCCTCAAAAATCTTTAGTACCTCCCTCTTGACACACTAAATGCCAGACTTCTTTTTCTGACTTTCAAAGTTCGTCTTTGGTCAGTTCAGTAACAGAACCTCCAAATATGTACAGTATTGCACAACCTCAGCCTCTAGATATACTGACACAAGAAAAACAGTTGTCTTGAATTAAAGTTATTTTTATCTCTATGTCTTTTTTATAACATTTAGTGTGTGAAGTTTGCTCACTTTGCCTTATTCATCTTTTTATTCACCTCTATTTCTAATAAATATTCAAGAATATAGTATGTATGTGCCTAGAATAGTGTCTAGTATATGGTAGTCCTTAAGTGTAGTAGTCTTCAGTGACCTAATTAGCAAATGTCAAGGAAAAATTAAATTAAAATTTAAAAAATTAAAAAAAAATTAAATTCAGTAAATAGGAGCATTTGCTGAGATTACTACACCACAGGGTCTCCAAACATTAGAAAAAATTTCAGATGGAAAGTGACCAAAAATTATAAATGTCCAATCAATCAACAATATTAGATTGAAACATTAACATACATGCTTCCTTCTATATGCATCGTTCCAAATATGAATAACATCACTTAATATAACTCAACTTTTACTTGACTATTGAAAATAAAGTTTCCCTTACACCACCCAAAGTTTCATCATTTATTACATCTAACTCCAAGGCAAGTCTATCTGGATGGTATCCATTCTTCCTCTCTTCCTCTAAGATACCATCTCTGCAATCCATCCATTAAATGATACTGTTAATTGGTATCAGTGAATCCACATATAAAACCAAAAAAAAACCTGGATGCCAACAAGTCAATTCAAACTCATAGAGGACCTATAGGACAGAGTAGAACTGTCCCCATAGGGTTTCCAAGGAGTGTGGCTGGTGGATTTGACCTGCCAACCTTCTGGTTAGCAGTCATAGCTCTTAACTACCACGCCACCAGGAGTCCATGAATACATGTGTGTTAAAAGGAAAGAAATGTAGGAAAATGTTCAATCATACGTTCTATACGACACATCACAAAAAATTTCAGGTATACCAGCAATTGAATTTCCCCTTGATTGTCATGTCATGGTCAAACACTTCATTGACACTGACATTTTTTGCCGTTGTTGAGTCATCCATTGAAAAGAAGAGGCAAAAACAGTCATGTGACCTCTGATAAAAGAGGACCCTCTCACCACCGTTGAAATGGAGACTCCATTAAAATACAACATCACCACTTAGTATCCCAGGCTAAAATAAACAAATGCAAACAGATTAAAAAATGAACATAAACAGCCAATAAAGTCCTTTTAAAAGGCTGATGCTGTTAATGTATTTGAGAAGATATTCTAAGAGACAGAACTGTCATCAATGGGGTCCTTGTATGAGTAGCTCTTGATAATCGAAATTAGAATGCCTGCCTCTGCAAATCACTAGATCATTTTATTTATATTATACCAAATATTTTGATACCTTCATGTTACTTAGCATTAAGAATAACTGATCATATGATTTACATAACCAAATCATTTTATTAAATAAATATATAATAATAATTTTTTTAAAAAAACCTGCCCTAGCTTCTTGACCTTGAATGTTCAATCCATTATCTCTAACTAGTAAAACAATATAGATTATTTCATCTTAATCTGGAATCAACTCTCCTTTTCTTTGTCAGCACACATATTTTTTAGATCTTTGGCAATATAAATTAGCAAATTCTTTTAACTCTAGAATGAGAGACTTCTACAAGGGTTGGATTTGTAATTGCCTCCCAGGATATTTTGTTATCTGAGTCTCATCTGAGTCGATAGGAGTAGATACAACTGGAGAGGGGGGAGTGACATGATGGTAACTAGTTTTCTACTACAAGGAACCTTTTTGAGTGAGGAATTAAAGCACATTCAATCAAGGCAAACATAGATTTGCCACTCGAGAAAGAAGGGACTTCAAAATTTGGTTGCCAAGAAAACCTCAGTGGGGCTTAGGCAATGATCTTGGTTGTAATTCTCAGAATCCCTTTCCTGATAAATACCCAAATTTTTGCATACGAGACCTGGTTAATTTGTGAATTGCATTTTAACATCCCTCAGGAACAAATTGGCAAAGGTATTTGCTTATAGTACTATAGCTCTACGGCCGTTATACAATGGGCTATTTTAGAACCATTATAGTAATTCCCCTATGGTTTAAACTCTTCCTTATATGAAGGCTTTAAGGATTACTCTTCTTACTTACGATTATTCAACCATGTCATTCTGAAATCCTGTAATTATCGATGAAGCCCCAAAGCTTGGCCTCCGAAGGAGAATTTAATCAGGTGACCACAAGAGATAATGTATTATAGTTAGCTATCGTGGTATTGCATGCCATGTGCACAATATTCTAACATTTGATTACTAACTGGGTTGTTCTTGTTTTCAGCCCCAATTAGATTACATACCCATTTCCAAATTTTACTCATTTCCCAGAACCCCACTCTAAAAAAAAAAAAAAAATTATGGCCAGTCAGATTTCTTGGTCCTAAATAAAAGTAACAAGCTGTTTAACTTTGTTAGAGAATAAATGTATTGGGAGGAGATTTGGTGCCTCACGGGATTTGATGGAAGACTAGGGAATCAGGCTAAGGAAATAGGCAGGAACAAAAGGATACTTAGTGCCAAAAAAAAAATATCCAAAATCACCTCATGATTAAAACCATATTATTCTGTTGTTACTGCTGCTGTGATGACTTCACCAAAAGTACTGAAACCACTGGACGCTGCACCACTTTGCTGCAGCAAAAGGAATTCCAGAAAATGATACCTAAATAGCCTTCTGGCTTAAAATGTTTCTATAGTATCTTCCATTGTTCCTCTTGTTACAGGCAGGAATAAAGTTAATATAAGAGAAAAAAGAGGAAATAGAGAAACTTTTAAATTAAGGGAGAAACAAAAAAGACTAGCTTCAAAGATGTAACCCATTGCTTAATTTATTCCAAGCATTATGAAAAGTTAGAAAACTGTCCCAAAATATATTTGAATTAGAAAGCAAAGTCTTTTTATTTTTGTGCAAGTTAGTTAGATGTTAAAATATTTTCCACTGAATCTTTCTTATATTGTATAATTTAGGAAGTACTTAAAGTGCCTGCTGATTTGCTGTTTAAATACTTCTTAAACCCCTTCTCAAACTGCCTAGAGAAAATTCTAATGCTGGTAGATTTAATACAGCATGCTTTTCAATATTTTACTAGAATCAAGTAAAATGCCATAGAAATCATATTCTTTATGGGTCCCATAAACGGTGTCATTTTTAAGAGCACAATTTCAAAAGACACATATGAGAATATAGTGCTATGACAAAATCTGTGTAGGATATTCAAACAGACACCTAAATCTCCAAGGGACTGGGTAGAGGTCAACATTTATACAATATTTATAATGAAAAGCCCAAGAAACATCTTAGCACTGTTACATTTCATGTATAACACTACATTATCTGCCATGAAGCTGACACTTTTACTGGCTAGGATATTACTGCATCAAAATCAAACTGAAAATCAAAAGCTTTTTTAGTTTTAAAACAGAAAACCTGCAGACTACCAAACAAGTATAGCTCAAGGTGCATGCTGTTCTGTTTTCTTAGAAATGATGCAAAATTCAGGTGTCATAAGCTAATTGTCTAAAAACTCAATGGTATTTAGCTGTTGCTAAATTTATGCCCACAGAGTGTGGACAAATCATCTTGTTATAAAGCACAGACTTTTTGGCCTCATATTACTGGAGTTGGCTCCATCACCACTCAATGCTTTATGCAGATTCAGCAATTTTTACTCTTCTGAGTCATGAGGTATAAAATGAGTAATGAATAATACAAAGCATCACATGTACTGCTTAAAACAAAGTGAAATCAGCTTAAAACCAAAAGAAAGCTCACTAGCATCCTAATTAGTCAGCAGATTAAATAAATGTATATGAACGTTCTTTGTAAGGTTCAGGGTGCATACAAGTGTGTGTGTGTGCATATGTGTTTGTGTGTCTGTACGTGTTTGTGTGTGTGTGTGTTAAGTCAGGATGGTAGAGTAAAAACTGCACTGCTTTAGAAGTCAGAAGATGACATTTAAACTTTGACTTTACCAAGTTTTCATCTTACTCTTGGGCTCTAGACCTAGCAACTTCAAACATGTGTACCTTAGTTACTTCACTATAAAACGCAGATTATACTCATACATGAAAAAAATGGAAAACTCTGTAATATTAGGCAAATGTAATTTATTATTAGGGAGGAAGCTCTGTTAAAACTGGGACGTAGTTCTGGCAAAATGCCACTCTAGGCAGAAGCACCATGTTGTCCCTCCACAGCGAATATCCAAAAAACTAAGCCAAACAGAGAATACAACAATCCTGAAACCCTAAAACATCAAATGAAGAGATAAAGAATTCAGCCAAGCACCAAATGGAGTGAGAAAACTGATAGAGAATGGAGAGCGAGGAGAGATTCATGCAGAGGTCCCCTACCAGCTAACACAGCGCGGATCCACCATCTTGGACTCCTATCAGAGACCAGCAAACGGGGGTACAAGAAAGCAGCCTCATGGAGCGTCCAGCGGGAGACAAAACAATCGGTAATTTGTGGTGTGTGCTTTCTCACCCCCCACCCCTCTTCGCCCCAGCTTGGCCTCCTCTGCTTCCAGTGGCCACGGTCTCTTGACCAGGAAGTGCCGGCTGCTTGAATTCCACACACCCGAGCAGGCAGCTCTCTGGGTGCCATTTGCTGGCTGCTGGTAATGCTTCTTTCCGCTTCTTTTGATTTCTTCCTTGCCTCTCGCCATCTCCCCCTCCTTTCGCTGGAGTTCCTTGCTCCATGCGCCATCTTTGCTTCTTTCTGAGGTGGTGCAGAGCGCCGGTAATTTGTGATATACTCTTTCCCACTCTCTACCCTTCTTCACCCATACTCGGCCCCCTCCGCTTCCCGTGAACACTGCCTCTTGTCCGGAAACACCAGCCCACACTAGCTGGCTCTCTGAGTGCCATTTGTTGGCTGCTGGTGTTGTTTTGTTTTGTTTTTTTTTTTCCTGCTTCTTTTGATTTCTTCCTTGCGTCTCGCCATCTCCCCCTCCTTTAGCTCGAGTGCCTGGCTCCATGTGCCATCTTTGCTTTTTCCTGAGGGGCTGCAGAGCACCAGCAATTTGTGATATATGCCTTCCCACTCTCTGCACTTCTTCACCCACACTCGGCCCCCTCTGCTTCCTGCAGACACAGTCTCTTGTCCAGAAACACCAGCCCGCACTAGCTGGCTCTCTGAGTGCCATTTGTTGGTTGCTGGTGGTTTTTTTTTTTTTTTTTTTTTTTTTTTCTGCTTCTTTTGATTTCGTGCTTGCCTCTCACTGCCTCCCCCTCCTTTCACTAGAGTGCCTGGCTCCATGCGCCATCTTTGCTTCTTCCTGAGGGGCTGCGGAGTGCCATTCAAGTGTGGAGATACTTCCTGGTCTTGGCTACTGTGCTGGTGGGCTTTTGTTCACTTGTTTGTTTTGAATTGTTCGTTTGTTTTCTTTTCCTTTTCTTGAGTTGGGAGCCGTTTCTGGCCAGGCAGAACTGTGTGGCAAGGAGACTACCCTTCAGCTTCCACAGACGTGCAGAGGGATCCCTGAGAGCATTTCTTTCTTAGTTTATTTTTTTTTTTCTGTTTTTTTTGGGGGGGCCTTTCTTGTTTTTTTTTTTTTTTTAATTTGTTTTATTTTCATTTACCTCTTTTTCCCTTTTTGTCTTTCTTGATTGCTTAGTTTCTTGTCTCTCTATATCTTCCTTCTCTTTCTGATCCCTGAATACCAGGCATTGTATACCTCTATGCCTTCTAGCCAGGCTGTACTGCAACACCTGAGAACAACTTCCCCAGACCTCATAGCTGCACTGGTAGGATGGAACTTTGCGGTTCTTTAACCTTTCTGATTTTTATTTAGTCATTCTTTTCTTTTCTTCCTCTTCCCCTTTCTGTTTTTCTCCATTTCATAGTCTCTCATCTCTCCACTCTAACGGCAAGCTCCCCTAGCACTCTTTTTTGTTTGTTTGTATGTTTTTGGCACCAGTTCCTCTCTCTCTCCCATATCTATCTTACCTCCACACATAACAATCTCCCCACTGCATCCTGCCTACCTACACCATGTGCTTGACATCACACCACCAAGCAGCACAGGCACAGCCTACTGGAACATGCTCTGCACTGATTACTGACCCGCTCTGGTGGCTGTAGTAAGTGCCACAAACAACCCGTCCCAGTAATTCCTCTTCAGCTAGACCTGCCCTTCCGTACCATATCTAAGTGACTGACCCTGCCAGTTGGAGAAAGAGACAAAAAGTATAGAGCGCACAGATGAGCAAACAACAAAGAACATACTGTCCGCCTGCTCAGACATAGTCAAAATTTTTTTAAAAAAAGATGAAACAAACAAATCTACAATCAATAAATGAGGAAAAAAACAACTGAATGCTGCAAAAACAGCAGACAATATCAAAACATTTACAAAAACAGGACAGAATGGTTCTGGTAGGTGTCCAAAATAAAACACCAGATGACTCTCCTGTGGAAGAAAATGCACTAAAACTACCTGATAGGGAATTCAAATTTCTAATACTCAGAATTCTCCAAGAACTGAGGCAAAAAAGATGACAAACATGAGGAAAAAATAGACAAATTCATGGAAAATACAGACAAAAAATTGGAAGAATTCAGGAAGATGATGCAGGAACAAAATGCCAAAATAAATTCACAACTCGAAATTATACAAAGACAACAATTAGAAATCCAAAAGATAAACAACAAGATTTCAGAAATGGACAGTGTCAGAGAAAGGCTGAGAAGCAGATTTGAAAGGGTGGAAGACAGGATCAGTGGAATTGAAGATAAACACTTGGTTACAAATCTGTTTGAGGAAAACTGAGAAAAGAGAACAAAGAAAAATGAAGAGACCCTGAGAGTAATGTGGGACACAATCAAAAGCAAAAATTAATGAGTGATTGGAATTCCAGAACAGGGGGAGAAAACAGAAAACACAGACAGGATCATTGAGGAACTGCTGACAGAAAACTTCCCCAATATCATGAAAGACGAAAAGCTGGCCATCCAAGAAGCTCAACGAACCCCATATGGAACAGACCCCAAAAAGAAAATCACCAAGGCATATCATATTCACACTCGCCAAAACCAAAGACAAACAAAGAATCCTGAGAGCAGCTTGTAAAAAACAAGAAGCCACATACAGAGGAGAAACAATAAGACTAAGCTCAGATTATTCGGCAGAAACCATGCAGGCAAGTAGGCAATGGGATGACATATATAAAATCTTGAAAGAAAAAAATTGTCAGCCAAGAATAATATATCCGGCAAAACCCTCTTTCAAATTTGTTGGTGAAATTAGATCATTTCCAGATAAACAGAAATTAAGGGAATATGTATAAGTCAAACCAAACTTACAAGACTTATTAAACGGAGTTCTTCGATCAGAGGAGAAACAGCTTCAGCTCACAGGAAGAACCTAGGATGCAGGATCATACCAGCCAGACACCAATCTAGGAAATGACCTCTCAAGGACGATCCAAAACCAAAAGAAATACAACAGGGAAGCAGAGCAGTTAATCAGTAAATGACAACAACATCAAAACAATAAAAGAGGGAATAAATGGCATAGGCATAGAACCTTCTAACGGAGAGGAAGGCAAAGTGATGCCAAGTAATGGTAGACTGCTTCAAACTTAGAAAAATAAGGGTAAAATTCATGGTAACCACAAAGAAAGTTAACAAACATACTCATAAAACTAAAGAGGACAAACCTAAAGTCTCAACAAAAACAAAACTTACAATAACAAAAGAAATGAAAAAAAAAAAAACACAAACAAAAGTAACTCAGCACAGGACAGTAAGAAGAACAAAGGAAACATTAGTACCACAAAAAAAAAAACTCTACAAATGACAGCAAAAAACTCACATCTATCAATATATAATTACACTGAATGTAAATGGACTCAATGCACCCATAAAGAGATGGAGAGTGACAGAATGGATAAGAAAAGAGGATCCATCAATATTCTGTCTACAAGAGACACACCTTAGAAACAAAGATGTGAATTTAATAAAAGTCAAAGGTTGGAAAAAAATATATCAAGTTATCAACTACCAAAAAAGAGCAGGAGTGGCAATACTTATCTCAGATAAAATAGACTTTAAAACAAAATCCACCATAAAAGACAAAGAAGGATACTATATGATGATTAAGGGGATGATCCATCATGAAGACATAACCATAATAAACATCTATGCACCTAATGACAGGTCTCCAAAATACATAAAACAAACTCTAAACAACACTGAAAAGAGAAATTGACAATTCCACAATAATAGTAAGAGACTTCAACACACCACTCTCAGTAAAGGACAGAACAACTAAGAAGAAACTCAGCAAAGATACAGAATACCTAAAGGGCACAATCAGCCAACATGACCTCATAGACATATATAGAACACTCCATCCAACCACTGAAAAGTACACATTCTTTTCCAAGGTACATGGAGTGTTCTCCAGAATAGACCATGTCTTAGGCCACAGAGCAATCCTCAACAAGATCCAAACGTTGAGATAATTCAAAGTATTTTCTCTGACCACAATGCCATCAAGGTAGAAATTAACAATAGAAAGAGCAAGGAAAAAAAAAATCAATTGCAGGGAAACTGAAAAATACCCTGTTTACACATCACTGGGTAACAGAAGAAATCAGAGATGGAATAAAAAAATTCCTAGAATCAAATGAGAATGAAAACACATCATACCAAAACTTTTGGGACACAGCAAAGGCATCCTCAGAGGACAATTTATAGCAATAGATGCACATATCAAAAACGAAGAAAGGGACAAAATCAAAACATTAACTACAGAACTCAAACAAATAGAAAGAGAACAGCAAAGAAAGCCCACAGCCACCAGAAGAAAGGAAATAATAAAGAGCAGAGCAGAAATAAATGAAATAGAGAACAGAAAAACAATAGAAAGAATCAACAAAACCAAAAGTTGGTTCTTGGAAAGAATCAACAAAATTGACAAACCACTGGCCAGACTGACAAAAGAAAAACAGGAGAGGACACAAATAACCCAAATAAGAAATGAAATGTGGGACATTACAACAGACCCAACTGAAATGAAAAGGAATATAACAGAATTTTATGAAAATCTATACTCCAACAAATTTGAAAACCTAGAGGAAATGTATAAATTTCTAGAAACACACAGCCTACCCAAACTACAACAAAGTGATGCTGAAAATCTCAACAGACCCATAACAAGAGAAGAGATTGAAAAGGTAATAAAAAGAACTCCCAACCAAAAAAAGCCATGGCCCAGATGGCTTCACTGAAGAATTCTACAAAACATTTACAGAAGAGCTTGTACCAGTACTACTCAAGCTATTTCAGAGCATAGAAGAGGAAGCAACACTTCCAAATTCATTCTATGAAGCCAGCATAACGTTGATACCAAAACCAGGCAAAGACGTTACAAAAAAAGAAAATTACAGACCAATATCTCTTATGAATATAGATGCAAACTTCCTCACAAAATTCTAGCCAATAGAATTCTGCATTATATCAAAAAAATAATACACCACGACCAAGTAGGATTCATACCAGGTATGCAAGGATGGTTCAACATTAGAAAATCAATCAATGTAATCCACAACATAAATAGAAGGAAAGAAAAGAATCACGTGATCATCTCAATTGATGCAGAAAAGGCATCTGACAAAGTCCAAAACCCATTCCTGATAAAATCTCTCAATAAAATAGGTATAGAAGGGAAATTTCTCAACATAATAAAGGGAATCTATTCAAAACCAACAGCCAACATCATTCTTCATGGAGAGAGGATGAAAACATTCCCCTTGAAAACAGGAACAAAACAAGGATGGCCGTTATCACCACTCCTATTTAACGTTGTGTTGGAAGTTCTAGCTAGAGCAATAAGGCAAGAAAAATAAATAAAAGGCATCCAAATTGGTAATGAAGAAGTGAAACTGTCCCTGTTTGCAGATGATATGTTACTATACATAGAAAACCCTAAAGACTCCACGAGAAATCTACTGGAACTAATAGAAAGATTCAGCAGAGTAGCAGGATACAAGATAAACATTCAAAAATCAGTTGGATTTGTATACACCAATAAGGAGAATGATGAAAAGGAAATCAGGAAAAACAATACCGTTTTCAATAGCCCCTAAAAAGATAAAATACTTAGGAATAAATCTGACCAGGGATGTAAAAGACATATACAAAGAAAACTACAAAACACTACTGTGAAAAACCCAAAGGGATCTGTAAATGGAAAAACATACCATGCTCATGGATAGGTAGACTCAAAATTGTGAAAATGACAATTCTATCCAAAGCAGTTTACGAATACAATGCAATCCCAATCCAAATATCAACAACATTCTTCAAAGAGATGGAAAAACTAATCATTAACTTTATATGGAAAGGGAAGAAGCCCCAAATAAGTAAAGCACTACTGAAGAAGAAGAATAAAGTTGGAGGACTCACAATACCTGACTTCAGAACCTACTATACAGCTACAGTAGTCAAAACAGCCTGGTACTGGTACAATGACAGATACATTGACCAATGGAACAGAATTGAGAACCCAGATGTAAATCCATCCACCTATGGTCACCTGATCTTTGACAAGGGCCCAAAGTCCATCAAATGGGGAAAAGACAGTCTTTTTAACAAATGGTGCTAGCAAAACTGGTTATCCATCTGCAAAAAAATGAAACAGGACCCATACCTCATGCCATATACAAAAACTACTTCAAAATGGATCAAAGACCAGAATATAAAGCATAAAACTATAAAGTTCATAGAAGAAACAATAGGTCCAACCCTACAGGCCTTAATACATGGCATTAACAGGATACAAACCATAACCATCAACACACAAACCCCAATAGATAAGCTAGATCACTGGGATCTTCTAAAAACCAAACACCTATGCTCTTCAAAAGACTTCACCAAAAGAGTAAAAACAGAACCTACAGACTGGGAAAAAAAATTTTGGACAGTACAAGTCAGACAAAGGTCTAATCTCCATAATCTACAAGAAAATCCAACACCTCTACCACAAAAAGACAAGTAACCCTATTAAAAAATGGGCAAAGAAAATGAACAGACACTTCACCAACGAAGACATTCAAATGGCAAACAGACACATGAGGAAATGCTTGCAATCACTAGCCTTTAGAGAAATGCAAATTAAAACCACAATGAGATACCATCTCACCCCGGCATTACTGGCATGAATCAAAAACACTGGAAATAACAAATGTTGGAGGTGCTGCGGGGAGATCGGAACACTTATGCACTCCTGGTGGGAATGCAAGATGATGCAACCATTTTGGAAAATGATATGGTGCTTCCTCAGAAAGCTAGAAATAGACATACCATTCGATCCAGCAATCCTACTCCTAGGAATATATCCTAGAGAAATAAGAGTCGTCACTCGAATAGACACATGCACACCTATGTTCATGGCAGCATTGTTCACAATAGCAAAAAGATGGAAACAACCTAGATGCCCATCAACAGATGAATGGATAAACAAACTATGGTACATACACACAATGGAGTACTATGCAACGAGAAAGAACAACAATGAATCTGTGAAGCATCTCATAACATGGATGAAACTGGAGGACATTATGCTGAGTGAAAGAAGTCAATCACAAAAGGACAAATATTGTATGAGACCTCTATTGTAAAAACCATGAAAAAGTTCACACACAAAATGTAATAATTTTTGTTGGTTACCAGGGATGGGAGGGATGGGGGGGGGGTGGGGAATACTAAATAGGCAATAGATAAGTGGTATCTTGGGTGAAGGGTGAGAAAGTACACAATACAGGGGAAACTAGCACAACCTGTACAAGGAAAGCTTATGGAAGCCCCATAGACACATCCAAACTCCCTGAGGGACTGAATTGCTGGGCGGAGGGCTGTGGGGACCATGGTCTCAGGGAACATGTAGCTCAATTGGCAATGACACAGCTTATAAAGACAATTCTCTACGTTCTACCTTGGTGAGTATTGTCTGGGGTCTTAAAAGCCTGTGAGCAGCCATCTAAGATACTCTACTGGTCTCATCCCTTCGGGAGCAAGGGAGAATGAAGAGAACAGGATACCAGGAAAAGATTAGTCCGAAGGACTAATTGTCCACAGCTACCAAGACCTCCACCGGACTGAGTCCAGTACAGCTAGATGGTGCCTGGCTACCACCACTGTCTGCTCTGACCAGGATCACAACAGAGGGTTCTGGACAGAGCTGGAGAAGGATGTAGAGCAAAATTCTAACCCACACAAAAAAGACCAGATTTACTGGCCTAGAGGAGCCTGGAGAAACCCCGAGAGTATGGCCCCCAGACACCCTTTTAGCTCAGTGGTGAAGTTACCTCCCAGGTTCACTGTTCAGCCTGGCAGTGGACAGCACCGTAAAACCAAATGAGACTAACGAGGAACAGGAGTCCCGTGACAATGACCAGAAGGCAGAGAGGGACAGGGAATCTGGTGATAGGGAACCCAAGGTTGGGTAAGGATATTGTTGATGTGTTGTGAGATTGTTAACCATTGTCATAGGGCAACATTTGTAGTAACTGTTAAATGAGAAACTATTTTGTTCTGTAAGCCTTCATCTTAAGTGAGAATAACAGCACAATTGGAAGACCATAGTCAGTGTCTCTGAACTGTGTATGTAGAAATTTTTGAAATGGTATATCTTTGGCTATGCGTATTTTCACCAACAAAAAAAACATTGAGAAGTTAGAGGGTTAATATGTTGTGGGGTTGTTAACCAATGTCATAAGACAACATGTGTACTACTGTTTCATGAGAAACTATTTGTTCTGTAAGCCTTCACCTGAAGTACAATAAAAAAAAAAATTTAAAAAAAAAACTGGGATGTAAATTCTGAGTTTAAATTTCAGTTGAATTCCATGTTATGAATCAATGCAACAAACAATGTACATCTCCTAGCATGCTTTATGATATATGGGAGGTACTCAATAAATGTTACTGTTTCCTTCTTCTGGCACTGCGGACGAGTCCCAATCTCACTCAAATTCAAATCCATTACATCTTATTGAGGATAATTATACATCTTTCACAGATTGACTATGACGATTAAATGAAAAACGCCAATTAAATTGTATTCTAAATTCTAGTGACTCCTAAAATGTGAGATATTATTACTGAAATTAAAATCAAGAAACAGTTATAAGAAAATGGCAAAGTTGGAAGCAGTACAGAAGCTGTATACAGAGCTGTACTGAAGCAGAATTTTTGTATATATTGAAGAAAATTGGTAATAATTCACAGTATATATATGTGTATGGAGTCCTGGTGGTGCAGTGGTTAAGAGCCTGGCTGCTAGCCAAGAGGTCAGCAGTTCAAATCTACCAGCCGCTCCTTAGAAACTCTGTGGGAGCAGTTTTACTCTGTCCTATAGTGTAGCTATGAATCAGAATCGACTCAAGGGCAATGGGTTGGGTTATATGTATATGTATATTTTCATTATACATGTATGTTATTGTATTACATATATATAATATTTACATATGTATTATATATGTATATTTACACACATATGTGTATATCTATATATTATGCTTGCCACATAAAATAAGTTCTAATCTATTCTCCTTTCCTCCACCTCTATTTTCAGAAAAAATATGTAATAAACATACACATATCATTATATATCTGTATAAACCAGAAACCAAACTCGTTGCCGTAGAGTCAGTTATGACTCATAGCAACCCAATAGGACAAAGTAGAACTGGCCCATAGAGTTTCCAAGGAGCAGCTGGTGGATTCAAACTGCAAACCTTTTGGTTAGCAGCCTGAGCTCTCAACCACTGTGCCACCAGGGCTCCATATATCTGTATAATAATAGGATATATAATAATAGAATATATCTGTATAGTATATCGAATATATATTTGTCAGTTACCATCAAGCCAATTCCGACTCATGGTGACCACAGGTGTGCACAGTAGAACTGCTCTATAGGGTTTTCAAAGCTGTGACCTTTCAGAAGCTTATCACCAGGCCTGTCTCTTGAGGCACCTCTAGGAGGGTTTGAACTGCCAACTTTTCAGCTAGTAGTTGAGCCCTTATTTGTGCCACCAAAGACAAACCTGAACACGCTTACATTCATTCATTCTGTCCTCTAGTTTTAACAGTTTCATATCATTTTACCATGGATTATGAAGCTAAAAATAGAATATTTTCTGTCACTTCATAAGAATTGAAGGTAGTAGCTCTCAAATCATCACTGACAAAAGAAAAGGATCAATATATAAAGTTTTTTGGGACCAATTGCATTGCCTAACAGGGTACAGAAGTCATTGTCACTTGAACAGTTTCAGCTGTAAGTCTCTAGTACTTCAGAAAATATCAGTGGTTCATCTTAATAGTTTTTAATGAACAGGTGCTACAAATAATATTTGTAATTGTAATTGATGTTGTATTTCTAATTTTTAATTTCTGTAGCTCAAAAAATAAGTTGCCAGTGGAAGCCAGCTTGTTCTTAAGCTGAAAATCCAGGTATTCTTACAAACATAAAATACTTATCCTCTGGTTTTAACCTATCTGCTCTCTGCAACTCCACTTTTTGAGCTCTGGATTATTAGCAGATAAATTGACTTCGCATATTCTCACTCTAAAGGAATTTGGTTATTTTAATTTTAAATTTTATGTTCCCCATGTGGTGAAATTATATTCAATTCTGCCTACAAAAAAAGAAATGAGAAGAATAATCCCAAAATGCAAAATCGAGATAACTCTATTTAAAGTTTTAAAGGATATTGCATGCCTAAATGTTCACAATGATTTCCTTAATCTTAAAAGCAGTAAATCTTTAATATGCTTAGGTACAGGACCAGCTGCATAAGAATTCTTTCCAACTTTTTGTTAACTGATCATCAAAAGAAGGGTGAAGAGAGATGTTTTCTATTTTAATAATGAAAACCTATTTCGACTGAGGTTCCCACTAATAAAAATGTAGCATCACGTTCTCAAAGCAATGTGCACATAGAACTAAATGTTATCATCCAAAGGCACATGGCACTGACAAATAGAAGAAAGACTAGTGCAGCTGAATGGTGTTAGGTTTAAAAATTTCCCAAATCTTCTTATGGTCACAGGAATCCCTTGTATATTAACTGAGAGGTCTACCAGCCCACGCTCTAAATTGTGGGAGAGAAGTATACTTATTAAAATGTCAATTGCTCAAAAATATATACACACACAAATGCACAGATTCTATTCTTTAAAATTATAAAGTGCTTTTTTTTACCTTTTTGAAAATTCCTTAATGTCCCTGGTAATAACCTGTTTACCAGTAGAAATATAGCAAATACAGCATTTATTGGATGTCACTCTTCCGCCAGATATTGATAGGATTCACACTCTTTTATTCTATTTCATATTCACAACCATCTTGTGAGAATCAAGTCATCAACCCCATTTGGCAGGTGAGAAAACAGGTCAAGAAAGCTCCAGTGTTACACCTAAGGACTAATAGCTGGTAATCAACAAAACTGTTGCCAAGGAGATGGCTACCAATTGCCTCCTCTGTGGAAGCTTGTTAATCAAAGCATCTCATAATTATGTAAGCCATTCAAAGCACTGAATAAGTATTTTCCAGGGCTCATCAGAAACCCTATAATACTTCCATATGCCTTTCTGAGTATGTTATGTATGCCTTTATATCAATACACTGTGAGAGTAACGTACGGTTCTTTGATGGAATGTAATGAAAAATGACAGACCATTTGAAGATGCTCTATCACCAATTTCATGAATAATGCATTAGAGTAACAGGTATAATCAGTGTCATTTAAGTCAGCAGCCTCCAGAGAGACTAAGACAGCATGCAAGGGAAGCAATTCTCTGTTTTGATGTTCTAAGTAGGCATTTTATTTCAAATATTAATCTTTACTATTTATTTTCTTTTGAAGCAAGATTATATTTTTCAATGCAGACAAAATAAAAATAAGTACCTATAGCGTTCTAATAATTGAAGTTAAGTTTGTTCCCCACCTTCACAGAAGCCAAGGAAATAAAAAATAATAATAAATATTCAAAGATGCACACATATTTAAACACTTAAAAATCAATAAAAATTATGATAAACTGTATTATTCAAATATTGACTGGAGGAAGAACCAAAATCTAGAAGAAACCTTCCAACAACTTTTTAATCACTGACACAAAACTAATCGAACCTGCAAACTCTCCCCATAGCAACACCAAGTTGCTATGAAACAAAATAGTCAAATTCTCTTGAGAATAGAGTTATTTTCATACTTTTTAAAAGATTAATTTCACTACTGAAAAGTGAGAAAGAAACTGCTATAAAACTTTCAGTGGAAAGAAAAGATGTCACAGCCACTTATGCAATGTTCCAGCCTGTCAGCGTACCAGAAACTGAGGTTATAGAAAATGATGATGAGCCTAAAGACTTTTC
This sequence comes from Dugong dugon, assembly GCA_030035585.1. Lineage (NCBI taxonomy): Eukaryota > Metazoa > Chordata > Mammalia > Sirenia > Dugongidae > Dugong > Dugong dugon. The sequence goes on along the minus strand of CM057466.1, from coordinate 103,468,660 downwards.
CTAGAAACTCAGGGAGAAGGTACCATATTTATTTTGAAAATACTTTCATGTCATTTCAGTCTGAACTCTGAAACCGAATCAGTACTCTTTTCAGAAGTATTTAATTAGTTCGTAAGCTTTGAACAATGGGTCGATTCGTAAGTAGCTAACATGTCATTCTCAAACAGTTCTTTCTTCTCAAGTCCAAAGCTCTGTACTTTTTACGTTACTCTCTATTTTACCATCCTATCGCCTCATCTCTGATATTCTAAGGAAGCTCTTTCTGCCCCCCAAATCTACCATTTATCTAAACTTCCCTCTTAGACACAAACAAGTCATTAGACACTGTATTAATAAGGGTCTTTCTTTAGCACAGTGCCCGAGCTTTACATAATCACATCCTGGTATATTTTTTCACTACTTCAGTAAAATTGTGAAGCATACAGTTTGCAGAAGTATTAGCTAACAATTCTTGCATCTATGTCCTCATCTATTCCATTCAATGAATCTTAGCTAGTCCTCTGTTTTTACTTCTGCTCTTGGCAGTCCTTTCAAGTTCTATTTTCTTCCAAAATCTTAGATCTATTTCATACCACATTAATCCATCTCTTCTCGGAACTTTTAAACTGTTATCTGTGCCACATACAATAGTTTAGCACAGATATACAAAAGTGAGTCCTCTCTAATTTACATCCATGTAATTAACTTCAATATAAACAGATTGTGAATTCCTTGAGGTCAAGATTTTTTCTTAAATATATCAGTGTTAAACATAAAAAACATGTTTAATAAATTTCTTTTGCTTAGTTTGGTAATCTGCTTATTTACCATTTCCCTGTCTGCTTTCTTCTTCTAATTTTTTTTTTTAATTTACTTTTACATCTAATCTCTTAATGCCGAATCTATGCACTTAAAAATTATAACAAATATTTTCAAAAGGCTTAGTAAAATTGGAGGAATGAAACACATATAAGAATGCTTCAGAAATAGATAAGAAACTGTTATTGGTTGAAGAAAACACTCACTAATATGAGACATTAATCAATAAAAATAAATTTTAATTTAAAAAATTACTAGTTGGTCTCTAGATATTTCTGATAAAAAATGAAGATGCACTTTACTGCACAGTTTATATTCACGTCTTACAGTTTTGTAGAGAGGGAAATACACAAAAGTTAAGAAAGCATGGTTATTTAGTGCAGAAAAATTTCTCCTCAAGTTCTTAGTTCAAGTCCTCATTGCAAATTATTCAAAATATTCTAAAATTAGCTTGAAAATAAGTGGTGACAAATCAGAATTTGTTAACAGTTATTTGCTGATTTTATGTATGTATTGTAAGTAAATATTGTAATAGTAAGCATACAAAGAAACAGAATAGAAGCCTCCAGCTTTGTAAAATTATAATTAATTTTAAAATGACAGAACTGTCACTTCAAAAGCTTTAAGAAAACACGACAAAAATTCACAAGTATTTTAAAGTATGATGTTGGAATTCTGCATAGTTTTATTCTTTTAATTTCCTTTTTAGTGTATATGCATTATTTCAGTATAGAAATGAATAAACACGTGATATTTGAGTTTATTTTAGTCAGACATGTTAGCATCTGCAACTTCTTTTTCAACTTCACAAACTAACAATTTCGTACTAATTTTACATACATGACAGCATACTTCAAGCACATTAGTCTAATTATTAATGCCTTAATTTGACTCACTTGTTGCCCCATCCAGCATATTCTGCAAAAATAAAAATAAACTTTGTATTTAAAATCGGAGCAGTCTCATGAGGAAATTCACTTGCACTTGAGTATTTGTCAGCTCTACTCACTGCTTCCTTGATTTTTGATTGATGGCTTTAACTCAACTTCCATTTTCTTGCTATTTCTTTTTACTGTCTCCTTACCTAATTTAGCCTCAGGGCTCTGTTTTGACAGTCAAATCTGCATGCTACCTGACCACTGACTGCTGATTTGGTTTTAGACTTGCTGCTGCATTTAAATCCTTGAGCTTCCTTTATAAGGACACTGCCATTGTGGATTTAATATTCATTTATTATAGAAAAATATATTTAACGTAATGAAGTTAAGGTCACAGCTAAAAGTGAACAGTTTTATAAATTTCTCCCAGTTTTTTCCCCCTATAAACATACACACTTTTTATATAGTTGCTACCTCACTATGTTCCACTTATCATGAAAATTTATTACTTTCCAATGTCGTAAGTATTATTTGACATTTTTTTTTATCAAGTAGTGTACCTCATCACATGAAGACGCAATATAATACTGAATTTTTTATCTTTTATGTGGATTATTTTCACCCACTTCCTTTTACAAAATACTTTGTAATCAGTGAACATAAAACCAATTAACGTCGAGTCGATTCTGACTCATAACGACCCTATATGACAGAGTAGAACTACCCCATAGGGTTTCCAAGGAGCAGCTGGTGGATATGAACTGCTGACCTTTTGGTTAGCGGTCGAACTCTTAACCACTGTGCCACCAGGGCTTCTAGTGAACATAAGGAAACATAAAATGTCAGAAAAATCTGTGATCCTTAAAGAATCATTAAAAAGCAGATTCCCTCAGTATGTTCTTGTCTAATGTTGCGGATATATATGGCCAAATTGTTGTGGTTCCCCCCTCCCTAGAAGGTTTACATCCACACCTTTTTTTTTTTTTTTCAAAAAACTTTCTTCAAAATCAGAGTATTATCTTTTGTAAACACGGTTATTTTACATTGTTTGTTTCATCTTCATCTCTTGGTCTACTAGCATGGATAAAATAACATTCATTCCCTGCTTCTTTTTCAAAGTAAATTACCTATCCATGATTTATACTCATTTTGAAATGGAGTTTTTATAATTTTTCTATTGATTTGTATAATTCCATATTTAGGATAGTACTTCTCAAATATCAAATTTCATACAAATATTCCCTGTTTGTGTTCGCTGTTCTGACATAAAGATGTTTAAAATTTTAATTTAGCTGAATTTAGAATTAATCTTAGTAACTGCTTCAATACAACTATACATAGAAAATTTTTCACAATGTGAAGAATAATTAAATATGTAAATTCCAGTTTCTAATTATTTCATACAATTATGACTATAATCCAAGTGATATCTATTTGTATATAGTATTTGTGTATAATACCACCTCATTTTAGTTCTAACTACTTTACCAAGTATTTGAAAGAATTCACTGGGAAAAAAGCTTGCAATTACCAGTGACTTCCTTCTATAATCTCCTCTTCAAGTTGATGTATTCTGACCCATTTATTTCATTCGTATTTTGTCCTACTATATTTTTAATAAATAAAAATTTAAAATATACAGTAGTCCCCCGTTATGCACAGAGGATATGTTCCAAAACCCCCTGTGGATGCCTGAAACTTCAGGTTGTATTGAACCCTATGTATACTACATTTTGTCTTATACATACATATGTGTGATAAAGTTTAATTTCTAAATTAGACACAGTACAGATGAGCAATAATAACTAATAATAAAATAGAACAATTATAACAATATTCTGTAATAACTGTTTTGTAAATGTGGTCCATCTCTCTACTCCATGTAACATTTTCATTCTTCAGCTCACTATGGATAACTGAAACCTTGGAAAGCATAACAGTGGATGGGGGGGGGGGGTGCTACTGTATTTTAATTAAAATAGGAAAAATTTCTCCCTTATGCTCGCCGTTCTAAAATTGTCTTCACTTTCTGACCTATTAATTCTTCCATTTAAACAAAATATTATCATCTTCCAACCAAATTAATGCTTTTTTAATTTTTAGAAAACATAGAAATGTACTAAATATATACATAAACCCTGTTGTTGTTAGGTGCCCTCACACTGGTTTCGACTCAGAGTGGCCCAGTCTACAACAGAAAGAAACACTGCCTGCTTCTGTGCCATCCTCATGTTATGTTTGAGCCCTTTGTTGCAGCCACTGTGTCAATCCATCTCATTGAAGGTCTTCCTCTTTTGCGATGACAATCTACCTTACCAAGAGTGATGTCCTTCCCCAGGGAAAGGTCCCTTCTGATAATATGTCCAAAGTATGTGAGACAAAGTCTCACCATCCTCTCTGCCTAGGAGCACTATGGCTGTATTTCTTCCAAGACAGACTTGTTCCTTCTTCTGGCAGTCCATGAAATATTGAATATCCTTTGCCAACACCATAATTCAAAGGCATCAATTCTTCTTCCATCTTCCTTATTCATTGTGCAGCTTTCACATGCATATGAGGCAAGTCGAAATACCATCTCCTGAATCAGGCACACCTCGATCCTCAATGTGACATCTTTGCTTTTCAACACTTCAAAGAGGTCTTTCGCAGCAGATTTGCCAATGCAATACATCCTTTGATGTCTTGACTGCTACTTCCAGAGACGTTGATTGTGAATCCAAGCAAAATTAAATCCTTGACAACGTCATTATTTCCTCCATTTATCATGATGTTGCTTATTGGTCCAGTTGTGAGGATTTTTGTTTTCTTTTGTTCAGCTGTAATCCATACTGAGGGTTGTAGTCTTTGAACTTCATCAGTAAGTGCTTCAAGGCTTCTTTGCTTTCAGCAAGCAAGTTTGTGTCACCTGTATATTGCAGGTTGTTAATGAGTCTTCCTCCAATCCTGATGCCATGTTCTTCATATTATACAACTTCTTGGATTACTGGCTCAGCACACAGATTAAATAAGTACAGTAAAAGGATACAACCATACATATACCCTTCCTGATTTTTAACCACACAGTCTCGCCTTGTTCTGTTCAAACATCTGCCTCTTTGTCTATGTACAGGTTCTGCATAAGCACAATTAAGTGTTCTGAAATTCCCTTCTTTGAAACATTATCCATAATTTGTTATGATCCACACAGTCAAGTGTTTTTGCACAGTCAACAGAACACAGGTAAACATCTTTCTGGTATTCTCTGCTTTCAGCCAAGATCCATCTGCCATCAGCAGTAATATCCCTTTGTCCACGTTCTCTTCTGACTCTGGCTTGAATTTCTGGTAATTCCCTGGTGATGTACTGCTGCAACAGATTTTGAATTATCTTCAGCAAAATTTTACTTGCATGTGATATTCATGATATTGTTCGATAATTTCTGCATTCTGTTGGGTCACCTTTCTTTGGAATGGGCACAAATGTGGATCTCTTCCAGTTGATTGGACAAGTAGCTGTCTTCCAAATTTCTTGGCATAGACAATTGAACACCCCCAGCACTGCATCCATTCGTTGAAACACCTCAGTTGGTATTCTTTCAACTCCTGGAGCCTTGTTTTTTGCCAATGCCTTTAGGGCAGCTTGGACTTCTTCCATCAATATCATCATTACTTGGTCATATACTACCTCCTGAAATGGCTGAATGTCAACCAATTATTTTTGGTACAGTAACTCTGTGTATTCCTTCTACCTTCCTTTGATGCTTCCTGCGTCATTCAATATTTTGCCCTAGAATTCCTCAAAATTGCAACTTGAGGCTTGGATTTTTTCTTCAGTTCTTTCAGTTTGAAAAATGTCAAGCGTGTTCCTCCCTTTCAGTTTTCTAACTCCAGGTCTTTGCATGTTTCATTATAATACTTTACTTTGTCTCCTCAATCTGACCCTTGAAATTTTTTGTTCAGCTCCTTTACTTCTTCATTTACTCCACTCACGTTAGTTACTCTGTTTTCAAGAGCAAGTTTCAGAGTTTCTTCTGACATCCATTTGGTCTTTTATTTCTTTCCTATCTTTTAGTGATCTTTAGCTTTCTTCATTTTGATGTCCTTGATGTCATCCCACAACTCATATGGTCTTTGTTCATTAGTGGTCAGTGCATCTAATCTATTCTTGAAATGGTTTCCAAATTCAGGTGGGGTATACTCAAGATAGTATTTTGGTTTTCCTGGATTTATTTTAATTTTCTTCAGCTTCAACTTGTATTTGCATATGATCAGTTGATGGTCTGTTCCGCGCTGGGCCTCAGGCCTTGTTCTGACTGATGCTATTGAGTTTTTCCATTGTTTCTTTCCACAGAAGTAGCTAATTTGATTCCTAGGTTTTCCATACAGTGACGTCCACATGCATCGTTGCCGTTTATGTTATTGAAAAAATATATTTGCAGTGAATAAGTCATTAGTTTTGCAAAATTCTATCACGCAATCTCTGGTGTCATTTCTATCACCAAGGCCGTATTTTCCAACTACTGATCCTTTTTCTTTGTTTACAACTTTTGCTTTCCAATCACCAGTAAATTATCAACACATCCTGATTGCGTGTTTGATCAATTTCAGACAGCAGAAGTTTGTAAAAATCTTCAATTTCCTCATCTTTGGCCTCAGTGATTGGTGCACAAATTTGAATAATAGTCTTATTAACTGCTCTTCCTTGTAGGCATAGGGACATTATTCTATTACTGACAGCGTTGTACTTCAGGGTAGATCTTAAAATGTCCTTTGTGACAATGAATGTGACGCCATTCCTCTTCAATTTATCATTCCTGGCACAATTGACCACATGATTCTCTGATTCAAAATGTCCAATACCAGTCCGTTTTAGCCTGCTAATGCCTGGGTTATCAATCTTTATGCGATCCATTTCATTTTTGACAACTTCCAATTTTCCTAGATTCATACCTAGTACATTCCATGTTCCAATTATTAATGAATGTTTGCAGCTGTTTCTTCTCATCTTAAGTCATGCCACATTAGCAAATGAAAGTCCCAAAAGATTTACCCCATCTATGTCATTAAGGTCGACTCTATATTGAGGAAGTCACACTTCCCCTCTTGTATTTTCAGTGTCTTCCAACCTCAGGGGATCATATTCTGGCACTGTATCAGACAATGCTCCGCTGCTATTCATAAGGTTTTCAATGGGCAATTTTTGTAGAAGTTGACCACAAGGTCCTTCTTCCTAGTCTCTTTTGGTCTAGAAGCTCCGCTGAAACCTATCCACCACGGGTAAACCTACTAGTATTTGAAATACTCTTGGCATAGCTTCCAGCATCACAGCAACATGCAAGCCACCACAGTATGACACACTGACAGAAATGTGGTGGAAATAAACCATACTTCCACTATATAAGAATTTATCACTTTTTGTATTTTGTATTTCTGTATTCATTTTTTGCAAGTTTTGAAAACATAATTTTATTCCATATGCTTTCCAAAGATGTTATTCCAACTACAGTCAAATGTTTTCTCTGATTGACAAAATGATTTTAGTTTAACTAGAAGAGTTAAAAGTTGCAGGAAAATTATCTTTAAAAAGAAGATATTTCAACATATTTTAAAACAATATTAAGTTAAATGTTTTGGTACAGCTCAAGAGGAGACAGATCAGTGGAAGACAAATAATGCAGAAATGATTATTGGTATGTATATCTTTAATTATTGTAATACGTGTAGTAAAATGGCTGGAATCCAGAGGAAGTCTATTCACAGTTAGTGAGTCAATAAACACAATCCTAAGTTAATTGCTATGTTATTAATTTGAGGATATAAATTATCTTATATATTCATTACTGTGAATGTAATTAATTTCTTTTTATTCCTTGAAAAGCTTGAGAGAAATTGAGATTGCAAAACGCTTAAAATGTCTAAAATAAATTATGTCTTGGAGTGTCTATCATTTTTGTTGAAGTCCATGGTAATATCTGTTTTATGACATCCTGTAACTACTTTGATAATTCTATATTAAATTTAAGATGCCAGTTTGGAGTGCTGAAGCAAGAAAAGGTAGAAAACAAGAGGAGAAAGAGTTGAGAAATGAAGGTGTTTAACTACATTTATGTAGAGTTTTTCTTTGTTTTATACTTGCTGAATGAGGTTAGGACAGCACCTACTTAAGCAAATTAATGAAAATGGTTAGCACCTGTCTTAGGCGGGGTTCTCTAAAGAAGCAAAACCAGTGAAGTGTATGTATATATGTATGTAGAGAGAGAGATTTATCTCAAGGAAATGGCTCAGGTTGTAGTAGAGGTTGGGAAATCCCAAGTCCATGGGTCAGGGTCATGCTGGAGGTTTTTCCTGACTTAAGTAGCTGCAGGGGCTGATGAACCCAAATTCCAGAAGTAGATGGCAGGCTACTGGCTCACAGGTTGTGGAGGCTGGTGAATCCCAACATCAGCAGGTAAGATGGCTGGCATCTAGCACAACTCCCAAGAACAAGAGGTCAGATCATGACAAGCTGGATGCAGGATCCAGAGCAAACAAGCAAGCTTTGCCAGAACATCTGTATATATATTGAAAACCAGGGTGCCAACTGACAGTGGGACATATCAATTCCATGTTCCATAAAGAACATCACACATGTGGGATGTATTGGTCCCATGTCACATCACACTTCCTGTTTACACTTAAGTCATAAAATATCTTACTCAACTTTCCAAAAATACACATGAAATACTAAGTAAACATTGCACTTGCTGCACATAATTGCTAGCAGTTTCATTAGAGAGGACCATATCAGTACCATGTTCCATGAAACACACTACACATGTGGGACACACCGGTCCCACAGCCTAGGAAGTGCATCACAAACTGTTTTAACCCCCAAAATAACTCATTTACTTGAATATTTCTGAATGCCAGTAAAAGTGCCTTCCCAATTACACAAAGGAAGTAGTAAACATACTGCAAGCCTTATCTCACTATACAGAAGACAAATGTCACAAAAGTTTCACGCAATCACTACTCCGGGAAGCATTCCCTTACACAAATGACTCTCAACACTCCAGTGTGGTAGAGACGACTTCCTTGTGTTTTAGGCAGTTGCACCAGTATCTGCCAGAATGCCAGAAAGTACTAAAGTGGCTCATATGCCTGACAATAAACCTCAAGGGGCAAAAAAATATAACACCAAGATATGCATCCCATGGTCCATGAAAGGGATACAACTACCTTCTTCCACCACCTTTGTTCCCTTTACCCTCAGCAAGCACCTCAGCTGGTCATGGTTCTTTGCTGGGTGGTTTGACCCAAACCTTCATTCCTGAAGGGTCTGGGCCATTAGTAGTCATAAGTCATGTCGGAACAGGGTTTGCTGTAGTTTTCCATGGACTTTAATCACAGAGCATGGTAGTACTAGGAGACACAGTAAGAGATCTCCTGGATTTCAGACATACACTTGTTTACCTCTGTTATGCAACATCAGTACGATTTCCCCTTGGCAGTCAGGGTCAACACACAGGTCTGTCATTTTATTATACTGTAGTGACTTATGTGTTGCTGTGATACTGGAAGCTATGCCACCAGTATTTAAAATACCAGCATGGTCACCCCTGGTTGGCAGGTTTCAGCAGAGCTTCCAGACTAAGATAGACTAGGAAGAATGACCTGGAAGTCTACTTCTAAAAAAACTGACCAGTGAAAACCTTATGAATAGCAGTGGAACATCGTCCAATATAGTGCAGAAAGATAAGCCCCCCAGGTTGGAAGGCACTCAAAATACAACTGGAGAAGAGCTACCTCCTCAAAGTAGAGTTGACCTTAATGACGTTGATGGAGTTAAGTTTTTAGGAACCTTCATTTGCTAATGTAGCATGACTCAAAATGAGAAGAAACAGCTGCAAACATCAAGTAATACTCAGAGCGTGTAATGTGTGAAGTATGAATCTAGGAAAATTAGAAGTCGTCAAAAATGAGATGGAATGCATAAAGATCTGTATCCTAGGCATTAGTAGCCATTTTGAATCAGACAATACTATGATCTACTATGCTGGGAAAGACAAATTGAAGAGGAATAGCAACACATTCATCATCAAAAACAACATTTCAAGATCTGTCCTGAAGTACAACATTGTCAGAGATAGGATAATATTTACATGCCTACAAGGAAGAACAGTTAATACGATTTTATTCAAATTTACACACCAATGACTAAGGCCAAAGATGAAGAAATTGAAGACTTTTACCATCTTCTGCAGTCTAAAAGTGATCAAACATGCAATCAAGATGCATTGATAATTACTGGTGATTGGAAAATGAAAGTTGTAAAAAAAGGAACGATCAGTAGTTGGAACATATGGTTTTGGTGAAAGAAACAATGTCAGAGGTCACATGATAGAATTTTGCAACACCAATGACTTATTCATTGCAAATACCTTTTTGCAACAAAATAAACGGTAACTATACATGTGGACCTCACCAGAAGGACAACACAGGAATCAAATCAACTACATCTGTGGAAAGAGAGGATGGAAGAACTGAATTTATCATCAGTCAAAACAAGGCCAGGGGCCAACTGCAGAACAGACCACAATTGCTCATATGCAAGTACAAACTGAAGCTTAAAAAAATTCAAACAAATCCACGAGAACAAAAATACGACCTTGAGTATATCCCACCTGAACTTGGAAACCATCTCAAGAATAGATTTGATGCATTGAACACTAATGAACAAAGACCACAGGAGTTGTGGGATGACATCAAGGACATCAAAATGAAGAAAGCAAAGATCACTAGAAAGATAGGAAAGGAAAAAAGGACCAAAACGGATGTCAGAATAAATTCTGAAACTTGTTCTTGAACATAGAGTAACCAAAGTGAATAGAATAAGTGATGAAGTAAAAGAGCTGAACAAAAGATTTCAAGGGCAGATCTAGAAGACAAAGTATTATAATGAAATGTGCAAAGACCTGGATTTAGAAAACTAAAGGGGAAGAACATGATCAACATTTATCAAGCTGAAAGAACTGAAGAAAAAATTCGATCCTCAAGTTGCAATTTTAAAGAATTCTAGGGCAAAATACCGAACAATGCAGGAAACATCAAAAGAAGATGGAAGAAATACACAGTCACTGTACCAGAAAGAATCAGTCGACATTCAACTATTTCAGGAGGCAACATATGACCAAGAACCGATGGTAGTGAAGGAAGAATTCCAAGCTGCCCTAAAGGCATTGGTGAAAAACAAGGCTCCAAGAATTGACAGAATACCAATTGAGTTGTTTCAATAAATGGATGCAGCATGGGGGTTCTCACTCGTCTATGCCAAGAAATTTGGAAGACAGCTACTTGGCCAACTGACTGGAAGAGATCCAATTTTGTGTCCATTCCAAAGAAAGGTGACCCAATAGAATGCAGAAATTATTGAACAATATAATATCACATGCAAGTAAAATTTTGCTGAAGATCATTCAAAATCTGTTGCAACAGTACATTGCCATGAAAATTCCAGAAATTCAAGCCAGATTCAGAAGAGGACATGAAATGGGGGATATCATTGCTAATGTCAGAATGATCTTGGCTGAAAGCAGAGAATACCAAAAAGAGGTTTACTTGTGTTTTATTGACTATGCAAAGGCATTCGACTGTGTGGAGCACAACAAATTATGGATAACATTTCAAAGGATGGGAATTCCAGAAAATTGCAGAACCGTTACTTCTGCTCATGCAGAGCCTCTGCACAGATCAAGAGGCAGTCGTTAAGAACAGAAGAATGGGATACTTAATGGTTTAAAATCAGGAAAGTTTTGCGTCAAGGTTGTATCTTTTCACCACACTTATTCAATCTGTATGCTGAACAAATAATCTGAGAAGCTGCAGTATATGAAGAAAAATGGGGCATCAGGATTGGAGGAAGACTTATTAACAACCTGCAATATGCAGATGACACAACCTTGCTTTCGGAAAGCAAAGAGGACTTAAGCGCTTACTGATGAAGATCAAAGACTACAACCTTCAGTATGGATTACACCTCAACATAAAGAAAACAAAAATCCTCACAACTGGACCAATAAGCAACATAATAATAAGTGGAGGAAGGATTGTGGCTGTCAATGATTACGTTTTGCTTGGATCCACAATTAACGTCCATGGAAGCAGCAGTCAGGAAATCAAACAACATATTGCACTGGTCAAGTCTGCTGCAAAAGACTTCTTTTAAGTGTTGAAAAGCAAAGATGTCACTTTGAGGCCTAAGGTGTGCATGACCCAAGCCATGATATTTATAACTGCCTCATATGCATGAGAATGCTGAACAATTAATAAGGAAGACTGAAGAATATATACCTTTGAATTATGGCGCTGGCAAAGAATTTTCAGTATATCATGAACTGCCTGCAGAATGAACAAGTCTGTCTTGGAAGAAGTAAAGCCAAAGTGCTCCTTGGAAGCAAGGAATGCAAGACTTTGTCTCACACACTTTGGACATGTTATCAGAAGGGACAAGTCCCTGGAGAAGGACATCATACTTGGTAAGGTAGAGGATCAGCAATAAAGAGGAAGACCCTCAACAAGATGGATTGTCACAATAACTGCAACAATAGGCTCAAACATAACGATTCTGAGGATGACGCAGGACGAGCAGTATTTCATTCTGTTGCACATAACGTGGCTATGAGTTGGAACTGCCTTGATGGCAACTCACAACAAGAGTCATGGTAAATCACAGCAGCCAATATGGTAACTCCCTTCTTTGCATGTTGATCCTGAGGCATGAGGAGCTGAAAGTTGGTGAGTGGCATTCTTAACTTCCAGTTCAATGAAATCCATGTTGTGTCTCCAGGTGGAAGCAACCCTCCCTTTGGAACTAAGACCTCTAGACTCACAGAGCATAGGGTTGTGGGGATAGGAAGCAAAATTTCTGCGAGAGGGTCACTATGGGTAATAGTGAATGTTGCCACTCCCATCTCCATCCCTTGATTCCTGGATATGTGAATCCTGGCTAAGAGAGAAACAACACTATGTATTGTTTAGATCCTCCTGGAGAACATTTCGCCAACACTGCAAAGTGTTACCACCTAGTTAGCACCGTAAGTGTGTCTTTAGAAGGCCAGTTAATCATTCTACCAAGTCAGCTGCTTCAGGATGACAGGAATATGCTAACACCATTGAATTTCATGATCCTTTGCTATGAAGTGAGTCCTTTGATCCACGGTGATGCTGTATGTGGAAAACCATAATGGTGGATAAGGCATTCTATGAGTCCATGGATGGTAGTTTTGGCAGAGGAATTGCCTGCAGTGAAGCCACATTCCTATCTAGAGTAAGCGTCTATCCCAGTGACAACAAAATGCTACCCTTTCCATAAAGGAAGCAATCCACTTCAATCAACCTGCCACCAGGTTGCTGGTTGATCACCTTGAGGAATGGTGCCATATCAGGGATTCAGTGTTGGTCTCTGCTGCTGGCAGATGGGGCATTCAGCAGTGGCTGTAGTCAAGTCGGCCTTGGCGAGTGGAAGTCCTTGTTATTAAGCCCATGCATAGCTGCCATCCCTGCCACCATGGCCACTTTGTTTATGAGCCTGTTGGGCAATGACAGGAGTGGCTGGGGAAAGAGGATGACTAGTTTCCACAGAACGTGTCCTCCTATCCACTTGATTGTTAAAATCTTCCTCTGCTGAAGTCATCCTTTGGTAAGCATTCACATAAGAAATAAATATCTTCTCTTCTTTGGTCCATTCAAAGAGATCTATCCACATACCTCTTCCCTATACCTCCTCATCACCAATTTTCCAATCATATTCCTCCCAAGTCCCTGACCATCCAGCCAAATCATTGGCCATAGCCCATGAATCAGTATAAAGTCACACATCTAGCCATTTCTCCTTCCAAGAAAAGTGAACAACCAGGAGGAATGCTTGAAGTTCTGCCCATTGGGGAGATTTTTCCTTTGCCACTGTCCTTCAGGGAGGTTCCAGCAAGGGGTTACAGTGTTTCCTCTGTCCACGTTCAAGGAGTGCTTGCATATTTTACAGATCCATCTGTAAACCAGGCATGAGTTTTCTCTTCCTCAGTCAACTGATTGTAGTAACTCCCCATGAGGCCATAGGTGCAGATTGGGACAAGGCAGGTAATGTGACAGGAGTGGAGACCATGGGCAATTGAAACACTTCCTCATGCAACTTATTTGTGTCTTCAGGTTCTGCTCAAGCCCAATCTTGTATATACCACTTCTATTTAATGATAGAGTGCTGCTGTGAATGTTTGACTTTATGACTCTGTGGATCAGACAACACCTACCTCATGATGAGCAGCTTAGGCTGCTTGGTGACTTGGTGGCCCATGGTTAAGTGTTCAGTCTCTGCTAAGGCTCAGGAACAAGCCAAAAGCTGTTTCTCAAAAGGAGAGTAGTTATCTGCAGAGCATGGCAAGTCTTTGCTCCAAAATCCTAATGGTCTGCACTGTGATTCACCAAGAAGGGCCTGCCAAAGACTCCAAACAGCATCTCTATCTGCCACTGACACTTCAAGCACAATTGCATCAGCCGGATCATATGGTCCAAGTGGGAGAGCAACTTATATGGCAGCCTTAACCTGTTGCAGAGCCTTCTCTTGTTCTGGGCCCCACTCAAAACGAGCAGCTTTTCAAGTCACTTGATAAATAGGCCAGAGTAGCACACCCAAGTGAGGAATATGTTGCCTCCAAAATACAAAAAGGCCCACCAGGTGTTGTGCCTCCTTTTTAGTTGCAGGAAGGGCCAGATGTAACAAGTTATCATTCACTTTAGAATGACTATCTCAACATGCCCCACACCTCTGGACTTCTAGAAATTTCACTGAGGTGGAAGGTGCCTGAATTTTTGTGGGATTAGTTTCCCACCCTCTAGCATGCAAATGTTTTACCAATAACCACAGAGTCATTGACACTTCTTCCTTACTAGGTCCAATCAGCATAATGTTATCAATGTCATGGACCAGTGTGATGTCTTGTGGAAGGGAAAGGTGATCAAGGTCCCAGCCAACTAAATTATGACATAGGGCTGGAGAGTTGATATACCTCTGAGGTAGGAGAGTTAAAGTGTATTGCTGGCCTTGCTAGCTGGAGGCAAAATGCTTCTGGTGTTCCTTTGAACCCAGAATCAAGAAAAAGACATTGGCTAGATCAATAGCTGCATACCAGGTGCCAGGCAATATATTAAATTTATTCAAGCAATGAAACTACATCTGGAACAGTAGCTGCAATTCGAGTCACCACCTGGTTAAATTTTTGATAATCTGCTATCATTCTCCAAGATCCATCTGTTTTTTACACAGGCCAAGTAGGTGAGTTGAATGGGGATATGGTGGGAATCACGACCCCTGCATACTTCAAGTCCTTGATGATGGCAGTAATCTCTGCAATCCCTCCAGGAATGTGGTACTGCTTTTGGTTTACTATTGTCCTAGGTAGGGGGCAGTTATGATGGCTTCGACTTGGCTTTTCCTACCATAATAGCCCTTACTCCAATTGTCAGGTATCCAGTGTGGGGGGTTGTGACAGTTGCTAAGTATATTTATTCCAATTATGCATTCTGGAACTGGGGGAGATCACTATAGGATTGGTTTTGGGACTCATTGGACCCACTGTGAGATGAAACTGAGCTAAGATTCCATTAATAACCTGACCTCCATATGCCCCCACTCTGACTGGTGGGCCACACTGATGTTTTGGGTCTCCTGGAATTACTGTCAATTCGGAGTCAGTATTCAGTAATCCCTGAAAAGAATGATTCTTTCCTTTTCCCTAAAGAACAGTCACTGTTGTAAAAGGACATAGAATCATTTGGGGAAGGCTGGGAGAAAGCTTAAAAGTGTAAATTTTTGGCAGTGTGGTGGGGTCCTTCATGAAAGGGACCCGTCCTTCCCTTCATTCAAGGGGTTGTGGGTCTTTAAACTCACTCAGATCTGGGAATTGATTGAGGGGTCATGACTCTCTGTTCTGGGGATTCAAGTTAGACTGACATTCACTTGATGTAGAATTCTTCCTCCTGTACAGATTAAGTAAATATTTAGTAGATTTCCTATCTATTTCGCTCCTAGGGACACTATGACTAATTAGCCAATGCCATAAGTCCATTCAAGTCGGGCTATTCCGATTACTGCTTTGATTCCACTTTCCATTATGGTAACTATATCCACCCTGTCTTTGTCTATTGAGTGCCACCTCTTGGCCCCTACCACCAAGGGATCCAATCAGCCCCATTGTAGTTCGGTGTCTTAATTCAGTTAGGGCAGATCCCACTGTCAAATCTGATGTACACAAAGTAGCAATCACAGCAGTCTTCAAGGATGCTGGGGCCTCCTCCACAAATTTGTTCCTCACTGTTGTGGTAAAAGTTGTGTCATGTGGACACTCCATGTGTGAGTCTGTGGGTCTAACCTGATAAATCTACTCTAACATGCCAATTTCCCTAAGTCTTTGGATATCTTCTTCTACAGTACACTAAGGCAAGTCTGTTACTTCAACTTGATTTTGTGTAGGTCATCACATAATCCATGATTCAGAAAGCCCTCCAAATTAACTACTATATTCTTTCCTAATCTCTCAAGTTGGAACATCGAATAAAGAACTGTGCATACTGAGCCCATATCAATAAACTCAGAATGATCCATCTTTGTGTCCCTTGAATCATTCATTATTCCACACACTTAATAGGCATTCCCACATGTATTCTTCCCCAGGTTTCTGTTTGAACATATTAAAAAATTCAAGCAGTTCTTTTGGAGTGTAGTGTACCTCCACTTGGGTCATACTTTGTACTTTACCTTTTGGGGCTTGTTGGGGACCAAAGTCTATTTATAGGTCTAGAAGCAAGAATGGTTGTGGGAGTGGGGCCTTGGAACATTCAGCAATGTCTTGTAAAGCATTTATCTTAGGTGATGCCCCAGGCACCGCCTGAGGTGATATCTCAGACAAAGACTCTTCAGGCACACCCAAACCCCATTGCTGTTGAATCCAGTCTGTCTCATAGCAACTCTGTAGGACAGAGTAGATCTGCCCCATATGGTTTCCAAGGAGTGGCTGGTGGATTCGAACTGCCAATTTTTGGGTTAACAGCCATGCTCTTAACCACTGTGCAACCAGGGCACAGCAATGTTAATCTCATCAGATGGACTTGTAAGAGATAATGGTTTTACTGGGAGGGTAGCTTCACAGACAAAGATGGAATGATCTCTTCAGATGGGAGCAAGAGAGTTTGTTCTGTTAGCAAGAATGATTCAATGGAATTTAGGGGCTTGAAGTCCCCAGCTTCCTGATTATCTGTCCATATGTCCCTATCCCAAGTTTCAGGATCCCATTTCTTCCCAATCAATGCCCTCACTTTAACTTCAGACACCACTGGGAATTCAACTGGCAATGTAATTAAGCCACTCTTACGATACGACTCTGTGTTTGATTTTTGGCAATATCAGCTCTGTTGCTACAAGAAATAAGGCTTTCTTTAAGGGTACAAGTGGCAAATTTGAGGTCTTTTATGTGCTCTTCAGCTGTGATTCTGAAGCATTGAGCTCATCTCTTTCTGTCACCACTTTTTCTAGGCAAAGTAGGACCAACCAACCAGCTTCCCTATGCTTCTCATTCTGACAATATTGTAGAAAAGCATCAAACATGCGATCATCCAACGCCTTGCTTCTCACCAATACTTGATCTATTGGTGTTGATATTTTGTGTATTAATATTGCCACCTCATGCCATGGATTAGCAGCACCTTCTTTACTACTGGAGGCAAGTCATCAGTGCCTTTAAGACTAGTCAGACTTGAGAACCAATTTAGAAAACTCATCCTTAGGTTTTTGTTACTCTGGAACCACTCTTGGTACCAAATGTCTTAGGCTGGATTCTCTAGAGAAGCAAAACCAGTGAAGCATACATATATACATATAGGTTGCTAGATAGAGAGAGAGAGAGATTTATCTCAAGGAAATGGCTCATGCTGTTGTAGAAACCAGCAAGTCCCAAGTCCATGAGTCAGGCATCAGGCTAGAGGCTTCTCCTGACTCAGCTGCAGAGGCTGATGAACCCAAGATCGGCAGATAAGATGGAAGGCTACTGGCTCAAGTCCCAAGAACCAGACATCAGATGATGACAAGCAAGATGCAGAATCCAGAGCGAGTAAGCAACCTTTGCCAGAACATCCACGTATATATATTGAATGCAGGCCACACCCCTGACGAAACTCCCCTTACAACAAATTGGCTGATCACAACAGATCCCATCATGGAGGATGCCTACATCATTACATAACTGCCAAACTATATCATTACATAACTGCCAAATTACATCAATACATAATTGCCTAGCCACTGAGAATCATGGCCCAGCCAAGCTAATACACAAACTTAATCATCATGACATCTTAGGACATTAAAGAGGTACACAAAGGAATTGGAAGAGTCAATAGAAGCAGTACTCCTGGATAAGCCTACTACACAGAAGTTAAAAAAAAAAAAGGTTCATAAAATAACCAGTGTAGAAATTTCTTGGAGAAGCAAGGAGAACCAGTAGTTCCTTGAAACATTCACCATAGAATTTTAAAAAACAAAAACAGAAAAAAAAATGAAAGAAATTATTCTAGTAATCCTGAGAGAATATGTTAATTGTCTGCCTATGGCTTTCCCCCAAGTACAGGTGCCATGAATACAAGGTGACAGGATTGTGAGCAGATGTTGAAAGAATGTGTGAACTGCTTCTTGGCAATTAGAGAGACTAAAGAGGTCCTAGACTGGAGAGAAGAAAAATCCAAAGGTATATCCTAAATTACTTCTTTATTTATGAAGAAAAATATGAAACTACTAGGTTTCATAAATATGTAACAAATGCTTATATATTTGAATTATGGTGTTGGTGAAGAATACTCAATATACCATGGACTGCCAGAACAAACGAATCTGTCTTGGAAGAAGTATAGCCAGAATGCTCCTTAGACGCGAGGATGGCGAGACTACATCTCAAGTACTTTGGACATGTTACCAGGAGGTACCAGTTCCTGGAGAAAGACATTATGCTTGGTAAAGTAGAGGGTCATTAAAAAAGAGGAAAACCCTCAATTAGATGGATTGACATCGTGGCTGCAACAATGGGCTCAAGAATCATAATGATTGTGAGGATTGCGCATGATCAGGCAGTGTTTCATTGTGTTGTACACAGGGTCGCTATGAGTCGGAGCTGACTCGACTGCACCTAGTAACAACAGCAACAGAACAACTATATATGTGTGTGTGTGTGTTGTGCTGTAGCATGGCGCCGCACGGCGCTCAGCGGCACAATGCAAAGTGACGTTATTATGTTAGGTTATGTTGTTGTGTTGTGATGTGATGTGATGTGATGTGACGTGACGTGATGTGATGTGACATGATGTTATGTTACGGAGCCCAAGTGGCACAGTGGTTAAAGAGCTCAGCTGCTAACCAAAAATAGGCAGTTCGAATTCACCAGCTGCTTTATTAAAATAATTGTAGTATGTGTCAGATATTCAAAATAGTTTTAAAGTAATATAACAAACAGCCATATATTCAGCGACCAGTTTAACAGATTATATATTTAAAATACAATGAGGTCTATGCTGCAAGCCTCCATAATGCAATCCCTGTCCCTCTTACCCAGAGGTAAAAACCATCCTGATTTTTGGGTCTATTATTTCCATACATGATTTATCTTTTTACTAAACGTATCGTTAAGCAATATAAAGGATGGTTTCTCAGAGTTCAAATTTTCCTTAAATACTATTATGCTGTATGCATCTTCTCAAACTTTCTTTTTAAGTTTAATTTTATATTCCAGAATATTTTCTATGTTAGTAATTGTAGCAATAGTTCATTTGTTTGCATATTATAGAATTTCATCTTGTAAACGTCATTAAAAAGCATCATCCCTCAATTGCACATTGCTACCCAGTTTCCCACCTACCATTGCATTCCTTTCACCCACAATGTACACACAGAAGCTGCTTTTACCTCTAAGCTTTCATTAACCCATTGCAAGCTTGCTTTCTATCCAACTACTTCACTATAATTACTTTCACACTGTCATCAACCTCTTGAAAGATAAATTGACACGAGTTGCAAGATGCCCACTCACTAACTGTGGCCCATGTCAGGCAGTGAAGGTGGAATTAGTCAAACCAGGAAACTCTTAGAAGGACGTCAGTGTATCCTCCCAAGCTCAGCTCAGGGAAAACAGCTTCTGCAAATGCTGAGTGGTCCGCATACCACACCCTCTATTACCATAACAAATCCTACCCAATAATTACCTCCAACATAGGAAATAACCACATAGCCCGGCTGGTCATTTGGGTTCATGGTTTGGAAAGGTAAGAGGAAACCTGGGACGTTCTCTGGCAGTGACAAACTCTGGTCACATCTGGTAGTTTTACTTCCTCCTAAAATGCCCTGGTGTGCTATGATAGGACTCAGTGGCATTAACATTCAAATTAAGACATATTATATTGCATGTATTCAAGCAAATTTCAAAAATTGTCAAAACTACAAGTTATACAGAAATATATTTGCAAATTTTCTAGCAAATAGAAAAAGAAAAATTCCCCTGAACTCTCCGATAGATCCCAAAAGACAAGAGGAAGGAAATAAATTCAGACAATAACAGCAAATACTGATATAACATGCACTATGGCCTAGGCATTGCCATAAATACTTTACATATATTAACTATTTCTGAGAGGAAAAAATCTATGCTATAGGTGAACTATTTTAATATTGATTTTGCAAATGAGGAAACCTTGACACAGGCAGTTTAAGTGATTCTCTCACATCACAAATAATTTGTCTTTGTTCTTTGAACAAGATTCATTTCTGGACAGTAAGATATCTTAAAGCTCTGTTCATTTACCTCCTTGAAAGCAATCTTTATAGATCCAGTGGTTTTTCTCGAATTCAGCCTTCCTTTGGGCAATGTTTTTGTTTGTTTTTCTCATCCAAACCCTCTTCCTTTGACTTCCATGGCATCACTCTCCCCTAATTTCCCTGTGTCTCGCTAGCCACTGTTTCCCTGAATCCTTTGCAATCTTCTAATTTTGTGACTGTATCTGAAATGCTGGTGTTTTTTAGAGTTTCCTTCTTGGTCTTCTTCTCACAATCTTCCTAGGATTACTCATCCCACCAAAGTCTTTGGTAACCATGACATACTCTTCAACATATATTTCTCCTTCAGACCTGCGTATAGAATTGCCTGATGAACAGGAACCGCAGGTTTTTATGGACCTAAAGTGAATTATTTTATCATGTCCCCGCTTGTTCTTTCTTGATCTCTATCTCAGTGATTTTGTTAGCTGCCATCCAGTCGGCTCCAACTTGTGGTGACCCCATGCACAACAGAACAAAACACCGCGTGGTCCTACACTATCGCCATGATCAGTTGCACATTGAATCGTTGTGATCCATAGTTTCCATTGGCTGATTTTCAGAAGTAGATCACCAGGCCTTTCTTCTTAGTTCATCTTAGTCCAGAAACTCTGCTGAAACCTATTCAGCATCATAGCAATGTGCAAACCTCCACTTATGGACAGGTGGTGGCTGTGCATGAGGTGTGTTGGTTGGGAATTCAATCTGGGTCTCCTGCATGGAAGGTGTGAATTCTACCACTGAACCACCACTGCCCTCTTGTCTCAGTAGTTAGTCCCTTATATTTCCAGTTCCAAAAGCCACAAATATGACCATTCTAGATTCATCATCTTCTATCTTTTTCCCTCATCTCTAAATCAAATCGTTGATGATATATATTTTACATTCCCAAATTTATCTACAATCCTCAGAGACTATGCTATGTTTTAACCTCCCATTATCTCTGCTCAGATTGCTCCAACAATTTCCTCACTGAAATCCTTTTCTCGAGTTTGACTGCCTTAAATTCATCCTTCAGTCAGCCACCCAAAAATTCTTTCAAAATGCAATTCTAATGAAGTCAAAACCAGTGCTTAAAATACTTTAATGAATCTTTTCAACATTCAGGTGACCGTTAAAAACCTTGAATGTATATTACAGACACATCACTTGCCACTGCTGTCTTGAGCTCTATACTGAGTCAAACTGAGCCATGTGCATTTTCCTGCCCATATCATTTTTTTCTTTGACTTAAATGCCTTGACAATCCTTATCTCCTATGTAATAATATCTCACCCTGACCTTCATCTCTTTCCAAGCTCTTCCTTTAAAGTTCATTTAGGTACTAGCCTGTCAGGAAAGATTTCAAGACATGTCTAATCTTATTTAGAAACCTATATAGTATACTTCCCAACACTCCTGCAGTTTTTTTTTTTAAATAATATTTTACTTACTAAAAAAAATTGTAAATATCTGTTTATTTTTTTCCTCCAATAGACTTACAATATTAAAAGCTTTATAATGTTAAAATAAAAAAATGTGATCCAGAAGTCCATATACAGCAAAAATATCCTTCAAAATTGAGGGTGAAATTTTTTTTTTTTTTTTTTACATAAAATTCAGAGATTATTTCCACAGCAGAGCTGTCCTAAAAGAAATCAAGAAAATTCTTCAGGCTGAAGGAAAATTACACCAGATGAAACCAAGATCTATGGAATGGAATAAAGAGCACTAGAAATAATAATATTTGATAAACAAAAGAGACTATCCTTCCCTTATTCTAACTTTTTGATAAGAATCCCTGAATGTTTAAAGAAAATAATTATAATAATGTATTATCTAGGAGCTCATTTTTCAAATTTTATCTTACAAATCCATTTGTGCTCTTTCCTTATATACCCATCTGATATAAAAGAATGAAACTCAAATTTTTCAACAATCTCTGTATTGGTTTTTAAATATTCTTCCTTATTAATTTTATCCCCACTGTGCACATGACATATTCTGAATCAGAGATAGAGTTCTTATTAATTACATTTCAATGAATAATAAGCATGCCGCCTTCGCCCCAGACCTTAAACCCCAAGGTGATGTGATAAAAGCTAAAAGGAATTTTCCCTATCCAAGTGGCTGGACATCCCATAGGTGAGAAAAAAGAAAAAAAATATTTTTAGTGCTTGTTTGTTAATAAAGTAGAAGGAGGCAGCCATCCCCCTAGCCTTCCTGAAAGGTTCTCCTCCTGACTCCAACCCCTTTGGTACGTAGATAAAATCTCTCCAGGGATTATATAAAAAATTCTGTTGCCATCAAGTGGATTCCGACTCATAGCGACCCTATAGGACAGAGTAGAACTGCCCCACAGGGTTTCCAAGGAGCGGCTGGTGGATTCGAAATGCAGACCTTCTGTAGCTGAGCTCTTAACCTCTGTGACACCAGAGCTCCGAAAGAGTAAGTGGAAAAGCAAGGGTCATGTAGTCCTGTGTGTTTTAACCAAGAGGTCTCTCCCGGGTCCAAAGCTTCATTCCTCCTAGATAAGTAAATACCTAGAAAGAGAATATACCACTCTCAAGCACAGTGGAAGCTTGACTTAGGAACCTAGTCTAAGTTATAATAATCAGGCCCTCTTTAAGAGATAAGAGACCTTTAATTTTCATTGTAAATAAGAGCAATTAACTGTACAAATGGATACAAATCTAATTCTCCTGGTATTTGATGAGTCTCAGGAGACGAGGGCTCTTTCCTAGCACTGAAAAATCCCTGGCAGTTTGGTTTGCCCACACTCTGAAAGGTTGCTTTGTTATCAGGTATAACTCTTATTACATTAAAAAAAAATAAGTAATACACACAGGTCATGAATGTCTAATTAGAACATACTAAAATTCATATAATATTTATATATGCCCAATTCATATGCATCTAATTTATATTAATGCAGTGATTTATAAAATTCATCATTTACATATATTATCTTTGATTTTTATTTCATGCTTTCATATTCCATTTGCATAAATTATCAAAATTTTTACAGAAAATTTTTGTTCCCTGTAAATACAGCTGTTTTTGTAATAGATTCATTCATTTTCAAGTTTATATTTCTATTTTCTATTATTTACTCTATTACGTTTTACGAATTAGATTATATTTTAATATGTTTACAATCATATGCTGTGAGATTTATAAATCTTGGAAAGGTACTTTTAGAATTCATTTTCTATCTCTCTCTTTTTTTCTTGTTCTTGTTTTATCATTAATGGTAAGAACTAAAGTAATTCATGACGTGAACCATAAAGTCTTAATAAATTTCAATGGATTAAAATTATATCCAGTATAATGTCTGACCATAATATACGTAATTGGAAATCAATAACAAAATTATAATCAGAAAAAAGCAAACTATTTCAAAATTAAGCAACAATAAGTGAACTGAATTGAGCATTTAATGGTTTACAGAGCTTCCTCTTCCTGAATTTTCTGATTAATTTTTACTGAAATAAATTTGAAACCAGTTTTCTCCATTTTTTTCAGACTCCTGTGGTCATTTCTTTAAAAATATATACATATATACATATATAATTTAAAACAGTCAAACACAACACAGGAGAACAAATAGTATCAAATTAAAGATTAGATCTCTTGAAGGGCCAGAGAGAATCCTAACCACGGGAAATTTCTCACTAGCCGTTTATTATGGATTGAATTGTGTCCTCCCAAAAAATGTGTGTCAGCTTGGCTAGTCCATGATTCTCAGTATTGTGTGATTGTCCACCATTTTGTCATCTGATGTGATTTTCCCATGTGTTGTAAATCCTACCTCTATGACGTTAATGAGGTGGGATTAGAGGCAGCTATGTTAATGAGGCAGGACTCAATCTATAAGATTAGGTTGTGTTTTAAGTCAATCTCTTTTGAGATATAAAAGAGAGATGCAAACAGAAAGACATGGGGAGCTCATACCACCAGGAAACAAGAGGCAGGAGAACAGCATATCCTTTGGACCTGGGGTCCCTGTGCGTGAGAAGCTCCTCGACCAGGGGAAGATTGATGACAAGGACCTTTCTCCAGAGCTCACAAAAAGAGGAAGCTTTCCCCTGGAGCTGGCACCCTAAATTTGGACTTCTAGCCTCCTAGACTGTGAGAGAATACATTTCTCTTTGTTAAAGCCATCCACTTGTGGTATTTCTGTTAAAGCAGCACTAGATGACTATGCCTATTACTATGCGTTAAGCTATTTTCTCACTTTTTCACTGAATGGTTTTCCATGTTTCTTTATTCTCTAAATTTCATACAAACTTTGTTTTTATTGACAATTCACAATTTTGTGTTACTGTTCATCTTAAATTAATTCCTTCTCTCTCAGATGTATCAACATATGGGACTACTCAAAGCTTACAATCAAAAGTTTCTACCAAGGTATTTTCATTTAAAAAATAAATAAAATGTATTATCTTTCTTTAGGATCTTCTTGCTAGAACAGAGATTCTCAACTACAGCAGTGTTTCTCAAACTATGTTGAAGAATTGGGTTTTTTTTTTTTTAATTTCTAATATATCATGGACAGATAGTTTGTATAAAAATACAATAAATTAATAGAATTGATAGAAAAATGAAATGGAAAAAAAGTCATACAAATTATCAGGCCAAATTTTCATTGGTAGATTCCACAAATATTAAATCACTTTATCAATTGCTCTAAATGTTTCTGAAAGTTTCAACTTTGGCCCATACCTTGTTGCAGATCAGCAACAAAGTTTGTGGACCAGCACCTTCCTCAACCCTACTTTGTGCAGAATTATTCTGCAATACACTGGCTTCAGAATCTTACTTCAGATCTATTGAACCAAGATATTTGAGGACATCTCAGATAGCTGTATTTTTTTAATAATTTCCACCAATAATTCATATGTATCCTAAAGCTAAAAAAACAAATACAAGAAACCATGTTCTGGAGAAATACTCAGAGCAGTACTAGCTCTCGAAACATTTTTTTCTTCGCTTAACCATATTTAAAAGTTAATTAATTGGGCTTCAAGGGGTAGAGGTTGTTATTATTAAAATAATTGAAATATGTATTTGTATTGTGGTATGAGAAATATCAGAAGCTCATGAAATGGAAAAGAGAAACAGAAACAGTGAGAAGCAGCAACCTACAAATTACATGTTGTTAGCATCTGTGAAGTTGAGTTTGGACGTTGTTCTCCAAGTCTCCTGATTATATTTTGCCTGCTCTACATTTCAATTAAGTCTTTTTCTTTTTTTTTTCTGAAATAGTGATGACAGCTGTGAGAGTATTCTAAATTGCCTAATATTCTGAGAACTTTTCCTTCACTATCAGCATCTGATCTTAAGCTGTTTTCACCCCACAGGGCTTCTTAAAGTTTAGTCAGATTACGCTATTAACATAGGACCCACTACACTTCCATTTTGGGAAAGTATCTATTTAAGAACTTTCTACTGCGATATTTTAAAATACCTTATGATACGGCAACCACAAGAAGAAATTCTTCAGAAACAGTGTGGCAATGTGAAACCCTTGCCTAATGCAATCTCAGAGTGCCAAGAGAGCAAAGCATTAATTTAATATGCACTTGGCATATATTCAGAGAAACCATGCCAAACAAGCTTAATTTTATGTGAACCACAAGGCTTTCTCTGTGAAACAGCATTTCCTCCACTACCCATTACAGAAAAAAACTTTCCCTAAATTTCAAATATTGTTAATCTTGCCTTTCCCTTCACATTTGAAATGGTTTCAAATTTGACTTCTGGACATTGAAATATGCTTGCTGAATTCTATTCTGTTTACTTGAATATACAGAATGTATCAATCATGTACTTCTGGTTAGAGGTTGGCTTGCTGTAAATATTACAGTTTTTCATCAAGCAAAGTCTACTTAATTCATGCTGTGCTAAATGTAGGAGGTGGTGGCTGTTCAATTTAGCCAATTAGTGGCCAGAGACATTTTGAATAACACTAAAGGCCCAAGAAGCCCTCGTTAATTTTTATTTATAACAAGGATGGGGGAGGGAAAGACCATGAAACACTCCACTGCATAAATCCTGAAGATCCAAAGTGCTTTAACATCATGCTGACTCACTGGTTTAAACAGGGGCACAGTGGTTTTAAATTACAGTAAAATTACACATGCACCCCAAGTTATAGCCAAATTTACGTGTACAGGTACTTTGGGGTTTATAAATCATTGTAGGTGACTTTATTAGTATACCTGGTCAAATGTGTTTGCTCACAAAATACCACCCAACTTTTAGTATTTAGTTGTCACAGGAATAACATATTCTCTTCATCGATTCATTTTGTATTCAGTTACTTCTTTAATAAAAGTGTGTAAAACATTTACTTTATATATAGCTATGAGGCAAATATAAATGAAAAACACATAGATCCTAACTCCTGAAGAATCTTAATGTCCACAGAGTTTAAAGGCAAAAATATGGTGACATAAGCACACCCATATTCATTGCAGCATTAGTCATAATAGCAAAAAGATGGAAATAAGTGCCCATCAACAGAAGAATGTATAAACAAATTATGGTACGTACACACAATGGAATACTACGCAACGATAACCTTGATGAATATGTGAAATATCTCACAATATGGATGAATCTGGAGGGCACTATGCTGAGTAAAGTAAGTCAATCACAAAAAGACAAATATTGTGTGAGACCAGTATTATAAAAACTCAAGAAAAGGTTTACACACAGAAAAAAAAGCAAACTTTTGATGGTTACAAGGGATGGAAGGATGGAAAGGGGAAATCACTAACCAGATAACAGAAAAATGTCATCTTTGGTGAAGGGAAAGAAACCATGCCAAACAAGCTTAGTTTTATGCATCAGCACACCTTGACCATGGCAAAGTCATAGAAGCTTCCTAGACACATCCAAACATCTTAAGGGACCAAGTTGCTGGGCCTGAAGGCTGAAGAGTACAGTCTCAGGAGATATCTAGGTCAATTGGCATAACATAATTCATAAAGAAAACATTCGACATCCTACTTTGGTGAGTAGCATCTAGGGTCTTAAAAGCTTGCGAGTGGCCATCTAACATACACATATTGGTCCCATTCCATCCAGAGCAAAGAAGAATGAAGAAAACAAAAAGCACAAGGAAAATATTAGCCCAAAAGACAGCCTCCACCAGCTTGAGCCCAGAAGAACTAGATGGTGCCCAGCTACCACGGCTACCACCACCGAAGCTCTCTGACAGGGATCTCAACAGAGAGTCCCGGACAGAGCAGGAGAAAAATGTAGAACAAAATTCAAATTCACACACACACACACACGTGAAAACAGACTTACTGGTCTGGCAGAGGCTGGAGGAACCCCTGAGACTATGGCCCCCAGAACTCTGCTAACTCAGAACTGAAGCCACTCCCAAAGCCCACTTTTCAACCAAAGATTAGACAGGCCTATAAAACAAAAGGTAACACATGTGAGGAATGTGCTTCTTAGTTCAATAACGTATACAAGACCAAACGAGCAACTTCTGCCCAAAGACAAGACAAGAAGGCAGGAAGAGACAGGAAGACTGGACAAATGGACATGGGGAACCGAGGGTGGAAAGGGGGAGAGTGCTGACATACTGCAGGGATTGCAACCAACATCACAAAACAATTCGTGTATAACTTTTTGAATGAGAAACTAATTTGCACTGTAAACTTTCACTAAAGCACAATAAAATTTTTAAAAAAAGTATGATGAAAGAATTTTGTAAGAGATTACCTTTTTTATATTAATTTTTCAATAATGGTAAATATAGTTGGGGTCCAATGTCAGAGGGCAAAAGTCACATTTAGATAAAATTAAACTAAGAGGTTGCTAGACTGAGTATGGACATACTACTTTAGAATGTGTTATGGACTGAATAGTGTCCTCCTAAAATATATGTTGAATCCTAACCCCCATACCTTGTGGATGTAACACTGGTTTAGTAATAGGGTTTTCTATGTTATGTTAATGGGACTACATTAACATATTAGGTGAGTCCTAAATCTAACCACTTCTGAGTTATATGGAGCAGCATAGACACGGGGACAAGCAAGCACAAAGGGGGAAGACAGATGTTATGGGGAGATCACCAAGGAACCAAGAAATGCAGGAAGAAACAAGGATCTTCCCCAGAGCCTATAGAGAGCAAGCCTTTCCATAGAACCATTGCCCTGAATTCAGACTTCTAGCAACCTAACTATGATAAAATAAATTTCTGTTCTTTAAAATCACCCACTTGTGGTATTTCTGTTACAGTAGCACCAGGAAATGAAGACAGGAAGGAATCCGTTCCCTGTTTCTGATGTAGCTTTCAATCCAGAGGACTCTCTATTAGTTATGTTCCTGTTCTCTATGCTCTAACTCCTTTCTCTCCAGGGCTGAAGGAGTGACTTAGAAAACCAGTGAGTTTGATGAAAGGAACTAGGTTTGGGCTGCTTAACTTCTCCCTGTCTTGGGTGACAGATGCCTGAAGAAAATAAGTCACCTCTCTATTTCTCCACGTTGAGAGTTTACAGAGCTAAACCACTGTACACTAGCGTTACCAGTGCTGCTTGTGACTAGGTGACTCATTTGTCTCTCTCTCAATTATTTAGAACTCAGGCAGGGAAATTGAGCCCGATTAAATTCCCCAAAACTGTCTCTCAATGTGTCCAACACATTCAGTTTTAATTCCCTGATGCATGTCCCTGACGTTGTTGTTGTTGTTTGCTGTGAGTGCATTCCAACTCATAGTGACCCTGTAGGACAGAGCAGAACACTGATGAGACCAGATTAATAAACTGACTTTTGCTCAGACAATGCAGACTCGGAAGGGATGAGAAAGAGCATTTTCACATCCCCCTCACTTTCACACAGAGATGTGCGGAGACTGTCACAGTCAGAGAGAGGAAAGGCAAGGGTCACCCTCACAGTCTACATTTCTTCTTTCTCTCTTTCTCCTCTCACTGATGCAGATGCTACTACTTATTGTTATTCTTTTGCCCAAGCACCAATATTTGAATCCGTGTAAGTTCTATATGCTTCATCTATTGTACAATTGTTAAGTCTCTCTTAGAACTAAATCATTCTGATTTAAGTGTTAATATGACATTTTTGTTTTTATTTTATCTCATTTTATAGGCACAATCCCAGTTTAAAAACCACTGAATCTATTATTCAGATTATCATGAAAAAAATGTCTCTTTAATGAATAATCTGGATGGATTTGATTTCTAACCATTGTAATGTGATCTTGTCCATGCATTTATGTAGCACTTTTATGCATTTTAACTTCAAGACAACCTTTAAAATTATGTATTATATGATGGGAAACCAAGCTACAAAGAAGTTAACTAACTCATTCAAGCTCACAGAAAAAGTGATAGAAGTTTTTCTTTAACTCAAAGAGATTCTACTTGCAAATGAGCTGTATTCTTCATGTGAGTCCTTCATATCATGCTTCTTTTTTACCAGGAGCTATGTGGCCACTAAAGTTTTGTTGGATTAGATGAAAATGTGTAGTACACTTTTTAGCTTCTGGTGACTTGAATTCATTCATTCAAGAATTATGTGTTGAGCATCCAGGCACATTCAGTGTACTAGGGGGTTAGAATGATGAACAAAATAAAGTCACTTATCTTCTATAGTTTACATCCTAGTTGGGGAAGGCAAACAAATAATTATTATTTTAGTGGTTGTTAACAGCTATGAAGAGCAATATAGTGGAAAAGGGGGAATAAAGAGGGACAGAACATGGGAAGGGATCCATTTTATGAGGGAACATAAGACAAGACCTCACTGATAAAGAAATAGTTGAGCAGAGGCCTGCTAGTGAAAATAATGGATTTTAGGGTGGCAGGCCAAGAGGTAAGGAGCACAAGCATGGTTACCAACAAGTAACGTGATGATACAAAATTGGTCATTGATAGGTTTTTGGAGAAAAGAGACACAGAGTCTTTAAACATTAAAATACACAGTTGCCTGGCTTAATTACACTACTTACCTTATACTGTAATAGTCTTAACTATCTAAACACATCCTAGTCATATTTATAAATTCATGTGAATATACATTTTAAATATATGTTGGCTTATTTTTCCACAGGGAAAAATGTTTCCTATCATAATTCCTTTTTTGTACATGTACACAAGCAGATGTCCTTCTTCCTCTCACCAAACAATGGGCAAGACTGAGAAAAGGCTCCACCTGCAGTTTTCCCAGATGTGATCATTAAGGTTGTATATCAACTTGGCTAGGCCATGATTCTCAGTAATTTGGCAGTTTTGACGGAGTTTGGTAGTTGAATGATGATGTGATCACTTCCATGATGAGATTTGATATAATGTGATCACCTTCATGATGGAATCTGCTGTGAGTAGCCAATCAGTTGAAAGGGAGTTTCCTTGGGGGTATGGACTGCATCCAATACAAGTGGACATTCTGGGAAGGCTCGCAGGCTTTTGCTTACTCTGGATCCTGCAGCTGGCTCCTGTTCTTCTGAACTCTGGTTCTTGGGACTTGAGCTAGCAGCTTACCTGTGGTCTTGTATGCCAATCTTGTGATTTGTTGGTCTTCGCAGCCTGTGAGAAAGAGCCCTAGTGTCTGAACTGCTGATCTTGGGTTTACCAGCCCCTGTGGCTACATGCATCAGGAGAATCCTCCAGCCTGACCCACTGACTTAGGACATCCCAGTCTCTAAAACCACATGAGCCATTTCCTTGACATAAGTCTCTCTCTATATATATATATTTATATGCTTTACTGGTTTTGCTTCTCTAGAGAACCCAGCCTAAGACACCAGGTATCAATGACTGTCTTCAAAGTTCAATCCTCTCTCCTTTCCTAGATCATTATTAAAATGTATTTTAAAAGGCAATGTGTTTTTGAAAGAAAAAAGTCACACTTTTTTTTTAAGGAGACAATGCTAATCAAATCTTTACATTCTAGTTAGTTAGGGTTTCAATTTTGTAATTTAATAGCCAGCCTCTTCAAAGCAGTCTATTTATTTTAGTTTTTTATTGTTGTTGAGAATATACACAGCAGAACATAACACCAATTCAACAATTTCTACGTGTACAATTCAGTGACATTGATTACATTCTTGGAGTCATGCAATCATTCTCATCCTCCTTTTCTGAAATTTTCCTCCCCCATTAACATAAACTCACTGCCCCGTAAGTTTCCTATCTAATCTTTTGAATTGCTGTTGTCAATTTGATCCCATATAGATAGTTCTTAAAAGAGTTTTTAATTAACTTTTTATTGTCAGGCAATTATATCTGTAAAAAATAATACAGAGAGATCCTGTGTACCTTTAGATAGGTAAATAGAAATGCAATTTTGGATGAATATATATGACAGTGCACTGACTGTGGTAAGATTTATATTAATTCTTTTGTATGATG
Source organism: Dugong dugon (assembly GCA_030035585.1). Taxonomy (NCBI): domain Eukaryota; kingdom Metazoa; phylum Chordata; class Mammalia; order Sirenia; family Dugongidae; genus Dugong; species Dugong dugon. The sequence goes on along the minus strand of CM057466.1, from coordinate 103,436,754 downwards.
CATTGCCTAGTCAGAGCTGATGGAAGAACTAGGGACAAAGTGTACCGAAATGAGTAGACACTGCAATAAATAGCATTAAAGCATTCCCTTGTTATTCTTGCTGGACAAATTTGTTGCACATAATTAAAGTATACTAGGTCACCGTGAATTGATTCCAAAAATTATACGTGGTGCCAAGAACTCATTAAAGACTTCTAGTATGGACCAAAGTTGGAAGAGTTTAAAAGCATGCTTTGCTCTTGGGCTTAGAGGAAAATCTGAAATGTGAAAACAGAAAAATATCATAAAGAGACTTGCTGTTCTTGGTAGGACAGCATTCCTAATGTCTGTTTCCATAGGCATCACATATTTATCTACAGAACCAAGAGAAATAGAAAAAAATAACATTTTCAGAGTGTGTAGGACAATCCTGAATAATCATGTTTTATAGCTACTTTAAATGATCTATTATATATTTCAGTGATACATCCTCTATGAAATATTCAGTCCATCAACTAGGAAAATGATCTTTTCATAGAAATAAAAGTAAAATCCTTTGTTCTCTTCAGTTACAACACTGTTGGAATTTTATATTTAAGGATTGAATATAAATTGATGCTATACTACTTAGTGCTAGCAATGGAGATACATCTTCCCTACACATTACCTTTTCTTTCTTACAAAATATTATTAGCTTTTTTTTATTTTAGAGAGGTAAAGAGATAACTAGATTAAAGTCCCTCCATTATTTATATTTCAAAATTAACTAGAGAGGAAGTTAATGACTGAATAAGAAGCATGGACTTTTCTCTTAATATGAAAATGTACTGCATATGACATAATGTGTCTTCAAATTAAGTTTTTGTTTGAAGAGCCAATGTACATATAAAATAGCACTTGGTTCAAAGGCCAAAACCACAATTAGGAAAGATGATGATGACAAGTAATTTCAAATTAGTTAATACTGAAATAAGCATCTTGGGAAAATTAACAACCTCCTTCAGATGGTTTAAAATAGAAGGCCAGGGTGATACCTCTGGAATGATAGAGCAAGGATCTCCATAAATTAGTTCCACCATAAAAGCAGCAAAAACACAGGCAGAATTGTCAAAATCAACTTCTTCAGAACTCTGGAAAGGAACAAATGGCTTATAACTATCTGAGAAGTGTTTATTCAAGAAAAACTGCTGAACCTCTGTAAGAAGATCAGGTTTTTGTGGTATTCCAACAACTCACATACCCTCCCCATCTCCACAATAACTTCAAAAACAAGCAGCCTTGCAACCATGTTAACTGCACAAAAAGAAAAAGAAAAAAAAAAAACGAAAAACAGTATCCCAGCTGCCACTGGGGGAGGCATACCAGGTTTGGAGCTGCTCAAAATGACACAGTGCATTGGCACTATTGGACATTTCTTGTAGTTGCCTGGAAAAAACTCCAATTGCAGTTTTTATTTGACCTGACTTGGAGCTCACTGGAGCCCTGGTGGTGCAGTGGTTAAGAGCTCAGCTGTTAACTGAAAGGTCAACAGTTTGAATCTACCAGCCACTCCTTGGAAACCCTATGGGTCAGTTCTACTCTGTCCTATAAGGCAGCTATGAGCAGAATTGTCTCAGTGGCACTGGGTTTTGGAGGTCACTCTGCAGGAAAAGCCCTATCTTTCAGAAATATGCTTAAAAAAAAATCAACAGCAATTACTTACAATCATGACTCCCTGTGCCATGGCATCAGCTGGGGCAAAGAAGAGCCAGGTCAAAGTCTTGAAAAGGTTTTGGGAATGAGGTACACATAGACATATTTGGAAGTCACTGATATATTCCTGGGAACTAGAAAGTGAAGCATGTGTGCAGGGCTGTCTGCATGCCCTGAAAAAACTTAGGCATCTCTCCCCTATGGGACCTAGTCAAGCAGAAAATGAATACTAATTAAGTATTTTAAATGGCTGGGCATTGAAGAAATAATTTAACACATACACAGAACTAACATTTGGGCACCATTCCAATAGGAAATAAAGGCTGAGGCAGTGTTGCAAAGTACTGAGCCTTAAAAACATTATTCAACACACACACGGAGCTCTTTGATAAAGGATAGAAGAATATTAGCTCTTTGATAAAGGATAGAAGAATATTAGTTCAAGGTACTTTAAAAAAAAATCACTAACCAATCATTACTTGACCACTAAGCTAACTGAGAATAGACTTCAGTGGCCAAACATCACAGGAAATACAGACTTTACAGATTTAGTCCAAATAAGTCACTAAAATATTCAGCAGCAGCAGCAACAAAAATAACAATAAATGACAGCAGCAACACAAACTCTGAGGGGAGAAAATATAATTTCCAGAATTGCCACATTATATTATCTAAAATGTCCTGTTTTCAACAACAAAAAAATTATTAGATATTCAAAGAAAATAGAAAGTATGGTCCATTCACAGGAGAAAAAAAAGGCAATCAATAGAAACTGTTTTTGAGGGAGCCCTAATTTTTGACTGACTATTCGAAGACTTCAAATCAGCTATTTTAAATATGGTGAAAGAACTAAAGGAAACTATTTCTAAATAATTAAAAGCTACATATGAGAATCATGTCTTATGAAATAGGGAGCATCAATAAATGAATATAAATCAATTTTTTAAAAGAATCAAATAGAAATTGTAGAGTTAAAATGTAAAATAACTGAAATAAAAAAATCATGATGGGGACTCAACAATTTGTGGCAACAGAAAAAAGAATCATCAAACCTGATGTTAGGTTAATTGAGATTATTCAGTCTGAGACACAGGAAAAAAAATAAAGAAAAATGAACAAGGACTTGTGGAATACCATCAAGAATACCAAAATGTGTATAACAGGAGCTCCAAAAAGAGAAGAGAAAGATAAACTGGTAGAATAAGTGTTTTTAAAAAAGGAATGGCCAAATATTCCCCACGTGGGTTGAAAAACTTTACTGTAAACATTTAAGAAGCTCAAACAATCCAAGTAGGATAACCTCAAAGTTACCTGTACCTAGCAACATCATAGTCAAATCTAAAAAGCCAAAGACAAAGGAGAGTATCTGAAAGCCCCATGAGAGAAATGACTCATTCCAAACAATGGATCATCAACAAGATCAACAGCTGGCTTCTCATCAGAAACAACAGAGGCCAAACTGCAGAAGGGTGACATATTTAAAGGGCTGAAAGAAAATACTGTAAACTCAAAATTCTACATTCAGCTCCTTCAAAAAATGAAGGAAAATTTTATACATTCCCAGTTGAGCCAAAATTGAGAGAATTTGTCAATAGCAGACTTTCTATGAGAAATAGTAAAGAGAACCCTTCAGGCTGCAGTAAGAGGAAACTAGCCAGTAACTGAATGCCACCCAAAGAAAGTTATAAACTTTATAATGGAAACTATTCATTGACTCAAACTATCCAGAAATCCAAAATGCAAAGATTCAATTTACAAAAACAGAAAATATTGGCTAAAGTTATTTTATTAGAGCAATGCAAGATTGAAACCAAACCACAGTGTATATAGGTATGTACACACACACACACACACACTATATATATATATATATATATATATATAATTATTATTTTAGATAAATATAAATTTGGCAAGAGAATTAATATATATCAACCTAATGTCAGAGAAATCAAAGATTACGAGCTAAATGTATTAAAGACCATTTAAAAAATCAATTTACCTAATAACTTTAACTTCTTAATTCTGTCTGCTACAAGAAAGGAGGGAATATAGCATTGAATCAGTTCGAATTCCTTTTTTTTTCTTTTGCATGAAAACAATCACACAAATTATTTATTATTAGCCTCCATCCAAATTTGAGATAACCTTTACAAAATTTAGGATGCTTATTATGATTACTAGAAGTGGTTTCCTTCTTTTTCCAAGCACAACAAAACTTGGGTTCAGTGGATGGCAGCAAACACAAATATTAAACAGATTAGAGAAAAGTTGCACAATGTGCACAGTCCTTAATTATATTAATATTAAAATCCTGCCCTTATGGAAGGTCTCAGGTGGTATAGGCAAAATTTATATTAAAATGCAAATGGAAAATTAAATAATTCAAGTTATTTAAATAATGTGTACTCTCTTTTTTCATATCCACTTGGATACAGATTATAAAGACTAAAATAATTTATCCAAGAAAATTATGGGACTTTGTTAAAAATGTTGTTCTTAACTCAGATGTTAATCATCTATTTCTCCATCTCTCAGTTTGGGACCACTTCATAATTTTCTTTTTTTTCCTCCATGACAAAATCTTCCTCTGTAAATAACCAGCTAGAACCAAATTAATTATGAATTTTTCATTTGAAAATTCACGCATATTATGAAGGCATGCAAACAAGCTACGGCAAAGTATACATACTTGTCCAAAATAAGAAAAAGCAGTAATATGAGGTTTGTGTGTATATATATCATATTAATGCAATGGCATGAATTTGCTCATGTGCAATAAACATCTAATCAACTTTGATTTATAAGGACTATCTCTAAAATTGTGGCATATAAAATTTGTTGTTTATACCAATGGAATGCTTATATTCTCTATTAATAAAAAGACAAATTTTTTCACTATGGCATGTATACATATAACAAAATATTTGCCTTTCAACACTTTTTACATATACAATTCAGGGACATTAATTATGTTCACCATGTTGTGCAACCATCACCACTACCATTTCCAAATGTTTCCATCACTTTTAACAGAAGCTCAGTGCCTGCTAAGTAATGAGTCCCTCTTTCCCCCTCCATCCCACCCCAGCAATCACTAATAAACTTTGTTTTCTATACATTTGTCTAGTCTAGATATTTCATATAAGTGGGCTCATACAATATTTGTTCTTTTGTGACTGACTTATTTTACTCAGTATGATCTTCTCAAAGTACATTTTCAGGACACATCCGTGTTGTTGTATATATCAGGACTTCATTTCTCATTATGACTAATACTCCATTGTCTGTATGTACCACATTTTGTTTATCCACTCATCTGTTGATGGACATTTAGGTTGTTGTCCAGTGGTCTGTTTTTTTTTTTTTTTTTTCTTTTTTAATTGTACTTTAGATGAAGGTTTACAGAACAAACTACCTTCTCATTAAAGAGTACACATATTGTTTTGTGACATTGGTTACCAACCCCACAACATGTTAACACTCTCCCTTCTCAACGTTAGGTTCTCTATTACCAGCTTTCCTGTCCCCTCCTGCCTTCTAGTCCTTGCCCCTGGGCTAGTGTGCCCCTTTAGTCTCATTTTGTTTTATGGACTTGTCTAATCTTTGGGTGAGGGGTAAACCTCAGGAGTGACTTCATTACTGAGCTAAAAGGGTGTCCGAGGGCCATACTCTCGGGATTTCTCCAGTCTCTGTCAGGCCAGTAAGTCTGGTCTTAGTAAAAAGAGGAATTAGTCTGGTCTTAGTAAAAAGAGGAATTTTGCTTAAAGAAAAGTAACAGACATATTTTACTTTTTAATACTTTTAATATCTATAAAAGGATCCCTGGTGGTGCAATGGTTAAGCACTTAGCTGCTTACTGAAAGCTTGGTGGTTTGAACCCACCCAGCAGCTACATGGGAGAAAGACATGGAGATCTGCTTCTGTGAAGATTACAGCCAAGAAAACCCTGTGGGGCAGTTTACTCTGTCACATGGGGTCACTATGAGTCAGATTCTACTGCACGGCATTTTTAACAACAATAAATATATATAAAGTGGTCATGTCCTTGTAAAGATGGAGATAATAGAGAACAAGTTTTCTTTCTCACAGTACGTTAGATATTAGATGTTGTCTAAAAGAAATTTCTATCTTTCAAGAAAGAATTATGAAAATAAACAGATAATCCACTCGCATTCTTAAAAATGTGTAATTTCTTCATTTCCCAGAATCTGTGGCCACAGCAAGTACAGCAATTACTCAGCAAATTATAGCAGCAGTGAGCTGTCTGTCTTTTCTTCAGGGAAGACACAAACATCTAGATTTTTTTTTTTTTTTTTTTTTCAGTATCTGCCAGTTCATGAAAGTGAGTTACGTATTCCCTTCCCTCTCCCATGAGCCAAAGGATAAGAATAGCATCCCTGGTGTTACGGATCTCAGTCACACATACTAGACCAAGATTTTGCTTGGAAGGGCAGATTTTCAGTTTGGTGATCTAGGTAACTGCCTTTTGCTTTAGATTAACATTCATGGATAATAGAATGAGGCAGTGGAATCCTTGATCACCAAATAGATTATCAGAGCGCTACAGCTGGAAGAAGTGGTCATGGGAACAGGGGAAAGAAGTCAGCTCTGCTTGTTTTCTGTTTGCAATATATTTTAAGAATTGTTACTTTTTTATGGGAATACGAGTTTCAATTAGGGGAACAGATATAAAAGAAGGAACTCAGTTTATTTTCTATCTCCATATTAAGATTTTTTTTAGTCGTAGCTCATCTACTAATAAAAGTGATCCAAAGAAAAAGGGTTTCTTGAATCTGATTAATGTAGTGAAATTTCAACTAAATGGATTATAAGTAAACTACCCTAAATCATGGATTTCTGAAAGGTCTTTAATGATGCAACAAAAGAGCCCTAAGTTTCTATTTTGTGCACAAAAAGTATTGGGCACCTCTTGTTGACGCTTAGTGAAGCTTAGGGCTCTCTCTGCTTCTTCCCTTCTCTCCTGTCACTGCTCGACCCTCCGAATCTCCAGCAAGGAGGTTTGAGCTCTAATCAGGTTTTGCTTTTAAGAAGGTTTTGTGTGAAGTTTAAAAGACGTGTGTTTCTGCGACTAGGAGAGGAAGCGCACATTCTTTTTGGGTCTTTTCTTCCAGGAACTGGTGTGATGATGCTGTAAAGTAGCCCCAGGCAGCATTCAGTTAGTAGGCCATCCTGAGAATATTCAATGGATGAAAATTTCTCAATCAGACAGAACTGGGCTTGTATACCACCTTAACTAAAAGCTTTAATGCTCCATGGACAAAGTATTAATATCTCTAAGTCTGAGCATTCATATTTATAAAATATTATTGTTGCAATTAAATGAGATATTTCATCCAAAATGTTGGGCACATAGAAAGTTCACAAATAAAGTTGGTTTTCTTTCTCTCCATCAATTCATTTTTTCCCTTTCCTCTATGAATGAGAACTCTACTAATATAATGCTTCAGGAACATTATGAGTTAATACCTTTTGGGGGTACATGGGGAGTTGTTCCAGGTTGAACCTAACCGCTGTTACCGACAAAGTTTCTGCGCAATGTGTGCTGTATTCTAAACAATTACTTCATAGACATCTGGAACATAATCTGTTTGTAAAATAATTATTTCCTCTTTTGCCTATTTGCTGATATATGTTACCTGGTAGAGGCAAAAAGAAGTTCCTTTATACAGCATTTTTCCATCAAGATTAGAAATGGAGTAATTAAAATGACTCTATTACCACTGTATACACAACATAATACAAAGATACAAAACAGCCGAAGATGGCTCTATTCTAGTCAATAACAAAGAAAGGGAAGGGATGGATAAAGAATGTCATTATTCTCAAGGCTATATAATTATTTCTGCTTCTGTGGTGATAGCACCCTTCTCCCTGCATTGTCTCCTTTGTATAGGAAGAAAAGTGAGGCCACATCCAGACTGTGAGTCATTCTTTCCGTGTAAGAGGAAGAGATTCCTTCTACTCAGGGAGCACTCCGGACTCATTGCACACCATGGTGTATAGCAGTGGGTAATAATTAGCTCCACTTTTCCATTCAGCTATCACATTGTTCACTTCTGCATTTTATCCTTTGATTGTTGTCCCCTAACAGAGGCTCTAGGCAAGATTATTTGTTCTTCCTAAGTAAACGTTAATGAAGATCACTACATAAAATTCAGTCTAAACTAGAACAAACTTATGTCACCAAATACCTCTTATGTTGGCAAAGACATTTTTTTTTTAAATGATACGTGCAGACTCCAATTCTTCTTGATTTCAGTCAGTTCATAAGCGGTGTCCTTGTAATTTTAAAATATCATATAGACCTCATTCTTATCTACCTCTTCAGTAGAATTTGACAACAGAGGGTCTATGCTGCAAGGACTATGCAAGCATACGTTGAAGGGAAGCCTGATCCCAGACTGGGATTCAGAAATTGAGAGAGAAATTGCTTGCTTCATTTTAGTTGTATATCCTCCTAAGTTACAGAAAAGAAGAAAACTCATAAATTCCCCTGCTGACACTAAGCCACTGCCCTTAACCAAGCTCCTTGCTTTCTAGGAATCTGAGGCCAGGCCATTCACAAATGAATTCTGTGCCTCATATCCATCACCAAAAGGAAAGTCTACAAGAAATTCAATCATTTGTTAATGTTTTTCAGCAGCCTCGGGTCTAGCGAATTTTCAAATAAGCATAAAATGGTAGGAAGAGGCTGGGTTTTAGCACTCAGTAGTGAACTCATATGCAATAAAATAACTTGATGTGTAACAAAAAGTACATTTTTTACTTAATTAAATGCACTGGGTACTAATACTCAGAAATTCTATATACGTTTAAGTGACTCATATTAAAAACAAAGAGATATTGACTCACAGATCTTATTACTTTAATAATTACTTGTTAGAATAAAAGGTGGAAAAATCTGAAATTAGAAAGTTAAAGTACCTACACTACTTCTAAACATATCGACTCCAGTCCAAGAACATTCCGGACAAGAGGGCATTAAAAGTCCCCATACTTCCCTGTCCAAAGTCCATCAACATTTCCAATTGTATTAGTATATTTTAATGTTAGCAACTTATCCTGGTTTCTTCCCCAAAGCAAAGCATGAGACAACAGTTTGAATGCAGGTAGTTTAACTTGGGAATTGATCACAAGAAACAGGGTTCAAGGTTAGCAGTAGAAACAGAGATGAAGGAAAAATCAATCATGAGATGCATCATCACTGTGGATAACTGGGCCATTGTCCACTGGAGGGACCTATGAGGAGAGTATTTATCCAATGTCATGGCCAAGCTCCCTCTAAAGGCTCTAGGAAAGAGTCTTTTCTTGCTTCTTCCTAGTTTCTAGTGGCTCCTGGCAATCCCTGGCATTCCTTGGCTTACAGCTGCATCATGCCAATACCTGCCTCCATCATCACATAGCAGTCTTCACTATATGTCTATGTGTGTCCTCTCCTCTTCTTACATGGACAGCAGTGGTTAGATTTAGAGCCCACCCTAACCCCGTATGACCTTATCTTAACTTAATTACATCTACAAAGACCCTATTTCCAAATATGGTTACATCCTGAGGTTCCGGGTGGAAATAAATTTTGGGAAGATACTATCCACCCACTGCACCCCCATTATGTAGTGGCAACTCAATTCTCCTTGATATATCAGTTTTGATCACCCAGCGAGCACACTAACACCCTTCTTTGCCTACCGGTTAACTGGCCTGAGGAACCTGAAGAGGCCAGGTGGCAATCTCAACTCCCAGTCACAGTCACACACTTCTGGTAAAGCCAACATGTTGTTAGGTGCCTTGAGTTGGCTCTGATTCATAGCAACTTACGTACAACAGAAAAAAACATTGCCCAGTCCTGCACCATCCTTACAATCATTACTATGTTTAAGCCCATTGTTGCAGCCACTATGTCATTCCATCTCATAGAGGATCTTCCTCTTTTTCACTGACCCTCCACTTTACCAAGCATGAGGTTATTCTCCAGGGATTGAGCCCTCCTGATACTTTGTCCAAAGTATGTGAGACGAAGTTTTGCCATCCTCATATCTAAGGAGCATCTGGCTGTACTTCTTCCAAGACAGATTTATTCATTCTTCTGGCATTCAAGATATAGTCAATATTCTTCAGGAGCCCTGATGGTGCAATGGTTAAGCGCTAGGCTACTAACAGAAAATCTGGTGATTTAAACCCACCAGCTGATTCAAATCCACCATCATCTGTTTCCATAGACACAGCCAATTTCATTCCCGTGCATTCCTTCTTCAGAGGTCCACGTGTATAGCCACCATTTAAGTTAGTGAAAAAAGGCATTTTCAATGACTAGGTCATTGGTCTTGCAAAATTCTGTCATGCAACCTCTGTCATTGTTTTTATCACCAAGGCCATATTTTCCAACTACTGATCCTTCTGTTTCCAACTTTTGCATTCCAATCACCAGTAATTACTAATGCATCTTAATTGCATGTTTGATCAATTTCAGACTGTAGAAGTTGGTAAAAATCTTCAACGTTTTCATCTTTGGCATTAGTGGTTGGTGCATAAATTTGAATAACAGTCTTAGTAGCTGGTCTTCCTTTTAGACATATGGATATTATCCTATCACTGACAGTGTTATACTTCAGGACAGATCTTAAAATATTCTTTTTGAAGATGAATGTGACATCATTCCTCTTCAATTTATCATTCCTGGCGTAGTAGACCATGTGATTCTCTTATTCAAAATGGCCAATACCAGTCCATTTCAGTTCACTAATGCCTAGGACATCAATCTTTATGCAGGCCATTTCATTTTTGATGGCTTCTAATTTTCCTAGATTCATACTTCACACATTCCACATTCTAATTCTTAATGGATGTTTGCAGCTCTTCCTTCTCATTTTGAGTCATGCCACATCAGCAAATGAAAGTCCCAAAAGTTTTACTCCATCCATGTCATTAAGGTTGACTTTACTTTGAGGAGGCAGCTCTTCCCCAGTCGTATTTTGAGTTCCTTCCAACCTGAGGGGCTCATCTTCTGGCATTGTATCAGACCATGTTCCACTGTTATTCAGAAGGTTTTCACTGGCCAATTTTTTTAGAACTAGATAAACAGGTACTTCTTCCTAGTCTGTCTTAATGTGGAAGTTCCACTGAAACCTGTCCACTATGAGTGACCTTACTGGCATTTGAAATACAGGTGGCATAGCTTCCAACATCACAGCAACATGCAAGCACCCACAGAACGACAAACTGACAGACCAGTGGTGGCCCCCTGACATACATGTGATTAACCAGAATGTCTAGAGTAGTTGCTATTTCCAATAAGTATAAAATCATTCATGTATTGGACCAAAGGCATGTCCCCAGATTTCTGTAGACATCAACTAGAAAATTAATGCAATTCTTTGTGTGTGTATTGCACCTCCGCACAAGCCACACTTTCTATCTTGCCTACTGAGACCTGAGTCTTGTTATAGATATAGAAGCAATGAGAGTTGGTAGGGGTAGGTCCTGAAGAAGGTCAACAGTCCCTTGCAGGGCAACTACCTATGGGGAGTCCAGTACAGTGGTTTAGATAAGGGGAGCCTACCCTTCTGAAACAGAGTATAAAGGACTGTTTTCTACTGGAAAATGAGTCTTTGTAGAACTGAGGAGACAAAATATCTAGCTCCACTGAAGTCTGTCCATGTTTTCACATTTCAGTTTTCATGGTAAGATTTGTTTCTAATTAATGCCCTAAATTTAACAAGAGATCCTATGGAAGTTACAATTTCAATTTGATTTTTAACTCAGCAAATTGCAGGATTGATCTTGGTTTTTTCAGAAATCTTAGCCTTGTGAAGGTATGGTTTTCTGATTTCTTACTCGGGCTTTATTTAAAGCCTGTACTCATCATTTACTTTCTCCAAGCTCTCTAACGCACTTAGTAGCAGTAAAAACAGTTCTATTATACTCCTTACTTTCACCAAATGTTGTATTATAGCCACTAGTCAATCATCTAAAGCCTTGACTTCCATAGGTACTGAATTATATTTGTCTAAGGTGATAATTTAAGTAACTATTTGGTCACTGCACGTCATGAACAACCAGGGTCCCCTTCAGCATTAGAAACAAGGTCAATGACGCCTTTAAATCAGGTCAGAGAATCAAACCCAGATAACCCCAAACAAATGCATGTAACAGTTTCTTGAGATTTCATTCTTTGAAACAATTTTTGGAACAAATTTCTGTATCAGAAAGGTTTTGATCAGAAAAGCAGGACTAATGGAGTGACACAGAAGAAGGGATTTGATATTACACAATTGTGGAAGCTGGTGAAAAATGTCTGTGCAAGGCCACTATGTCTGGTTACAGGTGTGAAGAGTCTAGAGTTCATCTGAGCTGGGAGCTGAAAGGAAAAATGGACACAAAGTAGGGGAGACTAAGTACTAATGGTAACACTTGATTTAACACATTAGGAATTGAGCTAAATAAGGAAAGGGACCATATTTAAACCACTCCTATCATGGTCTCAAAATTCCACTATACGGTAGACTTTGTTGTCATCTGCAGTGTTTGTGTATGCCTGTGTGTGTGTATCTAAAGTGATTCCTTAATTAGTTGTGTATCATTAATCGCACGTGTAAATTATTTTCTTAACATTTGGTTTCTTTATAATGTTCCATAATAAATTGTTATCTCTCATTATTATTTAAGATAGTTTCTGAAAAGAAGGAAACCAACATCCAAGAGTCTTGAGTCCATTGTGAATGAACTGGGTAAGCAAAACAACAGTATCTAAGGCAAGGAGCCCTGGTGGTGTGGTGGTGAAGAGCTCAGGCTGCTAACGAAAACGTTGGGAGTTCAGATTCACCAGCCGCTCCTCAGAAACCCTGTGGAGCACTTCTACTGTGTCTTATAGAGTCACTATGAGTTGGAATTGACCCGACAGTGATGGATTTGGGATTTTGGAAGCAAGGCAAATACTAATTTAACTAAGTCACACTTAAACCAAAAAAAAAAACATAGCCGGTTACATCGAATTGATCCCAACTCATGGCGAATCCATGTGTGCAGGATAGAACTGTTCCATAGGGTTTTCAGGGCTGTGACCTTTCAGAAGCAGATCTCCAGGCCTTTCTTCCAATGTGCCTCTGGGTGCGTTTGAACCACCAACCTTTCAGTTAGTAGTGAAGCACTTAAATATTTGTGCTACCCAGCACCTAAAGTCACACGTATAGAAGCGTAATTTCTTCATGGTTGTCCTAATAAAATGTTCATATTCCTGGGAAGATTAAACAACATGTAAAGAAATATTAGGTTACAAACAGTTTATTGATAATTTATCAGGAGACTCCAATGGACTTCAGACTTATCAAAGTATGTTTTAATATCAGTGGAAGAAAGAAGGCATGTGTCCTATTGCCTTAAAAATGATTAGCTTATTTTGATGTAATATTGTGAGATAGTGTTATTTGTAGAGCAAAATGATACTATAGGTTACAATTATTCAAGAAAATAAAAGGTGAATTAAACTATGACATAAACCACTTCTCCTTGTCACTTCTACCCCGCCTTGGAACCGGTCTGATATAACTGTCCTTGTTATTCAGAACTAGACAATAGATTTTTTTTTTTTTTTGGTACTACCTGAATTGCTACAGTTTCATAGCTTCTATTGTTTAGACATGGATATAAGGGCATGAAGAGATGAAGTTTAAGTATGGCAATATTAAAATGATGAGAACTGAATAGCATTTTTGCCTCATATGCAATCAAAGACCACACCCTCACTATAGACAATGGCTGAAAATCATGCAGCCAAACCTTGAATATGCTTTTCTCTCATATGATTAATAAAGGATATTTTATGAGCTATATATCTATTATATCCTACTTCAAGAATAGAATAATCAGCAGAAATGTGCATCGATTACTATTGTGGACTGATGAATGTCCCCTGATTCCCAGACTCAAACTAATGATAAAAATGAACATTTTTCCATGTGCATACATTTGCACTTTCGAGAAGCAGCTGAGGCCAGAAGCAGAAATGCTAATATTCCATGAGAACAGCTGTTGTTATGGTATTTCTGGACTAGCTGCTTGCAGGAAGATTAAATCTTGCTGTAAAGCTTGCATTTTCTCCTAGAATTCTCAGCTCAATTTCACAAACTCGAAGGGTTTGAGGAGGTGAGATGCAATTGAGATAAGCAACACTAGTCAAGTTATTTCTCCGAATTGAGACAAGCCTTTAAACTTTCTCAGCTATAATGCATCTCCGTTAATAGTGAAGGTTAAAGTCATGAGTTACAATGGAAATCACATATAAATACCTAACCTGCAGAAAATGAGAAATCCCAGGATTGGGAAAGAAAATTTGGGGAAGAAACAAAAAAGTCTTGGCGCTTATTATTGCTATTTTTGATCTCTTAATGCATATATCTGAATGTATGTATATGTGACATCTACTGAAAGTAAAGATGGCTCAAACTTTGCCAAGAGATTTGGTCTACACTCAAAGAGGAAAAGCAAAATAAAACAGTTAGATAATAAGCAGTAAGCCCAGTCACTATCACCACCAGCTACAACATCGCTATAGCTATGAACTTGAACCTAATTTGAGCAGAATGGTTGCTATATCAGCATATATATGGTTGGCTCCTGCTAGCAAAATTGGTTTGAAGATTTTCAAATATGTTATTTATTTATTCAAAACATATGGGTGACTTTCATATGGCTTAGAAATTGCCTTATTAAATTGAATTAAATATTTTAAGCTCCGGTCTTATTTGAAATAATCTTTTTTCTTTAGTGTATGAATATAGCATTAACATAAAAAGCAATAACCACAAGGATGAATCAAAAATATATTTAAAAAATTAACTTTCAACCAAAAATTCTATTTCAGAATATAATTGACAAATAATGCTAATTAATTGATCAAATTGCAAATACTAATGAAAATACTCTGTATTTTGGATTCCCTGAAGGCTTTAAGTAAAAAAAAAAAAAAAAAAAAAAAAAAACTATAGTAAAGTAGCAAATAATAAATTCAGGGGCATAAAACATTTAGATACTCAAATTACTTAATACGTGAAGAATTCCAGTCCTAAGTTTTTCTCCATAAACAAAAATCTATGAGTTCATAGAAAGGAATGTCTAACGTACTTTTATTTTCTAAGAAGAAAGCTTCATGAACAATAGACAATAGCTTGTTCTGAAAGTGATAAAATAAGCTGAAAGAAGAAGAGATAATTCAAGTAGGTGCTACTGCATAATTAAAATGCGGACTGTGGCCTAGTGACCATGAAGAAGGAAATAGATTGAATGTGGGTCGCAGACATATGAAGTAATTGTTTCTGAACTTGCTTTTTTTATATTTAAGTCCAAGCTAAATGATCAAGGTGTTGCTTTTTCACTCATAACAACTGTCAGTGTGTAGGTAAGAAGATTGTTCTTGTTGTGTTTCATCAAGTGGATTCCAACTCATAGTGTCCCTATAGGACAGAGTAGAACTCCCATAGGGTTTCCTAGGCTGTAATCTTTATAAGAACAGATCACCAGGTTCTTTCTCCTGCAGGGTCGCTGATGGGTCTGAACAGCCAACCTTTCGGTTAGCTGCTGAGCGCTTAACCATTGTGCCGCCAGGGTTCCTTTGGTAAGAAGATAATTATTTCTAAGTTCAGAGGAGGATGAGATTGGGTTTCATGCTTAATGATCTGTTGCCATGAAGTAAGGAGGTATCTGCAAGAGTACCACTGCGAGAAGCCATTGGAACAGTGTTAGCAAAAGGACACTTCAGAAGTTTCTGCAGTCTGCTCTGGATCCCTCAGCATCTTGAATTACACTTATTAGGTGCTCAATAATAATTATTTAACTCATTGAATATGAGTGATTTCTCATTCCATCTTGGCTGTCTTAATTCATTTATTGGGGCAAATAAATTTGAGTCCACACCAGGCAGTAAGAATTATCTTTAACATGACTTATAATAAACACCCTAAAATCAAAGTAAGCAGCAAATTTTGGTCCCAGGTTAGAAGAGGAAAATCTCTTCCGAAGGAAGGAAGGGAGGAAAGCGGGAAGGGAGGAAGAGGGGGAGGGGAGAAGGGAGGAAGGGGGGAAGGGGGAGGGGGGAAGGAGGAAGGGAGGCAGGAAGGGAGGAAGGAAGGGAGGCAGGAAGAAAGGAAGGAAGGGTGAATCATGTAAACTTGAAATCAAAGAAGGCTAAAAAAGGTAGGAAATGGTGAAAAGAGTCAGGGCCTTTTTAAAAACAGAGAGTAAATCCTCATTATGCAAAATAAATATGCTCCTGTCTAAAGATTGTTCTTCTTGTTTACGTTCCTATTAACTGGAGGAGGAAATGAAACAAGTAGATTTGTCTGAATATTGATCATTCAACTTTAATTGCTCCCTACCAGGCTTTCACCATAGCCACTCTATTGAAACCACTACTCAAAAAGGTTATTGATGACATCTTATTGATCAAGTGCATCATCATATTCACACTGTTCATCTTCTTTTAATATTTTTCACCTTCCCAGAGTTCTCTGCCTCTAAACTAAGCTGGTTCTTCAACCACATATTAATTCCTTCATTTATCCATCTATTCATTCATTTACCATTCATTTATCTATATATGCAATATTGATGATTATAGGGACTAAGCACCTGTGTTTTCACAACCACCTAGCCTTGAAATTTCAAAACTTCAAAAGATATTAAAATCTTCCTCTTCCTAATCAATCATTTATAAACAGTTTCCAGTATTTTAAAATTCTATCACTGAGACCAACATATTTATCATTCTTTCCTCACCATCCTAACTCAAACTCTCAGTCTCACTTAAGTTTTATTGCAATTTTATTTCCTTGATACTTGCAATTGTCCCTTAACAATGCTATAAACTGCTTCCAAAAGCTCTTCTTTAAAATAAGCTTCTCCCATGCTTAAAACTTAAAATAGCTCCTCCCTGGCACATGCGCATGTTATTCCCCAGATCCAGTATGGGCTTCCATGTTTCCTGCTGCTCACCATCATCTACTTTCATGCATTAAAATTTTGTACATCTCTCAAGATGCTTCAGTACCTTCAATAAGCCCCCACCATGATGGAGGCTTGTATCATAACCTAGGAAAAGTCTCTGTGTGTACTTCTTATAGCATTTTGATCCCCTCTAGTGCCTGTTGCATGAGGCTGTTTGTTTTATCTTTTGTAGGTCTTATTTCCTCTAGAGAGTCCTTTATATCAAAGAGCATAGTAAGTACTCACAAGTAAGAACTCAAGACGGAATATTTACTTTGTGATAAACAGTAGGATTATATTTGAGGAATTCCCCAAATATCCATTGCCATGGAGTTGATTCCAACTCTTAGCGACCCTGTAGGACAGAGTAGAACTGCCCAACAAAGTTTCCAAGGCGGTAAACTTTACAGAAGCAGACTGCCATGTATTTCTCCCACAGAGTGGCTGATGGGTTCAAACTGCCAACCTTTAGATTAGCAGCTGAATGCTTAACCACTGCATCATCAGAGTTCCCATCTCCCAAATACGGTATCAATTGTATCAGGATAACATTTTAATTCACTTTTTGTAGAAAATTATATTTCTGAAAAGGAAAGGTATTGTGAACTATGATAAAGTTAAGAAATTAAGAAAGTTAAGAACAAAGAAACTATTATAGATGAGTTTGTTACCTAAAGGCAGTGAATTCTGAAATTAATCTATATTCTCAAATACATGTACAAAAGCTCTGCTACAGAAGCCAAAAAAAAAAAAAAAAACTTCTTTCTTGGTAGAAACATGACGTATCTCAGCTCTATTCTGTATCTTTCATAATAACTTCATTTTTCTCTCAGTATTACCAAACATATTACATTTCAGTAAACTGTCTCAAGTTCTCAATTATAGGAACATCCTTCAGTGCAAATAGGGCCTGATTCAGAGTCTGTATAACATCTCTAACATTTAAATATGTTGAAGAGAGATATGATTACACTGACTCATAGAATGTTATATGAGTGAGTGTTTGAATCTTTGCTGGGATTAATGGGTAAGATTCTGGAAGGTGGAACAGTGTATCTTCCTCAGTGTGATGAAAAATTTTGACTCTTCGCAGGTTTTGGGGAAATTGACTGTTTCATTAGGTGTTCAAGGAGGTTTATAATGCCACAAAAGCTCAGAGCCATCTGTATAATATGTGCTGACAGCAACATAGTAGTTTTCCATGCCATTAAACAGTATTTAGTACATTTTATACGTGTAAAAATGTATACAGTACATTTACAGTTGGGATCATCCATTTCAGGGATATTTTAATACATTTAAAAAAGTCTAGGTTGGATCAGAACTTTAAATCCAATAAATCATTATTGTTTTCCTAAATTTATAATTTATTTCTTCTTTCAGGTATCACACATTGATTTGTTGACCATTGTTATCTTTTCAGGTGATGGAATAATGGTTTTTCCCTATATTCTGTATTTTTAAATTTTCTACAAAGTAGGTCACATTGTTTATGTAAATATAAAAAAAAAAAAACCTAAACCTTTATAAGAAAAGGGGCACTGTATTCTGTTTCCATGTTCCATAATCTTTAGTTCTAGAGAAATAAAGATGCAAAAACTTTTACCTTTGAAGAGAGACTTTAGAGCAAATGAAGTTAATGTTTTCCATGTTTTCCTTGTGAGGTTATAGATGTGAAAGTCAACATTATCCACATAATTAAATTAGAAATGTAAATGAGTGATGCTAAATACTTCACATTAGAAATGAGAAGAATTTTCATTTTTTTAGAAGTGAAAATAATGCAAACCAATTTCCGACTTCATTTTCAAAATTAACAAAATGTACTTGTTTGTTTTGATGATAAAAGATTTCCAGAAATCATAGTATCAATCAATTGGTCCAGTAGAAATCCTTTTGAATTTGTGTACTTTATTTTCAAATCAGGATCATCAGACTATAAGATTTATTTTTTAAGTAATTCAGCACTGAGTTAATGATAAATACAGAAAATATGTAGAACTAGCCATGGGGAAAATACATTCTCAATAGAAATAAGCATTATGAAAAAATATTTCAAGAACAAAGCATAAATGTATAAGATATATGTTTATGGACTCTACAGTAAGACGCTAAAGATAGTATATTCTGAATGCATGAAAAAATAGCACAGATTTTTTTTTTTTAATATTCTGGAGACATTATGAGAATGTTTCAATCAAGCATAGAATTTTTTAAAAATAAAAGTATTTATTTTTCAATTGCTTTTTCCCCCTTTTAGTGAGATATAATTTACATACAGCCAAGTGTGCATATCTCCCACTAATCTCAAACAGGAATAGTCATTGCCCAAAGTCACATATGGATCTGATGGACATCATAACTACATCCTTGTCTTTGATCCTCACGCCATGATTGGGACAGGATGAGTGGATTGACATCTGGATGGGAGGAAAGCAAATATTCATGGAGAAGAGAGCAGACTTTGGTAGATTATATTACTGGTTTCCATGAGCCCTGGTGGCACAGTGGTCAAAGGGCTTGGCTGCTAACTGAAAGGTCAGTGGTTGGAACTCACCAGCTCTACAGGAAAAAGGTGTGGCAGTCTGCTTTGGTAAAGATTTACAGCCTTGGAAACCCTATGGTGCTGTTCTACTCTGTCCTATAAGGGCACTATGAGTTGGAATTTGCTAGATGGCAGTAGGTTTGGTTTTGGGTTTGATTACTACTGGTCCCAATGCCCTGCTCACTCTCTATGAGGAATATACATATACGTAGATAGAGAGAGAAAGAGAGAGGAGAGGAGAGAAGGAGCACCATGTGAGTCTAAGCACCTGCCTCCCTGTTGGAGGCAACCATTTCATGTACCACTGATGTTAAGCTTATTCACTTGACATTTCCTTGGAAGGGGGAAAGTAACATACAATTTATATAGGAAACATTTTAAAAGCCATGGTTGTACCACTGCTCTTTTCAGCTTCGTCCACAGGGCCAGCATATTTTATATAGGCCACTTCTTCAGCCTGAGTCCCAGAATTGAGAACAGGGGGAACAGTGCCTCCGGTGACCACAGGAAAATAGATTCTGAGCAAGATAGGAAACTTTTTGTTGGCAGCCCCAGAGAGCTTAGATTGTTTACCTCTGCAGCATAACCCAATGAGAGCTGACTGATGCAAATATTAATTCCAGAGTATTACAGATAGTAATTAATACAGGATCTTAGATGCCTCTCTGTTCATAAATAGCAATTTAGGATTTAATTATCTTGTTCACTGTGCCCTTGAAGGCATAAAGTACATACAGAATTTGTTGTACCATTATGAAGAAACCACAGTAGATAATTTTGCTACCACAAAAATTGGACTATAAAATCCTTCTTTGAGGCTTGTTCTATTTACGCACATCCTATTTAAGCTCAGAGAATTAGAGTAATTGAGTGTTCCCTTTTCTTGTTAGAGATCTCTTAGGAGGCAAAAATTAATAACGTTTCTACAAAACTATATCTTTATTAAGGTAACATCATCAATATATATTAAGTGATAAATATATGCATGTAAAACCTACTTTGAGAATGGTTGGTATTCCCAGCTTCCAAAACTAAGATGAATTATCCTCATTTTAGTTAGTCAAAGTTTTGTTGTTGGTCGTGTGTTTTTGTGACTAGGGTCCTGTAAATATTATTATACTATACTGCTAAGAAAACGTAAGCCAAATATAGCTCACAGAGAAATTTTTGTTTATCTCCAACGCTTTTTGGATCTGTCCTCACTTAGTCAACTTTCTTAACTCTGGAAAATATTTTACCTAGTTAGTCACACCATATTCAAAATATAAACCTTATACTCCCCCAACACAAAGTGCAGAGTTTTTTTTTTTGTTTTTTTTTTTTTTTGGTATTTTGTGTAAATTATATGAAAGCTACCTGTTTGACAATTTTAAAGCCCAAGTATTTAGGCACAGGATGACACACTGAGAAAAAACTCACCAAGAACAGTATCAGATGATTTTCAGGGCATTATTTATGTCATTTTTGTAACTATAATTTTAGTGACTGCATAATAATTATATTAATCAATCCATTAATCAATAAAATTATTTCAGGATGTATTTCAGAGTATATGTCATTATTTTCATAAATGTAATTTTAGTGACCGCGTAACTGTGTTAATATATGTTAATAAACCATTCTTTTAATTTTGGTATTTCAGTTTTTCATTACTTTCTATTAAAAAAATATTTTAGCATACTAAATTTTGTTAATGCATTTAGAATTGGGGGCTTATCCTTAAAGGATAAATGTTTAAATAAATGATTATTTGTGCCAAAGGGCACCACATCTTAGTGGCTCCTGCTATTAAACTTTCCATTCTAAGTAGGTTGTACTCAGTTGATTACCACCAGCTGTGGATTAGAATTCCAGTTTCACTGCCCTCTCACCTGTGTACCACTCCAATTTAAGTCAATGATTAATCAGCCTAGAAGTACTGAAACCATACAGTGATGCTGAAATCTGTGTTGGGCACTGTGGAAAGCACCATATGCATCCTCGAATATTCAATTGCACATGATTCTCATGGAGTAGGAAAATATTAATAGTCTTGCAAAAATCAGTTTTTGAGGCAGTACAATTGTTTGTCTGAAGCAAAGACTCAGTTCAAATATATCACCTTTCAGGCTTATTGCCATATGTTGTCAAAGTTCTAAATAACCACAGACTTAAAATCAGGCCATGACTACTCAAAAGAAGGAAGGAAGAAGGGAGGGAGGGAGGAGGGAAGGATAAAAGTATCAAGGCTAGGCAATATTTCAGATAATGAAAAGTAACGTTTTTATTGACTTGAATAATTTTTCACACAACTACATTTAGGTACTTTTGCTATATAAACCCAAGTTTCCCAGGCTTTCCTTAAATGTTAGATTTTTGTTTTCACAACAATTTACAAGAAACAAACAAGCCTGAGAGAGACTCTCAAATCCTTGTATCTTCTCTGTATATAGAAAATGGGAAGGCTAAATGTCCCCCAAGACAAATGTGTTTGTTCTTCCAGCAATCCATGGTATATTCACTATTCTTCACCAACACCGTCATTCAAATGCGTGAGTTCTTCTTCGGTCTTCCTTATTCCTTGTTCAGCTTTTGCATGCATATGAGGTGATTGAAAATATTGTGGGTTGAGTCAGGCACACCTTAGCCCTCCAGGTGACATCTTTGCTTTTTAACACTTTGAAGAGGTCTTTTGTAAAGGATTAGTCCAACAAATCTGCCTTGGAAGAAATACAGCCAGAGTACTCCTTAGAAGTGAAGATGGTGAGATTTCATCTCACATAATTTGCACATGTTATCAGGAGGGACCAGTCCCTGGAAAAGAACATCATCCTTGTAAAGCAGAGGGTCAGCAAAGAAGATGAGGAATCTCAACAAAATGGATTAACACAGTGGCTGCAACAATGGACTCAAGCATAACAATGCTTGTGAGGATGGCACAGGACCAGGCAGCCTTTCAGTCTGTTGTTCAAGGGGTCTCTATGAGTCAGAACTGACACCACAGCACCTAACAACAACAAAGGTATCCCACTGGAGATTTCCTTGATCTGTAGAATTAAATGGTTCAAAAGATATTTTTATACTATTTTACTTAAAAAAAAATACAACTCACCTAACAAATATCACTGAATTTGGGAAAATGTTAATTACATTAAGTAAAAACCTAAATTCTAAGTTGTATCTTTATACAGTATTAATTACATAGAATTTCTTTCTCTAACTAAAGTATATTCATGTTAAAATGGTAATGACTATTCACAAGCATCAAGCATTACCCAGAACTATTTCTAAAGAAAAAATGGGTGAGATTCAATCCATTCCTTACAGAAATTGATGCTTTCAAATCTATAGTAACAACCTTTCACCTTTGCCATTTTCTCCTTTCTAAAAGAAGAAAGGTTGTCACTAAAGAAGGCTTTAAAGTGAAAAACAACTTCAAGCAATAAAGTTTCCTTTTTTCCCCGTCAGTCTGAAATCCCATTTGGAATTTAGATTGTCTAAAAGGAAAAGATGTTAGGAGAGAGAGGTGGGGGTGGGTATGAACGAACTTGGGTGTGAAGAGAACTGGGGAGAGGGAAGGGGTCACTCTCAAGCTCTCCACTCTTCCAGTCGACTGCTAGAAGAAGAAGAAAATACAAATCTTAGAGAGCCTAAGGAGCGTTGGACTTTGAAAAATGAATAAAACATTGCATTCGAAATCCCTTCGTGCACTACAATAAAGAGATAAAAGTTTTATCATAAAACAAAGATTTGACTTCAGCAAAAATGTCCGATGAAATGGAATTTACAAAGAATTATAAATAAAATTAAGCAACAAAAAAAAACTGTTGAAACAAAGTTTCCCATATGTGTTTAAAGGTTGTTAGACTGTTCTTTGTTGAAAGATGAGCGTTTTCAATTAATGATTACATGGATTGAGATTACTAATTCTTTAAGTAGTTTGCTCTTCGTAAGTAAGGAATTATATGCCCTGTGAGCATGCTCAGTTTGATAATAGCAGATTACTGCAAAAATCAGTTTTCAAAGACTGTTTAATGGTAGCAGTTCCTGACTTTCAGACATATCTAGAAACTTTAGTGAATGTCTGAGAGCAAGAAAACACTAGCCCAGGGTGAGCGTTATTCTAAGATGCAGGGCTGAAGATCTGAAATAAAGGTTGGAAGCACTGCAGCCAGAGAGAGCAGCTAGGTCAACCGAGTCCAGCAGTGGCGAGCAGTCGAGCTGACACTTCCATTGTGGCCAATGACTGGATAATGTTCAACTTTACTGTGTCATTTGTTATTTATATTATTTATTGATCTCAACCTTATTATGCAAACGTGGGACTTATACCAATAAGAGTAAACACATTTTATGTTACCAGGCGTAGTTGATATTCATTAACTCTACCACGGCAGTGGTTCCAGGTGCTGGATTGCATTCCTAAAGGTTTGACTTTACGTAATTATATAGTAAGCCCGGCATAGCAGAGAACTGAAAAAGTATTCAGTACAGTAACGGTTTATACACCCAGTGTATTTATTTCACAGGGAAAAAAAATAACGTTTTATTTTTTTCTACATGCAGAACTGCTATGTGACACTGTACAAATTTTTGTCATCTCATTGGTTAAAGTTGATACATTATTACTATATTACATTAGGGTTTGATATGTAAGGTCTACACACAGTTAAATAATCTTGAGTCCAAAGAGCAAACTCACTTAGGATGGCTTACCACTGACTTTCTTGGCAATAGATCTTAACTGCCATGTGTTTAATGCCTGACCATTACAGAAGAAACACAATGGTTTGCAGAAACATACCCCAGGGGGGTACTGTATCTTGAAATACTGTCTTGGTCTGGTATAAGCCTGTCTTCTTTTGATGCCAAAGTGGTCTGAAATAACTTATACATTTCCCAGGTGACATGCTAAAAGCACACTGGGAAATAGCTTTCTCACTCATAGTTTCTGAGAATTTACTTGATTTGTTAAAAAGTGCTTTAAGGAAAAGTCACCAAAGACAGAAAATTAGGTTTAAACAGCTCTAAGCCTCCCTGCCATACATCTGCATCTTTTAATGCTAGGTCTTATCTTGTTAATATTGCTCCTGTCTCTGAAACTCTATCATGCTATTTGTTTTAACAGCTGAGCTTTGGCAATCTCTTCTGTATATTTATCACATTTTAAAGGACATAGTTCAGCGTATGAAAAATGTGCTCTGTATTTTCTAGCATGAGAAATGCTGATGTCAGAGTGCCATGCTGACCAACTGCACAATTTTATCCTGGCCAATTTTAACTCACATCATCAGGATTTTGAATGTCATATATCTGAGTCAGTTTTGGAGGGTCATCTTTTCGTGTGTTTTTCAGTTACTTTTAAGAATATTTCACAAGTTATACTGACGTAATATTCTTTCATCCTTACCAAGTTGATATAACACCAAAAATCAAACCCATTGCCACTGAGTCAATTCAGACTCAAAGCAACCCTGTAGGATAGAGTAGAACTTCCCCGTAGGGTTTCCAAGGCTATAATCTATACGGAATCAGGCTGCCACATCTTTCTCCTGAGGAGCAGCTGGTGAATTCAAACCATCAGCCTTTTGGTTAGCAGTCGAGTGCTTAATCACTGCACACCAAGGTTTCTCCAAGTTAATATACAAATAATAAATTTGAAAAAATTACTATTTAATATAAAACTTAAAAATTAATGTTACTTGCACATCTGCTAGCTATCATAAACTTTTTTAAAAAACATTATTTTATTCAACACATTTGTCAAAAAAGAGAACTGAGGCTAAGAAAAGTTTATTTTTTAAAACATTCAGCTAAGCAAACTGTGCGGCAATGATTCAAGCTCAGGTATGTCTGGCTTGAAATAGCAGATACTTTATATTACCTCATATTTCTTTCAAAAAGTAGCCATGCCGGTGGAGTTCCAGCAAAATGGCATTCTAGGCAGAAGCACCATGCTGTCCCTCCACAGCAAAGATCCCAAAAACTAAGACGAACAGAGAATACAACAATCCTGAAACCCTAAAACATCAAATGAAGAGATAAAGAACTCAGCCAAGCACCAAATGGAGAGAGAAAACTGACAGAGAACAGAGAGCGAGGAGAGATTCATGCAGCGGTTCCCTACCAGCTAACGCAGGGCGGATCCACCATCTTGGACTCCTATTGGAGACCAGCTAATGGGGTATGAGAAAGCAGGCTCAGGGAGCATCCAGCGGGAGATGAAACAACCAGTAATTTGCGATATACGCTTTCCCACACCCCACCCTTCTTCACCCCCACTCGGCATCCTCTGCTTCCCGTGGCCACAATCTCTTGACCGGGACACACCGGCTGCTTGGATTCCACACACCTGAAAGGGCCAGCTCTCTGAGTGCCATCTGTTGGCTGCTGGTGTTACTTTTTTCTGCTTCTTTTGAATTATTACTTACCTCTCACCACCTCCCCCTCCTTTCGCTCCAATACCTGGCTCCGTATGCCATCTTTGCTTCTTCCCGAGGGGATGCAGATCTCCGGTAATTTGTGATATACGCTTTCCCACTACTACCCTTCTTCACCCACACTTGGCCCCTCTGCTTCCCGCGGACACAGTCTCTGGTCCGAGAAATACCAGCCTGCACTAGCTGGCTCTCTGAGTGCCATTTGTTGGCTGCTAGTGTTGCTTTTTTTTCTGCTTCTTTTGATTTCTTCCTTACCTCTCACCACTTCCCCCCACCTTTTGCTCAAATACCTGGCTCCATGGGCCATCTTTGCTTCTTCCTGAGAGGCTGTGGAGCTCCATTCCAGTGTGAAGCTGCTTCCCAGTCTGGGCTGCCACGCTGGTGGGATCCCAGGGCTTTTGTTCATTTGTTTGTTTTGAATTGTTTGTTTGTTTTCTTTTCCTTTTCTTGAGTTGGGAGCCCTTTCTGGCCAGGCAGTGCTGCATGGCAGGAGACGTCCCCCTCGGCTTGCACAGATGTGCAGAGGGATCCCTCAGGACTTTTGTTTTTTCAGTGGTTTCCTTTTTTTTTTTTCTGTTTTTTGGGGGGATTTTCTTGTTCTTTTTTTTTTAATTTGTTTTGTCTTCTTTTCCCTCTTATTCCCTTTTTGTCTTTCTTCATTGCTCAGTTTCTCGTGTCTCTATATCTTCCTTCTCTTTCTCTTCCCTGAATACCTGGCATTGTATACTTCTATGCCTTCTAGCCAGGCTGCAACACCTGAGAGCGACTTCCCCAGACCTCATAGCTGCACCGGTGGGATCCCTGGGAACTTCGAAGTTCTTTAACCTTTCCAATTTTTATTTATTCATTCTTTGCTTTTCTTCTTCTTCCCCTTTCTATTTTTCTCCATTTCATAGTCTCTCATCTCTCCACTCCAACAGCAAGCTCCCCTAGCATTCCTTTTTGTTTGTTTGTATGTTTCTGGCTCCTGTTCCTCTCTCCTCTCTCCCATATCCATCTTAGCTTCACACATAACAATCTCCCCACTGCATCCTGCCTACCTGCACCGTGCACTTGACATCGCACCACCAAGCAGCGCAGGCACGGCCTACTGGAACCTACCCTGCACTGATTACCGACCCACCCTGGTGGCTGTAGTAAGTGCCACAAACAACCCACCCCAGTAACTTCTCTTCAGCTAGACCTGCCCTGCAGTACCATAACTGAGTGACTGACCCTGCCAGATGGAGAAGGAGGTGAAAAGTATTGTGGCCACAAATGACCAAACAACAAAGAACACAGAGTCCGCCTGCTCAGACATAGTCAAATTTTTTTTAAAAAAGGGACAAAACAAACAAATCTACAATCAATAAACAAGAAAAATAACTAATGAATCCCCTGAAGACAACAGACAGTATCAACACATTTACAAAAACAGGACAGGATGGGTCCAGTAGGCATCCAAAATAAAACACCAGATGACTCTCCTCTGGAAGAAAATGCACTAGAACTACCTGATAGGGAATTCAAATCTCTAATACTCAGAATTCTCCAAGAGCTGAGGCAAAAAGCTGACAAACATGAGGAAAAGTTAGACAAATTCATGGAAAATACAGACAAAAAATTGGAAGAATTCAGGAAAATAATTCAGGAAAAAAATGCTAAAATAAATTCACAACTAGAAATTCTACAAAGACAACAATTAGAAATCCAAAAGATAAACAACAAGATTTCATAAATGGACGATGTCATAGAAGGGCTGACAATCAGATTTGATACGGTGGAAGACAGGATCAGTGGAATTGAACATAAACTTGGATACAATTCTGTTTGAGGAAACTCAGGAAAAAGAACAAAGAAAAATGAAGAGACCCTGAGAGTTATGTGGGATACAATCAAAAGCAAAAATTTTCGAGTCATTGGAATTCCAGAACAGGGGGAGAAAACAGAAAACACAGAGAGAATCATTGAAGAACTGCTGACAGAAAACTTCCCCAATATCATGAAAGATGAAAAGCTGACCATCCAAGAAGCTCAACGAACCCCATCTAGAAGAAACCCCAAAAGAAAATCACCAAAGCATATCATAATCACACTCGCCAAAACCAAAGACAAACAAAGAATCCTGAGAGCAGCTAGTGAAAAACAAGAAGTCACATACAGAGGAGAAACAATAAGACTAAGCTCAGATTATTCGGCAGAAACCATGCAGGCAAGAAGGCAATGGGATGACATATATAAAATCTTGAAAGAAAAAAATTCCCAGCCAAGAATAATAAATCCTACAAAACTCTCGTCCAAATTTGATGGTGAGATTAGGTCATTTCCAGATAAACAGAAATTAAGGGAATATGTAAAAGTCAAACCAAACTTGCAAGAATTATTAAAGGGAGTTCTTCAATCTGAGGACAAACAGCTTCAGCTCACAGGCAGAATCTACGACACAGTATCATACCAGCCAGATACCAATCTAGGAAATGAACTCTCGAGGACTATCCAAAACCAAAAGAAATACAACAGGGAATCAGAGCACTTAATCACTAAATGACAACAACATCAAAACAATAAAAGAGGAAATAAACAGCATAGGTATAGAAACTTCTAATGGAGAGGAAGGCAAGGCAATACCAAGTAATGGTAGACTGCTTCAAACTTAGAAAGATAAGGGTAAATTTCACGGTAACCATAAAGAAAGTTAACAAACACACTCATTAAAAAAAAGAGGAAGAACATAAAGTTTCAGCAAAAACAAAACCTACAAAAACAAAAGAAATGAAAAAAAAAATCCACAAACAAAAGCAACTCAGCACAAGAGAGTAAGAAGAACAAAGAAAACCTCAGCACCACCAAAAAAAGCACTACAAAATGTCAGCAAAAAACTCACATCTATCAACAATTACACTGAATATAAATGGACTCAATGCACCCATAAAGAGACGGAGAGTGAAAGAATGGATAAGAAAAGAGGATCCATCAATATGCTGTCTACAAGAGACACACCTTAGCAACAAAAGATGTGAATTTATTAAAAGTCAAAGGTTGGAAAAAAATATATCAAGTTAACAACTACCAAAAAAGAGCAGGAGTGGCAATTCTAATCTCAGATAAAATAGACTTTAAAACAAAATCTACCATAAAAGACAAAGAAGGACACTATATAATGATTAAGGGGACAATCCATCATGAAGACATAACCATAATAAACATCTATGCACCCAATGACAGGGCTCCAAAATACATAAAACAAACTCTAACAACACTGAAAAGAGAAATTCACAGTTCCACAATAATAGTAGAGGACTTTAACACACCATTCTCACTAAAGGACAGAACAAGTAAGAAGAAACTCAGCAAAGATACAAAAGACTGAAAGGGCACAATGAGCAAACTTGACCTTATAGACATATATAGAACACTCCATCCAACCGCTGCAAAGTACACATTCTTTTCCAATGCACTTTGAATGTTCTCCAGAATAGACCACATCTTAGCCCACAGAGCAATCCTCAACAAGATCCAAAATGCTGAGATAATTCAAAGTATCTTCTCTGACCACAATGCCATCAAGGTAGAAATTAACAATAGAAAGAGCAAGGAAAAAAAATAAATTGCATGGAAACTGAATAATACCCTGCTTACACATCACTGGGTAACAGAAGAAATCAGAGATGGAATCAAAAAATTCCTAGAATCAAATGAGAATGAAAACACATCATACCAAAACCATTGGGACATAGCAAAGGCAGTCCTCAGAGGACAATTTATATCAATAGATGTACACATCAGAAAAGAAAAAAGGGACAAAATCAAAACATTAACTACAGAACTCAAACAAATATAAAGAGAACAGCAAAAGAAGCCCACAACCACCGGAAGAAAGGAAATAGTAAAGATCAGAGCAGAAATAAATGAAATAGAGAACAGAAAAACAATAGAAAGAATCAAAAAAAACCAAAAGTTGGTTCTTTGAAAGAACCAACAAAATCGACAAACCACTGGCCAGATTGACAAAAGAAAAACAGAAGATACAAATAACCCAAATAAGAAACGAAATGGGGAACATTACATTACAACTGAAAAAAAAAGGATTATAACTGAATATTATGAAAAACTATACTCCAACAAATTTGAAAACCTAGAAGAAATGGATGAATTTCTAGAAACACACAGCCTACCCAAACTACAACAAAGTGATGTTGAAAATCTGAACAGACCCATAACAAGAGAAGAGATTGAAAAGGTAATAAAAAAAAGCCCTGGCCCAGACGGCTTCGCTGGAGAATTCCACAAAACATTTACAGAAGACAATGTACCAGTACTACTCAAGCTATTTCAGAGCATATAAGAGGAAGCAATACTTCCAAATTCATTCTATGAAGGCAGCATAATGCTGATACCAAAACCAGGCAAAGAACCAATGGCCAACATCATTCTTAATGGAGAGAGGTTGAAAACATTCCCCTTGAAAACAGGAACAAGACAAGGATGCCCTTTATCACCACTCCTATTTAACGTTGTGCTGCAAGTTCCAGCTAGAGCAATAAGGCAAGAAAAAGAAAAAAAGGGCATCCAAATTGGTAATGAAGAAGTTAAACTGTCCCTGTTTGCAGATGATATGATACTATACATAGAAAACCCTAAAGATTCCAGGAGCAATCTACTGGAACTAATAGAAAGATTCAGCAGAGTAGCAGGATACAAGATAAACATTCAAAA
Organism: Dugong dugon; assembly: GCA_030035585.1. Taxonomy (NCBI): domain Eukaryota; kingdom Metazoa; phylum Chordata; class Mammalia; order Sirenia; family Dugongidae; genus Dugong; species Dugong dugon. Next base: position 103,406,427 of record CM057466.1, on the reverse strand, counting down.
ATCAGTTGGATTCCTATACACCAGTAAGGAGAACGATGAAAAGGAAATCAGGAAAACAATACCATTTTCAATAGCCCCTAAAAAGATAAAATACTTAGGAATGATTTATGATCAGGGATGTAAAAGACCTATACAAAGAAAACTACAAAACACTACTGCATGAAACCCAAAGGGATCTACATAAATGGAAAAACATACCATGCTTATGGATAGGCAGACTCAACATTGTGAAAACGACAATTCTACTCAAAGCAATTTACAAATACAACGCAATCCCAATCCAAATACCAACAACATTCTTCAAAGAGATGGAAAAACTAATCATTCACTTTATATGGAAAGGGAAGAAGCCTCGAATAAGTAAAGCACTACTGAAGAAGAAGAATAAAGTTGGAGGACTCACAATACCTGACTTCAGAACCTACTATACAGATACAGTAGTCAAAACAGCCTGGTACTGGTACAATGACAGATACATTGACCAATGGAACAGAATTGAGAACCCAGATGAAAATCCATCCACCTACAGTCACCTGATCTTCGACAAGGGCCCAAGTCCATCAAATGGGGAAAAGACATTCCTTTTAACAAATGGTGCTGGCAAAACTGGATATCCATTTGCTAAAAAATGAAACAGGACCTATACCTCACGCCGTATACAAAAACTACCTCAAAATGGATCAAACACCTGAATATAAAGCCTAAAACTATAAAGTTCATAGAAAAAAAAATAGGATCAACCCTACAGGCCTTAATACACGGCATTAACAAGATACAATCCATGACCATCAACGCACAAACTCCAATAGATAAGCTAGATAACTGGGATCTTCTAAAAATCAAACACCTATGCTCTTCAAAAGACTTCACCAAAAGAGTAAAAAGAGAACCTTCAGACTGGGAAAAATTTTTTGGACAGTACAAGTCAGACAAAGGCCTAATCTCCATAATCTACAAGAAAATCCAACACCTCTACAACAAAAAGACAAATAATCCTGTGAAAAAATGGGCAAAGGAAATGAACAGACACTTCACCAGAGAAGACATTCAAATGGCCAACACACACATGAGGAAATGCTCGCGATCACTAGCCATTAGAGAAATGCAAATTAAACCACAATGAGATACCATCTCACCCTGGCATTACTGGCACGAATCAAAAACACTGGAAATAAATGTTGGAGGGGTTGCGGGGAGATGGGAACACTTATGCACTGCTGGTGGGAATGCAAAACGATACAACCATTTTGGAAAATGATATGTCGCTTCCTCAGAAAGCTAGAAATAGACATACCATTTGATCCAGGAATTCCACTCCTAGGAATATATCCTAGAGAAATAAGAGTCGTCACTCAAATAGACATGCACACCTATATCCATGGCAGCATTGTTCACAATAGCAAAACAATGGAAACAACCTAGATGCCCATCAACAGATGAATGTATAAACAAACTACAGTACATACACACAGTGGAGTAGTATGCAACGAGAAAGAACAACAATGAAACTGGAGGACATTATGCTGAGTGAAATAAGTCAATCAAAAAAGGACAAATATTGTATGAGGCCTCTACTGTAAAAACCCATGAAAAAGTTCACACACAAAATGTAACAATCTTTGTTGGTTACCAGGGATGGGAGGGGTGGAGGGGAAATACTGAATAGGCAATAGATAAGTGGCATCTTGGGTGAAGGGTGAGACAGTACACAATACAGGGGAAACTAGCACAACGTGTACAAGGAAAGGTCATGGAAGCCTCATAGACACATCCAAACTCTGTGAGGGGCTGAATTGCTGGGCGGAGGGCTCTGGGGACCATGGTCTTGGGGAACATCTAGCTCAATTGACATGACACAGCTTATAAAGACAATGCTCTACATTCTATCTTGGTGAGTAGTGTCTGGGGTTTTAAAAGCCTTTGAGCGGCCATCTAAGATACTCTACTGGTCTCATGCCTTTGGGAGCAAGGGAGAATGAAGAGAACAGGATACAAGGAAAAGATGAGTCCCAAGGACTAATTGTCCACAGCTACCAAGGCCTCCACCGGACTGAGTCCAGTACAGCTAGATGGTGCCCAGCTACCACCACTGACTGCTATGATCAGGATCAAAACGGAGGGTTCTGGATAGAGCTGGAGAAGGATGTAGAACATAATTCTAACTCACAAAAAAAAAAAGACCAGATTTACTGGCCTAAAGGAGACTGGAGAAACCCTGAGAGTATGACCCCCAGACACCCTTTTAGCTCAGTAGTGAAGTTATCTCTGAGGTTCACCGTTCAGCCTGTGAGTGGACAGCCCCATAAAACCAAATGAGACTAACGAGTTACAGTAGTCCAGTGACAAGGGCCAGAAGGCAGAAGGGAACAAGGAAGCTGGTGATAGGGAACACAAGGTTGAGTAAGGATATTGTTGAAGTGTTGTGAGATTGTTAACCATTGTCATAGTGCAACATTTGTAGTAACTGTTAAATGAGAAACTATTTTGTTCTGTAAGCCTTCATCTTATGTGAGAATAATAGCACAACTGGAAGAGCGTAGTCAATGTCACTGAACTGTGCATGTAGAAATTTTTGAAATGGTGTATCTTTGGCTATGTGTATTTTCACCAAAAAAAAAGGTTGAGTAGGGAGATGGTTGACATGTTGTGGGGTTGTTAACCAATGTCATAAAACAATGTCTGTACTGACTGTTTCATGGGAAACTATTTGTTCTGTAAGCCTTCACCTGAAGTACAATAAAAAAAAAAAAAAAAAAAGTAGCCGTGCCTCAGTGTTGATAGATTGAATTTCCTGCTATTTTATACAACAACAACAAAAAATGGAGTAATAATATTTCAAAATAATTGCTAAAAATCATTTCTACTTTGTAAACTAATAAAATAACAAATTAAAATAAATGTATTTTTGTATTTTGTGGTATCATAAAGCTTGTTCCTATTATCATATACCTGCTTCTCCTTTATAATTGTTTCTAGACTGAAAATATGTGCGTGTTTAATGCCGAATTCAAATCATGCCTTCTTGAAAATGTCTACCAGTGATTCCCAGCCTCAATCCTTCCCTTCTGAATTTTTAGTTCATATACTCTTTACTATACAATTATTACATGAACATTAACATTCCTAGACTCTAAATTTTGGTATGACCAAATTTAGCCATTTATTATCAATATTAGATGCTGTGCACAAACTTACTATGATTATAATTTTCACTTGTCTAGTCACCCCAAATAAGTTAAAAGTTGCCTTTGCACAAGGATATGTCTTATGTATAGTATATTTAGTAAAGTTTTGTTAGTAATTATCTCATGTGAATGTGCAGTGAAGTCAAGAATAGCTATTTCCCCTGGTGGTTTTCAAACACATTACCTAGAGTTGCTTAACAAAAAAAAAAACAAACACATTACTGTCGATTCTGACTCATAGAGACCCTATAGGACAGAGTAGAATTGCCCCCTAGAGTTTCCAAGGAGCTGCAGGTCGATTTGAACTGCCGACATTTTGGTTAGTAGCCTAGCTCTTAACTACTGTGCCACTGGTTGCTACAGGGGGGTAAATGATGTTGAACATTTAGACCTTTGGGGGTAACTTCCTTCTTTCCTAACTGAGAACATCTACTTTTGATTGATTTATGTATTGGGTTTCTTAAAGATGTCTTATCAAAAGAAAATATATATATATACATATAGTATAATTTTCCTTATCATAACTTATAATAGGAACATGAGTGCTCAGTAGCTACTTATTGATTGGTCATTAACTACTCACACAGCATCAATTTCTTGAGCCTGCCTAGAAAAATGATAAACGAAGCTTAAATTTGTTGATAACAATTTGTTGATAACAAATGTATGCAAATGAGTCTAGTAGGCTAAAATCTACAGAGAATGATCGTTTGAATAAACAACACTTTATATCATTGCAATGCATGATCATATGAATCTAGCTTTATCATTTCATGTTCAAATTTATGAGTAGTAAAGTTTCAAAATCACAAATTTAAGTTCAATAGTAAGTAAAACTCATATGGAGATTTATGTTATTATCATGTACCTGCAACAAGTTTATCAAATATCCTGAAATCAGCAGGGGTACAAGTATAAGAGTGTGATTTTTCTCCAGTCACTACTTTCAACCGTGTTTTGTTGAATCTTTATTTTCCATCTCTTAGTGATTTCTCTAAGGAGCCCTGATAGTGCAATAGTTAAAGCACTCGGCTGCCAACCGAAAGGTCAGCAATTTGAACCCACCAGTGGCTCCGTGGGAGAAAAGACCTGGCAATCTGCTCATGTAAAGATTACAGCCTTGGAATCCCTGTGGCGTAGTTCTACCCTGACCTATAGGGTTGTTATGAGTCAGAATGGACTCAAGGGAACACAACAAAAACAAGTAATTTCTCAGGTTGAGTTTACAGATCTCTAATCACTTATGGTTATAAAAAATTGATCTCTTCTAGTTGTTCTAATATCTAATTTATAACTCTTTGGAATCTGAACAATCTATTGTAAATAAGATCATGGTTTGAAACTATGCAATTTATTCCCATTTGAAAAAACAAGACCAGTACGTTTTATTTTTACTCTTTCTTTTAGATTGCACAGCACTTACAAGCAAACAGCTGACATGCATTTTTAAAACTAAGCACACTCATTCTATATATCTATGCAGGAGACTAAAGAATTTCAGCCACCAGCGTGGCTGTCAATGAGGATGACCCAGATTAGGAGACTATATACTGAGTTACAGTCGTTTGTTGGGAAAGGTGCAGGAATTTAACTGTGTGCCCTTACCTAGAGAGAAGCATTCCACACAGAATAAACATCTCCAAGAGTATAAACAGACTTGTTCTCTGAAAAGTATAAGAAAATACAGAAAACAGGAAAAATTAAAATCTACTGAGGAAAAATAAATTCTTGAGCATTGGTGGCACAGTGGTTAAGAGCTCGGCAGTTCGAATCTAGCAGCTGCTCTGTGGAAACCCTACGGGGGCAGTTCTACTCTGTCCTATAGGGTCACCATGTGTCAGAACTGACTCAACAGCACCTAACAACAACAAAATCATTACTAAACATAAATAATAGAACATTATTCTCACTGGCTAACAGTGTTTTTATTTCCTGTAAGTAGATTTCTCAATACTTTGAGAATCCTCTCAAATTAGGGAGATAATGATTTAGCAATAAGTTTACTGTTAGGAAGCTTCAAGAATCATAGACACATATAATATTGCTCCTAGAATTAGTCTGAGAAGACAACCAATTTTCAGAACTATTTTTATGTTAAGTAATTTATCGTCAACAGCTGCAAGCTCTTTTTGGTCCATATGGAATGCTATGGGCATATTTAATACTGTATAGACCACATTTAGGTGTACAATTGCTATTATGTATATAGTCAGTCATCAAAACTGTTAAAAACCACTTAACAAATAACTCAAGTAGCTGTTAATTTCATGAACTGTGAACAGTCTGGTAAAGAGCAATTGTTTGGTAAACAGTAATAGGTAACCTGGACATGAAAAAGAAGATCTTAATGAATAGATTGACCAAACTATCATTTTATTTATTTATATGTATTTATTTGCCATATATGGGGAACAAGTTATTCAAACATTAATTCTAACAACATACCTCATAAATACTTTCACACTGCAAAATTACACACCTTCTCTTTAATCTTTTCTGGTGATAAAATAATGTAGCTTAACTGAAAGGTTCATTGATTACTTCTGATCTGAAAAACAACCTGGAATTGTACTTTTGTTTTCTTGGGAACAGCATATAGTACTGCAATGGTTGATAAGATTATAGAATATCTATAAAAGTGCTATTGACTGGATTATGGATCATACAGTGAGTCAGCCAGGTCATCCACACTTAATTGAAGCAGAAAGCAGGAAATAAAAATGTTATTGGATATGCTGTGATCTTCCAGTATGAAAAAAGGGAGACATGGTGGCTTTAGATATTTAATAGTCAGAGATAGTCAATCCCAAGACACGTCTTTTACCAATTATGGCCAAGCCAAACGTCATGATGTGTCACCCAGACTGATGTTCCTTGAGTGAAGTTCTTGTTGCTCCAGCTGCTGAGTGTGGATGGCAGACGGCTTTCAGCTGTCAGCCCCATCTGCCCTTGCTTCAGCTGTAAACCCCACTTCACCCAGTTCACATCCCTTCTCTAGAAGCCCACATGCCCTGATGATCTATGCGTGATAGGGGTGGGGAGGAAGTCTTAATAATTTTTGTCGTCTTGGCCCAATTGTGGACTACTCTGCAGGGCTGTTTTAGCCCCAGAACTCCCCATGAAGGATTCAACCATGGCAGTAGTTGGGTTAGTACCCCAGGTCTACTTCTCCTCCTTCCTTCTCCAGCTTCTTCCTACCTCTTCCACAAGCACTGAACCCAAGGGCACTCCCTCATAATATCCTGCATATTCAACTCATTTCGGAGTCTGCTTCCTAGAGAATCCAATGTGTGACCTCTCCGACATCCCTGACAGAGAATTTTTACCATCCTGATCATCATCTAGAAGTCCCTGGGTAGCACAAATGGTTAATGTGTTGGGCTGCTAACTGAAAGGTTGGAATTTTGAGTCTACCCAGAGGCACCTCAGAAGAAAGGGGTGGTAATCTACTTCTCAAAAATTACCCACTGAAAACTCTATGGAGCAAAGTTCTACTCTGACACACGTGAGGTCGCCATGAGTCAGAACTGACCGGACGGCAACTGGGGTTGTTATTGTTTGTTTCCTTTTGTTTTGTTTTATCATCATCTACTCTGTCATCATCTATGTTAAATTTTACATCACAGAACTGCGAGAAAAGAAATATTATAGACAAGCCCTAGAAATACACATAGAATTCCAAATTCCTGCCCACCACACATTCTACTGTTGGCAAGAAGACAATATGAAAGAATTTGCTTATTGCCTGATTGATCCACTCATCTGTGCGACTTAGATTGTGTATCATTTATTTCCTCAGGATCCATAGTGCCTAGCAAGTGTTTTGTAAATGTGGCATTAACAAAGAAAACAAGAGGAAGCAGGGTAGGGAAGAGAGGTAAGGAGACCTGAGGTACCAGCCCAATTACTGGTACTGTATCCTATGCCTGGAATCTTTAGATTCTACTGACAATGTTATTTAACTCACAATCCTTCATGATCAAATTGTTTTTAAGGTTTACCACTGGAGTTTAAATTTCTCACAACCACTGTGGAAATTATTTCACATCTTTGCACTCTGAATAGGGTAGTTTGCTTTAAAACATGCAATGCAAAATGTAGTCAAAGTTGTAGATGTTTAATAAGTATTCAAGGATATGACAGGGCAAGTATCAAAATTTTTCGACAGGATGGGTACAGAAACTAGCACAATAATTTTCATTCCCTTTCCTCAGATGTATGTCACCCATGCCCTTGCCAAAAAAGTGACATTTTGAAATACCTTTTAAAGATCTTTAGAGTATCTTTTTTTTAAATTGCAGTAAAAGACATTGTATAACACATTTTTGTTTTGAAAATATATGTAGAGTTATGACTTTTATAGAACACAGATGTACATGTCTATTTCTATCATCTATTAGTCAGCTGCAATTAAAAACTATTTAAAAACTATATAGTTTAAGGCATACTTCCAACACCCCAAATCTCTTCACTTTATTTTACAAATGAGCATAGGATATTTAAGATGCAAAGTGATATTCCACACACAAAAAGGTACTCTTAAATATTTCTGGTTACACAATGTGAACACAAGATTCAAAGTCTACTGATAAAACATATATAAAACTTATTACCTTAGTGTTAATATATATTAGGAAAGTCTTTTTGTAATGTCTCTTAATGTACGGGTTATATTTTCTTCCAATCAGTCGTCAAGATGGAAGCAGTTTTTAACCATTTGTTAATAAAAAGTAGTACACTAGCAATTAAATGGCCTTTGTGTTACTTGTTTAATGAATACGTTTGATAACAAGAAATAATATAAGCTTCCGGAGAGTAACAGAAATGAATAAATAGGCTCTTACCTGACACAAAGTTGTGCACAGATGAAAATGCAATAAAAATTATTTAACTAGGACAATACTGTGCTAATATCAATTATCAAAATTATATTTGTAAGCATATTAATCTATACATCACTCTCCAAAAGGTGATTTATTTTCAGGAAGCTGCCAGCTATAATGCTCTGCCTTAAAACAAGATAGTATTAACTACTGTGCTAACAACAAATAAAAAACTTTTAGATGCAGTGGGCTTTAATTTAGTTTACCCTAGAATTTAGGACAAATATTCTTTCATTGGTAAATTCTAAACCTCTGGAAGGAAAAACTACAGCAATAATAAAGCCATAAAGATCTCAGAAAAAAATCAAACATGCATTTGATTTTAGTGGAAAAAGACAGAAATTAAGGCAAGAATTTCATCATGATGATAAGATTAATATAGTCAGTACATGGATTTATTTTATTTAAATCATTACTCGGCGGGGGAAATGCCTTACCTGAGTAATACAATTCAGAAAGTGAAAAATTCTAATTTTTAAAAAGAAAAAATAATCTTTCGATTGCCTTAAATTGTCTTTATAGAACAGCCCCTTCTCCCTTCCCCCCCAAAAAAGGTGTTTAAAGTAGAATATATTAGGTATGCACTGATTTGGTCTCTTTAAAATGTCCAATTGATTGTGCTTCAGAAATATCCGTCAATTTGCCCACTCCTCGTGCATACTGGAAAATCACAGCCAATCCAATACAATTTCTTATTGTCTGAGAATGTGGCTCTTACTTTCTGCTTCAATTATAAGTGTAGATGACCTGGTTGATTCACTAGATGATGATCCACAATCCAATCAAGATCATTTTTCAGTTTTATATTTGCCATTTTAAGAAAAACATTTTCTATCTAAGGTCACTCTGAACAGAGGCCTCAGTTTGATTATTCTGTAATAATTCTAGTTTTCTTAGAACAATGAAAATCATGGGCCAAAGGGTCAAGTTTAAAGGAAAAAAAAAAGTTTATCTTTTACAGAACTTAATTTTGTATTCAGTTCCCAGTGACATTTAGTCACTTCAGAATTTCTTTGTCAGTATGTGATTTCTCACCTCATCCCTATAGCTCAGAAAGACACACTGGAACTTCTTCAGTCCTCTCGGTTCTTGGCTTATCATGCAGTTATCTAAAGTATTGGTTAAATGCTAAGAGGCATAAAGAACAACAAGGGGCATTACTGGTGTAAAATTGATACTCCAGCTATTCTAGCACGATGATGATGACAGGAGAAAAAGATGTCAAAGTGTGCACCAGCTCTTAAGGAAGGTTGTCACAGGCTTCCATACAACACTTACATTTATATCCCACTGGCCAGAACTTAGACACATTACTGCACTCAGTCACAAATGGGTCTTGAAAATGTGGTCTTTATTTTGTGTGGCTGTGTGCCTACATGAATAGTATGGAAGGAAGGAAGAATGATATTGGAGAATAACAAGCAGTTTACCCCACTGCTCATCCAAATATCTATGCTCCCCTTTCTTCCTACACACAAAGTACAGTCACCTCAGTCACCTCAGGGGAAGTGACCTTAAATCCCTACCCACTTACTGCATCTACTGCTACTTAACTCTATTGCCGTTTAGAAATGTACATCTCATTCTTGCATTCCCTAGGAATTTGCATTGAGTCAGGGAGCCATCTACCTGATCCCCTAACTAAAGAGAAATCACATGAAATTCTCCAAGGTGAAGACTCTCTCCTGACTGGAGATGAAGTGGAAACGTACTCCCCCAAAATTCATCCCATCTTGGGGATATTGGGATTAACAGTATAGCTATCTGTAAAGATATTTCCTTTCAAACTTGTTACTCTTAATGTAAGTGAAGTGCATAAAGTCACATAATCAGTTTTAAGCATTCACCTTTTTTCAAGTTCCCCAGGGTTGTCTAATGCATTTTGCATACACACGCTGGTATCTGATGTCTGTTCTACCTTGGTGCCTTGGTTATATATTCCAATATAACATCCCATTATGTATATATTGGTTTACTATTTTGAAATTTAAACAAATAATATTTCTCACTAAATTTTTTGGTATCTTTTTTTTTTTCCTGTGATTCAAGCAGCTAAGGATGTTTTCCATCAGGAAAGTGTTATTAACAGCAGGGAAAAAAAAAACAGAAAAAGCCTTGATGCTTCTAAAGCATCAGCTCAGGAGTATTAATTTCCCTGAAGAAATGGCGGTGCTCACCAAACATTCTAGCTGCTCAGCAGCTTAATAGTATCTTGGCAGTTAGACATGGCCAAGTGCCTCATCCCATCCATCTCATTCTGTCCTTCTCTGAGATGAAATGACATGTGTCACTAATGGGCTAAAACATTAAAAAAAAAAAAAAAAAAAAAAAAGCATGTGACCTTCCAGCTCTCTCTTCCAGATTATGCAGTCTAAGGAACCTGTTTCAAGACTGTGCAGTTTGAGAGCAGTGGGTCTTCATCCCAGATCCTTATACCCTGCCTAGCATGGTGGATATTTTTAATACTCAAGAAAAAATTATTTTTATTTTAAGCGAATGGAATTTGGGGTTTTACTAGTCGGTTATGATTAATACAGGTTCTGAAAGATTGTCAGTACTGCAGGAGAAGATGAAGAAATGGCAGCTAATGTAAAGATGTGGTTCTTGAGAAAAGATCCTTTATAGTGTCCCCAACTACATCTTAGGCCAAGAATACTTGTGACAAAAACTCCAGAGAGATTTGAAGACATAAAGTCCATAGAGGTCTATATCCATATACCAAAACTCATTGCCGTTGAGTTGATTCCAACTTATAGCGATCCTATAAGACAGAGACCCTATAGTACCCTATAGAACTACCTCATAGGGTTTCCACAGTTGTAACCTTTATGAGAGAAGATTGCCACATCTTCTCCCTCAGAGCGGCTGGTGGGTTCTAACTGTCAACCTTTCAGTTAGCAGATGAGCACTTAACCACAGTGCCACCAAGTCTCCTTATATCTCCATACAGAACCCCCCTTAAAAAATTAAAACTCAAGGAGTAAAAAATGAGATTATGGTAGTCATAGGCCAAAGGATCTCTGTTGGTCTGCAGAGAAGCAGATACCAATATGAAATTAAGCATGGAAAAGATGTATTGAGGAAATGTGAAGGATAAAGGGGAGAAATTGGAAGTAGACATGGACAGGCTTTGACAAGGGATGCAGTTCTGACACCTGTGAAATGATAGGACGCAAGAAAGAAGATTGGGCAGAAAAGTCTCAGACTTCAGCACTGTTTAAAAAAACATTCTACCAGGCTGATGGGGAGTACCTGTTATGGATTGAATTGTGTTCCCCCAAAATATGTGTTGAAATCCTAATTCCTGTACCTGTAAATATGACCCTTTTCAGAAATAGAGGTGTTTTTTTTTTTTTTTTTTGTTATGTTAAGGAGGTCACACCAGAGTAGTCTGGCTCCTAAACCTAATCACTTCTAACTTATAAAAAGAGCAGAGACAAGCATAGGGGTAAGATAGACACATAGGAACACCAAGGACTAAAGGCAGTCACCAGAAACTAGAAGAGAGACCCATAGAAGGAATATACATGGCCAAGACCCTGATTTGAACTTTTAGCCTCTGGAACTGTTAGAAAATAAATGTCTATTCTTTGAAGCCACCCATTTGTGGTATTTCTAATAAACTAAGACAGGACCTAAGACAGTCTCCCACTAGGAGAGTCTGTTTCCTGCAGGAATGGGCCAATACCAGTGCCCGTGCAATGCTCAGTTATTGACTGGGAGCTGGCAGGGTGGCGGTGGGGTCGGGGGGAGCATGTCCTTGGTATGAATATACTGGGGCTGTCAGGCCTCTGTGCTCCCTACAGCTAAGTTCTCTTGAAGGAGATCTGAGAAGCTCAGCTCCAAGGCTGTCATAGTCCACCCTATGTGCCACAAAGAATCAGATCTCCATGCACGCTCAGGAAATCTATCCTCTAGAGCTCATGTGGCAATTTTTTCTAGAAGGAAGTTTATATAAGGAATGTTAGTCAGAAGATCCACAGCCCTTTTTGCTCCAGTTTCAAAACCAGTACTCATTTTCTCTCTTCTCTACTACATGTAGTAAATTTCTCTCTGCTATCTACGTGGTATGTCTTAGTGGCCCTCATTTCTTGGAGGTCTGCACCCTCAGTAATTATACTCTTCTAAGGTCTGGATTGCTACATGTAAATCCAAGTGGATCTCCTGTATTCTGTGTTGCATTGGGTAAAAAATAGTTATAACTTCTTCTGCTGAGCAGAGTTAATTTCCCTGCCAAGATGTTGACTCCTCTTCTCATTTGCTGATCTGTAGATATGAAGAATCCAAAGTTCTCTGATGTAACTCCAACCTGCAGAGTCCAGAGTTGCAGGAATGGAAAGCCAAACATCCCCTGGTGTGTCATTAGAAGTGGTTGCATGTGGTCCACCTTTGCTTCCACACATTGTTCCATGAACAATTTTAACTAGAGACACATTGCCATAGTCTCTGATTTCATGCATTTACTACCACATCCTGAAAAACAGCACCCCATGCATTCAGAGAATTGCCTCCATACTTGTGCTTCCACTGTGCCATCACTAGGCTATTCTAGCACTCTATGAGTTTTACTGCTTCTGGATATTTTGGTATGTGATATAATAAGTGGACCCTATGGTCACAAGCCCACTCCTATACCTCCTTTGCTCGAAAGTGGGTCTTCTAGTTGGATACTATCTTGTGGGTCAGGCATCGTGTATGCCTCAGATAGTGATACTGGTTGAGCCTCTAGAGGAAGGAAAGGCACTTATTCTCAGAATGGACGGCCCTTCCAGGAGGGAGGAGGTTGAATATAACTGAAGTGCTACCAAGTGGATGACTGTATTATTATATCTATAATTTTCACTGAGGGCACTTAAAATCTCAGGGTGAGAAGTATAGTGATGTTACAACACCAAGAGAAATTAAAAAAAGATGAAACATGAGTCGGGGAATAAGATTAGTGCCATCAGATAACTGACATAATACCAGTTTTCCCAAAAGCTTAAGTTTTCCAATCCAAAGCCTGTATTGAAACATCAACCCCAAGTTACCTTGCAAAATCCTGTACTTTCTTCACTTTTCCCAGGGAATCACAATGGTGGGGAAGTCCTTATATCCTCCTAGTATTTGTCTTTATTTCTAAACTGTTGCCTATAACTTAACTTTATTTACGTCTGGAATCTCACTTTAAAACCTGACTCGTTTACTGCTTTTGACCTGCCTGCTGCTGCTCTATCCCAAGTATAGGCACAGCCCTTTCTTCTTCAGAGCACCACTGTCGTGGTTAATGGATCTTGCTGATGGTTTTAGAGTGATACTGTGTCTCTAGCGAAGCTTGCCTGCCACCAGGTGGCTATGGTCTAATGTCTAGATTTGATTTGGAGACAGCCTCTTGTTTTCCCAAGTTATGGCTCCCCTCAGAAATATTTTTTTTCCAAACAAAAGGAAAGTAAAAAAAGACATCTTTAAATTCTGAAAGGAAAACAAAAACTCAGATTCATTTACATATGTATATGCACATATATCTATACATAGGGAACCCTAGTGGCACAGTGGTTAAGAGTTACAGCAAGCTACAGCTGCTAACCAAAAGGTAAGCAGTTCGAATCCACCAGCCACTCCTTGGAAACTCTATGGGGCAGTTCTACTCTGTCCTATGGAGTTACTACGAGTTGGAATCAACTTGACAGCAACAGTTTTTTATATATACATATATATACATTATTCTTCCTTTTTTTTTTTTTTTTTTTTTTTTGTAGAGCCACTAATACTATCTGCCTACGACCTTCCCGTCAAGATTAACCCCAAGCTTTTTATTCTCTCTATTTCAAATCAAAATGGCCATTGGTGTGTTTTCCTTTAAAAATAGGCTTCTACCCAAGGTTCTGTACTAAGAGACATAAAGGGATGTCTGACACTTGGAAATTACATTTTTTTTCTTTATCTGCTTCACATGTATGTACCAGTTTTCATTCTATCATTACTCCAATTATGTTGTGATGTTGTCAGGTTGGTTCCAACTCATAGCAACCCTATGTACAACAGAACAAAAACACTGCCCAGTCCTGTGCCATCCTCACAATCATTGCTATGTTTGAGCCCATTATTGCAGCCACTGTGTCAATCCATCTTGCTGAGGATCTTCCTCTTTTTTGCTGACCCTTTACCAAGCATGATGTCTGTCTCTCTCCAGGGACTAGTCCTTTCTGATAACATGTCCAAAGTAAGTAAGATGAAGTCTCGAAGTCCTCACTTCTATGGAACATTCTGGCTGCACTTCTTCCGAGACAGACTTATTTGTTCCTTTGGCAGTCTGTGGTATATTCAATATTCTTCACCAGCACCATAATTCAAAGGCATCAATTCTTCTTTGATCTTCCTTATTCATTGTCCAGCTCTTACATGTATATGAGGAGATTGAAAATACCGTGGCTTGGGTGAGGTGCATCTTAGTCCTCAAAATGACATCTTTGCTTTTTAACACTTTAAAGAGGTCTCATGCAGCTAATTTGCCTGATACAATATGTCGTTTGGTTTCTTGACTGCTGCTTCCGTGGCTGTTGACTGTAATTGTCTCTGTAAAGTGAGGGTAAATAAAATGTATACTCTTCTTTCCAGGCCATGTGACTTTTATTTTAATTTCTTATTTGCAGCCAAATCTTTACTAGAAATGCCTTTTGCTTCCTACAATTTTCTGGGCTTTTTTTTTTTTTTTTCCTGAGTAGAAAATACATATATATTTATTTGGGACATCTGAGTATTTACATAGGCTTTTTGTTGAGTGAAATAATTTTCTACAACTTTGATCTGTTATATAGTTGGAAACTTTATGGGGCAGTTCTACTCTGTCCTATAGGGTGGCTATGAGTCAGAATTGACTCGACAGTAGTGGGTTTGGTTTTCGTTTATATAATATACTGGAGCCCTGGTGGTGTAGTGGTTAAGAGCTCAGCTGATAATCAAAAGGCTGGCAGTTCAAATCTACCAGCTGCTCCTTGGAAACCCTATGGGGGCAGTTCTACTCTGTCCTATAGAGTTGTTAGAAGTTGGAACTGACTTGACAGCACCTAACAACGTATAATATACTAATATACATTTTATTGTTTTGCATTATTTTAGATTGTATATGTTATTTTATATACATATGTATATTATATACACTGTTATATGCATATATATACATATATATGAAAATTCACCTTAGATCAAATTCATATTGTTCCTGAAGAATCCAGAGGCACTGTATATATAGAGAGAGACTATATATATTTAGAATATTTTGCATAGATTCTATTCTGTTACTACATATATATATATATATATATATATATATATATATATACACACACATATGTTTGTATACATATATACATATGTGTGTATATATATATATTTTATATATATATAGCTTGGCTGCTAACCAAAAAGTCAGCAGTCTGAATCTACCAGCCATTCCTTGGAAACCCTACAGGGCAGTTCTACTCTGTCTTGTAAGGTCGCTATGAGTCAGAATGGACTCCAGGGCAACGGGTTTGGTTTTACAGGTATATATATGTTTATTTTTGGAGCTCTGATGGTACAGTGGTTAAGAGTTCGGCAGCTAGCCAAGAGCTCAGCAGTTGGAATCCACCAGCCGCTCCTTGGAAACACTATGGGGCAGTTCTACTCTGTCCTATAGGGTCACTATGAGTCGGAATCTACTCGATGGCAATCGATTTGGGTTTTTTTGGATATATATATTTTACATAGCATGTATATCACGTAATATACGATACAATATAAAACAATATCTAATAGCATGATATATACAAATTTTATAAATACATATTATGGCTCTGACCTCTTCAGGAGCAATGTGACTTACATCTAAGATGACTTTCTTCCCTATCTTTATAGTACATAAAATAAATATAACTTTCTTCTCCCTGGGTCTTTCAAGGCTTGGGGAAACTATTTCATGTAGATTTTTTCCTATCAGTCATAACACATCTATAAGAATCATTTTAAAAACCCTTTGCCGTTCAGTCGATTCCAACTCAAAGCGCCCCTATAGGGCAGAGGAGTACTGCTCCACAGGGTTTCCACGGAGCACCTGGTGGATTCGAACCACCGACCTTTTGGTTGGCAGCCATAGCTCTTAACCACTACACCCCCAGGATTTCCAAAAATCACTTATGACCAATAAAAGTACAGATGAAGGAACTGAACATGATTCCAGGATTCAGAAGCAAGGTGCCTTTAAATATTATTGTGCCTTTGTCAAGATGGTATACAGGAAGCAGATATGACTAGAAAAGAAAAATGTTTGGGACATGACTCAGAAATGCCTGTTGAGCAGCTGGAAGATGTTTAGATGGAAAAGCATCAGCAGATGGGAAGCTTCTTCAAGTCTGAATCATACAGAGATGCATATATGCTTATGGTAAGCATGGCGGCCTTAGCTGAGTCTTAAAAGACAAATCCAGCCTCTTCTGGATTTCCAAGAGACATCTCCACAGTCTTTAATAACCACAACTCCTCATGATGGAGTTAGTTTGAAAGAATATCCAATCCTTGAAACCAAATGGGCACTCACTCACATAATGCATTATAAACTGTGTGAGGATAAAAAAAACACTTGAAGGAAAAGGATGCAGAAGGCCAGATTATTGGGGAACAGCTGGCATTTTGTGGAGATGAATAAAAAAGAAAAAAATACAATTGAAAAATGTACCTCAACCTTTTTCTAAGAAATTGCATTTCATCTTATTGTATGATTTTATTATTCTTGTTATTGATATTTTAAAAACAATTAAAATATTTCCATTTTTTAAGCAACTTTCAGTTTGAAAAATGCATGAACTAGCTCAGGATACACAAAAGTTATGGGAGAATCTATTTTCTAGTGCACCTATTACCACAGCTCACTAGTTCTGATTATATTCTAAGTGACTTGAAACCAGGAAGAGTCAGAAGGCAGGCCCCAGAAAAATGAGGTTCATGCAAGCTCCACAAACTGACTGCCATTAGAGCTTAAAAGGTTAGATGAATCATCCCATTTCCCAACTCATTGAGAGTTACTGATTACAAAAAGAGCCAGAAAAGCAACACATTGCAGTTGCTTATACTGCTGCCTCATCCAAGTGTACTATAAATAATCTGAGAACCTTGGCTTATAGGATCGTTTAGAGGAGCAAAAATGTTCAACTTTTTGTCATTTAAATATGCAATTTTATGTTGACATATATGGTGTCTATATCCAATGTTATGTTACACATAATCTTTAAAAAATTTCTCTTTTTTATACAACTATTTAACTTGCAGTTTAAAAGTTTATAAGCCAATAACTTAGATTTTACAGTAGAATACATATTACTCCTCTCATGATAAAACTTTGCATGATAAAATATAGTCATTACCTACTAGGACTCTGATGTGCATTGAATCAAGGGTTGAGAATAGTGTCTGACAAATAGCAACTGTTCACTAAATAGTAGTTGTTAACATTTGAGGGCATTTTCACTTTTTGCACATTCCTTTTTTTCCTCTTTACAGCTATAGAACTATGGTGACAGAGCTTAAGTAGTAAAGATAGCCCCATGGCTGACATGGTTGTTAGAAGTGTTACTATAAAGTGTTCAATAGCATATCACATAGGAGGCTGACAAGTGGACTCCGTGCCCGGTGCACCTCAGTGGACCACTTATCCTCCCATCTGCCAGGGAAGGCTGCATTGATCACTTCACTTTGGCTCATGGTGCCAACAACCTCACTGCCCTAAGGATAGAGATTATTTAATATATGAATTAATCCACTGACAAATTATCTGCAGAGTGATTACAATATACAATATAACACCCATCTGTCGGTGCATCGCACTTGGTGACTTGCATGTTGCTGTGATGCTGGAAGCTATACCACCAGTATTTCAAATACCAGCAGGTGTCACCCAGGGTGGATAGGTTTCAGTGGAGCTTCCAAACTAAGACAGACTAAGAAGAAAGGCCTGGTGATCTACTTCTGAAAATTAGTCAATGAAACCCCAATAGATCACAACAGAATAGTGTCCAATACAGTGCTGGAAGATGAGCCCCCTATGTTGGAAGGCACTACAACAGCTACAACAACAACAACAAAAAAGCCATTGCTGTTGACTTGATTCGGACTCATAGTGACCCTATAGGGCAGAGTAGAACTGCCCCATAGGGTTTCCAAGGAGCAGCTGGTGGAACTGCTAACGTTTTAGTTAGCAGCCAAGCTCTTAATCACTATACCACCAGAGCTCCATTGCTGCAACAATGGACGTAAACAAAACAACAATCTGAAGATGGCACAGGACTGGGCAATGGTTCGTTCTGTTATGCTTAAAGTTGCCATGAGTCAGAGCCCATTGGGCAGCAACTAAAAACAACGCCAATGAGAGATGGTGTTTCGCACATATTTCTGAGATGAATAACAAATAAATGAGGATACCAGTGCAACTTGAGAATAGATTGCATAGGCATAAGGGCTATAGAACAGATAAATCTCAGACAGAAATCAGTTTAACTGGTGCCTCAAGATGAGACTGGCATTAAACAGGCTTGTCAGAGAAATTTAGATATTGTGGTGCTTAGCATAATTTTCACTGAAATGAAAATCAATCAAAAATATATGGTGACAAGAATTGCTAATACGGCAAAATAACAGATTTATATATATTTTTTCTCCATTCTTCCTTGATCTCATTCGGGTTTTTGAGTATGTAGTAAGGGAAGCATCAGAGAGGAAGAAAACAAGGTTTACTGATAATACTAACATTCATTCTAAGAATAACTGTGAATAAATTATATTTACAAAACAAACTACATTGAACAGAGGTCCCAATAATATGGATGGTCAATTTTGTATCCCTTTCACACCTGACACTTTATTGGACCTCTTAAATTTTTAAACCTGGGATGTGAAATTCTGTTTGGCACTGGATTATAGGAGACTATTCTCATCAGCACTGGAGATGTTATAGTGTTCTAAAATTACAGTGCCTCAAGATCTATCAGATGGCAAGATTTTCCATGTCCTATTGTTATCTGATTTAAAATCATTTTCCCTTGGTCACATCCAGCTGAAACCAAGTACTCTTTTAAAAGTACAGCCAGTTGCTAAAAGCAAGCTTTGAGTAATATCTCCAGTTTCTTATGGGGAGAAAATTTGCTATACTCTTGATGGAATGGCTCCATACTATTTTTAATAGAAAATAGCTCTTTTTGGTTTCAAGACAGTAGTCACATGCAGAGGTAAATGGTGGAATGTATATATATCAAGGTAATTATTAAATGGGCTTTTGGGGTTCTTCTGTTGCAAAGGATCTTACTCATGCAGAGAAAGAGTGCAGTGGGTCAAAATGAGCACAGTGTAATAGGTTCCAATTTTCCTCGACGCTCCTCTCCTATTTAATGCATTTCCTCCATTACCAAGCCATGCCTTTAGGTACAGCAGCAGGGAGAAGGTCTGGAATAGCTTCAGTGAAGCTGGCCTCATCACCATGATAAACAACTAGAGCTTTTGTTTGTTGTAGGTTTTCAGGATCCTGGGCAAGTTAGCATACCCTTCACAATTATCTGAGTACACATCATTATGTGTGAGGATTGAATTGGATTACTATGTGGACTCAGATCCATTAAAAGAATCGCTGTGAGTGGATTTGAGCACAGAGCACATCAAGGGTCCTTTAACATTCCCTTCATAACCTGTATGGTTGAGAGATTATTCTGATAAGGAGTGTGTTTTGGTTTTGTACAAGGGACTTTGCAAATAGCAATGTGCCCATTTCTAATGTAACATAGATAGGATCATGCTTAACAACCTGATGTTACTTTAACTCATGACAGTAGGCAGGGTAGTAAAGGAAGCACAGGGAGGAGTTACTTTACGTCCCTGTATTTTTTACATATAGAAGGTCCCTGGTTTAACAATAAAAAAACTATAATAATAATTGTTGATGAAATTTGGTTTAGGGCTATATTCTCTCATACATTAAATAGTGATAATGATATTCTCAGGTCATTTTCCACAAGAGACCACAGAAGCAAAGTTAAAGGCAAGTTGTCTCTGTTGGATAGCTGCCCTTTAAAAAATTATGTCACTAACTTATTTTAGATACCTTTCTCTTGCAAATGATATTTTAACTAAAACCTTCTGGGCCATGCAAACAACATTTAATTAGCTTCTTTTAAAGAAAATGAAAAATGGTAAGAACAAATACCATCTGCTTCCATCAGAATTGCCTGTAACTGTCATATCCTGTAATAGTCGGTACTGGGTCTGACTATCATTACTCTGCATCATCTCTGCTTTCATTTGCCCAAACACCTTGACCAAACTTACCAGGGTTTCTTATCCTGACAGATTCATCTCTCTAACCACCACTTGTCACTTCCTATACCATGCACATGGCCTTAGACTTATATCAGTCTGTCCTTAAAATTACTGATATAGATCACTGTGCTGAAAGATTTAGAATAATAAAATCTTGCCATAGGAAAAAAAAAAACTTAAATTGTATCTTTTACAACTGCCAACTGACTGCACAGCGTCCCCCTGGCACCTGTCTTGGTGATGGTGGTGACGGGATCTCCAGGCTCCAGTCTCCTTTTGCTAAATTCTTACAGTTTAAAGCCCAAGCACTGCTGTTGAGTCGATTCTGACTCTTAACAACCCTATAAATATCCTTTATATCTGTAAACTCTTACGAATACCACAATTCAAATGTTTCAATTCTGCTTCAATATTCCTTTTTCATTGTCTAGCTTTCACATGCTTATGAGGCTATTGAAAATACCCTGGGGCTTGGGTCAAGCGCACCTTAGTTCTCAAATTGACATCTTTGCGTTTTAACACTTTAAAGAGGTCTTTTGCAGCAGATTTTCCTAACATGTCATTTGATTTCTTGACTGTTGCTTTCATGGACATTGATTGTTAATTCAAGTAGAATGAAGTTCTTGACAACTTTAATTTCTTCGCCATTTATCATGATGTTTTTTATGGGTCCAGTTGTGAAGATTTTTGTTTTCCTTACGTTCAGGTGTGGTCCATATTGAAGGCTGTAGTCTTTGACCTTTATTAGTAAGTGCTTCAAGTCCTCTTCACTTTCAGCAAGGAAGATTGTGTCATCTGCATATCTCAGGTTGTTAATGAGTCTTCCTCCATTTATGATGCCATGTTCTTCTTCATATAGTCCAGCTCCTTGGATTCTTTGTTCAGCATACAGGTTTAATAAGGAAAATCAAAGGAGAATTCACACATTTGAATTGTGGTGTTGGTGAAGAATATTGAATGTACCATGGACTGCCAGAAAAATGAACAAATCAGTCTTGGAGAAAGTACAGCCAGAATGCTCCTTAGAAGCAAGGATGGCAAGCATTCATACTTACTTTAGACACATCATCAGGAAAGACTAATCGCTAGAAAAGGACACCATGTTTGCTAAAAATGGAGTCAGTGAAATGAGGGAAACCCTCCATGAGATGGATTGACATGGTAGCTGAAACAATGGGCTCAAACATACCAACAACTGCGAGGATGGCGCAGGACTGGGCAATGTTTCGTTCTGTTGTACATAAAGGCACCAGGAGTTGAAGTCAACTCACAGCAAGTAACAAAAACAAACGTATCTATAAAGCACCTCCCACCAACTGTTCCTGCTTGACAAATGCAATTCCTTCTCCACACAGTTTCAACACCAATCCCAAGTACTGCCTGTTAGTATTTCCACTAATAGCAATTATAGTGATATTGATAACCCTCTTATCTGTTTACATTTTTTCTCCAAGATGTTTATAGTCTATCTTTTCTTCCTCTTGTACTTTTCTCCATACTTTCAGAAACAGAATGCATTGGGCAGCCAGCTATGTGTAAACTTTTCCATAGGTAATCCTTGATTCTTGATCTTCGATTTCTCTAGACTGGCCCATTTGTCACATAATCTCTAAGAATAATCTTATTTTAGCATTTTTAAAGGAAAAACAAGGACATACAATGTATATTATGTCATCAAGAAAGAAAATAAAGTAATTCACATGGTAATGAGAAAGTCATAAACTAGCCATCAGTCCATCTAAAAAAATTTAGGAATCATAATGGGCCAGGTATTGAGCACGAGTCAGAGGTACAGTGATCAAGATAAGAACATTTTGCAAGGTAGGATGACCATCTCTTGTGGAAAGCCCCTTTGATTTTCATAGAGAGATGTAAAAAATATGGAAACAGTCCAAAGGAGAGATGTTACATGACTAAAATGGAAGTTTTGAGCCCTAAAAAAGAAAGAGAGTCTTGGGATTGAATGATAATCCTCACAACCAGCTCTCTACAGTTTTCATCAAGAATATGGAATAGTAAAAAATTATAACTAATAAGAGTTTATCCTTAATTTACAGCTTCCAGACTTAGGGGTTATATAATTGTTGAATACTTTACAACAGACAATTTCACAGTTTACTTTCCTTAAGATACACACATAAACACACCCACGCGTACACACACGCGCATACTCATACACACACATAAATACGCTCATATACATCCATAGACTCTTATGGAGACAATGAAATAATCAATTTTAGTTTTGTTTTTTTCTTTTTCATGTCTTTTTAAAATAATACTGCACATAAAATCAATACTCCAGATAATTCCAGTCTGATGATTATATGCTAATTTGATTATTAAAACACAGTTGTTATACTAATTCAAAGTCAAATTGAAAGCCATTATTCCCTCTGACAATTGCTTATTCTTAAAAAAAGTATATGTTTTTAAAGCATCATATAATATTTCAGCAAGCATATTTTATTGATTTATTCACTGAGCAACAAACAAATAGTATTACATTCTGACCTACAATCTATATTTAAGTGTTCCACAGCTTCCTAATGTTCCCTAAGACTTTATTAATCTCCAATAAACTAGGTTTTTCTACTTTATTACATGGCTGAGTAAAACAGTGTTTGAATTTTAGAGTAATTATAGAAGACACTCCAAAATTGTCAAAATTATGGCCCCAGCATAATCACTGCAAGCTTTGTCAACTTGCTGTTAGACATCAGCCAACTAAGCAATACATTTCACTTTTGTGTTGACTGTTATTTTTGAGAAGTGCCATTTAAATGAGTGGAAAACAAAAATAAATTCAGACAACACTCATAGTTTAAACCTGTTTTGCAATAGCAAATATCATGGCTTAAATAATACAGCAACACACACACACACACACACACACACACACACACACACACACACACACACACACACACACGCACACTGCATCTAGGCACTGCAATCTTCCACAATTCAAAATGCAAAAATAAAGTCTTTGACCATATTCCATATGGCAGACCCCACTTTTACCTCATCAGCTTTTAGAAGACATATCTTTTGGAGCTTATTTCTCAAGGTAGGAAAATATCTCAGTGTATGGGAAATGATGAGGCAGAAGAGATTTAAGCTGGTTTGAACCTGTCCTTAAGGTACTTAGGCTATCTCTGCAGGAGATGATGTAATCCTTAAATGAGGAAAATACACAGCTATTGACATGCTAATCAGGAACTCCATTGACTTCAGAGATTGTTAATGCTTTGCTAAAGCTATTGCTGATAATAAAATTACCAGAATTGTTGAGTTTTCTGTGCCTGTGACAGAGGGTCAATGTTTCAACAACAGTAAGTGAGCTCATTTCATACAGCTTTTGTTAATGTCATCCTGATCCAAACGCTAGGGCAGAAATAAATATTTGAGAAACAGACTCCGGCGTGCTGTACATTTGATACATGTCAATTTGTAACATAAATTATGATTGTGTAAGGTAGATGAGCCACATTATGACCTCAACAAGACTACTCTTTTAAAGCCATTTAGTCAATCTTATAAAGGCATGATCTGCTAAGTCTTTAGCATGAATTCTGGTTTTGTGTCTATGGAGTGGGATGGAGTTCATTTTTACCTTGGATGCTGCTACGCTATTTGAAAAAATTAAAACATTTTTGCTACTTTTGTAGGAAAGAAGAAAGGACAAAAGGAAGAAGGGATGAAGAAAGGAAGGACAGGTAGGTGGCAGGGGTTAATAAAAGTCACTCAATAATAAACAATGTTTTAAATGAAAATGTTACATAAATTTAACATTTAGTTAGTAAGTGGAAAATAAGCAATAAAGGAATTTTCTGTATGCCCAAATCTGCATAGTATAAAAGAAAGGGATCGTGAAATTGTATAATTGCCAGCAAGGATATAAGATAGCTAATTGGAGAAAGAAAAATCAAATTCAGTAGGGAAATGTTTATCCTTAAATGCTACAAGTTAATTGATTTCTACCAAAATCAGTCAATGTTCATAAGTAAGTTATAACTGGCAATGTTTATGGATCAATATGGAAACAATACAGTAAGGATAATTTTTACTTTCTATTGTTACCTTACTAATGTTCACTTTTGGAGAGGCTTTCTTTCTAGTTTTTTAAGTTATTATATTTTTTTATTTAAAATTCATGTTGAGGAGCATACACACTACCCTCCACACACTCTGGCCAATAAAAAGAATGATTATATTTCTCTCATCAACCACACACACGTACAAATCAAATAATAATCTATCTCAAAATGTTATTTCACCCTACAGGGACTTCAGAACTACAAAGATCATCCGAAACAACATAAACAATGACACAGTGGGAAAAAAATAAACACTGAAAATGATAAACAACTTTGCTTTCTTCCCCAAATGAGCAAACATAAAATGTGTTTGCAGTACAAACTCAAATCCTAGAGATTCTAAGTAGAGCTCTACAAGAAACTGCTATACGTATGCAAATGCCTCCTTCATATTCTGAGATGAGGCTATTGACTTGCTCTTGGCATAGATTTTGCTTGGAATCACTTTACCAGGAGATGGATTTTTACTGGTTTTTAAAAATATATATATGTTTTCATATTCAGTTTTACTTTGTGGGAAAGAATAGGCCCATTCATAAGAGCTGGATGATGAGGAAAAGGAGTTTGGACAAAGCAAAATTAATGGGCCTACTCTGCCCCTCTTGCCACAGGGCACTGTATCTTGAGTTTAGACTAAGCCTGAAGCCTAACTGAACTTACTGCCCTTGCGTTATCTCCAACTGTATTATCTCAGAGGTTATTTCTGCCTAGCTACCTGGCTAACCGACTGGAAGAGATCCATATTTGTGTCCAATCCAAAGAAGCTGATCCAACATAATGCATAAATTATTCAACAATATCATTAATATTACATACAAGTGAAATTATGTTGAAGATAATTCAAAAATGTTGAATTTTTGCCAGAAATTCAAGCCAGATTTGAAGAGTATACGAAAAGAGGGAAATCATATCTGATGTCAGATGTATCCTGGCTGAAAGCAGAGAACACCAGAAAGATGTTTACCTGTGTTTCATAGACTATGTAAAGGCATTCAACTGCGTGGATCATAACAAATTATGGATAACATTGTGAAGAATGGGAATTCCAGAACATTTAATTATGCTCATGTGAAACCTGTTATAGGCCAAGAGGAAGTCATTGGAATAGAACAAGGGGATACTTCGTGGTTTAAAATCAGGAAAGGTGTGCAGCAGGGTTGTATCTTTTCACTATACTTATTCAATCTGTTTGCTGAGCAAATAGTCTGAGAAGATGGACTCTATGAAGAAGAATGCGGCATCAAGATTGGAGGAAGACTCATTAACAACCCACAATATGCAGATGACATAACCTTGCTTGCTGAAAGTGAAGAGGCCTTAAAGCACTTACTGATGAAGATCAAAGACCACAGCCTTCAGTATGGATTACACCTCAACACAGAGAAAACAAAAATCCTCGCAACTAGAACAATAAGCAACATCATGATGAATGGACAAAATATTGAAGGCGTCAAAGATTTCATTTTACTTGGATCCATAATCAACGCCCATTGGTGAGACATCATCTCATGTACTTTGGACATGTTATCAGGAGTGACCAGTCCCTGGAGAAGAACATCATGCTTGGTAAAGTAGAGGGCCAGCGAAAAACAGGAAGACCCTTAATGAGATGGGTTGACACAGTGGCTGCAACAATGAGCTCAAGCGTAACAACAATTGCGAGGATAGTGCAGGACCAAGCAGTGTTTCTTTACGTTGTACGTAGGGTGGCTATGAGTCAGAACTGACTTAATGGCACTTAACAACAACAAGTGATGATTTTAGTCTGTAGAAGATTAGCTAGCTTTGCACAAAACATACACAATCAGAGAGTGTACACTTTTCCTAGTCCAACTGTCTTTTAACTTTGTGCCACAGGCACCTAGCTATGCAAATCATCCTCATGCAAAGCAACATTAAAATAGAACCCACTGGAGAAATGCCATCTCCCTAGTCTTTTGTGCTCCTTATGCCAACTCAGTCTCCTGAATACTTTTTAACTGTGATAGTGAAAAATAAATGGTATATACCTGTCTTCTTCTTTATTCAGATGATTATGAGCTCAAATGATATGATTCAGATCAAAGGGCTTTTTTTTATTTTATTCAAGTAACGTATACACAGTTGACAAGGTCAAATGATAATCTAGCAGTTTTTACTCAGCCCCAAGGCAATAATTTTTAACTCTTTGGCTATTTCTTCTGCTACTCATCTCCATATTTGTGATAACAAGCTACAGGTACACCTTTAATTAGTATCTGCTGACTTCCTCCTTTAAACTGTGGACTAAGCTCACTATACTTCCCTTCGGAACCACACATACCATCCTTTCCCAACGTCTTAAGCTTTCAAAACACAACTGCGAATTATATTGAAATTCAGTATTTACAATATCGTGACTGTGTAAATACTGTTGACAACTGAGCCACAGAGCAAACTATAATTATTAACTTTCGCTGGTGTTTTTCTTAAATTGTTTTCTCTAAAGATAATAATTGGTTGAGTTTTTGTTTGCTTGCTTTTTTAACTTCATCTTCAAATTACTTATTTTTCTAATTTATTCCAAGACTTTCTCCCAGAGGTATATAACGCCTGTCAGTACACTCAGCTTCATCTGGCAATTCACCATTCACCTCTCATGGTTGTCTCAGAGACACTTCCTGAAGCCCTCAGCACTCCAGCTCCATCGGGACCGGGTGCTCTCTAGCTCGGCATCATGTCTTTTCCATCTCATTCTTGGAATTTTTTTTGTTCGTTACCTCTGTTGGATCTCTGTTTCCAGGATATCATTCTTTATCATCCATACTTTTCCCATTTATTTTAATGGAGGAAAATCTTCAGTCATTTCCCAAGAAAAGGGTCATGGAAAGCAAAATATTCAAGATTTTGAATCATGACTGACAATGACTTTATGTTTCACTCTTGCACGTTGTTGACTGGTTAAAGAATTCTACGTTGGGAGTCATGTTCACTCAGAATTGTGTTGCCATTGCTGCATTTTTTTGAGCTGTCTCTGTTGCTATTATGAAGATACTACGTTTCCTGACATGACCACTATTATTTCTCTTGACACTTCTAGTACCTTCTTTTTACCCCTGGCATTCTAAAAGAAGAAAATGGCATGCCCTAATGAGAGTCCTGTTTCACTCTGCCCTTTTCAATATAGAGACCCAAATACTTCAAATATAAGAAATCATTATTATTTTTTTTTTTTTGCCTTTTGAAAATTTTTTTCGCTTGTATCTGTTCTCTCTTTCTGAGACAATAGCTATTCAATCACTCTCCATTTACTAATGCATCGTCTAATTCCTAGATTATTTTTTTTTCTCTTTTATCCTATTCCCCATGTCTATCCCTTACAGTGCTATTGGATGAGATGTTCTTCAATTTTTATTATCCAAACTTTCACAGATTTTTTTTCTGATATCATATTTTTCCCCAAGGGCTCTTTTCCTTATTTAATTAACTTGTTCCTGTATTTTTCATCCTGTCAGAGAATATCTTCCTATGTCAGAAGATTCCTTTCTAGGATATTAGTTTGGGTATTAACGTGGCTTCACGTCTTGGGTATTTAGTATGCAGAACTTTTCTTCACACTCCTGTTTCTAATATGGCATCTCATCCATCCTCAATTGTGTAGCCTTTCCAAAAGAAGGTTCATTCTGTCAGGGAGGGTAAAAGCAAGGCTTTCACCAGGCTGAATAGCATGAGGGAGGAAATCTGGAGACAATATATAACATCCCTTTGAACAAACTTTCAACAGTCCTGATTACAGCCTGCAGATGTTAATATCTAAAACATTCTGCTGTTCTGCAGAGTGACTGAGCTTGCCCTGCGTGGCAACCCTTTCTGCAGGCTTAGGTGTCCACTCTCTAAATTGTGCTAGCTCCTTTTCCTCTTGTGCATCTAATATTAAATAATGCAAATATTGTTTTATTTCAACTGTTTGCTGCCAAATCCTATCTCATTTTTTTCTTCTTCTCACCATCTTTCTCCATATTTATCTAGAAGTCTAGCCGGCTGTCTTAAAAGACTAGGATGTACTGGAAGGTGTAAATTTATTTTATATTTCTTTTGATGGAATAATGGGGAAATGTCATTGAAGGCAGATATTGAGTCACACAAACATTTGAATCCCATCTCTGCGCTCACTGACTCCATGTCCTTCAATAAACTCTAAGCCTCAGTTCCCTTATCGAAAAAATATAGATATAATTATAAATGGCAATCACTTCATGGGTGCTTTGGAAAAATTACATGGCCTATATGTAGGAACCCTGGTGGCACAGTGGTTAAGCGCTCGGCTGCTAACCTAAAGGTTGGCAGTTTGAACCCACCAGTTGCTCCAAGGGAGAAAAATGTGGCAGTCTGCTTCCATAAAAATTGTAGCCTTGGAAACCCTATGGGGCAGTTCTATTCTGTCGTATAGGGTCTCTACGAGTCAGAATTGACTTGATGGCAATGGTTTACGTGTTGGTTTCAATGCTTGTGGATGTATGTGTGTACACATGAGTGAAAATATATATTAAATATAATATTTTATGTTTGCACTGACTAAAATCCAGCACAAACCATCCCCATTATTATCATCCTCTTCATCATAACTATCACCTTCACCTTCAACAATATACAGACAGCTTAGTACACTCTCTGGAAACCCTGGTGGTGTAGTGGTTAAGTGCTACAAATGCTAACCAAAGGGTCAGCAGTTCATATCCATCAGCTGCCCCTTGGAAACTCTGAGGGGCAGTTCTACTCTGTCTTATAGGGACGCAATATGTCAGAGTCAACTTGACGACAGCAGTTTGGTTTTTTTTGGTTTTACTACACTCTAGGCAGTACTCTAAATATGTTAACTTTGTTATTGATTTTTTTAAATCATATTTCACAGAAATTATTATGATTTAGGTACTATTATTATCCACATTTACCACTAAAAGATAAGTAAACTGAGGCCTAGCGAGTCACAAATTGGGCGAGAAATAAAGATATTCATTTGAATCGACAACTGACTGCAAAGTCTGTGTTCCTTATTATTAAAAAAAGTCTGAAGTATTTGCATTTTTAAGCATGTATGAGTAATGGCCATTTTGAACTTGTGTGAGTGTATATGTGTATGTTTGGGTGTAATTTTTGCTCTTTTACTTATGCTTGTATCAATTCTCTATATCTTAAAAGAGAGAATATATATATTTATATATACGTATTATATATTTTTCTCTATATATAATTGGCTGTGTATATATACAGAGAGAAATGGATAGGGGGATACATACACACATGTATTTAATGTTGCTTCTTTGTGGTTCCTAAGCACTGACAATTCTTCTTTTCTAAATGATTTGTTTAGTATTTATTTAAACATAATAATCTATGTGTCCATAATTTCCACATGGATCCAATTATCTTAATTATAATAAATTTATACTTGCAAAATTCTTATTTTTTACTTCCATAACAGAGGAAAAAACAAGGAGACATCTGTTTTTCTTTTTTCTAATCTTCATTATTGATAACATATAAAAAATTGGCCCAAATGTAACTAAAAAGTCATTAAAGAGGAAATAATAATTTTCTACCCCAACATGTGTGATAGTAGCTACAAAACATGTGGCCGAAGTGTAGTTTCCAAGGTCTCTGGTATACTGTTCTGCGTTTGGCTGCACATAACAACAAATTTTCAGCTTATACTGCTGAATTCAGTAGGCAGTGGTATACCATATACCTTGTTTTGAGATGAAATGGTAAAAAATAGAGATAAGATGCCTGCCTTGTCTAAATAAATACAAAACTTAATATAACTGTATTTTAAAACCCAGCTATATTTTGTGGTGACTAGGAGAAATATCTAGTCCACTTTGGGGGCTGGAGACCTGCTATATTAGTTATCTCTTGCTGCATAACAAATTACCCCAAAATTTAACAGCTTTAAATAGTAAACACACAAATATACACAACCACACATGTCCAGAGGCCCCTATGGAGATACTGAACTTGTTTGTACTAGTCTCTAGTAAACACGTTATTTTGTAAACTTATGGACTCAATTTCTGTTACGTATTGTCTTGGTTATCTACGTGCTGCTATAACAGAAATACCACAAGTGGATGGCTTTGACAAAGAGAAATTTAGCTTCTCACAGTCTAGTAGGCTAGAAGTCTAAATTCAGTGCCGTCAGCCCCAGGAGAAGGCTTTCTCTCTCTGTTGGCTCTGGAGGAAGGTCATTCTCATCAATCTTCCCCTGGGCTAGGAGCTTCTCCGTGCAGGCACCTCAGGTCCGAAGGACGTGCTCTGCTCCCGGCACTGCTTTCTCGGTGGTATGAGGTCCCCATGTCTCTCTGCTCGCTTCTCTCTTTTATGTCTCAGAAGAGATTGGCTTACAACATTATCTAATCTTGTAGAATTCATCACTATAACTGCTGCTAATCCATCTCATTAACATCATAGTGTTAGGATTTACAACAGGTAGGGGAATCACTTCAGATGACAAAATGGTAGACAATCATACAATACTGGGAATCATAACCTGGCCAAGTCAACAGATATTTTTGGGGGACACAATTCAATCTATGACAGGTATTTACCTGTTGACATTTGAATTTCTAAATCTTCCAGCTTTGTTCTTCTTAGGAATGATCTTAGCAATTCTTGGCTCTTTATTTCTCTGCATAAATTTAAAATTCAGCTTATTACTTTTGACACATCTCCTAATGAACCTGTTGATTAAGATTGTATCAAATCTATGTAATTTGGGTATAATTGACATCTCAATAATATTGAATCTTCTAATATATTAATATGACATAGCCTTCTTTTTATTTTGGTCTTCTGTAATTTCTCTCAATATTATTTTCTTTATATGGGTTTTTAGATCTTTTTAAAATTCACTCCTTTGTATTGGATTTATGTTTAATGTTATTGTATTTAATTTCTGTATAATGTTTAATGTATTGTGTTTAAAACTTTTATTTTTGATGTGTTTGTTTTGAGTATAGAGAAATATAGTTGAATTTTATATTGACATTATATACATATACCTCATTATATTTACATGCTTAATTTTTTAAGTTTTTTCTAGATTCTTATGGATTTTCTGTATACAATCAAGTCATATGTGATTAGTGACAGTCTTATTTCTCCCTTTCCAAATTTTATAACACTGAAAAATATTAATTCATATCACAGAATAACATACCATGTATATGGTTTGATAGACGTCCTGACATATCATTTTCATTTCCCCAACTTTAAGGGAAACTTAATATGTTAAGTATGACGTTTACTGTAGGGACTGTGTTTATGTTTTTCATCGCAATGACTAATTCTTCCTATACTTTCAGATTAAATAAAATAAACTCCATGAGCAGGAGTTTATTTTTATCAGATCATCTTTCTGCATCTAGGGATGATAATTATTTTCATAATATATAACTAATTTTTCCCTAAAGTCCACTTGGACACAATTTGTTATCTTTTTTTTTTTTTTTTTTTTTTGGTAACTTTCTAAATTTAATACAATTCAACTTACAGAGGAGTAGAAAGAACACTGCAGGAAACTACTATTTACCTTTTAACCATATTCAATTATTGTTCCCATTTTGTCCATTTGCTTTATCATTCTATCTATCCACAACATGTACATTTCTTTGTGTACATACATAAATATATGTATGTTTTCTGAAACATTTATGAGAAAGCTGTCATGCACCTTTACCTTAATTCAGATTGTATGTTTTTGTTGTTGTTAGGTGCTGTTGAGTCGGTTCCAACTGATAGCAACCCTACGTACAACAGAATAAAACACTGCCCAGTCCTGTGCCATCCTTACAATCATCGTTATACTTGAGTCCATTGTTGGAGCCACTGTGTCAGTCCATCTTATTGATGGTCTTCCTATTTTTCACTGACCCTCTACTTTACCAACCATTATGTCTTTCTCCAGGGATTGGTCCCTCCTGATAACATGTTCAAAGTATATGAGATGAAGTCTCACCATCCTTGCAAGATTGTATAGTTTAAGATTATTTTCTTACAAAACCACAGTACAATTACCAAAATAGAAATAATTTAAAGATACATTTCTATTATAACCCATCATCCAAATACTTGGAAATTAACCAAAAAGTTGCATGAAGGGGAGGCAAGTTTCCTTTTTATCTGTGCTCCCCATTCTGTTAGGGAACAATGATTAAGACTCCACTACCCAGTCCTATCCTCCATTAAATTAGACTTATTGTGCTTTCCCATAAAATGCACCCTCCTAGCCTGGCCTTCTAGCACTGCTGGCCAAAAATTTGCAGAAGCATAAGATCCCACAGTGCTTTGAATATCCAAAGTCCTTCCCATATAATGGTACAAGTACTTCCCCAATGTTATTGATTGGAATTTTCTTTTATTAGAGTAATAATTCATGTAGTCTTTTACTGTTGGTTTTATTGTCTTTCCTAGCTAATGTGACACTCTGGCCAGTCTCCTGGAAAAAGCAGCCTCTAGTATCCGTATTTGGTTAGCAAGTCTCCTCACTGTGAAGACAAGCTTTCAAGAATGCTCTTTCCTCCTGACTTTGTACACAAAGACCAACTCCACACACTGCCAAGGAACATCTGGTATGGCAGGGTCAGTGCTGGGCAAGCCACTATTGAAGTATTTGCCATTAAACATTAATAAGGCTGTGTGTAATTTATAAGTGGGTTTTGATGGATAAAGAATCATAGGCCTGTCTCTGCTTCTTGATAGATATGGTCTCTAGTTATTCCTGATTTGGTTGCATGGAATGAAGTTAACACCACTCTTTGAGGAGCCCTGGTGATGCAATGGTTAAAGCCTTGGCTGCTAACAGAAAGGCCAGTGGTTTGAACCCACCAGCTGCTCCATAGGACAAAGATGTGGCAATCTGTTTCCATAACGCTAAAAAGCCTAGGAAACCCTCCAGAGCAGTTCTATTTTGTCCTATAAGGTTGCTATGAGTCAGAACGGACTCGATAGGCACAGGTTGGTTTTTGGTTTTTAATGTACCTTTAAGAATATGCTAGAGCCCTGATGGCAAGGTAGTTAAGAGCTACAGCTGCTAACCAAAAGGCTGGCAATTCAAATCCACCAGCCACTCCTCGGAAACCCTATGGGGCAGCTTTATGCTGTTGTTTAGGCTCACGATGAGTCAAAATCGACTCGACAGCAATAGTTTTTTTTTGTTTTAGGAATATGTGCTGTCAAATCTAATGGCATGGCTATTGTGTCTTGTGTATTGATATTACTTCTTCAGGCACACGTAACTTTAAACATGGGCCTCGGACCACCATAGCAAAAAAATATGAATCAAAGAATTGTGATGTGTCAAAATTATAAAGATGTTTCATTACATTCTTTCCCATCACTTCAATTCCACCTCCTGATGCTGGATACTTTCCTGGTGCCATCATCATTTTATTCCTCTCATATTCAGTCTTGGGACACACTTGTTAAAGCCAAACCTCCAAATCTGACTAATCACTTGTTTGAATAACAAGGATTTCATTTGCCCGTTCTAAAGTTCATCGAAGACTGCTTTGAAGGTGGTATCAAACGTAGTATTTCCATATAATGTTTTCTTGCCCATTGTCATAAATTGGTAGCACTAAATTAGTAATTTAATCAGAAGACATATACCCAAGTGATTCAAATTTATAGAGAAATCGTGCTCTCCCCCTGCCCCATTCTTTTAATTGTTTCTATTACAAACTATGCAAAGCCTAGGAAAGAATAAATCTCAGTTCATACCCAATTGTAGCCAGCCTCCTGGGGCTTCTGGTAGAGGTGTAATATGATCCATTTGCCAGCTATTCACTAGCTGATGTCCTTAGGGAAATTTATCTACAGTCATTTTTAAGTGTTTCTATTTCCTGTTGACATTGAAAGATATTTTTTATTACTTTGGATGTTACAGCAGGTTCAAGGGTGAATGTTTTCATTGACCCACTGGTGCATGGCCTGATCACCTCTGCGCTCATATATTTCATAAACCAAGGTAGCCAGCTCAAGGGATCTAATTCTTCAGCCTTAGCATCCCAATCCTTTCTCAAATGGAAACTGGGTTTATGGGATAACCTTGACTCACTTTAATACTTTACCTTCTCATAAAAATTTTCATAACCGAGTGCACCAATGTGGTTTTTATTTGCCTGTCATCTTATGCTCATTTGCCTGACCTTAGAATAAGGCCGTTTGCTATGGCCTAAGATTCTGTAAATATCCAAACACTCCCCAAGAGAACGAGACTAATCCCTCCTCTATACTCTGCTTGGTGTGCTGTGCTACTCTTGCCCTTGCTTTCTTTTGTCAGTTTTTTCATCTGCATGGCATAATACCAATTATCTACAGCCTTGGGCTCTCAATCCAGGATCTGTCATCAGAGCACAGGCATGATCTTTAGTCCACAGAGCCATGAGGGAAGAGGGGTCTTTGGAGTGCTGCATAATTGTCCCTACTGGCAGTGAAGCAACCTGCTCACATAGGCAATGCACTCCGCCTGTTGAAGCTTCCCTCTGGAATACGCTCTTGGAAATACTACCTCCACTTTATGCATGGATTTTGTGGGCAGGTTTCTCACTCCTCTCAAACGTCTCTCAGATGTCAACCAGACATGATCAGTACTTCTAACTTCAAGATTTTCTAATGCCCTTCAGAGGTGGCAGGCACATTGACTATCCCCCACTCCCACCCCCAAGAAGCTAACTGTTGTCTTTCAAATGAGCTTGAATGAGGAGCTACTTTAGACAGGTTTTGAGAACAAACCCCAAGAACTCTCTGCTGGTAGCCTTATTTGATTTCTGTATGAGACATTGGTCTGTGTATATTCTGTTTGCATATACTACTAATCTAATATGAACAATCAGTTCATAAGGGTCTAGCAGGATGACCTGAGTCACAGTCCTCTGTCAAATTTAAATGCTTCTTTCTACTCAGCTTCCATTCAAATATCTTTCTGAGGTACCTGGTGAATAGAGGTCAACAGAGTTTCTAAATGAAAAACAATTTTCTCAAAGTCTGAACAGCCTGCTAGACTCTGGGACTCTTGCTTAGGTTCAGGGTCAATGAGAGAGAATTTATTTTTCAGTGCTTGAAGAGTGTCCGTGGCTGCTAAGGACAGGCCTTTAATTTAAGCTGTGTTTATCAGAAAGCCTCTATTTGTTTTATGGATGACTATAGTCCTCAGTAACTTAGGCACTTCTTTCTCTGAGGATGATATCATCAAGGTACTTAGCTTTTACTTGCGCTTAGTGATTGTCAAGACCGAGTTGTGTCTTACTAGATTTTGGCAACAGGCCAGTGAATTCAAATATCCTTGTGGCATTACAGTAAACACACACTGGAATCCAATCCACCGGAATGCAAACAGTTCTCGCTGGACGCCAGAATTCCTATTGAAAAGAAGATATTAGGCAGGACTATATGGTTGCCCTTGGCCAGCTACACTTCTGGTATAGTCTTCCTCATATCAGGTACAGCAAAAGTAATTGGAGAAAATACCTTGCTTAATCCTTGGTGGTATGCTATTAACATCCATGAACCATGTGCCTTGTAAACTACCTAGATAGGACTACTAAAAGGGTAGTTTTCCCCATCATATTCTTATCTCATGCATTTCCATAATCATAAGAGTGATCTCACATTGTACCTTCTTTCTGTATGGCTTAAATATTGTTTAAAATTGAAGGATCTGGGCAATTCCAAAGGTCCCCATTTATCATGATTCATTAAACCAGAGAAGAGTTAACATAGTTGATGTTCTCTATAAAAAGTCTATAAAAAGGGTAAGGACAAAAATTTTGATTTTGAAGAAGTCTACTTTATTTATTCTTTTGTTGCCTGTGCTTTGGGTATCATATCTAAGAAGGCTTTGCCTAACCCCAAAACACAAAGATTTACTCTGGTGTTTTCTTCTAATATTTTTAGTTTTAGCTCTTCTATTTAGGTCTATTATCCATTTTTCAGTTACTTTTTGTGTTTGATATGATGTACGACTCTCATGTTATTCTTCTACGTGTGGAGATCAGTTGTCCCAGCACCATTTGTTGAAAAGATTATTCTTTTCCCATTGAATCATCTTGACAGCCTTGTCAAAAAATCAATTGACCGTAAATATAAGGGTTTATACCCAGACTGTCAATTCTATTCCGTTAATCTGCATATTTGTCCTTATGCCAGTACCACACAGCCTTGATTACTGTAGCTTTGCACTAAATTTTAAAATTGAGACCCATGAGTTCTCCAAATTTGTTCTTCTTTCAAAACTGATTTGGCTATTCTGGGTCCCTTGCATTTCCACATGAATTTTAGGATCAGCCTGTCAATTTCTGCAGGGAAAAAAAATGAGATTTTGATTAGATGTTGCAATGAATTTGTAGATGAACCTGGGGAGTGTTTCTATCTTAATACTAAGACTTATAATCCGTAAACACCAGATATTTTCCATTTATTTAAGTCTCCTTTAAATCCTTTCAGCAATATTTTGCAGTTTTCAGAATATAAATTTTGTAGTTCTTAGGTTAGTTTTTTCCTAAGTATTGTTTTTGTCTTTTTGATACTGCTGTGAATGAAAGTGTTCTCTTAATTTCATTTTTGGATTGTTCTTTGCTAATATAGCGAAATGCAGTTGATATTCTGTGTATTGATTTTGTACCCTGAAAACTTGCTGAATTCATTTATTAGCTCTACTATTTCTTTTAGTGAATTTGTTAGGATTTTTTATTTACAAAATCATGCACTACCCTTCAGGGCACTGGGATGGGGAGAGATTCTAGAGTAAGGTCAGTAGAAGATACTGTTACATATTTACGACACAATAATTAAGCTTCATTTCTGTTAACTTATTTACACACAATGAAGAGCACAATAATCTAACATATTTTTAGGTAAAATAAAAGATTTTTATATAAGAGAAAGAAAATTTGTCAGTTATTGTATATGAGCCGTTGATATCCTGAAATAACTGGATGAATGCCTCCAAGTACAATGCAAATAGATCTTGTTTTCAAATATTCAGGCTTCTATATTCGTAAATTGTTTTGGTTCTGCTTGAATTCAGGTGAACTTTAAAACGTGAAATCGATTCTAGAATTATAAAACTTTAATGAAGTGAAAATATTATTCCTTTCTCCCAGCTGACTCTTATTCACTCACTTCTCCCTGCTTGTCTTTTCCTTCTATGATGCAGTTATAAGAAAGAAGTTAATCTTGTTATTGGTGATTACAAAATAAAAACTTTCTCCTTTTGTTTCCTGTGAAAACACTATCTTAGATTATATTTATTCATTTCCATATGGAAGATAACCAGCAAATTATCCTGTGAAACAAGTTGAATTTTAGTGGATACTTTTTATTTGATATATTTGCTTACTATACTTATATATGCACTTTAACTTCATTATAATAGTGGCCTTTGCTATTAGACCATTTTTAACAGGGAAATAATTTTATTGTACATGATATAGCTGAAAATAAGAATTTATAATACCTCAGAAAGCACCGTAAGTATTGAGAGCACCCTATTTCCAATTTCCTATAATTTCTTGTCAAATATTAGCTTATCAGAAACATTCTCTGATTCTCCTACATTCTAGAGTGAATAACTCAAACTAATTATATATATATTCATTCCTGGGAAGAATATTAAACAGGAAACACGAAGACCTGATTTATTTTCCTAATGTGAGTGTATTTAGCCAGGGTTCTCCAGAGAAATAGACACAATAGGGTAATTTGGATGGACGGATGGACGGTAGACAGAGATTTATTTTAAGGAATTAGCTCATGCAATTATGGGTGGTGGTAATTCTGATATCTGTATGGAAAGCTAGCAAACTGGAAACTAAGACAGAATTTGATGCTGTAGTCTTGAGGCAGAATTCCCTCTACTGTAGAAAATTTCAGTTTTTGCTCTGAAAGCCCTCAGCTGATTACATGAGGCCCATCCACATAACAAGGATAATCTCCTTTACTTAAAATCAACTGACTAGAGATGTTATTCACATCTACAAAATACCTTCACAGCAACACCTAATACCAGTGTTTGATTAACAATCTAGGTACTAAAGTTTAGCCAAGTTGACCCTTAAGACTGACCATCACAGTGAGTAAACGTATGTAGTTGACTTTGAGTTAACAGGTGTGTAGTCATGTGGAGCAAGTGAGAGCATGCATCACTAAAAGGCAATGCCTAGGTTTCATATCATTAAGGTTATGTAGTTCATGAAAACTATGAAACTTCCAAGTCCAACAGTTTTTCAGTCACCCTTCTATATAGGGAGGTCCAGGACTGGCCCAGAAATATACCATCTGAAGCTCTTTAGGAACACAATTTCAAGAAACTTTTCACTACATAGTGGGAGTTGTTATCTGAGACAACTGGAAATGTTAAGTTTAGAGTGAATCTAATATTAGCACAAAGGGTTAGCAGGTTCCAAAGTCCAGAAGGCAATCAGAATGGAGAGCCAATCCAGTCATAACCAGACACAATGTCCAAGTTATGGGTTTACAAAGAGACAATATCAAGGAAAATAAGTCATAATGGGAAAAAAAGCAATTTTTGACATTTCAAATCCTGAACAATTGCTAGGTAGCATATATAGGCATTTCAGGCATCTGTTTAACACATTTGCAACAATGTTGCCTAAATGGATTACAATGGACAGAAACAGGATGATTATAACACCCCCAAAATCTCAAATATTGTGTATGTAGGTTTTCAGAGTATAATTTCAACTTTACATAAGTTTGAAGGGTTTATATTTGATAGAGAAAGAAGAAATAAAAAGTAACTCACAGTTATTTTTTCATATTTCACAACAAAACAGGTTTGGACAATTCTCAGTTGAGAGATGTGAAAATGTCACCTTACTCCTCGTCTCACTCAGAAATAGAAAACTGACTTCTAGAAAATTAATGTTATTTTTTCAAGGTTAAATAACAAGTTTATTGTTGAACCATCAAAACTAATTATTTTCCATCTTTTCTAATTGTCCTTTACATTACACAATATTTCCTCTATAAATTTACCATCTCTGTTAGATTTATAGTATGTGCCCAGAAAGTAAACCTTAAATACAGTCAATTCACCTGGACCATCATCAGTCTATACTCAGTTATTAATTAGTCTTAACATAAATTAGTTCGTGAGGTTAGAAGAGAGCATAACAATGCCACAAAAGAAGAGAATTTGTATATAAATATTGAGATGCCAGTTCTGCCTTGGAAGAATAGAATTTTGTGGACTGATATACATCAGGCTGAAATTATGGAGGTTGACCAGACTAAAAGACTAAATTGGCAATATGGGGAAATAGAGGAGGTTAAAATTTCAAATATTATTTTTTTCTGACAAAAGAGTAATGACTAAAAATGTCATATTAGAAAATAGAAATTTTTTGTTCTTTCGGTTTGTAGATTCATTACTACTAAGATTTTTTAAAACCTGATGCAAATATCTTCAAAATCTTAGAGACGAGAGCCCCCTTCTTCTCAAGAGTAAAAAGTAAAGATATGATAGAAAGTAACACTTTTACACTTAGCAAATATTATCACATAGTCATTGGTCTGGCTAGCCGTATTTCACATTGCACACACTTACGGACAATGCGCACAAAGTTAAAAGTATAAAATTATAGTGCTCATTCAAGCATTGTAATGGTACTAGACACGACGTGATACGTTATCTTCCCCAACATTGAAGGGACAAGTGTCTAAAGATGAAGACTTCCTGATGGATTTATTGTTTGATAATAGTTTGTCAAAATTTCAATCCCAGAATTCCACTGTGACTCATCACCTGACTAAATGCTGGTTGACTCAGTAGCTTAAGGGAATACTAACATATGTAATTCTCTTTCAACATCGACATTTTTATCCCTGAATTTCCAACCTTATTTTCTATTGTACTTGCTTTCATTTTTGTTACTATGCTTTGAAAAGTGTATCAAAGGAGATGCATACCTAGCACTGAAAGAAGTGTCTGGTACACAGTTGCACATAATGTGTTTCTTCCATCAACCCCTTGTAAATACTGGCATTTGTTGAACATGTTTTTGTACATTTTGAGAAAATTTAGAATGTTTATTATGAAATTTATATAATTAACTTATTTTTCATGAGTAGCGACGTACTTACCATTACTTTCTTTTAAGAGTGGTTTGTCATGATTTGTAAGCCATCGGTGATTAGGTGATGAAAAAATGCACCGGGGACATGAATTCTTAGGGTAAGTGGACCAGGCAGGGAGATGGGGAAAAATTCTAGTCTCTTCAAGGCTGAGCTGGCAACAAAGTTGACTTAAAAGGTGCTATGTCTGAAGCCCCATGGAAGCTGGGTGTTGACGTGGGCTAGAGTAAAAGAAAGTGGTGCTCCTGGTAGTCAGAGACTGATTCTGGAGTTCAGAGAAAGCATCACCCAGCAGGGACTTCTGTATCACGGGGAAGACTTTGCAGTAAGTTCTCACTTGTTTAGAATTAGAAGGACAGTTACTAAAACGTTCATCCCTACACTTCTTGCACCATGTCAAGCTCTATTACAGAATTGTCTGTATCACTGAAAGGCACATTTCTCGTAATGGAGATACTAATGCACTTTCTTCTCAAAGACTACCAAAAAACTAAAGGTCATTGAAGAAACTTTATAAATTTATTAATTTTATTTTGTTAAATTATTGTTTCTACAAATGACCAAAGCTGACGTATTTTTTGTAGTTTTTGAAGAAAAAGTAAATATTATGTGTATGACACATTTGTCTAATGTAGTAAGACGGTGCCTCTCAGAGGATTCTAGGTTCAAATATTTTCAAGAGGTAACACACAAGTATAGTCTTAAGAACAAACAAAAGCAAAAGTAGCCTTTAGAATAGATTTGCAATAATTTGCAAACAAATGTTTTTCCTTTTTATAGAAATACACCAAAGAAAGCTGACGAGATTTCTTCACTGATACACTCATAGCTTGTTAAGATTTTTTTAAATTTTGATATGTTTTATAAATTATTAAGTGCCAGATTGTTCTTTGCTTGGTAAAGTAGAGGGTCAGTGAAAAACAAGACCCTCTATGAGATGGATTGACACAGTGGCTGCAACAAAGGGCTCAAACATAGCAACCATTTCACAATGACACAGGACACGGCAGCATTTCTTCCTGTTGTACATAGGGTCCCTGTGAGTCGGAACCTCCTCCACAGTGCCTAACAACTGCAAGGTGATTGTTACTAAAATTAATTAATTTATTATATACCTGTATATGGTATTCCACATATATGATATTTATATTTAGCAATGTTTATTACAAACGATTATTAGATACTGTAGTCAGTTATACCTGATAAACAGATTCAGCTATTTACATGACCAAAGGGCAGTACTAGAGGGAAAAAATAGTAAAATGTACTTGTGGATAAAGAGAAAGCAGAAACAGAATAAACAGAAACAAAATAAGAAGAGAGAAAAATGAATAAAGAACTAACAGGAGCTGGTAACAAAATGACAGGCAAAAAGCCGAGCATGAGGAAATGGAGAACCGCATATGCTAAGAAAAATACCATGGGCTTAAGGAAGACCTAGGAGATCTGATGTCGCAGTGGTTAAGCACTCAGCTGCTAACCAAAAGGTCATGGGTTTGAGCCCACTGGTGCTCCATGGGAGAAAGACGTGGCAGTCGACTTCTGTAAAGATTATCACCTTGGAAACCCTAAGGGCAGTTCTACTCTGTCCTATAGGGTCGCTATGAGTCAGAATACAGTTGATGGCAGTGGATAAGGAGGAGCTAGTCCTTTCTAGCCTGACATCATCTTCAAATATTTGAGTATTATATTA
The DNA here is from genome assembly GCA_030035585.1 of Dugong dugon. Classification (NCBI taxonomy): domain Eukaryota; kingdom Metazoa; phylum Chordata; class Mammalia; order Sirenia; family Dugongidae; genus Dugong; species Dugong dugon. Next base: position 103,364,141 of record CM057466.1, on the reverse strand, counting down.
ATATAATGTAAAAATGTTTCAATTGACCTTGGGAGAAAACATATATTTAACTAATCGTGAATGATTAAAGACGGGGAAAATACCATTACTTTTTTTCAGAGGCCTCATATTCATATTTCTCTACTCCATTTTACATTGTTTTAATTCTTCTGTCTTGGAAAAAAGAAGTAAGCAGCAAGGGCAGAAAACAGGAAATGTAAAAAAGATAACAAATGGACATAAATTGTTATAATAAATACAATTTTAAAGGAATAGGAAAGAAATGGATGTTCAAGTTTTCCTGCCACTAATCAAATTTTTTTTTTTTTTTTTTTTTTAATTCTTGTCTCTGCAAAAGTTTTAGAACTTCTAAATCCTTCATGGAACTTGGTAAAGTTTAACAGTTCACAGTAATGATGTGGAAAACTAATTTGATTGACCAGTCTGTTGAATTACTTTTTGTTATAAAAATGACAAAAAAAAACTGAAGCAAGTAGTTCAGAAAATATCCTTTTAAAAACCTATTTTGACAAGTGCCATTCAGTTTCCATGATTTTTAACACTCAATGATACATTGTTAAACTGGTTTAACTACGTTTAATGCCAGTAATGAATTCGTACTCTCAATTTTCATGGCTAGTTTTCTGCTACCAAATATTAGCTGGGAGGTGGGCTGAGACTTAAATGATGTGTGACAATAGCCCAGCTCTCAGGTTAATGAACTGCAAGTCAATCATCATGGCACAATTGCCTGCTTTCTGTACTGTGTATCTTTCATTAGAAAACAATGAGAGATAAAGGAAGGGTCTTTTCAGTCTATCACAGAAAAAAGATTCTCTTTCCTTTAAACACCTGATTGATTTGGCGGGTCTGTGTTTACCAACTCTAGACATTATTAAACAAAACAAACAAAAAAATAGAAGCCTAATCCATACTTGAAGAGTCATTTAAAATGAAAGGAGTGTACTGCAAATTGATCAGAAACAACCCAAAATGAATGGTAAGAAGGGTATTTTCATAAAACTACTCTAATTACCATGTCAGATGCTTAAAATATAAAGTCAGCACAATATGTGAAAGCAATCCCTCCTGAGGCAGTGTGTTACCATCCACCTCAGGGAAAAGGAGTCCATTATTTGTTGCTCTACCATCCTAACAGTCATGAGAAACTTTTCCTAAACTATCACATAAAAGATTGGCAAAGTGGCTTAATAAAATCCTGGCCAAAGGGCTGGTTCAGATTGGATGAAGCTAAACAAAGAATTCTACAGGAAACAGAAATAATATAAGGCTCCTATCTTTCATTGTTTTTTTTAATGAATTACCTTGGGCCTCTTCTGATGATGATTTGGGAAACAATGAGAATGGCAAGGTTAACAGACAGGGTTCAAGGGAACTTTGGAATTTGATCTTTATACTGAAAAGAAAATCACATTTTCTATAGTAACACACTCATTCAATTGCCCACCTATTCATTCTTGTATCAAATATTTGTATGCTGCTCCTGATGCTTCATATGCACGTGAAAGCAGAATAAAAAAGAAGTATCGATGCATTTGAATTGTGGTGTTTACTAAGAATATTGAATATACCATGAACTGCCAGAAGAATGAACAAATCTGTATTAGAAAAAAATATATCCAGACTGCTCCTTAGAAGTGAGAATGGTGAGACTTCATTTTGCTTACTTTGGTCATGTCATCAGGAATACCAATCGCTAGAAAAGGACATCATGTGTGGTAAAGCAGTTGTTGTACGTGCTGTGTCATAGATTGAATTATGTCCCCCCAAAAATGTGTGTCTCAATTTGTATGGGCCATGATTCCCAGTATTGTGTGGTTGTCCTCCATTTTGTGATTGTAATTTTATGTTAATGAGGATGAGGGTGGGATTGTATAACACCCTTACAAAGGTCACATCCTGATCCAGGTAAAGGGAATTTCCCTAGGGTGTGGCCTGCACCGCCTTTTATCTTACAAGAGATAAAAGGAAAGGGAAGCAAGCAGATAATTGGGGACCTCATACCACCAAGAAAGCAGTACTGGGAGCAGAGCACGTCCTTTGGATGCAGGGTCCCTGCTCAGAGAAGCTCCTAGTATGGGAGAACATTGATGAGAACGCCAACAGAGAGAGAAAGCCTTCCCCTGGAACTGACGCCCTGAATTTGGACTTTTAGCCTACTTCACTGTGAAGAAATAAATTTCTCTTTGTTAAAGCTAACCACTTGTGGTATTTCTGTTTTAGCAGCATTAGATGACTAAGACATGCTGTCAAGCCGATTTTGACTCATAGGAACCCCATGTGACAGTGTAGAAAATCCCAGTGAAAATGAGGGAAACCCTCAATGAGATAGATTGACACAATAGTCATAACAATAAGATCAAGCATATCAAAGACCACGGAGACGGCACAGGTCTGGGCAACATTTGGTTCTGTTGTAATAAGGTCTCCATGAGTTCGGGCCTATTGGAAGCAACTAACAATAGCCTGTATGCCTGGCACCACACTGGGTGTGGAGGATGACTGTCCCTATCCCCTAGAGGCATGTCTACTGAGAGACAAAGTATCCGATTGGTTTCACTGGGATAATTAATGCAGTGGATGTCAGCAGAGAGGCAGGGAGCCCGAGAGGGCACCTGCCTGAGCTGAGATGGGATGGCAGTGATCATGGAAAATTTAACTAGGAGAAGAACAAATTGGAAAAAACTATCTAGAAGGACTAGGAATCTACCCTTGTCACCCAAAGCATTTTGATATCTTGAAGGGTGAGGTGCATGTGGACAGCTCAGATTTTGGTAATAATAGCCTAGAAATGAATTTGAAGTCCCTGATGATAAATATAGCAGAAAGGTGAATTGCATTATGTATAGTGAATTTTTGCCTGCTACATAAGGACGAATCTGCTCTGTATTTCAGTTCTGTGAAGTCATGTTTGGACTTGTGTGATAGAAAACATTGATAAAGATTGAACTAGGGTTGACTCTTTGTATTAATTCAGAAGGCTTCTTCCAGTGAAATCCATGTGGTTTACAAACACAAAAACCCAAAACAGCTCTAATTTCAAACTCTTTTTCATTATTTTCCCAATGAGAATTTTAATAGCAACATTATCCCATTGGTCTTAATCTGGGTGAGATTATCAATATGCTAAAAAAATGTAGTTTTTTAAAAAGGCTAATTTCATGCTAACACTTTATACTGATGAAAGAATAATGCATAATTTCAGTGCAGTGTAAGTAAAGCGATATAAGCGTACATATGTATTCTCACTATATACAATACAAAGTAAACAAAACAAAACAAAAGATGCTAGCACCTGTAATTCATATACAGTGTTTCCCCCTACGTGTCAAAATGGTTTCCATTTAGTGGTTCTGTCAGAGTTCCTGAGGATGCTTTTAACATCATGGCTGCCAGAAGGTAGACAAGTAGCTCAAAGCAAATCTGCTTATGTTTGTGGGCTCCTGGACAGCACAGTCTGTCTAGCGTTGCCATTGCCCTACCATTGCTTAAAAGTGAGAATTAATAAGTCAGATCTAGCCAAGTTTGGAGGTGACAAATACTTAGATTTATTTTAATCTTACAGCAGATATATGTTCTGGTTAGTTGCCATCAAGTTGATTCCAACTTATGCATAGGCCACATTTTGTTTATCCATTCGTCTGTTGGTGGGCACTTGGTTTGTTTCTACTTTTTTGCTATTGTGAATAATGCTTCAGTGAATATCGGTGTACATATGTCTATTCATGTCATAGCTTTTAGGTACCTAGGATATATATACCTAAGAGTGGAATTGCTGGATCATAGAATAATTCTATTTTTAATTTCTTGAGGAATCGCCATACTGTATTCCACGACGGTTGTACCATGTCACATTGTCACCAACAGTAGATAAGGGTTCCAATCTTCCCACAACCTTGCCAACATTTGTTGTTTTCTGTTGCTCCACACGGTTTTCAAGGCTGTGGCATTTTGTAAACAGACTGCCAGGCCTGTCTTCTGAGATGCCTCTGTGTGGGTTTGAACCACCAACCTTTTGGCTGGTAGCTGAATGCTTAAAACCTTTGTGCCACCCAGGGACTCATAGAGCAGATATAATAAACTGAAATCATACTAAGAAGTCAAGCATAGGCTCTATAAACCAGATGCCAGCTGAGGATGATATAGTTTCTTACAGGATAGAAAGCTGACCTTCAAATTTAGGAAGAAAATATTGATGTAAAAATAGAAATATTTTTCTCAGGCTTGAATATTTTAATACACATGACTTTGGTTTATGACCATTTTTTTCTTATGAAAAGATACCAGAGCAAGCCCAATTGCCCTAATTTTCGTTTCAGCTTAAAGAAGCCGGAGGTTAATTTAAACATATCAAATGCATTTAAGTTTATTCTTGATTGGATTTGTTAGGTGTTTCCTGATTGAATTTGAGTTCAGTGATATTTGGAACTAAAATTTCTATTTCAGTTATAAGTATTTTAAATGTAACAAACAATGATCAAGGTTGCTTGGAGACTGTAAGCTTTGAATTCTAACAATACATAGTAAGATTAAAAATCCACTTACTCTTACAAGCACTGAACGATCTAGAAAGGTCAAGAAAGACAAATTTTACCACCAAGGCTATATGTATATACCTAAAAGTAAAATATAAAATTTTGTTGGATCAATGAAAATACTATTTATTCCAGGTACTGTGGTAAGGGCTTTTACACATGTTCCCTCATTAAATCCTCACCAGCATTCTGTTACATAGAGAGGTGGAAACTAAGGCTCCAAGAATTTAAATGACTTCCCCAGTGTCACATAGCTAGGCAATGGCCAAGTTCGGATTAAAAATTCAGCCTGTTTCTCTATAGAATCCATACTTCTTCCATCACACAGGCTACATGAAGCACATTTTTTCCGACGAGGTGCTTTTTCTGCAGTGATTGTTAATCTTCTAATATCAGTTCTGCATAGCTGGCCCCGATGAGCAAAACTTTCCTTGTATGTTATTGTTTGAAATGTTTCAAAATTATATCCGTATGGAAGAACAAAAAATAAGCACCGTATGTTTTATTTTAATGACTTAAATGTCATTATAAATTCTAGTCACTGTGCCTGTTGCTTTGCCTGTTTTCATGCAACTTTCGAGTCATTCCTGACCTTTGAAAGCTCATAGAATTTACTGTAATTTTTATCTTATTCCATAGTCTTTGAAGCATAACTGTGTTCCATCTTAAACATGTGTCAGTAAACTTTTAGATATTTTTGAATCAAATATTCTCATTTTTAAAACAAGTTGAATGCAATTATTAGGAAAATGTGAATTAGTTTAAACATAGTTTCAAGTTACCCTATTTTTATGCAAATAACATGCGTGCTCTGCGTTTGTTTGCCAGCCATGCCCACCCCCTGCCCCTGTCCCCCAATCCCCCCTCATGAAGTATTCTCACGAGCTCTGCCATGCCAGTCCTCTTCCACATGTTGCTAGAAAAAAAATTAGCATAGTGCGCTTACTTAAATACCTTGCAGGGGGAAGGCGAGGCTGGCAAACAAATACTGAAGGTACACGTTATTTGAGTAAAAATATGGTACTCTTTCCATTCCTTCAGCTGCTTTGACTGGATCAGTACTGACTTAATTTTTGGATTGCCTTTTAGTAGAAACATATTCCATCAACATGCAAAAACTTGAAGAAAGGAATTTAGATATTGTGCTATTGGGCAGAAACTCTAAAGGCTGCTCTCTCTGAATTCAAATTATTGAGCAGATTTTGTACTTTTCTGCCCGTTTGTTCAAATGACAACTGCTTCTAATGCCAATTGTATAGCAGGACCAGTTTCAACCTCTAACTCTCCTGCTTTGTAAAAGAGTGCCATATTTAGAGACTACCAATCGGTACTGGTTTGAAGGAATGGTGGGCAGATAATATGTTTACTATAATCAGTCCCTGGCAACAAACAGTTTAGGTATAGTGGCCCAGGATTAAAGACACATTCCAGAATATCATTAAGATATTTAATTGTATAACCGAAAGAATGATGCCCCCAAAACTACATGGTCCTTGAAATCTAAACGCCCAGAACATTAAAAAACACAGTAGTTCTTTTTTTCTTTGATCATGTCTTATCTGGCATTTAAGAGCAACCAGAATACTCATACTTGAAGGACTTCCGACTATTGACTATAATTTAAAGATTAGACAAAGCTAATGTTGCTACTTTTTTTCTCTAATTTGATTTATTCATTGATGCAAAATATATTCAAGGTATGTGAAGAGTTTCCAAGAATTTAGAAAATGGAATGAAAGCACAGCCTATTTTGTTTATACCAATGTCATTCAGTCAGCTGCAAAGTAGCTTCTGTATTGTTTAGAGCCATACAGATATATTTAGGATTTTAAGTAATACCATTTACTACCTTCATGACTTTAGGAAAATAACTTGATGCTGTGATTTAGATTCTGTATGTTTACTGAGGTTTGCATTAAATTACCTCTTTCTCTCCCTCCCTTCTCCCTCTCTCCCTTTCTGTCATGGATTGACTTGTGTCCCCAAAAAATGTGTGTTATCAATTTGGCTAGGCCATGATTCCCAGTATTATGTGACTGTCTCCATTTTGTCATCTGATGTGATTTTCCTATGTGTTTTAAATCCTACCTCTATGATGTTAGTGAGGTGGGATAAGCAGCAGTTATGTTAATGAGGCAGGACTCAATCTACAAGATTGGATTGTGTCTTGAGCCAACCTCTTTTAAGATATAAAAGAGAGAAGCAAGCAGAGAGACAGGGGGATCTCATATCACCAAGAAAGCGGCGCTGGGAACAGAGTGCATCCTTTGAACCCAGGGTTCCTGTGCGGAGAAACTCCTAGTCCAGGGGAAGATTGAGGAGAAGGACCTTCCTCCAGAGCTGCCAGAGAGACAAAGCCTTCCCCTGGAGCTGACACCCTGAATTTCGACTTCTAGCCTACTAAACTGTAAGAAAGTAAATTTCTCTTTGTTCAAGTCATCTACTTGTGGTATTTCTGTTATAAGCCACACTAAATAATCAAGATACCTTCTTTCCTTTTTCTTTCTTTCTTTTAACAGATGGGGTAAGTTAACTAAGAGATTGAATTAAGTTGAAAAAGTCAAACAGGTTATATGTGGGTGACTTTGCTTTGAGGTCTTATTAATTCAAGACAGATCTCTTAATACATTTTACCCAAGAAATATTTTAATACTTAGTAGTTTAATTTCTATAGTGCTATTAGTTCAACACTATACATTATCGGTTAAATATATTTTAAGACTAGCCTGGACACCTAACTAAATTCCACTTTGTTCTAAGGGAATACATTGTGTGACCCAGCATGCAATGTAGTGTTTAGAACTTAGCCTGTGAATAAACTGGAGATTCACATTAAGAAAAATAAATAATAATAGACCATTCATCTCACTTAAGAAGCAAAAATTAAATAGTTTACTGAAATTTTTATATACATATGAATTTTTTTAATATAGGTTTTGCAATAAAATATGTTGGGTAGTCGTTACGGATTGAACTGTGTCCGTCAAAATATGTGTTGTAAATCCTAAATCCTGTACTTGTGGATATAATTCCCTTTGGGAAAGGGTTTTCCTTGTCATGTTAAGGAGGCCATATCCGTGTAGGGGGTGTTTTAAGCCAATCACTTTTGAGATACAAAAGAAGCAGACTAGGTACAGAAACAAAGAAACAAGAATGGGGGAAAAGTAGGTGCCAAGTGGAGATCTCCAAGGAATGCTGAGAAGAACACTAGAGAAGCTGACACAAGGATTTTCCCCAACAGCAGGCAGAGAGAACCTTCCCCTAGATCCAGTGCCCTGAATTTGGATTTGTAGCCTCCTAAACTTTGAGAGGAAACCCTGGTGGCATAGTGGTTAAGAGTTTGGCTGCTGACCAAAAGGTCCTCAGTTTGAATTCACCAGGTGCTCCTTGGAAATCGTATGGGGCAGTTCTACTCTGTCCTATAGGGTCGCTATGAGTTGGAATCAACTAGACAGCAACTGGCTTGGTATTTTTGGTTTAAACTTTGAGAAAATATATTTCTATTTGTTAAAGCCACCCATTTGTGGTATTTCTGTTACAGCAGCACTAAGAAACTAAGACAGTAATTAAAATATCAAATGCAGAAAAGCTGTGAAATTTTACTTAAAAAAATCAAACGAATGTTTATGCTCTTCTGACTCATTGATTTACCTTAGAGAAACTTATGAAAGTAGTTGTTATATGGCTTATAATTAAAAGTTTGAGCAATAAAGGAATTTGTATTCTGCAGTCATTCAGTTTTTCTTAGAATGTTCTCATGACTGCTGAATGGCCTCTGACTTCATTTTAAATGTGTGAGGTACATACGCAAATAGCAACATCAGAGGAAACATTTCTAACTCCCAGTTAACTCTACCCCTGGAAGATCTGAGGGAACAAAGAGACAGCAATGCTTTTACTCTGGAAGAAATAGTAACTGATGCTACTAGGTCAACGTGTCCTTTTATTTAATGATTTAGATAGAATCATTCAGGTTAAACAAAGCAAAAAATCAGATTAAAATTAAATTTTTCAAATCAAAGATTTGACTTGCCATACTCTATCCTGGAAGGGGGGAAAAAGCAAATTTTGTGTTTGAAAAGGAATATATAGTCAGAATTTTTATAGATTTTTTTTTATTAGTTTAGCAAAACTAAATGAATCTAAAAATAATGAAATGGTAAAATATTTTTATATTTCAAAATATTAAAAACTAAATTCTAGCTTCTGGTCATGGAAACTTACTTAAATTACTTAATATAGTGCTCACATACAGTAGGCTCTGAGTCCTTATTGGTTTCTTCCTGCCACTCCTTCTCTGAATATATCAAAAACACATGTCAGTCTTGTTGGTACCTGAATGTCTTTCCAAATAGTCTTGATTTTCGTGACGCTGCCATAACAACCCCAATAGAGGACTACACTTATAAACATCTATCCGGTTAGTTCTATTATCCTAGATCTGGTAAGGTAAAAGGAAAATTGGAATGGTGTATACAAAAAATAAGATTTTCTGATATCCCTGGACAAGCCTTGTGGAAATAGAGTTACAGTCTTCAGCTCCTATTACACAAATGGATAAACGATACCTACTTAAGTGAAATCAGTGAATAAGGAATAGAAGGAAACAGGAAGTGGTTAGTCCAAAAGTGTATCCTCTAGCTAATCTCCCGCCCCTGGACCAAGGCAGAAAGTTCTGAAAGCTGGGGTTTGCACTCAAAACTCAGGATTGATGGAGATGGCAACAACAGTTGCCTTCCAGGTGCTTATTAGAACAAGCCTCAACTGTTGCTAGACTGTCATTTTGGGTGGTTTATTTATTGGGGGGCCATAGTAGGAGGCAAGCTGTAAATTATCATCTGAGGTGGATAATTCAACAATTCCACCAGATATCTCTTCAAAATTACTGTACCTGCTCATCTATGGAACAGTAATTCTCAAAGTGTGGTGCCTGGATCAGCAGATCAGCATCACCTGGGAAAGTATTAGAAATGCAATCTTTTTAGTATCACCTGGGTCTACTAGGGGGTGGAGACCAAAAATCTGTAGCTTCATAAGTCCTCCAGGTGATTCTGATAAACATTAAAGTTTAAGGACCACTGTTATAGGGTAAATCATATTCCAAATGGTCTATGTGATCGTTACATCAGAAGGGAAGACCTATTTTCATTGCCTTATCTTCTGAGACCCAGTCAGGGAAACAGAAGCTTAAATGATATTGACTAAACTTCTTTATCTTGGGAGAAAAAAGCTTAAGAAATTTTGAGAAAATGTAAATGGCCACTGCACAGTAATTAACATACTCTGTGATTAAGATTATTGTATTCTGTGATTCAGTTCTTTCTAAACTAAAGCATACTCATGAAAACAATTTGAAGATATTCAACTTGAGTTTCATTTTATATTACAAGAAGAAATCACACTATTATTCTTTAAAAAATTCTCCAAACACAAGCTGACATTTTTTTTTTCTCTCTCTCGTTAAAATAATTACAAACAGCATTTTGAGAAATATCCCTTATGTAACAAGTCACTCAGCATCTCAGACACCAAAGAAGGCAACCCGTACACAAGAACCCCTTAACTGGATAATATTATATGGCCTCACCAGTTCTATTTCTGTATTCTTAATAGAATTGTATACCGTAACTTACGCTTTGAAAGCATTTTTCCTTTTCCTCATGCTCAATTACCTTAAAAAATGAAACAAAACAATAATTTGAACAAAAGTCATGGTATGGCTCTTTCTGCCACAATTTTGGCCTCCTCTATTTTTGAGAATTGCTAATACTTGATCCTGTTGGGCCCTAGCAGTTGTCAAGGAAGACACATGAACAAAACCCCAAGAGTGTACAGATATTCTTGATAATTATCCGGCAACATAGAGTTCTGGTTGCTGGCCAGACAGTGAGTTTGTCAACACTGCATGCTTCCTCCCCAAAGATCAACCAAAGAGAAACCTCTGAAGGAAAATATGGAATCCAAAAAAAAATGGCAGGCAAGGGTGTGAAGAGGATATTTTTATTTTAATGTGGCTTAAATTTTCTTGCCTTCCTTGCCTTGGAAAACAAACAGACAAACAAAAACATTGCTTGTTCTCTTATTGCAAACATCTGGCAAGGCCCAGACCAATCAGGATAGCTCAGAAGCCATGCATGGGCAAAGAGTTGCAAAGAAAACAGACAAGAACTGATTAACCGTTGGAATTTCCTTCTACACGTTCCTCCAAGCTCCCAGAAGAGGGCGATCTAGAAGGATTCCTACCAAGTTGCTTTTCCCCAAGCCTTTAAAGTCCATGAGCTGTCATGATTGTGGCTTGATGTGTTTGTGCTAAACAGGAGTGATTAACTTCCATCTGTGGTGCCTGGGGCTTTTCACCCTAAGCTTTTCTGAAACCTTAGCATCAAACCAGAAGCACCTGGAGGTCTCGTTAAACACAAACAAACAACAAATCAAATTATCTAGGTCCCACCCCAAATTCTGATTTAATAGGTCTGGGGTGAGGCCATAAAATTGCAACTCTAGCAAATCTAGAGATGGTGTTGCTGCATTGAGTACCACATTTTAAAAACCAGGAACCACTGCATGACAATCAGTTTGTAAAGCTTTGATCATGTCTCTTTAGCCTTTGTTTTTCCCAATTTTATACCATGGTTTTGCTTAAATATTAATGTCATTTTTAGATTACCATGTACATATCTATATACACACACACACAACAAACAAACCACATAGTGATATTCTGTCATGTATAAACAGTAATATTTATTAAAATGAGATCTTAAGAAAGAGTTCATATTGGTGAAATAATATTAAAATAAAAATATTTTAATCTAAGTAACAAAGGTTCATTTAAAAATGTGTTCAGCTCTATTTAGGTTTTTGAAGAAAGTAATATACTCACCATAAGCTTATTTAATATGATACAGGGTTATGTGTGGTGATGAAGTAAAAACTTACCATCTTAGTGAAAGAAGGTGCATGAGTACAAAAGCAGACATTGACTCTACTTTATTAGTTTCTAGGAAGAATAAATTCCTAGATACAAAACATTTTCTATACGTTTAAAAATATTTTTTGCCAAATAAACAAAAATTCAAAATCAGGAATGAGGGTTCAAAAATCAAGATTGAGTATTATTGCATCTAACCATAAACACATATTTTGCTAGAGTGTTTTATTTTCGTACTATGTTAAATTCTACCTTGTAAATCTACTGATGATATCGGTCACTCGTTTGTTTTTACCATCAGTTTTAAAACAAATCACAAATAATTTTAACAGGTTATAAAAAGAGTGGCAGTGACAGAAACGCAAAACAAATAGTAATGACATTTAATAGAAATAAGTGAAGATAATGGCAGGAGCTTTGTAAATATAAAGCACTTGAAAATTCAGCAGTGAAACTAAATTACTATAAAAAAAAACCAAAAATCGTGTGCCAAACAAACTATAAAAATCAATACTAATGTCAAAATAAGGACACAAAAGAGGTTTGGAATTGTATGACTGTTTGTAAGGAAAGGTAAAAAGGTGGGTATAAAGAGCAACAGCACAATCCAACCTACAAAAGCCAACATATACAGTAAAACCTGTGAAAGCTGGAACCCATGTAAGGTGGAAACCTGTCATAGAAGGAAAACTCAAATATTTTCCACTAAAACGAGCAATAGAAAAGTGGTAAGAGTGAACCCTGTCAAAGGCAGAAAACTTGCAAGACCCAGAAAAACAAGGCAGCCCCATCATATTCTGGCTCTCACAGGTTTCACTGTACTGGAAACTCACTCAGAAACCATGCCCACATTTCCCTTTTATTTAAAACATGTATTTATTATTCATAAAATGCTTCTTGGGCACCTACTGAACATCAAATATCATACCAGGCAAGGGGGACCCAACATTGAACAAAATCTGCATGCCTTTGTCCCATGGAGTTATCTCTGAAACAGACATTATAATAAGTGCTATAATAAGCAAAACCAGAGTACCATTCCAGCTGGGGTGCTTAGAATTTACACTGAGATCTAAAAGATGAGTTAGAATAAACATGCTCATTTTCCACTGTTTCCTTTTTCAGTAAATGGCAATAGCACTAATGAGTTATATAAGCTAGAAATCATGGCTTTCTCATTAACATCTTTCTGACCCCATTAACATCTTTCTCACCCCATTATACAAATACTTTGATATTTAATCCATCAATAAGTCCTATTTATTTTCCTTCATTTGTATCCTTGCAATCATCCTACCTCTATTGCCATTTTCACCACTGTGGAACAATCTTCTGTCATCTCTACCTGGACTAATGCAACAGTACTAATAAATCTCTCCATATCCTGGCCTCCTTCCAATCCTCTTTCCCACTGTAGTCAGAGTATTATTTTAAAAATGAAAGGCTGACCCCGTTAATGGCCTCTATTGCATCTTCCGAAGTGCAAGTCGGAACCTTTCAGTGGCTTCCTATTGCTTTTAGAAAATTCTCTAGAGAGCCCTGGGAGCTGCATGATCTGTCCTATGCCTACCTTGCCAGACAGACCTTGCAACTCTCTTCCTCTCATTCTTTTGGTTATAGCCACAGTAGACTACTCTTTATCGTTCCAGAATACATTTCCTTGCACAACATCAAAAATCTTACTGCTGCTCAAATTTTATATTTATGTAAGTATTTGATTTGGACTTTAAGCTATTTGAGGAAGACCACCCATAGCCATTTTGTTTGCAGTTTTTTCAAAAGACTTTATTTTTTAGAATAGTTTTAGATATACAGACAAATTGAGGGGATTGTGTAGAGAGTTCCCATATACTCCACACTTGTTTCCCCTATTATTAACATCTTACTTAAATACGGTACATTTTTAACATTAATGAACCAATATTGCGACATTATTAACTAAAGTCCATAGTTTATTCAGATTTCCTTAGTGTTTAACTACTGTTATTTTTCTATTCTAGGATCCCACCCAGAATACATTACATTTAGTTATCATGTCTCCTATTGTCTACGGCAGTTTCTCAGACTTTTCTTATTTTTGATGTCTTGACAGTTTTGAGGTGTACTGGTCAGGTGTTTTGTAGGATGTCCCACTACTGAGATTTGTCTGATGTTTTTCTCATGATAAGACTGAAGGTATGAGTTAACAGAGAGAAAGATCACAGAAGTTTCATTTTTATTACATCACATTAAGGGTACATACTATCAACCCGATCCACCACTGTTGATGCTGATCTTGATCACCTATTTGTCAGGTTTCTCCACTGTAAAGTTACTTTTCCCCACCTTTCCATACTGTGGTCTTCAGAAGGAAGTCACTATGTACAGTCCATAGCTGAGGAGTGAGGATTTATGCTCCTCCTCCTTGAGGACAGAGCATCTACATAAATTGTTTGAAATTCTTCAGCACACAATATTTGTCTTTTCCCTCCCATAAAATTTGGTCATTTACTTGTATCAGTATTGACTAACGGATATTTATTTTATACTTTGGAGTATAATCCAGTACAATTTTATTTCCTTTTTTGCTAAAGTGGTTTCAGTTTTGAGTACTGGGAGCTTTTTTGGTCAACTCCTGTGTTCCTTTGACATACTCCTATCAATATGTGTGTTTGTTTGTTTCGTCCAAGCACTTCTTTACTTTCTGGAACTACAAGGTGCTCCAGGCTCATCTTGTATATTTCCTGCCCCTGTCCTAGAATCAGCCATTTCTCAAGGAGCTCTGGTTTCTTGTACTGGAGAATGGTATTAGAAACCAAGATTCGGGTGCCAGGTGTGCTTGTTGTCACTTCTTTTTTTGTTTTTTGTTGTAGTTTAAATGAAAGTTTACAGTTCAAGTTGTCTCTTATACAAAAATTTATGCATACATTGTTATGTGACCCTAACTGCTCTCCCTATTCTGTGCCAGCACACTCCTCCTTTCCACCCCTGATCTCCCATGTCCATTCAACCAGCTCCTAACCCCCTCTGCCTTCTCATCTCACCTCTGAACAGAAGCCGCCCATTTAGTCTCATGTATCTACTTAAGCTAAGAAGCACTCTCTTCACGAGTATCATTTTATGTCCCACAGTCCAGTCCAATCTTTGTCTGAAGAGTTGGCCTCAGAAATTGTTTTAATTCTGGACTGATAGAGAATCCACGGGCCATGCTTTCTGGGGTTCCTCCAGTCTCAGCCAGACCATTAAGTCTGGTCTTTTTACTAGAATTTGAGTTCTGCACCCCACTTTTCTCCTGCTCCGTCAGGGACTCTCTGTTGTGTTCCCTGTCAGGGCAGTCATTGGTGGCAGCCGGGCACCATGTAGTTCTCCTGGTCTCAGGCTGATGAAGTCTCTGGTTTATGTGGCTCTTTATGCCTCTTGGACTAATACTTTCCTTGTGTCTTTTGTGTTCTTCATTCTCCTTTACTACAGGTGGTTGGAACCAATTGATGGTCACTTGCAAGCTTCTAAGATAGGGTGTCATTTCTTGTAGGCCCTCTCAGAAAACAGCACACAAATATATGTGTGCACACTAAGGCATGAATATATACATATTTATAAATACTTTCATATGTAACCTCTGTATCTATGTTAAGCTAAATATAAATATAAATTCATATTTAGCTCAATATAGTCCATTCACACATTGATCATTCTAGCCTCTTTCCTTTGCTTATCTGTAGATTGCCATTCTAAAAGTGAGAAACCTGGCTGCCATCATCCAGCATCCACTTATTTAATGATTCAATTAAAGTATACGTGTATAAAGGTTTCAGAATTTTTAACCCCTACCTCTGTGGGAAGAGCTTTATCATCTAGAGTACAATGTTTATGTACAGTCTTTAGTCTTACAGAATCTGACAGAGGTCAGCACCTCAGTCCTTTGTTCTCTAACCCCTGTAGTCAGTTGTTTCGTACATTTGTAAACAGTAGATTCTCTCTTCACAGTCTGCATTCCTTCCTCAGTTTTCCTGACCTCAGAAGTGATTTTTTAAATTTTGCATAAAGTTCACTGTTTGTACTGTAAAGTTATATGGATTTTGATGAACACATAAAATAATGTATCAAATACAGACCCTTAACCAAACAAGGTCATATTCACAGGTACAAGGGTTGGAACTTCAACACTTTGGGGGTCAGGGGACACAATTTAATCCATAACAGTAGATTATACCTGAAAGGGCTGCAAAGCAAAAATTCCATTAAGAAGAATTTTTTTAGAAAAACCCAAATACAAGAGGCAAGACAAAAACAAGAAAACTAGAGGAAAGTGAAGCCTATGACACCTACAGCTACAACAAACATTAAACACAGTCCAACTCCCAGCCAAATTAATATAAAACCTCACACTAAAGACCTATTTGCCTCTGTTCCTATTATCTGATACATCATGTCTGTCTTGCCAAAAAACACAAGACATGCTAAAAGCAAGAAAAAACGCAATCTTAGGAAACAAGGCAAACATTAGAGTAAGACACAGATACGACACCATTTCGGATATATAACAAAGAATTTAAAGTAATTGTGATTAATATAGGAGCCCTGGTGACACAGTGTTAAGGCACTTGGCTGCTAACCAAAAGATTGGTGGTTTGAACCCACCAGCTGCTCCATGGGATAAAGATATGACAGTCTGCTTCAGTAAAGATTTATAGCCTTGAAAACCCTATGGGGCCATTCTAGTCTGTTCCTGCAGGGTTCACTATGAGTTGGAATCGACTTGATGGTAACGGGTTTTTGGTTTTATATATTGTATAGATCTGTCTGACTCAGGCAGCTGGTTCCAGTTTTGTTTTGTTTTTTGTTTTTTTTAATTTTGGTGACAGTATACATACCCAAAGAGACACTATTTCAATGATTTTTACATGTACAGTTCAGTGACACTGATTGCATTCTTCAGGTTGTACTACCATTCTTGCTATCCTTTTCCAAATTATTCCACTACCATTATCTTAAACTCACTATGCTGTAAGCTTCCATTCCAACGTTTCAAGTTGCCATTGTCAATTTGATCACACAGATAATTCTTTAAAAGAGTGCAATGCTCAAAGCTGACATACTTTACTAACTAAGATAAGCTATTTTTTAGTTTAAAGAAGACTTTAGGGGAATCGACTCTATGACAGTGGGCTTGGTTTTGTGGTTTATGATTAATATGCTAGGACTCTAATGAAAAAATTAGAAAATATGCAAGAAAAGATGGGTAATCTAAGCAGAGAGAAACAAACTCTAAGAAAGGACTAAGAGGAAATGCTAGAAATAAATCTAAAACAAACAAACAACAAAAAAAAAAACCTGTAACAGAAATGAAGAATGCTTTGATGGGTCATCAATAGACTGTATACAGTTGAGGAAAGAGCCAGTGAGCTTGAGGAAATGTCAACAAAACTTACCAAACTGAAATGCAAAGACAAAAGAATGAAACAAACTGAAAACCCAAGAACTGATTCAACAGGTATACAAAGTCTAAATAGCCCCTATCTTTTAAGATATTATGTTCATAATAAAAACCAACCACACACACAAAAAAATCTATAGGCCAGATGGCTTTGCAGATGAATTCTATCAAGCTTTAGGGATTAAAATATATCAGCCTTGCACAAACTCAGAACATTTAATATTACAGCTTGTTGTACTATTTATTTATAGTGAATAAAAATTTTAATTACATAATTAATTATACATCTATATTTTAATTATTTAATAAAACTGAAATGTGTTTACTTTTTTGAAATCAAGATGAATGTCCCCAGATACAAAGAATAAGCAAATAAAAGTCATTTCCTGCCTGTCCCTTTGCAACTTGTATTCCAAACTGAAAACACACAAACATATACTGATTTCTACCCCATCCTTTGTTCACTGGTTCTACGGGCTTTTTCCCTATGCTTTTGAGTTTGTAGACTCAGCACAGAGGTCATTTTGTTGTTGTGATTAAGTACTAATAGTTCTTTGCATTTTGCAATAATTATGTTGAATGCCTGCAGAGTTTCACTCTCACTCAACAATACTGACCTACCAAGCAGAAAAAAAGAATCCATTAGATTACAAACATACTGGGATAAAAGCTATATTCTCTATTCACTATGGATTTGAGATTACAATTAGGTCTCAGTAGACATTAAAGAATAACGGGATGCAATACCCAATTATATAAGCAACTGGATAATGAGGGATACTACCTGGGGAAAAGGATCCATTCATTGATATTATGTGTTATCTGCTGATTCGGAAAAAAAAAAAAAAACACTATTTTAAAAACAGCTTCTGAAAACATCTGTTTTCTTCCATTGTTAAATACAATTATATTTCACAATGACTGAAGAATTATTTGATTTAAAAATATAATTAAACTAATTGATACCTCAGAATCACATTGGACAATGTAGAAGCTACTAAAAATTGACAAATGTTTGTTCATTCTTATTCATCTATTTATTTTTAGTATTTTACTTGGAAACATTTATGTCTACTAAATTCTCAACACTGTGCTGGAATAAAATAGTAACACAACCTAAAGTATGGGTTTTTGTCTATGAATATTAAGTATAAAAATATCACTTGTTTCAATAAGAAGACATTTCCATTTAAGCTTCCATGTGTACTTACAAAATGTAATTTATAATAATCTATCCAGCACAACCCACAACATGTAGGTTTTTGTTTGGTGTCATTGATTGCTGTGTATTTTTCTATACAAAGAAATATTTGATAACGAATTCCTTCCTAAATCTACTTTTGTGATCAAAGTATTCTGCTGCCCTTTCTTCATTCATGATACCTTCCTTCATTAACATTCTATGCTCCAGCACAGTACTCTAAACAGGTGTGGTTGATAATCTCTACAGATAGTCCTCTGATGAGCTACAAATCCTGGTACCCACATTTTGCATAGTCTCTTCCCCTTACATCTGTGCTGGCTCTTTAACTTGATTTTGATGAATATAACACAGTGAAAATGATACTGTCTTAGTTATCCAGTGCTGCTATAATAGAAATACCACAAGTGGATGGCTTTAACAAACAGAAGTATATTCTCTCACAGTCTAGCAGGCTAAAAGTTCAAACTCGGGGCACCAGCTCCAGGGGAAGTCTTTCTCTGTGTGTCAGCTCTGGAGGAAGGTCCTTGTCATCAATCCTCCCCTGGACTAGGAGCTTCTCAGTGCAGGGACCTTGGATTCAAAGGGCACGCTCCGCTCCTCACACTACCTTCTTGGTGGTATGAGGTCCCCCATGTCTCTCTGCTTGCTTCTCTCTTCTACATCTCAAAAGAGATTGATTTAAGACACAACCTAATCTTGTAGACTGAGTCTTACCTCATCAACATAACTGACGCTAATCCCACATCTTTAACACCGTAGAGGTAGGATTTACAACACATAGAAAAATTACATCAGATAGCAAAATGGTGGACAATCACACAGTATGGGAATCATGGACTAGCCAAGTTGACACACATTTTTTGGGGGGACACAATTCAATCCATGACAGATACTAAGTTTCTTACAAGGCTAGTTCATGAGAAGCCTTGTAGCTTCCCCCAGATCTTTTGAAACACATGTTCTGGGGAAAGCCAGCCACCATGTAAGAAGTCAGACTACCCTGAGACCACCATGCTGTGAGGAAGGCCAAGCTCGGCACAAGTAGAAATAACACGAAGACAATGGCATGCTTCTTATCTACCCTGAGACCAGAAGAACTTGGTAGTGCCTGGCCTCCGCTACCAACCACTCTGATCAGGGTCACAATAGATATACACAATAGATATATAATAGAATGAGAGGAAAACACAGAACTCAAATTCCTAAAAAGTCCAGACTTACTGGACCAGTTGAGACTGGAGGATTCCCTGAGACTACTGTCGTGAGTTACTCTTTAAACTTAGAACCGAAATTATCCCAAGGTCACCTTTTAGGGAAAGAAGAGATTAACACACAAAATAAAGGATATTACCTGTGAGTATGGGGCTCCATTAAAAAAACCATCTATATGATGGTACCCAGCTAACACTGCTGACTGCTCTGACAGGGATCACAAAAGAGGGTCCCAGAAAGAGCTGGAGAAAAATGTAGAACAAAATTCTAATTCACAAAAAAAGACCAGACTCACTGGTCTGATGGAGACTGGAGAAACCCCAAGAGTATGACCCTCAGACATCCTTTTGACTCAGTACTGAAGTCACTCTTGAGGTTCACCCTTCAGTCAAAGATTAGACAGGCCTGTGAAACAAACAATAATACACATAGCTCAACCATGTATACGATACTAAATGGGTACACCAGCCCAGGGGTAAGGACAAGAAGGCAGGAAGGAATAGGAAAACTGGATAAACGAAAACAGGTAACCCAAGGTCGAGAAGGGGAGAGCCCTGACACTTCGTGTTGTTGGCAACCAATGTCACAAAACAATATGTGTATTAGTTGTTTAATGAGAAGCTAATTTGCTCTGTAAACCTTCACCTAAAGCACAATTAAAAAAAAAAAAATCTATATGAGACCAAAAGGTCAACAATTACTCTAAAGTAAAGATGAGAAGACAAGGGAGGCAGGGAAACTATAGTAATGGAAACAAAACAACCAGAACGCGATTAATGAGAATGTTGTCACTTTGTAGAAAACATAACTAATGTCACTGAACAACTTGTGTAGAAATTGTCAAACAGAAACATACTATTCTGGGTAAACTTTCACCAAAAACACAGTATTATTTTTTAAAAGAGAGAGAGAAAGAGAGACATGCTTACCCAGCTCCAAGCTATTCCCACCATCTCACCAGAGATGCAAGTCATATGAGAGAAGACGTGCCTAGAAACTTCCAGCCAATCCAATCTTCAGGTGACGCCAATCTCAGCTGCTATCTGACTAAAACAACATAAGAGATGCTGAGCAAGAACTGCCCAGCTAAATCTAGTTAACCCTTAGAATGATGAAAATATATTATTGCTGAGGCCATAATTCTTGAATTGATTTATTATGCAGTAATATATAATCAACATGTTACACAACAATGGCTAAGATTCAGGATACATTTCAAATAACAAATGATAGAAACATGTAAATTACATAATTAATAGAGACATAAACACTTTGAACTTTATAGTAACGTCTACTTCCTCTTTGTACTTTAAATCCAAGGTCAAGTCAGAATTATTTATCCTTGGCCATTTAGAAACGTAGACCAATTTTTCCTGAGTCCAGGATTATTCCTCAATTCTATTTAAAAAACTATCTTCGTTTAAAGTAATGGCCTTCCCAGTGAGGCCACCAAAAGAAGTATAGTTGAAAAGTCCACTGAAAACGTTTTAATAAAGATCTGTTGTCTAAAATATTTAAGTAGATCACAATGATTCTATACTGGTGATTATTACCTAACACAACTTTCATTTTCATTATGAGGGTTTTGAGTAGAAAACGTGTTATTAAAATGTTAAGTTTAATCTTTAAAAATTTCTTTCCACACTTGTAACACTAACAAACAAAAGAGCAAAAAATCATTTACAGCTTATCAACTGTAGGACAAGAGGCAGAAAGTTTCCTTGGTAAGTCTATGCTTATGTGTCAACTCTGATCAGCCAGCATCCTGGATTGCTCTACTACAGTAGGTTCAGAGGCTGCCACTAGATTCAGGCTGAAACGAGCTCCATAACAGATGTCTTGTAACATGTATCAGAGCTTCGTTCTTTTTTATAGCTGAATAATACTCCATTGTATGTACATAACACATTTTGTTTATCCATTCATCTGCTGATGGACCCTTGGGTGGTTTCCACCTTTTGATTATTGTGAATGCTGCAATGAACATGGGTGTAAAGCTTCTGTCTGAGTACCCACTTTCAATTATTTTGGGTATAAAACTAGGAGTGGAATTGCTGGATTATATGGTAATTGTTTAAATTTTTAAACTATTTTCTACAGTAGCTGCACCGTTTTACATTCCCACCAGCAGTGCACAAGGGTTCTAATTTCTCCACATTCTTGCCAACACTTGTTGTTTTATGTTTTTTTTTTTTCTATTTTTATATAATAGCCATACGAGTGGATGTGAAATAATATCTCATTGTGATTTTAATTTGCATTTTCCTAATAACTAATGATGTTGCGCATCTTTTCATGAGTTGCTCAACTGGTTTTGAACATAGCAACATGATAAAATTGAATACTATTTTGTATTTACTATAGTGGACAATAAGCACATAATTAACAAGTTTAACACACATATGAAACAATGATTCAATATAATCTATCTCAGTAGTATTCTGATATAATAATTTTATGATTATAATAGATTGAATTATTTGTCATTGGAAAGTTAATCTTCCACTGAATTATTTAAAATAACTCTTGTTTTAATCAATTTATAACTTTACCCTTTTCTGTCAGTTCACTCATGTTAGATGGTGGCACTCAGCCAGATATGAGTTCTTTCTACTGTCAGTAAAGTTTCAATTGTAACTTCAATCCTCCAATTTTAAAACCAGAGGTTAAAATATTATGTTGACTAGTATGTTAAAAAGGTCTAAATGTCTTTGACCTCAATTTTTCTTTATTAAAAAAGTTTCCCTATCTTGTCTCGTTGAACCAGACTGACCCTTCATTATAGAGACTAACCTATTAGACTACAAGCACACTCAATTCAGCTGATTAAATTCTCCCCAGCTTAAACCTGAATAAAGGAAAGAGAGAAGCATAATAAATCTCATATATTGTTACCATTTTGAGCTCTTATCTTCCCTCATGCTAAGAGGGAGAAAACATATGTGTTCATCTGTATAAATTATCTGTAATTCAGTCAAACATTTTTCACCATATAATCAAAGACCCACAGGCAAGTAGCGGACACTTCAGCTTTAGAAGTGGTAGCTGTATTAGACTCTCTCTTCATTTCACTTCTATCAAGCTTGTGTTGTGGCCTTGGGAGGTTTTACAGATTTCAGCTGCTCTCCTCACTTGGCTTAATTTGTTTCTCCTCTTTAGAAAACAATTTGGCAGTGTCTTAACATTATATACACCTAGCATATGACAGAGCAATCCTACTCCTAGGTGTTTGCTCAACAGAAATGGATATTTGCATTCACACAGACAACTGTATGCAAATGTTTATAGCAGCTTTATTCATAATCACCAAAAACTGGAAAGAACCCAAATGTCCTTCATCTAGTGAATAGCAAAAACAAACTGTGGTACATCCATATAATATTACTCAGAAATAAAATGTAACAAACTATTGGATCACACAACAACATAGACGAAAATCTCAACTATATTATGCTAAGTGAAAAAAGTCAGACTTAAAAGGCTACATCCTATATGACTCAATTTATATAACTGTCTGGAAGAAGGTAAACTGATAATCATGGAACATAGATCACTAGTTGCCAGGGGTTCAGGTTCAGAGGTCCCCACTGCCATGGATTTGATTCCGACTCATGGCGACCCTATAGGACAGAGTAGAATTGCCCCATAGGGTTTCCTAGGCTGTAATCTTTAAGGAAGCAGACTGCCATCGACCTTTTGGTAAGGAAACAATTGATTAACCACTGCACCGCCAGGGCTCCTTGCAGGTTTAGGGGAGAAAATAACTATTATAAGAGCATTACAAGAGGATTCTCGAAAGTGATGTAAGTGTTCTGTATCTTGATGGTGGTGGTATATGGATGACTTTACGCATCTGTCAAATACCGTAGAAATGCACACCAAAAATGAACTTCATTGTATGTAAATTTAAAAATAAGCATTTAAATTTTTTTTAATGTTTATTTTTTAGAATGGGTCACATGGCTTTGTAAACTGTAATAATGTACACAATCTATTATGCTTTAAAATAGGTCTTTTATTCTTTTTGTAGTGAGTGAAATAATGAGGCTCCAGAAAGCCAGCCTAGGTAAGATGAGGTACAGTTGCGTTCATAATATTCATCTTTATTAATTTTATTCTGAATGTGCACACATGGTGTTCTGGATCATATAGATTATCATTATTTACTTTAAAAGCAAATAATGACTGTGTGGCTTCTCGTATGGTATTACTCCTGGAGTAATGTGATAAAAGCCAGGTCAAATCTCTTACACAAACATAGTTGTATTGTAGGCAAGGAAATGGATTTTCCTCTGCTTCTGTACAGGAAAAAGACAGACTTGCTTCCCCTCTTGAAAGAAGGAAGAAAAATCTTTGTTCTTTGGAAATAGGATGGAAAGCATATTGGATTCTTACCTTAACCTTCTGAAATGTAAACACATCTCACTAAGGACTAGATAAGCTCCAGTGTCTCTGTATTTATGACCTAGAAATATCTTCAAGGTTGTGAGCCTCATTTTCCCTTGAACTGAAAAAGCAAACTTCCAGAGTTAGGTCTTTGAGTTCTTTCACTATCTATACAGTTGTAAATTAACTTCTCAAGGCTTGGTGTTAGCCCAGGGTCCCACATTTTCAACAAAATTTATTCGGAAAGTCCCAGCTCTGAAGAATCACAAAACTATGTTCTTTAAACCCCACATGTACCCTTCCTTAAGTGGCAAAGAAAGAAAAGACTAGGGTAAGGAAATTTAGATCAAATTTTAAAGAATATTGCTTGTGCTTTGCCACTTTGTATTCCCACCAACAGTGCTTGAGAGTGCCAGTTGCTCCAAATCCTCGTCAACACTTGGCAGTTTCAGTTTTCTTCCTAAGCACTTCAAATGGATATGGCAGTATCTCGTTGTTATATTAATTTGTATTTCTCTAATGACTAATGATATTGAGCAGATTTCCATGTTCTTATTTGCTATCATGTATTTTCTCTGGCGAAATATTCTTGCAAAAGCTTTTTTTTTAAATTTGGTTCCTTGCTTTCTTAGTGTTGAGTTTAAAGAGTTCTTTATATATTCTAGAATCAAGCCTTTTGTTAAGCATGTGATTTGCAAATATCTTCTCATTTTTGCTTGTCCCTTCATTAAGAGTGTCTTTTGGATAGCAGTTGTCTAAACGTGTAGAACTATATGAGATTTTCTGTTTTGTTTCACTGATCGCCATGTTTATTTTTTAATCAATATTACACTGATTTGATAATTATAGCTTTATATTAAGTATTGAAATTTAGCACTGTGAGTCCTGCAAGTTTGTTCTTTTTTCCCATTTATTTTCGCTATTCTAGTTCCTTTTTCTATTTAAATTTATGAATCAACATGATTGATTTTAAAAAATCCAAAAAAGACTGGATTAAAATTTAGAATTTAACAAGTTTGAGTTATTCAATCCATGGACATGATTTATCTCTTCATTTAATCTTCAATTTTTTTCATCACTGTTTTGTAGTTGTATGTAAAAAGACCCTGCACATTATTTTGCAAGCTTTTTGGTGCTTTTTTGATGGCACTAATGTTTAACTTCAAACAAATGGCTCATTGCTGATTTATAGAAATACAACTTTTTAAATATATACATTGAACAATATTTTGAGAACTTACCAAACAAGGAGTTCTACAAATTTTCTTTCTTCCTTTCTAAGCTGTATGTTTAATTAATTTATTTCCTTTCCTTGATTTTTACACTGGATAGGACTTCCAGTATAATGCTGAACAGAATGGTGAGAGATGATATCCGTAAGCTTTCAGTTTTTAACCACTAAGTATGACATTAGCTGTGAGATTTCTGTAGATGCCTTTTGTCAGTCTGAGGAACTTGTCTTTAATTACTTGCTTGTGGATAGTTTTTAGTCAGTAATGGATATTAAATTCTGTCAATCTATTTTTTCATCAATTGAGATTATGTCATAATTTCTTCTAGTTTATTAATACTTTGGATAACAATCATTAATTTTTAAATGTAAGATTGCATTCCCAGGAAAATCCCTATTAGATATGATTTCTTATCCTTTTGATTTATTGGTAGATTAGGTTTACTAATTTTTGTTGACATATCTGCATCTATGTTTAAGAGATTTTTGCATAGAGTTTTCTTCTCTTGTAATATCTTTCCTGGTTTTGGTATCAGAGTAAAGCTAGCCTCATAAGGTGAGTTAGGAATTAGTTTTTCTTCTTAAATTTTCTGAGATTGTCAAGAATCAGCATTATTTCTTCCTTAAATACTTGATATAATTCACTTCACTTATGAAACCATCAGGGCCTGATGTTTTCCTGGTGGGAAAGTTTTTATGCATTACGTTTCTTTAACAGATGTAAGGTTATTCAGTTTTCTATTTCTTCTTGAATGAGTTTTGGTAGTTTGTGTCTTTCAAAGAATTGGTCCATTTCATCTAAGATTTTCTATTTATGGACAGAGATTTATTTGCAGTATTTTTTATCATCCTTTGTAATATTTGTGGCAACCATAGTGATAATCCCTTTTTCCTTCCTGATATTGAACTTTGCTTCTTTTCTCTTTTTTTTTATATTAGTCTGGGTAAAATTTTATTAATTATTGACCTTTTAAAAGAACAAGCTTTTGCTTTTTATTTTCATTATTGTTTTTATAAATATTTTCAGTTGAGTTGCTTTCTGTTATTATGTCTTCCTTCTGCTTGCTTTAAGTTTAATTTGCTCTTTTCTTTGCATAAGCTGAAAACTTAGTTTATTAATTTGAGATTTTTCTTCCTTTCTGATATGAGCATTTAGTATACATTTCATCTAAGCTTTAGCTCCATTCCATAAATTTTGATATGCTGTGTTCTATTTTTATGGATTTTTAAATAGTTTTAATTTCCTATCCCTTGAGACTTCCTCTTTGAACCATGGGTGACTTTGACATGTTTTAATTTCTAAATAATTGGAGACTTTTCAAATATCTGTTATTGATTTCTACTTTAATTCTATTAAAGCCATACAACACATTTTTATGATTTAAATTTTTTTTTAAATTAATGTTTATAGGGAAAACATGGTATATCTTTGTGAGTGTTTAATGTGTATTTTAAACAAATGTGTATTCTGCTGTTGTCAGGTTAAGAGGCTGATAAATACAGATTAGGCCAATTTGGCTGATAGTGTTTGCTATTCATATCTTTTATATTCTTACTATTTTCTGCCTACTTGATCCATGAACTACTGAGAGAGGAGTATTGAAGTCTCCAACAAAAATTGTGAATTTATTTCCCCTTTCAGTTTTTGCTCCATGTATTTCAAAGCTCTGTTACTTGCATACACGTTTAGAATTGTTATATTTTGTTGAAGAATTGACCCCTTTTTCATTGTTTAATAAGATATTTATATCAAGAATAAAACCTAAAGTTGTACCTGTTGAAATGGGATAGTTGGCATGTAGACTAGCCAGCTACTCCTCCTTGTTTTACTACAAACAAAACACAGTTTCAGTCAAGTCAATTCTGACTCACGGTGACCCATGTATGTCAGAATTGAACTGTGCTCCGTAGGGTTTTCAATGGCTGATTCTTCAGAAGTAGATCGCCAGGTCTTTCTTCCAAGGTGCTCATGGGTGGACTGAAACCTCCAACCTTTCGTTTAGCAACTGAGCACATTTGTACTACCCAGGGTCTCCCTTGTTTTATTATGGTAGTTCCTAAAAATTCACTTAAGAACCCTTAACACAATAAACAGCATACTCTTTATTTAAACAATTCAGGTAGACAATAAGGTGCCATTTTAAAGCTACCATTCATTCGCTCATTTATATAGCTAAGCAATGCAAATATGATGATGAATATGTCACAATCCCTAGTATCAAAGAGTGCAGAGTCTACAGGAAGACAGTCACAAAAGCAGAGAAGTATAATATCAGATATTGCATGCTGTCATAATCACATGCAAAAAGCTATTTAAGGATATGTGAGCAAGGGGAACTACCCCAGTATTAGACTTTTAATTCCATTGTACTGCTGGAGTCTCGTCTAATTTTAGTTAAACAATTTAAACTGTGATAAGGCTTATGCTAGAAAATATTATAAAGAAAAGGCTTATGCTAGAAAATATTATAAAGAAAATAAAGTTTATTTTCATCCTGATAGAGCTTGGGATAGCTCATTCCCTTTTTCCTACTCAAGCACATCCTCCATTCTAATAGAGGTCTCTAAAGAATCACCAGGGAGGTAGGGGGAGAATACTTCAAAAAACGGTGTCAGAGTAACTGAGCAAGTAGGCTATTTTGAGAAAAAGTAAGTCTGGAGTTCCTTATCAAGATCTAAATATTAGAAAGAATCTATTTGTTTCTGTACTTTTGAACAAATTTGGCACTGTGTCCATATTCTTACGACTTAGGCTTGAAAGTAATAAGCCTGTCCGGTTTTCCAGTATTCTATGAACTCAGAAACCCCACTCATCATTCTTAGCTGTCCAGAGCAAGCACATGCCCAACATGAACAGCAGAATATTTACCACCAACAAGCTGTTTATTTTATATCAACCTATGCCAGTGATTTTTGTTTGCTGATTATCTTTATTTGCCTACCAACATAATGTTTCCTTTCCTTCACAAAAGTTCTTAATGAAAGGAGATTTTTTTTAATGGTGTTTGAGGCTACAAAACCTTTGTAAATCAAAATATTTACATTTCAGAAATACAACATTAACATAAAAATTCAAACTTCATGTATCTTTCTGTCAGGATAAAAACTCAAAGGGAAATTATAACTCTCAAAGGATAGGAGAGGCATAGCAGTCTTTGAAGACCTCACACACAAAAATCAATGTATGGATTGCTTGTCATTTCCTCCTCTATGAGAAATAAAATATGGATAGTTTGAATCTCTTTTCACTCTGTTTCTGAACACGTTAGGAGGGAAAATAAAATAGAAATCACAGAAAAATGTGGAAATTATTTAAAACTTTTGGTGTGGTGTACAGATATTTATGCATTGATAGTGTAGAAACACAAAGTGTGTTAATACACACACACACATACCAGAACAAGGAATAAACACACTAGCGTATTAACTGCTGAATTTACAAGGTATCAGTAAGATAACTTTAAAAATAATATACCATCTTCCTATAAAATCAGCAGATATATTCCACTTTCAATTCATATAATTACTTACAGAAAATACAGAAAAGCACGGAGGAAAAAAATCACCCTTACAGAGAAAAAGATAATTAATACTTGATATATCTCTCTTGGCTTCTTTCCATGTGTAGCTATGTGGTATACATACGCATGCATAACGTGTATTTATTTTTAATTGTTATGTTATTGTATTTACTATTTTTAATTATGTTTTCACTTAGTATTGTACTGTGCATTTGTGTGCATGTGTGTATATAAAATATACATTTATTTTTTATTTATATTTTATTGCATCTACTATTTTGCATCAGCTTTCACATAACACTATGCCAAAAGCATTTTCCAAATCTTTATATAAACTTAAAAATTACTTTTCAATGAATATTTGCTGTTACAGCATATGGATACACTAATTTTATATAATCATTTCCATATTGGTAGACATTAATTTTATTTCTAAGTTTTCTAATATTTAAGGTGTTGCAATGAAACTATTTGTACACATTTCTCTATGGGTGTATCTAGTTATGTCCATCTGAAATTAAATAAATTACTATATAAAATAATGAATATGTACAAGACTATTGATATTTACTTCCAGAAACATAACAGCAACTCACATTCACATTAAAGTATACAAAAATCCACATCTGAATTTAATTTTAGTGAAATCTTCAGGAAAAAAAATTGTATACCTATGTATTTTAATTATCTCATCCAAACGATCTGTCTCCAACTCTCCTCGTAGTCAATGATCACAAAGACAATGCAAGAAAATAAATTATAATGGCATTTACACAGATATTAATGCAATCAGTACTAAATACTACAACCTAAGTCAACCCATGGTTCACATTGAGATAATGAAAATGAATACATTTTTTCATGACACGTTTATCTTAATATAGGTTAATTATAGAAAACTTCATGACAAACTCTAGTGAAAACATTACGTAGTGTATTCTAGCTGATACTTCTTACTATTTTGAATTTTTTAAAAAAGGTAACTCAGAAAAATCCATTAAAAAAAAATCCTAAAAAACTGAAAGGAAAGATGGCAATTAAACATCTTCAGAGATATAATCTTGCCTACTGAAATGCAAGAAAAAAAATTTAAGTTGACACATTCACTCATACCTCATTGCCATCTAATTGATTCGGACTCATAGTGACCCTATAAGACAGAGTAGAACTGCCCCATAGAGTCTCCAAGGCTGTAATCTTTACTGAAACAGACTGCTACATCTTTTTCTGATACATTCAGTCATTCTTGAAACTAATATTTGCTGAGCACCTACTGGGTGCCAGCCTCTGTATTAGGCCTGGGGCAGCAGTGAACATTCAGACACACTAGCTGTTCTCATGCCACAATCTAATGGAGGAGAGATGTAATAAGTAAAAAATATAATAAAAATAGTGACACATACTGTCAACAATAAGTAAAACAAGCAGAGGGTATTATGTGAATGTATTAAAAAAAAGTCTGATTCTTGAGATGAGGGGTTAGAAACGTGAAATTACATTGAGTGCTGGATGATATATAGAGTTGGATAGGTACAGATGCTGACAAGGGCCTGAAGGCATTGGAGTCAGTCTGCGTAAAGGCTTGAGAAAGAAAGGAACTTGATATATTTGGAAAACTAAAACAAGGACAGTGTGAATTGGATGCAGTAAGTTTGAAGTATAGGACTTACTAGTGTAGGTAGAGTTAGGAATCTGAAAATGAAGGGTTTTATTGGCCATGTTGAGGATTAAGAGTTGACGTTAAAAAAATAAAATAAAAAGGGAACCCCATGTGCAAAAGTATTCCAAACAATGTTA
Organism: Dugong dugon; assembly: GCA_030035585.1. NCBI lineage: Eukaryota > Metazoa > Chordata > Mammalia > Sirenia > Dugongidae > Dugong > Dugong dugon. Next base: position 103,333,908 of record CM057466.1, on the reverse strand, counting down.
AAGAAACAACTAAGCCTACCAACCCAGAATTCTATATGTGGCAAAAAGATCTTTGAAAATGGAAGGCAAACAAAGAGAGTGATGGAAATGACAGAAAACTAAGAGAATTCATCACCAGACAATTTGTTCCAAAAAGATGTGAAAGGGCCTTCTTCACAATAAAGGAAAATGATACAAGAAGGAATCCTGGAACTTCAGGAGTAAAGGAGGAATGACAGAAACAATGAATATCTGGGTAAATGTAATAGCCTATTTTTCTCTTCTTGAATTCTTTAGTGTATGTATGACTTTTGAATTAAAAATTATACTGCACATACACACACACACAGAAACAAGCAATCTGATTGAAATTCCACAGAGAGAATGCAGAACTGTAAAGGATCTCTCTTCAAAGTCTAAAGTCCATACACATATATTTACGTGTATATACACGTATCACTGTAAAACAGAACTTAGAAAAATTGAAAGGCTTTGATTTTAAAAATTTAGTCATCTCTAAATTCCCGGGTAACAGAGTAACACATAGTTCCCTACATGCAATAGAGAATAATAAAAATAAACATAATAGATCTAAGCTGCTGTGAGAGTAGATGTACAGATATTGTACTCATCATCTATAAAAATGTTCTGGATACTTAGTATCAATTTCTAAAATTTCTTATTTTCTTTATTTCCATCAAAAACAATGGTAAAAATTGTGAGTGGCCATCAAAGATACTCCACTGGTGTCACCCCGTCGGGAGCAAGGGAGAATGAAGAAAACCAAAGACACAAAGGAAAGATTAGTCCAAAGGACTAATGGACCACAACTACCAGCCTCCACCAAACTGAGTCCAGCACAACTAGATGGTGCTCAGCTACCACCGCTGGCAGCTCTGACAGGGATCACACAATAGAGGGTCCCGGACAGAGGTGGAGAAAAATGTAGAACAAAATTCTAAATCACGAAAAAAAGACAAGACTTACTAGCCTGACAGATACTGAAGAAACCCCAAGAGTATGGCCCCTGGACACCTTTTTAGCTCAGTAATTAAGTCACTCCTGAGGTTCACACTTCAGTCAAAGATTAGACAGGACCATAAAATAAAACAAGACTAAAGGGGCACATGAGCCCAGGAGCAAGGACTAGAAGCCAGAAGGGGATAGGAAAGCTGGTAATAGGCAACCCAAGGTAGAGAAGGGAGAGTGTTGACGTGTCATGGGGTTAGTAACCAATGTCACAAAACAATATGTGTATTAACTGTTTAATGAGAAGGCTAGTTTGTTCTATAAACCTTCACCTAAAGTACAATATAAAAAAAAAAGGTAAAAAAAAAATTCCTCCAAATGAACAATGCATAATGTTTGTATTATTTTAAAATGACTATTGTACATAAGAAAATGGATAGGTAAAGACAGAACCTCCTTGACATACAGACACAAAAGATGACATCATCCAGGCACATATTTTATGGAATTAAAATCTTTTCTCAGTGATTACAAATTTCTTCACGTTATTTTGAAACCTTACAGAAAATAGCTAATATCTACTTGGCTCTCTTTAAAAATTTTAATTATTGTAAAATATCTTATATATACAAAATGTTTGACTATTACATAACAAATAGGACTTCTGGTTATAGTTAGATTGCAGAAGTTTACGGCAAAACACAAGAACAACGAAATCAGATACATTAATAATTTTATTTTTAAAAAAGATATCAGAATTCTCCTGCTTTATTACATAGTGCCTGGAGTCTTAAAAGCTTGTAAGTGGCCATTCATGCAACAGTTGGTCTCTATTTTCCTGGAGCAATAGAGGAAGAAGGAGAGTCAGGAATAGGAGGAGAAAATGGAATGTATGCTAATTGTCTCCATGAACAACTGCATCCTTTGCCATGAGATCAGATGAACTGGATTGTGCCTGGCTATCATTACTGCACATTTTGATCAAAGATTCTATAGAAGAATTCTGGCCAAAAGGGGGCAAGTACAGGACAGAATTTCAAATTCTCATGGAGTACAGTGTTTCTGGAGCCATGGAGGTTGGATGAACCCTGAAATGATTGCCTTGAGATAATCTTTAAACCTTAAAACTTAAACCAAAAATATCCCTGGAAGTTTTCTCTAAACTAAACAATAGTTTAGCATAACTAGTAAAAAATGTCTGCTTTGAGCATTGTGCTCTTTTAAAGATCTATGTATATGGAATCAAATTGACAAGAGTAACTCAAAAGGTTAGATAGGAAGCTTAGGGGGCAGTGAGTTTATGTTAATGGAGGAGGAACAATTCAGAAAAGAAGGGTGAGAATGGTTGCACAACTTGAGGAATGTAATCAGTGTCACTGAATTGTACATGTATAAATTGCTGAATTGGTGTATGATCTGTGACATATATATTCAACACCATCAACAACAAAAAAATAAATTATTTTTTAAAAAGATACCAAAACTGTGGTTGCAAAGAAAAGTAAAGGAACTGAAGTTTAAAAAGGGACAGGCCCTTCCAAGACAGTAAAACATAAGATGCCATTTTTCTGTCCAGGAGTACTTTCAGAGCCTGAGTGGGGCAGGTACAGAAGTCGACTGCCAGGTCTTTCTCCTGCAGAGCCTCTGGTGGTTTCAAACTGCTGACCTTGCAGTTAGCAGTTGATTGCTTTAACCACTGCACCACCAAGATTACAAAGCAGGAAATGTCTCAGATATAAAGAGAGTATAGCTGAGTATAAAGTATAGTCACTACTAATTATCAAGCCAGCTGAATGTAAAATGAATTCAAAACTTTCCTAGAAATTAATCTGTAGTTACGAGTTTTGCTTACCAACACCAAGTTCTTTTTTAGCAACACAGAAATCTAAGAAAATAATATATATCTTTAAATGAGAAACAAGAGCTGGTTGAACTACTCAAAATATTAAGAGGTCCTAGGTAAAACCACCCCCACATGTCTTGCAGTTTGTCATACTGTGGGGGCTTGTGTGTTGCTTTGACGTTGGAAGCTATGCCACTGGTATTCAAATACCAGCAGGGTCGTGCATAGTGGACAGGTTTCAGCTGAGTTTCCAGACTAAGACAGAATAGGAAGAAGAACCCAGCAGTCTACTTCTGAAAAGAATTAGCCAATGTAAACCTTATGAATAGCAGCGGAACACTGTCTGACACAGTGCTGGAAGATGAGCCCCTTAGGTTGGAATGCACTCAAAAGACAACTGGGGAAGAGCTGCCTCCTCAAAGTAGAGTTGACCTTAATGACACGGATGGAGTCAAGCTCTCGGGACCTTCATTTGCTGATGTGGCACGCTCAAAATGAGAAGAAACAGCTGCAAATGTCCATTAATAATTGGAACGTGGAATTTATGAAGTATGAATATAGGAAAGTTGCAATGCGTCAAAAATGAAATGCAACACATAAATATTCAATGTACTAGGCACTAGTGCGCTGAAATGAACTGGTATTGGCCATTTTAAATCAGACAATCATACGGTCTACTATGCCAAGAATGACAACTTGAAGAGGAGTAGCATTGCATTCATCGCCAAAAAGAACATTTCAAGATCTATCCTGAAGTACAACACTGTCAGTGATAGGATAATATACATACACCTACAAGGAAGACCAGTTAATACGACTATTATTTAAATTTACACACCAACCACTAAGATAAAGAAATTGAAGATTTTTACAAATTCTGCAGTCTGAAACTGATCGAACACGCAATCAGTATGCACTGATAATTACTGGTGATTGGAATGCAAAAGTTGGAAACAAAGAAGAAGGATTGGTAGTTAGAAAACCTGCCCTTGGTGACAGAAGTGATGCCAGAGATCACATGAGTGAATTTTGCAAGACCAATGATTTCTTCATTGCAAATACCTTCACCAACATAAACCATGACTTCACACATGGACCTTACCAGATGGAATATACAGGAATCAAATCAACTATATCTGTGGAAAGAGATGATGGAAAAGCTCAATATCATCAGTCAGAACAAGGCCAGGGGCCGACTGCGATTCAGATCATCAATTACTCATATGCAAGTTCAAGTTGAAACCAAAGAAAATTAAAACAAGTCCATGAGAGCCAAAGTACGAGTATATCCCACATGAATTAGAGACCATCTCAAGAATAGATTTGATGTGTTGAACATTAACAACCAAAGACAAGATGAATTGTGGAATGACATCAAGGACATCCTACATGAAGAAAGCAAGAGATCATTAAAAAGTCAAGAGAGGAAGAAAACGCCTAAATGGATGTCAGAAGAGATTCTGAAACTTGCTCTTGAACATTGAGTAGCTAAAGCAAAAGGACAAAAAATGATGAAGTAAAAGAGATGAACAGAAGATTTCAAAGGATGGCTTGAGAAGACAAAGTAAAGTATTATGATGACATGTGCAAAGACCTGGAGATAGAAAACCAAGAAGGGAAGAACATGCTTGGCATTTCTCAAGCTGAAAGAATTGAAGAAAAAATTCAAGCCTTGAGTTGCAATACTAAAGGATTCTATGGGAAAAATATTAAATGATGCAGGAAGCATCAAAAGAAGATGGAAGGAATACACAGAGTCACTATACCAAAAAGAATTGGTCGATGTTCATCCATTTCAGGAGGTAACATATGATCAGGAACTGATGGTACTGAAGGAAGAAGTCCAAGCTGCATTGAAGGCATTGGCAAAAAACAAGGCTCCAGGAATTCAAGGAATACCAATCAAGATGTTTCAAGAAACAGATGTAGCACTGGAAGTTCTCACTCATCTATGCCAAGAAATTTGGAAGACAGCTACCTGGTCAACTGACTGGAAAAGATCCGCATTTATGCGTATTCCCAAGAAAGGTGATCCAACCGAATGCAGAAATTATTGAACAATATCATTACTATTACATGCAAGCAGAACTTTGCTGAAGATCATTCAAAAGTGGCTGCAGCAGTATATTGACAGGAAACTGCCAGAAATTCAGGGTGGATTCAGAAGAGGACGTGGAACCAGGGATATCTTTACTGATGTCAGATGGATCCTGGCTGAAAGCAGAGAATACCAGAAAGATGTTTACCTGTGTTTTATTAACTATGCTAAGGTATTCGACTGTGTGGATCATAACAAATTATGGATAAAACTGCAGATAAGAGGAATTCCAGAACACTTAGTTATGCTCATGAGGAATCCATACAGGATCAAGAGTCAGTAGTTCGAACAGAACAAGGGGATACTGCATGGTTGAAAGTCAGGAAAGGCGTGTGCAGGGTTGTAACCTTTCACCATACCTATTCAATCTGTATGCTGAGCAAATAATCGGAGAAGCTTGACTATATGAAGAAGAACGGGGCAACAGGATTGAAGGAAGACTGATTAAGAACCTGTGTTATGCAGATGACACAATCTTGCTTGCTGAAAGTGAAGAGGACTTGAAGCACTTACTGATGAAGATCAGACCACAGCCTTCAGTATGGATTAGACCTCAACATAAAGAAAATAAAAATCCCCACAACTGGACCAATAAACATCACGATAAATGGAAAAAATATTGAATTTGTCAAGGATTTCATTTTACTTGGATCCACAATCAACACCCATGGAAGCAACAGTCAAGAAACAAAAAGACACTTTGCATTGGGCACATCAGCTGCAAAAGACCTCTTTAAAGTGTTGAAAAGCAAACATGTCACTTTAAGGACTAAGTTAGACCTGATTGAAGCTGTGGTGTTTTCATTTACCTCATATGCATGCAAAAGTTGGACTATTAATAAAGAAGACCGAAGAAGAACTGACGCCTTTGAATTGTGGTGTTGGCGAAGAATACTGAATATACCACGGACCGCCAAAAGAACAAACAAATCTGTCTTGGAAGAAGTACAACCAGTATGCTCCTTAGGAGCAAGGATGGCGGGACTACGTCTTGCATACTTTGGACATGTTTTCAGAAGGGATCAGTCCCTGGAGAAGGACATCATGCTTGGTAAAGTAGAGGGTCAGCGAAAAAGAGAAAGACTCTTGATGAGATGGATCGACACAGTGGCTGCAACAATGGGCTCAGGCATATCAACAATTGTGAGGATGGCGCAGGACTGGGCAGTGTTTGGTTCTGTTGTACATAGGGTCGCTATGAGTCAGAACAACTCAACGGCACCTAACAATGGGTAAAACCAACTATAGGGTCGCTGTGAGTCAGAATAACTCAATGGCACCTAACAATGGATAAAACCAACTCACTGTCCTCAGTCATGTTGTTTCAAATTTTCTAATCACTAGATTTCCAATAATTTCCAATAAATATCAAGAATTCATTAATCATTTTTTTTAATTCCGATGGAACCAATAGCATAATAGGAGTTCTTTTTAGAGTCAGAGATCTCTGGGTTAAAATTTCAGCTTTTAAAACTTAGTATCTATTTGGCCTAGTGAAACAATTTTTCTTAGTCTCAGTTTTCTCTTTACTAATTGGGACAAATATCATCCTCCTTGTGCACCTCTGGGAATCAATTGCATTCTTTTATGTGAAGTGTCTAACAGCAAGTCCAGCCCATAATGAGTATAGTCAGAAATATTTTGAATTGAATCAATAAATATTTTATCAAGTCTCACAAAGTTATTCATATATTAAGAGAAAAAATATTTTTTCAGAAGTTCTGAATGTAACAGGAATTAAACCAAAGTCAGTTGGCAAAGCCTTTTACTGAAAACACAGGTGGCAAAGGAGTAATTAACATCAACAACTTGTGTTTCTCCAGATTGTAAAGCTGAAAGATTACTTACATGTACATTGGTATGAAAATCACTTGGTTTACAACAGTAAAATATAGGAAAGCAAAATATGGCTCAGAAGATAATGCATAAACGACCCAGTTAAATTCAAAGGATGAAATCACCACACCAACAACATTCCCTAAATACATTTGGCCATCTAACTTGACAGAACTCTCCCTTCTGGCTCAATCATAATCCCACCAATTTCCATGGCAGGCCCTATAGAAAAGGAGCCAGTCTACTGGACACTGCATTTTCCTTTGTTTTTCAGTCTCTCTTATGATTCATCCAACACATCCATTCTTCCTTCTTCCTTCATCTTCTACCACGTCTGCTCAAACCTACACGCTTTCACCCAAAATTAGGATCTCTCCAATGGCTTTTAAGGGACTCTCATTTTCCATTTCCACTCACTCACATTGGAATAAAATGGTTCCCTAGGGGACAAGCTGATCCACTGTATTATCTGCAATTTAATGACTGAAGAATAAATGTCCTTTGCTTTTAACCTTCTTTTCTAAGCTATATATTATGTCTATTAAAAAAAAAACAACTAAATTTTATGGAATTCCATCAGTATTACGTAGTATAATTTCATTTTTTAAATCTTAAGAACTGGATAAAATCCTGTAAGAGAAATAACTTCTCTGAAATATTATGAAGATTGTTATGAAAAGTCACAAATATTCAATGAAAGGGATATGAAATGTATAATGATGTGAGTGAATATGTTATTGATTGAAGCATTTCCATTGATACTATCATCAACAGACATAAAAATGCTAAATTTATGTTAACAGAAGTTCATGTACACATTATGAAAACTAGTTAGAAACTGCCTCTACCAAAATATTAGGAACACAAGAAACCAATTTACTTTCCCTGTGTCTTTCATTGGGTTCCCCTGAATGGGAGCCTGAGACAAGGATCCAGGTGAATGCGATTTATTGAAGTGTGGCAAATTGTGATTTCCAAAATGACCAACAGCAATTATGTCCAGTCCCATATGTTTTTTTTTCAGAACCTTGTCACATCCCCTCTCAAGAGGTGAAGTCAATTTACCCTCCCTTTGAACCTGGGTAGGCTTGTGACTGTTCCAACAAACAGAGTATGATGGCGAGCTTTTGACTTGCTTATTCTGGAAACATCATTAGGAGGGACTTACCTGCTGGAAGAAGCCATCATGTTTGGTAAACTGAAGGCTGAGAAAAAACAGGGAAACCCTCAATGAGATGGATTGACACAATAGTTGCAACAATGGAATAAAACATACTAATGATCATGAAGATGGCACAGGACCAGACAATTTTTCATTCTGTTATACATGGGTTGCTATGAGTTGGAGTCAAACTGATGGCATCTAACAATAAAAACAATGCTATGTGACTTCAGAGGCTAAATCATAAGAAGGGTAGAACTCTGGCCTGGCTCTCTCTCTCAGGACAGTTGCCTTCAGAGTACAGAGTTAACATGTATGAAGTCTGGCTACACTGAAGGCACCATGCTAAAGGGATGGTGTGGAGGGACCACAGAGAAAAAGGGAGATACGTCTGAGGAGCCCCAGCTGTTAAAGCTTGCGGTAGTTTGACTCTAGCCAGCATCACCCATCAAGTGTGTGCCTTTAGATTATTTCAGCCACCTAAGCTACAGATGAGTAGAACAGAAACAAGCCCTGTTCAAATTACAATTTGTGGTTGTTTTAAAGCCACTGAGTTGTGGGGTGGTTGTATCACATCACTGGAACAAAAGGGATTGCTTTTTTAGCAAAGAAGCTGAATTCAAAAAAAAAAAACCCCATTGCCAAGTCGTCGATTCCGACTCATAGTAACCCTATAGGATAAAGTAGAACCACCACATAAGGTTTCCAGTGAGTGGCTGGTGGATTCCAACTGCCAACATTTTGGTTAGCAGCTGAGCTCTTAGCCACTGCGCCACCAGAAGCTGAAGAATATGAGAAACAAAAAGGGCTGAGCGGGACTATGTTCTCAGATTTTGTCTAGCCTTAACCTGATTCAAACTAGGTGATGATTCTGGAGTATAAATTGCACTGCACCCTTGAGGCAAAGAAGCTAGACTTTGGTACCTCTATAAGAGTCAGTCATTGGTTAAGTACCAGGTGGTGGGTACCAATTAATCCAATAAATATTCGTCAAATGAATCAATCAACGAAAAGCAGTTAAACTGTGCTGACTTCAGAAATTTTGTGTCTGTGTCTAATACTGTTCCTCTTTGAGAAAATCAAGACTACTTACTTTCAATGAAAAATCATCTTATCTTTGACAAATCCTATTAGTTAGACATGCACTTATTCTTTTTTCATGTGCAAATGGAGAAAATACAACACAAATGCTTTGTAATGTAGGTTTCCTTCGCTTTCAAAAATGTGTGCAAATGCTTTAATATCATGAATTCTAAAAACATTGCACATTAATATTTGAAAGTACTTAGTAATGTCAGGAATAATTATCAAGTAATCTGTAAAAGCATGTAATTACTTGTGCTGACATGGTGCTTGTAATGTAATTGCTTGTGGGGGATGAACACTTGAGCACACACAAAAAATGAAATTACAGAAAACATTGGATAAGAAAAGACTTGAAGGCTGTTTGTTTTATGCCAAAATTAATAAAATTAAAAAGAGGAAAGGAAGAGGGAGATAGACAAGGTAACAATGAAGGGAAGAGTAAGAAGAAAAGATTAGGGAAAGAAAAATAACCCAAATGAAAACACAAAAGTTTTCAAGATCTCAGAATATCAATTTTGAACCTCTACGTTCAGCTAGCCCCTCACTTTTTAATACAATAAAATACCAGTAAAACTACTTGCCAGTTAGTAGATCCCAACTCATAGCAACCCCATGTGTGTCAGAGTAGAACTGTGTTCCATAGGGTTTTCAATGGCTGATTTTTCAGAAGTACATCACCAGGCCTTTCTTCCAAAGCACCTGTGGGTGGAATCAAACTTCTAACCTTTCCATCAGCAGCTAAGCATGTTGAATAAAACAGGGTAATCAAAATGAAAGTGGAAGCACAATATTTCCAGTTTCTCTTCAAATAAATATGTTAGTATACTATACAATATTACCTTTATACATATTTTTAAAAATCAAAGTGATATGTACTGAAAAAAGCAAATGAATGCCTGCACAGCCCAATAAACTTCCAAACAGACTAGAAGAACTTGGCCTGCTGTGAGTCTTTCCTCAATTGAGCTTCTCCAAATGGCTCATTAGCATCAGTAATCTGGACATGACACTGGCCCACCCATCTGAGAATATGTAATTAGGCAGTAGCTTCTTACTCTAGAGCCTCCTCTTTTCCAATTTTGGAAGTCAATGGGAGCATCTCATTTCTTCATATTGAATGCTTATAATATTTGTTCTAGGAATTGTGATGTGAACTCAACAAATGAAAATAGATGGCAAGCCAGCATCGTTTAAAAAATAAATCTATTTGAATATGCAGGAGAAATTCTACCCCTTTTGCCTAAATACATTCCTATTGCTCTGTAGTTTGTCAGTGCTTGAGTCCCAAGTCAGCCATTAATCAAATATGATTTTGATCTAAAGGTACATAGCACAAGTGAGTTTCCTTTTGTTCATCTGGACAATAGCAAGGGAAGACTTTACGGGCTGTGACCATCAAAAGTATTCTTTAGCTTTTTTCCCCCTTACATGAGATCTGAAGGCCGGAGGAGGCTATAGTCAGGGAACTGACTTTACTAGAGATCAGATTAAAAACAAAATAAAACAAAAACTCATTGCTATTGAGTTGATTTTGACTATAGTATTCTCCCTTTGAGATTAGGTCTTTATTGTGGAGAATGTTCTGGATGTATTTCATAATGGATACTTTTCGCCTCTCCCTGCCAGAGCCATGAAGTGATCTTTTTCAGCTTTCCACCATGAGTACTTGGTGGGACTTCTGAAAGTAAAGCCCACAAAAGTGTGGCATCTCCCCTAAGACTGCGGCCTCCATGAGTTTCTATCTCTGATGCTTGTTCACAGTCAGCCTCCAAGAACCCATCAAAATTACCATTAAGTGTTCCAACCAATTTGTGGTCCAGTGGATTCTGCTCAAGCAAACAGATTTCCCTGTGACTCTGGATTTTCTTGCCTCTCCAGATTTGGGAGAGGCAGTTTCCCTTGTGACTTCATGTTTCTGATGGGTCCAAGAAAAGTCATTGATTTTCAATTTTCTCAGCTATTTTCTTATTGCAAGGATGGGAGTGATGACATTCAGCTCTTTACATGTGGGAGCTCTAGATGAACTCTTAACATCTCAGTGACATAAACAGAGCTGAGCCCTGGTTTCATTAGAAGTGAGAAAAGAAAAAAAAAAAAAAACTTTGCCATTCAGTCAATTCCGAGTCTTAGCAACCCTATAGGACAGAGCAGAACTGCAGAGTTTCCAAGGAGCAGTTGGTGAATTTGACCTTTTGGTTAGCAGGTGAGCTCTTAACCACTGCACCACCAGGGCTCCCTGTTTATGAGATTTGAGGAAAATGATCAAAATAATTATTAACAGTTGGGCATGGCAACCGAAACTTCAACCGCTATATAGACTGTGCATGATAAAAACCTGCTTCAAGAAAAGCTAGTGCTAAATGACGATGTCCCACTGATGAAAAACGATCAAACTGGTGTGTCAGAAAGTTGTTGTTGTTGTTAGGTGCTGTTGAGTTAGTTCTGACTCATAGCAGCCCTGTGTACAACAGAACGAAAACTGCCTGGCCCTGTGCCATCCTCACAATTGTCGTTATACTTGAGCTCATTGTTGAAGCCACTGTGTCAATCCATCTTATCGAGGGTCTTCCTATTTTTCATTGACTGTCTACATTACAAAGAATGATGTCCTTTTCCAGGGACTGGTCCCTCCTGAATAACACATCCAAAGTATGTGAGACAAAGTCTCATCATCCTTGCTTCTTTTTCAAAAAGAGATAGGTTCAATTCCTGAATCCAGATAATTTCTCTGAGCCTCAGGGTTTTATAAAGGTTGAGTAGCTTACTCCCATCTTGGAATTCTTTCATTTATTTGTAGGAGGCATGTGTATTGATTGTATCCTATGTAACTAGCACCGTTTTATGCATGTGGGATGTAGTAGTATTAAAAGCTAATGATAACCCCCACACTTACGGAATTTAAATTCTCATGGGAAAATAGAGAACAAAAAACATAAAGGATAATATATAGTATGCTAGAAAGTGACAAGATCTAATAGGAAAAAAAATAAGTAATGGGAATTTATTGTTGTTGTGTGCCATCAAGTCGATTCTGACCCATAGAGACCTCTATAGGACAGAGAAGAACTGCCCCATACGGTTTCCGAGACTGTAATCTTTGTAGGAGCATATTGCCAGGTCTTTTCTCCTGCAGAGCCGCTGAGCGGGTCGAACTTCCAATCTTTCGGTTAGCAGCTCAGCACTTAATCATTGCGCCACCAGGGCTCCTTCACAGGAGGCTAGAGATTGCAATTTTAGATAGCAGAACCAGGAAAAGGCCCTCTAAAAACATGACATTGGAGTGAAACCCTGAAGAAGGTGAGGAAGACAACTATGCAGATACCTGAGGAAAAGTATTCCAGGCAAGGGAAGCAGCAAATGCAAGGGTCCTCAGGCAGGTGTGTCCCAAACCCTTTGCTGCCAAGTGGATTCCGACTCCCATCAACCCTACAGGACAGAGTAGAACTGCCCCATAGGGTTTCCAAGGCTGTAATCATTACGGAAGCAGACTGCCACATCTTTCTCCCATGAAGCAACTAGTGGGTTCAAACCATTAGCCTTTAAGTTAGCAGCCAAGTGCTTAACCACTGTGCCACCAGGGCTCTTGTAGGAGTGTCCCAATGCATTAAATTTCAGCAGGTAGAAGCCTCTGTTTCTGGAGTTGAATCAGAGAATAGATGAAAAGTCAGAGAGTAATGGCAAGGAAAAAACTGGCTGTCTATGATTGTCTATAAGACTGTATAGAGTCTTGTAGATCATTGTAACATTTCAAGGACATTAGTCCTGAATATGAGTAAGACAGAAATCCACTGGCAGGTTTTGACCAAAGAAGTGGCATAATCTGATTTAGGTTTAAATGAAATTATTCAGCTGGCTGTACCTGAATGGGGAGGAAAGAACTGAGAGAATTTAAAAGAAACAGCTTATGAAATTGTTACAAACGTGGTGCTAGGTGTTTAGCACTAAATAACGAGAGCTTTGTTTTCTATTAAATGCCACCATTTCCATGACTGATGAGGAAAGAAGTGAACTACATGAGGAAGACAGTTTGATGGGGGGAAGATGCTGGAAAGGGGAGGAGTACCTTTCATTGGCCTGAGAGCAGACACAGGCATCCTGAGGTTGGTGTCTTGGGGATCCAAAGAACGTCATGACCTTGGCTGGAGTTAGCATGTAGCAAAGGAGAAGAGGGGGCACTGTAAGGGGAGATACACGATCTCAAAGGGAAAAGACGGTGAACTGGAAGTTTTGCTAAGATTTAACTCTGACAATGATTATTTTATTTTGATTCTAGTGCAGTATCTTAGAATCATCCCAGCATTTTATACAATATAAATTTTTTTCTTACCTGCTACCTAAGACAGTTATTTTCCTATTTAGTCTGCAAGTTCTTCAGCTTGTTTACTCGACTAATATATAATTTTTATTATTCCCTTGCCCATTTCGCCAACATCTTCACATAAATACTTATTTCAGATGTATTAAAATGCGACCTCACTTCCTGATAACGATATTTCTCGTATGTATCATAGTCCCTACTGTTTAGTAATTCAAAAAATGATGTATTTTATTCTTGCTGCATCTAACTTGAATTTTCTATGGTGATCAATAAAAACAATATAAATTCCTTTAGGAAATGTGTACCAGGGAGAGGATAGATACGCATGTGAAACATGAACCTGAGGAGAAATGAAAATCCAATAAACGTTTGCACGTTAACTTGAGAGCACTTCACAGCTTGGTGTCGCATTTCTCTACATTAGGACTTCATAGAGTGAGGCTCTATGAGAGGTTTTCTCCTATAAGAGCATGCTTAAAGTTATTCACACTACATCTGAAGTCCTAGATTATTGAGAATCATCATGTCTCTGTCAAAGCGAGTATTAACTAATTGGTAACGGAGGAATAGAAAGTGTGAAAAAACACACAAGGTATTAGAGGTAATTTATGTTTTGAAAGTAGTTGTTGACAGTTTGACATTACATTCAGTTAACACTTCTAGGGACTTTTAAAATTATTCTGCCTGTCAGCGGGACACAAGACTTATAAACACGTTCCTTTCTGATTTTCTTTCCATGCATTTGAATCGAAAATGCAAACCACCCCTTGGTGTATTTGCCAGATGCTGTATCAACATTTTTAACAGCTGCAATGCCCTCTAGATACAAATTTACCATTTTACCTTTCAAAATGACAATTATTTTCAACATTTCAAGTTTTGCTTTGGTTAGAAAAGAAGATCCCAGAGTAGCACTGAAAATCTGTCCTAAATAAAGTCTAGAGAGGAGAGAAGCTTAAGCAGTTGACAGTAAGCACCATCAATGAAAGCTGTATTTCTTGTTCCAGAAAATAGTCTGCCTTCTCAAGACATCACACATTTTATTATAATTTCAATATTTGCTCTGCTGGATGGTGGTGACCTTTAATGACAATAAAATTTTTATAACTGAATTCTGATCTTTAGGTTTTAAAATCAGCTGAAACTAGATTTCACTGGGATATTTTAACCCATTGCCATTGAGTCGATTCTGACTCATAGTGACCCTATAGAACAGAGTAGAACTGCCCCGTACGATTTCCAAGGAGCAGCTGGTGGATTCGGATTCGAACTGCTGTTCTTTTGGTTAGCAGTCGAGCTCTTAACCACTGTGCCACCAGGCCTCCAAGGTCCAATACTCTTACCTCCTCTCCTGACTCTCATGCCCACAACTCCCCTACCAACTTGCTCTCTAACATGTGAAATGACCTAAGTATGGCAAAATCTTTCCTTTTTCAAAATTTGAAATAAAATTGGAACTGAAAAATATCCCTTGGTCTGAAAAATATCCCATGTAATGTGATTCTGATTATTTTCTTTACACAAGTAACAATTAGGACATGGAATGAGAAACCTGAGAGTCTAAAAGGAAGGCAGTACTAAGGAAGTATGAAAACAGGAACAGAAAGAGGAAACAAAGTATAGCTAAAATGAGTGATAGAGCCAGCATAGGTCATCAAAGGAAAATTACCTATATTTTATTTATATATTGTAAGGCATGCTAGTGATCTCATCTGCCCTAGCAAGTTACCATATTTCATTGCAAATGTTAGTTTAGATCAGCCTGGTACATGGACACCTGTATGTGTAAAAGATATATATGTATACTATATGTCCTTTAAAATTTAACTGTGAGAAGTAGTTGAAAATGACACATTCACTTTTGTAAATATCATTCATACACAGACACAAATTATAATTAATATGCAGATCTAATTATGGTATAGATATATTAGAATTCATTTATCCTCATTAAATGATTGTAGGAATAATCAGAAAGGAATAAAGTCTGTGCATTTCTTGTAATCTTAGCCACCTTCTCTGCCTGGTTCTGTGACATCAATATTTTTTTTTGAGACACCGGACCACGACAGTTTCTTATATCAGAACTTAAAAATGAAGTAGCCATTAAGATTAGGAAACCAAGTAATCTATCCTACACTTGGGGCTGACTGCCTGAAGGGCTGTGCCCTAGTAGCAAGAAGGGGCCAGAAGTAAGCCAACCTCGAAAACTTCAGCAATTAAAAATAAATTCTAAAATTAATATAGCCTAATTGAATAAAAAATCCTAAAACAAAAATTCTAGGAAAAAAAATATATAACAAATTAGAACTCAATGGATTAGTTCAATAGCAAATTAAATATAGCTAAAGTTAGAATTTAAAAATTTGAATACAAGGCAGAAGAAACCACACAAAGTGATAGGTAGAAAAACAAAACATGGGGTAAAAAGAGAGAGTAGGGAATAATGAACATATATTTAGTTGGATTCCCATGAAGAGAGCAAAAATGAGGTTTAAAGAATATTTGAAGTCTTAGAATTTTGCAGATTAAAGACAGCAACCCTCAGATGCAAGAAGCCTAATGTATTCAATGCAGAATAATAAAAATAAATTCACAATTTGTAAACTTTAAGAAAACCATGTACAAAGGAAAGATCTTTTTAAAAAGCCCAAAAATATAGATTATCTTTGAAGCATTAAGAGACTGAAACTGTCACCTCAAGAGCAACAAGGGAAATCAAAAGACTATTTACTATTTTTTATAACATATTCACCCAAAGTCTTAATACAGTAAGCAACAACAAAAACATTATGTATTGCTCACATCTCTATTCAGTGAGGACTGGATGGATCTCCTCCATCTTGTATGCGTCCCATCTGGGACATGTGGACAGAACAGAAAGGGCAGAAGGATTGTGCAAGATGATTTTAAGCACTATGTCAGGAAGTGCCTCACTCTACTTCCACTTACGTCACATTGGCCAGAACCTAGGAGCATGGTCCATACTAATTACTAGGGAGTATGAGATATGAAAGACAGATATTTGCTGGTCTCTAGTTGTCTTTCTCCTTGACAGAAAATACCCTTTTGCTAACTTCCCACAAAGAGAACACAATTAACCTCCTCTTTGAGGGGGACAACACAAAGTGCCTTCCAGGCATGGAATCCTGGTCAAACTACAGGATCTATGGGTAAGGTACAATTCTAGCTTCAGAAAATGAAAGAATTAAAGAGAAACAGGAGTTGCAATTCCACAGCATTGTGCAATCTTCCAGATGATTCATTGAAAAGTTTTCCTGTCATAGTAGCGGGTGCATGAGTGTGGTGAAGGAGGGGTCCCAGGTGATAATCTTGCCCTCTTGACTGTTTTTTTTCTGTAGGTTCTAACGTTGCTTTTTGTAAATTACTTCTCATCTCTCATATCTACATACAACATTTGAAGCAGACATTTTGAAGCATACCCGTTTGGCAGGGTAAAGACGGACAGCAAACAGTATTTTTGGTCCATCTGCTATTCCTAGGAGTGGTTCCTAAATGTTCTGTAAAATGAAAGTGTCAGAGGTTCTTTAAAATCTGGGCTTGTGATTTCTTAAGCAACATTTATATTTTTATGAAAATAACATGTGCCTTCTATGTTTGTTTGCATGCTGATTTTTTTTCAGCAACATGTAAAAATAAATTGGTATAGCAGCACTTGCTAATACCTCTCAGGGGGAGGGTGCAGTTAGCAAAAAAATGTAGAAGGTGACTTCCGGCAGGATGGTGCTCTGGCAGAGGGACCACGCCATCCCTCCACAGCAAAGATCTGAAAAACTAAGCCAAACAGAGAAAACAACAATTCTGAAACCCTAAAACATCAAATGAAGAGATAAAGCACTCAGCCAAGCACCAAACAGAGTAAAACTGACAGAGAATCGAGAGCAAGGAGAGATTCATGCAGAGGACCCCTAACAGCTAACGCAGCGCGGATCCACCATCTTGGATTCCTACCAAAGACCAGCAAATGGGGTACGAGAAAGCAGCTTCACGGAGTTTCCAGCGGGCAACAAAACAACCAGTAATTTGCGATATATGCTTTCCCACCCGCCACCTTTCTTCGCCCCCACTCGGCCTCCTCTGCTTCCCGCGGCCACAATCTCTTGTCCGGGAAGCACCAGCTGCTTGGATTCCACCAACCCGAATGGGCTGGCTCTCTGAGTGCCATTTGTTGGCTGCTGGTGTTGATTTTTTCTGCTTCTTTTGATTTCTTCCTTACCTCTCACCACCTCCCCCTCTTTTCGCTCGAATACCTGGCTCTGTGCGCCATCTTCTCTTCTTCCTGAGGGGCTGCAGAGCTCTGGTAATTTGTAATATACACTTTCCCACCCCCTACCATTCTTCACCCATACTCGGCCTCCTCTGCTTCCCACGGACACAGTCTCTTGTCTGGGAAGCACCGGCTGCTTGGATTCCACCAGCCTGCACTAGCTGGCTCTCTGAGTGCCATTTGCTGGCTGCTGGTCTTGCTTTTTTTCCTCTTCTTTTGATTTCTCCCTTACCTCTCACCACTTCCCCCTCCTTTCGCTCAAATACCTGGCTCCGTGTGCAATCTTTGCTTCTTCCTGAGGGGCTGTGGAGCTCCGTTCGAGTGTGGAACTGCTTCCCGGTCTGGGTTGCCATGCTGGTGGAATCTCGTGGCTTTTGTTCATTTGTTTGTTTTGAATTGTTTGTTTCTTTTCTTTTCCTTTTCTTGAGTTGGGAGCCCGTTCTGGCCAGACGGTGCTGCGTGGCAAGGAGAATACCCCCTCAGCTTGCACAGATGTGCAGGGGGATCCCTGAGGACATTTCTTTTCTTGTTGGGTTTTTTTTTTTTAATTTCTGTTTTTTCAGGGCATTCCTTGTTCTTTTTTTTTAAAATCTGTTTTGTTTTCGTTTCCCTCTTTTTCCCTTTTTGTCTTTCTTCAATACTCAGTTTCTCATCTCTCTATATCGTCCTTCTCTTTCTGTTCCCTGAATGCCTGGCGTTGTATACCTCTATGCCTTCTAGCCAGGCTGTACTGCAACACATGAGAACAACTTCCCCAGACCTCATACCCACACCACTGGGATCCCTGGAAATTTTGCTGTTCTTTTCCCTTTCCATTTTTTATTTATTCATCGCTTTCTTTTTTTTCTTCCTCTTCCCCTTTTTGTTTTTCTCCATTTCATAGACTCTCATCTCTCCACTCCAACGGCAAGCTCCACTACCATTCTTTTTTTTGTTTGTATGTTTTTGGCTCCTGTTCCTCTCTCCTCTCTCCCGTATCCATCTTAGCTCCACACATAACAATCTCCCCACTGCATCCTGCCTACCTGCACTGTGCGTTGGACATCACACCACCAAGCAGCACAGACACAGAGGAACCTGGCTGGGACTGATAACCGACTCACCCTGGTGGCTGTATTAAGTGCCACAAACAACCTGTCACAGTAACTCCTCTTCAGCTAGACCTGCCCTGTTGTACCATATCTGAGTGACTGACCCTGCCAATTGGAGAAGGAGGTGAAAAGTATTGTGCCCACAGACGAGCAAACAACAAAGAACACACAGCCCGCCTGCTCAGATATAGCCAAATTAAAAAAAAATGGGATGAAACAAAAAAATCTACCATTAATAAACAAGAAAAATAACTACTGAATGCCCTGAACACAGCAGATAATATGAAAACATTTACAAAAACAGGACAGGATGGTTCCAGTAGGCATCCAAAATAAAACACCAGATGACTTTCTAGTGGAAGAAAAGGCACTAAAACTACCTGATAGGGAATTCAAATCTCTAATACTCGGAATTCTCCAAGAGCTGAAGAAAGAAGCAGACAAAAATGAGGAAAAAATAGACAAATTCATGGAAAATACAGACAAAAAAATTGGCAGAATTCAGGAAAATAATGCAGGAACAAAATGCCAAAATAAATTCACAACTAGAAATTCTACAAAAACAACAATTAGAAATCCAAAAGATAAACAACAAGATTTCAGAAATGGATGGTGTCACAGAAGGGCTGAGAAGCACATTTGAGATGGTGGTAGACAGGATCAGTGGAATTGAAAAAAAACACTTAGATACAACTCTTTTGAGGAAAACTCAGAAAAAAGAACAAAGAAAAATGAAGAGACACTGAGAGTTATGTGGGATAGAATCAAAAGCAAAAATTTTTGAGTGATTGGAGTTCCAGAACTGGGGGAGAAAACAGAAAACACAGACAGGATCACTGAAGAACTGCTGACAGAAAACTTCCCCAATATCATGAAAGGTTTAAAGCTCGCCATCCAAGAAGCTCAACGAACCCCATATAGGATAGACCCCAAAAGAAAATTGCCAACGCATTTCATAATCACACTTGCCAAAACCAAAGACAATCAAAGAATTCTGAGAGAAGCTCATGAAAAACAAGAAGTCACATACAGAGGAGAAACAACAAGACTAAGCTCAGATTATTCAGCAGAAATCATGCAGGCAAGAAGGCAACTGGATGACATACATAAAATCTTGAAAGAAAAAAATTGCCAGCAAAGAATAAGATATCCTGAAAAACTCTCATTCAAATATGATGGTGAAATTAGGTCATTTCCAGATCAACAGAAATTAAGGGAATATGTAAAAACCAAACCAAAATTACAGGAATTATTAAAGGGAGTTCTTCATATCTGAGAACAAACACCTTCAGCTCACAGACACAATCTAGGACACAGGATCGTACCAGACAGATACCAATCTAGGAAATGAACTCTCAAGGACTATCCAAAACCAAAAGAAATACAACAGGGAATCAGAGCAGTTAATCAGGAAATGACAACAACATCAAAACAATAAAAGGGAATAAAAGGCATAGGTATAGAACCTTCTAATGGAGAAGAAGGCAACGCGATACCAAGTATAATAGACTGCTTCAAACTTAGAAAGATACGGGTAAAATTCATGGTAACCACAAACAGAGATAGCAAACATACTCATAAAAATAAAGAGGAAAAACTTAAAGTCTCCACAAAAACAAAACCTAGAAAAAAACAAAAGAAATGAAAAAAAAATCCACGAACAAAAATAACTCAGCACAGGAGAGTAAGAAGAACAAAGAAAATGTCAGCACCACAAAAAAAAGCACTACAAAATGATAGCAAAAACTCACATCTATCAATAATTACACAGAAAGTAAATGGACTCAATGCACCCATAAAGAGATGGGGAGTGACAGAATGGATAAGAAAACAGGATCCATCAATATGCTGTCTACAAGAGATGCACCTTAGAAACAAAGATGTGAATTTATTAAAAGTCAAACTTTGGAAAAAAAATATATCAAGCTAACAACTACCAAAAAAAAGCAGGAGTGGCAATTCTAACCTCAGTTAAAATAGACTTTAAAACAAAATCTACCATAAAAGACAAAGAAGGACACTATAATGATTAAGGGGATGGATCCACATGAAGACATAACCATAATAAACATCTACACACCCAATGACAGGGCTCCAAAATACATAAAACTCTAACAACACTGAAAAGAGAAATTGACAGTTCTGCAATAATAGTAAGAGACTTCAACACGCCACTCTCAGTGAAGGACAGAACAACTAAGAAGAAACTCAGGAAAGATACAGAAGACCTAAAGGGCACAATCAGCCAACTTGACCTCATAGACATATATAGAACACTCCATCCAACCACTGCAAAGTACACATTCTTTTCCAAGTCACATGGAACGTTCTCCAGAATAGACCACATCTTAAGCCATAGAGGAATCCTCAACAAGATCCAAAAAGTTGAGATAATTCAAAGTATCTTCTCTGACCACAATGCCATCAAGGTACAAATTAACAAAACAAAGAGCAAAGAAAAAAAATCAGTTACATGGAAAATGAATAATACCCTGCTTACACAACACTGGGTAACAGAAGAAATCAGAGATGGAATCAAAAATCTCCTAGAATCAAATGAGAATGAAAACACATCATACCAAAACTTTTCGGACACAGCAAAGGTAATCCTCAGAAGGCAATTTATAGCAATAGATGCACATATCAAAAAAGAAGAAAGGGACAAAATCAAAACATTAACTACAGAACTCAAACAAATAGAAACAGAACAGCAAAAAAAGCCCACAGCCACTGGAAGAAAGGAAATAGTAAAGATCAGAGCAGAAATAAATGAAATAGAGAACAGAAAAACAATAGAAACAATCGACAAAACAAAAAGTTGATTCTTTGAAAGAACTAACAAAATCGACAAACCACTGACAAAAGAAAAACAGGAGAGGACGCAAATAACCCAAATAAGAAATGAAATCGGGGACATTACAACAGACCCAACCGAAATAAAAAGGATTATAACAGAATATTATGAAAAACTATACTCCAACAAATTTGAAAACCTATAGGAAATGGACAAATTTCTAAAAGAATACTACCTACCCAAACTACAACAAAGTGATGTTGAAAATCTAAGGAGAACCATTAAAAGAGAAGAGATTGAAAGGTAATAAAAAAAAACCTCCCAACCAAAAAAAGCCCTGGCCCAGATGGCTATACTGGAGAATTCTACAAAACATTTACTAAAGAGCTTTTACCAGCTCTACTCAAGCTATTTCAGAGCACAGAAAAGGAAGCAACACTTCCAGACTCATTCTATGAAGCCAGCATAACGCTGATACCAAAGCCAGGCAAAGACATCACAAAAAAAGAAAATTACAGACCAATATCTCTCAGGAATATACACACAAAAATTCTTAACAAAATTCTAGTCAATAGAAATCAGCATCATATTAAAAAACTAATACACCACGACCAAGTAGGATTCATACCAGGTATGCAAGGTTGGTTCAACATTAGAAAATCAATCAACGTAATACACCACATAAATAAAAGGAAAGAAAAGAATCACATGATCATCTCAATTGACCTAGAAAGGGCATTTGACAAAGTCCAACACCCATTCCTGATAAAAACTCTCAATAAAATAGGCATAGGAGGTAAATTTCTCAACATAATAAAGGGCATCTATGCGAAACCAACGGCCAACATCATTCTTAATGGAGAGAGGCTGAAAACATTCCCCTTGAAAACAGGAACACGACAAGGACGCCCTTTATCACCACTCCTATTTAACATTGTGCTGGAAGTTCTAGATAGAGCAATAAGGCAAGAAAAAAAAAATAAAGGGCATCCAAATTGGTAATGAAGAAGGGAAACTGTCCCTGTTTGCAGATGATATGATAGTATACATAAAAAATCCTAAAGACTCCACGAGATATCTACTGGAAGTAATATAAAGATTCAGCAGAGTACCAGGATACAAGATAAACATTCAAAAATCAGCTGGATTCCTATACACCAATAAGGAGAACAACAAAAAGGAAATTAGGAAAACAATACCATTTATAATAGCCACTAAAAAGATAAAATACTTAGGAATAAATCTGATCAGGGATGTAAAAGACCTATACAAAGAAAACTACAAAACACTACTGCAAGAAACCCAAAGGGATCTACATAAATGGAAACACATACCATGCTCATGGATAGGTAGATTCAACATTGTGAAAATGACAATTCTACCCAAAGCAATTTACAAATACAACACAATTCCAATCCAAATACCAACAACATTCTTCAAAGAGATGGAAAAACTAATCATTAACTTTATATGGAAAGGGAAGAAGCCCCAAATAAGTAAAGCGCTACTGAAGAAGAAGAAGAAAGTTGGAGGACTCACAATACCTGACTTCAGAACCTACTATACAGCTACAGTAGTCAGAACAGCCTGGTACTGCTACAACGACAGATACATTGACCATTGGAACAGAATTGAGAACCCAGATGTAAATCCATCCAGCTACAGTCACCTGGTCTTCGACTAGGGTCCAAACTCCATCAAATGGGGAAAAGACAGGCTTTTTAACAAATGGTGCTGGCAAAACTGGGTACCCATCTGAAGAAAAATGAAACAGGACCCATACCTCACGCTGTATACAAAAACTACTTCAAAATGGATCAAAGACCTGAATATAAAGCCTAAAACTATAAAGTTCATAGAAGAAAAAATAGGACCAACACTTCAGGCCTTAATACACAGCATTAACAGGATACAAACCATAACCATCAACGCACAAGCCCCAAAAGATAAGCTAGATAACTGGGATCTTCTAAAAATCAAACACCTATGCTCTTTAAAAGACTTCACCAAAGAGTAAAACGAGAACCTACAGACTGGGAAAAAATTTTTGGACAGTACAAGTCAGACAAAGTTCTAATCTCCATAATCTACAAGAAAATCCAACACCTCTACCACAAAAAGACAAATAATCCTATTAAAAAATGGGCAAAGGAAATGAGCAGACACTTCACCAAAGAAGACATTCAAATGGCCAGCAGACACATGAGGAAATGCTCGTGATCACTAGCCATTAGAGAAATACAAATTAAAACCACAATCAGATACTATCTCACCCCGGCATTTCTGGCACAAATCAAAAACACCGGAAATAACAAATATTGGAGGGGCTCCGGGGAGATCGGAACTCTTAGGCACTGCTGGTGGGAATGCAAAATGATTCAACCATTTTGGAAAATGATGTGGCGCTTCCTCAGAAAGCTAGAAATAAGACATACCATTCTATCCAGCAATCCCACTCCTAGGAATATATCCTGGAGAAATAAGAGTCATCACTCAAATAGACAGACATATGCACACCTATGTTCATGGTAGCATTGTTCACAATAGCAAAACGAGGGAAACAACCTAGATGCCCATCAAAAGATGAAACGATAAACAAACTATGGTACATACACACAATACTACGCAATGAGAAAGAACAATGATGAATCTGTGAAGCATCTCATAACATGGATGAAACTGGAGGACATTATGCTGAGTGAAATAAGTCAATCACAAAAGGACAAATACTGTATGAGACCTCTATTGTAAAAACCCATTAAAAAGTTCACGCACAAAATGTAACAATCTTTGTTGATTACCAGGGATGGGAGGAGTGGGGGGTAAATACTAAACAGGCAATAGACAAGTCGCATCTTGGGTGAAGGGTGAGACAGTACACAATACAGGGGAAACCAGCACAACTTGTACAAGGAAAGGTCATGGAAGCTCCATAGACACATCCAAACTCCCTGAGGGACTGAATTGCTGGGTAGAGGGCTGTGGGGACCATGGTTTCAGGGAACATCTAGCTTAATTGGCATTACACAGTTTATAAAGACAATGTTCTACATTCTACCTTGGTGAGTAGCGTCTGGGGTCTTAAAAGCCTGTGAGCAGCCATCTAAGATACTCCAATGGTCTCATCCCTTCAGGAGCAAGCAAGAATGAAGAGAACAGGATACAAGGAAAAGATTAGTCTGAAGGACTAATGGACCACAGATACTAAGGCCTTTACCAGACTGAGTCCAGTACAGCTAGATGGTGCCCAGCTACCACCACTGACTGCTCTGACAAGGATCACAACAGAGGCTTCTGGACAGAGCTGGAGAAGGATGTAGAATAAAATTTTAACTCACAAAATAAAGACCAGATTTACTGGCGTAAAGGAGACTGGAGAAACCCCGAGAGTATGATCCCCAGACACCCTTTTAGCTCAGTGGTGAAGTCATTTCTGAGGTTCACCGTTCAGCTTGGGAGTGGACAGCCCCATAAAACCAAATGGGATTAATGAGGCACAGCAGACCAGGGACAAGGTCCAGAAGGCAGAAGGGGACAGGAAAGCTGGTGATAGGGAACCCAAGGTTGAGTAAGGATAGTGTTGATGTGTTGTGAGGTTGCTAACCATTGTCATAGGGCAACACATGTACTAACTGTTAAATGAGAAACTATTTTGTTCTGTAAGTCTTCATCTAAAGTGAGAATAGCAGCACAATTGGAAGAGCGTAGTCGATGTCACTGAATTGTGCATGTAGAAGTTTTTGAAATGCTGTATATTTGGCTATGTATATTTTCACCAAAAAAAAAAAAAAAAGGTTGAGAAGGGAGAGGGTCGACATGTTGTGGGGTTGTTAACCAATGTCATAAACCAATATGTGTACTACTGTTTCATGGAAATATTTGTTCTGTAAGCCTTCACCTGAAGTACAATAAAAAAAAAAAATGTAGAAGACACGTGTTGTTTGCGCAAAAACATGGTAATTCTCTGAAAATGTAAAATGGCTTTTCATTTTCATAACATTATTCAGTTTCATATGCCAGTAACGTTATTCAAAGTTATTTTCAATTATATTTATAAAATATATTTTATCCATCCCCCTTCTGTCTCTCCTTAATGAGGGCTACGCCAGTTTATCTAGATTAATATTCCTATTATTGTTCTGACTTATTTTATTCAACTAGGTACAACATCATAACTATATTCAAATATTTTCCCTGAGTCAACTGACTAGGTGCTGAGCCTTAGTCTTCCAAAGCCTTCTTAAATATTATCTGTTATGTCTGAGATTTCCAACACTTCAAAATCTAGATTACCTTAAATTTTCCTATTCTCATTCATTTTTGGTTTATAATCTAGTCAAGTATTTCCAGACTCAAATCTTTCTTTTAATACCTTGATAACATCCCCCAAAGAAGTTCATAAGTGAACACTTTGTCACAGCACAACATGGATTAACAGGTAACCTATACAGACTACCAGATATTCTAATCTCCTGTCCAGACAGAGAATAAAGGATACATCTCTTCTCTGAGTACCTATAATTAGCATCTTCTTTTTTGGTAGACCAAGATCTCAGAGTAAACCCGAGTCTGTAAATTTAGCCCAGGCTTACTTTCAACTCATTAACTTTAACTCGAGAGAGAAAAATAATTAAGTTTGCATGGAAAATGGCTTTCTAGTAAAGTGCTCTGTACACTGGAATCTGAGTATGAAAACACTCAAAATGGCAGAGCAAAGAAATATTAAGAATCACTCAAAACCCAAAGCCTAGTTTATCAATTCTACAAACTCACCATTTTCCAAAGAAGTCATATATTCTAATTCTGCACCAAGAAACAATGAAAGTCTTTTGAGTCAGTTTGCATTTTAACCAAAGTTTACCTGGCCAGAAGGAAGAATTGAGATAAGAGACTTTATGAGAAATCAATCCCACTTCTTCCACAAGCAGAAACATTATTTCCACAGTTCTCAGGGTAAAAAATTGAATCTCACCTTTAGGCACAGAGTGAGTAATCAATAAATTCTAGCTGATTTTTTTTTTTTTTTTTTAAGAAAAGAAAGACACATTTCTTACTTAAAGCCCTTGTATAAAGCTAAGACTTCTGTACAGTTTTCTTGTTCCCTACGGTTAGAGAACTATCAGGATTGCTAAAGAGATGATTGTTTAAATATAAACACTGAAGGCCACTGCATCTGAATACTTGAGTGCATTGCATGCAAAGTGATTAATACATATTTAATTTATACTCAATAGTAAGTTAGAACTACCATCCAGACACACTTCACTGAACTGAAAATCAAGAGAAAACCTGTAACATTAATTTTCAGGGACCAACTTCTATTTCAAACATGTTTAAATGGAATAGTTATGCATTAAAAAATGTGAACCTATTTCATGTGAGACACAAAATTAACTTCACTGGGACCGGCTTAAATACTTCTTTAGAAATCTCTTTATGGTTACTGATACCTTATATATCAACATTCAAAATAATATTATCAATGAATATTAATGCACATATCCTTCTGTAACTCCAAAAGAGAGGTGAATGCACGTAGATGTCCTTTAATATTTAAGATGTTTCATATTTATTGATGAATCTGCTAATGAGCAGTAAGATAGAATTTCCCTTCCAGGGGCACCTCTGAAAGTCTTCGTTGTAGTATTTTCATTCTTGATGAAACTGATTGCTTATCTGAAGAAAAATATTAACACTTAATAATCAACTTTTTGCACTGTTAAAAAAAGAATGAGTAAAATCAATGCAATTTGATAATTAAACTTCAGACAGATGGTACACCTTATACATACATAGAACAAAAAGAAAATTCTCCTAGGCTTGGTGCAATGAAACTAGTTTTTAGGCTTGACTTGAATATATCGTGATACAAATTTTCCAGAAGATTGCTGAGAGTTTCTCTCATAACAGTTTTAATATATCAGAAATCCTATGCTTACGTAGATATTTCACCACTGAATCAGTCTACCACACGTTGTTGTTGTTAGCTACTATCGAGCTGGCCCTGACTCATGGTGACTCCATTCACAATGGAATGAAGCACTGCCCAGTGATGTGCCATTCCCATGATCAGTTGTAGACCAGACCATTGTGATCCATAGAGTTTTCCTTGGCCATTTTCGAAAGTAGATCACCAGACCTTTTTTCCTAATCTGCCTTAGTCTGGAAGCTCTGCTGAAACCTGTTCAGCGTCATAGCAATACTCTTGCCTCCACTGGCAGATGAGTAACGGCTGTGCATGAGGTGCATTGGCAGGAGATCGAAACCGATCTCCTGCATGGAAGGTGAGAATTCCAACACTGAACAACCAATGTCCTCTCAGTCTACCACATAGAAGCTGGTTTATAGCCATGTTGCAGGTGGCTTTCCTGTCCCTAATGGCTAGAAACTGAAACATCATAGACAGAGTCAGAAAAGCAGAAAAATAGAAATAATTTAGTCCAAACCTTTCCTTTTCAGAGAAAAACGTGGAGTCTAGCAAGATAACTGACATTTTCACAGCCTCATAATGTGTCAGGACTGAGACAGGTCTGATTCTCAGCAGTATACCATCTACATAAAACCAAACCTGTTGCCATCGAGTCGATTCCTACTCATAGCGACCCTATAGAACAGAGTAGAACTGTTTGATAGGGTTTCCAAGGAGCACCTGGTGGATTCGAACTGCCTACGTTTTGGTTAGCAGCCATAGGTCTTAACCACTATGCCACCAGTGTTTCCACCATCTACATAGTAGAGGGCTTATTCATGAGAAAACTGTAGGAAATCCTCTTCTCCCAGCTCTACTAACAAAACTACCAGTTTATGGTACAGGAATAGATGTTATTGGAAAATGAATAATAAAATAATTCTGCACAAAGATAAGCTAGTAAAAATTTATCACCATTGTTGCTGTCGTTAGGTGTTGTTGAGTCGGTTCCAACTCATAGTAACCCCATGTATAACAGAAAACATTGCCCTCAAGGGCCGTCCTCACAATTAATCATCGCTATGTTTGAGACCATTGTTGCGGCCACTGTGTCAATACATCTCCTTGAAGAGTTTCCTCTTTTTCACTGACCATCTACTTTACAAAGCATGATGTCCTTCTCCAGGAATTGGTCCCCCCGGACAACATGTTCAAAGAAAGCAAGACAAAGTCTCACTATCCTTGTTTCTAAGGAGCATTCTGGCTGCACTTCTTCCAAGACAGATTAGTTCGTTCAACTGGCAGTCCACGGTATATTCAATATTCTTCACCAATGCCATAATTCAAATGTGTCAATCCTTCCTAGGTCTTCCTTTTTCACTGTCCATTATTGAACAATAAAAAACAAGAAATATGAATATAAGCGATATGGAATTTCTAAAAGACTGGCTCAGTTACCCATTCTTTCTATTAAAAAATCCCATGTTGATAATATTGACCCTTCAGGCATCTGTGTTCTGAGATATCTGACGAGTAAATAGAAAATCCATTTACATAATTCAATGTGTTAAACCTCTGTCACCTAAAGAGCTATCTTATGAAGCACAGCACATTTCAATGACGCATTTAGCCCTCTACGTCTGTTTAAGATTGACTCCATTAAACTGAAAACTAACTGTAACTGGTCATAGTTTTAACATAAAATGTAATGATGAGCAGCCTATCAGTCGTCTGCTCTATATGAACAATTATATTATTTATGTTATTTTAAAGTGTATCTCTGGCTACAGATATTTGTAAGAATTAGAATAATTTATATGGAACTGTTATTGCTGTTAGGAGCCCTGGCGACACAGTGTTTAAAGCAAACAACTACTAACCAAAAGGTCACTGTTCAAAACCACCAATGGCTCCTTGGACGAAAGATGTGGCAGCCTGCTTCTGCAGAGATCTACAGCCTTGGAAAACCTGTAGGGTAGCTATGAGTCAGAATCGACTCGAAGGCAGTGGATGGGTTTGGGTTGTTGTTGTTGGGTGCCATAGAGACAAATCTGACTCATAGAGACCCTATGTACAACAGAATGAAACACTGCCCAGTCCTGTGCCATCCTCACAACCGTTGCTAGCTGGAGCCCGTCATTGCAGCCATTGTATCAATTTATCTTGTTGAGGGTCCTCCTCTCTTTCAGTGACCCTCTACTTTACCAAGCATGATGTCCTCCTCCAGGGACTAGTCCCTCCTGATAACATATCCAAGGTACATGAGATGAAGTCTCGCCATCCTCACTTCGAAGGATCTAAAGGCACCAATTCTTCTCTGGTCTTCCTTATTCATTGTCCAGCCTTTGTATGCGTATGAGGCAATCGAAATACCATGGCTTGGGTCAGGAGCACTAAATGAATAGTTTCTTTTATAAGGATCAGCAAAAAGCTGGTTCCTATAAGGCGGAAGTTAAAGATGTCCCAAATGTCCTTTTCCAAAGCTGCTGTACCACTCCATCATCTCTAACATCAACTACTCTCACTCTCCCTCATCTTTGGGTTCCCTAATCCACTGCAACATCTCACAGAACTCACAGATTGTATGAAGGAAATGGCTCATGAGGTTGTAGCGGCTGGCAATCCCAAATTCGTGGGTCAGGCATATGCTTCTCCCAACCCATGAGGCTGTAGAAGCTGACAAACCCAAACTGGCAGTTCAGACCATAGGCTGCTGGCTCACACAAGACTGTGGAAGCTGGTGAATCAGGTCACACGATAGGCCGCTGGCCCAAGGGGCTCTGGAGGCTGGCAAATCCCAGAATCAGCAAGTCAGACAGTAGGCCGCTGGGGAGGTCAATTGATCACAGACAGGACGTGAGATCCAGATGCAGAGAGAGAAAGCCTTGCCAGGATACATACACATATCTTAGATGCAGGCCACAGCCCAGGAAGGGCCTAACTTTAGTAAGGGTAGGGCTTGAGTCATACCTCCTACAAGGCTGTGAACCAAGACACACCTTACACCAATCCTGCCTCATCAACATGTAGAAGTCAGGATCCACAATACATAAAATGGAGGACAACCACACAAAACTGGGAATCATGGCCTAGACAAGTTGACACATAACCCTAACCATTACAGTTTCTTGTACTATATTTGCATAGTCCCACTCATTCATGGGACCATGGTTAGAAGGGCCATATTAAGTAAATCACTGCACTGCACACACCTTAGTCCTCAAAGTGGCATCTTTGCTTTTTAACACGTTAAAGAGGTTTTTGCAACAGATTTTCCCTATGCAATACATCATTTGATTTCTTGACTGCTGCTTCCATGGGTGTTGACTGTGGATCCAAGTAAAATGAAATCCTTGACAACTTCAATCTTTTCTCCATTTATCATGATGTTGCTTATTGGTCCAGTTGTGAGAATTTTGTTTTCTTTATGTTGAGGTCTAATCCATACTGAAAGCTGTGGTCTTTGATCTTCATCAGTAAGGGCTTCAAGTCTTCTTCACTGCATACAGCAGGTTAATGCTTCTTCATATAGTCCATCTTCTCAGATTATTTGCTCAGAAAACAGATTGAATAAGTATGGTGAGAGGATACAGCCCTGATGAACACCTTACTTGATTTTAAACCATGCATGTCAAATGCCTTTGCACAGTCAATAAAACACAGGTAAACATCTTTCTGGTATTCTCTGTTTTCAGCAAAGATTCATCTGACATAAGTAATGATATTCCTTGTTCCACATCCAGCTTGAATTTCTGGCAGTTCCCTGTCGATGTCCTGCTGCATTCCATTTGGAAACAAAACGATATGTATAGTCACCATTTATGTTGTTGAAAAGTTATTTGCAATGAGGAAGTCATTGGTCTTCAGCAAAATTTTACTTATCTGTGATATTGATGATATTGTTTGATAATTTCTACATTCTGTTGGATCACCTTTCTTTGGAATGGGCACAAATATGGATCTCTTCTAGTTGGTTGGCCAGGTAGCTGGCTTCCAAATTTCTTGGTATAGATGAGTAAGCACCTCCAGTGCTGCATCCATTCGTTGAAACATCTCAATTGGTACTCAGTCAATTCCTGGAGCTTTCTTTTTCGCCAAAGCCTTCAGTGCAGCTTGGACTTCTTCCTTCAATACCATCAACTAATGATTATGTGCTACCTCCTGAAATGGCTGAACATCAACCAATTCTTTTTGGTACAGTGATTCTGTGTATTCCTTCCATCTTCTTTTGATGCTTCCTGCGTCATCCAATATTTTGCATATAGAATCCTTCAATATTGAAACCCGAAGTTTGAATTTTTTCTTTACTTTTTTCAGCTTGAGAAATGCTGAACGTGTTCTTCCATTTTTGTTTTCAAACTCCAAGTCTTCGCATATGTCATTATAATACTTTGTCTTCTAAAGTTGCCCTTTGAAATCTGTTCAGCTCTTGACTACATCATATCTTCATTTGCTTTAGCTCTCTAGGTTCAGCAGTAAATTTCAGAGTCTCTTTTGACATCCTATTTGGTCTTTTCTATCTTTATTGACTTTGTAATGATCGTTTGTTTTCTTCATGAATGATGTCCTTGATGTCATTCCATAACTCATCTGCTTTGGTCATTGATGTTCAATCTGTGAAATCTATTCTTGAGATGGTCTCTAAATTCAGGTGGGATGTACTCGAGGGTGTATTTTGGTTCTTGTGGACTTTTTAAAATTTTTTCCAGCTTCAACTTGAACTTGCATATGAATGATTGATGGTCAGTTCCACAGTCAACCCCTGGCCTTGCTCTGGCTGATGATATTGAGTTTCTTCACCTTCTTTTTTCACAGATGTAGTCAATTTGATTCGTGTGTATTCCATCCAGCTAGGTCGACGTGTACAGTTGCCATTTATGTTGCTGAAAAAGGTATTTGCAATGAAGAAGTCATTGGTCTTGAAAATGCTATCATGCGATCTCCAGTGTTGTTTCTATCACCAAGGCCGTATTTTCCAACTACCAGTTCTTCTTTGTTTCTAACTTCCACATTTCAATCACCAGTAATTACCAATGAATCTTGATTGCATGTTTGATCAATTTTAGACTACAGAAGTGTGTAAAAATCTTCAATTTCCTCATCTTTGGCATTAGTGATGGGTGCATAAATTTGAATAACAGTCATATTAACTGTTCTTCCTTGTAGGTGTATGGATATTATCCTATCACTGACAGTGTTGTACTTCAGGATAGATCTTGAAATGTTCTTTTTGATGATGAATGTGTTGCCATTTCTCTTCAATTTGTCATTCCTGGCATAGCAGATCATATGACTGTTTGATTTAAAATGACCAATACCTATCCACTTCACCTCACTAATGCCTAGGATATCAATCTTCATGTATTCCAGTTCATTTTTGACAACTTCCAATTTTCCTAGATTCATACTTTGTACATTCACATTCCAATTATGAATGGCTGTTTGTAACTGTTTCTTCTCATTTTGAGTCATGCCACATCAGCAAACAAAGGTCTCGAAAGCTTGATTCCATTCACGTTATAAAGGTCAACTCTATTTTGAGGAGGCAGCTCTTCCTCAGTCATATTTTGAGTTCCTTCCAACCTGAGGGGCTCATCTTCTGGCACTATGTCAGACCATGTTTCTCTATTATTTATAAGGCTTTCACTGGCCTTTTTTTTTTTTTTTTTCAGAAGTAGATTGCCAGTCCTACTTCCTAGTCTGTCTTAACCTGGAAGCTCCACTGAAACCTATCCACCATCGGTGATCACACTGGTATTTGCCTATTCCCAAGAAAGGTGATCCAACTGAATGCAGAAATTATTGAACAATATAATTAGTATCACATGCAAGTAAAATTTTGCTGAAGATCATTTAAAAGCGGCTGCAGCAGTATGATAGGGAACTGCCAGAAATTCAAGCTGGATTCAGAAAAGGACGTGGAACCAGGGATATCACTGCTGGTGTCAGTTCCTGGATGAAAAAAGAGAATACCAGAAAGATATTTACCTGTGTTTTACTGACTATGCTAAAGCATTTGACTGTGTGGATCACAACAAATTATGGAGAACATTGCGAAGAATGAGAATTCCAGAACACTTAATGGTGCTCATGAGGAACCTGTACATAGACTAAGAGGCAGTTGTTTGGACAGAAAAAGGGGATCCTCAGTGGTTTAAAGTCAGCAAAGTTATATGTCAGGGTTGTGTCTTTTAACCATACCTATTCAATCTGTATGCTAAGCAAATAATCTGAGAAGTTGGATTATATGAAGAACAATGGGGCATCAGGATTGGAGGAAGACTCATTAACAACCTGTGTTTTGCAGGTAATGCAACCTTGCTTGCAGAAAATGAAGAGGACTTGAAGCACTTACTGATAAAGATCAAAGACCACAGCCTTCAGTATGGATTTCTCAACATAAAGAAAATAAAAATCCTCATAACTGGACCAATAAGCAACATCATGATAAATGTAGAAAAGATTGAAGTTGTCAAGAATTTCATTTTACTTGGATCCACAATCAATACGCATGGAAGCAGCAGTCAAGAAATCAAAAGATGGGGCTAGCATTAATCAAAAAAACACAAAATAATAAATGCTGGAGAGGTTGTGGAGAGACTGGAACACTTATACACTGTTGGTGGGAATGTAAAATGGTACAACCACTTTGGAAATCAATTTGGTGCTTCCTTAAAAAGCTAAAAATAGAAGTACCATACAATCCAGCTATCCCACTCCTTGGAATATAGCTTAGAGAAATAAGAGCCATCACGCGAATAGATATATGCACACCCGTGTTCACTGCAGCACTGTTCACAATAGCAAAAAAATGGAAACAACCTAAGTGCTCATCAATGGATGAAAGGATAAACAAATTATGGTATATCCACACAATGGAATACTACACAATGATAAAGAACAACGATGAAGCTGTGAAACATCTTATAACATGGAGGAAGCTGGAGGTCATTATGCTGAGTGAATTTAGTCAGTCACAGAAGGACAAATATTGTATAAGAACTCAGGAAAAGGTTTAAACACAGAAGAAAACATTCTTTGATGGTTACATCAGTGGGGAGGGAGGGTGAGGGTTATTTACTAACTAGATAGTAGATACGAATTATCTTAGGTGAAGGGAAGGACAGCACACACTACAGGGGAAGTCAGCACAACTGGACTAAACCAAAGCTAAAAAGTTTCCTGAATACAATCAAACACTTTAAAGGACAGAGCAGCAAGGGCAGAGGTCTGGGGACCATGTTTTCAGGGGATATCTAGGTCAATTGGCAAAACAAAGCTTATTAAGAAAATGTTCTGCATCCTACATTGGTGAGTGGCTTCTGGGGTCTTAAAAGCTTGCAAGGGGCCATCTAAGATGCATCAATTGGTCCCAACCACCTGAAGTAAAGGAGAATGAAGAACACCAAAGACACAAGGAAAGTGTTAGCCCAAGAGACAGAAAGGTGCCACATAAACCAAAGACTTCATCAGCCTGAGACCAGAAGAACTAGATGGTGCCCAGCTACCACCAATGACTGCCCTGACAGAGAACACAACAGAGAGTCCCTGATGGAGCAAGAGAAAGGTGAGGTGCAGAACTCAAATTCTAATAAGAAGATCAGACTTAATGGTCTGAGACTGGAGGAACCCTGGAAAGCATGGCCCCTGGATTCTCTATCAGCCCAGAACTAAAACAATTTCCAAGGCCTACTCTTTAGACAGGGATTGGACTGGACTGTGGGACATAAAGTCTTACTCGTGAGGACTGTGCCTCTTAGCTCAAGTAGATACAAAAGACTAAATGGGCTGCTTCTGTCCAGAAGTGAGATGGGAAGGCAGAGAGGGTTAGGAGCTGGTTGAATGGACATGGGAATCAGGGATGGAAAGGAGGAGTGTGTTATCACAGTGTGGGGAGAGCAATTAGAGTTACATGACTATGTATAAATTTTTGTATGGGGAAAAAATTTAAAAAAAAATCAAAAGATGCATTGCATTGGGCAAATCAGCTGCCAAAGACTGCTTTAAAGCGTTGAAAAGCAGAGATGTCACCTTGAAGATTAAGGTACGCCTCACCCAAGTCATGATATTTTCAATCGCATCATATGCTTGTGAAAGCTGGACAATGAATAAGGAAGGCTGAAGAAGAATTAATGCCTTTGAATTGTGGTGTCGGTGAAGAATATTGAATATACCATAGACTGCCAAAAGAACGAACAAATCTGTCTTGGAAGAAGTACAGCCAGAATGCTCATTAGAAGCAAGGATGGTGAGACTATGTCTTACACACATTGGACATGTTGTCAGGAGGGATGAGTCCCTACAAAAGGACATCTTGCTTGGTAGAGGGTCAGTAAAAAGAAGAAGACCCTCAATGAGATGGATTTACACAGTGGCTGCAACAATGAGCTCAAGCATAACAAGGATTGTGGGCATGGTGCAGTACTGTGCAGTGTTTTGTTCTGTAGTACATAGGGTTGCTATGAGTCAGAACCAACTCGACATCACCTAACAACAACAAGAATAAAAATTACAATTTAAATATGTTATCGTATTTGCGTATAAACGTAAATTATCTGATCAAGAGCATTTAAAATGAAGCACTTGGCATAAGTAAAATCACTAATTTAGGATCTGGGACTAGACTCTATTCCTGCTTTTGCTATGAGAAAGTAACCTTTAGCTCATATCTATGACTGTATCTAAAGAATTAACTTTGTAACCAAAGATATATTTTGCTCTGTGTTCAAGCATAAGCAGGATATCTCAGCCTGTTTCTAGAATGTCTTCCTCTGTAATCAAGCAAGATGCAGGATGTCACAGCTTGTTCCCAGAGAGTCTTGACAGCATTATGGACAAATTTCCAATACAATGGAACCACAGGAAAAGTTATGCTTGGGAAAGCAGTTTTAATAGCATGTTCCCAGACCAGTATGTCCTGTAATTCCCTGTGTTCTCCTCATCTGCATGCATTTCTGCAATCTATGATCAATTGTTTTCTAACCAATAAAAATATCGTTAAGCCCTGTTGTCTACACCCTATAAAATGTTTGTGTGATTATTGTGTCTCTGACTCCATGGTTTTATTTCATGGGCCACGTATTTCCGAATTTGAATCATTCTTTATACCTTTAATAAACCACTCTGTTTTACTTTTAAAGAGAGTACAAGTTTTCTCTACAACAATTTAGCAACCAACATGGGGCCTGGAGCAACTTGCCAGCCATGACCCCAGAGGATTGTGGACCCAGGGAATTGGCACCTATACAAGCCCCTAGTGCTTAATCTGCTTCCCCAGCTCTGGAGGGGTCACTCCTAGACAAGTATTCCTGGACCGGACCTTTGCTTTCTTCATATTGAAGTCCCCTGAGGTTTGTTAACGACTTTTTGTCTCTCTACTTTCGGTTCACTATTGAGCCTGTTTGTCCAGTTTGTTAGATATTTTCACTTTGAATCGAGGTTTATTCCAGCTGAGAATTGTGGCTTGGTCTAGCTGTGTGAACTGGCTGTGTTTTCTCTAAATGCCTATTAAGATCTTTTCGTGTGTGTGTGTGTGTGCTTTTTTTTCTCTTTTGTG
The DNA here is from genome assembly GCA_030035585.1 of Dugong dugon. Taxonomy (NCBI): domain Eukaryota; kingdom Metazoa; phylum Chordata; class Mammalia; order Sirenia; family Dugongidae; genus Dugong; species Dugong dugon. Next base: position 103,296,980 of record CM057466.1, on the reverse strand, counting down.
AAAGTCTCCAGAGCAAAGGTTAATTTTTTTTCACATGTGTGGTTGCTATCTTAGTGAAGATGGGGAGTGCCAATTAATCACTGGCATGTGTTGGCTAAGGAAAAAAATAGCATTTCACTTAAATTAAGTTCACTGCACAATGAATTAGAATCTAAGGGCATCTAAATCAGGCCACCTTACTTAGATACCTATTTTTGATTGTTTGTATTTGGAACTTTGAACTCTCAACAGTAGCTTGTTAAATTAGTAGACACTTTTAGGTACTTTCCAGTTAGAGAGACTAATATATTTAAAAGAAGAGACTATGTCTCTAGCCAGCAAAATGAATTAGATTCAAAAAGAATGCTCCATATATTGTCTTGTGTGTTACTGTACAAGCCTAGTCTTTGACCTTGTCTCACAGAATGGTAAATTTAAGTAATTTTTGTCTCATTTTATATTTAAGGTTTTTTATGTGTCTTGTCTCAGAAAGCCATGTCTAGCAATTGTTAGCTTTTTTTCCACATGAGGCATTCTTTTAAGTCTTAAAGATTTTTGCTTATTGTGCCACAGCTTCTAATAGCAACTTTAAAAAAAACTCTGATATAAATTTGTATATATAACTACTAATATAAAAATGCACTGAAAAAGAATAAATTGTTTCTCTAAAGGATCTTACAAAGCAGGCAGAAAATAAGGTTATGAAAATATGATAACGTCCTACTTCCTGATGGTATTATTAAATTAGATTATAACATTTCTTCAAAGAACTTATTCAGACAGGTTTAATAATAAATAAGTGCTTATATAAATTAAATAGTAATAATATTCCCAGGAATTAATAAAAGCAAATTCGCTCTGGTAAACTTTTTATGTTTTATAACAAATCAACTCAAAGTAACTACCAAGATCTTTTTAAGTAACTTAAGCTAAATTAAATACATGGAATAGGTTTTGTTAAAGGAAAATTAGTAATTTGTCCTAAAATAAAAGAGACTACTTGTTCCAAGATAAGAAAGACAAGAACATAGGAAAAGTCGTTAGATGGAATAGGAAACAGTAGAAGGTCAGAGGAAAATTAAATGGAAAGTTAAAGGTACTAAAGAAGGAAGGCTAACCTCATGCCACAGAGAGAAGATACATGTATGCAAATTTGGGACTAATAGTAAGTATGTTTGCCACTTAAAGGATTATGCTATAAGAAATATATAACAAAGACAAGAAATATTGAAAAGTTTATTAACAATTTTTGTTTGATATGATTGAGGTTCTTGTTTATTGCAACTGCAAGTGTAATTATGGGTTAATTCATAAGATTTTTAAGAACTAATGTCAAATAACATAAAACAAAGAATTGTATTTCCCACTGTTATAATAACGAATTTTTTTTGATTACTAAATTGAAGTGTTAATTTATTTTTTGTGTAATCTGCCTCAAAGATAAGGGTTCAGCCTCTTACTCGAATAAGATTCCTAGGTTTAAACAAAGTCACATGGTTTTGGAAAAACTAAGGTTTTTACCTTTAAAAACTTTGCTTTGAATACCTTAAGTATTATTTCTTGGTAATCTGTCATGAACTCCTGACAACTTTAAAACTTCGTAGAAAGCTGCAAAGGATTTGTTTCCATTTTATAAAAAAGAAAAATTCAGAAAATTTATTTAAATGTTATACATTATATAAAATGTGTTGTCTAATCAGGAAAAGTAGCAAATTTTCTTTGAATTAAAATTTATATGTAAATAATGTTAGCCTAATGCTAGACAGGAGCCCTGGGGGGCGCAGTGGTTAAGAGCTGGGCTGCTAACCAAAACGTCAGCAGTTCAAATCCACCATCTGCTCCTTGGAAGCCCTATAGGGCAGTTCTACTCTGTCCTATAGGGTCACAATAAGGCATAATCAGCTCGACAGCAGCGAGGTTTTTTGTTTGTTTTTGTTTAATGCTAGAAAACGGGCACATATTAGGTCATGATTTTATTATTTGAATTGCTAACTTAGTTGCAACCTTGTTTCCTTTAAATCTAGCATAATCAAAGCCAATGATTTTAGCTAGAGAATTCACATCATTTACCCATAAAGTTTTTATTACCATTCATATGTTTAGCTTAATATATTCTTAATATATCCTGGTACAATGTCTCAAAGTTATTGTTATATCCGAAACTTTTGAAGATGAAGTTTATCATTATGTTTAGAGATATTTTTGTCTAAATTTTTTTCTTTGACTTTGCATTACTTTGTAGTTAATTACCATCAAGTCTTTTTACTTTTGAAAATTATTATAAGCTAACCATAGCCATTTTTCAGTTTGCCATTCATGGATAAGTTTTACCTTACCAATTCACAGAAAACACAGCAAAAATAGAGGCCACTGGACTGAGTCAGGACTTTTAGAGCTCTTGTGTAGAAACTGATGAGTTCCCCCACTCCAAGTTGCTGCTGATCCAGAATAACATGGAATCAAAATTAGCTACTTGGGACTGAGTGAACTAAAAGGATTACTATAAGATTTATATGAGAATATTACTCATATACAGTGTTCTATTTTCTAGATATAAAAACCGCTTTCTTCCCCTCTTTCCTTTTTTATGTAAGAATCAGCTATTTCAGGAACTAACAACACTATGCTGGTTACAGACTATCCTATAGATTAAAGGATGTTATAACACATGTTAAAGTTATGACTAAGTATATTCAGAATGTTTTAAATGATTCCACCCATGCACTTCAAGAAATGAATGCTGAAATTATTATGATAAGAAAACTACCTCTTCAAAACCAAATGGCCCTCCCTTATGTTACCTGTACCAACTTCAATACTGTTAGACATTGTCTATCTTTAATCCAATATTCTAAGGAATGTTTTCATAAGTTAAAAGAGCCTTTACCAACCAAAAACTAAAATCTCGAAATCTACCTAATACTGTTCTGGGGTACTATCTCTATTAGAAAAGACATCAGCTAAGATTTCCTGGAACCTCATTAAAAAGGACTGTATGTATGTGGTTCTCTGTATGAATCCTTGTGCCACCAAATTACAGAGTTAAAACTTGGATCAATCTCTTCCAAGCAAAGAAGGCTGCCGCTCCTATGTGGACTGTTCAAACAACCAAATGAATCAAACTGAAATTTAAACATTGCCAGTACAAAAAGCAGATGACACGGCAAGATGGCGCTCTAGGCAGAAGCACCACGCTGTCCCTCCACAGCAAAGATCCGAAAAACTAAGCCTAACAGAGAATCAACAATCCTGAAACCCTAGAACATCAAATGAAGAGATAAAGAACTCAGCCAAACACCAAACGGAGTGAGAATACTGAAAGAGAATGGAGAGTGAGGAAAGACTCATGCAGAGATCGCCTACCAGCTAACGCAGCGCAGATCCACCATCTTGGACTCCTATCGGAGACCAGCAAATGGGAGAACGGGAGAGCAGCCTCGCGGAGCATCCAGTGGGAGACTGAACAACCAGTAATTTGCAGTGTGTGCTTTCCCACCCCCCACCCCTCTCTGCCTTGGCTGGGGCTCCCCTGCTTCCCGTGGCCAGGGTCCCTGGGCCGGGGGGCGCCGATGCTTGGATTCCGCGCGCCCAAGCCGGCGGCTCTCTGAGAGCCATTTGTTGGCTGCTGGCGTAGCTTTTTCTGCCACCTCCCCCTCCTTTTGCTCGGGTGCCTGGCTCTGAGCGCCGTCTTTGCACTTTCCTGCAGGGCTGTGGGGCTGCGTTCGGGTGTGTGGCTGCTTCCAGGTCTGGCCTGCCGCACTGGTGAGATCCCGGGGCTTTTGTTCGTTTGCTCCTCTGCTTCCCGTGACCGCAGTCTCTTCACCGGGGTCCACCGGCTGCTTGGATTCCGCGTGCCCGGGAGGGCGGCTCTCTAGTGCCATTTGTTGGCTGCTGGTGCTGCTTTTTTTTTTTTTTTTTCTTTTTTTTCCTCCTGCTTCTTTTGGTTTCTCCCTTGCCTCTTGCTGCCTCCCCCTCCTTTCACTCGGGTGCCTGGCTCCTTGCACCCTCTTAGTTCCTTCCTAAGGGTCCCCAGAGCGCAGGCAATTTGTGATATACGCTCTCCACTCTCCACCCTTCTTCACTCACACTCGGCCTCCTCTGTTTCCCACGGACACAGTCTCTTGTCCAGAAACACCAGCCCGCACTGGCTGGTTCTGTGAGTGCCATTCATTGACTGCAGGTGTTGCTTTATTTTTTTTAATTTTTTTTTCTTTTTTGATTAGTTTTGTTTTCTTTTCCCTCTTTTTCCCTTTTGTCTTTCTTCATTGCTCAATTTCTTGTCTCTCTATCTCTTCCTTCTCTTTCTGATCCCTGAATACCAGGCGATGTATGCCTCTGCACCTTCTGGCCAGGCTGTGCTGTGAAACCTGAGACCGACTCCCCCAGACCTCATAGCTGCATCGGTGGGATCCCTGGGAACTTTGCAGTTCTTTAACTTTTCTGATTTTTATTTCTTCATTCTTTCCGTTTCTTTCTCTTCCCCCTTCTGGTTTTCTCCATCCCATAGTCTCTCATCGGTCCATTCCAACAACAAGCTCCCCTAGCATTCTTTTGTTTGCATGTTTTTCGCTCCTGCTCCTCTCTCCTCTCTCCCATATCCAGCTTAGCTTCACACATAACCATCTCCCTGCTGCATCCTGCCTACCTGCACCATGCACTTGACATCACACCACCAAGCTGTGCAGGCACGCCCTATTGGAACCTGCCCAGCACTGACTACCGACCATCCTGGTGGCTGCTCTGAGTGCCACAAACAACACGTCCCAGTGGCTCCTCTTCAGCTAGACCTGCCCAGCTGTACCACAAGGACGAAACAAAAAAAAAAACTACAATCAATAAACGAGAGAAATATCTACTGAATGCCCTGAAAACAGCAAACAATATCAAAACACTTACAAAAACAAGACAAGATGGCTCCAATAGGAGTCCAAATTAAAACACCAGATAATTCTCCTGTGGAAGAAAATGCACTAGAAGTACCTGATAGGGAACTCAAATCACTAATACTCAGAATTTTCCAAGAACTGAGGCAAAAAGCTGACAAACATGAGGAAAAAATAGACAAATTTATGGAAAATACAGACAAAAAATTGGAAGAATTCAGGAAGATGATGCAGGAACAAAATGCCAAAATAAATTCACAACTCGAAATTATACAAAAACAACAATTAGAAATCCAAAAGATAAACAACAAGATTTCAGAAATGGACGGTGTCATAGAAGGGCTGAGAAGTAGATTTGAAACAGTGGAAGACAGGCTCAGTGGAACTGAAGACAAACACTTGGATACAACTCTGTTTCAGGAAAACTCAGAAAAAAGAACAAATAAAAATGAAGAGACCCTGAGAGTTATGTGGGACACAATTAAAAGCAAAAACTTACGAGGGATTGGCATCCCAGAACAGGGGGAGAAAACAGAAAACACAGAGAGGATCATTGAGGAACTGCTGACAGAAAACTTTCCCAATATCATGAAAGATGAAAAGATGGCCAACCAAGAAGCTCAATGAACCCCATATAGAAGAGACCCCAAAAGAAAATCACCAAGACATATCATATTCACACTCGCCAAAACTAAAGACAAACAAAGAATCCTGAGAGCAGCTAGTGAAAAACAAGAAGTCACATACAGAGGAGAAACAATAAGACTAAGCTCAGATTATTCGGCAGAAACCATGCAGGCAAGAAGGCAGTGGGATTACATATATAAAATCTTGAAAGAAAAAAATTGTCACCCAAGAATAATATATCCTGCAAAACTCTCGTTCAAATTTGGTGGTGAAATTAGGTCATTTCCAGATAAACAGAAACTAAGGGAATATGCAAAAGTCAAACCAAACTTACAAGAATTACTGAAGGGAGTTCTTCAATCTGAGGACAAACAGCTTCATACCTCAGACAGGACCTAGGACCTAGAATGCAGATTCATACGAACCAGATACCATTCTAGGAAATGAACTATTGAGGACTATCCAAAACCAAAAGAAATACAACAGGGAATCAGAGCAATCAATCAAAGGATGACAACAACATCAAAACAATAAAAGAGGGAACAAACGGCATAGATATAGAAACTTCTAACGGAGAGGAAGGCAAGGTGATATCAAGTAAGGGTAGACTGCTTCAAACTTATAAAGATAAGGGTAAAATTCCTGGTAACCACAAAGAAAGTTAACAAACCAACTCATAAAAATAAAGACGAAAAACATAAAGTCTCAGCAAAAACTAAACCTACAAAAACAAAAGAAATGAACACAAAATCCACAAACAAAAGTAACTCAGCACAAGAGAGTAAGAAGAACAAAGAAAACCTCAGCACCACAAAAAAAAGCACTACAAAATGACAGCAACAAACTTCCATCTATCAATAATTACACTGAATGTAAATGGACTCAATGCACCCATAAAGAGACGGAGAGTGGCAGAATGGATAAGAAAACAGGATCCATCACTATGCTGTCTACAAGAGACACACCTTAGAAACAAAGATGTGAATTTATTAAAAATCAAAGGTTGGAAAAAAATACATCAAGCTAACAACTACCAAAAAAGAGCAGGAGTGGCAATTCTAATCTCGGATAAAATAGACTTTAAAACAAAATCTACCATAAAAGACAAAGAAGGACACTATATAATGATTAAGGGGACGATCCATCATGAAGACATAACCATAATAAACATCTACGCACCCAATGACAGGGCTCCAAAATACATTAAAAAAAAAACTCTAACAGCACTGAAAAGAGAAATTGACAGTTCCACAATAATAGTAGGAGACTTCAACACACCAATCTCAGTAAAGGACAGAACAACTAAAAAGAAACTCAGCAAAGATACAGAAGACCTAAAGGGTACAATCAGCCAACTGGACCTCATAGACATATATAGAACAATCCATCCAACCGCTGTAAAGTACACATTCTTTTCCAATGCACATGGAACTTTCTCCAGAATAGACCACATCTTAGGCCACAAAGCAATCCTCAACAAGATCCAAAACGTTGAGATAATTCACAGTATCTTCTCTGACCACAATGCCATCAAGGTAGAAATTAACACTAGAAAGAGCAAGGAAAAAAATCAAACACGTGGAAACTGAATAATACTCTGCTTACACATGAATGGGTAATACAAGAAATCCGAGTTGGAATCCAAAAATTCCTAGAATCAAATGAAAATGAAAACACATCATACCAAAACCTTTGGGACACAGCAAAGGCAGTCCGCAGAGGACAATTTATAGCAATAAATGCACATATCAAAAAAGAAGAAAGGGACAAAATCAAAAATTTAACTACAGAACTCAAACAAATAGAAAGAGAACAGCAAAAAAAGCCTACAACCACCAGAAGAAAGGAGATAGTAAAGATCAGAGCAGAAATAAATGAAATAGAAAACAGAAAAAGAATAGAAAGAATCAACAAAACCAAAATTTGGTTCTATGAAAGAATCAACAAAATCGACAAACCACTGGCTAGACTGACAAAAGAAAAACAGCAGAGGGCACAAATAACCCATACAAGAAATGAAATGGGGGACATTACAACAGACCCAACCGAAATAAAAAGGATTATAACAGAATATTATGAAAAACTATATTCCAACAAATTTGAAAACCTAGACGAAATGGATAAATTTCTAGAAACACACCACCTACCCAAACTACAACAAAGTGATATTGAAAATCTGAACAGACCCATAACAGGAGAAGAGATTGAAAAGGTAATAAAAAAACTCCCAACCAAAAAAAGCCCTGGCCCAGATGGCTTCACTGGAGAATTCTACAAAACATTTACAGAAGAGCTTGTACCAGTTCTACTCAAGCTATTTCAGAGCATAGAAGAGGAAGCAACACTTCCAAATTCATTCTATGAAGCCAGCATAACGCTGATACCAAAACCAGGCAAAGACATCACAAAAAAAGAAAATTACAGACCAATATCTCTCATGAATATAGATGCAAAAATTCTGAAAAAAATTCTAGCCAATAGAATTCAGTATCATATCAAAAAAATAATACACCACGACCAAGTAGGATTCATACCAGGTATGCAAGGATGGTTCAACATTAGAAAATCCAACAACGTAATTCACCACATAAATAAAAGGAAAGAAAAAAATCACATGATCATCTCAATTGATGCAGAAAAGGCATTTGACAAAGTCCAACACCCATTCCTGATAAAAGCTCTCAATAAAATAGGTATAGAAGGGAAATTTCTCAACATAATAAAGGGCATCTGTGAAAAACCAACGGCCAACATCATTCTTAATGGAGAGAGGTTGAAAACATTCCCCTTGAAAACAGGAGCAAGACAAGGATGCCCTTTATCACCACTCCTATTTAACATTGTGCTGGAAGTTCTAGCTAGAGCAATAAGGCAAGAGAAAGAAATAAAGGGCATCCAAATTGGTAATGAAGAAGTTAAACTCTCCCTGTTTGCAGATGATATGATACTATACGTAGAAAACCCTAAAGACTCCACGAGAAATCTACTGGAACTAATAGAAAGATTCAGCAGAGTAGCAGGAGACAAGATAAACGTTCAAAAATCAGTGGGATTCCTATACACCAGTAAAGAGAACGATGAAAAGGAGATCAGGAAATCAATACCATTTTCAATAGCCCCTAAAAGATAAAATACTTAGGAATAAATCTGACCAGGAATGTAAAGACCTATACAAAGAAAACTACAAAACACTGCTACATGAAACCCAAAGGGATCTACATAAATGGAAAAACATACCATGCTCATGGATAGGCAGACTCAACATTGTGAAAATGGCAATTCTACCTAAAGCAATTTACAAATACAATGCAATCCCAATCCAAATACCAACAACATTCTTCAAAGAGATGGAAAAACTAATTATTAGCTTTATATCGAAAGGGAAGAAGCCCTGAATAAGTAAAGCACTACTGAAGAAGAAGAATAAAGTTGGAGGACTCACACTACCTGACTTCAGAACCTACTATACAGCTACAGTAGTCAAAAGAGCCTGGTACTGGTACAACAACAGAGACATTGACCAATGGAACAGAATTGAGAACTCAGATGTAAATCCATCCACCTACAGTCACCTGATTTTCGACAAGGGCCCAAAGTCCATCAAATGTGGAAAAGACAGGCTTTTTAACAAACGGTGCTGGCAAAACTGGATGTCCATTTGCAGAAAAATGAAACAGGACCCATACCTCACACCATATACAAAAACTACCTCAAAATGGATCAAAGACCTGAATATAAAGCCTAAAACTATAAAGTTCATAGAAGAAAAAATAGGACCAACACTTCAGGCCTTAATACATGGCATTAACAGGATACAAACCATAACCATCAACACACAAAACCCAACAGATAAACTAGGTAACTGGGATATTCTAAAAATCAAACACCTATGCTCTTCAAAAGACTTCACCAAAAGAGTCAAAAGAGAACCTACAGACTGGGAAAAAATTTTTGGACAGTACAAGTCAGACAAAGGTCTAATCTCCATAATCTACAAGAAAATCCAACACCTCTACAACAAAAAGACAAACAATCCTATCAAAAAAATGGGCAAAGGAAATGCACAGACACTTCACCAAAGAAGACATTCAAATGGCCAACAGACACATGAGGAAATGCTCGCGTTCACTAGCCATTAGAGAAATGCAAATTAAAACCACAATGAGATACCATCTCACCCTGGCATTACTGGCACGAATCAAAAACACTGGAAATAACAAATGTTGGAGGGGCTTCGGGGAGATGGGAACACTTATACACTGCTGGTGGGAATGCAAAATGATACAACCATTTTGGAAAATGATATGGAGTTTCCTCAGAAAGCTAGAAATAGACATACCATTCGATCCAGCAATCCCACTCCTAGGAATAGATCCTAGCGAAATAAGGGTCGTCACTCGAATACACATACGCACACCTATGCTCATGGCAGCATTGTTCACAATAGCAAAATGATGGAAACAATGTAGATGCCCATCAACAGATGAATGGATAAACAAACTATGGTACATACACACAATGGAGTACTATGCAACGAGAAAGAACAACAATGAATCTGTGAAGCATCTCATAACATGGATGAAACTGGAGGACATTATGCTGAGTGAAATAAGTCAATCACAAAAGGACAAATATTATATGAGACCTCTATTGTAAAAACCCATGAAAAAATTTTCATGCAAAATGTAACAATCCTTGTTGGTTACCAGGGATGGGAGGGGAGGGGGTGGGAATACTAAACAGGCAATAGATAAGTGGTATCTTGGGTGAGGGGTGAGACAGTACACAGTACAAGGGAAACTAACACAACCTGCCCAAGGAAAGGTCATGGAGGCCCCATGGACACATCCAAACTCCCCGAGGGACTGAGTTGCTGGACAGAGGGCTCTGGGGACCATGGTCTCGGGGAACATCTAGCTCAACTGGCATGACGCTACTTATAAAGATAATGCTGTACATTCTACCTTGGTGAGTAGTGTCTGGGGTCTTAAAAGCCTGTGAGCAGCCATCTAAGATACTACACTGGTCCCATCCCTTTGGGAGCAAGGGAGAATGAAGAGAACAGGATACAACAAAAACATTAGTCCAAAGGACTAATTGTCCACAGCTACCAAGACCTCCACCGGACTGAGTCCAGTACAGCTAGATGGTGCCCAGCTACCACCGCTGACTGCTCTGGCCAGGATCAGAACAGAGGGTTCTGGACAGAGCTGGAGAAGGATGTAGAGCATAATTCTAACTCACAAAAAAAAAAAAAAAAAAAAAAAGACCAGATTTACTGGCCTAAAGGAGACTGGAGAAACCTCAAGCATATGGCCCCCAGACACCCTTCCAGCTCAGAGGTGAAGTTACCTTCGAGGTTCACTGTTCAGCCTGGGAGTGGACAGCCCAGTAAAACTAAATGAGACTAATGAGGTACAGGAGTCCAGTGACAAGAGCCAGAAGGCAGAGGGGGAGTAGGAAGCTGACGATAAGGAATACAAGTTGAGTAAGGATACTGTTGATGTGTAGTGAGATTGTTAACCATTGTCATAGGGCAACATTTGTAGTAACTGTTAAATGGGAGGCTATTTTGTCCTGTAAGCCTTCATCTTGGGTCAGAATGGCAGCACAATTGGAAGAGCATAGTCAATAGTAAAAAGTTTTGAAATGGTGTATCTTTAGCTATGTGTATTTTCACCAAAAAAAAAAAGCTGAGAATTCAGAGGGTTAAAATGTTGTGGGGTTGTTAACCAAAGTCATAAAACAGCATGTGTACTACTGTTACATGAGAAACTGTTTGTTCTGTAAGCCCTCACCTGAAGTACAATAAAATATTTAAAAAAAAAAAAAAAGCAGATGACAGTATGAGTGGACAGCTTTCCCAAGATCACAAAAGAAAATCACCTAAGTAACCTAACGTACAAATTCACAGAATGAATTTGGAGCCCTGGTGGCACAGTGGGTAAGAGCTCAGCTACTAACCAAAGGGTCGGCAATTCCAATCCACGCCTCCTTGGAAACCTTATGGGGCAGTTCTACTCTGTCCTGTAGGGTCACTATGAGTGAGAATCGATTTGACAGCAATGGGTTTTTTTGGTTTGGTATTTTAATTAAACTCATAGATGGAGTTACTTATATTGATTTCTTTGCTCTCCTATTTGTTTTAGTTGCTATATTAATTTTAATTTCTTTACTTCATAAACTTCAATTATTCCACATTTTTAATATAATGTTTTTCCCAGGTATGTGATGGAAGTTAATGTTGCCTGGTGCATTTGCTTACTGTTAATCAAGCTTACCAGCTTCCATATTTGTCTTACGTTCACTGATGAAAATTATTAATTAGCAGCCTTTGAGGTAATTGCTTTTTGTGTAAAACTTATAGCTTTTAAAGTTCCACTGTTATCAACTTAAGTTTATAAACTAACAGTATACTTACCTTCATATATCCATAGCTGAAGTTTTAATATTTTGCAAAATCTAGCCCAGTTAACTCGCTTAAGCTGACTCATACAAATCATGAGACCCTCAGCCTTGCATTTTTATTAGCTTACATTATCATTGAAATATTGCATTTGGGTTGTATTATTCCTCTAGCAGGGAACTTTCCTTAATAATATTAACCCTTTATGAAATTCATTTTGTAGCTCATTCTTTGTGTAGCTTTCATTGCCCTGACAGCTTTTTTTTTTTTTTTAACCACTTTAGATGTAGGCATTTACATAAGTGTATTTTCTGTTTCATAATATTTTCAGGTAGCCTTCCTCCACTATGAGGACTGTCTTTATTTTCTTTTGTTTTATAATACTGCCCGTTATAGCTTGGAAAGATAATACTTTTGTTAAGATAGCCTTGTTGGTAGCCAGTACCAGTAACCTGTCTGACTGCTGGATTTGCAGATCGGTTAGGTTCTCCCATACTGAATGAGTTTTCTCTCTCCTGCTACTTTAAAAATCACCTTTAAGCAAGCCACACATGTGAGACTACGGCATTCCGCTCCCCTCCCTCAGGTTGTTAGTTCAACCTCAGGTTCTATATTTCAGTATAACCCAGATTAAAGATTATTCTAAAGCAGCCTGGAACCCTTCAGACTCTAAAAATGAATGCTTAGTTTCATATAGTGCCCCTTCTAATTTCTGGAAAGCAGCTTTTACAGGACATTTAACAATATGCCTATAGGAAACCCTTTTGTATTCAAATGTTGATTAGGACAATTGCCTATTTGTAACAGCTCTTGACAGAAAATTGGTTTGAACATACTGGAACTAGTATAATATGTGTCTCAGATAGACACGCATTTTTACATGAAGAATCAAAATATTTAGGAGAAAGCGCCAATAGCAAACTCTTTACTTAGGCTTTACTTTGTCTAGATGGATAGACTATAGACAGTCAATACAGTGTAGGCCATTTGGGAGTTCCTTTAAAAATTCATTCCTTATAATGACAGTGTCCATTGGATCAGTAATTTAAAATTATTAGAAAAGAAATGAATTAAATGGTCAGAAAATACCCAGAAGATATACAATCCTTTCAAAGAAAACGCTGAGAAACTGTTTCCCTTATAAAAGCATTTATTCCCTAGTAAGAAACAGCAGACTTTGAAATTGCCATTCACATGTATCCACTACTATAGAAAAGGCAGCCGATGACATTGTCAGCTCACTAGCAACTCAACAGAAACCTCTAAATGTCCTTGCAAAGCTGATTTTAGACAACAGAATTATCCAAGACTTTCTGTTAGCCCAACAAAGTACAGTATGTGCTGTTGTTAACACCTCCCGTTGTATGTAGGTAAATAACCCAGGAGAAGTAAAACAAGATATTGCCCAAATACACCAGAAGACCACCTCCTGGCCGCACACACCTGAACAGGCCAACTCTGACTTCCCCTTTTTCAACATCTTTAACTACTTGCCTAAAAGAATATGATCTGGAGTTAAATCCATTTTATTCACTAGAATGATAATTCTCATTTCAGTTATCATCATTATTAGAACAGTTAAATGTTGCATTAGATATATGACCAATGCTGTTACTCAGAAACCCAATATGATAGCTATGCAAAGAATTATATACATTTACTCTGCTCACTCTTGTAACGAGATGAAGAGTATGCATACCCTAGATTAGCCCTTTGAACAGTGAAGTTGTTCTTCTAATGTACTCTGCTCTGTAACTCCCTCAAATCCAATCACTAAAGCAAAATGCCCAGTCATAGCATAAAGAAGAAAACTGATAGTGCCTAGCTACTGGAAATATGGCCCAGCTACTAAAAGTAGCCTCCAAGGATGCTTAAATAGGCTGTCAAAAGAAAATAGCAGCATCTGTTGCCTTAAAGGCTCACTACAGTAAGCAGTCACCTAGAAGAAGTATTATCATCCAAGTCCATGCAGAAGAAATGTTCTTGCTTGTAGTAATCATATAATGTTCCAGACATTTTTGACCAAAAGGAGAGAATGACCAAGAGCATTTAAAATGAAATGTTTGGCATAAGTAAAATAAATGGCTAATTTAAGATCTGAGACTAGACTCCATTCTTGCTTATACTATGCAAAAGTAACCTTTAGCCCATATCTATGACTGTACCTAAAGAATTAACTTTGTAACTAAGAAAATATTTCTCCCTGTGGTCAAGCAAAAGCAGAATGTCACAATCTATTCCCAGACGGTTTTTTCCTCTATAGTCAAGCAAGATGCAAGATGTCACAGCCTGTTCCCGGAGTGTTGACACACAGCATTATCAACAAATCTCCTTTACAATGAAACCCCAGGAAAAGACATGCTTGAAAAAGTAGCTTTAATAGCATGTTCCTAGACAAGCATGTCCTGTCATTTTCCCGTAATTCCCTGTGTACCTCTCATCTGCACACATTTCTGCAATCTATGATAAATTGTCTTCTAACCAATCAAAATATTGTAAGACCTGTTCTTTGTTTAAACTCTATAAAATGTTTGTGTGATTATTGTACCTTGGACTCCATGCTTCATTTTTATAAGCCATGTAGTTCCCAATTTGAATCATTCTTTATACCATTAATAATCCTCTTTGTTTTACTTTTAAATAGAGTATGAATTTTCTCTACATCTAAGAATATCTCATGAGACACTATTAAATGTTTTTACTTCAACATTTGGAAATGTGGTTTACATGACTGCTTCTGTTCTTAGTCCATCAAAATTCAAATGCCAGTAGATTTTTATTGAAAATGTTTTTCACTCAAGAACAAAGTCTATCCCAATGTTAATCTCCGGGGCGGGGGGGGGGGGGGGGGGGGGGAGTAACATGACTTTTTTTAAATAAGAAAAATTTTTCAGGATTTTGAAATTATTTAGTATATAATTATACATATCAAAAGTTATTTAAATGTTCTCTTAAGAGAGAAACTAAGGAATTGATCATAGGTACTGCTATTGATTTGTATGAGTCACAATAAACATATTAATGATACAGACTCTGTGATTTAGGAAGAAAAGCTGTTCTCCCACACAGACAACCCCAGTACCTTGTGTCTTTAGGGTCATTATTCAAGGCATGTGGTTACTTTCTCCAACGACTATGTAAAAGAAATTTGAAGTATGTAATGATAAAATAAAAAGTGTGCGTGTGTATGTGTGTGTGTGCGTGCATGCAGGTACTCCTAATAAAAAAAGAAATAATACTGAATCATGTAAATATTTTCTGAGGTCTGAACTGTGGCCAAGGTGTGGAAAGAGAAAGGCACATAAATTGAGAAATTTGAAGTTATTTGCACCTTGATTTTGAGTTAGACTGGCCCTAATTTCACTGATATTCCTGAAATGCAAAGCAAATGGAAAAGAAATAACTTGTAAAACGATGAGTTCCAGTCTTCATGTGCCCAAACTACTGCTGGATATAGAAGAAAGGACCCAAGGTGTTACTGAATAAATTTCTGCTTTAAATAGCCAAATAATACCTTTATATCCGGAAACAGTTAATTCAGTTAACTAAACTCACTGGGATCAAAGAATGTCTTCACCACTGTGAGACTCTACTATTACATTAGATCAACTGAAATTTATGAAAATAAGCTTTAATGGCCTACCTCCATAAGATATCACAGCTCTATTTTTTAATAAGAATAATCATTAGCACCCATTGTAAACGGTGTTCTGGCAATATAAACTTTTAAAAATTCAAACTGCTCTCTTCTTTGTAACAAGAACTTGGCTATTTTAAATATGCTTCTCAAATAATTGAGGCTTCTGGCCCTGCAATTCAATAAGGTCCAGATAACACCACTAATATATTTAAATGTATAAAAATGTATCTCATGGCTTTCTACAGACCATCTTTTTATTTCATGAATGTAAATGGCCTCATTAGCCAAGATTGCCATGGGCATAAAGCATCAGCCAGGTCTAAAAGTGCATTTTAAATGCTTTAGTAATTCTTGGGCACCTTTTGAGAATTTTAATGTTTTCGTTTAAACTGTCATTCATTAAATTAACAAAAGAAAAGAAAATCACAGCATAGAAGGAACAAGGAAAAACTCAGAAACTCATGCCAGAATATAACCGTGGCTCCTTTTTCTCCTAACTAGAGTTACTGTTTAAAACTGTCTGAGAATATTTTAGAGAGGAAATGAAAAGACTGGCGTTTTGAAGTAACATCTCTCAGGAACTCTTGATTCTAAAAGAAAACTCAAAGAAACCTAAGGGAAATAGGAAAGTTAAAATGACAGAATTTTACTACCCACCTCCCATCTGCCATCATCTTTTGTCATAACTTGTAATAAATAGCAAGATTCTGAGTTGAGATTCTAATTAACACTAAGAAAGCCTGAGTGCAGAATTGAAATTTAAAGGAAAAAAAAAAACATTAAACAAGCGTTTTGAAAAATCCAAAAGCTGTGTAATCAGTCAGGGATTAATTTGTAAATTAAATGATCAGTTCCTCAATTACCAGGAGCTTGTTTTTAAAATGTATAAAGCAGTGGTATTCAAAAGTTGGTATGAGACTGACCACCTGTTCAATCCAGGGTTAAATATACAGATGACTTAGCTCCTTGTTGTACCTACTAAATCCATTTTAATGGGTGCCGGGACCAGGCAACTCAGTTTTAACAAGACAGGATCACTGGCCTGCTTTCTACCTTAGCAATCAGCTGCATCGTCTTCTCTGTTGCCTATGGCTAAAACTCCATTATCAAATTAAAGGCTATAAAGTAACTTCTCTTTTAATCACACACTATACAATCCTCAAGCCAATTATTTTCTTTTTATTAGTAACAGGACTCTTTCATGGTGGCAGGAAGTCATGACCTCCCTGGGGTCTAAGGCCCTGAAATAACTGGGAAGATTTGATGAGAATGTTGAATAACCCTGGGCAACCCAGCTAACTCTGCTTAATTAAAGAGGAACTGCTTTACATGGATCTTCCCCAACACACAGGGTATTAAAGCCTGGGTGCCTAAAACTCACTGAATCTGCCCGCCAGAAAGTGAGGCTAGAGATCCTCAGGCAGTTTTGCATGACCCCAAAGCCCATACTTCCTTCTTTCCCAGCAGAACGTGTCAGGACCTCCACCCTTGGACCCTCATTTATATGTCACATTCTCAGCTCATAGCTTGTTTCTGTTTTCCTTTCTGTCCCAAAGCTGAAAATAATTTATTTCTCTTTTGCCTTCTAAGTTGCTGCATCCATTTTTTTCTATTTTTTCAATAGTAGCAATACATAAAGTTTTATTTTGAAAATAAGATTAAATCAAAACAAAATCTATTTGTGGTGAAAGATGATGTTGGATTTGCTAAAGTCACTTATGAACATAACAAAGATAAAAAATAAAAAATCACTGAGCAGAATGATGTGGGGCTTCTTTTCTCCTAAAATTGCTCATTAAACAAGAGCACATGAAATATTAAAAGATGATTTTACATTTTTTCAAAAAAAGTTAAGTGCCACTTCGTTTTCTTCTGAAATCAGATGGCTTCCCATTCTTCTTGGGATTAAAGACCCTGCATAACCTGGACCTACTTCCCACCTCCCCTCCTCATTTTACCACATGCTAACCTCAGAGTCCCTGAGTGTCGTAAACGGTTAAGTGCTCAACTGCTACCCAAAAGGTTGGCGGTTTGAACCTACCCAGAGACACTCTGAAAGAAAGGCCTCGCAATCTGCTTCCAAAAGGTCACAGCCTTGAAAACCCTAAGGAGAAGTTCTACTCTGCACAGATGGGGTCTTCATGAGTCAGAGCCAATTCCATGGCAACTAACAACAGCATCACCCTTGACTCACAGTGTTTTGGCAAAACTGGTCTATTTATCATTCCTGCCACAGCTCTGCCTCTGATGTTACCTTCAGTCTGAAACGCTCTTCCACTGATTTCCTCTATCCTATTCAATCCTACGCATCCCTCCTATTCCAGCTCCAGTATCACTTCCCTAGGAAAACCTTCTCTGGCGGCTCTCTGCACCCACGCCCAGTAGCAGTCACACCCCTTCATTAGGTGCTGTCACCGAGCTACGGTTCTTCCCATTAGAGCACACATCTCAGCTTGTATCTTGAGCATTCATCAGTGTGCTGATCTGACTGATGTCTACCTGCCACTAGACTGTGAGCAATGTGAGAACTAGGACTGGGTTTGTTGTGCTCAACACTGTATACCCAGCCCCTGGCACAGTAATAGCATAATTCTAGTTGGAACTAGATTTAAAAAAAAAAAAAAAAAAACTTGTTGAATGAATGAATGGCCGAATAGAACATTGGGAGGTGTAACTAATCTTGAGTAGGGAGTAGTTTCATTAAACTACCCTGAAATCCTGAGTATTCACTAAATACAATTCCCAGACTTTTATCACAATAATAAGTTAATCATCGTTTTCCCAAATATTTTTAACACAATTTTGGGTGGGAGATATATTAAGTTTGAAGATAAACTGAGGCAGAGTTGTTAAATGACTCAGCCAAGGGAAACACTAGTTTCATAACTATGACTAGAACTAAAATTTTCTAACTATTAAAAAAAATGATGAGATCTCTTTCAACGAGGTGTTGAAAGACTGACTCTAATATTGGCATGGACACCCTTGGGCATGCTAGACTAGTATCCACTTTATTTTATTTCTCTTTTGGGATATAACCAAGACCCTGTCATCTTAAGATCTCAGAGCTCAAAAAGTATGTAGAATTGAATGCTTTGTTAAGGTGATATATTCCAAAGACATTAGAAAACTCATATCTCAGAAGACATATTAACAAGTGTTACATAACCTGGAGGGTTGTCAGTTCAAGGCAGAGAAACTAAGAAAATGTGTAGAGTTCCTCTAAATGACGCCAACATTATAGCTTCAATAATTATTATAAGAGAAATTGTTAGTGATAGGTGATAGAGGATCGACAAGAGGAACATTTTTGGTAACAATATAAAAGTTACACTTAACAAAAATTTTCCTAAGATTTTACATTTTCTTAAAATTCAAAAAGACATTAAATTATGTATGCATAGCTGTGAAAATTTCTTTTTAAAATCAACTCCTCTGAGGTACTATTATTGTTGTGAGTTGCTGTCAAGTCAATTCTGACTCATGGTAACCCCATGTGTGCAGAGTAAAACCACTCCATATGACCTTTCAAAAGCAAATTGACAGGCCTTACTTCTGAGGCACATCTGGGTGGGTTTGAACCACCAACCTTTCAGTAAGTAGTCCAACGCTTAACCATTGGTGTCACCCAGGGACTCTTTTAAGGTATAATTTACGTAAAACTCACAAATTTCCTGTGCACAATTTGAGGAATTTAGACAAATATATACGGTAGTGTAACCACCACCATCAAGATATAGAACATTTCCATCACCCAAAAAAGTTTATTTGTGCTCCTTTCCAGGCAATTTCCTCCCCCAACTCCAGGTCCCTGATAACCACTGATCAACTTTCTGTCCCTATAACTTTTCATTTGGTAAAGAGCATTTTGTGTTTGGCTTCTTTCACATTAACAATGCTTTTGAGGTGCATGTACGATACTGCATGCATCAGTGGTTGTTTCCTTGTTATCGTCCAGTTTATTGTGGGTTCTTAGTTTCTATATTCTACCAAATTCTACAAAATTATGTTTTACATATTTTTATATAAAATGCTTTCAAATAAATAGCATATAATCAATTTAAAATCAATTGCTTTGGTTTCAGCTCCATAGGAATTATTCCTGATTTTCTGCCCTAAAATCCCTTTCCCATGCATAGCTGAGCTTTTTTTACTTTCACAGTCCAATTGTATTCTGGTACCTAAAAGGGAAGCTCTAATTCATTGCCATTCTTGACCCACTGTCTACCTAAATCTACGTGCTCTTCTTGGGTAACATCTACTCCTATGATTATATTCACCTATATACAGAAAAACACCAAAAAATCCTGTTGCCACCAAGTTGAGCCCTGGTGGCGTAGTGGTTAAGAGCTTGGCTGCTAATCAAAAGGTCAGCAGTTTGAATTCACCAGCCATTCCTTGGAAACCCTGTGGGAGCAGTTCTACTCCATACTTATAAGGTTGCTGTGAGTCTACCTACAGAAAATTGATAAAATTACATTTTCAAATCTGACATTACCTCTGAGCATCAGACCTTATTTATCTTCCTCTTGGTCCTATCTACTAGAATGCTCCACATAAATGTCTGCCAAGAACTGTGAAGTATCTAAAATTGTATCTACTTGCAAGCTAACAAGTAACTGTCAGAATTTCATGGATGCTGGCAGAAGACAAGAGACTCCCAGTTCAGAGACAAAGGGCTTTATTACTTGTGGCACAACTGATATCATGAGCTTCATGTTCATTTCAGTTTACCTTGCTTGTTCCCTCTCCTACCCATTCCGCAAGTCCCACAGGTCAGCTCAGAATGGCCCAGGTAGCTACTAACATACAATGGGTTTGCACCATATCTGAGAAACTCTGGTATTAGGAAACCTCAATCTTTTAAAGAGACTGCAAACAAACCTGCTCATCCCTTGCCCCAAATGGAATCAATGTCTATATTATCCTAGACAGCAAAAAAATCTGCCTCTGTCCTTGAGGGAGACACTATCAAAGTGTAAGCATATAAACACCCTTAAAAAGTCACTATGAATCAAAAGCTGATACCAAAAAAAAAAGAAGGCAGAAACATGAGGGACTAATGGAAAATTGTTTTTCAACAATGACAAATATAACGTCTTCCTTACCCTCTCAGAAATTCCTGCTCCTCCTCATTTATTTCTCTATCTCAGTTGATGTCATTACTCAAACTAAAAATGAGTCATACCAGATTTCATTTTTTTCAAAACTCAAATGCAGTTACTTCCTCATTTCTGACAATTCTTACCTCAAAATATTTCTCAAAATTATCCCCTCCTCTGCATCCTCATCAAATATCTCTAAGTCTTTATCATGACTGTCCCGAATTGTTGCAATAATCCTGATCAGTGCTTCTCAAAGTGTAGTCTCCAGAGCAGCAGCATCACCATCAACAGATAATTTGTTAGAAATGAAAACTATGGGGCTCACTTCAGACCTACTAAATTAGAATCTCTGAGGGTGGAGCCCAGAACTCTCTTTTTACAAGTGCTCCATGGGATTCTGATTGCACACTAAAGTCTAAGCCTCTGCTCAAGATTATACTATCTCTGGTCTTACTTCAAGGAGACCTGGTGTCACAGTGGTTAAAGTGCTCGGCGGCTAACCAAAAAGCTGGCAGTTTGAACACACCAGCTGCTCTATGATAGAAAGATGTGGCAATCTGCTTCTGTAAAGATTTACAGCCTTGGAAGCTCTATAGGGCAGTTTAACTCTGTCCTGCAGGATTGGTTTATGAGTTTGAATCCACTCAACGGCAGTAGTTTGGTTTTGTTTTACTTCCCTTAATATATTCTCTTTTCTGCCACTAGAGTGTGCTAACAAAAACACAAATCTGATTGTATCATTCCCTATCAAACCTTTTCAACATCTTCATTATTAAAGAAAAAAGTCCAAAACTCAGCTAAGGTAGGCTCCTCCAAAATCCCTCTTGGCAGCCTCAGTCTGTGGACAACCCTCTCCTTTTCCCATATAGTACTTCACCGGTGTCTATTTGTAATAAAACACTTTGGGAGGTACTAGAGCTTAGGCCCCAAGTCACACACACCTGGGATTGAATCTTTGCTCCACCACTTTACTATCTGTGTATTTTTTTTGAGGTGGCGTATCCTCCTTAAATTAACTTCATCATCTGTAAAGTCGAGGCCTGCCTCAGAGTGAACGTATTTAATTCAACAATACGCAAAAATCACCTAGCACAGTGCATTCCGCTCAGTAAGCACAAACTTGCTTTTATTACTTCTGCATTACTGCATTATTATTCATAGTAGTTATTTGTTACTATTAGTATTCATTATTATTATGGTTATTGTTCTGGCAATACTTAACACAGATAAACATGAACTTGCAATATACAGCTTTTCTAGTCTGAGTGATAATAGCAAGCCTGACAAAGCATGGGTTTTCAATAAATGTTTGTAAACTGAATTAGTTAATTTATCCTCAACCAAACATATAAAGGATTGTAGAGGGGACATAAGCAAATGAGGTATAAGATCTATATAAACAGAAGCTCATTCAGGCAAAAGGCAATTGATACATTTAAGCCAATGTAGGTGACAACAAAATTATTTCAACTCATATTGATTGGTCACTTGTTGTGCGCTACCCTTGAGAATACAAAGATGGATAAGATATAATTCTTGTCCTCAAGCAGCTCAAGGCCTAATAAAGAAGATATACATGTAAACAGATAAATTAAAATGATGTACTGTAAAAGGATAAGTGCTATTGAAGTTGTACCAAAAAAAAAAAAAAATTTCAATAGGAGCACAATCTGGGAAGGAAGGAATTGGGGAAACGCTATAACCAAACTCATAAATTCAGGTACTGCATATTGAGGATATCAAAAACACAAACTGGTAGCAAAATGTATGATTTAGTCTTTTTAAAGCCTCTCCCTTACTGCCCAATAAAGTTGGTGACAACAGCTTCCTATTGAATGGAGAGGAAATAACTCACATCAGGAAATATTTCTCATCCAATTGGGACTGAAGAAGGGTAAGATCTTGACAAATGCTGTGTTGGGAGGTTTGCCAAAAGATATTTCTAACTGAACAGTACCTTCAAGAAGTAGGACATGCATACATATCAAAATCAGGGCAAGAACACTCTCTGTCCTTCTAAAAGTAGAACTCATTAACAGAGATGATGTTGTGCTTCCAAAACTGGGCCTGTTTTAACGTACCACTAATCATCTCAGATGTGACTGAGCCTATCAGACATCATCATAAAAATGATGACTAGGAACATGAAGCAAATTCAATTATTCTCAAAATGAATAAAATCAACATCCCCAATGAAGCTTTTTTAATTATTCTCATAATCTCAAAAATAAATTCTTTCATGGAAATAAATGGTTGGATTTTCTGGAAGCTTGAAAATTTACTAAGTATTTCAAGTTTATATCAGACACCCTTTAAGAACTGAGAATTTTATCAAACCTTTTCCCTGCAAATTACACAACATTCTTGCTCTTATTGTCAGCCAGGTTAAAATGGTGAATCGTTTAACACATGAAATTTACAAATTTTTTTTTTAATTGTAGGCCTTACATTAATTACATTTACATTTATGTTACATTTAATTGTTGCCTTACTTTAATTTTCAAAGTGTAATATTCACCACATACAGACTAGGCACTTTGAGCAAACCTATTTCATGTAAGAAAATGGTTTTTCAGAGAGGGTAACTTTTTAAAAGCTACTCATCCTTATGGAAAATTACAAAGGAGCAATCTCTAGAGTGTCCCAAATATAAAGCAGTATCTGCCATTCACATCACCTTTAAGCCCATTGTTGTCTAGTCAATTCCTGCTAATAGCAACCCTATAGGACAGGGTAGAACTGCCCCACAGGGTTTCCAAAGCTGCAAATCTTCATGGAAACAAACTGCCACATCCTTCTCTACGGAGCTGCTAGTAGATTCGAATTGCTGACCTTTCGGTTAGCAGTAGAGTGCTTAACCACTGTGCCACCAGGGCGCCACCTTTAATGACCACAAATTTTCTTGCAGAAACAAAATCTGAATTGTTTGTGCAAACGGTAACTTATTGAAAATGTTTGGACAACCAACAAGAGTCAGATACCCAGTTCTGTATGGAGTGAATAAGCTACCATCCACCGGTATCCTCATTTGTGAATGAGGACAGACATTCGCTACAGTGCAGTTTTCAGGTTTCCTTGTGTCCTGTTGCTCATCGAAATATGCTCCTGCATAACACTCCTGGATGCTTCTGGCCATAGATTATTCTGCTGCCTCCCTCTGGTGATATGTTACTATGATAAATCATCACAGTGCACCACTGCTCTGATGAGCTGTTGCTTCAGTACACCATTGAAGCTGTCACAGGGATGATGTATGAGAAAGGCATACTGATGATGTTTTACGCAGAAGATGGTGCTGCCCAGGGAACAAAAGGTTTAGGAGAAGATTCAACATAATTACCAGATAAAAGTCAGCCTGCACACAGCATGCTAGGAAATGCATTCACGGACATGGTAAATCACTTCCCCTTAGTGTGTGCTATTTCTGGTGCTACTGTCATAGGCCTCTTTCCCTGAGCCACAGACTGATTTACTATAAACATGTGTGAGTGGGAACAAACGCTTCAATGGTGAAATCGAAATTTACCCAAAACTCAAATACACGGTTTAACTCTGAGAATCTTTATTATTGGTTAAAGTAGTTAATTGGTGCTGAGATTTTTCTTGTACTTCAGGAAAAGGAAATAACCCTTGTTTGTTATGATTATGCATGACTTTTCCAGGAAAATATCAGGGCCCTGGCTAAAACAAGGGATTAAGTCAGGTTTACACTAAGTTCTTACCCCGTTGAATTCAAAGGTCTGATGAGCTGCCTTTAAAGTAGCTGCTAGGACAATGTGCAAAATCACATTTTGGTTTTCCTTTTATTTAAAAATAGCCTCTCAATCCTCATTCATCTTGCCGAAGTATCTATGGACTAAAACACAGGAGAAATGCATAGTTACTCCAGTTTCTCAGTGAAGTGAAAGACTGTTTCCTTGTATACCTACTTCTCCACATATAGTCGGCGTTAAATATTCCTTGATTTGGGGTAAACTCAATAATTATTTGTCCCTTTATGATCTCAGCTCCCTCTCATCATGGGAAATGTCGATCAACCCAACCAGGTGACTATGATGAGCAGAAAGTATCCTAGAGGAGGAAAGTTATTTTGTTCCAAGTTTTCATTGATTAAGGTCTTGTAAAGGAATATATGGGAAGATATCTTAGACTAACATGCAATCTATTAATCTTTTTTTTATCATTCCAATAAATTTTGGTTGATAAGCAATTCACTATTTGAACACATTCTGTTTTCTATTTTAAAATTCATCAAGGCTGGTAGAGGCAGGGTTAAAGCGGATGTCTAAACAGCATCTTCTAAGTTTGCATTTGCTAGAACTGTTAGAAAATGCAGGTTAGTCTCAAAAGAAGCTACAAAATGTGTCTTTAGAGTTCTGTTTTACGCTTTTTTCTACCTCTGGAGCTCTTAAATGAACTTTTCTCTGGAAAGTTGACAGCTTCTTAATCTTAATTAGGTTTTGGTAGCCTCATAATCCTTTATTAAAGAATCTTTACGTCTTCTTTTTTGTTATATAAAACTTACCTCAACCATCCTCACATCGTAGAGTACAGCCAAAGGCCTGGCCTCTTACTGGAGAAAACCTCTCCTGCAACCATCTGCTTTCTGCTAGATGCCAACAGATGCTCAGATAATTCTATTCATCACCAAAGATCCTAAAAATCAAATACCAGCTCCCAGCTTGAGAACTAAGGACGTCTGGAGGTGACAGAAATCAAACACCATCTGACCTCATTCGATGTTGTTTCTCTGTTTGGCTGCTCAATATTCATATCCACAATGAATTTATGAGGTTTCAAGGGCCGATTCATTTTAAAACAAACAGACAAAACCAGCAGCTACTTATGCATTTTCTTGAGTCTGGTTTTCATGTTTCCCGTGATTTGATAAATGTCCAAGAAATACAGAATCAGAGGTTTACATACAAGGTCTTTATAATCCGATTCACTCAACTCTGACCCTTTATTCATTAATTCAATAAACAGTTTGGAGGACTTCCTACATATCAGTCACTATGCTAGAAAAACAAACAAACATGAGCCCTGGAGTTGCTAAAAGGAGCGGCACCCACATTTATACAAAAATGAACTGGAATTGGTTTGTCAGAGAATCTTCTAGGTAAAAAAAGAAACTGAATCATATCCAAAGGCCCTAGTTAACACCAATTATTTAAGGACAGTACTATATCAAATGTAAATGTAAAAAAGGGGCACTTTGTTTTATGCCCC
Source organism: Dugong dugon (assembly GCA_030035585.1). Classification (NCBI taxonomy): domain Eukaryota; kingdom Metazoa; phylum Chordata; class Mammalia; order Sirenia; family Dugongidae; genus Dugong; species Dugong dugon. The sequence goes on along the minus strand of CM057466.1, from coordinate 103,271,111 downwards.
TTTTATATAGATTGGGATGCTCAGATTGTAGGAGAAAGTTGAAACCCATTTCTTTCCTTAAAATTCTGTCAAATAGTTAACACCTGTTGCCTGAATATAGAGCACATGTTCTTTTCATTATGCCATGCTAATCAATAAGCATTATGAGGACCATATGTGAGGGGAAAAAAAGATTAAAGAAACTTGAAACATAAGAAATGGAAGAGGGACCACTTTCTATAGTAATCATTTACTTATAAATATATTTCCCACTAAACTGCACTTGCTTATGATCAAGGATATTTTCTTACTCTTCTTAATTATTCTTCACCAAGGCAACACTAGGAATCAAATAAATGTTGAGTAAGGAAAGAAACAGAAAGAAAATCACGAGACAAAAACTATGACACGCAAACATCTATAGGCAATAGTCATTTTTCACACAATATACATATAGATACATATTATGGGTACATCAGTTTGACAGTGCATGTAATTATCCATCACACATATATAGATGCTCGTAAATATTAGTTCCTTCTCTTTCCTGCAGAAAGCAAAAGTATGTATGGCATGTGAATACAATTTAGAGAATAGAATGCACCGTAGCCTTCAAACATCTTCATATAGAGATTTGGAGCACGCTCTTCCAATATTGATTAACGTGGTGGAACGGAAAGAACACTGCTTTGGAGTCAGACAGACCAGGTGTTAACAATTACTCCAACCACTTTCTGAATGTGTGAACACTGGAAAATTTCTTAACATTTTTGAGTCTCATTATCTTCATCTCTAAAATAGAAATAATAACACCTACTTCAAAGGGCTGCTGTAAGGGTACAGTGAGACAACTCTGGAAAGCATAGTGCTGGTTGGAAGTAGGTATTCAGGGGATGCTAGCTGCATCCCTAATTCAGTCAAAGCAGTTTTATAGATAATTATCACATGCTTAGATTAATGGCAAGGTAGTCTGTTACGAGACTTCAGGCGAGGTTATCAACGTCCTTGGTATTCTTGCTTTTCTGTGAAAATACATAATCACTTTATATCTACATAGCACAAGTGCTCAATTACATGGAACTCAATGATGTTTAAGAGCAAAGTGCCAAATATAGAAGGAGAAAACAGTCATAACTTGAGTCTAGCAGTATCGTGATAAAGGGTAGAAATAGGAAGTCATTAAAATGGTTAACACCTGGTCTGTCTGACTCCTAAGCACATATTATTTCCATTACACTAGGTATGTGCGTATGTGTGTGTGTGCGCACACACGTGCCCACACACACAGAAAATAATTTTGCCTCACTCAATATCACGAGCCTGTTTCAATCTGCCAGAATTGAGGTCAGAATCTAAGTGGCTAAACCCAGTATTTATATACCAATAAAGTCCTAGAGATATTATCATCACCTGCATATTTACTGAGGTTCAAAACAGTTACACAATTAAGTAAAAAGTCTCCTGGTGAAAACTATTGATAAATAAGATTTTTACATAACTTTTATGGTTATTGCAAATCTGAGAATCCTGTTTTCATAATAGAAAATCTATGATCTGTCATTTGTTTGAGCACAATATGGTGTATTTTTTAAGGAGATGTCATTCTGAATATCATTACACCTGGCCTTATACATATGTGGGTAGGCAATTAGGCAAAAGCAAACATGAAACAAAAATAATCCAAACAGATTGCAATCTAAAATAGAAACCACGAAGTTGGATCAGTGTTACAAGAATACTATCTATCTGGGGTAATAGATAGTAAAAGTATTATCAGAATTATAAGAAAAAACAAAGACATACAGAAAACACCTTATTATATCAATTCCAGCTTACATTGTAGCACTCTATCTGCATTTTATAGGGGTAATGGTAATAAAGTATCACCTTTGATATTTATGAAGGTCATCAATACTGTGTATTATTATATACACACACATACATATATACGCAAACATATATACGTATGTATACATATACATGCCCACACACACATATTTGGGGCCCTGGTGGTGCAGCGGTTAAGCGTTTGGCTCCCAATCAAAAGGTCAGCAGTTTGAATCCACCAGCTACTCCTTGGAAACCCTACATGGCAGTTCTACTCTGTCCTATAGGGTCACTGTGAGTTGGAATCAACTTGATGGCAACAAGTTATACATATATTTATTTACAAACTTGAATTTTTCTCATCCCCACCCTCATTCACTAGTACTTTAGAAGTCATTGTCATTCACTTTTTAGATTAAGCAGTTTAGTGTGAACAATCACAGGACTCTAACATTGAGCAAAGTTCAAGATTCACTAAGATAACTATTATTGTTCAGCTTGATTTCTTTTAAGCACATCTAACTTTATTCTAATAGTCTGGCTGATGATTCAGTCAGTATCACTTTTTTTTCCTCTGACTTCAGTTTTCCTTTTCACCTAATGAGTCTTATTATAAATAATATGACCCAATGAAGTGAAGCCTAAGGTAGTAAAATATCATTTATGTAACAAAAGTACACAATACAGTTTCGCCATGTGGATTTGGCCTATAATACTGTGGCGATTTGTAAGCTCACAGAAAGGAATTTTGGCAAACATAGGCACAGTGGTTAGGAGTTCTGCTGCTGACTCAAAGGTTGGCAGTTCGAATCCACCAACTACTCCTTGGAAACACTATGGGGCAGTTGTACTCTGTCCTATAGGGTCACTATGAGTCGGAATCAACTCGACAGCAACAGGTTTGGTATGGCTTTTTTTTTTCTTTCTTTTTTTGTGGAGAATATTACTTTGGTGGAAATCTTGTACCCTGATTTATTTTATATTCTCATTAGTGGCATCTTTAATACATTTTAGCTAATGAAAATCTCAACAGAATATTTTGTTATAAATGTGTATGTGTGCCTGTGTTTTTATGCTTGTAGAAGGGAAAGAACTAAGGAGAAGCAACTGAAGTACCACCTATACACAATCTGTTGCTGCATCTCAGAGCAGAGCTTACAAACAAGACTATGGATGTAACTGTTTTATCCATACGGCATTTTCCCTCCCCACTTACGCATCCAGAAAGGCTACATGAAGATTACAGAACTTTTCTTCCTGAAATATTCTTTATTAACAGTCCCGCCATCTACCTCAGCCATTAATTTCTCCACTTTCAACTAGACACTTTTTAAATAACACTTTAAAAAATGAGTGAACAGCAAGAAACATGAATAAAACAGGCTCTACTGATGAACAATCAGGGCTTAGATTAAAGCGTGGGGGTGGGTGGGGAATAGGCACGGATAGGCTGAAAATAGTGATGATACAAACCTCAATCCTATTTGGAGGCCCTCTTGATGGTATAAAGCAAAGATACAGGACCAGGAGTCAGAACATTTGGTTGCAATACTGATTCTACCACTACCATATTGGTATTTGATAAATTACTTACCATCTGTCCCGATTTCCATTATTTACATAAAGGGAGGATAGAAGTTTATGACCCTTATTGTCCCTTCATGGTCGAAATTTCTGCAGTGTTGATATGATTTCTTATGAAGAAAATAAGGACAGCCCATTTTTGTTTTCAGCACAATTTCAGACATAAGAATGTTTCTGGCAATGTGTAGAATCAAGGGTCAAAACAAAACTAGCAAGGCAGCAACAATTACAATGCAATCATGACTGCAGGATAACAACCACTCAAAGGGACAACAGAATGCATCCACTTTATACTCTTAAATTTGTTTGCCTTCAGAGCTGTCTTTGAACAATACTGTCTAATGCTCTGACTCTACACTCTCACGGGCTTCAGAGTCACAAGTCCTCACTGAATGGCTCACTATGCTCAGAATTCAATCTGAAAGAAATTACCATATAAAATCGCAACTGTAGTGTATTCTAGTATATAATATGTGCATATAAAAATTTGCAAAAGCTGCAACCTGTGTAAGATGAAACCCGTCAGAGAAGGAAAACTTACTGGGTGTTTACGAGGTGGGATTCTTAATAGAGAGCAATAGAAAAGTGATAAGCACCCTGTCAAAGGCGGAAAACTTGCAAGATCTGGAAAAACAAAGCAGTCCGATCAAGTTCTGGCTCTCACTGGTTTCACTGTCTACATATATATTTTTGCCCACTGCCCTTTGCCATCAAGTCGATTCCAACCAATAGTGACCCTATAGGACAGAGTAGAACTGCCCCACAGGGTTTCCAAGGAGCAGCTGGTGGATTTGAACTGCTAACCTTTTGGTTAGCAGCCAAGCTCTTAACCACTGCACATACATAATATATGTAACATATATGCCTATATATAACATATATACATATAGTATATATAAAATACATACATATATTGTTACATATATAACACATATGCATATATAACACACACTTATATTACATATATAACATACATATGTGCATATTATCTATAGAAAGAGAGAGAATATATATACTAAGGATATATATATGCACGTATACCCAAACAAAAACCATTGCCATCGAGTCGATTCCAACTCATAGCGACCCTATAGAACAGAGTAGAACTGCTCCATAGCGTTTCCAAGGCTATAATCTTTACAGAAGCAGACTGCCACATCTTTTTCCCCTGCAGAGCAGTTAGTGGGTTCAAACTGCCAACTTTCCGTTTAGCAGCCAAGTGCTGAACCACTGCACCACCAGGACTCTCTCTATGTACATATCACCTATGGAGATATATGTAGTAGATGAACAAACCTGGTAAGTCCTGAACAAATCTTAAGATTAATATAGTTATTAAAATAGAAAAATATTAAAGGAAATAGATAAAAAGATGATTTTATCAGAGAATAGGATTCTATAAAAATATAAATTCAAGAAGTAATAAAAATATCTAATAGGTAAAATTGAGAAAGCAATGAATGAGGTTAACAGCAGAATATCTATACAGGCAGTCCCTGGGTTACAAATGAGATCCATTCCTAACTGAGTCTTTTAAGTCTTTAATTTTGTAGGTAAATCTGAACAGATGCATACAGCTCTTATTTAGCTTTTCTTTAGTGCAAGAGAGGAGTCCTGGTGGCCCAGTGGTTAATTGCTCAGCTGCTAACCGAAAGGCCAGTGGTTCAAACCCATCAGCCAGCCAGCCACTCCATGGGAGAAAGATGCAGCAGTCTGCTTCCATGCAGATTTACAGCCTTGGAAACCCTATGCGGTCACTATGAGTCGGAATCAACTGGACAGCAATGGATTTGATTGAGTTAGTGCAAGAAAAGTCTCAAAGCCCTTACAGTGATTTAAAAGCTACACATGAAGCAATTTGAGTGTGATGCAAGCAAGGGTTGGTTCAATCGTCCAAAGCAAGGGCAAATTTATATAGCGTTAAAGGGCAAGTACGAGTTGTCTGTAAGTCAGACACAACCAGGGGACTGCCTGTAGTAGAAGACAAACTGAGGCAAGACGGGAAGAAAAAAGGGAGAGAGGGAGGGAGGAAGGAATATAACAAAGAGCCTCAGAGGTATGTAGAAGTAAGTGAAAATATCTAACATACATACAATTGGAATCTCAGAAAGGAGAAAAATTATGGGCAGAGAGAGTATTAAAGGAGACAATGGCCGAGACATTTTTGAAATGTATGAAAGACATCAACACACAGATCCAAAAGGTCTTTATGTTATAAGGAGAATAATCACAAAGAAAATTACTCCTAGGCTCAGTATAGTCAAACTGCTGAAAACCAAAAACAAACAGAAAATTGTAAAAGCAGCCATATAAAAAAAATCACCTACACAAGAACAACAATTAAAAGGGAGTTGACTTGTCATCAGAAACAAATGAAGTCAGAAGACAATTGAATTATATGTATTTTTTAATGAAATATTCAGATGCCAGAATGAGTGATAAAGTTCACTCCAGGGATAGTTGCCTTTTTTTTTTTTTTTAATGGAAAACCAAGATGCTTTGAGAGCAAGGTCAACTGCATTATTGAAGAGACCATTTCCACTTGATAACTGAGGAGGACTGGTCCTTTCTCATCTTGCTAGTCCTTGTCTCTATTACCCCAAGTGTCCAGCAGGGTGCTGGGCTTTCTTCTTGGTGGGAGTGGGGGAGGAGACAGGAGACAACCATTTTTCCTTGACTGCTGGAGAGACTGGCTGTGTCAAATCTACCCACATAGTCTCAGGAAAGTTTGCAAGACAAGCACGCTCCTGAATTATGTTAGGGATGGTAGGCCATCCTTGATGGGGGAATCTATACTGAATGGCACTAGTGTGATAATACTGCAGTCTGGGGTATTGAGACAGAGGCTTCTGACTTGCTAGCCAACAGGACATCATCTGTATTGTGAAAGTTTTGACCATTAAAGGGTAGAGGGAGTAAAGATTTAAACCACAGAGTAGGAGAAAATATTTTGAGAAACACATATTCAACAATGACTTAAACGAAGAATATATAATAGCTTCTAAAAATCAGTCAGAAAACATAATTTAAAAAATAAAAACCAAAATTTTGAATAGGTAGTTCACAAAAGTAGACATTCAGTAGCAAAATTAATATATTAAAAGGGACTCAACTTCATGGTTGTTAGTGAAATGCAAACCAAAATCACATGCAATACTGTAACACATCCACCTGAAAGGCTCAAAGGAAAAAATCAGACTGTACCAATTGTTGGCAAGCATACCAGGCATCTCATATACTGCTAGTGAAAATGTAAATCAGCCTAACCACTTTGGAAAACTAGCACCATCTCTAAAGCTGAAAATAGGAATACTTTATGATCTAGCAATTCTCTTAGGACATAAGGACATCCAAAAGAACTGCATACATATGTTCACCAAATGACATGTACAATTACATTCTTAGAAGCACAACTCATAGTAGCCAAAATTGAGGGGAAAAACAAAGGTCCATAACCTGATTAATAAAGTGTGACATGCTCACACAATTGAATATTGTATTGCAATGAAAGGACTAACCTACATATGACCACATGGCTGGATCTCACAAAGCCCATGTAGCATGAAAGACACTAGAACACAAATAGTACACAAACTATGTTCGATTTATATCAAATTCAAAAACAGACAAAAGTATCTGTCATGTTAGAATTCAGAATGACCACTACATTTGAGAGGAGTAAGGTCCAGTATGGCCTTGTGGGGGCCTGGTAATGTTCTGTTTCTTCCTCTGGGTACTGCTTTCGTCTTGCGTTGGCTGAGTGAAAAGTCATTGAGCTGTACATTACAATTTGTTCACTTTTCTATATGTATGACTTCAAAAAAAGTTTACTTAAAAAAAATAAGAATCAAATGTGTGTGTTGAAGCATATAGCTGAGTTTAGCAGTTGGGTTTCTTAGCTAACCCTGAGGTGGAGACTAGTATTCAGGATATTCATAAGAACATGCTTTTGGGATAACATCTCGGCAAGCATGATTGGACAGAGGGAGAAGGTGACCTGTGCTGCAGTCACAGTGAGGGGCTTACCTGACCCGGGAGGCGCTCCGAGGATGGACAGCCCTGAAGGGTTCTCCCCAGTGCGGTAAGGATCTTTGGTCTTCATCTCCTGCGATGACCAATCACCGGATGTGGGCTGCCCCGGAAGAAGATGTGGTCTGGGTGAGGTATTTTCTTCAGCTGAAGTAACCCCACAGCGGGTAACAGCTGAGGGGAATCTTCCAGCAGCACTCTCAGCAGCTGGGGAGCTACATTCTCCAGCCTGAAGGGTGGTCTTATCAAGTCCCAGCGTCCACCACACAGGGGATCCCGTTTCAGGGCTTGGACTCTAGGACACAGAACATTAAACCCTGTTAAAAGAAGGAGAAAGCTCCCTTCCTGTCTCACACTGAACCATCCAAACTTCTGGGGGAGAGTCTTCCCTATAACTAATCTTAATCTCTCATGGGGCAGTTTTAAATGTGTTTAAATATGCCCTTAAAATGTAGAATAGTTGCTGAACTAAAGAAAATTTTACTTCACCCCTGTGTAACCTCCACCCCATCACAGAAGATTTTTAATTGCTGAGCTAAACATTTCCATTTACAAAGGCTTTTGCTTTCTCTCTTAGTTATAAAAACCTCTGAAAGAATTCAGCGGAGTAGCAACCTTTTTTCATTTGTTATATCTCTCATAAGAAGGAGGAGACAGATTAGGATATAGAAAAATCACCCTTTTGAACAATTTAACAAAATAATATTGACAGTTTTAAATATTTTTCATAATAATGTGAATCCTTGGATATTTTTGCTGCAATGTATCATTTGATAATAATCAGAGTCACAGATGAGACCCATTAAATGACTATTATGGTTTGTTTCCTTAATGTTGATTGAGATAGTAAGAATGCCTCAAATATTTACTTTCCACTATGTATGCATATTAATTACTCTTCCTATTATCATCATAAATCATCCTTTCCACTGATGACATACTCTTCACTCTAATAAGTGAAAATTACAAGAGCAAACAAACTGATCTTTAGCAGGAAGGCAGTTGATAATTTAGTAAATTAAATGAAGCTGAGCTCTATATAGCTAACAACTGGCTATGTTTCCTACCCCTGCTTTACAAATGCCACATATTTTCCACACAATCTTAAGCCACAAGGAGATTCTATTATTCTTAGACAACTTGAAGACATCACATGAAAGTAGGAGATATACTATCACTATAAAAGGCCAGAATGTAATGTCAGCAAAATCATTCAAATGTAAGCAAACCAAAAACTTGGTAAACTAAAGCATCCCTACCTCTCTAGAAGGAGCCCTGGTGGTACAAATGATTAAGCCCTCGGCTGCTAACTGAAAGGTTGGCAGTTCGAACCCAGCCCCTCTGTGGGAGAAAGACCTGGCAATCTGCTTCCATAAATATTACAGCTTAGGAAACCCTATGGGCAGTTCTACTCTGTCACGTGGGGTCACTATGAGTCAAAATCGACTCAAAGGCACCTAACAACAACAACCTCTCTAGAACCTGGTGCAGGCCAAGTCATAGCAGATAATACATTCCCTTTCTGTGAACTTATACATATTTCCAGAAGTTAGGAATGGGTCTCCATGTTTATGTATCCTATCCATGATATGTATGTTGATGTTACTGAAATTAATTGAATGCTTATACTGTGGCAGGGACTATCCTAAGTTTTCACATTTTTTGACCCATTTAAACCACACAAAACTCCTATGAGACAGGTTTTTATTTGTATCTCTGTTGTAAAGATGAAGAAGTGAAGTCACAGGGAAATACAATGCCTTGCCTGGCGGCATCAGTAACTAAACAGTGATAAAACCAAACCAGTTGTCATTGAGTCAATTAGGACTCAATGGTGACCCCGTATGTGTCAGAGTAAAATTGTGCTCCACACAGTGACTGTGTGCTTTCATCCCTGATATCCATTCAGTAGCAGAGAGCCCATACTTAGCTGCTGAACTAGAACTACCCCTTCAGTAGCTTGGTAAATAGTCTTCAAATAATCACTCTCTTGGTTAATTGAATTCTTTCATTCTTCATGTTATCGTCATATAAGTTCTGCAGAGTAAAGAATACGGTTTCTGACAGCAGTAGTTGAGGGGAGGAGGGACGTGTAGTTTCAGATGGAGTTTCACTAATGGAGTTCTGGATCACCTGCCAACTTGCTTCTCCAAGGTTCGAACCCCTGTTGAGAACTTGCATTTCTAACAAGGTCCCCGGGGATGCTAATACTGCTGGTTAGGGATCATTCTGAGAACCACTAGTAGAGCAGTGGTTCGCACAAAATTTATTATACGTAAGAATCACCTAGGGATCTTGTTAAAATGTAGATTCTGATTCAGTATATCTGGAGAAGAAATGTAAATTCTTAGCAGGGGTTCCAACCAGAATGAACTGTTCCAAGCTATGCTTGCAACCAGTGCTCTAAATGCCTCCTTTATCATTAATCATGATCCCTACCAAACAGCACTTTGTTTTCCCTCTTCAAGAATACACTATCTCTTGGCAGGTGAAAGCATCATGATTTTTAATCACCTGGGTGATTAACATTCTACTCAGAGTTCCTGTTCTGAACGACTAAAGGTGATAAGCACAGTTTGTACTCTTTCTGCAGCAACTGCTGCCAGCCATTTTCCCCAGAGGAGGAGAGAACTGGATAGGAGCCGGGACCTTGGCAGATGTCTTTCAAATGAGAACTTCAGAGCCTTAATTTTTTTTTTTTTCAGACAAAGCAGCCTGCACCATCATCCACAGTATTTTAGAAGGCTAGATTTTAAAAATGAAAAATATGAGACAGTCTAAATGAAGACATGATAATATGATATTTTCAGGAGGAAGAAGTGAAGCCTTATAATATGCACTGCTACTTACTGTATTTTCTCTTCTTCATCACCATCATCACTTTTCCTGTTTTGAGCACACTGAATGAAGAAAGAATAAGCTCACTCACAAAATCAATATACATTTGCCATACAAATCCACAGAGTACATGAAATTTGCCTAGACAAAGGGAAAACTGTGCTATTCTAAATGGCTGAATTTTCATATTTAAGGAAGAAATGAAAAGTGGAAAGTTCATTTCATCATCTTTGTTCTCCAAATTTAATGTATAAGGAAAAATAATTCCTAATACACATAGTTTATCAAAGGTTGATAAATATGGCTAAAAATACATTGCTAAGATATGCCAGTTGAGCAGACTTCTGCCCTACTAGTAATGGGGCTTACCACTCGGATGGATTCACCACTGGGCCAATGGGAGACTCTGATGTTCCCAGGGCTCGAGCTGGGATGAGGAAAAGCGATACTTGGGATTTTATCTCTTGACCCACTTAGCCTTGGCGAGGGTTTTGGGTTTGGAGTTAAAGATGTCGAAAGGATCCGTGGCAGTGGAGTTAATGTCCTTGACACTGAACCTGTTGAAGGGAGATGCATGTTATCAGCTGGTTCAGATGGTGTGATTGTACTTTGTGACCTTGAAAACTCCAGCAGGAAACTTTATTACACATGTAAAGCCATGTGTTCTGCTGGCAAAAACCACCTTGACATTCACAATATAGTGTGTAGACTGTGCAGTGTTAGCCTCATGACACTGGCATGTTTACATCTTACTCATCTGATAAAACTCTGAAAATTAAAGATACAAACATTTCAAGGGTACGTCATCTCAGCATCTCTGGCTTCTCGACATCTTTGTAGTTGCAGATGAATGGCAATCATTTGTTGAATTTGAGGCAGTTCAAAAACATTTAAGACTTCAGCAAAAACATCAGAGAGACTACAACAACTATGATGAAGATAATCCCTACAGTCTGGAAGATTCCTTTGAGCAAGGGCCCTATAAGCCTAGATTAAACCAACTGAAAAATCCAAATAGACTAGGATTTGACTCAGCTTTTATGGTTTTTTTTTTTTTTTTTTTTTTTTTTGCCAATCTGATGTTTTTGTATTTCTGTTTCTTCTAAGCCATTTATTTATGTAAGTTTAAGTGCAAAAAGAAGTGTTGGTTACAGTACGTATGCCGTCTTGTTCTGTGAGAAGGTGATCTAAGGCTATTGTATTGAGTACTGCTTTAAGAAGACAACTTAATGATTGATGTTGTATTTAATTTTCTTTTTGTAGTAGATTAACTCAGTTGCTACTGCTTATGATAATCTAAAGCATTTTTTTGCTATTAAAAAAACGTTAATTGACTCAAAACGTTCAAAATCAGTTACTTTCCTTTCTTACAGCTCCACATTGCATTTACAGTGTTTCAACATTTGCTGTGAAACTATTAAGGATCATACACATTAATATATAGCTGTCAGTACTCTTTAATTTAGTGCCAGTTAATTATGATCTGCTTTCCTTTTCCAAGAGTAAGCAGTACCTAAATCATCATGTTTTCTTGGTTGCCTAGAATTTTTAAAATCTTGGAATCAAACTTTAAACCCAAAATCCAAAATTAAATAAATAATATCTTCAGGTAGTTTATTGGCATTTTTCATGTTTTTCTTCATCCTATTTAAAAAAAAAACAAACTGCTTATTATAAATGACCTCAAGTATGTTTTTGGAAGGGGTAGAGAATGAGTAAATAAAATTAAAATATTTAGATTTAACAAAATCTAGTAAAGCTTATGGACCCTTTCTGAGATTAATCGTTTTAAACGCATAATATACCACTCAAGTACAGTTATCAAACTATTTTTTTAAATAACAAATTTGGGATATAATAACACAAAGTCTTCTTTTTAATACATTAAACAATAGGATTTAGTGATACGTTTAACAACTATCATAGTTATAAAGTAGTGATGGGTATAAGTTATCTGCAACAGCTATAATGTACTATGAAAATATCTGTGATTAATTTGATGACAGTCACATGTTCTTCAAATACTGCTGTGGTTTGCTAAGTTTCATTTTGAGGTTAGAGGAGATTAAAAAAAATAAAACACAGTCCTCTAGAGTCGATTCTGACTCATGGCGATCCTGTGTATTATAGACTAGAACTGAGCTTGATAGGGTTTTCTTTGCTGTAATCTTTATGGAAGCAGATCACCAGGCTACTCATTCTATCCCAGCCCCTGGCATAATGTCAGTGCATAGTTATAGGTGCCCAGTGATAAGTTAGTGTTAAATAAATAAATGATCATACGAACCTCCATTGCCTATCCCCTGCATATCATCATTTCCAACTGGACAATTGCAATAGCTGCAGTCCTTGCTCACTTTATTACTTACCTCACTCCTAATGAAACAGCCAAAAAGATCTTTATAAATTACATATCACTTCATGTCACTCCCTTGCTTAAAATCACTTGATGGATTACTAAGACAAAATCCAGGACCCTTACTTTGCCTATAACGTTTTGCATGGTCTCATCTTGACTTACCTCCTCCACTTCATTTTCTTCCATCTCTTATTAAAACAAACAAGCAAACTAATTGCCATTGAGTTGGTTCTGACTCATAGTGACCTTGAAGGACAGAATAGAACTGCCCCATAGGGTTTCCAAGGAATGGCTGGTGAATTCAAACTGCCAGTCTTTTGGTTAGCAGCTGTAGCTCTTAACCATTGTGCCACCAGACCTCCATCTCTTATTAAGCCCCCTCTAAATTATCAAACTCATTCTGGCTTTTGGCCATTTGCAGCTGTTATTTCTTCTTTGGGGAATAGTTCCCTCTGTCTTTACCATTTATCCTTCAGTTCTCAGCCTGAATATCACCTCTCTATAGAGAACATCCCTAAATATGTGAACCAATTCTAGTCAGGTTTCCTTGATTCTGAAATATACCAGGCACCATGCTCTGCAGTGAGGTGGTGATGGTTAATGCAGATGTGGATTTATCATGAAACTCAAAGCTTAAACATCAGGGCTCCCTCACCTGCATGAGCCTATCCAAGACTCTTGGAAAAGTCATAAATGTGTTCACATGATGAGATGTTCTTGCAAAATTTTAACTGCAGTTGGTTCAGGCCAGTCTTTCTCTACAGTGTCAGGCAGTCACTCAAACTTCCCACTATGACATAGTAATGTTGTGGGCATTTCATATCTGCAAACCATTCATTCATTCATTCATTCATTCCTTTTCTTAAACACAACCCGTAAAACAAAGACCTACCTTGAATTAATATCATTAAAATTACATGCAAGCAAAATAATGCTAAAGATAGCTGAAAAATGGTTGCAGCAGTACATCGACAGGGAACTGCCAGAAATTCAAGGCAGATTCAGAAGTGAAACAAGGAATATCATTGCTGATGTCCGATGGATCTTGACTAAAAGCAGAGAATACCGAAAGATGTTTACCTGTGTTTTATTGACTATGCAAAAGCATTCGACTGTGTGGATCCTAACAAATTATGAATGACATTGTGAAAAATAGGAATTCCAGTACACTTAACTGTGATGTGGAAACTGTACGTAGACTAAGAGGCAGTCATTTGAATTGAACAACAGAATACTGCATAGCTTAAAATCAGGAAAGGTGTGTCAGGGTTGCATCCTTTCAGCATACTTATTCAGTCTGTATGCTGAGCAAATAATTCAAGAAGCTGGACTATATGAAGAAGAATGCAGCATCAGGTTGGAGGAAGATTCATTAACAACCTGCATTATGCAGATGACACAACCTTGCTTGCTGAAAGTGAAGAGGACTTGAAGCACTTACTGATGAAGATCAAAGACCACAGCCTTCAGTATGGATTACATCTTAACATAAAGTAAACAAAAATCCTTACAACTGGATCAATAAGCAACATCTTGATAAATGGAGAAAACATTGAAGTTGTCAAGGATTTCATTTTACTTGGATTCACAATCAACACCCATGGGAGCAGCAGTAAAGAAATCAAAAGATGCATTGCATTGGGCAAATCTGCTGCAAAAAAAATCCTTTTTAAAGTGTTAAAAAGCAAAGATGTCATGTTGAGGACTTAGGTGCACCTGACCCAAGACATGGTATTTTCAGTCACCTCGTATGCATATGAAAGCTGGACATTGAGTAAAGAAGACCAAAGAATTGATGCCTTTGAAATCATGGTGTTGGCAAAAAATATTAAATATACCATGGGCAGCCAGAAAAACAAACAAATCTGTTTTGGAAGAAATACAGCCAGAATGGTCCTTACAAGTGAGGATGGTTAGACTTTGTCTCACATATGTTGGACATGTCAGGAAGCACAGGTCCCTGGAGAATGATGTCATGTTTGGTAAGGTAGAGGGTCAGTGAAAAAGAGGAAGACCCTCAACAAGATGGAATGACACAGTGGCTGCAACAATTGTGAGATGGTGCAGGACTGGGCAGTGTTTCATTCTGTTGTACATAAGGCCTCTGTGAATTGGAACTGACTCGATGACACTTAACAACAATAACAATAACCTTAGATGAAAAAAAACTGCCTTGGTCCATGCTTCAAAGATTATATCAGTATAGCTTAGAGAGAAACAGAAATATTAACAAAGAATCACACGTATTAGTGTAATCATTGCTGTGATGAAGAGTTACATGTTGTTATGAAAGCACATAATAGAGAAGATTAACTTAATTATTCTAAAGAATCTGTCCAGGTAAGCATAATTGTTAATATCATCGACTACTTTCAACACAAAGAATCATAGATTGGAAACAAAAGGTTTTTCTAGAAACCAAGGAAATGCAAATTCAAATAATGAAATACTATTTTTCACCTATGGAATTTAAGGTTAATATTAAATAATAGTGAGGTAGCCACATGACACTCTCTCACAGAAAACAATTGGCAGTATCTATTAGAACTTTGAAAATTGTTTTCAGACTTTTGCCTAAAAATTTCACTTCTGGGAGTCTGTCAAGAATAGGAGAAAAACCATGTCTAAAAAAATACATACTTTAATGTTATTATCTATAATAGCAAAAACTGGATAACTAAGAATTAAGTAATAGAGAAATGTTTAAATAGATTGCATTACATCAATTCAACAATCATTACAAATTGTAATTTAGAAAAGTAATTAATAAAAAGAGAAAATATGCATGATATAAAGTTATGCCAAAGAAAAGAGGCTGGAAACATATTTCTAAACAGTATGATCTTATGTATAAACTACTGGAGACAAATATACCAAAGGGTTAATAGTGATCATCTCTGGGTAAAGAGATAATGTATTGTTTTTGTTTCCATTTTTAGTTTTCTATATTTCAATTTTTTTATAATGATTATTATTTATAGAATATATGCAAAATATACAATATGTCATAGAAGTACTTTAACACCTTTTATTAAAGAAAACATGATCAGAGTATGAGCTTCTTGGGTATAAATGGAGATTGAATCTGTTCATGAAATCTTACTGAGAAGAGACAGATTCATCTTGACAGGTAAACCATGCCTGTATCTGAGGTTCTTTTCTTAGATATTCGAGTGATGTTAGGGTCGTTAGAATGCTCACAGATGCTGACAAGAGATGTTTAAAACAAAGTTTTTGAGTTAGTAAGGAAACTACAAGGGCAGAATCAAATGATTCAATGGGACTTGTGATCTTAGAAAAGACCAATAATGAATACTAAATTTTAATGAAGTCCATAGTATCGCTGAAATGCACCATTTCATTTGCCGTTAACCTTTCTGATATGCTACTCTGAGGTCTTTAAATCCTTAGGACAGGGTGTCATTTAATGACAAGGACAGGTGACTGTTTCATTTAAATGAACACACTCAACTGAAACATGGCAGAGGAAAGAAATCAGCAGGGGATATATGTGAAGAGAGAAGATTTAGATTTAAAGACATAAAAGAACTAATGCAGGAGTAGTTTTCACAGAATTTAGCAAAGTAGTGATACTCCGGTACATGTTTCAGATTTAACACATCCTCTAAAAAACAGCAATAAAAATTTCAAATGAATAGCAGTCTTTTCCAGACGTCTGACAAGAAACATTACAATAGAGTTGTACCAAGATTTCTTCAAGTATTTATTCAAATGAAAACCAAATCACTTAGACTCTTTGGAGAAGTCCTGCTAAGGGAGCAATTCGGTAGTGAGATCTGAGTTGTAATGCAAATTGGCAGAAACTGGCAGCATTCGAAAAAAATTTTTTTTTGCAACATCCCTTCTAACACATTTCATGGCAGCAGAGTATTGTAACTGTGAAAGTTACACTTTAAGTCCAGGTTCAGGATGAGCCAGGTGGCATGAAGGATGTATCAAAAACACAGATCACTCTTCCACACTAAACTGAAAGCTTTGAGTTGCTTTTATCTTTAGCTTTGTAGTTATTGTAACGTCACCAGGAATTTGGAGGCAACACCTTCAGTTGAGAAAGGAAAAATAAATGCCCTAATAATCTTCTCCTTTCTTCTGCAACTCACAGCTCTCCTCCAAGCCCCAGCATCTGAGCCACACCTCTGCCCAGGTGCTCCGCTGAAATCTGGGGCTCTGTGGCAAGGACTGCTTCTTGAAGCGAGTTTATTAGTTTTCTTTTGCGACCATAACAACTTCCCGTAAACTGAGCAGCTTACAACAAATCAAATTTATTATCTCACAGCTTCTGTAGGTCGTCCGTCGGGTGGGCTTGACTGGGTCCTTTGCTTCGGGTCTCACAAGCCTGAAATTAAACTGATGGCAGGGATGCATTCCTTACTGGCAGCTCTGGGGAAGGATCCACTTCCAAGCTCATTCAGCGTGTTGTCCAAATGCAGCCCTTTGCAGTGGTAGAACTGAGTCCATGTTTCCTTGCTGGCTGTTGACGTAGACTAATCTTTGCTCTAGAGCTTGCCCACATTCCTTCTGTTGCCTTCTACCTGGTCCCCTCCAGCCATGGGAGTGAGGCACTCTCATGCTTCAAATCTCTCTCACTTCTCTGCTGTGTCTGTCTCAAACAAGAGAAAGTTTTCTGCTTTTAAGGATCCTCATGATTACATTGGGCCCACCCAGATAATCCAGGATAATCCTCCCATTAAGGTCAGTTACGTTAACCACATCTTCAGCCCCTCTTCCTATGCAGCATAACATATTCAGAAGTTCCAGTGGTTAGGAAATAAACATCTTTGGGTGCCATTCTGCCTACCACACAAGGATAGTGGATGGGTGCTAAATAACTTACTGGTGACTTTTTTTCCTTTGTTTTTTTAAATTTCCTTGCACTGAAATTGCAAATATTTAGAATCAGTTGATGAACTGCAGTTTTGTATCATTTCAAAATAGCCTTAATTGCCTTGTCATTTAGGGTATATCACAGCTTTAAAATACCAATTCACAAAGCCATCAGAGCCATAGGGTTTCAGAGAGAACATTGCATTTGCTTCACTCGTTTAGCAGTATTTTGACAAAACCAACAAGGACATTGACAATAATTATTTAATCCTCTTAATAGCCATGTTTCAGTCATTAAATTCAAGAAACCAAGCATATATTGATAATCAATATATTAACCAATTATTAATTTCTTGCCACCCTAAAACACAAAATCTTTCTCAAATTAATTTTTAAAATACATTAGAAGGAGGGTTAGAATATATTCACTTTTTAAAGGTTAAGTCTGTTTTTGAACATACAGGCCATTTGTGTAATGTCTGACCTAGTGCCCTGACTCCATGTATCTTTCACGTTGGACCTCTTCTACCTGCCTACGTGGAAAGGTCTGCACCTCAGTCTGGAACTAGTCATAACTCATGCAGGGAGAACCTGAAGACGTGTGTACCAAGTGTCTTAGCATCAGTTCAGCCCTGCTTGCCATACCAACCTTATATTCTAATTGTAGTAATTAGTCATTACTCACCCCCATCCTTTGTCGAAGCAATGCCTTTAAATCAAGTTATAAAATGCCTAGGATTCCATTATATTTTCTCATGCTAGCATCCAAACTGTATTAGTTTCTTATTGCTGCTGTAACAGATTACCACAAACTCTGTGGCCTATACAACACAAATTTATTCTCACAGTTTGGAGGTCAGAGGTTTGAAATAGGTCTCATGGGGCAAAGCAAGGTGTTGGAAGGTATGCGTTCCTTTCTGGAGGCTCTAGGAGAGAATCTGTTTCCTTGTCTTTTTCAGCTTCTAGAGGCTGTCTGCATTCCTTGGCTTGTGGCCACCTTCCACCTTCAAAGCCAGCAATGCTCAGCTGAGTCTTTCTCACATTGAATCACTCTGTCATTGACTCTTCTGCCTTTTTTTTCCACACTGAAGCTCCCTTGTAACGATATTGGGCAAACTCATGTAATCCAAGATATAATCTCCTCATTTTAAGGTTAACTGATTAGCAACCTTAATTCCATCTGTACCCTTACTTCCCCTTTGCCATATAACCTAACATAGTCACAGGTCCAGGTATTAGCATGTGTGCTTCTTTGAGGACCATTTCTGCTGACCACAGCACCACCATCGTCATCCTGTCATTTTAAAAGTCCTTCGTTTCCATTCTTGTACTTCCTATAAAAGATTAAATACCTTAAAACTGTTCTTTACCCATATGCTTTTTTTTGTTGTTGTTGTTCTTTTTTAATCTTCTCTGGGCTGTCGAGCAAGAACCGAGTGATGAATCCAGGATTTGTGAAAGAGCTGGAAGAAAATTTGTTCTGGCAAATTGTAGTGAGGATAGAGGCCAGATCGTAACCAGGCCATTCTGAATTCTCCACTCTCCCCAAACCTTTTATACACATCAAGACTCCCTCATATAAACTACCAAATTTCTAAGGATAGAAAATTTCCAATGTTCTATTGGGTTCACCTCTAAAAGATAACCCATGTAGACACCCATATATCCAGGTTACAGTACACATACGAAGGGTGTCTTCTTCCCCACTAGGCACTGATCTCACTAGAAACTCAGATACACTTCAGAGCTCTGTCCTGGTTACAATGGCAGTGGTGTCAAACTTCGCAATTCCAAACAAATATTTGCCATAATTGAGGTCAAATGCTTAAATTATGTGAATTATGCTGACTACTAATATTTTCTCAAAACATGCATCTCATTATAGGTTCCTTGCTTTGGTAAATCCACATATATTTTGGCATTTGATTTAAACATTAGTTTTAAGTACTAAATTATAGGAATGTATAAAATTACAAACAAATCTTTATGAAAAGCAGAACCTAGTGGTAAATTACTTTTAAAATAAGCTTTAAACTAATTAACATTTATTGTTATTTTGTTAGCTGTTGAGTTGGCTCTGACTCATGGTAAACCTGTGTACAACAGAACAAAATGTTGCCTGGTCCTGTTCCATCTTCATGATCATTGGTATGCTCAAATCCATTGATGTGGTCACTGTGTATTTTGAGTGACTATCAACCTAGGGGGCTTATCTTTCAGCACTATACTGGACAATACTGTCTCGTGATCCACAGGGTTTTCATTGGTTAATTACTGGAAGTAAATTGCCAGGCCTTTCTTCCTAGTTTGTCATAGTCTGGAAGCTCCACTGAATCCTGCCTACCATGGATAACCCTCCCAGTATTCGAAATACCAGTGGCACAGCTTCCAGCATCACAGCAACACACAAGCCACCACAGTACGACAAACTGATAGACCAATTGCGGTGATTAATATTTAGCCCTTAATAAATTTCTAGGGTAATAATGAATAGATTAATCATAGTACTGACAGTTCAGAGATCATGGAAAGTATGTAATGTTAACAAATATTTTCCTTCTAGACCATGAATAATATTTGCTAACCAGACATAAATTAGAACTAGTTGTCATATTATTTAGTTCAGTACACTATATATTTATAGTTCAGTTTCTGAAAAGACATACGTAGATAATAGTCAACTATATGCTACCACACTCTTCACTTTCCTCCATTTCTGTTTCTTCTGCTCAGTGATAAATTGATTGCTGCTCAGTTTAGACACAGAATTGAGCACCAAGGGATTATCGCTACAAAGTGATGTTGGAAGGTCGCAATGAATCATATCAGCTAATTTTGACCTCCATACACAAAAAAAGAGAGACAAACCATCCATAATCGTCATATTATTCCAGAATGGAAGACTAACAAATACAGACAAGTATTTGATATTATACAGAGCATTTATTTTTCCAATCCATGAAAGTTCATGTGAAGCGTAAATTAAGATATTATTTTATGTTGCTATGGCAGTCTTTGGAGATCTGCACACAAAGAGTGCTGTTGAGCCATACACAGGGATACTGAACTTGTGCTTTTAGAGGGAGAGAGAGTAGGAAATGTGGCAAATAAGATTCATGGGCATATAAGAATAAAAATACAGGATTGAAATTTTAGAGAATTAAGTATTTGGCACCATTTAGTCAAATCTTAATTTTGAAGGCCAGAGACTACAGGAAGAATCCATTTCACTGACCTTATTTATACATCACACTTGAAGGACTAGAGCTAATTAATGGTAGTTATAGGAATATTTGAGCTACGGTGAAATATGAATACCAGAGGGCATGGACAAGAGATAAACTGAGTGCTCAAATAATGTGAATATTTTTCTTGCAAAATGGGAGCAATCACCCTGCAAAGTAAATGACTAAGAGAAGCAATTAGCATAAGAGTTTTCAAATGTTGTTAAATGATCATACTATCTGAACGAGTCATAAAGGTTCCTTCATTATAAGAACTATATACAACACTTACATATTTCTAATGCACTTTATGATCATTAACTAGTAATTAGCAGAAAAACTTTCTCACTCCAGGAAAATAAATGAAAATACATTCTTTGCCTTCCTTACCATTATAAAATCTCCTATGCAACTTCACTTTGCTTGTAGTGAATTTAATTCCTTATTTTTCTCAGTATTTCACGAGGTCTAAACTTATGATTTGTATTAGTGTATTTACAGAATGATTTAAAACATCCTTAAGAAGTTAGTATTCAAATATCATTAAATATTTAATACTGAAGGGATGTTAAAAGTCAGCTTCTGTTCTATGAAAATAGCATTAAAGACTGCAGAAAAAACTTATTAAAACTGAAGAACCAAACAAGAGAATCAGAAATCAGGATGACTGTCTCAAGGAAAACAATGACTAATGAAAATGTATTTAATCATTGCCTTGCAAGTAAACTGATTTTCTTGACAACCACATAAAATCAGCACAGGAGGTATTGAGGGTTACAGGAGGGAGAGAAACCAACATCATACTCATTAAATCTCACAGTAACCCTTTAAAGTAAGTGTTATTATGTTAATTTACAGATGAAGAAGTGGAGACTAAGAGAGGTTAATTTATTAGTCCAAAAAATCACATTGAGTGAACATCACAAGGAGTCCAAGTTTCTCTGATTGGAAGATGTTCCTTCTTTTTCCATTGCACCAGCTCACTACATCAGCTCTACTGCCTCCTTATATACATAGACAGTTTCTAAAGCTCAGTCAGGCTCTAAAGATTCTGTTCCTTGAAGAGCATGACATGTCCCCAACTGCCTGTTATGGAAACTCCAACCCTAATATTTTCCAAAATGGGTGCAGTAATGAGAGAAGGAGGGAAAACTAGAATTATATTGCTGTTGAAAATTCTGGTCTCTGGCAAAGCATAGCAATTTTCCTATTCTGCCTCTTGTTATCTATACAGAGAGGATTACAGAGGCACATTGAAATAGAAAACTGGGATATTATATGACGCTTTGGAAATGATTAGGAGTCTACCACGAGTAATTCACATCCATTAACTGTTGAGGTTCCTCAAATATAAGTTAATCCTATTATTAATAGCCTTTGTAGACTCAGGTACATGTCTTGTATTCGGGGGATACACTGATGGATTGTTCAAAATTTCAATTATGTGGCTATCAGTTCTCAGTGTATGGGAAGTTGCTAAGTATTGGAATCAACTATACTGACTTTACCATTTTGTTACAGTATATTGAAATGGATTCTCTGAGATTCTCATTTTCCAAACAATGAAAAGAATAAATATAAACTATGCCTGACAGGTAAAAAAAAAAAACGGAGAGATTAATAGTTTGTTGAACAGAATGTGATGCTAGTTAGTATCTTAAATAAAACTTTCATAGAATAATTTATCTATGTCACATCAATGGACAGCTTTCTTTTATGGTTTCTCATAATTTAGGGCATATATATCACTTGTATTATTTTAAATTGAAAAGTTTTCACTATTAGTTATTTTCAACTCAATATTTAAGTACACTTAGCACATGATGATAAGCAGGTTAAAAACGGAGTTAACTGGGAGTTCCAGCAAAATGGCGCTCTAGGCAGAAGCACCATGCTGTCCCTCTACAGCAAAGATCCGAAAAACTACGACAAACAGAGAATACGACAATCCTGAAACCCTAAAACATCAAATGAAGAGATAAAGAACTCAGCCAAGCACCAAATGGAGTGAGAAAACTGACAGAGAATGGAGAGCGAAGAGAGATTCATGCAGAGGTCCCCTACCAGGTAACGCAGGGTGGAACCGCCATCTTGGACTCCTATTGAAGACCAGCAAACAGGGGCTACGAGAAAGCAGCCTCACAGAGCATCCAGCAGGAGACAAAACAACCAGTAATCTGAGATATATGCTTTCCCATCCCCCACCCTTCTTGACCCCGACTCGGACTCCTCTGCTTTCCGCGGCCACAATCTCTTCACTGGGAAACACCAGCTGCTTGGATTCCACACACCCGAACAGGCTAGCTCTCTGAGTGACACTTGTTGGCTCCTGGTGTTGCTTTTTTCTGCTTCTTTTGATTTATTCCTTACCTCTCACCACCTCCCCCTCCTTTCACTCAAATGCCTGGCTCTGTGTGCCATCTTTGCTTCTTCCTGAGGGGCTGCAGAACTCCGGTGATTTGTGATATATATTTTCCCACTCCCTACCCTACTTCACACACACTCTGCCACCTCTGCTTCCCGTGGAAACAGTCTCTTGTCCGAGAAACACCAGCCCACACTAGCTGGCTCTCTGAGTGCCATTTGTTGGCTGCTGGTGTTGTTTTTTTCCTGCTTGTTTTGATTTTTTCCTTACCTCTCACCACCTCCCCCTCCTTTTGCTCAAATACCTGGCTCCATGCACCATCTTTGCTTCTTCCTGAGGGGCTGTGGAGCTCCATTCGAGTGTGGAGCTGCTTCCCGGTCTGGGCTGCCGCGCTGGTGGGATCCCGGGTCTTTTGTTTGTTTCTTTGTTTTGAATTGTTTGTTTGTTTTCCTTTTCTTCAGTTAGGAGCGGTTTCTGGCCAGGCAGTGCTGCGTGGCAAGGAGACTTCCCCCTCAGCTTGCTCAGATGTGCAGAGGGATCCCTGAGCGCATTTCTTTCTTCGTTGGTTATCCTTTTTTTTTTTTTTTTTTTGCTGTTTTTTTGGGGGCCTTTATTGTTCTTTTTTTTTTTTTTTAATTTATTTTGTTTTCTTTTCCCTTTTTGTTTTTCTTCATTGCTCAGTTTCTCATCTCTCTATATCTTCCTTCTCTTTCTGTTCCCTGAATACCTGGCATTGCATACCTCTATGTCTTCTAGCCAGGCTGTACTGCAACACCTGAGAGCGACTTCCCCAGACCTCATAGCTGCACCGGGGGGACCCCCGGGAAATTTGTGGTTCTTTAACCTTTCTGATTTTTACTTATTCATTCTTTTCTTCCTCTTTACCTTTCGGTTTTTGTCCATTTCATAGTCTCTCATCTCTCCATTCCAAAGGCAAGCTCCCTTGCATTCTTTTTTGTTTGTTTGTATGTTTTTGGCTCCTGTTCCTCTCTCCTCTCTCCCATATCCATCTTAGCTTCACACATAACAATCTCCCCACTGCATCCTGCCTACCTGCATTGTGCGTTGGACATCACACCACCAAGCAGCACAGGCACGGCCTACTGGAACCTTCCCTGCACTAATTACCAACCCGCTCTGGTGGCTGTAGTAAGTGTCACAAACAACCCATCCCAGTAACTCCTCTTCAGCTAGACCTTCCCTGCCGTACCATTTCTGAGTGACTAACCCTGCCAGTTGGAGAAGGAGGCAAAAAGTATTGTGCCCACAGTTGAGCAAACAACAAAGAAAACACAGTCCACCTGCACAGACATAGTCAAATTAAAAAAAAAAAAGGGACAAAACAAACAAATCTACAATCAGTAAACGAGAAAAATAACTACTGAATGCCCTAAAGACAGCAGACAATATCAAAACATTTACAAAAACAGGACAGGATGGTTCCAGTAGGAGTCCAAAATAAAACACCAGATGACTCTCCAGTGGAAGACAATGCACTAGAACTACCTGATACGGAATTCAAATATCTAATACTCAAAATTCTCCAAGAACTGAGGCAAAACGCTGACAAACAAGAGGAAAAAACAGACAAAATCATGGAAAATACAGACAAAAAATTGGAAGAATTCAGGAACATAAAGCAGGAAAAAAATGCCAAAATAAATTCATAACTAGAAATTATACAAAGACAAAAATTAGAACTCCAAAAGATAAACGACAAGATTTCGGAAATGCACGGTGTCATAGAAGGGCTGAGAAGCAGATTTGAAACGGTGCAAGACAAGATCAGTGGAATTGAAGACAAATACTTGGATACAACTCTGTTTATGGAAAATTCGGAAAAAAGAACAAAGAAAAATGAAGAGACCCTGAGAGATATGTGTGACACAATCAAAAGAAAAAATTTTCAAGTGATTGGAATTTCAGAACAGGGGGAGAAAACAGAAAACACAGAGAGGATAATTTAAGAACTGATGACAGAAAACTTCCCCAATATCATCAAAGATGAACAGCTGGCCATCCAAGAAGCTCAACGAATCCCATATAGAAGAGACCCCAAAAGAAAATCACCAAGGCATATCATAATCACACTCGCCAAAATCAAAGACAAACAAAGAATCCTGAGAGCAGCTCGTGAAAAACAAGAAGTCACATACAGAGGAGAAAAAATAAGACTAAGCTCAGATTATTCGGCAGAAACCATGCAGGCAAGAAGGCAATAGGATGACATATATAAAATCTTGAAATTAAAAGAAATGCCAGCCAAGAATAATATATCCTGCAAAACTCTTGTTCAAATTTGATGGTGAAAACAGGTCATTTCCAGATAAACAGAAAACAAGGGAATATGTAAAAGTCAAACCAAACTTACAAGAATTATTAAAGGGAGTTCTTCTATCTGAGGACAAACAGCTTCAGCTCACAGGCAGAACCTAGGACACAGGATCGTACCAGCCAGATACCAATTTAGGAAATGAACTCTTGAGGACTATCCAAAACCAAAAGAAATACAACAGGGAATCAGAGCAGTTAATCAGGAAATGACAACAACATCAAAACAAAAAAAAGAGGGAATAAATGGCATAGGTATAGAAGCTTCTAATGGAGAAGAAGGCAAGGCGATACCAAGTAATGGTAGACTGCTTCAAACTTAGAAAGATAAGGGTAAAATTCATGGTAACCACAAAGAAAGTTAACAAACATACTCATTAAAAAAAAGAGGAAAAACATAAACTTTCAGCAAAAACAAAACCTACAAAAACAAAAGAAATGAAAAAAAAACCCACAAACAAAAGTAACTCAGCACAAGAGAGTAAGAAGAACAAAGAAAACTTCAGCACCACAAAAAAAGCACTACAAAATGACAGCAACAAACTCACATCTATCACTAATTACATTGAATGTAAATGGACTCAATGCATCCCTAAAGAGATGGAGAGTGACAGAATGGATAAGAAAACAGGATCCATCAATATGCAGTCTACAAGAGACACACCTTAAAAACAAAGATGTGAATTTATTAAAAGTCAAAGGTTTGAAAAAAATAAATCAAGCTAACAACTACCAAAAAAGAGCAGGAGTGGCAATTCTAATCTCAGATAAAATAGACTTTAAAACAAAATCTACCAGAAAAGACAAAGAAGGACACTATATAATGATCAAGAGGAGGATCCATCATGAAGACATAACCATAATAAACATCTACACACCCAACGACAGGGCTCCAAAATACATCAAACAAACTCTAACAACACTGAAAGAGAAATTGACAGGTCCACAATAATAAGAGGAGACTTCAACACACCACTCTCAGTAAAGGACAGAACAACTAAGAAGAAACTCAGCAAAGATACAGAAGACCTAAAGGGCACAATCAGCCAACTTGACCTCATAGACATATATAGAACACTCCATCTAACCACTGCAAAGCACACATTCTTTTCCAAGGCACATGGAACGTTCTCCAGAATAGACCACATCTTAGCCCACAGAGCAATCCTCAACAAGATCCAAAATGCTGAGATAATTCAAGGTATCTTCTCTGACCACAAAGACATCAAGGTAGAAATTAACAATAGAAAGAGCAAGGAAAAAAAATCAATTACATGGAAACTGAATAATACCCTGCTTACACATCAGTGGGTAATAGAAGAAATCAGAGATGGAATCAAAAAATTCCTAGAATCAAATGAAAATGAAAACACATCCTACCAAAACCTTTGGGACACAGCAAAGACAGTCCTCAGAGGACAATTTATAGCAATAGATGCACACATGAAAAAAGATGAAAGGGACAAAATCAAAACATTAACTATAGAACTCAAATAGAAAGAGAACAGCAAAAAAACCCCACAGGCACCGGAAGAAAGGAAATGGTAAAGATCAGAGCAGAAATAAATGAAATAGAGAACAGAAAAACAATAGAAAGAATCAATAAAACCAAAGGATGGTTCTTTGAAAGAATCAACAAAATCGACAAACCACTGGCCAGACTGACAAAAGAAAAACAGCAGAGGACACAAATAACCCAAATAAGAAATGAAACGGGGGACATTACAACAGACCCAACTGAAATGAAAAGGAATTATAAGAGAATATTATGAAAAACTACAACAAATTTGATAACCTAGAGGAAATGGATAAATTTCTAGAAACAGACAGCCTACCCAAACTACAACAAAGTGATGTTGAAAATCTGAACAGACCCATAACAAAAGAAGAGATTGAAAAAGTAATAAAAAAACTCCCAACCGAAAAAAGCCTGGCCCAGATGGCTTCACTGGAGAATTCTACAAAACATTTACAGAAGAGCTTGTACAAGTACTACCAAACTATTTCAGAGCATAGAAGAGAAAGCAACACTTCCAAATTCATTCTATGAAGCCAGCATAATGCTGATACCAAAACCAGGCAAGGACATCACAAAAAAAGAAAACTACAGACCAATATCTCTCATGAATATAGACGCAAAAATTCTCCACAAAATTCTAGCCAACAGAATACAGCATCATATCAAAAAAATATATATCACGACCAAGTAGGATTCATACCAGGCATGCAAGGATGGTTCAACATTAGAAAATCAACCAACGTAATCCACCACATAGATCAAAGGAAAGAAAAGAATCACATGATCATCTCAATTGATGCAGAAAAGATATTTGACAAAGTCCAACACCCATTCCTGATAAAAACTCTCAACAAAATAGGTATAGAAGGGAAATTTCTCAACATAATAAAGGGCATCTCTGCAAAACCAACGGCCAACATCATTCTTAATGGAGAGAGGTTGAAAACATACCCCTTGAAAACAGCAACAAGACAAGGTTGCCCTTTATCACCACTCCTATTTAACATTGTGCTGGAAGTTCTAGCTAGAGCAATAAGCCAAGAAAAAGAAATAAAGGGCATCCAAATTGGTAATGAAGAAGTGAAACTGTCCCTGTTTGCAGATGATATGATACTATACCTAGAAAACCCTAAAGACTCCACGAGAAATCTACTGGAACTAATAGAAAGATTCAGTAGAGTAGCAGGATACAAGATAAACATTCAAAAATCAGTTGGATTCCTATACACCTATAAGGAGAACGATGAGAAGGAAATCAGGAAAACAATACAATTTTCAATTCCCCCTAAAAAGATAAAATACTTAGGAATAAATCTTACCAGGGATGTAAAAGACCTATACAAAGAAAATTACAAAGCACTACTGCATGAAACCCAAAGGGATCTACATAAATAGAAAAACATACCATGCTCATGGATAGGCAGACTCAACATTATGAAAATGACAATTCTACCCAAAGCAGTTTACAAATACAATGCAAACCTGATCCAAATAACAACAACATTCTTCAAAGAGATGGAAAAACTAATCATTAAGTTTATATGGAAAAGGAAGAAGCCCTGAATAAGTAAAGCATTATTGAAGAAGAAGAATAAAGTTGGAGGACTCACACTACCTGACTTCAGAACCTACTATACAGCTACGGTAGTCAAAACAACCTGGCACTGGTGCAACGACAGATACATTGACC
Source organism: Dugong dugon (assembly GCA_030035585.1). Classification (NCBI taxonomy): domain Eukaryota; kingdom Metazoa; phylum Chordata; class Mammalia; order Sirenia; family Dugongidae; genus Dugong; species Dugong dugon. The sequence continues at coordinate 103,242,521 of CM057466.1, read as the reverse complement.
AGTGGAACAGAATTGAGAACCCAGATGTAAATCCATCCACCTATGGTCACCTGATCTTCGACAAGGCCCCAAATTCCATCAAATGGGGGAAAGACAGTCTTTTTAACAAATGCTGCTGGAAAAACTGGATGTCCATCAGCAAAAAAATGAAACAGGACCCATCCTTCACGCCGTATACAAAAACTACTTCAAAATGGATCAAAGACCTGAATATAAAGCCTAAAACTAGAACGTTCATAGAAGAAAAAATAGGAGCGACACTTCAGGCCTTAATACACGGCCTTAACAGGATACAAACCATAACCATCAACGCACAAAACGCAATAGATAAGCTAGATAACTGGGATCTTCTAAAAATCAAACACCTATGCTCTTCAAAAGCCTTCACCAAAAGAGTCAAAAGAGAACCTACAGACTGGGAAAAAATTTTTGGACAGTACAAGTCACACAAAGGTCTAATCTCCATAATCTACAAGAAAATCCAACACCTCTACAACAAAAAGACAAGTAATCCTATTAAAAAATGGGCAAAGGAAATGAGCAGACACTTCACCAAAGAAGACATTCAAATGGCCAACAGACACATGAGGAAATGCTCGCGTTCACTAGCCATTAGAGAAATGCAAATTAAAACCACAATCAGATACCATCTCACCCCGGCATTACTGGCACGAATCAAAAACATTGGAAAGAACAAATGTTGGAGGGGCTCCGGGGAGATCGGAACTCTTAGGCACTGCTGGTGGGAATGCAAAATGATACAACCATTTTGGAAAATGATATGGCACTTCCTCAGAAAGCTAGAAATGGACATACCATTCGATCCAGCAATTCCACTCCTAGGAATATACCCTAGAGAAATAATAGTCGTCACTCGAATAGACATATGCACACCTATGTTCATGGCAGCATTGTTCACAATAGCAAAACTATGGAAACAACCTAGATGCCCATCAACAGATGAATGGATAAGCAAACTATGGTACATACACACAATGGAGTAGTATGCAACGAGAAAGAACAACAATGAAACTGGAGGACATTATGCTGAGTGAAATAAGTCAATCACAAAAGGAGAAATATTGTATGAGACCTCTATTGTAAAAACCCATGAAAAAGTTCACACACAAAATGTAACAATCTTTGTTGGTTACCAGGGATGGGAGGGGTGGGGGGGAAATACTGAATAGACAATAGATAAGTGGCATCTTGGGTGAAGGGTGAGACAGTACACAATACAGGGGAAACTAGCACAACTTGTACAAGGAAAGGTCATGGAAGCCCCATAGACACATCCAAACTCCCTGAGGGACTGAATTGCTGGGCGGAGGGCTCTGGGGTCCATGGTCTCGGGGAACATCAAGCTCAATTGGCATGACACAGCTTATAAAGACAATCCTCTACATTCTACCTTGGTGAGTAGTGTCTGGGGTCTTAAAAGCCTGTGAGCGGCCATCTAAGATACTCCACTGGTCTCATCCCTTCGGGAGCAAGGGAGAATGAAGAGAACAGGACACAAGGAAAAGATTAGTCCGAAGGACTAATTGTCCACAGCTACCAAGGCCTCCACTAGACTGAGTCCAGTACAGCTAGATGGTGCCCGGCTACCACCACTAACTGCTCTGACTAGTATCACAACAGAGGGTTCTGGACAGAGCTGGAGAAGGATGTAGAGCTTAATTCTAATTCACAAAAAAAAAAAGACCAGATTTACCGGCCTAAAGGAGACTGGAGAAATCTCGAGAGTATGGCCCTCAGACACCCTTTTAGCTCAGTGGTGAAGCTACCTCCGAGGTTCACTGTTCAGCCTGGGAGTGGACAGCCCCATAAAACCAAATGAGACTAACGAGGTACAGCAGTCCAGTGACGAGGGCCAGAAGGCAGAAGGGAACAAGGAAGCTGATGATAGGGAACCCAAGGTTGAGTAAGGATAGTGTTGATGTGTTGTGAGATTGTTAACCATTGTCATAGGGCAACATTTGTAGTAACTGTTAAATGAGAAACTATTTTGTTCTGTAAGCCTTCATCTTAAGTGAGAATAACAGCACAATTGGAAGAGTGTAGTCAATGTCACTGAACTGTGCATGTAGAAATTTTTGAAATGGTGTATCTTTGGCTATGTATATTTTCACCAAAAGAAAAAAGGTTGAGAAGGGAGAGGGTTGACATGTTGTGGGGTTGTTAACCAATGTCATAAAACAATGTCTGTACTGACTGTTTCATGATAAACTATTTGTTCTGTAAGCCTTCACCTGAAGTACAATAAAAAGTTTAAAAATAAAATATAAAAAGGAGTTAACTTTAGGGGAAAAAGCATATAGTTACTAAACAATTTTCAGAAACAAATATTTAAATGTATTTTATATAACATGATATCTTGCTCTATTCCCCTTAAGTGCCTATTCTAAATTTCATATAATGTTTACAAGTATCTTTCAATTATATCCTTAATTTAGTTTGATACAAGGTATTTTATATAGGGCATCAGTTGAGCAGGCCCAGTAATTAATAAGTGGTACAATTTCCCTGGATACTTCATTTTATGGCAGTCTCAGATTTTTTTTTTTTAAGACCAAGTTAAGATTACTTAGAGCAGTGGTCCTCAAACTTCAGCATGCTCAGAGTCACCTGGAGAGCTTATTAAAAGATTGCTGGTCTCCTCTCTCAAACAGGTAACATTTTGCTGAAGATCAGTCAAAAGCAGTTGGCAGCAGAACATTGACAGGGAACTTCCAGAAATTCAAACTGGTTTCAGAAGAAGACATGAACGAGGGCATCACTGCTGGTATCAGATGGATCTTGGCTGAAAGTAGAGAATACTAGAAATACTATTCACTATGCAAAGGCATTAGACTATATGGACCATAGCAAATTATGGACAACATTGCTAAAAATGGGAATTCCAGAACACTTAATTGTGCTCATGAAGAACCTGTACATAGACCAAGAGGCAGTCTTTCGAACAGAACAAGTGGTTACTGCATGGTTTAAAAATCAGGAAAGGTGTGTGTCAGGGTTGTATCTTGTCTTCATACTCATTCAGTCTGTATGTTGAGCAAATAATCTGAGAAACTGGACTATATAAAGAACAACAGGCATCAGGATTGGAGGAAGACTCATTAACAACCTTCATTATGCAGATGATACAACCTTGCTTGCTGAAAGTGAAGAGGACTTGAAGGACTTACTGATAAAGATCAAAGACTACAGCCTTCAGTGTGGGTTACACCTAAGCATAAAGCAAACAAAAATCCTCACAACTGGACCAATAAGCAACATCATGATAAACAGAGAAAAGATTGAGGTTTTGAAGGATTTCATTTTACTTGGATCCACAATCAACACCCATGGGAGCAGCAGTCAAGAAATCAAAAGATGCATTGCCTTGGGCAAATCTGCTGCAAAGGATCTCTTTAAAATGTTAAAAGCAAAGATGTCACCTTAAGGACTAAAGGGTGCCTGACCCAAGCCATGGTGTTTTCAAATGCCTCATATGCATGCAAAAGTTAGAAATGAATATGGAAGCTCAAAGAATTGATGCTTTTGAATTATGGTGTTGATGAAGAATGTTGAATATACCATGACTGCCAGAAAAATGAACAAATCTGTCTTGGAAGAGGTACATCCAGAATTCTTAGAAGCAAGGATGGCGAGATTTCGTCTCACATACTTTGGACATATTATCAGGGGGACTAGTCCCTGGAGAAGGACATCATGCTTGGTAAAGTAAACGGTCAGTGAAAAAGAGGAAGACCCTCAATGAGATGGATTGATACAGTGGCGGCAACAATGGGCTTAAACATAGCAATGATTGTGAGGATGGCGCAGGACTGGGCAGTGTTTCGTTCTGTTGTACATACGGTTACTATGAGTCAGAACTGACTCAATGGCACCTAACAACAATGACCTCCCAGAGATTCTAATACAATAGGTCTAGGGGCCTGATGCATGGTGAGGGGGCTGGAGCTAGAATGTGCATTTCTAATAAGTTGGCAGGTGTTTTAGGTACCTAGTGCTGCTATAGCAGAAATACCACAAGTGGGTGAATCTAAGGAAGAGAAATTTATTTTCTCACAGTTTTGGAGGCTGGAAGTTCTGATTAAGGCAGCAACTGTAGGGCAAGCTCTTCTTTGTAGGTAGACATGAGAGTTTCTGGGCATTCCTTAGTATTGCCTGACATCTGTCTCTCCCCTGTGCGTCTCTGTGTCTAGTCTGCTCTCTGTATAACTCAGAAGTGATTAGGTTTAGGGCCCACCCTACTCTAGTGTGACCTCAGTAACATAAGAAAAGAAAAACCTTGTTTCCAAACAGGATCACATCCACAAATATGGGGCCAGGACTTCAATACATATTTTGGGGGCAAAAGGGCAGGAGACAATTCAATCCATAACATCAGGTAATGCTGATGCTCTGCTCAGTGACCATACTTTGAGAGCCATCGCTATAGAAAAAGCTACCAAAGGTGTTTAGCCACCAGAGAATGGATCTTTTCAGAGTATTCTATAAGATATTTATGACAAAATTTGCAGATTTATCATAGTAAGGTGTCATAGATTGGATTGTGTCCCCCAAATTATGTGGCAATTTGGGTACATCATGATTGTCCTATTGTGTGATTGTCCACCATTTTGTCATCTGATGTGATTTTCCTATGTGTTGTAAATCCTACCTCTATGATGTTAATGAGGCAGGATTAGAGGCAGTTATGTTAATAAGGCAGGACTCAGTCTACAAGACTAGTTTGTGTCTTAAGTCAATCTCTTTCAAGAGATGAAAGAGAGAAGTGAGCAGAGAGACACGGGGACCTCATACCACCAAGAAACAAGAGCCAGGAGAATAGAGTCTCCTTTGGACCTGGGGTTCCTGCACTGAGAAGCTCCTGGACCAGGGAAGATTGATGACAAGGACTTTCCCCCAGAGCCAACAGAGACAGAAAGCCTTCCCTTGGAGTTAGCACCATGAATTTGGGCTTCTAGCCTCCTAGACTATGAGAGAATAAATTTCTCTTTGTTAAGGCCATCTACTTGTGGTATTTCTGTTACAGCAGCACTAGATAACTAAGACATAAAGTAATTTTAAACCCATATCAGAAAAAGAAGCCCTGGTGGTGCAAGTGATTAAGCAATGGTTCGAACCTACCGGCAGCTCCGTAGGAGACAGATGTTTTCATTTTTTTGAATCAATCAGAACGTATTTACCGCAATAAATTCACCATTAGGTAAAGGCATTTTATGACATGAATACATCACCTAAGTATTTCTTTGAGCTGACCAATCCTATCTGAGTTGACCAGTCAGATAAGTTTTTCAGGCCATGAGTTGACTCTCAAATCTATGATAGACCTAATTTGTTTAAATTAAGCAATGAGATTCAGACATTGGGATACACGAAACCTGGAAATCAAAGTAATATTCTACTGAACCTTTAGACTCATTATGGAAAAAAGCAAAACAAAACAAAAGTAAACATTATTCAGACAATTCTGTAGTGGCAGAAAGTTGTGGAAAATAGAAACTAGACCAGGTACAAGTCACAGATAGGCCTTTTCCTTAGAAATATTTGACCATTGTCACCATGAAGGAACCTGATGAAATCAGACTTTCTCAACTTATCTTTGTTAAAATATAAGGCAGTAGTGATTGGAACAAAATATACATGGGTTATTAAAGGAAAATAGTAACTTGAGAAGTTTATTATTTTAAGATTGACTATAAATTATTTTTGTTTACAAACTCTGAGGTAACCAGTTGTGGGAATAAAATAAAATTGATAAAACTATGATTCAACAAAAAATGAATGGAAAAATGTAAATTTTCTTTGACCAAATAAAATCAAATTATATGTTAATTATCAAGGAGCCAAAACCCAAAGCAGAGAAATAATGTAAGGTCCAGGATATACTGAAGATGTACATTAATTATGGGAAATATAATTTAAAACTATAAACAATGTATAATTAGGAAGCTTCTAGTTCATTTTATTTTACCATTGTGGAATTCTGTTCCTGCTATTTGTGATGATAGTTTTCATAGTGGGAGGTTGTAGTGATAAACTCACTTCATCAGAATCATCCAGTTGCTTGTATACACAGCCCTGCAGTATGCAATGATTACTTATGATGATAAGGGAACAATTCACAGTACATTTGGCAGCTCCAATGCAGATATCTGAGACTCATTGAATATATACTCTCTCCCTAAGTTGGGATGGGCCATAAGGAGATTAGCCATGGATGCTAATTATTAATAATACACAATCATTTGCCTGGGCATATGGGAGTACGTTTGACTATGGAAAGCACCAAACTGCTCCACTGTAGTAATTAGAGAAGATAATCAATGACTTGAAACAAATGCTAATAATAGTTTTGTGTACAGATCCAAAGCTGGTGTCTAGGGAAATGCAGATACAGTAAAAAAAAAAAGTACATTCTATCAACTCCAGCAATATCAGAGGGTAAATTCAACGTCTCTAGTGACAGAGTGGAGTGCTTAGGTGGTGTCAGCGGTTAAGTCCTCCACTACTATCTGAAAGGTTGGTGGTTCAAATCCACCTAGCACCTCAGAAAATGGCCTGGCTATCTTCTTCTAACAGATCACCACCATTGAAACCCCTACGGAGCACTATTCTACTCTGAAATAAATGGGGTTGCAATGAGTCAGAACCAACTTGATGGCAAGTAATTTGGGTTTTTTGTTTTGTTTTTAGTGTCAGAGCAGACTATTCAACTGGTGTGTTCAGAATAATATGGAAACTCAAAATGAATTTATTTATACCTCATATGCAGGAAAATGAATCAGCATGATAAAAATAGAATAACGCATGTAGAAGGATATGGCCTTTGTGGACCTTTTGATGGCAGAGCTAAGAAGCATGTAATGGGGAAAGACAGCATATTGAAACCCTTAAGTCTAAACGACTGTTATGTTGGTAGAATATACACACATTAGTTGAAGGATAGCTAAAAATTGTGTGGATAAGAATCTCTGAGTCTGGATGGAGAAACAGGGATTAGATTTATCCTCCCACCTGAAAACAATTTTTAAAAAAGACAAAACATATGAAACAGCAGCTACCATGACATTGGGCATCAGGCAATGAAGGATAGTGACCTCTGAGAGACAGAAAACAAGTGAAGTGAACTCTACAGTTGCCCGCACACTTCACCAAAGACGATATAAACGGATGTTTAAAGAAAGCACATGAAACTAGCATTCAACATCATTAGTCATAAGATAAGTGCAAATTAAAATCACAATGAGATGCCACTACACATGCACTGAAGTGTCTAAAACTAAAAAACTGAGCATACAAAGTGTTGGCAAGGATATGGAGCACAATGAACTCTCTTACACTGCTAGTGATAATGTAAAATTGTACAATCATTTTGTATAACAGTTGGCACAACCATTTTTAAATATCCATCTACCACATGACACACGTAGCATCCACGTTTCTAGCAACATTCTGTTCATGGTGACAGAAGCTTTCTCTACAAGAGTCCTCAATTTCTTTCTGAGTCCTCATCAGAATTGCTTTTAATGTCCATAATTCTACCAACAATCTCTTCAGGGCTATCTAGGCTCTTGCTATCAAGAAAATCAAAATTCTTCCAGCCTCTACTTATTGCCCAATTCCAAAACACTTCCACATTTTAGGTATTTGTTAAAACAGCACCCTACTTCTAGGTACCAAATTCTGTCATGGTTTCTTAGTGTTGCTGTAACACAAATACCATAAGTGGGTGGGTTTAAAGAACAGAAATTTATTTTCCCACAGTTCTGGAGGCTAAAAGTCCAAATCTGGGTCTTGGCCGTGTGAACGCCTTCCCTGTTGGTAGCCCTGGGTGTTCCTTGCTTCCTTGATATTCCTCACATGGCATCTGTCTTCCCCAGTTTGTGTGCACACTTGCCTCTGTGTATAATCTGCTCTTTTTATAACTCAGAGGTGGTTAGGGTTAGGACACACCCTACACTCACATGGCCTCATTAACCTAACAAAGAAAACCTCATTTCCAGATAGGATCACATCCACATGTATCTAGACAATATTCTACTTGCACTCTCAATATCCAAGCAATATTCAGAAAAGATTTTCTACTTCTATTAATGAAATTTTTATCATCTATTATTCAGTTTTTTTCCTTTAATGTTGTTGCTCAATTATTAAAACTGTTGCATTGAGTTGATTCTGACTCATAGTGACCCTATAGAACAGCGTAGAACTGCCTCATAGGGTTTCCAAGGCTATAATCTTTAGGGAAGCAGACTGCCACTTCTTTCTTCTATGGAGTGGCTGATGGGTTCAAACAGCTGACCTTTCAGTTAGCAGCTGAGAGGTTAACCACTGCGCCACCAGGGCTCCTTGTTCAATTATTAGGCATGTTGAATAAAGTCAATAATACCACAGTTAACCAAAGATTGTGATAAACAAGAATAGTAGGAAATAAAACAATAAAACATGATGAATATTTATACATCTATAAACATAAAATTGTATAAGATTATTAGCTTTGTCCCCATCTTGTTTTCCTGGGGGTATAGGCTTTGCCTATTCTTTGATATTTCTTTAAAAAACTAATGTCACATAGATGGAGTTTAGTTAGACATTTCTGTGATAAAAAACAGCTAATAATATAACCAGTCAGATTATGTTTTTGAGATATCAGAGCACACTGATATCTAATGGAAAATAGAAACAGCATGATTTCAAATGAGCTCAAGGGATAAAAAAAAGAAGCAGAATATCAAATAAAATCAAAACAAAACAAAACAAAAAATTGGAATGAGACACATTTTCTAAAAGGGAAAAGAAAAGATGAGCCAAATGTACCCTACAGCAGGAAATGTCATCTTTGTGCCCATGAGAACTGACAGCATTGTGAATTTTTCTGCTCCCATACTCTTACAATCTGCATGGTAATAGAAGGAAGTGTGTGTGCAAGAAGGAATCTGGAATGAGCCGGTCTGACACCACGGTCATTGATTTCCTGGCTCAGAGCCAATGGAGCTGAAGTACAGTGAGAAATTAAATTTAATGGCAATGGTTCTTACGTGACACTGGGAGCGACATCACCATTTTCCAGCTGATTGTGGGAAATGCCAATACTTGTGTCATCATCAAGATAATACTGATGAGGAAAGGGAAGTGAGAATTACACAGTGGTTTTTAATCAATTTTAATTGTCTACATTGTGAACGGTAGTTTAGTACCCGTAACCGTTTTTTCTCTAGATGGTGTTGAGGCTCACGCCGGATTTCTTGTATTACTAGATCACTATTAGTAGCGGTCATATTGGTGTCATCGGTATGATGATTATAACCCCTGGAATTCCCTTGTGCAGCTTTACAATAAAAACTTTTAAGAAGAGAAACATTTTCAGTTTGTTTTTGTCAAGGGATAACTGAAAATGAAGAGCCCAGGTGGCACAATGGTTACGAGCTCGGCTGCTAACCGCAAGGTTGTTGGTTCAAACCTACCTGGCAGCTCCGCGGGAAATAGACCCGGCAATCTGCTCCTGTAAAGATTATAGCCAAGAACACCCTACGTGGTAGTTCTACTCTGTCACATGGGGTCACTATGAATCCAAATCAACTCGATAGCACCTACCAACAACTGAAAATACTGGATAACATTTCAAGGCAAAATACTTAGCCCGGGGGCAGGGGATGGGGGGGTGGGGGTGGGGGTGGGGAACAATGAAGGAATAACTGTCAAAATTCATAGCAACCCTCTCGCCTGCCCTAAGGTCCAGCAAAACTTGCCTATGCAGGCATGTAGTGCTAATAGGCATATGTGAGATCCAGGGTCTTTGCAATTTAAAGGGTTTCAGATTCATTAGTATTGCTAAAAGCATAAATCTATATTTTATTTTATTGAGAACCCCTTTTTTTTTCTTAGAATACTTAGGTAAATAACTTTAAATGAATGACCCAAGTCTCCCAACTGATAGCTGACGATGGCAATAAAAATGTCATATAGCTGTTTCAGAAATCCCAATTTATAATTTCTATATGATTTGTAGCACTCCTAGAATCAAACCATATCGCCAACTTTAAAGTGACATCATCTTTCTGCTCATAGTCTACAAGCTGTCCATCTTGACAATATTCTCCAAAGGTACATTTAGTGTGCAACAAAGCAAAAGATATTTAAAGGTTCAACTAATACTCTATAGTCTTCCAACATTGCTTGAAGTTAGACTAGACCTTTTTTTAAAAGAGTCATATGATAAATTAAACAGCTTCATAGCACTATTTCAAAGGCTATTGTTTCATAACAAATGTTAACATTATTGAGAGGTTACCTTCCACCACAATACATATCAGTTTTTCAACTACTAAAAACTTCTCCTTGCTAGGGCATTTCCTACCTAGTACAATTATGTACAAACCATGATCACAAAAACAGGTATAAAGATATCAAAGCCTAAATTATACAATAGAATCTAAAAAACAGTAGCTCTTGTGTTACACAGGCGCCATTCCCATTTTTCTTGCATGAAGATACAGTATCCTTCAAGGCACTTGCAAGAATTTTGCATGCCTGTCCGCATGCTTGTTTAGCAAATTCTTTACATTTGCAGTGCATTATTTTTGAAAGCCAACAGCATGTACCCTGAGGCACTGCTGACACAAAGGTGGGGAGCGGAAGGAAAGAGTTATACAGGGGAAATAAATAATTGCTATTGAGTGCTGTTTATGTGCCAAGCATTGATTATAAGCGCTTTACACATATTAACACATTGATTCTAATAATAGTACAAGATCATTAAATAGCAACATTTGGTCATTCAAAGCACAGGCAGCCAAGAAGTCTCTCATGAATAACATTGCAACAATTAAAGTTCTAATCGCTATTTGAGGAGATTTCTTTGTTGCTTACCTGTTGCCAATTTTTTAATCCTATTTTCCTACATATAACCCCTCTAACTCCCTTAGGGAGCCTTGTTTCTTATCCTTTAGATACGCATTTCCTCTACTTCTACAATGTTGTTTCTAAAGCCCCATTTGCTTATAGCTAGTTTTTTTCATAATAACTGGTTTGACTTTGAAAACACTTTTGCTTGTACATTCTAGAATGCATCCTCTCCACACCTGTAATTAGCTAGGACACATTCTTTAGAGGACTGACTTGTGTTAGCTAACTTGACCAGGGCACAAGTAAAACACTGGCTACTATGTATGGACCTCTTCTTGTGTGCTTTGGGAGGTGTTAAGCCTACTGCCTGTATTAAATTATTTAGCCCTCATAACCACCCAATAACATGTGGGAGTTAGCCACTTCAGTTGGAGAATCAGTGTCCATACACAGGCCAGATTTCAGCTATGGAAAGGCAGTAGAAAATATTCTGTGAAGCATTTTGGGAAAATTCTTTCTAGACTTTGCCTTTCAGAATACCAAAAAAAAAACCTAACCCATTGCCATTCAGTTCTGACTTATGGCAACCCCATGCGTTACAGAGTAGAACTGCTGCATTGGATTTTCTTGGCTGTAATCTTAATAAAAGCAGATCGCCAGGCCTTTTGTTCTGTAGTACTTCTGGGTTTGGACCATTAACCTTTAGGTTAGCAGTACATTACAAACACGAGTCATATTTTAAAAGGGGGTAGATCAACATCAAGTTGCCAATTGTTGTCTTCCAAGTAAGACAATTACAAAACAACAACAACTAACAACTGTTATAAAATTGACTTCATAAGCAAAGAACATTTTAACACCCAAAGTTAGGAAGGTCATACATTGATATTTAGTATAGTTCTTTAAAGGGACTTAATTTAAATTTATGCAAGAAATTATCTCATTGTTCTTATCGTCTAATTTTGTGTCAGACCAGTGACAACATCACCTTTCACTGGTAGTTGGGAACCACTGGTTCAGAATACACAGTGATACATAATCTTGACATAAGAACTGAGGAGGGTATGCTGGGAAGGATTAGGAGCAATGAAAGTGGTGGGATATCTATGGTTTGAAGAAGTATTGAGCATGAGCTTTCAAGAGCAGACAGATGGCCTGGTTTGCTCACATAAGAGACAGTGGCAAGGGATTACACAAACATGAGCCAGGTGGGGCTGAAGTTGTTTCAGTGCCTGTACAGGCTGAGATCCCCAGGCCAATATGACATTTGCACTAATTAGGACAGGCCCCGTCCTCTGGGTACTCTTAACAATAGTGGCGCTTGGTGAGTCTCCACACAATAAAATGTACATTGACAGTGTAGGTTTACTGGTCATAACAGCAAAGGAGATAATTTCTATTTTGAACACATTATTATATCTTCTTTTACTCCAAATTAAAGTAGTTTTTAGACTAGAACTCTTGAAGACAATTTAATAGTTGAAATTTTCAAAAAGTAATTTATAATCTATGCAAATAGTGTCTTGAAACACTCCTTTTTAAACTGAAGTAAGAACTTCAGCTCTTTCCAGGGATTCATGGAGCACCACCAAGACACTGAATCGGAAGTTCACACTTTAAAACATCCTTCTTTTTCTCTGCTCTGAAGGTATGTGTACATCTGTTTGTATGTGTATATTTGCATTTGGAAAGAGTGTGATGTAACTTATAAACTCCCTGAGTTTTCTATTAACGAGTGGTAATAATTTCTTGTCAGTTAGTATTATCTTGAGAAAAAACAAATAAGAAAAGTACTCAATACAGTGACTATTTGTTCATCGTGTTAGTTAAAAATTACTGCATGACAATTATCAGAGAGACAAAGCATTTGCACGGACAAATGAATTTCAAATATTTCATCCAGAAATGAAATACACTAGATGGATAGAAGGCTAAAAAACAAAACAGTTTTCCACTCTAAAGAATAGACTGGTTACTTCTGAACTAATTCGTTTCATAACATTTGTTAGAATTATCCAGATTGCTATGGATTTCTTGTACATGATTGTCTGGTTTGTTTATAATATTGCACCATGATATGCAAACATAGTTTTCAGAGAATAATCCGCATCATCATGCATCACACTCAAGTTGTGTTTCACACATTTTATAGCATGAATCCCACACTTATTTTCAACTAATTTAGCTCTTTGCTGAAGCTCGGGTAGGAAAATCCCATATAAAATATGAAAGAGCACAATACAGAGCAAAAGAATCATGGGCCACGTGCACAGTCGCATATCTGTGAGTTGCTAAGGGGGTGGACAGCCTTGTAAAGTGCTCAGAAATTCCCAGTGATTGACCTCTAAATTGTCTCTTTTCATCCCTCTGGATATTTTATGCTTATTTTGGAGGCTCAGAAGAGCTGGATTTATTTGCTTGTACAGTACAATTTATATTTTCATCTCCTGTGTTCAATTTCACATTTTCCAAAGTGCACTAAATTTAATAGATCTAAGTTAACAGTTCTCCAATGAATACAGGCAATTGTCAACATGACATCCTATTTCTGAGCTGTTCAGAGGTTGTGCCTCAAACTCTAGAATCATGACTCTGAGGCTATATAGACACATTCTTCAAAATGTCTTTCTGTTGCTTGAAAATGACATGAAATTAAAAAAAAACAAATCAAGTCATTCAATGGCATTTGTGCTTTAAGTATAAAGCTTGAAAAAACACAGTGAACATTTTGAGACTGAAGGTCCAACATTAAGGATACCTGCAGAAATATTCAAAGAAAATTTATTAATGTATTAAATTTTCAGATAGCTCTACTATATGAACCCCTGAATTACATCCTGTTGTGCTACACAAAAAATAACAAATATACCACTTGAAACATTATGCACTTTTATACAGAGAAGTCTTAAACTGCGAGCTATAACCAAAGCTGAAAAACAAAATTGAAAAATAAAAGTAGAGGAATTTCTTTGGTATTGAAGTAGAAAAGCACGCAGAGAAGGAAGGATTCACGTAAGATCATCTTTTCAGTGTGATGTCAAAGCTTTTCTCTAATGATGAAAAAATCTTTACTAAAATACAGCTGATTTCTTAAGTTCTGTTAGATTGAATCTTTTTTCTAGGAGTAAAACAAGGTAGGATATCTTTGAAGACCTTTTAACAATATGTTTACACAATGCCCTTTACATTCATGTGGCCAATTTCAGTACAAAGGGGTAGGGGTTTGCTTTAGTTTTCTTGAACTATAAGTAATTTAATTATCCTAGCAAAATGCAAAAAGATAATAATCTTCCCGTGTTACAAAATATTCCATTGCTTGCTAGTTTTCTAACATCCTAGGGAAACCAAGTCAGCAAGTATCAATACCTATATCTTATTACTGAGATATAGTAAGGGGAACTGAATTGCTCAGGGATGGTCTTTAAGTCATCAGTAACCTGTAAAGAGAACACAGGCTACCTGAGTCAGAACTGACTCGTGGAATACAACTTGGCAAAACACACACACACATAAATACTGTCTTAAGTTATCTAGTGCTGCTGTAACATAGATACCCCAAGTAGGTGGCTTTAACAAGCAGAAAGTTTATTCTCTCACAGTCTAGGAGGCTAGAAGTCCAAATTCAGGGCACCAGCTCCAGGGGAGGGCTTTCTTTCTCTGTCATTTCTGGGGGAAGGTCCTTGTTATCAATCCTGGTCTATTTGCTTCTCAGCACAAGGACCTGAGGTCCAAAGAATGCAGTCCACACTTAGCTCGTCTTGATATGTGGTAATGAGGTCCTTATCTCTCTGCTTGCTTCTCTCTCCTTTTATCTCTTGTAAGATAAAAGGTGATGCAGACCACAACCCAGGAAAACTCCCCTTACATCAGATCAGGGCTGTGACCTGAATAAGGGTGTTGCATTCTGTCCCTAATCCTCTTTAACATAACCTAATCTTGCCTCATTAACCACAGGCAGAGATCAGGATTTACAACACATAGGAAAATCACATCAGAGCACAAAATGGAGGACAACCACACACTATTGGCACTCATGGCCTAGACAAGATGACACACATTTTTGGTGGACACAATTCAATCCTTAACACATACATACATAGATTAATATTTAACATCCAGCTTCTTTTCTTTCATTAGGATTTCTAGTACTATGTAAAAATTTCTAAACCCCAGAGGTTTGCATAATCTGAACAAGTAAAATAATACACTAACTTTTTCAATATCTGCAGGCTGGAAAAATAAAACTAATTCTCAGTTTTAAACATTTTAAATAACTTCTTAAAAATTGTCTTTTATTTCTTTGTTCAGATGACATTTCCTATTTTTAATCAAGGCTTTGACCTGGTTCAGTCATAGCTGAGGAAGTAACACTGGAAAAGACCCAAGTTTTCAGAAGTTGGGTGAACTGCGACAGTAACTGAAAGGGGCCGCATGGGAATTCCACGTTTATTGTCAGCTGTGTAGGCCTAGCGCCCTGGGTTTTGTGGTACTCTTAATGCATAGCTTGCATTGTTCACTTCTGCATGCTCCTATGATTCTGATTTACTTTCCTTCTCTCTTCTCTCCTGTTTTCTCCTGATTTTATAAAAATTTAAAATTAACCTAAGCTCCTCTTTGGGAGGTAGAACAACAAGTGATAAAATCTGAAGGCAGGAGGACCGAAGAAAGAACCTTCAAGAGTACCCGCAGAAGGTCAACATGTCTGGAATGAGGTCATTGTGCCCACCTCAAAGGGGAACTAACATTCCACAGATTCTTCAGACCCTGACCCTGTCTCGATAATATCCTCTGATCAGCCTCCAGAGGGGGAGGCAGATTTTGGAGGAGCTCATTCCCCTCTGTCTCCTGTATACCGATATACAATAAAACACTCTTGCTGCTCACCTCATCCCTGTCTCAATATTGGCTTTTGTGGCAGGTGGCTCACACCTGCATTTTGTGGTAAAAAATTTGGTGGCCCATACGGGGACCCAGTCCCTTGAGACGTGGTGGCTCCAGGGTGGCGCCTGGGGCTGATCGACAGTCCTCCAGACAAGCGGCCACAAGGGGTTTCATTTACCTCTGGGAGGGGCCATCGGCCAGCCCCAGGCCTGCCACGGCACTGCCAGTCCCCAAACGCACTGAAAGAGGTGAGTCAAAGAAAGCAAGACTGGCATAGGAGGCATCCCAAGATGAGTCCGTGACTCCTCTCCCTGTTGTGCTCAGGGCCGGGGCAGATGAGGCAGGCCCAAGGTTTCCAGAGCAGAACCTGAGCCCTCGGTTTCTGAGGCAGGTAGCGCCTCAGATGACCTATCCCCGTGAGTAGGATCACAAGAAAGGACTCGTGGTGACTCTAGAGTCTTAGTTTCAGGGTGTATGAATGCTCCTGGGATTGTCTGAGAGCTTGAGGTCGCCAAGATCACCTCTGTCACCTGAAAAGGCTGTCTGAGAGGTTGAGGCTGCCAAGATTATCTCTGTCACTCTTTCAGGGATTTGTTTGTCTGTAGTGTGTAGTGGGTGATTCCCTCAGAGAGTCTCTGAGAGGTTGAAGCGGCTATAACAGCTCTCTGGCCTAGGGCTGGCCGGGTGTGAGATTGAAGGGTTCACCACGGTTTGTTTGCTGACTGTGCATGCATGTACTTGTCCCTGTGAAGTGCCAGTGTTCTTGTGTCGTCATTGTATTAAGCCTTATCCGTATAAAACCTGTCACCAAATTCGTGAACATTTTTGGTTCCAGTTTTTTTTAGTTCTGAGAAAAATGTCTCCAAGGAGGTTGGGGTGCCAGAATAGGCAGTAACTTAAGCTAGATATTATATGAAATGTGTTTTATTAAAAGAAAAAGAATAATTTTGTCTTAAAGTAAAAGTAACAGTCCCAAAATAGTAAAAAGAAAGAAATTAGTTACCTTTTGCCCTTCAAAATGCCTAGGTCAACTTAAACATACGTAAATATCTTCCATGAGTCAAGAGAGTGAGGGTGGAGCAAGATCAGGCCTCCTTGGCCCCCAGCCCCCAGACCCCAGTCTCCAAGGTTGTGTAGTTCCAGGGAAGCTTTTGAAAGACCTTTTCCAACTAGGTGGAGACCCTTTTTAAGACAAAAGATTAGAAAAATTGCTGCTTTGCTATAGTTATCAGAAATTGGGTAGATCCCAGTCATAAAAGAACTGTAAACAAGTTCTCTCTATTATAGAGGAACTCTAAGAAGTCAAAAAAGAAATCACAATGAGACACACCTGAAACGGCCTGGAAAAATGTTTCTAGCAGTAGCCAGAGACTTAAGGTTATATCCATATCAATGAATTGGTCAACTGAGCAACAACTTTGTGATTTCCAAAGCCAGTTTATAAAATCTTTAAGGGTTAAAATTAGACTGGGAAAAATACGAGAAATAGTAAAAGTTAAATGAAAATTAGAATATTTAAAGACTCTTTCAACAACAGTTATGTTTTATCATATACAGTTTTAAAATAATTCCGAAGACATTTTATGTAGCTTATTGATATTGAATTGAGTTAATAGATATTTGTCATAATTTAAGCTTATATACTTTGGCTTTTTATGCCACAGGAGGAAGAACGTATATATATTTAAGTCTGCTAATGAGTGTGTTCATTTTTGCCATTTTAAAAGAATTCACTATAAGAGGTATGCAACAAAGGCAACGTTTAAGAGGTTTATTGAAAAAGAAATTTATCTGATATGGTCAAAAGTTGTATCTGTCTGACTAAAGTTTAATGGTTTAACTTATACTTTATGAGATTTTTACGAGTTTTAATGCTAAATAGCATATAAAACAGAGAATCAAGTTTCTTGCTGTTAAAATAACAAAATTTTCTTTGATTTCTGAGTTGAAGGGTTAATTTATTCTTTGTGTAATCTGCCTCGAAGACAAAGGCTTGGTTTCTCATTAGAATAAGATTCCTGAGTTGAAAACCAAGCCACATGGCTTTAGGGAAAAAAAAAGCTAAGGTTTTTACCTTCAAGATCTTTGGTTAAATAACTTAAGTATTGTTTCTCAGTGACCTATAATCAACTCCTGACAACTCTGAAACTTCATGGAAAGCCACAGAAAAAAATTTTATAAAGGAAAAGGGTTAAAAAGGTTTATTTAACATGTTATAAATTATATGAAAAGTGTTGTCAAAATCAAGAGACATACCTGATTCTCATTAGGTTAAAATTTATATGTTAGTATTTTCTCATGTTTTTGCCTGGTATTAGACAGCAAATACATAATATTATGTCATAATTTTATTATTATCTCTTTATTATTAACTTGGTCACAATTTTTTTTTTTAATCTTGTGTCATCAAAGCCAATAGTTTGAGGAACTCACATCATTTACCTATGGAAGTTTTTTTTATTAGTACTTGGGTTTTTAGAGACTTGGTATATTCTTAATATATCCTGACTATATGGTATTTTGTCTCAAGATTATTATGTATTATATCTAAAGGTCTTTAAAAATATGGTTAATGGTTATATTTAGAAATAGTTTTATCTAAAGTTTTTTTTAACTGATTTTATTCAGCCTTTATGTTGGGCTTATAATTAATTTCAATCAGATCTTTCACTATAAGAGTATTATTTTTTAAGTTAATCATGGCCATGTTAAGTTTTGTCATCTGCAGATAAGTTTTTACTTTGCTGATTTGCTGAAAACGTTTGACCAAAATATCTCAACAAGAAGACGAACTATATTGGACTTATGAAAAGGACTGTGACTAGACTCAATTAAAATTTCCAGAACTCTTATGCAGAAGCTGATGAGTTTGCAGACTGCTGCTGATCCACAATCACGTGGAGCAGAAATTGACTACATAAGACTGAGTAAATGAAAGGATACTATGCGTTTTATATGGAAATATCGCTGGTGTTTTAAGGTCCTACTTTCTGGATATAAGAAACCATTTTCCTTTCTCCTAAATTATCTAACTAATGGGTTTAGATATTGTAACTCTTGAGTTAGAAGTTCCTGTTGGTAGACTTAGCAAAGTTGTAAATATCTTAACCAGAAAACTGTCTGAAATCTGAGCTATGATTTTACAAAATAGAATAGTATTAGCCTTCCTGTTAGTCTCTCAAGAAAAAGTTTGTGCCTCAATAGATAAATGTTGCTGTATTTATATTAATACTCAGTCTGAGGTTTTGTAGAATGTAGTTGCTGCTGAGGCACATGAAAAGCAGTTACTGATGCTGCTTATGCATAAACAAACACCTATTATGGGGGAGGCCCATCTATCCTAGCCAAATCTCCTCTAGGCGGTATTCTAGCAAACTGGAAGAGGTATAGCTATGAACCTCTGACAAGAAAGAAAATAATATATTTATGTAACAATGTATGGCCCCAATACCAGCTGGGGGACCAGGAATATTGTTCCCAAAATCGGTCTTTGGCTTACAACACAATTTTTCAGCTTGACTTGTTTTGTAAAAGAAAAAGAAAATGGGACAGATTTCCCTATATTCAAGCTTTCATGTTTATTTATCAAACTTTGAATC